>CP136061.1:130826086-133631086 GCA_032622095.1 Siphonodentalium dalli | reverse complement strand
CTCTCTCTCTCTCTCTCTCAATCTCTCTCTCTCTCTCTCGTTCTGCCATTAGTCCATGATCGCTGAGAGTGCAGATGATAACACAATAGGCTGGGCCAAGTTGGATACCTTTCTATAGTATTAAGTACTATTGGGGTGGGGTAAATTTTTGTTCTGGAGGCCTGTGGTATTTTGGTGGTAAACCAAGGAATCATTTGTTGATACGGCCATTTTGTCACGTTCTGTTTCCGGCGCAGGATGTTGACATTGGATATGGGCAGCCGTTAGGTAATGTGATCTGTACCGAGAAGCGATGGCATGTCGGCAGACATTTTTTCACAACGAAACTACGCTCATCGATTCTCATCAAATGTAAGAAACTGAGTGATGTTTTCAAATAACTTCGATTCATTCATCTACTAATGCAATACTATGACCATGCGGATTTGCTCTTAGGTTCCCAATACAATTTAATTATATTTACCAGCCGCCTTGAATCGGTGTACATGGCGTTCTGCGTGTTTGACGTATTAGCCCCCACGACCCATTCAGCGATGGGAATGACAAACTTTTAAGGTGAAGACCCGGAACTTGTCCTATATCTTCCTGAGTCAATCTCCCACCCAGCGGTATGGCGCTTCCCATATTTTCACGATTTTACATACGATTTGTTTTCATTCTTAATTTTGTACTTGTATTCCGTCACCACAGGTTCTATATGTCAATGGTCATTGGAGAGTTTCTAGTCAAAATGATACTGATTTAATTCCTTCCTTTGTGAATTTCGGACCAACGGTATGCCACTTTGCATAACTTCGCCATTCTACGTTATGATCTTTTCGCACATTTCTCGGTCACATATGGTCCCATATTGACTTCCCCGCCCAACGGTATGCCACTTTACACAGCTTCACGATTCTATGTTACAATTGTTTTCGTTTTAAATTGTGCACTTTTATCGGTCACACCAAATCCAAATTTACAATGGCAATTTGAGAATTTCTGGTAGAAAATGTCAATAGCGAGTTTGCAATTTCAAACCGGTACGGATACGCGTACAGGTAGCTACCCGTACCAGTACACATTTTGTAATCGCAAACTGTTTTACCGGTAGAATTCATCACATCGACTGTGAACCAACTGCAACAAAAAGATGTTATGATATAGATAGATTCGCATTCGCTTTATTTGTCGATATTATACTTACCGTTATGGATTGTTGGAAATTTTTATTTAGATTAGATGGGCCTCATGATAATCAGTTACTTTCAAGGACGAGGCGGCGGTTAGAAGGGGTTTGTGCTTTTCTTTCACTCATATTGGTAACATATTCAACAATTGGATTCTACAAGTCATAGACCGATCGAGTGTTGACTATAAATCGGTTGGAATTTTCAGATGATGATAGCTCAAACATATAATTACGTTATAGTTAAAAAAAACCCAATAGGTGTAAAATGTATTGTTTTAGACTCATGGTCTAATAATGTCCCATATGTACTTTCAGTCAGATATAAGACCGAATTCGTCCCCTATGTTTAGTTGGGGAATATTTAGCCATATTAAGTAAGCATTGGTTTGGAATCTTTCAGCAGATCGAAGGGTCAGGGCAAGGGAATATTTATCCCAAGAATTGGGATTTTTGTTGGGATCTAAACCTGGAGGTATAATATAGGTTGAAAAGTTAAACTTGGTAACGATAAAAGGTGTTACAAACTTAAACTGTTGTCTGTTTATTATACGGATTGAATAAAGAGCGTTTGCTTCAATTCTGTGCGAAACACAGAAAACACTCACTCTGATTATGCTTAGATTTTTCAGAGTATTTATAGGTATTTCGTGTCTTTGGCGAAATATATTATCCCCACTACAATATACACAAGTATTGTGGTTCAAATGCGGCATGTCCGTTCAAATGGTAAATATATATTAAAATGAGAAATCAGCCCCCACCTACATACGATCAAGTAACTAAACCACTGTATTCAAATGTGCAATACATGTATAAATCCGCGATATATACAAAGGGTTGAGACAGGACGTGACGACAGGGGTGTCTCACCCCCAAACGTTTGTAAAATGTTCAACAGTTGGATATTTGATATACCTGACACAACATTTGTTGGACATTTCACACCAACAATAGGTTGAAATTGTTCTCGAAGTTTGATTTTCCAAAAAATTCTTAGTGGAGAATTTGTAGCCTTTAGACCAACATTTGCATATTTTCCTATTATTAGCAAAAAAATTAGACTGAAATTGCTATCAGAAACTGTTGGAAATTTACTAACCTTTGTGGGGTGTTATAGGTCTAAAAATGTCCAACAATTGGAAAGCTTGATGCCTGTCTGGATGTTGGGATTTAGCAAATTTCATATTCAGATTTCACACCGACAGAACCATGGTCGATCCGATATGTCCCGGTCCCTTTTTAAGAAAAATTAAAGCTGGGTGAATTTGCATGGCGTTAGACCTCTAGATATTAGGATTTTTCAGGCTCATATCTACACATTTTCTTGTTCTGCGTGGTCGGCCCAGTGGATTATCCCCACCCCGACTAGTGACATAAAGTCTATGGATTCATTTAGAATATGCCTAACCGGGGGGCGGGGTGTCAAATGTAATTACGCGCAAACTTGTAAATTTGATATGGTTCGAGGGGTGTAATTAGAAATTCGAAGGTGGACGATAGCTCAACAAAAGCAGATATCTGCCTGCTGCTAGATCCTCTTCCCCTTTTCTATTCTGCCCATGTGTCCATCATCAAAATGTTGTTCGTCATAAATGTAATATTAATTGGGGCAAATAAATATTGTTTAAATCAAGGTGGACACCGCTCCTAACGTGGAGACCATCTATAGCCACGCCCATGCAATGGGTCGAGACTACGTCTATAACACCATCTACTCACCCGATTGCGTTGAACAAATGGGAGCATCTCGATCTACCGACGGCTATTGTTTCCAGGGGTACCTGCCTGAGGTGTCAATAATCCCGTAGTTCACATGGTTCAATCATTTGCCGCTTATAGTCTATTCCTCGTTTCTTTTGGGGTTTTAATTGTTTTTATTGTCCTCTTTTTCGTGTGTTTTTAATGATTTGTCCATTTGGGAACTTGGGTTTCGAAACCATTGGTGCTGATCAATGTTGATGTCAGGAAATAATCTGTGTCATGTTTTATTTATTTATTTATGCAAAAATAATTAATAAAATATATACACGGAGATAACAAACATATAAAAAATAGTTTAACAAAAAGCTCAATGGCGAACTAATTTAGCGATAGAATCTAAGTATTCTAGAATGTCAATCTGGTTTTCACTGAATGCTCTCTTGAAATGTCGAAGAGACGCGGCGTTCACCGCCCGATATTTTCTCCTCTGATGTTGAACCCTGCCGCCACCAGTAAGTTGCAGTATGGTCGATTCTGTGTATGCCTGCTATTTCTTAATGTGGTCGATCATGTCGAATATGTTTGGTTTTGATGCTGCTATGAAACCTTGAAGCTTTCTGTGCCACCCTTCGACGTGGTTTGTGGTCCGGGGGCCTGGCACGTCGAATTCATTTCCGGTCTTTGAATCAGGTTCGTTATACTCTGCCTTCATACGATACGTGACTGTTGCATACTTATATTTATACCATAATTGCCTATTCTATTGTGCATATAACACCTATATTGTAAACTTCATCTTTACACCCAACTATGTGTACACAGCTTCCTACTGTGGGTATAAATTTCTTCTGTGGGTGTAAATGTTCAAATGTAATTTCATGTGTTAAACGTGTATACCCATAGTAGAACTACATCCTAGTTAGAAAAAATAGTTCTTATGTCACATTCATTTAAAAATGGAATTTGTCATGATATAAATTAGATATGAGTAAAATGTAGCATTGTAGCTTACTAGTGTTTTGTGAACTAGGAAACATATGAATGGTAATTCCAAGTGACTGATCGATCAGAAACATGTTAGCGTCATGACGTAAATGTATGCATCACTACGCATGACCCTTTTGTTTCAGTGTCTGGACAAATCTGGTGTATGTCGCCAGATTTTTGTTCGACAGGAATCCATACACAACTGGCAGCATCGTGTTGTAGACGAACGAATGTATCTATACATCTGGTCATCTGATGGAAGAGATTCGGACTCTTGTCGAAGGTATCATCGCTGAACCAAGTGTCGGCGTCTTGAAGAAATTGCAGATTGCTGGCTGTCGCGAAGATCACGGTGTCGTCTTCGCCGAAGTTTGTTGTTGAATACCTTTCTGGTTGTTGTATCTCGGTTCGCGCTTTTGGAAAAATTGGCTTCGTCTTGGCGCGGGAGCGGTATAATGCAGATAGCATGCCGTAGAACGTCGGAACTCGGTTGACCGCGAGTCTACTTAATCTGTTCTGAGGTTGCCGATTTCCTCTTGGAATATAGAAGGCACGGGCCTAGAGCCACTGCGGACGGTCTGTTTAAGATCTGCAACGAACTTCGGACGAAGGCATCAACCTTAGATTTGATGTCTATTTTTGTATATAGATATATCAGTTAAATATTATTAACTGAACGCTCCTTATTGTCTGGCGTGTTTGTTTAGAGAAGAATGGATGCTCTGTATAATAATTTGAAATAAGAAAATGCATGCGTCGCACCTGATCAGAATCGGCTAGATGATTGTGTTGATTCATTGATAAACTAACTATGTCGTTCTTTGTGTTTACGGTGGTGACACCACCGCCATTCTTGCAACACACCCAGTGGACATTCTCAGATCTACGTGATTTGATGCGGAATTTGAAGTCGTTGAAAACGAGGTGTTTGCCTCCTCGATCGTTGGGGATGAAGATTACATTTACTTGAGAACATGCCATGACGAAGATATAACATTGAATATGATATTAGATCATTGGTCTATGATTTCTGCGATGTCCACCAAGATCTAATTGTGTTGATTTGTGGTCAACGTACGGAAGTGACAGCGAGGTGTTTAAAATGATGAGATGTTTAATGATACGAAGAATTAGAAGATGGTAACAATATCACTGTCGAAGTATGTTGGTGTCTGCATGATGGAACTGCCATGCATGAAATTGCGTCCGCATCCAATGGTGATCTATAACCGAGAGAGCGAATGTTATTGTTCTCCTGGTCAGCTGACCGCGTCACAGTTCATACACATCGCGTGTTGGTATAGGTTATAACCCCCTTGGGTATCAGTGTACAAGAAATATTGACCAAGCCGCGAAGCGGCGCGGTCTACATTTCTTGTACAGATACCAAAGGGGGTTATGACATATTTATAAAACGGTTCACACCCCAAGGCAAACACAATTGAGCCACATTCTATTCGACGATTACCTATCAATTACCATTCAATTAAAAGTTAATTGAATGGATTGTGGTGTTACATATTCCTGTTGGATAATTAGTCAAATGTTCGTTGACAATCGGCTCACTTGGGTCTGCATTATATATCAGCATTGATAAATTATTTTGTGTCCGAATTTGAGAACATTTTATACTGATAACGTGTTTCTTGATAAAACAGATTCTTCGTTGTGACAATAAACTGTTTGTTTGATGAAATATCACCGGCATTCATAACAAAAGACGTAAGCAAACCTGTGTATAGTGCCTGTACTTTCCGCGCACATGCATGTATATGAGAACAGTTGTGAAATTTTCTCAATGTACCATTCTGAAGATCATTATGTGATTATTGTGGATTATACATTCGAAACAGGTTTGGATCTCGTTCAGTTTACTTCCAATCGCCCGCCCCTCTCGATAGACAAAAACATATTCAACCAAAAGTGTTGGGCCCCAACCCATGCAGACCACCCCTATATGTCCGCTAATAATGGAATGATCCGTGTTTTAACTTCCCAAGTGACTGGTGCGATCATTATCATGGCGCATTGTTAGAATTTCACACCTACCGGTCCGACTTCTTTCAGCTTACTATCCAATTAATGTCAATTTCTGTGTTATATTTAGCTCAAGTCTGTATTTTGGCCCCCGTTGAAATACAGATTCATACAAGAAATATTGTTCATGAATTGGAGCAATTTGATTGGCCGAGGGGTGTGAACAGGTTTATAAATTAGAATTACAGCAGGCAGGTCGATTTATCCACTCTAATCACGACACTGGGTCACGTATTAAGACACACTGGCACACTGTAGCTGGTCACTGTTCATTGACACCGTTGGTCTCTGTAGGTGCAGATATGTTTGCTAGATCCTTCAAAACCAACATTCACCACAATGATCAAATTTGGAGAGACATGGGGTTTTTATAGCTCAATACGAATCGTGTTACCAAACAACAGTTTACTACTAGTCCACTGAGTGAACATGAAAATCGCTTATCTGATGACGACTCATTTGAAACTCATTCAGGCGGTATGCTAAAACAACACTGCATCGGTAACAAACTGTTAGTTAATTAATACAGACTATAGGCGCGACGCTCACGCCTTACCGGCGATATTTTTGCAGGCTCGTCGGCAAAGTTAGAACAAGAAAAGAAGATGCATCAAATCCCCCATGATCTATTTTACAAGATTTAATCACGTATATTTGGAAAGTATTATAAATTTAATATATATATTTATAACACAATTAGCCCCTAAATTCGGCCTCATGATTTATCAAGACACACGTTTATTACCGGTACGCTTTGTCAAAATTTGGTAAAATACTAAATTTATGACGTTTAAACAATGTTTATAAAAAAAATATTTCACAAGGCCTTCCATTTGTGTATCCATTTTGTAAAGTGCGTAGACAATCCTGAATACAGAACAGAAATCTTTTCCCAGATACGTTAAGTATTTTTCGGGTTATTTGCCTCAAAAATTGGAGTTTATCTAATTTCAGAGCCGCAATTTCTCAAAATTAGCTAAAAATCCATGTTTTGTGGTCTTGTATTTTGAAAACTAAAAAAAATGACGGGATCTCTTGTTGTGTTATCAATGTCTTCTCTAGATTGTGCACAAACAAAAATCATTTCCTTATGCATCTATGATTGAGAAGACAAAAAAAAAATAAAAAATATTCTTCCATGTCTTCCATTACATGGACAGCCAAATTTGCCTGTGATCGAGAACCGGCGTGATGAAATAGGATGTTTGAGGTCATACAACAAATAAATATAAATCCATATTCCCTTCATTTCTCATAACAACTTATGTATACATGGCTAACACACTGTGAAGGAATTTCCAAAAACATTGTGTAGAAAATCAACTTATGGCCCAATGAATCCTCAGTATTAACTTGTTTCTAAAAATGCGATTTCGGGGCGCTTTTGTCCATTTTAAAAGGTTTTTGTGTATAAATATAGTAAAAGCAATATTCGTTTACCATAAAACTCTTAGTGTTGAAATAATAGATTTACATTGGATATGTCAATGAATGTCACTGGATTTCACTCAATATTCTGGAAACTGACTCCAAATTTGAATATCGGAAAAACGTGGTAGGGGAAACCATATTGACAAATCACAGAAAACATGGATATTATTACATAAAACATTACTAAAAACATTCTTTCATACAGAGTTTACTGCTTCCTAATCTGATGTTCACATTCACAGCTACAATCCTTTGTGTTGCCACTCGATGGCGAATTATTATTTCGGGATTGTTCTATATGACATGCCCATTAAGTTCTAAATATACCTCCACTAAAGTACTAATGAAACAATCTACACAAACTGGAATAAAACAACTTTTGTCTGCAATGACTAGAATGGGATGACAAGATTATAGCGTTTTGTGATTACACCTACCCCATTATCAACGTTCAAATTTGGAGTCAGTTTCTTAAAAAATTATGTTAAATCCAGTAACTGTTGATTGGCTTAATCAATGTAATCCTATTTTTTCCAACATAAGTGTTTTAGGAGGTTTCAAATGATTATACACATTAAACACTAATTGTGTTCATTGTTGTTTACTATTAGTAATAATTTTTTGCCCAATCTAGTTAGGAAATTAATACAACAGCAAGATATCCTTTTGTTTTAAAACTGGACCATAAAATATGGATTTTTAGCTAATTCTTAGAAATTGAGTCTCTGCAATTAGACAAACTCCCATTTTTAGAGGCACATAACTCGAAAAATACTCAACGTATTGGAAAATGTTTGCTGCTCTGTAATCAGAATTTTGTACTCTACAAAATGAATATACAAATGGAAGGACATATTAAATTGAGTTTTTTTTATAAGCATCATTGAAAAGGCATAAATTGAGTATTTTACCAAATTTTGGCAAATATATTTCACAAAATTGATAAATTTCGCCTTTCTTGATCCTTTTTTATTTTTAGTATGTTGCTTATAATGGGTTAATAGACTTATTCCTGCTAAGAAACATTGTGTTGCAATTAGTTTGAGGTTTGGCACTTTTTTCTCATAACAATTAAAACTTGCTGCATATGTTGGAAGTTATTAACCCGAGGGGAGGGTGATAATGAAACATGTCGGTCTGGTCCAAGAGGCATGCAGTAAAGAGACCAGCCATGACAACATACACACTAACTGTTCAAATAGACCCAATTACAGTGTCCCATGCAATATAAGTACCCGGGCCACACCCGCCCAATCTGACAGGTCCATATGACCTGCCTTGGAACATACATATGACTTTATAAATAGACCCGAATGTGTCCCATGCAATATAAGCACGTACACCAATCCCATGTCGCCACGTCCCTACGTGTGACCAGTTTGAGAGCATGCGCGTGCAATTTTAAAATAGACCCGACACTGTCCCAAATAATATGATTATGCGTGCACCTCAACCCTCTGTCGCCGTGTCCCTGTTACAAGTCTTGATAACGTACACATGAAATGTCCATATAGCCCGATATTGTGCCATGCAATATGTACGTTAATCCAAAACCATCTGTCGCCGCGTCCCTACACGTGACAAGTCTTGAGAACATGCACATATAGTGTTCACCGCGTCCCTATACATGTAACCAGCCGTGAAAACATGCACGTTACGTGTTCAAACAGACACGACAGTGTCCCCGTGCATTATAAGTATGTACACCCAACCTCCTATATCGTCATGCCCCTACAAGGCTGAGTGTACATTAAAATTAACTTTCGCACAAGGAATGGCGTGCATGGGTTTTCATGAGACACAAGCACTATGCTGCATCGCCACTAAAATCATCATAATTAGACGCCACACGGGCGGTTCGGACTGTTCGCTTCATTGGCGGCGAATATATAATCGGCGATGATGACATATCGAGGGTTAATTGCCAGGATATGTTGGGCAATATTCCTTATTACTTCGCAAATCTAAAGTCGACGTTAGTTCCGCTATACCGACATACGTGGGGATCTTCGTGGCACGATTGTGATAATATTGAAATTGTGGAAAGTAAGGGGTTAATACTTACGCGCGGTCGCAGCGCCCATCCGTGCGTGGGTGGGTTTTCATGTGCTTCATCGCGACAAACACTGTGATGTCGCCATTTCGAGTGCTAATTGCCTGGCATGGCTTTGATGGGCGATTCCCACTTGTTTCTATGCGAATATAGTCGATGGTAGTTTCGCTACATATATGTGTGGAGTTATTCGTGGTACGATGGCGACATGGGGGTCTGGACAGTCTGCCATGTAATGTCAATTTTGTATGCAGATACCATATTGAAATTCTGGAAAGTAGGGTTTAATATCGCCACACTTCTGCGTGACCGCGGCCCCAAACACTGCGTATAGAGGTTTCATGAAATCCTGCACTGTTCTGGTCTCTAAAATCCCGCATAAAAACAATGCGTGGGTCCGGGCTGATTTGGATCCTAGCAGCTTCGGTTGGTTTTTATTCACGACACACTGTCAATATATTTGGGCTGGTATTCTGCGATTCGGGGCTGGATTAATACGATTCCATATGATAACAAAGAACAGTAATATTAATTTCGGGCTCACATTTACTCCATGATCATAAGAAATTTCGCATGGCATGCGAAATTTCTTGACACATGGTAAACGCAATATCCCCTATCGGGGGAAATAAGCCGAACAAAGTTGTTAGTGAAAAGATCAGCCGTCCGTATTTATCTAAGTGCTAGAAGCCGCCTAGAGAATTTGAACATAAAACCTGGCTTAAATTGACAACTTTATCAATGATATTTACCCATGAAATCTTGCAATAAATAGGTTAACGCATAGCTGACTGGAATTTCATGGAATTCATGAATCTTTGAGTGATAAAGTCGTAGTGAAAGGTTACCGGTCAATTGGACACATCTATCCGTTCCAAATCGCTATCGCTTTATGTGCTGCATTGAAAGTACCCAAGTGACCGCGACGATGTTCACCGATTTACCCGGACGTGTAACGCAAACTCGCTAATAGCGCTTATTTTATGCCTTTGTGTGTGACTTTCCCATCCAATGGTGTGACTCTTTAAACAATTTTGCGATTGTACCCTACACGTTTTTTCATTTAAAATCACCAGTGCATTTTACTGTGGTTACAGCAACTCCCATTTTGCAATGCCATTCAGGGACTTTCTTATTTGAGCGTCAATACTGATTTTGACTGATCATTATGCATTCACATAATTTGAAAGATGTATGTACACAACTTTTGGACAATTCAATGGCATTTATTCATTTCTCAAATATTCAAAACCAATATACATTGTGTTATAAAATGAATTATGAGTAGAGTGTAGAGTCTGGTTGAAATGCTACTGTATGGCGAGTCACACTCGTCTTCGAGCTATTGATACCATATATGTGTTGTTATTAATGATTTGTATTGTGCAGAGGTAAAATTAATATGCTCATAAACCTCCATTGTCGAACACTTCATACCGGGCTCTATTGATAACCATTTATTTTTATTAAGATGTCTTAGTCAAAATAATGTGAATGACTCGATGTTGGCACTTAAAATTTGCGCTGGCGTTTTCTCAAATAATAACGTACATATGTGACGGCATCAGTTTGACCTACAAGCGTCATAGTAATTCAGCAGGACCCACCAACATTATAGCAGCCTAGAAGGACCACTTGGCCAGTGGTGAGTTTTATCTGTTTGTGTGTTCTTTTGTTGGTTTCATAAAATATCCTTCGAAAAAGCAATGCGGTCTGTTGAAGTAATGAGAACGCAACTGGTACCAATGATTCCATATAATTCGAATTAAGACATCCGATTCCGAATCACACCAAATTGATTCGCAAATCGGATACAATAATGTACGTGGATGCACAATGTACAGTGGATTAATGTAATAATACAACGTGTACATATAGCTACTTGCTATACTGCTGTATTCAATGAAAGTGGTGCCAATAATTCTGCCATTGCCATTCATTCGGGGAGAATACATAGATGTCAGTCTGGATGATTCATTTTGCACAGACAATATACACCAGGGGCCATGTATATGCGTACTTATATGCACACTGCTAGTATACTTTAAATTAAAAAATTTAAAATTTATTACATTCCTATCTGTGATTTACATTGATTTCTCAAGTGATTATAAAAGATGATTTCACTCTTGAATTATGTCAGTTTAACTAGCATATTGCGTATTCATACACGCTATCGAAATTTATGTGTCATGGGAAAAATGGCAATATTATTCGGATTTCTGGTAAATCAGATGTTTTAATGGAAAATTATTAAAAACAGAATAATCACTTGATTGAACTGATGACGTAATTTTTTTAAATCAGGGACTATTTTGTGTTTGTGCAACATCCCTGCCTCTCATGAATTATTTGACACCACCAGTTCAATCAAGCGATTATGGTACTCTATATATTGCTGGTATCCACACAATAAACCGTTTATCAGGGCCATGTGTTCGAACATTGAAAAATAACAGAAGCTGAGAACCTGGTGTGAATTGAACTACGGTGGGGTCTCAAGCCAAACTCTCAGGTGCGTACTAATCGTGATGGCCTAATAATAGTGATTGGTAGTGATTTAGGCTGAACTTTATACTGTCTCAATGCCAAATATCAGTGATCATTGTGAATTTTCTCCACAGTTAAGAATCGTGCTGACACTAGTATTAGGCACCTGAGAGTACCCCTTCACAGTAGAACAAATGCCACTGATGGCATAAGTTGCTTGATGATGGAAGTGATCTATCATACCACGGTCATCTCAACCAGGCCCTTCTTGAGTCAATACTTGTGCCAAGCAGGAGTGTGGCAATGATACAAGAATGTATAGTAGAATTGCGAAGTTGTGTAAAGTGGCATTCTGTTGGGTGGGGCATTCACAAAGGAATGCTTTTAAATTAGTGTCATGTATATTTTCGACCAGAAAGTGTCCAATGGCCATTGACAAATGGAACCTGGGGTGACGGAATAAACAGTACACAATTCAGAATATAAAATAGTGAAGATATGGAAGTGCCATACCGTTGGGTGGGGAATTGACTCAGGAAGACATACGACAAGTGGAGACCAGGTCTTCAACTTAAAAGTTTGCCGCTTCCATCGCTGAATGGGTTGTGGGGGCTAATACATCGAAACGCAGAATGCCATGTGCACCAAATCAAGCGGCTGGTAAATAAAATTAAATAGTATTGGGAACCAAAGAGCCAATCATATTATAACCATTATTATAACCATGTCATATTATATCATTAGTCGATAACTGCATAAAATGTATTTCGCTTCCGGGTATAGATAGAAAAGACAGTACGACATAAGAGCACAAAATAGTAAAATGTACCCAATTACCAGATATATAGTGTTGTTGATGTCTCTGCATGTTGGAAAGGGAATGTCAAGGAAAATGGTCCCAAAGATTGATGGCCCATACACCGTCATCGAAAAGCTATCGGATGTATTGTACCAACTTAAGAAGGGACAAAAGACCCCGAAGGTTGTGTGCTTGAACATATTAAAGTTATTTCAGGGAGACGAACAAATGGTTTGTTCCTTGTGGGCAAGTGGTGACCAGAAGCCAAAGTCAATACATTTTATAATGTTTGTGCACTTGAACAGGTTAAAGTTCTTTTTAGGGAGAACGAAAATATGGTTTCTTCCTGGTAGGCAAGTGGTGACCAGAAATTAAAGTCAATAAATTTTATACTCCACATATACTACAGTTTTGTAAAATTCTGATCATTACAGGATGCCGGTATATCGTCAAAAGTACAACTGCCCCATATGCAATAAAGAATTTGAAACCACAGCGGTACGGAAGATTCGACACCAGCGGGAGTGTGCCGGAGAGCAAATCGTCTGTCATATCTGTCCACATGTGGGTAGATGCTAATCGAAAGTACAGAATGCGGGATCACATCACAGCAAAACGGCGATCAGGATTACAACTACTATTAGCCGTCAGCGCTCTACAACGGTACCAGACTCCACGTGGGTCCAAGCAGGCTTTTCCTGAATTGGATTTCGTTGCGACGACCCCTATGCGTTACAAAATCATAGTATTAACAAAATTTAAATTGGACAGCGAGCGACATTTCAGTATGAAAGCATAGATAGTGTCCCTTGTTGATCTATTCCTGATATGACAATAATAAAGTGTATTTGTCTCACGTATGTGGGAGTGAATGAAAAGAACAAGTTGAACAGTTTTTTTTCCGAAATATGTGAAGGTTGTACATCGATACTTCGCCTATGTAACGACCCATGTCATTCACCCATCATTGTTTTGGAATATTTGACGAGAATTTTCCTGAAATTTGTGATTTGTTCTACATCGTAAAAAGTCTGGTCCGACAATTTCTGACAGAGTTATACCCTTTCGTACTAAGAATTTGCATGTTATTTTGGCGTCCTGGTGTTAACTCAGTTCATAATTTTCCAATTGCTTTCATATTTCGTACGTTGGTTTAATCACATTAATGTGCAGGTCGTGTTGGAATATTGTCCAATTCTATCATTTCTCATAGAATGATGCCCACTTTCCAGCTAGAATTTACAGATCCGGATGATAAATTTGGTTACTGTTGTCTGATTGCCATAAATTTTTAAACTAGGTTAGTCACACTCAAATACAAGTCAGGTTCGAATTTGGGTCCGCGGACATGACCTGCACATTCATGTGATTAAACCAACGTACCAAATATGAAAGCAATTGGAAAACTACACTTGCATTAACACATTGACGACAAAATAATATGAAAATTATTAATACAAAAGAGTATAACCAAAAATCCAGGATATACCCAGTTCATTGGTAGAGAACACTTCTTGCATATTACACTGTGGAAAGGGAAGGCTTATTTCCACATATTTGACAATGGGATGTCAAGCTCTTTCTTCATAACTTTGCCAGAGGCAAAATACTACTCAAAACACTGTGGAACGAGCTACTGCTGCAAATGTTAGTATGACAAGCATGCATGATGAAGGAGTTGTAGATTTCCACAGGATGATTCAAGCAGAGCGAACCCAGCAAAATTGTGTTGGATGGCAAAAAATGATAAAATTAAAGAAAACAATACGGAGAGGTTCGCTCTCTTTATATCGCAGCGGTTGAACACCAGATCTGGGAAAACTTTTGCTGGCGCGAAATTGTCATTAGACCAGTTAAAATATCTGAACGAATCGCCGTACATTTCTGTCATGGAGTCAATGGTTCCTGACTCTCAGCTATTTCAAGAAGGTATGTATTATATTATCACCAAATTAACAGGTCAGCACTTTTTGACAGTTACATCTACTCATAAGTGTCTAAAAAATAACGATCAGAAAATATCTTCAAAATGTTAATATTCACTGTAAATATATGATAATAAAATGTGAGACAAGAGTTATCAGAAAATTGAATAGAAGTATCAGTACAGGGTAATAACATAACACATTGTATTCAAGAATTACTTCTCAGTTTTTTTGAATTTATTGATTCTATAATATAGTGTTAGGTTTTATGTTTGATTTGTTTTATTGAGATAAATAGACATACATATAAATGATCGACCAGGAGTGTGCTGATACTATAAATTGATATAAGTTCTACCAATACCTTATATATGATTAGACACACAAGAGCACTTTAGATGTATTAAGATATGTTATATTCAAAATATAATAGCTCAGTCGATCGGGTTTCCTTATTTTGGTGGATCGTCTTGGCTGAATAGTTTTGCTGCTATATTATTTTATCTTATTTGTTATGTATGTGACCCAACTCTTGACATGAGTTGACAGTTCTGTCTCGATGAGAGCTTTCCGATGAATGGCAACCAGCCATATTTCCGACTAAATCCTGAAAAATGTCCCATAATTCTGCTGTGGTTTAGGGGTCGATTATTTAGGACATTACAGTATTATGATTCCATAATTTAGATAGGATTAGGGATTTGCTTGGCTAAGTTTTATCCAAATAGCACACTCCATAAGCCTGTAGTGTGTACAAACCATAAAATCCAACAATTTTTGGGAGAATCATCGGAGTAAAGAAATAATATCAAACACTGTTTGATTTTAGATACAAAATCATTGCCGGATGATACTGGGATCTTCCACTTGTGACATGATCGCAGTTGTGTGTACATAAAATAAATCATAGATAGAAACATCATAAGAATCGAAGTAAAAAATCGAAGACGGAAAGATAGTAGGGTAGGCCTAGTTAATAACGTTTACACGTAACGACCCAGGATATCCTCATCTGTGACATCATCTCAACCATAATCGAACTAGGACTGTAACGATACACATAGTGAAAATTCGATTCACGATACATAGTCAATAATTTCCTGTATCACGATAATCGTATCGATTATGTATCGCGATACAGTGAATTTATATGAATCACTAGCAGGGTTACCCGGCTTGCCCAGGTTAAATTGATGTGAAACCCTCTGCATGCTGTGGATATTTGTTGGGAATAGAGAATACTCTTGCTCAAAGTGTTACACATATTCTCATAACTTGTATATTCAAATATCATCACAAAACATGATTCTTACACAGTCGATTGTCATTTTGTTTATCGCGATTAATCCGTTCCACCAATAATGAAGTATTTATTTATTTACAACTGCGTATACATCAGACGTTATAATATGATACATGAACATCATAAACACATTAGTTCGCAAAAATAAAAGACGACAATTGGGTTTTACATATAGATGTGTATCAATCAATCTAGTGGTTTGGACTAAGATCTTGAAATTTCCAGGTGCTCCTATGTTCATGGTGCTATATATTGGCTAAATATTTTTAGTTTAAAAGAAATGTTGCTGCGCTGGTATATCAGCTACATGTGCCAGATACAGAGCGAGATTTTGAGTTGTTTATGTCAGTCGATGAGTCGGTTCTAAAAATCCCACGGTATCGGGCAGATATACCCTAATGAGATGTCAGTATTGGAGGATCCCGAAAACCCATGTGCTACTGACTGCGTTTTCTTTTATATCAGAAGAAAATATACTTGACTGCACACTGTGACCACTATTTTCCATACCTTTTGATAAATCGTAACTTTTTTGTGGAAACTGTATTGAATGGAACAGACTCAATTGTGTTATAATATATATGCAATCCTCTGACGGTTCGAGGTCTCTCAGTTTGCAAGAATATATGCATTTCTTAAATAGAATGATAAATATACTTTTAAGGCTTCTTCTATGTATCTCTTTTTGCTAGCTCATTATGTGAATGCCCTGTTTGCCATCCCCATATAAATATGACAGTTGAGAAGATATAATTGTTCAAGTGACTTAATTGGGTCACCATGTGTCGAGATTGAACTCCCAAAACTCCTTAAAATGCTATGGAGATGGCCCGGGTGACTATATATAACTTATAGGCGGATATCAGCGAATAGAAATCTTATCAATGATAGTGCATATCCTCTTACCATCCGTGATCCAAACCCCACCAAATGTGATTTAGTTCATCGTATCATTAGAGAGGAACGTGTATGAATTTGGTAAAAATTAGTGCTAAATATATTTGTATCAGCTTTGGTACAACTGCTATCCTCATTCACGACTTGAACGGCGCATCTTTTGAGATATCTAAACTACGTGCATTAGACTCATGATATGGATGCATGATATACTGGAGATGATTATATATTAGTTTGGTGGTAAACAATTCTTAGAATAGTTATGACCCCCCCCCCATCTCTCACCCAAACGGCAGCAATTTGGCGTCTTTAAATCACACGATTATATTCTTCGTATCATAGAGAAGAAGAATATATCAATTTGGTGGAAATCTGCGCTGCAAATAGTTTATTAAATCAATTATTGATGCCTCCTGCAACGCTGACTCGAACAGCGAAATATCGCGGAGGTGATTATGTATGCGTTCGGTGGAAATTGGCAACATAATTATTTCACCATATATTTTTAATTTTGCCGACCTCCCCCTTTTCTTCACCTGACACCAACAGCGTCAATTTTAACCCGCACCATTATCTTCCTCGTATAAAGTCACCCCTCTTAGAACGCCTTGGTGCCATCTCGATTTCACCCCGTGAAGTTATATTTAAAAACATATACAGACAGGCAGAAAGACAGAAAGCACGATTTGATTTCTCGTATCATTTGAGAAGAACGTGTCTGAATTTGATGGTAATTGGTACTAACACTATTTATCAGTTCCCCTCCCGTCCCTATTTCGGACTCAAGCGGTGCCACTTTTATCACCGTTAAACCACACACTTAGACCCATTAGAGATTAGAGATGCATATATATATTGGCGAGTATACAAATTCCTATAAAATTTAAGGTCCCCATATCTCTCACCAAGAGGGCACTAATTTGGTGCATCAGATTCCTCGTATCACGAAGAAGAATATGTATCAATCTGGTTGAAAACGGCGCTAAAAATATTGTTATCATTTGTGTGTGTCCATCTCACCTCTATACACCACTGACTCGAATGGCCCCACTTGTGACATCCTTAAACCACATAATACAACTCCTGATATCATGGAGATGATTGTTTATAAGTTTGGTGCTAATCGGCGACTAAACAATTTTAAAACAAATTTGGTGACCACCCCTCCCCTCCCCATCTCTCAACCAAACAGCACCAATATGGCGTCTTTAAATCACATGATTAGATTCCTTGAATCATGGATAAGAACGTGTATCAATTCGGTGGAAATTGGCGCTAAAAATATTATGTATCAATTTTGGTGCCCCTCTCCCTTTCAGTGCACCGCTGACTCGAATGAGGCCATATTCGACAGAATTAAGCCACACCATTAGACTCCTCATACCATGGGGATGATTTTGTATAAGTGTGGTGGCAATCGGCGACTAAACCCATTCTTATCAAATTTAGTGCCCACCCCTCCTCACTGCCAATCTCTCACACAATCGACAACAATTTGGCGTTGTTAAATCGCACAATTAGATTCCTTGTATATATATCAGTTTGGTGGAAATCGGCGCTGAAATTAGTGTTATCAATTTTGGTGCCCCTCTCCCCTTCCGTGCACACCTGACACGAACGACGCCATTTTTGACATATTTAAACAAGACCATTAGATTCTTCATATCATGGGGATGATTATATGTAAGTTTCGTGGCAATCGGCGACAAAAACAATTCTGCCCCTCCCCATTTTCTGCCCCTGACAACAACGGCGTCACTTTAGAAAATTCTAACCCCCGCCATTATCTTTCTCGTAAAAAGTTACAGCTAGTAGACGCATCTGGTATCATCTAGATGGTCCCCTGTGAATGTCTATAGAACACAGACAGACAGACAGACAGACATTCGCAAATATAGATATAGATTATGGCTCCAGAACAAACTTCATTATTTTGTAAAATTCATTCATCCACTAACACTTGATATGTCGTTGACTGTTCACGTTGACTGTAAACAAAACATTACATTTGGACTTAGATAACTTTTTTAAAGATAAAACTTACCTGATCAGAGTGGGAGTGTGATGGCTGTGGTGCGAATTCTTGATCATCTAGATAGAGAATGACATGTCTCACCACGTTTTGAATCGACATCAAATTGCACTCCATTGTCGAATTAATCGATTATGTTAAGATCAGCATTTGCAACTGATGGTCAGTTTTCAGAAGAGATAATCGAAATTAATTTCAACTCTTTGACGTTATCAATATCTTGGGTTCTAAAGGACAGGATTCCTTCATTGATTCAAACACTTTTTGACCCCGCATAGCAAAATAAATCCACTCCCGAAAATCCTCACCACACTCGTCTGTTACATACATGTCGCAGGGTTGGCCATCGACGAAAGTGCACACAAAACACATAAATAGCACCGATAACAATTATAATCTGGTCCATCTTTGATATTTTGATTTGCTTTGTTGCAATTATACACGTGACTTGTTTGGCGGGAAAGGTACACTTCCAAAAAATTGTATTACTCCCGTCGATAGGAATTTATTAATTCTATCATTCTGTTTTATTTTTCTGGAATAAAGACACGATATATTCTGGGAATTATCTACATAATTATAAATTAATTATATATAATATTGGGAAATATAAAAACATTTAGATAAACTAATTCGCGTTTGTTTTTAATTTATATATACGTTGGAGGGAATAGGAAGATCTTCCAAGATACTGTATTCAGAGTGATTGGTTCCCGCCCCTATAGTACTCCCATACTATTTCACTATAATAATACTTACGATCACAAAAATAAGCTATTACTTGTTGGTTGTGAGGCTTTGTTCTTTCCATAATATATGATCAGTTAAGATTAAATTACATAATATATCGTTTAAAATAATTTTCTTATATTTTCATATCTCGAAATTGTTATCTATAACCAGATTGTTCGGGTTAGAGATTACTGCTAGACTGGTACTACCCCTTCAAATGCTCATTCTGAAAAAGTACTTCCGGTAAGACAAATTGATAATAGAGCTCAAAGAGAGTGTCAACAACCTTGAACAATACAGCCGCAGAAACTGCCTACTAATTCATGGCGTCCCCGAACAAAACAACGAACACACAAATGATATTGCTCTCAATGTCTTCAGAAATGGGCTAAATGTTCCAATCCAAGATGGGGAAATTGGCCGATCTCACAGGCTTGGGAGGAAACATACCGGTAACAAAAACAGACCAAGGGCTATCATTGTAAGATTTGTCAAACATGACACAAAACACCAAATGTTCATGACCAAAAGAGCACTAAAAAACTGCAAGCTCTATGGCGACAACACCAAACTGGCAATAACTGAGAGCCTAACTCAAAAGAACATGAAACTTTTGAAAGATGTCAATTCTCACCCCAGTGTTAAAAACTCCTGGACACTGGATGGCAAAATAATTGCACTCATAAACAATGGCAAAAAAATCCTAGTAAAGGAGCTAAATGAGCTAGAGTATGTGGACAATTAAACATAGATACTCAAACTACAATGCATACACATTCTTATGCATGGATCATCATCATTCATATCTGTGTTATATTCTCTGCTTCTGTCTCGTGATCGCTTATGGATGCATGTCTCATCATAACTGTGAATGATAAAATATCTGGATCATCATCATTCATGACTGTTATATATTCTCTGGTCAGCATGCTTCTGTCTCGTGATTTACTGTGGATGCCTATTTCATCATTCTAACTGTGAAAGATATAATCTCTGGACAGCATGTTTTGTTTTCAACGTCATGACAGTGTATAATCATCTCTGGACAACATACTCTCATCATCATAGTGACTGCGTATCGTGTCATTGACTCTGGACAGCATACTTCCATCTCATGTTAATCCATCGACTAGCATGCCTCTGTTCTTGTGTGTCTTTGTTATATATGTATTATTTTGTTTTTGTGACATACTCATCTGTTGCTGCATGCTATAAGCTTACATGTATGTGTTTAACTCACAAAACTATAATTGCATGCACCAATGATTGATACGTTATTATGTATATACTTCCTGAGTTTTGTCAAGCATGTGCATGGAAAACAACATATATTCAACCATCCATTACGTAATACACATTCTCTTCTGGAAATCATAAACTGAATAAGTCATCTCCCAGTTCATCTAAAAATACACCCATCACTCTTTTTTTCTTGCAGCCATTTCTCCGTTGATGTGAACACCGAACACCCTACATTTGGACAAATAACTTCAAAAAGTTCACCACTCGCACACACCGCCCCCTCCATACCCCCCATACAACCACATTACCATGCCACTAAAATACCCATGCTCTACATGCAACAAATCAGTGAGAAAAAATCAAGATGCGTTATGTTGTGACCTGTGTGATCAATGGATTCACCTCCGCTGCTCTAAATTACTAAAAACAGATTTCATGAAGCTAGCTAATGATGATAGCCCATGGTTTTGCTACCATTGTAATGAGACGTTATTTCCATTTAATCACATGGAGGAAGAGGCACTGTTTCGACTGGCATTATTTGACATGAAACAAGAATATACCCACACAAATTCAAATAAATCATTTTTAATGAACCCATTCACTCTAAATGATGACTTTCGTGAAGAACATCAAATGGATGATGATGAATACAATTTAAACCCAGTAAATCCTGAAAACTCCTCTAACTATACCCTCCTTGATGAATTTAACGATAAATTGAAAATAATAAACCAAAATGTGTCATCATCAATGATACACTTCAACATACGTTCACTATTAAAAAATATGGACAAGTTATCCACTTTCCTGTATACCTGTAGACACAGATTTGATCTAATAGGCGTTACTGAAACTTGGCTTAAGGATGAATCTCCTGTGGATCTAACAAAAATGAGAAGCTATAGCTTATATGAGAAACACAGGAGTGATAGAGGTGGGGGTGGAGTTGGACTGTATGTACATGAAAGCATTGAAGCACAGGTACGATCAGACTTGTCTTTGTTCAGTGAGAACTTTGAGAGCTTATTTATTGAAATTCCTGACAAAAAAACAAAAAAACAAAAAACAAGTAGTAGGATGTATATATCGAAGCCCAAATTCTAATGTCGATGACTTTCTTGAAAAACTTGAAACAGTATTAACCCAGATACATAAAGAGAAAAAAGATTGTTTCCTAATGGGAGACTTTAATATAAACATAAATACTAATAACACCAGCGGAAACAACTTCCTTAACTTACTCAAGTCATTTATGTTCTTGCCATCAATAACGAAACCCACTAGAATAACTGAGTTCAGTGCAACCCTTATTGACAACATATTCTCCAACTGTCTCCTCTCCTCATCTATCAATGCTGGTATATTCGTGGAAGACATTACAGATCACATGCCTATCTATCTCCTTTTGAGCAATGGAACTAAAACAATGAATAAGAAAGACGTATTTATATGGCAAAGAGACTATTCAAAAAGAAACAAAGAAAATTTTATAACTGAAATATCCAAAATTAACTGGACTATGGTGTTAGACAACCAGGATTGCAACAAAGCCTACAATTCTTTCCACGAAACATTAACAAACATTTACAATAATAATTTTCCAAACATCAGAAAGAAAATCAAACCTTCTAATCATTGCAATCCATGGATAACAGCAGGTATACTGAATTCCATTAGAAGAAAGAATAAACTATATAAAATATTCATTAAGAACAGAACATACTATAATAATGATCGATACAAGAAGTATAGGAATAGACTAAATTTAATTATCCGTACTGCTAAACAACACTATTATCATAGGAAATTCCAACAATATGAAGGTAATATCGATGGCACATGGAAACTGATTAAAAACATTCTCAACAAGAAAAAGGGAAGCAAAAATGTAACAGAGTTCTTTTATGAAAATAAATATATTAATAACAAAGAGGAAATTGCTACCAAATTCAATGAATTCTTCACAAATATTGGACCAACCCTTGCTTCAAAAATTAAATCTAACAAGAATCCAGCAGATTACCTTAATCAACCTAAGTGTTCTTCATTCTTTATCCAACCAACAGATGAACTTGAAGTCATAGAAATTCTCAAAAATATCAGTGCAAAAAAGGCTGCCGGTATTGATGATCTCAAGTGTTCAATATTGAAACATTGTAGCGAATTTATTATTAAACCCATTACACATATATGCAATCTTTCTCTTGAATATTTCCAGACCTCATGAAGATAGCAAAAGTTGTACCTATTTTCAAAGCTAAAGACCCAACCACATTAAGTAACTACAGGCCAGTCTCTGTGCTACCTGTATTTTCCAAAATCCTAGAAAAAATGATGTACAACCGACTGAACAAATACTTAACCAAATACAATATGCTATATAGAAGTCAATATGGCTTCAGAAAGAATCACTCAACTATTCTGGCACTAACTGATCTCTTAGAGAAAATTACCCAAGCCCTAGATAATAGAGAACACACCATCGGGGTATTCCTTGATCTATCAAAGGCATTTGATACAATAAATCATAATATAATGCTAAATAAACTTGAAAACTATGGATGTCGTGGGGTTGCACTGAACTGGTTCCAAAGCTATTTGACTAATAGAAAACAATCTGTACAATATGAAGGCCACTTGTCTTCACAAACAGACATAATATGTGGAGTTCCACAAGGATCTATACTTGGCCCTCTACTCTTTCTGATATATATGAACGATCTTCCAAATATTTGTAAGGACCTGAATCTAATATTATTTGCTGATGATACAAATGCATTTTACTCTAATAAAGATATAAATAAGGCATATGATGTAGTCAACAAAGAAATGGAGACAATGAGCAAATGGTTTCTTGCTAATAAACTATCTCTAAACCTAGAAAAAACTTATTACATGATATTTACGAATACAGATCTATGCAAAAAAATAACTGTCCTACCCGAGCTCAAGATCAATGAAAATCAGATACAAAGAGTTAAAAACACTAAATTCCTAGGAATTATTATTGAAGAAAATTTATCATGGAATATGCAAGTGGAATCTATTACTAAAAAACTGTCAAAAAATTTAGGAGTCATGAGAAAAATCAGTGATTTCATACCCAGAGATACAATGAAAACAATCTATTCTGTACTGATTATCCCACATCTCACATATTGTAATGCCATATGGAGTGCAACAACAAAGAAAAACCTTGAAAATCTTGAAAAAATACAAAACAAAGCTATCGCCACACTATCTTGCGCAAAAAAAAGCATACCAGAAATATGCAGGGACCACAATTTGCTATTGATGAATGACATTGGAAACATGCAACTAATAAAATTTTTACATGATTTCCATCAAAAGAAACTCCCCAAATCGCTGTCTTCAATATTTACTAATATACATGATATCCATAACCACAATACCCGGTTCAAAGCAAATTCAAATCTGTATTGTGAATTCAGAAGAACAAAAAAAGCAAGAAGTGTCATATCAACCAGAGCCAGATGTCTATGGAATGAACTCCCATGTGACTGTAAGCTTCGCGTAGAAACTAGTGACAAATATCATAAGTACCTAAAATCACATTTCATTAATAAATACACCCCAAATATCAAATAACAATCCAGTTTGTATGTATTCTCTCCCCTATTATATATACTAAGGCAATACCAGCCAGCAGTCCCTTAAGGCAGAGACTGTCCAGAAGAGGGGGCAGAAATTAATAAACTTCTCTTTATTCTCATAGTATAATCCTCCCTCTCCTGGCCAGCTCTCCCGGTGAGGAACAGGCCAAACAAATTTATGCCACTTTTCCTCCATGTGTTACTATTTGTCACTCATCTGAACAACAGTGCAAAAATAATCAACTTGTCTATAACCTTAACCAATTCCTCAACCAAATCAAGCAGTATTCACACCCATATTTCATTGATCACCTTAAATACTGGTATTCCCCACATTATTGAAAATTGCAAGACGATCGCGCAGGTCTCAGCATAAAGACATCACGATAATCATATTGGCTACCAGATAAAGCATAACAACTACAAAAAAATGACTATAATCACCATCTCACAACCCGACCCCCCCACCATATGCCCCCACCCCTTCTTGCCCATCTCTATACAATAATACACACATTGTAAATACGCACCCGCACTATATTCACCCAATATACGTACACATAACACTGTATCATTATACAAGCATAAGGGCCCTGCCCTTACAAGTTATACTTTTTGTGGGGTCCTGTTGATATATATGTATTATAATTATATTGAATACGAAATAAATCTTATTGAATCTGAATCTGAATCTGAGCTTACTCCCCTGCTACAGAGAAAATAGAGCTGAAGTGCAGCAGAACAGGAACACTTGTTACTGAATGAATTCAAACGTGTTATACAAATACCACTCATCCATGATAAATTTATTTAGTGTAGTTGAACGGGAGAAGATAATATTGTATTACGCATATCACAAAGTATTCAAATAAAATATAGATATATTGCATCGTATAAAACAAAAAGATCCAACAGCAAACAAAATAGAAAAGCCCTCATAAATATTTATCTATATACCGATAATTGAAATTCTAATTAGATATATTATACAGCTGGATTTAAAATTATTTAAATATATACAATTAATATACAAATAAGTATTAATAAGATACTAATATATACTGGATTATAGGTTTAGTTAATATATTGATATATATTCAAATCATATGCTAATATGTTTAAATTAGATGTTAAGTGGCCATATTCTATGCAAATAAGATGCTAATTAGATGATAATGCTAATTTATACTGGAGCTGCGAAATGTCTATTACGTATACTACTAATATTCATCTCCTATCACACCGGCGCAACAGGCTTTGCATACGTATTGTTTGTCTTTATGTTCAGAATCGTTCACTTCCCCACATGAGCCGATTTAAATCGGTAGAGGATGGTTCGGCATCGGAAGCGGCCAATAACTAATGCATCTTTTCTTGATACGTGATTTAAGTAAATATTGCTACATGTAATTTTCCATACACTTATCTTATCTTATCCAACAACATCCTGGTTGAATTCCTAGAATTGCGACTCTGTTTAAATCATTCCTATAGTTCATCCTAACAGGTAAAGACGTTTCCTTGGACTTTGTGACATCATATTTTTGTGAGTTTAATTTTATCATTTTATTATTTAATTTCATTTGGATTTGGAAATTGTAATCTAAAATACGATAGCTGAAATATGGCATACACATTATTTTAATTATTCCGAAATTCTCAATATTTTGAGATAATTTCTGGAAATTTCTAGATAAATCAGGATAACTTCTTCATATTTTGAGATAACATACATTGTGTGAAGTACATTGTGTGAAGTGGCGCCCAGTTCGCCCAGTAAACACTGGCACACGATAACTTACTGGTGCAAATGTGCATGGTTACTGGTCGAGTTGGGCGCCACTTCAAGGCACATTATATATTGTCTATACTACATGTATAACAGTTTTATGACTAGGATTTCAGAGTCTAATTCGCCATTTTCCCAATGTCTGAAGAAGTGCAAAGTGTGGTTATACTGGTCGAGTTGGGTACCAGTTCACCACTCGATCGCCACACTATAGAATCGATACGTCTTTGGGAGGGGCCAATGCGAAAGGGTTCGAATCTTTTTGGGACTCCAACGTCCATATTCGTAATATCTTCAATGAAACTATATTTCAATGTCGATTGATCTATACGCATCTGCATATCGTTATAGATCGTGCCATGAATAATTGTTTTGGTCAAAATCTGTGACAGCCGGGAATTTCATGCTTGGTACATTATTGTTAGGACTTTAATACCAAATGTAGATATAAATTGTTCCTAATCCTATTGTTTTAAATCCAAACTGAAATATTGTTTTTCTTTTTGTAACAATTGTAAATCGAATTTTAAGTTGGTATGGCTCAAGGGAGGGGGTACACTTGGATTTCAAAGCTGGATACACCCCACGACCCTGTATATATCATATACTATTGTTCAGTTCGTGGATTTTAAATGTTGGAATATTGCGGCCAATCACTTACTATTAAAAGGGTACGCCATTTTCTATATATTCCCGGTAATGACAACGATCTAATATAGATAATATATAGCAAAATATTTAATTTGAGTCGATGATGAATTCTGTAAACGTTTTGTTTAGTAGGTTATCTTAAAGTAAATTAATAATTTGATATAAATATAATTTATGGGTGGAGCCATAAATTAAATTACGAATTTTTTCCGTGTACAAGACGTAATCAAATTAATTGACGGATAGTGGATTGGGCCCGTGGCACACACGATCGTGTACAAACATTATGTTAATACGGGGCATAAACTCAAGCCAATCACTGACTAGAGACTATATAATAACTTAAATCAGTATATGGGACAAGTATGCTCATAATATAACATTTATTCGATACATTTGCTTGAAAACTGTACAAAAAAATTACTCTACAACGACAATTTGCATTCCGGCTAATCTGCCGTCCGTAACATTACTCAACATACTTTCAAATAATGGAAATCTGGTTACCTTATTCTACGACTCAGAGACTATAGAATCCAACAACAACATTTAAGTACACTATCCCGTTAATCGAAAAGTCGCATATTTTCATACTTTTGGTCAACATTTTGGACTGAAATGGCTATCAGTTAGATTTGATAAATTTGTTTTTATGGAAATTACCAACACTTGTATAGTGTGAGGCGAGTCTAGGATTTTGCAGTTTTCAAGTGCATATTTCAAAATATTGACTCCCACTGGCTACATATGCCCGTACATAGATCGTATTCCACCCATTCAAAACCTGGAAACATTTTTATGTTTATAAACCTATTCCTACTGAGAACTTGTTCCTCGGTATAGTGTATTCACCACAGGTCAAGTGGTTGGGTCCTGCTGTCTTGCTATGATGCTGATTTGTAAAAACTCATCTCGAGAGTTTAGACGTAATTTTAGTAATTTCAAATGGTATGTTGTTGATTCTAGTGGTACACTTATCTGCTTGAATGTTCTGCGTTCAAACTTGCGAGTTTGTGTTGGCTTAAATGTGAATTAAAAGACAGTCAGGTGCGGTGATTTAATCAAATTGGTGACATTCCTGTTATTCGCCATTTATATCAATCTAAAAGAATAATTTATAAACAGGATATGCAGACGGATACTGAATGTTTTATGTAGAGATAAGCGTTTGGACACTAGATATATTCGGCACAAGCAGGTGACAAATAAGTTAACCCTTTACCCAACAAAACGGCCAAAAACGCCCAAATAAAGCTTTAAAAACCTAAAATATCTTCGGTCTGTCTCAATAACACCATACAAATATGGATATCATTGGAACCGGTTCATTGACCACATTGTGATTGTTACAGTTATGCCCTGTGCCAATGCATTCTCTTATATATGCGAGTCGACCATATGTCGCCTCGCATATATAAGAGAATGCATTGGCCTAAAAAAATCCTTTTTTAACACTTTTTACCATTTTTTCTTACATTCTTTCACAATTTTATAATTTTTTCTTACATTTTTTAACAATTTTTATAATATTTTTCTACATTCTTTGACAATTTTATCATTTTTAATATGTGTTAAGCCAATGCATTCTCTTATATATGCGAGGCGACATATGGTCGACTCGAATATATAAGAGAATGCATTGGCACAGGGCCGTTCTGTTGGGTAAAGGGTTAATGTGTTCAAAGCAATGTTGTTAGGGATCCGCGCTCAAGCTGTTAAATGTATAAATCGATATATAAAAGATGTTGGTTGTGAAACTGCATGCCATAGTTTCGGTTGCGAATTAGGTTAAGTATGCCCATCACAAGGTCGTGTGACAAATATTCAACAATGAATTAACAAGAAAACCATAGTCAGAAATGGTAATGCGCTCAAGATAATATATTATATACCCATTATTGTAATTATAGAATATAAAATATATTGGTTTCGCGAATGACCAACTCAGAATTCCGTTAACATAACAATAACAACCAGCACCTAATTAACGAACCGGCGGCCGACTCGACCGTCTCCGACCACAACCATCAGTGGGCTGCAGAACGAAAAATATCTATAAAAGTTGAAATATAAGACTTAAAAATTATCTTTTAAATTTCTTTTATTGGTAATTGACATAGCTTGTCACAAACCAAAAATCAACATTATTGGCATAATAATGTAAAGGACAATAAACGAAATTGAAATTCCCAACTACACATTTTGCCGGACTCGGCCTCCTGTTCGCGCAGTTCGACTTTTAAACCGGAAAAACCAATTATCTATAAATAAAATTCCCATTGGACCACGGCTATCAAGAAATTGCCTAACAGTATACACGCGGTGCGCGCGCTAATAACAATATCTACTTATCGAATGACCTTATTTGTGATCTAGTGTCTTAGTCGCGGAAATAGACGAATTGTTTTAGCATTTGCCAAATGCTATCCCCGATAGTATCATTTTCTGCAACCTTAAGTCTTATGTTTCGACACTCATGGTTTGAACGACTTTTGATATCGATATAAAAGCAGTTAGTTAATAATTAATTCTACTCGCATCTCTATTGTGGTGTATCATATAACAATAAGCCAATCACCGAACAATATAATGGTAGAAGGGTTGCGTCATCAGAAGGGCAAATCACAGGGGGATTAGCTATGTAAACACTACCACCACACAAAATACTAGTAATCCCTCCAAGCATTGGTACTAATGCTATGAGATTAACTGTATCTTAATAGAGGTGATTACTTTTTCTAAACCTGAAAAACACAACTAATATAATTATGTTCTAATAGTTTCCTGAAATGAATGGTATTGATTGTCCAACATTTTTTCAACTTTCTTGAGGAATTGAAAAGTGACTTGCCAAAACTTTTGCCAAATAAAAATATTTTTTGCCAAATGTGAATTATTTTTGCCATTGGCAAATTTGGCAAGTGGCATCGCGAACCCTGGGTGTCCCTAAATGTATTTATTTAAGAAATGAATGTAGTGGGTGTGTTATTGGGGGGTAAGGCGCTGTGGTCGTTGGTGCACAGTTTGTAAACTGCGAAGCGGTGATTTGGTTTTCTTTCAAATGATTGATAGTTTCAGACTGGTCACCGAGACCTGGGACGTTTTGAAGATCGGACCGGGAACTTTATAATATTGAACAAATAACGCAGGTAATATGTTTCTCAGTGAAGACCTGTTCCTTAATAATGTATATGTTACTGATAGCGAAGGTCACAGCTCGAGATTGCATGATGTATATGACTTATGTGAGCCGATGTTGTGATATCTTAAATTGTACAATCTCTGACTGTGACCTTCACATACTCTGAAATACCACCCTTGGTCAAGTGATCCTGCTAATTTGCTATGATGCTGGTGGGTCCTGATGTTTTGCCATGATGCTTTTAGTACAAAGCAATGCTGATGACCGCGCTCGTGCTCGTCCCGCCTCGTGTTTATATCGAAACTACGCAAGTATACATGTACCACGCGATATAAAAATGCTGATGACAGCAGCGTGAACTCCATTACTCATTCCTTTTTCCTTATTCGAAAAATTTGGGAAATGTGGCAAGCGACCATGGCAACGTTTTTAATAAGGCGAAATGAAATGTTCGGAGAAAAAAAATGCCTCGAAAATAAGCAAACTCCGAAAATAAACGGAAATTGTCCGAAGTAACTTCAGGGTCACAAATGGCCACCTCGGCCAAACTTTTTGGGCGGAAAATATTTTGGGTCGAATAAATAATAATGGGTTGAATTTCAGTTTTCGCTATGCTCGGTCGGGACAATTTAGGAAAATGTGGCAAATGGTTACGTTTTGGGCCGAAATAATTTTGGGTCGAGTCCGAAAAGTGGGTTGAAATGAAGTTCCCGCTCTGTTGGATCGAGAATATTTGGGAAAATTCGGCAAATGACCATCGCATGATGGCAACGTCTTTAGTGAGCTGAAATTTTGGCTAAAAAAAAATCATTGTCAATAGTTCAAAAATGACCCGAAAATAGGCAAAGTCAGAAAATAAATCGAAATCGTCCGAAACAACTTCAGGTTCATAAATGGCCACCTCGGCCAAACTTTTTGGGGGAGAAATTATATGTGTCGAGTCCAAAAATGTTGGTTATCGCCATTTTATCAAATTGGGTATGTGAGCTGAAATGACGTAACACTTGTCATTGGTCAAATATAAATCAAATACATATCACAAAAGCAATGAATTTACGCTCTAAAAATCAATTAATATTATTGTCCATACAAGTCCATATGTATGTTTACACATCGGCATTCTTGTTAATTCTGTATATATATATCCACACTTATTAATGTTTTGTTTCTTTCTATTGTTCATATATTAGTATCACTTATTATTTTCAAACGGCTACTATATATGACATATAGACTATAGCACTTTCCTGCTTATTTCAAAAGGTCGCATGGTAAATGGACTACCGTAATGCCCAAAGTAATTGACCACTTAACCACAGCAGAAATATGGGTAATTTTTCAGGATTTAGTCGGAAATATGGCTTGTTGCCATTCATCGGAAAGCTCTCGGCGAGAGCTTTCCGATAAATGGCAACAAGCCATATTTCCGACTAAATCCCTTAAAAATTACCCATATTTCTGCTGTGGTTAAGTGGTCAATTACTTTGGGCATTACTGTATAGCACATTGCTGTCAATTTCATGTGCTTTGTAGTGATTGGCACAGCTTCGGATTTTATTATATACTAGCTGATGTGACGGACTTCGTCCGGGCTATTTAGGGATTTCTTTCTGATCGCCTCCGTCTGGGCAGAAAGAAAAAACTATTGTTCGATCGGTCCAGAAACATGCCTGTAAGAGCGAGGCCAAGGTCAAGGATACGGTCGCACATGCTATTGGACCCGCCCATATTGTTCCCGGGATCAAAGTAGGCCTTCATACCAAATTTGAGTCGGATCAGTCGAGATCCAGAAACACGCCAATATGAGCGTACATGAAGGTCAATGTCAAGACACGGTCGCACGTGAAATTGGACCCGCCCAAGTTGATCCCGGGATCAAAGTAGGACTACATACCAAATATGAGTCGGATCGGTAGAGATCCAGAAACATGCCTATATGAGCGTATATGAGCGAGGTCAAGGTCAAGGACACGGTCGCACGTGAAATTGGACCCGCCGATATTGTTCCCGGGATCGAAGTTGGCCTACATACCAAATTTGAGTCGCAGTTTTCGAGTCTATAACACATACACATACATACATACATACATGTACATACATAAGTTCCAAAATATATAATATACTAGCCGATGAGCCCGGCGTTGTCCGGGCTATTCAAAAACCAAATTTCAAGTCGATAGCTCCACCCGTTTCCGAGATCTGGTCTGCGCATGCGATAGCTCTACCCGTTTCCGAGATCTGGTCTGCGCATGCGCGAAGCTGGCGTCGCACGGGCTCGGCTACCCGATAAAATTCGTATCCGGGGCAAGATACATTCACATACCAAATTTCAAGTCGATAGCTCCACCCGTTTCCGAGATCTGGTCTGCGCATGCGCGAAGATGGCGTCGCACGGGCTCGGCGACCCGATAAAATTTGTATCCGGGGCAAGATACATTCACATACCAAATTTCAAGTCGATAGCTCCCCCCGTTTCCGAGATCTCGTCTGCGCATGCGCGAAGCTGGTGTCGCACGGTCTCGGCGACCCGATAAAATTCGTAATCGGGGCAAGATACATTCACATACCAAATTTCTAGTCGATAGCTCCACCCGTTTCCGAGATCTCGTCTGCGCATGCGCTGCACGGGCGTCGCACGGGCTCGCCAATACGACAACGACCACCGCATGGTCAAACTACACACACGTACCAAGTTTCGTCCCGATCGGTCGAGAATCGTAGATTTGTATTAATGACAAACAGACAGACAAACAGACAGACAGACAGACAGACAGAGGTCTTCAAAATATATATGAGATAATCTGTTTCCGGTTTAATATTCATAAAATAAATCAATTCCAATATTCGTGTGTGTGGATAATCTGAAATGTTTGCTTTGTGAGAATAATCTCGTTATGTTCAGTGACAACTACAACGAAAATGGAAATAACAGTATTAATCGATCTTATTGACGAATAACAACTGACACCGTACCGATTACAATGTCCATACCATGTTATATTATGTGTGCCCCATAAAATATAGTGTTGGCAGCTTGATCTGATGCATAATTCTCATAAAACAGATTCTTCGAGAAATTTCGAATGTTTTGATAGTGGGAGTGGTTTTTAGCCAAAATCGATCATTGGAACTGCTATAGTCTATATTGGTATTTTAGTAATTTTCTCTGCGGGCCTACTTTGATCACGGGAACAATATGGGCGGGTCAGATTTCACGTACGACCGTGTCCATGATCATGACCTTGACCTCTCATATAGGCATGTTTCTGGACCTCGACCGATCCGACTCAAATTTGGTATGTAGGCCTGCTTTGATTCTGGGAACAATGTGGGGGGGGGGGGTCAATTTCACGTGCGACCGTGTACTTGACCTTGCTCATATAGACTCATATATATAGCATGTTTCTGGACCTCGACCGACCCGACTCAAATTTGGTATGTATGTCTACTTTGATCCCGGGAACAATATATGGGGGAATCGATTTCACGTGCGACCATGTCCTTGACCTTGACATTGAGCTCGCTCATATACGCTCATGTAGGCATTTTTCTGGACCGATAGAACAATAGTTTGTCCAGACGCTGTATATTTAGACCCGTCCCTGGCTCATATGTGAAACACTACGACGCTATCGCTCTGTGACGTGCCCTCCCAAAGCAGAGCGATGGCAAGGTTTATAGTCCGGGCACCAGTCAACTGTATATTCTGCCCATGCAGACGGAGGCGATCACAAAGAAATCCCTAAATATCCCAATACCCCGGACGAAGTCGGGCACATCAGCTAGTCTATTAATAATTTTGGAACTTCTGTCTGTCTGTCTGTCTGTCTGTCTGTATGTATGTATGTATGTATTTATGTATGTATGTATGTATGTATGTTATAGACTCCAAAATGCTCAATCGATAAGACTCAAATTTGGTATGTAGGCCTACTTTGATCCCGGGAACAATATGGGCTGGTCCAATTTCACGTGCGACCGTGTCCTTGACCCTGGCGTCGCTCATATACTCTCATATAGGCATGTTTCTGGACCTGATCGAACAAAGTTTTTTTCTTTCTCCTACTAATACTTTTCAACGTTGTTCGCAAAGAATCCATAAAAAGCCCGGAAGAAGTCGGGCACATCAGCTAGTCTACTATATATTTTGGAACTTCTGTCTGTGTGTGTGTTATAGGCTCGAAAACTGCTCGACCGATCCGACTCAAATTTGGTAGTAGGCCTATTTTGATACGGGAACAACACGGGTGGGTCCAATTTCAAGTGCGACCTTGTCCCTGACTTTGACCTCGCTCCTATATGCTCATATATGCATGTTTCTGGACTTCGACTGATCCGAATCGAGTTTGGTATGTAGGCCTACTTTGATCCCGGCAACAATATGGGCGGGTCCAATTTCACGTGCGACAGCGTCCTTGGCCTCGCTCATATCTGCTCATATAGGCATGTTTTTGGACCGATCGAACACTAGTTTTGTTCTTTCTCTATAATATTCTGCTCAGACGGAGGCGATCACAAAGAAATCCATAAATAGCCCGGACGAAGTGTGTTATAGACTCGAAAACTGCTCGACCGATCCGACTAGAATTTTGTATGTGGGCCTACTTTGATCCCGTGCGACCGTGTCCTTGACCTTGTCCGTCTCCAATTTCACGTGCGATCGTGCCCTTTACCTTGATCTTGTTCATATACGCTCATATAGGCATGTTTCTGGACCGATCGAGCAATAGTTTGTCCAGACGCTGTATATTCTGCCCAGACGTTTTGGAACTTCTGTCTGTGTGTATGTGTCTTATAGACTCGAAAACTGCTCGTCCGATCCGACTCAAATTTGGTATGTAGGCCTAGTTTGATCCCGGGCACATTATGGGCTGGTCCAAGTTCACGTGCGACCGTGTCCTTCACCTTGACCTCGCTCATATACGCTCATATAGGCATGTTTCTGGACCGATCGAACAATATTTTTTGTCTTTCTCCTAATACTTTTCAACATTGTTCGCAAATAAATCCATAAAACGGCTGGACGAAGTCGGGCACATCAGCTAGTCTGATCTAATATATATTTTGGGACTTCTGTCTGTGTGTTAGCTATGGCCGGAAAACGGCTGGACCGATTGAGCTCAAACTTCCAATCTAAGGTTAAAAAGTAACGGGCAGTGTTTACCGCCGTTTTGGAGAAGCTCCGAGCACCCCTTCTCCACTACCAGTCCTTGGCACTGTGGGGTTAATCGCGTTGATAGTTAAAGAGCGTTCGTATCCGCAGTGTCGTTGATAAAGAGCGTATGCGTGTAGTGTGATTCTTATGTCTGGGCCCGTTTTGGAGAAGCTCCGAGCACCCATTCTCCACTCGCAGTCACCAAAATGACAGTCCTTGGCACTGTGGGGTTAATCGCGTTGATAGTTAAAGAGCGTTCATATCCGCAGTGTCGTTGGTACAGAGCGTATGCGTGTAGTGTGATTCTTATGTCTGGGGCCAGGCGTGAGTGTGTCTGTATCCAGACATGAGCGTGTTGTGTGATTCTTATGTCTGTCTTCGTACTTACGGGTTCCAAGGAACGGGGGAGATTTTCATCGGGTAAGTTTTTCCGCACCTTGAAACGGGTACCTACAAACGTACCTCTTTTAGGGACGGGTACCATCACGGGACGGGTACCATCAATTCTCTTGATTAAAAAGGCAGAATTAACTCAAATTAAATAAAAAAATTAACGGATTTCGACGAAATTTGATACATAGGGATACTTTTGTCGGGGGAGTGTTTTCGACTGGTCAAATCGTGACCCCGACCTGACCTTTACCTTCAAAATGGTCAATTCAAGGTCAAATCGGGTAAAACGGACGGATTTCGACGAAATTTATACCTAGGGATACTTTTGTCCGGGGAGTGTTTTCGACGGGTCAAATCGTTACCCCGACCTGACCTTGATCTTCAAAATGGTCAATTCAAGGTCAAAGCCCGGACGAAGTCGGGTCACCTGCTAGTCTATTATATATTTTGGAACTTCTGTCTGTGTGTGTGTATGTATGTATGGGTTGGTTATAACCTCCAATCGGGGATACACACGGGAAATCAACTCACGAAACGGGGACACTTGCCAAACGGGGACGTTCCCGGTCGTAATGGGTACCGATTTGGCGTTCTGTGTCCTTTATTGACCAATCCAAATTGATTTCTTGAAAAGTCCCCTCTTCGGAACATTCTGAGAGGATGTGCATAAAATATATTTTTAGTAACATCCTACATGTCCAACATTCTCATTAAAAAATTGCACTTTATTGTGTGTTTTCCAATAAGGGACATAATGTTTTTTCGTGTGTTTTCAAAATGTGGACATCAAAATAATCCAGACTGCGGACATAATTTTCTAAAAATAGAATCACACTGCTTAACGACTGGGGACATTTTTATGTTTAAGGCCCTGTGCATGGCATGTGTGTGTGTGTTTCCGGACTGATTACGACTGGGGACATAATATTGGAAAAATATAGAAACACACTGATGGCATTCTCGTCGGCCTAATTTTTGTCATATTTATAGAAAATTCATGTCTTTGTGAGATTGATCACTTCTGCAATACTGACAGTATAATATTAGAGTATTATACATTAAACTAAAAAGTTGTTAAATTATGGAGCTCATTGTAATATAATATCTTGAAAAGTCCCCACTTAGAAATATTCTTGGCAAATGTGTATAAATATATTTTTATAGATATAAACATATTTCCAAATTAGCGACCGAAGCCTGCCGAAGCGGGGACTTTTTCGCATCACATTTCTAACTTTCCTTCCGTCAGAGTTAACCATTGTCAACCTTTGGCGGCCATCTTGGATTTTGCTCTTAAATCCCTTTCAAAACTTTTTACAAAACATATGTTGCTCAGAGCATGATACACTTTGTTATTGAAGTTAATGTTGTCATCCGCAGGCATCTAGAAGGTTAATATTCTCATGTTTTGTCATGGAAGTTAATGTTGTCGTCTGCAGGCATCAGGGAGGTTAACATTGGCTTGCTGTTTCGTGGATGTTGATGTTGTCATCTGCAGGCACCAAGGAGGTTAACGTTGGCCTGCATGTTTTGTCATGGAAGTTAATGTTGTCATTATTAAATAAAGGAGGTAAACATATGCTTGCTTTCTCATTAAAGTTAATGTTCTCATCCACAACCATCAACGTGGTTAACATCAAAAGGCATTTATTTTAGCACAGGTATCCTCACTATGTTCTGATGTCCGACAGTTATCAGTAATTATTCATTAAAATCAAGTTAAGCTACAGTGTCATTGACACTTTCATTTTTTTAATAGTTATGTGTAAATGACTAAAAGATTAAAATACATTTTGAAAGATAACAGAAGTAAATGTCAATCTGTCATGGCTATATATAAAATAATGCCCATATGGCACGTCACAAGAGCGAAAAGTCTGATTGAATATGCATGCATTTAAACTTGAATTTATGTTACCAAGTATGAAATAATTAAGGTGAATATCAGTTACCGAATTGTCCATGACCTGTCAAAATTGAAGTTTAACTATGAATAATAAAAATATATGTTAATAGATTTTGTCATAAATAGATCATTTTTAGCTCAACTTGACAAAGTTAAGATGAGCTATTGCCGTCAGTTGGCATCCGTCCGTCTGTACGGCGTCAACTTTTGGCTTTGACACACCCTACTGGTCACATTTATGAACCACATCAGTTGTACACATAATGTCGGCATCTGGGTTGTCGAGTCGTCGTGTGTCCCGGCGTCTATCAGTCTGTCTGTCAATCCGTCTGAGTTAACATTTGCGGTTTAGGAGCTAAAATAGTCGCCCATCCCAGGTTTATGGGCTATTTTGGATTATGGGCTAGATCCCCTAATCTTCAGAAGTAGTGCTAATTTTAAATTAATCCTTGGGGGTGGGATTAGAAGTCGAAAAAAAAGTGATTTGGAAAATAGCCCTCAAGCAGTGGTATTTGTTTTTTCGGACTGTCAATGGACTGTCACCGGTTTGGGGGCTACAATTTAGGTATTATGGGATAAAATTGGGAGTCCTGGCCAGTTTTGGACATATTAGTAGTAGTGTAAAATACAGACAACCAACGCCCATAAATCGCATAGTAAAGTATGGGGATCACCTTTTTCAAATATCGGTCAAAAGGGGATCAAAATCCAGGTCACGGGTAAAAAGATAACGTTATCTGATAAGCAGATGGTATGGTTCCCAAACCCACACTCACCTATGGTAATAGGTCATGGTCAAACAGCAGATCAAGCCAATGCAATCCTATAGTAAACTATGAGGATCCCCTTTTTCAAATATCAGTCAAAACAGGAAATAAGGTCAAGGAATCCTCTTATCTATATATATGTAAAACTGGTAGGTCAGAAGGGTAATCAAATATATGTCATTGGTTGACAGATTCTATATCCCACCACAATATCCATAGTAGTGTAAAGTACAGGTAGCCAACGCCCAACAACCCCATAGTAAAGTATGGTGATCACCATTTTCAAATATATGTCAAATGAGGATCAAAATCTAGGTCAAGGGTCAAAAGATAACGTTATCTGATAAGCAGCTGATATGTTTTCCACACACACACTGACCCATGATAATAGGTCACGGTCAAACAGCAGATCACGACCATGCAATCCTATAGTAAACTATGGGGATCACCTTTTTTCAAATATCGGTCAAAAGACGATTAAGGTCAAGGAATCATGTTAACTACATATAGGTCAAAACAGGTAGGTCAGAAGGGTATTCAAATATATGTCAATGGTCAAAAAATAATATTATCTGAAAAACAGATGATATATCCCACGACAATATCCCGTGATATAGGATGGGGATAAGAAGTTCAAATCAAATCATAGGTCATGGTCAAACAGCAGAATAATAGAATAACACCCTAGCAGTTCCATTCTATAGAATGATATATGTAGATCAAAGGAATAGTGTAGGTCAAGATAAACAATAAATGATAGTATACCAGCAACGCAACCATGCTCTTATCAAAACCAAGATATTGTTCAAAACAACAATATTGGTCATGGCCAAAAAAACAGATGAAAGGCAGTCCTATGCTATACAATGAGAGGGTATTGTAAAATATCGGTCGAGGTCAAAGAATAACGTTATCTGATATTTATCCAATCGCCAAATAGGCCCAATGCAAATGAATAAGGGATATTTCCTATATCCACACACAATCATTATAAACTTTAAGATGCAGGTGAGGCGTGTGTTATTATAAACCTATTTTCAAATGTCAACACTGTCGGACAAAATACTTTGGTTAAAGAATTGAATAGGCCAATGCCTATATATATGTGCGAATGCAAAGTGTTATTAATTTCTAAACTGATTCGAGTAATGTAATCGAATAGCAACTGTCTTCGGACAGACGGACGGATGAACGACGGATGGTTGATCCAGATGTTGGCATTATGTGTACCATACATGGTGTGGATACATATAATCACTTGCCTACGTAGCACATATGACCAACCTGTTAAATCTGCAATTAATCACGCAATAACCAATGACGATATAAATCACAATACAATTCGATTATAGGAAAATCAAATATGACCAAGAGTCCACCTTAAACAATGGTGTGTCACGCATGATATATCCAAGTGTTTAAAGTACTCCAAAATTGCACCTAAAGTAATGCAAGCAGTCTGCTGTTAATCATATCGAAAAAGGGCAATAACTCGCTCAAAATAAGTCGGATCGAAATATCAGGTGAACAAGTTGGTTGTTATATATATAATTGTGACAATTGTCTTTAAATATGACCAGAAAATCACAAAATAGAAGCTGGCGAAGTTTCGGAAGGATTTGACGCTCACGCTAACGGAACGACTAAAGAATGTGGGTTATTATGATAGTCCTATGGCGGAACGTGGGAGGCAATAAGTCGTATACCAACTTTATTTCAATAAGTTTAAATTAACACCTAAAGAAAAAACTTACCAAATTCCAAAAGCAAAATATATATCTGTCCACAATGCAGCAGACCAGAAGTGCTATGTATGACAGATAAGAATGTATAGCTGAGAAATAACAGCTGAGATAATATAACGAAAATTCTAACCTATCCAAATGGTTAACCACACTGTGTCGAGGAAATCCTGCACCCACCCCTGTCTTAACGTGACCACTGTGACAAACACAAATTGAAAATGCCGAAAATACATGTTCACAAAATCAACGCTCTCCGCCTGTATAGATAAGCGCCAAACCCCACCGTAATGTTAAATCCCCCAACAAATTCCAAAACAAATTATTAGAAGAAACGGGTACGAAACATACAAACTATAGCTGAGAATAAACATGTATTGTATCCACTCCGTATTACCTCACGTCTAAATACCTAGGCCACACCAAATTAATTGTCTGTCATATAAACGAATGCAATATCTGTATATGTATACGAATAATCACCGAAAATCTTATGAACATAACTGAATACCTAGGCCAATCCAAATCAATTATGTGTTACCACCATAAAATTTATCTTATAAAAATGAACTGAAACTACCCCTGATATGTATATCAAGGTATGTTAGTATTAGGTTACAATACTTGCGATAATGGAAGTCAATTCTATGTTACCCAAATTTACTAAACCAGATATCTGTTTTCACCAAATTAATAAAAAATAATATTTATTTTAAGAACAATCAATCAACAGGTTAAAAAATAGTATATCTCGTTTTGTTATCATAACTGGCACATTCACATAGCAGTTGTAAAGACTTGTCTTAATCCTGGTTGGTCCATCGTGAAGGGTTACAGTGTTTGTTTTTACAGTAGACCGTGACAAGATCAGTGCATATCAAAGTCATCGAACGTTATTTTCAACTCACCCTTGCACAATTTAAAGATATGTGTGCTTGGTGAAACGTTCCATGGATTATTGATGTTGTTATATACATATAAGTTTCAGACCATCAAACTGAATACTGTGTCATGCTGCTCTCTGTCCTCTTACTTATCGCCCACAGAACTCGGCTTTTCACATTAACACATTTGTGATTTTGAAGTCTGAATTTCTTGTCCAATATGTTAATTTGATCAAAACGTACATTGTTCTGTGTTTTTAAAAAGCAAATTTCGGATTTTAGATATCCAAGTGTATTGTTATTACTTTCAATGCTTGCACAATATTTGTTTTGGAAAACCTGTACAAGATTTTCAAATGGATTTACAAGATATTTCTTCAATGTTCTCTATAGTAAACCCAGAGCCATAGGTATCTAGTAAAACAATATTCGCCAATTTGCCTTGCGTGCACGGCAAAGGAACGGTATTTTAATATTTTAGTTCACATTCGTCTCAAAATTAGCTCCGTCTTTTCAGAATATACATATGCAACAAGGTCATGCAAGCAGCCATCGGAATCACAAAAATATTAGGTCACAATTAGGTAAACAAACTTAGGTTGCCGTTTGTGCGACGGCCATTGACCATCTATATCAGTGTCTATATATGTATTTTTTTACACCAGATTTGTTTTAGATAATTTTGGTAGACATGTAGTTTTCTGAAGGCATTTCTTTGAGTAAAATTCTTTCTGTCAAGGGTTTTTATATTATTAATCTAAAGAAGTTCTGGAATTTCAAATTGGTATATGACCACTTGATTTAATAATATGCATTGATATTTGACATCTACTTTTTCATTTTGTTAAGGCTTTATCTGCTTAGCAGCCAAACGATAACGAATTTAGTAAACTTCTAAAAGGACCACCGCAAGTGATTTTTGAAAACTGTTACATCATAACATATTCTATTTTAATTATCATACTTTAGGCAATAATTATATTAATATCATTTTTTTTTTTAGGAATTCATAGGGGTACTATACACTACACATGGTCATTTATGAAACCATATGCTTTATACTTAAATCATTATATGCAAAAATGATAAATTTGAACCATGAATACACTTTTGTGATATATAAACAATTTAACAACTTGGTATTTATAAAATTATAACTTGAGTCATTAACTAATTAACCCATATTTGATTATAAATTGACATTTCCACAACTTGCATATAATGGCACAAAATTTCAGTATAGTGATTTGTTGATTTTATTATATTATTATTATACTCATTCTGTTAACCTCATAGATAATATTCTATTTTTTAACCTGTTGATTGATTGTTCTTAAAATAAATATTATTTTTTATTATTTTGGTGAAATCAGATATCTGGTTTAGTAAATTTGGGTAACATAGAATTGACATCCATTATCACAAGTATTGTAACCTAATACTAACATACCTTGATATACATATCAGGGGTAGTTTCAGTTCATTTTTATAAGATTAATTTTATGGTGGTAACACATAATTGATTTGGATTGGCCTAGGAATTCAGTTATGTTCATAAGATTTTCGGTGATTATTCATATACATATACAGATATTGCATTCGTTTATATGACAGACAATTAATTTGGTGTGGCCTAGGTATTTAGACGTGAGATAATACGGAGTGGATAAAATACATGTTTATCCTCAGCTTTTGTTTGTACGTTTCTTATCTATGCATACTAATGATTTGTTTTGGAATTTGTTGTGGGATTTAACATTACGGTGTGGTTTGGCGCTTATCTATACAGGCGGAGAGCGTTGGTTTTGTGAACATGTATTTTCGGCATTTTCAATTTGTGTTTGTCACAGTGGTCACGTTAAGACATGGGTGGGTGCAGGATTTCCTCGACACAGTGTGGTTAACCATTTGGATAGGTTAGCATTTTCGTTATATTATATCAGCTGTTATTTCTCAGCTATACATTCCTATCTGTCATACATAGCACTTCTGGTCTGCTGCATTGTGGACAGATATATATTTTGCTATTGGAATTTGGTAAGTTTTTTCTTTAGGTTTTAATTTAAACTTATTGAAATAAAGTTGGTATACGACTTATTGCCTCCCACGTTCCGCCATAGGACTATAGTAATAACCCACATTCTTTAGTCGTTCCGTTAGCGTGAGCGTCAAATCCTTCCTAAACTTCGCCAGCTTCTATTTTGTGATTTTCTGGTCATATTTAAAGAAAATTGTCACATTTATATATATAACAACCAACTTGTTAACCTGATATTTCGATCTGACATATTTTGAGGGAGTTATTGCCCTTTTTCGATATGATTAACAACAGACTGCTTGCATTACTTTAGGTGCAATTTTGGAGTACTTTAAACACTTGGAGATATCATGCGTAACATTGTTTAAGGTGGACTCTTGGTCATTGGTCATATTTGATTTTCCTATAATCGAATTGTATTGTGATTTATATCGTCATTGGTTATTGCGTGATTAATTGCAGATTTAACAGGTTGGTCATATGTGCTACGTAGGCAAGTGATTATATGTATCCACACCATGTATGGTACACATAATGCCAACATATGTATCAACCATCCGTCGTTCGTTCGTCCGTCTGTCCGTAGACAGTTGCTATTCGATTACATTACTCGAATCAGTTTAGAAATTAATAACACTTTGCATTATAACATATATATAGGCATTGGCCAATTCAATTCTTTAACCAAAGTATTTTGTCCGACTGTGTTGATATTTGAAAATAGGTTTATAATAACACACGCCTCACCTGCATCTTAAAGTTTATAATGATTGTGTGTGGATATAGGAAATATCCCTTATTCATTTGCATTGAGCCTATTTGGTGATTGGATACATATCAGATAACGTTATTGTTTGGCCTCGACCAATATTTTACAATACCCTCTCATTGTATAGCATAGGACTGCCTTTCATCTGGTTTTTGGCCATGACCAATATTGTTGTTTTGAACAATATCTTGGTTTTGATATGAGCATGGTTGCGTTGCTGGTATACTATCATTTATTGTTTATCTTGACCTACACTATTCCTTTGATCTACATATATCATTATATAGAATGGAACTGCTAGGGTGTTATTCTATTATTCTGCTGTTTGACCATGACCTATGATTTGATTTGAACTTCTTATCCCCATCCTATATCACGGGATATCGTCGTGGTATATAGCATCTGTTTTTCAGATAATATTATTTTTTTTACCATTGACATATATTTGAATACCCTTCTGACCTACCTATTTTGACCTATATGTAGTTAACATGATTCCTTGACCTTAATCGTCTTTTGACCGATATTTGAAAAAGGTGATCCCCATAGTTTACTATAGGATTTCATGGTCGTGATGTGCTGTTTGACCGTGACCAATTATCATGGGTCAGTTTGGGTGTGGGAAACATATCAGCTGCTTATCAGATAACGTTATCTTTTGACCCTTGACCTAGATTTTGATCCTCATTTGACATATATTTGAAAATGGTTATCACCATACTTTACTATGGGATTGTTGGGCGTTGGCTGTCTGTACTTTACACTACTAGGGATATTGTGGTGGGATATATCATCTGTCGACCAATGACATATATTTGATTACCCTTCTGACCTACCAGTTTTACATATATATAGATAAGAGGATTCCTTGACCTTACTTCCTGTTTTGACTGATATTTGTAAAAGGGGTCCTCATAGTTTACTATAGGATTGCATGGGCTTGATCTGCTGTTTGACCATGACCTATTATCATAGGTGAGTGTGGGTGTGGGAACCATATCATCTGCTTATCAGATAACGTTATCTTTTGACCTCTGACCTAGATTTTGATCCCCTTTTGACCGATATTTGAAAAAGGTGATCCCCATACTTTACTATGGGATTTATGGGCGTTGGCTGTCTGTATTTTACACTACTATTCATATTTATGGGCTATTTAGCCCATTATAATGGAAAACAAATTACATGGACACAGTAAATAGCCCATTATCCTTACATGGACACAGGGGATATCCCTTAGTTGTTGTACCCCATAAACCTCTAATGTCGGTAGTACCGTCCGGGCTCCATCGGTATCCGATAACTTGAAAATGCTTTGAGATATCAACTCCAAATTACATATGGATAAAACTCATCAATAGGCCGATTGAGTTCGAAAATGAAGCCTGCTCGTCAATTATAGGGTTAGGGGTGGGGTTTTTGTAGGTAAAATGTAATTTTTCATTGTTCGGTATGCTATCAACTCAAGAAAGCTTTGAGATATCAATTCCAAATTTTAAATATGAATAAAACTTGATTAATAAGCCGATTGAGTTCGAAAATGGGACCCGCCCGCCAATCAGGGGGCGAGGGGTGGGGGGTCTTTGTGGGTAGAATGTTCCTTTTCGTAATTATGAAGTGTATACCTGAAGAATGGTTATAAAGGTATCAATTCTAATTTTGTTATGTGCATGATACTTGGCAATAGGCCAATATCATCACATGGGGTCGGCCCGCCAATTAGGGGCCGAAATGTGGGAGGTACATTGCTCTTCTAGACACTTCTTATAACTCAAAATGGTATCAAGGTATCAACTCAATAGTTTAAATATGGATAAAACTCATCAGCGGATATGCTAATCAGGGGTGGATTAGGGAGCTTAGTTTCTTCTGCCAGTTTAATTTTTCCCCTCAAAATCCACTTGGCCCTTTAACTCAAATTCACTGAGAAAGTTCCCTTGGTGACGGGGAATAAAATGTGTTGAAAAGGTCCCAATATGTTGATTAGGGGTGAACTTATGGTGCATTGAACCATCTTGAACAGACAAATATGCACTTCTCCAGGTGCTATAATAAACCTTACCTATGAATGGTGTAGCTAGCATCTAGCTCTGATAATGGCATTATTGTTCATAGCAGTTATCAATGGGCACAGAGGTCATTAATCATCTCCTGGCAAGGCATATATCTGGTTTGTTTAGTTTTAATGACTGTTCCTTTTGTAACATAGGGTAAATGTCATTAGCAAGATTAAATGAATAAAATGAGCATTCAGTTCTACATCAATGAATTTTGTTATTAACTCTCTTGATTTTAGAACCAGAATTATTATAGGACACTATAAGAAACCTATTGAACAGTGATTCACTATAGTTGTAGATATGTGCCATTTGAGTTTATTCCCTGTTCAGAGAATGACAATAATTTCATGTGATATGATTATGAGCAACCATTATGCAGAGTGTCTTGAAATACACCAATTTTAACACACAAGGCTCCAACAACCTTTTTTCAGCATGATACATGTCAAGTCTGATAGTAGCAATATAGGTAGAAATCAGACTTAGGTAGTTTTTGCTTCGATGCTCTTTTGAGCTGAACCTATAACTGTTCATGAAACATTTTGTTTTTATTACATTTATTTGAAACTTGACCATATACATATATTCAGCGTACTGTAGAGCTAATACCATGGAGGCATTTACCTGCATTATTGGTGAATTTGGTTTTAGGATCAAATATTTTAATTAGGGGCCAGAGTATGGGGGTTCATATAGATTTGGTTACTTGGTTTAGAAAAATAGCTTATTCTCTAGATCCACCTGGTGATTCTTTCAAATTTGATTTGAAGCATTATTGGAACCGTCTGTTCCAGATTAGTTCAAGGTGTCTAGCTTGACTGATTTTTAGGGAGGCTATTGGTCAAATACAGTATAATAGGACAAATTTGGAAACTTTATGCAGGATTGGGAAGTTCAATACAATTCTGATTAAGAACCACTTGTGGATTCTTTCCAAATTTGGTTTTGGGCATCATAGGGATAACTACTTTCATATTTGTTTAAGGCCAACACTTTAATGAGTTATAGGGCCTACAATTCAGTATCAGACCCTTCCAGAAATTGGTGGCCCACTCAAAGGGCCACTGCTATTTGTTGCAGAGGTTCTGTTTACTGAATATTCTGTGTACAAGGCGATTTATTATCAATGGCAATGCAGTGGCCATTTATATCTCGTATGCTATGTTTGCTTATGAATTGACATGTGTATCATTTGAAATATAGAATGACTCATCTCAGTGGGTTCACATCTGCCCATGTAGTGGGCCTATTTTTACTTAGTACCATGAGTAGATTAGAATGTCCTATTTTTAGTTTGTTCCGTAATCCAAGATGGCCGCCATCTTGAATTTCTTTGGCACACCCTACATGTCGCATTTATGAACAGATTTTCTCGAAACTTGCTAGGATTACTTTGTACCAAGAGTAGATGAGAACGTTCTATTTTGAGTACGTTCCGAAATCCAAAATGGCAGCCATCTTGAATTTCTTTGGCACACCCTACAGGTCCAATTTATGAACGGATTTTCTCGAAACTTGCTAGGATTACTTAGTACCATGAGTTGACGAGAACGTCCTATTTTGAGTCCGTTCCGAAATCCAAAATGGCGCCATGGCAGCCATCTTGAATTTCTTCGGCACTCCCTACAGGTCGCATTTATGAACCGATTTTCTCAAAACTTGCTAGTGCAATGAGCCAATGAGAACATCAAGTTGATTCAGTGTCATGGGCACTCATTCATATCATCATGAATTTTGTCATGGAGGTTGACAAGGTTGAATTCAATTCATAGTCATTGTCGCAAGTTAAGCTACTGTGTCATTGACACTTTCATTATATGCTATCTACAGTCTAAAACATCTAACTACAATGCAAGGTAATGTTTGTTTTTATTCTCAATACAGTTTACATACATGATAGATAAGTTAGTATAACAATTAAATAAGATATTTAGAACAAAAGGGATTTGGCCAATCTTGAGACGACGTCGTGTCTGGATATTGCCCGTATATTCGTATACAGATCCCCGTTATTCAGATATTAAATTTTGGTGCATCATGCACGCAAAGGAAAATATATTGTCAGCAAATCGCGTGTATTTTTGACTCTAATTTTGACTCTCCCTCTTTGTAATTCAAAATGTCCCATTTTTTGAAACACATATCGTTTATATCCCTGTCTACTGTGAGAAAGTTATCCATGTCCAATGTGACAACTTTCTGAATTCGAAGTTTATGAATGTCCCTCTTTGTCACACTTCAATATTTTGATGTCCGTATTTTGAAAAGACGAGGGAAAAATTGTCCCTCTTTGTCACACTTCAATATTTTGATGTCCATATTTTGAAAACACAAGGGAAAAATATTATGTCCCCACTTCGAAAACACAGATCGTGTATTTTCCTGTCCCCTATTAAAATAATTCAAAGCCATGGGTGTTTGTCCTCTTTTCTCACACTCGAGAAAACACACGTGTATCCACCCTGTCCACCATTAGTATGTAAAAAAACCCGACTTTCTATTTTGAGATTCGGTGGAGGATTTCGTGTTTTCGTTTGCTCGTGACGATTTTATGTTCATTGGGACATAACTCTATCAGTTTGAAGGCTGTGGCATAAAGATTTGAGGTGTCCCCGATTGGAGGTCTGTGACACTTGTCCCATTTCGACACTCATGCGAGTAAGGGTGTATGTATGTATGTATGTATGTATGTATGTATGTATGTATGTGTTTTATAGACTCGAAACTGCTCGACCGATCCGACTCAAATTTGGTATGTAGGCCTACTTTGATCCGGGGAACAATATGGGCGGGTCAAATTTCACGTGCGACCGTGTCCTTGACCTTGACCTCGCTCACATACGCTCATATAGGCATATTTCTGGACCTCGACCGATCTGAGTCAAGTGTGGTATGTAGGCCTACTTTGATCGCGGGAACAATATGGGCGGGTCCAATCTTACGTGCGACCGTGTCCTTGACCTTGACCTCGCTCAAATACGCTCATATAGGCATGTTTATGGCAAAGAAATCCCTAAATAGCCAGGACGAAGTCGGGCTCATCAGCTAGTCTACTATATATTTTGAGAACTACGTATATAAATATATATATAAATATATATATAAATATATATATACTTTATAGAATCGAAAACGGCTGCGCCGATCGAGACCAAACTTCCCATCTAAGGGTAAAACCACGGGAATGGTCGTCGCGGCGTTTTGGAGAAGCTCCGAGCACCCGTTCTCGACTCTCAGTCACAAAAAACGGCACTGTGGGGTTAATCGCGTTGATAGTTAAAGAGAGTTCGTATCCGCAGTGTCGTTGACAAAGAGCGTATGCGTGTAATGTGATTCTTAAGTCTGTGTCCGGGCGTGAGCGTATGTATCCAGACATGAGCGTGTTGTGTGATTCTTACGTACTTAGGGCTCCCTAGGAACGGGAGAGATTTTCATCGAGTCAGTTTTTCCGCCCGATGTGATCTTCACCTTGAAACGGGTACCCACAAATGATATATATGTGTGTATCCTTTATAGACTCGAACCGATTGAGCTCAAACTTGCTACCTACGGGAAGTGTCATGGACGGGTTAAATTGTGACCCCGATCTGACCTTGACCTTGAAAATGATCAATTCAAGGTCAAATCGGGTCAAATTGAAAAACAAAAAAGTTAATTAAAAAATTAATTAAATAAGCCAGTAAAATAAAAAGGCACAATTAACTCATCAAAAAAAAAATTAATTAAAAAAATAAAAAATTGTCATGTTTCTGACGATTGCCGCCAGTGGCGGGCTAACCTGCTAGTCTATTATATATTTTGGAACTTCTGTCTATGTGTGTGTATATATTATAGACTCGAAAACTGCTCGATCGATCCGACTCGAATTTGGTATGTAGGCCTACTTTGATCCAGGGATCAATATGGTCGGGTCCAATTCATGTGCGACCGTGTCCTTGACCTTGACATTGACATCGCTCATATACGCTCATATAGGCATATTTCTGGACCGATCGAACAATAATTTGTCCAGACGCTGTATATTCTGCCCAGACGGAGTCGATCACAAAGAAATCCCTAAATTGCCCGGACGAAGTAGGGCACATCAGCTAGTCTAATATATATTTTGGGACTTCTGTTTGTTTGTTTGTTTGTTAGCTATGGCCGGGAAAACTGTCGGACGGATTGAGCCCAAACTTCCTATCTAAGGGTAAAATCCCAGATGGAATGTCATCGCACCGCTTCTGAGAACGTCAGAGCACTCATTCTCCAATCCCCCGCCACCGCAATGATTTAGTCCATGGGTTAATCGCGTGATAGTTAAAGAGCGTTCGTATCCGCATTGTCGTTGATAAAGAGCGTGTATGTGTCCAGACATGAGCGTGTTGCGTGATTCTGTGTTCGTACTTAGGGGTTCCTGTAAATGCGCAGACGAGATCTCGGAAACGGGTAGAGCTATCGACTTAAAATTTGGCATGCGCAGACGAGATCTCGGAAACGGGTGGAGCTATCGACTTGAAATTTGGTTTTTGAATAGCCCGGACAACGTCGGGCTCATCGGCTAGTCTATTATATATTTTGGAACTTATGTCTGTATGTATGTATGTGTTATAGACTCGAAAACTGCTCGACCGATCCGACTCAATATTGGCATGTAGGCCAACTTTGATACCGGGAACAATATGGGCGGTCCGATTTCACGTGCGGCCGTACCCTTGAAATTGACCCTGACCTCGCTCATATACGCTTATATAGGCATGTTTCTGGACCAATCGAGCAATAGTATTTTTCTTTCTCCTAATACTTTTTAACGTTGTTCGCTCTGCCCAGATGGAGGGGGATCAAAAAGTGATCCCTAAATAGCCCGGTTGAAGTCGGGCACATCAGCTAGTTTATTATATATCTTGGAACTTCTGTATGTATGTATGTATGTGCGCATGTATGTATGCATGTATGTGTGTGCGTTATAGACTCGAAAACTGCTCGACCGATCCGACTCATTTGGTATGTAGGCCTACTTTGATCCCGGGAACAATTTGGGCGGGTCTTATTTCACGTGCGACCGTGTTCTTGACCTTGACCTAGCTCATATACGCTCATATAGGCATGTTTCTGGACCGATGGAATAATAGTTGCTGTATATTCTGGCCAGGTGGAGACGATCACAAAGAAATCCATAAATAGCCCAGACGAAGTCGGGCACATGAGCTAGTACATTCTGTAAGACTTATAATAGACGCACAAACTTCAGCTGGAGGGGTCAGGATACTACGTTTTCAGATTTGTGCAGGAACTAGTCTATTCAACAAGAGTCATAGAGTTCGCCCATGTACACAGACACGAGGGTCGCAAAAGCAATGACAGACGACAGTTATATAGCAATTTTCATTCTCTAAGCAGTTATATCAAATTTGAGACGAAAATCATGCATTAAAATGTAGTTTTACTTCCATGAACTAGAAATTTAGACAGTTGTAGAGTTTCGCGCGATAGACTGGTCCTTGGCTTTGTTCACCGCAAAGTTGAAAATGTACGAACCTGACCCTTTCTGCCAAATTGTTGACTATAAACAATATCCAGCATAAGATAAAACTACATCCAATTTTTTATAACCAAGCTAACTCGAGTCTCTAACTCTCCATACTAATTCACCAAATGTCTTTAAAGCACACATGACCAAAGCACTCACGAAACGAAAAGCACTGTTTTTTTCTGAAAATAGAATGCAGGATTTAATCACTCACCTTTCGCATTACGCATGTCACTGGGCTGCAATGGTTATAATTCAGGAAAAATACAAGAATATTATCAATAAAATATGTCTCCACACTTCCAATATAGATATTATGATAAATGATATAGATGTAAAAGTGAGAAGGAAGATATTTTCGGATTGCCATCACGCGGACATTAATCAAGGAACTCAGCGGTTGGGGAAAAACCTACTAATGACGTGAATCTAACGCGACCATCACCTGTTTTGTGACGCATGCATGTATATGATTTTAACTCCATGTCCATTAAAATGTGATATCCGACCCATCACACAATGTCAGCTATGTTAACTATAACGAGACGTCCCATATGAAAAAAAACGATTTTAACTGTTCCTATACACGACAGCTACATATATTATCTATACTCATAACACTACAATAAACAAAAAATTGTGTTCGTATGTTTGTATGTTTGTTTGTCTGTTTATAGGCGACCAACACGCAGGGATGTGGCTAGAGGGGGGGGGGTGGGGGTGTCTCACCCCCCCCCCCCCCCAGCAGAGAGCTATATTTTCAATAGTTGGAAATTTCATACCTGCCACAACGAAATTTCACACCAACAATAGGTTGAAAATGTTCTTGTAGTTTGATTATAAAACAATTTATTGGGGGAATTTATTGTTTTTCGACCAATATTTGCATATGTTCCAATTTTTGGTCAAAATTTTTGACAGAAATGGTCATCAGTTGGAAATTTTCCAACCTTAGGGGGGTGACAGGTTGGAAATTTCCAACACTTGGAAAGCTTGTGTCCTGGTCTCTCCCCCGTGGCCAGTCAAAAACTTCTAGTTAATTTAAGAAAACAATATTGTCATACAATTGGTCAACATTGTCATTGGAATTGTCATCAGTTGGAAAATTTCCAACCTAAGTGGGGGTGTAGGGTTTGAAATTTCCAACAGTAGGAAGGCTTGAGGCTAGTCTAGATGTTAGGATTTTGCGATTTTCTTGTTCAGATCTCAAAATTTTCGCACACCGGGCCGAGCCATGGTCGGCCCGGTGTGTCATTGCCCCATTCACATGGCCAATACAAAACTGCTAATTAGTTTAGCAAAACAATATTTTACTACATTTGGTCAAACTTGTAGACATAAATGGTCATCAGTTGAAGAATTTTCCAACCTGAGGGGGAGTATGAGGTTTGAAACTTCCAACACTAGGAAAGCTTCAGTTGAGGCCAGTCTTGATGCTAGGATTTGCGATTTTCTTGTATAGTTTTCAAAATTTTCTCACACCGGGCCGAACAACCATGGTCGGCCCGGTGTTTCCTGGTCTGTTGTCGGTAGCTGTGTGCATTTGTCTGGAATTAGATCACTAGTTGTTTTTTTGGGGGCAATTTTCAGGTTAAAATATCTTAATGTTCTCATACTGGGAAAATAGAAGCATGGCTTATGAATATATAGGAAATTAGGCCTGAGCATGAGGTACAAGGGGGGGGGGGGGTGCAAATGGAATTATGCAAAAAGTTGTGTCGGTGTGATTCCGACTCAAGGGGGGGGTTGCAAATGGAATCATGCAAAAAGTTGTGTTGGTGTGATTGCGACTCAAGGCGGGGGGTGCAGTTGGAAATTCCCAAGGTGGATACCCCCCGCCCCCAGCGGAGACCCTCTAGCCACATCCCTGCCAACACGGCTGGACAATCGGAGCTGAAAATTAATTTATATTGCATAATTTGACACAGGGAGCGTTATTAGACAGGCCCCGTTCACCTCAGATGCCTAAAAAGGGCATTAATAATTATTTTATATATATTGCTAGACGCGACCAAACGGTTGGACCACGGGAGCTGAACATATGTACATATTGGTCATTTGACACCCTGAATCTTATTAGATATGCCCCGTTGACCTCAAATGTCTTAAAGGGCACTACTAATTAATTTAACTAAATAATTAATTATATACACACAATGTTTGAAATCTGGTCGGTGAAAATTGAAACACGGGGATAAATTGACCCGTAGAGTGTCATGAGATAGACGCCGTTGACATCAGGCGACTTAAAGGGGAAATTATGAACAACGAAGAGCTTTCCTTATCAGCTTAGAAGATATGTACGAAAATTGGTACAGATGTGTCACCCGATCAGGGGAATGTCATGGGATAGGCGCATTTTACCTTAGATGAACTGGGGGGGGGGGGTCTAATAAATTATATGATCAATACAGAGCGTTTATTATCAGTCCAGAATATATGTCGGAACATTGGTGCACAAAAGTGAAATGACGCGGGCAATTTCACGGGGTAGGTTATGTTGACCTCAAATGATTTAAAGAAGCCGGTAATAAACCAGCGTGTATTATCAATTTAAGATATAGATGTAACTTAATACGGAGACAAATAGGTGATGCATACTCAAGATAGCTAATAATTGCTTTAACTGACTTGAAGGGCCACTAATAAATTACGTATTCTTCACCCGAGCAAAGCCGGGTACCCCAGCTGGTGAGTGGACGTGGTGAGCTAGGACAGTGTGCAGTGAGAGAGGTATGTGCAAGTGCGAAGAATGTAATTTCTTTTTCTTTAAATGCATGTATAGCTTTGTGTATATGGCATTCTTCATTATCATTGTGTTTCCAATAAAATCTTCATTAAGAAAAATTAAGTTCTGAAGATTGTGTGCGGGTCTAACGATAATTGTTCGCCCACATAATGTGGTGATACAATATAAACACAATAGCAAAAATAATACGCGGCACTACATTTTGTATTTATGTCTTACAGGTTGTTGACTGCATCATGTTCCATAACAGATTCTTTCGCTCTGTGGCTTGGAAAATACTTCTTTTCGGGTCTATGTATCTCTTAGGCGTGATCACCGTTTCTATGCTGACTACATGCCAAGTCCCAGTCACATCAACGACGGCAACGACGACGACGACAACAACAACAACAACAACAACAAAAACAACAACTACTGCTACTACTACTACAATAATCGAAACAAATACCACTACTACAACGACTACTACCACATCAACACTGCGACCAACTACAAAGACAACAACAACCACGAAACAACCTTCTGATCCTACTGGTGGGAGGTTTTTCCAACCAAGAAAACATAAGTTGTATTCTCTTAATTTCGGGATGCGAATTATTCCAACTGATGTATGCAAAGGTCGCTCTAGTCCACATCTGCTTATATTAGTTGCAGCTTTACGGCAGAACAAACACTATAGAGACGCTATCCGGCAAACCTGGGGAAGCGTCGTCCGGACTCATCAATGGCCGCCGAATACTAAGATTAACGAAAAGATTGAAATAGTGTTTATATTCGGAGAAAGCGACGAGTCAGATGACGAACAGTTAGTGATGGAAGCGAACGAAAACGGAGACATCCTTCAAGTGGGTTTTGTGGAGAGTTATCAGAATCTCACGCTAAAAGTTCTCTCCGGATTTCGTTGGATGTCGATGCATTGTTACAATATTCGTTATGTTGTAAAAATGGATGAAGACACTGCTTTGAATATTCCTATGGTACTTCGTATGTTAAGTAACACAGATATGACAAAAACTATATTTGGATATATGTCAACCCATGCTAAAGTTATAAGAAGCAAAGGCAAATCTAAAGTCAGCAAGGAAATGTTACCGTTGAATGTTTACCCGCCTTACTGCACGGGGAATTTCTATGTGATGCCTGGAGATCTTGCGAGGTCTATGCTCTATATTGCTGAGTATATACCCTATGTTAGTATTGAAGACGCTCATATAACGGGCATTCTTGGACATATTTTTAATGTGACTCATAAAGCCGTGCACAAGGACCTGTACGACCACTTGAAACCACCAGACAAGTGTGATTTCTTGAAAAATAAGAAAATGTACGGACAACAAGTATTTGACAAGTTAGCTCGTTCAATATGGAATACTTTTCATAATGTTACTGTATGTTCCTAATACATGTAGCAGCACTCCGCATGAGGTGATTAGTGATTACGTCTTAGATATCCCGCTGTGGTCAAACGCATTGGATTCCATTTTAGTCGACAGTTGACAGGAATTTCTCTAGTGCTTGTGTATAGACTCCCGTTGCCGTAGTCTGTCGTATTCCGGGCTTATACCACAGGCTCAACTCTAGGAAGAGGGGGCAATGCCATCCAGTTGACTTAAGGTCTGTCGGGGCTCCTCAACTCTCGATGGCGCAATGTGCGCCTTTCACTCATGTGTGAGTGTCAGAACCCTTGATCTGGTTGTGTATTGCGATCGGAGGGTGCAGTCGAGACCAGATTGGGTTACTTAGTGTATTGTTTCCGATTGCATGTGTTGGTGATTATGATTTGTGATTTGTGATTAAAGGTATGTGCATGGACTAATTGATTGTGTGATGTGTAATCATTTTTAAATTAGCATTTTTGTTAGTTGTTTGAAGGAGATAATTATACTATACGGATACGACAAGCGTTTCAAACTGCGCTCGGCGGCATTCAACCACGCCCCGGACCATCTAGAGCGTAAGCCCGCTAACCTAAATGTTTATATTAATGTTAGTCTTGTTAGGTGGTCGATATTTCGGATTTTGCCATGTTTGTAGGGTTAGTACGTAGTGACTTATTTATACTAGGGACTGAGCTTTGGGTTTTATTGGGGGCTTGCTTGCAGGGTGGCGTGTCCAGTCCACTGTGTTCGCCTGCCTAGACCAATACGCGCCTAGGGCCCTTTTGAAAATTGCCAGTAGGGATGTCTGGTGGAAATTACCTGTTTGGAAGATAAGATAAGATAAGATAAGATAAGATTTTAATGCAAAATACACCCAATGGGCAGTTGCACATATAATAAATACAACATATGTCAACATATGGAATAATTTAACATGAGTAATCACATACGATATGCATATACGCTCGTGAATTTACTGTCATAAAATCTCAGGTATACTTGCTTTTATTAGACATATGTATAAGGTCTCGAATGGTGAAGAAAGACGGGATCATGTCGCATATAACGTTAACGGTTGCAATTTGTTCATTCTGCATAATAAATCTGAACTTCTCATAACTTGTCATTTCTAAGAAATGAGGGCACGTTGCAATTATGTCCTTTACATAAGCTTCGTGAATACTTTCATAGGCCCGACATTCTAAGATGAAATGATATTCTGACTCAATTTGTTTTGAATTACACGCAGAACACAATCTTTCTCTCACTGGTTTTGGGGGCTGTTTGTGTCTCCCTTTTTCGATTTCCAGTCGATGATTACTGATTCTCAATCTTGTGAATAGAATTCTCGCTTTGGCAGATCCCGCATTGACAATGTATGGTTCAATTTCATACTTTGACTTGAATAATCTATACGTTCGTATTTTATTCCCACTGATCGTTTTCTTTTCGGCATGATTTACATTATAGAATCGCATCAAATGTTCAGATTTCAGTTTATCCACCAAGGCGCGCTCTTGTATCCCTTGGAATCTCCGGCGGTCTTAAATATCGACGCCGTATTTTCCATATAATTCATTGCACAATGAAATAGAAGGGTCTCTAAATGATTCGATGTATGCATTATGTACCAAGCACCCACTTGAAAGGTTCGAAACTTTTTTCATATATCTAAATTGTTGAGTAATCGCATCATGTATAACTGGGAATCTGCCCAATTCTGCGCGGACGGCATGATTAGTAGCATTTCAGTTAACACCTAATGTTATTTTGCAAAACCTCAGATGGACTTGTTCGCTTGGTATACATATTGTATCTGAGTGAAGCATGTTTGTTTCTCCTGCCCATATCTCACATCCGTATAACATTATCAGTTTTATTAATTTGTCGAATAATTTGCATTTAGTTGGAATAGATAGCTTCATCTTTGAAGGAACAGACTGGTTTAAAAAGAACATTGCTTTCGTGGCTTTCCCGCTTGTATGTTCTTGTGATTTTGCCATTCTACCAGTCGATGTGAATTTTATCCCGAGATATGGATACTCTGAAACTAATTCAAGCGATTTCGCATTTATATTGAAACTTGGTTCACGTTTAGTTCTCTTTGACCTAAAAACCACACATTTTGATTTACTTGCATTAACCACGAGACCATTGTATTGGGTATATTTCTCTAACTTTTCAAGACAATTCTGTAGACCTTGTTCAGTTTCTGACAACAACACTAAATCGTCGGCAAATAAAAGATGACTGAGCGGACGATTATTAAGGAATATTGGATCGCAGCCGGATACATCAAGTGAACATTTGATGTCATCAATGAATATTTTGAACAGCGTAGGCGACAATGATTATCCTTGTTTAACTCCAATCGTGGACATATGCGGTGGTCCAATTCCTGCACCCGTCTTTACTTGAATATAACTGGATTGATACATGGACTGTATTATTTGATTGATTTTTACCCTGAATACCATTGCTATGCAACTTTTGAAACATCAATGACCTATCTACTGAATCGAAAGCTTTTTGAAAATCGATAAATGCAGCATAAATTGGCTTCTTCTGTTTATATTTATTTATACAAGTCTTTAAAACATAAGCGCTGTCAATCGTACTCCGATTCTTTCTAAAACCAAACTGATTGTCACTGATGAGACCATGTCTTTCTAAATAGTCGTTTATTCGGTTATTTATAACTTTGTTGAAAAGTTTCCCTAGACCATTACTGAGCGCAATTGGTCGATAGTTATTTGGGTCCTGTCTATCTCCCTTTTTATAAAGCGTCTTAATGAGTGACACATTCCAGCTGTCTGTATAATGACCAGAGTTTAATACCTGGTTAAATAATTTTACTACTTCGTCTATTGTCGCGGGAACAACAATTTTAAGCAATTCATTCGAGAAATTTCCATATCCAGGTGATTTTCTGTTTTTAAGTAGTTAATTAATTATTTCACTGGCTTCGATATCACTTTCATCAATTTTAGTTGTTTTGGAATTCGTATATATTTTCTTATTTGCAGAAACATTATCTGGGCAGACTATCTTTTTGAAAAAGTCCACACTTTCGTCTGGATGCAAGTAATTTGTTTCATCACGATTGTTTCTAAATTCTTTTATCAATCGCCAATACTCGGAAGGGTCTGTACCCTCCATTTTGTCTAGTGATTCTGCTAACCCCTGGAAGTACATTTTTGATTTGTTCTTTGTTTCTTTCTTATATGCTTTTTTGGATGAGAAAAAATTACTCCTAACTGTTGCATCGGTTGGGTTTTGCTTCATTTCACGACACGCATTTGTCATTTCATGTTTTAATTGCTTGCATCCTTCATCAAACCATTTCCTTTTCTTTTGCTGTCGTTTAAACTTATTATTTTTAATTTGGGCAGCTTTAGTGTTGATATTATGTTAAAATATTTTCATAATGCCGAATTTCACATTCTGTTCCGTTGCGATTATGTTCATAATTAGTCAATCTGAATTGTAAGAGTCGCTTTTTAATATCGCGATCATTGATCGCTTCTGAAGCTTTTGAATTGCTGTCTGAGATCCATTTAATGGCAACTTCAGGTTCGCTATATTTATATTTGAATTGACATGTATTTAATGTATTCACGTTTCCTTTGAGCTTAATGTGCATTGTTAATTGGCAATGGTCAGAGTATTCATTAAGTTGCTTCACGCAAAAATAACTTACATCGGACCGATATCTTTCAGACACGAGAATATAATCTACTAAACTTGCCCCGTTATAATGGTAAGAGGTGTAGTTTTCCAAACAATCACCAGATTTACTACCATTAAGTATTCTAATTGAAGTGGATTTACATAACTTAAGAAGTTGTATCCCAAAGGAGTTTACATGTCGGTCTAAACTGTTTCTGTCTTTAACACAATCCAAAACATAACTATCCGGAAGAGAAATATATTTATCATCATCTTGCTCGACATAATCCGGTCTCCCACCTGTTCGAGAGTTAAAATCTCCGCCCATGAGTATTACTGATCTATCGGCATATTTTAGAAGTTCTATTTCGACATCTCGAAAAATCAAGTCATAACTTTTTCGCTTTTTCCAGTAAGTCGATGATTGGGGCGGAATATAAATTGAAACAGACAACGCTGCAATTTTGATGGAAAATTTCGCCTTCAAATTCGACAAACAGTGCAACATCTTCAATATGAGTTACATTTTTAACCGATCTTCCGTATTTTGTCCGATAGTAGAATGCGATTCCACCTCTCTAGTTTTCTTGAGAACTTCTACATAAGTCATTATATGTATAGCCAGGTAAATTAATTTGTGTCGAATCGTTGTGCCAGGTCTCAGATAAAGTTATGAAATCGTAACGTTCTATTAGTCTACGGAAATCGGGGTCATCGATTTTGTTTACAAGCCCTTGGGCATTCCATGTTGTGTAACATAAAGTCACATCATTGGATTGATTTGAATATGTCATTAATGTAACGATTTTTCACAATAGGAAATATGTATGAACCGGGGGTCATCGGAGATAATAAGCAGTCATTATTATACAGTTATCGCCCGCGATTGAGTGAGACACGGGGATTTGTCGCCCGCTCGAGACCTTGAATGTCACCCGAGGGCCGTCAGGCCCGAGGGTGACATTCCAGGTCGAGAGCGGCGACAAATCCCCGTGTCTCACGAAAACAATTTTGTTATCTGACAATGGAGTACACACGAACCTCCTTAATCGCAGGCATAAATGCGCGCATATATTATTTAATCCAGTTCTAAAAGTTAATTCTATGTTGGGATCATCGCTATTTAGAAAATAAAACCTTCATAATCTGGATTAATTAACAGACCCGTCATTTGCGCAGATATTCTCCGGTCAGTTTGCTGGTTGCATTGTGGAAATCGGTTCACGGAAAGAGGAGTAAAGCAATTTCGAAGTTGAGTAGCCATGCAGCGAAATGTTCGGTTTCGTTTCAAATGAGCGTGAATCAATCCCGACAGACGTGTTAATTTCCAGAATGCTAAAATGTGGAACTAACACGTTGTAGTAGTGCAAAAAGAAATTGACATCTGTCACAGATCGTTACGCAACATACGGGTATTCTCTGAAGTCTGATGAATGTATTGAAGAAAAGAAATAATCAATTGATAAACGGCAAAGAGTGGCCATTTGATCTATAGTACATAAACGTAGTTGTAACGTATACTTGTACATCGTATGTGCAATTGTCTGCAGCATACCAACTACATATTAAGGTTTATCTATTTGTCCCACGGTCTTTATTATTGATATAAAAAGGTCAAATATGAATATTACACCTTATAACAGATATGTGTCTATGATAACACCATTATACATAGCGTGCTTTAAATGCAAATAAAAAAACACACAATTATGCAAATTAGCAAACACCACAGTTCGCAGTTGTTATGAAACAGTGGGGTTTATAAAAACAGTGTTTTTCGAAATTATCAGAGAGCTGTCAGAGAATCTCTGCGCGGTGAGTTCTTCGTAGTTCTATGTTTACTGGTAACAGCTGAGCGGTCAATAACTGAGACAATGTTACCCTCGAGGGTAATATGGTGATTTATCGCCCGCCATGTGACGCACTCTCAGCCAATCAGAAGAGAGGGAAATGGGATGAAGGATAACAATAAACGTTATACGTACTGTCTCTGTCAAAAACGTGCATACATCTGTATTTTATACGGTGATATATCATTTCACTTTTTATAACAGAAGCTGAAATAAAAAGTGATTTGTTGAATAATGCATATATGAGCATATAATATTAATATAAACGGAATAATTTGTGCATAAATCAATTAGGCCACCACACGAATCAATCCCGACAGCTGCTGCTTCAAGAAAGAAATGTCTTTCCGTAAGGAAAACAACTGTGAGTCTCTGTTGTTATGTGTACCATATCTATATCCCATTCGAGTGTCTGCAAAACTTGGTTTCCTGTAACTATGCCATGATGAATCGTATTGCTGATGTTGCGTGTGACTGACCATTCTCCGCTGCCTGGGTGTAAAATTTCGTTGGTAGCCGTGATTCTGCATTTCCCGTGGTCTCACTATCTGAATATCCTGCCAGTCCTTGTCAAGAAACTGATGTGAGTATTTAATACTCTTTGCAAGAACTTTGGTTCCAATTATACTCGGATGCCAGTTATCGCGGTATAATTCGCTGCGGACTTCTCTGTGCGAATTTAGGAATTGCTTTGTATTGTCAATATAAGTATACCCACGTTGCAAGCATAAATCGTGATACTTTCGATTCGTATGTTCTACCATGCGGTTAATTGATTCGGAATGCTTGGTAGGGAGAACAGAGGAGAAGCACATCTTTGCTAGTGGTAGATTTCTCTTTATTTCTGCACACAGGTCATCCAATTCTGTATCACTTGTCTCTATACCATGCCTACAACTGTTAATTCCGACATGGATGGTAACTTTACGTACATTATTGTACCTTGTCGTGTTGTCGTCCTCCAACCACCGCAGAAGACCTTTCAACCTTTGGCCGGGTCTGACAACACATTGTACTTCCTCGTTCCTAACAGACAGCTTATGAGGGATTAGGTTCCTTATAACAGAATCTCCGAGAATCAAATGCACTGAAGTTTCACTGACCACTTGCTCTCGTTCTGTGTCGACATCGTTTCCATTTTCGTACTTGCACATTTCTTCTATGTCTTCCCCGTTTTCAAATGGAACTGACTCCAATGATAGATTCTGATCCTCAAAGCAACCGAATCTGTTTGATGTAGTAATTTGGATATCAGAAATACAATTTAAACCATTTTCGATTTCCCGCGATGTTGCCGTGTCAGATTTTAATTCGTCGCCCCAAGAGCCACCAGTTTCATGCATTGAAGTAGATGAATCGTCTCCTCCAATAAGAGGTTTAAGTTGAACATCGATCTTTTCCGACAATTGATCCTTCATACTGGTGACCATTTTCTTCAGTTTTATGTTTTCCGTTTTCAACCCATCAATGTCACTTTCTAGTTCCGAAATTTTATTTTTGAATTCTTTGGCTTGCTGGATGAGAAGGTTCTTAATGTCCGCTATTGCATCATTCGTAGATTCGTGTTCCTCTCTCTGATCAAGTTTGTTTTCTTCAATGGTGATCTGCAATTCATCTACGGACGACTTCAGTGTCGACGTTGAAATGTAGTCGCCTTTCGTGACACTACTGACTTTTTTCTTCAGTCCAAATCGAATGGGTCCCATAGAACGTTTTGGGGTATTGAATGTTACAGTTTTATTTGGATCCCATTCAATAGGTTGCATATGTTTTCTACCCGTGTTATGAATAAATGGAACACAAGTTTTAGCATGCACGTAGCTTTTTCCTTTAAAAACCGGACATTTTCCTTTGACAAATACTTCACTAAGAACATCCGCAATATTTCCAATATCATGCACATTGAAGCCTAGTTGATAAATGTCGGGATGCATATTTGTCAACCACCATGTAATATTTTGTTTAGGTCCCTGCAGCATGAGTTTAATTCTGGGTTCTAAATGCATGTATGGTAACTTTACACGATTTGGTTCTTGTCGGTACATTCAATATGTCCTCCACTTCAATATTTTGATTGTCACAAACTATTCGCCATACAGCGCCGTTCTTTTCTTTTGACTTACCATCGTCCCAATATTTAGCTGTGAGTCCTTTTCTGTATGATTCAAATCTCATCGTATCCATTTCAAATGTTATGCATCTTCCCTTATTTTTCACCTCAACATTTTCAAAATGTCCAACCATTCCTTCTTGTAATATATATTACCTGTTTGGAATTTTGTTCCAAGGGTAGCTGAAATGAATTTTCGATTATTATACTTACCGTCCGGTTGTAGGGACTGTAGCCTGATCGACCTCGCGTGTTTATTAAGTTCTTAACCCTTTACCCAACAGAGCGGCCCTGTGCCAATGCATTCTCTTATATATGCGAGTCGACCATAGGTCGCCTCGCATATATAAGAGAATGCATTGGCTTAACAGATTAAAAATTATAAAATTGTTAAAGAATGTAAGAAAAAATGGTAAAAAGTGTTAAAAAAAGATTTTTTTTAGGCCAATGCATTCTCTTATATATGCGAGGCGACCTATGGTCGACTCGCATATATAAGAGAATGCATTGGCACAGGGTATAACTGTAACCATCACAATGTGGTCAATGAGCCGGTTCCAATGATATCCATATTTGTATGGTTTTATTGAGACAGACCCAAGATATTTTAGGCTGTTGAAGCTTTATTTGGCCGGTTTTGGCCGGTTTGTTGGGTAAAGGGTTAAGCCTGTGTGTTCTGTGTTTGTTGATTGCTCAACGTTTACTGAATTTGGAGTGTATTGGTACGGCCATTGAGAGGGATTATTCTAGCGGAGCACAGAAATATCCAAAATCTCGCCGGGGCGGTGCTTGTGTTTTGTTTTGGGCAGTAGTGCATGTTTTCCTGAGTTCAAGTCTTCTACTAATGTATTGCCTTGTAGTCTAATTAGAGTGTTGGCCGCTAGAGTTTTGAGTCTAATACGAAGCGGGGGTATGTCGGCTGTAATGGTTAGTGTCCTGATGGGGGTTCATATGTTTTCTTGGAGTGCCATTCTTTTGTTTTGTTTTGGATTACTTGAAGTTTATTGAGTGTAGATTTGGCGAAAAAATCATCCATTATGATGACCCATATATTCCATGATTGTGCGTATAAATTGTTTATAAAGCTTAATTAGAGATTCTGGATTAAGTCCCCATGATGTCCCCATGAGCACCATTAATAGACTACTTCTCTGGTTGGAACTGGATGAAATGTTTTTGATGTGTTTATGGAAGGTCGAGAGTTATGCCCAGGAAAATTAATAATAATATTTTTGTTCAACAGATCAGAGTTCAATCTAAATTTAATTAAAATAATTTTTTTTTTAATCAAACTGTTTAAAAGATCAAAATTTGCACGAATCATATACATGTGTCTGTTTCAGCTAGTTAACATAAGGGCAAGTGCTGATGTGTTCACTTCGGAAGTCGATCTCGGGGGTAACAGACAATATTTATGTGGATAAAGTGTTTTTACTAGTGGGTGGTACTACCGCTGTGCGTATGGCCTCTGTGGAAAGCTCCATTAGCGAGGACTTTGGTGGTTTTTGACAGTCGCATATTTTCATACTTTTGGTCAAAACTATCGAAGGAAATGGCCATTAGTTCAGAGTTAGAAATTTTATAACCATAGGAAAGCTTCAGGTAAGTTTAGATGCTAAAGGATTTTGAAGTTTTCAACCGGTCCGACCATAGGCTAATGAATTAAAAATAACAAATCGTTGCCCGAATTTAGCTGTTTTTGACAGTGTTCATGTTCGGATTTGCCAACCACAGGGGATGGTTGTCATGTTACAATTTCCAATAATTGGAAATGTTGGGATACCATGCAGTTTGAAAAATATAATTAACCCGAAGGGGAACGGGTGTGCGAAATGAAATTTCCCACTTTTAGTAGCATTGATCTGGACCCCCCCCCCCCCCCGTCGAACGAAAAACAAAAAGCAACGTCCCGGGGCACAAGCTATAAATAAAAAATCGATACTTAAGAGTTCAAACTAGAAATCGCGTCTATCAAATTACGATTGGAAATTCAAGAAACCCCATCCGATTTGATACCGTAACACTTCTATCCAAACAGCAGACAACATGTGGGGATGTAGAATTCTACTAACATCGCCGAAAATCTCACAGAGATCGACCGTATACCACCCGTCTGAACTACGCGCAATTGTACATATTTATTTCTCGATTCGGGACGCAACTATCGGCGATAAACCAACGCAAATGATTTCGACATCGAGAGTCATGGGATTTAATTAATATATAAGAATGACGGTGTGAGTATGTGGTAAATTAGGGGATAACGGTGTGGTGTTTTGTGAATTCGGAAAGGCACAGGGCGAATATAATACTATGTCAAATTTAGTTGGCGACGGCGGAGCACATTATATTCACCCTGTACCTTTTCGAAATCACAAATTTAAGGCGCTGGATAAAACGTATAGTCCCTCAGTTAGCATCGCTCTTATCGGTAAAAATGTTAATAGATGAAAAGGATAGCCACATCAAATAACAATAAATATGCACTATTAGTTTATGCATGTAACTGATATCTTTTTCAGATTTTTATCACTTACAAATTATTACTTTTTATCGGCGACCTGACCCAGATCGGCCGGTTTTGATTTGACCGCGTACTTGAAAAAATGGAAAACTGTTTACTCATTGTATGTGTATTCCACGCCGTCTCTGTTACGTGTCAAGAAATGTTGTCACATGATATCGAGACAATGATATTTAGGGGATAACGGTGCGATTGGAAAGGTACATGGCAAATATATTGACTGTCAAATTTACATAATCGGCGACGCCGTTGTTTTGTTTATATAGCACCCATGCAGATAACGGAAGTATAAGCTGCTGTAAAACATTAATTGACCCCCTACCAGCAAATCATTGATGTTTCATTGGGAATATATTTGCACTAGTACATTGGGATGTGGATTCTAATGTACTTGTTGCCAATATACCCCCCTGAAACATCAACTATTTGCGGGGGGTGGTAATTACCGATAAACTGTTACTAGCTGGTTGCTATATAAATAAAACCGCTGCGTCGCCTTTGCCGAAATATGACAGTCAGTACATTCGCTCTGTATACATGGACTTTCAGTAATCTCAAAACACCACACCGTTATATCCCATAAATATCATTGTCTCTATATCATTTTACAAAATTTATTGACATGAAATCGTGACTGATACGGCGTGAAATACGCATCTCAATTAGTAAACAATTTTCCATTGTTTCAATTCAACTTCAAGTTCGCGGTGAAATCAAAACCGCAATTTGTGAGTGATAAACATATGAACAATACATCAAGTATACATGTACTATATTTATAAAACAAAATTCGACCCCATTGAATTATCGTTGAAAGCGTTCTTGAACGAATAAGTAAGCCGATCTCATATAGAAAAGATCAATGCTTTGAGAGGCGATAGCTAGCTAGGCTGTTGAAATTTCAAGAGGAATGGGGCACTTTGACAAAAAGTGTTATAAGGCAATCAAACCAATTATGATACAAACCCCATATACCCTCAATACAAGGAACCGGAACCAGCTACCAATCCAAAACATGTTTTTGTTTTAATTATATGTGTACAAAGACTAAAATGTTACTCTATATGTTTTTGACAGTCGAAGATATTTTTGTTTGTATATTATATATGTTATTTAAAAATACTGATCGATATACTGTATGGTGTGCAAGGAGTGTGAATGATGAGTGTACAAGGACCCCCGCCCGCCCCACCTGTGGTGTCACTATAATTATTAATATTATTTATTTGAATGCATAAATATTTGTAAGACATCATTGTATATTGTGTAAATAACTTATATAAATAAATAAAAAAAATTAAAAAGTAGACATGCAAAAACTAATTGTTGTGCATAATTATTTGTATTCGATGTGGCAATTTTTTATCTTTATTAGCATTTTTAACGATAATAAATCCTTCTGCACTTGTATTACCTGTTTGTCTGTTTGCCGTCTGCTTATATTTCATGATCACCCCTCCAAATGAATAATAGACCATTCCAATGTATCCTCCTAAAACTGATGGGAGAATACATTTAGTAAAGAAAGGGTTAAATAGTCCATACCTGAGATGCAGAACCAAATGCATGGCCGAAGTCAATTCCGACCATTTCTCCCGTCTTGAGGTTGATCATGAAGTTTGATAAATGTCTATCTCCGATCCATTGCAGCCACTGACAAACACTAATTGAGGACTATATTTTATCCAGCGCATTAAATTTAAAACAAAATGTCGTTAATTGGCTGAGTGAGTTATGGCTGCACATTTCGTTGATAATTGCAAGGCATGTGTGTGCCGAAATAACATCTTAAGTTCGAAGAGAATTAGAATGGGGATAACGATGTAGTGTTTTTTGATTTCGGAAAGGTACACGGTGAGTATACTGTGGCAAATACCTGTTAATGGGCTCCCCTTCCGCCGTCGCCCATTATCTAAATTTGCCACAGTATACCCGCCCTGTACCTTTCCGAAATCACAAAACACCACACTGTTATCCCCTAATTAATATTCGTAAAATTATTATAACTATATAATATAACATATATAGCAAGATTAGTCTCCATTTATATTTGGTCACCTTACCGGAGTGTCTCACATCACTTTAAATCACGAAAGAACCCGACTTTCAACGATTCGGCTAGTGTGAGCCCGACATATACAACCCCGTGGACTGGCTTGGGGGGATACCGGTGATCTGTCTATATGTTCAGCTTGTTTTTGGTAGTCATGTTGCTTTGCCATTACTCTTTATCTATTTTGCAGTGTAATAACCTATATATGGGAGAGTGGGTACCCATACGCGAGTCAGCACGTCCTCCAATCCCATTGTCTGTATAAAAGTGTTTTTGTTATAATTATATCTTGCGTTGCATAAATTAGACAAATAAATATGTTTAAACTAAAACGAAAGAAAAACGGCCATAAACAAATAAAATTGGATAGAAATATAGCTCACACTAGCCGAATCCACAGTGCAACGGCAAACGTGGGAGGACACGTCCCTGAGTTACGAGGCCGGATTCGAATTAAATAACAAGAAAACCGTAGTCAGAAATGGTAACGCCCTCAAGGTAATATTTTAGGCATATATCAAATATATTGCAGCTTTAATCCAGTGATTGTAAAAATAGGTATATAGGAAACGCTATGTACTACATAGTTCATTCTACACTGACAATAAATTCGGTTTTTATTGGTATTGATCAATACCAAATCTGATTCCCTTGGTTTTGATCAAAACCAAATCTGAATCCCTTGGTTTTGAGGACATGTTCAATACCATATATTGGTTTTGACCGATAGTCTTCAAGAGTTATCGTTACTGTTTCCGTGGAGCACACGGCCAGATTGGAGGTCGCCATTTTATTTCGAAGCGACTGAAACACATTCTAGTGTTAAAATCACAGCAAATAACTTAGACTGGTTCAATGGGTGATCACAGATATGTTTCATGGTGATTTATCTGATGATTTCCCAATCATGAAGTAATGTGGATTAGCTAGATTATGAACTGACAGCGGGTTGAGTGGGTCAATTACAATAAAATTTGGTGTGATTTCAATGCTATTATTGATTGCGCCAATAATTTTATCTTCGCCTTCCAGCGCAACGGAACATTTTCATTGAACGATCCGATAGTTCCGAGTGTCCATTCGGAAGTAATGTAATTGTTCTTGCAAAGAATTGAATATTTCTCAATCCAGTCGGGGGGGGGGGGGGGGGGGGGGGTTCAGGGCACGTATGCCGGGGTGGATGTGTGGTCGACGGGACCAAATTTTTTGTCCCGCAACTCTAAAAAAAATTTCCTGCATGTTTTTTTTACTGTTTTTGCAATGAGTTTGGCTTAAAGGTACTCAATCCGATCAGACGCTCCTAAATTACTATTTCTTTGGCTTCGGGGTTATTAATTGGTTTAAACAGAAAACTCGAGCGGTAATAATTTACCACTCAATTTTTTCTGTTTAAAGGATTACTATCCTCAGGAAACAACAAATCTCTATCGGAAAGCCACCCCTATTGTGATCACAATGATCCAAGTCCCATACAAATCGCGTAATAAATAAGCCGAGAAATAAATAAATAATACCACCACCGGTTGTCGGCTATCTCCGTCGCAAAACCTCGCATGACGTCAAGCGAGGTAAACAGGGAATCGGAGTCGGAGTTAATTATGTCTACCTATATGGCGATGGAAAATCCGGAATCGACATCAGCGCGTGAGTGTAATGGAATTACTGCGGGGCATATCAATAGCATTGTGTACACATGGTGAATTGTCATCGCGCGGTAAGTTATCTTCACTTGTGATTTGTCTTAAGTGCTGTTTGGAAAGTTACGGTATTGTTTTGACAAAAAATATAGAGGGACGATTGAGCGGGGTAGATAACACTTGCGTATAAAGCTTATAAAAACACGAGCCGGCATGTGAACTTTATTCGGGTGCGTGTTCGCGATGTTGTTTTAATTTTCCGTATATATGCCCCGAGTGTCCCGTATTTACAATCATTCATTCATTCTAGTGACTCTCAGTTAGGCATATGCTGTATTGATTTCCAAACGATGTTCGTTTACGTGACATTTGGCAGGATTTCTGTGGGAAACCCGTTGCGCAAAATCATAAACCGATAACATATACCAAATAAAGAGCATTTAATTTGACGAGTCAGTCATGGTTACGAATACATACAATTGCAGTTAAAGTGGGGAGTAAGTTGATGAATAATTCACGATGACAACTATTCTAAGTCGAGTCCCCATTTCCTTCACCATGGCTCAATAAAGAGCGTTCCATGTTTGGAGTTTTCCTAATATGGTACGAATAAAACGAGTTTAATAAAGCGGAAATTGCTATGACAATGACGGAAGGATATATAAAGCATGCATATCGGAAGTTCATGTACATGTATTGACCTGTATTGTTGTAATCAGTAAACAATCACTAGAACAACTGTTCTAAGTCGAGTCCCTTTACCTTGACGCAATAAAGAGCGTTCACTATTACGATATATTGCGAATAAAGAGCACTTGAATATGTGATTCCATATTAAACCGGATTATTATCCCTCCTTCAAAATGTGTTATATATGATTGGATGTTTAAACGAACCACGGCGAACATTTATATGTGTTATAACCCTATTGTTATGCGTAATTGACACATAGAGGTCGATTTATGACCTGGATATTCAATATACCGCATCGCTAGAGTGCTAATTTTATAGGCCAATAACCATGCATAGATGCAGTGAATTTCCATCAGTGACAGTCGGCTAGATTGTTTTGGGGTGGGGGAAGCAATATTCCGAAATATATATAAACACCATATTGCCCAAATATATACATGATTCATAACCAAGGAAAAATGAACTTATCATATCATATTGGTAATGAATGACTTGATTATAATTCATTAAATCCGACAGCAATAAACCAATTTTGTGTTGTTTTACCGCGTTACGATAAATTAAAACGAAACGCCCTTTATTGACACACGACTAATGGCATCTGGAAATTGGAATGTTTACGAGATGATAATTGCCTAATAACTGTGCAAGTCTTCGCGTATATATGCAATCTTGATATGCATATATAATATAACTTGGATTATTCCGGTAACGAAAAAATATAAATAAACACGAGCACGCGTTTATATAGATAAATGCGCGCAAAACTGAATAATATACGGGCATGGCTTTATAGTAACAACACATCGCGATACATATAATAATAGTAATAATAACACGATAAAGACATTTAATTACGAGAAAGGCGATGTTTTCGGCGAAGTTTTGCATTCGCAGTGTGATAACGCGACAATCTTCAAAGGCCGCGATCGACTACATGCAATCTTAAAATACCGCCGTCGCGTATCTATGCGTTGTCAATGAGTTACCACGTGATCGATCACGTGCTATGATTATGTTTACATGTGACAATCACGTGATCGGGCTGATGATCACGTGACTTCGTCTACAACAAAATCTTCGGCTAACTTCGGAATTTTTTTTAATCGTTATAAAAATAACTATTGGCGGCCGAATATTAGATTATATGCGCCCAATGGACATTTTATATATATATTATCGGTATATTGAAAGAAAATAATATTGTTTTTTCAGGACCGTATTCCTTTAAACTCTAGTTTCTGGCCCAGAAAGAATTTAAATAACTAACTTGAAAAATCTATATCTGATCACGCTGAGCTTTGACAGGTAGGTTCCTTGACACGATTCAAATATATTTTAACCCCGAAGCCAAAGAAATAGTAATTTAGGAGCGTCTGATCGGATTGAGTACCTTTAAAACACCTTAGAATAAGAGAAATAATGTAATTCTAACTGCTAAACTGGCTGCAGGCAGTTATCGTGTTGTATTTTGTTGCAAATTTTGAAATCCAAGATGGCCACTGGCAGCCATGTTTTTTTTAGGCGAATGACCCCAAAATGACACATTCCTATTTACATGTTATGTTAACATCCATGAATGCACAGAAATTCATATACAGCTATTTACAGTGAATTCCCCCCCACCCTCGCAAATCTCTGTTTTAGTGATAAAATGGGGGTTGGGTGTCCAAATATGGTTGAAAAAACTGCCGAAAACAGAAAAACAATTTGGATGTGGTGATGAGTGAGTCCCAACTAGGGTCGAAAAGTAAAAATCAGCATACGTGCCTGAATTATTTTCCGAGCTCACCCCCTTATCCAGTTAGGATTCTCTCTTAACTAAAATATGGTAATACAGACCAAATAAGGAATTTACTATGATAGTATTGTGAGTTGTAAGTTGTAGATGCACCAAACACAAATCCAAATATAAGGAAATGATGCATTATCGTGACTCTGCTTATAAACAATTCACTGCTCTTTTTGCTCGACTTGCATTTTCTCTGACACAAAGCGTGTTTTGTGAATAATATCACATTCATATAATAATTATGCTATACTATATAATAGTATCTTCTTGAGGAAATTATCATACTTTGATAAATGTTATTTCTAAACTATAACCTAAATGAAGGCCGCCCGCCCCGAAGTCATGAAGAATGTGATTACTAACACCCCCACCCATGATGGGTATTTCACCTGTCATCAAACCATGCTACATGTATGACATGCCTGCAATAATGTTTTCTTTGTTTGAAATCCTATATGTCGTGGCCAGTACATTGAAAAGATTTATATCCAGAACAATATGTGACATTTTAAGTAAATCTATAGATGTACATGTCATTTCATATACTAGTGCATGTCCAAGCCTTGAAATGGTGTGCCTGTCATTTGCAGAATGATGTCCCCAGAGGGTGAGTTTAGTGATGGTACCCCGCACAGTGGGCTAGCATCACCAAATACACCCTCTGGAGAGCTCATGCTGCTTACACCTCAGCAGAAGGAGGTTCACAGAGGGTGAATTTGGTGATGCTAGCCCACTATGTGGGGTACCATTACTAAATTCTTTCTCTGGGGACCTCATTCTGCAAATGACAGACACACTATTTCAAGGCTTGTTGGTATCATTTTATAAGACCTGTATGTTATATTTTATAGAGGACTGTCAGCTAGAAGTCTTGCTGTGGAAGTAAATTGACTGGAAGACATCCACTGGACCAAAGTTGGAACTTGGATGTATTCAATTTACAACTGTACATGTAAGTTTTTATATAAATACGCATCACTTAGAAGATGTATAATCTGATTTGACGCCCCCTAAATAACTATTTCTTCAGCTTCGGGTTTAAATAATATTTTATTTGAGTTGAGGATCCTATCCCTCAAAGCTCTGAGTTATCAAATCTGTTAATTTTATCCACCTCGATTATTTGTCAGCCTACCAAACATTCCACTGACTTCTTCTAGAAATATGCAGATATACAAGATATTGAGATTTGCAAGGTCATCGCAAATCAATTTCGGAAGATAACATTATGAAAAGTAATGTTGGATGACTATTGGCTTTCGGTGTAAATTTCCGTTGTTGTTCATGTTGTAACTGGATGATCCGGGGACAATCAGATCAGATTGTGCACCTTTAACAAAAAGCCTTATGTTGTATGTTTGTTGAATTTAGGTCTAAATTCCCTACCTATGGAAAAGAGTCCAAACAAATAATGTCTAGCAGATTGTGTACTACTGCAAGGTGGAAAAGCTGACGGTCCTGTGTCGGCAAGAATAAATATCCACATCGAAGATGTTGATGAAGTACTTAAGAAAGGTTTCTGGCCAATTGCAGTATTATGTAGACCATGGCTCTCCAAACGTTCATTTGACGATAGGCGTTCATCCATGAACTACGGATCAAATGGCCGTACACAGCGTCGTGATCGCTAATTATTATACACGTGCATATATGTATTGTACTCAATGCTAGTAATGTCTAGTCATAGGAAAGGTCACATATATAGGCCATACGGGGCGGCTGTCCTCTCACTGCTAAGTTTGTGTAACATAATGTTCAATATTGTTACATGGAACGCCACAGGGGCGTTGGGTAGCAGCAGCTACATGTCTGGTTTGCTGGAAAAGCAGGACGTGGATATTCTGGGTATCAGCGAACACTGGCTTCATAGCCATAATGTCCACTTCCTCGACACTCTCGACTGTAATTATCAGTGTCATGCAATATGTGATTTCTCACAACGCCTGTCCATGCAAAGGGGTCGTAATAAGGGTGGGGTAGCAATATTCTGGCATAAGAGGCTGGATAACGCAGTTTCTGTTCTTGACTTCAATGATGACAGGATATGTGGAATTCAAGTGCAATACAATGAATCCCAGTATATGTATATCCTACAGGTCTACCTGCCGTCTACAAATTACGCCGTCTCAATGTATCGTGAGTATCTCACCGAATTAGACAAGCACATTGACTACTACTCTTCGATAGGAACTGTCATTGTAATGGGTGATTTTAACGGCAACATTCAGAAATCTGACGCCAGAAATCGTACCTTTAAGAAACTACTATCACGCAGAAATCTTGTTTCTGTTAATCAAGAGGATCCGTCCGCGCGTCTAATCGCAACACATGTGCCTGCTACTGGCGGTTCTGGTACAACGATTGACCATATTTTGGTTCACAAAGCTAACTTACCATTTGTGAATAATATACAGGTGATTATTGACTCTGCTACAGATTTTTCTAATCACAGACCAGTCAAATTGCGCATTGATCTTGGATCTCGTCACACTCGCCGAAGTGATATTCGCAATAGTCCCAACTGGAAGAAATTTACTAAGTCAGATTCATCTGTGCTAGCTTATCAAAACTGTATAGATACACTTTTGCCAGATAGTTGTGCACCTGTCTCAGACAACGCAAGTCTAGACACTTATTACTCGAATGTCGTCAAAGCTATCGATTCTGCGTCTAAGAGTTTTGTTCCAACAAAATCCTCAAAACCACACGTTAAACCGTTTTGGAACGAACGTCTAAAATCTCTTCATAATGAAATGCAGAGCTTTAGACGGATATGGACCGCGGAAGGTCGCCCTAGAGGGCACACAAATTCATCTTACACGAATTATAAAGTAGCCAAATGTGCCTTCCGCAGAGAATTGCGTCAGTCGAACCTCAGATTTCTTTGTAGCCAAAATGAAATGGTCGATCATGCAGCCGAACTTAACCAGGGGCAGTTTTTCCGACTTTTTAATCAACGGAAGTCCAACTGTAGGGCACAAACTAACAACTTTTTTGAAGTCAACAATGTCACACTTAGAAACCCGGAAGAAATCACAAATGCATGGGCCGATTATTATGAAATGTTATATCACCCTCTTGAATCTACCACATTTGATGCAGCTCATTACGATTATGTCACTAATTCTGTTGATGATATTGCTTCTAACACACATGGGTGTAATGTCGGTACTGCATCTGACAAACGGCTTCTCTATCCCGTATCAGTACATGAGCTCATATCTGTCCTCAAATCAATGAACCTGGGCAAAGCCCCGGGACCAGATATGATCTGCTATGAGCATATTGTATACGGGGGAGAATCTCTACATAAATGTATATCTTATGTTCTCAGCAAAATGATAGAACTTCAACACATACCTCAGATGGCAAAAAGAGGCATGATGGTGTCTCTCTATAAGGGTGGAGATAAGCCGAAATCACATTTTGATAGCTATCGAGCAATAACCCTTCTCCCAGTCGTGTATAAGACCTTAGAAAAGGTAATCTTATGTCGCATGGAACGTAACACACCAAATCTAATCAAAGTACACCCACTTCAAAACGGGTTTCAAAAAGAGGTCAGTTGCTTGATGTCGTCATATGTGTTACACGAAAGTATAAGTTATACCAGTGAACAAAAGAACAAGCTATTTTCTTGCTTCCTAGATGTTCAAAAGGCCTTTGACACAGTTTGGATTGATGGCTTGCTTCTCAAATTACACAGCTGTGGTTTCCAAGGTAAAATTTGGCTACTTCTACGCGAATTTCTTAGCGGTATATCCTGTGTAGTCAAACATTCAGATGTCATCTCAAGGTCAATCGAAATCAAACAAGGAACAAGGCAAGGGGGAATACTGTCCCCTTTATTCTACATGTTGTACATCAACGAGTTACTATATGAAATCGAGGCGTCCAACTGTGGTCTCCGGCTTATCTCCACAAATTGTTCCTCTCCCACACAGGCGGATGACATGACGTTGCTGTCGCTATCGAACTATGGTTTACAGCGCCTATTAGATATATGCTCATCTTACAGCCAAAAGTGGAGATTCATGTATAACCCAAAGAAAACCAAAGTCATTGTATTCAACGAAAACGTACGTCCAAACGGTGCCTTAATTCGAAAATGGTATCTTGGGGATGGAATTGTATCCGAAACCGATGAAATCACACATTTGGGTATTCACATTAGTAAAGTCAATTTTGTAAAGGAATTTGTTGAAGTGGTAGTAGATAAAATCCGATCTACATACTTTCTTTTGAGCAACGCCGGGCTCTATGCTGGTGGTATCACACCATCAAGTTGTGCAATCATATATGAATCAATTGTGTTGCCAAAAGGCTTGTATGGGACAGAATTCCTTTGCGGTATGTCTCAAGCAAACATATCAGATCTCGAGAAAATTCACCGATTTTGTTTGAAGCGAATTCAAGCATTGCCGGTGAGAGCTAGAACTGACATCGTATCTGGTCTTATGGGCTTAGGCTCTATCTGCTCAACCATAGATGCTCGTAAACTCAGCCTCTTTGGTAGTCTTTGTCGATTATCACCTACCAAAGCGTGCAAAGAAATCTTCACCTTAAGACTACACTCGCACCTCTCTGGGGAGTACGTCAACCCAAACTCGTTCTTCTCCGATATTGAACGTATTCTCATGTCATATAACATTGTTCAATACTTGTACCAATTCTCCTATCGCGGCATGTTTCCAACAAAATCAGAATGGTCCCGTATACTCAAAACTGAAGTTAATAACAAACGTGAACTCGACTGGAAGCGCAACATTGATAATGACCCATCCCTTCTTCGTTTCGGGAAAATACACAATTGCCTGCAAATGTCCCTTTTGTGGCGATGCTGTCGTATTTACCCAGATAGAAAGGGTGCCTTTTTCACAGTTGCACAATTAGTAGCTGCCACAGCTGTACATGCATGTGAACCTACTGTATGTATGTTATGCAATATGACTCACCATGATGTAATTAAGCATGCTCTAATTTACTGTAATCACCGTACATTATGCATCCTTCGAAATGGTATGTGGTACCAGCTAATTGACAAATTTGGATTATTGTTTTACCTCTGGACAGATGAACTCGATGATGATGAACTAGTACTTCTTCATCTAACAAAATTACCTGGCGAACTTTATTCATTCATCGACGAGCCCATGTGTTTCGTTTCTTTCATGGTGCACCACACACATTTACTTTGGAAGGCATACAGTACGATGGTGTCAAATCTTTGACAGGATGTTTTACAAGGCCACGCTCCAGTTATAGCCAACAGCTAGCACTTCGGCCTTCGCCTAACACATGCACGCTTCAGCAATGATGCATGGTTTAGCGTTGAACTCTGTACAGAACTTTTATGAGGTCGAAATCACTCAACAAAATAGGTAAACCTATGCGTCGAATGGCGGGATCTCAAGCAAGCCTTTAACTATGTAAAAGAGCGTGAACTGTCACGGGGTGTTGTGTGCGTTTGCATGTGGGGAGTACGTGAGGGTGGGTGTGTGTGAGGGTGTGTGTGTGTGAGGCTGAGGGTGTGTGAGGGTGTGTGAGGGAGGGTGTGTGTGTGTGTGTGTGTGAGAGAGAGGGTGTGTGTGTGTGAGGGAGGGTGAGGATGTATGTGTGTGAGTGTGGGTGCGATGGTGTGGTGAGGGTGTGTGTGTGTGAGAGAGAGAGAGAGAGAGAGAGAGAAAGAGAGAGAGATAGAGATAGAGAGGGCGTGTCTGTGTGTGCGAGGGTGCGCGCATATGTGAGAGAAAGATATAGCGGAGAGAGATATGGGAGTAAGAGAGAGAGAGAGAGAGAGAGAGAGAGAGAGAGAGGGAGAGAGAGAGAGAGAGGTGTATATGCGCATAGCGGATCCGCAGATACCTGTCTGAGTGCTGCGAATACGCTGTACGTGTGATTGGGTGTGCGATCTCGTTATCATATACATATTGTACATAACAAGTGCGATGCGTTGTCTTAATACTCTGTATTTCATATAACTGTATTATTATGCTCCGTCTTGTATGACTTGTGCTTTTCTTGTCTTTTTCTTTTGAACTGTGTATATGTTACATGTATATCTCTGTGAGCTCTTCATTAATGGAGGAAATAAAGAAATATATATATCAATAGCATTGTGTACACATGGTGAATTGTCATCGCGCGGTAAGTTATCTTCACTTGTGATTTGTCTTAAGTGCTGTTTGGAAAGTTACGGTATTGTTTTGACAAAAAATATAGAGGGACGATTGAGCGGGGTAGATAACACTTGCGTATAAAGCTTATAAAAACACGAGCCGGCATGTGAACTTTATTCGGGTGCGTGTTCGCGATGTTGTTTTAATTTTCCGTATATATGCCCCGAGTGTCCCGTATTTACAATCATTCATTCATTCTAGTGACTCTCAGTTAGGCATATGCTGTATTGATTTCCAAACGATGTTCGTTTACGTGACATTTGGCAGGATTTCTGTGGGAAACCCGTTGCGCAAAATCATAAACCGATAACATATACCAAATAAAGAGCATTTAATTTGACGAGTCAGTCATGGTTACGAATACATACAATTGCAGTTAAAGTGGGGAGTAAGTTGATGAATAATTCACGATGACAACTATTCTAAGTCGAGTCCCCATTTCCTTCACCATGGCTCAATAAAGAGCGTTCCATGTTTGGAGTTTTCCTAATATGGTACGAATAAAACGAGTTTAATAAAGCGGAAATTGCTATGACAATGACGGAAGGATATATAAAGCATGCATATCGGAAGTTCATGTACATGTATTGACCTGTATTGTTGTAATCAGTAAACAATCACTAGAACAACTGTTCTAAGTCGAGTCCCTTTACCTTGACGCAATAAAGAGCGTTCACTATTACGATATATTGCGAATAAAGAGCACTTGAATATGTGATTCCATATTAAACCGGATTATTATCCCTCCTTCAAAATGTGTTATATATGATTGGATGTTTAAACGAACCACGGCGAACATTTATATGTGTTATAACCCTATTGTTATGCGTAATTGACACATAGAGGTCGATTTATGACCTGGATATTCAATATACCGCATCGCTAGAGTGCTAATTTTATAGGCCAATAACCATGCATAGATGCAGTGAATTTCCATCAGTGACAGTCGGCTAGATTGTTTTGGGGTGGGGGAAGCAATATTCCGAAATATATATAAACACCATATTGCCCAAATATATACATGATTCATAACCAAGGAAAAATGAACTTATCATATCATATTGGTAATGAATGACTTGATTATAATTCATTAAATCCGACAGCAATAAACCAATTTTGTGTTGTTTTACCGCGTTACGATAAATTAAAACGAAACGCCCTTTATTGACACACGACTAATGGCATCTGGAAATTGGAATGTTTACGAGATGATAATTGCCTAATAACTGTGCAAGTCTTCGCGTATATATGCAATCTTGATATGCATATATAATATAACTTGGATTATTCCGGTAACGAAAAAATATAAATAAACACGAGCACGCGTTTATATAGATAAATGCGCGCAAAACTGAATAATATACGGGCATGGCTTTATAGTAACAACACATCGCGATACATATAATAATAGTAATAATAACACGATAAAGACATTTAATTACGAGAAAGGCGATGTTTTCGGCGAAGTTTTGCATTCGCAGTGTGATAACGCGACAATCTTCAAAGGCCGCGATCGACTACATGCAATCTTAAAATACCGCCGTCGCGTATCTATGCGTTGTCAATGAGTTACCACGTGATCGATCACGTGCTATGATTATGTTTACATGTGACAATCACGTGATCGGGCTGATGATCACGTGACTTCGTCTACAACAAAATCTTCGGCTAACTTCGGAATTTTTTTTAATCGTTATAAAAATAACGATTGGCGGCCGAATATTAGATTATATGCGCCCAATGGACATTTTATATATATATTATCGGTATATTGAAAGAAAATAATATTGTTTTTTCAGGACCGTATTCCTTTAAACTCTAGTTTCTGGCCCAGAAAGAATTTAAATAACTAACTTGAAAAATCTATATCTGATCACGCTGAGCTTTGACAGGTAGGTTCCTTGACACGATTCAAATATATTTTAACCCCGAAGCCAAAGAAATAGTAATTTAGGAGCGTCTGATCGGATTGAGTACCTTTAAAACACCTTAGAATAAGAGAAATAATGTAATTCTAACTGCTAAACTGGCTGCAGGCAGTTATCGTGTTGTATTTTGTTGCAAATTTTGAAATCCAAGATGGCCACTGGCAGCCATGTTTTTTTTAGGCGAATGACCCCAAAATGACACATTCCTATTTACATGTTATGTTAACATCCATGAATGCACAGAAATTCATATACAGCTATTTACAGTGAATTCCCCCCCCACCCTCGCAAATCTCTGTTTTAGTGATAAAATGGGGGTTGGGTGTCCAAATATGGTTGAAAAAACTGCCGAAAACAGAAAAACAATTTGGATGTGGTGATGAGTGAGTCCCAACTAGGGTCGAAAAGTAAAAATCAGCATACGTGCCTGAATTATTTTCCGAGCTCACCCCCTTATCCAGTTAGGATTCTCTCTTAACTAAAATATGGTAATACAGACCAAATAAGGAATTTACTATGATAGTATTGTGAGTTGTAAGTTGTAGATGCACCAAACACAAATCCAAATATAAGGAAATGATGCATTATCGTGACTCTGCTTATAAACAATTCACTGCTCTTTTTGCTCGACTTGCATTTTCTCTGACACAAAGCGTGTTTTGTGAATAATATCACATTCATATAATAATTATGCTATACTATATAATAGTATCTTCTTGAGGAAATTATCATACTTTGATAAATGTTATTTCTAAACTATAACCTAAATGAAGGCCGCCCGCCCCGAAGTCATGAAGAATGTGATTACTAACACCCCCACCCATGATGGGTATTTCACCTGTCATCAAACCATGCTACATGTATGACATGCCTGCAATAATGTTTTCTTTGTTTGAAATCCTATATGTCGTGGCCAGTACATTGAAAAGATTTATATCCAGAACAATATGTGACATTTTAAGTAAATCTATAGATGTACATGTCATTTCATATACTAGTGCATGTCCAAGCCTTGAAATGGTGTGCCTGTCATTTGCAGAATGATGTCCCCAGAGGGTGAGTTTAGTGATGGTACCCCGCACAGTGGGCTAGCATCACCAAATACACCCTCTGGAGAGCTCATGCTGCTTACACCTCAGCAGAAGGAGGTTCACAGAGGGTGAATTTGGTGATGCTAGCCCACTATGTGGGGTACCATTACTAAATTCTTTCTCTGGGGACCTCATTCTGCAAATGACAGACACACTATTTCAAGGCTTGTTGGTATCATTTTATAAGACCTGTATGTTATATTTTATAGAGGACTGTCAGCTAGAAGTCTTGCTGTGGAAGTAAATTGACTGGAAGACATCCACTGGACCAAAGTTGGAACTTGGATGTATTCAATTTACAACTGTACATGTAAGTTTTTATATAAATACGCATCACTTAGAAGATGTATAATCTGATTTGACGCCCCCTAAATAACTATTTCTTCAGCTTCGGGTTTAAATAATATTTTATTTGAGTTGAGGATCCTATCCCTCAAAGCTCTGAGTTATCAAATCTGTTAATTTTATCCACCTCGATTATTTGTCAGCCTACCAAACATTCCACTGACTTCTTCTAGAAATATGCAGATATACAAGATATTGAGATTTGCAAGGTCATCGCAAATCAATTTCGGAAGATAACATTATGAAAAGTAATGTTGGATGACTATTGGCTTTCGGTGTAAATTTCCGTTGTTGTTCATGTTGTAACTGGATGATCCGGGGACAATCAGATCAGATTGTGCACCTTTAACAAAAAGCCTTATGTTGTATGTTTGTTGAATTTAGGTCTAAATTCCCTACCTATGGAAAAGAGTCCAAACAAATAATGTCTAGCAGATTGTGTACTTCTAAGTGTCATGGTATGGAATAAGACTAAATAAAATAATACCTGTGAAGGGTAACTGGAGATTAAAAAAACAGGGGCAATTGGGGGGGGGGGGGGTGAATAATCACTGCATTTTGCACTTTAATTCACAGAATACTGATGACACTATGTAAACCATAGCCATGATAGCCTTATAAATGGCCTGGTAAATATCCAATAACCTGATGTGCTTTTAAAGACAAATTAAAGTGATGTGAAACAATCCAGTGAGGTGTTCCCGGACCTGCTGATGGAATAATAAACAATCATGCCAAAATAATTTATCCAAATAGTCAGAAAACAACAATTAAAGTCAGTGACTAGTATAATAGTAGTGGGACAATCATTTCAGTAATGTTTATACTCAATAAGGTGCCCTGAATAAAGTAGTAAATGTTTACATTTGTGCGTGGTTCAACCGTTGTATTCTCTGAAATGCTACAGTGGATATGGTTGGAATTTTAGTTCTTAATCTCAGGTTTTTGCTACATAATTCCAGTGGGGATAGTGTTTGGATACTAACTGATTGTTTATATGCACCCATATATGCCTGTTTAAAAAAGGGGATGTATTATGCTGCATGTCTGTCTGTTAGTTCGCTTTTGGATTCCAGATGTCAGATGATAACTTTAGTTAAAACCCACCGGCGTGTTATCCCTTTGTCCGGACAGGGCTCTTATCTGGCAGAACGCTCAAGCGTTTTGATCGCATGAACATTATTTTAACGCCAACAGTCATTCTTTTTTAAGAATGCCCGTGGGCATTATTTTTTAAGAATGCCCGGCATTATTTTTTACGAATACACGAGGGATTAAATCGACTGAGTGACGTCATAGAGTGGCTCCTCCCCCAATCATGTAAGTTGAGTCAATATTGCGTGTCGGCAAGCTGCATTAAATCGGAACACTTAAAGGTACTCAATCCGATCAGGCCCTCATAAATTACGATTTCTTTGGCTTCGGGGATAAACAATAATTGATTGGAGACGAGTAACCTACCTATCAACGCTCATAGTGATCAGATTGTTTTTTGAAGTTTTGTTATTTCTATTGTTTCTGGCCCAGAAACACGCCGTCAAAATGATGGTCTCAGTAAAATTTGCGTTATTAATACGCTTGATTTTAGAGTTATCCAGCTTCGCCTGTTTGAATAAGTGTTTCTGTGAAAATTATACATCTCGAGAAAATTACAAACTTAGGGGCAATTATTAGTACGCATAATTGCAAACTTAAAAAATTAATATCTAATAACTCTGAGCTTTGATGGGTGGGTTACTCGACTCGAATCAAATTTTTTGTTTACCCCTGAAGTCACAGAAATAGTAATTTTAGGGGTGCTTAATCGGATTGAGTACCTTTAATTTGCTGAGCTAATTAAAACTCACAAATATTTAGCGATTTTGATTTTATATTGCCAAGCCAAAAAATAAAATAAAATTCTTCAAACTTTGATACAAAAACACCAACAGCTATTTGGACTAACTATTTAGAAAAGTCCGCAGACAGGCTAAAACACATATAGATAACATCTAAATACGTCCCTAAGTCGGTCAAATAAACACAAAACCGTTTAACACAGATTTTAACTATACGTTACTTATTGAACGAGAAAGTGCTCACATGGTTATTTTTAATACAATGGTGAAGCATAGAAAAAATATAACATTTCCAGTATCAAATTGAAACAGAATAGCGTATATCCATGTGTATAGACATGTCATGCATATCTACTCTGGCTTCGCCAAGATATCATACTCCACTAGTTCAAAACATGGTAACTTTCTCTTGCTCTGACAGGGAAGTTTTATAACATTGAAAAAAAATGCAGTTAACATATAATGCTCGGTTATAACTGTTCCGTAATAGCATTGTATTTTATAGCAGGTAAAGGTCCTAACTCGAGTTTGCATGGTTTGGGGGACTTGAATTAATCGATTGTACTATGTGTCGCTTGGAATTTCATTGATGTTGGCTCACAAAGCTACACAAATCTTGCAACATCGAGCTGGGAATTTATATTCAAGGAACAAGTATTAACACAGAAATATATTCCCTGCGTGGTTTGTTCAATCTTCAACCCCATCAGAAGATAATAGAAATGGTTCCCAGGGTTTGAACATATGGAAAATGATATATACAGGGGTATATAGCCAGAGTAAAGATTCATGGCATGATCTAGCACGTGTGCCGAACTTGAACATTTTAGGGAGAACATTATAGGTACGTAAGGCGTTCGCATTGGTCTGTAAAATCATTATCACCAAGAGAAAATGTTGAACAATGGATTGGTTTCGTTCTTGTGTTGATTGTCGATAAGACATGGATTTTTTTTTTTTTACTTTTCTTGAAGCACGAGTCGTTTTACAATCGATACAATCTCAAGGGGTAAGTGGTCAACAGAACCGAGATTCAAGCAATATTTGGCGATAAAATGACTGTCAATGTTACAATACTGTTCACATAAGTATGCAAAATGCATTGAAAGTGTCGTTGTTGAACATCAGCGATCCAGTTAAAACGAGGTTTTGGTGTTTGAAAAAAAAATTGTGTGCACATTTACTCACTGCGAAAACCCCATGGTTAATGCTAGCATACCACATTCCATTATTAACTGAATTTAAAAAAAAAATAATCGAGGCATGAGTTTTCATGGAGTTAGACTTTTTTTTATAGATGCTAGGATTTTACAGGTTTCGGGCTCAAATTGTTTCATGATTCCTCCCCACAATTGGTACAGTTAGGAAATTCCAAACCACGGGGTGGGAAGCAAATGAAATTACACGACATTGCGAGCTCGGTCTTGTTAAAAGGGGCGGGATGCAGCCGGGAAATCACAGGAGCCCTCTAGCCACGTCGCTGATGACTAATCAATTATATATTGGAACGATATATATAGTCACTATTTACGCGATTGTATGCCGTTTCGAAGAAAAGATAATACATGTCATACATTTGCGCACTAACCATTTGCTAACTTCTGTGGGCGACACTTAAAGGTACATGTAAGGTCATCGTGGTGAGTGAATATTTGGAAATCATGCAAATACGATGGGAAATCGCTAACAACGGGGGTGGCCCATGTCATGTAAGAATTGTCCAATAACTGGAAATGTTATGATACCTTTTGAAACATCATGAAGGGGGTGGGTGTGCGAAACTAAATTGTCATGTTGTTCTGAGTCACGTCTGGTCACGCCCATGTGTATAAACCATAGGATGATACTTAAAATTCAAGCAAGTACATCATGTAGGTTTCCTTCTGATAATAATTGAAAATTCAAAATACCTCATACGATTGAACACTATAATACTTCTATTCATGCGTATTCTACACAAGACAACAATGAGAAATAATCAGTAAACCCATTTATGCAAGATTCTTGTGTGCTTTCGACTTATTAATAATAAGACAGTTTTACCAGGTATCGTGTTGTTTGGCGCCAGAATATTGGAAAAATCACATTTAATAAAGAGCGTTTTTACATCATTACCATTATTTTTCATGTTTTATTGCCCGATAAATTATTATGGAATGTTAATGTATTTGATGTCGAATTAGATGGGGCAACTTTATATCAAGAAAGAAATATAGTAATATATTGCTCACATACACTGTCCGAATCCATAGCGCAACGACAAACTTCGGAAGAAACGTCGCTCAACTGGCGAGTCCCAATTCGAATTAATTAAAACCCACCGGCGTGTTATCCCTTTGTCCGGACAGGGCTCTTATCTGGCAGAACGCTCAAGCGTTTTGATCGCATGAACATTATTTTAACGCCAACAGTCATTCTTTTTTAAGAATGCCCGTGGGCATTATTTTTTAAGAATGCCCGGCATTATTTTTTACGAATACACGAGGGATTAAATCGACTGAGTGACGTCATAGAGTGGCTCCTCCCCCAATCATGTAAGTTGAGTCAATATTGCGTGTCGACAAGCTGCATTAAATCGGAACACTTAAAGGTACTCAATCCGATCAGGCCCTCATAAATTACGATTTCTTTGGCTTCGGGGATAAACAATAATTGATTGGAGACGAGTAACCTACCTATCAACGCTCATAGTGATCAGATTGTTTTTTGAAGTTTTGTTATTTCTATTGTTTCTGGCCCAGAAACACGCCGTCAAAATGATGGTCTCAGTAAAATTTGCGTTATTAATACGCTTGATTTTAGAGTTATCCAGCTTCGCCTGTTTGAATAAGTGTTTCTGTGAAAATTATACATCTCGAGAAAATTACAAACTTAGGGGCAATTATTAGTACGCATAATTGCAAACTTCAAAAATTAATATCTAATAACTCTGAGCTTTGATGGGTGGGTTACTCGACTCGAATCAAATTTTTTTTTTTACCCCTGAAGTCACAGAAATAGTAATTTTAGGGGTGCTTAATCGGATTGAGCACCTTTAATTTGCTGAGCTAATTAAAACTCACAAATATTTAGCGATTTTGATTTTATATTGCCAAGCCAAAAAATAAAATAAAATTCTTCAAACTTTGATACAAAAACACCAACAGCTATTTGGACTAACTATATAGAAAAGTCCGCAGACAGGCTAACACACATGTAGATAACATCTAAATACGTCCCTAATAGTAGAGGATGTAAGCTGATGGGGTGTGCAAATCTGGATAAAAGCATGAAAATTGGTACACATATAGAGTAGACCGTGCGGGTTCAGTTCGAAGCGAGACCCAAATTGGCAGACCCCCTCATATGACCTTGAGGTCAAGGTCAAGGTCATCAACATGAATTTTCACTATAGGTTGTCTGGAATGTGCATAAGGGGGCTAAAAAGGTATGAATTGTGCATATTATTCATTACTCCAAACTGGGGAGATATAATATGACAGACATTGTGATATTTGGGGGCTTTATATGAGAGTTGGGCTGTTTTTGGTGACCTTGAACTTAAAATTGTGCCATGTTATCAATTACCACTTGGGAGAGGGAATGGTTTAGGCGTATCAGGTTAGATGTTTTATTCAAACATATTGCAACAATCATAATTATATCCAATATAAGTGGGGGCGTAAAGTGGCTCAGTTGGTAAGGTACGTGTTGCATTAGACAAACATAAACCATTCCAATTAGTGATGGTGAAACTGATTCGAATCTGGCACACACAGGGATTCATGTACATGTAATTGGGAAAGTTTGTCAATTGCTTTCCTGTGTTCAGTGATTTATTCTCAGTGAGATATATCCTCTGCACAGCCTCTCCTCCACCTGTAAATCTGACATGATATGCCATGATGTGACATAGCAGCTAAAACGACCATTAACCCCAATAAAACAAACAAACATCAGTTTCTTAAATTGGAATGATGCGCTTACATACCACTCGAAGTGAATGATGTTCGCTGGTGTTCCGATGATTATTTTGACACCAACAGATACGTTATTTGGATGAATAAAATATCCAATGATCAGAATTGGAACCCATGTCTCGCCAGCACATGGCACTTATCAACGAAGGTACATGTAGTACTAGCCAAAATGTATACCTGTTTTGAAAATTAAACTGAATAAGGTCAAGTCGGCGAATTATCGAAATCATATTCAACCCCTAACAGTATGTCTCAATATTCTGTCATCAATGCACTTGATGTGCTTTGAGAATAGATGTTTTCAGTCATGAGTGGCAATAACACAGCCAGTAAGCGTTAGGGCAAAATACAAATTTGAAGAAAGAATGCATTAGAAGGGTACCTCTTTCTGTGACAAATAAATAACCATTTCTACTGATTTCATTGAAGGGGGTGATAATAGCCAGGTTCAGCCAAACATTCGTTTAACTTGTAACATGTGCTACGTGGTATACTTGCTATGGATACACACTTGGCATGATAAGTCGTGTGATTTACGGCGCCAAAGCTACACGTTTTGAGATCGGTCCAATTTGTAGCAGAATGTGTAAACATAATCTGGTGGTAAGCGACATGTCCACAGTGCAACCACTGATATGCTTAATTGACTTCAATCAAGACAATATTTCCACACGGAAACATTTGAATCTCCTATATTCTCATACAGCATGAATAGCGTTGGTTTCTCACTAAAGAAAACATTATCAGAAGATTGGATTATTCTACTTTGCTGCTACACATTTTATACAACTTCCAAATGACTTGACCATGTAAGTGTAGGCGGAATGTTGGCATGAGTCAGAATACTTTCTTTGGCAATGCTGGCAACACAAGTTACATATACGATTGGCTATACCTTGCTTCTTCATAATATACTTAAGAGAATTTGGTGGTTTTATTATCAAAATTTAAAAAGTTACATACTTAAGAGTTGGTACTACCAGGCAAAGTCCTGAATTACAGAATTGAAGAATGTTGAGTCTCCGTGAGTGTGACATCGGACCACCGTCATAGATGGGTACCCTGGTCAAGCGGTGTATAGGGAATTTGATCATAAGCGGAGATGTGCACAATGATCACACGATTCCAGAATACTGGCAATCCGTTCATCACTGGAAACTGGCACATTGGTTGCCTAGTTTCAGGATGTGTATGGGTGATATTGGAGCGCTCGATCTGCACCCTAATTCCAGGATATCGGATATTGGTAGTCTGGTCACCACTGCAGAAGTACTCTATGGGCAGCCATGCATGTTCTGGATATGGCTAACTTTACCGACCACTGCTGGAATACCAGTCCCAGGATAAGAATATATTGCCCAGTCCCAGTATAAGAATATATTGACATTGCTAGATATACGTGTAGCCGTGTAGGTCACGCTTTTTACCGCTGTTCGAGTACAGTGACTTCTCTTGAAATTGACCACCACAATATGGATACATAATATGGATAATCTAGACATCATTAGAGACAAGAACACTGGCGTCCCACTTTCGGGATCGATACGTGGAATACACCGCCCCAGATGACTCGCAAATGCCTCCCAAATCCAACGACACAGGTAAACTAGAGGAATAGTCATATACCGGTGTATGTTATCTGGTCACCACTAAAATTTTGACTAAGCAGTCCTACGTATCGCTATGCCTCTACCTGGGCTATCCTAGATTCTGACGGTCCGAGGCCAAACAAATGGATGGTTTGCATGGATATGTGTTATTATGCGTGGTGGGTACTTTAGCTGACCAATTCATGCTGGAATCTGAGCGAGTTGGCACCTGCTTTCGTTCACCGTGATGGACATGCACCCAGTTCCTAGATACCACTACTTTGGGAACTATTGAGGTACCGGGTAACATAATATGGGGAGACTATAGACATCCAGTTCCCCGACATCGCTGATATGATCTGGCAATCTGACCAACAACTTTCTGAATACAGAAACTATAACGATCCACATTGAGATACGGTAACCTGCCACCAATGTGAATATCCAGTCCTTGTACATGTTATGTGGCCCATTGATACATAGATATACTAGTATATTGGCCACCTCCTGATGACCATTTCACACATTGTCTAGCAAATCGGAGATGTAAACACCAGAGAGCCAGCCTTGCTTGATTTAGGATTCAGTGGCATAGCATTTTGACACTCTTTACAAGCAATGACTAATTGTCTGCAAAAAGATATTATTATAGCATATTAAGACAGCATTATAGCATAACAAGATATTGTTATAGTATATTAAGATAGCATTATTATAGCATATTAGGATAGCATTGTTTGCACATTTCTTTCAAAACTAAACTTCCTTTTTTCAAGGGAAAACCAATAAATTTTACTAACAGGATATATCTGAGGAGTTAGTGAATCAAAGGGTATGCTATATCACGATGCTAGTCTCTAGTTCAGCGACCAGAGTGATGGCCAGTAGATGATATACCACACAACAACCACAAGTCTCTAACCACACTGCTAGAATTTATATGACACAGTATATGTCTGCTCGTGTCGAACATGGGGTGATTTTAGCACAATAACTGTCTGACCTTTAAAAGGACCACTTTCTTTGGTGTGGTGAGATCTCAACATTCACTTGATGGACGAGTAATCAGAATTAGCACAAAACATGTAGGTATGATATATATATACCGTATATATATATATATATATATATATATATATATATATATATATTAGGATCTCGTGTCTTTAGTAGGGAATATGTCTATATTCAATGCTCTTGTATCAACACTCCAGCTCTGTCTTTAGCATGTCTTAATCTTTCGTAACAAGTTATTCAACAGCTAAATTATGTTCCACAATTTTGATGCCAATAATGGTGATATTATATTCTGGACAACAGTTCTCATTTATTGGGTGTGCATGTATTGGTAGTCATATTCTCATAATTGTTACCAAATTGAAAGCATATCGGTTCAACATATTCAACATATAATCTGTCTATACATTGCTGACATGTGATTTTCCTGTCCTTTAATCCTGACCAGTGAATCGATTACCATGTGATCATGCCAAGTTTTTTTCCACCGCATGTAGTGCTTATGTGTCAAACATGTGGGTAATACATGTATTGTGCAATGCGTTGGGTGACTAAAATGAGCAAAATGTTACTTAATAAAAGTAACAGATTTTTTGCAAAACCCTCTGAAACCCTTGTTATCCTTATATTGAACACATGCTGACACATGTGCCTAAAATGTATAACTTAGTGGCATCATGTTGGCATTTTATTTTGTGACTTTACAGGTATATTGAATTTTTGATCTTCTTACCAACATTTACTGAAATATATGTTCATAAATTGATAGAATTCCTGAGAGTTCAGTATTATAATATGACAAAAAATCGAGAAAAAAATCCAGATAAGAGCTTTAAAACTCAGATAACCTGCAGTATAGGTCAATCTAGGTCAATATAGGTCAGTATTATAATATATTTATGTAATTTTGGACAAATATCGAGGAATAGTTCAGGCTCAGCTCACACCATTAACAATTTTATAAAAAAGAGTTTTGACCTTTGACCTTGACCTCAAGGTCATCTGGGTGAATTTAATGATTGGGTCTCACTCTTGTAATGTACGCTGATATATGCAAATAAAATGATCTGGAATGTGGTGGCATTTAGTGAGCATGTTAAATGGGTGGGACTTTATCTTCATTTCTTCATGGAATTTTTGCAATTATTCGCATGAACAACTGACTTTTTGAGCTTCAATATGAAAAGTTCTCAAGATGTTTGTAGATTTTGTTATAAAGGTGACTAATATGGCCTATTTGAAGTCATATTTATGTAATTTTGGTATGTATAAGTAATGTGTTGTCTTATAACTCATACAGCCTGTGAAAAAAATAGAAATTTTGACCTTTGACCTTGACCTCAAGGTCATCAAGGTCACTTTCACGCTTGGGTCTCGCTCTTATATTGACCCCCATATCATGAACTATGTGTATACCAAGTTTCATGCTTTTATCCAATTTTGCACACTTTGGCCATTTTTGGGACCTTAGAGCCTCTACTATAAGTCGGTCAAATAAACACAAAACCGTTTAACACAGATTTTAACTATACGTTACTTATTGAACGAGAAAGTGCTCACATGGTTATTTTTAATACAATGGTGAAGCATAGAAAAAATATAACATTTCCAGTATCAAATTGAAACAGAATAGCGTATATCCATGTGTATAGACATGTCATGCATATCTACTCTGGCTTCGCCAAGATATCATACTCCACTAGTTCAAAACATGGTAACTTTCTGTTGCTCTGACAGGGAAGTTTTATAACATTGAAAAAAAATGCAGTTAACATATAATGCTCGGTTATAACTGTTCCGTAATAGCATTGTATTTTATAGCAGGTAAAGGTCCTAACTCGAGTTTGCATGGTTTGGGGGACTTGAATTAATCGATTGTACTATGCGTCGCTTGGAATTTCATTGATGTTGGCTCACAAAGCTACACAAATCTTGCAACATCGAGCTGGGAATTTATATTTAAGGAACAAGTATTAACACAGAAATATATTCCCTGCGTGGTTTGTTCAATCTTCAACCCCATCAGAAGATAATAGAAATGGTTCCCAGGGTTTGAACATATGGAAAATGATATATACAGGGGTATATAGCCAGAGTAAAGATTCATGGCATGATCTAGCACGTGTGCCGAACTTGAACATTTTAGGGAGAACATTATAGGTACGTAAGGCGTTCGCATTGGTCTGTAAAATCATTATCACCAAGAGAAAATGTTGAACAATGGATTGGTTTCGTTCTTGTGTTGATTGTCGATAAGACATGGATTTTTTTTTTTTTACTTTTCTTGAAGCACGAGTCGTTTTACAATCGATACAATCTCAAGGGGTAAATGGTCAACAGAACCGAGATTCAAGCAATATTTGGCGATAAAATGACTGTCAATGTTACAATACTGTTCACATAAGTATGCAAAATGCATTGAAAGTGTCGTTGTTGAACATCAGCGATCCAGTTAAAACGAGGTTTTGGTGTTTGAACAAAAAATTGTGTGCACATTTACTCACTGCGAAAACCCCATGGTTAATGCTAGCATACCACATTCCATTATTAACTGAATTTTTTAAAAAAATAATCGAGGCATGAGTTTTCATGGAGTTAGACTTTTTTTTATAGATGCTAGGATTTTACAGGTTTCGGGCTCAAATTGTTTCATGATTCCTCCCCACAATTGGTACAGTTAGGAAATTCCAAACCACGGGGTGGGAAGCAAATGAAATTACACGACATTGTGAGCTCGGTCTTGTTAAAAGGGGCGGGATGCAGCCGGGAAATCACAGGAGCCCTCTAGCCACGTCGCTGATGACTAATCAATTATATATTGGAACGATATATATAGTCACTATTTACGCGATTGTATGCCGTTTCGAAGAAAAGATAATACATGTCATACATTTGCGCACTAACCATTTGCTAACTTCTGTGGGCGACACTTAAAGGTACATGTAAGGTCATCGTGGTGAGTGAATATTTGGAAATCATGCAAATACGATGGGAAATCGCTAACAACGGGGGTGGCCCATGTCATGTAAGAATTGTCCAATAACTGGAAATGTTATGATACCTTTTGAAACATCATGAAGGGGGTGGGTGTGCGAAACTAAATTGTCATGTTGTTCTGAGTCACGTCTGGTCACGCCCATGTGTATAAACCATAGGATGATACTTAAAATTCAAGCAAGTACATCATGTAGGTTTCCTTCTGATAATAATTGAAAATTCAAAATACCCCATACGATTGAACACTATAATACTTCTATTCATGCGTATTCTACACAAGACAACAATGAGAAATAATCAGTAAACCCATTTATGCAAGATTCTTGTGTGCTTTCGACTTATTAATAATAAGACAGTTTTACCAGGTATCGTGTTGTTTGGCGCCAGAATATTGGAAAAATCACATTTAATAAAGAGCGTTTTTACATCATTACCATTATTTTTCATGTTTTATTGCCCGATAAATTATTATGGAATGTTAACGTATTTGATGTCGAATTAGATGGGGCAACTTTATATCAAGAAAGAAATATAGTAATATATTGCTCACATACACTGTCCGAATCCATAGCGCAACGACAAACTTCGGAAGAAACGTCCCTCAACTGGCGAGTCCCAATTCGAATTAAATAATAATTGAAATGTGTTGCTTTTCATCGTGGACAACACGGACATCACAAACTGTCCGTGCTGAACTCAGGTAATCAAGGCAGAGAGAGAGATAATGTTTGACACAATTGATAGTAACTGTGGCTCCAACAACAATTCAATGAGTGGGTTTTAAGTCAGATAATATTCTCAGCGTCGGGAATTCGGTAAAGAATAGACTCGGGCAAGCCCTCGTCTATTCTTTTACCGAATTCCCTCTGCTTCGAACATTATCCTTTACATAATAATTGAAATGTGTTGCTTTTCATCGTGGACAACACGGACATCACAAACTGTCCGTGCTGAACTGTGGGCGTGTACTCAGGTAATCAAGGCAGAGAGAGAGAGAGATAATGTTTGACACAATTGATAGTAACTGTGGCTCCAACAACAATTCAATGAGTGGGTTTTAAGTCAGATAATATTCTCAGCGTCGGGAATTCGGTAAAGAATAGACTCGGGCAAGCCCTCGTCTATTCTTTTACCGAATTCCCTCTGCTTCGAACATTATCCTTTACGTAATTAGTGTATACAGAGTAGCTGTATAATATAATAGTTTTGGGGGGGGGGGGGTGAACATGCGGTAGGTTGGGAATGACATCGAATTGCAGCGCGCATATGCGCATCCACCATCTATCGTTATAATATAATGGATATAGAGGATCTCACATGAGTTTCTATTTTATACGGAATTTATCAACCGAGTTCACTAAATTCGATTTGAGCCGAGGTTTACCGAGGCTCAAATAGAATTTAGTGGACGAGGTTGATAAATTACGTATAAAATAGAACGAGTTTGAGATACCTTTTATCACATGATCAAATAAACCCGAAGCAACGCGCAATATTCATCGAAAACAACAATCATAAACTACAGCGATCGCAAGTTATTTGAAGAACGCCGTGACGTCATCGCACGCGCTGATATTAAACGGTGTCTATTACCGATAATTATGAAACTGCTTTTATGGCCAAATTATGTGATAAAATGAAGTATTGGATAGCCCAGAGATGAATCCACAATGTGTTTATTTACAAATTGATGACAATTGCCACCTCCTTATGTACTGTGTCTGATGTACACCACCAGAGGAGGCGTCCTGAGTTTATGTTAGAAATGCCTAAACAGATATAACTGTTTTGTACAATTAAATGATCGCTACGGGGAAATGTCACTTACCATTGTTGTCAAGTCAACGAAATTCCCAACGAAAACATCCTAATATATCAATAAATACGCAATTGTTATTCAATATGTCTCAGTGTTTATAGAATGGCTGTACAACTTTGTATTTTCCATGTTCTATTTTGATCTCACGTGCATGACCTTCAACTTTGCTTGACCAGACATTTTGGGTCCGATTAAACGACGAGAGATAAGTACATATACCACGAGAGTGTCAATTATGCTGTAGCTCAACTTTAGAAATATTTTCAGTGATAAATAATCAGGATTGTTTGCTTGTTTGTTATATAAGGTCTATATCTTCCGGTTCAACATTACAACAACATAATTATATTATTTTAGAAAACCCGATTTCAAGACTAAAATACCCTTGCAAGTGAATACAACAAAGGCACAACTGAAGATTGTGTATATTATTTTTATTTTTCTTTCTTCCATCCAGATTTTTTATTAACTCTTATTTTGTCATTCTTCTTATTCCACCGTCGTCTCCTTTTTCCTTCTTCTTCCTTTCCCATTTCTTATTTTCTCCCTTCTATACTTGTTAATCTTGTTCTTCCCCTTTCTTCTTCTTTTTTATACATCTGTTGGCATGTGGATTAATGTACTCAAATAATTAGGTGCACAAGTGCGTGTGTGTTTGAAAAGATGGAAATGAGTTAACTACATGAACACTTATCTTAGATTGTATTAACTTCTCGCAAGCATGTCATTTTTCCCTACACAATCACACTTGCCGTGAGATAGATAGCAGAATTTGCATGCACCGTGTGCACCGCCCAACCGTGCATGTGTTGTCACAATCGCCGGTGTCACCCGGAGTACTATCTTACGAGGAGTCCTGTTTGGAATAAGACAGGATGTTTCTCATATAACAAATATGTTATTTACGAGGCGCATCTCCTTTGACAAGTTATCATCAACCAAAGGATATAAGGATAGATTACCAGTGTGCGTTTATCACCGCTTCTCCCCCGTCCTACATGTTTCCTGCCAGACAGTCAGTAATGTCTTTTGAACGTCAAATATTACAACGGCGGCCACATCTGATATTTGCAATCCAATTCAAATCGCCAATGTGGCTAATATGACACCCGCAGAGTAATCAAGAATACGGTCACGGTTTGGTCTACAGTGTGTTTGCAAATATAGAATTTAAACAGACTCTATGTATCCAGTGGCCCCCTCCCTCGTAGAAATTTCAACCAATAAGTTTTTGTTTGTCTCCATTGTTTAACTGGCATTCACCAGACCAAGGTAACACGGTGACTCAGTTAATAACACGCAACAGGTTTGTTTCCAGAGATAATCAATCAACGCGACATCGCCGAATGTTGTATGTCGCACAATGCAGGATGAAAATATCTTCGATGAGATGGCTGCCAGACAATCTGACTCGTTTGCCAAATTGTGTCTCCAGTCGTCCATCCCTAATCTTTGGTAAAATATTCAACAGTAAGGAAATTTCAAGCACGACACGGCTTTATTTCTGGGAAAAAAATTGTCAATTTTGCTTATCATAGTTTCATTTTAAATTTTTTTTACTGTTAACAAACGGTAGACTATATGTTTCTGATTTCTGTCAAATGTTTGAAATTAAATGACCATCATTTGGACATTTTCAAACTACAACGGATGTTTTATTTGAAATTTCGAACAGTGTCGCCAACACATTTGAGAAATTCTTACCTATAAAGGTGCCAATTACAGTTGGGCTCAATCAAGATTTATAAGTCAGAATTCCCCAACGTCTATAATAGTCAGGTCACTATCCGACTCGTGGAATATGTGTTCGCTTACGGACACTGAAAGACGTGAGGACCTGCGCACAACAAATTAACAAAATTTCACGGGTTTTCTAGTTTGTTTGGTAAACAATAAGACAAGTTGTGTTATGCAGCTCGTACTTTCGCAATCAAATTGTTTTGACATGAAGATATATATATATATATATATATATATATATATATATATATATATATATATATATATATATATATATATATATCTCATATATATTTTGAAGACCTCTGTCTGTATGTATGTTTGTTTGTTTGTTTGTTTGTCTGTCTGTCATTTATACAAATCTACGATTCTCGACCGATCGGGACGAAACTTGGTACGTGTGTGTAGTTTGACCAGGCGGTGAACGTTGTCGTATTGGCGAGCCCGTGCGGCGCCCGCTTCGCGCATGCGCAGACGAGATCTCGGAAACGGGTGGAGCTATCGACTTGAAATTTGCTATGTGAATGTATCTTGCCCAGGATACGAATTTTATCGGGTCGCCGACCCCGTGCGACACCAGCTTCGCGCATGCGCAGACGAGATCTCGGAAACGGGTGGAGCTATCGACTTGAATTTGCTATGTGAATGTATCTTGCCCAGGATACGAATTTTATCGGGTCGCCGAGCCCGTGCGACGCCAGCTTCGCGCATGCGCAGACCAGATCTCGGAAACGGGTAGAGCTATCGACTTGAAATTTAGTTTTTGAATAGCCCGGACAACGTCGGGCTCATCGGCTAGTCTCATATATATTTTGAAGACCTCTGTCTGTATGTTTGTTTGTCTCTGTATGTTTGTCATTAATACAAATATAAGAATCTCGACCGATCGGGACGAAACTTGGTATGTGTGTGTAGTTTGACCATGCGGTGGTCGTTGTCGTATTGGAGAGCCCGTGCGGCGCCCGTGCAGCGCATGCGCAGACGAGATCTCGGAAACGGGTGGAGCTATCGACTTGAAATTTGCTATGTGAATGTATCTTGCCCCGGATGCGAATTTTATCGGGTCGCCGAGCCCGTGCGACGTCAGCTTCGCGCATGCGCAGACGAGATCTCGGAAACGGGTGGAGCTATCGACTTGAAATTTGGTATGTGAATGTATCTTGCCCCGGATACGAATTTTATCGGGTCGCCGAGCCCGTGCGGCGGCCGCTTCACGCATGCGCAGCCGAGATCTCGGAAACGGGTGGAGCTATCGACTTGAAATTTGGTATGTTAATGTATCTTGCCCCGGATACGAATTTTATCGGGTCGCCGAGCCCGTGCGGCGGCCGCTTCACGCATGCGCAGCCGAGATCTCGGAAACGGGTGGAGCTATCGACTTGAAATTTGGTATGTGAATGTATCTTGCCCCGGATACGAATTTTATCGGGTCGCCGAGCCCATGCGACGCCAGCTTCCAGATCTCGGAAACGGGTAGAGCTATCGACTTGAAATTTGGTTTTTGAATAGCCCGGACAACGTCGGGCTCATCGGCTTGAAATTTGGTTTTTGAATAGCCCGGACAACGTCGGGCTCATCGGCTAGTATATATATAAATTTGATAACTCCCATCTAGTGGTCACCCCGAAGATCAATAAGAAGTTTGGTGACAATCGGATGAGGGATGTTGTCTGTAGGGTGTGCAAAACGACTTAGTCATGCAAACAGAGTAAAATCCAAGATGGCTGCCGGTGGCCATGTTTTTTAACGAAATTCGAGAATAATTGATAGCTCCAATCTAGATGTCACCGTGAAGATCCATGTTTTTCATCGAAAATAGTTCAAATTTGATAGCAACCATCTATATAGAGGTGATCCAAAACATGCCTGTAAATTTTAAATACGATTCCCTCCAATAAATGCGGGCTGCAGGATATGCCGATGAATTCAAATTTGAAATCGGAAAAAAATCGATGGCTCCCATCTAGAGGTCACGCCAAAGATCCGTATGAAGTTTGGTGACGATCGGATGAGATATATGTGACCTGTAGGGTGCGCTAACGGAAATTGTTGACGGACGCACATATGGACTGACGACGGACGCCAGCCCATGTGCAACGAAGAACGCGGGACCTGTAAACAAGGTACAATGAAGAACGCGGGACCTGTAAACATTGTGCAATGAAGAACGCGGGACCTGTAAACAATGCGCAACGAAGAACTCGGGACATGTAAACAACGCGCAATGAAGAACGCGAGACATGTAAACAATGCGCAATGAAGAACGCGGGACATGTAAACAACGCGCAATGAAGAACTCGGGACATGTAAACAATGCGCAATGAAGAACGCGGGACATGTAAACAATGCGCATTGAAGAACGCCGGACATGTAAACAACGTGTAATGAAGAACGCGGGACCTGTAAACAACGTGCAATGAAGAATGCAGGATCTGTAAACAATGCGCAATGAAGAACGCGCTAAAATATATACTTTACATGCCTCATAGGGTACCGGGTCAACCAGAATAGAACATTTAGTTGATTACGTAGCACGTTTAATAAGCAAGTGAGTCACAATTTGCTGCCTGTTCGGAACAGCAAAGAATAATGTTCGAAAAATATGTGACAAATAAACTTTTTACCAAATTTGGTTGCCATTTTGCAAGCCATCTTGAGTAATTTTGTCTAAAACACCCCAGTGTGTAACGGCTTATTCTCACTTTGCCGACGAGCCTGCAAAAATATCGCCGGCAAGGTGTGATCGTCGCGCCTATAGTCTGTATTAATTAAATAACAGTTTTCCAGGCTCCCGTTTGCAATGTTGTTTTAGCATGCCGCTAAATGAGTTTCACGTGAGTCGTCATCAGATGAGCGATTTTCATGTTCACTCAGTGAAATAGTAGTAAACTGTTATTCGTATTGAGCGATCGTATTGAGCTATAAAACCCCCATGTCTCTCCAAAGTTGATCATATTCAATGTTCTATCTTCATCATGGCAAGTTCTCAAGTAAATGTATTGTTCATCGCCAACAATCGAGGAGGCAAACACCTGGTCTTCAACGACTTCAAATTCCGCATCAAGTCACGTCGATCCGAGAATGTCCACTGGGTGTGTTGTAAGAATGGTTGTGGTCCCACCATCAACACAAAGAACGAGATAGTTAGTTCTGCAATGAGTCAACACAACCATCTAGCCGATTCTGACCGGGTACGACACATGCATTTTCTTATTTCAAATTCTTATAAAGAGCATCCATTCTTCTCTAAACAAAACGCCAGACAATAAAGAGCGTTCTAATTTATAATAATATTTAACTGATATATCTATATACAAAAAAATAGACATCAAATCTAATTTTATTTCTTTTTAACAGTTAAAATTATGGTTGATGCCTTCGTCGCAGATCTCAAGCAGTCTGTCCGCAGTGCTCTAGACCCGTGCCGTCTCCCGCTCCAAAACGAAGCCAAAGTTGCCAAAAGCGAGAACCGAGATACAGATACCAGAACGATACTCGTTTTCCTGCTATCGTCAGAAAGAGACAACGACATCATGATATTCGCGACAACCAGCAATCTACAATTTCTTCAAGACGCCGACACCTGGTTCTGCGATGGTACCTTCGACAAGAGTCCGAATCTCTACCACCAGATGTACACGATACATGCGTTCGTCGACAACAAGATGTTGCCACTTGTGTGTGGACTCCTGTCGAACAAGAATCAGGCGACATACACCAGATTCTTCCAGACACTAAAACAAAAGGCCAACGATTTCAACATCCAGCTTAATCCACCAACCGTGTTCACAGACTACGAGAAGGCGGCACAGGACGCGATTAAAGACATTTTTCCAACAACGCAACTCAAATGGTGCATTATTTCCTGACATCAACATTGAATCAGCACCAAAGGTTCCAAAACCCTCGTTCCCAAATTGACAAATCATTAAAAACCTACAAAAAGAGAGGACAAACCATTAAAACACCAAAAGAAAAGAGGAATAAACTATAAGCGGCAAATGATTGAAGTAAGGCATTATTGCCACCTGCGTTCGTCGACAACAAGATGTTGCCACTTGTGTGTGGACTCCTGTCGAACAAGAATCAGGCGACATACACCAGATTCTTCCAGACACTAAAACAAAAGGCCAACGATTTCAACATCCAGCTTAATCCACCAACCGTGTTCACAGACTACGAGAAGGCGGCACAGGACGCGATTAAAGACATTTTTCCAACAACGCAACTCAAATGGTGCATTATTTCCTGACATCAACATTGAATCAGCACCAAAGGTTCCAAAACCCTCGTTCCCAAATTGACAAATCATTAAAAACCTACAAAAAGAGAGGACAAACCATTAAAACACCAAAAGAAAAGAGGAATAGACTATAAGCGGCAAATGATTGAAGTAAGGGATTATTGCCACCTGCGTTCGTCGACAACAAGATGTTGCCACTTGTGTGTGGACTCCTGTCGAACAAGAATCAGGCGACATACGCCAGATTCTTCCAGACACTAAAACAAAAGGCCAACGATTTCAACATCCAGCTTAATCCACCAACCGTGTTCACAGACTACGAGAAGGCGGCACAGGACGCGATTAAAGACATTTTTCCAACAACGCAACTCAAATGGTGCATTATTTCCTGACATCAACATTGAATCAGCACCAAAGGTTCCAAAACCCTCGTTCCCAAATTGACAAATCATTAAAAACCTACAAAAAGAGAGGACAAACCATTAAAACACCAAAAGAAAAGAGGAATAGACTATAAGCGGCAAATGATTGAAGTAAGGGATTATTGCCACCTCGTGCAGGTACCCCCGGAAACAATAGCCGTCGGCAAAGTGAGATGCTCCCGTGTGAAACATATAACACATATTAAAATAATAAATACATATGATACCAAAGCTAATTCTATTTTACTTAAAAAATCCCATAATTCTGGTAACGTCAGTGGTTAAAATAGTACAAATTAATCAAGGTGCAATATATGAGAGAAGAGTCAATTTTGTTCATCAACCACAACTTATAAGCAGTTGCATGGCACGTTGTGAAAATATTTACCATTTTTCATATTTTGGCCGCCATTTTGACCAAAGTGACAATTTTGCTACCATTGAGTTGGAATATCCATAAAAAAAATTAGAATTCATCACTTACATTGCACAGTCTTCCCATTGCTTGACTAGAATCCACATGGTGATTTTTGTGAAAAGTTATACCGCGTTCTGTAAAATTGAATGTTTGAGTGATTGGAAGGGGTGGGTACCCCATGAATGACATGTTTCATTGCTCCAATAATTAGTCAACATGTTAAATAAAAAATAAATTCACAACTCTCAACCAGTTCCAATCAGTAGAAACTGATCTTAAAGATATCAGTAAAAAACGTAACACTTTCCACTTCCGGCCGCCATTTTGTCGGTAATCTCGGACGGGGAATTCCAATTTTGTCATTAAAAGGTGACCATAGGAGATATGGCACAGTAGCATGTTATATTTACGTCTCCGAAACATGCCGAGCGTTGCTCTTTAGCATGTCTGGGACTATACAACACACAAGGCGCCTATTTACGGGCCGGGGTTCGAATCCCACCCAATCCCAAAACATTTGCACTGTCTCAAAAATTAAATTTGCTTCTAAAAAGGTGACGATATGTCTTGGCTTCATAAAAATGTATACATATGACAAGATTTTCTCACTATAATTGCATCTCATCAAATTGACTTAACGGAAAATGGTAGCCATCTTGGACGCCATCTTGAATTGCCAAAAAAATTCTCAACATCGATTTTAGATATATTATAGAGGACATATTCCCTCTTCAAAATGGTATCAAAACCAACTTAGTCCAAATTTGTTCTCGGTTGACTATAAAATTTGAGTTTATTGACCAGACTATTAGTAGTAAACCATATCTGTATAAAATGGCCACCAAAATGGACAAACTCGAATGAAATTTATATTTCGTTTCAATATTGAATACCTAGTCTTGTAAGAGTGAACAAACACTCGATTTGTGCGAGGAAGAAAGATTGCAGAGTATAAGATAAACTTTTGGTAAGTAATTTACGATTTCTCTCTAATATATCTCACGAGAGAGCAAGCGAAAGCACTGTCTCATGGAACGGTTAAATCTGGACTTTTTGGTGCCCAGAAACGGAAAGATAACACAGTTGTATCTGTACTGTTTATCTTGAATAGTGTGATATATGTGAAAATAAACAGTTAAATTGGATTTAGTATGGATGTATTGATTATGTGACCTTTTCTAGAAGAAGAAATGTATATGTACTCAGAGAAGTTTTGTCCGTGTCTCAAAATAGTATTCATAGTTGCTTCCGAATATTTCGCTCTTATCACAAGAATGCATGGCTGTATACTATGGACGCAATTTATCAAAACACACAGGAGTACTATAGACTATCTTCAATAAGTTCTAAACTTGACCAAAATTGCCTACATACTCTGTGCCAGAGACTGTGTATATAACTGGAATTTGTATTCACCAAGGCCACATATACGCGAAACTTACTACCTTTTCTGCAATCGCAATACCGCTTTTAACCCTTCTCCCCAAATGCTACACATAGCTGCTACACACGAAACCACGTTGAAATAACATCTTTAAATGATGATCACCTGATATTTAGTAGGAGTACGAGGGTGGTAATGGTAAGATATTTTCAAACAAAAATATACTGAAAACTAATGCTGTGCATTGCGTGGTAGCATACATGTAGTCCAGTTGTAAAGAGGCAATTGATTAATTTGAACATAATTGTCTACTAAGAAACCGGTTTGGTAGCAGCATGAAAATTAGTCTTAAATAAATTGTACGATGTACCGTCTCTTTGATCTGGTGAGATGCGATGCTAATCTATTGAAGATATGGGTGCTTTTTTACAGTATCATAAGCATTGCGACATATGTGTATGATTTATTATCACGGACAGTGCTGTACATTCCGGAAATTTAACTAGTTTGCATATCGTAAGGGATTCTTCATTTTCTGCATTACATTCAATAATAATAATGCCAAATGAACTACCATACAATGCATGGCGAAACATTACTTCGTGTGTTGCATACCCGAACTTATTATATTTGGCTCGACAGTTGGATGCCGGATAAGTAGAAAATCCAGACGTAAATCATTGGGTTTTGACTTGTGTTGTAGTGACCGATAAATCCTTCAGAATGATCTGTTGTAATGATGTGTGTACCTCTAACGACACTGAACAACATACTTGTATATTACCAATACGTATTTTCACTCCTAGATGGTTATTCAATATGTTGCTTTCTTCGTGGTATGGCTTGGGTTGCGGCCATTTTGATAGCAATTTCGTAGCCACGATTGTGTTATTTTCTGTCCCGTTTTAACTCTATTATCTCCTATACTATTATTTCACACAAATTGGCATAGCTGTATAATTACGATGCCACAATATATCGTATAATGACTAATTGTGAGAACTGATGTAATATAGGCAACCATGTTGGACACCATCTTGGATAACAAAGTTTCCACAAATCCGATTTTTGCGGATTTTGGATATTTTGCACCTGAGGCTTTTCCGCGTGGAATGACACCACAATCAGCTTGTATTCAATTTCTCCCGGGTTGATCCCCAAACCCAACTCCAACAACCACACTAAATAGTACAATTCCATACTAAATCACATTTAACTGTTTAATTACACATATATCACACGATTCAAGATAAAAAGTACAGATACAACTTCGCTATCTTTCCGTTTCTTTGCACCCAAAAGTCCAGATTTAACCGTTCCACGAGACCGTGCTTTCGCTTGCTTTCTAGTGAGATATTGGTACATCATCAACAGTTTCCCTTATTATACTCTGCAATCATTCTTCTTCGCATAAATCGAGAGTTTGTTCACTCTAAAACTAGTTATTCAATGTTGCACAAAATGTAAATTTCATTCGACTTTGTCATTTTTGGCGGCCATTTTGGGACAGACATTCTACAGATATGATTTAGGGATTAAGCACTGTTTGTGTATATTTCAATTTGTTACGAAGTTGGCAGTAATCGGAGCACCTACTGCAGAAATTTAGCATTTTCCGAAACAAACAGCCAAGTTGGACGCCATCTTGGATCGTGAATTTTCCCATTGGATTTTGGATAGGTTGTTCCTGAGTTTTTCCGCGTCGAATGTCACCGAAATCAGCTTGTGTCCAATTTCTTCCTGGTTCAACTCTCCCATGACCACACTAATTACCCATGTTAGATCTGCAAGAGCATGACATTCCAGAAAACAAACACTAGAGTTACTCCTCTTAGTAAGGAACAGCAACAACAGCAGCGTTGTCAAGCATTGCACTCATTCTCAACGATGGGCCATTTTTCCGCTTCCCTCTCGCGTCGTTGAGAATGGCATTATGCCAAACTGGAAGGTGTGTTCCCTCCCCTCGATACGCTGCGTGGTGGTCTGATCAGTGCACATAATGTAATTAAATCAAAACGTTTTTTATATTACGCTTCTAATTTGTTATGGCAAATTTCCACATCAATATGACAGTCCAGTGTCTCGTTTCTCCGAATAATGCAGAACAAATAGTAACCGACAAAAGCCGGAAATAAAATATGTAAGATTTTCCTTATTATTACCCCCCCCCGTTATTTGTGTGCGGTTGTATAACATTCCGGGGAAGGGAGAATCGACTCAGCTGGTTTACTCTATAGATACGCGTGTATATATACTCACACATTTGCATATATATTTGTATCCGCACATTTGAGCGACTTTATTCGACAAAGAAATCAACAAAAAATGCCAGTTTATACAGCAACACGTCGTATAGTGTTATATTCTGCCATCGAGCGTGATTTTTCGGCAATATCTCGATCAATGCACGGAATGTCTTTCTAAGTTATCTCCACACCGCTGTTCAAGCCCTAGTTAGTGCCGGAAGTGGCTGCATAGGTTAATGTGTCTTATAGTCACACGGCACAATCGTTTTGACGATTCTACGACCAATTCCACGATTCTGCGGCTTGACAACCACGGTGCTACGGCGGTTTAACGATTCTGCGACCAGGCTGATGCGATAAACACGAAAAAAACATTGAGAAATGAATAATTCCAGAAATACGGACAGGAATGTACCATATATTATATTTCTATTAGGTACGGCGATCTTCGATTCGATAATCTGTAAAGAATTCAGCACTAGACAGTTAGCACAACAATACATAATCTTTGACATAAATAGACCGGTTGTTTTGGTTTTACACACATCACTGTGTGAAATTCGTCTTTAGAGTTGAGAATATATATATAACGTCCTTTAAATTGAGTGGAAACCAAATAATAACATAGCCATACGTCTTTGGGTAATTTTTCACAACTAATGTTCACCTCAGTTCTGTGATTGATGGCGCTGTGTCCATATTTGCGGGGGTATCATCGCACTTAATTGACAACGCCGAGTAGTCAACTATGACAACGACGATTGTGCGACCAGCAATTGAAATTTCATTAACCTGTGCTCACGAGAAGTCGCTTTCTATAGTGAATGTCATGCTCGCTATTTATAATAGACATGAATACGCATATGAGTCACATCAAGGCTACGAGATTAAGACTCTTTTATTTGGAGCCAGCTGAGGAAAATAAAGTAATGTCGAATCGTATATTGCTATACTGTACAGGTTTAATTTCCATATCTGTGTACCACACATTATATGATTTAAATTGCCTTTCCGCCTATCCAACTTTCCTTCCGTCTGTCTGTACGCCTAACTAGCAGCCGACTCACAATGCCTCGGTATTTTCTTATCGTCAACATGTCTTATTCTCAGTTGCGTTGTGGTATCGATGTTGGGGAAGGGTCGCCTTAGAAATTAACTCCACATTTAAAATAATTTTGTTTTGAGTATAATTCCATATTTTGACATCCAGGTATCGGAGATGATAATATATACATATATGTATATATAGAGGGAGAGAGAGAGAGAGGGTGAGAGGGGAGGGAAGGGTGAGAGGGAGAGAGAGAGGGGGAGAGGGAGGAAGGGAGAGAGAGGGGAGGGAGGATAGATAATCTCTAATGAGTTTATTCGAGCTGATCTTATCGAGGCTTGAACCGACTTTAATGGACGAGGTTAATAAATTGCATACAATTGGGACGAATTTGAAATCCACTTGATCACATAACCACATTTTAACAAGGAAAACGAGCTAAAAAAAAACTGCGATTAAAAAAAATAATATTTATTTCCTTACCACAACACAAGAGGAAGTAAAGACAACTTCGAGACAAAATAATGTTCCATTTTAAATGTATTTTTTCATTTTGGCAAAATTGAATATATTGTATCATTAAAAGAGCCATTGCATATTTCCTAATATCCACTAAATGGCGAATAGTAGCGTGCTTCCCGGGATACTTGACATCACACCAGCAATGACCGCGCGGATTAATACTATTTTCGAAAAGCCTCGCATGACACCAACACTAGATATTGCAAATTGTTGTCCAACTTCTTTGCATTGACGAAAATAGATACAAAAACAAAGAGGCAAATTGTGGGACTATATTTTTTCGCCGCCAGCCAGAGTGTGCTATACTGTCGTATACGTTTGTGAAGCGTCTGGGCCGCGACGCCGTAAGTATATCCATTCTGCATGCATTTTCAGCTTCTTTTAAGGATTTTGATATTTAAAAAAAGGTATAAACACAGTTATTAAACTCGTTTTATAAAATGTTATATCCCAACATAACTCGTTATAAATCATTATTATCCGTCCTTAATTACCACTATATATTTTCCGTGAACGCGGGCATGTATTTCATGAATATTAAAAAATCCATATATGGAATGCACCTCCAGAACTTTGACATGTAGACTACCTCCAGAACTTTGACATGTATACTAAAATCGCAATTTTTCTGTTATCTATCCCTTTAATTTTTATTTTTTTTAAATTGTTGCTCATTATTTTTCAGTTTCTGATAACCACACCTGCCCCCTCTTTCGAAGAATTTTAACTAATACTTTCATACAAACACCTTTATAAAAGTAAATAAACGATCAATAATTTTTTCGAGGACATCTTTATATGCAGGGCCTACCTGCTAATCAGAATATGACTAAAATAACTCATGTTATGGTAGGCTAAGTGGTGACATTTTCGTATGAACAAGTAAATTTTTTTACAGAAATTACAAAACCGCTGGGTGCACTAAGAAGGAAAATGTTCAGGGCATTTTATCATGTTCTAATCTAAGAATGCTCGTTTAGCGACAAATATCTTATGTGACTTGGTCTCTATATCTTCACATGTATGTGGGGACCAGTAAATACACAGTACTATATTGAATTGTATAACGAAGGCACAGTTCCAAACATTATTGATAATGGGCTTACACGCAGAACTAAGCTGCCCGATCAGTGACAGATACGTCGTATACAAATGAAAATTACCGTTCAACGAGTCGCACAATCGTCGTTGTCATGGTCGAAGCCAAATAGTTGACATTTTTACTGCATTTCTGTGTTTAGTTTAATCGAATATTGCGTCAACAGAGGTACGAATTTGACAAATAATACATTTATGCTTATCAAAGCTTACGTTGGATGTTAATTTTCGCACTGTTAAGGTCCCTTTGTAGCCCAAGAAATGACTTTTTGCAATCAGTTCGCGGTTTTATCTGATTATCCAGATTTTACCGAGCCGATTGTGACTCATTTTATGTATAGATCTCATCTTCGTATCCGTGAGTCAACCCGGTGGACCTGCAACGTCTACTCTACACGACGAATACAAGAAGAAGCCCGCTTTTATCGTCTCAATTCAGTAAAAACCCCCTTTATCTAAGTTTGTGATAAAATATCACGTATAATAAGGTCGCAGAATCGTTAAACTGCCGTAGCACCGTGGTTGTCAAGCCGCAGAATCGTGGAATTGGTCGTAGAATCGTCGAAACGATTGTACCGTGTGATAGTGATGCAACCAAACATAATTATGCGGGAAAAAAAACAAAATATATCGAGAAATACTTCGTGTATATAACTAACACGCTGTTTTCTCAAAGGATCAATCTCCAACCCTGATTAAGTCAGCTTTATTGCAAAACACTCTCAGTCGAGGCAATGCGTTTAAAGTAGCGTCACAGTGAATGTTCATACGTTCGTAAAAATGTGTGTGGGGCCTAAATTTATTATACACGTGTCAGATCTGCTGACACAAAGAAAGAAACTTCATGACAGATTGGACGATAACGATTTTATAAATAAACAGAACTCAAGGCGCATCTTAATCGAGCATATTTTATCGAATGAGTTACGGACGGCGCAAGGATATATTTCGCGCGATCGTATACATAGCTCTAGCGAAATTTAACTATGCACCGAACGTAAAGAGTTCTATAAACTGTTTGAGATTATGAAGCTAGCTGTGTTCTGGGTTTATTCTACACCGCTATGTCAGATGTGTTCAATCATTTACTGTCATCTTCATTGATTCTATATTATATAGCTAACTTTATTGTAACTTTAGACTTAGGGGATAACGGTGTGGTGTTTTGTGATTTCGGAAAGTACAGGGCGAATATACTGTGTCAGATTTAGTTAATGGGCGACGGCGGAGTATTTGCCACAATATATTCGTCCTGTACCTTTCCGAAATCACAAAACACCACACCGTTATCCCCATTCTAATTCTCTTCGAAATTAAAAATTTATTTCGACACACGTGTACATGCCTTGTAATTATCGATGAAATGTACAGACATAGAAAACATTCGGCCAATTCACGACTTTTTGTTTTAATTTTAATGCGCTGGATAAAATATAGTCCATCGATTGCATCGCTTTTATCCGTTAAAAATGCTGATAAAGATGAAAAATTGCCACCTCGAATAGAAATAAATATGCACAACAATTAGTTTCTGCATGTACCTGATGTCTTTTTCAGATGTTTACCACTTACAAATTGCGGTTTTTATTTTACCGCGAACTTGAAGTTGAATTGAAACAATGGAAAATTGTTTACTCAATGAGATGTATTTCACGCCGTGTCTGTCGCGGTTTCATGTCAAGAAATTTGGTCAAATGATATCGAGACAATGATATTGATAGGATATAACGGTGTGGTGTTTTGTGTTTTCTGCAAGTACATGTATACAGGGCGAATGAACTGAATGTCAAATTTCGACAAAAGCGACGCCGCTGGTTTGTTTATATAGCAACGAGCTAGTGACGGAAGTCAGTAGACCTGGCGCCAACTCTATACATCTACTCCGCAACGTCGCCGGTATGTACTGCGTAAGGGTGACGTCATGGAGAGAAACGGAACAGTGAACGGAGCTGGATTGGGCATGGACGAGATTAGGAATTCATCTGACGGCAATATTGGCACGTAGGAATATCTAACATTGAAGCGGTGAGCCGGACTATACATTGCGACAGGTTATCATGAATACCCCCCCCCCCCCCGCAAATATGTGATGTTTCTGGGGGTATATTGGCTTAAGTGCATTAGAATTACGAATAACCAGTAATGATCGGGGCATCACCCGAAGCGGATCGTTGACGTAATGTAATGTATGTCATATTTTTTTGGCGACAAAGTCAACAAAAATAGTTCCGGCTTGAATTCCACTGGAGGTATACAATAATATGTATTCAAATGGCTGTGATTCTGTTGAATACCTAGCGTCAATGGGTGTGCAATAATTCTGAATATCAACCATCTCCCCATGCAGTGGCATTCCACACATCTCCCACAGTCGGAACAAACTACTATTAAGCATCGTCGAAAACAAATATTTCTGAAAGCAAACGTTTCAAATGATAAGCAAAACTGTTCGACATTATACCCATGATATCGTTCAGGACCATGAGGTCGGCAACCCCAACATGTAGTTATTACTGTTATTAATATTCTCCACCATCTTGTTAACCCTTTACCCAACAAAACGGCCAAAAACACCCAAATAAAGCTTCAACAATCTAAAATATCTTCGGTCTGTCTCAATAACACCATACAAATATGGATATCATTGGAACCGGTTCATTGACCACATTGTGATGGTTACAGTTATGCCCTGTGCCAATGCATTCTCTTATATATGCGAGTCGACCATAGGTCGCCTCGCATATATAAGAGAATGCATTGGCCTAAAACAAATCTTTTTTTAACACTTTTTACCATTTTTTCTTACATTCTTTAACAATTTTATAATTTTTTCTTACATTTTTAAACAATTTTTATAATATTTTTCTACATTCTTTGACAAGAGAATGCATTGGCACATGACCGTTCTGTTGAGTAAAGGGTTAAAACATATGTGTGTGCATGTGTGTTATTGTGGGGAGATGTGCTCCATTACGTGGTTATAACTTGTACTCCAATCCTATTGTAATTTGGTACAAATAAATCACCTGTTAAACCACCTGCTTAACCGAACAATGTCTTCGTTGTTTAAATGTAACTTGGAGTCTAACTAAAGCGATGAGGATCCTGGCAATGTGGCAAAACTAACATTCTAATTAGTTGGGGATGTGTTCATATACTCAAACATCTGGGGCAGGCAATAGCCACTGTTGTTGCCAATAGAGACACGCATGTGATTGTTAGTAGGAATACATATCCCGGAAGGATACACGGAATTCCATAGCAGTCTATTTCACCTTCCCCGTGGATGTTCCTTTCATAGAGATATCCATAAACATATCCGATTAGAAAGTTAATTAGACACTGCAGAGCCCTCATGGCACCGAATATTGTTCCGAAGTTAGCCATTCCAAAACGCACAGCGAGTTCCGTTGGAACGACAGCAAAAATAAATCCAACGCCTATCGACATCAACATGGTAGCCACGGTGAACGCGTAAGTGTTGTCACTGGCAACGCACAACATAATGAAGCTAGTGAGGGTGATAATTCCAGCGACGTGTAATATATATATTCGTCTATTTCCAGCTTTATTGGCCAGAATTCCGACGGGCAAGCAAGTGAGTGTTCCGCCAATGCTATAACAAAGGAATGCCGTTTCGTTGATGTGAGTTGTGTTCAGAGATTTCGTTACTATAGTTGTGTTGTTAAATCCAGTTAGTGTCACAGACACCAGAGAAATGAACGACACCATATATATGATGTAAGCCCGGCTCGAGAAAATGCCCAGTATCTTCTTTAAACGTTTCATTTTGGAATGTTCTTCGTCATCATCTGGCAGCAGATACTGGATTTCGTCCGATCTTTTATTCAACAATTTGTCGTTAATGTAAAATTTACAAAACACAACACATAGTGTATCTATGACAACAAAACACACTAGCAGCAGTATTATGTAGTTTTCAAAATTTGTTCTGACGTCTTTTCCGCCTCTCGTGTCCTCAAAGAAATTGGCGTGAATTTGCGAGAATACAAGGGAACTCATTGCATATGCCGAGGCTTGGGCTCCAACGATGATTCCTCGCCACTCCGGTAAATTGGCAATTGCTGTGACTTGTGATGATGTGTAACAGAACATGGTGCCATGCCCTGAAAAATTGTATGTTGACGTGAAATAGTTCATTGTAAAGTTGTTGCTACAGTCAGAGTAATTCAGATTAATTTATCGCCTGACTTCAAACCATATATATAATATGCCATGCGTTGTATGCCCACGGATATGAAACGGATTCAAACACGTGGACAGGGAATAAATGGACAGAACACAACGCGGATTTAAAAACAAATATTGATTCGTCTTTTTGGTACAATTTGCTGTATGTTATTACATCTCGTACATACAGGGGAAAATATTTTCAGGCACGTATGCTGATTTTTTCCTTTCGACCATTGTTGTGACCCACCCACCCCGCGTCCAAATTTGTTTCTGTTTAATTCGGCAGTTATTTCCGACCATTTTTGGATACCCACCCCTTTTAACACTAAAACAGAGATTTGCGGGGGTCAATGTAAACAGCTGTATATGAATTTCTGTGCATACTATTTTTCATGGATGTTAATATTGACATGTAAATAGGAACGAGCCATTTTGGGGTCATTCGGCCAAAAAAACATGGCTGTCAGTGGCCATCTTGGATTTCAAAATTCAATCCATTAGCATGGGCTACTGTTTGTCTGATCATCGTGAAATTTTTCATTTATGTAAATATTGACATTCTCAGGTGTTTTAAGCCAAACTCATTGCAAAAACAGTCAAAAAGACTTGCAGGAAAAAACATTTTGAGTTGCGGGAAAACAAATTTGTTGGTCCCATCGACCACACACCCACCCTGGCATACGTGCCCGGAAAAAAATCCCCCTGGTACATACATAAATTACTTTATAATAAAGATAATATGCATGCATATATAGATCTTACTTTTCCGAAGTATTGTCTATAGTATGCTATTAAGGCACAATGCCAATTTCAAAGCGGTCAACTTATAATTTACTCTTTGTATGACTAAATGAAATATGTGTCATCAAGAAGTTTTGTCAGGTCTTCATTAAAAAGTCATTCACTGCGCGGCTCTTAATCGAGAATATTTTACTGAACGCGTTGCGGACGGCGCGATGATATATTTCACGAAAGCGGAGCTTGAGTTAAATGTGAATGTGTTGTCTGCAACGAGTTCGATAAAAGTTTACAGCTTATGAAGTAAGTTGCGTTCTGTATTAATTCCACACCGTTAATTTGAATAAGTTTAATACATGTGACTGTTTAGTGACTATACCATTGATACTATAACTTGCTTTATTGTTATTTAAGTCTGATGAAAAACAGGTGGCTATATCTGTGCATCAAACGGAACGGATTGTTGACGCTATGTCAGGGTCTGCGCTGGACCGAAATTTACTTTTGCGAAATAATTTGCCAACTGAAAATATTTTTTGCCAAATTATATTAGCATTTGCCAAATGCTATCCCTGATATTATCATTTTCTGCTATGTTAATTATTATGTTTCGACACTCGTGGGTTGAACGACTTTTGATATCGATAGAAAAGCAGTTAGTTAATAATTAATTATATTCGCATCTCTATTGTGGTTAACCATACAACAATAAGCCAATCACCGAGCAGTACAATGGTAGAAGGGTTGCCAAGTGGTGTTAACTTTTCCTAAACCTTATAAACACCTTATAAAACACCACTAATGTAATTATGCTGTAAGAGTTTCCTGAAATAAATGGTAATGATTGACCAATATTTTTAAAATTGCTTGATAAATTAAAAAGTGACTTGCCATAACTTTTGCGAAATGTGAATTATTTTTGCCATTGGAAAATTTGGCAAGTGGCAGCGCGAACCATGCGGTATATACGTCACCGCTCTCGACAACAACGTCACTTCGAAGTAGTTCCGGTATACAACACTATATGCAATTGATGCGATTCAGTTGAATACATGTGCTTTGCGTCAACAGGTGTGGTATTATTATTCTGTTTCTGGTTCGACTCAAATACAAGGTCAAGACAATGTGCCTAACTACGAGTATTGTAGATCCCTAGTGGTTCAGTCGGTAAGTTACATCGAGTTGATCGTCCCGCGATGGCGAAGCTTAGCACAGTCACGGTGGATCAACGGACACGAACCAAAACCGGAAGTTGTAGATTTTGAGGTGGAGAAATATCAGTCGACAAATATTTGTTGACATTTTTTGACGTTTTTTTGGGGAAATATACGCTTGGATAGCATATCTGACCAACTGAAGGTGAGTGAATATTTCTTCGCTAATGTTCGGACACCGACGATCAATTTAAGTCAGTTGTCATTGTTCGATCGCTGAAAAAATGTCATTTAATCATCGCCGTGAGACGATTTCTTCCCCAAAATATCCCAGAAAATCATAGTTTCCACATTCATCGCAGAAAGCTATCGCAACAACCTATATACCAATCGAAAGGCCTGTTTTTCCCCCACAAATGCATATTTTGAGTATTTTCACGGACTGTCTCAAAATTCCAAATTTCATCTTTTGATGCAGGTACCCACCTCGAAAATACTGTCCGGTTAGTCCCGAAAAAAATTAATCATTAGTTGTAAAAAATATGTCCGCTTAGTCGTGATTTTGCTGAAGTCTGCCATCTTCAATTTCTGGTCGAAAAAGCAATTTTGCCGCAGATGATGGGAGTTTCATTTGACTTTTGCGTGGCCACAATGGTTCTAGGTGTTCATAATGTTGTATATGTCTCCTGGTACAACATAACATCCAGGCAGTGACTTATATATATAACTGAACTGTAACCTAGCTGTAACTGAAATCCAACTACGAAGTACATGTTTGGTAAACATATAACTTTTGATGTATGTCATATTGTTAACTCTGACTTGTCATCACTCTCGGAAGGCCGACATAACAAAATTATTTACATCCAACTGTTTTCAGAAAAATGCATCGGTGTGCCGATTTTTACCCTTTATATTTTATCATACACCCGCAACGAGTTGTGGGGTTATACAGGAAGCAGCTTGTTCGTCCTTTCGTAGATGAAATTTTCCGAGTTTTATTCCTAAGTTTTGCGGTCATTTGTTTTTTTTTTTGCTTGGCATAATATATATTTAGTACCATGGGAACATGCGAACCTATGATTATGCAAAATTATTGTTTTCAATATTCAGCAATGGTTAAAACAATAATGAGGAGGGGACTAAAACATACTGTCGGAGGGGATGTACAGCTATATAGATAGATAATGATTTTACTAGCTTAAGTTCAAGTCCACAAAGCGATATTATTTTATAATTCCAGGTGCTACTGACGAGAGGATCGCATGCCTGCCTTCATATGTAACCACTGTGAGGCAAAGGCTGGCGGCTGAGGCAATCGACGATGGGATTTTACAACACCCGAATGAATGTTTGAAAATAAAATTATTGAAAATAAAAAATATAAAAATTATTTATAATAAAATACTATACAATACTATACTATACAATACTATACGAAATATTGGTACTCTCGGTTGATATAGATAATAGAAACATCACCAGGAAATACCAGTGTTCTTTCGAGTTGTTGTATTCTTAATCCCACTTTGGCTGTCCATTAATGTAGAAGTGTTGTGTTTCCTACATGTACATAGCGGGTAAAATTCAAATCTATAGCGTACAACTGAATGTGGGACCAGATGCAAGTTACATTTGTAAATATATATATAGGCACGTGATTTTTGTCCTGTTGTATTCAAATCGCGCCATAATTAATTGTTTCCACATTGATTCACACACTGGACAATTTGGTTGGGAAGTTTTTAACGCAATTGGTCGCGTATATATATATTCAAATTTAAACGGACAGAAGACATGCATGCGGACAGATCCTACTCGTTCATATATATAGACAAAAAATTAACTGTATGGGAGGTCAAATTCACATTTAATAATGAATTGCGCTTAAGCGCAAATACCACATATCGCACTGAAGCACACATATGGCATTTGCGCGTAATTGAAATGAATTGCGCTTAAGTGCAATTAATTGCGATTAAGCGCTATGAGTTGCTTGAGAGTAAGTGTAACTACCCATATAACCAAACTATTAGCATGACCGGGTGTATCTGCATTTGGCTAATTTAAACTAAAGGTCCTCAATCCGATCAGAAAGACCCATATTATAAAGATAGAACAACAACAACAATATTTCTTCAAAATAAGCTTTAGTTACCGGAATCGATTAACTGCAAAAAATAATGCTGACCACTGTCAGCTATGGTATCAAATTTCCCAAAAATGTGTGATTTATAAACATTTTGTTCAACAAAATATGGCCGTATAATTACTAAAGTATCACGAAATTTTACCGTATTACCACTTGTTTTAGAGTTATCCATCCGCAATTTTGACCGAAACCACCCTTTTGACGGCGTGTTTCTGGGCAGCAATCAATTGAAATAACAAATTTCAATATTCGATATCTGATCACACTTGAGCTTTGATGGGTTGGTTCCTCGACTCGACTCGACTCGACTAAAACAGAAGGTAATACTGTCGCCAGTCACCCATTTTGATAAAGAATTTAGGCTAGTTCACAATCCCAATTATCCAAAGCAATGAAAACAAGGAGGTGATATGTCAAAGTGAGTTCAGGTTTAGTTATAGATACATCTATTTATTCACCAGGGGTACATAGTTACATATAACCACGAATTGCGCTTAATCGCAGTTAATTATGCTTAAGTGCTATTGCTTAACTGCAATTAATTATGAAATGTGAATTTGGCCTCTCATAGAAATGGAAATAAACATTTGCAAATTTGATGGCTATGCTATAATATGTAATATTAGCGAAAAATCTCAGAAATATGGGTGGGTGCCTGTAGTTTAAAACATAAAAATAAAGGGGTGTGTATATATATACCCGAAAAATGTAGTGAAAACTTTATACAATCGTAATCAAAACTCGGGTGGTGGGTCCCGAAAGTGGCCATAACGAAAAAGAACAGCCATGGTTTCCGATTTGTTTTTTCTTAAATTAATCGAATTTTAATTGTTTTTTAAGTATCAAATTTCACGCTATATACTGGCTGAAATATCAAACTGTTGGAAAATACATCTACACCTCCCACCATCAAAACAATCCTGTTGCTACGGTCTTGGTCGTGGAGGGCATTGTAATATTCTTTTTCTAACAATATTTCCATAAATAATTCTTTGGTTAATGACCTTACACGATCTGAACGAATGTTATGAGAACAAATTGCAAACTGTACTCGGTAACTAAATTTGATCAGTATACTATAGTTGCAACAGAAAAGCAGTTGGCCAAAAATGTGCCACTGTTAACGAAAGGCAGCCAACCAACTAATCCATTTCGACTCTTGATTGAACAACAAAAACTGTCCGCCGGGTCTGGTGGATTGCAACTAAATTCCGGGGTGCATGTACACGACTAACCGGACAGTATTTTCGAGGTGGGTATACCTGCATCAAAAGATGAAATTTGGAATTTTGAGACAGTCCGTGAAAATACTCAAAATATGCATGTGTGGGGGGAAAACAGGTCTTTCGATTGGTATATAGGTTGTTGCGATAACTTTCTGCGATGAATGTGAAAACTATGATTTTCTGGGATATTTTGGTGAAGAAATCGTCTCGCGGCGATGATTAAATGACATTTTTTCAGCGATCGAACAATGACAACTGACTTAAATTGATCGTCGGTGTCCGAACATTAGCGAATAAATATTCACTCACCTTCAGTTGGTCAGATATGCTATCCAAGCGTTTATTTTCCCAAAAAACCGTCAAGAAATGTCAACAAATATTTATCGACTGATATTTCTCCACCTCGAAATCTACAACTTCCGGTTTTGGTTCGTGTCCGTTGATCCACTGTGATTACTGGCTGCCACAATCAGATTACAGTCACTATAACCAATCTAACTCGAGTATCTAACTCTGCACTAAATGTCCTTAACTCATTCAGTGCCAGATTACCTGGGGAAATTGGATGTCATATAGGTATATATGTATTTTGTGCCATAAGTGTTAGCTAATTGTGTATCACTCTGTAAACAACAACTCTCATACATGGAGCCAATAAAGAAATATATATTATGTCAGTTGGCGTCAACATTTCTCTGTGCAGTTTGCGGTTTCCCCCACAAATAAAACTGACATCGTAACTCAGAATATGGCGTAAAGCAGAAATGACGATAGCCCAAAAACAAACTGCGAAGTTCCGGCTTTCATGTACATGTACTATGAGAACCAATTATTACAAATTGTCAATTGATCACAAAAATGTCTTGTTACCAAGCCTGGACATAGTGTGTCTAAAATTTTCAGAATAAGGTTCCCAGAGGGTGAATTTAGTGACGTTATCTCACACGACTGCCATGGCTATAGCGTCATCAAATTCACCCTCTGGGAACCTCATTCTGATTAGGCATCAACTGCTATGGGAAACCTAGAATAGGATTGAAGTTCCCCAGTTGAAGTTTGATGATTTTCACCAATTCGTCACCTCGATTATTCATTTTCTTCTGCATATTATGGTATATAGAAACTGAACAGAAGGGACACAGCAACTAAAACAATGCTAATTTGAGACTATAGATACTCCCCAGAAGATGACGCCCAAGCAGCATGTTGTGAATAAAGAATTTGGTGATGGTAGCCAAGCGTGCTACCGTTACTAAATTCACCCTCTGGGGACATCATTACCCGAACTTGTAATGGATTGACTCACCTAGGAAGAAGAAATATACGGCCACAAGATAGAATTTCGTCTTGTAGAATTCTATCAGCTTCGTTGAACTCCAGATCAACAGTATTGAAATTGTCACCATGAGTAGACCTGACGTAGACGCGACCCTCGGACCCAAATGGTCTACTATCATTCCAGGGACCAACGCCAAGCCCTGTCCAAACGCAGTTGCCGATAGAATAACCTCAACTGTGGGAAGAAATAAGCATTAATTTTCCCTTATAATGGACTGGTTCAGAACTGGCTGCAACTATCCCCAATTATATTACGCACCACTTGCCCTTCAACGTTGAATACAATACGCCCCGTCACTAACTCGCGGCCATATTGGATCCACCAGGTCCGGTTCCGTGGTTTTACTTAGCTATCCATATATGTTAGTCATGAATAATTCAAAAGCTCCGTATATGGAAATGCTACTCCAAAACTTTGACCTGTAGCACTAAAACCACGGAACCGGGGTTGGATGAATCTATGAAATTACGGAACTGGTGGACCCAATACGGCCGGGAGTAAGAGGCAGGGCGCAAAGACACTCCTCATCTATGAACAAACCCAGAGCCATTATTTCGTGGGAGAATCAATATTCAGAATCTGAAACTGATTACGGGGGGGGGGGGGGGCGGATGCTAAATCGAGATTACACGGATTCTGCATGGGTCAGATTTTGAAAACCCGATACTAGGTTTAATGTTCCCCCATGGGCCCCAGCGTCAAACATCGCTCATGTAGTTGACACAAGTATTCATTTGTATCTTATATTTATAATGTTCATATTTGTTGTGAAAGTGATGCATTTCTTCTATTGGTATATACATGGCATGCACCTATATAATTAGCTGTCAATCGGCACTCAATCGCGCCTTTTATTTTCAAGTTAAAGTTTGTTTATTGGTGAGGGCAAGAACTTTTAACAGCTCTCCAGAATCAAATTTCGAAGACGCTGTGGAGAACACAGGACAGTTGTACATGGACGTGACGACAGTGGCTGCTTGGGATGCCCCCCCCCCAACTTTGGGAAATGTCCAACAGTTGGAAATTTCATGCCTGACACAACATAACGTTGGACATTTGACACCAGATACAGGTTGGAATTGTTCTCATTGAATGATTTTCCAAACAGTAATTAGTGTATGAATTGGGCATCAGTTCAGAGGGGGGATACAAAATTAGCAGGAAGGTATGCCGGGGTGGGTGGGTGGTCCGAGAGACAGAACACGCATTTTTACAACCTCATACAATTGTCTTACTAAAGACCTATTGTGCCCATATTTGACATTTGTAACAGTTTAATACACCATAACTGCTAAGACAGTCTAAAACACCATATTTATGTTACTTGGACCTCATATGAGCCTTAGTGGAGATGACATTGAGTTATGGCATGTTGCATATGGGACGATGAGTTGAAAAACTTCATTCCCGACACCCTTTGGAAAAAAAGCTTCGAGAAATGTAAAATTTAAATAAATAAACTCGTCCTGATGTAACTAAGACCTTTAAGCCTAGATCATTGGGTGCATAGAACAAGAGCGAGCAAATGTCCCAAACATTAATGTGACTATCAATGGATAGAAAATAACTGTCATCAGTGCATCAATCTAATCAGTGAATTATTTGCATGTGTATCAACTCAGATGATCTGAGATCATCTGTTACTCCCACAACAGCTAAATTATCCAAGTCTGGCATAGTGAATGCTTGTCATTTAGTATAACAGAAGTTGCTCCACTAGTTAGAACTTATGGAATTGTGTGTATCGTGCATATTAAATGACCTAGGTTTGAAGATATCAGCAATTTATCAAATAATATTTGCAGCCTGGTAAATATCCTTTCTAAGTAATTAATTTAAAAATATGTCACCTCTAGGTGAATTGGAGCTTAACAACTGATATGTCATGGATATGTCTACAAAATGCCAACAGTGACACGAAAGTGAAGATTGAGTTCACTGTCCTGAGATGTTATCAGCTTAAAGGTACTCAATCCGATCAGAGGGTCCCCATCTCAACAGATTCCAACAATAATAATCCGATCAGAGGGTCCTATATTACTATTTCTTTGGCTTTGGGGGTAAAAAATATTTGATTCGAGTCGAGGAACCCATCAAACAAAGCTCAGAGTTATTAGATATTGATTTTTGAAATTTGTTATTTTCTCGAGATGAGTACTAATAATTGCCCTTGACATCGTAATCTGCTCGAGATGTGTACACCAAAACACTATTCAAACAGAAAAGGATGGATAACTCTAAAATCAAGTGGTAATAATAACGCAATTTTGACTGTGTTCTGGGACAGAAAGTATTCCCGATAAAGAAAAATAATAGATTTCTAAAATCGATATCTAACAAATCTGAGCTTTGATGGGTGGCTTCCTCGACTCGAATCAAATATTTTTTGGACCCCGAAGCCATTGAAATAGTAATTGAGAGAAGTTTTATCGGATTGAGTACCTTTAAAATGTATTACAGCCAAATTAGCCAAATCACATGTTTGGCTCATGCGATATTAGCTTGCAGGGGGAAGTGATATCTCACTGGATGTACAGGGGCTATGCTGGAAAATTTATAATTTGTGTTTGGAAAATTGGATGCATATGCCTTATACGGTAAGTTATACTAGTGTTTTGTGTGCACCTATCATCTTATGGTGGGTTACTGTATTTGTTCACAACATCGATGCATTAGAAGTTGCATTTAGCAGTGCCGAATTTGACCACCCATGTAGACCTAGCATACTTTCATCACACGCCCACATGGAAACTCCAATTCATTTATACATGTGGTAGACAAAATAAAAGCATATCAGTCAGTATGTGAAAAAAAAAGTCTTCATACTTGACACTATTATAATTATATAAAAAAAAATCAATTATAACAGTGTCTGGAACTGGTTAAATAAACTGTCATTTGAACTAAAGAAGATAATTTTCCAGTCAAATGAGTGATGTCAGTAAGGTTTTTATACGGTTTTAGACCAAACTTAGTGAAATTGGTGGGGTGGTGGTGGATGCCAAAAATAAAAAATAAAAAATATTTCTGTTTGCAGGTTTGGGTTGGTGGGTCCCCGAAAATGCCAGATGCAGAAAAACACATACCTTCCTGCAAATTGTTTACTATCCCTCCTTTATCAGTTGGTAACATTACAACCTTAGGGTGTGTCAGGTTGGATATCTGCAAGGGGTTCACTGCGAACCTGGAAGTTTGATGTGTGTTTCAATGGAGGGGGTGCAGTTGGAAATTTGAGGGGGAGGAACCCTCTAGCCAGTACGTAAAACTTGTACGTGTGGGTATTTAATCAAATAAATTGACTGACAGTTCGACTATACTCATGAGATCCTAGCATAAGCTCGACATTTATTTTTGTGTGATTGGGAGATGCAGCTCACATGCAATCACAACATTGATTACATGTACCGATACCTTTAGCTTTATATTCCAACTAATTAATGCACCCTTTGGCCAAAAAGTGCCTGTGTTTCGGCACTATATACAGAGACTACTGTGCGAAACAATTGTTTTTAAATATGGTAGTGTTATAAGACTGGATAGAACATTCGTGTGGCTGATAATCCATAGCTATAATATATTCCTAATATTTCTTGAATAAGAACTTTAAAAGGAATATATAATTACGAACAAACATAAAACAAAGACATTATCCAGGTTCACGTGAATTCGGTCAATGATGACGTTATCAGTCGAATTTGAAATCGACATGCCTTTGGGCGGTATTTCATGGATGGAATTTTGAAAAGAACATGATCAAATTGACAATGAAGTTGACAATCTTCAAGTTCGACATCAACCGAAATGCTCCCCCAGCGTTATACTATCAATAATGGTTAACTACAGTACAATTCTCCCCGTTTACACTCGACAGCACACATTTGTCTCCCTATTTAAAATTCTTTGACATGGATCGTTTATATATTCTGCAATAATTTGACGGCTTCTTATGTTTTATGTTTTATCCGATATGATGATATCTCGGTTTGTTTACGGAATCAGAATCTGTATTACGACGAAATAACGATTACGATCTGTTCGCTTATCGAGTTTGGTCAGTCCGTTTACCGAACCAAATTGTACGTAGTGTAATCCGTAATCAAAAACTGGATTCTCACATGAAATAACAACTTTGTGGTTAGCAAACACGAAAAGTTCGATGAAGTATCATCAATTTATTTCGGGTGGGTTTTCACTGAACTTTTTTGTTACAGAAAATATCGGACTATCAAAATATTCGCTTTGTGACTTCATATTATTATAACACTGTTACGCCCCCCCCCCCCCCTTCGGGTTGCCACGGGTAATATACTTCTTGTGTGTAGGTCTGCATGATATTATGCAATATCGACACTGCTATATATATAATGATATTTATTTAAAATTTTGGCTTAAAGTTAGAATAAGATTTCACACCAGCGTCTGATTTAATAACGACCCGAATCATGTTGTTCGGTTCGCATTTGGTTCTAATATAAGAAATATGCCGTATTGGACGAGCATGTGCAACCCGTATCATACGCCTGGCAAAACTTGAATTTTCTATGCGGAATGCTTCAACGGTTTTTATACGGTGATATACTGACGCTCTGTCTGGCTGAAGTTGAATGACTCTTTAAGATCGGTTGCGTAAACAGCCGAGAAGAGTACCGATCCATTCACCAATTTTTCGATGCATGTCACAGCAAAACCAACCCAACACAGCGCCAATTGCCGATTGCTGAAAAACCTTCCCTGAAAATATAGCATAGGAGAAAAATAGTACCACGAAAACAATTTGTACCACCATGCTTGTAGGTTTAACCCTTACTCTACTAAATGGATTCTCACATCACGTATGAAAGTATACATTGGAATGGACAAATGAGACGACAGCAGATAAATTAAAAGATAAAAAAAGTGCAGAAATATTCCTTTTTCATTTGTGCATTGGAAAAGTTTGTTCAACTTATTTTGTTCTGCACATTCTTTCGGGAGCTACTCGTCCATTAGTACATTTAGTGTCGAAAGGGTTGTAAAATTGTTGTAAAATATTCAACACTGATCATCTTAGAGAGTTTTGTTTTTAAAGGCACGGTTGGACATCGATCGCGTCGGGTATTGCTGTTAAAATAGTCACATCTGATAAAACCACCATAAACAGAAAGAATATTAAAATAAAAACAGATTGTGTTCTTATACCAATCATAAATATTACGTAAATAGTATATTATTGTCAAGTGTGTGCGCTTTGTTATGTAAACAAAAGCCAAAAACGTTACAGAACCTGGATTTTGTTTACATATAACATACAAACTTTTTCAATTGTTTATTCACTTAAATTACGACAATCAGTGGTATATAGTGCTAAATTGCTCCACTGACCCGCCTGCCCGCTGCGTTCAGATACAGACATTTATATAAAGAATTCGACCAACCAGCCACCGCAGCACCGTGACCCCGATAAGCACCCACCAACCCAGCCCGGGCGATCGACGGCGTAGAGTTTGTATGGTGAACAATTTCCTGCGTACATGATGATCGCGTGAGATTTCACTTGCCACCACTCCCCAAAAATCGTGCACTACAACGAGTACTTGTATATGGTATAAATTGAAGAAATTGGCACCCAACTTGACAATAACATACTAGTTACTCGATATCTATGATTGGTATAAGAACAGAATATGCCTATTTTTTTTTTAATTCTTTCTCTCTGTGGAAGTTTTAACGGGTGTAACTATTTTAACAGCATACCAAGCGTGTAGGCCATCCGCGCCTTTAAGTAAATGGTTTGTTTTCAAACTATCATTGATTCATTGGATATCAAGAAGTTTTACATTCCCTTCAAATGTCCCATAGTTAACTTACCAGTCCTGAGAATGGAGGAGGTTTGGTATGTTCCCCGTCGGATTTACGGTAAGCCATCTCAAGCCAATGGAATGATGCAACTGTTACGTCACCGGATGCCCTTGATAATTTAATAGTCGAACATCAGATACATAATTGAGTTCGAACCACAGGTTTCACATCCATTAAATATATTGCTATAACAGCTTGTGTCACCACTTTTAAGTACACACACAATTAAGATATGAGCAATACTCCAAAATGTTCCAAGATTTCTAGCGAGCTTTCAATCGATTTAGAGATTTTCTAAGTGAGATTAAGTGATCTTCTGACCCAGTAGAAACATAGTATTTGTATATTAACATTTGATATAAACAAATACTTAACTCTTTCTATGTCAAAAACTCACTGACGAGTAGTTGCCTTGAGAAATGTTCAGATAATAAATTTAAAAAAACGACCTAGTTGTTGAACCTATTATCTGAACACTTCCAGCCTATTAATAAGAATCCTTCTGCGCATGTGTTACATTTTCGCTCGTCTGTCGTCTGCTCATAAATCCTGAACAACCCTCCATATGAATATTAGACCATTCCCATGTTTATTGTTATAAGTGGGTGGGATAATCCATATAGTAATGGAAAAGAAAAGAGAACGTTTTCCTTCAGCATAGTTAGCTATGTATATATAGACCAACACGGTATATCATTGTTATAGTCTATTTTTTAGCGCATATAAAGTGTGTATATCGGTATTTCCTGTATTTATTAACCTATATATACACTGCCCCATACATCCATAATTTTGGAGGTTCGAAGAAATGATGACGGTCCTTCGTTTAATGGACTCCCCCATTCAGTTATAAGAATGTACATTGGAATGTCTATTATTCATCTGAAAAATACAAGCAGACGACATATAATACAAATGCAGAATTCATACCAATTGGTGGGAAATGTTCAGATAATAACTTCAACTGATTGCCATGGGCCAGTTGTTGAAACATATTATCGGAAAATGTCCTATGGGAACTAACTACTTGTCAACGAGCGTTTAGTAAAGAAAAGTTTAATGTAGATTTAACTGTTTAACAAATTATATGAGTAATATCTACCTGCCGATGGCGATGAGAAATACTCACGTGGAATAGACAACCTTATGTTTTAACACCAAAAACACATTTATCATTTGTCATGAAGAAAATGTTAATGTAGATTTATCTGTTTAACCCTTTACCCAACAAACCGGCCAAAAACGCCCAAATAAAGCTTCAACAGCCTAAAATATCTTCGGTCTGTCTCAATAACACCATACAAATATGGATATCACCGGTTCATTGACCACATTGTGATGGTTACAGTTATACCCTGTGCCAATGCATTCTCTTATATATGCGAGTCGACCATAGGTCGCCTCGCATATATAAGAGAATGCATTGGCCTAAAAAAAAACTTTTTTTAACACTTTTTACCATTTTTTCTTATAATATTTTCTACATTCTTTGACAATTTGATCATTTTTAGGCCAATGCATTCTCTTATATATGCGAGGCGACCTATGGTCGACTCGCATATATAAGAGAATGCATTGGCACAGGGCCGTTCTGTTGGGTAAAGGTTTAACTAGTTATCTGTTTAATATCTACCTGCCAAAGACGATGAGAAATACTCACGTGGAATAGACAACCTTATATTTGAACACCAGTAACACATTTGCTACACATTTAGAAGTATCATAAACTTGAAGACAATCTAGGTTGGCAATGCTCGTTAACGGTTATAAAGTCTGAACAGTCATACTAATGTCTTTGCTTGCTTCGCTCTTAATCTATTCATCGGCACGATTCGTGTACCTGATATAAGGCGTATGCATGAATGGCATCATATATACATGTACATGTAGTTGATAAACAACCCCACGGCATATGTGTCGCCACCTGAGTTCGTGGTTACTCCTGTCATATTCAAATAACAAGTTGAAAATCGCCAAGTAACGACAGAAGCGTTTGTTGTTAGTTTCGTCGTTATATGGTAACATTAAAGAGCGCTTGTCTCTGTTCTCTCTTTGAAATCAGAAAACAAAAGTTAATTAACGAATTCATTGAATAGGTCTGAATTTGTCCCTTTCTATATTTCCTTAGCACTGGGATTATTCATTGAGTCAAGAAAAGGTTAATATCAACGACAGTGGAGATAACCATTAATAGCCATTTTTAGTTTTCTATGTATGTAGCAACAGTAAGGTGCCACTCTTCTAGGTTAAGTTATCCGTTTCTCAGTGTAAAGACATATCTATTTCCATAGTGAATACGCGAACGCTCTTTATAATAAACGCTCGATCGACTTCTTACTGCATGTGTAACGTTCCTTATACTTCAACAGTGTCAAGCGACTGATGACAGTTGAACATTTGACAAAAATCAGTTGCATATTACGACGCTGTCTAGCCAATTCGCGGCCCAACAGTCAGTGCAAATGGAGGCATGACTCGATGTTCTTCATAGAGCTTCTCAGTGCAATTTCGGTTTTCAGTATGGACAAAATACATATATCAGTAGGATGTCACTTTCTACAATAAAATTACATGTATTATGCGAATAAATATAGCAATAGTGTTGTAATTATCAGTTAAAGTATTCGCTATATCTGGTGATGTATATTCGTCTTGGGTGGTAATATGACTTATGTTTAAAGCAGAATATATAATCCCGTCGTCCGTCCGTTTTTCTCAGCCATCTTTTTTTATCATTTTCCCCCAGTTATCCCCCTTTTTCGACAGAAAGAATTCGCAACATGTATATTTTTGTCCGAGCTTTTATTCCAACATCTTTATGTCAATTTTGTTTTTAATTTGGCACAGATATTTAGTACCATGGAAACCTGTGTACCTGCGATTATGACGTCTGTCCGATTGTTTTTGGTGGAGTTGTCCCCCTTTTTCGACTTAGAATTCTTTTGCAACATGCATAACTTTGTCTGAGCTTTTATTCCTACATTTTAGGTCAATGTTTTTTTTTAACTTGGCACAGATATTTAGTACCATGCACGGGAACCTGTGCACAAGCGTTATAAAATCACGGGGGTATCCTAAGTGCCATTGGGACAGTCACACCTCTAGTTACTATGGCCATCATGGTGGGTGTCATGCTATTCCGGGACTTAACTTGTAGTACTATCGACCGTGAATTCATTGCCGATACATTCCAGAATCGCAACGTACATTTTACAACATTTTTCCACGCACAGCACAATCGGTTAATTGACGATTCAATGACCAATTTCACGATTCAGTGGATTGACAACAACGTTGCAATGTCATTTTAACGATTCAGCGACCGTATTATACATGATATGTTATGACAAACTTAGATAAAGGGGCTTTTTACTGAATATGGACGATAAAAGTGGGCTTATTCTTGTGTTCATTATAGAGTAGACTTTCCAAGTCCACCAGGTTGACTCACGGAATACATACGGGCAACGCCCAGGTTCGACCATGACAACGACGATTATGCGACGCGTTGAACGGTAATTTTCATCTGTAAGACGTATCACACACTGGTCGGACAGCTTAATTATGCATGTATAAGTCCATGCTACATCAATAGATGTAGGCACCGTGGCCTTCTTGTAATGAACAGATCATTGTATGAGACTGTGGCAAAGACGATTATGCGACCAGCAATTGAAATTCCATTCACTTGTATTAATGAGAAGTCGTTTTCTAATGAAATTTATGCTAGACATTCACATATGAGTTACATGTAGTAAAAACGCCAACAGAAATAAAATTGGAGAAAACTCGGCTGAAAAAAAGCCTTTACGTGTCTAGATTTAGCGGTATATTATTAACATATGGTGTTTGGGTGGTGTAGTATTTTATTAATGGGATAGATCTGACTGGTGTGCATAATTCAAATGAGTTAAAAGTTAACATCGTGGGCAGCTGAGTGGAAATAAATATAATAGAAATGTCATATCTGGAGTACAAGTAAGTCATGCACTAGCATATGATAAACACTAGCACTGTGACATGGTAGGCAATCGTACACATGCCTCTCAGTTTTGGGGGATGTTGGAAACATCTCTTCATTTATTTTTTGCATTAACTTGATATGGAATTTCACCTGCACAGTATGCGTTTCGACACATACATAATTTTCCTCACCTGGGTCCAAATAAAAGAGTCTTAATCCCGTATTCGTAAGCTATCGTGATTGAAGTGCCATGATACTGACATATCAGTCCCATGCATATGTTAGACAAAATAACAACTTAACTGTCATTAGAAAACGACTTCTCGTGAATACAAGTGAATGGAATTTCAATTACTGGTCGCATAATCGTCTTGGCCACAGTCTCGTACTCGGCGTTGTCAATTTAGTGCGATGGTACCGCTCCCAAGTATGGTTATCAATCGATCAATCATACAACACAGTGTTGCGTGTAAAACCAAAAACAACCAGTCTGTTTGTGTCAAGGATTGTGCGTTGTTGTGATAACCATCTAAGTGCTGAACTTTTTACAAATTATCGAATGGAAGATCGCCGTGCCTAATAGAAATATAACATATGGTACATACCTATCCGTATTTTGAGAAATATTCTTTTCGTTATATGTTGCCTGGTTTCTTCCAAATCAGTTTGGTCACTGGACGTAAAAATGCCGTTGCATCATTGTTGTAAAGCCACTGAATAGTAAAATTGGTCACTGAATTGTCAAACCGATTGTGCCGTGTGGTCCAGGAATATTGTAAAACCCACTATAATGTCCATATGGGTGGAATTTTGACATTCGTTTTTATATTTTGCCATCCCTTCCAAAAAAGCCAAACTGCACTAGGTTACTTAAAGCCAAATGGCGGTTTACACTCCAAAATACACCTAATAATGTTCACTTTTGAAATTTTCCCGGTATCGAAATATGTCGATAAATACTTGAACTACCTTTCTACGAGCATTATATTTACACCAGAAAGACGCATTGGAGTCATAAAAAATACAACTTTGAACACGATGGTTGGGTCCCAAACAAAACACAGCCTGTTGCAGGGCATGGAACAGAAAGGAGTGTTTGGTGTTAGTCTATTCCTTCTATGGTAGAAATAAAGTGCGTTTGTTTTACTTCTGTGCCAAATAATTAAAAAAGGCTGTGACCATGGCAAGTATTTTTCAGAGCATATGAGGCCGGTATATCAATAGTTAGTGTATTTTCAACCTATCTTATACCTGCGTTCAATTTACGTAGACAAACTGGAAGCTCGAATGAGCCATGCCCGTTTAATAAAATCTACTAATCTCTATATATATACCAAGATGCCTCCATTTGCACTAAAGTCGCAAATATGTTAACCGTCTTACTGTTCAGAACAAAATGTCGAGATTAGTGTCCCTCGAATCGGGGATTTGTCTCGAATTGAAACTCGACATCGGATCACTGTTCCATATCGACATAGAAAGCTGTTCCTATATATCGACATCGAATCTCGAATCGGATAGGTGTTTATTATTTACTTGTTACTCTTGACAAACTCATATATATTACAGAGCCTGAATACCAGGGTTGGGAGTAATCGTAATTACAACCGTAGTCAAAGTAATCGATTACAATTTTTTTGATTTCGCGTGTAATCAGTAATCATGACATTTCTTGATTACAAGTAATCGTAGACGATTACTTTCAAATGTATATGTAATCATCATTACATTTTGATTACTTTTTGATATACTTTTACTAAAATATCCATATGGATAGCTATTGGATACTCATATAGTCTCGCACTGTTATAGTACCATGGATATCACTTGAAATATTTGTATTATTCGATTTACTTTGATCGACGGAATGTTACAAATTCTATAAAAATGTCCATCTTGTGACATGGAATAATATGTACACCTTTAAAGGTCAGCGGCACGTTTTGCCAATAGTTTCTGATATTTCAAAATTGATTTTCCCAAATTGCGTCTGGAATATCATTTTTGAAATCAGGTACAAGCGATTATTGTGACACAGAATTAGCTCAACATTATAATACAAGATAATAAAGCTATTTGATGATTGGATTGTTGTTGAAATTATTAATTATTTCAGCAGTTCTTGGTACAAAAAAAAACATGGACTGGATAAAACAGTAAATAATATTTTTCAGCTCTAAAATCCAGTTTTAGTGTCGTCTCTTTATAGTTGTTCTGATTCTGTGTACAATGAAAATAAGGATCTGTGAAATTCAAGATTATTCACCAGATAGATTCAAAGAAAATTTGATGCAATTTTTCCTGGATTTAAAGCAAAACGCGCGTATGCCCCTTAATCCCCAGCGGGAAATCACTTTTCACACAGTACTCGCTTATTGTTCACAGTGTTATACGGGGAGTAATCGTACGTATATTCAATCACATTTCTAATGTATGCTGACAACGATATGTTTGCTGAAGATTATATGCGGTGGTTTACAAATATTTGGCGGGCCATTAAGACCCCATTGTATTGTAAACATGCAAATCGTATTTAACACTGCTTGTCTACAACAAATTCCGCTGTATACGCATTCCTGCAGCATGCAAAGTTTGTATACTATTTATTGTTAAGGTATATATGCATCGATCTATTTTGATTTCCGGAATCGCGGACCTGGATGTGACGAAAATGAACCTAATTTCAGACTTCAAATCGCCACTGGGATTTAAGGGGACCCTCTCCGATTTGACAAATTATATTACCATTTGTATGTCATCTATACCAGACAAACACGAGGCCACTAATAGGATGTGTTGATGGTTATATATCGATTTCCAAAAAGTGGTAACACGCTTGGAATATTTGCCAGGTTATCAAAACAAAATTCCAATGATTGTTTCTATATAGAGAGCTCATGCTTTCATTTCACAAAAGCGGCAACAGATAAAGAGCGTCCACACATACAATGGTTTGTAGTCGTATTCAGCGTATTACTATGGACACTTTCGTGGGTTTTCCTAATGCCTGTGTCATATTATGAACGAAAGTAATTGCAACTAATTTTTCAATTTTCTATTGTAAGATGAACATTGACTTTAGACATTTGACCAATTTGACGTCAAATCGGACCGTGCATCTATTAACCTCTTCGCTGCTAAATGACGTTATGATGTCGCGTGTCGGGCTGTTGACGTTATTGCCATTTTCCAGTGGGAAAATATAACTGGAATATCACAAGAACCGTAAAACTGACTCAGTTGAAAGGGTATTATCGTTCACATCGTGGAACATCATACACTGTTTGAAACTTCAAGCTAGTTATTCCGATGAACCAGTATCTGAGTTCCAGTTATGAATACTGCTAGTGTGCTGATGTGACTCCCTATAGGCACTACGGACCATATAGCACCCGACGTGCACTTTTACCAACGTAATAGTTACGGACGTCATAGCAGCGAAGAGGTTAAAATGTCTTGTCCGATTTGACACAATAAAACAGCCACGAATGTGTGCACGTTCTATATTAGAAATTAACTACAGTCATGCCATAAATAATCGACTCCTTAACCACAGCAGAATTATGGGTAACTTTTGAGGATTTAGTCGGAAATATGGCTTGTTGCCATTCATCGGAAAGCTCTCACTGAGAGCTTTCCGATTAATGGCAACAAGCCATATTTCCGACTAAATCCCCAAAGGTTACCCATAATTATGATGTGGTTAAGGAGTCGGTTATTTAGGGCATTACTGTAGCTGAAATTGTCACTGTCACCCCCTTTCGTTCAGTTGGGTACCCAGCTTTTTTTAAATTTTCAGTTGGGTACCCAGCTTTGTAAAAATTACATTTGGGTACCCAGCTTTATGAAATCTCAAACAGAGCGTGATTTAATTAGTGATTGTCGTCTGCTGATTGCGAAATGAACATGTTAAATGTGTTTATATATGAATTATGATGTCTATTCGTCACGATGCTTGAAAATAATAGCAGAGAAGAATAGTATGCATATGACATAGGTGCTGTAGATTGACTGCTCATAAAGCTGGGTACCCAAATGTAAATTTTATAAAAGCTAGGTACCAACTGAAAGTTTTAAAAAGCTGGGTACCCAACTGAACGAAACAGGGTGACAATGACCATTTCAGCATTACTGTACGCTGACCAACGAGCCCACCAATAGGACGTTTTATCCTGGTCAGATATCGACTTTCAAAAGTAGAAATTTTAACACGATTAAAGTTGTGCAAAAATTATCGCCTTATAAAAGAGTATCAATGCTTCAATTCTCTTTTGCGATGTAAGATGAAAGTTGGTTTAGGAAATTTTGACTGATCGGACCGTGCATCTTTAAGATCGAAAATCCGATGCGGGCCCTCCACATCAAGAGTGTATATCTTCACTCCGTCGAGATACACATACGAGAACGCGATTAGGGTTAGTAACAACGCCACCATAATTAGAAGAGGAATGATAATTTAATGAAACCCACGTAGATACAACAAAATAACAGACTCTCGTGAAAGAAAATATTCATCATATATAGTAATCAAACAAAAATATTATCTCGAACACAAATTATCACTCATCCCACAAAACATCCCTTGTTCTCACTCGAATACATACAATGAACGATAAATGGAAGACATTCGATTCCAATAACAATGAAGAGAATAGCGATAGGGAACAATAGACAACCGCGGAACGAGGAACGTGGCGACAGGTTGGTAAAATTGTTCAAACGTTGGAAATTTAATTCCCAAATCTTTGGGAATTTTAGACCGAAAATATAGATGATCTACAACGAGTTCCCAGTTTATAGCGAAATTTACAAACGAGTCCAGTAAATTAGGTCGATCGGTGAGGTCAAGACCTAATTTACTGGACGAGTTTTGTAATTTTGCTATAACAGGAGATGAGTTGTAATATTCTAATTATTACTTGATACAAAACCTCTATAAAACACATATTAAAGGCTTGCAATGACGTTTCGCGTAACTATGCGTTGTTTGCCGCGTAAAGAAATAGTCAGAGATAAATAAAACTCTTTGACATATTTAATGGCGTAAATTAAATTTTTAATGAAATATTTGTTCAAACTAAATTAACAATAGTCACAAACATCGCTTTAGCAAGGAATGTAAACAGGCGACAATGCGGAAGTTTAACTCTTGCAGTGCTAGGGGCCGATCTCGTCGGGCCCGATCTAATCGGCCCTAATTTACGGTCTGTAAAATCGGCCCTAAAAAAATAAAAAATAAAAACATTTGTTTTTTTTAAAGATTTTTTGGGTTGAATTATTTGTGGGTATGCTTAAGCATGCTATAGCGAATTTAAAAACAAACTACCACCAAGTATTCATAGTAATAATTATTATGCCCATGAAAAAAAACGTAAGATTCCCTGGCACTAAACCTACAAAATAAGAATATAAGAAAAAATTATTAAAATTGTAAAAAATTGTAAAAAATAATTTTAAAAAATGATGAAAAATTGTTAGGCCAATGCATTCTCTTATATATGCGAGGCGACCTATGGTCGACTCGCATATATAAGAGAATGCATTGGCATAGGGTATATGGGTTGATACAAAAATCGGACCTGGCACTGAAAGAGTTAAGGTCACGTTTGCGCAACAATAATACATTTGGGTATACAACTGGCACGAATTCTTGTTATACAATGACCGTTGTATATCATTATTATATGATTGGTTTAATGAACAGAATACGGTCATAAATTTATATACAGGTTGGTACTGTTAATAGCTTAACATTACTTTCATATCAGTGTATACAATTTGTCGTTTTAGGCCATGACTAATATTTTCTTACCTTCTGTGAAATTTTAGTCTTCAATGGTCACCAGTTGGAAAATTTCCAAACATATACACCCCGGTTACAACGGATTATAGTGGAGAAGAGGAGCAGTTAAAATGCGTGTTTTAATACATATGCATGCAGAGAAAAAGAAGTAAAGACTCGTGTATTTGCTACATGATTATACCAGGTCTTTCACTGTTTTACGCGTCCCTGCGAATAAGGCAGTTGCCCAGTCTCAACTTGAGAAAGTAACGATATTTTTTGTTGGATGATATCATAGAGATCCGATGAGAGGAAAGGATTTACTGAGATGTCGGATGCCATTGAAATGTGTCGGCCATCCTCGAATATAAGGTATTAATTGTATTCTGGCCCACACAATCAGACACAATGTGTGGGAATGACGATTTTGATGGTTCAAATAATTTCATTTGAATATGATGGGCAGCATGCAGCGTTGCGTTGAAGCTGAACATATAATGATTGTATACCGAGGGAAATAATGTATTGGATGTCTAGGCTATTTCTTTGCGATTATTTGTGTGGTTTGCAAAGAGTGTGTGAAAACACATATTTTTTTGTCACTCCACTATAACCCGCTCCACCGCTATATAGCCCGGTTGCCGTGTGGTATGCACGTTTGGAATTTTCCCGACAGTTAACATTATGGAATAATTTTATGGAATACTTTATGAGCAATGCACGTGAGTGCAAATAAGAGTTCCCCTATGCAAAGCTTAAAGTTTTTCGTATTCATGAATTGGGTTCTGTTAGAAATTCAAAGGTTGGTACCCTTGGGAAAGACCATGTGGCCATGCCCTTGTGTGGGGCTCAAGTGAAATTCTCGTATGGTAGCTACTTATTGGTCAATTAGTAAGTTCCCTTAGGAAATATCTGGATAGTAAGTTCAACAAACAACCATGGGTCGTTTGATGAATTTATTATCTGAACATTTGCCACCAATTAAAATCATTTGGCTCTTGTATTATCTTTGCGTATGCATGTCTATTACCTGAACTCCCCGGTAAATGAATAATAGACCAATCACATGTTTAATTTTATAACTAACTTGGGTAATCCATTTAGTATAGAAAGGGTTAAACTGACGTTTTGATGACGTAGTTTCGTGAATATGAATAGTTTCATTCCTTGTGCTACAAAACGGTCGATGATTGATTTCACTGACATGTTTTGGAAATTTCACAACAAAACGTCATTTGTGAGACATTAGTACATGTCTATTGTCACCACACTTGTGTTTTATGACCAATACATAATGTGAACTCGACATTGATACTATGCTTAAAGTAATATCATGAACGACGTTGTGCATATGTGTGTAATATCGATAGTATAGCTAACATGAGATAACAATATAAACTGTAGTGTGCCAGGCGTGACGACCCAGATGCAATCAGCTCTCTAACAGATGGCAGATCTGAAATCAGAGAAGAAGCGCTGTAAGGCTAAATATTGTCCCACAAATCCTTCATCGTGCTGGTTATCGACAACTCAACAGATCATTGAGGTCCAGGCTGTGATACATGACTGAGTTATATGCAGGCAGGCCTCAAAATATGGTGCTGTACTTTTTCAGAATGAGGTCCCCAAAGGGTGGATTTAGTGACAACCCCCCCCCCCCCCTTGGGGACCTCATTCTGCTTAGGCTTCACCTTTTCTGGAAAGTATCTTTATTATCAAATTAACAAGTTTGTTTGTTTCATTATTTTCTGTTTTAGTTTAGTTTCTCTATATATTCCCAAGTTGGCAGACGACACAATGCATACTTCTTTAGAAACTTCTTTAGAAAGTTTCTTTTTCTGTTTTAGATTAATTTCTCTATATCCCTAAATTGGCAGACGACACAATGTATACTCGAGGTGCCCAATAGGGGCACATCACCATCTTCAACATTTGGGAACTTAAACAGAATGAGGTTCCTCGAGGATTATTTGTTGACGCTAGCACCATATATTGAGGCCTCGTTACAGGGATCATAAGTTGCTACGTGCACAACTTGTACAGACGAATGCATGTTATGTTCTAAGAGGCATAACTCTACAATAAATAAATAGAGTAATTGAAATGGATAAAGTCTGTTTATTGAGGACATGCGTCTTTCATTCCACGGTGGTTCATGAATGCACCGAAGATAATTCAAATCAATCTTATAATGACGACGGTACAGGGAACGGTAATCTGTTTCACTATGATGGCCATAAATTCAGAAGAAATGAATAGTCAAAACCCGTTGAAATACGGTTGCGTGTGCATATTGCCCCGGCTTCCAACTACGCTGACTCACGTGTATACCAATGACCATAGCGACTAGACCTACGTTGACTAATCAAAAGTTGGCACATGCATACAGATGCCGACAGTTTTACTCGAGATTAAAGCTTGAAGTACCAATTGAATAATTCCAGCCCAGGGGTGGATTGCAAATTGAAGTTAAACTTCCCGGACTTAAAGGGACACAAGGCACTCATAGTAGGTAAATGTGCAAAAATATATATAAGTCTGTAAAACATCACCACCAAGAAGAACATAAGAAATAGATAAACATTGTTCTTATATTTATTATTGATAGTTTACCAATAACGAAAATTTGCGCGTTGAAACCATAATTGTTATGTAAATAAGACTGTTACAGTGATTTGTAAACAGCATTGCTAATCGTGTAGTAGGTTCAAATATTTAAGTATAAATGTGTGTTTTCGAATACATGTAGTTTCAATGATTTGACCTTTTGAAAGGCTTACCGTCAAATGTTTATTAAACTTTAGCATTTGTATTGTTGTTGATCCGTAATGTCATTGTTAACAGTATTTATTTTTATTTGCAAATAATGGTTTCAATATGCGAAATCTCTTTATTGGAGAGTTATTATTAATGAAAATAAGAACAAATTCCTCTTTGATGATAATTGTTTTACAGACATTGCACTCTTTGGGTACATAATGTCCCTATAAATATGGTCTATCTCATCCTATTACAAAAGTTATATAGTTTCCTTGGTATTATAAAATAATAAATATGATCCGGAAACGCTTCTATCAATTCATATTGGTTTTATTTCGAATTTTCTGGTATAATACAATCAATTTGAGACAGTAGTGACCTTTCGAAAAATCACTATTACGATTACGGGTAGGATAGATTGCCCTAGTAAGGTCGACACCATTACAATTTATCTATGATGGTTATTTGGTGAGATGGAATATGCCCCACATATTCAGTTACACATATATTTGAAAGAAAAATTCATCTATGTTTCAGATCCCACGTTCTTATCCGAGTGTTTATATATATATACACCACACGGATAATGTTAGAGCGTGCCCAATGCAAGCAGGACCATTGGCATGACTTATCCTTGACACATCTGTACATAATTAAACTGAATGGGGTATATTTCGTATCACATATACGGGCGTATAGATCGTATTTTGACCGTATATTGTCAGGATATTGTCCATATCCGTAATCGTATTCTAGATTTTGCGAAAGGTCGCTATTTTACGGCTCATATAAACGCCCATAGCGAAGCAAGCTAAAGCTGAGATTGAATGAAATATTCATGAGTCATGAATCTTTCATGCGATCTCAGATCATGACGGTCTGTTCTAAAAATAGTATCGGAAAATGTCCATATAAAATCAATATTAATTGATAGAAGCGTTTCCGGATAGGTGTCTTCGACTCATTTTCATTATTATATAGCCTATACCCCAGAAACTATATAAAACGTATTTAGAAAGAGATAGACCATCTTTAAGAATGTATGTTTGGTTCAAAGAAGTACAGTTAAAAATATAACGCTGGCACCCCCCCCCCCCCAATGAGAACCCTCTATCCACGTCCATGTAATCAACATTGAGAATAAAGACTTTATCAGACATATACGGCGTTAGGAGAAAGCAAACGTTTAAAAGTTTGCTCGATTGCTGTTTATTTGTTCAAGGTTATCAAACTGGAGTACATATATAACCACTACCTGCAGATAGCAAAAACTGGGCATGACTATACGTGCCTTCAGAAAAGCCAATGGTATCTGATGTAACGCGGCGTATCATAGTTTACATAGCAGCCATACACATAATACAGATATTGTACTAGCAATCAGTAGGTAGTAATGGGGTTACAATCCAAGCATTGGTCCATTGAACGTTTGTGTTATTATGTTATGTGCATGCCAACTTTATAGATTGTATATACTAAATGCTACGGGTTCGAGTTTTTTTATGCAATGCACCCACACGGTGTGTTTATATATGCTTCCTACGCACAGTTCGTCTATTCATACTGCATTATGTTGGAGTGGAACATCTCTCGAAATGTCATAGTTTGCACCCAAGCGCTCAGATTCGAACATATCCACATCTAGTTAAGTGGTACTGCTAAATTCCTACGATGTTGATGTGTCCTGTTGATTTTTTATGATGTTGGTCGGGCAACATTATACTGTTAATAAAAGTACCGTTATTTTTTATAAAGTTGGTGCAAACATATTTTATTCCAATCAAAATAATAACATATTTAGACATTTGACAAACATTTGACAGTAAAGTAGAATAATATAAGTGATCGATCGACCGTTATTTTTTCTAAAGTTGTCATTTTCACGGTGTTTGGTTAAACCGAGCAACTTGATAAAAAGTCATTATCTGTATAAAATATTCAAGTACATATATTGTAACCGACTATACGTCTTTAATGGCTTTTCCTATGGTTTTGCATACACGAGCGTAGCCATTATTAAATTATGTTTAAAATATATATATCTTCTTGAATGTTTCATACACAATGTTTTTCTCATATCGCTCGGATGAACCAAACACCGCGAAAATGACAATGTTAGAGAAAATAACAGTACTTCTCATTACCAGCGTCGGTTCCTCCCGTCAGCACCCACATTTCATATTATCAGGACCAACCAACATATCAAATTAGCAGGACGAACCGACGTATCAAATTAGCAGGACTAAACGAAATATCACATTAGCAGGACCAACCAACATATCAAATTAACAGGACCCATCAACATATCAAATTAGCAGGATCAACCAACATATAAAATTAGCAGGACCCACCAACATATCAAATTAGCAGGACCAACCGACATATCAAATTAACAGGACCCATCAACATATCAAATTAGCAGGATCAACCAACATATAAAATTAGCAGGACCAACCAACATATCAAATTAACAGGACCCATCAACATATCAAATTAGCAGGACCAACCGACATATCAAATTAGCAGGACCCACCAACATATCAAATTAGCAGGACCACTTAACCAGGGTTCACACCATTACGCGATCCAATTCCACGTGAGCAATTGACTATTATCTGTATTCCATCATACTCATGTCAATTTCGCGAGCAGAATTGTGTATATACGTGTACACCTGCTATGTAGGTTCATATGACACATTCCACTTGTGTTCATATTTTTATTTCACACAACGCGCGGGGGCTTTTCACATTTCGCTGTCGACAATTAAAAGTTATATGTGAAAACTGTTTCAGTCACGAACCTAATTTAAAAAGAGGCATATAACCGGCATACGATTTTCCTCGCCAAAGCCATACGTTACAGTCTCGTTATAGCAAGTTTAATTGGTAAAACATCCATATACGGACATTATGCATACATATACACTACATATAAACGTACATGATGTATTGATGTATTTATCTATTGATGTTGGGTGAAGAAGTTGATATTCTATTCCGTACTTGAGTTTGAAAAGTCGGTATATGTATTATATGGGTAATTGAAATGGTAACTGTGGAATAATTACCATGGAATAATTCTAAGCCTGTCTATTATCCAAATGACATCTTTCGTAGTCAAGCGGTGTGCTAAATGAGCCACATGCAGCTATAGGAGTTGCACCCTGCGAATCCCCTGTATTGTATATAATTACAAGGTTGCGAATTGCCTATACTATATACATGTATAGTATGGTTATAGTTTAAACATGTTAGTTTATTTTTGTTATGAAACATGATATATAACACATACACATATATACACATATATAGTAACAGACAATGGGATTGGAGGACAAGTGCTGGTCTGACTTATGGTTACCTCCTCTCCCATGTAGTTGTTTGTGAATCGATAAAACTTGCTGTATAACAGCGTACACGTTTGCGTTTTACGGGCAGGGGAACTTACCAGAGACGTGTAGCCTGTAATTATAGTGAGCCTCACCATCCCCGCCTTCTCTCGTTCTGCACGTGAACACGGCACCTTGGTCTTTCTTGGTGATTGTGTAGCGCATGACGCTCTCTCCTTCGTAGTGACATATGTTGTAGTCCAGTCTCGGTTCCGCTGACTGAACCTAAGTAAGTAAGTAAGTAATGCTTTATTTTCAATCAATTTGTGGGAACACGAGAACACGTATACAGACTATTACAGCACATCCCGGTACATTCGAAATATATGTAATTAAAACTCTCGGCCTGACGAGATAATATTGAATTATTTTCTAAAACTGTACGTCATTTAAGAAGGTAAAGCATATATAGAGTTCTGAATCAAATTTATGAAACGAGTTTCATAAAATCTTATATCCCAACACAACGAGTTGAAGATCTTGTATATCACATGAAAAAAAAACTAGAGCTTTATGCCTTTTTAACAAATCAAAATCTTTAAAAGAAGCTGAAAATGCGTGTAAAAAGCATACGTGCTGCACGGCGTTGGCTGAGACGTTTCACAACCGTATACGACAGTATTGCGCGCTCTGCCTTGTGACGAAACATATAACCCGCATTTTGCCTCTTTGTTTTTGTGCCCACGAAGTTGGACAATAATTAGTTTAAACATATTTTATTAGCAAAGAATAGCTAATTGGAATGGGGCACAAGTTATTGCTAATTGGACAATAATTGAACGTTAACGAACAGAGCAATCATTTTTCAATGTCTGGTATTGGTGTCAAGCGCGGCTTTTCTAAATAGTATTAATCCGCAAAGTAATTTACTTGGCGCGATGCCTATTATCCCGAGAAGCACGCGGCGATTACTCACTAGTGAGAGATAAGAATATGTACCAAAATAATTTTTCCAAATCTCCCATGAATAGAAACTTATATATCTTCACACACGCACATATCATAACATACAATCATGCTATATACTCTTTTTTGACAACTTGTAATGGAAGCAAATACAATTTATTTATTTATTTTTGTGGAAATATGTACTAGAAAATTGAACCACAAACATGTATTATGAATTTCGCCATGCCACTTATATACTGACCTCCAGTAACATGGCTTCGGGCTCTTCGTCGTCATACTGCTGTCTGTCCCATATTATCTCCCTGGCAGGTTTCCCGATATGACCTCTGCATATAAATATGACACTGGTGCCCAGATGAGTCCCCCTGGTGGGAGAAACTTTCATCATAAGTGCATCGGGCTTAGCTGAAAAAGAAAAAACAAATTCGCTTGGTTTGATTTATTGTTATTGGAGAGGAAATATCGCTGCTAAAACACCCCACTGCACTGTGCATACAGTAACCACCCACATGCCGATATATATATATACAAATCAGGTTAGCTTCCATGTGCGCGGATCGCCCAAATCCGCTCGTATCGGGATTAGAACCAGCTTTGTCACAACCGGACGGCTTATGTTGCCCTGATGGTTCTATACCGCGTCATGTACTCTGTATAGCAGTTCTGGTTAAAATATAGACTCCACTATGGAATCCTATTAGGGCCACTTGCTAATGGCGCTTTCGACGCGCGCCGAAAGCGACAAAAAGTGCGCCACTATAGTAACGCGCCGAAAGCGCCGAAAGCGACAAAAAAGTGCGCCGAAAGCGACAAAAAGTGCGCCGTTACGGCGAACTTTTTGTCGCTTTCGGCGCGCGCCAAAACATACCCTAATGGCGCACTTTTTGTCGCTTCCGGCGCGCGCCATTAGGGAGTAGACCTAATAGTATGTCTAATGGCGCTTTCGGCGCGCGCCGAAAGCGACAAAAAGTGCGCCATTAGTAACGCGCCGAATGCGACAAAATGTGCGCCATTACGGCGCACATTTTGTCGCTTTCGGCGCGCCGAAACATGCGCTAATATCGCACATTTTGTCATTTTGTCAAAAAGTGCGCCGAAAGCGACAAAAAGTGCGCCGTAACGGCGCATATTTTGTCGCTTTCGGAGCGTTACTAATGGCGCCGAAAGCGCCATTAGGAAGTGGCCCTAATAGGATTCCATACTCCACAGCTATATGCAGTAGTGAGTCTGGGATAAGTGGGGGGATTTCTATTACCACCAGCATAATTACGTCAGTCTCACCCATTCACAACATCATCAGGAAAGCGATGTATCCTATATGAGGCGATGTTTGGAATGCCTTTACAGTGGCAGATTCGTATCATTGTTAAAAATAGCGCTTAAACACTGTATGATTTCAATGCAGAATTTATTTTAGCCACACAGAGCTAACTTGATTGTGGTAATAGACCCCCCCCCCCTAATTACCCCAGACTCACTATGCATAGCTGCGGACTCTGTGTTTTAACCAGAACTGGTACACCACCTGAGCTTACGGAGGTCCCATTTCGTTTCGACAGAATTATAGTAAGGTTGAGACAAACTCAGAGTTAAACTTTATGTGACAAATAAGTGTGATTTAGCACTAAGATTATTCAATAATAAAGTGTGTGGCTAAGCAAGTAACTAACACTGGAAAATACACCAAAAGAACACCATTGAAAACGCATGCTCCACTAGGGTAATGGAACCAATATCGTCTTACGGATAATCTATCTCTTCCCATAACAAATTGTATATAGTTTACTGGGTATGAACTAATAAATATGAATAGAAGACCTTGTCAGGAAATGCGTATATCAATTAATATTTATTTTAATACACGCAATCAATTGAGACATCCGCGAGCCTGACGGAAATGTTCGGAGCCTAGCAAGCGGGAGAACTCTATCTGTATCTGAGATCATTTTAAGTTTGTGGCCGATGTGTTATAAAAATATCTTTTAAAATTCCCAATTGATTGTATGTATTAGACCAGAAAATTCGACATAAAATTAATATTAATTGATATCAATTAATATTAATTTTATGTCGAATTTTCTGGTCTAATACATACAATCAATTGGGAATTTTAAAAGATATTTTCCGGACAGGGATCTTCGGTTCATATTGTTAATGATTTTATACTCAATAACTATAAAAACTTATTATAGGAAGATACAGACCATCTTTAACCCTGTCGTTACTAAATACTTATAGGCGATTAGTTCCCTTAGGAAATGTTCAGATAATAAGCTCAACAAATAGGCCGTTAGTTGAACTTATTATCTGAACATTTCCCACCAAGGAAAATGAATCTTTGTATTACACTTGTACTATATGTTCGCCTGTCTGTCGTCTGCTAATATTCCTTCAACGTCCCTTCCGAATAATAAACCATTCCAATGTATACAGTTGTACAGTAATGCCCTATATAATCGACTCCTTAACCACAGCAGAATTATGGGTAATTTTTCAGGATTTAGTCGGAAATATGGCTTGTTGCCATTCATCGGAAAGCTCTCACTGAGAGCTTTCCGATCAATGGCAACAAGCCATATTTCCGACTAAATCCTGAAAAATTACCCATAATTCTGCTGTGGTTAAGGAGTCGATTATTTAGGGCATTACTGTAGCAGGTTGGAGGAATCAATTTATAGCATAGAGTGGGTTAAAATGAGTCTGTGTATCAAAATATATACCAAGTGCATGTGAGACCATGAGTTTCTGAAGGTTTTACGCAGAAATACGAGATATCTCTTTATCCTTATTATATCTTCGGGTTTCACAATAGAAGATCGACAGTTATTTGAGTACATAATTAGCGTAAATTGTCGAGCCTAGATGCACAATAAACTGCATGATAATTAAATTTTAAACCACCGCCCTGGGGGGCCTGAGGCAGATACATGGATACCTATTACTGGTGAATACAACAAGTAAGCAAAATAGCTCTCTTGCTATTTGAATCAGATTGCGTATTTCAATCGTCGCGTTCAGTTGACATACTTTATATATTCTCTATTTAGAGTGCATCGGAGTAGAAATCAATGTAATTTCTCCAGTAGTCTTACAAAGCTCTAGCACAAAGAAGGTTTCTTCCCGCACATATAATACCCTATTGACACAGAGGGTGGGAGAGACAATGCTACCACTATATACTGGTATTTACTCTTACTATAAAACCACGCGAGAGTGAATCACCATTAAAGGGAAATACATATCCGACTGATACCAACACACAAGTGGGTGTAGACAATATCAACAAAATTGTCTTCAACGCTAAAGTCTAAATGTTATCTATATTATTATAAGATATGTCTTAGGTTTCCAATTTAGAACTATATAATTGAATTACATTGTGAGCTTTTGATATAACTGGCTTACTTGTTATTCAAAATCGAACAACGGTTTGCTCTGGCAAATGACACGAGTTTTTAATCATATATTATAAAGTTTGACTTACAGGGACTCAATGTCTTTGAATTTGGTTCACGCGAAATAACAGCAATTATATAAAAGTCTGTAAAACATCTATATCATCATGTACATGTAAAATAATAGAAAACCGCTGTTATTTTTTTCGTTATTAATAACTCTTCAATAACTCGATTACCAATATCGAAACCATATAAAATGTAAATATTTCTATTACAGTGGCATTGCCGATCAAATCCAATAATAGCCCAATAATATACCAAAGTAAAATCAAAACTTGACGGTAAATATTGAAAAAGGTAAAAGTATAGAAACCAATATCCTGAAAATGATATTCAGACTAAATTGTTTTAACCGACTATACACAACTAGCGACGGTTGTTGACAAATCACTATGATAGTTTTGTTTACATAACAATGGTCAACATCCGAAATTTCGTTATAGGAGAACTGTCAATAATAACATAAGAACCAAGTTTATCTATTTCTCCATGTTCTATGCAGTGGTGATATTTTTACAATCTTGTATATGTTATGCAGGTGTATACCCACTGCGAGTGACTTGGGTCCCTTTAACTAAAGCTCTATATAAACTACGAGTAAAAACATGAGTTAAAACTAGAACGTATGACAATGTAGATAATTCTCATAAATATATACATGCACCACACGAGATTATGACATTTATAAAGGTACGGGAATTGTCAACAGTCTTATACAAAGTCAACATAGTTACTCAACTGATACCAATGTGTGACATTTGCAGTACACATATTTGCAGAATTCTTGTGAAGTTTACGTTACGCAGAGTTATACGATATATTTTGTATAAGCAATGTAAATGCAGCTACGACATTGGGTCTAGTGCCTACCTATATATTGCCCAGAAAGACGACCACATGGGAAATCATTGTATAGAGTTTCCGTTTCACTGCCTCACTATTTGAATTATATTTCATTCTTCATATGTATTTATTTATGCATCACGCATCACATACCTTATATACACTATCGTATAATGTCCATGCTATTTTTGTCTGGTGTTTGTGCATGTGTGAGTTTTTTTGTTTTTTTTGGCGATCTATCTTTCTCTCTCCTTTTTTATACACATTTTATCCCATTATATCACATTTTAGAAAGGATAAACGATCTCGAAACGGCTGGGGTTAAAAAAAAACAATTAACATCAATTTCCTGATCACAACCTAAGAGGAAGTAGAGACATCTTCAAGAACAAAATATAGCTGCATTTTAAATGTGTCTTTTCATGTTGATAAAAACCACCCGTATCACACATGTTTATCTCAACACTAAAGATATATCCCAAATTGAAGATCATAATTATATTATAATTAACATAATAATAACATTGCTCGATATAATTACGCTAAACTCTTACGTCACTGCGTGTGCCAATAATACACGCGTGTGTCTTACTACAGATATGAGGCCCAGTTTAGTGCCTATAATTAGGTGATGAAAGCTGTATACAAACTCTCCTGTGCTGGAGGCCAATAACATCTCATCTGTGTCTAACATCTACATATTGCCCAGACAGACACTTCAACAATTAGAAATATGATGGGCGATCAAAATCGACGTCTGAATATTGGAATCTCAATTTTCCTGTCGATACGAGGAAATCCATACAGGCACATACAGGAAATTAATATTGGCGAACTAGTATACAATCAATGGAATCACCAGAGGTGATTTTGCGGCTGATTATATATATAGAGACGAATAACACCCCATCGGCACATCTCAATGAACTGGGGTAGCCAATAGAGACCACAGCTCACTTTCGTCCATTGTTTTTTTAAATATTGCGCTCCAAATTAATTTATCAACTCTGCAAATAACTGCTGTGGTTAAAGTTATCCAGAGGGATCTTCTCTGCATGATGATATAATAACAACACTGAAACACCAAGCGAATCAGCTTTATAGTTGAATGACCTATATATATGATGATTCACTTATGCACCTTACCGACTGAGTCATTATACGGACCCCATAAATATGATTATGTTGGGTAAAATAGGAGGTATGCATTTTAAGCGCATTGAAGCTCACGGTCTATAAAGAGGGCTATGCATATATAGAACACCATGTATATGTGGTGGTGTGTGTAATTTATTATATATTTTGAAAGATCTGTGTGTGTATCTGTCTGTGTGTGTGTGTGTAATCGATGGACTCAAAAATGGCTGAGCCAATTTCGATGAAACTTGGTATGTGGGGGTATTTTCGGGTCAGGAGTAACATAGGCCTATTAATTTGTCCGTGCGAGGTCAACTTTTCACGTGCCGAGGTCAAATCTGTTTTTACGCTGTGTTACGGGACTTTAATTTGAGTTCGGTGCTTACAAATCGATTCGAAACAGCGCGAATAATAAAATGCCAGTCATAATAATGACACTGTGATAATCTTTCGTGTTTCCTCTTTCCAACGATATATAATGCGTATGTATCCGTTTTAGTTATCTGCCTCAATTATCAAGAAGAAGTGGTACTATCTCCCATCAGGATAAAAACAATGCGTAACTTCTATGACGTCGTTAGAGGTGATAACGTTAGATCACGTTAACGCTTAACCGGCCGATGCATTTGACTGTTTTAGACGTCTTGGCGATATCTCGGGCACGGATGGTAATTTATCTTTAGGTTGAAACTTGATAATTAATGAGTGTGTGTATATGAGGCGCATTTATATACTTGAGTGGAAATCAAATCTGGCTAAACTGGCGGATTTTTACGGACGAAATTTGATGCATAGGGTATCTCGGTATCCGCTGGGCTGATTTCCCGGTATCCAATGGGCCGATTTCCACCATTTTTCGGGTGTTGGTGTTGGACCACACCTGGCCTTGACCATCAAAATGGTCCATTCAAGGTCAAAGCCCGGACGAAGTCGGGTCACCTTCTAGTCATATATATATGTGTGAAACCACGATGTTATACAAGGGTGCATGAACCCAAAAACGCATGTGAGGTTATTACAATGACGCTCTTGGGAAATGGTAACCATGGGGATATTTTTAATAGTTATTACCGTTACCACGCATTTGAAATGGCCGAGGCGAGTGCAAACACGCAAAAACATAATACGAGGAACTGACACAAAACATAGCCTTTTGGCCGTATATGCTGGTTTATTTTAAAAACAATTTGACACCTTGTTTGTTCGGAAATAGTCATTAGTTTTCTATAACATTCTGACCAAAGTTGCCAGTCGGAGGTATACGTGGAATATACAAAAATCCATGCATATATATGCATCTTGGAGAATCCTTCAACTGACAACTTTGGTCAGAATGTTCGAGCAAACAACTGTGAGTTTGGACACAAATGAGGTATCAGCTTGTTTGAAAAATAGTATAGCATATGCTCGTATATATATCTGCCAAAATACTGTGTAATATATTATTATCCTATAGTTTATTACCGTTTTCCTCGTTTCTGATCGCATTTGAGATCGATTCGGTCATTTTTAATGCGTGAAACTCGAACCAACTCGAAACCACGTGTTATACTCACTTGTGACAGACAGGAAGGTCTTGGCAGCTTCCTCCGCGTGCCTATTTGCACCTCCGCTTCCTATTGCCTTGCAAATATATTGAGAATTGTCTATACACTGAGTTTGAGCAAACGTGAGTTGAAGGAATGTGTTTTTTGTTTTGCTGACGTCGAGTCGTCCCTCTGCGCGAACTCCTCTCGCCCTAAGAAGAGCATCCTGAACTAGAGCAACAGACTCGTATCCCACATCAATATCCGCAACGAGACTGTCACTATGGATACCAAACGACGTACGTCGGATCTCAAGTCTGTAGGTGCGTTCGAATGACGATCCATTGCAACGAATCACTACACTACTTCCCAATGGAACTTCCTGTGGGGTGGCTGTGATTCGCACTGCATTCACTGTAATGGAAATTAAAAACGTGCTATAGTCAGAGCTAGAATAAGTCGAAAGTATTTTTGTTTTAAATGATACAAAATAGACCAAAGGAACTATAATTATATGTAAAGCGAAATTATTGGTGGTGACAGCGGGGTTGGTCGTCATTTTCTTTAGTTCGATGTGCATTCAATGCCTGACATAACATCGGCCGAAAAAAAATCAGACCAGAAATGGGTTGAATTTGTTCTGGTCGTTTGATTTTCCAGCCAGTATTTAGTCTAGTCTGAAACTTGTTGTTTGTAGACCAAAAATCGAATATTTTCATACTTTCGGTGAAATTTGTGGACTAAAAAGGCCAAAACAAAAAAAGAAAAAAAGAAGAAAAAAAACGTTTGGTTCAAGGGGTGGATTCCCAAAAATAATGACCAAAGATAAAAACTTATCATATAAGTGTCTGAAGCTATTTTCCGACCCCTCTTGTTTTAGTAGGAAAATTTCTCTTTTCTTGAAACCTAGGTGTTGTTTTGAAAGAAGTGTGCAAAATGTCTCTTACGGCTATTAATAGCATCTTATCTCAGAAAATAAATCAATGCTTGTATCAGCTACATTTGTGTGCTCTATATTATTTCAATGAACCCATTAGTTTGATTTACCAGACTACCAATAGTAAAATAGGCCATCTCTATGGGACCTTAGTATGCTAAAACACAATCCTATATGCGACTTCCGTATAAATGAATACAGTTCACACATCCCATTAGCAGTCCTTTAATGTCATAAAGATATAATAGAGTCACCAAGTAATCCCTGTGACACACGTGCCCACCGCGTATTCTAACAATACGCATTTATATAGGTGGAACAGTATACGTCTATATATACGTGCATAAAGCATGCACTAAATAATACAGACAATGCGGGGATATGTGAACTCGCCTTGCATATACAAATTGATATGCTAGGTATGTATAATACAAACTAGTGGATATGCTAGGTATGACATTTGTCATGCATGCACATAATACATATCTGACAAGTAATACTAGCAGGACCAGGAACATACGCCACTAATGTAATATATGAACCGTCGCTTCAGCCGTATATATCATATTCCACCAGTACAAAACCTGGGAACTTTTGTTATGTTCTGACAGGGAATATTATAATATTGAACAAACAAGACATGAAATATATTTCTTTATAAGTACATGTTCCTAAATAATCTACTTCACAATAGGGGTGGTCCCAGCCCGAGATTGCATGCATGCTTTTGTGTGACTTCTGATATCGAAAAAAACATTGAATTAATTACCCGGAAGAAATTCCATGATTGTAAGCTACGGAATTAAAGAACATCGCTCACAAAGTCACTTAAATCGTGCAATTTCGAGTTGGGACCTTCACCGTGCGCGCTATAGATCATGTCATGAAACTCTACTCAGGCTAACGCCCGCAGAGATTATATATTCCACCAGTACAAAACCTTGGAACTTTTTGAAGGCTTGACAGGGAACATTATGAAGTTGAAAAAATATATTTCTTAGTTATTATCTGATAATGCATGTACTTCACTGTAGGCGAAGGTCCCAACTCGAAATATCACAATTTAAGTGAGCGATTTTGCTTTGCGTCGCTTACAATTATGGAATTTCTCCTGAGTAAATAATTCAATGTTTATTGCGATATCGACTCGGAAAAGTCACAGAAAATCGTGCATTTCGAACTGGGATCTTCAACTTCAGTGAAGTACCTTATTAAGGAACAGATAATAACAAAGAAATATATTCTCCGCGTTATTTTTCGACTTTATAATGTTCCCCGTCAAAATTTCAAAAAGTTTCAAGTTTTTGTACTGGTGCATGGAATATGATCTCTATGGGCGTTAGCCAGCCTAGAGTATAGAGATACATGGCATGATCGACAATACATGTGCGCATACAGTGAAGTGCATTATTAAGGAACAGATATTAACAAGAAATACATTACATTCACTGTTCTTTCAATTTTATAAAGTTCCCTGTCACAACATAAACAAGTTCTCATCAGGTTTTGTATATACTGGTGGAATATGATCTCTATATACGGGCGTATAGCTGCATGTCTCTACATAGATTCATGCAGGATCTAGAATTATTGTATTTAAAGGTACTCAATCCGATCAGACGGTCCCCATACCATCAAGATACAACAACAACATTTCTTCAAAATACGCTTTAGTTATCGGAATCGATTTATTGCAACAAAATAATGCTAACCACTGTCAAATATGCATGGTATCAAATTTCCCAAAACTTGTTATTTATCAACATTTTGTTCAACAAAATATGGCCGTATGTATTATCACTGAAGTATCACGAAATTTGAACGTATTACCACTTTATTTTAGAGTTATCCATCTTCTTCCGCAATTGTGTCCGAGACCCTCCGTTTGGGCCTCATGTTTCTGGGTCACAAATAATTGCACATCTCGAGATATATCAAACTTCAAAAATCGATATCTGATCACTCTGAGCTTTGATGGGTGGGTTCCTCGACTCGAATCAAAAATGTTTTACCCCCGAAGTCAAAGAAATAGTAATTTAGGAGTGTCTGATCGGATTGAGTACCTTTAACGGATGAAAGGAGTTACTCACATGCACGAACATTAATTTCAGTTATAAATTTTGATGTGATTTTTAACGATTCCCGATTTTTTAACCTGCATTGTGAATTTCAACAGCTCGCGTGTACTATATATAATATATATAGTTTATCCCGTCTATATATTTATGTTTTAAACACATTTAAAATAAAAACCGCTTTGGGTTAGAGATTAGAGGCTTGATTGGTCACATATAGGTTGCTGGCCCTGTAATACATTCGTTATTTCTGCATGCATGACGTATATATGGTTGGTTTGGTATACTTTTACCACTCTATAGTATACTGTTTTATATGTGTAGTACATACCAGCAATTAAGTAGGTGGCAATAGGGGTTCCCATTTGGGGTGTCTACCTTACAATTTCCAACTGCACCCCGCCTTGAACCATGCAGACCAAAATATCCAAGTCTGAGATGTTCCATTTGACCCCCCCCCCCCTTTGTAACCGAATTTTCTAAATGGTGCCCCAGTCTATCCAATGTTTGGTAATTTCCAACTTGACACTCCCCTAAAGTTGGAAATTTCCAATTGATAGTCATATATCGGTCCCAAATTTGACCTAAAGTGAGCAAATATGCGAGTTTCTGTCTAAACAAAAAAAATCATACTAAAGAGTGGCTGGGAATTCAAACTGTCAGAACTATTTGAACCTATATGTGTATAGTCTGAAATTTCCAACTGATAATGTGCCGAGCATGGAATTTCCAACCATTGGATATTTAGACAAACGTGAGGGGGGGGGGGGGGGGGCGACACACCAGTAGTATTTGAATTTCTAACAGACTTGGTTTTGTTTACTTAATTTTTCGCCATTTCAGTCTCTATGTCATATAATGATGTTGTGGATTTTATTGGCGAAGTAGAGGTTTAATTTACAGTGGAAACCATCCCATTACATATAGAACTCACCGATCCTCGGTAAATAACCTGCCTGACAAACTTGCCCAGATGCACAAATCACGCTCTCGTCTTTCCATATACCTGGGTAAAATATCCACGCCTTTGGGGAATCGAACCAGCTTCCTAATTGCTGGACGGCTTAACCCAGCCTATATAATTCGCTATGCATCTTACCGACTCGGCCACTTCGCCTGCATGATGTATGGGCGGGGAGGAAAATTGAGCTATTTTAACACTGAGTCCGTGCTTCCATAAATCTGATATTAAATTCTTACATGTTTTATAACAGTATACTTTGTTCCAATGTTAATATTCGTATATTGCTACTTTCTATCAGATGTATATATGCATAGACCACAAATGTTGTGCACGTATACAACTGAATGCGTAGTATAATATAGGTGAATATGTACGCACTGATCACGTACTGCATCGCATACTAATTGCTCTCTATATTTTATTATAGAGATGATGTTAATCACGGATGACACAGATAAGCCGAAGAATTCCCACCTGTATCTGCAGGAATAAATAGAGTACAAACGAACGGTAAATCGTTATCTTTTATATACTCAGTCTACACACGTGAGACTCGTTATATACTCTCATTTTGTGATTATTCGGAGTTATCTGTGATGTGCTTATCAAAAATCAGTTCCTCATATGTATATAGTGGTTGTGTTTGTAGACAGCCAGAAGCATATATAAAGAGCTCGTCTTCATATCGAGGTATAAATGTAAAAGTTGGACGAGAAAAGTTCTTAACATCAACAAATTTCTTTTCAAATCCTCAGTCACCGGCAAATATGTTTAAATCTTACGAACCAACATTTACAATAATCAATTCTCAAAGTGAAGAGCGTTTCATAAATTTGAATGAGGCTTATAAAATCCTTCTCTCTTTTATGAAAAAAAATCACTGGAGCGGCAATGGTTTTTCAGTAACATCGAAGACTCTATGGTCTCTAACCATCCCTCCTGTCGGGATCAATACACGCCTCAAAATGATAGCTCAGTTGGTTAGTGGGCCGACCTATGGACTATGCCTTTGATATACGATCGGGGGTTCGAATACGAAATGGTATATCGGTCGGACTTTGTGTCGCCAGCATCTGCATTCCCAGTACAATGGGCATCACGAATACCACGACCAGTGCGCTAAGAATGATTCCATAAGCAAAAAGAATATTAAACATATCTGAAAAATACAGATATATACTGGGCGAATTTCGTATCTCTGCTCATCTGGTAATGTCATGGCCATGTATGACACTACTATATATAGGCACATCGTCGGGTCGGGCGCCGATGCTATATATATACATACCGTGCATTCCGAAAAAGTCAAGGATTCAGCAAAAATCCTGGACAAATTGGGTGGATTGGTTAAAGGTCCCGGGCGGCGTTCGTTGCAGAAATATTCATATTTGTTCAAATCGCCATAAACAGAAGGAATATTAAAATATATATAGTTTTGTTCATATGCCAAACATAATCAGCGCGTAAATAGTATATTGTCGTCAAGACGTATGATGGTGTACGTAAACAAGAGCCTGCTCGTGTTACAGAAGTTGTGCTTCTGCTTACATAACACAGCGCAATTCTATTGGTTAATCACACACAAATTATATAAACGCTCTTTATTATTTCCATATCAGGAAAACAATAACAAATAACGCTCTTTATGTTTACCATATCCGAATCTAAACAAAAGCCAGGTTCTGTAACGTTTTTTGATTTTGTTTACATAACAAATGATAAATATTTGACAATAACATATATACTGTTTATGCCATATTTCTGATTGGTATAAGAACAAAGCCTTCTATATTTTACTATTCGTTCTGTTTATGGCGGTTTTTGACGGAGCTGAATATTTTAACAACATACCCACCGCCAACGCCGCCCGTATCTTTAGCTCGAGCCCGGCTTACAATAGTCAGTATAATGACTGCAAATCATACACACGAAGACGAAAGACGAAGAACAAAAAGAAGAAGAACAAAGGTGTAGATAATTCAATCACAGCATGGGGAGAGCCAGATCATAATAAGTTGGCTACGCCCGTATATATCATACTCCACCAGTTCAAACATGTTAACTTGTTGGTGTTCTGACAGGGCATTTTATAACATTGAGAAAAAAAACAGTGCAGCTAATATATTTCTTAATTAATACCTGTTCCTTATTAATGTAGATGAAGTTCCCAACTTCCCACGCAGCCCGATAGTGCATTAATTATTTAGGCGACTTTGTTGAGCCGATTTGCATCGCTTACAATCATGTGATATCTCATTGTGTATTGCGATATGGAATCACACATGTAAAAAAATCATGCAATCTGGAGTTGGGACAACCCTTATATACTGTGGAATAGATTATCAAGGAACCTTAAGTATTAACAAATAGAGTATATCTAATGACTCGCAATTCTATATAAAATTTATTAACCGAGTGCACTAACTTCGATTCGATCCGAGCTTTACCGAGGCTCGAATCGAATTTAGTGGACGAGATTAATAAATGTCGTATAAAATTGCGACGAATATGAGATCCATTTTATCACATAATCACATTTTAGCAAGGAAAAACGATCGGCTTAATTAAAACAAATTAATAATTATTTCCATATCACAACAAAAGAGGAGGTAAACTGCGTCAACAATACACACGGTTCTTACTAAACACTATGAGGCCGGTTTTAGGGCCTCACACTATAAAACGTATTTGAGTGCCCACCCGAAGTGTGGCACGAGGACGGTGATGAGCTCATCCGTGGATCGCCCTTATGCCCGACTTGTATTTTCGTTTTTCTTTGTACTCTTTCTTCCGTCTTGCATGGCATGGTGTTCAGACGGAATGTCAGGGGCCTGGGCTTTGCCTTTAGCTGTTGTTGTTTTGTCCTTTTCTTTTCTTCTTTGGTGGTGAAGTTGATGATGTGAGTAGCGGAGACAATGGACGAATTGTCATGTGAGGATCTCGCCCAGCTTCTATCCACATATGTTTCATCTCCTCCCTTCTTATTCTACATTTTTCATCGGATGATGTTGTTGTTGTGCGTGAACACTCCGATTCGATGTATTCCGGAGTCTTCGAGACGAGTCCGAGGTGTCCCCGTCTTCGGATTCATCATCAGGCCCGATGTGGCCGTCATGTGGATATGGTGGTGCAGATTGTGGTGGAGAAGGTGGTAGAGAGTCCATCACCTGGATCGACTGGGCAGGGATATCGGCTGTGTGAGAGGAGTCGTCTAGTGGAGCCTCAATCGACTTCTCTTTCCACGCAGCAAATCTCTCTGCATCTCTTCTTTCTGGTGGTGTCTTCTTCTTTCTATTGCGGTGCATGAGTCTTCCTGTCTGATTTCGGTAGTTTCAAGTCCTCTCCCAGTAGAGCCCTTAAAGGGGTTGCGTCGGGTTGGACTGGAAGCCCAGAATCAGCTGGTATCCGCCTTGGTGAGCATGGAGTGACCAGCTCACACAAGGCGCGACATGCATGGAGTCCAGCATGCATGGTTGCTATATCACTACATGGTTATTGGTGGCGTATTCACCTTGAGAGGTGGCGATCCTTACTCGCTGGAGGTCCGACCAATGAACGATGATTCTGTGATAAAAAATATATTCCCTACATTGTCTGTTTAAAGTTATAAAGTTCTACCCCAGAACAGGTCATAAAACATTTCCCATTTTTGAACGGGTGGAATATGATCTCTACGGGCGTAACCAGATTATAGCTTTATAGCATGATCTAATAAGGGCAAAACCAGAACAATATTCGTTCAAATTATAAACAAAATACTATTTTATTCCGCGCTCCCCGTGTATACTGTTTCGCTGTTTCTTGGTATACAGTGGGCGTTTTATTTATAGAATGGGAATTTTTGGACGGATTAAAAGTCGAACTGCGACCCGGAGGCCAAGTCCGGTAAAAGGTGAAGTTGGGAATTTCAATTTCAATTGTTATTCGGATGCCAAGAAGTGCAAGCGATTAATTCTATGAGTTGGTCATTCGTGAAACCAATATATTTTATATTCTATAATTACAATCATGCATGGGTATTATAATATACGATCTTGAGCGCGTTACCATTTCTGACTATGGTATTCTTGTTCTACATGGCGACGAATCGTCGACATCGATTAGTGGCCATTTTCCATGTAAGGATTGCATTGAATTCCATCTCGGCACATGATTCCGGCACAACCCACAGTACTCAGCTTGACCGAACACCGGGCCTATCCCATTATGTTGTTTCTGTGGGTTAAGCATAGGAAACCTGATTATCGTTCGCGGGTCGCGGTATTCAGAACTTGCGTAACACAGCCGCACCGTAACGGGTGTGCCACATGACCCCCGGACAGTTCCTTATTGACGCTGTTGACATATGATCTCATTTAAATCACGCTTGTGAGTATATTACATAATAGGCGACAAACCTGATAACGTAAGACGGCAGAGGGAATAAACCGATTACTAATGCTGGGTATTGGCTTGCTCATATAATGCACAAACATAACGTTTGCATAGCAGTGTCATTAATTTTGTCAGCTAAGACAAGGAGCACTCGATTGTCGATCGAGCTCTTCTATATAGATCGAAGACTGGGCAGCTCTCTTACGCTTCTCAAGACAGAGAATTCGACTACATTCAAATCAACCTTCAACTCTTATCCACCGACGACATGCTAAATAACAAGAAAATCAAGACGGGGTGTAAGGATGAGCACAGCTCAGTCCAATATCATATGTATATAGTACCGCGCTTCGGGCGGGCAGGAAAATCGTCTCTCTCAACGTTTGTTGTTTTGATTATAGCATGAAATAGTTTATGTGCCAGTGAAATGACATCAGACATTTTGAAAAAAAGGAATCACCCCTTTATGTATATATGATTTAGCTTCCGCCGAATCCATTGTCATAGCGCCAAGTTAGACGGACAACAATTATATACACTGCGCTCAGCATTTATATAGACTGCCATCCTTTTCAAGAATCTGTCCGACATCAAGTTATAGTCTTCCCCACACACAACATAATTATGGAACATCAAACTAGGTTTGGAACACACTGTCCATGAAGCTGAGTACATATGTCCCGTTTATTCTGATCGAATCATGAGCAGACCTGACTCAACGAAATGTCCCCAGTTACGACAGCAAATTCGCGGTCAGAAAAAAACGCTGGTGGGATGAAATCTGCAATCAATGCCGATGCGAACTCCATCTGCATGCAGAACATGCAAGGTGTTGATCCTCACCTTAGAAATAATAATCATATATATTGTTGATAATTAACCAATCTGTTGTGCCGGATATGATCAAATATTTACATAGCCCGTCTGTGCTACACCAAATCATGTTCGGTGATTGGTCAATTGCCAACAATTGGGTCTCCCGCTTCATACCCCAATAACACAGACCGTAACACGAACACGACGTCACAAATTGTTGACCTAATCTGACATAATCACCAGAAAGCGGTCAGCAGAATAATTGGGCGTGCTTTTTACAGTTCAGACGAATTGCATCAGAAGCCAGTTATTTATATTCATCACGTTATCGTTGCTAAGTGTTTGAATTGGGCTGACTTAATGTGCTGCGTTGGCTAGTCTCAAATTTTCGGCAGATTTTGTGAAAACAAATAAGATTACACATCATCAATAAAAGCTATATAAATATAAGAAATGAATGTATGTGGGTGTGTTTTATTGGGGGATACGGCGATGTGGTCGTTGGGACACTGCTTCCCGGTTCACACAATGTGCCACAACGACCACACCATTATTGCGATTCCCGGTAGGGTAGCCCGATTTTGGAGAACATTTTATCGAATTCGACTGGACAGGGAGATATAGGCATTTTGAACGCTGTTGAAAAAATCTATCAGGTTTTGAATTTGGGAATGGATTTTCTCGAACGCCGAATAACACATACACACTACATTCATTTCTTAAATGCGTGAATATGCATGGGAACGAACAACTGTATAAACGTATCTTGATCAATTGTTTTTAAAACAATTGCGATAGAAGTTTACGACCGACCGAGACTGGGCCAATGCCAAAAGTGTCTCCGTGACACCCAACACCAAATCATCCGTGCATGATTGGCGTACGCACCGCCCGTGTTTTAAACACGTCCGCAAGACAAATGTTTTTCTCTATTACTATGAAACGCGAAAAACTGTTTACTGTTCATCCAATAAAACTACAGCTATCGGCCATGTACATGTAAGTTGATCAATCGCCGTCTCATATTCACCAACAAAGTGTCTTGCCCCAAGATTTAAACTGTTAATGGTATAACGCCTTTGTTGAACAGTCTGAAAACTTGATGCTATCTATTTTGCATATATATTATAGATGGGATGAAGTTCTTGTGTGCTCGTGCTGGGCATTCGCGCGAGTGCACGTGTCTTGTATAGTTTGTGTTACAATTAAACAGTAAATTCATCAACTCTTATCCCACACCAAAGAGCTTTGTAGAAAAAGAATGATAAATTCTTTCGTGGCTATATATTCTTTTGTGATCTAGTCTGATTTAAACATTGAATACGTTCACTTGTTATTCCTATCCGCGTAATACCACCCCGACCTCTATTAAAGGCAATTATTTTCGTATCTTTTTTCGGCGGGTCGCAATTATTTCGCTCCATTGGTCCCTTACCCGTGTCAAAGTGTCGAAGTGAAGGAGCCAATCGTGTTTTTAACAAAATACGTGTATATATATAATGGCAAACATAGTGTACTTGTGTTGTGTAATGATTCCTAAACGGAGAGCCTAGCGAATACTCCACATGAGAGCCATGCTGAGATATATATATATATATATATATATATCTATTATATATTTTGAAAGATCTGTGTGTGTATCTGTCTGTGTGTGTGTGTAATCGATGGACTCGAAAATGGCCCAGCCGATTTCGATGAAACTTGGTATGTGGGGTTATTTTCGGCCGGGGACGAACATAGGCATATTAATTTGTCCGTGCGACGTGACCTTGACCTTGAAATCGGGTAATTTCAAGGTCAAACGCCCGAATATCACGGGATTTCGATGAAACTTGGTATGTGGGGGTACTTTCTTATGGCGAGTCTCTTAAGCATATTCATTTGCCCGTGCGACTTGACCTTGAAATCGGGTAACTTCAAGGTCAAATCGCCAATTTTGATGGGATTTCGACGAAATTTGATACGTGGGGTTACTTTTGTCCACTGATTGTTTTGGACGGGTCCAATCGTGACCCCGACCAGACCTTGACCTTCAAAATGATCAATTCAAGGTCAAATCGGGTAAAACCGGATGGATTTCGACGGGCACGTTTGTCGGATACTTTTGTCCGGGCAGTGTTTTTGGACTGGTCAAATTGACCATGACCTTCAAAATGGCCAATTCAAGGTCAAAGCCCGGACGATGTCGGGTCACCTTCTAGTATATATATATATATATATATATATATATATATATATATATATATACATATATATATATATATATAGGTTAAAGTGGGACCCGGTCGACTGTACCACCAGTTCAGCCGAACAACATATAACATATATTAATATTGTTATTTTCAGATCTATAGTTTGTGCATTTCAATTAGTCCTGTCTGGTGAAGTATATGAGCATGGACAAATTATACGTTGAACAGTAACTTTTTCAATGGTTTCGGGGGTCAAAATTATTTGATTCGAGTCGAGGAAGCCACCCACCAAAGCTCAGATTTATTAGATATCGATTTTAGAAATCTATTATTATTGATTATCGGGAATACTTTCTTCCCAGAAGTTTGCCGAAAAAGCCGACCGACATACTCTCGATACTAAATTCCATTGAACAAAATGTTGCTATACAACACATTTTGGGCAATTATACACGATAGTTCACAGTCGTTAGCATTATTTTTGGACAATTAATCGATTCTGATAACTAAAGTGACCTTTGAAAACATTTTGTTGTTGTTGGAATCTGTTGAGATGGGGACCCTCTGATCGGATTGAGTACCTTTAATAATTTGATATAAATTACGAATTTCAGTGTACAAGACGTATCAAAATAATTCACGGATAGTGGATTTGGCAACGCGTGGCAAGCATGATCGTGTAAAAAAATATGTTGATACGGGGCGTAAACTCAAGCCACTCACTGGCTACTGACTATACAATGATTTCAATGAGTATATGGGACCAGTATGCATATAATATAACATTTATTTGATACATTTGCTTGAAAACTGTCAAAAAATTACTCGATAACGACAATTGGTAATTTCGCATTCCGGCTAATCTGCCATCAGTAACATACCTCGTACTCAACATACTTTCAAATAATGGAAATCTGGTTACCTTATTCTACGACTCAGAGACTATAGAAACCAACAACACCATTTGAGTACAGTATCCCTTTAATGACGAAAAATAAAATTCTATTTTCGCTAGATCTGGAACATCGATTGTAACTTTAATTTATAGAATTAGTACTTGACTTTCTTGTGTGTGTGTGTGTGTGTGTGTGTGTGTGAGTGTGTATATAGTACATTGTATGTATAGACTGTGTACCATTTTGGGATGGGACTTTCGGTTTTCACAAGCATTGTACATTTTATATACCACACTGCTGTACTGGCGCAAACTAAATAGTTTATGTTGACGGTTACATTTTGGGATACAATGACAATTTGTACAACGCCATGAAAACCTATCATTAAATGTTTATGCTTTGCGTCGAGTTGAGATCGAGAAAGACAAGCCCTATTGTTATGCCACGTTAAACAGCTACTTCGACTACATCAATAGAACATAAAACATTTTGTGTGTTCGTGTGTTTTAACGTGACGTGACAGTGATGCATACATGCATGCATGTTGAATGGCGACGTTCTAAAATCTAAATGAGCGAATCATGTGTCTGTGTTAAGTTGATCACTTGAACGTATACATGAATCCAAATATCAAATGTCCCATGGCATATAAATAGAAGACATGGACCACATGGTATGAGTGGACCTTGCGCCCAACTTGTTTGATCACTATAGTCATCGGCGGTAAAATAATCTACATGTATACATGACTTTTTTTTTTTATAAAAAACTATGGCTATAAGTTCAAAGTATATTTACATCTTGAATAATATAGTTATTTTTAAATATGTGTCCAGGTTTCAGAATGTAATACAAAGACAGTAATTGATTGATTGATCGATGCTTTATTCTCATAATTACAAATGAATATTGCGAAATACAGAATGATATTTACAAAAGGATAGAAGATATATATACATTTTATATACATGTCTCCGGTGCAATGGGGATATCTTACACTAAAAACAATTCTTATTTTTGTCTGGTTTGACCCAGCGGTACGAACTTGTTTTGAGTTTTGATGATATAATGATATTAACATCAGATTTTAAAAGATAAATTTTGCTCTTGATACTGAAAGATCTGAAACCCTAAATATCACATTAAGCGTATTGTATTTTATAACAAGCTTATTCATAGAATTACACTGTTCTGGCTGCATGTGTCGTATTTACAAATCCGCATGACACACGTGGGTAATATACGTATTTCGTTGACAGACGTTGACGTAAATTACGTTCACCTCGAGCATGACACCGGACATATAAAATAAAAGCATGATACACATGACAAAACAATCCATGTCTGTTCCTGAAGATGTCTGTTTCTGAAGAAACCTTTTTAAGACTATATTTTCCAATTAATGGATTCTATGACCGATGGTGTGTAATACACAAAGAACGACACGCGTGTTAATGGGTTTGTCGATACAGCACTTGTGCCATCGAGGAAGGATATATAACTCGAGGCTGTGGTCTATCCTTCCGCACTGACACAAGAGTCGTATCGACTCAGCCATTAATACACTCGTGTCGTTTTGAATATGCATTGTGGTATACTTTAGATAATACAAAATGGATTTATATAGATACAAGTTGTTTCGACTTAGTTTTGACACTGTCCCTGGAACATTGCTACACAACGTTATAGGTTGGAAATTTCGCAACTGATGACCCAGTGAGTCTGAAATATGATGGAAAGTAGGAAGCTAGAAAATACTGAACACATAGACGTGGCTGCACCCACTCCTCCTTGAACCAGACCGCAATGTCCAAATCCACTAAAGTTCATTAATCCATTTGTATCCCCATCGGGTTAAATCTTTACAACTGGTATGATAGCCTTTCCAACTGTTGGGAAGTTGCGACCTAACAGTAACACACCCGTAAGGTTGGCATTTTTTAAAATGATGGCAATTTTAGTTCAAAAATTTAGCCGAAAGTAGTAAAATATGCGATATACACTGGTTGAAAAACATAAAACTATCAATACAATTTCCACCTATATTTAGTCCGTGAACCAGACTTATATAATCAGAGTCAGGCTCTACTATATATTCGTGAGCGACCAGCTCTAATAGTCGGGTCCATTGCGTATCAGGTATGAACTTTCCAACTATTGAACCCTTCAAAAACCGGATAATTGAAAATTCTCCACTGAAAGTTTCAACTGAAAGTGTTATTTCAAGCGCTATACATGTTTTATGATGAAAGTATAGTTCGGTGTTGGACACCCCTTCGCCACATCCCTTGTCCTGTTTTGGCTATTAAACTATATATACTGTCGTTAAAGCTATATATCCAAGTACGAGCAAGTGTGCTTATTGCACATGGTGTTATCTCAAACGGTACTTTAGTGGTGAAATAACACACAACTTGCGGGTCATTTAGATGACAGTTGTTTACGTGAGCATATTAACAAAACATGCATTCAACACGCAGGTAAACATGTATAATCCTACGGCTGGGACGGTAACACGTCGCCGGGAGTCATATGGCGACAGGTGACATCTGCGACTGGGCTAAGAGACTAACATGTCTTACCTGAAAAATCACCCAGAAGACACAGGAAAAACACGAAACAATTGAACAAACAGAACATTTTCGAAATAAACCATTTCATATGTTGGTAAAATCCGGTTATGTCATCATAAAACACATTTTAAAGTTCCGCCAACACGTTTACTTGCGCTAACCACTGAATGGAATGTCTCCACTCCGCGTTGTATTGTACGGCGTTATAGTGAATTAATACAGGGTGTGCGGGAGTACGAACAACGCTAGGCTGACGAATTAGTGTTGTCGGTGATTAATGAGAATAATAGAGGACAATTCATTGCGCGACAAGAGTTCAAGTACAAAATAATTTAAAGGGCATGATACAAAGCGCCCCCTGGGGCTCTACATATATACATATACATACAAATATACATATACATATACATGTAATTGGTATTAAATTTTGTTGTCAAAATAATGTTAAAGGCCATGACGGGTTGACGCCTTGGAGTTAACATCAATTTTGTCACACCACGGTCCACAGAACAAAAAAATTACCTCACCCCATGCAGGAATACTTAATTCTATGGGATTCAGGGGGGGGGATTTCCGGCACATATGCCGGGCTGGGTGGGTGGTTAAAGCCACCAACAAGCAATTTTTTCCGCAACTAAAAAAAAAATTCCTTCTTGTTTTTTAGTGTTTTGGCAATGAGTTGGGCTTCAAACCACTTTGAATTAGAGAACTAATGTAATTCTAACTGGTAAACGGACTGCAGGCAGTTATCGTGTTGTATTTTGTTGCAACTTTTGAAATCCAAGATGGCCACTGGCAGCCATGTTTTTTTGGCCGAATGACCTCAAAATGACTCATTCCTATTTACATGTCCATGTTAACATCCATGATAAATAGAATGCACAGAAATTCATATACAGCTGTTTACAGTGAATTCCCCCCGCAAATCTCTGTTTTAGTGTTAAAAGGGGGGGGGGGGTGTGTAAAAAAATGGTCGGAAAAAACTGCCGAAAACGGAAACAAAATTGGCGGTGGGGGTGGGTGGGTACAAAAAATGATCGAAAGGGAAAAAATGCCATACGTGCCTGAAACTTTTTTCCGACCCCCCCCCCCCCCCTCCCCCTGTGGGATTAAGTATTATTGGGGTGAGGTAAATTTCTGTTCTGGTGACCTGCGCCACGGTCCGGCTCCGGGCATCCAAATAAGCCGACCGATACCTTGCTCGTATTTAACCTTTTCATGACAGGAGCTGAGCTGGTGCAGCATTAAAGATCCAGTACCAGTACATTCTCTTATATGTAGGAGTCTCCCGTATAGGGAGTATCGCATATAATAAGTGAATGCACTGGCTTACAAGGTCAAGGTAAATCTTGTTAGGCCAATGTGTTCTCTTATATTTATATATATGCGAGGCTCCATAAATACGAGACTCGCATATATAAGAGAATGCATTGGCACAGGGTTTTCTCAAAATTTCAGGAAGCTCCAGTCATTCGCGCAGTACTATTATTCGCCCACCCATCGGTGCGCAAGTTTAAAACTGAGCGAAAATATAGTACGATTTCTGAGTTTATATCAAACCACAAGGGAGACGAGGAGGCTGTCAGTATCTATATAACATAAAACAGTAGGATTTGTTTGTCCGCCAGTCTGTCATGATTATTCTCCCAGACTGTTGGTCCCATTTCAACAAAATATGGTGTGGTGACTCGGGGTACCCTGGCGAAGGTTATGACGGCGTTTGTCTTTAAAACTTTTGATTAAATTTTTTTTTATTAAATAAATAACCAAAAAAAAAAGAAGAAGACAAATACGCTCACTATGTGCCTATTTCAGCACCAGATGTACGCTCTTTATATATATGTTTTCACTATGGCCCGTGCCATCCAACAGAATAACGGGCTTATATCAGAACCAACTAAGTCCAATATGAACCATGGCAATGTCAATATTTAGGTCCAATATCAACCTATTTGCCCGAGGACATATTGAAGTAGCAAATAATAATATGATCAATATATATAAAAGAGAAGGATCTGTCTGTCATGTGCGCGAAGCGCGCACACACACAGGCCTCTAACGCACAAAGAGGCCGCAGCCCCACGGACGCTGAATAAAGGCTCCCGATGGGAGCATGTTTCAGCTTGTATATATATATATATATATATATACTGTTGCATATATGTGGCGGTGATGATGGGGATGAATATATGATGCTGATTTTTTTTTTTTTGTATAGTGTATAGTGTAATCATGTTATTTATCTAATTCTCATGTTACACATATTGTGTCTGAGTAATAAACCTTACATTATACATACCTTACAAAATTTTGGACTGAACATACAATTAAATTTACACACGAGCAACAATTTAAACCCCATTATTTATAACTAGCTGAAACAGGCTCCCTTCGGAAGCCTTTATTCAGCGTCGGAGGGGCCCGTGGCACCTGTGTGCGCTTCGCGAACATGACAGACAGACTCTACTCTTTTATTTTTAAATAGATAATATATTTGTTATGCTTCTTCAATATATCCTCGTGCAAATAGGTTCATATTGGACCTAAATATTGACAATGGTTCATATTGGACTTATTTGGTTCTGGAATAAGCCCATAGTAGACTTATACCAGTTATTCAGTTGGATGGCGCGGGCCACAGTGAAAACACCTATATACAGAGCGTACACCTGATGGTGCTGAAATATGCCCATAGTGAGCTTATTTGTTTTTTATTTAATTACAAAATCAAAAGCGAATATTGTTAGGTGTATTTTGGAGCGCAAACCACCATGCACACTGACAGACTTATTCAACAACGTAGAACAATCAGGATTTCAGCACGAAACAATAAAGAGCTATGATTTCGGCAAGTTTCTGCAGAGTATACTATTATAATATCCCGTGTCTATTCACGTATATATAGTACGTACAGGTTTTACCTACCCGAAGCCATGTTTTTACCAACGGCTCGCTCATGGTATAGGTAAAAACCCGAACAATATGAACAGACATGGGGCAAAAAAATTATCTAAACTTAATTGACTCCATTCCCAATAGCATATCAAACACACATATAAGAAATATTAAGAAGTTATGTTAACATTTATAACACTAATATACACTTAGTTCAACTGTTGACATTATATTTTCTGGAACAAGGCTCCTACGTGATAGGGAAACATTCGATGGGAGGGGGTGCCGATATATACGAAGGTGAATCACTGTACCCACATTTATACCATGAATATTTGCAGTTGGTTGAGGTTGATTGAAACTCTTCAGCTGGAGGTCTGTAGCGCTGCATGCCAGCGCGTCGTGCCGCTTTGGTTTCTTCTACATGTGCTTTATTTTATGTGTCCTCGTTTTGCTCGAGGCACTCGACCGTTTGTTGTTGAACGGTACTTCTATTCGGACGAACTCGAGACGTGCCCACCGTAAAGCGGTATGAGTCTGTATAGATCGGGATTCGTCACCCACTGTGCGAGGATAATGAGAGTGGTGATCTGGGATTTCTGTTCAAACAATACAAAAGAGAAAGTACAGAAATCCGATAATACCTTCTACACGTCAAGCTGTTCTCACCTCCACATATTGCTTCGCTGATATCATCATTCTCGCTTTATATTTGTCAGGTAAACGGCTCTTATATGTGTATTAAACCGTATATACCCGAGTAAAGGGCGTTATAAATGTGACAGAGCGACAATTTCTTTCAATATGGCCGAGCAGATTGAAAAATAACTATAACTGTTGGTGGTGATTGAGGAGTTGTATGTTCTATAACACAGTATTCATGTTGACATGCTTTTTCTAAATTGTTGGCTTCCCTAAATCCCTACAATTTGAGACATTTTTTTTCAATTCTTCAATTGTCTGAAATGAAAGATGTGTAAGGGGGAGACGCACGGTTTTCCTAAATCCAGCAAATAATGGCAATATATTTTCAACAGATAAGTTCTCTGGATCAATGTCACTGTGTAGGAACGGAAGTGAACGATGATGTATCGCGGTAATCGAACATAAATAAAAGTCGCTCGCCTGAGCTTGACTACGGTACGTATATTTTCGTCTTTCCCTCCAATTGTGTCAAAACCCCAGCCCGGATGCCAACCTGCCTCGATGAGGGGTATGTTTCGCTACATTTTCCTACTAATTTCGTTTCAGTACCGTGTCTAGTTCTTTCGTAAATCAAGTTTAAACCTCTTATTTTCGTGCTAAAAACACGTCACGTTTGCGATCAAAAGCACATTTTTCAAACTATACCACGTCTTATTTTATAACAAAGACATGTTTTGGATGCCTTAATATCCCATTGAAAGCCACGCTTAGCGTTTGTCCCCAGTTTCATGTGTTTTCCCGAAATACGAGCCCGATTTCAAAGCGTGCATGGTGCTCAAACAGAATTGAACGCACGGTAATATTTGACAAAAAAACATTGAACACACGGTATTTTTTTTATTATTTGTATTGAACGCACGGTAAACATTCGATTACACCATGTAAAATGCCTTACACTTAAACATTTTTGTATATTGGAGTGAAAACTGAATCGCTAGTATTAAAATAGATTATAGACCACCAATAACAAACACATATGGACATAATTGAACTCATATTTGGGTCGTAATCTACAATCTTTGTTTCAACATATAAAACTTTTAATTTATCCCTCAAGCTGGTGCCAAAAATATGCTATAATAGGGTTTTATATGGAGTGGCAATGTGTTTTGAATCGAAATACATATAATGTCCATGCATTAACATGAATGTGGTTGTACCCCCCCCCCCCCCAATTGATCAAATAATTTAGCCCTCAAGCTATATTAGGGTTTTATGTGGAGTGGCATGGGGTTCTGAACCGAAATAAATATAATGTCCATGTATGAACATGGATGTGGTTGTACAACCCCCCCCCCCCATTGATCAAATACTACTAATAGCTGGAAAATTTAACCCTCCAATTTAACAGCATGCAGTTGGAAAATTCAGACTTTAACCAGGTAGAATCTTGATCTTTCTGGCTTGATTTTAGTCTAAATTTGCATTTTTTATTTAGCCTAGTTGAAAAATTCCAACTCAATGGTGAAACGGTAGTCGGGTATTTTGGGGCTGAGTATAGTCGAGCAAATGGAACCCAAAAAGCACAAATACATACACCAAAATAAGATATTCCCTATATTTCACGAGGAGGGTCATACCATCAAACAGGACCAGCGACACCGGGTGCGAGTATGCAGAGGGAACATGGTGTGACCCCTGTCTATAGGGGAGCGAGAGGTGCCACGGATTGCCTTTTTGTCGCCATTCTGCATGAAATCCATGTACAATTGAAGGAATTTGCAGGGAGTTGTTAAGTTATACATTTATATTAAACTGACGCGTGTGTATTACATTGGCTGTAGCCCATAACATACATGAAAGTGCCCTTTTATGTAGCCCTTCCCCTTGCTTTCCGATGATTCTGGTGAACCGTGAACCCCATTTCGACATATCGCTGATTCTATATACGGCCCATTTCTATATTTCAGATGGACGAATCATTTGACATATCTGGATCGGATGCCCCAGCGACACCAGAGTTCTGGTGTCGGTCACCGAACTGCTCCTTCGCAACACAACACAAAACGAGCCTACATAGACATTATGGTGAGCAACTCGTTGAATTTGAATATATTCGTGATCTCATGACAATTAGGTTCAATCAAAAAGCTGTATATATGATACTAGTATATGGAACTGTTATAATCATAAAATGCTCTTTAAATACACGCCCATATGTGGGACTTAGGATGACCCGTATTATGTGTCGATATTATTGTATACCCACCAGCTTGTGCACATAGACGGTTTCGCTATCTCGAGTGTAACCTTGGAACCCCACCATCTTTGGTCGAAGGTAATATTTTACTTTCATACAACTATACTAGTATATAGTTTATACTATGTTATATTGTGTTATTTCGAGAACATCATATCATGTGACGCATTTCCACGAAAACAAGATATACATTGTGTCGTATTTTGGACAAATTCTAACACATTATAAAATATAGTTAATCTATAGTTTTAAAATACCCGACTACCGTTTCACCATTGAGTTGGAATTTTTCAACTAGGCTAAATAAAAAATGCAAATTTAGACTAAAATCAAGCCAGAAAGATCAAGATTCTACCTGGTTAAAGTCTGAATTTTCCAACTGCATGCTGTTAAATTGGAGGGTTAAATTTTCCAACTATTAGTAGTATTTGATCAGGGGGGGGGTACAACCACATCCATGTTCATACATGGACATTATATTTATTTCGGTTCAGAACCCCATGCCACTCCACATAAAACCCTAATATAGCATATTTTGGTACCAGCTTGAGGGCTAAATTATTTGATCAATTGGGGGGGGGGGGTTCAACCACATCCATGTTCATGCATGGACATTATATTTATATCGATTCAGAACCCCATGCCACTCCACATAAAACCCTAATATAGCATATTTTGGTACCAGCTTGAGGGCTAAATTATTTGATCAATTTGGGGGGGGGGGGGGTACAACCACATTCATGTTCATGCATGGACATTATATGCATTTCGGTTCAAAACACATTGCCACTCCATATAAAACCCTATTATAGCATATTTTTGGCACCAGCTTGAGGGATAAATTAAAAGTTTTATATGTTGAAACAAAGATTGTAGATTACGACCGTAATATGAGTTCAATTATGTCCATATATATATATATATGTGTTTGTTATTGGTGGTCTATAACCTATTTTAATACTAGCGATTCAGTTTTCACTCCAATATACAAAAATGTTTAAGTGTAATGCATTTTACATGTTGTAATCGAATGTTTACCGTGCGTTCAATACAAATAATAAAAAAAATACCGTGCGTTCAATGTTTTTTTGTCAAATATTACCGTGCGTTCAATTCTGTTGGAGCACCACGTTTTGAAATCGGGCTCGTATTTCGGGAAAACACATGAAACTGGGGACAAACGCTAAGCGTGGCTTTCAATGGGATATTAAGGCATTCAAAACATGTCTTTGTTATAACATACGACGTGGTATAGTTTGAAAAATGTGCTTTTGATCGCAAACGTGACGTGTTTTTAGCACGAAAATAAGAGGTTTAAACTTGATTTACGAGAGAACTAGACACGGTACTGAAACGAAATTAGTAGGAAAATGTAGCGAAACATACCCCTCATCGAGGCAGGTTGGCATCCGGGCTGGGATTTTGACACAATTGGAGGGAAAGACGAAAATATACGTATACCGTAGTCAAGCTGAGGCGAGCGACTTTTATTTATGTTCGCGATTACCGCGATACATCGTTCACTTCCGTTCCTACACAGTGAATGTGGCAATTGTTTTTTAATTTCACATATTATCATCTTCATTGTATATATTAGAATATGGGCAATTATTAAGAGACAACAAAAACAATGGATTTTAATACATTTGAAAGGTTAAACATATTAGTTCATTGGTTGTTCCTCTCGCTACCAAGAACTGCTAGAATAATTAATATCACACAAAACTTCAATCACCGAATAGCTTATTTTTTGGCTCTATATTTGAGAGGAGGCTGCATTTGTATGTTAATGTTGAATTAGATTTGTTATGACATAATATAGTATCATACCCACACATAATATACTGAAGAATAGAGCAGTCACAAATATTCCAGCCCAATGAAAAATAATGTTTATATGCAGTGTGGTTCACCCCAGCAGGGAGCAATCACCTGTAATTAGGCCATGCATAGTGTCAAGAGATATGGTGGTCAGCTTTAACTTGGTTATGAACACATGACCCAGGACTAATCCCGGCCCAATTTTTCATTGATCAACTAGCATGACATGAACATTCTCAAAATATTATGGGTAGTTGCCTTTCTAAATGGAAATAAATAATTAAATTTCACGAATCAAGAAAAATTAAGTCTCCTTTCATGATCTTCAGGGTATAATATCATGTATATATCAACAGCTCTTTTGAAAAATAATCTATTTTACAGAGGTTTTGGTACCTGAAAACAGTGACATTTTAAATATGTTTCATGTCAAAAAAGGTTATAATATTCAGTGGGTCGATGGTTCTTAAATATTGTGTCACAATAATCGCTTGTACCATAATTTCACAAAGAAATTCCTGACATCTATTTTGAGAAAATCCATTTTGAAATACCAGGACATTTTAGTCTGGTCGATAAAAAGTTTGACCTAGAAAAAAATTGGACTAAGTTGGTTTGTATACCATTTTGAAGAGGAAGCTCTCCTCTATAACATATCCAAAATCCGCTAAAATCCGCTTTGAGCATTTTTTGTAATTCAAGATGGCGTCCAAGATGGCTGCCATTTTCCTATAAGTCAGCTTGATGCAATTATAGTGAGAACATCTTGTCATATGTATACACCTGTATACATTTTTGTGAAGCTAAGACATAACGCCACCTTTATGTGCCAAAATAGGAACTCCACGTCCAAGATGGCCGCCAAAATGGCGACCGGAAGTGGAATTTTAAAGTTTGTTTTACTAATATCTTTAAGATAAGTTTCTGTGGTTTGGAACTGGTTGAGAATTGTGACTTTAATTTGTATTTAGCATGTTAACTGATGATTGGAACAATGGAATATGCTGTTCTTGATGTCATCACCCCTTCCGATCACTCAAAAATTCGATTTTACAAAACGCGGTATAACATTTCACAAAAGATCCCCATTGGAATTCTAGTCATATTTCATCAAGAAGTGGGAAGAACTGTGCAATGTAAGTGATGCATTCTATATCTTATTGATATTTTAACTCAATGGTACCAAAATTGTCACTTTGGCTCAAAATGGCTGCCAAAATGGCTGTCAAAATATGGAAAATGGTAGTTATTATCCCAGCGTGCCATGCAACCGCTTACAAGTTGTGTTGATGCACACAATTGACTACTCTGTCTTATATAGCTTGACTACTAACATTTCTGATGCACCTTGGGTATTTGTTACTATTTTAACCACTGAAATTACCAGAATTATTCGAAATTTTCAATCACAAACCTGATATCAAAATCGGCAAAAAAATCGCTGTTCAGGTTTGAGACATTTTTTAAAAGTAAAAGTAAACCATGTTTGGTATCAAATATGTTTATTGTTTTGATATGTGTTACACGTGTCACACTGAGGTGTTTTAGACAGAATTACTCAAGATGGCTTCCAAAATGGCAACCAAATTTGGTAAACATTATTATATACATATGCATATGTGTATATACGTGGTGTATATGTATACATAATCAATTGTGACTCACATGCTACTTAATCAACTAAATGTTCTATTCTGGTTGTCCCGGTACCCTACGAGGCATGACAAGTTCATTTTGAGGAATGCAATATGGATTTTGCCAAAAACTTTCTTGCTTTTGAACGGAAATGGGCAGAACGTTGAAACTGAACTGAGAGGGATCATATTGTGTGGCTATTCTGGCCCATTAGCATCAACATTAATCAACTTAATACAGTGTGTATGTCTGTTGACTGTATGGTCATAGGCGAAGTGAGTAGGTATACATGGAGTTAATGTATTCATGAATGATGTGAATAGTTATACAATGTGTGACCATATGGTCATGGATGGGGTGCCCATGGTGAGATGTATAGGTATATAAGGAGTAGCTGTATGGTGATGTGTGAGGTGAACATGTTTACAGTGAGTGGCTGTCTGGTCATTGAAGTGGTGTATGGGCATAACAATAGCAGCTACACTGTCCTGGATGTATACATGGAGTGACTGTGTGGTCAGGGGTGGGCTGTACATGTGTACATTGGGTGGCTGTATTGCCATGGGTGGGTGTATATGTATACATATGATGGATGTATGGTAATGGATGGGTGTTTGTATAAATAGGATGTGGTTGTATGGTTATGGGCAATGTGTATATGTGTACATGGAATGACTGCACGTCATTGTTGAAGTGTATATGCATACATGGAGTACACTTTGATGCCATTGGCGGCTAGTGTATATAGATAGTGACCTCATGGTGATGGTGGGATGTATATGTTTATGTGTAGGGCCTATTGTATTGCCATTGGTGGTGTGTACAAGCATACAGTGAATAGCTGAATGCTCATGGAGACGGTGTATATGTATACAGCGAGTGGCTGAATTGTCTCGGTTGAGCTGTATATGCAAGTCTGAAGTGTGCGAATGGCCGTGTGTGCGGGGTATTGGTATATCTAGAAGGGCTGTATGGCCAATGGTGAGGTATATATATACACCTGGAGTGACGCTGTGGTCATGGGTGAGGTGTATGTGTATATCATGAGTGACTATATGGCCACGGGCAATATGTATATAGGGATTGACAGTATGGCACAAATTAATGGTGGGGTGAATTGATATACAAGGTGTGACTATGATCACGAATGTGGTTTATGCGTATACAGCGAGAGGCTGAATTGTCATGTGTCAGGTGTATATGCAAGTCTGGAGTGTATGAATGGCCGTGTGCGCGGTACGGGACATTGCTACATCTAGAAGGGCTGTAAGGCCATTTGTGAGGTCTATATGTATATACATGGAGTGACTCCGTGGTTTTGGGTTGGGTGTATATGTATATCTTGAGTGGCTATATGGCCACGGGTGTCGCAAATATATATATATATATATATATATATATATATATATATATATATATATACATATACATGGCGTGAGACTGTACGACCACGGGTGAGACAAATAGGTATACAAGAAGAGATGTATGATCATGGATGTAACGAACATGTATACCAGGAGTGACTGTATGGTCATCGGTGTGGTGTATATGTATATCTTTAGTGGTTATATAGCTATGCATGTGGCAACTAAATATGCATGGAGTTACTGTATGGCCTATGGTGAGGCGAATAGGTATACAAGAGGTTACTTTGTGTTCATGTATGTAGTGAATATGTATACAGATCGTGTGAGGTGTAGGAGTATACCTGGTGTGTCTGCATGGTTATTCACGGCTATAGGGTCATGCTTTGGTGTATGGATAAACCCAAGTGTGGCTGTATGGTAATGGGTGAGGTGTATGTCTACACAGCGAGTGGCACATGACCATTTATGTGGTGTCCATGTATATATGGAGTGACTGCATGCTCATGTGTGAGTTGTACTGGTGCACATATGTGACTATCGCTTTCCACAATAACTCAAGGATATGCTAATCGATAGAGGTAATATCCACATTAATTGCGTTTTATATGCAATGTGAAGAAAACGGTTTTCCTGACAATAGTTTATAAGTTAATCAATTTTGATGCAAATGAGCCAGAGTAGCCACATAATATGATCCCTTTCAGTTCAGTTTCAACATTCTGTCCGCTTCCGTTAAAAACATGGACAGAATCCCTAAAGAGGTGTTCGGCAAAATCCACACTGCATCCCTTAAACTGAATTTGTCGTGCCTCATAAGGTGCTGGGACAACCAGAATATAAAATTTAGTTGTCAGTTGATTAAGTAGCATGTTTAATAACCAAGTGAGTCACAATTTACTACCATTTCGGAACAGCAGAGAATAATGTTCGGAATATAAACTTTTTACCAAATTTGGTTGCCATTTTGTAAGTCATCTTGAGTAATATTGTCTAAAACGCCACAATGTGACACATTTAATGCATATCAAAATAAAAGAAACTTTGATACCAAAGATAGTTCCATTTTACTTGAAAAAAATGGTCCAAACATGAAAAGTTATTTTTTGCCGAGTTTGATGCTGTTTGTGATAGAAAAATCCCATAATTCTGTTAGTTTCAGAATAGTAAATAGTAAAAATTAATCAAGGTGCATACGAAATGTTGGTATTCAATGTATATAAGACAGAATAATCAATTGTGTGCATCACCACAACTTGTAAGCGGTTGCATGCCACGCTGGGATAATAATTACCATTTTCCATAATTTGGCGGCCATTTTGGCAGCCATTTTGAGCCAAAGTAACAATTTTAGTACCATTGAGTTCGAATATCAATTAGATATAGAATGCATCACTTACATTGCACAGTTCTTCCCACTTCTTGGTGAAATATGACTAGAATCCCAATGGGGATCTTTTGTGAAATGTTATACCGCGTTTTGTAAAATTGAATTTTTGAGTGATCGGAAGGAGTATGGACTCCACGAACAGCATATTTCATTGCTCCAATGGTCATTTAACATGCTAAATACAAAATAAAGTCACAATTCTCATCCAGTTCCAAACCACAGAAACTTATCTTAAAGATATTAGTAAAACAACTTAAACATTCCACTTCCGGTCGCCATTTTGGCGGCCATCTTGGACGGGGACTTCCAATTTTGGCAAATAAAGGTGGCGTTTTGTCTTAGCTTCACAAAAATGTATACATGTGTCTACATATGACAAGATGTTCTCACTATAATTGCATCAAGCTGACTTATAGGAAAATGGCAACCATCTTGGACGCCATCTAGAATTACAAAAAATGCTCAAAGCGGATTTTAGCGGATTTTGGATATGTTATAGAGGAGAGCTTCCTCTTCAAAATGGTATAAAAACCAACTTAGTCCGATTTTTTTCTAGGTTGACCCTAAAATTTGAGTTTATCGACCAGACTATTTTGGCAAAAACTTGCATCTGACCCTTTAAAGATCCTTACCTAAATTAGTCTGATAACTTAAATTTCCCATCCAATATTTATTGTACAATATGTTTTAGACCAAATTATATATTTTTATTACATGCCTGTGTGTGATTTACCTTGATTTCACGAGTGATTAGATGTGTATGTGAACACCAGAAATGTCAATAATGTCAATACGACTTCCCGATACTACGATGGTCCGATAATCCGAGGGTCCGATGATTAAATGACGGGCATATCTCACTGAATGGTGTATTCTTGTGAATAATAGTATACATGCTTATCATTATGCATCCATGTCACATGCAACAAGACAATTGGTATCCGTATGAATTTTAATTCTTATAACAATATCGTAGCCACAACGGCCGTACATGTGTGACCATGTTGTTTTCAGTGCGAGAAACACCCGATGCCGAAAATAAATGTTTTGTAAATTTAACGGAAAGAATGTCACATTTGGACAATGGGGGGGGGGGGGGGGGGGGGTCGGAATTTTTTTTTCAGCACGTATGCTATATTTTTTCTTTCGACCCTTGTTGTGACCAACCCACCCCCGCCGAGTCCAAATGTTTTCCCTTTTCGGCAGTTTTTTCACGACCATTTTTTGAAACCCACCCCCTTTTAACACTAAAACAGAGATTTGCGGGGGGAAATTCACTGTAAACAACTGTATATGACTTTCTGTGCATACTATTTGTCATGGATGTTAATATAACATTGACATGTAAATAGGAACGAGTCATTTTGAGGTCATTCGGCCAAAAAAATATGGCTGCCAGCAGCCACCTTGGATTTCAAAAATCAATCCATTAGCATGGGCTACACTGTTTGTCTGATCATCATGAAATTTTTCAATTATGTTAATATTGACATTCTAAGGTGTTTTAAGCCAAACTCATTGCAAAAACAGTCAAAAGGAATTTGCAGGGAACAAATTTTGAGTTGCGGAAAAAATTGTTTGTTGGTCCCATCGACCACTCACCCATCCCGGCATACGTGCCCGGAAAATCCCCCCCTATTTGGAAGGTATAATTGCCGAGTTTGCAAATACAAAGATGTTTGCTTGATCACTATGCTATTCGTTCTTGACATAATTATAGAAGGACTATTTTATCTGTTATGGTACCCACCTTTTCCTAAAAGCTGCGCCCGGACCGTTGTAGTGTGGTCGTCGGGCGGTTAGACCCGGACGAAATTGGCAAAGAAGCCGTTTTGGTCTTAAATGGGCGGACTGGTTTGCAGATAACATATGCAATATCCGCTAAAATCCGCTTTGGCGAAAATTCCCAATTCAACATAGCGTCCAAGATGACCGTGGTATCGACAAGACTTAGTGCTGAATTACTTCGGTATAGGTGCATGATTGATTGATTGCTTGATTGGGGTTTATTGTCGCTTTCAGCAACTCAGGCCATATCACGATATTGCCAGTTTTAGTGGTGGAGGAAATCCGCACATGCATGCACTTACGGCTAACCTATATAACAGTGATTTCAATGCTGATGGCTGATAAACTCGTCGACCACGTGCAGCAAACCACCGACCATCGGCGAGTAACTGGTAACCACACCAGATAATGATTTCGAGTTACAAAGTCCACGATGGACACATGTGGATTTAAACTCGTATCGCCAGCGTTGCATACATAGGGCGAAACAGCATGGAGCTGCACCCCTATTCCCCAATCAGTCTAACGTACACTGCCATATAATTGCCTCAGATCTGTGGAGAAACACAGTGCAAGGCCATTAAAATTATTCCTTCCACAACACAGTTCCTGGGCATATACGCTATACTGCAATCAGTATAAACTTTAAAGCTTTAATTTACCTTGATAAATGACACTATATATGAACAACGGTCGCAAACCAGATTGTGTAAACGGGCCTTTAGACTAACGTATAAGTTGTACGTTTATATTTGAGCAGCGCCATGGGACTGCATGGGAGATAAATACGGGTGTCGATCAATTCTGTAAATGTACTACTGCACACATGTTGTAGTATTCCAATACAAGTAACTTGATATAACCTGCAGCGAATTTGATACTTGAATGCTACTTTGGCAGGCGCCATGTAACTCTACTGGACCACCGTCTCAAAGGCACAACGCTAGTTAGAGTGTCAGATATGCAACTGCAGAGTCTCCATGCAATCTTGTATTGCATGCATGCATAGAAGCACGAAGGAAGTTACATAATGAGGAACAATTGTGTTGCATCCACTATTCTTGCTGCCACTATATAGCCACTTTATAATCCATGCACACACGTGTGAATTATTTTCGTCGCTGTGGGATGTTGATGGGGCCAATGTAAGAATTCTTTCTGATACTTCTTGATCCGTCTTGCAACATCTGATGCTATGAATTCATTGATCTCACGTGTCGGTGGCGTAACTATACTCTGACCCAGGCGCCATCTGTTGCAAAACAATACCAACGATGTTCGATTGGGGAGAGGTATACTCTAAAAGCACTGAATATGAGATTTGAAGATGAACCATCAGATTTGACAACAAACGAGGTTGCACCGCGGATGACGGCATACTCCCACGGTGCCAAATTGAAACATGGACATGCAGGATAGTTTCAAATTTTAAATAAAAGGATGAGGATAGGACAAATATACCTCTAAAGGGTAAGATAGTGTGACGTCACCACCACTTCACCGAAAGGCCCTGTGATAGTAAATAGCCATACTAAAATTAATTAACATCGTATATAACCTATACGGCTAGCTGTGATACCCATGCGGACGGACATAAATAGATCGAGAGGTTGAGATCATATAACACATGCCTGGCACATATGTGGAAGGACTGAAAACCATCACTTCCAGATAAAAAAACTTCTAAAGGATAATTCTATAGAACGAAAAACGAGAATAACATTACCTCTCTGAAAGGTCTTGTTCTGCTGGCACAGCGCTGCATTGCAACCACATCAAATTACATTCAAATTCCATAAGCGATGGCTAAGATATTTCACGGGCCGACTGCATGCAAACCAGTATTTCAAGACATATAAGGACTGAGTGTTACTCAAGAATGGTAATCAGGAACAGCATTATTTGCTCCTAATTTGAAAACAGTCATGGTGTCGAACATCCATAGGAAATTTCATTCAGATCATTAACCCATAACATATATATGCCCGGACGAACGGACGGACAGAAAAAACAATTATGTCAATCGAATATACATCCACTTGTTCTTTGAAAAGTGGGGAGAAGTAAAAGTGGGGAATAAAATTATTCCAAGTATTTCTCATAAATGTTTTCACTTACCGGGTGAAGAAACAAGAATATAATTAATTGTAATCATTGTCTTCTGTAATGCAGAGGCATCACGAAGATCCAACAAAGACATTCAAAAATATCGTTTGGAACGCCATTCTAATTGATGGATACCGAGAAACCGGGATATCATAAAATGCGTGTATGCTATTCAGGAGCAATAACTCTAATGTACCATGCACCGTCCAGAGTTCGGCGACTCTTAATTTTAGGCCTGCACATTCAATCGTGGAATTGATCATATGCTGGCAACATTGATGCACTGAGTAATTTTGAGCACTGAAGTAACCTCTATTTCATGTAAGTCGCCAGAGTGCATACTTGTTTATTTTTTGGCTTTCGGCCTTAATTTGGTTTAATTTCAAATATTCCATGATAATATCGCAATAAATCCCCAGCAATATGATAAAGGAGTTCTGTGCCGGGGAGCATGCGTGTTCAATACCGTCGCTGTTAATTGTGTTTGAGATATAGCGATTTCTACAATTGTATAACTTCAAGGTACCACACTTTGTCAAAATGGGATAACCATATGATGGTGCCAGAATATGGGCGGCAACATGTGTATAGAATGGACCTTTACCAAAAATGACACGAGAACAACAATTTCGTTAGTTTCACATGTGACGGACTGACATTTGCCATCAAACACCTATATGATTGAATATTGAGAGATATTTGAATGCTATTTACAGGAAATTTCGATAGCATCGTTATATGTGGAACTATACATGCAGTAATTTTACATCGATAAGGGACACAACTTCATTAAAATAACCTTACCGTGACCCTCTAAAACTTGACCTGTGTATTCTCAAATGCGAACCATATACCAAAACATCAAGATATTACGTTGGAAATTGCTCAAGTTATCATCCGAACAACACAAAATGGTTATTTCTAAATTGAATAAAACCGCTTGTCACCGGAAAAGGTGGCTTCTGTGCCATTGGCTTGTTTTTTGAAACTATATACTATAACATTCGCGGAACAATCATCGGATCATACTTTGCTTCCACCAACTGTCTATGTTGATAACAAACCTACTCTCATTGATTACACTCCTGAATAATCAATACATTTAGGTCTAAACTGGGAATATTTATGTTAGAAATGAGTTGACCGGACAAAATTCAATATGTAATAGTTAACGTGAATAATCCACATACTAACGCTGCTTTCACATACATGCATTTAACGCATATGTATTGCAGAGATTCATCCCATATACACACATGACCACAAGGGGACTTCGTATATACCAACAAGCCCACCAATGACAATCCAGCTATATTCCAGGTATGCATATACACTTCCACACACCCCAACCATGATCATACAGCCAACACATTTAAACATATATACCCATCCGTGACAAAACAGTCACCCGGGAGATAAAAATTAGGAAACAATGTCTAACTAACTAAACCTTCCGAAAACACAATAAGTAACTCAGTCTGGCCTCGGCCACGGCTGCATCCTCCACCTGATACACAACCAGGTCAACGGGTTCTGACACTCACACATGAGTGGAAGGCAGGCATAGCACCATCGAGAGTTGGGGAGCCCCGACCGACCTTAAGTCAACCGGCCGGCATAGCACCCCCTTCCTAGAGTTGGGCCCGTAGTATAAGCCCTGAATACAACAGACTAAGGCAACGGAGTTCACGCAAGCACTAACCAGGACACTAGTTTACAACAAACCACTAAACAAAACGATATCAACTAAGTTAAATACACACAACTCGTATAATAACAAGGTAAGTCTTCATCACCGGTCCGCTTTTTGAATTGGGGGGGGGGGGGGGCTTTGCTTCCTCTTTAGATGGCATGTAACCCATACACAGAAGGCAAATATCTAATCCCTATTAAACACTCACAAACAAACTCAACAAACGCTCTTCAGCGGTATTATAGCATACAAACGTGGGTTGTAGGAGACGGCTGACAGCCCTTTCAAATCTTCCCGGGGGATCATCCCAAACTCCAAATCATCAGTCACCCAAAGTACACCTGTACATCGCACACATGACCATACTGTCACTCCATATATGCATACACAACAGACATATGACCATCTAGCTACCCTCATTATACACATACACAACTGCATTAGCCATACAGCCACTCACTGCACATTTATTTACATCAAACATGGCCATACTTATAGCCACTCATTGTATACATATGCAGCTCACCATGGACACGCACACATGGCATGCAGCCACTCATTGTATAATTATTCACATCATTCATGATCATACAATAACTCCATGTATACGTATTCGCCTCACATATGACCACACAGTCACTCCCTGGCTGCCATTCTAACATACACCACATATTGAGTTAATCAATATTTGCTTCTCCGGGGACCAAATTTCGAGCTCTTTTCTTACGCATCGTTGATGTGTAACTATCCCATATGAAACGTTCAGATAATAAGTTTAGAAAATGATTGTTTGTTGAACTTATTATCTGAACAGTTCCCTCAATAAAAAGGGCTCCTTCTGCACTTTTATTTATCTGTCGTCTGCTTGTATCAGCTTAATCCCTTCAAATCAATAATAGACCATTCCTATATATGTACACTTTTCAACTGACTGGGATAATCCAATTAGACTCAGTGTAGAAATAAAAGGGTTAAAGATAAATGAGCTACATATACATGTTCTCTCGTCCCGATGACACTTCTTATCTGGGTCACAACTGTTTTGTGTCTAGTGCTGCCACTAATTTCTGATACAGTTCCTATAAATGGAATCGTCTGTGGACACATGTACACCTTCGCCCGAAGTGCATTGTGGTGTTCCACAAATCTTATACATATATAAATACACCAGTATACCGGTAATCCTATGGTCACAGATATTTCGGAGGAAGTGCATTGTGTTTCAATATAATGGTAAATCCGTTTTGTGACAATATTCGAACCCATGTACAGACTGATACGTTTCCAGCTCCGCCTTGTTCGACCAATGTTTTTCGCCGGTCTGTATTGGGTTCATGGAAGATGTCTCCGCTGTCGCTGACCGAACACAGTTGACCCATATACACTGTATCAAAACATTTTGAATTATTATAGGAAATAAATTATTCTACCATTAAAGGCCCACTTAATTTTCGAGCCCCCAGATCACATTATATAATATATATGCCATATTATATACCATTTGAAAGAGAAAGTTCCAAAGCATTGCATTTTCAACTTATTCGATGTAATAAACTGGGAACATGTTGTTTTTTTGTTGAGAAACCGACGTCTGTTCTGTGCTGACGTCTCTACACAGTCTATTATTTCCAATGGAAGGGGAATAACTCCGTATATTTAGATATAGAGTTATTCCCCTTCTATTGAAAATAAACTTGTGTTTGAATTGTGTTTCATTCTGGGAGCCATAACTGGGGAAATGATTTTATGATTTCAGCTATTTTCTATTACTCTATATATGGGCACATTCTGAGACATAGAAGTTCCAAATGGAGATGAATTCTAGTATTCGGATCATACTTTATTGCATAGATTTTTTGTTGTTTTATTATTTTATCTCTGTTATTGCATTTCTTACCACATTTGGTGGACATGTGAAAATTCTTAATTTGAAGATTTATTAAGCTTGCCTTATGTATCAGAGTTGTGGAGGCACGTGGAAATTAATTTCTTCAAATGTGCTTTATTCAATGAGTGTGAACAGATATTCTCATTTCTTATCGAAATTGCCATGTATCGATCGGAATGTCACATTGAGATGTCCCTCAACTCAGATCAAGTTTGAAAATCGGGCTCGATTTTCGCCATTGTCGGAAGCGTATATATCAGTCTGAACATGTGTTGCATTATTGGCACAGAAAGATGTACCATTATATTGGAACACAATGCACTTCCTCCGAAATGTCTGTGAGAATACGATTACTGGTTCTGGTGTGTTTATATATGTATAAGATTTGTGGAGGTACGGACTCAGTATGAATATTCATTGCTTCAGTGAGCGTGAACAACTGCTCATTTCTTATCGAAATGGCCATGTGTCGATCGGAATGGCACATTGAGATGTCTTGCAAACCGGTCCCGATTTTCGCACATGTCGGGTCTGAACTCGTACCAACCTCATCTTGCCCGGATTGCGACGATCTGACTAATTATGTATCAGGGACCATTATGCTAGATCGCAATGCGGCCGTCATAAATATCTTGCGCAATTTGGATAATAAACTAATATTAATAGCGCGGCAATCAATAACATAATCTTAGTATACCAGATCGGTGTGACTAATTACCGCCCGGGACCGCCCGGGCGCCCGCACGGGCCCGTGGACACTATATCTCGACGTTATAAGGTAGCGACATGCCACCTGAGGGCAACTTAGAAGATTTTACTCGCTCGCTCGTCTCCGGTCGGTGTTATTAACCCCGCAAATTCCGATATTGGCTAAGAGAGCCCGGATGATCCCGGGTGATCCCGGGTGTCTTCGTGTGTTTTCGGACAGTATATTTTGGTGTTACGTGGTGATGCAATACCACCTGAGTGTGACTTCCAAATATTGACTCGTTGACGCGTCTACGGCCGATGTTATTAACCCCTCAAAATCCGGTAAAATACCATAAAAACAAAAAGAGCACGAGACCGCCCGGGACCGCCCGGGCGCCCTCATGGACCCGTGGACACTATATATCGACGTTATGTCGTATAGCGGCATACCACACGAGGTCAACCTAGAAAATTTAACAAGCTCGCTCGTCTCCGGCCGGTGTTATTAACCCCGCAAATGCCGATATTGGCTAAGAGAGCCCGGGGGAATCCGGGTGTCTTCGTGTGTGTTCGGACAGTATATTTTGGTGGTGCGTGGTAGTGCGATACCACCTGAGTGTGACTTCCAAATATTGACTCGTTGACGCGTCCACGGCCGATGGTATGAACCCCTCAAAATTCGGTAAAATACCATATAAACAAAAAGAGTCCGGGACCGCCCGGGCGCCCCCATGGACCCGTGGACACTATATGTCGACGTTATAACGTAGCGACATACCACACAAAGGTAACCTAGAAAACTTTACTCGATCGCTCGTCTCCGGCCGGTTTTATTAACCCCGCAAATGCCGATATTGGCCAAGAGACCCGGGTGTCTTCGTATGTATTCAGACAGTATATTTTGGTGATGCGGGGTAGTGCAACAACACCTGAGTGTGACTTCCAAATATTGACTCGTTGACGCGTCCACGGCCGATGTTATTAACCCATAAAAATCCGGTAAAATACCATATAAACAAAAAGAGCCCGGGGCCGCTGTATCTGGACGTTATAACGTGGCGGCATACCCCACGAGGTCAACATAGAAAATTTAACAAGCTCGATCGTCTCCGGCCGGTGTTATTAACCCCGCAAATGCCGATATTGGCTAAGAGAGCCCGGGGGCCCGGGCGTCTTCGTGTGTTTTCGGACAGTATATTTTGGTGATGTGCACTGTGGTAGTGCAATACACCTGAGTGTGACATCCGGGATGGGAGGCACGCGTGGTATCGATTGACTATAATATTTAATCTGAAGGGTAATAACTCTATAAAGAATATACCTTTACGAAATAACGGCGATTTGTATGAGAAAGTACAACACCACAATAGATCAACTCTGGTTATTTCGTAAAAAAAACACTTCTTCAAATATCTCCGTTATTTAGTTAATAAAAATAATTTCCTATTTCGCTGCATTTTTTATTCCGCTATTTCGCTGTATTTTCCTATTTCGATTTTTCGTTGTCTACCATATATTTTGAGACTTCCGTATATTTGTATATCCTTTATAGACTCGAAAACGGCTCGACCGATTGAGCCAAAACTTGCTATCTAGGGGTAAAAAAAACGAGAAGTGCCATCGCACCGCTTCCGAGAACTTCCGAACACTCCGTCACCCTTCGCCCTGCCACCGTCGTTGGAATTGATGGGTTAATGATTAATGAGCGTTCGCATCTGCGGTGTCGTTGTTAAAGAGCGTTTATATACACGAGTATAAATACGGCTCAATCGACCGTCTCGGAAACTGGGGATATCGAGACGAAATTTCGTACTTAGGGCTCCCAAGGGACGGGGGAGATTTTCGTCGGGTCAGTTTGTCCGCCTGAGGTGACCTTGATCTTGAAACGGGTACCCACAAATCACCTTGGGCGATATCTTGGTCGTCAGCGGTGACATCGACGTGAAATTGATTAGGTATGGTCAACTCGGGACGGGGAATATTTGTGTCGGGTTATTTTGTCCACCCAACATGACCTTGAAACGGGTACCCGCAAATGATAGCATGCTGTCGGCGTGCCTGTACGGGGTTACCTTGAAAAACAAAAATTAATGGATCGACCAAAGCCATGGGACCAATCCCGCCAGTGGCGGGCTAATCTGGTAGTATTTCATATTTCGATAATTCGCTATATTTGACATATATGGGATATGGGATTATATATTATACGCTATACATTCTGATTTTCAATGTGCCACACGTGCTCGCGATTAGATGCCACTAGCCATCCAATCGTGAACTCAGATTACTTATTGTTTGCTATCAAATCCTTGGCGTATTGGCTGATCCAAACGGAATAAAATTTTATTTATTGCGTCTACTCGCATTTAATGTGAAACAAACGTCGCAGTTTTGTCGAATTGATTCAAATACCACCAAATTACGTCACGCTCGTTGGGGTTTTCCAGTTTCAATTGGAATTCCCTCATTAGCATATCATTATGCAGCTCGTTTGCATTTCTCCGATATAAATTCGAGTCGACGGTGATGCGACGTTTGTTTCAAACACGGATCTCAGACGCATCAGCATTTAGATTCGTGTTGCCCACACGCATTCTTCGTCGGTAGTGCGTCTACTCGCATTTATTTGAAACAAACGTCGCACTTTTGTCGACTTTAATTGAATTCGAGTCGTCGGTAGTGCGACGTTTGTTCCAAGGGTCTCAGGCTGATATGAGGTTTACTCGGGCTGATATCGGGCCTAATATCAAACCAGCCAAGTAATGTCCTCTAGCTACTGCATATATAAGTAAGTCAATTGAATATACGATATGATATCTCAATATATTATGCATTACATGTACCTATATATGGGTATGCGCGATTAAACTAATAATTGAATTATTTTTATGATATAACGGCTAAATATACATTTATACACATATGCAGAACCATATTTTTGTGGTTTAGCTGTTAAATTGATGGTATAAGAAATGCGGTGTACTGTTTATTTCACGGTATAACCGGGTACACAAAGTTCTGTTAAATCTACGGTATAAGAACATAGGGTGTACTGTTTATTTCACGGTATAACTGTTAAATCTACGGTATAGGAAAATAGGGTGTACTGTTTATTTCACGGTATAACTGTTAAATCTACGGTATAGGAAATAGGGTGTACTGTTTATTTCACGGTATATCTGTTAAATATACGGTATAGAAAATACGGTGTACTGCAATATTTCACGATATAACTGTTAAATCTATACGGTATAGGAAAATAGGGTGCACTGTTTATTTCATGGTATAACTGTTAAATCTAAGGTATAGGAAAATAGGGTGTACTGTTTATTTCATGGTATATCTGTTAAATATACGGTATAGAAAAATACGGTGTACTGTATATTTCACGGTATATTACTGGCAACTGTGCTGCCGGTATTTTACCGTTAAATTTACGGCCTATATTTTACAGGATTTTGAGGGGTTAATATCATCGGCCGTTGACGCGTCAACGAGTCAATATTTGGAAGTCACACTCAGGTGTTATTGTACTACTACGCATCACCAAAATATACTGTCCGAAAACATACGAAGACACCCGGGCTCCCCGGGCTCTCTTAGCCAATATCGGCATTTGCGGGGTTAATAAAACCGGCCGGAGACGAGCGATCGAGTAAACTTTTCTAGGTTACCTTCGTGGGGTATGTCGCTACGTTATAACATCGAGACATAGTATCCACGGGCCTATGGGATCGCCCGTGCGGTCCCGGGCTCTGTTTGCTTATATGGTATTTTACCGGATTTTGAGGGGTTAATAACATCGGCCGCGAACGCGTCAACGAGCCAATATTTGGAAGTCACACTCAGGTGGTATTGCACTACCACGCATCACCAAAATATACTGTCCGAAAACACACGAAGACACCCGGGCTCCCCCGGGATCTCTTAGCCAATATCGGCATTTGCGGGGTTAATAACACCGGCCGGAGACGAGCGAGCTTGTTAAATTTTCTAGGTTGACCTCGTGGGGTATGCCGCTACGATATAACGTCGAGATATAGTGTCCACGTGTCCATGGGGGCGCCCGGTAGGTCCCGGGCGGTCCCGGCTCTTTTTGTTTAAATGGTATTTTACCGGATTTTGAGGGGTTAATAACATCGGCCGTGGACGCGTCAACGAGTCAATATTTGGAAGTCACAATCAGGTGGTATTGCACCATCACGTATCACCAAAATATACTGTCCGAAAATACACGAAGACACCCGGGATCATCCCGGCTCTCTTAGCCAATATCGGCATTTTCGGGGTTAATAACACCGGCCGGAGACGAGCGAGCGAGTAAAATCTTCTAGATTGCCCTCAGGTGGCATGTCGCTACCTTATAACGTCGAGATATAGTGTCCACGGGCTCGTGGGGGCGCCCGGGCGGTCCCGGGCGGTCCCCGGGCGGTAATTAGTCACACCCTACCAGATCATCGGAGAGCAAACAGCATTAGACGATGTTAGTATCATTTGAATATTCTACGATGGTTTATTTGTATTCATATGACACACCGCTGACAAATCCAGCAGGTCAACCTCGCATATATAGAGTTATCGCTCTTTGTCAATATAATCTCTTTCTGTGTTTCAGGTTTTCAGAAGATTAGCAGTGAGATGTTTTCGTCATTTATTTTTGCACATGTGTAAACGGACTGCTGCGTACCACGAAAAGACAAATCGAAGCAACAAGACGAATTAGAGATTTATCATCTGTTTTGATTTTGAAGTTTCTCCACCCAACAGAGACAAACGCTCTTTATTGGCCCATTTGAGCTCGGATAATACTATACAGTGTATATTCAATGTGAATGAGCGAAGGATTCGGGGTTTAAATGGTGTTTAACAAAGATTTAACTCTGTCATTGTTTAGATATTTATGTTTTTCAGAGCCAGAGATACATATATACGCATTATATGAAAGCCAAAAAAAATAAAAAATAATAATTTATTAATTGTTTTTGTGTGTGCAAATTTTTAAAGTTCTTGCTTAATGTCTGCAAGGTTTGGGCTTGGTTGTACGAACAAGAAGAGCCCAGTTTCTCAGCCATTACCTAAATCAGTGCCCATACTATCTATAACAAAATAGTAACCTGTTTATGCCCCCCTGTCTTCTGCCAGGAAGATGCAAGTAAATATGAATAAATGAAGAATAAGAATACTTATAAAAGTAAATAGAATAACAGTTAATTGTCATTATATATAGTGTGAAAAAGGCAATAATCCAGGTATAAAGTGAGTTTACAACAGAAACATTGCGATTTAACATTTGTCGAGATAGGTACTGGAAATGAGACCGTGGAAGTGAGGTTGCTACTATAGGCCTATACCGTAGTAATAAATTAATAATTAAATTATTCTGGATATCCAATTATCGAGAGGTCCCACTTGTGCAACTTAAACAGTTTCTCGTGTTCGTGGCGATTACGCAATCCGCCGCTATTTAAATGGCATGACCATTTTGCTCAGTTTATAATGTCATTAAATAGTGTGTATGCACACAACTTCACACGCCACATTATATAATTATTTCCAATTGATGCGTGTTGTATTTTAAACTTGCGATTGAAAGCGGTATTGAATAACATTTTAAAGGCCTACTTAATTTTCAAATCACCAGATCACATTATATACAACATTGTTTTTATCAAGGTACCGAAGTGTGTTCTGTGCTTAATTTCGATCTGGTCTGTACTGCCAGTTTATTATTCTAAATGGAAGGGGAATAGCTCTATCTCTTAGTTCGTGAATTATGATGCATTCCGACCGGGGGGGGGGGGGGGGTTCTGGAAAAAATTGCACATATTGGGCCCAAAAAGTTTTTTACGACCCCGAGGGACCCACCACCCCATTTGTGCAAAACAAATATTTTTTTCCTCCAAAATTTTGGGGACCCACCCCCTTTCTCATGTTTTTATAAAAATTTCAGAGTTTTTTTTTTAGCCGTTCTTCAATAACTGTGTTAACTGCCTTTCAATCCCATTCCACTATCCTTTTTTTGTGCAAACTCTTGCTGTGTACCATTAAGACTCAAGCAATAACATGCTTAATTGGTAAACACAGATCAGAAAAACGAAAAATAAACTGTATTTCCAGGTGTTTCCTGGTGTTTTCAGTATCTAACAACAATAATAAAGCATTTTGTAGGTACACTATATGTCACAAATCGCCCTAGACCCCATTATAGCCTTAATATATCGAGTGTGTTGTGTCTGGCAGAGAAAACTGGCCAGTGTAAATAGTGGTAAACAGGTCAGGGGTTCCACAATTATTTGTGCATGACCAACGAACTCTTTAGTCTTATCCACCGGGGTGGGGGTGGGAGCGGAATTGTTTTTGGTTAGGTATACACATAGATATATGGTTATTATACCCCCCGATATTAGTATGGAATGCATGGATGCTCTGTGGGTTTGAAGCTCACATCCCACTTAACACATGTACCAGTTTCGAACTGTGCAGAATTCATCAAGTTCAGTATGAAGCCTGCCGAAGTGTCAAAACCAAGAGCTCCTTCAACTAACAGGCCATACACATGTCCAGCATGTGATGTCGTATACTGGACATATTTCCTTGAAACTCATTATCGGTTGAAACACCCGTGTTCAGTTGACGCACTTTCACTGGACAAGTTGTCCCGTGAAAGTGCTTGATTCCGAGAAAGACAGAATGGTCAAACAATAACCATCAGAATATTTTAAATTCTTAAATACTGAATCTCCACTATATCAACTCATGATCAACATTGTCTACTTTGTAGGCCTGGCTTAATTGTGTTTGGTTTTCCACAAAATTAGATGTAATTTTATCCGTTGCATTGAATGCACCACCCTTATCATAATTCAGTAATAGCTTGGGTCAGTATACCTAGTTGTAGTGTAACTTGTACAGATCATTTAGATGACTTTATAACCATAATGCCAATTTTAATAATATTACATATATCTAGTGAATCCATTGTGGCTCACAACATGACTGCTTTTGTCTAATCATATCAGTAAAGGCAAATAGAATGTGTGGACCTAAATGTTATCAAATGTTCAAGAACTGTTGAGTTTTAGTGGAGCTTCAGTTGCTATGGATTTTAAATATTTGTATGTACATTTGTGCACTAGAGTCTGCAGTATAGTCTCAGTCAGATTTTATTCTTGATTTTACTTTTAGTTTGAACTTTGAAGACATTGAAGAATGTCATTTCTCAATGCATCTGAATGCATCATATTATTTCAGTTCATCTATTTGTAAGTGATAACATTATACAATTATTATTTTAGTTTAGTCTTGTTGAGCAGTAAAGCTCCAAGATGAAGTTCGGAAATTCAATGAGAATAGCGTCACATTCAGTTGGGATTGTCTGAACAGTAAACAGTAACGGTCATTCATCATAATTCAGTTTTATGTGGATAATTGTTGCAAATTATCATTACTTGCAATCATTCAAGATGAGAAATAACCAGAAGGAATGAATTTGATTACATGCCAGAACAAGACAGTATTTCAGACATTAGAAATTTATGAGATACCCTTTTCAATTTCATGTTGTGCAACAATCAGGTTAATGATATCTAGTCATCATTGAGTATTCACCTTGTCGTATCCAATTTGTGATACAGTTTTTTTGTTTTATTACTTTTATTCAGGTAATATATTAATTTTGTTACTAAATATTTCTTCCGTTGATTATAAGTTTCCTGAACGCTATTACGGTGATCCACTGTGAAGTGGGCCGGGATTCTGTGAAATCCAGAATGTGGCTAAATCTGAGGCTAAAGAGTAACTATAGCTGCCTATATAGCCCTATACCAACAAGCATGGTACTAACATGCTTACAAACAACATTACATGGTCAGTACTTGTAAATTGTTTGAAAAAAAACCCATTTTGGAAAAAAATTACAAGCACGATTTTGTCGGCCTATGGACCACCCACCCACCCCGGAATTTTTTTTGAAGACCCCCCCCCCCCTGTTCTGACGGTAAATAACGGGGAAGTCTTGTTGTGAATTTGATAATCTCTATCACTTGGTGAACACTCCTAGGCCACAGCTGTTCCGTATTCTGGTGGAATATATATATTTTTGGTTTCCTCTTCCAAATGGTGTAAAATATGGAATATATTGTGTACAATGTGATCTGGACATTCGAACATTAAGTGGGCCTTTAACATTATTAATCTCCGTTTACATACAAATAAAATGCATTTAATTTGGTAGGCTGATTGTGTTACGTTATGCATGTTTGCGCAAATGTGCCACTCTTTAAAATACTTCGTCTTATACTCGTAACAGCAAGAGCTTCTCATCTCTTTAAAAAACACTTCTTCAAATATCTCCGTTATTTCGTCAATAAACCAAACCTCACGTGGCACGTGTTACTGCGATTGAATGTAAATCAATATCTAATCGCGAACCCCGATTAAATACTAAATCTAATCGCGAACCCCGATTAAATACTAAATCCGGCCATTTATGGGACCATCTCCTTTTATACTCAACAGAATATATATGCAACAAATGAATGAATTTGAGACATGCATTAGTGCAAAATATAATCATGACAGTGTTCTCAGGGGAAAAAATCTATTAAAAAAAAAATAACGTCAGCCTTAAATACTGTCGCGATTTCTGCGGCGGCCTGGAACCGCCATCTCCTCTTCAGTAAGTATCCTGATATACCAGGTTACGTAACTTGATATATCAGGTTATTATCATGATTTATCAGGTTACGTATCCCGATATGTCAGGTAATTATCCTGATACATCAGGTTACTTATCCTGATATATCAGGTTATTTATCCTGATATATCAGGTTATTATCCTGATATATCAGGTTATGTATCCTGATATATCAGGTTATGTATCCTGATATATCAGGTTATTATCACGATATATCAGGTTATGTCTCGACCAATCCAGAGTGTCGTCTCATTGGCGGAGGCTTTTGGTTGGTTCCATATGAAGTTTGGTGACGATGAGGATGAGGGATGTGGCCTGTAGGCACGTCCTACAGACCACACATCCCTCACCAAACTCATGGAACTTCAGGGGGTGGGGCTCAAGATGGGAGACATCTTGGATTTCAAATTTGGATCCATTGGCAAACCCAGCAGCCCACATTTATCGGAATAATATTTTGAAACTTTATACAGGCGTGTTTTTGGTCACCTCTGGGGATATCAAACTTCATATGGATCTTCTGTGTGACCACTCGGTACCAACAAAAATATTATTGAAAAACATGGTCGCTAGCGGCCATCTTGGATGGGAGGTATCCAATTATTAGAAAATTTATGAAAAGAAAACATGGCCGTCAGCAGGATCTCATTTGTGAACCATTGGCACACCATGCATCCCACATTTATTGGTGAAATATTTGAAATGAAATTAATTTCATCTACAGAACACAAGCCCATTAGTGTAACTTTTTGACTTTCCGTCTTCGATATGAGTCCTTTATCATTCTATTGACGGCTCAGCATCAAATTAACACCTCCCAATGTTCAGCTACAGTGTCATTGACACTTTCATTTGAACTTATTGTCTAATCATTTCCGAAGGGAACTACTGGTCACTGAGTATTTAGTATAGAAAGGGTTAATAATGGACTGGTCATCGCTCAGTGGATGGTTCGGTTCTTGTTAACCTTTCCATGACCGGAGCTTCTTGAAATTTAGCAAAAAACCTGTGCCAATGCATTCTCTTATATATGCGAGTCTCCTATAGGGAGCCTCACATATAGAAGAGAATACATTGGCCTAACAATATTTTACAAAGAATCCAACCAACCACAAGCCTCTGCAAATGAGACGACACTCTATATTTATCGAGGCATAACCTGATACATCTGGATAATAATCTGATATATCAGGATAATAACCTGATATGCAGGAATCGTAACTCGTAAATGGCCGGCTATCGTAAATCGAAACTCATTGTTTCAGGATAATAACCTGATATATATGAGGATACGTTAACTGATATATCAGGATAATAACCTGAGTAATCAGGATACGTAACCTGATATATCAGGATAATAACCTGATATATCAGAATACGTAAGCTGCTATATCAGGATAATAACCTGATATATCAGGATAGGTAACCTGATATATTACGTATCGCTCAAATACAAATACATTATCGACTGAGAATGGGGTGTAGCAGTTTAAATGCCGATATGACCACAAATCGCGTACGGGAGGATGCAAAATGCCTATGTGGAGACATTGAGATAGCGCCTCATTGTTTCTTTGATTGTCAAATATATTCGGAACAAAGACGCCAGAGCTTCGAATAATTGTCATGGAACCAACACATTAAAACAGTGTATCAGTCATATTAGTAAACTTGTGAATTACTTTATCTTTTACTTTATCTATTTATAAACGCAATGTTAAAATTTGTCAAGTTTGGAAATCTTAAGGCAAGTCTGGATGCTAGGATTTAGCAATTTTCAGGGTTCAGATTAAAACAAATTCTCACACCTGGCCATAACCATGGTCGGTCGATAATATTATGTGTCTTGGTCCGCCCCCGTTGTCCGTTAAACAGCTATCTAATTTAACTGAACCAAATCGGGGTTCAAGCTGCTTGACGTCAGACCACTAAACATGTTAGGATTGACAATTTCCAGGTTCAGATCTAAAGGAAATCGCTCAATACGGGCCGCCTAGATGATTACTGTGAGTGAAAAGTTAGATTAGAGCCCAACGTTGTGCGTACATGGATTTACGCGAACTTGTGAGTTTGGTGAAATTTCAAGGTTTGGTGCAGTTGGAAATTGAAAGATGAACAGTCCAACACCTCCAAATCAGACCCTCTAGACCCGTCCCTATGTATATATGTCCGCGGCGCACTCAGATTTAGATTATTGAACTAATTGTCCATTAAGTTTGAATCCATTGAAACGTGTCATACCATTTCTTCCATATATATGAACATACATGTACATGAAGACGCACATTTAATTCCCTCGAATGCGCAACAAATGTACCATGCACATGCAGAGTACGTATACCATCATCAGTTAGTATTTATAATAATAGCTTATAATCAAGGTGTGTGAACCATGTAACACTGCTATTGGTATTATATGTTCAAAGCTGGAAAACTTATTCAAAATATAAATAGTTGGTATGAACACTTGTCTCTATTTCTCGAACCACTGGATCGGACGTCAGTAGCACCAATCAGAACTCACTATTAGTAGCACCAAATAAAAAAGTGTAAAAGAAACAATTAACATACCATATATGTAGCGCAATGCAAGCGGGGAAGCATTAAAGAGATTCTGTTTCCCAGATGAGGATATCCCCATATAATTTTGACATAATTATTCTGATGCGACTATTGAAAATGCCGCTATTGTACAATGTCATTCTGAATTGCAAAGTTCTGCATATATAAAACACAGTATATTATTGGTATTAAACCATACTATGAAACATTGTGCCAATAATTTATCAAATTTCACTGTTTCTACTGTACCAAAAAGCAAATGTGGCCATTGACATTGAAATCATTGAACATGAACATAATTGACCATAGCAAAATATCAATGTCCTGTAAACATTGTACTAATATGAACATTTACCATTGTATATTGCAATTGCAAACTTGGTCCACACCAAATCAAGTTATTTTGATAACAAGACATAGTCTCGAAGCTTCTCATAATGGCCAGTACATGTATGTCAGCTCTAAAATAAAACATACATGTATATTAAATCAGAATATGGACTGTACATGAAATTAACATATATGTATGCTGTCTCTAGTATCTCAATCATATTCACATAATTTAATATCATATCCGGTGTTGTCGCATGAGAAATGGGAATATAAATGACACTGAATTTCCAAGTGTTTAAACCTTTCTTCCAACCAACTTGCAGGGGTGGTGCCAGATTTCCCAGATACAAGGACAGTCAGAAGGACCATGATCCCCGACGTGAGGGGGCTACATTGCAGATTATCCCAATGGGGAGGGGGCTAACCCTTGTTGATTGATCGATTGTTTATTCGAGGCATTGTTTAAAAGATTGGAACTGACATACTTGGTAGCATGCCCACCATAAAACATATTTACATTATACATATATAAATATATATATGCAAGTATCCACCCGTCAACAAAATAAACAATACAAAAAAGAAACCACTCGCATATATAAGAGTATATTAAGAGAATGCACTGGCATAATGTCATTAACACTTTCATGACGGGAGCTGCGCTGGTGCATTACAGATCATGTGCCAGTGCATTCTCTTATATATGCGAGTCTCGTTTCATCGGCTCGAATATTTAATAGAAAGCATTGGCTTAAAAGATCAAGGTAAATATTGTTAGACCAATTCATTCTAAAAATATGCAAGGTGCCCCATGGGTAATTTGCATATCCCATATAAAAATCCCCCTTGGTTCCACCATGGTAAAACACCACGGTAAACCATGGTAAAACAAACCGAGATATTTTGGCCACCCATCGTGGTGTCACCATGGTGGTTTACCATGGTGGTTTACCATGGTTTTACCGTGGTGGTAATACCGTGGTGGTTTACCGAGGTGTTACCATGGTGGTAAACCACCGTGGTAAACCACCTTGGTAAACCACCATGGTGACACCACGATGGTTGGCCAAAATATCTCGGTTTTTTTTACCATGGTTTACCATGGTGTTACCATGGTGGTATACTTTGGTTTACCGTGGTGTTACCATGATGGTGTACCGTGCTTTACCGTTGTGTTACTATGGTTTACCGTGGTGTTACCATGGTGGTATACTGTGGTTTACCGTGGTGTTACCATGATGGTATACTGAGGTTGACCGTGGTGTTACCATGCTGGTATACTGTGGTTTACAGTGGTGTTACCATGATGGTATACTGTGCTTTACCGTGGTGTTACCATGGTTTACCGCGGTGTTACCATGGTGGTATACTGTGGTTTATCGTGGTGTTACCATGATGGTACATGTATAATGTGGTTTACCGTGGTGTTACCATGGTGGTATACTGTGGTTTACCGTGGTGTTACCATGGTGATATACTTTGGTTTACCGTGGTGTTACCATGACGGTATACTGTGGTTTACCGTGGTGTTACCATGGTGGTATACTGTGGTTTACCATGGTGCTATACTTTGGTTTAACGTGGTGGTTTACACTTGTTAACCATGGTAATTTACTGTGGTTAACCATGGCAGTTTACTGCAATATTGCTACATGTTACCATTTCATGAGATTCCATCCACAGCCATGTAAATTATTAAATGTTCCGTGGTTCGATCTGTACACCGGAGCTTCTAACGCTCTCCGCTATACACCCCACCCACATATTAAGCTCATTTTGAGAATGCACGAGTACGATGGCTAACGTTCTGAAATGCATATCAACTGAATTTTAATCAAGAAAAGTTACTATCGGCTCATCGGGGGTAATGTCGATGGTTGTGATCGATATGAAAATGATTTTTCTTTCAGATGATACCGGATTGCATCGATAACAACCATCGGCATTACTCCCAGTGAGCCGAGTAACTTTTATTTATCAAAATTCAGTTGCTATGCATTTCAGAAAATTCAGCCATCATGCTCCTTCTCTACTGTAGGAGGTTTAGCGTATGTTGTGGGTTGGTGTATAGCGGAGCGCGTTACAAGCTCCTGGGGATCAGCATGTGTTAAATGTAATGAACAATTAAAGATCATTGATAACAGATCTTAGACTTATTAGAGCAAAGTTGTTAACATTGCGAGTATACACCTTGAGAATGGCAGCAACAATTAGCATTATTATTTATTTGAAAAAACCTGTGTTCTCAGGGAGTTTCGTCGTAACTGAAATTGTCACTATTGTTTTCAGGGCCGGGAAACTCCGTCACGTGACCGCTAATTTCGTCACCAAAATTTCCGAGTAAAACACAATGTTGTCTACTATATGCTTGTTTTTCAGAACTGCGGAGTGGCGCAGAGGACAGTTTGTAGTTTTTGACGTGTATTGCTTATTGCTTAAATTTATAAAATATTCAAGTGTTTGACTGATACCTAAACAAAAAAATATATATTTGGACAATATTCGAATGTGCGCATAATTGTTTTTTGTTTGGGCATCAGTCAAACACCTGAATATTTTATAAGTTTATACAATTATCCATACACGTCAAAATATATAAATATATCAAAGATATCATTTATCTCGCGAGGCGAAACAGATCAAATGGAACCACAAGTGTACACAGTTTGGTTAAGTGCGGTCGGTCCGTTAATAGATTGATTTTTTTTATTTAAAACCAATAAAATGACATAGCTGTAGCACGTTACTAAAAGCTTGTGATGGATTCAGTATTACTAGTAATGTGTGTCCCAGAATTAGATCCGTATCTCCGAGATTATCCGTCATTTCATAAATATATCTCAACAATATCAGAGCGTCAAAAGAATAGCAGACTCCGTAACTGGGCGATATGTCATGCGGCATGGTTCTCAAATCATGTTGCGATGAAAATTGAAGAATAGCTGTAGTACGTTACTAAAATCTTGTGATGGATTCAGTGATAATGTGTGTAACAGGATTGGATCCGTATCTCCGAGATTATCCGTCATAAATATATTTCAATATCACAGCATCACCGGCGTTCCGATCAAAATAATAGCAGACTCCGTAACTGGGTGATATGTCATGGCGACATGGTTCTCAAATCATGTTTCGATGAAAATTGAAGATTATGATCCATCGTCCTTTTTACTTGTACTTGTATGTTGTACTAGTAGCCAACAAACTTGTGACTCATGAGTCATGCATGACTGATCTGTGACGTCATAATTCCGACTAATTCTACATAATTGTATGTCTCGTAAGCATAGTCACCAGTGGTTGACTATTGTCAGTCTTGTGAGTTAATTGGACGGTTTATAATTATTTTGTGAAGTATCTGTCTATTGAAATTCTCAACATTCACATTGTCGTGCATGTCAACACTGGTCAAGTGTAATCCCACTAGCACTGAACTAATTGACTCAGCCTGTTTTCGGAGTTTATAACATCTTGTCCCTTCATATACAAACATAATCCAGACAGTGCTAACAATATTCCAGGTTATTAAGAAGCAAGTTAGGTCCAATTATTGCAAAAACAATCTAAAACAAGAACAGTTTACTCGAACAACAAAACGCACATGGGTCGTAAACCGGAAGCACAATTTCGGGATCCCACAATTTCGTACTATAAACCTCGTACCATAATGCCTTATTTAAGTTGTTTTTCTTTGGTGTGTTTTTTGCTTGCGTTCTCTCTCCCTCTTTATCTCCCTCTTTCTCTCTCTATCTCTCTAAGGGTGGCCATGAGAGAGATTGGATAGTTGGGTAGTAGTGATAATTATTTATTTCGTTGATAACAAGAATAAAAACATAAGAACATTAACATGAACTTGAATGAATATGAAAAATTACGATGACTAAATGTGACGATCGAACGGAGTGACGGAATGAATATGATGCATGACTATGACGAACGTATATGACGGAATGAATATGATGAATGAATATGACTCTATTGCATGTAAGGATATACGCACCGCCAATAAACACTGTTAAAATATATTTCGGCCAGTTTGACCGAAGTTGAATTTTACAAAAAGTGAGCATATTATATCATCACTATTGAAACAGGTATTCCACGAAGCACCAGATCAGATATGGACTCCAGGAGGACAATGCGAGCCCATGTAAACCTTCCGGGAAATGAATAACGTATTTGTGTACCGTACATCTTAGATTTTCAAACCAGAGCTGTTTTTCCCCGAAAAGAGTCATAATTGTGGAAATATCTAAAATACGTAATTGTGAGATGTAAATTGTACATATTGATAAATATTGCCTGTTGTGTTGGAAGCAAACAGTACTAAATTATAACATTATAAAAGATGTATTAAAGGTAAACAAAGTCTTCCAAACAACTCCATTCAGTTTATATATTTATTCCATACTAAAACATATTCCTATTAATTATTACATTATATACGTTTGTTCGTTAAAAGTTATAACTGAGATATCATTTATAATAATTAATAATATATTCACCTCGCGATCTAAACATTCTTATATTATGGGATACAGCATTACATATACAACTATTGACACTGCAGTAAAATAGTAATGTGCTGTAGTATGTAAACCTGCTACATGTATACTGTGACAAGCTACGTATATTGGTACAATATGGCAGCATGTTATAAACAATTATTGACTCACCATATACCATTGTATATATTGTAAATAATAAATTAATCGAAGCATGTAAATACCATTGTAGATGCACGAGACCCACAATATGGTAAATAGCTTGTGGTTGAAGGTCAAAGTAAAATGTAATAGTGGTACCTTGATTGAAAACTTCACTGGTGCTGTGATACCACCGTGGTTATACTTGGTGAGACCATGGTTCACCTTGGTAGAAAAACTTTACTGTGCTACCACCGTGGTGATACCTTGGTAGAAAAACTTTACTGTGCTACCACCATGGTGATACCTTGGTCGGGTTTGGTCCCACCATGGTTTTACCTTGGTACAAAAACTTTAGTGTGCTACCACCGTGGTACCACCTTGGTGCCACCATGGTTTCACCTTGGTACAAAAACTTTACTGTGCTACCACCGTGATACCACCTTGGTACCACCGTGGTGTTTTCACCGTGATGCCACTTTACTGTGCTACCACCATGGTGAACCAAGATGTCACCATGGTGAACCAAGGTGGTACCTTGGTGAAACCATAGTTTCACCAAGGTGACACCAAGGGGGATTTTTATATGGGCATATATGTATACCTGTATAAGAGAATGCATTGGCACAGGGTTTTAGCAAAATTTCAGGAAGCTGCAGTCATAAAATATATAATGCTACACTAAGTGAACCTTCAGACCACCACGATACAATTGTAAGTGGAAAGATTTCCGTCGTAGGAAGTAACCGATAGTTGGACTGCACATGCTCACGTCAAAAATATCAAGCACAGTTTGATTTTAGATGCGAAATCGTGGCGTATCCTTGGTTACCTACACTTGCGACGTAATCGCAGTCGTTTGTACGTAAAATCGTAGCTGGAAATGACCGTAGGGTAGTCAATCACATGCTTTAGGAACAACCTACGATATCATAATGTACGACGACATCGCAATCGTCTGAACAAACTATCCATTATCTCGTCGGGCCCGATTCCTCCACTTACGAATAAATCGTGGTCGTCTGAATGTTCATTAAGGCAGCTCCCAATGAGTCCCATCATGAAAGTGTTACACATTTACATGTACTAGTAGCTAGGTCAACATAAAAAGAAACTATAGAAAGGCGCGAAAAAAATTCAAACGCTACCCCTCTGAACACAATAAGGCACGTATGCTCGAAAATAGACGCTCATATAAATGCACACAGCAAAACAGTAAGCGAACACATAAACTTAATCTGAGGAAAAAAATACATAATTTAAAGGGAAAATCAAGCAAAGAATTTTGGAAACTAATCCGGGAACTAGATGGACAAAATTGTAAAAGGCCCCCACCCCCTGCCCCAGAGTTTCAGAAGTACTATGAATCAGTTGAACGCGACATCGCCGTCGAAATCAGCGGTCAACATACGCATGGGGTCCTAATGAACACATACTTACCATCGAATACTATAGATAATTTGCTTCTGAATGCTGAAATATCCCTTAACGAAATCGAGTATGCAGCAAAGAGCCTTAAAAATGACAAAGCATCAGGTTTCGACTCAATACCGAATGAAATGATCAAGCATAGTATAAAGAAATTAGGATACTTCTATAAGAAACTGTTCAATACAATATTAGAAACAAGCTGTATCCCAAATGACTGGGCGATTGGTATGATCCGACCCATCTATAAGAAAGATGACCCGGATAAACCTGAAAATTACAGGAAAATCACACTTCTATGCACGATGTCAAAACTGTTCACGAGTATCATTTGCAATCGCATAAATAGTTTTCTTCAGAATAATAACCTTCAGTCCGAAGCGCAGGCGGGGTTTCGCAAAGGATACAGTACGATTGATCATATATTCTCCCTACATGCGCTCACCCAAATAATGAAGCTCAATAAGAAAACTCTATTTTGTGCATTCATCGATTTTTCACAAGCCTTTGATAGTGTTTGGCGAGAAGGTCTTTGGAGAAAACTTCTACATTTTGGCGTAAATGGAAAAATCCTGAATACTATCAAGAGTATGTACCATAATTTAAAGATGTGTGTGATGACCGATGAGTCATCTGGGTTTTTCTCAAGTCTAATTGGCCTAAAACAAGGTGATTGTCTCTCACCGATACTTTTCGCCATGTACATCAACGATATCGAGGAATACCTACAAAATTGTTACTGTAGGGGTATAGACATAAGTAAAATAAATGGCCATGAAACAGGGGTATATATGAAGTTACTCCTATTAATATACGCTGATGATACAGCTCTAATGTCAGACTCCCATTCCGGTTTACAAAATGCCTTAAATCACTTCGCATCGTACTGTGACACATGGAAGCTAAGCATCAATGCCTCCAAAACTAAAATCATGGTTCTCGGTAGAAAACCAAAACAAAGAAAATCAATGTCATTCAAAATAAACGGTAACGAAATTGAGATCGTGGATAGCTTCAAATACTTGGGCACGTGGTTTAGTAAAAACGGATCATTTAGCAGGGAACGAAACATGAGATGTAAAGATGCAAAGAAAGCTATGTACGCACTCATAAGTAAAGCCAGACAAAATAACCTCTCCTATGACAGCGTTCTTGAAATTTACGAAAAAGCAATAACTCCCATAATGACATATGGAGCCGAAGTATGGGGGTTTGAAAACACCACCTGCCTAGAAAAGCTAGAAATCTGGTTTCTTAAATTTGCACTTAACCTGCGCAAAACCACAAATACATGTTTTATTTATGGGGAGACGGGTATATGCCCAATTAGCCAAAAGATACAACTACGATGTCTAACATATTGGAATAAACTTATGAACATGCAGTGCAATAGACTCCCACTTATACTCTATTATGCACTGTATAGCTACCACTGCACAAACAACTGGAGACATGGATGGATTGACTTTATACGAACAAGCCTAAATAATCTCGGCCTATCCATTATTTGGATAGACCAAGCAACTATCAACCCACCATCTTTCAATAGACTCATCAAAGATCGAATACAAGACGCATTTTTACAATCATGGCATGGTGATATAGTAAAATCCAATAAATGTGCCTTCTACAGAATCATCAAGACTGACTTTTCTAAGGAAATATATATCTCATTAGAAAACCAAACAGTAGTAAGGCGTCTGATTAAATTCCGTACAAGAAATCATAACTTACCGATCGAATCCGGATCGTGGGCAAAAAAAGACTACTCCGATCGAAAATGCACGCTGTGCGACATTGAACTTGGTGATGAATACCATATCATACTCAAATGTGAAAAACTATGCGATTTGAGACGAAAATATCTTAAATCATACTACTACACGCGTCCAAATGCCCACAAACTCAATGCCCTCTTCACGTGCACAAATAAAAGAACCCTCACCAATCTTAGTATGTTCATCCGAGACGCCCTCCGCCTAATGGAGCCCCCTGTGGCATAACCACGCGAACCTTGAAGCACACACCCCCAACTAAATCACCTCACGTACGCCCACATCCCACCCTTCCCGAACGTGCACATGATTATTGAACTATATATATTTCTTTCAACCGCATTACCATCTATTTGTATATATTGACGTGTATTCATAACTACACTCTGTTATACCGGACACGTCCGGCGATTTGAGATTAAAAATTCTGATTCTGATTCTGATAAAAAATAACTAATTAAAAAATAAAAGTTTAAGCCTATACCTGACGACCCCATATTTTTCTGATACTTGGTGTGAACAAGAAGGAATTTCAGTCATATCCTTGTCGTTAGACGCTTTGTATTATTACCGATGTCAAGCTTTGTTTAGACAGTGTCACACTGAGTGTGTGTCTGTGTGTTGTGAATACAGGCCTTCCAAGCAGTGAGTGATAAAAAATTAAAATAATTGTTTTATTAATATTTACCTATAAGAAGACCTATTAATAAAACATTTATTTTAACTATTTATCACTCACTGTTTGGAACTTGAAGGCCTGTGGTTGTGAACAGAACATAAGTTGTAAACAATAATTTAATAACAATAATTTAAAATAAAAAATAACACCCATCATTACAAGGAACCCATCAGCCTCCACCAATTAACTCTTATTAAACATAACTTCTGAATATAAAGAAATAGTAAGTTGATTTGTGAGAGAATTCTCAGAGTTAACAATGTTGTTTTTTTCCGTCGATCAGACACGATAGAGACTATCCCTAGAAGCTCACATGTTTCGTACATTCGTACATTAAATAATTCATACCGTGTTGAAAGAATAAAATGTAAATGTCTAAGAGTTCATTATGTGGTTTATTTTGCGGCCTATGTTCAATTTTCTCCGAATTGAAAAATCAAGATTAATTTATCAGATTAAATAAATAAATGCGTTTTCAAATTGTCGATGTAAACTAGCTGACATGATGATGACCTCTAGCTTTCTCTCCGTAGAAATAGGCCTACCAATTTCTTCTAGGTTCACCATTTTTTTCGCCTTCTCCGACTATACTACATAGTAGTATTTTTTGTGGTGTACATCAAAGTCATATATCAGGACACTTCATGTTCTTGATATGTGCCAAGGACGTGAGGGTGCCTTAAAGTGTGACAATCTCTTGTGTGTTGGTGGCCAGGCATTGCTTTTCGCAGGCCGAATTATTTAATTATTGAGAAAAAGCTTTCATTAGAAAATAAGGTACGGATATCACGCTCCGGGTTATTGATAACGTTATCACCTAATTTACGCAAAGCAGATACAACATATTTTATTCAATCCAAAGGCTAAGTATGAATACAAATAAATGCGATATACCATGAAGCTACAACAATACAGACCAAAACATCAGTCAAGTATTCTGGGCCCATTTTGACCACGATTGCATGGAGAAAAGTAACCTACTCAATAAATATAAATGATGGAATGGAAATTACCTTCAACTATAAGATGCAACGTATCATCGGCACCTTTGTTACGGGTTATCACAATTTTATGCATTCCAGGTAGAGCTTGCGAGCTACCGATTTTCGATCCTTTAACCCTTTACCCAACAAACCGGCCAAAACCGGCCAAATAAAGCTTCAACAGCCTAAAATATCTTCGGTCTGTCTCAATAGAACCATACAAATATGGATATCATTGGAACCGGCTCCTTGACCACATTGTGATAGTTACAGTTAGCCATGTGCCAATGCATTCTCTTATATATGCGAGTCGACCATAGGTCGCCTCGCATATATAAGAGAATGCATTGGCCTAAACAAAATCTTTTTTTAAACACTTTTTACCATTTTTTCTTACATTCTTTAACAATTTTATAATTTTTAATGTGTTAAGCCAATGCATTCTCAATGCATTCTCTTATATATGCGAGGCGACCTATGGTCGACTCGCATATATAAGAGAATGCATTGGCACAGGGCCCTTCTGTTGGGTAAAGGGTTAACAATCTGTTGACTTCGGACGCACTATGTCGTTGAAATGGATAAGTGCCTCACATGGGGAGGTTATGCCACACGCAGGACTCGGAGGACAGGACGACGGCAATGATATCTATGTTGGTATGTAATTTTTGCCTGTGCGGAAAATTACCGAAACGTAGATCGGCTCATATATCTCTTGGAAGCTACAGTGAAATACTATTTTGTTATTTCATTGTAGCTTTCGTTATTTCACTGTAGATTGACGAATGACGTTATCCATTGAAAGCGGTTTGCTACATATTAGCTGATCGGTGTCAGAATTTTCCGTATATTGTTTAATTTGTTGTAGTATTAAAAGTGAAAACGCTACATAATTTACAACTTTAAGCAGTAATAAGGCGCATGTAATAAAAATAATACCTACAGTTTTTTGTTTGAATGCCTTAAACATCCCATTCGAGTCTGGACAGAAATATCGAAATCTACAAGCCGCTCGTGAAAATTCGATATTTCTTTCCAGACACGCATGATATATTTCTGTATTCAAACAAAAACTGTAAGTATTCTCGATATAATTTTTATTATGAAACAAGTCACTAAGCTGGTGCACCCACAGTCTGTGTTAACTGAAATAAATTAAACTATAAATAAAATTTATCTATCTTTTGTGGTGGAGTAGCACCAATGAAACACTAAGATATCATCCCCTATATATAGCTGCACGGAGAAGCAAACTAATATTTTGAGTGTAACATTGTTGCTGAAAACTTTCACACATGCGCTATTTATGCTAGTTCGAGTAATACATCGCCCCACCATGCATGTCCCTCTTTCTGATATTCTTAATGATTTTTGTTTATTCTGCTTTAACTGTCGATGGCACCGTTAAAGACCAATACATATCAACTATTACCCAGCCCTTCTACCACCAAGCATAGCAAAATGCATTAAGTTGCTAGGTCCTAACGACAAAGCTGCTTTTTCAAATTTCATATGTAATTCGAGATATGCTATATGTGGGACATCCAAATGGTAATATGTTTCTGTCAATGCAATTTAGTCGAGAATAGTCAGACAGCCAGCATAGACCACCCCTGGTCATGTGGTCCTGTTAAATTGATATGGTGCTGGTGGGTCCTGCTGAATTGCTATGATAACGTTACAGCAAACTGATGCTGTTAAGAGAAAGTACCGTTATTTTTTCTCTAAAATTGTCATTTGGATAATCCGAACATATCTAGGAAAAGTCATTATGTGTATCAAGCATTCAAAAACATATATATTGCGAACTATTTTAATACTGGATGTATTGCAGTTGTTGCAGATCAACTACGAGCAGTATGGCTATTCGAATCGTTTTGCAAACACCAGCGGAGTCATTATTACGTTTGGCAAAAATATATATGTTCTTGAATGTTTAATGCAGACACTGGCTTTTTTTTCTAAAATCTTTCCGATTACCCAAACACCGATAAATTGACAACTTTAGAAAAAATAACGCTACTATTACGGCATCAATTTGCCCTACCAACATCATAGCAATTCAACAGGACAGGACCACCAACATCATATCAGACTAACAGGACCACTTGACCAGGGTGTTTATATCCCATAGGGATCACCAAAATAAACAGAATATTGCATGTAATATTTTTTGTCGCTTGCTCGCCGCACTGTGCATGGGGCTCGCCATGGGTTAGCCAGGGCCACTTGCCCAGGGCTATGGCAAAGCGAAGCAAAACAATGCTGAAATTAATTTTTCGCAATCATCCACTTTCCTCCTACGAGGCATAAACTGTTGAATATGAAACGGTTGAATAGCGTAGATATTAAAGTTTCATGCCTGCTGCCTCAACGACACAATCATGCCTATACTATTGCTCAACTGATATATTTCCGGAAAAGTCTGCTTCAACACAAAACGGACTTCCGAAAACAAAAAGTTGTGGAGCTGTTCCACCCATTCTTAAGCAAATGTTTTTTGTTTCAGGTCGAGCTAATCATGAGGGTGACATGGTCCCAGGGAAGGTTATGCCGAAGGAAGGCTGCATATACATTTGTTGGTGCGGGAAAGAGGAACATAGGTATTTTTACTACGAGGTCCTAGTTAACAGAGATAGTCTGAATATCACGTGGACAGGAGATTCGGCTGGAAACTTCCCTGCAGTAGCAGTAAAAGGTGGTCAACAGAGGGATGGAACACCACTCTACGTGGCACGTGCAGTCGCGCCTAGGGGTGGCATGACGCCCGGGAAACTAAACACCTCACATGGGTGTTGCCGTATACCGTATGATGGGAAAGAGATTGCCTGCACATCATACGAAGTGTTGCAGATAGTATAATATAATATGTGAAGACTGCAGCACCCATGATTAAGTGGTCTTGCTTCATTTTCTATGAAGCTAGTGGGTCTTGCTGAAGATGCTTGTAGGTAATAGAGATGAAAAGTACCGTTATTTTGTTTGTGTTTGGCTGATCTGAATAAAACGAGGAAACGCCATTATGAGTAAATCTCATTCAACAACATGTACAGTAATGCCCTAAATAATCGACTCCTTAACTGGTGACAGCAGGATTATGGGTAACTTTTCAGGACATAGTCGGAAATATGGCTTGTTGCCATTCATCGGAAAGCTCTCAGTGAGAGCTTTCCGATGAATGGCAACAAGCCTTATTTCCGACTAAATCCTGAAAAGTTACCCATAATTATGCTGTGGTTAAGGAGACGATTATTTAGTTGCATTGCAGTATTTTGTGAACTATTTTCATAATATAATGACTGTTTACAGTTGCCGCAAATCGGCCATAATTGAGATGGCTATTTCTGTCGTTTTGCAAACACCAGCGCCACCATCATTAACCCTTTGAGTGCCAGGTCAATTTTTGTATCAACCCATATACCCTTTTTTTTTTTACAATTTTAATAATTTATTCTTATATTCTTTAACAGACTTATTTTGTAGGTTTAGGGCCGATGAGATCGGCCCCTGGCACTCAAAGGGTTAAAACATTGTAATATATACATGTATATATTTTCTTGAATGTGTCATACATGCACTGGCTTTTGCAAAATCGCTGAATTGTCACCGCAAAAATGACAACTTTAGGAAAAAAATAACGGTACTTTTTGTTAACAACATCGCTTTGCCCTACCAGCATCATAGCAATTAGCAGGCCTCACCAGCATCATAGCAATTAGCAGGACCACTTAACTAAGGGTGTGTAAATACTGCAGCATGTATTCACATCCAATGTGAAGTTATGTATTGAGAGATGAATTGATGGAACCAATTTTTTGTTATTGATAACTGTTTCTGGAATGTCCACATATACATTTAGAATATATAACTAAGTGCCGTCGCTTAAACTGTTTATGACCGTCAGGGCAATTTTTAGCATATATTTGGCGAGGAACTGCCTATAGTACTAGCAAAATATATGCAAAATCACCGCGAGTGGACATAAACATTTTTACGCGACAATAATATACAGCTATATATAGAAGCGTGTAATTTTGAACAGTACATTTTTTTTTTCAAAGAGCAACGCTCTGCATGTCTCGGAGGCGTATATATAACATACATTTATGAGTGAAAGGAAGCTAATTGATGTTCACGGCGTGAACAAACCGGAGTTCAAGAAGAAAAGAAATAGTTTTTTCGATTCTTTGAATATCTCCTTGTTCTAATAGTGTATAGCTATTTCAGAACGAAAAAAACAGCATTTCCTGTTATTCACATTTGTATTTGTATTCACACTTGTTTTCAAATTTCGGTCGCCATTTTGGCCGCCATCTTTGATTTGGAAAACCATTTCTTGCATGAGATGTAAGGTAATTACTTCATCTCAGTATTTCCAACTCAACTGTACGCATGGATGGAGTTGTCTCGACAATAATGCCCAATGATGTGAATATGAGGGAATTTCGGTGATTTTTCAAAATCTGTCCGCCATTGTGGGCGCCATTTTGGATTTGGGGGACTTTTATTTGGATATGGTACAAGGAAAGTTCTTCGCCTAAGTGTTCCCAACTTACAATAGTAGGCAGGTGTGGAGTTATCATGACAATAATGCTCACTGATGTTAAAATCAGCGATTTTCGGCGATTTTTTATTTCTGGTGGCCATTTTGGCCGCCATCTTGGATTTGGGTAAATATTCCTCAACTCAGGTATAAGAGGAATCCTAGCTCGAGTATCTCCTGCAAATATATATGCATGGGTGTTGTTATAATAGCAATAACAATCATTGATTCGAAACATAACATCGCGTTATTAACGGAGATTCGGCTTTGACCTATGATACCGGCATTTGGGGAAACGTGATATCGAACAAAAATATCCCGCAATGAATGCATATTATGGTCCCCATGTGTTCGCCAATGACTCCTCTATATGATAAATGTATAATATGACGCAAAAATTATAACATTTTCCCACAGAGACAAACGAAAGGTGGTAACATGTCAGAAAAATAGCATATTTTCACATTTCGGCGGCCATATTGGCCGCCATATTGGATTCTGGTGTCGGATTTTTGGCTAATTGGTAAGGGTTGTATATTATCATAACGAATCGAGCGGAAAACAAGACCGCATGTGCTATCATCTTTACTATAATGGCGATCAAAGAGACCTGGTGCATTTAAAAAAAATGGCCGCCATGATGGACGCCATCTTGTCTGGAGTCTCTGCGGCCACTTTTTTTTCTTGTTAACAAGTGAAAAAAATTAGAGGAGACCTTAAGGAAGAAAATTAGTGGGGTGAAGTTAAGTCCTGGGGGGGGGTGCAGAGGTCGACCAATATCTCCTGGACTAAGTCGACCATATGTCGCCTCGCATATATAAGAGAATGCATTGGCTTAACATATTAAAAATGATAAAAATGTAAGAAAAAATGATAAAATTGTTGTAAGAAAAAATGGTAAAAAGTGTTTTTTTTAGGCCAATGCATTCTCTTATATATGCGAGGCGACCTATGGTCGACTCGCATATATAAGAGAATGCATTGGCACAGGGCATAACTGTAACCATCACAATGTGGTCAATGAACCGGTTCCAATGATATCCATATTTGTATGGTGTTATTGAGACAGACCGAAGATATTTTAGGCTGTTGAAGCTTTATTTGGGCGTTTTTGACCGTTTTGTTGGATAAAGGGTTAACGAAACGGATGTGAACAAACAAGTGTCCATTCACATTCGATCGTGCTATGCATTGTCCAATATCGTCCACGATATGTAACATGTCAATTATTCATGTAGTTATTGATATCGAATGATGCAGTCTCCAGCCCATGCACTTATGGAATATCTTGAGTCATCAAGATTCTTGACTTCCTCCAATAAACCCCTGCGTATTTTTTAAGTCGCTCGACTTGGTATATAATTATGTAGCTTGTCTTCCCTTGGGTGCTTGAGTCTGGTGACCACAATGCACACGGGGGGTAGCAAAACATTCCTCACACATCGAGAATCATTGTCACTGAAAGATCCCAATATGAATTTATGGCTAAGCTCGAGCTGCTCCACTAGTTTGTCGGCATCATCTATGAAAGACAGCTCATCGGATAGTCGATTCTTCCTTTCTGCTAAAGTATGTGACTTTTCGAAACACAAAAGATCTATGTCACCAGCTCGACCACTCGTGGCAGCATTGATATGCTTTCCATCAATGCACATTTTACAGGTATTGTTGTGGTTGTTCACTTCAGAAAAGACGTCAAGTAGAGTAATGCTCTAGGTAATTGACATGTGCAAGAATGGCTTCTTGGCTGAGATTACAGACCTACACGGCACAGCAAAATGTATGCGTGAATCGAGAGGACTTATTTGGGATTTGTCTTTATCGCCTGCGGTTGTGCCCTATAGATTTTTCTGTGCGCCCATGAATCTTTTCCATCTATACTCTCCAAAACTGTTTTACAACTTCATTGTAACGCATTCCTACAATATTATTTGATGAGACAAAACAGCATACACCCATACACAAATAGAAAGCGATGTTTTGCATTGGAAATCTGCCACTACTCACTAATGTATTGAACGCAGCCCAATTCTCTAATAGACCAACTTTACTGAGCTCTTTTACTACATTTGTGAGCCGGGGCCTGTACTATAGATTTACAATTGCCGTGTTTGAACACGTGTAGAAGGTTATGTGGGGCACACAGAAGGTATCGATTACCATAGACCTCCACTCTTATTCTTACAGTGAAAAGGCGACTTCTTGCAACACCTCGTTTACATGCATGGTGACCAATAAAATAATAGGTTTACCACATGTGACTTGATTGACCAATGACAAAAACTATTCATCGGAGACACTCAGTGATATGTTATCGCTAGTGCATGGGTAATCCGTGTTCAATTGTATTAGTGGTAATCGGTATCCTTTAAATAATCGCTCAGTGAGTACGCCGCAACCGTTCGTGCATTGTGTTATATGTCATCAATGGTTATCGTCTGTTCCAACAATTCAAGTTTTAAGATGTATTTCAATTTCTAGTTGCGTTGTCATGCCAAATTGCTAGAGTATTATATTGAATACCATTCTGATCAAACCCAATCACCCATCGGTAATGCGCACACGGGTATAATCTACTCTATTACAATACAGTGGTATATTGCACTTCGCGCCTCCCGTGTACCTCCCATAACCTTGTACACCTGTTCAAACACGGCAATTGTAAATCTATAGTACAGGCCCCTGGATAGCTGCCTCTTCGTGTGTGAGATTCCCATGTTCAGGCGTCGGTGTCAAAATGACACAAGTTTTCAGCGGCGTTGAAGAGGTTTATTACGCCACACCGTGGTGTTGCTTGGTACGCAGATTTTCATGTTCGAGCGGACGATCGATAATCCACTGGGTGAATGTATTATGGTTAGGTATTTCGTACTTGAGTAAAATCGTTCCGATAGATTGACGATAGTTCAACAAAGATTAGCACATGTGTTTACGTCACCAGTGTAATTGTGGGGACATGTTTCTATTATGAAGGTTCGCAATCCCGAAGATCCACTATTCCGAAGGTTCTCTATTCTGAATACTTGCTATTTCGAAGGTTTACTATTCCGAAGGTTCGCTATTCCGAATGTTCTCCATTCCGAAGGTTTTTGTTATTTTTAGGTTAATTCTATATTCTAAAGTATTGAGAGGGTTCATTATCACGAAGATTCTTTTCATGGAGTGTGCGCTCACATCCGAACTGATCCTGCGCGCATACCGATACAGATACAGGAGGAAATAACTTAGAACATTAAATGTGATTTTGTTTTGTTTTCGCAGGTTTTCTTGAGATTTAATGTGATTACGTGGGCCCATACCTTTGAATTCTTGGCATATAATATGAATGTTGTGGTATATATGGACCCTTCTGCATTGGGACATGACACAGGTACAGTTGACTTAAGTGCTGTTCTGTGCGGGCTCCAATTTGGGGTTCAATATTTCAAATCTGGACATATAATATGAATATTGGGGGGGGGCATGTGGGGGGGGGGCATGTCTCTATTCCGAAGGTTCACTATCCCGAAGGTACACTATTCCAAAATTTCTCTGAATGTTCGCTGTTCCGAAGGTTCACCAATCCGAAGGTTCGTTATTCCGAAGGTTCTCTATTCCAATGGTTTTTGTTATTTTAAGGTTAATTCTATTTTCTAAAGTATTGAAAGGGTTCATTATCACGAAGATTCTTTTTATGAAGGAAATAACTTAAAACATTAAATGTGATTTTGTTTTGTTTTCGCGGGTTTTCTTGAGTTTAATGTCATTACGTATGACCTTATTTCTCATTACATATTCACGCCAAGCAGCCCACACAATTGCTATGTTTCCTGCGATTTAATGTCATTACGTGTGACCTAATTTCTCAATAATCTGCGGCAAGAGTACGCCTGCTAAAGGCGAATTATAACAGTGGGACTATAACGCTCAATGAATACGGGAGGCTATAACAAACTTCGCAGCAGGATATCGCTGAATAGACGAGTATGAGATGAGCCTAACTGCAATTGTGACTTTGTTTAGAGGCCCACTTAATTTTGGAGTCATTCATTTTTGTTATATTATATACGGTTTTAAAAACAATTTATGCCATAAAATTTGAATAAAATACTCTAATTCATCACCATTTGAAACGCAAAATACTTCTATCTCCTAGTTTGAAACACCTTTAAAAAACTGCGACAAGTCGTGCGTTGTATATCTAGCAAGTGGCAACTAACATGTCCTCTTCGGCTTTCCATAGATTTCAACGTAATTTGATACTTAGGGGTATTTGTGTCCGGGAAGTGTTTTGGACGGGTCAAATCGTGACCCCGACCTGACCTTGACCTTTAAAAATGTCAATGCAAGGTCAATTTGGGTAAAACGGACGAATTTCGGCGAAATTTGATACCTAGGGATACTTTTGTCCGGAGAGTCTTTTGAATGGGTCAAATCCTGACATCGGCGTGACCTTGACCTTCAATGTGGTCAATCAAAGGTCAAAAGGGTAAAACGGATCCATGACTTCGACGAAATTTGATACCTATGGGTACTTTTGTCGGGGGAGTGTTTTGGACGGGTCAAATCATGACTCCGACCTTACCTTGACCTTCAAAATTGTTAATTAAAGGTCAAGTTGGGTAAAACGGACGGATTTCGACGAAATTTGATACCTAGGGGTACTTTTCTCCGGGGTGGGGGTGTTTTGGACGGGTCAAATCATGACCCTGACCTGACCTTGACTTTCGAAATAATCAAAGGTCAAATCGCGCCTTTCTCCGGAAATCAGATGGGAAACAGCCCGGACGAAGTCGGGCCCATCAGCTTGTGTAATACAGAAGACAGTTTGAAGAATGTAATGTATAACACGAGAAACAGGAAAAACTTGAAATATGGAAGTATGCAAATTTCCCACATAAAATTTGAAAGCTAGTTTATAGTATAATTATATTATAATTTATATTTATGGCAAAAATATGATCTTGGTGGCGTTATCATTTCTGACTATGGTTTTCTTGTTCTCACTTTGCCGACGAGCCTGCAAAAATATCGCCTGCAAGGTGTGATCGTCGCGCCTATAGTCTGTATTAATTAAATAACAGTTTTCCCGGCTCCCGTTTGCAATGTTGTTTTAGCATGCCGCTAAACGAGTTTCACATGAGTCGTTATCAGATGAGCGATTTTCATGTTCGCTCAGTGAAATAGTAGTAAACTGTTATTCGTATTGAGCGATCGTATTGCGCTATAAAACCCCCCATGTCTCTCCAAAGTTGATCATATTCAATGTTCTATATTCATCATGGCAAGTTCTCAAGTAAATGTATTCTTCATCGCCATCAATCGAGGAGGCAAACACCTGGTCTTCAACGACTTCAAATTCCGCATCAAGTCACGTCGATTCCAGAATGTCCACTGGGTGTGTTGTAAGTGCCACCATCAACACAAAGAACGAGATAGTTAGTTCTTCAATGAGTCAACACAACCATCTAGCCGATTCTGGGTACGACACATGCATTTTCTTATTTCAAATTCTTATAAAGAGCATCCATTCTTCTCTAAACAAAACGCCAGACAATAAAGAGCGTTCTAATTTATAATAATCTTTAACTGATATATCTATATACAAAAAAATAGACATCAAATCTAATTTTATTTCTTTTTAACAGGTTATGGTTGATGCCTTCGTCGCATATCTCAAGCAGTCTGTCCGCAGTGGCTCTAGACCCGTGCCGTCTATATACCAAGAGGAAATCGGCAGCCTAAGAACTGATGAAGTAGATCCGATATAGTCATCAGCCGAGTTCCGACCTTCTACAGCATGCGATCTGCATTATACCGTTCCCGCTCCAAAACGAAGCCAAAGTTGCCAAAAGCGAGAACCGAGATACAGATACCAGAACGTTACTCAACAACAACCACCGGCGAAGTTTTCCTGCTATCGTCAGAAAGAGACAACGACATCATGATATTCGCGACAGCCAGCAATCTACAAGTTCTTCAAGACGCCGACACCTGGTTCTGCGATGGTACCTTCGACAAGAGTCCGAATCTCTACCACCAGATGTACACGATACATGCGTTCGTCGACAACAAGATGTTGCCACTTGTGGTTGGATTCCTGTCGAACAAGAATCAGGCGACATACACCAGATTCTTCCAGACACTAAAACAAAAGGCCAACGATTTCAACATCCAGCTTAATCCACCAACCGTGTTCACAGACTACGAGAAAGCGGCACAGAACGCGATTAAAGACATTTTCCCAACAACACAACTCAAAGGGTGCATGTTTCACTACAGCCAGTGTATATATAAGTATGCTACAGTCACGTGTCATTTGAAGGCAGAGTATGACGAACCAGATTCAGAGATAAGGAACTTAATTCGACGTGCCATCGCTTTACCATTCGTCCCCGTCGACCAGTTGAGCGATGCTTGGCTCAATGTACTAGAAGAATGGGAAGAATATATGGAAACAACAGACCGCCCAATCGACGACCGCGTGACCTCTTAGACATTTCAAGAGAATATTCAGGGAAAACGAGATCGACGTTGTTGAATACTTAGATTCAATCGCTAAATTAGTTCGCCATTGAGCTTTTTGTTAAAGTATTGTCGTGCATTTGTTATATGTTTGTTATCTCCTTGTATGTATTTTATCTATTTATTTTGAATCAATAAATAGATAAAACATGACATAGATTATTTCCTGACATCAACATTGAATCAGCACCAAAGGTTCCAAAACCCTCGTTCCCAAATTGACAAATCATTAAAACCCTACAAAAAGAGAGGACAAACCATTAAAACACCAAAAGAAAAGAGGAATAGACTATGTCGCTTTGGTATTGGACTCAAAATAATATTTTGATCACAATTGCAATGATAGATCGCTGAGACCAAAATCCTGTTGGTCGCTCATTGGGGAACATGGCCTATTACGTTCGATCCGAACAGATTATTTGCCGTCTTTGAGACTTTCAGCCACCAGAAATTGGTTCGTCTCAGATAAAAATCGCGATATCAGGTTGAAATTCTGAGTGCGGTAACCTGTTTTTCTGGTGGCCGAATCAACCCCCATGGTCCTAATTTTCGAAATTTAATTCTTGTGTGATGTTGCTCCGTGATCCAATGCTGTCTGCAGATCTTCGTGCACTGCCAAGCAATTGTAGCACTTATACATGTTTCGTCCTGTGGATGTACATATTTCTCAGAATGTCAATTCACTAGAACGCATAAGAGTTATATAATTTAGCAAAAAGGACTATTCTATTCTGTTAAAATTAGTCATGATCTTCACAATTTGATTGGACGGTATATTGAAATTTAATCAATTCGCATGAGTATCCTACGAATATTGAATTGTTTGACAATATCTAATATACACCGTCATATATTCTTGTTATATTGGCATCCGCGCAACATTTTGCACCGTTATTAAAATATTCTATACCGGGAAATTGTTATTTTAATTATTGTCGATTAAATCAATTTTAGAAGGAACCAAAATGCCATACCATATATAGTCATGATAACAATATCCTGACAAAGTATCATAATAATAATTAAAATCAGTATCGATAACGGCAAAATAGTGCACACTCCAACAGTTTCCTCGCCTCGTTCTTGAAATTTGTCAGACACGTTGGTTTCAAACCTGTTTTTGAAAATAATATCCATACAATCCACAACTAATGTGGTATACACTTCACAAGCGATATAATTCCAAATAGTTAGCTAAATGACGATATTCCTCACGACGTGAATCACTTCGAATGTGAAAGTTGAGCGTAGGAATTGTGTCATGATGCATGACACGCGACGTTGAGGCGACGTCATGTGTCGAGGCGTTTGAAACGATATATCCAACTCAAACTGCACTTTTGTGTTAATATATAGTGTTGAGCTGTACTTATAAGGAATAATCTCTGTTTCCAATATATAATTACTCAGTTTAAAGACATTAAATTGTGCCTAACCACAAACTTTTATAAATATATAAGTTTGTGATTAGGTAAATTCGCGTTGTTGCTGGCCCAGTTTGTCTATGTTGATGACTAAAATTCGCATATACAGGCATGCTGCACTGCGCATACACCTCTGCCTGATCAACGATTATCACAATGTCAATGGACCCTATAACAAAGCATGAGCCTGTGGCGATTACGTATATAACACTAACCGTGTCACTCGTTTCCTAATTAGGAATGCGGAGATTTTTTTTAGTGCAGCCTGAAGGGTCGCGTCACAGTCTGGATCGAACTGAATTAATTATTATTTTATTACGGTTCGGGTATCTATGGACGGACACCATGTCTGAGAAAAATAATCGAATTGCCACTTGATGCCCAAAAAGGAGACTGGTGGGTATGGGGTATGTGCACGAATGACTATCATTGAAGCCCAGGTGGTGGTGTGAAACCTAAATATATATTCGCTTTGGTTATACATGATCCAGTTATTTAAACATATACTTTGCTCATATGTGCATATGTGTAAAGAATGTGCATAAGGTAAATGGGATTGGAGGACAAGTGCTAAATACTTAGCGTCTCCCTCCTCTCACCAATACAGAACACTATAATAATAATACACATAGCTGACAAAAGGCAAATAATGAGTAAATACACATAATAGGCCCGTTACAACATATATCTAAGAACAAAAACATATATATGCGAGATGGAATTCGGGATGTATATGTGAATAGGTATACATGTATCGGAAGTTCGGTAGTGGTGTGCAGATATGGTTATGTCGTGACAGTCACTGATCCAAAGCAAGTAGACAGCATAATTTCAATTATGAGCAATAGACGTGCTGTATAGCTACAACTTTAATTACACCCTCTTAAATTGCTTTTCGTTGTAAAAGTAATTGTATTTATCCCGTGTATAAGTCAACCGTTTTAAACAGATTGATTCAATATTGAGTCTACAATCCCTTCATACATTACAAGCATTATTGCTATAGATAATGCCACGTCAGTTATACCATGGTGGTTATCATGGTTGTATACAGGGAATGGTAGAAGGTTTGTATTAGTCGCATATCTTTCTACTTTCTATTAATATTTTGAACCGAGAGGGCCATCAGTTGGAAAATTTCCAACATAAGGGTGTGTCAGCCTGGAATTTCCGGTGTTTTAAGTATCCGCGGTCATTTATTTGAAGAGCTCATTAGTCCAATATATAGATTGCTGATATCTTTGGAACATAATTATAGAAAAAACGAATGTTGAAACTTATAGTTAATGACGACGTATAGGTACCTGCATGCTGGGACTAGTATACTGTGTATACTAGTCCCAGCTGCATGAATCTATAATAGTACCGCTCTGTCGACTTTGAAGTTTTGAACCACACCATTATAGTCTCATGGGGATTCCTCTTCCCGAATCCCTGGCCCCAATGGCACCGCATTTAAGCCCTCGTCGTTATATTCATGTCTAGATCATGATTATACAAGTTTGGTGAACATCGGAGACACATTTTGTTCATTCACTTTTGGTTCCCATCACCTCACCAGCATTGACTCGAATAAATGCCTGTATCATGGAAATGACTATATACAACTTTGGTGAAAATCTGTGACACAAACATTTATATCAATGTTACTGCCCCTCCACCCTCAATCTCTAACCACCTTAAAATAATATGATTAGATTCATCATATGATTCGTATAATAGAAAAGAATATGTATCAATTTGGCGGAAATAGTTTTATCATTTTTGGTGCCCATCTCCTCCCACCCTGACTCGAACAGTGATTTATATTTTAGGTTGTGATGGCGATACAATTTGGTGTCCGCTATTCATGGTTATCTAAGTCCATGGACAACCCGCTCGAAATATAGCCATTTTAAAAAGAAATTAAAGTGAGTTCAAGAGATAAAGAACACTTTGCCACGACAAATATCCCTTCGTAGCAAGAAGCGCGGGTGGTATCCGATCTTCTAGCCGATGTTACAGTCACCGGTCTCCAATGACCTAGGAAAGTTTGGTCTTTCCACGCAAACTGAAATATCCCTAGAATTTATTAATATCTCACTGTATCTATATCGTCTCGATTGATTTCCCCCGGTGTTGTGTCATAAAATCGCACTTTTTGACGCGAGTGTATTTGAAAACTTGCGTCCGATATCCAAATAATTTCGCCGCCTGGGGAGCCGAATACCGTCACGGGCAATTACTTCATATGACAAGTCAATGACGACAGATCTTTTCACCAAATCGTAGATTGAATATATTAGCAGCTAGTTAGTAGCACCCAGTGAATTGAAGCGGTTAATCATTTGTCATTGTTTCTCATCGCGATCGCACAAATTGGTTGCATCTTAATATTGGTTTTCTGTATGAGAAGGTTGAGTTTATTATTGGCTAGATTGGTTGATCAGGATAATCTGGATATTATCTTTTTGATTCAATATTATGAATTCCCTATATTAATATGTTGATGGACGGGATATGTTTCGTGTTTCTCTTCGTCTTTTCATCCGCAGGTAAGTGCAACTCAATACAAATGAATGAAATAACATATTTGTTTTTACCCTTTCAGTGCCAAGTCCGATTATTGTATCAACCCATATTTCCTTGATTATTTTTCAAATTTATTGAATTATAATAATTTGATACATTGATGGAAAGAGCTCTTAGAGCTCTTTCATCAATGTATCACATTCTTATAATCAATAAATTTAAAAAATGATCAAGGAGATATGGGTTGATACAAAATTCGGATTTGGCACTATAAGGGTTAACAAAAATATATCACTGTATTATCACTTGTGCAACAAGATTCATTGCAAGTCATAACACTGGACACGGTGTTAAGGGGTCCAGAGGGGCACATAAAACTAATATTGTAATATATAGTACCACAAGCGTCCGGGAATTATTTTTATCATATATATTACAAAAAGGGTCCCAAGTCAATTTTCGAGGAAATCAGACCAAGACTGCGGAAAATGGGTTCAAAACACTTTTGTTTTCCCTAAAACATTATTCTTCAAAACTTACATCCATAATATGTGATGAGACGAAATAAGTATGAGAAATTCTAACCACGAATTTAAAACTTAGTCGATTTTTTTCAAAATATCAATATCCCCGTCCAGCAACAGTTACTATCTATTTCTGGACCCAACTGAAACCTCATTTCTAGCTATTTCATTACAACACGTGTTAATGTAACCCTTTCTGTGCCAAGTCAGATTTGTGTATCAACCCATATTTCCTTGATCATTTTTCAAATTTATTGATTATATAATGTGATAAATTTGAAAAATGATCAAGGAAATATGGGTTGATACAAAAATCGGACTTGGCACTGAAAGTGTTAATTAATATACTCGAACAATCTGCATAAATATACCTAGCGCAGCTTGCCAAGAACAAATGTTTGTTCGGGTAACTCTAATGAAAGAAAACTACTGTATTTAGTTTGTATTAACAATTTCACCAAGCTGATTTACGTGTCAAAGTTTCCATCGGCATTCAATTTAACCTGTTTCTTATGTTCTAGATACACGACAAAAACTATACATGTATATACGCCATATACGCACCGTTAGATTCATGTACATAACGCGAAACGTTGTAAATAAAACTCTTCTGTGTAATTATACTCTTCTCCATGCAGAAATGGGGGTGATGAAATAAATATGGAAGCTACTTTCGACTTCGCAGCCAAACGTATTTTCTCTTATTCTCACCTCGCCATATCCTTATCGACAGCGTTAAACAAATAACGCGGAAACAATTAATTTTCATGTTTTTAACTTATTATCACGAATGGGCACAGTATAAGCTCAAACTGTGTTTTTAATTCACCATTATTGTGACTCTCCATTGTGCAAATCAACATCGATCCATTTCTTAAGAATCTACATAAGTGTCACTATGCATGCATGTTATTACATGCAACGATCACATTACTAATATAATGAAGAGAGTTTCGTCCCACATCTCACAACTAAGACGATTCAAATACAGCTGAAGTGCAAATACTTTAGAAACAAATTACAAAACTTACTTTCTACCAATAATGGATTATGCAGATGTAGTTTGGGACTGTGTACCACAATACTGGATGGACAAACTTGAACGTATATACATGTGGACGCCGCCAGAATAGTGACCGGGTTAACCCGCTCTGTCTCCAATACAAATGTTTACTCGAAGTGGGGTGGTCCAACCTTATAGGGAGCGCAGGGAGAAACACCACCTACAAACACTTTTATAAAATAACCAATGAAGAAACTCCAGAATATCTCACCCTACTTCTACCAGCCCGAGCAGTACATGTATCAAATAAATAATACAATTTTAGGCAACCGCGTTTTTTTGCTACTCGTACCACTGGACAATCGCACCTTATAGGAAATATATTCACATCTGTTTCCCTGCTTAAACATACACAAATTTCATCCTGTCATGTTGTTTAAATGTTATGTTACATATTTTGTGCGGGAGAGAGACGTCACTAAATTGAAAAAAACTTGTGTCCAATCCCCATGTATATAATTTATATACAATAAAATATGTTTAAATCAATGCATGTTATTGAGTCGTTCGAGAAATATAATGATTTATTTGTTGCTTGATTTTATTCATGACCGTATAATGAATGCCCCTAATTAGCCCAATTTTCCGCCTTCTGCACGTTGCATATTCAGCGTCATTGTGATATTATCATTTCATCACACACCTATGTCCTGGAGGCAAAAATAAGACACAGGATTGACAGCGGCGTATACCTTGCAGTAACGCAAGATTATGTTAACGCAAGTTGAAAACTGGAAGATCGACCAATACGAAATTTAGTTCAGGTTTCCGATAATTTTATAGTTCGATATGTGTATATGTGAACGTAATCGAAAATGTATTGCATGGTGTGTGATGGAGTTTATTTATGAGTTTCTTTGTGATTAAAACATTTAACGAGTGTCAACAGACGAGAGAAAATAATTATCACCATTCCACCCAACCCAAGGCAGTCAATAGTTGTTTTATTATATATGAAATAAATTTCGCCTCGCGCCAACCACGACGTCAGCAGGCTGATAAATAGTTAGAAGACAATTGCCCTATAGCGATAGTTCAAAAAAGAATCGTGGCAATTTTGACATCGCGCCATATTCTTCCTCGCGCCAACCGTGACGTGTGTGATATAGTTCGGGCGATAATTCGCCAAATTCACTCCATTCTGCCCTCGCCGTAGAATAGTAAGCAATTATTTCATGTGTCTTTTGGGAACAGTCAAAATTGTTGTCCCGAGGTATCAGGAATGACTATCGAACTGTTGCCCAAGGCCGAAGGCCGAGGGCAACAGTTCGATAGTCATTCCTGATACCGAGGGACAACAATTTTGCCTGTTCCCAAAAGACACATGAAATAATGGCTTTGTTACCCAATACATTTATTTGTATATAATCAGGTCATTGCTAATTAATCACACTCTTTAATAGTGTTATTTCGAATTATGAGAGTGCGGAAAACCGGTATAATTAAAAAACGAAACCGGAAATAGCCGAAAAGTCACGGAAATTGCAAACCATGTAACAGTTCGTTCGGGCCAGTCAACAGTTCGCTCGGAGCCAGTCAACAGTTCGCTCGAGTCGGACAACAGTTCACGCTTGACGTCACGAAAGCTGACCGTGATTGCAAACCGGGCAACAGTTCATTCAGGGCGGGCAACGGTTCGTTGTGGCGTTACGAACGCGAATTTGGGGTTAACCAGTTAATTCTAAATCCCAATGATTTACGAAGTAAAACTCTACTATTGGGTAACAATGACAATTATGGCATCGCGCCAAATTCTGGCATCGCGCCAGATTGTGACGTCAGCATGCGTGCAGGCGAGTAATAGTTCGAGACCATATAGCCCGGGCAATAGTTCGCTCACCGTACAATGGTCAAACTACTCGTTGACACGTGATGGCGCTTCATAGTATCAAATGACATGTAAAGTGATATGAAACACTCTGCTAGGGTGTGTAAAATAGAAATGGAGAACAATCTTGCTCAGAGTAGTTATTTTTACAAATATTATATCCAAATTGACAACACACACCGACATTCTTGTATACTAATTAAATGCAGTGTCTCTCGGTGGTGAAATTGTTTTCGTTAGTTTATCGTCAATAGTTGCGTCCCGAATCGAGAAGTAAATATTTACAATTATAAGCGTAGTTCAGATGATGCTTTTGTGGAGTAGTATGGTCGATTTGCTTGAAACTTTCGGCGATTTTAGTATAATGATACATTCATCCAGTTGGCGTAACGCCGGAAAACTAACGTAACAATTTCACGCACCGAACAAGTCCATAATATGTCTTTAATATGGTCCTTTGTGAACAATAACAATTTGATTGAGCTATACACATTCGTGTGCATTATATTTATGTCAGTATATACGCCACAGTTTCCATTCAAAATGTTATATCCCTATGAGCTTGCTTATGGTAACCACTATGCTTAATGCCAAATACTGCTAATACCATATATTTATACCACCTTCATACTGAGCAAATATATACACTAATTTGCTATCAATAAAATATGTTTAATCCAAATTCATACACATTGTTGACATCGGCACGGTACAACATTACAACATATATATAAGGGGAACGTGTCGATACACCTATAGGAATGTTTTTTATGAATTTCATTTGAGGATTTGGTACCGCTTATATAGACCGTGTGCCACACGCACGTGTAACTAGAGCTAGCTATTACAGGGCCAGGAACATATACGTCACTAATGCAATCTCTAAGGGTATGTTCGTACATTCGCAAGTTTGCACGGTATATGGTTTGCAGGAATTTCGTCGAAGAAAAACGATATGTTGCCAGGATATGAACGGAAAGATGCAAAAATATACATCTGTACCACAGATAACTACATGAGAAGTAAAATCTATGCAGTTCCACCTGTATCGATGCTACCACAGTTTGACTGTAAAATATAATTAAATTATCTCGCAAGAATCAATCACACATATGCAGGTATTTGTAGGAAACTGTCAGTAGAACACCGTTACATGTGGGGGGGGGGGGGGCGGATACATAAATCTTACTTCTCCTGTTGTTAGCTTTGGTAAAGATGCATTTTATTTTAATGTTTGAAAAAATGCTTTAATGAACTCAATCGTGAGTTAACACGCGTTAGAGTTGACAAACATATTTACACTACATATAGTAATGCTGTTTATAACTTTATATTCTGGCACAATAGGGGTTTCTATGAAGAAATGCCTGCAAAATATACCGCGTAAAATTGCGAGTGTGTGTACGTAACCAAATTCACCGCGTTGGAGGTCCGGATATCTGCTATCTGGAACGCATGCAGTGGGTGAGCTAGATATATGTTACATGAGTTATTTTACTTACGATTGATCGAGTGAAAGATATTGGTGTAAACAATATTTATTTCCAATACAAACAAGATGAATATTTTTAAAAAAATGCTAATGGATGATTATGGGTGATTGGAATGGGATGAGACAACAAGCCTATTGTGGATTTTTTTTGTAAGTCCTCTCCCAGATCGCTCAAATTTCCCGAACGACATAAGGCCGTTCGGGGCGAGTCAGGCGGGAATATTTGCTGGTTTGTTACTTTAGATAACTCAGTTGTGAATTTAATATAGATCACACTCAACAAAAGATCGCAAGAGATAAGATAAGAACTGGAGTGGGGTAAGATTTTGGGAATTGAAGATAACCAATGAGACGAAAGGAGAGTAGTTAGATTTAAGAAAGTTTAGAAAGAGAGGATGGTCAGTGTGGGGGAATTGACATACGGCTGTTGAATTATGTGGCAATTGTGTATTACTAGGCGTACAGAGACTACATGAGTTAGCTGTGCAGTGAAAGAGATTATATGCATTTTACGAACATCTATTAAATGGATGTGGTGTGTTTGATGTTCAAACTAGGGGCACAATCGATATCTATTTTTCTTGTAAATATCAGTTATAAAAATGAGTTTTTAACTATTACTGATTGTTTAATTGTGAATTTCCACAGCTCATGTATTAGTTTATCCCATCAGAAAAATGTTTATATGTTTAATGATTATTTAAAATCAAAACCGCTTTGGGTTAGAGGCTTGATTGGCAATGATTTGTGACGTAGGATCCTGCCATCCTGGCCATGCATGTACTATTCCAACCGATAACTCAACTACGATGTCTTTCAGGTTCTACATCCACAGGATACACATACTTCTTCGTCTCAAAATGTTTGAACGAATTATTCGACCTGTCATGTCCAATTAACTCCAGAGTGGCCATATCGTCTCCTTTATTCGGCGTTCAGCAATGCTCACCTGTCGACTGCTGTGGGGACGTTAGTTGTCAGTACAACATGCGGAATCAACAGGAGCGTGAGCTATATGATGCCTGTAGCGGGAAGCAACAGTGTCGGTATAATGTTGGAACTGATCAGACACAAGGGACGTCATGTTGGACGATCAACGCCTGGGCGACGTCTGCGCAAATGCGATTCCAATGTATCGAAGGTAAGGTCATTTTGTTAACTCCACGGTCAGATTTTAAACAAAGTTTATAAAGCCAATTTTCAGCTTACCATGCAAAAGGAAAAATGAAAAATATTTGAAATCAACATCATTGGTTTAATACTGGGATAGCGAAGATCCACACAATCATCCACGGTAAACGATCACAAAAGTTTAACATTAAGAACGTTCCTTCTATTTGGGCGACGGACGCATATATTCATCGTGGGAAATCTTCAGTTAATAAGTTAATTAATATTTAACACAAAGAGGGTTAAAGATGATGTATATCTTCTTGGCAACAAACTATCAATTATTTTAAATTTGAAGGCACGTTTGCAGTATTGTTCCCCATGATATTATATTTAGCGTAAAGTGGTTTTAAAGGGATCCAAGACACTTGCAGTGGGTAAGTGCGTGCTTTGACCTTTTCCAATGTTTACCGTCAAATTTTTGTTAGACTTTTGTATTTTTGTATCTTATTGGATTAATTGGACTTCTATCCGAAATTATACTGTAACAGTAATGTTTACATAACAATGATTTCGACATGTGAAATTTCATTGTTTAAGCGTTATCAACAACGAAAATAAGAACAAGGTCAATCTATTTTGTAGATATAATGGCAGTTGTTTCACAGGTTGTTATAAAATTTATGTTATTTCGAATAAACCCCCTTCGAAGGCCTTGAGTCCCGTTTAAACATACACAGGTGAAATATTCATACATTATATTCTGGCCAACGTCAAGGTAAACCTTATGAAACTTATATGTGCAATGTGTTGACATAGTCTGATGTTATATTCTTTGCTGGTTATATTGTCACTGTCTATACTGTGTGAACAGCGAATGTGACATCTCCCCAATGTGGAAATTCCGTTATTAATGAACCGGGGTTATTTGATTGATCAAAAGCTACGTGTAATGGAATATCATCCATTTACAACCACAAAAAAACTGCATTTATATCCTAACACGTACACTTGTTTACTGAAAATTCGGAAAATCCTCTCGGCTCGAAAAACCTGGGGATTTCCCCAATTTCAGGTGCGCAATCATAATCTAGCGTGTGGCCCGATTGCCGTACAACAATATCGTAAATTGAGGCGTGGGTTCCGAAAAGGGAAGAGGATGGGTGTAAACTTTGATCTCGCTTGGCTTATTGACCTGGTACCACCTGATAAAAGTGAGTCGCATATGAACCACATTTAATTCCGTCAACTGTTTTATTTAAATGTGTGCAATATGCTACAATCGCTGAAACAGGCGTTTTTGACCTGCGGCTCCTATTTTGATCTTAGACAGAGCCTTTATTAAGCGTTGGCCCCTTTGTGGGATTCGTGCACAATTTGAACGTTTAAACATTTTGATTTGAAAAAACAAAACAATTTTTTTTTTAAATTAAACAATACAACCAGTATTAAACTATTTCGCAAAATATTTGTTTTTGAATGTTTGATGCACATAACGGCTTTCCCTGGATAACACCGCGAAAATGACAACTTTCGAAAAAATAACGTCACTTTTTCATAACAGCATCAGTTTGCCATAACAGCAGCATACACACGCCAACATCGTAGCACATTATAGCAGGACCACTTGATCAGGTGTGATATAACTTGGTGTTGGTTTGCAATGAAAGTTTGTAGATCATGTCATGAATCTCTACTCTGACTGAAGTCCGTAGAGATCATATATTCCACCAGTACAAAAGCTGGGAACTTTTTGAAGTTTTGACAGGGAACCTTATACAGTCGAAAAGATAACTCGGGGAATATATATCTTAGTTATTATCTGTTCCTTAATAATATACTTCACTGTAGGTGAAAGTCCCAACTCGAAATTGATTTTTTTCTGTAACTTTTGTGAGCCGATATGGCAATAAACATTGAATAATTGAATAGGAGAAAATTCATAATTGTACACGATGCAGAGCAAAATCTCTCACAAAGTCACTTAAATCGTGAAATTTCTAGTTGGGACCTTCACATACGTGCAGTGAAGTCCATTATTAAGGAACAGATCATAACACAGAAATATATTCCCCGCGTTATGTTTTCGACTTTATAAGGTTCCCTGTCAAAACGTCAAAAAGTTCCAAGGTTTTGTACTGGTGGAATATGATATCTACGTGCGTAGCTAAGAGTAGAGATTCATGGCATGATCTACAATCACTTGTGCAGGCAATTCTTCAAGGATTGTCCACTTATAAATGGACAATCCGCACCTAAAATGGTCATTAATAAATGGACAATCCAACCACGCGTGGCACGCGAGTTTGGTAATAGAGACCTTTCGCATCCTCACGTTTACGATTACGAATACGGATAGCTATTCGTAGTCGTAAGTCTATCCGTATGGCCAAAATGTCCTTTCGCAAAACGACTACGCGTAAGAGTTTTGACGAACACGTACCATCATTATTTCGTACCACTTTTTTACAACTCAAAGCGTGTGTTTGGTTACAGTCCCTTAATACTTCAATTAGCGTCTCATTTGAAACAATGCGATAATCATGACCTGTTTATATTGTCAATAATTCGACCAGTCACAACGTACGACCAGGGATTCTCGTGATATATTGTGGCAATACAGGTATAAATGCCAGGTCATATATATGTGGTGGAAATTCAGTTCGTTGTTATCATGGATGACCTGATAGGCGTTATGCTGATGGGGGGAGAGCGGTTCCTAAATTTTGACCTCACATCAACCAGGACGCCACCACTTCAAGACCATTTCAGTCCGCAATTTCATTTCAATGCGATTTCGGCAGGAAGACAGTCTAGCCAGATTATGCCACCCCCCACAATTTACGACAGAATTATCCATAATTGTCATCATTATTATGTAATATGTATGTGCAAGGACGTGGCTAGAGGGTTTCCGTTGGGGGTGTGCACACGACTACGGGAAATAAACCAGGTCCCACCGGGCCGACCATGGTTGTTCGGCCCGGTGTGAGAAAATTCAAAATTGTGAAATCTAAACAAGAAAATCGCAAAATCCTAGCATCTAGACCGACCTCAAGCTTTCCTAGTGTTGGAAATTTCAAACCTCATACTCTCCCTTAGTTTGGAAATTTTCAGTCAACGATTTTAACCAAATGTAGTAAAACATTGTTTTCTTAAACTCATTAGCAGTTTTGTATTGGCCACGGGGAGGGACCAGGACACACCGGGCGAAAGTTTTTTTTAAACGTGAACAAGAAAATCGCAAAATCCTGGCATTTAGACTAGCCTCAAGCATTCATAGAGTTGGAAATTTCCATCTGATGACAATTGCAGTGTCAATTTTGACCAAATGTAGGACAATATTATTTTCTTAAATTAACTAGAAGTTTTTGACTGGACACGGGGGGGGGGGGGGACCAGGACACAAGCTTTCCAAGTGTTGGAAATTTCCAACCTGACACCCCTAAGGTTGAAAATTTCTAACTGATGGCCATTTCAGTCCAAAATTTTTATCAAAAGAAGGAAAATATGCAAATATTGGTCCAAAAACAATAAATTCCTCACAATAAGTTGTTTGAAAATCAAACTACAAGAACATTTTCAACCTATTGTTATGTGTAAACTTTCCAACTAATGTTGTGTCAGGTATGAAATTTCCAACTGTTGAAAATTTTGACAAAAGTTGGAGGGTGAGACACCCCCAACCCCCAACCCCTGTCGCCACGTCTCTGTGTATGTGTATTGGAAATCAAATATCCTATCCTATCCAGGCATATCACCTCTTTGGGTTTAGGAAATCAGACATAAGGTTGCTGTGCTCGCCGAGGTGCATCACTTCTGATTTGGTCCTATCAAATCGAAACGAAGTCGACACGGTGATGTCGGTGGTTGTGCCAAATATTCTTTTAGTACCACCAAATCCATGTCAGTCGTGTATTTTTGGCGACTGGTTTCATAGTGCACTTCTATATATTACTGCAAAGTGTTGTGTCGCAGCCAGCGATTACTATCCGTTGTGAATAGCGATCTTATTTCGCGGGAAGCTCGACGACGAGTACAGTGATTGCCAATCTAAAATGCACACCGAGGTCGTAGCTCAATACAACTGGATGGTTTACATGATATACATATACAGTCTCGAACGGATTAAAGTGATATATTGCAGAAAATAAATTTCAGGTGTTATTTGAGCTTATTAGAAACCATGAAATCGTAACCGTTATTGCGGATAGTAAAATACGACAACGATTAGAAAGTACACACATGTTGGTGACGTAGTACCCTATCCGTATCCGTAATCGTAAACGTGAGTTTTGCGAAAGGTCTCTAATGTCCACTAAATCACGACATATATCGATAATCCTGCATGTTAGCTTCATATTTGATATGAAGGGCAATAACTCTATAAAGAATGTTAATTTACTAAATATCGGTGATTTGTATGAGAAGAAGTGTTTTTGACGAAATAACGGAGATATTTGAAGAAGAGTTTTTGGCGAAATAACGGAAATATTCGAAGAAGTGTTTTTAAAGAGCGTGCAGATTGTCAATTTATAAGTGGACAATCTTATGCGCATCAGGTGCATTTGTGATATATTTTCTCTCGCTTGTAGATGACAAAACTGTCTCGTTTTGTGGCGGCAGACTGACGGGACGGGAAATCTACATTAGATACAACGGTTACGTAGGTGACAACGACTCGCACCGGAAGTGTTCGTGTGTGGTTCAAAATAAAGAGACAGGTGGAGGCGTTGGCATATCGTCATTGGATACGAGGCTGCACAGTTCTCAGGGAAGCAAGAATGAGTGCCACTCGCGTCTGGTGGCGTCTTCAGAGGGAAACTGCGACTATAGAACACACACGTGCAAAGACGACTTCCTGAACGATTATCGTGACGTAGTGATGACGTCATCAGAAACATACTTGGAATTGGAAACAGTTCGCGGTGCAACAGGCCCCGAGTCAGTTTGGCTAAGAGTGCGAGGTTTGTTACATCTAAGTGTATATGATATCTTCAATTACAGTTGCGCTTACTCGAACATTTTTCAACCATCAAATAATCTGTGTTTCAGGTAGATCTGGATATTCAAAAATGTGACTGATTTGCATTTATTTCTTTGATAAACTGGACCTCTTTTATGAACAAATATCTATGGAAGATCTATGATAGAATCGAAAATTTGCGTTAGGAATGTTTACTGATCTGGTGTCAAACAGGACGGGTAATCTTTGAGGGTGGTGTTTCTCTTTCGGGCCACAATTACAAAAGCAACAACAACATATTAAAAAAAACCCGATTCAAGACTACAAATGCCCTTTTCTGTGAATAAAGCGCAGATATTTGGGTATATTATTCGTTTATAAAGTTGTATATTCCCGCAAAATATCTGAAGCGAAAGGGCACTTTGTCTTCTATTGATGAACGGCGCTAACGATATAGAGTGTTCCCTCTTGCTACGCTACGAATGCGCCATGAGTTTCTGTTATAAAAATAGCCCATAAAACTGTCCCAAAATATAGTATGTATTATTCCAGAAAAATCGAAATAAAATCAATATTAATTGAAAGATATGTTTCCTGACATATGTTTTCGGTTCATATATTAAGTATATACAACTTGTTACGAAGAGATAATCTTTTATTGATTTAATCGGTTTCGTACCACAACGTAACATCTTGCACCATATTATGTTACGAACATGCCCCTTCTCCTTTGAAAACTAGCAATCTCTGAGATTAAATAAGCAATTTTTTGGGCTGACTGTTTGTATAGTGCCATCCACTGAGACGTATTTCTTATATGTTTTTGCGACGTTGTGATAAATGTGATGTGTTTGTTAATTGCCAGTTATTTCGTTAAATCTGCGCTCTTTAAAATTTTATTTCAATTTGTAAAACACTTGCCCGATGATATTTTACATTGTTGCCAGCTGGTTATATTTGTGGATAAAATCAACAAGAAAATTTAGAAGTTTCATCAAGAAAAGTGTTATCGGAAATTTAGAAACAAGTTGATTTTTTTTACAAATGAAGTTTTCTCGTTTGACAAAACGGCCGTATTATGTGATTGGTCTGTCCGTCCGCCCGTCCGTCTAGCCGTCTGTCCTTGCGTCTGTCCGCTCGTTGGCAGTTTTGGTTTCCGGATGATAACTTCAATTTGGGTTATTTTATCGGAACTAAATTGTGTCGTTTTGAGGTTTCCGGATTATAACTTTAGTTTGTGTGATCAGATCTGAACCAAATTTGGTACGTGGGGTTATCAGCTCAAAATATAGGTCAAGTCCGCATATGGGTTCGGTTCGCCCGTTTTCCCCAGAGTTATGGTCCTTGTCCACTTAGAATTCGCTGATTATTTTGGTTTCCGGCTGATAACTTTAGTTTTTGTTATCTCATTGTCCAGATGGTAACTTGAGCAAAAACAGCCGTATTATGTGATTGATTGATTGATTGATTGATTGATTGGTCTGTCCGTCCGTCTGTCTAGCCGTCCGTCCAGCAGTTTTGGTTTCCGGATGATACTTTTAGTTTGGGTTATTCTATCGGAACTAAATTTGGTATGTGAGTTTTCCAGATCAAAATACAGGTCAAGTTCGATTATGGGTTCGGTCCGAATATATTTTTACTGACTTACGGCTCTTTTCGACTTCGAATTTTCGATATTTGAGGTTTCCTAATATGTACAGTTCATAAAAGCACACCGGGCGTATTTTGCCACGCCCAGCGTAGCTCTTGTTCTCATACGTCACAAATCGATATATTAAATATTAATATTCTTAATTTCAGGTGCAGGTGGTAATGACATTGTTAGCGTTACGTGCTCGAATAGGCCACACCACAGGATTGACAACTGTCCAGCTCCTCCAGATCTTGGTATGTCAAAATTATGCTACTCCTAAAGGGGGACTGTAGACTAAATCCGATCATTTATGGGACCATCTCCCTTTTCACAGACTGGAATCATAAACTCGTGTTCATATTAATTACCTTGCTGTTTGCATCGTTCATAGTGCACATCCATGGGTGTATTTTGCACTAATCCATTGCTCATTCATTTGTTGCATGTATTCTGTTGAGTTTAAAAGGAGATTGTCCCATAATTCGCCGGATTCAATGTACCTCTTTAATGCATATCAAATGAGAGGTTTAATCCATTGTACATTATTCATTTAGAAGGGTGTTCTGGGGGAAAAATGGTCTGAAAATAGTATAACGAAAAGCTAATACAAGTGCAGAAGGATTCAAATTATTTGGTGGAGAAAATTCATATGACAAGTTAAAAGGGTGTGTCTTTTTACCGGATTCCGGATCCCGGATTTCGACCCGGATTTAGGTGTCTTTTTAACGGATTTCGACCCGGATTCGGGTATGAATTTCATGCTTGTTTTATCACACATTTAACCCATTAAAAGCCGTTTCTGACACGATTAAACCAATATAGGGCTGTCGTGCTCATTCAACCCGATTAAGCGTATTTAAAGGTACATATCGTGCCCGGATCAGCATACTTCTTATTTGTTCATATAGACACGGCGGTTGGATTGATTTTACGTGATCATGATGGCATTTAAGGGAACACACCATGTCCGGATCCGAATTAATTGTCTCGTAAGTATTAATCATATTTAAAGGTAGATATCATGTCCGGATCCGGTTTTTTTCTCTCTCTCTTTTTTCCATATAAATTATCGTCTTTTTGATATATTAAATGTAACGTGGAACAAAGTTATAAGTTGATTTTGAGACGTTATACTAGGCTGTTGGATTGATTTCACGGAATGATTATCGCACCATGTGCGGAACCGAATTAATTTCCACGTATTTACTGATAATATTTAAAGGTACAGATTATGCCCGGATCCGAATTTTTCTTCTTATAAAGTAATGCTTATTTAATACAATAAATGTAAACTGAGTCGCGTGGAACTAGGTTATAGATGTTGATGTTTAGGTCAGATCATTCCCGGATTCGGATACGAATAGTTCTTTTCTATTTCGTATAAATAGTCAAGTATTTTATACAATAAATGGCAGCTGAGCCACGCGGAACTCAGTTTATTTGGAAACGGTGAACATGGCGCTTGGATTGATTTCACTTGAAAATGAGCACATTTACAGACAAACTTTATGCCCGGATCTGGATCCGGATTTTATGTGTCTTTTTCTAAGTTCGACCCGAACCCTGATCTCAATTTTATGTTTATTATAACCCATGTTTAACACATTAAAAGACATTTCAGACCCGCGAAAACATGTCACAGGTTGCGTTTAACAGTAATATCATTCGGATTGAAATAAATTGACTTGCTTTTGTGAAGATTTTTTGTTCTCCAGCCCACAAATAACCTGGTGCAGTTTAAATGGTTTATTGTTTTAGTTGGATTATAAACGATTATATTTGTGATACTAGTAGTATTACTATTGTAAATTCGATATTTAAGCCGGTTTAAGTGAGATAGATGTACGACTTGTATTAAGCGTTTTATGTCACGACGCCCGAATCGTTATAAAAACACGGATAGCATATCCATTCCATTGCAGCCCGCTACTGTTTATACAGTGATTATATAGTCTGGCCGCCCGAATCGTTATAAAAACACTGCTAGCATATACATCCCGTTGCAGCCAGCTACAGTTTATACAGTGATTATCTAGTTTAAAGGTACAGACCATGCCCGGATCCGGTTTAAAAAAAAAAATCTCCATATAAATTAACGCCTATTTAATATATTAAATGTCAGCTGAGTTAAGAGGAAGTTAGAAGTTGATTTTGAGATGTTAGACCCGGCTGTTGGATTTATTTCACGGATCACGATCACGATGATCGCATTTAAAGGTGCATGCCATGCACGGATCCGAATTAATTATCTCGTATTTATTAATCATTTTTAAAGGTACAGATTATGCCCGGATCCCGATTGTTCTCCTTTCACTTATAAATTAACTCCTATTTTATACATTAAATGCCAGCGGAGTCACGTGGAACCAGGTTCCACGCGACTCAGTTTACATTTATTGTATTAAATAAGCATTACTTTATAAGAAGAAAAATCCGGATCCTGGCATAATCTGTACCTTTAAATATTATCAGTAAATACGTGGAAATTAATTCGGTTCCGCACATGGTGTGTACCTTTAAATGCGATAATCATTCCGTGAAATCAATCCAACAGCCTAGTATAACGTCTCAAAATAAACTTATAACTTTGTTCCACGTGACATTTAATATATCAAAAAGACGATAATTTATATGGCAAAAAGAGAGAGAAAAAAACCGGATCCGGACATGATATCTACCTTTAAATATGATCAATACTTACGAGACAATTAATTCGGATCCGGACATGGTGTGTTCCCTTAAATGCCACCATGATCACGTAAAATCAATCCAACCGCCGTGTCTATATGAACAAATAAGAAGTATGCTGATCCGGGCACGATATGTACCTTTAAATACGATTAATCGGGTTGAATGAGCACGACAGCCCTATATTGGTTTACTCGTGTCAGAAACGGCTTTTAATGGGTTAAATGTGTGATAAAACAAGCATGAAATTCATACCCGAATCCGGGTCGAAATCCTTTAAAAAGACACCTAAATCCGGGTCGAAATCCGGGATCCGGAATCCGGTAAAAAGACACACACCAAGTTAAACACACAACCTATTGGAACTACTCGTTAATGGGTACTTGGTATAGACACGGTTAAATTGAAGAGCGTCGATTAAACAGCGACATTTAAGCAACGACAAGCATTGTACAGCCCATGTGAAAGGTTAGTGTTCTTCCCTCGCTACTATTCCTCGAAGATTCCCGAGGCGAATCGGGATACATCGGCACCAAAAACACACAAAAAGCAGACTGTTTGTGCATGGGCGTATGTTTTCCACGGAAACAACAGCAACGCATACGGTATATCAGTGAAAAAATAATATCCAGTATGTAGACAATATTATAAATATCATGTAAGACATTCAAATTTAAGAACACGATAATCATATAACCTTATATTTATACATTCGATATGGTAGATATTCTATTTTACAATTTTATTGTTTCAACGACGCTCTCGAAGTAACCTGCAGTTGTTATTATGTGTTTCAAACAAAATGTTTATGACATTAATATACAAAAATATAGATAAAAGAATTAATTAAATTCATGAAAAGATACGTTCGAAAAGGTCAAGTCAGTAATCCATTGAATCGGATCTAAGCCACATGTTCGGAATAAAACATGTCACACAGTTCTTATGAACCCTACTCTAAAGCATTTTTTTTAAATGTCGTGGTTTCAGTAAATTCTTAAATAACATAGCGTGATTCTAACGTGGTGTTGATATAGAGTTATTCCTCCCGTACCACGATCTTTACCGATGGAGCTTCACTGATTTCACTGAAGATTATTCGGCTGTTTCCGGGGGATCTTGGCTGGGGAAGAACACTAAAATTGCAGCCGGTGACGGGACAATACATCAAATGATGGCTGAACTATAAACTGTCAATAGAGAATATTCACAAACTCACCATTACAATTAAACGGTTAGAAATAGGACAGGATCCCTGAGCCGCCGCGTTGTCCATAAACATCAGAAACATGCATTCCCAGTCGCGAGGAAGGTGGTATACCGCTACTTCCATAAATTAATCGATGACGTCTGCCTCTCAAATTATTCAAAAGTAAGGTTATAGGAAAATCGATGATGCTTGCCTCTCGAATTATTCAAAAGTACAGTTAAGAAAATCGATGACGTATGCCTCTAGAATTATTCAAAAATACGGTTATAGGAAAATCAATGACGTCTGCATCTCGAATTATTCAAACGTACGGTTAGGAAAATCAATGACGTATGCCTCTCGAATTATTCAAAAGTGCAGTTATAGGAAAATCGATGACGTATGCCTCTCGAATTATTCAAAAGTAAGGTTAATATCGATGACGCTTGCCTCTCGAATTATCCAAAAGTACAGTTAGGAAAATGGATGACGTATATGCCTCTCGAATTATTCAAAAGTTTAGTATATCGATGACGTATGGCTCTCAGATTATTCAAATGTACGGTTATAGGAAACTCGAGCGCTTGGTAGCATCCGAGAACCAAATGCAGAAACTTTAATGGAAGTATAAGTAACTTTCTCACGATTGAAAATAAGTTTATGCCTCGTGAAATACATGTATGGGGCCCAGTGACCACACCATGTTTCTAACTAAAGTGTGATTTTGCGACGCGTCGATATCTACTAGGCTCACCACAACGCAATACAATTTGATACAGCCATTTAATACTACTTATATGTATCAGATTTTGGCGAGGAACCTACTCAGCATGAGTGTTCATTGCTTCAATATGCACAAAGTCTGTGTGTGTTACACTAAATCTCGTTTCGTTATTGGTCAACTGCCAATTGGGTCCTGCGTTTCATATCATATATAGTAAAGCACACCACAACACGAATCGACGCAATGAACAACTTGTTGTGCAAGATGAATAAATGCGGCCGATAAAAATAACTGGGGGTGTTTTCTAAGTGCGCGGCCATAGATATGGTCTGATCGATCGATACTTCATGGGTAGAATATTGAGTAAACTCAGAGTGTTGCACGGTTTAACATATTTCAGAAAGAAAATTGAGATGAGTTTACAGAAATTAATAAGAAAAAGCTACACAAATATAAGAAATGTCTGCAGGCTATAGTTTGAGTGTGTTTTATTTACGGGTATGCCCACAGGGGCGTGTCGTTAAAAACTAGCAAAAATAATTCTAAATTTAAAACGAGCAAGCCACTTTAACAAAGGGATCGCTATTGATATAATACGGTAAAATGAAGTTCACTATCTTGAATACCTACCCAGTTCTAGCGGCCATAATTTACTAACGTCTGAACCAATTTCTAAAAGTAAAACGCCAATGGATCGAGTGAAAGCTGTAGTGTACACATCTGGTACCCAAGTCCATAATAAATTGTTCTATAAATAGACTATGAATAAACAAATCATGGACAGGTCAGCACACGGTCGATGTCCACGGTTTACTACAGGAGAAAATATACTGTAGATTTCAAATTCAATATTTAACGATAAAAATCCAACCTTTTGTACAAAACTTATACATGTATCGACAGATCTGACAAATCAATCGCATATGTGTATACTATATTTTTCTATATTTAAATATATATAATTACAACTACTTTCGCTTCCACTTAAATGCGTACATTTGATTGGTCAATGCCCTTAGATACGCTTGGTAGCGACAATATCTATCAGCCGAGTGAAGTGTCGTTTCCCGTATCACTGGTGTAGTGATACTTTAAAAAGTTCGCAAACAAAGTCGAATGTCCATGGGGCGAATTTACGCTGAATTTTATTTAGTCCACCAACCAAATCGCAAGAAATAACTTCCGTTCTAGTGGTAACCCAAGAAGCCAACTCTCAGCGAAAAATTATCGCCGATTAAACAGCAAAATAGTATATTAATTAGACAAAAACAAATTAAAATAGACAATAAAACCCCACTTTCTAATAAATAAACACATTTTCTGTTATCGTTAAACATCAGGGCTGAATTTAGATATGGGTTTCTTCGTAAATTAGTGCGGTACATTTGAAAAGAACGTGCTTACATGACAAGCCACAATTGACATATGTAATTTCCATTCTCACTTCCACAAATGAATATTGAAACGATGCAGATTCCATGATTTCGTTGTTTATCCTTGACAGTCATCTTTTATTAATAAACTTGTCAAATTATAAAGTCGCCCAATTTATTTTCGACAAAATTTCCCAATTTCCGTTATGAAGTCCAGACACACTATCACTTTGGTAGTTTTACGATTTGGTGTTTTTTGTATATTTTCTTCAAAAAAAATAGTCCTAATCAGCAACTAATTTATACGGATTGTCGTAATTATAAGCAATTATACAGTATTGTAGTTCGGCATCATACACTTCTATACGCCGACAGATGCATCGAAAACGACGTTGATTGCATATATAAATATCAAAATTGTCCATATCCTCTATTTATTATAAATTTTATCAATTTTGGGCTACGGAAGAATTGTAGCTCTTTATATGAGATAATCGTTGGAAATGGGATCGTTGAAATTGTTGCAAAGTTGACAAAAATTCAAGACTTGTTAAACTCCCTCTTTTGAAAGTCTGTATCTGGTCATCACAGTTTCCACACACATTTTGTTTTGTTTGAGGATGTATTTGTCTTCTTTATCATATATCCATAAAGTAATCACTGTTTGTGTATAATCTAGTGAGAAAATTAACTTTAATTTTTCTCTAGATTTTAAAATACTTGACCATAAAATATAGAATTTGGCTCATTCTGAGAAATTTAGGCTCCGAAATCAGGTAATCTCCTGTTCTGAAGGCACATGCACAACTCGAACAATACTCGAATCTGAGAAATGTTTTCAGCTCTGGAATCAGGAAGTAAGGTCGACATATTTGTCTTGAAATTGGAACGAATTCTGAATTAGAGTTTTTTATATTCATCCCTGAAAATCCATAAATTGATAATTTGACCAAATTCTCCCAAATGTATTTCACGAAATTCACAATATTCCCTTTTTATCAATTTTTGCTGATTTTAGTATGCTGTTTTTTTTTAGGGTTTACGTACTTATTCCTTGGAAGAAGAAAACTATGTTGCAATTAGTTCTGAGTTAACCCATAAATGCACTAAACTAGAACCATGGACTGGCTGGCCCGGGTTTCAACCAGATATAACGAATGTGTCACTTAGAAAGTTAGTTAGGCCTATTGTCTCGAGTTTAAACTATGTTAGCTGTGAGGTTGATTCCGGTTTAAACCTATAGAAGTTTACATGAACCGGGTTAACCCTTTCAGTGCCAAGTCCGATTTTTGTATCAACCCATATTTCCTTGATCATTAAAGCTATTAAAACTCTTTCCATCAATGTATCACATTATTATAATCAATAAATTTGAAAAATGATCGAGGAAATATGGGTTGATACAAAAATCGGACTTGGCACTGAAAGGGTTTTAAACTGGAGATTACCAGATGGACATATAGTCTGTATTTCCTGTATTTATCGAACTATTACCATATGTTGAATTTGATGTCGGAACATTATACGTCACATTAACGCTCTCTTGCAGCAACTATACCTCCAATATCAACAACAACAAAGATCAATGATGTCAGTATGACAACGCCAGTGGCAGCTGTCAAATCCGTAGACTCTGCTAACACAAGTAAGTACACCATGTCGTGCATCATTCAGGATTTAATGCATGTATACAGTATAGGATACGTTCACACAGCTGACTCACTGGCCTAGCAAGGGAATACAAACTCGGAAAAAAATTGTGTCAACGGATCGACGGACGAATGGACGGACGGGCAGAATGAGGGACTGGTAGGCTGATTCCAGTATCCCCCCATAAATTTGTTACATAGGTATAATTATCACAACATCTGTGATAAATAAACTGCAATTTGTGGTTTTTGTATTGGGATAAAATATTTACAGTGAAATGTGGGGTAAGATAGATTTGTCACTATAATCACACCACTGGTCCAATGATCCTATGTATATAACGCCGTGCTAGCTGTTAGTGGGCCTTGTTGGTGTAGTATGATGTTGGTGCAAACATATTTATTTCTCGAAATCTTGCAAAAGAATGAACATTAATCGTATAATATAAAGACATGGGGTTTTAGCGCAGAATGCATGATGCTTATATTAGACATATCCCCATATTTAGCATTCACGGGTGATGTCTTTATTTATTGTTGAAAATGCTATTTTCCCAGTACTATGCATGGTTACATGTTCTGTTTTGATGTGGTATTGTCATGCAGGCTACCGAGCAGTCACCAATATATGATGGTGTGGGGAAACGTTGTCAATTATAATATTGCCGTTATTGCTTCTTAACCATTCCATGGCTAGAACTTTCTGAAATTTTCCGAAACCCTATGAGATGCATTCTCTTATATATTCGAGTCTCCCAGATGGCGCTGGGACAGGATCTGTGATGCTGCAACAGCGCAGGTCCAGTTCTAAAAGAGTTAACTTGTCAGTTTATATGACTTTGGAATGTCTAAATGATTCAAGACAATGACATTGTCTGCACAATGTATGTATGTCAGAATTATGGAGGCACGAACTCAGTGCTTGATTCAGGGAGCGAGAATAAATTCCAATTTCTTAGTATCGCAATGGCCATGTATCGATCGGAATGGCACTCCCTCAACTCATATTAATCTTGAAAATTCGCCCATATCGAGGTTCGAACCCGCGCCAACATCGACTAGCCCATGCAGACTGCGATAATCGTATCCACGACCTAACAACATCGGCTTGGAAGACCTTTCGCTGATAGTTAGGAACCGTATAACATACATGTAGCTATGGAAACGGTTTAGCAAATAGCAATGGTCGCGAAATTTAATATGGACTATTCTGCTATATATGTGTATGTTATTGTATGCTTCCTTCTCTCTGCCTCTTCCTCGAATCCTTCAAATTTGTCATCGTCGCGAAAATATCAGTTCAAATTCGCTGATGGCCTTCACGGTGGGAATGCTGTTAAAGTAGTCACACCCGTTTAAACTGCCATAAACAGAAAGAATATTAAGATGTAGGCATATCTTGTTCTTATACCAATCACAAATATCGCGTAAATAGTATGTTATTGTCAAGTGTGTACGCTTTGTTGTGTAAACAAAGGCCAGTTTCCGTAACATGTTTGGCCTTTGTTTACATAACAAAGCGTACAAACCTGACAATAATTTACTATTATTTCTCAATTCTTTATCGCAATCTTCTTCTTCGTTGTCCGGGTCTGGAATGTCCTGTTTGTCTTTGTGACCATCTGCAACCATTTCCATATTCTGTATTCCAGACCGAACAAACGCGGCGTTCCATATCGGAATCATCGTTGTCGTCATTTCAAGCAGGATCGTCATCTTCGTCATAAGATGAAATTTGAAGATTCGCTTGGAAGCTTGGCCAGCTATAATTATAACGCCGCAATCATGGTCGACTATATATTGATACAAGAGCGATATTTGTCCCATCGATGTTTCTTATTTCTATATTAAATATCCTACTGCGTGACTTTTTTTTACCATTGTCATATTTCAGTACATTTGAAAATAAAGCTATCCATAGTGTAGATATTGTACGCCGAGTTTTGTATCAATCGCCGATTTGTGTGGTAGCTCACGAGTTCTGTAGTAAATTCAACGAGTTATGTAGTAATTTGAGGTCACGAATTTTGTAGTAGAACATCAACGAGTTGTGTAGTAAAAACAAGCTAACGAGTTAAGTAGTAAAACATCGTCCAAAAAAGGACGTATTATGTAATCAGTCTAGCCGTTCGTCGGTCCGTCCGTCTGTCCGTCCAGACGTTAACATTTTTGGTTTCCGATCGATAACTCTAGTTTGGATTATTTGATCGGAATCAAAGTTGGTATGTGTATTCCAGCTAAAAATACAGTCCAAGTTCGAAATGGGTTCCGTCCAATTATTTGTACATGACTTACGGCCCTTTTTCGAGAGTTACGGCCCTTTTTTTACTTGGAATTTGACCGATTTCATAACATTTCGGTCTCCTGTTTGGATTGTTTGATTTGAACCAATGCTGGTGTGTGTTTTTCCCCAGGTAAAACTACAGGCCATGTTCGAATATGGGTTCTGTCCAATTATTTTCACATGAGTTACGGCCATTTTACGACTTAGAATTTTATTTTGCGGTAGTATAATTCGAAATGGCTAAAGGGCGTGTTTTGCCACGTCCTAGCGATGCTCTTGTTTTTCTTTTTCGAACATTCGTTTGGACTTTATACAATTTTGTATAGTGAATTCAATATTTGTTTGTGTAATATTGTGTGTGGCGGGCGTTAATGGCTTGATGTTGGTCCTCCGTTACTTGTGTATCATTGTTCCTACATGTCTTCTATGTATTTATATGATTAATTATTTATTAGTGCCCATTTAAAGCACCTGGTGTCAACGGCACTTATCCCGCGACACTCATCGGTTTAATTTACCTATGTGTAACAATTGCCGACGACCCGATCGGTCGATAAACGGAGAAGTACCGAAGGACCAACATCTATTTGAGCTACAACATCACAAACGTCCGCCACACACAATCTTACACAAATAAACATTGAATTTGCTATATGATATTGAATATAAAGTCCAACCGGGTCTTCGAAAAAAATGCACGACGTATTTGTAACCCAGTAACTGGTTACAATTGCGTCGTATTTTTTTTCTGCACCAAAATCTGCCATATATGCAAATTAGTACTTAACTCGTTGAATTTACTATAGAACTCGCGAGCTACCACAAAACTCGGCGATTGTTAATACAGAAATCGTGAGCTGACACTTAACTCGTGTGGTACTCATTTCAGTAATAATCTTCGACAGCGAGTTTCATGTTCATGCTCCTCACCGACAAACCCAATGCGTCCACATAAATACTAAATGCAGTTAAAAAATAAGTAATCGAGAGGATCAGACAACAATTCTAATTGTTGAAGGCAATTGTCCCACTTATTATTGATGACGTTATAAATCTTTCCAATCATAATTTATGGTTTTTAACACTATCCCAGATCTTGGAGTAAATCACATATAATAGTCCAGGCACATGAGGTTTCACAATAGGGAAAACAATCGGGGAAAGCTAATTTTTTCAGGGATCAACAAATAAATGTTTATGGACAACATGACAAAAGTCCCCTAAAATCCGAGTTGAGCTTTTCGAGTTACATGATTTTTAGGAGTGGTTCAAATTCTGAAGCATTTCCATCAAGCCATATGCGAATGCAGTCATGTGTAAAACAATTAATTCCAAATTCATAATACATTTAGGTATATACAAACAATGCTTAGTCGTGAATCATATAAGTAGAATGTATGTCCCAAAATGGCCTCCAAAATGGCCAAGATAGAATGAAAATTACATTTTATGCAAAATTGAAAAGCTAATCACATAAAAGATACAACACGCTCGAAATATGCGAGGAAGAATGATTGCAGAGTATAAGAGAAACATTTTATCGGGGATGTACGAATTCTCTCTAATATATCTCGCAAGAGATATAGCGAAAAGCAAGGTATCATACAATGCTTAAATCTGAACTTTTTGGGCGCAAAGAAACGGAAGAATAAGGTCATTTTTCGGCACTATTTATCTTGAATCGTGTGATATGTGTACACTAAACTGTAAAATGAAATTTAATAGCGACGAATTGATTCTGTGACCTTTCCTAGAAGCCGAAATAGATGTGCTCATATCAGTATCACGAATGTGACCGGTCATCGATTATTTTGATATAAGCACCATCAAACCTTTCAAATGCACTGCTATAGAGCAGTATGAGAGATAGTTATAGACCAATGTGTGAAAGGTGTAGATTATATTCTGCCTGTCTTCAAATATTAGTCATAGTTGTCCAAGATCAAGTAATAAAACACGAATATTTCGCTTTTATTACAAGAATGCATGGTCGTATATTATGAACGCAATTTATCAAAGGAGTACCACATACTATCTTCCAAAAAATCTAAACTTGACCAAAATTGCCTACATACTCTGTCACAGAGACTGTCTGTATACCTGGGAATAATAATTGGTTATATTCACCAAGGTCACACATACGTGAAGGGTACTATGATTTCTGCAACTGCATTACCGTGTGTATCCCTTCTCCCTAATGTTACACATATCTGCTGGACTCACAACCATACATAGCAGCATTGAGTCAATGGTCAACGCTGAAATAACAGCTTTAACGCTGATCACCTGATATTTTGCACAAGTTCATGGGTGGTTTTGGGAAGATACTTTCAAACAACAAAAAACGGAAAACTAATATTGTACCTTGAGTAACAGCATATTCCAGTTGCAAGCACTAAGACATCGGTTTGGAAGCAGCAGGGAAATTAGTCTAAAATAAAATGGACGATGTACTGTCTATTTGATCTGGTGAGATGGAGTGCTAATTTTTTGAAGAGATGATGGTTTCTTTGCAATATAATAAACATTGCAACACATGTGTATGGGTTATTATCACGGACAGTGCTGAAAAAAAACCAGAAATGTAACTACTATTTGTACCGCAAGGATATGCACTGTGTACCGAAACATTACTTCCTGTGTTGCATGCCCGAAATTATTACTTTTGGGCCCGGCTGTAAGCAGAAAACCCGAACTTTTAAATACGTAAATCATTGGAGTTGACTTCCGTTGCAATGACCTATAAATCCTCCAGATGGATCTGTTTTGATGATGTGTGTACCTTTAAAATTATTTAGCAACAGACTTGTATATTACTAATACGTATTTTAGCTACTAGGTGGTTATCCAGTATGTTGCTTTCGTCTTGGCTTGGCTTGGTGGTTGCGGCCATTTTGACAGCCATTTCATGACCGCGGTTGTATTATTCTGATCGTGTCACTATATTCGCTCTCGTACTCACATTTCACGTAAACTGGTATAACCGCGTAATGCATATGACTAGAATCGACAAAATATAAGAGCAAAATACGACAAGATCGTTGACAACCAGTTTTGGGGGTAGGGTTATGTTTTTAGAAGTTTTGACCACTTATGATATGCGTACTCGCTTATTCTGTCTATTATAGCGACAGAGTGGTGTCTGTGCAGTTGTTTAAAATAGTTAGCTCGCGTCTATGTTTTGAGAAGCCCGAGAAATTCGACATCGAATTCAACATTGTCATTGGTTTGGCTCAGTGTTTTATTTCATATCCATATCTGCGAAATTCATTCGAGTTTTCCCTTTGAATGGATGTCTTTGGTTCGAGAATTGTGTATCGAACAATATTTAGTGCCTTTTGTATATGTTTCGGCTGAATAATTGTTACAGCATCCAATTATTTCCATGATTGTGAAAAATATTTTTTTTTTTAATTATATGGAAAAAATGATGTAACTCAAAAAGCTCAACTCGGATTTTAGGGGACTTTTCGTGACGCGTCCGCGATGTTGTGGCCTAAATAATATAAAAAATTCAGCTTTCCCCGATTTATTTCCTTACTTTTCAAAAAGGTCTTAAAAACGAGAATAAATGCCCATTTGGACGACAAGCACCTCATAAGTGATAACCAATATGGCTTGAGAAAAAAACTAGGCACTACTGACCTTGTATTCATTTTACGAACAATAATTAACAAAAATAAAATAACTAACTGAAACAGGCTCCCTTCAGAAACTAACGCCGTTATAATCTCCGCCAGGGTACCCCGAGTCACCACACCAAATGTGGTTGAAATCGGTCCAGGGGTCTGTGAGAAAATTCCGAACAGACAGATTGACCGACAGATTAAACACCAATGTATGCCATGCGCTGGTGCAGCATTAAAGATCATGTGCCAGTGCATTATCTTATATATACGAGGCTCCATATATGGGGGACTAACAAAAATAATAGAATGCATTGGCACAGGTATTTCGCCAAATTTCAGGAAGCTCCAGTCACAGGAAAACAAAAGGCACCAGTCAGTACAGTAATGGCATAATTAATCTACTCCTTTAACCACAGCAAAATTATGGGTAACTTTTCAGGATTTAGTCGGAAATATGGATTGTTACCATTCATCGGAAAGCTCTCGCTGTGTTGCCATTCATCAGAAAGCTCTCGCTGTGTTGCCATTCATCGGAAAGCTCTGCTGTAAGCAGTCGATTAATTAGGGCATTACTGTAGGTGAAGAAAACGCTTAATAATCTCTTCGATGTGAGACATCTTTCCTCCATTTTCGAGCAAATTATGACGTATAAGGTTACCGGCCCAGGCATACGCCAGTTGATTTTTTTGTCTTTTCAACGAATTCACAAATGTGAAGAATAATATAATAATAATGACCAGTTTTATATAGCGATTAACCAATTACTTGCTCTAACACGCTTGGTACAATATAACCCCAGTCATTTGCACAAGCCAACCAATGAACAGGCTGCAGCCATTGCAGGCGCTGCTCTAGTTTGATCAGAACATGCTCTGATACTCATCAGTATGTCAAGCTAACTGGTACCCTTTTAACGCATGAGTGATGCGAAGCCGACACAGTACGAGCGACCTTGCTCAAGTGTCACAATTAACTTGGCGCGGGGTTTGAAATCGCGAGAAATCCGACAATTGCACGTCGCTCAAAGCGGCCAAGCCACTGCTATGTGGGGACTCAATGACAGGCGACGAGCTGCGAACCCGTATCGATGTGTTTACACCGAATACAAGTCCGACACGCTAACCACTGGACCACGGAGCTCCCAACTTAGATAATCTTTATTACCTCCTTCTTGGGAGAGAATATTTATAAATTATTACATCATTATTTACAAGTTTTGTGAAAAAAGAAGAGCAAGAGATTGACATCACAAGCATAAGGACACGTACATACACACACACACTCTCTCCCTCCCTCTCTCTCGATATACATATAACATGTCTATAAATATAATTTGTGAAAATAGTATACTCTAGAAAAATATAAATATATAAAAGTGAGGGAAAAAAAAAAATACATGTGAAGCAAAAACAAAGAACACGACAATAAATAAATAGAGAGTAAAAAAAAAACCCAAACAAACACGTGCACGATACAAAAAAGAAAGGAAATAACAAATATGCATAAATGTCATATGTACGTTGGGTTCATAGAACAATTAATTTTATATATCGCACCCGTATGATCTTTCGGTGCTATGCAATTAATAATCTCACAAGCGTGGTGTACTAAAATATTATACTCGAGAAAAATATAAATAAATAAAAGTGAGGAAAAAAAAATATAAAAAAATAAATAATAATGATACATGTGAAGCAAAAACAAAGATCACGACAATAAATAAATAAAGAGTAAAAAAACAAAAAAAATCCATACAAAAACGTGCACGATACAAGAACGAAAGGAAATAACAAACACGCATAAATGTCATATGTACGTTGGGTTCATAGAACGATTACTTTTATATATCGCACCCGTGTGATCATTCGGTGCTATGCAATCAAGAATCTCATACGCGTGGTGTACTAAGCAGACCTGGAATATATGTTGCCTGGTCATCGTTATTGACTATCATGTAACCAGAATAGCAATATCTCATGCGTGTGATTTATAGATATAAGATGGCTCACACACTGGTTTGATTTATAGAACAATTCGATATAGCACACCCGTGTGATCTGTGGTGCTATGCATTCGAGAATATTACACGCTTGGTGTACCGAACAGACATGGGGTATATGTTTTCTAGTCATCGTTACTGACTATCATAGAAACAGACTAGCAATATATCATGCGTGTGATCTAAATATATAAGATGGCTCACACAATTATATAGTTATTGAGAATAGTTAGAACACTAACCAGATATGATCTGGAACACGAAAACATGTGTTGGTGGTTTTGTTTCATCTTTTGACGTTTTGCAGAGCGATCAACAAATAAATGTATGATGTCACATGCAAATGGCTACTAAATAAAACAGAAATAGGTACGACACATAAATGTCATTGATTATGCTGATTATATGTAAGTTCAAGAAACGAGCGATATTGAATGTCATGGTCAGCGTCCTTCACGATTTCCTCTCAGTGAGTTGCTTGCAGATAACAGAAATGTGGCTGTGGAGTATATTATTTGATCCAGCTGGTACGACGGTAAAACTATTAACAGGTGGTGGAGTGCAGAACCTAAAAATAACGCAAATAAATCGTCCGGAGATAGATTAAACATTAGCAGGAATGTCTGAATGCCGAAATGGTTGAGAATAAATTCCCAGTATTGATTCCTTGCAGTCATTAACATGTAAGACTGACAGGAGAACATGGTGTGCATTAGTTCATTGTCGTACTTTCCGGAGCACAGTGCACATATAGAGTTGTTGAAGAATGTGGTTCTGTTTAGCAGTCGGACCATATTCATATATTTTCCAGAGTGTTTGGCTCCAATACAGTGCAATTGGTCCCATAATCTCCATTGAATAAGCGGGTTGCGATGTGTCATGGAAAGAACTTTCAGGTACGGATCAGATGTAACTGCTGATAGCCATATGTTAGAATAAGAGTTCATCACATACTTTTTTGCTAATTTATTCCAAGCATCTTTCTGAGGAAAGGTCCCTTCGTCCATGAATTCGAATAGGTAGTGGATGAGGCCATACTGAATGAAAAGCTGGAAGATGTCGTGAACGAATCCAGATGTAGGTCTATTAAAAAGACGTTGTTGGTGAGCCTTCAGTAGAAACAGTTTGAGCGGAATTTGGTGATGAATGGGTAGGTGAATGGGGTTACCTAGGAAGCATAGTTTTCTGATGTGGATTTGTTGTTCTATTGGCATCAATCCGAGTAGACCAAGTGATAGCCTCGTGCTAGCCCTTCTTGGGAGAGTCTGAATACTCTTAACACATGTGCGGAGTGACCTTTCCATGATGGGGAGCCTCGATGCATATTCCAGATGAAATAACTCACATCCATACAAAGCCTTGGGTAGAACTACAGTTCTAAGAATCTCACGCAGTGACGAGGGTGTCAGTGAAGATGTGTTTGTTTTCCGCGCTATAGAAAAGAACGTTTTCCGAAGTTTCGAAGACACTATGTGCCCTTGTGTCCGTCCATTTCCGAATTTGTTCTGTACTATGCCCAGATGAGTACTTTCCGTTTGCTCTGGTATTTCGTTTGGGCCTATGTGCCAAGTTATATTAGATTTCGAGTAGCTAGACTTCGATTCGTTAAAAACAACGATGATGCTCTTGGTGCAAGAGAATGAAAACCGCCATTTTATACTGTACTGGTGACAGATGTCAATTAAATTGTCGAGACCAGTTTTCGTGAGAGATATCAATGCTATATCATCGGCTGTTGTAGGAGCAACACACGGAACGTTGTTTATTGTTAGTCCCATCTGTGTGGTCGCTAGCGTTTCTAATAGTTCGTCTATATACACAAGATAGCAAAACGGCGATATTACCTCTCCTTGTCTGGTTCCTTGTCCTATATTGAAATAATTTGATAAACAACCCTTATACCGCACACGACTCGTAATGTCACTATATATACAACTTAGCATACGAACGGTCTTCTGGAAAACCCAAGACGAATGAACTTAAACAAGAGGCCCGTGTGCCACACTTTATCAAAGGCCTTTTTTGAGTCCAGAAAGGCCACAAAGAGTTTCGAATTATTGTCGTGTGTATATGAAATAGCTTCCTGAAGAACAAATGATGTCATATTGCATCCAATCCCTGCTTTGCATTGGGAAATGTCGCAAGCATGTGGCTATTCAAGAGTCGCTTGAGGAGCACACCTTCAAACACTTTATAAATTACAGGAAGTAAAGATATGGCTCTATAGCTATCAGGGAGCGTCGAAGGCTTCGGTTCTCCCTTGTATAGAGGGACAATAATACCAGATTTTAACGATGGAGGAATCCACTCGCATGTGAGGAAAGAATTATATAGTTTGCACAGACACTCGTACAACAGCTCAGATCCAAATAGAAGGTGCTCGTTTACAATGTCATCACAGCCGCTTGCTTTACCACACTTTAGTTTGCGAATTATATCCACAACCTCTTGTTGTGTGATGGGATGTCCTAGAATAGGGCAGTCCGTTTGCCCATTGTCGAGAAAGGACGATACTTGGCTGTTAACGTAGTCTTCAAATAACGTGTCTTCGTGGTGATTTGGGGTATACAAGACTTTATAATAAGAAGCCCATCCATCAAGAATATCGTCCTGGTTGCGACATACTTTACCCCCGAATTCCATCACCGAACCTATACCAGAGGTGGCATCATGGCGGGGTCGTATCGTACGCCAGAAACGTTTGTGGTTGTTTCTCGCATATGTGTCTATTTTACGATTTTGTTCGATTTGAAATTTATTCACAGCATTTCTATGTGCGCGTCGAAACAAGCGCTTTCCCTGTTTGTAGTCCACATATGATTGTTGTCACTACCGCGTGGTCTTCCGTCGTGTATCCAAGATCGATAAAGCGATTTTAAATTTCTCTTCACATTGTCAAGTTCTGTATTCCAATAGGGTCTGGTATGGCGACGGTTGGATTTTGGAGGCATTGCGGTTGAGGAGGCAGTGTGTAACGCGGCAACAATGTCTGAGTAGAGCGACAATAAGCTCCTATGGGCCAGAAGCCGGGGTCCATTAGCGGATAGCTGTGGTCTTTTATCACGTTTAGGCGTGCACATATTGTTCCCGTGCGAGAACTTATATATATATGGGTAACTTATGGGTAACTTTTCAGGATTTAGTCGGAAATATGGATTGTTACCATTCATCGGAAAGCTCTCGCTGTGTTGCCATTCATCAGAAAGCTCTCGCTGTGTTGCCATTCATCGGAAAGCTCTGCTGTAAGCAGTCGATTAATTAGGGCATTACTGTAGGTGAAGAAAACGCTTAATAATCTCTTCGATGTGAGACATCTTTCCTCCATTTTCGAGCAAATTATGACATATAAGGTTACCGGCCCAGGCATACGCCAGTTGATTTTTTTGTCTTTTCAACGAATTCACAAATGTGAAGAATAATATAATAATAATGACCAGTTTTATATAGCGATTAACCAATTACTTGCTCTAACACGCTTGGTACAATATAACCCCAGTCATTTGCACAAGCCAACCAATGAACAGGCTGCAGCCATTGCAGGCGCTGCTCTAGTTTGATCAGAACATGCTCTGATACTCATCAGTATGTCAAGCTAACTGGTACCCTTTTAACGCATGGGTGATGCGAAGCCGACACAGTACGAGCGACCTTGCTCAAGTGTCACAATTAACTTGGCGCGGGGTTTGAAATCGCGAGAAATCCGACAATTGCACGTCGCTCAAAGCGGCCAAGCCACTGCTATGTGGGGACTCAATGACAGGCGACGAGCTGCGAACCCGTATCGATGTGTTTACACCGAATACAAGTCCGACACGCTAACCACTGGACCACGGAGCTCCCAAAGAATAAGCTTTGTTCGTTGACTATATAGTTTTTGTTAAAGAGTTTCTATCTCTTCCGAGCAAGTGTTATTTTGACAGACACCTGTTCGGAAAAGCTTCTGTCAATTAATATTAATTTTATTTAGAATTTATGTTGACAATCGTGGGGCAGTTTTAAAGGCTATTTTTAGAACATAAATCCGTGCAAAAGCTATTGGAGCGTACCAAGAGAGAGAGAGAGAGAGAGAGAGAGAGAGAGAGAGAGAGAGAGAGAGAGAGAGAGAGAGAGAGAGAGAGAGAGAGAGAGAGAGTACTCTATCTTGTTAGGGCCCTCAAATAAAGAAAACTGTAGATCAGCTCAGAGATTTACCGCGAATTACGATCAAAATAAACCACTTTATGGCAAACTAGTTCCTTTTGGGAGCCTTTATACAGCGGCGTAGGGGCCTGAGGCGATCAATTAAAAAAACCAACGCCGTTTTAACATCCGCCGGGGTACCACGAATGACCACACACATTTTGTTTGACATCGGTCCAGTGGTCTGGGAGAAAAGTCGCGGACAGACAGACATACGAATCCTACATGTATATATGCTCTGTTATTTAAATCACCAGCTGAAACAGTCTCTCTTCGGGGGCCTTTTTTTTAGCGTGACCTCGTAACTGTGAGCGCGTGCGCGCATGTTTGTATACTATTTCTGTAAGAAGTTAGCTGATTTTTGCCAAGCCGCCAAATATTCCCGGTAGTGAAAAATAACAGATTTAAAAAATCGATATCTAATCACTCTGAGCTTTGATGTGTGGGTTCCTCGACTCGAATCAAATATGTTTACCCCCCGAAGCCAAAGAAATAGTAATTTAGTGGCGTTTAATCGGATATGCATCTTTAAGGCGGGGTATATATGAATCCTGAAAACCGACTAAAACAGCGGGATGTGAATACCACGTATCCACTGAAAATGCCCTGAACCAAAGGGTTGACATCCTCATGCTCGCGCGTATACCTTTCCTTACTAAATACACATTAACCCTTTTGTGGTGCAGCATTAACGATCCTGTGTCAGCGCATTATCTTATATGTGTGAGTCTCCCATAGGGAGCCTCGCATATATAATAGAATGCACTGACTTACAAGGTCAAGGTAAATATTGTTAGGCCAGTGTATTCTCTAATATGTGCGATGGGAGACTCTCATATATAAGAGAATGCATTGGCACAGGGCTTTCGCATCATTTCAGGAAACTCCAGTCATGGATTGGTTAAGGGTCACGGTACCCCAAATGGAGACAAAAAATATGTTTGTCAAAAAATTACAACTAACAGCACAAAAGTTGTCCCATGCCATCTGTAAAATATGTCGAAAAAACATTAGGTGGCAAATGTATACAAAAAAAAATAATACTATTCAGCAAATAAAAATTGTGATATGGTAAGTGAATCCAAACATATTTGCTTCTAAAAAAATACACATTTTGCAGCAAATAGTTTTGAAGTTGCCTATTATCATGGTAACCAAGTCGTTCTGGTCAAGTCAAGTGAGTTCCCTGATCCTCAATGAGTAGTTCCCTTATTAGGAAAATGTTCAGATAATAAATCCAACACATTGATGAACTTCTTATCTTAACCCTTTGATGACGGGAGCTTCCTTATTTTTTTTGCAAAAACCGTGTGCCAATGCATTCTCTTATATATGTGAGTCTCCCGTGGAGAGCCCCGCATATATAAGAGAATACATTGTCCTAACAATATTTACCTTGATATTGCAAGCCAGTGTGTTCTCTTATATATGTTATGCTACCTATGGGAGATCTGCATATGTAAGAGAATGCACTGGCACAGTTATTTAATGCTGCACCAGCGCAGCTCCCGTCATCAAAGGTTAACATTTCCATCACATAAATATGAGTCCTTCTGGACTTGTATTAGTTATCGTCTGCTTATTGCTCAGTCTAACCCCCCCCCCCCCCCCCCCCCCCCCCAGATAAAAAATAGACCATTCCGATGTATACATTTATAACTGAGTGGGATAAACCATTTTGTTTAGAAAGGAATAATAGTGTGTTTCATTCTCGTTGCAGCAAACCTGGTTACTGTCGTAGGAATCAGCTGTGTTGTTGTCATGGTAGCCATCTTCCTGGCATTCATCGCAGCAATATACTGGAAGAAACGGTCAGTAAAGCTACGTTCACCGGGTGGCAAAATAATTGTTTACCGAATTTTCATGATATTCTTCAGAAGGTCATCTATAATTGCGTCCTTCTTACTCCGAGTCAGTAAAATTTGTAAAGTTTCCTTGATATCGGTGTAAGTAATTTGTTTGTAACAGGCTCAGTGTTCGTTTCTTATGAAAGTGTCTACGTCACTTTCCACGAATTAACAGCAAACAGAATTATACAATTGTCTTTACAGTTAATCCTCTTTGTCTGTTCGGGTCATGCATGCAGCCATTCTATCAATCCATGTTAATGGCGGCATTTTATTCCATAAATTAATGATGGTCGGTGTTTTATGACCAGCAAGTATAAGACAATTGGTTAATCAGCCGAATGTGAGTGACGCCGGATTTAATGTGTGGCACTCTGTCAACAACATCGATACAGTCGAAATAATATGTACTCTTTGATGCCAGACACTTGCACTAAATTTCTTAACTGTGTAGACATGTCGAAAGTAATTATTTTGTGCGTGTGCCGATACGTTTTATTCGCAGGCATATTGGTGGGCATCATATAATACAGATGATAAATTTAGAATGACTCCCCAATTTTCCCAAATTATACTCTCATTTCAATTTGGCAAGTACTTTTGGAATTTGGAAAACAAATCATTTGACAAAACTTTTGGCAAGAGAACATTATAGTCAAGCGCCAGCCCTGCCTATACAACTGGAGTTCCTGAAATTTTGCGAAAACCCTGTGCCAACGCATTCTCTTATATATGCGATTCTCCATATAGGGAGACACGCATATATAAGATAATTCATTGGCCTAACAATATTTACCTTGACATTGTATATATAGACAACTAATTAACTGTGAGCCTTCTGTAGACATTCATGTTAACAGATTTTCTTTAAATCGAATTTAATATTTAAATATATAAATTGAATTTATGGCTCCATAAACTAAGTTACGAATTTCTATGTACAAGAGGTAATCAAATTAATTGACGGATAGTGGATTGAGCAACGCGTGGCACACACCGTATACAAAAAAATGTTGATACGGGGCATGAACTCAAGCCACTTACTGACTATGCAATAACATTTATGAGTATCTGGGACTATTATGCATATAATATAACATTTATTTGAAACATTAATTTTCCTGAAAACTGTGCAAAAATATCTCAATGACGAGCGCTCTATTTTTGCATTCCGGCTTATCTACCATCTGTGACATTACTTCATACTCAGCAGAAATCTGGTAATATCTGGTTACCTTATTCTACGAAGCGGAGAATGTAGAAATCAAAAACAATATTTGAGTACAGTATACCCTTTAAAGGCCCACTTAATTTTCGAAACCCCAGATTACTTTATATAAAATATATGCCATATTATATACCATTTGATAGAGAGAAGCTCCGAAACATTGTATTATCAACTTATCCGGTGTAATAAACAGTGGACATGTTGTTTTTGTTGAGTTGCCATTTGTCATCATGATTGAAGTAAAAATCAGTATTATTTTCAATGCGAGGGGAATAACTCTATATATAAAAGATAGAGTTCTTCCCCTTTCATTGAAAAAGTTTGAATTCTGTTGCATTCTGGGTGCCAGAGAGGGGAAGTTTTCAGCAGTTTTCTATTTCTCTCTGGGCATCGATCTTCTGAGACACAGATGTTTAAAATAGTGATGAATTATAGTATTGTTATTAAAACCGTATATCAAGTCACTATGAACATATAATCGGAGACTCGAAAATTAAGTAGGCCTTTAACCAAACTGGAAAACTTGAAATAACACATATGTCATTCTCACTTCTTATTGAATTGTATTTGTTTTCGTTAACAGGAAAGCCGTTGAGGCAGAAACTGAGGAAGCCCAAATCAGACACCGGAAAGTGGGTAGCATTAAGCCTCCTGAGGACTTTCCGAACAACAGGGAAAGCAGCAGATCTACACAGTCTACCATCCAATACACTGATGTTCAATTCGCCCCCGACGTTCAATTCGCCCCATTATACGCTGAGATTCTTAAGTCGAGAAAGAACCTCAAGAATTCGCCCAACGTCACCCCCAAACTGTCCAATCTGAATGAAGTGGTCCAAGTGGAACTTCCAGCAACGCTTAACATCGATAGAGTAGATGTATCAAAAGAATACCTCTCTCAGAAAGATCTTCCGAAAGAAGATATAGTTCCATGCGACGATGAGTCACAAAAGGTCCCAGGCAACGGGAAATATTTCGTTTTAGACGAGGGTTTCTGTGAGAAATCTCCTACACTTAACAGGACGAAAACTGATGAATCTGAATCAAATTCTGATAAGCCTAGCCCGCCGCAAGCGACTGACGCGTATGGATATTCTCACATACCGAATACATGTATATCAAACGAATCAGAGGTCAGTGGTGAGCATTGCGATGCGTACTGCATGATGCAGAACTTGTGTAATGTTCAGCGAGACAGTCATGGCTACTGCCAACTTCCGAATGAGCTGCAACTTCCGACGGGAGAAGCGTCTGCCACCGACCAGCGGGATAGCTCAGGCTACGACCACATTGAAGAAGAAGTGTTTTAACCCTTTCTATACTAAACGGATTCTCCCATCTAGTTAGAAGTTAGAAACGTATTCACTTGAACGGTCTATTATTATTCAGGACGAGGAACCCGGGAACCTACGTCACTAATGGAATCTCTAAATCGTCGCTTCAGACGGTCGGATAATTGATAACTGGAACTCATACAACGGATGAGCTAAACATTTGTTGCAGAAGTCATTGTACTTACCAGTGAAGGGGATTCTACGAACGTCTATATTAAATGGTTGGGGTGTGTTTGATGTTCTAAATCGGGGCTCGGGGCACAATCGATACATATATTGTCCTTGTAAATTTCAGTTACGAATATGAGTTTTTAAAGGTACTCAATCCGATTAAGCACCCATAAATTACTATTCATTTGGCTTCGGGGGTAAAAAATATTTGATTCGAGTCGAGTCGAGTCGTGGGTTACACATCAAAGCTCAGAGTGATCAGATATCGATTTTTGAAGTTCGTTAATTTCTCGAGATTTGGGATAGTAATTTAGTCCGCCTCGTGCTCAAACAGGCAAATTGCGGGTGTAAGATGGATAACTCTAAAATCAAGTGGTTATTATTGTTAATAACTAACAACTTGATTTTAGAGTTATCCATCTTACATCCGCAATGTGTCTGTTTGAGCACGAGGCAGACTAAATTACTGGCCCAAATCTCGAGAAATTAACGAACTTCAAAAATCGATATCTGATCACTCTGAGCTTTGATGTGTGGGTTCATCGACTCGATTCAAATATTTTTTACCCCCGAAGCCAAAGAAATAGTAATTTAGGGGTGCTTAATCGGATTGAGTACCTTTAACGATTATTGATTTTGCTCATGTTCAGCGTGAATTTCCACAGCTCATGTACTAGTTTATCCCGTCAAACAAATGTTTATAATTGCTTTAATTGCTTTGAACAAATTTGAAATTAAACCCGCTTTTTGGTTATAGACTTGATTGATGACGTAGATTCCTAGGCATCTTATTTCTTATTTGGATGAGCGTTCAGGTGATAAAAGCAGACGACATACATACAAAAAGATAATACAAGAGCAGAATGATTCATATTCATTGGTGGTAAATGTTGAGATAATAAGTTCAACAAGCGACATATATCGAACTTATTATGTGAACATTTACCATGGGAACTACTCGTCAATGAGTATTTAGTATAAATGGTGTTAAGGAAATACACTACTGCCTTTCGGCAAGTGATCCTGCTAGTCTGATATGATGTTGGGTGTCCTGCATGCTGGATTGCTATGATGCTCGTGTAGCTAGGCAAACTAATGCCGTTACGGAAAAGTATCGCTTTTTCGTAATTTTCGTGGTGTTGGGCGATATGAGAAAAAGTCAGCGTTTGTATAAAACATTCAAGAACATATTTATTTTTGAAAAATTCAATAATAGCTGCGCTGCTGTTCGCAAAACAACGTGAATAGCCAACTTGATTATAGTCGATTTGCAACATTGAACTTATACAACCAGTATTAAAATATTTCGCAAATATATGTTTTTGAATGTGTGATATACATAATGGATTTTCCTGGTTATGTTCAGATTATCCGAACATCGCGAAATTGTATTTTTTAGAAAACATAACGGTACTTTTTCTTAATAGCATCAGTTTGCAATAACATCATTATGACAGCAGGACCCACCAGCATCATAGCATATAGCACATTCGCAGGACCACTTGACCAGGGGTGACTACAATGACATTGTTGAGATTTCCCATAGAACGTTTCATCCCTCCATATATACTTCGAATACTTATGTCCTGGATCTTGGTGTGAATGACACACACATAGATCATGCCATGAATATATACTCTGGCTACGCTCGTGGATATCATATTTCACCACATCAAAACCTGGGAACTTTTTGAATTTTTGACGAGGAACTTTATAACATTGAACAAATCGCGTATATAACATATTTCTTAGTTAATAGCCAGGTTAAGCCACACGTATTATGTAACCGTGGTATTGCCATGGAGATGCATTTGGCGGGACAGGTCGCGTGAATTTATGGCGACAAACGTACACATGTATAGATAATGGCATAACGTATAAAAACCTGTGAACAATATAGCCGGTAGTGAAGACAAGCTGTGGCCAATAATACGCTTAATAAGCTTCAATCAAAATAAGCATTTCCGCTCAACCAAATTCCATTGTCATACTGTATGCATAGCATTGGTCGCTCATTGGGTTATTAAAAGATTGGATTATTCCTCTTTGCTACAAGTTTTGTATGCTACACGTTGGGAGTCAAACTTCTAAACGGTTTGGCCTTGTATATATATACGCCGTGTGCATGAGTCAAGTGGCTTCCGTTGGCAATGTTAACACACGTTACAGGTATATAGGTAAACCTGAATAATACCTGTTCCTTAATAATATATTTCGCAGAATATATAGGTGAAAGTCCGGGTTAAGTCCCAGCTCGAGATTACATGATTTACGTAGGCCGATTTCATGATAAACATTGAATTAATCACCGAGTAATATTTCCTCCACCCGTAAAACTGACATTGTCATACGGCCCAACAAATCAAACTACGATAAACTCCAAATACACAAACACCGGCAGTCCGCGTATTGCGTATATTTTACACAAGAGATACATTAGGTCAAACCCCATGAAGCGCCCTCTACGTTATCACTGCGATATAGCACTGCCACACGGATGCAACTTTGCGGACCGATACATCTATTTTTACATATCGTCGGAACTATATTTAGTCACCTACTATCTTATTTTGACCATTAAAAGTTTGCAATAATAGTAATTCTTTCGGTATTGATAAGAACAATATGAACTGAGCCAGACATAACCGATTTTAATCCTAAAACATAAGAACTAAGAACACGTAAGAAATCCTTACCAAATGTCCTCTTGGCAGTGGTATCTCAGCGGAGCGATGGGAGATAACTCTGCCTGGAGTTTGACATTAGGTGTGTAAAATAGCACAATACTCGATCTGGTATTCATGTATTGGAGTTTATCGTAGTTTCATTGGTTAGTTTTCTCCTTTCTATACTATATTCTCATTGACGAGTAGTTCCTTCAGGAAATGTTTAGATATGGTAGATTGATGAACTTATTATCTGAACATTTTCCACCAAAGAATATGAATTATTCTGCACTATTATCGTTTCGTCATTCTGTCGTCTGCTCATTTACCTGAACACCCCTCCAACTGAATAATATATAGACCATTCCAATGTTTACTGTTATAACTGGATGAGTTAATCCATTTAGTAAAGAAAGGGCTAAATATTGTGAATCTTCCCTCCAAATTCATTTCTGTTGTGATAGTATAGCAACATTCGTTACGGGCAAGTGTATATCCTAATTACAGAAGGATAAGTGAGTCGCTACCATATTGAATCCATTCAGCCCCCATTCCGCGGTTTAAGTGCTACGGGTCAAAGTTCTGGAGTAGCATTCCATATATGGAGTTTTTAATATTCATGAATTCCATATATGGAATTCTTGTATATTCAAAAGCTCCATATATGGAATGCTACTCCAGAACTTTGACCTGCAGCATGCATGCGCGGAACATGGCTGGATGGATGAAATACGCATGGTAGCGACTCAGTGCCTTTAATGCGATTAGATATCCGTGATGTTCTCATCGTAAGGCTGAAGGGGCCATTGTCGCCATATTTTGGTGTGTTGGGTTTTCAGCTCGCATTTGATACCGAAATCTTGCATCCGATCACATGTCCCATGGTTAGTCATCTTTAAAATGTTATTCCTATTGACATTTGCTTTTTATCAGCGTCATATTAACGCGAAGAAATGTGATTATTTCCATACCATAAACCCACAAATGTCAATCTGGGTACCCAAAACCTTTTCGTAAAGATGGGTAGTCAACACACCAAAATTTGTCGACAGCGACCCCTTCAGCCACAGACTGGCCATTAATTTGTGTCCATGTTTGAAATATATGCCGTAGAAAGCGAAGGAATTGTTCACTTGGAGGAACTGTCTCTTTTTTATGTCACAACATTGTTTATTATATACATTGTATTTGTCTCACGTGTATTATGTACATGATTTATCTAAATATACTATTATGTTGTATATATATATGTCAATTTCCACTGTCTCCAAATGTGATTCGAATTCAGGAAACTGGACACAAATAAACACGCAGGATTTTGTCGCTTAGAAATAAAGACATGAAGTGATTATCAAGTCATCAGACCTTCTGATATATAGATTACTTATACTTGAGTAATTAGGTCGACCTGTCCGCGTGGACACACGGGCTCGGCTAAGTTACCAACATCGAACGAGCCTTCTCAAGTCAAATTTGATTGTGTGTGTAAATTATGTAATAAGTTATTTTTGTTTATATAATTAAACCATAATTGTCTCCATATTTGGAGGATTAAACATCTCTCCCTCTCTCTCATAAATTATTATATTAAACGTTCGTTAATAACAGGAAATAGTGCCAGGTGATCTTTCATTTCCGGTTTGTCGTCTGTTTACATTCCGTATGCTACGTCTCAAAATACTATGGCTCCCAATATTTTTCCAACAAACTATAATGAATGAAGAGTTTGAAAAGTTATGTCATTAAATATACCCATTAGATACGCCAAAGAGTCTTTATTTATCTGGGACTATTTCTTCACGCGGGCAAACAACGCATAGTTACGTGAAACGTCAACGCATGTCTTATAGAAGCCGATGTTAGTTTCGCGTCTCATTTGTTGATTTAAGTATGCTTTGTCGCGGTTTTTTATATCATGTAATAAATAGAATCTACAACTCGTCCCCAGTGTATAGCGGAATATATAAAACTCGTCCAGTAATTTGTTTTTTTTTTGTTTTTTTGTTTTTTTTTTTATAATATTTTATTTTTTCATTATATTACACATTTATGTACAGAACAATATCTGATAACAACGATTGCATAGATATATATATACGGTGGGGGGGGGTTCGACATTCGTACACAACTCACACACACCTTGCACACACATTGATATATTAAAGACATAGTATGCATACATGTATACTCGTACATATATATATATATATATATATATATATATATATATATATATATATATATATATATATATATATATATATATATTTATGCCAGTTATATTCTGTCTCAAATTTTTTCATGAACTTTGGACTTGTTTGCCGAATCTGATATTGTAAACTCGGTCTATATACTATTCAAGATAACTATGTTCCCTGCTAAGTTAGTTATGAGTGTGCACTATTGTTCTTGATGGCTTTCATTAGGGCCCTCCACTCGAGTTGGAAATGGTTTAGATTGTCGGAATTCAGTGCAATATATCGATATGATTTGTATCGTAATTCAAATTCTCGAATGAGTAAATTCAGAGAGAGTTCGTCGGGGTTAAATTTTGTTTTATACAGATAATATTTCAGAATTGATAGTATAAGAAAGTTTAGTTTGTTGTTTTTATTGTAAGCACCAATCCCAAAAAGAATGTGGTAAGCCATAGGCAAATTGTCCTAATTTTTAATATTTTGTCGATGGCTATTTATCCTCAAGCGTAATTTTTTTTTTCCAGTTTCCCCTATTTAATGTGCATCTGGGCGTTTAGCACACGTGACGGCACACTCGAATGCCAGTTGAACGAACATTTAAATTGAAAGGCGCGGCATGCATCGTTGGTTGTAAGTGTCTTATTTGATATGAGGGAGCATGTCCCACACCTCAGGGTACGACAAGGTACAGTACCGGATTTTTCAATGGATGATTTAAGTTGGCTCGAGACAAGCTTCTGGCTATAAGGTTAGGCGGTTGCCTCGTAGCTACAACAGGTTTGTCGGGAAAACTTTATTGAGGTATTCATCACTTTCAATCATTGGCTGGAAGTCCCGCATGATGGTCTGAGTTTGTCCGTAGATGGGTGATATATGTCATTACAATGGGAACACGGTCACGGCTGGTTTTCTCGTTGTATTTGAGTAGGTCACCTCGGTCCTTAGATATGGCTTTAGTAACTTGTTTTTCTACGGAATCCCGTTTATATCCAAGAGAAGGAAACGATGATTTACCGCGAACTTCTGGATCGGAATTAATTCGGTGGTATATCAATGCCTGACTGTATACCACTGACATTTTGGTATGACCTAGCTGGGGCCTGTACTATAGATTTACAATTGCCGTGTTTGAACAGGTGTACAAGGTTATGGGAGGTACACAGGGGGCGTGAAGTGCAATAGACCACTGTATTGTAATAGAGTAGATTATACCCGTGTGCTCATTACCGATGGGTGATTGGATTTCATCAGAATGGTATTCAATATAATACTCCAGCGATTTTGCATGACAACCCAACTAGAAATTGAAATACATCTTAAAACTTGAATTGTTGGAACAGACGATAACCATTGATGACATATAACACAGTGCACGAACGGTTGCGGCGTACTCACTGAGCGATTATTTAAAGGATACCGATTACCACTAATACAATTGAACACGGATTACCCATGCACTAGCGATAACATATCAATGAGTGTCTCCGAGGAATATTTTTTTTCATTGGTCAATCAAGTAACATGTGGTAAACCTATTATTTTATTGGTCACCATGCATGTAAAAGAGGCGTTGCAAGAAGTCGCATTTTCACTGTAAGAATAAGAGTGGAGGTCTATGGTAATCGACACCATCTGTGTGCCCCACATAACCTTGTACACGTGTTCAAACACGGCAATTGTAAATCTATAGTACAGTCCCCAGGGTGAAAACTCTGAGAATGCAGGTACGAATATCGGCCTGTTGGGCTTCCTGTATACGGCGGTGCACAGTTTATTATCATGTCGGAACAGTTGACTTGACTTGAAACATATTTTATTTGCATAATATACCAAAGGGATTGGGGCACAACTTATAAAGCCCCTCTCCTAATCTATACTATATATTTTGAGACTTCCGTGTGTGTGTGTTCTTTATAGAATCAAAAACGACTGCACCCATCGAGCTCAAATTTCGTATATAAGTGTAAAAACCCACGGACACCGTAGTTGTCGCGTTTTGGAGAAGCTCTGAGCACCCTTTATCCACTCCCAAATCACAGCAAAGGCACGGCGTGGGTTAATCAAGTGATTATTTAATGAGCGTTTGTTTTTGAAGCATCGCTACGAAGAGCGTCTGTTTACCATTCAACGTTATTAGCACCTGCAGAGAGATATACGGGAACATTGAGTGGTTTCCTGTGCGGGGAGATTTATTGGATGCCATAGTACACTTACAACATCATTGTTATAGTATGTATGACACTTAGGTCAGGGCTTAGGGGGGTAGTTATAGGCATAATGCTTCTCAGAAATCCCGGTTACAAACCAACACTCACAATTTCGTATTTACGCAAACGAGTGCTTTCCTATTTTTAGAACGCAACACATGATACCAAACAAAATTACGTCGCGTTGGTGTTGGCGTTCACGACGGGATTAATTGACTGTTCGCTCTTTGCGAGGATGGGGTTCGCGACGGGATTAACTTTGCGGGGACTATTGACCATCTCGTAAAGGTGGACAACCTCTATCAGGGGGCTGCTCAATGGCCACGTGCAGGTTAAATAAAATCATACCTCTTCTGGGTCTGGGCGTGTATAGACATGAGCGTGTTGTGTTCCTAAGAACGCGGAGCGTGTTGTTTTCCTAAGAACGCGGATCGGGTAAGTTTTCCCGCCCTAGGTGAGCTCAAACTTCGTATATAAGTGTAAAAACACACGGGGATCGTCGACGTCGCATTGTGTGAAACATTCTTATGTCTGTCGTTCCTAGGAACGGGGGAATTTTTTATCGGGTCAGTCTTAACCTTCAAACGGGTACCCACAAATTATATATTGTGACCCCGAAATGACCTTGACCTTGAAAATGATCAATTCAATGTCAAATCGGGTAAAATATTGAAAAACCCAATATCGTTCCTAGGAAGGAGGGATTTCATCGGGTAAATTTTTCCGCCAGAAACAAAAAATTAAAAAATTCAGAAAAAATATATATTACATTTAAAAAACATTAAATTAATATTAAAAAATAAACATGTCATAAAATGTCATGTTTCGGAAAAAATTCAGAAAAAAATATATATTACATTTAAAAAACATTAAATTAATATTAAAAAATAAACATGTCATAAAATGTCATGTTTCGGACAAACGCCGCCGGTGGCGGGCTAACCTGCTAGTACAATATAATAACACACATGTGATCATGATGACGGTACAGAGATGGTCAGACATGAGGTTGTATCTTAGCTGTGAGAAAATTTGTATTTAATGAATGTCACTACATTATGAATTTTCAAGGTATGATTGACAAGTGCCAATATATTATCTATTCTTAGTACTTTTATGTTGGCTGTAAAATATAATGGTACACTTGATTTGTTTTCTATTTTTGTTATTGTTGTGCTCTGGGAGGCAATACAGATAATAAATCAGAATGAGATGTTTGAATGGGAGGTTTGTCCACTTGTGAGGTCAAAGTTGAGATTCCGGAAGCAAATTTTTTTTTTTAAAGTATTGATTCGCAAATAAAATAAATATAATCATTTGGGGTCGAAACATATCATTTATGAATATTATGCCTTTATCCTTCCACTCAGCGACGTTTATCATTGAGTCGTCGATCAACAGTTCATCATTGTTCCAGATTGTTTGCGTCATGTCGTATCGAGGCTCTTTTATGTCCAAGAAATTACGCCAGGCTACAAAGACGTCACGCCAGAAAGGATTCCCAATAGTTGACTCGCATCTTTTTATATATTTTGAACCATATGTCGCAAATAGAGGGTCATTTATTATTTGTTTTGGTGCCAAATTTTTCCATTGAGTTGTTTTCGTTATGCACCTTCGAATCCATGTTATTTTTAATGAGTCAATGAAATATTTTAGGTGCACCATTCTTAAACCACCGTTTTCATATTCTGCGCACAGTTGCATTCTTTTTATTCTATCACGTTTTCCATTCCAAATAAATCTGAACAAAATGGTATTCATTTCGTCTATGAACTTTTTATCTGGATTTGGCAAAGCCATAAATAAGTGGACAAATTTTGGTATTAGAATAGATTTTATCAAAGTAATTTTACCAAGGGGTGTTAAGCATCTATATTTCCATTTATTTATCGATTTCTTTAATTCATCAATCTTCCCCATGTAGTTGAGTTGCATGGTCTCTATCGGATTAGTACAAAATTGTATACCTAACAACGTGAAAGACTTTGATACCTTAATGTGACAATTTGGGATTGGTGCCAATCCACGGTTCTTTTTTGTTCCCAACCAAACAATTTCACATTTATCAATATTAACTTTCAAACCAGACATTCTGGCAAACAAGTCCAATACATTAAGAACTTCGCGGAAGCTAGTATCGCTCCCATCAAGAATTAGTGTGGTGTCGTCAGCATACTGGTTAATCTTGTACTCTGTCCTACCGAGTGTTACACCACGAATATCTGTGTTCTGTCTTATGATAGTGGCCAGTACCTCAGCGCACAGCAAAAATATATAGGGTGATAATGGGTCCCCCTTGTCTACAGCCTCTGGATGGATTAAAATATGAAGAAATGCTACCATTTACTTGAACTGCAGATTGTATATGTGTGTAGAAGGTGTTCACCCATCTCTTTATTGAGTCACCTAGATTGAATTGCGATAAACATTTGTTAATGAATGACCATTCAACTGTGTCAAAAGCTTTTTCGAAGTCAATTAATAGGAGCATCCCGGGTATGTTATGCCGCTCTGTTTCGTGAATTATGTCATATATCAGTCTTGTGTTATCCCCTATATATCTTCCCGATAGGAATCCTGTTTGATCGTCATTAATACTTTTGGGAAGAATAGTTTTTAATCTGTTTGCAATACAAGCTGAAGCCAGTTTATATGTAATATTTAAGAGGGATATGGGGCGCCAGTTTTTAAGATGTTGTCTAGCTTTGTCTTTCTTTGGAATGAGGGTGATGATACCTTGCTTTTGAGTAATTGACATTTCCTGTTTTTTAAAAGCATCATTTAACGAGTTCAATACATATATTCCAATATCTTTCCAAAATAATTTGAAAAACTCTACACTGTAACCGTCTGGGCCGGGTGATTTTCCGTTTTTAAATGTTTTAAGTGTTGGCGGTAAGTTCCGTGTATGTTATTTCGCCTTCTATGGACGCAGCGTCATTCGTTGTTAGAGATCGATAGGTTATGTCTTGTGGGATTTCGTACTTAACACCATTGTTTGTTTTTGTTGAGTAAAGATCCTCATAAAAAGTTTTAGTAGTTTCCATAATTTTCTCGGGGTCAGTAACTATGCGGTTCGATTGGTCCACTACTTCAGCTAGAGTTTTTGAAATATATTGTCGCTTCTCCATGTTTAGGAAATATTTCGTCGGTTTCTCTCCATCTTCAATGAACTTGGCTTTGGTGCGAATCATTTGTCCGGCAATTTTATCCTTAGTTGTATATCTATATTAGAAATTTCATTCAATAATTCGCTATTATTTGTGTCTTTCGAGTTGTCCAATATACGTTCGATCTCCGATTTTCTATCTATTAGAGCGTGATCTTTCTTTTCGTTCTGCTTTTTCAAACGCGAAGAATATTGAATTGTTTTGCCACGTAAATCTAACAGCAGAGCGTCTAAAAATAATGCGTCCGATATTGCGAACATGTGTGGAGATTTATCTGACAATCCTTGCGAGATTTTGTATCTACTAACGTTTTCCTGTATTGTGTGACTAACGATATTTTGATAATCCAGTCTGAATAAAAAGAGAATTGTTGAACTTCCAGAAACCGCGGCCATGCTTTATATTACTGACGCGAAGATCGAGTGAGATAATTGAGTGGTCGCTTCTATATCCCGTGAGTATGTCCGGAGTGTCGGATGTCAGATTCAAAAATCAGATGATATCAAGAAAAAGTCGAGCCGCGCCATTTTTAGTGGTCGGGAACGTCGCCATGTAAATCTTTTAGTTGTGGGGTTATTTATTCTCCATGGGTCAGTCAGTTCCAGACTGCCAGCTAGGGGTTTTACTGCGGATTTTGCTTTCGGGTTATTAACGTTAATATAATGTTTTGTATCTAGATGTTGTTCCTGCACAAGATTCCAGTCACCGCATATAATAATCTGTGTATTGCCAATTGTTCGGATCTGTTCGTGAATTTCATCATAAAAGCTCGGACTGTCCTCATTTGGTCCATAAATAGCAGCCAATGTAATGCGCATATCTTCTATCGTAATATCTAATATCAAATTGCCATTTTGGTCGCGTTTTGAGTCGTGGATTTTGAACTGTAACGTGTTTCTGAAAAGTATGGCCACATGCACCCCTAGATTGGGAATCATAAGATGCGAACATACAATCAAATCCCCATTCTGATTTGATAATGTTTTCTATTTCATTTGTAAAATGTGTGTCTTGTAAACAGTATATAGAACCCCCGAGACCTTTAATGTAATTAAAAACATCGCGTCGTTTCTCCACCTGGCGTAACCCTCGGCAGTTGGCAGATACAATTTTAACGGACGACATAACTAAGTATTATTTGACAACACCAACACATAGATCCTTTGAATTGATTATAGTACAAATATAATTTGCTGAATGGACATATAGTACATGTATAATATACTTTTAAGTTTATAAATAGTATATAATATTCACAATGTAATGCAAAAACAACATTAATGATCAGACCCGCACACCTTTCATTCAAACTATGGATGGGGGAGGGATAAAACCAAACAAATGGAATGCTCGGTCCAGACCTAATTTACTGGACTCGTTTTGTAAATTCCGCTATAAACTGGGGGCTCGTTGTAGATCCTCTATATATCAACGTTGAGACGAAATTCATTCATTAAAATGTACTTTTACTTCCATGAACTAGAAATTTAGACAGTTGTCGAATTTCGAGCGATAGACTGGTCCTTGTCTTTGTTCACCGAAAAGTTGAACACGCAGTAACATGACCCGTTCTGCTAAACTATCGACATGTAATACACATAATTATTCGGTTAGAACACGATAAACCGACATATCCATATATATAATGTTATCCGATAAAAATTTCATGGTATTTTTGTTAAGGACGACCAGCTGGGCGCACCCCAGCCGCGCATGTGTTGTGTAGCAACGCATGCGCTCTTCGCCCTTATACTAAGTAATATTTTGAATAATTGAATGTCAAATCGGACTGGGCATCTTTAAGAAAAAGTACCGTTATTTTTCCTAAAGTTTAAATTTTTGCGGTGTTTGGCTAATCCGAGCGATATGGGGAAAATCCAATGGCTGTATGAAACATTACAGAACATTATACAAATTTATACCGTATTTAAAATATGATAATCTCGTGGCTACTCTGTGTGGTGTTTGTTACATGACACGAATTCGGTTTTACAACCTTCGTCGGGTGGTAGATGAGACAACAATGAAGTACACAAGAAGAAAGTTACAGTTCACGACGTAAGCACTGGTGTTGGAAATGACGCAATCACGTTGGTTCCCAGTAAACATGTGTTGCGCTGAACTTGAAAGTTGTGTTTATCGTGATGAACACACAGGAACTTTATAACCATTGTACGTGTATCATATTTATATATCATGTAAATTAGAAAAATAAATATGTTTAAACTAAATTAAACTATAACCATGCCGACATGAAACCTGCATCACGATTGATACCTTCATGTAAACTATTGGACCTCGCTATATATATACTTCTGCTCCACAACCTGTCTCCTCTGTAAATATGGCAATCCATCACGAATCACGCGAACACGGATATCTCGTTTTGAGTGCCCACCAATATTAATGTGGTAAGCCATAGGCAAATTGTCCTAATTTTTTATATTTTGTCGATGGCTATTTATCCTCAAGCGTAATTTTGTTCCAGTTTCCCCTATTTAATGTGCATCTGGGCGTTTAGCACACGTGACGGCCCACTCGAATGCCAGTTGAACGAACATTTAAATTGAAAGGCGCGGCATGCATCGTTGGTTGTAAGTGTCTTATTTGATATGAGGGAGCATGTCCCACACCTCAGGGTACGACAAGATACAGTACCGGATTCTTCAATGGATGATTTAAGTTGGCTCGAGACAAGCTTCTGGCTATAAGGTTAGGCGGTTGCCTCGTAGCTACAACAGGTTTGTCGGGAAAACTTTATTGAGGTATTCATCACTTTCCATCATTGGCTGGAAGTCCCGCATGATGGTCTGAGTTTGTCCGTAGATGGGTGATATATGTCATTACAATGGGAACACGGTAACGGCTGGTTTTCTCGTTGTATTTGAGTAGGTCACCTCGGTCCTTAGATATGGCTTTAGTAACTTGTTTTTCTACGGAATCCCATTTATATCCAACAGAAGGAAACGATGATTTACCGCGAACTTCTGGGTCGGAATTAATGCGGTGGTATATCAATGCCTGACTGTATACCACTGACTTTTTGGTATGACCTGGGGCCTGTACTATAGATTTACAATTGCCGTGTTTGAACAGGTGTACAAGGTTATGGGAGGTACACAGGGGGCGTGAAGTGCAATATACCACTGTATTGTAATAGAGTAGATTATACCCGTGTGCTCATTACCGATGGGTGATTGGATTTCATCAGAATGGTATTCAATATAATACTCCAGCGATTTTGCATGACAACCCAACTAGAAATGGAAATACATCTTAAAACTTGAATTGTTGGAACAGACGATAACCATTGATGACATATAACACAGTGCACGAACGGTTGCGGCGTACTCACTGAGCGATTATTTAAAGGATACCGATTACCACCGTGACTAATACAATTGAACACGGATTACCCATGCACTAGCGATAACATATCAATGAGTGTCTCCGAGGAATATTTTTTTTCATTGGTCAATCAAGTCACATGTGGTAAACCTATTATTTTATTGGTCACCATGCATGTAAAAGAGGCGTTGCAAGAAGTCGCATTTTTACTGTAAGAATAAGAGTGGAGGTCTATGGTAATCGACACCATCTGTGTGCCCCACATAACCTTGTACACGTGTTCAAACACGGCAATTGTAAATCTATAGTACAGGCCCCAGGGTGAAAACTCTGAGAATGCAGGTACGAATATCGGCCTGTTGGGCTTCCTGTATACGGCGGTGGACATAGACAGAACTGCATTCCCGTTCGAACTGTCATTTTTTACTGCACGAGATCGATTTTGGCGGAAGGATAATATTGAACGAGAAGCCGCAGGCTTCGAGTTCAATATTATCCTTCCGCCAAAATCGATCGAGTGCAGGAAAAATTGACAGTTCGAACGGGAATGCAGTTCTGTATTTATTTCACGCCGGCGGAACTTAAAAAATGCTAATGATTTGAGAAAACTTAAATAATTATGAAAATGAAAACGAAATCACGGCAGAAGAGGAGTTAATCCGTTGGAACTTAATTTTTGCCGTGGAACCAGTCTACCAATGTCTCGGTATGCGTCCTTCAACTTGATGACGGATGCCGCCTCGAATGTAAATTGTTCGCAATTTCACAATATTTAATGTGTAAAATTAAGTATTTTGGGACCTGACAGGAGATGGTTATGTATCTTTTGGATTTAATGAGCAACGAAGTTCGATAATCTGTATTTCTTCATGGAGGAGTGACTCAAGTTGACAACTTATTCCGAGAATTCTAAAATGAAAAGTTTGTGATTTAGTCAATGTTTGACTTCGAAGTTCGAGCGTGGAAAATTCGAGTTCACACGGTGCAACACAGCTAAGAGAGAACGTTTACTGACAAAATGTCTATGATCAACTAAAATTAAATTCTTGAATCTATCGAACGGATCTAGATATGGGTTGGAGAATCTCCATCAAACTTGCCACATCATGGCCAATTCTGACTCGAAATTCTGGAAAACTAGTGATTTTCGAAAATACAAAGTCAAAATGTTTCAACTTTCACTTTCACTTTCAGGTAAGTTTTTCTTTTCTTTAAATAAATCAGAAAAAAATACATGTAAATTCCTATTTCAAGAGTTAACAATCAAAATTCCAATCCATTTGTCATTTGAATGATTTGTCAATGAATTATTCAAATTTTTGAAATATAATTAATAAGTTTTTTCAGTTTATTTTTTTGAAATTTTTACTATTCACTAATTCAGGCATATGTTTCTAACTAGTGTCTAGTACCAGCTGAGTACTACCAGTAGTGGTGCAGAAGAAAATTTTAAATTCCACATATATCAATATTAGGACTGTTTGTCATTCGACATTACCAAATACCATACTGCGTACAACGATTTTGAATTAAAAAAAAAAAGGCTGATACTAGAACAATTTTAACCATTTTGTTCAATACAAAATTGGAATATATAAATTTATAATATGTGTAGGCCTACATGTATTTCTCTCTGATTTTAGCATATTCTGATTAGTTCGGCATTTTATTAATTTATAAATTCAAATGTTAAATTAGTGTCACTTCCAAAAAATATTTGGTCAGTTTTTCATACTATTAAAATAGTAGAGGGAAAGATTGCCTATTTGCTGTCCCCAGGGAAAGGCATAAAATTACATTTGAAATATAAGATCAAAACATTTTCTTCTTAAATAGAATATCAACATGTTATTGTACATGTATGTAATAACAATTAGTGAATTTTACAATAATTAGTCTGTGTCGCTGTCTGATTCAATACGTGCAATTCTCCTGTATTTGTTCTTGCTGTGCCTATTAGAACTTTCTGCATCTGAATCACCACTGTTGGCCCTGGGCATTTTAACGGTTATTTTAAATGTACCACCAGAAATGTTGGCATTACTGAAAACACCTTGCATCAATCTTTCTTCAACTGTGTTACTAGTAGCTACTTTGCTCAATGTTGTACTTGTACTGGTACCTGTGTTGGGGACTACTTCCTTCAAATGAGTAGTGGCCTCACTGTAATAAGTGTTTCTCATCCCGGTACTAGTACTTGGCAGTAAAGCCCTGCAATAACTTTCACTGATGGGTATTTCATTGGCTACGGGCATCACTGGTTTGAAATTATGAGAACCGGTAGTCGCTGCATTAGCTGAACACAATGCTCTGGGAACAATCACATTTGTATTACCGGTATTTGGATTGTTGCCTTGCAGAATAGCACACATCCCTTTCTGCTGATTTATGGAAGCTGTGGCATAGTTATTCAAGCTGTTCACATTTTTATGACCCGATAATTGGGAGATAATTTGGGGGTTCACACCAGCATGGAGTAATTGTGTGCACATCGTCTTCCTCAGCGAATGATTGGTTTTATTTCCAGGGATTCCTGCTTTTGTGCACATGTCTTTCACCATAGATTTCACTTTGTTTACACCAATAGGCTGAGCCTTGAACCATAAAATGTTCGGTCCCGTTGTCCAATGCATATTGCCAGAAATATAAAAAGGAGATCCAGAATCCATCATTTTTTGTGGTCGGTTTCTTGCATAGAGTTTGTACATTTCTATTGGGCATCTGTTTTTGTTGACTTCATTTGGAAATATTTTTGGACTGAATGGCCTCGTTGTTGAATTTCCATCTCTTGTTTTGCTAAGGCGTTCATTGAACTCAAGATATTCTGTCCCACTACTGTCCACTTTCAATTTAATATCTCCAAATTTTAATTGTGAATTTTCATGTGACCCGCGGAATCCTAGCAGTTTTGTATTGAAAAACCACAAAGTGTTCAATAGTGCTTCTGGTGTACTGCTCCCCAACTGCCCTGTCTCCCACAGTTTCTCTTCTTCCTCCTCTGTCAATGGCTCCGCTTTGTTCGGTTTGTTCCCAAAACCCCGTTCTTTCAACTCTTTTCGCTTCGATTTCAGTACATCTCTGCTCATTTGAAATTTATCAGACGTCAATATTTCCTCTCCATATTCTGCATCTTTCAAATGTCTCTGAATTCCTCTGTGCAAAGCTGTTAAGCTATCTGGCTCGAACTCTGATCCATTTTCTTTACGTGCCGTCAACAAGAAACCACCGATATATGTATCCAGTTCAGTCGGTGGAATCTGTTCTGGTTCCCTGCCCTCACCATTCACTTGCAACCATTTTGTTAGCTTTCTGATGCAGGACTCAGTTTTTTTAATTGTATTCGGGTTTCTTTTACTCGCCACATACTTCTTCAGATCAGATACATTGCACACCGGTGCGAACTCAGTATTACTTGACATACTTGTATTTGAAGTAATATTCTCATCATTTGTTTGTTGATTTTCTTTATTTTGAACTTCTTCAGTCTCAGAATTATTACTAGTACTGTCTGCTTGCAACTCTGGCACTGTATTACACGTACCTTGCACTTCAAGTTCTTCAATCTCATGCCGCTGACTTGCTATGTAGTTTCGTAAATCCCTTATGTTGTTTGTTGCTATTGATGGTTCACATACTTCATGCTGATCATTGGAGTCGTGTTGACTTTCACTTTGTGTCGCTGTCACCGGGACAGAGGCAGTCACAGTGGGCACCTCTTGGTCTGATTGAGAATTATCAACGAAATAAAAGTCATCAGCTAGGATGCTTTCAACGAACCGTTTGTCACTTTCAGTCAGCGATTCATTTCCAGATTCACAAATATAAAAATCTCCCAACGGGAAAGGTGAATTCATTTTAAATATTATTTTCTTCTATTTCTGAATTACGCCAATTTACGGAAAATACGAAGAAGTAAATAGTTGCAGACGATAACATCGTCATAAAACGCTTTTTAAATAAACAAAATTAACGTATATTGCACTGTAAGAGTGTTGATAGCATGGAATTTATTTTTTTTATTTCTATTTCAGCTGTTAGTCATATTTTATAACGTTTATTTCTTAAGTATTTCAATTTTAATCGTAATTATTTTCTTCGAATCACCGAAGAATTTGACAGTTCAAAGGTCCGCCCACTCGGATTTTACAACTCCACTACGAGTGCGCTCTGATTGGTTGAATGCGTTTGCATTGGTCCAATCCGCTTTCGCGAGGGAGAACCAGCTTAAGAATTGCGCGAAAATGCACGTGTTAAATAGTTCGTTGTCAGTTTTGTATTGTTCTAGAAGAAGACAGATTTGTTTATTGAACGTTTCAAATATCCATATTTTTAGGCGTATTTCGGGTAAATAAAGCTACGGCGTGAAATAAAGTTTATTATCATGTCGGAACAGTTGACTTGACTTGAAACATATTTTATTTGCATAATATACAAAAGGGATTGGGGCACAAGTTTTTGCAACTTATAAAGCCCCTCTCCAAATCTATCTTCTAACTATCTATCTATACTATATATTTTGAGACTTCGTATATATGTGTGTATGTATGTACTTCATAGAATCGAAAACGGTTCGCTCGATTGAGTTCAAACTTCCCATCTAAATGTAAAATCACGCCGACACGACCGTGGTCGCGGTTTAGAGAAGCTCAGAGCACCCGTTCTCCAATCTCAAATCACATCAAAGGCACGGCGGGGGTTAATCAAGTGATTATTTAATGAGCGTTTGTTTTTGACGCATCTCTATAAAGAGCGTCTGTTTCCCATTCAACGTTATTCGCATCTGCAGAGTTATACGGGAACGCAAACGTTATCGCTCGAAATTTATTCCCTGCGAGCACGGATGGCGCGCTTTGTTTTTACAGTATACCGAAATCATCCCAGATAATCACGAATATAGCATCAGATTTCTCCCCAGATATACCGTTATAAAGCTACTGGAATCTGCCAATCTACGGGAAATTCCAGGGAATGCCGATTGAGCTCAAACTTGCTACCTACGGGAAGTGTCATATATATGAGTGTGTGTCCTTTATAGACTCTAACCGATTGAGCTCAAACTTGCTAAATAAGAAAATAGCCCCCAAGCCGTAAATATCAACAACAACGATATTACTAAATACACGTTTTCGGCAATGTGAGAGTTTTCGGGAGCCGTGATGCCAACAACAACGACCCGAAGACAGATTTCCCGACGGGAAGCGTTTGTTTTAAATTCAATGCAATGTTATCGTAGAGAGATTTCACAAAACAAAGAATGCGTTGTCTGTCGTTCCTAGGAAGGGGGGATTTCTACGGGCAAATTTTTCCGCCAGAAACAAAAAAAATAATTAAAACAATTTACAATTTAATTAAAACAATTTAAAATTAAAAAAAATTAACAATAAAAAAACAATTCAGAAACAAAATATATTAAATTTAAAAAACATTAAATTCATATTCAAAAATAAAAAACAAAAATAAATAAAAACAAAATAATTACAAAAATGTCATGTTTCCGAAACACCAGGGTGCTGATTAATACAAAGAAATGTTGTAATTTAGAGAAAGCCTAATCTAACAAAGAAACGAACCTAACGCGAATACTATAGAAACGAACCACACTTCTGATAGAGTCAAATCAATGTAAATAAACAATGAAATAATTGTCCAAAATTAGCACTCTGACATCACACTCTCCTCCGGGTGAAATTGGTCCCACAATTTCTCTGTTTGCATGCAAAATGAATGAGTGTTAAAATAACTTTTCAGGTTTGTCCTTTTCTGAATGACTTGACATATTGAACTAAATGAATGTCCTCGTTGTCTTTTTCCATCCGCTTTTGAAGGCCGCGGCGCACTGACTCGAAATCAAAGTGAGGACAATTCTCTAGCCTTTGTCGAACATATCGCCGTACAGATTCGAAATAATTTTGGTGAGCACTACCAATGGGTGACGGTTCTGGAAACTGCTTTATGTGTAGCTGTTTTGGTACTAAACTTCCAGGTATCTTAATCGCTGGGTAATCAGATATGTAGCACATCGCTTCAAAGTCCAAATCATCTCTATTTACCCATGTGTTTTTAGTTGCTGGGAGTCCGCGCCATTTGATATAAGGTATTGTGGTTCGTCCTTGTGCAGCCGTTTTCGAACAACTTTTTCAGTCACATTAACTGACTGGGAATGTTGAAAAGGTTTTGTTGTCGGAGATTCATTCTTGGGAACGATGTCGATGATTTTAGATTGGAATTGTCATGATGCCGGAAGTTGCTCCGTTGACGAATCGTGTTTCTGAACTACGGAGTCCGGTATCGTTTGGATAGCACTATTAACACTAGGTGTCGATGGCGAAACCGTGATACCAATATCAGTTTTTGAAATAACTTGAGTTTGTGTACTCACAGAATCCGAAACGATCATATCTGACTGTGTCGCAGCTACACTGGTACAATTAATTGATATCTTCTCCTTCTTTTGAATAAAATCCTCCATGCGAATTCGGTCTCTGAGTATGTTCGATGCAGACTTACATTTTCGTGTTACCTTCTTCCAGTTGAGTGACAGCGACACGTCTCCGTCCTTCGTCTTTAGGCTCCAGTCGAGTCGGTGGTTCAGAAACTCGAACGTCTTCAGGATGTTAATGATGTTTTCAGGTATCGGCTGCGTCATTCTTCTTTTCTTCCGGGAACGTTGCGTTGCAGTTGGGGAAATAGCAACACTGCCTCGTGATTCTCTCACCAATTTGATAGAGCTGATTTCGGGTTGATATCAAGATTGAGTCTTTCTGGGGAATTAGCATTTATTTACACAATACAAATATACGGACATTCCGGTATAGTTGGAATCCACCAAAACAATTGGACCTCCAGTTGTAATAGGTGAAACGTGACTGAATATTGGAATTCCAAAACATAGAGTGCCATATCACAGTTTTACAAATTCTTATATACAAAGCATGAACAGGTGTGAATTAACGACGCGAGATTAGATTAACAGATTTGCATATAAAATATCCAATCACTACAATGGCATAAGCAGTTTGACAAATAAGTTATTATTAAAAGTAAAGCTTAGAATACGTGCGATGAATGGTAATTTAATGAGCACATGCTTGGGCAAGAATTAACAAGTTGCATAAGAATAGCCAGCTGATTAATAGAAAGAAATGTTGTAATTTAGAGAAAGCCTAATCTAATTAAGCCCCTGTCACACTCAGGCCGGCGCTCTTATTGCGCTGCAAAAGTATCAAAGCGCCCACCTAAACGCACTATATATAAGGTCTCCAAGAACCGATTGGTGACGCAGTGGACACTGGCTACAACGGGCGAGGATCTCCATGGTCGCCCATAGGTGCCAGAGCGCCGCGCTTGTTTTATGCATGCACAAAACAAGCGCAGAGGCTCGGCGTTCTGACCAGGACGTAGTACTGTCATCGTGACAGCGCAAAGCAAAGCGCCAAGCGAGCGACGTGAGCGTTATGTGGACGTAGAAAAAGCGCATATTAGCTTCTCGTGGTCGCAGCAAGGAATTAATCTTGTCTTTTGCGACTACAGTAAGCTTAATCAAATTCTCACTACGTGCCTTTCCCGTCCTTAATACGCTCAATGAGGCTCTGTCCAAAACTTATTGCGCTCTTTCTGCGCTGTCAAGGGGTGTTATGTACTGGTTCCCGCTCATAGAACGTCCACATTGTGCTGCCACTGCGACTCTGGCGCTCGCTTTACACCAAGCGTTATACATGGCGTTCTTCCGGCGTTTACAGCAGGTTTACAGTACGATCCCACTTCGAAATGCGGTCTGCTCACACCAACTGTTGTATTGCGTGTGTCTTTGGTAGGTATCTGTTATGTCTGAATTATATAGTTGTATTGCGTGTGTCTTTGGTAGGTATCTGTTATGTCTGAATTATATATTTGTATTGTGTGTGTGTTTGGTAGGTATCTGTTATGTCTGAATTATATAGTTGTATTGCGTGTGTCTTTGGTAGATATATGTTATGTCTGAATTATATAGTTGTATTGCGTGTGTCTTTGCGATCAGGCTGGCGTTTGGTTTGAGTTGAAAAAGTATCAAAATACGAGTAACGCACAGTGGAAGCGCGGAAAATTGTCAGACATTTTCAATCTGTTAAAACAAGAGAACCAATGTCAGAAATGGTAACGCGCTCAAGATCATATATTATAAACCCAAGAATGTAATTGTAGAATATAAAATATATTGGTTTTGCGAATGACCAACTCAGAATTCCGTTAAATAACAATAACAACCAGCACCTAATTAACGAACCGGTGCCGACTCGACCGATTCCGACCACAACCCCCAGTGGGCTGCAGAAATTTATTTTATTTGTAATTGACATATAGTTTATCACAAACCAAAAATCAACATTAATCAACGTTGATTAACACAATAAACGAAAGTGATTTTCCCCAACTACATGCACCTTATACGGGACTCGGCCTCCAGCTTGCAGTTTGACTTTTAATCATCCCAAAAATTCCCATTCTATAAATAAAACTAATAAAATACCCATTGATAATGTCAGCCCGCACGCGAAACGAGAAACTCCCCCACCAGTTATACATGCGGCGCGCGTGACAAGCTATGCTCCTATCCCGCTTATCACGTTTTTGTCGCGCTCTTTGTACGACCCATTGCGTTCCTGCTTTGTCACGTCAATTCTCACGCTCTCACGCGCTCTCACTGCGTTTCCTCCACGCCGTAAACGCTCTTAATGCGTTCAAGTCGTTGTCATTGCGTTGTTAGTACGCTTTGCGTTGTCATGGCGACGGTACTACGCCTGGTCAGAACGCCGAACCTCTGCGCTTGTTTTGTGCATGCACAAAACAAGCGCGGCGCTCTGGGGCGATCACGGAGACTCTCTCCCGTCCTAGCCAGTGTCAACTGCGTCACCAATACGTTCTTGGATACCTTACTGCGCTTTGCTTGGCGCTTTGATTATTTTTCAGCGCAATGCAAGTGACGGCCTGATCGCAGCGGAGTGTGACAGTAGTTTAATCGGACAGCTAATCTATTGCGGAGTGTTGGGTATTTTCCCCACAACATAAAAACTGACTATGACTGGAGAACGCAGGAGGCGCTATCTATACTCTCCGCGCCCGCACAGAGAACGTTTTGCGAACTTATTGTGAACGTACTAGCATCACAATGACAGCGACTTGAACGCACTAAGAGCGTGAGACTTGACAAAGTAGGAACGCAATAGGAGCATACTTTGTTTTAAAAGTTTGACAATTTTCGACAGTTTTCGGCGCTCCTCCTGCGTGTTACTCATATGCTGGTACTTTTGCAGCGCAGTGAGAGCGCCGGCCTGAGTGTGACAGGGGTATAATACAAAGAAACGAACCTAACGCGAATACTATAGAAACGAACCACACATCTGATAGAGTCAAATCAATGTAAATAAACAATGAAATAATTGTCCAAAATTAGCACTCTGACACAGTGATGGTCAGACATGAGGTTGTTTCTTAGCTGTGAGAAAATTTGTATTTAATGAATGTCACTACACTCTTATGACTAATGTGTAGGTTTTCTACACAAAATGTGTAGCCCTACTACACAATCATTATTCAATTTTGATCTTAAACATATTTGTGTAGTATATGTGTAGTTTCATATTCGTACACAAATTGTGTAACAATTTTTACACATAAATGGGTAATTGTTTACACATTTATACACAACTGTGTGTATAAAATCAACACATATCCCTTACACATTTTGTGTAGGTTCTTACACACACAGTTTGTAGACAAGAAATGCAAGTTCAGTAGTCCGACCTGTGGGTATAGTATTAAAGATATATGCAGATTTATATGTTAAAACTTTCATGGCGCACAGTGGTATGTAGTATTTTGTTCTGTACTGTGAGTTTTTGCTTTGAATGAACAAACCAGAGTCGAGGCGTGATTGCATAATATTAGTATTATTACAACAATCATAACAAGAGTCTAAGGGCAGTAATCGCCATGAAAGTTTTAACAAATAAATCCTCATATACTATTAATACTAAACCCACAAATTGGAATTCTGAACTTACGTCCTTGTCTACGATCGCTGTAGATTGTATTCCAAAAAATATACTCAAACAATATGGCCGTCACGTAGCAGACTATTAAACTGAAGGCACCGCAATGCGCATGTCTACGTTCTTACACAATTATGTGTAACAAAATATACTCATTATGTGTAGAACGGCACTTGTCAATGTATTTGTATGTAAAACTACACATTGCTATGTGTATTAACCGGCTTTACACATTTGATGTGTAATCGTTTCTACACATTAGTTATAAGAGTGTACATTATGAATTTTCAAGGTATGATTGACAAGTGCCAATATATTATCTATTCTTAGTACTTTTATGTTGGCTGTAAAATATAATGGTACACTTAATTTGTTTTCTATTTTTGTTATTGTTGTGCTCTGGGAGGCAATACAGATAATAAATCAGAATGAGATGTTTGAATGGGAGGTTTGTCCACTTGTGAGGTAAAAGTTGAGATTCCGGAAGCAAATATTTTTTATTTTTTTTTTAAGTATAGATTCGCAAATAAAATAAATATAATCATTTGGGGTCGAAACGCTTAGTCGCTGCAATATATTGCTATGTGATGGAAAATAGTTTCATATTTTTTGGGACGAGATATAAGGTATTCCACACATGAGTTCTGAAATATTGCTTATTTTCATATTTTCGCGGGTTAGTTTCTCAAAGAAAACCGAGCGCTCACGTTGGTACAATGGGCACATACAGAAATGAGTGATAGGCGTCTTCAGATCGATTTCCACATGAGCATGCGGGGCTGTCAGCGATATAATTGTTGAACATATCACATCTGAGTTCTCTGCAAAAATTACGTATGCGACAATGAGAAATGTTGTATTTTCTGCGTCCAGCATAGACATGCAGAGGGGGCTGAGTGTGGGATCTATATGGTACAAGTTGGTTTTAAAGGTAGAAAATTGATCAGCATCGGTGATTACTTTGGGAAGCTTATTCCATTCTATGACCATCGCTGGAAAAAATGACTGTTTGAAGTGTTCAGTATTGCAATAGTATGAATAAAATTTACCGGGGCGTCTCCAATTATAATCAGCAACCTCGTGTGATCATGTCGGAACAGTTTTACATCTAAGAAATTAATCTCATCCTCTGAATGTTCCGTGCTGAATTTGATATTGGGATGTGCAATGTTGAGCGTGTCGTAAAATTGCTCAAGAGCAGAAAGTCCATGATCCCATATAAGAATATGTCGTCTATATAACGGAAGTATACTCGCGACTTGAGTTGAGTGCCTTCCATGAATTCATTCTTCATATCCGCCATAAAAAGATACGCCAGTTGTGGAGACATCGGAGACCCCATCACACATCCCACCGTTGAAGGTAATGTAAAGTTGTGCTCCAATATGAACTTTGTTAAATTTATAATGGAGTCACTGCTGATTGTTGTAAATTAATTTCTGAGCCATCTCGGTACTGCGTCCAGGCCAAATTGGAATTTAATGACTTAACATCCATTGTGACAAGAATTCTGCCGTCGCTATATCTCCGGCCTGTGCGATTTTATTATGAAAGTCTGTTGAATCCTGTTTGTAGCTGTTTGTAGATTTAAGAATGGGCTTAATCTGGTTGTCAATAATCTTTGAGATATTCTCGGTATAATAGTTCTCCGTCAAGAAATGGGTCGATCAGAAACACCTTCCGTGTGCACTTTGGGAAGCATATAGAATTTACCAGGACATGGGTTACTAACGATAAGCGGAACTATTTCATCCCTATCAGATTGCGGTATATATAGTGCCTCGATAACTTGTGACAATTCCTCTTGATACATTCCAGTGGGGTCGGAGTCCAGTTTACAGTAATAATCCCTGTTAGGCGGTTGTATATAATGATGGTTGAGTGATGATGTATATGACATCTTTATAGACAAGAATATACGGATAGAAAAAAGTACAACCAATAAAGAACACAATTCTAGAGACGTAGTATCATATTCGTAATTCTTATCAGTAGTATATACATGTAGTTCATTGTGCGAAAGGTTGTCGATTGGGAGTGTCACGATTTGGGTAATATTTCGAGAGACCATGCAAACCAGTTAAAGGTACACAATCCGATTTGATGGTCCCCGTATCACCCAGTTACAATAACAACAACAACGGAATTTCATCAAAAGCCGATTTAGTTTTCCAAATTAGTTTAATGTCAATAAACACTCACAAAAATACCAATCACGATATCATATTTTTGTAACGGTCCTACAATAACTGTTTCGCTTGACAGTTTGGAGGTGATTGAGTGTGGTTTACAACTTCTATATATGGTGATTCATAATTCAAATTGGATTCATAAATAAGTATAATGCATGTATCCCCACACAACTATCACAACATACCACATTGTTTTTGATGGCGATAGTTTACATCGTCATTTGATTCTGAATTCATTTGCGATCGCCTGTACTATTTCCGTAAGAAGTCAGCTAATATTTGACAGGCCGCCAAATATTCCCGGTGGTGAAGAATAACAGATTTCAAAAATCGATATCTAGTAACTTTGATGGGTGGGTTCCTCGACTCGAATCAAATATTGTTTACCCTCGAAGCCAAAGAAATAGTAATTTAGGGGCGTTTAATCGCTTATGCACCTTTAACCCATTTGACAAATAAATGAATTGTCTCGTAAAAGAAAATTCAAAATCGCTGCGTGTTGGGTAGAAATCTACCGCCTGTGTGACGTAATGAGTTAATGGACCAGACATGCACTGGCAGGCATGGGGCGAGAAGCGATGAGCGACCTATCTAACTACATCTTTATAATCATACAAAAGAGTAGCATCTGTCTTCCGTCCGTCTGTCTGTCCGAAAATTTCAACAAATTTGGTGTGGTGAGTCGTGGTACCCTGGTGGAGGTTATAACACCGTTCGTTTTTCAAAATTTTGATTAAACAAAATCTAATTAAAAAAATATAAAAAATACAAAAAAACAATTTGTTAATTTGAGCAAGGAGCTCAATCTAAATAAAAAAAAATATTTAAAAAAAAATTATTTAAATGTTTTTGTTTTGTAATGAATGACATGTTTGGCAGGGATCAAATGTAACTTTTAAATTTCTGGTACGGTGGCGCGGAGTGGTTGATAAGAGACTCGCCCGTCACCAGAAGTTTTCGCGATGGGCCACTCTGACACCATCCACATTATATATGTAGATGTTTCATTATTAATATCGATAAACTCAACTAATGTTTTTTTTCATCTGAAATCTGGTTGTAGTTTGTATATTATACCATGGGCGCTATCAGTTAGCCCAATATACTACTCTACATATGACATATCGATCGTTTAATGTATGGCCGCCCAATTAAAACATACACACATAATTAATCCATCTATACTTAGTCATGTAGGTCAACAAGATATGACGTCGGTTTGTGTTATGGTGTGTTTTATCTTGATATGAAACGCATGACCCAATAGGCAGTTGACCAATCGCCGAACACGAGATAGTATAATGGACCAACCAGCATAGTAGCAAATTAGCAGGACCATTTAGGCATGGGTTGTTATGATCTCACTGTATGAATGGAACAAGAACGAAGGAGTGGTTTGGAAGTGGCAAGTGGTGTTGCTTCCGCAATTCTCACTTCTATTCATATCAGATCAGAATGAGCCAAACCGACAGGAGTGTGGTGTGACTGTTCAATAACAAACAACTTTGTGTTAATTTCTAATTTACCAAATAAGAGAGATATCTCTTGATAAATAACAGTAATATCTAGTCTTTCGTTTAAACATATTTATTCGCCATATATGGATATAAACACAAACATTAATTCGTAAACGGGGCTGAAGAACAAGTGCGAGCCATTTATATGCTACTTCTCTCCCGATTACCATACACTCAAGTGAAAATGGACATTAAACAATAATATACAAGGTAAGGTCGGAGTCATGATTTGACCCGTCCAAAACACCCCCCGACAAAAGTACCCATAGGTATCAAATTTCGTCGAAATCCATCCGTTTTACCCGATGTGACCTTTGATTGACCACATTGAAGGTCAAGGTCACGCCGAGGTCACGATTTGACCCGTTCAAAACACTCCCCGGACAAACGTATCCCTAGGTATCAAATTTCGCCGAAATTTGTCCGTTTTACCCAAATTGACATTGCATTGACAGTTTTAAAGGTCAATGTCAGGTCGGGGACACAAATACCCATAAGTATCAAATTACGTTGAAATCTATGGAAAGCCGAAGAGGACATGTTAGTTGCTAATTGCTAGATATACGACGCACGCCTTGTCGCGGTATTTTAAAGGTGTTTCAAACTAGGAGATAGAAGTATTCTGCGTTTCAAATGGTGATGAATTATAGTATTTTATTCAAACTTTATGGCATAAATTGTGATTAAAACCGTATATACTATAAACAAATGAATGACTCGAAAATAAGTGGGCCTTTAAACAAAGTCACAATTGCAGTTAGGCTCATCTCATACTCGTCTATTCAGTGATATTCTGCTGCGCAGTTTGTTATAGCCTCCAGTATTTATTGAGCGTTATAGCCCCACTGTTATAATTCGCCTTTAGCAGGCGTACTCTTGCCTCAGATTATTGAGATATTAGGTCACACGTAATGACATTAAATCGCATGGAAACATAGCAATTGTGTGGGCTGCTTGGCGTGAATATGTAATGAGAAATAAGGTCATACGTAATGACATTAAACTCAAGAAAACCCGCGAAAACAAAACAAAATCACATTTAATGTTTTAAGTTATTTCCTTCGTAAAAAGAATCTTCGTGATAATGAACCCTCTCAATACTTTAGAATATAGAATTAACCTTAAAATAACATCAACCTTCGGAATACAGAACCTTCGGAATAACGAACCTTCGGATTGGTGAACCTTCGGAATAGCGAACATTCAGAGAAATTTCGGAATAGTGGACCTTCGGGGTAGTGAACCTTCGGAATAGACATGCCCCCCAATATTCATATATATATGCCCAGAGTTCAAAGGTATGGATGGGCCCATAAAATTCGAAATTAGGCCCTTAAAATATTGAACTCCAAATTGGAGCCCACACAGAACATCCCTTAAATCAACTGTACCTGTGTCATGTCCCAATGCGGGAGGGTCCATATATACCACAACATTCATATTATATGGCAAGAATTCAAAGGTATGGGCCCACGTAATCACATTAAATCTCAAGAAAACCCGCGAAAACAAAACAAAATCACATTTAATGTTCTAAGTTAAGTTATTTCCTCCTGTATCTGTATCGGTATGCGCGCAGGATCAGTTCGGATGTGAGCGCACACTCCATAAAAAGAATCTTTGTGATAATGAACCCTCTCAAATTAGTCTCAATACTTTAGAATATAGAATTAACCTAAAAATAACAAAGACCTTCGGAATAGAGAACCTTCGGAATAGCGAACCTTCGGGATAGCGAACCTTCATAATAGAAATATGTCCCCACAATTACACCGGTGACGTAAACACACGTGCTAATCTTTGTCGTACTATATCGTGACTCTATCGGTACGGTTTATACTCAAGTACGAAATAAACATAATACATTCACACAGTGGATTATCGATCGACCACAGAATATGAAAAACTCTACACCAGCTTACACCACTGTGTGGCGTAATGATATATGCGTGTGAAATATTTGGCAGGGTTCAAAGTTGATCTTACTTTATGAATGGAACAAGAACGTAGTAGTGTGCTGGGAGTGGATAGTGGTGGTGCTTCTACATTCTCACTTCTATTCTTATGAGATCAGAATGAACCAAACCGACATGAGTGTGGTGTGACTGTGCTATAACAAACAAGTTTGTGTTAATTTCCGATTTGCCAAATAAATGATATCTTTGGATAAATTTACAGTAATATATAGTCTTTCGTTTAAACACATTTATTCGCCATATATGGATATAAATATATACATTCGGCAACGGGATTGAAGAACAAGTGTGAGCGACCTCTATGCTATTCTCAATTATCTTACACTCAAGTTAAAAACTGTTGATATGAAACTCTCGTTTAGAATATTCGCTTTATCGAAATCTTCAAAGCCATAATCATTGGTATCGGCATGTGTAATATAGAACCTTAGCCGACAACGCACTGATTCACCTGCATTGTCTTATTTTGAACCAACAAAGCAGTAACGAAATGTCGCTTGATGTTACCTGATCAGGTGAGGACTGTTATTATCGATAATCGAACACACCCAAAGATTAAGTGTTCTTTGGGTGTGTTCGATCATAACATACCTCATCTTATTCACGCGTGGTTAATGGCCCTGGTGAGTGGGCCTGCTGATTTACTATATTATCATACTGCCGGGTCTTGCTGAATTGATATGGTGCTGGTATGGTAATCTGATGATATTAAGAAAAAGTACCGTTATGTCTTCTAAAGTTGGCATGATCGGGGTATTTGTCTGTTCTTAACAAATCGATTCCTGCCGTTTTGCAAACATAATGCAGTGCAGCCATTCTCAAAATATTGTTAAATATGTATGTTTTTGAATGTTTCATACAGACAATGACTTTTTCTCTCAAATCGATCGTTCAGCTTAGCCAAACACTTCGAAATGTTCTACTTTAGAAAAAATAACGGTATTTGTTCTTTACAGCATCAGTTTACCCACCAGCATCATAGCAATTCAGCATGATACACCAGCATCATAGCAAGTTAGCAGGACAATGCACTCATCCAGCGGTGATGACCTCATTTCCATCCAACGATATGAATCATTCTGCACTTGTATTGTCTGCCTTCTGCTTATATTCCCCGACCCCCACCAGATATAAACATAGAATATTCTGATGTATACTTTAATAGCTGAATGGGGGAATCCATTAGTATCGAAAGGATTAAGTAGGCGCAGACATGCAACATGGTTCCAGCATTGGTAGCCAAGGTAATTTTGTCCCAAAATCCTAATGAAGAAAATGGCTCCCTGTAACCAGAAAGGATTGTAAACTTCATTGTCACACACTGGACCTTTCCACAGCTGTCAATCAAATAATTATTAGCAGATATTTTCTACCAATCAGCGACTGAGGCGATCGCTAGCTGCAATGAACATTCTTTATAATTATTGTTCACCAGAATTTTGATAACCGCGCGCATACTTTCTGTGTTAAATTGCCTATATTCAAACAACTGTTTTGTTATCAAGTCATAATGTACTAAAATTCATGTATTCTCTATGATGATTGAAATTAAAGGCACGTGAGGCCTTGGTTGTCGAAAATATTCATATTTGTTCTAATCACCGTAAACAGAAAAACATTAAAACGCATACAGTTTCGTTCATATATACCATGACCATCACGTAAACAGCATGTTATCATAAAGACCTACTATAGTTTACCTAAGCAAGAGCCTGATTGTGTTACAGAAGACAGCACAATGCTACTGGCTAATCACACACCAATGGCATAAACGCTCTTTATTAGTTCCATATCAGGAATTCACCAACAAAGAACGCTCTTTATGTTTACCATCATAATATAAACAAACACCAGAAAAGTAACTTTTTATGCTTTTGTTTACATAACAATGGTCAAACATTTGACAATAACATACTGCTTATGCGATATTTCTTATTTGTATACGGACAAAGTCTGTCTACATTTTTATGTTCTTTCTGTTTGTGGCGGTTTTTGACGGGTGGAAATATTTTCACAGGATACCCACCGCCAAGGCCAACCGTACCTTTAATCCATGATTATAACACTGTTTTTCATTTTGCGTGACACTTTTCATAATTTTCACAATTAACGGCGAAAATAATGTATGTTCTCATGGGTAGTATAGCATAAGGGCAAGCGATGTTAAACTAATAAAAGTAGTTCTGCAGATGCCTCGTCTTCTATCAATCATAAGCTCCTCCCACTATTTATTATGTGTGGAAAACCCCATTATCCCCAACCCTTGGATCCCGGTGAGCTGAAACCACTTCTTATCCGGATCAGTTCTTCAAATTCCCATGATATCATTCTGGGAAGACATAATGCATTGCGTCAGACATTACACGTAGACGGAGCATTTAGCAGATTTCAAGATTAAAATAGGTAATATCATCATATGTTAAGGGAGTTCTCACCTGGCAGATTTTCAGACAAGATGCCAGGGTGTGTGCATGGTCAGAAGTCTAAAAATCATATTTTATAAAATCTTCCATACACGACCGTTACAATTGAACGAACATGGCTCATTGAAACCTCCATAATTGGGTATATGTAATTTTGTAGTAGAAGCAATATATAGGTCTGTATGTGGAATATAATGTATAGGTATTTCTTTATCTACATATTTTGATCCCCATACATATCCGGACTGAAATGTGACAAATGTTGCCACTATACTAAGCAGTATTATGAGCCTATAATTAAAGACCATGTGCCACTATACTAATCAGTATTATGAGCCTAATGTGAGGCTTCGGGCCGCAGTGGGGCGGTAAGATATATTCATATCAAGCTCACTGGCGTATAACAATCAAAGGGTAAATTCCCTCATATGTTCATAGCCGTAACCCTTCCATGACGGGATCTGTGTTGGTGCAGCATTAAAGACCGTGTGCCAATACACGCTCTTATATATACGAGTCTCCCATAGGAAGCCTCGCGTATATAAGAGAATACACTGGCTTAAACAAGCAAGCTAAATATTGTTAGGCCAATAGTTTATTGCATTCTCTTATATATGCGAGGCGCCAGATGGGCGACTCGCATATATAAGAGAATGCATTGGTACAGGGTTTTCTGAATCAAATTCAGGAAGCTCCAGTCATGGAAGGGTTAATACACCAGTTCGAGTGTGACTTCAGTCGTTCACTGTCATTTGTTTCATCCAGATAATAAATCTTTACTCTACGCATTGATGAGTAGTTCCTTCGTGAAATGTTCAGTTAATAAGTTCAATAGGTCGTTTGTTCAATTTATTATCTGAACATTTACCTCCCATATATACATTGTACTCCTTCTGTTCAATCTGTGGTTTGCTTTTTTTTCCTGAAAGCCCATTCAGGTGAATAATAGACCATTCCGATGTATATACTTATATTACTAAAGGGGAGTTTCCATTCAGCATAGAGAGGGTTAAGCTATATATGAGGCCGACTGCACATACCTTTGATGTTTCATAAGCCCACCGCGATTGGACAGTGCGAGGCATCAATCGATTTGGGAATTGTGACAAAGAGAGAGAGAGAGATTGTTTATTCCTCCACACACGGGAGACGTAGTGTACAACGTATATACAATTACATAATCAAAAAACATTAAGAATAATAAGGCGTTACGTATGTGTTATCAGAACAGACACGAATGCATCGTGTGAAATTAGAAGCAATTATTGTACTATATATACGTGTATATATAACGTCAATACTATCCCATATACACATGTATATATAATAAATTGCATGGCGATTGCAATCACAGAGGTCATATATCTACTAATTATAATTATACGTCAATGTCTATAATGGCATATAATAAATTAGATATCGATATATGGTGGCATTCCATATAATATACAGAGATATATCATTGATATTGTGATATTCGTATACTTTAGTATACTGTAGATAGTAATAATAAAATTGTATTGTTACATATGCTATTTGTTTCCCGACAAATTTGGGATATTAAAGATCAGCAGTATACATGATGCATGAATCTATATAGGAGTCGCCACTCGCAAACAATCATATGTAACATAATACACTTATGAACGAGAAGCAGTCTGTGAATAAACTATTTTCATTGGGAATATCTGAGGGATCAAGTCCGCCCAGCGACTGGCATCCAAATGCATACATTAGAAATTCATTGCAAGACAATTGATCCATCGTGACAAAGATTGAGATACCGTGGACATTAATAATTCTATACCAGAAGCAGTTCTTCAGTTGAACTATATGTGGTGAGAAACAATGGAGAAACATGTGTTCAACCTGGTTATGGTACAAATGGCCACAGTGTTTGCAGATAGTATTATTATCATATGTCGTGCGGTTGAGAATGTTAGCCATTTGTACCGCTTTCTGTAGATAATTAGGGTTGTGCCAACAGAGCTTCCATCCCCTCCAGGTAGACATATGGCAAGGTTTTACTCTGCGAAAAAACTCAAGGGAGTCCACTCGTTCAGGTTGATTTGGTTGTGACGTTGTGTGAGACATATTCTGTTTCACAATAGCTTTCCAATGTGATTGAATAGGGAAGAATCCTGTTTCAGCGAATGATGTGAGATACTCATATAGGTTGTATTTTGTAAGAATAGGAATAATGTCTCCTGTGAAGCCAATTGGAGTGCGTTTAAATATTATATAACCATGTAGATTGAATAGGAAAATGCGGAGAGCGACACGGTGGTTGCATGGTAAATTTATTAAGGTGCCCATGAATAAAAGTTTTTTCTTTTCAATTTCGAGTCTGAGTGGATTGACTCCGAGCAGAGACAATGCGATTTCTGTGCTCGCCCTTGTCGGTAGACCTTGAATTGTTTTGATGCACATGCGGTAAGATCGCTCAAGTTGTAATATGTTGGCTTCTGATAGCCGGTACCACATCTCACAGCCGTAGAGAGCTTTCGGGAGAACCACGTGTGTAAATATGGTCAGCTGAGAGATCGGCGAAAGACATTTCGTGGTAAATGACCTGCATGCACCGAAAAATGTTTTCCGCATTATCTCACATGACCTATCAATGTTCGTTTTACGATCTGATCTGCGGCTTTGTGGTATTCCGAGGTGCACTACACTCTCCACTTCTGCTAAGTCATTCTCACCAAGAATCCACTTTGTGTTGATACATTTAGTTTTGTTAGTTCGTTTGTGATCAAAGACTACTACTTGGCTTTTTGTAACCGAATACTCAAATTTCCAGGTGATGCTGTAGTTGTGACATATGGTGAGGAGCTTCTTTAAGCCTCCCTCGGAAAATGACAATAAGCACACATCATCGGCAGTTGTGGGACAGGCACATGATACAGAGTCTACGTGAAGACCTTCAGGTGCTTCAGAAAGCGTATTAAGGAGATCGTCGATGTAGAGCAAGTACAGGAAAGGTGACATGATGCTCCCTTGCCTGGTTCCTTGTTCTACACAGAATTGATCAGAGTGAATATTATAGCACCTTATTACACTCTTGATGTCAGTGTACATGCTAGCAATAACTCTCAGTATACGTCCACCGATACCTTTTCCATGTAACTTATATATTAGACCATCGTGCCACACACGATCAAACGCCTTTTGTGAATCTAGAAAGGCGGCGTATACCGTAGAGTTATTGCTGTGTCCGAATTCAACACTTTCCTGTAAAAGAAAAGAGGTAACACTACACCCGATACCCTTCTGGAAGCCATTTTGAAGGTAGTTTGGAAATTTTGAGAATAGTTCAGATTGTAAAAACCTTTCCAGAATAACTGATTCAAAGAGCTTATAAATAACTGGTAACAAAGTAACTGCCCTGTAACTATCTGGGTTGTCAATAGGCTTTGGATCGCCTTTATAAATTGGGACTATTACTCCGATCTTCATATCATTGGGTATAAACTCATGGTCTAACATTGAAGAGAATAGTTTCCCGAGTATATAATAAAGTTTGGTCGGACCGTGTATTAGGTGTTCGTTAACTACCCGTGTGAGGCCACCGGCCTTGTGTTTCTTAAGTTTTTGGATGGAAGCACGAACTTCACCATCCGACACAGGGTAGGAAAAATCAACATATGGTCCCCCTACATGCTCATTGGGGACCCGAAGTTTTCTGACAGTATCTTCCACATGAGCTTCGAAAATGGGATCCCGATGAATACCCCTTTTAAAAAGATTTCCGAAGTATACTTTCCAACCATCCACGATGTCCTCTGGGTCTCTGAGTGTGGAATTTCCAAACTTCATTTCAGATCCTGCACTAATGCCACACCTATTACTGGTTTTAATGGCCTTCCAGAAGGATGCCTGGTCATATTGTGCATACAGTTCAATAGTGCGTGTACGTTGTGATTTAAAATTTGCCACTGATGCACGATGGCGTCGACGGAATTCTCGCTTGGAGTTTTTATAATCACGAAAATATTCATTGTCTAGGCCTGTTGGACGACCGACCGATATCCAGCGCATCCGATATTTTCTCATGTTCACATGGAGTGTCTTTAAATCGGTGTTCCAGTAAGATTTGATGTTGCGTTTGCATTTTTTTGGAGGACTAGCTCTCTTGGAAGCACCGATGAGAATATCAATCAAACTGGAGTATAAATGGGTTATGTCTGATGTACTCGATAGCGGCATGTCCAACAGACCAAGCGCATGTGTTACTGAGGATTTGTAAACATCCACATCTAGCCTAGACCATTGGATATTTGGTTCGTTATGACAATTTGGGACACTTTGTGCTTTTGTAATATCAAATGTAATATTGCATAATATTGGTCTGTGGTTAGAGGTATTCAAAGATTCGTCATCGAGGATTTCGATACTGTTGACCAGGTCTGACTTGCAACGGTGCATTATAATGTGGTCGATCATAGACGTTGACACATTATGATTATAAGGTGCATATGTGTGATCTGGCCCTTTACAAATATCGAGAGTGACAAGCGACACTAGCCCTTTTGAATTCAGGAATTGACCGAATTCAGTGGATCTGGAGTCCCGTTTGTGGTTTTCAATGGGTACATGGTGTCTGTCACCTTTAAAATGAGCATTGAAATCACCCATCAGGATGATGCATCCTTGTGAGGAGAATTCAGAAACAAGATCTGCAAGGAGATTTAAACAGTCGGTGAATTCAGACTCAGTATAGTTTGTATTAGGCAGGTATACCTGAAATATATAAACACACTCACTGAGCCCTATCTGCAGTCTAATCCCAATGATCCTTTCGTGATCAATATCTATAATAGATACTCTGTCGGAATGCTTTTGATTAACGATAAAAGCAACACCATCTCTGGTAAATTGGCCGCCGGATTTTGTGGTAATTGTTCGACCTGGTTTCCCTAAACCGGCATAATTGACATGGATCTGACATAGACCATTCCGATGTATATACTTATATTACTAAAGGGGAGTTTCCATTCAGCATAGAGAGGGTTAAGCTATATATGAGGCCGACTGCACATACCTTTGATGTTTCATAAGCCCACCGCGATTGGACAGTGCGAGGCATCAATCGATTTGGGAATTGTGACAAAACGTCACCCTAGAAACGTATTTAACCTTGTAATACTAAATTCTCATTGACGAGTAGTTCCCATCGGACATTTTGTTTGTTGAACTTGTTATCTGAACATGTCCCACCTATAAATAGGACGCGTACTGTACTTGTGCTATCTGTTTTACTCTCTGTCGTCTGCTTTTATTATATACACTACCGTGGTGCCTATATATGTATACAAATTTACATGTGCAGGTGTGACATGGAAAATACTGGTTCCTGCCACCCTTGTAATATAACGTTACATGTATAGTTCAGTATAATAGCAATAGTATATACATTTAGTAGCAAGTGATGAAATGGGTTAATAAAGTATATTAGTATAGAAAGGGGTGCACGTCTTTTAATCGGGACACATCAGCAATCGAACTCTTTTTTTTTAACTGAATACCATGTAAATATGAGCTTTGGTAGAATATGCACATGCATGCTTAAACATATACGGCCCCGTGTGACGATGAAATGATCATTGGCAATGCCAAACAATCACCATTCTATATTTATGACCCAGCTGTCGCTGACATAATTTCGCTAACCAATCCGGATGTCCAAGACTTGTTGCTGGATTTGTGGTGAGCGGTTTTCATTCCAATCCCTCGTTTAAATTATTGATTTATAGGGTTTACGAGTCTTGAATGTATATTATACCTATACACTATTGAACAGCTATACAACAATGCGTCCCAGCTCGAGACTGCATGCTTTTTGTGGCTTTTGTGGCCCGATATCACAATAAACAGTGAATTAATTACCCGGGATAAATTCCATATAATTGTAAGCGACGCAAAGAAAATTCGCTCACAAAGACTTAAATTGTGCAATTTCGAGCCCGGATCTTCACCAACAGTGAAGTGCATTATTAAGGAACAGGTATACTATAACAACTACGAATTATATTACCTGCACTGTTTTTGCAATGTTATACATGCACTTCCCTGTCACAACATCATATAGTTCCCAGGTTTTGTATTGAATATATGATCTCTACGGGCATAGCTGACATGATCTATACGCGTCACGCGTCCGATTGTCTGAACAAATTCCGATATTCATCGTATTACCACCGCTGTAAAGGGCTTCCTTCACAGTATGTCGTCACCGCCTACAAGATTCATCGCCACTAACTTCTGACAAGAAAACCATAGTCAGAAATGGTAACGCCACCAATATCATATTATTAGCCATAAATATAAATTATAATACAATTATTCTATAAACTAGCTTTCAAATTTTATGTGGGAAATTTGCATACTTCCATATTTCAAGTTTTCCCGTTTCTCGTGTCATACATTACTTTCTTCAAACTGTCTTCTTTATTACGCAAGCTGATGGGCCCGACTTCGCCCGAGCTGTTTCCCATCTGATTACCGGTGAAAGGCGCGATTTGACCTTCAATTGACTATTTCGAAAGTCAAGGTCAGGTCAGGGTCATGATTTGACCCGTCCAAAACACCCCCACCCGGAGAAATTAAGTACCCCTAGGTATCAAATTTCGTCGAAATCCGTCCGTTTTACCCCACTTGACCTTAATGAACAAATTTGAAGGGCAAGGTAAGGTCGGAGTCGTGATTTGACCCGTCCAAAACACTCCCCCGACAAAAGTACCCATAGGTATCAAAGTTCGTCGAAATCCATCCGTTTTATCCGATTTGACCTTTGGTTGACCACATTGAAGGTCAAGGTCATGCCGAGGTCACGATTTGACCCGTTCAAAACTCTCCCTGGGCAAAAGTAACCCTAGGTATCAAATTTCGCCGAAATTTGTCCGTTTTACCCAAATTGACCTTGCATTGACAGTTTTAAAGGTCAAGGTCAGGTCGAGGTCACGATTTGACCCGCCCAAAACAGTTCCCGGACACAAATACCCATAAGTATCAAATTACGTTGAAATCTATGGAAAGCCGAAGAGGACATGTTGGTTGCTAATTGCTAGATATACGACGCGGTATTTTAAAGGTGTTTCAAACTAGGAGATAGAAGTATTCTGCGTTTCAAATGGTGATGAATTATAGTATTTTATTCAAATTTTATGGCATAAATTGTTATTAAAACCGTATATACTATAAACAAAAATGAATGACTCGAAAATTAAGTGGGCCTTTAAACAAAGTCACAATTGCAGTTAGGCTCATCTCATACTCGTCCATTCAGCGATATTCTGCTGCGCAGTTTGTTATAGCCTCCAGTATTCATTGAGCGCTATAGCCCCAACTGTTATAATTCGCCTTTAGCAGGCGTACTCTTGCCTCAGATTATTGAGATATTAGGTCACACGGAATCACATTAAATCGCATGGAAACATAGCAATTGTGTGGGCTGCTTGGCGTGAATATGTAATGAGAAATAAGGTCATACGTAATGACATTAAACTCAAGAAAACCCGCGAAAACAAAACAAAATCACATTTAATGTTTTAAGTTATTTCCTTCATAAAAAGAATCTTCGTGATAATGAACCCTCTCAATACTTTAGAATATAGAATTAACCTTAAAATAACATCAACCTTCGGAACACAGAACCTTCGGAATAACGAACCTTCGGATTGGTGAACCTTCGGAATAGCGAACATTCAGAGAAATTTCGGAATAGTGGACCTTCGGGATAGTGAACCTTCGGAATAGAGACATGCCCCCCAATATTCACATTATATGCCCAGAGTTCAAAGGTATGGACCCATAAAATTCTAAACTTGGCCCTTAAAATATTGAACTCCAAATTGGAGCCCACACAGAACATCACTTAAGTCAACTGTACCTGTTTCATGTCCCAATGCGGGATGGTCCATATATACCACAACATTCATATTATATGCCAAGAATTCAACGGTATGGGCCCACGTAATGACATTAAATCTCAAGAAAACCCGCGAAAATAAAACAAAATCACATTTAATGTTCTAAGTTAAGTTATTTCCTCCTGTATCTGTATCGGTATGCGCGCAGGATCAGTTCGGATGTGAGCGCACACTCCATAAAAAGAATCTTTGTGAAAATGAACCCTCTCAAATTAGTCTCAATACTTTAGAATATAGAATTAACCTAAAAATAACAAAAACCTTCGGAATAGAGAACCTTCGGAATAGCGGACCTTCGGGATAGCGAACCTTCATAATAGAAACATGTCCCCACAATTACACCGGTGACGTAAACACATGTGCTAATCTTTGTCGTACTATCGTAACTATCGGTACGATTTATACTCTAGTACGAAATAAACATAATACAATCGCCCAGTGGATTATCGATCGACCACACAATATGAAAAACTCTACACCAGTGTACACCACTGAGTGGCGTAATAAGCGAGATCATTAAGACGCAGCTATATTGAATTCATCTAGCCCCCCCCCCCCCCCCGTTCCGCGGTTTAAGTGCTACGGGTCAAAGTTTTAGAGGTGCATTCCATATATGGAATTTATGAATATTCAAAAGCTCCACATATGGAAATCACGAATATTCAAAACTCCATATATGGAATGCACCTCCAGAACTTTTACCTGCAGCAATTAAACCGCGGAACGGGGACTGGATGCATCCAATATGACCACGACTCATGCAATTGTCAGGACTTATTGGCTCCAACTGAGTCCTGTCGCGAATTGTTTGTTTGGTACTGACGTAATATTTTGTGAACGTAATGGGATTCCCTGTTATCTGTTTCAGAATATCGAGCGCTTATAATTATCTGTTCAATAGTCTTGGTTCACTCAGACTGTGCTCATGTGCACAATCGAGGCCGATAACAGAACCACATATTTCCGATAAGACTGCATGTGGTATCGATTATAGAGTAGTCGGTCCTGAAAGGTTCGTTGATAGTTTCGCCATTGAATTCTTTGTGCTTTGAGGTTCTCGCTGCATGGTGGTCAATCCATTACTAAATGGATTCTCTCTCTCCGTTATAAAATTATACACTGGAATTGTTCAATGGAATGGGTGTTTTTCATTATACAATTTGTGTGGAAATATTACCCATACAACCGTTTTGGAGGGAGTTAATGTCCAGATACCATGTTAAACAAAAGATCTTTTGTTGAACTTATTATCTAACATTCCCGAAGTAATTACGCGTCGGTAAGTATTTCGTATGGACATAAAATGATTCCCGGAAACGACTCACATAATAATGCTTGCACACGCTTGAAGTCGAATCAGGTCCATGATACATATGTTCTGTGCTTAGTATTGTCTATTGTTGTACTATTCATGGAATAAATACTGATTTAACTAAGTATTTAGTCATCAACTTGTCAAAATTAATGTCAAAGTAGCTGTTATATATGTGTATGCCAATCCGCCCAGACACGGAAAAAACACTCTTTAATTCACCCTATCAGAGCAAAGCGACACGCTGTATTAAGAAGGTGCCTGTTTTCTTTCTGAGGCGATATTACTCAATATTCCCTTTCGAAGAACACACAGTCCTTAGTTATAAACATTTCTTGGATTTGTCAGTCTATTTTAATTCCCAAAAGCGTGTCAATTGAAAACAGAAAATACCAGGGGGAAAAAACACCATTTATTATACGCTCAATCGTGAATTATCGAAAAAAAAATCGCTTTTAAATAAATTCGATATTCCACAGAAGGGGACATAGAAGTTTTCACTGTTAGACTATACTAGCTCGCGCGTGCTACCGATTCACTTGCCTGTACCAATACGCGGTCGGAATAAGGCAAAGATCCATACTATTATTATAATATGAAGATAACACTGTTTTTTTGTTTGTCGAAATTTGAAATCCTTATGGGGAAATCAAATCATAATTTATGGGAACTATATTTCTCTGGGGCAGTGAATTAGTGAGACTGAGTAAGTCGATAGAGATTTGGATTTTGTGAGAAAATGTATTGTTGTAAATGCGAATATCGTTAGAAACGCGTCTAATAAAAATAAAATCTAGTGTTTTTGGGTGGATTCCGTAAATAGTATTTGTTGATGTTCATTGTTTTTTTTGTTTTTTGTTTTTTGTGACAATTTGGTCAAATTCCAAAAGACTTGCCAAATTGAAACGAGGGTCTAGTCGTGAGGGTGAGGACATATTCTCACTCTTATATTTAGTATATGATGCCCGACTGAAAATAAAATCCGCATCCACACAAAATAAACGCTTTCGACAAGCTGGTATCATTAATATGTATCAAAGTAGCTCTGTTGTGATCAATCTCAAGGATATTTCGGTTCGGTTCAAGAGGAGTAGTTAAAAAATCCAAGTTGGACAATTTATCCCAACGGAGACCCTCTAGTCACGTCCCTTGAATATCCACTCTAGCTACGTCAGTAGAGATCATACTCTACCAGTACAAAACCTGGGAACTTTGTAATGCTGTGCCCATTATGACAGGGAACATAATCATTGGGAATATATATCTTGTTCCTCAATAATCTACTTCACATTAGGAGGTTGTCCCTGCTCGAGATTGCATGTTTTTCTGACTTTTGTGAGCCGATATCACATTACGCATTGAATTAATTACCGGGGGGAATCCATAATTATAACCAACCAAAGCCGGACGCTTTGGGTCGTATATAGACTATATCTGATTTTGTGATGTCACTAATTATGATCTAATACGACGCAGCTGTTTTGAATTTCGCGAGTGCTTTTGTCGCACAGTAGATCGGTGGGCTTAAATCATTAATGTCGTAATCGGAAAATATTGTTACTGTGTCTTTCGATTACTGGTATTGCAAATGAGAATTATGAATATTGAATTACAATGTAAGTTCATTCGTAGCGTCAGTTTACCTTTTATTGAGAAAATAAGACATAATAAATAACGACACTATAGTAATTACAGTCTACACACATTGGGGCGAGTGAACAGTGATCGAAATGCCTGATGTGAAATATAATACGACTGTATACTATTTTCTGGAATTGAAAGCAAAAACATAATTATGAACAAAGCCGAAGATACATTCGTGCAGGTTCAGGCGAACTCGGTCAATGGGGAAAGTTACACAATGACGTTGTTCGTCGGTTTTCGTTGAAATCGACACGGTGACACATTTGAATGAAATGAACAGCTATGAAATAGACACGCTTCTCGGTATAGTATCTCCGCCGCAGTGCTCAATCAGCGTCAAAAAAAGAAATAAATTGGTTAATTTCAGTAAAGATGTTCCCGTAGACCCGTACCGCTCTCGACAAGGTATAACTATTTTCACTTTGATATTGGTACTAGTAGTTTATAACCATGAATAGTCTAACTATCGATCAAGACTACCCGGAAGTACGATTTGCTTACTTTATTGATTGGGGTCCATTCATTTGACGCACCCAGGAAATATAGCCTTATGTGAATCTTATTTGGGGGGAATACCAGAGAATCTATAAACTGATTTTGATTTTTTTTTTTAAGAAAAGCCACAGCTACCCTCATATGAGTGGTTTTGCTTTGGTAAAGTTTGGTTCGTTAATTACGCTAGCGTATGATCATATTAAGCAGATATTCATGGCATGATCTAGTCCCTGATCATACTGATGAAACATATTCCACATTTTCCAAGGACAAAAATGAGTATGGCATACTCTCCACGTGTCACGTCCTCAAGTTAGGCAGCGCGTTACTCTTTCTTTTGATATTGTAGCAGTGCATGTGAGATTAATGTGGCAATAGAAAGTTTCGCATTAGTTCGAGTTTATCAATTATGGATTCAAAGAGATTTTGTCAAATGGGTGTCACGTGATTCCGTTCTGTTATAAATATTGGCGTCAGCGCTACAAGAATGACTAAGTAATATTGTTTGTGTCAGGTGTCGGCGAAAGAGCATTTGACATATTACTGGTCAGCGAGACAGGTGTGTTCCATCATATCGACCGATTCAAAATGGCACTGAGTGAAGACAAGAAGACTGCTATAAGGAATGCATGGGCAGTATTCACGGATCACACCCATGTGCAGGAGAATGCAATGGATCTCTTTATCAAGTGAGTACCGTTAAAGTGACATCGCTCCAAATAAGGTCTACGTGTTAATTTGGAATGTGTGATAAGATGTCTATAAACATGCGAAATAATGATTTACAGGCGTTATATACTCTGGAAAATTCTACAATGCACAGAAATGAGACAAACGCTCTTTATTTTTATATCGTGAATAGTCTAACAAGGAACTGTACTGCTGAAGAAAAATGTATACATGATGAAATTGCATATAAAGTTGGCCAACAAAAAAACATGAAAGTTGTTGTAATTGTTATTGTAACACGAACCTGCCTAAAGACGCTTAATAGCCTTGTCCTGATTGGTCAGTACCTCGAGCTACCATGGATATCTCGATCTAGTTTTGTGGTGTAATTCTACTTTTTAAGATTGTACCACCAAAAATCGGTTTATTCATATCGCCACACGCGACTTTTCCCGTTTTTTCTAACTCCGGGTACACAAGGCACCAATGGAGTTCACCGGTAACCCCTTTTCAAGTGGTTCGTCGTTCGAACGAAGTATGAATGCAAATGAATATGATTCTTTGGATGTTGTGCACGGTATGTTGATGTATATGTTACGACCAAAGGAAGTTACTTGATAAGTGTATTCAACAATAAAATATTTTTTTTATTTTCCGCCCTCCGCATTCGTCTCGGTCGCCATTCGTCTCTGGTGTTTCGGAATCAAGTTGAACAACAATGATCGCCATATTTACGTACTTTTGGCTGGGATTTTCTCTCAAAGATAATTGGCCAATCATCGGCCAGTTTTTTTTATGGCGACTCGAGTATCAAGAAGCGTAACTCTATATAATTAGTTGCTGGTAACACACTACCCCAACGTGCTAGTATCCACTGCTGGAAAGTCAACAAGTTAACCATAGTCAGAAATTGTACCACCCTCAAGATCATATTATATGGAATATATATAAATTTTAATATAAAATATATTGGTTTGATGAATGCGCCAGCACAGAATTCCATTAAAACAACAAATCCTTCAAATTATTACAAAATTACGGCTTATTACTGCAGGTTTCCCATTCACCACACCAGAAAGCCTCTAAATGCGGACCAAAAATATACTAATCGGATTAAATACACGCCCGATACTTCGCAATACGATTTTTATTCTACATTCCAACTGATACATAATCACCAAAGTTAGCTGTTATATTATGCATTGTGTTCCCGCAATGAAATCTTCAAGAGTGGCCCAGCCATTGTTCATACATAAACATCGAAAGCAATTAACGCGGTCATAAAAGTTACATACTGCAACAATGAGACATCCGCGAAGATACATCCGCGAAAACCTGAAATGTGTTGTCCTGCGAGATATCCACATCGCTATAGCTCCATTGATGCGGCCAGATCAGCCTTATACTACATACTACAATTTCCTAAAATAACTCGCATCGCGTAAAACAGGAAATGTGTTGTCCTGCGAAATATCCCAATGATTAATGGTCCTTTTGGGGATTTGCGAACAAGTTTTTGCAACTTATATGCAACTTCCATCAATAGGATAACCATTTTGAACTTAAATTGCATCAAGATTCCAAATCTGTATCTAAGTTAATATTTGCACATTTAATTGTGAAACAAATGGGCCCAACCTCCGTTTGAAAATACCAGGTTGTGAGGACACTGATATCCGTAACTCTATATATGAGCTGCCAATAGAAACCTTTCGCAAAATCACGATTACGATTACGGATATGGAAATATCCTGCCCGGACAGGCCAAACATTCGATCTTTACGCACGGGGGGTTCTTATGTGAGACGAAATAATATGCCCACTCAGTTAAAGTATGTGCAGATGTATCAAGGATGTGCCCCGGTCCTGTTTGGGACGCTCTAACATTAGCCGTGTAGTGTATAACACACGGATAAGAACAGTGTATCTGAAAGAGACACGCATTACTTTTTCCATCAAATATATGTGTAACTGAATATAGTGGGGCATATATCGCCTCACCAATTAATCATCGTAGGTAAATTGTGATGGTGTCCACCTTACTACAAGACAATATATCCTATCAGTAATCGTTATCGTGATTTTGCGAAAGGTCTCTAATATCCCAGATCAGACGAAGTCATCTTCACACAACAGGTGCCTGAACATATATCGTGCAGACTGCAAGTGTTGCAATTCGGTATAACGTTTGCTGATATCGAGACATGGTATATTGGCAAACTGTTCGGGAATGGGGTCTTCGCTGGCAATAGAGGGTATTGGCTGGAAATTTCGTAGAAATTGACGAAACTGAGTGCCGCTGGATCAACAATTTAAAAAAAAAAAATTTGTGCGACACTTTTCATATACATGTACATGTACTTCCAGCCACTGTTGAAGCATATGCTGCTGACCAGAATACAACGCTAATATCACTCTGACTAACGTGCACAAAATAAAAATATAAATGTGAATGTTTTCCGATGTGACGCTTGAATCATGACGTTGTAATGAATACAAATATGTATCTAGCACCAGAACAGTAGTTCCGGAAAAGAATTAGAATCACTTTATTGCAAAAGCTATGATTTAACATAGAACATGCAATATATATATATAGAGAATACCTACGAGTTTTGGTTGAATACCCGAATTATCTCATGAGTGGGTGCAAGGAAGTACAGAATTTCCACGAGCGGCTGCAAGCCGCGAGTGGAAATTCTGTACTTCCTTGCACCCACGAATGAGATAATCCTGGTATTCAACCAAAACCCGTCGGTTTTCTTTTTATTATATGCGCTATAAACCGCACCAAAACTGCTAATTTTGTCCTACAGTTCACTTCAAATTGTTAGAAAGCTTCGACATTTGCATTTTGTTTACATTCCATCAATTGATTTGCTCACCACTGAATGACAAATATCGAGCATAGCCGCCATAATAAATAGTCCCCATTGTTTTATTCTGAAATGATGCGAGAAAATTAATGTATACATAATTTAGTGATAAGAATATATTAAAACAAATGAGTTAACATTATAACAATTAAATAACAGTTTATGAACCGTGAAAATCAATAATTAAAATAATAGTCCGGCTGTTATTGATACGCTTTGAAACTTAATGTGATTCGCCGCTATAAACCGGAAGTGATCTCCGAAAAAGTAATACTATTGTGTTATCCATCGAGTCGGTCAGTGTTATCCATCGAGTCGGTCCAGGCGATGGATATAACGCTCTACGCCACGGCAATTTCCCACTATTTAATGGGGAAGCATATAATAAATAGATTTATGCACAATATCAGGAAACGATAGTGGCTATAATCTTCTACTCATGTCACAGCCTTATAATATACCTATAATGTTTATAAATCTCAACCCCTCTGTGTGAAGGAACGCCCATTCCCATTTTGTTACCCACATCGAATAATGCAATGGGAACAGCATGCAGTTATGTGTACCCCCTCCCCCCGGGGTCACTCATCGGCGTTTGTAAGTGCAGATACCACCGTTTGATTATACGCGTGATTCTGAAGAACATTTAGGCGGAATTCGCGAGAGTTATGGTGTTCAATGATGATTAATCTGTGTAAGCGAGATCACTGAGTCGCTATACCATATTGGATCAATCCAGCCCCACGCCGCGCTTTAAGTGCTACATGTCAAAGTTTTGGGGTAGCATTCCATATATGGAGTTTTGAATATTCATTAATTCGATATATGAAAATCATGAATATTCAAAAACACCAAATATGTAATGCTACTCCAGAACTTTTACGTGTAGCTCTGAGTGCGCGGAACGGGTCTGCATGGATGGATCCAATATTGTAGCAGTGATCTCACTTATTGTCATATTTTGTAGGATACTATGCTTACGTACATCAGGGGATTGTCACGAATTGGACTTATCAACGTCTCCATGCATTGGTCGCGAAATTATCACCTTTCGTGTTTACTGTACAAGATAGGGAGCTAGGGCAGGGATGTAGCTAGAGTGTCTCCGCTGGGGGGGTGTCCACCTTAGGAATTTCCAACTGCACCCCCCCCCCCTTGAGTCGCAATCACACCAACACAACTTTTTGCATAATTCCATTTGCACCCCCCCCCCTTGAGTCGGAATCGTACCAACACAACTTTTTGCATATTTCCATTTGCACCCCCCCCCCTTGTACCTCATGCTCAGGCCTAATTTCCTATATATTCATAAGCCATGCTTCTATTTTCCCAGTATGAGAACATTAAGATATTTTAACCTGAAAATTGCCCCCAAAAAAACAACTAGTGATCTAATTCCAGACAAATGCACACAGCTACCGACAACAGACCAGGAAACACCTAGCCGACCATGGTTGTTCGGCCCGGTGTGAGAAAATTTTGAAAACTATACAAGAAAATCGCAAATCCTAGCATCAAGACTGGCCTCAACTGAAGCTTTCCTAGTGTTGGAAATTCCAAACCTCATACTCCCCCTCAGGTTGGAAAATTCTTCAACTGATGACCATTTATGTCTACAAGTTTGACCAAATGTAGTAAAATATTGTTTTGCTAAACTAATTAGCAGTTTTGTATTGGCCATGTGAATGGGGCAATGACACACCGGGCCGACCATGGTTCGGCCCGGTGTGCGAAAATTTTGAAATCTGAACAAGAAAATCCTAACATCTAGACTAGCCTCAAGCCTTCCTACTGTTCGAAATTTCAAACCCTACACCCCCACTTAGGTTGGAAATTTTCCAACTGATGACAATTCCAATGACAATGTTGACCAATTGTATGACAATATTGTTTTCTTAAATTAACTAGAAGTTTTTGACTGGCCACGGGGGAGAGACCAGGACACAAGCTTTCCAAGTATTGGAAATTTCCAACCTGTCACCCCCCTACGGTTGGAAAATTTCCAACTGATGACCATTTCTGTCAAAATTTTTGACCAAAAATAGGAACATATGCAAATATTGGTCGAAAAACAATAAATTCCCCCAATAAATTGTTTTATAATCAAACTACAAGAACATTTTCAACCTATTGTTGGTGTGAAATTTCGTTGTGGCAGGTATGAAATTTCCAACTATTGAAAATATAGCTCTCTGCTGGGGGGGTGAGACACCCCCCCCCCACACCCCCCTCTAGCCACATCCCTGAGCTAGGGACATGTTAATGTATTTCCGATATACGATATACGCATACTATAGGCAAAACAATATTAAAGATGCCCCCTACGTCAAATTCACACCATAGGACAACCCTATATGTACGTCTTGTGTATACCAGAAAAATCGTTAGATCGGGCACATGCATGAGCCTATTAACCGGGGAGGGTTGACGGCCAGATATTGACTTTCAACAGGAGAAGTTTTAATAAGTTTTGAATTTGTGTCAGCCTAGCAAAAATTGCAATGGTCTAATGGTCGCATATCTTATAAATACCGTCACCCAAAAATAATACACAGCGTTGTCTCAATTATGTGCTTTTGTTGTCGTTTTCGACAATTTTAGTGGATTTTCGCTTTAATGTCTGATACGAATGGTGTTGATTGTCAGTATTTTTTATTTTCTTTTGCCTGGTAAATTGAACAGTGGCTTAATTTGATTAACCCTTTCTATACTAAATACCCATTGATGCATGAGTAGTTCCCATATGAAATGTTCAGATAATGTGTTCAACAAACGACCTATATATAGGTCTTTTTTGTTTAAACTAAATATCTAAACATTTCCCAACAATAGATATGAATTATGTCGCACTTGTATTATCGTATCGTATACATGTCTGTCTGCTGCTCATATAACCTTAATATCATCCATCCAAATGAATAATAGACAATTCCAATGTAAACTATTATATAACAGAGTTGGATAATCAATTTAGTATAGAAAGGGATAGTTCACTGTTAAATTGTGATAGCTAAGAACTGGTAGTCATGCATTTAAAACGTTTGTATAAATCTTCAAGAAAATTAACTCTAACTTCAAACCAATCGATTCATCGAAGAACAATAGACCTTAAGATATAGTACAGGCAGTGCCTCGTTTCTGTGGAAATGATACTTTTTGTCACACATACAAACAAAGATTCCTGACAATCGTCGCATTCAAGCTAGACACGGATCCATGTCATTTTCACGATTCACCCGACAAGCATGGTTAAGTTAAAGGCCCACTTATTTTTCAAATCACCAGATCACATTATATACAAAATATTCCATATTATATACCATTTGAAAGAGGAAGCTCCAAAACATTGTACTATCAACTTATCTGATCGAAAACACTGTGAATATGTTGTTTTTGTCAAGGTACCGACGTGTTTTCTGAGCTTAATTTCGATCTGTCAGTTTATTATTCTCAATGGAAGGGGAATAACTATATCTCTTTATAGTTTGTGAATTATGATGCATTCTGGGGGTAAATGATGGGGGAAATCTTGGGGTGATGTTGATCATTTCTATCACTTGGTGGACACTCATATGCCATAGCTGTTCCGTATTCTGGTGGAATATATATAATTTGTATTCCTCTTCCAAATGGTATATAATATGGAATATATTGTGTAAAATGAGATCTGGACATTCGAAAATTAAGTCGGCCTAAGTCAACTAAGTTTGAAAAGGGCTTTGGATACAGCATTCTGATCATTTTCCAGTTGCATCTTTTTTATTTTTTTTAAATTAAAGATCCACGGTCCGTTAATAAATTGTGAGTCAAAATAATTCAGATTGTCCACGTAATTACTAGTCAAACGTCAATGGAAAATACCTGCAATCACCATAAATCGTATCACATAGGCATCCACAAAATCATCCACAAGTAGAGTGTTGAAAACGACCACAATGACTCATAATTGAAAACGCTCTTTATTATCTACAGTAATGCCCAAAGTAATTGAATTACTGTACGCCTTTACGGCGACGGAAGAACGGGCGCTCTTTATAAGAGGCGATTATGGGATTTTTTTGCTGGGCTGACCTGACAAAAAAATCATAAATTTGTCAAATCTCCCTTATCTCTTTTGAAAGTGGATATGTGCATGGGCTTTAAAACCGCCTATTAATGTGCTCATGGGTTTGGACTAATTATATTTTGGAATAAATAAACGTATACCGATGGTGGTTTCATGGTGTCAGATCGGTCAGTGCATCTTTAACCGCAAGACATACTTCGAGATTTCTACAACGCGAAATTAATTTAGGCTAAAATCTTAATTTTTAATTAAAAGAACTAGTATCACACAACCCTTGTAGGGAAATTCGTCAATCCCTCGCATGGGGTTTTGGCAGTAAGCTTAGTCATATTGCATTGTTATAGTTTCAAAGAGTAAATTCACAACGTGTCCTCCAAGTAGAAATGTAAATAAAAAGGTTGCTAATTTGCAAATCCCGCAGTGACGACGAATCTTAACTATAGTGAAGCGGCCGAAACCGATTTCAGAAAGTTTAGTCCATCGGGACCACACACAAGCTTGTGATACATCATTTTGAATGTTATGACATTCCGCAGCGGGTAGGACCCGTGTGAAATATACAAATGATGCAAAAGATGATTTTTAGCGGATTAAGTGCCAAAATTCAGCAAAAATCGCTGTTTTTGTAAAATGCGGCAAAATGAGAAATAAATATATAGAAACGCGAACATTTTGCGCTAAAATATATTATTCTACATACCTCTAGATATTTACTATGATAGTGTTACAATTTCTCTGATATAACGAAGATTTTTTTTTATATTTATTGTAAAAATAGACCAAAAAAGCGCAATTTTTCATTTTTTTTTGCCTCACTCAATGGGCGATATATCAATATTGTTTTGATCAGGGATATCGTATATAGTCTAGAAAAGTGCGGATATATATACCGCATCCGACAATATGCTGAATATGTCATTATATTTAATACGTGCTGTGGTATGTAAGATTATTTCAACCCTCACCCCAAAATTCAGCAAAAAGTCACTGTTTTAGGGAAATTCGGCACAAATGAATACAAAAGCACAGGTATTCTGGTTATTTTTGTATGATTGCGGTGATAAATGTAAAAAATTCTTAAATTTACTTGGAAAATAGACAAAAAATCATTCATTTTCAGTTGTTTCGCCCCTCTTAATTGGCGATTATTCAATATTGCATTGAATGGAGATCCCATATATAATCTAGAAACTTGTGGAAATATATAGCGCATATGATTGTAGGATAAAGATGTCATTCTTTGTCATAGATGCTAGTTGGTACTAGATTGTGTCACCCCCACCCCAAAATTCTGAAGAAAAAAATCATTTAAAAAAAATTTGGTATGGCAGAATACAATTGCACAACAACTTCGTTTATTTTGTGCTATTATATTGTAGTCTACCAACTTCGAGATATAAATTGTGATAACGCCATGGTATCATCTACAGATGGCAATATTTCGGAGTGTTCTGGTGAAAGTAGACCGAAAATCGTGAAATTTAAACTTGTTTTGCCCCTCTACATTTTGAACAATAATCCAGGACAAACTGTCAAGAGTTGACGAGACACATGCGAAATAATACATATGGATGTTGTCGGATTGTATCATCTTCTGTCGAATTTGTTTGGTTACGTTATTACACCCCTCGCCCCAATAATACAATACATCGCAAGATGAGACAAACACGGAATATTCCTATATACATGTATGCATTATACACACACCTGATCAAGCTGAGGCGTTGATAGTTACTTGAGTTGAAGAAATTACATCATTGTATATGTTTGCTTCGCATAATGTAGCATCACAGTTGTATAATATTATACGTATTGGGAGGTTTAGTGACTGTTAATAGCCATGTTCAGCCACACGTGCATGTAACTTGTAACGTGTGTTGTCATTGCCAACGAAATCACCTGACTCACATGACCAGTCCATCTACACGTACATAATAAAACAACAACCATTTAGACGTTTTGTGTCAAATGTGCAGCATTGCGAAATGTGTATCAGAGAAGTGTCCAATCTTTATGTCAATCGACGAACCTGTGCTTAGTGAATGTTTGTTAAATTCGTCAGCAGCGGTGACCACGCCGTTACTTTCCCCAAAAGGGTTGTTGGTACGACTTCCTTTACATATCGTAGGTCGTCTGCACTCTGGAACCGGTGGAAGTCAAAGTTTGTTTGTATCTGGATGCAGAAATGTTCTCCAATGCGGGCGCATAGCCTACTCTTCTTCGATACACATGAATGGATTTTATGTCCAATGGGCATGAACTACCCACGAGACGATACAGCCATTAAGGTGAGCTCGTGATCTCACCACATCTAGTCATGACTCAACCTGGCAAGTTGAGCCAAGGGGTCGTGTTTGGAATGAACATGCAGCCACCTGGGACTCGATGTTCTCTCAAGGGCTGCCACTTCCCTTTAATCATATAATAGAATATATTTTTTTACATCAACAATAGTGTACACACGGTATATACACTGTATTTCCGTGGCTCTCCTATCTTGGAGTCATCATCCACGATTTTGCCCTATGGGGATTTTCCCCACAGTATTTGGGGGTTTGATGCGTCACGACCTTCTTGGTCACGGCCATCAAATCGAACCGTGTCATCAATCTTGCGATGCTCTTTAATTCTATCTACCGTCCTTGAATCTCCCTTGGGGTACACATGGCGCCGTTTTTAGGTTGGGCCATATTTCTTGGAATATGATGAGGAATAGATGCCGTAATATCTCCAAGGCCTTGGTCATTACATGTCGAATTTCTCTGTCCATGTATGTCTGTCACTGTGTCAGGAAAAATATATTTCTCCTGTGCATTTGGTTTCCCTTCAAGATAGGGTGGATTTGGTTCAGCTCTTTGGAACTAATCCAGATTGCTTATGGTAGCAGAAACTACTGCTGTATTGCCATGTGATCACGGAGACCCATAATAGGTTCGGTAAGCTTTATGCGCATTTGTGAATTTCCAGAACTTCCAGCAGTCACATGGCATATTCTGCCAATATATGTGTTCTCTCCTATAGCTGGTGCATTATCCGTGCTGCTTATCGCGGTATACGTGGGCTCGTGAGCCTCAGTCTCAATAGTTCCATTTCCTTTTGGGGAATTTGTGTTGATGTGCTCTGACAAGTCACGATACTATCTCTGGCAGAGTTTTCGATGAGTCAGAAGATACAACTCGGTATGCCTTATTCGTTTCGTTTGACTCAATGATCAGCAGCTCATGTGCTACAAAATGTATGCAACATATGGCATATGGGGCGTCCACAGCAATATGATGCTTTCTTATAGCATTTAGGCCAATAATTCCGTCTTGGCTTATGTTAACCACTCCCATGCGCTGTTTGATAGTATCATATTCGACCACTGTCTCACATTCTGCTGCACCATGGCATTCTATTTTGATTCCATTTATTGTCTCCAAATCACCCTATAGATGGGCATCGGGTTTGGGCTTATCTTCCGATAAGTATTCATACAGTTTCTTTGAGAGCATGGAAACTGTTGATCCAGTACCAATCAGAAACCTCACTGGCTTCCCATAGAGATTGTAATCTAAATACAGGCCTCCCACTTCAGAAGAGCTGTATCTAACAAAAACTCATTGGAGTTACGATGTCCACTTGTGTTCTGCTAGTCTCCCCTACCACGACAGGAATTAGGACACATGTCGCGTGGATTGTGAGAAGTTCTGCATATGGTGCGTTCTTTGTATTCGTTTGTGTTAATCAGGATTATCATTATAATTCTGTCTCCATTGTCTATCGTCACGACAGTCCCTCCAGGGCTATATGTGTTACTCTTTTTCTCCTTGTTTTGGTTCTACAAGTTTGTCATTGTGTGTTAATCTTCCCATTACTCCTCTTCGCATCAGTCAACATTTGTTTTATCTCCTTCATCTCAACGATGGACTGTGATGTCTGGGACGGTTGTGAGCTATCCCGAGTTTTCCCATTAGAACCAGTTTGGGGCTTCAGTTCATATATTATCTTTTTGAGTTCTTCAAACTCTATAGTTTTGCCTTGTGTTGGGTCAGCTTCATTTGCTGCCCTAGCATAGTCTTTAGCCCTATGTTTCTCAGACTTGGCAAAAGCCTCTAATTCAACTGCATGTCTTTTGCTCTCACTAAGAGAGCCCAGTCGTGCTGCTTGTTTTACCCTGAGCCGTATATCTGGATCATACAACCCACCAATGAATTGGTCCTTTGCCAAGGTGTCTCTCAATTCATGTGATGCAGTGTGATGTGCCATATTGGCCAGACGTCGGGTCCTTTGTCTCATTACAGATAGGCTCGCTCCTGCCCTTTGTCGTCATGCACGCAATTGTACCATATACAAGTCAGTCTGGATTTTGGCACCAACTCGGCCTTCTATCACAGCATCAAGAACGTTGTAGTCTTTTTCTCGTCCTAGGAGTAGGTCGCCGAGTATTCCTTGAGCCAATCCTTCCAATGATGCGCCTAGATAAAGGCCATTGTCGTCAATTTCCCATCCATTTATTTTGGCACAAATTTCAAAGTGTGCTTGGTAATCTAACCATGATCCTGCATGTGCCATCATTGCTATCTGGTGTTACAAGTTGTTTCCGTTTTTCGCCGGATTTTCTAGGAACATTTCGGTTCGGGTGGTATTTAGCGCAATGCATCACCATGCATGCCTACCGTAAGTTATCATTTGCTGTGTTGGCACTTGACAGCTTACGCATAATAACCTACTGCATATATGGATTACGAATATGGTGCTACAGGTACATCACTAGAATATGTGTTCTTTCTATCGGTTGTCGATTCAAACTCCATACATTGCCCTCAACGCTATCGCTACGATATAGCACTGCCACAATGATAGTAATTTGCAGACGATATTAAAATCTATAAAATCTATATTTAAATCTATTCGCGGAACTGTATTTAGTCACATATTATCTTGTTTTGACCACCAAATGTTTTTTAAAGTTTGCAATAATGGTAATTCTTTCGGTATTGATAAGAACGATATGAACTGAGCCAGCATAGACAATATTAATCCTAAAACATAAGAACTAAAACACGTAAGAATTCCTTACCAATTAATGTCTTTATGGCAGTGGTATCTCAACGGAGCTATGGGAGATATATCTGCCTGGAGCTTGTTGTCAATATATGTAGTTACGATTACGGATTCGAGAAACCCAAGTATATGGGCACGCGAGCTTTGCATGCATTCATCTAGTGTGCAACTAACAATATTCAACATGTAAACAACACAATTAAATACAAACATAACTATATCACAATACTGTGTGTGGCAAGAAGATTGAACGCAATGAACGGCACTATTTTCTCCCAAATGGAATGTACGATGTACGATTTTTCGGTCTACTTTCACCATGAATTTCATAAATCTTGCCATCTATGTCAACAATATCATCAAATTGGGTATACATCAAGGAGTATATTGTGTACAATACTATACCATAGCACAGAAAAATCCCAGTTCTTCCGCCCTGCCGAATGTTCTAAAACCTGACTTTTTTGGTGAGGGTGACACAGTCTCATACAATACAGCACCTATCACAAAGGATGTCATAATTGGCTTATGAACATATCCACAAATTCCCAGGGTACTTCTGAGATCTCTCGTCAAAGCAATATTGAATTATCACCAATTAAGAGGACAAAACAATTGAAAATCAACATTTGTTTTTGTCTATTTTCACAATAAATCTCAGACATTTTGCCATCTATCAACGAAATCATGGCGTTACAATACTTGGTATATATAAGTATGTAGACTGCTATATCTTAGCAGGAAGATATCCCAAATTCTCAGATTTGTTATTTCGTTCTGCCGAATTTCCCAAAAACAGTGACTTTTTGCTGAATTTTGGGGTGAGGGGTGAAACAATCTTACATAACACATCACTTATTGAATATCTTGACACAGACAACATGTTGTCATATGCGGAATACATATCCGCAGTTTTCTAGGGTATATTGAAGATCGCAGGTCAAAACAATATTGAACTATTGCTGATTAAGTGGACCAAAAAAATGAAAATTTGCGATTTTTTGGTCTACTTTTACAAATAATCTCAGAATTTTTTTTAACTTTCAACGAAATCGAGCACTAACATATTAGAAATATAGAATTATGTTAAATACAATATCTTGGCGTAAAAAAATCGCGTTTACCTACAGTTGTGTCGCTCTTAGCCGCATTTATAAAACATAGCGATTTTTGCCGCTTAAACCGCTCAAAATCATCTTTTGCATTATTTGTATATTTCACACCGGGTCCTATCCGGTGCACAATGTCATAACCTTCAAAATGATGTATCGCAAGCCCGTGTGTGGTGCCGATGGACTATAAACTCCTACTTCTAGTGAGCTTTTTGAGTTTGTCCGCTCCACTAATATACCTTGTGACCTCCTTTTCGTATTCAAAGCCAATGAATACAAGCTTTTCGATTGTTTGGAATATGCAGACTAATGCTTAACGTGCAGTCAATTATACCTGTTCAATCAAAATATATGGTACTCAGTCACGTCGTCTTGCAATTACTTATCACCTATTCATTAGCCTTTTAACGCGAGACCCCCCACAAGAGATACTCGAAAGTACAGCTTGACATTATAAAAAACGTCGCTTATATAGAATTGACAATATAAATATATAGTCGTTTGTGTGAAAATTGGCCGCCAAAATACTATGTAGACAAAAGTTATATGCGATGCCTGCTTATTTTCTACATTCAGCTACATACGAAGGGTCCTATGCATGATGTGTTATTATGTTCATAACTTCCACTTCACATTATGAGATACACATATCTATGACAAAGTTTAAATGGTCATTCCCAACGATTCGGTAGTACCTCTAGAAGATCACATAAAGAAACCCTCCATTTCCCCGTCTCTTTCTAACAGCAGTATCTTTTTTATCAGAGAATTAACGCATTCCAGTCAATAGCTATTCAGCGATTTCAAACTGTCACGTATATGCGGCTACGTGTATATCACCCCTGTGAGCCGGTTCTGTACAGCGATGTAGTAGTGGTTAACCTCATGGTCGCAGGATACAGTTTTGGTAGCATAATGTAAGCAAATGCAACCTAGAGATGGAAGAAATACGTAGCCAAGACAAATTATCATTAGCACATGTTAGCGGCCAGTGAACTACAAAAGAACCCTATGCAGGATATACTGCTTTTGTGTTAACACCCATTTAGAGATAAAGTTGGTTTTCCACAATTGTTGTAATCATATCCAAATTTTAACCAAAAAATACTGATAATCTTTGAGAAAAAAATAATATATATTCAAATAGACATCGAACAGTTCATTGGTAATTGTTTCCATATACGTGTATTCTGGAAGGCGAGTATAACGTTTTGAGTTAACTGCTCTTTTGTTTTAAACAGTTGAATGATTCTGCTCGCAGTCGTTAGGGATTCTACTCGCATTGATTGCAATATATTGAATGGTAACGGACACAGGTGGTCTTGCGTCTAGTAGAAACTATATTAGTACAGTGTGTAATGACTATAGTATTGTTAACAATACATGTACAATAGCTCAGAATTAGTGATATATTCCCAGACAATCATGGCTGGTACGTGGTACTCCTATCAGAAGGTCCGGGAACAATTTTTTGATTTTATTATATTATTTTAGAAGGGTCACATCTCCCTAGTGCATGTGTGAGGTATAGCAGCAGAGATTTACTTATAAAGGGTTTTTCACACTTGAGCTCCCATTCATTGTAGTGCCCTTTTGTTGATTGTTCATGTTGTCCTGGTTGGCAAATGACTTGCCACATATCACAGTTGCGCTGGGCTTGATGTGAGCACTGCACGCATCCGTACACACTGCATGTACATCTCACACGCGCAATAATGGGTGTTTTCGAGGCGTACACCACAACAAGAGTGAATGAATGAATATTTTATTTGTGCTATAAATCTTGTCAATATACAAATAATCACAAATAACATATAAATTATTATTGCACAGGGGGCGACATGGCCAATACCAATATAGGCCGTCTTCCTGTTGTCCCCTGAGTTCATAAATGAATATATTGTATTGTATATGGCGGTTATCCGTATTGGTTCACGCACCTCGGTTGGTACCGTCTATTAATTCGCTTGTTCTAGTGCAATCGTGTTATCATAGAAGCAAGAATTAAGCCAGGAGAAAGGTGGAAAACACACATGTATGAGGGTTTGTCCGAGTATGTATATAGTAATGTATGTATGTGTTTGGTTTACTGGTCGCTCTATAAGCGTTGATCAAATTATGTTTTGTATATCCCAGGAGTGATGACATTGCGCGGTTAAACAACAGTAGTCACATCTGATAACCTTGCTGTTCTGAGATGTAGATAGATTGGGGTTTGGTGGGAGTTGATATCGTTAAGTTCTCTTGTGTTCTATCGATCCGTCCAATGGCAGGTATTCTTGAGATGCCGTATGTGAAAATAAGACGATAAACAGATCTACAAACATTTGTGTGTTTAATATTTTGTTTTCAAATATCGTATCGTTCGTCTGTCGGTTGTCAAACAATGCTAAATGTTTAATATGCTATAAAAGAAACCTCGCGTGACATGATTAATAAAACTGATCGGTATTTCTCGGGTAAAGCCCATCAAACTTATAGCAGACCACCGTTAGACAGTGCACTTTCATTATACTCTGGTAAAACATGGTGTATTACCATTACATACAAAACATTAACTAACATGTGAGCCTATATATGTACCATAAATTTTGATATTGATTGGACTTCACCTTTCAGAGTTATTTCTGTTTTGGACTTAAATATACAAAAAGCAATAAACACAAACCAACTCACCTAAATGCTTGTCCTTACATGGTTGAAATACGTTTTGTTTGATCAGTGTAGACTTAAATACAGCCTGAAATGCTCCAAATAGAACATACCAGAATTTAGTCTAGAAATAAGACTAAGATTCAAGCTATCGTCCCCCCTGTATTACTTGTATATGGTTGGAGCGCCAGGTTTTGAAGTGACTGACGACTTTTGACGTATGGCGTTTTTAAAAGCGGTCCGTTTCACCAATGTTTTATCAGAATATAATCTGTTACACCATGACTCCATCAAGAATTTACTAGAGTGCTTTCTAATTTACATGAGTTTATACAAGGATATTATCCATTTTTACGAGAATAAAGTGAGGTACACCATACCTTTACTTGGAATTTACAAGGGCATTTCCCTTTAGGATGGCTTTTACCGGAGTATACACTTGTTTACCAGGGAATTACCAGAGTATAATGTGTAACACCATGACTCCATCAACAATTTACTAGAGTATGTTCTGATTTACATGGGTTTTACCTGTGTATGTCCTATTTCATCAGCATTTTACGAGAGTAAAGAGGGGTACCTCCTGCCTTTACTTGGAGTTTACAAGGTTGTATCTTTTTATGTGTCCTTTGTGTGACATTTACCAGAGTATATCATTGTTTACCTGACTTTACCAGAGTAGAGCTTTTACCAGAGTGTTGTTAAAAGGGTCGATATAGCGGGTGATCGTTTAAACATATTTATTCGCCATACATACATATAAATACATACATTCTGCAACGGGATTGAAGAACAGGTGATATATAGCAGGTGATATATCACAATGGCTTACACGTTACGTGCTTGCACACGTTGTATACTAGAGTTACTTCTCTCGGTGAAAGATATAACATTTTTGCACCGATCAACTTCCCCTTTACAGTTTCTTCTCGATGTCGCCGGGTCACCAGAAGTTGTTCAAAGACCTTGACGGTAAAACCCCGGATGAATTGAGGGTCAGTCCAAAGTTACAGGGTCATTCAATGAAAGCAGCGACAGGAATATCATCAATGATCGACAGTCTGGATGACGCAGCCGCATTGGAAAAGATAGTCAGGGACAACGCTAGATTCCATTTCACCAAGAACGTTCAGGCAGCTTATTTCAAGGTATATCCTTTTAATGTTTAAGCACATTATCAGCTAAGTGGGCCCAATGGAGATGATGTTTCACCGAAAAATCGAAGTTAACCATAAGAGCCAATTCGGTTAGTTTCTTGAAGTAGAGTATCCATATAATTGAAATCTGTATTGGCGGACGTTTTAACAAATTATCCCCTGACATACAACAGATGGAAATATGGGCTTCCACTTTCCCATGCGACAGAATACGTTACATACGTTACCACTGCCGACTAGGCTAACGTCAGTATGTATAAAACATCGAGATTGCATTCGGATTTGCAAAGTATTAAAATGATCTGAAACTCGTTCAAGATCACAAAACTAGCGCTCTAATTCATTCTCTTCTCAATCCTTGGAAATTAAGCAAACATGTATTGTGGCGGACATGCATGTTCAAAATGATATATGATTATATGATATTATAAACTAATGTATTTGGAAGTATATTATCTGCGATGGCTGTCTATTCAAATCAAGATTTTACTATTAGCATGCGTCTCGTTCATGGTGGTAACGTATTCTGTCGCTTATACCTTAAGTGCTCACAAGCTATACATTAAACATAAAATACTCATTTGACATTAAGACAATCAATTTTATTCCATATCATGTCAAATGTACAAGTTTAATACTGTTAAATGTGCATGCAATTAACAATTAAGCATGCAGTGACTGCGTAGTGGGTAGGTGCTACTTATACGCTCAATATTGTTTATATAGGCTAAATCTGACGTATGCGTGGTATGGATGGGGTCTCGACGTGATATATATGAACGTTGTGAAGTCAGTTACATAATTGTACATTGACGCACACATCAGCCGTGCTCGTTAATATGAAAGCAAGTGATCACAATCGACTTGTCCACGCAATCGTGTATATCCTTCCCAAGAAACAACCAACACGCATTTCCTAACAAGAAAACCATAGTCAGAAATGGTAACGCCACCAAGATCGTATTATTAGCCATAAATATAAATAATAATACAATTATTCTATAAACTAGCTTTCAAATTTTATGCGGGAAATTTGCGTACTTCCATATTTCAAGTTTTCCCGTGGCATACATTACTTTCATCAAACTGTCTTCTTTATTACACAAGCTGATAGGCCCGACTTCACCCGGGCTGTTTCACATCTGCTTTCCGGTGAAAGGTGCGATTTGACCTTCAATTGACTATTTCGAAAGTCAAGGTCAGGTCAGGGTCATGATTTGTCCAGTCCAAAACACCCCCACCCGTAGAAAACTACCCATAGGTATCAAATTTCGTCGAAATCCGTCCGTTTTACCCAACTTGACCTTTAATTAACAATTTTGAAGGTCAAGGTAAGGTCAGAGTCATGATTTGACCCGTCCAAAACACCCCCCCCCGACAAAAGTACCCATAGGTATCAAATTTCGTCGAAATCTATCCGTTTTATCCGAGTTGACCTTTGATTGGCCATATTGAAGGTCAAGGTCAGGCCGAGGTCACGATTTGACACGTTCAAAACTCTCCTCAGACCAAAGTATCCCTAGTATCAAATTTCGCCGAAATTTGTCCGTTTTACCCAAATTGACCTTGCATTGACAGTTTTAAAGGTCAAGGTCAGGTCGGGGTCACGATTTGACCCGTTCAAAACACTTCCCGGACACAAATACCCATAGGTATCAAATTACGTTGAAATCTATGGAAAGCCGAGGAGGACATGTTGGTTGCTAATTGCTAGATATACGACGCGGTATTTTGAAGGTGTTTCAAACTAGGAGATAGAAGTATTCTGCCTTTCAAATGGTGATGAATTATAGTAGTTTATTCAAATTTTATGGCATAAATTGTTATTAAAACCGTATATACTATAAAAAATTAATGACTCGAAAATTAAGTGGGCCTTTAAACAAAGTCACAATTGCATTTAGGCTCATCTCATACTCGTCCATTCAGCGATATTCTACTGCGCAGTTTGTTATAGCCTCCAGTATTTATTGAGCGTTATACCCACAACTGTTATAATTCGCCTTTAGCAGGCGTACTCTTGCCTCAGATTATTGAGATATTAGGTCACACATAATCACATTAAATCGCATCGTAACATAGCAATTGTGTGGGCTCCTTGGCGTGAAAATGTAATGAGAAATAAGGTCATACGTAATGACATTAAACTCAAGAAAACCCTCGAAAACAAAACAAAATCACATTTAATGTTTTACGTTATTTCCTTCATAAAAAGAATCTTCGTGATAATGAACCCTCTCGTTACTTTAGAATATAGAATTAACCTTAAAATAAAAAAAATCTTTGGAACACAGAACCTTCGGAATAACGAACCTTCGGATTGGTGAACCTTCGGAATAGCGAACATTCAGAGAAATTTCGGAATAGTGGACCTTCGGGATAGTGAACCTTCGGAATAGAGCCATGCCCCCCAATATTCATATTATATGCCCAGAGTTCAAAGGTATGGACCCATAAAATTCTAAACTTGGCCCTTAAAATAATGAACTCCAAATTGGAGCACACACAGAACACCACTTAAGTCAACTGAACCTATGTCATGTCTCAATGCGGGAGGGTCCATATATACCACAACATTCATAGTATATGCCAAGAATTCAAAGGTATGGGCCCACGTAATGACATAAAATCTCAAGAAAACCAGCGAAAACAAAACAAAATCACATTTAATGTTCTAAGTTAAGTTATTTCCTCCTGTATCTGTATCGGTGTGCGCGCATGATCAGTTCGGATGTGAGCGCACACTCCATATAAAGAATCTTTGTGAAAATGAACCCTCTCAAATTAGTCTCAATACTTTAAAATATAGAATTAACCTAAAAATAACAAAAACCTTCGGAATAGAGAACCTTCGGAATAGCGGACCTTCGGGATAGCAAACCTTCATAATAGAAGCATGTCCCCACAATTACACCGGTGACGTAAACACATGTGCCAATCTTAGTTGTACTCTCGTAATTATCGGTACGATGAAACGGTGACGGAATCTGACGAGGTTTGCCGAATGTACAATCACCCAGTGAATTATCGATCGCCCATGCGATACAAAAAAACCAAAAGCAATAAACACCACACTACGGTGGCGTAATGAATAAACAACTCCTGGCATGTCAGGCACGAAGTCTATTGAAGCTGCCGAGCATTCCACAAATACACGGATCACATGTGAGATACTGCTTTGAGCTTACGATATATACATGTATGTTTAAAAAATACGATTTTTTCACGCCTATTTTGGAGCGCAAATCACCAAGTGACTTTATTTGATAAATGAAAGTCTGTTGTTGAAAGTTTTAGGTGGGATATGTGTTCAATTCTAGCCAGGGTTGGGGCGATTACATTCCAATGTAATTGATTACGATTTCAATTACTTTTGATTTACATGATTACGATTATTGATTAAATATTTTTCAAATGTAATTGATTACGATTACATTACTTTAGTAAAATGTAACTGATTACTTTGGATTACATCTGATTACAATGTTTAGTTTCCAACCATTTTGATCCCATAGGAATAACTAATGAAATAAATCAAATTAAAATATCAAATGTTATTTAATAACTATATAATACGTAAACAAGGAACGACTGAACAAATAAAACAACCAAGCAATAAGCACATAAACGTTTTTAATTAATTTGTGATGTTTTGTCATGGAGTTGTGCACCAACATATTGGGAATAGACCATGTTTTATGTGTATTTATTTAATTTTATTAAGTATAGTTTTCATTTCGCTCGAATCCAAAATATCATCGAGTGAAATGTTAATACGCTCGTATATGATTAGCTGCTAATTTGTATACGAAGCATTTATATAAATGACTCAAATTGCACAAGTAAGCCCAAGATAGAGTTAAAACGAACTTAATTACAAACTATATACCGGTACACGGCCTGGCTAAATCGACAAGGACTCACTTTATCGTTCATGTTGCATCAATGTGAAATGACAACTGTGGACAAAATGAAATTAAAACATGTGTCCACAAGACACCATAAACACTCCCCCGATCCAAATTCAGTTGACCGCCGTCAATTTTGATGGGGTTTGTGGTGACTGTTTAATGCGTCTTGGGGGGGGTAAATTACAGCACCCTTTGTTTGACCTTAATATATAAAGGAACCGAGAAATGGAATGGGTCACCTACATGAACCGCTCTGCGTGGGCGGCTGCCATGTTCGAATAAGGAATGGAAGTCACGTGGTTCGTATAAGTTTAATAAAAGCTGAAAAATGCGACTTTTTGAAAAAACAGTGGCGGCCATTTTGAAAAAAAAAGTGGCGTCCATATTGAAAAAAAGTGGCGGCCATTTTGAATCAGTCGACCATTATGATTGGTTTGTTGGGGGAAAAATCAGTCATCGCAGTTCACATTGACCATTTATGTCAAATTGCATGCTTTGCGTCACAATAAAGTGAACGATTCTGTTACTACCGTTGATACATAATTACATGTATAAGAAGGCAGTGTAACTCACCAAAATTGATCATAAGTGGTGTAAATTCAACATAATTGATATTTCGTTGTTTTCACTTGGTTATTTTCACGTATCCTTCCAAATAATAGTCATCGTATTTCCCGGACAGAACCGATTAAATTGGGAGAGAACCGACTCGATCGGGAGAGAACCGTTCGAGATATCACAATTCGCAGTTTTCGTCGTTGTTATTACTCGCACAATAGGATTTTCATTATGACTACGTTATTTGGGACCATAGATTATGAGGGGAATGGAAAAACGAATCGAATTATCACCTAGATGGCTCAAAAATTGCGTTTTAACTGTCAAAAACTCACGAAAATGTATAATTTGGATCATCAGGAACCGTCACAAATCAGTCAAGAACCATCACAAATCGGCGATAGAACGACTTCCGATGTAACAGTTCCTACACAGTGGGTGACCATTTCAGTCCATAAATTTGGCCGAAATTATTTAAATTATCTAAATATGCGGGTTTTTCTTTGAAAACAATTTTGGCGATATCACGTACACGGGGGTGATCCAACTGGAACACAAACCATTTGTTAATTGTCATCTCAATACATCCAAAATAACGTACAAAAGCCTCAATAGAGTATTTAAGACCATCAAGTGTGTTCCATCCCATCCAATTGGTTTACGAAACCACGATACACTAGCTGGTTGGTTTGAGATATTCGATGATGGTTTTGTACACTAGTTGTGACACTCATAGGTTGGGTTGTGGGACATTTTGCATGGGATGGATTTAGACACCAGTTGTTTTAGACACTTCTGATTCTGATGGTTTGAGGTAATCGTCGTGATACATGGGACACCCATTTGGATGGTTATGAACAGTCATTAAATGGCGTGGGACACCCAGTGGATTGTTTGGGGTTCTCAATTGATGGTTTGAGACGCTCGTTGAGTTGTTTCGGATGTTTTGGAACACTCGTCTGAGCGGGGTTGGACACCATTTGGATGATTTGGGACACTAGTGGGGTTGATTTGGGATACATATTGGGCGTTTCGAGACTCTAGTTGGCTGATTTGTGACACCAATCTATGAAATTTTTGTTTGGTATAGCATATTAACTAAGATGTTGGATTGAGACACTCGTTGCGTGGATCTCTTTGGGTGGTTTGGGACCCTCGGTAAGTGGGATTGGACACTCATCTCATATATATTTTGAAGACCTCTGTATGTTTGTCTGTCTGTATGTTTGTTTGTCATTAATACAAATCTACGATTCTCCACCGATCGGGTCGAAACTTGGTACGTGTGTGTAGTTTGGCCAGGCGGTGGACGTTGTCGTATTGGCGAGCCCGTGCGGCGCCCGCTTCGCGCATGCGCAGACGAGATCTCGGAAACGGGTGGAGCTATCGACTTGAAATTTGGTATGTGAATGTATCTTGCCCCGGATACGAATTCTATCGGGTCGCCGAGCCCGTGCGACGCCAGCTTCGCGCATGCGCAGACCGGATCTCGGAAACGGGTAGAGCTATCGACTTGAAATTTGGTTTTTGAATAGCCCGGACAACGTCGGGCTGGGTAGAGCTATCGACTTGAAATTTGGTCGACGAGCCCGTGCGACGCCAGCTTCGCGCATGCGCAGACGAGATCTCGGAAACGGGTGGAGCTATCGACTTGAAGACGAGATCTCGGAAACGGGTGGAGCTATCGACTTGAAATTTGGTATGTGAATGTATCTTGCCCCGGGTACGAATTTTATCGGGTCGCCGAGCCCGTGCGACGCCAGCTTCGCGCATGCGCAGACCAGATCTCGGAAACGGGTGGAGCTATCGACTTGAAATTTGGTTACTTGAAATTTGCTATGTGAATGTATCTTGCCCCGGATACGAATTTTATCGGGTCGCCGAGCCCGTGCGACGCCAGCTTCGCGCATGCGCAGACCAGATCTCGGAAACTGGTAGAGCTATCGACTTGAAATTTGGTTTCTGAATAGCCCGGACAACGTCGCCCGGACAACGTCGGGCTCATCGGCTAGTTGGATATATTTGGATAATATTTATGTTGCTTTTGACACTCATCTGATGCATATATAAATTATAGTATAGCTTTGTGCAAATAGAAGTGATTTGCTTTTCAGAAATTGTGTATTGTTGATCAGTGATTCCTGGATCACTATTAATATTATAAAAATCAGCTTCGTACTCATAAGTGCAAATATAGTCATTATGGGGGGGGGGGCGCGGGGTCTCTGGAGCATTCCTGGGGTGTAACACATTTGAGGCTTCAAACCTTTCGTACGCGATTGTGTAAATAAAACCCAGCAGGCTCTCGGTTAATAGCCAGTTATGTTGGAAGGGCCACGTTAGAAGGTTTATCAATCTAAACCTCCCCATTATATGAAAATGTCATAGTGTATATTTGTATCTTTCTTCTGCTCATATTACCGGAAAATCCCTCAGAATTAATATAATACACCCTTGACCCTTCCACCAGTTTTTTATAATTGAATGTCATTATTCCATTTAGTATAAAGAAAGGGCTAAATAATTCATCTCACATGGAGATACTTCGAATTGCGTAATGTCCATGATATACCTGGATATACAGGGTATTATGCTTATCCGTGCATGCTTGACGAGTGTTTCTATCATATGGAAATTAAGGGAGGGGAAAATGACGCTTCGTTGGTGCAGGTAATATATGCGTACACAACAAAGAACAAATCGAGTACATGAGACATTGCGATTTAATGACCGTTTCATGCATAACATCGAGATGTCGAGCTATCATTCAGGTGTTTTATGGGCTGAAACGTTGGAATCTCGATCATGAACCCCACGTAGCTATTAATTGTATGATGCTGCAATACTCGCTATATCTATATTTGCGAATGTTGGAAGAACCCGTTGTAAACTCGATGAAAACTCGAACCTAACATGGGGTGCAAATAGAAATTACTGGAAGGGGTGCATTTAGAAACTATAGGTGAACACCCCTAACATGGACCCTCCAGCCACGTCCCTGCTAACTCGTGAGTTACACTGATTTAACATTAATTACATCAGAACATATATGAAACACAAACAAACATACATGCTTTCACTCTTGCGCATGCACCCACACCCTAAAGATGATCCATGTGCCGGTCTGTCCGAATGATAATTGGGATATTTTCAAGCAGAAACGGTCAAAATGTGAAGCATATCATTCGCATCTTTGACATCCCAGCTCTGGTTTGGCGACATTTCATCGCAGGATCGATCTGCGGCTTTGATACCCGAAGTTATGATGGGTACCCACACTTGGACTTAGCTAGTATTTTTGCGAACCGCTCTGCAGGTTGGACAATTTTATGGTTAATTAAACATATATTTTTCTATTGATACACACATTATCCGCCATCTACGACTGATAATTATCGTTCAAACGAACCACCTAACGTCAGAATGTGTCTACTATTTATGATAAAAGCGGAAATGAGTCGGAATTTCTATTAAAGTTATCGGGTGAGAGCAAGCTGTGGTCGCTATCTCATTGAGGGGATATTCCGCTTTGCGAAGTTATGTTTTAATAGTGGATATCACCCCATTTAAAGGTACTAAATCCGAACAGAGGGTCCCCATCTCAACAGATTCCAACAACAACAATCCGATCAAAGGGTCCTATATTACTATTTCTTTGGCTTTGGGGGTAAAAAATATTTGATTCGAGTCGAGGAACCCATCAAACAAAGCTCAGAGTTATTAGATACTGATTTTTGAAATTTGTTATTTACTCGAGATGAGTACTAATAATTGCCTTCAACTGCCGTAATCTGCTCGGGATGTGTACACCAAAATATATTCAAACAGACAAGGATGGATAACTCTAAAATCAAGTGGTAATAATAACGCAATTTTGACTGAGTTCTGGGCCAGAAAGTATTCCCGATAATGAAAAATAATAGATTTCTAAAATCGATATCTAACAAATCTGAGCTTTGATGGGTGACTTCCTCGACTCGAATCAAATATTTTTGACCCCCGAAGCCATTGAAATAGTAATTGAGAGGAATTTTATCGGGTTGAGTACCTTTAACTGAGAGTTATATAGTTTCATCTGACCGAAGATATGTTCATTTATCAAAACCGCATGGTCTGGTTTGGTGATACCCTCGGGTTTGGCGATACCACGTACACGGGGTGTACCTGGATTTTTGACGCTGTTGGGTGACAATATTCAGGGGTAAAATATTTACTTTATATGCTATGGATGTAGAAATGGAATTGATGGGCGTTTGTGCATGCATGGTTTTAATTGAAAGAATAATCCATCGCCGACCCACCCTTAGCGATATCGATGCCATTGTTGGATAAATGGGATTAATTGGTCAGACTTCAGAGTGATGGTAAATGGAGGAAAATTGTATCGACCCCCTTGTCCTTAAAGGTACTCAATCCGATAAAACTCCTCTCAATTACTATTTCAATGGCTTCGGAGGTCAAAAATATTTGATTCGAGTCGAGGAAGTCACCAATCAAAGCTCAGATTTGTTAGATATCGATTTTAGAAATATATTATTTTTCATTATCGGGAATACTTTCTGGCCCAGAACTCAGTCAAAATTGCGTTATTATTACCACTTGATTTTAGAGTTATCCATCCTTGTCTGTTTGAATAGAATTTGGTGTACACATCCCGAGCAGATTACGGCAGTTGAAGGCAATTATTAATACTCATCTCGAGTAAATAACAAATGTCAAAAATCAATATCTAATAACTCTGAGCTTTGTTTGATGGGTTCCTCGACTCGAATCAAATACTTTTTACCCCCAAAGCCAAAGAAATAGTAATATAGGACCCTTTGATCGGATTGTTGTTGTTGGAATCTGTTGAGATGGGGACCCTCTGTTCTGATTGAGTTACCTTTAATAAAACATGGGAATTAGTAATGCTGTGTAATTACCTGGACAATCCTGCCAACCTTTACAACTGGAGTCAGTTCTCAGCTTCACTTGGATGTTCGCTTTCAAAATACTATAAATCGCGTACAGACATGGGTGTGTCTGCTAACTACGCTGCTTTGGTCTCTCGTGCACGTTTATTAACCCTTACTTGCCAAATGCAATATGGGAAAATACAACAAACTACACCATATTGAGCGCACATAGGCCTATATATAGACCAACAGCCGCTGAGAGTTCGACCATTATTCATGAAGCTTGTCCAAATCCATGCTCAAAATTGCCATATTACATATCATTATACGATAGCCTACTGATTTTCAAGAGCGAAGTATGGCCAACAAGAGCAAGCTCTCCCAGCGTCAGAATCCTTTCTCAGGGATAGTGACGCTGTTAAAACACCGATTTTTTACACGATTCTTGTAAATCTGTAAACAACTATGGCTTAGATTGCTACAGTGTATTTATAATAGAAACGGTAACGTACTATGTCGGTAACGTATTCTGTCGGAATCAAACACTTATTTCAGTGGCAATTCATAAAAACTTCCAACTGGTCTAAATATGCGATGTGTATAATAAACTATATGTAATGTGCAAACAACTGAGTATGAGTAAATAAACTACTCCCAACCGTTTTGGAGATGCAAGGTAAAAGCTTAGTAACGTATCTGTCGCAAAATTTCCGTACCATTCTAAAGTGGCATTACTTATGGAATTCCTTCGAACACTAGGCGGCAAACTGAACTGAGTGGTCATTACATAGATAATGTATGGCCTTCGTGTTCACTTTTACTGAGTATTCCATGTTGTAAAAACAATTTCAAGAGCCATGTATGAGAGTTATTTCGTCGGTAACGTATTCTGTCGCATATTTTTGCGACAGCCACTCCCGACGTCATAAAACTGTGGAAATTATCCAGGGTTTAGTGTCTATGCACGTGTGCTAACGCACGTGTCTTGTGGTTTAAATCGGCGATATCACGTTCCGTGGACGCACAGGAAGAGGCGTTATGAGCCAGTGGTGATATTTATTCATTTGATATGATCTTATGTTGTAAAACTTAGGATAGCATGTCAAATATGTCACCCGTTTTCTTTCCGAAAATCAACAGCGACACGAAAATTGCGCATTGCGCCCATTTAGCTGAGAATGTGCCTTTAGCGTCGCTTTGAGTCGGTGCTAGGATTAACAATTTCTCAATCCTCCCAGTTGGACAATTAACAGACTTGACAAGTTGAGTCCTGCACAAAGACGGGTGTGAATGTAATTGGAAATTTAAAGTTGTCAATGCACTTGACACATTTAACCATGTCCGTTCTGATAAGGTATCCAGGTGGATTTTTTTTAACCATACAGGTGGAGTTTGGTCGGTTGAAAGTTATGCTATAATAATTATTGTTTGTTGATATTTGTTTCGTATCGTTCACTGTCATAGTATCAGCTATGGAACACGGTTATCTTGTAAAAATGACTCAAACATAAACTAATATAAATGTAGAATCACGTGATATGTGACGTTAGAGCTATACAATCACCCACACACGCACACTTGCTAGAAGTGGAATCTCTCTCTTATAGCCAGCCAGTGCCTGTGTAAATATAGACGCCTGCATGACCTGTTAACATTAAGACACATTACTATCGCTCAATTAGTCATTGTCCCATGGCTACGTTCATACGGTCACACATGATCTCCCAAAATGCGTAAATCACACAGAGTGTGTCTCCCAGATGTGTATAAAATCACCCAGTATCTCCAGAATGTGCATACGATCACAAAGAATCTCCCAAAATTGCTTATAATCACACAGGATCTCCGGAATGTGCATAAAATCACATAGGATCTCGGAATGTGAATACGGTCACCCAGAATTGCGTACAATGATCCAGGGTCTCCCGAATGTGCATATAAATCACACAGGGTCTCCCGAATATACAAAAGGTCACACATTATCTCACTAATTGCATACAATCACACAATATCTACCGAAGGTGCATAGTAACCCAGTATATCCCGAATGTGCATACGGTCACCCATGATATCCTGATTGTGCAGCAAGTCACCCATGATCTCCCACAATTGCGTACAATTACCAGGATCTCCCGAATTGCATAAAATCACACAGGATCTGCCGAATTGCATACAATCACGTAGGATCTACCGAATGTGCACAGTCACCCAGGATCTCCCGAATGTGCATATGGTGCACACCCAATATCTTCCGACGATGAGACAATAAGAATAATGGCAATGTTCTCTGCAACTATATATACCATAATAATACAGTTGGTTGTGTATATGCAGCTCATGTGAAACAAGGATCATAAGTTACTTAATCAACATATTCCAACATCACAATATCGATACGTGGGCTCTTGTTTTATAAAGTTTGGTGATTCGTACGCTCTCCCATTCCTGTCACGAACCGCGCCACTCCTGGAAGTTTAAAACTGCATTAGTATACGTGTATGCCTTTTATTGCACCCCAGTGGCTTATTTGTGCGAAATACAGCAAAATACAGAAGAATTGAAACGTTCAATAAAAAATAGTGTATTGTTCTTGAACAATACAAACCTATTACGCCAACAACGTCACTGGCGACGTCAACTTTAACAGAAAATGTCTTCGCTTATTGATGGGGTATAGTCTACATTAAGCACATGTTTGTTCAATTAAATACAACAATATCGATCTAAATGTTAGTATGTTACAAGCTGCAATCTTCAGAGTGTGCAATAAACATAGAACAACACAGTTGTGTGAACATGTTAACGTTATTGCACTCGTTTGTCGTGCCGCGAGGTAAAACTCGAACCTCCGTTTCTCGTTTTACCATCGCGTCACAACAAACTCGTGCAATAACGTTAACCAGTTCACACGCTTGTGACGTTCTATCATTATATCATGGAAACATTTACATTTATCATGGACATGATATATATATATATATATATATATATATATATATATATATATATATATATATATATATGGATTTATGGAAAAACTACAATAAAAAGTTTTTTTTTTAATTTGGTATGCATATATATTTTTATAACGGAATGGGACAATCCATTTAGTATCTATAAGAAATGGTTAATGGGCTCAAATGTGAGTTAAAGTGAGAGCTTTCCGATGAATGGCAACAAGTCATATTTCCGACTAAATCCTGAAAAGTTACCCATAATTCTGCGGTGGTTAAGGAGTCCACGCGTTAGAGTTGACAGACATATTTACACTATTTACATCGTCGTTTACCACCATCATCATCATCTTCATCTCACCATCCCATCATTATTTCGCCAGCACCATCATTATCAGCATCAACATAATCAACAACATTATCATCATCATAATCATCATCGGCACCATCGTCATGATCATGATCGTCATCAACATTACCATCAGCAGCATCATCTTCATTATCATTATCATCGTCTTCATCATCGTCATCAATAGCATCATCATCTTCGTCTTCATCATTATCATCAATAACAACAAAAACAACAACAACAATCACTGATCATCGTAGTAATTGTCGTCATCGTTATCTTCCCATCAACAACTCGTTTCTTATAGTGAACGTTCAGACGACCACGATACAATCGTAAGTGGAGGAATCGGGCCCGACGAGATCGTGGATAGTTTGTTCCCACGATTGCGATGTCGTCGTACATGATGATACAGGTTGTTCGTAAAGCATGTGATTGACTACCCTGCGCTCTTTCCAGCTACGATTTTTACGAACACACGACTGCGATTACATCGGAAGTGGAGGTATCCAAGGATACGCCACGATTTCGAATCTAAAATCAAACAGTGCTTGATATGATTTTTTGACTTGCGATTTTGACGTGAGCATGCGCAGTATAACTAACGGTTACTTCCTACGACGGAAATCCTTCCACTTACGATTGCAAAAATCGTTGTCGTCTGAAAGTTCACTTATTTCGCGCTCCGCGTGTAAATGTTTCGCTAATTCTTCGTATACACGGGCCATGGGCGTTTTACTATTTATCGAAATGGGAATTTTTTGGAACGGATTAAAAGTCGAACTGTGACCCGGAGGCCGAGTCTGGTAAAAGGTGTAGTTGGGAATTCTGGTGAGATACATGAGAAACCTTCAGTGATAAGCCGTATATAGTTGTTGTAATAATTTGAAGGATTAGTTGTTTTAACGGAATTATGAGTTGGTAATTCGTGAAACCAATATATTTTATATTCTATAATTACAATCATGAGTATATAATATATGATCTTGAGCGCGTTACCATTTCTGACATTGTTTTTATTATACTATCTTACTCAGTCCTATCTTCCTCTATCTCTATTCAGGACCTCGCGGAAGCTGTAATCGCCACCTTCAAACAGAAACTCGGCGACAAGTTCTCTTCAAGTGACGAGGACGCCTTCAACGCCATGTTCGACTGTGTGTCGTCTTTATCAAGTGACGAACAGGCCAAAGCGTAGTATGGATTGACTATGGAAACCAATCGTGGTACTCTCACTTACAAGTGGCTTAGTGTGTTTACATCTCCATATTACGAATAACAGCTTCACGTCACGTGACCTTGTAGGGACTTTGAATATAGCAGCACGTGAGCTTGGAATCCAGATTGGCGGCTCAGCAGTTGACATTACTATACGCGAGGCAATGTACTTGCGTCTGGACCATGCTTATAAAAGAAATCAAATGCTTGCATCAGATCACCCATGAATTATTTTATAAAGAATTAACAATTTTTTTTTAATTAAAAATGTTCCATATCCAACACGGACCTACATTCAAATTTTCATTCATGACCAATGAGAAACGATGGAGAAAACACTTTTTATTTGGCGCCGGCGTCGGCTAATACTTTAGTGACATCTGTCAATGCAATGTATATTTGGGCAGGTTTGATGCGATTCGGTATGAATATTCTCATAGCGCAGTGATAACGGAGCGGGTACTATATGGAGTTTGCAAAACCAATGGTAATTTGGGCTAACGTATTCTCATAATGGTAAACTGAGGCTCATATATACGATTTCGGATGGCACACACACGCTAAATTTATCTACGCTTATTATTTGGGTGAAATAATGCGTAACATATTAAATTGTCGAAATGAGTGGCACAGTAATGGTCCGTGCTGGGCCGAGAAATTTCCTTCTGCCAAATAACAACAAGAAAACCATAGTTAGAAATGGTAACGCCACCAAGATTATAGTATTACATATAAATAGAAATTATAAAAAATACATAAAATATTTTGATAACAATTGCGTTTAAACAAGTAATCCTTCAAATTATTACTAACAAAGTAAACGACTGTGGGGTCACTCAACAGATTATAAAGACTTGGACATAGTATACTGTAAATACTAAAATTTAAATGAAATAATTAAAAGATAAAATTTAGCAAGTAGTAAAAGTTAATTTTCTCATTTTTTTTGGTGCTTAAATAAAGCAATAATTTAAATGTAACATTTGGTTTTTTTTAAATGATTGACCGTGGCTCTTCCAATAATTGCGCGACTGACCTGGTCAATTGTTCTTAAGAAGTTGTTTTGAGAATTACAATGGAGGGAAATAGTTATGGCTGTGGCTTCGCAAGTAATTAACTTGGTGACGTGATGTTAGCAAATCTGAACTCCAGTTAACCAAGGACGCTTCATACCAAATATAAGGTGAATTAATAATTCTTTAGAAGTTGTTTTAAGATTTACTATGGAGGGAAAGAATTGTGGAGCTGGCTTCGCAACTATTTGACCTCATTGTAACAAATATAAATATTAGTCACTCAGACAATAGATGTATCTATTCTGTATATTAAGTTATTGGGTCTTACGTGTCTTGATATGTCTAAATAGTTTTCGATGGACAGATCGCGCAAGGTACCCACACCAATCTTCTCTGTTGGGATTCCAATTGTTGGCTCATTAAATATGCACATATGCTTAAGACACAGTCGCACGCTCCCGTAAGTCGGGTTTTGGATCCCAGTTAATGAAAATATCATTGAAATAATCGGTTTCCCCCAATAAACATCCATATATTGAATATACATGTTTTGGAGCAGAATTAGGCAGTCCATATTGGACGCCATCATGGAATTTATTTTGTTTTGTTTCAATTTTCACACATAATTATTAGTTATGTGGATGGAGCTCTCATTAAACCTCACATCCTTGTATTGGTTACAGTAATGCCCAAAGTAATTGACCACTTAACCACATCAGAATTATTGGTAATTTTTCAGGATTTGAAATCCTGAAAATTTACCAATAATTTTGCTGTGGTCAATTACTTTGGACATTACTGTATGAGGATTGAGTTATCACTAAACCTCAAATCCTTATTGGTTACAGTAATGCCCAAAGTAATTGACCACTTAACCACAGAAGAATTATGGGTATTTTTTCAGCATTTACAATCCTCAAATTACCCATTATTCTGCTGTGGTTAAGTGGTCAATTGCTTTGAACATTACTGTATGATGATTGAGTTATCATTAAACCTCAAATCCTTATATTGGTTACAGTAATGCCCAAAGTAATTGACCCTTTAACCACAGCATAATTATGGGTAATTTTTCAGGATTTAGAATCATGAAAAAATACACACAATTTTGCTGTGGTTAAGTGATCAATTACTTTGGACATTACTGTATGTAGATGGAGTTAAACCTCACATCAGTGTGTTGGGGATTTGGACCTTGACTTGGGCCTTTGGTTTTTAACGCAACAAATGCGCGTACACCTTATACACAAATTTCTTATGTAACCAGAGTTTTTCTTGGATAAGATGAGTTTGAAGCCTGCTTACATTTCAAAATGTTGTCAGTTTTGTATTGTCTGCAGCGGATCTCGACGCGTTGAAGCAAAAGTTACAAAAGATAAAATGTGTATGTGACGAGACTATAATACAAATGAAAAAATAAATTGAGGGAGGGGTGGGCGATACAGGGAACTAAGGGTTGAACCGATATAAATTTGTAGAGCGATAACGACCAATGTTGACATATTATGCATATCAACTCTACTGTTGCAACAAGGCTATAAAATAGGGGGGTGTCAGAAACTTAGTCATCTCTATATAGTGCCAGAATAGTCATTTATGGAGTTCTATAAGATGTTTGGTTGATTATATGGACTCGGAGAAAAAAGGGGTTTGTACCGATGAACTGACATAAATTAGTGGATCGATGTTGCCATGTAATGCATCGTGACTGTACTAAAGCAGCAATTATATAAAATTTGGGGGGGGTCTGACAGTATCTCTATAGTTGGCACCAGGATAATATAGAAAGGAATAGCAATTGATATACATATACGGTATACTATAGTAATACCATAGACATATAAGTACAAGTATCACGAGATAAAATATTACGTAACATGACTATATACCGATGAAAGAAATAAATAAATTGGACCGGGATTAGAGGTTGGGTTGGTTATATGTGGATAATTGGATATGGAATTCATACCGATGAAACGATACAAATTAGTGGAGCGATAAAGACACTTAGTCAGGCTACACGGGGAAATAGGGGTTGATACGATAGACCAAAATAAATTTGTCGAGTGATAATGACCAATGTTGACGTATAAAGTAACACGACTGTACTGTCACACAATTAGCAGGTAGAACCGGTCAAATGTGACAGGGTACAGCACGTAATTATTTCTTAGATCGAAGAAATTTTTTTTTTTTTTCGATGATAAAATTTAACACAGCCTCACAGGATTTCCCATTAAAATCGATTTATGTCTATAAAACTGTCATTTTTCAAAATTTTGAGCTGAAACTTGGTGTGTATGTGTGTAATACTACTATATTCTTAAAATGACAGAGTTCAGCGCGTAATTATGTTTTAGATGGAAGAAATTGAATTTGTTTTCGATAATAAATTTACACTAATTACAGCGTGGAGTGGACGGCCGGGTCATCTAGTAGACGCAGTTTGTAAACAAGCTTTTGTCAAATTGACAATAGCCATTTTGGTCAAACTAAACCCTTTTCGACCGGGACAGCAGATCCGAATAGTAGCTAAGTGGTATTTAGATAGAATTATCAAAAGAATTTGACCGATCAGGGTACATTTTAAGAGAATCGAGTGGAGAAATCTTGGTGATAATTCCAGAAAATAAAGATGGAGAATCACAATTGAACTTCCCACAATGCACTTCACTAAACCAGGGGTTCCCAATGGGTTACACATTATTTTCAGTCTATCAGATTATTTATATTTTCAACAACAAGTGACTTTAAGTTTACAATTTCAGCCTGTCCTGACTCTATCGATACGATTTATCACATTTTCAAAAACATATTATACACCGGTGACGTTAACTTTACAATTTAAGCATCTACGTGATTCTATTGGTACGATTGAGTAAGGTACAAATACAAATATCCAAGAATACACCATGGGGCTCCCAATGGGTGATAAATTATTTTCAGGCTATCAGATTATTTATATTTTCAACAACATATTATTACACCGGTGACTTTAAGTTCACAATTTCAGCCTGTCCTGACCCTATGGATACGATTTATCATATTTTCAAAAACATATTATACACCGGTGCCGTTAACTTTACAATTTCAGCATATACGTGATTCTATTGGTACGATTGAGTAAGGTACAAAAAATCTCCAAGAATACATTCGTCCAGTCCACCACACAATATCAAAATCACCGAAACTAGATACACCACATGTGGCGTAATAATTTTTGCCGAATTATTTTTTGGAAATTGCCAAGCGCTATCTATATCGGTTTCTGCAAGTTTAGGTGTTATGTTTCAACAATCACGTACTGTTTTACAACTTTTGTTATAATTCCGGTCGACTTTCTGGATTATCCATTCACTCTGGTGTTGATGCATGTTGTAATAGCGATCTGGAAGCAGTCAAGTATTAGCTATTCCTGTCTGTCGTCTATACCAAGAGCAATAAACCAATCACCGCATGATGATTCCGACATGCCATTCCGGTATAACTCTTCATAATTAAAAAAGTATAATGTGTATTAGCTCAACGTGGGAATCATTATATTGGACATTGAGTCGATTGAGATGCCAACCAAAATGAAAATTTCAAAAAATATATCGCAGAATCATGGAGTTTGGTGACAATTGGCCAACATAATTTATATGCCATAGGAAGTCATGTCGCCCACCGCATATTCACACAGTGAGTCGACTGACCAATTAACCCATTGCGTTTCACCAAGGCTGATATCTACTCATTACGTTTAGCCACATTGTATTCTCTACGATACATAAAATTGCACGATCGATCGTCCATAATTGTGTTTGAACCTATTCACTCACATATCATGCAAGTGGCATGTTTTTATTGATATGAGCTGAATACATGTTTATCTACTTATATTATTTTCACGCGTATTAAGTCAGTTCCCCAATTGCGTGTTTTATTTTGCGACGTTAAATTCTACGCATAATTAGGCTAACATCATGTGGACAGATGCAGCTGTATCGGAATTGTTGGAAGCGATGCAGATAAGAGAAAGTATATGGAATAAACAAAGCGACTTATACAAGGATCTAAACAAGAAAAAAGCTGATTATAACGAACTTTTGGAAATTTTGTCCACGATTATTCCGGGTTTATCGGAAAAAGCATTGAAGAGTAAAATACAGAGTTTAAGGACCATGTATCGAGAGGAAGTGAGAAAGGTGAATAAAAGCAAGAAAAGCGGCGTTGCTGCCAAAGATATATATGTACCAAAATGGAAGTTTTTTGAGGAATGCTCTTTTCTGGAGGAAAGTCTGTGGACTGGACCAGGGACTTATTCTAACATTCCACAAACACGTGCAAATACCGTCGTAACACCGTCTGACCACTCCGATGTAACACAAGCCAGTATCTCGGATAGTATTTCAGGTGATGCTGATGTGCCTGCTAACAGCAGTAATGACACAAACGATAACGACGTGTCAAACAGTTCTGTGCAATCGACGCTACCGTCGACATCCAACGTGAGAAGGAAGCGTGGTGCTACGTCGTCATGGGTGGACACAGCAGCCCAGGCATTCGCTACAATCGCCGATAATGTTACACAGAAAGAGGATGAATGTGATGTGTTTGGTAGAGACATCGCGATGGCCCTGAGGCGTTGTCCGGATGCAGAAAAGCGACGTAGACTCAAGTTTTTGCTACAAACCACTGTATATAATTTTGAAGAGAGCAGCAGCTATTTACAAAATTTCCAAGGAAATCAAAGTTTCCCTTCAACTTTTATTTCCGGACCGACGGTGCCAGCGTATCCAAATGTTGGATCTTCGATGAATGGACAATCTAATCTAGGATCTAATGTTATGTTCACATCGAATTATAATTCTCTGAATGGAATGCAGAATGGTAATGTTTATCCGACTGGACAGTCATGTGTCACCACGGACGTACAACCCACTAGTACACCAGACTGTTGAACTGATGACTGACGTTTTGAACTAGTTCGTTGGTGTCTTGAGATAATTGATTAAAAGAGCGTTCGTGAGTTTCTTATGTGTCATTCCATTTTATCACTGACATGGGGATAGGGAGAAGTGGATGGTAATCGACCGTACTGATGGTAAAAAATTCCAACTAGTTAAAGAGACACAAGGCAGTCGCAGTGGGTTCAAGTAAATGTGGAAAATAAAATTAAAAAATTTAATAAATATAACAAAATTAATTAACATGGAAAAAGTATTTTTTTATTATCAATACTGATAACTCCGATGACGAGGTATAGCATGTTGGCACCATTCTTTTGTAAACAGTACTGTTACACGCCAGTCATCCCATACATATCGCCAAATGGAGTAGCTAATCAAATGTTAAGTCGAAAATAATTTTGGTTGAATTTATTGTTATTACCATTTGTAAATTGATCTTAATTTGCTGATCTGTTTACATAAAATATGTTTTAACATGTGACATCTCATCATTGGATGACTGCATATAGACAGTAATGTGGATATTTCCAACAACAAATATGGAGAAAATAAGACTTTTGATCTTTCATATCGGACTCGGGGGGGGGGGGGGGGTCAACATTCGAAGTTGGACATACGCAGAAAAGATAACTTATAAACACACCCATACACGCCGGAACCACATATATTAATGTTAAGAACAGTTGTTCCGGGGATAAATTAGCTTGGTAAATACGTTACTCAAGGAATGACTTGCAGATCGATTGGGATCATTGGATTTTGACCGGCAGAGAATGTAAATAAAGTGTGTGAATCCCAAAATGATTCAAACGAACTTTGTTTAACTACCCTGTCGGTCAAAACCAATGACCCCAATCTACCAGCAAGTCATTCCATATAATCATATATCAGTACATGTCAATATTAGTCATTTGAAAAATATTTCAAAACTACCAAAACAATTGTCAAGAGTTCAATGACACCTACATTTAAGCAGCGAAATATTTACATATGGCATATTACTGGGACTACACGACTATACACATAAACCGCACACATTATAAAACATAGTTTATTGTTTAATCTCATTAAATCGAGTGTTGAATTTTGCAAGCACATAATAATTATTACTCAATAAGACTCCACTGAAAAGGGAGCGCACCCTCATCAAAAAAAAAGTCACTGAGTTCGTCCCTCACTTCACGAGCATCGACATTCGGAACAGTTGTCGAATCTCCAATATCTCCAGTTGCAGTCAACTGTGCATTATGTTCAGCATATCGTAAACATCCGCTCTGCGAAACACCTAAATCCGCATCCTTCCCAAGAAAATTGTGAAGAGCAATGCATGCACGGACTACCCGATTCACGTTATCGGTGTCCAACTGTATGGACCCTAGAAGTATTCTAAATCTAGCCACCAAAACACCAAATGCACACTCGACGGTCCTACGTGCCCTCGAAAGTCGGTAATTGAAAACTTTCTGATCACCAATGGCTGTTCGATGGGGATACGGCTTCATTAGGTGATTGCTTAATGCGAAAGCGTCATCACCATATGCAACAAGGAAATACGGTATGCTCAGTGTTCTGTTAGGACTGGAAAGTGGACTAGCATCTGGGAAGTTCTGCTGTATATCACACATCCCACTGTCCTTGAAAATGCCACCATCAGCACTACTCCCTGGTGATCCCAGATCATAACAAATAAATTTTCCCGTTGCATCAACTACAGCCATCAGAACAATGCTCTCGTAGTCCTTATAGTTCCGATGATCGCATGCACTGTCAGACGGCCTCCGAATTTCAATGTGTTTCCCATCGATTGCACCCAAACAATGAGGAAACTGCCACATTTTGTCAAAGTTATCTGCGTGGAGCAACCACTCTTGCTTGTTTTCGGGCATTCTCAAGAAATCTCCCTGTAGAGTGTCGTAAATAGCATCACAAACTTCCGGAATAAACGCACCAATGGTTGATCTGGCGATTCTGGAAGTGAAGTGTAGACTTGTGTACGTTTCCCCTGTAGCAAGAAATCTGAGTGTTGTGGCAAGTTTTTCATATGGAGTCAACGCTGATCTCATAACTGTATCTTGTTTCGCAATCAATGGGGTCACTTTTTGCAATACGGTATGGAACTCCGACTTGTTCAGCCTGAAGAAAAAAGAAAACACCATGTAAAGTAGCTCATAACATATTTTGACAAATTATCACCCCTCCCATATGCAATCATAGAATGGGCCATATTTTATACGCTGAAAACGACGCAGAAGACACAGACGCCGAAAACACAGAATAACCTTACTGCACGCACACATTCTCACCCAAGAACATTCGCACGATGCGTTGTAGTGTATAGGCCCCCGGTGGCACTGGAACTATGTACATCATGGGACTGTGGCACCAGCCATCAACTCACCCTATAATATATTTTATATTGTCCACCCATGTGAAATGGTTATGTCTCAATAGTAATACTCTCCTGGTAATATGCACCTATCAACATAAACATTTATATTTACCTCGTGAAGTTGGTGAATTCTTTCTCATCCGCGTCTTCTAATTCCTGCAGTAGACTGTGAGAAATTCCATACCGGTTCCGTTCTAGGGTGGAGTTCATTGGTTTTGTCCAGCACTTACGATTTAGATGTCGTTTTGTTCGTTCCAGTTCTCCCAATAGTAACGTGCCCAGACCCACAAGGGCCAACAACGTATCATCATTCGACCGTACATGTGAACGCGACATAACACTAATAACTGATCGCAATGTTTGACCCACTTTTATATATGCTGAGAAATTACACCGGTGATTTGTTCTTAGTAAGAACAATCATGACTGTTGACAGAAACAAGGTATTCATTAAGTTATCAAGTGGACTTGTGTGTTAGCATTAAAATATAACATTGCGTGTTGAGTAAAGATCAACAGCGACAAGACATTCGGTTAGATAAATCATTGAGATGTCGATCTCGACGCTGATAGAGCTTGGAAAAGACTCATTGTGTGAATGTGCGGCGGGCGACATGGTTCGCTATGGCACAGAAATATGACGACCAAGTGTCACCAATATTGCACCATAATTAATTGTCACACCTACTATGCCATCGAAACTGTGGTACGTGTGTCCGCAGCCAATATGTCAAGGAACATAACGTAGATTTTTTTTATCCCATTACGTTGGTGATGTTGCTGACTATGCATGCATATGTTCAAGTCGCGACTTATGATATAACCGTTCCGACTCTATTCGGTACGGTATTCAACTTGATTGGAAGCTTACACTGATGATCAGCTATAGTAAGTCGACTAAGTTTTTGGATTATTTCAGAAAGCGATATGCTTTCGGGAGCTATCGACGGCAACCCAAAAAGGTCGGATAGCAACCACGATGCTCTTTTATGGTTGGTTCAGATTGGTTGGGGAATTTCACTTACATAATGGCGATTATTGGTATTCATAGCAGCAATCATTTATTTGGCCAGGGTCCTGTCTGTTTGACTGGGTCCACATGTCTGTTTGACTGGGTTGTGCGTCTCGAAGAAGAGGCTGCACGTCTGATTAAACTGCATTGATTTTATAATGAGTAATTTAAAGGCACTCAATCCTATCAGACGGTCCCCATACCATAAGGTTACAACAACAACACCATTTATTCATAATACACCTTAGATATCCGAATCGATTAACTACAACAAAATAATGCTAACCAATGTCAACTATGGTATAACATTTCCAAAAACGTGTTATTTATCAACATGTTGTTCAACGAAATATGGCCGCATTATCACTTGAAAATCACGAAATTTGGCCGTATTACCACTTGATCTTAGAGTTATCCATCTTCATCCGCAATTTGGTCAGTTTGACGAATATTTGACAGACGGAAATAAAGTTCATATCTTGAGAAATAACAGATTTCAAAAATCGATATCTGATCACTCTGAGCTGTGTTGAGTGGGTTCCTCGACTCGAATCAAATATTTGTTATCCTCAAAGAAATAGTAATTACGGGGTATTTAAACAGATAATGCATCTTTAAACTACATCGGATGACACTGAAACAGAACATACTCAGTAACTTACTAAACGTAACAACACTTAATAAAATATAAAAAGTATATGTGTCTGACATAACTTGTGTAGTATGGATGGGTCAGGACTTAACGGACCAATCATAAGCCACACATTTGAACCTAATGATTGCTTATATACTGCGCTTTTTACGAGCAATTAAACACTCAACCTACATTTAATCTGACACAAAGCGTGTTTTGTGAATAAAAATAGCCCATTCATATCATAATGCTGTACTATTAGTATATTCTTGAGGAAATTATCATAACTTGATAAATGTTATTTCTAAATTATAACCGACAATGGCGTCAATGTGGTTTCTATGTAGAAAGTCCTGCATGGTACAGATTATCTGCGGAGAAACGTTAAGATGTAATAATTACCAGAGAAGATGCATGCATACAATACATAATGATATGTCAGATCAAATACAATAGACCGTGTGCTCAGCGTGTGCATAGCTTGTTTATGAACAATTATCATCAGCGATCGGTTCGACTGTTTCCGGTGATGATCACGAAATGCGATTAGGGACCATGTAAAATAATTGCACTCGAGCAATCTGTGCATGTACTCTGATGAATCGGCATAAGTAGTGTGTACCTTTCTCATTCACCGAAACATTATAGTCCGGTCGTTGAAGGGTTTGATCCGAACACAATTTGTAACAACCGGGTTTTGGTGTCATTTTGTCGGGCAGAATCTGGTGAACAACATATCCAATATCCGCTAAAAATCCGACATTTGGAAAAGTTTCTATTCAAGATGGCGTGCACAATGGCTGTTAATGGTATCGGACACTGCTGAATTTCAGCGGTGGGTGACCAATTAATGCCAAATTCATAATGAATTTAAATATTGACAAACAATGCTTAGTCGTAGCCCTATTTGTAGAATGTCGGTCCCAAAATGGCCGCCAAAATGGACAAAACCGAATGAAATTTACATCTTTTCAATATTTGATAGCTAGTACTATAAGAGTGAACTACGCTCGAATTATTCGAGGAATGATCATTACTGATTATCAGAGAAACATTTTATAAGAGATGTACGGATTCAATCTAATGAATCTCCTACTTGATTATCCGACTTCGAATCGTTTAGTCGCTGTTAAATATCGATGGACTATTTTGAAGAGAAATTTGTTCCTTCTATTTGAGATATCGGGAATTACGACTTGCCAGACAACATACTTTCTTTTACGAGAATGTACGCCGACGACACATGTCTAACAAATAGCCACTATGACCTCAATGAATTAGGCCGCGTCATGAATAGTGACCTCCAAATCATAGCACAATGGTCTGAAAACTGGTTAGTAAACTTTAATCCTTCTAAAACAATTAGTATGTACAATGCACTAACGGGGACTTCTGGGCAAGCCCCCGACTTAACCTTTAAACAGGATCCAAATCTCATTTGTTGAAACACATAAACACCTCGGTCTGGAACTCCAAGCTGACTTAAATTGGAATAATCACCTAAATGGTATAACAAACAGAATAGCCTCACGCTTAGCACAGCTCCGAAGATTTAAGTATCAGCTTGACCGAAGATCGCTTGAAAGCATTTATAAAACTTTTATCATACCACTATTTGATTACTCCGATGTAGTCTGGGATTGTGCCCCAAAATACCAAACCGATTACATTGCGATGCCGCCCGAACAGTTAGCACCCCATGCATCCGGATATGCTCGTAGCGGAAGACATGCTCGTAGCGGAATAACCACATGGCCCGCGATTTGCACATCGTCTTTAGTTGTCGTAAGTTATTTCATAAAAACACGATTTAGTTTACCTTGATTTTTTTTTAAACGTTAACAGCGATAATCGGTCTACAGAAATGAGCGGTTGTGGTTTCCGCAATTTGCATATTACTGTTCGATAATCGGGTTTTATACGAAAATTAAGACCTGAAATACTTACCCGATATAAGTTTTATAACATTTTAATGAATCTTTGCATTGACACATTATATAACATACAGTCTCTCAAAGTATGATATCTTAGCTTCAAAATGAACTGGACATGTTTGCGATGTCAATCATATTAGTGCCCGAAAAATTAGTTTCCATGGAGGCACTCACTTGATTTTGGGGCATGTCTATAGCAAACTTAAAACCACTGCTATAGACATACCATATGTTCTTGCTATGACCTGCATATATGGTAATATTTTACTATGGGAAATGTAGAAACATGACTGAAAATTTTGTCTATTATATTAAGGGAATATCCGCGGAAATAGCAATCTATGTAAAAGACTATATTGTCTGGGCTGTTACCACGGAAATCATAATTTTATGTAAGAAATGCAAATTTTGCCACAATTTTTTACCTAACTTCCCGGTAAAATAGAATTAAACTGCGTCCATGTTTAAAGAAGTTTGATGTACAGTTGGGTACAAATAGTACCACCACCGTCAACCACTGGTATGTGTTGGTTTCGGTGCAACATGTGTCTAACCGTGAACGGTGTGCAAATCGCGGGCCATGTGGTTATTCCGCTACGAGCATGTCTTCCGCTACGAGCATATCCGGATGCATGGGCTGGTTAGTGGCCTCACACGATCAGTGTCCAATCTAAACCTCCTAAATGAAGTTGGCTGGCCAACACCGAGCAAGAGAAGAGAAATCCAAAAACTACAAGCAATGTATAAAATAGTAAATGACGATGCCCCTGAATACCTACAAAATCTTCTAACACCTAGGTCATCTGAAGTCTCTGGATATAACTTGAGAAAACCGGGAAAATTCTATTCATACTTCTGTAACACCGAACATTTAAAAAAATCATTCTTCCCCGCTACTTTAAAATCGTGGAATGACATACCCACAGAAATAACAGATGACGAATCTATCGCAGACTTCAAATTTTATCTCTAATTAATAGATCCTACAGTAAAACCACCATCATACTTCTATGCAGGTCGTAGAACGCTGGACTGTAAATTGACGTTTAACACTCACATTGATTCGCTATGTTCAAAGGCATCAAGGCAGCTAAATGTCTTAAAGAGACTTGGACATGCTGACCCTCTCAGGCAAAAATGTATCTTCAAATCTTATGACTTTCTCCTAAAGATTGCAAACTGTGAGCATCTACATCTCCAAAGACTCAGACTTATGGCACTCACAGTTTTCAAAATACCAAAGAAGGACATTAGCACTCCTTCCTATTTGGACTGCCTGGTGAAACGTAAACATAGTTCATACTCTTTTAGAAATTCTGAGCCTCTGGAACTGCCATCACCTGATACTACTACTTTCGGTTTAAGCTCGTTTAGATTCATGGCACCTAAAGTGTGGAATTCTCTTCCAGAGTCATGCAGAACCGCAGAGACGATGAAAGACTTTGAATGTATGTTACAAACCTGGAATGGTTTTAAATGTAAATGCAGTGCCTGTAGGATATCCTAATTATTTGCATATGTTTTGTATTTTAATCCGCACTATCTGGTCTGGTATCTCTGAATGGAATAAAACGTGTTATCCAGGAATGAAATATGGACTCGTTGTGTACATTACTGTGCCGTATGAGAATATACAAATTTGTGTCTTACGCTTTTGATCGAGTCAGGGCTACCTGTCCTCAGGGATTTTACTCGTCTTTTACAAAGTTTTAGCTAATATACATGTAATTTATTTTTCAGATAGGTTGTGTTTTACTCACGTTACTGTTTATGTACATATTCATTGTTTTACAAGTCAGTTAAGAGCTTAATGTTCATGTTTGTAATTTAAAATGCCTGACTTTATAAATAAAGCTTTTGAACTTGAACTTTTGAACTTTGAACTTTTGAACGCTTAATGTTGCCCATGCATGCCAAATTGCGTAACAAATGCAGTAGCCTACGTTCCGATATGTTCCAAAATTATATCTCTGACAGCCCCCAATGTCATTGTGGAAATCCATGCGAAGATACTTACCATTTCCTCTGGGTGTGTCCCCTATTTCACACCGAACGAATGGAAATGTGTCAAAAATGATACCAAGAAGGACTGAAAATTACACATATCAATGATTTACTTCTCGGAATTCTCGATATCTCAAATATATTGGTTTTGCGAATGACCAACTCAGAATTCCGTTAAAATAACAATTACAACCGGTGGCCGACTCGACCGTCTCCGATCACAACCACCAGTGGGCTGCAGAACGAAAAATGTCTTTAAAAGTTGAAATATAAGACTTACAAATTATCTTTTTCATTTATTTTATTTGTAATTGGCATAGCTTATCAAAAACCAAAAATCAACATTATTGACATAATGTTAACGACAATAAACGAAATTGAAATTCCCAACTACACCTATTACCGGACTCGGCCTCCGGTCGCAGTTCGACTTTTAATCCTCCCAAAAATTCCCATTCTATTAATAAAAACCCCCATGCGCCCAGGCGAATCAAGAATTAGTTATACAAGCAGAGCGCGCGAAACAATAACCGTCATAATATACGTCAGACCCCATCACTATTCAGGGCGATGTAGAAAATTTTCCACAAATCGAATTTTAGCGGATTTTGGATATATTATATACGAAGGTCTTCTCTTTCCAACGATACTAAATTTAGCTTGTTATAAATTTTGTACGGGTAGGTAACTTTTTTCGCCTTCAACGACTCTACAATATTAGGCAAGTTGCAAAATACAAGTTTCCCGTTCAAACGTCAAACGGCAATCCGAAAACACGCATTCCTCGTGTTGCACGTCACGATATTTTGTTTGTTTTGAGAAGAGAAGACTCGCCTTTCCATTCGTGTTGACTTGAAGTAAGTGTCAACGTGTAACAATTATGTTCTAATTGTCACTTTCTAAATAAGTATGTTGGGAATTATTGAACTGGTAGGGGTCTTTGAGATGTTGGTCAATAGTCGCCGTGGTGAACCCCAACGCGACGTAAACATGTGTTGCGTTCTAAAAATAGGAAAGCACTTTCTCTCTGCATAATAAATTTCGAGCGATAACGTTTGCGTAAATACGAAATTGTGAGTGTTGGTTTGTAACCGGGATTTCTGAGAAGCATTATGCCTATAACTACCCCCCCCCCCTAAGCCCTGACCTAAGTGGCATACATACTATAACACTGATGTTGTAAGAGTACTACATCCAATAAATCTCCCCGCATAGGAAATGCAGTCAATGTTCCCGTATAACTCTGCAGATGCTAATAACGTTGAATGGGAAACAGACGCTCTTTATAGAGATGCGTCAAAAACAAACGCTCATTAAATAATCACTTGATTAACTCCCGCCGTGCCTTTGTGGTGATTTGGGAGTAGATAAAGGGTGCTCTGAGCTTCTCCAAAACGCGACCACGACGATTCCCGTGGAATTTTACCTTTAGATAGGAAGTTTGGTCCCGATCGGTCAACCCGTTTTCGATTCTATGAAGTACACACATATATATATACGAAGTCTCAAAATATATAGTATAGACTAGCAGGTTAGCCCGCCACTGGCGTGGTTCGTCTCATGGCTTTGTTCGAAAAAGAAATTGCAACAGCTTCCGAGACACGTATGCTGCACCTAGGTGTAAAATTTCGATGAACCCGACGTTGTCCGGGCTATTCAAAAACCAAATTTCAATTCAAAAACCAAATTTCAAGTCGATAGCTCCACCCGTTTCCGAGATCTGGTCTGCGCATGCGCGAAGCTGTCGTCGCACGGGCTCGGCGACCCGATAAAATTCGTATCCGGGTAAAAGATACATTCACATAGAAAATTTCAAGTCGATAGCTCCACCCGTTTCCGAGATCTCGTCTGCGCATGCGCGAAGCGGGTGCCACACGGGCTCACCAATACGACAACGTCGACCGCCTGGTCAAACTACACACACGTACCAAGTTTCGTCCCGATCGGTCGAGAATCGTAGATTTGTATAAATGACATACAGACAGACAGACATACAGACAGGCAGACAAACAGAGGTCTTCAAAATATATATGAGATATATATATTTGTCCTCTATAGACTCGAACACGGCTGCACCGATTGGGCTCAAACTTCCCAGCTAAGGGCAAAATCCCACGGGAATCGTCGTCGCGTCGTTTTGGAGAAGCTCAGAACACCCGTTCTCCACTCTCAGTCACAAAAAACGGCACTTCGGGGGGTAATCACGTGATAATTTAATGAGCGTTTGTATATGACGCGTCGCTATAAAAGAGCGTTTGTTTACAATTCAACGCAACGTTATCGCTCGAAATTTAGCATCTAAAAAAATTAATTTCTCTCATCAAAAACATAATTACGTGTTAGACTGTGTCATTTTAAAAACATATAAGTATTACACGCAGACACACGAAGTCTCAGCTTGAAATTTTGAAAAATAAGAGTTTTATCGACATAAATCGATTTGAATGCGAAATCCTATGTTAAAATTTAAATATTAATAGCAGGTTAGCCCGCCACTGGCGGAATTCGTTGGAAAATGGTCAACTCGGGACGGGTCAACCGATTGAGCCCAAACTTGCTACCTATGGGTACTTTTGTCCCGAAAGTGTCACGGACTGGTCAAATCGTGACCCCGACGTGACATTGACCTTCAAACTGGTCAATTCAAGATCAAATGGGGTAAAACTGGCGGATTTCTGTACTTTTGTCCGGGGAGTGTTTTGGACGGGTCAAATCATGACCACGACCTGATCTTGCCAACAAAATTGTCAATTCAAGGTCAAATCGGGTAAAAATCGGAACCTGTTGCAATTGCTTTATCGAACAAAGTCATGGGACGAATGCTGCCAGTGGCGGGCTAACATGCTAGTCTACTATATATTTTGAGACTTCCGTATATATATATGTGTGTGTATATACTTTATAGAATCGAAACCGGCTGCACCGATCGAGACCAAACTTCCTATCTAAGACCAAACTTCCTATCATTACCCACGGGAATGGTCGTCGCGGCGTTTTGGCGAAGCTCCCAACGCCCATTCTCCACTCTCAGTCACAAAAAACGGCACTGTGGGGTTAATCGCGTTGATAGTTAAAGAGCGTTCGTATCCACATTGTCGTTGATAAAGAGCGTATGCGTGTAATGTGATTCTTACGTCTGGGCACGTGAGCGTGACTGTATCAAGACATGAGCGTGTTGTGTGATTATTACGTACTTAGGGCTTCCTAGGAACGTGGAACGGGTCAGTTTTTCCGCCCGAGGTGATCTTCACCTTGAAACGGGTACCCACAAATGATATATATATGTGTGTCCTTTATAAATTCGAACCGATTTAGCTCAAACTTGCTACCTGCGGGAAGTGTCATGGACGGGTAAAATTGTGACCCCGACCTTACCTTGACCTTGAAAATTATCAATTCAAGGTCAAATCGGGAAAAATAAATTCAAGGTCAAATCGGGTAAAATTTAAAAACCAAAAATTAAATTCAAAATTTTAAAAGGCACAATTAATTCATTGAAAAAAAAAATTAATTAAAAAATTAATTCAAAAAATTCAAAAAATTAAATCAAAAAATTAAAAATTGTCATGTTTCTGACGATTGCCACCAGTGGCGGGCTAACCTGCTAGTCTACTATATATTTATATTTACGTATATAATGGTAAAAACCCACGGGAATCGTCCACGTCGCATTTTGGACAAGCTCAGAGCACCGCTTCTCACTTTCCAGTCACAGAAAATGGCACCGTGGGGGTTAACACATCAACGCTCCTTATATCTTCCATATTGGGAGATTTAACCGGTTAGCGCTCTTTATAGTAATCGGCGTTGCTGCTAAACGATCACCCCCTGCGCACGAAATACGGATGCAAAACGCGAAATGCATTTATCTCGATTAAAAAGGCAGAATTGATCTAAGAGGCGTAACTCTACATTTTGTATTAGTTTTCGCTATCGATTCACGACCGATCCAAGAGGCGTAACTCTACATTTTTTATATCTGTATGACGGGAACTACATAGCCGTGATTTGTTGGCGAGAAAATGGCTCCCAAGCCGTGAATGCCAACAACAATGACTCTTTTAGGGACGGGTGCCATTAGTTAATATAGCCGTAAATGCCAACAACAACGACATAATGCCAACAACAACGACTCTTTTAGGGACGGGTACCATTAGTTAATATAGCCGTGAATGCCAACAACAACGATATATGCTATTTTCTCTTTATGGCAATGTGAGAATATTCCGGTGGCCCCCAAGCCGTGAATGCCAACAACAACGACAATGTTGGCATACCTCTTTTAGGGACGGGTACCATAATTTCTCTTCATTAAAAAGGCACAATTAACTCATTGAAAAGCAAAAAAATGTCATGTTTCAGACAAACGCCGCCAGTGGCGGGCTAACCTGCTAGTCTAATATATATTTTTGGACTTCTATCTGTGTGTTAGCTATGGCCGGGAAAACTGCCAGACGGATTTTGACGAAATTTGAATCCTAGAGCTAATTTTGTCCAGGGAGTGTTTTGGACTGGTCAAATCGTGACCCCGACCTGACCTTCACCTTCAAAAAGGACAATTCAAGGTCATATCGGGTAAAACGGGACGGATTTCAACGAAATTTGATATCTAGAGGTACTTTTGTCCGGGGAGTCATTGGACGGGTCAAATGGTGACCTGACCAAGGTCAAATCGGGTATAACGGACGGATTTCGACGAATTTTGATACCTATGAGCACTTTTGTCCGGGGAGTGTTTTGGACGGGTAAAATCGTTACCCCGACCTGACCTTGACCTTCAAAATGGTCAATTCAAGGTCAAATCGCGACTTTTGACGGGATTTCGACGACATTTTATACCTAGGGTTACTTTTGTCCGAGGAGTGTTTTGGACGGGTCGAATCGTGACCCCGACCTGACCTTGACCTTCAAAATGGTAAATTCAAGGTCAAATCGCGCATTTCGCCGGAAAGCAGAGGGGAAACAGCCCGGACGAAGTCGGGTTCACCAGCTAGTTTACTATATATTTTGAGAACTCCGTATATATATGTGTGTGTATATATATGTGTGTATGTGGGTACTTCATAGAATCGAAAACGGCTGCGCGGATTGAGCTCAAACTTCCTATCTAAGGGTCAAAACCCACTGGAATCGTCGTCGCGTTTTGGACAAACTCTGAGCACCCATTCTCCACTCCCAATCATCATAATCACTGCAATCGGCACTTCGGGGTTAATAGCGTTGATAGTTAAAGAGCGTTCCTATCCGCAGTGTAGTTGATAAAGAGCGTATGTGCGTAAATGTGATGCTTACGTCTGGGTCTGGGCATTGTCGCCATTATACAGACATGAGCGTGTTGTGTGATTATTACGTACTTAGGGCTTAGTAGGAACGCGGATCGGGTCAGTTTTTTCCGCCGGATGTGATCTTCACCTTGAAACGGGTACCCACAAATGATATATATGCGTGTGTCCTTTATAGACTGGAACCGATTGAGCTCAAACTTGCTACCTACGGGATGTGTCATGGACGGTTTAAATTGTGACCCCGACCTGAACTTGACCTTGAAAATAATCAATTCAAGGTCAAATCGGGTCAAATTTAAAAAAAAAAAAATTAATTAAAAAAGACAGTAAATTAAAAAGGCACAATTAACTCATTGAAAAACAAAACATTAAATTAAAAAATTAATTAAAAAAATTAAAAATTGTCATGTTTCTGACGAATGCTGCCAGTGGCGGGCTAACCTGCTAGTTTTATATATTTTGTCTGTATGTATGTATGTTATAGACTCGAAAACTGCTCGACCGATCCGACTCTAATTTGGTATGTAGGTCTACTTTGATCCCAGGAACAATATGGGCGGGTCCAATTTCACGTGCGACCGTGTCCTTGACTTTGACCTTGACCTCGCTCATATACGTTCATATAGGCATGTTTCTGGGCGGAGGTGATCACAAAGAAATTATTTAACAGCCCGGACGAAGTCGGACACATCAACTAGTATTTTATATATATTTAAAAAAAAATAGTTTTAAAGGAACACTGCAGTCTTCGGTACCATGTACTCCATATGTTTATAAAACATTTGCACAATGGGCAAGGGGTGGAAGACATATATGGGACAAAAGGGTCAGGTCTGCGATGGAGCTTGTATGAGCCCTCCTCTCCTCCCCACTCTAGCAGCGCCACTCCCAGTTTCACCCCAATAATAGCTTGAATTTGTTCTGATATTTTGATTTTTTCAACAAGCATTTTGTACAAATAGAGATATACTTTGACATACAACTTCTGAACTGTTTGACCGGGTACGTACAGGCGTCATGGTCACGTGAGTGATGTGACTTTCGCTGGCAATGACAACACGCGTTACAAGTTACACGTACGTCTGTCTGATCCTCGCTATTGTTGTAAAACATCGTCGAACGAGAGCATCGCTAAGGCGTGGAACAATAAGCCCTTTAGCCATTTCGAATTGTACTACCGCAAATTTAAATAATAATTTGAGCTTACAAAGAATATCTGATATACCCCTAATTTCAATACCAAAATGCGGTCCAATTTTAAGTCGAAAAATGTCCGTAACTCATGTGAAAATAATTTGATAGTACCTACATTCGAACTTGGCCTTAATTTTTAGCTGGAAAACACACATACCATCTTTGGTTCAGATAAAATAATCCAATCTGGAGTTATCGGTCAGAAACCATAAATGTTAACAGACGGTCAAATTCTGTCGAAATGGGCCGTAACTCATGTAAAAATAATTGGACGGAACCCATATTCGAACTTGACCCCTATCTTTAGCTGGGAAATACACATAACAACTTTGGTTCAGATAAATAATCCAATCTGTAGTTATCGGTCGGAAACCAAAAATGTTAAGACGGTCAAATTCTGTCGAAAAAGGGCCGTAACTCATGTAAAAATAACTGGATGGAACCCATATTCGAACTTGGTCTGTATTTTTAGCTGGGAAATACACATACCAACTTTGGTTCAGATCAAATAATCCAAACTGGAGTTATCGATCGGAAACCAAAAATGTTAACGGACGGACGGACGGACCGACGTCGATACACTTGTGAGTTGCGATCTTTTGTTTGAGTGACTTGTGGGTTGCACCCCACAAGTAACGTACGGAAAATCCAATTTTAAAGACCGGTCAATAGTGGTGTTATAAACTGTTTTACAAACATCTCCGTTATTTCGTTAATATTACGTTTTTCTAAATATTTTTTTTCTCTAAATACGTATTTCAGAAAAAAACACATAATCTGAGAAATGTTATATTAACGAAATAACGGAGATGTTTGTGGAATAAAACAGTTATGAAAAAAAAATGTTAATTTCATCGCACCCCACAAGTACGCTCTCGTGAGAGCGGACGGACGACAGACGGCTCGACATACGGACGGACAGACTGATTACATAATACGACCTTTTTTCAAAGGGGCGTATAAAAAGCTCAAGTTGATATCAATCTGTAATATGAAACACCACGATTGTTCTATCAAGAACACATTATGTCATAAATTAGCGGACATTTTCCAAATAACTATGCGTGTAATGTGAATGGTTATGGACGGTCGTCAGGTCCAAAATGAGTGCACTGCAAATCAATATATGTGACATAAAAATCAATATAATTGCCTATAAAAATATCAACTATTTTATCCCAATTTCATAATGAGTATATTGTGTATTCGACAAACACTTATGCAAATGTCGTTTCGGACGCTATGCTACACCTTGCCGAACCGGCCAATTGGGCCCCAACGGTTGGAGGAGAAACTTTATTACGCCCAAATACAAGGTGAAAGTCAAAACAAGGGGGCAACAAATTACCGAGAAAAATCTACGTTATCTCCATGTATGTTGCTCCAACTAAATGGTGAGGTTTCTAAATATTGTAAAACTTCAAAGTTGGTTCAATGTTTGTTTTTGGGGACCTGTAGAATACTCCGCCCTTATGTATATAATGTAGTATGCAACATTAATTAAACTTTAAATAAACACATAAATCTGCAAATTTGTGAAGAATTCCAGAAGTACATCCTCAGAACAAGACGTTTCCCTTAACTTCTATGAACGTTTTTCCTGTGAATTTCACTATGCGTTGGTTACACGGGTGACGTATCCTTAAAATCTTTAATATGCATTATTCCTCTCCCTACTCTCTCTCTATCTATCTATCTATCTATCTCTCTCTCTCTCTCTCTCTCTCTTTCTCTCTCCATCCCTCTCTCTCTTTCTCGCTATACCTCACCTCCGCCTCAGTTCTTTATAACCCATCATATACCTATCATACAATTTCAAATAAGTATTAACTGTCAGAGGCGGATTGGCCGATCGGGAGACCGGGAAATTTCCCGATGGGCCGGAGGACGGAAAAATTATGATTCCACGTGATTTTCTATCAAGCGAGAATCCGAGGGGTTTTTTTTACGGTTTAGGGGGGGGGGTATATGTGGTTGTGCCGCAAATGAAACCGACGTGGGCCGCCACATGTGTTGTTTAACCAGCCGTGTATCCAATAAGATGGTACTCTTCTCACATAAATTCATGAGGGCAGAGGCGGACTGCATGGCCGATCGGGAGACCGGGAAAATTCCGGACGTGGGCCGCCACATGTGTTGTTTAACCAGCCGAATTGGCTAATCGTAATTTTGACATTAAATGAACTTGTCGGCATCATGTAACACCACGTAAAGACCCCATTAATCTCGAGATTTTAACGGTAACTCCCAGCTGTAAATCCCCAAAAAATTCTCACGCACCCCTCCCGGACCCTCCCCCAATTGAAATTTACAAGAAAATAGGAACGCTTCAGTTGATGCCAGTCCAGATGCTAGGATTCGCGATTTTCTTGTATAGTTTTCAAATTTTTTTCACCCCGCGGTGTGTCCTGGTCTCTTGTCCGTAGCCGTGTGCATTTGTCTGGAGTTAGACCGCTAGATGTTAGAACCATTTACATTTACCCCTTCTCCATAATGTTACACATATCTGATGCACACACAACCATAAATAGCAACATTGAGTGAATGATCAACGCTTAAATAACAGCTTTATAGGCTGATAACATTATATTAAGTGTATGGGTGCTATTGGTAAGATATTTTCAAACAACAAGATACTAACAAATAATATTGTGCATTGCATGATAGCATATTCCAGTTATAATAAAGTGCCGACTGAAGTAATTTGAACGAAATTTTCTACTAAGAAACCGGTTTGGTGGCAGCATGGAAATTAGTCATAAACAAAATGTACGATGCGCCGTCTATTTGATCTGGTGAGATAGGGTGCTATTATATTGAATTGATGAGTGTTTCTTTACAGTATAATAAGCGTTGCAACAAACTTTTATGTTTTATTATCACGGAGAGTGTTGACAAATTCGGAAATGTATCCAGTATTTATACCGCAAGGCTATGCACTTCAGTTTCTGCCTTACATTCAACACTTTAATCACCACACGCCAAATGAAAGTACCACGCACTGTGTGGCGAAACATTAATTCGCGTGTTCCATGCCCAAAATATATTTTTTTACCCGACTGTTTGTATTCTAAGCAGATATGCCGAACTGTAAACCTTCAGTCATTGGGTTGCAGTGAATGATAAATCCTTCAGATGGATCTGTTTAATGATCTGTGTACCTTTAAAGATATCTAACAATACCTAAATTCACTCCTATGTGGTTATCCAATGCGTTGATTTCGTCGTGGCATGGATCGGAGTTGCGACCATTTTGATGGCCATTGCATGTTCGCGATTGTGTTATTTTCTGTCGGCATCACTCATTCGCTTCCGTACTCTAATTGCACACAAACTGGCATAACTGCGTAATTTCTATGCCACAATATATTGTATAATGACTTATTTCGAGAATTGATGTAATATAGAGCCATGTTGGACACCATCTTGTATAACACAGTTTTAGACATTTAAAACTGAGGACTCTCCTGTGTCTTTTGACCCAAAAGTCGCGTCTTTACCAATTTATTCCTGGTTAACCCATCATTTCACGTACCACGACCATACTATAACTCAAATTCACCCCTGGATAGGTGTTCCTATTAATTTGCTATGATGTCAATGTGTCCTGTTGAACTTCTATGATGCTGATAGGGAAATGTGATGCTGTTAAGAAAAAGTACCGTTATTTTATCTAAAGATGTCGTGTTCGCGGTGTTTGACTAATCTGAACTAAAAGCCGATATGTGTATAAAATATTGAAGAAAAAATTCATGTACATGTATGTTATACAATAGTTTAACAATGGCAATTTTAGTTGTTGAAATCCGACCATAATCAAGCTGGCTATATTCCTGTCATTTTGGAAGCACCATTGCAGCTATGTTGAAATATCTTAAGGTATATCGGTTCTTGAAAGTTCCATACAGACACTGGTTATTCTTCGATTTGTTCAGATTAGCCAAACAATGCGAATCAGTATCATTTTGTAGTACCGGCATCATATATGTATAGCAAGTCGGCAAAACCCACCAACATCATAGCAAATCAACAGGACCACCTTGGAGGACAAGTAACTAATTAACCATATAATTGATTGTTTATTGCAAAGTCGTCAATTAAGGCGAAACATGCTATAACATATATACAATATTTACAATATTTACAATAGGTCACAAAAAAACAATTGTTACACAATCATACATATATTAATATATAATATAATAAATGTATAGATATATCGTAATATGTATTATAATATCTTATATATATTATATTATAATTTAATCCTTTATAATATCATTATCATAATATTTTGCCTGAAATAATTATTCACGGATATAAATAATGCACTTAATCACACGTTTTTCAATTTGGAATAATCGGCTCAGTCATATTTTAATTTTCTTGATGCCAATTTGATAAAAATACTAACTTTTTTCAGTAATAGTTGATTTTCCAAAGATAATAGTCTTTCGAATTTTTCTTTCGTGGGATTCTCCCAGTAATATTTCGGGATATAGTCTGCTCGAATTATCTGTAGTTCTTTGCAAATAATAATAAAATGGTATTCATCACCCGTGCCATCACCGCAAATATCACAGGTTTTGTCACCATTATCCACAGATTTAGATTTCCATCTTGTATATTCGACAGGCAGTTTTATATTTGCGGTTCTAAATTTTAGCAAAATGTTTGCTAAGTGAGCCGGTAAGAAACTTAGATAGCGACCCATGCCCGGCCTCGTTTTAATACTCATATAAAAACGTGCTCTAGATGAGTTTGCATTCTGCATTTCAGTAAATAGTTCTGTTGTGTGTCGCTCAATAAGCTCTGATTTTATATTTCTAATTTCAGCCTTTGTTAAACCTGACTGATTTGTCCATGCTCTTTCTATGTTAAGTTCTTTCAGTGTTTTAGAAATAAAAAATAGCCATGGGCTATTGAAGGAGCCATCAGAATTGTGATCCAATTCTTTAACAAGAATATATATATTTTTTGCAAGTTCTGAGCCATCGTGTGATAGTAGTTTGGACCAGTAAGATAGTGCTCTGCACTTTATCTCAATGGACAGAGGGTGTCTGCCAAATTCACCGTAAACCATATAATTTGGTGTACTTGTTTTCAGATATCCTATAATTTTGCAGTATTTAAGATGAAGCGATTCAATAATTTTAGTTCTTTCGTGACACCAAATTTCACTCCCATATAATAGGATGGGTACTATCATGCAGTCAAATAGTTTTAACATAATATCGATTGGAAGCTTGAGAGATCTCACTTTGTTTAGTAATCCATACATTGCTCTTGTGCCAATTGTAACTATTTTTTTCAAATTTTGGCAAAATCTTCCATTGTAAAAAAAGGTTACTCCCAAATATACAAATTCTTTAACTGTCTCGAGTTCTTGACCTCGATATCTGAACGTTGGAATTGGTTTGGGTAACTTATTACTAAATATTATGACTTTAGTTTTTTTTGTATTCACTTGTAACTTCCAAGCATCTGCATAATCTGCAAATGCTTGGAGAGAACGGTGCATATTTTCTTCTGTATCAGACATTAATACTGTGTCATCTGCATAAAGAATACAAAACAATTTTATGTAACATCCCACATTATCAATATATAGTTCATCTAAATAACTCAAATTTTGTATTGCACAATCATTCATAAAATCTTGGATGTCGTTAATGTACAAGGAAAATAAAAAAGGTGACATTATTTCCCCTTGAAAAAGTCCCACATTACTAACAAAAAAGTCTGAAATGTTGTGACTGTCTTTTACACATGTTTTTATCTTACCGTACATATTTCTAATGACATTAAGTATTTTTCCGTTGATATTGCATTGGGCTAATTTCAGCCATATTGCATCCCTCCATATGGTATCAAAAGCTTTTCTAAAATCAATAAATGTGCAATATAATTTTTTCCCACTTTTTAGGTATAGGTTGATTACACTGTGTAAAACAAATATGTTATCTACGGTTGAGTGGGATTTTCTAAATCCCGTCTGATTTTTTAAAATTAGTTCATGATCATCTGAAAAAGAAACCATTCTATTGTTTAGAATGGCTGTAAATACTTTAGAAAGACAGCTTAAAAGTGTAATTCCCCGATATGAATCCGGCATAGTTCGGTCACCAGACTTTTTATATATAGGTTTTATCATCCCGACGGCCCATTCCCGGGGGTAGTTTCCAGATTCCAAGATTAAATTGAAAAGTAAGGAATAAATGGGCATCATTTTCTCAACAGAAGCCATCAGATATTCATTTAAAAGCCCGTCGTGACCAGCGGCTTTACTGTTTTTCAAATTGAAAATTACAGATTTAATTTCTTCTTCGGTTATAGCGTTATTTAGATAACTGTCATGGAGCGACGACTCATTTAATTCATCTATATAATTACCTAGATTATCAGATTCGTCTGAGTCGTTTAAGCTTTTAAAATAATCAGAAAATATATCCAGATCTAAGTTCGTGGTGTTATTTTGAAATTTATTATTATTGGATAATTTATTTAGTTTATCCCAGAATGCTTTGCTGGAACTATTGCTGTAACTCTTCAGTTCAGAAATATCTGCATCTCGCTGATGTTTTATTTTCGAATCCATAGTTTTTCTATAAAGAGTTCCAGCGTTTTTCATATGTTGTTTGTTTGATAATGATTTTTCTCTATTATATAGTCGTTTTGCCTTGTGAAAAGCTTGTCTCTTTGACTTACATTCATCATCAAACCAAGTTTGATTTGGTGGTTTATGTATTGTTTTCCTGTGATTTGGATTGTAAGTTCCAAATGTGTTTTTTGCGGAATCCAATAAAATACACGTTACATCCTCGCATATTTCATCCACTATGGATTGATTACACGCAGACCCAGTTTCAGGTCGCCATTGTTCTAATTTTTCAATTACTTGATTAATTTTATTGTGATCAAGATTCACAGCGAAATCATTTCTCTTGTCAGGATCCCATTTTTTTATTTTACGATTTGTTTCGGGATCCACATTTGTAGTTATGAGAGGACCATGGGCTCCCACATCGTGACGAGCGTCAAATTTCAATTCTAAATGGAGTGCGTTGTGTATATCTGAATATAGGGGAGAAAACTCGTTCACCCGAAAATTCTCTATTGTTCGCAATAGATTAATATTGCCCAAAGCGTAATCAATTACACTCTTATCGGATGACGTAAGTTTACCATGGCCATTATCTTCCCCAAATCGTCCGTTAACAATAAATATAGATGTCGATTCACAGAACTTAATCAATTTATACCCGTAGCTGTTACTTTTCCCCTTATCCTCGGAGCAGCGTTTATTTATGGGAATACAATTTGATTGAGATTCGAGGTGTATATAGTCAAAAAGTGATTGAGTATTCGTGGCGTCCGTAATGTGTTGTAAATCAGTGAAGTTAATTGAATTGTTAAGTTCGCACATGTTGTTTGAGCGAGCGTTCATATCTCCGCAAATCAGAAGCAGCTCGTCATCGCGACGCAAACGGCGTATATCAGTTTCTAACTCAATTGGCCAATCGTCGTTACAATACCTTGTGTTTGTCGGTGGAATATACACCGCACCTATAAGTAAGCTTCGTGAGTTCAATTCGCGATCCGAATCAACACGTACCCAGGCCGCATTTTTAGCTTCCGATTCAACTACTGTGATATATTTGAAAATCTGCGTGTTTGCGGCTATTAAAATACCACCACAACGTACACCGGTTCCAATGTGTTTTCCATTGGTTACACAAATTTCAAAATTCGGTATACTGATATCATCTTCTATGAAAGCTTTGGTTTCACCCAAGCATAAAATATCGTAGTTGTTTAACATATCCACAAATTCACGATACTGCAGTCTTTTTTCAAGGCCACATACGTTTAACGAAAGCAGTGTTAGAGTTTGACCAAATTCAATTTCATTGTTATCGGTTGATTGGGGGCGAGCACTATTGCGCTCAAGATCAGATTCGAGATCATCCAATAGCGGGTCACAAAGAGAATTAATAATTGGGGTAGAATTTACGCCTGTCACCGCCTGGTCAGTGCGACCGCAGTTGATTGACGTATTGTTTGTATCAACATCACAGGTTCGCGGAGTTTCATTAGCTGGGTAGTTATCGGGCCCGCCCACATGCACTGTAGGGTCACATATACCGTTACAAACACAATACACATGGCAGGTAGTAAAACAATAATTAGTTGTACAACAATTTGTCTCTAATCAGGCTTCGTCCTTGCGCCTGCGTTTTCTGTCACCCTCACTGATGTCTTCCATTTTCTCAGCAAGCCGACCTTTCCCGTCCGGGCTTAGGTGAACACCGCTTGAGTCCTGTTTCTGGAACAACGATTTCACAACGCGTCCCTCTTGTGTGAATATTTCGGTATTGTCAACGAATTTCACGTCCGATCCCACCATCTCATTAGAAATGAACTCACAAACAAATCTGTTCAGACTATCAGTTGCTTCATTTCGCTCCTGTATGTGCATTCCGGTCCCTTTCCGTGGAGGTATACTGCACACGTTAATAGTTGCATTCGGTACAGCCGCGGGTAGTTTTGGCAGCATTGACGCAAATTTAACTTTTGCACTGTCGATGTTGTTTTTCGAACTGGTCACATTGTTTGTTCCTAAATGAATTGTCACAGATTTCAGCGCACTTTCATCTATCGTGTTTCCTTTCTCTTCCTTTGCTGCTTTTAGAAGGTTCGGGAAGTCTTCTATTTTCGCTCCAGACTGGAACACGAGCTTCATATTAAGGTTCCTGATGGGTAACTGGCGCATGTTGCTAGCGCCCACAATCAGCGTGTCAATTGGTGTATTTCCGTCATTGCACGAGTGAACTTCGATCTTTTTACCGTTGTTCGGCTCGGTGGCTTGAGCAGGTGATACAAGGTCGACGTTGATCTTATCCGACGATTGCTCAGCATTGTGTTCTACGAACGATGAGAGGTTCTCATAGCTACCGTAATAACTACGATCAGTTCGCTGGTTAGGTTTGTTGAGTGGACAACGGTAATCCGACGCCTTGTGCCCCGGTTGTTTGCATGCCTTACACACAATGTCATTCTTACACTGATTGATTGAGTGGGAATCCTGGTAACATCGGGTGCAGGGCGGCTTTGAGTTGCGGTTACTCGCCATGATTAGTCGACAGTTTACACTGGAGAAATGCAGCTCACCACAATGTCGACACTTAGCCTGTGTTTTGTCAGAGAATACTCGCACATCTATATCGTCGATTTCAATCTCGTGTGGGATCTCTGTGCAGTTTTCAATTAAAACTGTTCTCGAGCCTGTCTCGATATGTGTCCCTCTCATTTTGCTTCTCTTCATCGTGTCACGTAACACATTTCCATATTCACCTAGCCTGTCCGATATGAAACTATCATCCAGCTCCACAGGGGCGTCAATAACAGTAACTAGGGTAGCCACTTTTCCTAGTTCTTGCATTCGAATGCGTCTGGTACCAATGAGAATATTTGTCGACAACAACTCATATTTTGCTTGTTCGGTTGTCAGAGTTACATAGCACTGATTTCGCGTTATCTGAATTGCAAATACAGTTTCTCTCTCTATAGCATATTCACAAGCGCTGAGAATATCTTCGCGCGTCAGGCGCTGGCGTTCATTTTTTCCAAACGTTACAGTTAATTGCCTTTTCGCTTTGAGGGAGGCTGTCGCCATTTTGTTGTCAATGTAAACAAACACTGTTTATTGCCAATAATTCGACTACTCACACTAGTTTGAATCGTTTTTATCCAATATAACAATCAGAGATCTGAATAGTCCTTAGTAGATCCATTTTTGTGCATTATGATTGCATCAGAACAATTTAATTTCAAAACATTAACGGAGCGAAAAATTCAGCACGTTGCCGCCATTATCACGTGACCTGTTCACAGACATAACATTTAACTGCTTAATAAATTGCCAATTTTTGCTATAAATTTATTTTTGATAATTTCTTTCTGTAATTACTATACACTTGACCCCAGTTTTGAAAAATCAATATAAAATTCAAAAATAAATACATCAACTTTCTATTTGAAACAAATTCCAAGCCGACCCGCCAGATAAATATGTATTGTTTTCATTATCGCACAAAATCACACCTGTAATTTTTGCTGCGGAGATTTGCATGGAAATACCCATTCAAAATTGGTCACTTGGGCTCCTCCTTAACCGTGAATTTGCTGCCTGTGCAATGCATTCAGGTCTGAACTATGATTAGCCCGTTACAACAGCGCATTATATAATCTCGTGAGATCATTACGCGGCGTGTTCTCGACTACTCAACTGATCCAAGATCACAGCACACCCTCGCTCACCGAAGGCTGCACTGGACGACAAAATGACGGACATTTTGCTGACAAAAAATGAGGTATTTGTTTGCGTAATTTAATGGTCAGGGGACTTCAATATATATCTTTATTTCCTCCAACTAGGAGAGTATGTTTTACAAAATACATGTTACTATAATTATAGAAAGGACATCAATAGTAATTCCCGCCACCATGAAACACAAGCAGTCATCAAAACAATCACACACAGGCACAACTGCCAGTTTTGGCAATCTCACACGACTTCCCCGTCGAGTAAATTTTGGGCTGAAGTTTGTTTCATATCCAAATAAAACACACCATAACACGAATCGATGTCACGTGTTGTTGACCCAGATGACTAAAAGCGGTAGATAGAATTACTGGGCGTGTTTTAAGTGCGCGGCCATATAGACTGATCGATTGATAATTCGCATGTACAGTATTGGGCTAACTTGCAGTGCTGCATGGTACAACTACAGACAAATTTCAGAGAAAAAAAGCAACTGATTTTATTGAAATTAATCAGGCAAAAGCTATATAAATATAATAAGAAATGACTGTAGTTTTAGTGTGTTTTATATTGAGGGGTATATATATATGTCGCTGTTCACACTAAATGTGTTCGCGCTATACCCTTCAATAAAACACAGTCAAACGTCATCCATTTCTTAAGTAAAACACAATTCTGGGACAACAATATTATTGTCCCCTGATCCTTACTGCATGTCCATGATTGTTTGAAGCCTGAAATTATGCAAGCTTGTTTCTGTCATAGGAGTTAGCATGCATGGAACAATAAAGAGCTTTCCTTGTTATTTATACTAATATGGTGAGATTAAATAGCGTCTTCTCACTTTGCGAACGATTGAAACAGAAAATTACAGGGACCTAATACTATGTTGATTTTGCCAAGTACTTGCATATATAGATCAGGGCCAGGATCATACGTCACTAATACAATCTCTAAACCGTCGCTTCAAACGTTCATGCAGAGAGATCCTATCTGGTACTCGCACAGTGGATGAGCTAGATGTTTGTTGCAGGAATTGTACTTACAGTAGATTATGTGCATTTTACGAACATATTTTAAATGGTTCAGGGGCCATAATCGATGATTGTTTTCCTTGTAAACATTAGTTATAAATATATAGGAGATATAGCACAGTAGCAATGTTATATTTTTTGCCTCCGAAACATGCCGAGCATTGTCCTTTGAACATGCTTGGGACTATACAACACCAAGAAGCAAATTTGATTTTTGAGACAGTGCTAATTTTTTTGGATTGGGTGGGATTCGAACCCCGGTCCATGACGGCGAGCGCGCCTTTAGTTATATAATTATATGAGTTAAAACAATAACTGAATTTCCACACCTTATGTACTACAGTAGTTTAAAATCAAAACCGCTTTGGGTAAGAGACTTTATTGGTGAATTCTTGGCCCTGCATATGGATATATACAAATGTTGTATCGCTGTTTCGTACATTAATCGACCTATATTTTCCTATATAACCTATTACGTATATATACAACAATTTGGGAGTTTGAGGAGTCATGTCCGTTTCAGAACAATAAAAGTGAATACAAAAATTGAGATGAACGCTAACCATGTGACAACGTGTTAGGCAACATAATTTCTTGGGGGGAAATGTGGTCTCTTGATCGTTAAAGCGGTTCGTAATGTCCCGGTTGTATATACTCTGAAAAAAAGCGATTTCAGGTCAGAAATTATCCAGCTTTTCTTACGAATGTTGTAATAGGACATTGACATTATGTTAAATATATCTCAAAATTTCGAGATAACTTCTCAATATTTTTAAATAATATCAGGCATGCGCTGTGCAAGTCAATTCCATAACATTGATAAGAACATCGACGTCCATGCACTTACCTTTTTTATTCACTAATTTTGTCTGTTACAATTCATATTTAAAAATTAATATGGACTGCTCAGTTTCTCAGAATAATGTAGACTGAATTAATTGCAAACGACAGAAGTAAAATATAAATTGTATAAGATTTCCATATACATTCTGTATTTGTGATGGCAGTGCTCAGACAATTACATCGAGGGGACTGAACTCTGCCGTGCAGTTTTTCCCTGACATGGTCAAAATAGATATCATTTGTCTGAATCGTGTGCAAATATTGAAAACAGCTGAACAATTTGCGTACATGTATTTTTCTCTTCAAAGTACATATGAATCTCCTCTACAGTTATATGTACGCGCGAAGTGTGTCCGCATGCACGCGATTGTATGTATACATAAATGTACCTAACTTTGCTAACACATGCATGGTTTACATCTAAGGGCATGCACATCTTAACAAACACAGTGAAAGTCCTGTCTGATTTGATAAACTAAACACTTATAACACCGTAATTATGTGTGTCTTATATACCAGAAAATAGTTAAAGCGGACCATGATCTCATTAATATGAGCTTTTAATTACCAGATATCGATTCTCAAAAGAGGAAGTTTTAAAGCGTTTTTTATTTTTTGTATCAGTCTAGCAAATATTCCAATTCGTATAAAGAGCATCGATGTTTCCGTTGCCCCAGAAGTCAGTTTGTATAGCGCCCTCAATTATGATCTTATACTCGTTTTCAACGTAACATTATCAATTATTTTGTACATGTTCGCGATGTTTGTGTCATACGCATGATGGCGATTACGTGTGTTTTTTCCTTTTTTTATTTTGCATAATAAGCTGAATGTTTACTTAGACAAAATGGTGTCAGTGTCAAATCCGACAGGACATCTTTAATGTGCAAATACGACGGCGCAGTTTGTTTATTTGTATCCTCTAGTCTCTATTACCTGGTGCAAAATGAATACACGTGTCCAGAGATATCACTGTCAACCAAGATTCCTATGGGCGAAGACAACCACGTGCATATAGCGGTGAAATACAGGGAAATGTCTGGATATATTAAATGAATGTCGTATTTCATTATTTGCACTTTATGCATCATGCCCATATACTTCATGCCAGGCGTTGTTTTATTGCATTTGTGAAAGGTAAGTCTTTATTTTATAGCATGTATTTGTAAATATAAGGCCCACGGCAGGATGAAACCTGAAACTATTCACGATTTTATTACATCACCGCCAGGTTTTAGGGAGATCACGTCATGTATCACTAGTCTGGCTACGCCCGTTGCATAGATCATTTTCACCTGTTCAAAACATGGGAATTGTTTTGTGTTCTGACATGAAAGCTTATATAACATTGAATAAACAACTCAGGGAATATATAACTTTGTTAATAATTGTTTCTTAATAATCTATTTCACAATAAGAGCGCATGGTCCCAGTTCGAGATTGTATGCATTTTGTGAGTCGATATCGCAATAAACATTGAATTGATCACCCGGGAGAAATTCCATGATTTGCAAGCTATGCATATCAAAATTGCATGAACAAAGTCACTTAAGTCGTGCAGAATAGATTCATGTCACGATCTAGGTTTTAGTGGAATAAAAATATTTATTACATGATCATACCCGTATTCCGTTCAATAAGCCCAACATTCTATAAATTGATATGCAACGTTCGTTGCATAACAGGAAATAGGACCAAGTGACATTTGACTTCCGGTTTGTCATCTGTTTATGTACATTCCGTACCATCATCATGTAATAAATAGAATCTACAACTCGTCCCCAGTTTATAAAAATTTACAAAACTCGTCCAGTAAATTAGGTCTGGACTTCACCAAAGACTCGGTCAAGATCTAATTTTCTGGACTCCTTTTTTAAATTCCGCTATAAACTGGGGACACATTGTAGATCCTATATAGGTCGATAATATTAAATAATAAACACAGATGCCCTGTCCCATTTGACGCCATAAAACCTCCACATGCACCTTTCGTATAGCAGAAAACTATTGGATGGGACCCACGAACCCATCAAATTGTATCAATATGAGGTTTTGTTAGCCATATATCGACTTTCAAAAGAGGAAGTTTTGACACGTATTGATGTTTGTCAACCTACAGTAATGCCCTAATTAATCGACTGCTTAACCACAGCAGAATTGTGGGTAACTTTTCAGGATTTAGTCGGAAATATGGCTTGTTGCCATTCATCGGAAAGCTCTGCTGTGGTTAAGTAGTCGATTAATTAGGGCATTACTGTATAGCACAAATCCCAATGATCGCATGTTATAAAGAGCGTCCATGCTTCCGTCGCCCATATAGATAATAAAGAGCGTTCTCAATATGAGGTTTTGTGGTAGTTATCGATTTTCCGTTTAGGCTATTCCTGATACATTTACTTTTACGTAAAATAAAGAGTGGTGGGTGTCTGACGTGTGTGTAAAGCAGCCGGATTTTGTTTTTACCCACCGCAAACGATATTTACATACAACGGATTTCGTCCATTCATTTTAGCTCAACTTGTCGTGAGCGTGTGTCCGTGCTTGGGTCCGTCAGTGCGTCCCCTGTGCGTCAACAATTTCATTTCGCACACCATATTGTCACATCCCCCGCTCTGTCATCACTAAATTTCATATGGATCGGGGTGATTATAAGCCCTGATGTTACTGGAGACCACATCTAGGTGCATGCGAGTCATCTAATGTTTTCGAAATTCGTTAAAAACATGGCCGCCGGCAGCCATCTTATATTTCAAAATTGAATCTATCGACACACCCTGCAGCATTATTGGAGGAATGTTTTGAAAATTACAGACATGTTTAGGATCACCTGTAGAAGGGAGCTATCGAATTTGAAAAAAACAAACACTGAAACAAATGGCCGCAGGCAGCCATCTTGGATGTTGCTATTTGCATGTCTAAATCATTTGGCACACCCTATACAGCCAACATTTTCCATCCAATTGATCCCAAACTTCACATGAATCTTCGAAGTAACCTTCAGATAAAAGCCGTCACTTTTGTTCTTTTCTGATATTCGTTAAAAACACACGACCAAATCTGGAGACCACATATATTGAACTGCGTATATAAGCCATATGTAGTGACTAGAGACCACATATATATATATATATTACCCTCCGTAACTGGCGATTGGTTCAATAGTATGCATTATTAATTATTTCCGATAAAATTATCCACCCTGAAGTATTCGGGACGGTAAATATATAGTTGTGGAACGGTAAATAGTTATCGGCGGTAAATAGTTGTCAGTCGGCGATAAGCCGCTTTCAGTGGGTACATATAAAATCGTGAGTAGAACGCTATTTCGTTGCGTCTTGGACAACATATCCCCACGCAAATAGGTTCATATTGGATGTAAATACTCACACAGGTTCATATTGGACATATTTGATTCTGAAGTAAGCCCATAGTGGGCGAATACCCGTTCTTCCGTTGAATGGCGACGGTCGCAGTGAAAACACATTTTAGAATATAAGCGTGGATCTGGCAAGTATAGTGTCGATGAAAAAAGGTAGATTAGATAATTCCAATATGGGTGTATTTCTTATGTATATAGTCTCATATCGGACTGTTGTGTCCATATATCTTACTCGTATTTAAATTTTCGCAAAACTATTTTTCAAGCACCCATCGGTGCGCGAATTTAAAACTGATCGAAAAATAGTAAGACTCCTGAATTTATACCAGAAAATAAGAGGGTTACATACGATGGTGAATTACATATAAATGTATTACTGAAGATTGAACTGATTTCATTCACATGCGGACAACCGATCTCAATATCATTTATATAAAGCGATAAATAATTGTAAAATCTTCGACGTTTCAATGCTTGTTAAAAACAGACATATTCCAGTCATGGTGCACGAAAGCACGCTTCCGTACCCACAACCCTGCATTGAGTCGTGCCGTGGTCATATAACAACATGCAGTCTGGGTTATTGATGTGAACCTAACTATATATACAAGCAATCAATTTTATCTGGAGTCGGCAGCCTGCCCGGTTTTAGTTTTACTTCTTTCGAACTAAAATGTGTTTTATCTCCATACTAGTTTAAATACCAGAACAACTACTTGAAGCATATATATTTACATACTAAGTGTTGTCATCACTAAATCCAGCATTCTGATTGGTCGGCGCCCACGTGGCTTGCTGCGGTTATTTCTCGGTGAATGCGCACCAGCTAATAACTCCAAGCTCATAACAACATCGATACGTCATTTGGGTTTGGAAAGACGAACGCGTAATGTTTTGGGCGCATTTGGATTCGCGCAGGATTGACTTAATAAATCATCGGGTTTCAATTGTTCCTGTTAAAGTTTTGCCAAGGGTGCTATGTGTTATTTTGGGCTGGTTTTGTCACGATACACTTTTCGATTTAAATACATTTACAAAAGTGGCTTTTTCGCTAAATGTATATAAATATAAGGATTAACTGTCATGTGGACTGTTTTTATGGAGATGTAACCGTGAGGTAAGTGGTCATATAACTTGTATGTAAAACCCTTCGGGTTTTACACAAGTTATGACCACTTACCTCACGGTTACATCTCCATAAAAACAGTCCACATGACAATTAATCCCTATATACACCAATCTTCCCAACAAAATTAGAATGTGGTTATTGTTTGTAATACACACACGTATATTTAGGAGCGATTAAGAACTGACACTGTCATCAAACATATCACCATTTCTAAAATATTTTGGTCAGTTTTGAATTCGCGAATTTAATACTGAGCGAAAAATAGTACTGCGCGAATTTAAATACGAGTAAGGTAGAACGTATATTGAGAAAAAATAATGCCAATAGGAGACTTAGGGGCGTATTTCCCTCATTAAAATATGCCCGTTATGTGCTTATCTTCATGATAACGAGCTATCTTGGAAGGGATATTTTTGACTTAATATATGTCTATGTCTATGGTCCAGTTAACTGACAGCATAATAACCTAGCGCATGGAACATCCTATAAGAATCGCACATACATTATAACAGAGAAATTTACTTAGAAAAACTCGATTCTCGAACGCCCTGCCACGTGTATAACTCATGTATAAAGCAATGTTTATTCTATGTGTAAGCATTTTATGTTGTAGACGCATACCTTCCGATATGATTGGTAGTGACGTACATCAAACTTGGTATATGCGCGAAAATTTTACTTGGTCAGGAGTATAGTGTTTCGGATTGTGGCATAATTGATAATTGACGGTAAATAGTATTTGGAGAACGGACGATAGCAAAATGATATAACCACCATCGGTTTTCTACAGTACCTCTATTAACATACGTTGTTCGCGAGGCAATGAAAACATACTTGAGATTATCTCACTACACATCAACTCCAAAGACATGTTCTACAACATGAGACGCGACCACCCAAAGACATGATTCAACAACATGAGACGGCCATCCAAAGACATGATTCAACAACTTGAGACGACCACCCAAGGACATGATTCAACAACATGAGACGGCCATCCAAAGACATGATTCAACAACATGAGACGGCCATCCAAAGACGTGATTCAACAACATGAGACGGCCATCCAAAGACATGATTCAACAACTTGAGACGACCACCCAAGGACATGATTCAACAACATGAGACGGCCATCCAAAGACATGATTCAACAACATGAGACGGCCATCCAAAGACGTGATTCAACAACATGAGACGGCCATCCAAAGACATGATTCAACAACATGAGACGGCCATCCAAAGACATGATTCACCAACATGAGACGGCCATCCAAAGACATGATTCAACAACATGCGACGGCCATCCAAAGAAATGATTCAACAACATGAGACGGTCATACAAAGACATGATTCAACAACATGAGACGGCCATCCAAAGACATGATTCAACAACATGAGACAACCACATAAAGACATGATTCAACAACATGAGACGGTCATCCAATGACATGATTCAACAACATGAGTCGGCCATCCAATGACATGATTCAACAACATGAGTCGCGACCACCCAAAGACATGATTCAAAAACATGAGACGGCCACCCAAAGACACAATTCAACAACATGAGACCGCCACCTAAATACATGATTCAACAACTTGAGACGGCTATCCAAAGACACGATCCAACAACATGAGACGGCCATCCAAAAACACGATTCAACAACATGAGACGACCACCTAAAGACTTGATTCAACAACACGAGACGGCCATCCAAAGACATGATTCAACAACATGAGACGACCCCCTAAAGACATGATTCAACAACATGAGACGGCCATCCAAAGACATGATTCAACAACATGAGACGACCAACTAAAGACATGATTTAATAACATGAGACGGCCATTCAAAGACATGATTCAACAACATGAGACGACCACCTAAAGACATTATTCAACAACATGAGACGGTCATCCAAAGACGTGATTCAACAACATGAGACAACCACCTAAAGACATGATTCAACAACATGAGAAGGCCATCCAAAGACATGATTCAACAACATGAGACGGCCATCCAAAGACATGATTCAACAACATGAGACAATTTACCACATAAAGACATGATTCAACAACATGAGACGGCCATCCAATGACACGATTCAACAACATGAGACGCGACCACCCAAAGACACGATTCAACAACATGAGACGGCAATCCAAAGACACGATTAAACAACATGAGACGGCCACATAAAGACGTGATTCAACAACATGAGACGGCCATCCAAAGACATGATTCAACAACTTGAGACGACCACCCAAGGACATGATTCAACAACTTGAGACGGCCATCCAAAGACATGATTCAACAACATGAGACGGCCATCCAAAGACGTGATTCAACAACATGAGACGGCCATCCAAAGACATGATTCAACAACATGAGACGGCCATCCAAAGACATGATTCACCAACATGAGACGGCCATCCAAAGACATGATTCAACAACATGCGACGGCCATCCAAAGAAATGATTCAACAACATGAGACGGTCATACAAAGACATGATTCAACAACATGAGACGGCCATCCAAAGACATGATTCAACAACATGAGACAACCACATAAAGACATGATTCAACAACATGAGACGGTCATCCAATGACATGATTCAACAACATGAATCGCGACCACCCAAAGACATGATTCAAAAACATGAGACGGCCACCCAAAGACACAATTCAACAACATGAGACGGCCACCTAAATACATGATTCAACAACTTGAGACGGCTATCCAAAGACACGATTCAACAACATGAGACGGCCATCCAAAAACACGATTCAACAACATGAGACGACCACCTAAAGACTTGATTCAACAACACGAGACGGCCATCCAAAGACATGATTCAACAACATGAGACGACCCCCTAAAGACATGATTTAATAACATGAGACGGCCATTCAAAGACATGATTCAACAACATGAGACGACCACCTAAAGACATTATTCAACAACATGAGACGGTCATCCAAAGACGTGATTCAACAACATGAGACGACCACCTAAAGACATGATTCAACAACATGAGACGGCCATCCAAAGACATGATTCAACAACATGAGACAATTTACCACATAAAGACATGATTCAACAACATGAGACGGCCATCCAATGACACGATTCAACAACATGAGACGCGACCACCCAAAGACACGATTCAACAACATGAGACGGCAATCCAAAGACACGATTAAACAACATGAGACGGCCACCGAAAGACATGATTCAACAACATGAGACGACCACCAAAGACATGATTCAACAACATGAGACGGCCATCCAAAGACATGATTCAACAACATGAGACGGCCATCCAAAGACATGATTCACCAACATGAGACGGCCATCCAAAGACATGATTCAACAACATGCGACGGCCATCCAAAGACATGATTCATTCAACAACTTGAGACGTCCAACCAAAGACATGATTCAACAACATGAGACGGCCATCCAAAGAAATGATTCAACAACATGAGACGGCCATACAAAGACATGATTCAACAACATGAGACGGCCATCCAAAGACATGATTCAACAACATGAGACAACCACATAAAGACATGATTCAACAACATGAGACGGCCATCCAATGACATGATTCAACAACATGAGTCGCGACCACCCAAAGACATGATTCAAAAACATGAGACGGCCATCCAAAGACACAATTCAACAACATGAGACGGCCACCTAAATACATGATTCAACAACTTGAGACGGCTATCCAAAGACACGATTCAACAACATGAGACGGCCATCCAAAGACATGATTCAACAACATGAGACGACCACCTAAAGACTTGATTCAACAACACGAGACGGCCATCCAAAGACATGATTCAACAACATGAGACGACCCCCTAAATACATGATTCAACAACATGAGACGGCCACCCAAAGACATGATTCAACAACATGAGACGACCAACTAAAGACATGATTCAACAACATGAGACGGCCATCCAAAGACATGATTCAACAACATGAGACGACCACGTAAAGACATGATTCAACAACATGAGACGGCCATCCAAAGACATGATTCAAAAACATGATACGGCCATCCAAAGACATGATTCAACAACATGAGACGGCCACATAAAGACATGATTCAACAACATGAGACGGCCACCTAAAGACATTATTCAACACATGAGACGGCCATCCAAAGACATGAGTCAACAACATGAGACAGCCATCCAAAGACATGATTCAACGAGACGGCCATCCAAAGACACGAATCAATAACATGAGACGCGACCACCTAAAGACATGATTCAACAACATGAGACGGCCACCTAAAGACATTATTCAACACATGAGACGGTCATCCAAAGACATGAGTCAACAACATGAGACAGCCATCCAAAGACATGATTCAACAACATGAGACGGCCATCCAAAGACATGGTTCAACAACATGAGACAATTTACCACCTAAGGACATGATTCAACAACATGAGACGGCCATCCAATGACATGATTCAACAACATGAGACGGCCATCCAAAGACACAATTCAACAACATGAGACGGCCACCCAAAGACATGATTCAAAAACATGAGACGGCCATCCAAAGACACAATTCAACAACATGAGACGGCCATCCAAAGACATGATTCAACAACATGAGACGGCCACCTAAAGACCTGAATCAACAACATGAGACGACCACCTAAAGACATTATTCAACACATGAGAAGGCCATCCAAAGACACGAATCAATAACATGAGACGCGACCACCTAAAGACATGATTCAACAACATGAGACGGCCACCTATAGACATTATTCAACACATGAGACGGTCATCCAAAGACATGAGTCAACAACATGAGACAGCCATCCAAAGACATGATTCAACAACATGAGACGGCCATCCAAAGACACGATTCAACAACATGAGACGGCCACCCCATGACATGATTCAATAACATGAGACGCGACCACCTAAAGACATGATTCAACAACATGAGACGACCGCCTAACGACATGATTCAACAACATGAGACGGCCATCCAAAGACATGAGTCAACAACATGGGACTGTCATCCAAAGACATGATTCAACAACATGAGACGGCCATCCAAAGACATGATTGAACAACATGAGACGGCCATCCCAAGACATGATTGAACAACATGAGACGACCACCTAAAGACATGATTCAACAACATAAGATGGCCATCCAAAGACATGATTCAACAACATGAGACGGCCATCCAAAGACATGATTCAACAACATGAGACGCGACCACCTAAAGACATGAGTCAACAACATGAGTCAACCACCTGAAGACATAATTCAACAACATGAGACGGCCATCCAAAGACATGATTCAAACAACATGAGACGGCCATCTAAAGACACTCTATATATTTGAATGCTTTATATGGGGGACTCATAAACGTCACTTTAGTTTGCGTTAAGCAATTAGCACCGTGAACTTGTCGTTGGATTGCGTGCAGGATTCATGTACGTTCTGGTATCCAATGGGAAATAACAATACCCGTTAATTGAACTATTTACAAAAAAATAAATGGCCCCTCATGCAAATACACAAAGGAAATGCGACATATTGACGACTCTAATCGGTACATTCTGAATGATGTTTCGTGCGGACTGACAACTATTTACCGTCCGAATACCCAGCGTGTCAGTTTTTGGTTGACACTGAAATCGTATTCGACATTTCACTGATTAAATCAAGAAATAATTGTCGCAATCGGTAATATGTCACCCGCGCTTTTGATATGTTATGACGTTTATATGGAATATACAACAACGCGATATTGACAAAAATAAGTTGTTGGACAATTACAGACGAAATTCCAGAGATCAATTTGTCCCAAGACTGGCATCCCATTATGATTATGTCTGCAAAAGGAAAACCATTTCGGAAGGAATCAATTTTGTTCACATTTCTCTGATAAAGATATAATAGCTCTTATCCGATTTAGAACGGTAAACCAATATTTGCCAATAGAGCTAGAAGCAGGGCGATGGAACAAAACTCATCTGAGTGCAAATGCACGTTTTGTGAAATGAATGTTATTGGTCATGAATACCACTTATTACTTACAAAATCATGTTATTTATCTTCTTTTCTTTTTTTAACTTTTTTTGTGAACTTTCCCAGTTTTGTAAAATAATTAAATCTTCAAACCAGTAATTTAACAATAACTACACTGGGTATTATGCCACCATATACTTATTTTTCGATTTTTCGGACCCCCTTATTCAACCCGAAAAATTGCGTCTACTGCTTGCTACCTTACAACAATACCCAGAGTTCCTTGTTAGTCTTTCCCCTGATGTGTTAAGCGTATATAAACTGATTTCGTCTCATTTGTGTGTGTGTACATGTACATTTAATATTTCAAAAGCACTATTATTAATAGTCTATTAACCCCTTTTTTTACTTAAGAAGTTATAAAAGTATACATATATAGGGATTGTCTGTTATTCATTTGGAGGGGTGTTCAGGAAATATAAGTAGACGGAAGACAGGTGAAATAATAATACAACTGCAGAAGGATTTATATTCCTTGATGGGAAATTTTCAGATAATAAGTTCAACATACTTATTATCTGAAAAATTCCCACCAATGAAAATCAATCATTCTGCTCTTATATTATCTTTTGTTTCTGTCTGTCGTATGCCCTTATTACTTGAACTCCCCTCAAAATGATTAATAAACCGTTCCAATGTACCCCTTTATAACTGAATGGGAGATTCCATTCAGTAAAGAAAGGGTTGATATAACTTCAAATTCGTGTGACAAGGGAAACACTGTATGCTCGGTCCGCACCTAATTTACTGGTCGAGTTTTGTAAATTTCGCTATAAATTGGGGACGAGTTGTAGATTTGGACTTGAAACTAACAGTGGGTTCTATAAGGCCTGTGATGACATTTCACGTATATATGCGTTGTTTTCCAGCGTAAAGAAATAGTCCCAGATAAATAAGTATCTGATGTATTTGATGGCGTAAATTTAATTAAATTTTCAAACTATATTAATATTAACAGACACCGATTCTTCATTTCTATGCGAAGCCAAATTGACATTTAACAAATAATTGAGCTTAAGCACAATAAGGAATCCCTTATTGTTCTTAAGCGCAATAAGGGAAGATCTAATTGCGCTTAAGGAATCTCTTATTGGGCTTAAACGCTAATAATATTCTTATTGCGCTTAAGCGCAATAAGAGCGAATTGCGCTTAAGCGCAATTAGCCACATTACATAAACTCCCTATAATTCAAATGGTGTAGTCCATGGTACAGTGGGTGGAGCAAATATAGGATAATTCTACTATGTGCAGAGGGGTGATCTCATGAGGGAGATCTTAATTTCGCTTAAGCGCAGTAAGGATGTAATTGCGCTTAAGCGCAATAAGGAATGTCTCATTGTGCTTAAACGCAATAAGGAATCCATTAATGTTTTTAAAACAACTCAATATGGGACTATTTCCATATGAAATAAGCCCATATTGGCATGATTTAATCTACCTTTTTCGTACGCTCAATATACGATCAATATAGACCTAAAACCGAAAAACACGGTTTTATTTAAACAGATCAATATGGGACTATTTCCATATGAACATTACCATTATATAAATAGAACCCACATGCGCTATGACAGCGCCCAGACGAAACAAGAATTTGTACATTAGTATACACGCGGCTCGCGTAATAATCAACCGCTTCAATCTTATCAGACACTGGTGACATGATTAAAGATACGGGTGGTGTTGGCGGTGGGTATGCTGTTAAAATATTCAGCTCCGTCAAAAACCGCCATAAACAGAAAGAATAGTAATATACAGACGGACTTTGTTCTTATACCAATCAGAAATATGGCATTAACAGTATGTTATTGTCAAATGTTTTCCTTTGTTATGTAAACAAAAGCAAAAAGCGTTACAGAACCTGACTTTTTGTTTAGATCCGAATATGGTAAACATACAGAGCGTTGTTTGTTACTGTTTTCCTGATATGGAAATAATAAAGAGCGTTTATATCATTTGTGTGTGATCAACCAATATATTTGCGCTGTGTTATGTAAACAGAAGCAAAACTTCTGTAACACGAGAAGGTTCTTGTTTATGTACATCATCGTACGTCTTGACGACAATATACTATTTACGCTAGGATTATGTTTGTCATATGAACAAAACTATATATATTTTAATATTCCCTCCGTTGATGGCGATTTGAACAAATATGGATATTTTTTGCAACGAACGCCGCTCGTACCTTTACGTCACTGTCCGTCGTGGTGTTTGATATTTTGCTAATAATTTACATGTTTTATTTCTTGATATAGTCATCATTCAGTATCTTTATTCTTGTATGTGACTGGAATTAACTCGATAGCGAGAAACGTTATCCAAAACGTTATCAGAATCCAAAACTGATTACGGGGGCGGAGCTGAACCGCGATTACGCTGATTATAGGTCAGATTTTGAAATCCACGTGGTCAACCAGGTTTAATTTTCTCCCAGCGTTAAACAATGCTCATGTATTTGACACACGTATTCATTATTATTATGTTCATGTTTGCAGTTAAAGTCATGCATTTCTTCGAATTGTGTACACCTAGTGGCACCTAATTAAATGTCAATCCGCACTCAATCGCGTCTTTTTTCAAGTTACATTTTGTTTTTGATGAGGGAAAGGGTTTCTAACAGCTCCCCTCAATAAATTTCCGAAGACCTTTTGAGAACACACGAAGCTTGTCGGTTGTACAGGGACGTGGGGACAGGGGTTTTGATGTGTCTATGCCCCCCCCCCACTTTGGTAAATGTCCAACATTTGGAAATGTAATGCCTGATACAATATTAATTAGAAACTTGACACCAGATATAGGTTGGAATTGTTCTCGTTGAATGATTTTCCAACCAGTAATTAGTGGAGAATTTTGATATGAAATGGTCATCAGTTAAAAATGTTCCAACCTTACAGTGAGTCAGGATAGAGAGTTCCAGGGGTGCAAATGGCATTCTGCGAACCAGGGAGTTTGGTGTCTGGTTCAAGGGTGATGCAATTGGAGGTGGACACCCACCCCCGATGGGAACCACCATGCTCTAGCCACGTCCCTAGAACTTGTATGAGTGGGTATTTAATAAAATTAATAGATTGACATTTCAACTATAGTCCTCCAACACTAGAATAAACTTTACCTTTAAGTGTGTGCGATTAAGACCTGGATGCAGCTGAAATGCAACCACAAGACCACAACATTACATGTACCGGTACCTCAGTGCTTTATTTTCCAACTAAATTCACAACACTTTGGTCAAAAAGTGTCTGTTTTTCAATTGGATATTATATCCTCCATGAAGATAATTTACTTTACTTTTATGGTATGAACAATATTTTAAATTTAAAATTTCACTGTTTTCAGGTACCAAGAACTTCTGTAAAATATTTTTTATCAAAAGTGCAGTTCATATATCCATGATATCATATCTCAAGATCATGAGAGGAGACTTAATTATTCTATATTTGTGAAATGTAATGATTATTTTCATTAAGAAAGGCTTTTCTATATTTGATATTGTTCATGCCATGCCCGTTCATCAATGAACAATTGGGCTGAGATGAGTTGTGGGTCATGGGTTCAAAACCAAGTTAAAGCTGACCACCATATCTATTAACACTGTGGCCTAATTTATGTTGATTGCTCCCTGCTTGAGTGGCCCACACTGCATATCAACAGTTGTTTTCATTGGGCTGGAATATTTGTGACTGCTTTATTCTTCATTATAATGTATGGGGTATGACAATATATTATGCAATTAAAAATCTAACTCCACATAATGATGCAAATGAAGTCTCCTCGCATGGAGCCAAGACAATAAGCTGTTTGGTGATTGGAGTGTTGTATGAAATTATTAATTATTCTAGCAGTTCTTGGTATCGAAAGGGACAACAAAAGAAAATAATATATTCAACCTCCCAAATGTATTATAATCCATTGTTTTATCACCTCATAATAATTGCTCATATTCTGCAAACAATGAAGATGGTGCTATGTGAAATTCAAGATTTTTCGCCAGAGAAATCCAGAGAAACTATTTGTTCAAAATCTCTTGCCATTTGTTTGCATTGGGCTGGAATATTTGTAACTGCTTTATTCTTCAATATAATATATGGGGTTATGATGCTATATTATGCAATTATAAATCTAACTCAACATTATGATACAAATGAAGCCTCGTCTCTTAGAGCCAAGAGAATGAGATATTTGGTGATTGGACTTTTGTGTGAAATTATTAATTATTCTAGCAGTTCTTGGTACCAAAAGGGGCAACCTATCAAATGTATTAAAATCCATTGTTTTCTGATGATAATTGATCACATTCTGCATTCAATAAAGATGATGATATGTGAAATTCAAGAATTTTTGCCATATAGATCTAGAGAAATTCTATGTTGAAAATCTCTTGCCATTTTTGGCTGCATTTGTGCAAAACGTGCGTCTCCCCCTTAACGGCCATAGACTATTGGAACAATAATTCACAGATAGAATATTGTGCTAACTTACAGTGATACATGGTACAATATCCAAACTGCTGACATGTTTCAGAAAAATAATTCAGCTGAGATATTTAAATTAAAACGAAAAACTATATATTTATAAGAAATTAACGTAGGTTGAGCGTGTTTTATTGAGGTGAGTGCATGTCACGCTGTGGCGCAGCTGTAGCCTGTATCACATTTAATGTGAATCGCAACGCGGTTCACACAATGTATACAAAGCCCACAGCGCTATGCCCTTCAACCAAACACACTCAAACTACGTTAATTTCTTATATGTTAACATATTATTGTGAAGAATAACCTCAGCAAAGCGTACACGGTCCCGTCAATTGTGGTCTGAAGGAATGAATTTCCGACAATTTTATAAGTTTGAGCTAACTTTGGAAAATTGCACCTCAGGGGAGAAGTTTCCAAGAATTGATACGCTCAGTCTTCAATGGCGGGTGTTGATAATTCACAGTTGAACACCTAATAAAGTTGGATCTGAACGAAGACCCTCCAGTCACGTCCTTATATGCCACCCAGCTTAATATATTCCCATTGACACCCCCTTTGAGAACATGAATTGTACATGACCCGATATGAGAAGACAAACATGTACTAGTACTGTTTAATCGAGTAAATATAGCAGATAATGACTCCATATGCAAACACCCATGGACTCGCTACCCTCACGAACATTATTCTTCAGAGCTGGCTATACCAAGGAAGGATTTAATCACCCGTTTCGCTACAATAGATATTCTTTGTTGGTGATTTCATATATTGTAATTTAACAGAGATTTTTGACATAAAATTGTCAACTGATTATATACTTCACCTATCTATGATGCTGCCACAGAGTACGATGGGCATTGTTAAATCCATGTTACTACTATTACCGTGTGACTACTGAAATCTTTCAGTTCGGTGACAGAGGTGTGTTCTATCAGACTCGGCGGAACATCATGGCACTCAGCGACGATCAAAGATCTGCTATCAGGAGAGTTTGGAGCTCATTCTTGGAATCAGCCGAGGATAATGCGGTGACACTATTTGTTAAGTGAGTATGACAAACCATTTGAAATTCCATATACAGATCCCCCCACGAATCCCGATTACCAGTTAGCCGATAGGGGTGAATCCTGAGTACCGGTTAAGAAAATATTGAATGCAAGTAATGGTTATCTCACACTAATATGATAATTTTCACACATTTCTGAAGTAATGTAAATAAATTCAACACATCAAGTTGCAATGAGACTGAATTACATCAAAATATGTCATTTTGCCACATTGGCTGAGAAATAATTAAAATTTGAACAAATTGGTGCTATAAAAGTTGAGTATCAGCCTTGTTGAATCCCGAATACCGGTTAGAATGGGCATATATACATGTATATATGAATCCCGAGTACCAGTTAGCAGAGGGGCATGAATCCTGAATACAACTTCAAAATCACTAGAATCTCGAGTACCAGAAAAGGGGGTGTGACACCCTCATATAGAGGAATAATGAATATGACTTAAAGATACCCTGTGAGATTTGACAACAAATGGTTCAGAATTTCCTAAACCAATTTGTGTATCACACAAGCATAACGGTTAAATGCTGAAAACGACCACAAAATCTCATACTGAAAACGATCGTTATTATCTACGGCGTTTGGGTGACGTATATAAGCATGAACGCTCTTTATAAGAGGCGACCCTTGGAATTTTTTTTTGAGGCTGGCAAAAATTCAAAATGTATTAAAACTTCCTCCTTTGAATGTCGATAGCTGGCCATCGAAATCTTTAATTAATGAACTCGTGGGGTTGATTTAATCATTTTATGGTATAGAAAACGTGCAGATGATGGTGTTATGGTGTCATGTCAAATCAGACAGGGCTTTTTTTAATTTGTTGCTGGTTCCTCGTACAATGTCAAAATGCGAAGACTGAATATGTAGGTTTTTTGTGGGGGGTGGGTGGTAAGTTACCAATGCAGGGTTACCAAACCGTTATTTTACCCAGGTTCACTGAAATTCGTACAAAGTCACTCAGGTCAGTCTCAGGATGGGAAAACATCGTATATATAGTTGGTGTTAAACCTTGTCTCGTTTGTGTTAACTCTCGTATAGTTTGTGTTAAACCTCGGCTAGTTTGTGTTAAATCTCACATAGTTTGTGTTAAACTTCGGCTAGTTTGTGTTAAGCCACGTCTAGTTAGTGTTATGTCAGTGTCATCGTTTGAATATGAACTTTAATCGATATCCTTCCCAAATTTAAATTGTCTGATAATCATAAATCAAGTTTCAGTGTGCTGAACTTAATCGGCATCGATGTAAAATACAACCATGTAAAGAACATGGAGAAATAAATATACTTTATTCTTATATACGCCCTGTCACTAACTCGCGGCCATATTGGATCCACCAGGTCCGGTTCCGTGGTTTTAGTTTTACATACCAAAGTATTGGAGTAGCATTCCACATATGGAAGTCATGAATAATTCAAAAGCTCCATATATGGAAATGCTACTCCAAAACTTTTACCAGTAGCACTAAAACCACGGAACCGGGGCTGGAAGAATCTCTGAAACTACGGAACGGAGCTGGATGAATCCAATACGGCCGCGACCTGGGCAGTGATCTCGCTTATTCATTAATGATAGTTCCCCAAATTGTATAATGTTCGAGGGTTTTGGGCAAGTATCAATGATTCAACAAGGTTATTATCTGCACAGAATATTTAAGTACAAGAATATCCAAAACATTATCATTAGAGACCTTTCGCATAATGAACTACATGTACCACTGATAAGAACTACGAATACTACGTCACTAGAATTTGTGTTATTTCTATCAGTTGTCGCTTTGCCATATCCGTAGTTACGAATGCGGTTCCTCGTTTTCAACAAAGCTCACAAGTATATCAAATAGCAATAAGTTCGGGATAATTTCTCTGGTCCTCAATATGGGAGTTTACTTAGAGATTGTGTCCGTAAATTGTAATTGCCACTCGGCCTTAATGTGTATTTCTTATTAACAATCAAATTATTCATATCTGTGAAACACGAGCATCTTGCGAAACACAAAGCTCTAAGTCTTTCTTCGATTAGTTCAGTTTAGCCAAAACCGCGAAAATTACAACTTTAGAAAAAATACACCCAATACGGATCAACATTAGGTTATAGTAATACAAGTACTTGTTTGCAACCAAACAAGTAAGTACAGGATAATATTGCATGCCAATGGCATGCCACATTACTTCACAACAACCAAACAAGTAAGTACAGGCTAATAACAATGGCATGCCACATTACTTCACTACAACCAAACAAGTAAGTACAGGATAATATTGCATGCCAATGGCATGCCACATTACTTCACAACAACCAAACAAGTAAGTACAGGCTAATAACAATGGCATGCCACATTACTTCACAACAACCAAACAAGTAAGTACAGGCTAATAACAATGGCATGCCACATTACTTCACAACAACCAAACAAGTAAGTACAGGCTAATAACAATGGCATGCCACATTACTTCACTACAACCAAACAAGTAGGTACATGCTAGTATTGCATGCCAATGGCATGCCACATTACTTCACTACAACCAAACAAGTAAGTACAGGCTAATATTGCATGCCAGCTGAGTGGCATGTCACATTACTTATAGGCTGATATTGCATGCCAGTGGCATGCCACATTACTTCACTACAACCAAACATGTGACAATAATAATTGACGAAATAACGGAGACATTTGAACATTTTTAAATTAGCAAAATTAATCATCAGGGCTTTGGGGTCTATTATGACAAGATCGTCCTTCCACGGGTAATTTTTTTAAGAAGTGTTGTCAACCGTCCACAATGCCCTCCCATCCTATATATAGGAGAAATTTTACTTTTATTCTAGACCAGATTTTATTATTTGTGGTGTCGTAAATTCTTTCAGACAAATCACCGTTATTCCGTCAAAGTGCGTTGCAAGTCGAGTTGTCACCCTTCCGATAAGGTTACTTGTTTGCTGCAGTGAAGCAATTTTGGCATGCCATATATAGCGTCAGATTGGCATGCAATATTAGCCTGTAGTGAAGGCTAATATCTCTGAACAGTTTTCCTTTACTGCAGTATAATGTAGGCTCGTATTGGGTGAACAATTAACGGTAAATTTCTTAACAGCATCAGTTTACTATGGAATCCTATTAGGGCCACTTGCTAATGACAAAATGTGCGATATTAGCGCATGTGTCGGCGCTTTCGGCGCGCGCCGAAACATGCGCTAATGGCGCAATTTTTGTCGCTTTCGGCAAAAAAGTGCGCCATTAGCGCTGAAAGCTCCGAAAGCCATTAGCGCATATTTCGGCGCGCGCTGAAAGCTCCGAAAGCGACAAAATATGCGCCATTACGGCGCATATTTTGTCGCTTGTGGCGCTTTCGGCGCGCGCCGAAACATGCGCTAATGGCGCACTTTTTGTCGCTTTCGGCGCTTTCGGCGCGTTACTAATGGCGCACTTTTTGTCGCTTTCTGCGCGCGCCGAAATCACCATTAGCAAGTGCCCCTAATACGATTCCATAGTTTACCTACCAGCATCATAGCAATTCAGCGGGACACACCAGCATCTTAACAGGACCACTTAACCATGGGTGCATATTGATTATTTCGTGTCGATGTATTCGATCACATGATGTCGCGTTTCTGAAACCATCGCGGTTGGTTTATACAGGACTATAGTAAGCACTCAAAACAAATACACGTTGTTATCATCCGAAACACGATAAACTCCGATCGAAAAATTGCCAAATGGCTCGCTTCAGAATGTCACGTACACATTTCCAAACAAGCCTGCAAATAGTGTGACTGTCTTTTGCAGAATGAGGTCCCCAGAGGATCAATTTAGCGATGCTACCCCCGCACAGCAACACCAAATTCACACCCGGGGACCTAATTCTGCTCAGGCATCATATTCTGGGAAGTATCTATAGTCTCAAATTAAAATATCTTTAGTTCCTTTTTCCCTTTTGGGAAGTTTCTATATCCCCTAATTTGCATAATCGAGGTGACTAATGGATGAACGTCTGGGGAACTTCAATCTAATCCTAAGTCGCCCATAGCAAGCAGAATGAGGTTCACAAAGGGTGCATTTAGTGAAGCTATAACCTGCCGTGTGGGATGGCGTACTATATTCACCCTCTGGTGACCTCATTCTGCAAATGAAAGACACACTATTTGCATGTACACATTTGCAAAACTATATTACAAGAGACGTGGACGCGTCTCTTGTAATCTTTTTGTGAATGTTTTTAAAGTATTAATCAGACAGACAGAAAAACATTAGTGGACACCATTACCTTTGGTTTTCTGTAGATGAAACGATTTGTTCTAGTGAATTGCAACATGCGAACTAGTGTATAACGTGTGCAATATTGATGGTCGATGTTATGAGATGGGTACGTGCCATATTCCATCGTGTTTCAATCAGATTTATCGAGAACGAGTCATGTAGACTCTTGGTTCCCGCTGAAAATCTAAATTGATGTATGAATTTAGTCACAATATATTTAAATTACTACGAGCAGTCATACAGTTCGATAGTCAGATTCGTGTTTAAAGGAGTACTGTACATCAAATCTGTCAATTTATGGGACCATCTCCTTTATATACTCAACAGAATATATGCAACAAATGAATGAATTTGAGCCATGGGTTGGTGCAAAATACACACAATCATGTGTAATTATAATGAAATTGAGTTTATGACTCGAATCATAAACTCATTTTAATTATATTTACAATGTTGTTTGCATCGTCCATAGAGCATATGAGTGTATTTTGCACCAACTCATGGCTCAAATACATTCACGAATTGCATATATTCTGTTGAGTATAATAGGAGATGGTTCCATAAACGGCCGGATTTAGTGTACAGTGCCGCTTTAAGTTGCATTTGTCCGAACTGATCCCGCGAATGTCTCACCCATGGTTAAGTGGTCTTGATAGTCTGCTGTGATGCTGGTTGGGTTATTCTGAATTGCTATGATGCTGGTAGAGCAAAGCGATGCTGTTAAGAAAGAGAATACCGTTAGTTTCCTATAAAGTTGTCATTTTTGCTGTGTTTGGCAAATTCGAACGATGTGAACAAAACCCAGTGTCGTGGATTGTGACCACATTCAATAACATGTGTTTTCAAATATTTAGTAATAATGGTGCAGGTGTTTGGAAAAAGACATGGATATATAGCCCTCTCAATTATGGCCGGTTTGCAACAATATCTAGTGACAAATTCACTGTGATTCCTCAAATTCCATTTCAAATAGTATAAATACGCAGGCTGTTTTCTTTATATAACCAGTAAACCCATGTCGGAGCGTATGGTATGATGTGCGTAATTATACGAGCTCATCCAAACGCAATTCATCTATGTACTATATTCAATATTCACTGTTAATGGACAACGATACAATGAACGCTCTTTATTAAGAGTTATTTTTTTACTTTCTTGCGACCGACCAAAGATAAATTGAAAACTATTTTTTTAATTCGATCGACGTGCATGTATATGTATATACTAGAAGGTGACCCGACTTCGTCCGGGCTTTGACCTTGAATTGTCTATTTTGAAGGTCAAGGTCAGGTGGGGTAACAATTTGACCCGTCCAAAACACTGCCCGGACAAAAGTACCCGACAAAAGTACCCGTCGAAATCCATCCGGTTTTACCCGATTTGACCTCGAATTTATCATTTTGAAGGTCAAGGTCAGGTCGGGGTCACGACTCGACCCGTCAAATACACTCAGTGGACAAAAGTAACCCTACGTATCAAATTTCGTCGAAATCCCATCAAAATTCGCGATTTGACCTCGAATTGACCCGATTTCAAGGTCACGTCGCACGGGCAAATGAATAGGCTTATGAGACTCCCCATACTAAAGTACCCCCACATACCAAGTTTCATCAAAATCCCGCGATATTCGGGCGTTTGACCTTGAAATGACCCTATATCAAGGTCAAGGTCACGTCGCACGGGCAAATTAATAGGCCTATGGCACTGTCCGGCCGAAAATACCCCCACATACCAAGTTTCATCGAAATCCCGTGATATTCGTGCGTTTGACCTTGAAATGACCCGATTTCAAGGTCAAGGTCACGTCGCACGGGCAAATTAATAGGCCTATGTCACTCCCCGGCCGAAAATACCCCCACGTACCAAGTTTCATCGAGATCGGCTCGGCCGTTTTCGAGTCCATTGGAAACAGACAGACACACACACACACACACACAGATACACACACAGACAGATCTTCCAAAATATATAATAGATATCTCTCTCTCTCTCTCTCTCTTTAGAAAGCCATTAGATATAACCATACAAATTTCAATTGAATGGTTTCATAAGAAATGAACGGCGGTTTCAATGTGGTCATGGGATTTTGACCGCGAGATAAATTCAGCAAACTGCATGAACCCCGGTCAAAACCCATGACCACGTAGAATCCGCCGTTTATTATTTATATTTATATACTTACGCTCTTTAAAACACTTCTCCAAATATGTCCGTTATTTCGTCAAAAACACTTTTTCAAATATCTCCGTTATTTCGTTTATAAAAATAATTTCCTATTTCTATATTTCGCTCTATATTTCGCCCTATTTCGCTATTCGTTGTATTTTCCTATTTCGAGTTTTCGTACTATTTCGCTGTATTTTCATATTTCGCTTTTTCGTTGTATTTCATATTTCGATAATTCGATACCACTAGCCATCCAATCGTGATCTTTCGAATCTCGATTACATATTGTTTGCTATCAAATCCTTGGCGTATTGGCTGACTAGATACTCAAGCAGTCGGTAATGTCCGACAATCCCCGGTGATTTCCGGGACCAATGTGTTCATAAACATATGAACGACATTGGAAGTGACGTCACGCTACGTTCATATAAGAAATAAACGGCGGTTTCAATTTGGTCATGGGATTTTGACCGCGAGAAAAAATCAGCAAACTGCATGAACCCCGAAGGGGTTCATGCGGAGTTTGCTGATTTTTTATCGCGGTCAAAACCCATGACCATGTTGAATCCGCCGTGTATTATTTATATTTATATACTTAAATTCATTATGAACTAGGATTGTCTGTCTTTCCCACTATTTATTCATCTATTTAAATGAACGCACGAAGTTCAGTTCAGAAAGTGCGAATCCTCGTTTTTTGGAAAACCAAACATTTTGAGAATCCGTTCTTGAAGAACGGAAAAAAACGCAATTTCACAGTTTAGTATACACATATGACAAACTGTCTTGTTTAGCTAGTAACTAATGTAGACGTGTGGATTTCAAGAATGATAACTGAAACTAACAATTAAGTTTCGGCTTTGGATAAGAAATCGACAACACGCCGTTCTACCATAATGATATATTTGTGAGGTTCGGGGGAATATTTGTAGCGGTAAGGAAAATGATAAAACGTTATTAAGTAGCGGGATTTTTGAACATCAACGTTCAGTAACACCGGGCAACAACACTGATTATAGACCAAAATAAATTTCTTGCCAAATCCGGACGTACTATATAGATACTCAAGCAGTCGGCAATGTCCGACAATCCCCGGTCATTTCCGGGACCAATGTGTTCATAAACCTATGAACGACACTGGAAGTGACGTCACGTTGCGTTCATAGGTTTATGAACGCATTGGATACGGGGGCGTGTCTACCGTAACGCTATGGGGAAATCGGAGGAGATATTAGGTGTATGTAAATATAGGTTTATGAACGCATTGAATAAGGGGGTGTGTCTACCGTAACGCTATGTGGAAATCGGAAGAGATATTAGGGGTATGTAAATATATGGGTTTGATCTCATTATTGTCTCTAAATCCTTCCATGACTGGAGATTCCTGAAATTTTGCGAAAACCCTGTGCCAAAGCATTCTCTTATATATGCTAGTCTCCCACAAGGAGCCTCGCATATATAAGAGAACGCATTGGCCTAACAAAATTTACTTTGATGTTGTAAGCCAATGTATTCTCTTATATATGCGAGGGTGAACACATTGGCCTAACAATATTCACCTTGACATTGCAAGCCAGTGCATCCTCTTATATATGCGAGGCTCCCTATGGGAGACTCGCATATTTACGATAATGCGCTGGCACGTGATATTTAATGCTGCACCATCGCAGCTCCATCATGGAAGGGGTTGACTCGGTCGTGTTGTCCCTGGTTCAGGCAGTCCCGGGTCGGGCCGGCTGTCTCGGGTCGACCAATCGGGTTGTCTCTGGTGGTCCTGTTCCTGACACATAACTGCAATCAAACTGCAAGTTAGAGTTCAGTCCCATCACTACGCTGGTCCGAACACTGCCATCACGTGTCCATAATGTAAGGAAATATTACATTTTTATTTTAGACTTTTGTCGGTTACAATTCATTCTGCATTATTCTGAGAATCATCAATATTCATTTGGAAATTGGCTGGATCAATTCAGAATGAATTGTAAACGCCAATCAAAAGGTGAGATTTAATACATTCTGTATACGTGATGGCAGTGATCAGATCAGCGTCGCGAGGGGACTGAACTCTGCACTGCAGTTTGAGTGCAGTTGTGTGTCGCCCTTGCTATCGACCGAATGCACGTGAGGGATGTATAAATCGGTGAAACAGTTATTCAAATATATATGGGCATTAAACGAGTCGAAAGTATTTTTTGTTTAACTAATTTTCTATGCAAACAGACCATTGACGTAATTGGTGGCACGGTTTCTCCAAATTTGACCTATATATATAGATATAGATACACAGTGTGTACTTCCTATAGCGGTAGTGTGATTATTGTTGATCAAATAGAGTGCATTTCGTGGCGTGGAAATTAAAGTCGCTGACAGACGTCGAGACCAGCCATATATTAAATGTAGAAATCACGAGTGAATTTCTCAACTCAGACGACCCACCCTTCCTATGCAAGTTGTGTTTTTAATCATGACTATATTCAGTGTTGTAGACAACATTCGCAACACGGTGTTGTTGTTGTTGTTGTTGTTGTTGTTGTTCACGAGAAATAATTAAGTGAAATCGACGTATATTGTGACTACTTATATATTTTGTATTATATTGATTATATCAATGCTACATGTATGATGTCATTGTTTCAGGTCATGTAAAACCGGAATGTGAATATTGTATATATACTTCATCTCTTTGCAAATACCTATCTCTGTCGTCATATCCTATAATGTAAAATGGATCAGAGATTAAATAGACCAGGCTGTGGCGGAGGTAGGTGCCACCGGAGAACGCATAAATTGCGACTGGTATTTTCTGATAGGTGTACTCCAGGGGCATTATGAGATTGGAGGTGATCAGCGATATGCTGGGGCATAGAGATACCACAGCCTCTTTACTATCTTTTTCTCTCCAAATTTGCCGAAAATGTTTTAATTCACTAAATAATACATATAACGTTAGGTTTAGGTTTCAAGCGTTTTTATATTGCAAAATCTCTTGTCTATAAGTTTTATGAAGAACGGATAATATTATTTCAGGCAAAATAAAAAAAAATCTAAAATAAATCGTATTCTTTCAGGAAAAATATCACAAATTTCAAAATGTTGCTCGCACATAACATACGATAACTGCTACGCGAAATAGGCCAGGATTCTGAATGTGCATTTAAAAAATGACACAATGATTATGCTATATGATGTACTGAAACTCAATGTGAAATTCCAATCAGTGTATAGGAGATATTACGTAATGTTTCCCGACATTGTCATAACAATTGATCTAATATACCATAACTTGTCATATTCTATATCCTGTTCTTTGGGTGGTGCATCTGCACTCACTTCGACTCATATTATAACCAAGTCCTAAATAAACGGGAAGGTATCCAATTCCAATATCCTCGACATTTTACTTATATTGACATGATAAAACGAATGGGATAGTGCATGCTCACGGTGGGGAATCACGTGGTTTCGAGGTTGGTGAGTACCACGCATTCAAAATTTTCAAACGCACAAAAACATAATATACGAGAAACTGACACAAAACTTAGCAGTTTTACTGTTACGAGCATATGCTAGTTTATTTATGAAACAAGTTGATACCTTATTTCTTCGGAAATACTTAGTGGTTTTCTATAACATTCTGACCAAAGTTGCCAGTCGGAGGTGCGTGGAATACACCAGTCCCTTCATCTTGGAGAATCCTTCGACTGACAACTTTGGTGAGAATATTAGAACAAACAAATATGAATTTGGACATCAATGAAGTATCAGCTTTTTTGAAAAATAGTATAGCTGCCCGTGGCTGTCAAAATAATATGTAAAATATGTCATGTCTGGTCGCGTTTTAGATCGCCTCGGCCATTTTGAATACGTGATACTCATCAACTCGAAACCACGTGATTCCCCACCGTGATGCATGCTGCTCTGTCAGAAAGAACAAACGTAATTAGAATTATCAACTGAAATACAACAGATATTCTGAATTGAACTGGTGTACCTAACAACACAAAACAAAACAAAAAGAAACACTGATGGTAAGTGATATATAGGGTACATGTATAACGAACAGACTACAACATAAACTGTCCTCGATTATCACTGATTTTCAATGGCACTGTCCTCATCATCTCCGTAAAACACATTTCGCTCCATTTAATTTGGGAATCTTCCGTCCAGTCATTATTGTATAAAGGGGATATTTCTCGCAACAATGTTTGCACGGAGACTCTGTAACTTCAATGATGCATGACATTGTTCTAACAAATAGTTGCTTTCTGGCATCATTGACCATTTTGTGGCAACACTCATTAAGTAAACGTATTCCTCAAGCTCTTCTGCAAACTTACCTTCAAGAGTTCACGATGATCCCAACGATCTATATTGAAATGATTAATGTACTCGGTTTTCAAAACCTTAACTAAATCTAGCTGACACGTGTTTCTCCGATTTCAGAATTTGAGATGGTCGCAAGGGTTTATATTTGGAACTGTGATCATCTGCGTTGGCCAATTTCGAATGTGCCCCTGTATTCTTAGCTTGTTCTGTGCGATTTAATGTCGTCTTCAAAATACTGGAACTATCTGAAGCAAACTGTTTGATTCCATCGGCTGTTTGTGGTCCCTTTTCAAAGTTTGCTCGCCTCTCTGGTCTATCGCTACATTATCTTGAGTTTGTACAGAGATCTCCTATTCACTCTGAACTTTCTTCAAACCAGGATACAAGCTTTCAATATTCTTCTGTACTTCAACATAATACGACCCATATCACGCATAATTTCTCTTCTGTATTGCAAAATATTATGGAACAAAATATTCCCAGAAAAATAGGCGCAAATCAAACATATGTTCTTGTACTGCGATTGTGCCAATTAGATCTAAATACAGAGTGAGTCAGAACTGTAGTTGCACCGAACGTCCCGTGCCGAATCTCTTGTTTGAATGATTGATATTTGCCAATGAAATCAACATATTGAACTGATGTCGGGCCATATGTGACCCGCCATATCAAATCCAGTCGGAAGTCGGGATTTGTTTTACCCTGTGCCAATGCATTCTCTTATATATGCGAGTCGACAATGGGTCGCCTCGCATATATAAGAGAATGCATTGGCCTAACAATTGTTTACAATTTTAATAATTTGTTCTTGTATTCTTTAACAATTTTATAATTTCACCCATACAGAGCCCCAGACAAACATGAGCAGACGACACTCTTATATGTGCTTCTATATATGTGTGGGGCTCCCTGCAGGGTAATGGATGTTTTTTTAATTTTATGTCCTAAAAATTGTAAGAAACATTTATTTAAAAAACATGATAAAAATTGTTAGGCCAATGCATTCTCTTATATATGCGAGGCGACCTATGGTCGACTCGCATATATAAGAGAATGCATTGGCACAGGGTAAAAAAAATCCCGACTTCCGACTGGATTTGATATGGCGGGTCACATATATGAAATCCGAATCCTTTGCTGACTGAAATATGACTTCTGGTATCTGGGTGTCATTCTCCGACAAGAATCTTTCAAACAGTAGCCTTTCTAGTGCTTCCGACTATGCACTATGAACTGTCCAACACCGGTTATAATGCTTTCCAGACAAAACACCATTCAAACTCCTGCGCAGACACCTGTTTGAAACACAATGTCCCCAAAACCAGAATCTTTCAAAATACCTCCGATTAAACCAAAATTCTCCTTAATAAAATGGAAATCAATCACACAAGTGCAATTTGTCTTTGAGTGTATTCTCATTCTTGACTTTTAGTTTATTGCGGTACCTATAGTGTCGTTCAGTCGATGACCAAATAATGTGTGCAACACTTGCATCGACATAGCTTGATTCTGACCGAGGATCTGTTCTTCAACGCATTTAAGAACGGCATCATAATCGCCATTTCGATCTTTTGCAATCAGACCAAAGTTTTTAATTTCATATAATAAAGTCTTATCGTCAAGTTCATTGGCCACCTGTTTAATTGTTGACACGACCTTGTCTGTTGCCACCGTGACTGTGGTGGGATATTGATGTTTTTTTTATTACGTTTAATTCTATATTTTTGGCAAAAGTTCCATACATTCGGATACATTTTGCTCGAAAATCCTCAAGACAACCTGGGTCGTTCATAATGTGACACATTGGATGTAAAGGGAGATCTACTGTCATCAACGCTGCTAGGCGACAAATCAAGTGCTCTTTTATGAAATTGTTTTGAATGGTTGAAAACCCATAAAATTCGAGTTATTTTTTTCTTAGGCACATATATACCTAAAGACTAAGTGTGTACAGTGTGGACTGTTTACACTTGAATACATCTCTTTACGAATGCGATCACTAAAACCATACCTAGTGGTAAAATATTTCGCCAGAATAATATGAGTAATATATCTCAACTAAACGGATACTATTTACACATTGGGTCTCTGTAAATCTTATAGTATAGTCCTTGTGTCAGTTTTTGAATGCACATTCAGAGCCTTAGCCTATTTGTTTAGAAGTTATCGCATGTTATGTGCGGGCAAAATGTTTTAATTTGCGATATTTTTCGTGAACAAATACGATTTTGTTTTAGAAAAAATATATATCTTGCCTGAAATAAAACTGTCCGTTCTTCATTAAACTTATAGACAAGAGATTGTACAATATAAAACGCTTCGAATATATTTCTAAACCTAACTTGTGAATTTATATGATTTTTTAAGTGAATTAAAACATTTCGGCAAATTTTGAGAGAAACAAATGCTAAACAGGCTGTGGTATCTCTATGCCCAGCAGATCGCTGATCGCTGATCGCCTCCAATGTCATAATGCCCCTATCAGGAAATACCAGTCGCAATTTCTGCGGTCTCCGGTGGCACCTACCTCCGCCGTAGCCTGGTCTATAGGGGTTTAGATTATATATTAAACATTATATAAGTAGCTTGTATATCTCCCCTGAGTCGCACATACTTCAATGCCATGAGATTTAGTTGTACTAACATTTCTCGATATGTTTATTGTTTTATAGATGCACCAGTTTTGCAGCCCTTCTTTGGATACGTTCGGTGGCAATGGTGTGATACTTCGTATATGTGGTTTCCAAACTGAGTGATACAACATTCTAATACTGGCCTAATAATAACCATGCAAACTGCAAAACAGAACCGTGATGATATTAAAGGCACGTGCGGCCTTAATTGTCGAAAATATTCATATTTGTTCCAAACACCGTGAACAGAAAAACATTAAAACGCATACAGTTCCGTTCATATATACCATGACCACCGCGTAAACAGCATGTTATATCATAAAGACCTACTATATTTTACCTAAGCAAGAGCCTGATTGTGTTACAGAAGACAGCACAATGCTACTGGCTAATCACACACAAATGGCATAAACACTCTTTATTAGTTCCATATCAGGTATTCACCAACAAAGAACGCTCTTTATGTTTACCATCATAATATAAACAAACACCAGAAAAGTAACTTTTTACGCTTTTGTTTACATAACAATGGTCAAACTTATGACCATAACATACTGTTTATGCGATATTTCTTATTTGCATACGGACAAAGTCTATCTACATTTTGATGTTCTTTCTGTTTGTGGCGGTTTTTGACGGGTGGAGATATTTTCATAGGATACCCACCGCCAAGGCCAACCGTGTCTTTAAGCAAACTCCATGCAGCGCCCTCTTCGTTATCACTGCGATAGATCACTGCCGGAATGATGGTACTTGCTGACCGATACATCTATTTTTACCTATCGTCGGAACTATATTTAGTCACATATTATCTTATTTTGACCACCAAAAGTTTGCAATAAACAGTAATTCTTTCAGTATTGATAAGAACAATATGAGCTGAGCCAGAAATAGACAATTTTAATCCTAAAATATAAGAACTATGAAATCCTTACCAAATGACCTCAGTTGGCAGTTGTATCTCAGCGGAGCCTGGAGTTTGTAGATAGGAACGCGTCCATTTTGTTTATCTTTATTTAGAACACAAGTGATGGGACTCTATATCTGAAAGTATAGAGGTGTTGCAATTAGTTAATAGTCAATAGTTCTCTATCTCCCCCAAGTCATTTGTATATCTCTGGAGGTGTAGCAATGCCTGATAAACTGTTAAATACTGTTGCTGTAACGTAAACGTTTCTGCAAGATGGCACTGTCATCATCTCACTAACGAAAGAATAATATTGTCTTTATAGTGAATAGCATGATTGATATGCACTCATTCAATGCATGAGGTGGCACTAGTCAGAAGTCATGTCAAATTCACCGGATGTTTGCCATCTTGGTCTGCATTTGGTTCGATTGGAGCTTCTGGTGGATAATGGAGAAGCTTGGCGGTTTTCAGGTTGAGGACCGGTTATCTCAGTCGGTCCTGTGGTACGGGGTCCAGTTGATAAGTATCCAGGTGTCTGCAGTGGTGGTGTATCAGGTGGAACGAGCTTGTTGACAAGCGATGATGGTGGGATCTTCTGTGGGCTGTTAGCTTGTAGTTGACGATCGGGCAGACTGGCGGTGTCAGGAGTTGTTGGCCGGTCGTGTGGGGAGTGTGTAGTCGTAGCCATTTCAGGTTGCGTGTCCTCCGATTGTGGAGAGGAAGGTGTTGCTGGTAATGAGGGTGGTTGGGTAGATCGAGTTTGTTCAAGGCGTTCGAAGTTTCCAAAGTTGGTGGTCATCTCGCGGGCTCGACATGGTCTCAGCGAATGGTTCGTGATGTCATTCTCGATGCTCAGCCGTGGTCTCTGTGGGTACAGGGGTGTATTTACGGAGAAATTTCCTGTTTCGGAGAGTCACTCGCCCCGATCCATCAACTCGCAAAACGTACTGGTCATGTTGGCGAACTTCGATCACTTGCCCTGTTTTGTCCCATTTCCTGGGGTTTGGTCCTGTCTGATTCTGGATTCTGACTTGGTCTCCGACTACGAGGGGTGGCAGTCTTCTGGTGTGCTCAGTCCAACGTTCAGCTGCTTTGATGTGTCGGTTCCTTAGTGCCTCCTCTCTTGCATCCAAAGTTTCCTGCCATGTGGGGTGGGGTTTATAACGACCTGGGAGTACGGGGATGAAATCCTTGATGGGTCTCCCGAAGACACACATTGCCGGGGACAATTTGGTCTCTTTGTCAGGGCAGTTTCTGTATTGCAACATTGCCCGCTGGAATGAGTCAGTGTCAAGTTCACCATAAGGTCCAGTGTTGCCTGTAATCAATCGTTTCACAGTCTTCACTCCAATCTCGGCACGGCAGTTACTGTGTGTGAAGGCAACAGATGATAGACGGCGATGAACACCCCATGTTGTCAGAAATTCGCGAGTGCTAGCAGCAGTAAACTCGGGGCCGCCATCGGATGAGAGTTCATCAGGTATGCCATAGGTGACGAATGATCTCCGGAGACTGTCGATAAGCCCGGTGGCTCCTCCCGTGGTCCTTTCGACAATTGGCCAATTAGAATATCTGTCAATAATTGTCAAGTAGTTTGTCCCTTTGTATGTGAAAAAGTCGGCACATACGTACTGGAATGGATATGCTGGTTGTGTTTGTGGGGCAGGCGGCGCACTGGGCTGTGATGGTGCCATTCTGTTGCAGTGGTTGCAGCTGTTACGGATAGCAATGATAGCAGGAGTGATTCCAGGCCAGAACACGGATACTTCAGCTCTAGAGATCATTGATGAAGTACTCTGGTGAGCGGCATGAAGTGCTGCCAAGCAGTCTTTTCTGAGTGCAGGTGGCATAAGAACACGGTCTTTGTAGACAACGACTCCGTCTACTGTGTACATGTGGTCACGTAGCTTGTGGTATTCCTGGAGTGCCTCTGGGAGGTCGTGACGGAATTCTGGCATGCCCGATTCGATTATGTCGACCAATTTCACCATGTTTTTATCGCTGCTGGTAGCTGTTCGGACCTTGTCCCAAGTAATGGACTGTAGCGAATTTAGTGACGAAACTGCAGCTAGACGGACTGTGTCATCAATGTCATCATGGGTAGGTTCAGTGCGACAAAAGCCTGCGAGGAGTGTGTTGCGTGTGTCTGGACAAGAGAGCAAACTGATCAATGTCGAGTCGTTTGTGGTCAGGTCGGTGATCCCAGATATGTCATCTGGGAGGTGCATCTTTGTTGGGTGACCAGTCGGGTGACGAGAGACGGTGTCTGCAGCACGGTGCTTCACTCCTGGTACATGGCTCATGCGGAATCTGTACCGTAGGGTTTTTTCTTTTAGATTTCTGAGTCGGGTGTTTGGTATGTCATTTAATGATCTGTCCCCGAATAATTTCAGTAGTGGCTTGTGGTCTACAGCTATTATGAGGTCTTCACAGCCTAGGACGAAATAGCGGGCTTTGTCGAGGGCATCCGCGACGGCTAGAGCTTCGCCTTCCACCGGGGCATAGCGTGATTCGGCAGAATGTGTGAAGCGGCTTCCGGCAAGTGTTATTCTCCAACCAGTCGTGCAGCAGAACAGTTCTATCTTTTCGCAGTCACAGTGTTTCTGGAAGAGCCAGAAGCCTATCCCAACCTTAGACCAGTCTGTAGCGAGACAGGTGGGTTTGGATTTGTCGAAGATTCGAACTCCTTCTTGGATCTCGCTAACTATCGCTCGTTTTGATTCCATCATTAGCTCGTCGAGATTCTCGTCCCAGTGGAATGGCGTTCCCGGCTTGAGGAAGGCTCGAAAAGGTAGCATCCTCTCAGTCATGCTGAAGGCGTATGAGACCTGATTTATGAGTCCGAACCAGGAGCGAACATCTGTAATGTTTTTTGGAGTCGGAAAGTCCATAACTGCTTGGAGGAAAGTCTGGCACGGTCGTACACTGTCTGGTGTGATCTCGAAGCCCGCAAACGTAACTGTGTCCTGACCGAATATAAATTTGTCTGGGTTAAGTGTTATCCCGTTTCTGCCACAGATGTCAAGCCACTTACATGCCTGGAAGAAATTTTCCTCAAGAGTGGCGGCCCACAGTAGTGTGTCGTCAATGCATTTAGTTTTGTTTGAGACATCTGAAACTATCTCGTCGAATCGCCGGGAGTAGCCATCTCCAGATGCAATGTAACCCTGTGGTGCGACGCGGTAACGGTATCGTCCCCATGGAGTGATAAAAGTGGTAAAATGTTTGTCTTCGTCTCGAAGTGGGATGCTGTGGTAGCCATTCCATGCATCAAACACTTTTCTTAGTCCCGTGTGGCACAGATCTTGCCTGGTGGAAGGGTGACTGAGTGTGGTGGGTTTCTCGTACAGCATGTGTGTTTAGTGGCTGCATGTCAATTGTACGCCTTGGTTTGCCATTTTTCTTTGCACAGATGACCATACGGTGACACCATGTGACGGGTTCACCCACAGGCACTGGTTCGAGTACACCTATTATCACGTCTCTGTCCAGACCTGCCTTCACGTCGATTTGCCAGTGGATAGGAACCGGTACCGGAGTGTGTGTTGCAACTGGTTTGGCGTCTGGGTCGATCATAAGTCGTAACGGGGGACCCTCCATCATTGGTAGCAATTGGTGTTCACATGTATTGAAGGTGCTTGAGCTATAGTAGCCTAGCAGGTATTTCTGGAGACTCTCGCGATTTTCATCAGTAGCCGGAAATGGTAGACTTGATGGTAGGAGTGGTGGAAGTTCGCGATGTGGGCAGTTGCATGCAGATGTGATACCGCTGTCATTTCCATCGCTGGCCGCTTTGACATCACTCACGCTGTGAACCGTTTCATTGTTATGAGCCTCACCTATGGTTGGGAAGGTTTCAGTGATTATGCCGAGACTGATACATGCTTCTCTGCTGATGAAAAGTTTGTCAGAATTATCAGTCACGTAGGTGATTTGACGAGTTTCAATCTTGTTGCCAGATTTGTCCTTCCCAGAGAAGCGAAGAATAACTGCACCAAGGATGGGGATGCCTTCGTTATTGGCGGCATGCATTTTCAGTTGGACAGGTATGAGATCGCACTTTCGCAGACCGAGTCTATGAATAACCTTTATACTGGCCAGGCAACTTTGACAACCAGTATCTGCCATACAAGGGATGACGACAGTCCTGGGCGTGGAGGTAAGCTCGAATTCAAATCGCCTGTAGTCATCACAATGAGCTGTCACAGTAAGGTTGACGAACGGCTGTGGTTTGGATGTTTGTTTCACCCAAGTGTCGTGCATTTGGTTGTAGAGGTGGTGGTTGAGAGTTATACCAGGGCCACAGTAATTGTCAACAGCGGTACGAAGCGTGCACAGTTGGTCGAATATGGCACCTTCATAATCGACATGTGATCTGGATGTCACCTTGGGTTTTGGTTTGTTTCTGCTCCTGCACATGCTGTCCGCGTGATGATCCTTGCCGCAGTGGTTACAAGTGTGGCCACATGCAGCACACTCCTTATGTCTGACCTTGGCGATGGAACGGGCTCCATGTCCTTTGTTTCCACAGTATGTGCATAACTCGAACCTATTCACAGTGTCCCGCTGGTTTCGATCCTTTGTGGCTGCATTCTTGTCGCGCTTGTATGAGCTGCTAGCTGCCTCAGCGCCGTGACTCTGAGGGTCGAGAAGACGAGACACGGAGCGTTTGCCTGATTCTTTCGCCTCAACGAATTTAAAAACCTCCTCTAATGTCATGTCCTGAAGTTTGTCGCCAAGTAAGTCGAGTTGGATTTCTGAGTCAGCCAGGCCTCGGGTCAGCACATCGCGCAACACAGAGTCTGTATAATTCAAGTCCTGTGTGCAATTGGGACACTTAATTATGAATTTGCATATCCCAGCTTGACCGCAGAGACGAGCACCGAAGGAGCGAATTAGTTCATCACGATCCTGGCGCATGTTGTGAAGAGTTACGCGGGCCACCATGGTGTTCTCTTCCCTTACAGCAAGTGTTTTTATGGTCTGCAGGACGTCTGCTTCTGTCTTATTTATTAATGTTCCACCCGCAGTTCGTGTCAGATCTTTTCGCAACTGTTCATCGCAGCACTCTAACAATTGAATCACTCTGTCCTTGCCTTTCACTTTAGTTGCTTCGACGTAGTCGTTCCATCGTGATGTGAAGTAAGACCAGTCCTCGCTCGTGCGGCGGAAGATATTGTTGGTCGTTTCACTTTCTCGATTTTAGCTGTAGCAGCATTTGCAGCGATTGGGCTGTGGATGGTGGCATGAGTTGTGATGAGTGCTGCCGCTACAACTGCATCCACGTCAGGTGTTGTGTAGTCACAGTTATCGATGGGGCAGTCTATGGCCGGCATGGTAATACGAATGTAGCAGATTTATCGAAACAGTTGGCTATCAGTGAAGAATGTCTGACACTGGATTCTCGAATTGCTGAGATACTAGTAGAGTCCCGTCATAGATAGGAACGCGTCCATTTTGTTTATCTTTATTTAGAACACAAGTGATGGGACTCTATATCTGACAGTATAGAGGTGTTGCAATTAGTTAATAGTCAATAGTTCTCTAGTTTGGATATCTATACCAAAAGAACAAAATGTACTGTTTGAAATGCTAATTACCCTGTCATTTGAACCTTGATTCCGGGCCACCGTGCACTAGTCGAGTCGTTCACTCGGGGATCGTTTGACTTTAATGTTACAATATTTGAATTTCCTCGACAAGATAAACAATGTCCACATAGTCATAAAAATGTGCACGTTTTATGCAATCTGACAGACAAGCTTGTCGAGTCGTATATCCACTGAGTGTGTGCATTCTAAACATGGATATAGTTTACTGTTTGATCTGTTTGCACTTCAGATGACGTTAATTGACTAAATCTATGCGTTCATACACTGCATTTGCCTGGAAACTTCCCACTGTTTGTTTATAAACTTTGGAATTATTAATAACTAGCAGGTTTACCATGCGTTGCACAGGTTAAAGGGATGTGAAACCCACTGATGTAGATATTTTGTGGCGACAGAGGATACTCTTGCTCAAAGTGTTACACGTATACTCATAAATTGTATATCCAAATACATTCTTGTACATGGATTATAAGTCGTGCATGGCTCATCTTGTCGGAGTGATTGTCATTAATTGCTAATTATTCTCAGTTTAAAATAAATGTTGATATATATCAGCTGCATGTGCCCGACACAGAGCGAGATTTTACATTGTTTGTGTTAAGTTCTGAGTCTGTTCTAATAAAATGAAAGAAATTCCATGTAAAGTGCAGAGATGTACTCTTGTCAGATACCAGTGTTGGAGGACCCTGAAAAGTATATAAACTATATTTGGTTGCACACTGTGACCAATATTTTTTAACAGGCCTCCTATACATTACCACATCACTTGACATATCGTATCTTTGAATTTGAAATATCTTGAATGGGACACTCAATTGTGTTACTACATGAGCCATTCTAACATGCCATCCTCTGGTGGCTCAAAGTCCCTCAAGAATATTTGTATCTCTTAATTCGTTCTTCTGTTTATCTGTCTTTGCAATTTCACTATATTAATGTCCTAATTCCCGCCCCATATAGATATGACAGTTGAGAAGATATAAATGTTCAAGTGGCTTAATTAAGTCACCATAAATTTGTTGAGGTTGTGAAATATGAATGCCATAAACTCATTAGAACGGATATGACTATATATAACTTTGGTTGATATCGGCGACCTAATTGTCTTATGAATGTTGGTGTCCGTCCTCACTCCATCCCTGACCCAAACGGCACCAAATGTGGCGTCTTTAACCCACATGATTTGATTCCTCGTATCATTGCAGAAGAACGCGTATGAATTTGGTGGAAATTGGTGCTAAACATATCTGTATCAGCTTTGATGCGTCCCCTCCCCATTCATGACTCGAACGGCGCCACTTTTGACATCTTCAGACCACACAATTATACTCCTGATAGCATGGAGATGATAATGTGTAAGTTTTGTGGCAATCGGCAACTAAACAAATTTGGTGCCTTTAAATCACACGATTAGTTTCCTCGTATCATGGAAAAGAATATATATAAATTTGGTTGAAATCGACGCTAAGAATGGATTTTTAAAATCGATTTCGGTGTCCCTCGTCCCATTCGTGCACCCCTGACTCAAACGGCGCCATATCATGGAGATGATTATGTATACTTCTGGTAGAAATGCGGCGTAAATTTATTTTTGCTGCCCCTCCTTCTTTTCTGCCCCGACACCAACAGTCTCACTTTAGAACAGTTTAACCCGCACAATTATCTTCCTCGTAAAAGTTAAACATGTTAGACTTATTTGGTGCCATCTAGATGGTACGCCCCCCGTGAAGTTACATAGAACAAACAGACATCCGAAAATATAGGCACCAAATGCGGCGTCGTTAACCCACACGATTTGATTCCTCAGATCATAGAAGGACGTATCAATTTGGTGGAAATCAGCTCCAAACATATTGTTATCAGTTTTGGTGACCCTCCATGACTGAAGTGGCGCCACTTTTGACATATTTAATCTCAATTAAGAGTCATTATGAAGATGACTTTATAAAACATTGTGGAAATTGGCATATATATATACGAAGTCGCAGTTATCACCCTTTCGATTAACTCAGGGTACCAATTCCGAAATATGATCCTAACCTCTCATGGAACGTGATTCTGCGATCGAATATCAATCCGATTCAATCGATATCTAATCGTGAACCCCGATTAAGTAGCTTTAGCTATCGAATTAAACCAAAGACTTCCCCCAATTAAAAACTAAAAGATATAGAGTTATTCTCCTTCCATTGAGAATAATTGACTGGCAGTAAAGTCCAGATCAAAACTAAGCACAGAGCACACGTCGGTATAGCTCGACAAAAACATTATGTTCACAGTTTATTCGACCGGATAAGTTGATTTAAGGATTAACTGTCATGTGGACTGTTTTTATGGAGATGTAACCGTGAGGTAAGTGTCATAACTTGTGTAAAACCCGAAGTGTTTTACATAAAAGTTATGACCACTTACCTCACGGTTACATCTCCATAAAAACAGCCCACATGACAGTTAATCCTTATATTTATATACATTTAGCGAAAAAGCCACTTTTGTAAATGTATTTAAATCGAAAAGTGTATATTGACAAAACCAGCCCAAAATATTCCATAGCACCCGACCAGAAACCAGCTGAGAACAATTTCAAAACGAGGCTCTTTATATTGAAACCTGATGATTTATTAAGTCAATCCTGCGCGAGTGCAAATGCGCCCAAAACATTACGCGTTCTTCTTCTCCAAAATCAACGACGCGTCGATGTAATTATGGTTGCAATTATGACCCTCTTGCGCGTTCAACGAGAATGCAACTAGTCACGTGGGCGCCGACTAATCGGAATGCTGGATTTAGTGATAATCACACTCAGTATGTAAATATAATACAATGACTTAGAGACCCTCTTTCAAATGGTATATAATATAGAATATGTTGTATATAATGTGATCTGAATGTGAGCTGGGTATCCGAAAATTAAGTGGACCTTTTTTTTAAAAGCGACCACTTCGCGTTTAGAATAGACGATCTTTATTATAGGTGTAAATATAGATTATGAGTGTTACACACAAATGCCATCATTACAAGATCTCTACTCCGGCTACGTTCGTAACGATCATACTCCACCAGTTTAAAACCTGTGAACATTTGATGTTCTGACGGGGAACTTTACAACATAGACAAAACACAACGCCGGTAATATATCTCTTAACTAGTACATGTTCCTTAATAATAGTAGGTTAATGTCCCAGCTCTAGATTGCATGATTAGACGAATTTTGTGAGCCGATTTTCCTTTGCGTCGTTTATAATCATGGAATTTTTACCGGGCAATTAATTCAATGTTTATTGCGAAATCGACCCACAAACGTCACTTATATCATGCAATGTCGAGCTGATACCACCCCTACTGTGAAATAGATGAAGGAACAGGTATTAACAAATAAATATATTGATAATATTCCCTGCGTTGTTTATAAAGTTCCACGCCATGCAAAACATAAACAAAATTCACATGTTCTGAACTGGTGGAATATGATCTCTGTGTGGGTTCAGTCAGAGTACTAATATATTCGTGACGTGACCTATATGGCCGATCCGGCGTTCCATACTGCTCTGTACTTTGTTTTCCAGTTTCTTCACGATGTCTCCGCACCAGAAGCTGTTCGTCACTCTGAGAAATAAATCCACTGACCAGTTACGAGAGAGCGAGACACTGAAGAGGCATGCACTGAAAGCTGCCGGAGGTATCACATCTATGGTCAACTGCCTCGACAACGCAGATGCTCTGGAAATGCTCATACGAGAAAATGCAAAGTTTCATCAAACCAAGAAAGTCAAGGGAGCTTATTTCAAGGTGGGTGATAATCGTTCCACCTGTTTTATATAAAGATGCATAATCCGAATTAACGCTTCCAGATTACTATTTCTTTGGCTTCGGAAGTAAAAAGTATCTGAATCGAGTCGAGGAACCCACCCATCAAGCTCAGAGTGATCCGAAATCGATTTTTGAAATTTGTTTTTTCCCCGAGATATTTTATTTTTGGCGGCCTGGCAAATATTCGTCAAGCCGACGGTCTCGGACCAAATTGCGGATGAAGATGGATAACTCCAAAATCAAGTGGCTTTGTGTGTTAGATATTTAACAATCCGGCCAAATTTCGTTGAACAAAATGTTGGAAATATAACGTTTTGGGGGGGGGGGAATTTGGGCAATGTTCTACTATAGTTGACTGTGGTTAGCATTATTTTTGGGCAATTATCGATTCTGATAACAGAAGCGGCATTTTTTTTTTTAAATGTTGTTGTTGTTGTTGGAATCTGATGTTATGGGGACCATCGAAACGGATTGAATACCTATTTATAAACCTTTCTATACTAAATACTGTAGTCCAGAAGATCCAAATTAAGGAAATAAATACCATTGAATAGTTTTTTTGAACTGGTGCGACATAACTTGATGATATCACAGACACTAAACTAAAAGTCCCCGAACATCAGTGGTGATCATTTTGAGTTATGCGACATTTTTGGTAGCCACGCGATTCCACAAAACTTAATACACAAAGTATCGAAGACTCATGGAATATAAGCTGCCGTGTTGTATAGTTCACATATCTAGTATTTCCTTGTGTTAATAATATATGTATACAAGTGGTTATATAAACCTGAATTTCAAGCAGATAAGGGTCCCAGTCGTATGTCAGATGAACAAACTAATTAAATTTATTTTTCACACTGTATTTTCAAACAAGCCCCTGTCGTCAAAGACTTGCATTTCATACATCTTTTCGGCCTTTGTTTAGTCTTAATAATTACTCTGGTCTTGTCGCCACGCACCAATATAATACAGAACATACTTGGTTCAATATTTGTACCCAGAATCTCCAAAATAGTTAACCATCCCCAAAATTCTGAATATTTCATAACAGTTTTAGTCATCTCGCTATTGTTTAGGCCCTTCACGGACTATGGAACCAGTTTTTGTTTGATAGTGAGCACTTTTTGATGAGGAATGTATTGATCCCATCCATTGTTTGTATAAATATGGCCGAATTCCTATTTAAGAGTCAATTTTGGAGTTTAGCCCTCTTTTCAAGAACTTGTGCACCTAATTGTAATTTACTTATATATCTACATGGTAACCACATACATACCTCATTTCTATTATGTTCTATAGCATTCTAGGATGGGGTTGTCCATCACGGAGCACCTTGTTCCCGGAAAATAAGCAACTACAAAATAGCCAAAAATTTACCGAAACCAACAATTTCAGAATATAAGATACTTGTTAACGTGGAAACTGTGCCAGCTTTTCATAGCGTGATTATGTGATTTAATCATCAACTAGACAGATATCACATGGATCAATGTATATCCACACAATCCATATGCATATAGTTGAGATCTCAGAATGACAATTTGGAGGTTTTTGCGATGAACTCATAAAACACATAAAATACATTTCCCATTCAAATTTTTCTATCCAAATGCTTTATACGAGTCTGACCACTTGTTGGTTCAAATGAAGCTAATTTGAAATGGCAACCCATATGGACTCCATAAATTAGAAATATAAATTATAGATTAAATATCACACAACAATGCATGATATGTTTTCAAATCCTTATAATTTGCCGCCATAAAATTTTAGTTTTCGAACTTTGGCAAACTATTCAACAAGCCAATAAACTTTGCTCGATTGTGTAGTTGCAGAGTTGTGATATTGGTATTGGTGGCATCTTCTAGTCTTTACTCTGTGTGCTACCTTGAACATGTTGCAGTAGTGCATTCAGAATAAGAAACTGGGCAAATTTATTTTGAAATGTATGTATGTATATACCTGCCAAAAATCAACAAAATATTAATGTTTCATTCTCGAATCCTTCACATGACAGGAATAGGAAACCCGGAAAAAAGGGTCACCCCAAAAGTATGAATTGTTCGTTTTCGTAACATCAACGCGTTACAGTTATGATAGTGGGGTTATCTGAATTGTTATACAACTATCGAGTTAAGATTCAATATTAGCAATGTAGGAAGGACAATACAATGGTATGGAATTGCAAAGACACCATGAATCCATTCCACATGGAAACAACCAACCGTTCGTGAGTGACTGAAAAGGTCACACAATATAGTAGATGTATTATCCATGTTCATCACTTTATTATTTATAATAACGTCCTGTGTTATATTTGAGTCACGGTTACTAGCCTGGACAGATCCACCATTCACAAAATTTAATATACACTTTACTACATGTATAGCATTAACTCATGGGGACCAATGATAGTAGTGAATACTAGTACAACAGAAACTTGTTATCAATTTATCCAACCACACAAACACAGAATATGCAGTCTCATCGTATAGAAGTCAGGTCGATACAGGCGGATACTTTAAATGGGGACTGTATACCCTAAATCCGGCCATTTATGGGACCATCTCCTTTTGTACTCAACAGAATATTTGCAACAAATGAATGAATTTGAGCCATACATGAGTGAAAAATACACTTATGTGCTCTGTGAACGATGCAAACAACAGGGTAATTATGAAAATGACCTTTTTTGTGGATTGCGAGGTTACCCAACCACAATGGAAATTTTTATCGTTAGATATGACTCGAGTCATAAATTCATTTTCATTATAATTGCCATGTTATTTGCATCGTTCATAGCGCACATGAGTGTATTTTCCACTAATTCATTGCTCAAATTCATTCATTTGTTGCATATATTCTGTTTAGTATAAAAAGGAGATAGTCCCATAAATGGCCGATTTATGTGTACAGTACCGCTTAAAATGATGTGGAACACTGCGCTCACGTTAGCACATACTATATCTACATTGTGACAACTGGGCCTTAAAGGCCCACTTAATTTTCGAACCCCCAGATTACTTTATATAAAATATATGCCATATTATATACCATTTGAAAGGGGAAGCTCCAAAAACATTGTATTATCGACCTATCCGGTGTAATAAACTGTGGACATGTTGTTTTTGTTGAGTTTTGTCATCAAGATTGAAGGAAAAATCAGTATTATTTTCAATGCAGGGGGAATAACTCTATAAAATATAGAGTTCTTCCCCTTTCATTGAAAAAGTTTGAACTCTGTTGCATTCTGGGTTCCAGAGGGGGAGTCTTCAGCAGTTTTCTATTTCTCTGTGGGCATCTTCTGAGAAACAGATGGTTCCAATGGTGATGAATTATAGTATTTTAATCATATTTTAAGGCATATATTGTTATTAAAACCGTATATCAAGTCACTATAACAAAATAATTGGCGACTCGAATATTAAGTGGGCCTTTAAGGTTACACAATCAATGCCCAGAATCACAAGTTGATGTTTGTCTTTCCTGTTTGTTCTCACACCCACGACTGTTGCAGAAGCAGACAAGAGTCTTTCATTATCGCCATAATTTATGGTGCTAAATACTTCGGTTCTCTGAATAATTCATGCCGGTTTGTCAGTTTCCTATTGGGGCTGGTTGTTTCCTGGTTCAATGGGATAACTTTTCAGTGAAATAATTTGTGGTGCCTTCAAGTTATGAAAGGAATAGCAGGGATTATCCCACTAGTTGATAAAGGGGACTATGCGCCTGCCATTTGGGAATCAGTGAACCAGTTTTCAAGCAGGTGAATCACTTAAAATATATAGCACAAGTTTCCTTTGGCGTAAACCAGCTGATATATGTGAACCGCCATAACAAATCCAGTCGTAAGTCGGGATTTTTTACCCTGTACCAATGCATTCTCTTATATATGCCAGTCGACCATAGGTCGCCTCGCATATATAAGAGAATGCATTGGCCTAACAATTTTTTATCATTTTTTTAAAATAAATGTTTCTTACAATTTTTAGGACATAAAATAAAAAACATTCATTACCCTGCAGGGAGCCCCACACATATATAGAAGCATATAGAAGAGTGTCGTCTGCTCATGTTTGTCTGGGGCTCTGTATGGGTGAAATTATAAAATTGTTAAAGAATACAAGAACAAACTAGAATGCACTCCCTGGAGCTGCCTATGCTTGCGCCCATCACACATTCGGCATGTGTTGCGGTGTCTTACCAACAGCAGTTTGAATCATGGGTGCTGGCCCCTCGTTTGAGAGAGATCGATAACAAAATTCTAGATATCAAATCTCAGTTCATCCATCGCTGAAATAGTTGTGTGTACGGACATAATATCTCTATTATCTCAAGTTGATATATTACACTATTAAAGTATTATAAATGCTAGTCTTAGTAATACGTACGAGTTGTTTGACATATTTATAGAACATTATAGACATCGTTCATATAAAAATACGAAACGAAGTTGTTGACAGATGGAATAGCCAGTCCGTGTAACACGAGTCTCAGGTGTCTGGACATAGACGCAATCATGTCTGGTGTTTTGCGCGCCCATGTAGCTCGTGACGTCCTGATGTGCGTCATGACGTCATGGCATCTTGGTCGGTTTCCAGAAAGAAATCATTCAAAATTGTTAATTTATGAACGATTTATTACCAAAATAAAACCAGATGACGATGCAAATTAAGTATATATCTTGATTTAAATTACAATTGATGCAACCATTTCATATTTTGCGTGTCCATTATTTACAGTATGTACTTCCGGTATGACGTAACATGTTCGCGGAAGGACAGACAACAGACAAAGATCCGAACCGAAAACATTACTTGCGTCCAGCATGGACTGGCGCAAGTAATTATTAACATTGTAAAAAATTGTTAGGCCAATGCATTCTCTTATGTATGCGAGGCGACCTATGGTTGACTCGCATATATAAGAGAATGCATTGGGATCCATTGGCACAGGGTTAAAAAAAAATCCCGACTTACGACTGGATTTGATATGGCGGGTCACATATAAGGTGTGATAGTTATAACAACAACTGTCAGTAAAGTATGAAAAGCAATGTGTGAGAATTGAATTGAATTGAATTGTTTATTAGCAAAGTCAACATCTAAGTTGCAACATGCCATACAACGTATTTACACAACATTATACAAACAATACACAACATACATATACATCAATAAATGAGTTCATCATATTATATGATATTGATAATAAATACAAATAATGCTAATACATTTGGGAATATGTTTTCTGAAATGGTTTAATTCATATAATATTTACATTATATATAATACTAGAAGGTGACCCGACTTCGTCCGGGCTATTAAAAAACCAAATTTCTCCACCCGTTTCATAGATCTGGTCTGCGCATGCGCGAAGCTGGTGTCGCACGTGCTCGGCGACCCGATAAAATTCGTATCCGGGGCAAGATACATTCACATACCAAATTTAAAGTCAATATCTCAACCCGTTTTCGAGATCTCGTCTGCGCATGCGCGAAGCTGGCGTCGCACGTGCTCGGCGACCCGATAAAATTCGTATCCGGGGCAAGATACATTCACATACCAAATTTCAAGTCGATAGCTACACCCGTTTCCGAGATATATAGCCCAATGTCATTTGCGGATACCTCGGCCGGTGATGAGTTAACGCGACACAGTCAAATGCATCGGCAGGGTGAGAGTTAACGTAATCTAACTTTATGACCTCTGACGACGTCATAGAAATTACGCATTGATTTTATCCCGATAAAAGCATTGTACCACTTGTACCTAATAATTGAGGCAGATAACTAAAACGGATACATACATATTATATATCGTTGGAAAGATGAAGCCACACAGATTCTAACAGTGCAAATTATATGACTGGCAATTTATTATTCGCGCTATATCGAATCGATTTGTGAGCACCGAACTGAAATATATTAGCGCAAAAACGGCGTAAAAATAGATTTGACCTCCGCACGTGAAAAGTTGACCTCGCACGGACAAATAAATATGCCTATGTTCGTCTCCGGCCGAAAATACCCTAAAATACCAAATTTCATCGAAATTGGCTTAGTCGTTTTGGAGTCCATCGATTTCAAACACACAAACAAACACACACACAAACAAACACATACACACACAGATCTTTCAAAATATATAATAGACTAGAAGGTGACCCGACTTCGTCCGGGCTATTAAAAAACCAAATTTCTCCACCCGTTTCATAGATCTGGTCTGCGCATGCGCGAAGCTGGTGTCGCACGTGCTCGGCGACCCGATAAAATTCGTATCCGGGGCAAGATACATTCACATACCAAATTTAAAGTCAATATCTCAACCCGTTTTCGAGATCTCGTCTGCGCATGCGCGAAGCTGGCGTCGCACGTGCTCGGCGACCCGATAAAATTCGTATCCGGGGCAAGATACATTCACATACCAAATTTCAAGTCGATAGCTACACCCGTTTCCGAGATATATAGCCCAATGTCATTTGCGGATACCTCGGCCGGTGATGAGTTAACGCGACACAGTCAAATGCATCGGCAGGGTGAGAGTTAACGTAATCTAACTTTATGACCTCTGACGACGTCATAGAAATTACGCATTGATTTTATCCCGATAAAAGCATTGTACCACTTGTACCTAATAATTGAGGCAGATAACTAAAACGGATACATACATATTATATATCGTTGGAAAGATGAAGCCACACAGATTCTAACAGTGCAAATTATATGACTGGCAATTTATTATTCGCGCTATATCGAATCGATTTGTGAGCACCGAACTGAAATATATTAGCGCAAAAACGGCGTAAAAATAGATTTGACCTCCGCACGTGAAAAGTTGACCTCGCACGGACAAATAAATATGCCTATGTTCGTCTCCGGCCGAAAATACCCTAAAATACCAAATTTCATCGAAATTGGCTTAGTCGTTTTGGAGTCCATCGATTTCAAACACACAAACAAACACACACACAAACAAACACATACACACACAGATCTTTCAAAATATATAATAGATATAGAGGATCTCACATGAGTTTCTATTTTATACGGAATTTATCAACCGAGTTCACTAAATTCGATTTGAGCCGAGGTTTACCGAGGCTCAAATAGAATTTAGAGGACGAGGTTGATAAATTACGTATAAAATAGGACGAGTGTGAGATACCTTTTATCACATGATCAAATAAACCCGAAGCAACGCGCAATTTTCATCGAAAACAACAATCATAAACTACAGCGATCGCAAGTTATTTGAAGAACGCCGTGACGTCATCGCACGCGCTGATATTAAACGTGTCTATTACCGATAATTATGAAACTGCTTTTATGACCAAATTATGTGATAAAATGTAATACTTGCTTCATGGTAACTTTATAAACGCTAATTTTAAGAAAATGCTCACTCTTTTCAATACACTTATGTTAAGCAGTGACAGCAGTCTGTAGAATTTATTTCTGTTAGGGTTTTCCCAGTAATACTTCGGTATATAGGTTTCTCGCAGATCGTTAAGTTCAGTACACAAAATAACAAAATGGTATTCATCACATACATTTTCGCCACATAACGGGCATTTCGTGTCTTTACATGTACTTTTATTCCATCTGCATTGCTCTATCGGTAGTCTGTGATTGGCTGTTCTAAATTTCAGTAAATACGTAGCTAGATGAGATGGCATATATACTAAGTATCGGCTCAATCTGACAGAATCCTTTATGTTTCGATAAAATATGGCACGGCTTGAAATAGACATATTTAGCATGCCGAAGAGGCAGCATGTGTGTTGCTCTATTAATTTCGCTTTCATGTCTGTCTTGCTTAGTGGTGACTGATTCTGCCACGCACTTTCCATATTTACTTCTCGCAGAGTTTCTTTGATAAACGAAATCCATTTAATCTTGTTTTGTAGTATGGCATCACCATCATTGAGATATCTGAGTAGAAGGAATACATTTTTAGCTAATTCTGATCCTTCGTGCGATACTAGTTTTGACCAATATGATATGGCTCGGCACTTAATTTCGATCATTACGGGGTATCTTCCCAATTCTGCATATACCATGTAGTTTGGTGTGCTAGACTTCATTGTTGTGATAATTTTGCAGAATTTAAGATGTATGGTCTCCAAAATTTGAGTTTTCTCGAAACACCAAACTTCACCACCATACAGCATAATCGGCATAATCATAGAGTCAAACAATTTAAACATAATATCTAGAGGCAGCTGCAGCTTTCTTGTTCTATTCAAAAGGCCATACATGGCTCTCGTTACTGTATTCTGGGTCTGTTTAATCGATTGACAGAATCTACCATTGTAAAAGAATTTAATACCGAGGTATTTAAATTCTTTTAGAATTTGTATTTCTTGGCCCCGATAAGTGAATATTGGTAAGTTCTTTGACAATTTGTTAGTAAAAATTACCATTTTCGTTTTAACTGTATTTACTTGGAGGTTCCATGCCTCGGCATAATCTGCGAATGCTGAAAGTGCACGATGCATATTGTCCTCCGAGTCTGAGAGGATCACGGTATCGTCTGCGTATAATAAACACAATATATTTATAAAACATCCAATATGTTCAAAATATTTCTCATCAAAATAGTTCAAGTTTGAGATTGCGCAGTCGCTCAGAAAACTTTGTATATCATTCACAAACAAAGAAAATAAAAGAGGTGACATTGGTTCACCTTGAAATAAGCCAATCTGGCTAATAAAGAAGTCTGATTGCGAATTATTGTTTTTCACACATAATTTTATATTGTCGTACATGCTTCGTATTACCTGTAGTATCTTACCGTTTATATCTGCTTGCATAAGTTTCAACCATAGAGCATCTCTCCATACAGTATCAAATGCTTTGCGGAAGTCAATAAAAGTACAAAATATCTTTCTTCCGCTCTGCAGGTATACGTTTATTAGAGCATGTAGAATAAATATATTATCTATTGTTGAGTGACCCTTGCGAAAACCTGTCTGAATTTTATTTATCAGGTCATTGTCTTCTGCAAATGACGATATTCGATTATTAATAACGGATGTAAAAAGTTTAGCAAAACAACTTAGAAGGGTGATTCCTCTATATGATTCCGGTACATTTGGGTCCCCGGATCCTTTGAGGATGGGTTTTATCATCCCAACAGCCCATTGTTTTGGAAAATGCCCACTACTCAAAATGAGATTAAAAAAGCGGACATAAATGCTCATCATTTCACCAAACGATTCTTTGATATATTCGTTCAATATTTGATCCGCCCCTACTGCCTTGCCGTTCTTGAGCTTGCTTACGGCACTAACAATCTCTTCTTGTGTTATAGGTCTATTTAGATGCGACTCGTAATGTTCGTTGAAGTCCATATTTACATAGTCAGAAACATTCGATTCATCATTACAGTCGTTTAGGTTTAAATCTTTAAAGTACTCCTCGAATTGTTCTATTGTGACGTTTCCTCTGCATTTTTTTGGCTGGTTGTCGGAACACATTTTGTCAAGTCTGTCCCAGAATGACTTACCTGAATACTTAGATGCATCTCGAAGTTCTGAAACCTGCTTTACTCTCATTTCTTTAATTTTTCTATCCATAACCCCTCTATACTTCGCGCAAGATTGTTTCATTTTATCCTTATCTATAATAGATTTTGTTGTATTGTACTCGCGCTTTGAACGGTTGAATTGATTTCTCAGTGTCCGACACTCCCTATCGAACCAGGCTTTGTCTTTGCGCATATAATCCCGCGTTTTGTTTTGGGGTTTATAAGTTCCCAGTGTACGATCGGCCGCCGTTTTTATTGTTCTCGTTATGTGTCCACATATATCATCAATATTTGTTTGGGATAAACAACTGTTTTTTTCCAAATCATTAAGTTCACCAACAATAAGCTTAATGTCGTCGCAATTAATATTTCTGGATAACATTCTCCCTGTCTGTGGGTCCCATCGTTTCGTTTTTATCATTTGTTCGCCAACAGTGGGGTTCTCGTTGGTGAAATTATTTGGTATATATCGATTAGGGAAATCAAATTTTAACACCAAGTCTATAGCTCCATGTATATCGGAGAATAAAGAACAGTGATCATGTATTTTGAAGTTTTTGATCTTGCTCAAAAGGCGTTTCGTTCCTAGTGCATAATCGATTACTGTGCGATCAGATGACGTAAATTTTCCGTATTTATCCTCACCGAACCTCCCATTGGCGATGAATAATTTCATAAATCTACATAAACTCAAAAGTTTATAACCATAGGAGTTCACCTTACCTTTATCTTGAGATATTCGATTTGGGACCTGAAATGTCTTATCAAAATCATCATCATTACATTCATCAACATAATATTCATCTTCTATACACGACAAAAATTCATTAACCGTGTTACAAACATTTGTATTTTCAAAAATATGGTATATGTCCCCCCTGTCATGGTTGGGGCCAACGTCACTGACGTTGTTTGTTCGTGAATTAAAATCCCCCGTTAAAAGCAGTAGATCATTTTTTTTTTTTCGAAATTTCCTGATATCATCTTCAAGTTTCAAGTTCCAGTCATCATTCGCATAACGCGTTCCTGTTGGTGGTATATAGACTGCCCCCAATAGAAGGGACGAAGATTGTTTATCACTGGCGTCAATGCGTATCCATGCGACATTACAGTTGTCCGATTTTAAAGGAACAACGTGCTGAAATAAATCAATCTTTGTCGCTATCAAAATTCCACCTGATCGTGTACCATTAGCAATATGTTTTCCCTTTACACCACAAATTTCAAAACCAGGTATAATTATTTGGTCTTCTAAAAAGCATTTCGTTTCTGAGAAACATAATATGTCATAATTTTTTATCAGATCATGAAATTCTTTATATTGCAGCCTTTTTTCTAGTCCACACACATTCAAAGTCAGTATATTCAGAAAACGCGTTTCTGGTTCATGGGAGATTACTCCACGAACACACATAGGCTGTCGGCTTAACACCGCTGGTATCTGAACCATGGGTTTACTGGTCAAGCTAATTGTTTCTACAAAGTAATTGTCATTACCAATGCTAGTGGGCGCGTATACTGTATCACATCAACTAATCACTTCCAATTGTCAGAATTTGAAGTCAATTTTGAGGATAATTATATACTGAAATCAATCACCTTGATAAACTGGGAAATTTAAGATTAGAAATTGGGAAAAATAAATTGCTTTTGGCATTAGGACAGACGCCTGTATTCGACATTTTATGAACATGTTGTGACCCTTCCACCTGATTTCGGTTAACGTAGAGTTTTATCTTCTTTTTTTTCTTCTTTTCTACAGGACCTTGGAGATGCTGTTATTGCGACGTTTAAGCAGCAGCTTGGTGACCAATTCACTTCGAGTGACAAGGAAGCATTCTATCTCATGTTCGAGTATCTGACAAAACTGTCGTGTGAGGAAGAAGTAGCAGCCTAGTTTAACCTAGATTAACTCAGGATAGTTCTCTCCCAGATCAGAAAACGGTTAAGGCGACTCGTTATATGACTGTTAGCGTTAGGTACCGCGTTCCGGGGATCAAAATAGTCGATACATATATTAAACTATCTGAATCAGGTTTTTTATTAAAATGTATGAAACTATAGCTTAAACATGGCCTTTATTCAGCGTCGTTGAACTTAGGCAGAGCCTTTATTCAGATGTGGCCCCTTTGTGAGCTTTGTGCACATTTTGATCTTTTGGAGTAATTAAATTTAAATAAAATTAATTTGTTTTAAATAAAAAAAATTGAATAATCAACGCAGTTATTATCATCCGCCAGGGTAACCAGAGTTACCACACCAATTTTTTTTTTAATCGGTCCAAGGGTCTGGTATAAAAATCGCGAACGGACAGACTGGCAGACCCTACTATACTCTGTTATATTATATAGATATAAATATATCGACCCAAGCGTGTGAACTGGTTAAAGATGGTCTATCTCTTTGTAAACATGTTTTATATAGTTATCGGGGTGTAAAATATTAGATATGAATCGAATACCCCTGACCGGAAATGCTTCTATCGATTAATATTGATTATAATTCGAATATGTTCTGGTCTAAACACGTATGGTTGTATAGCTAACGAATAATAGTGGTTGCTGTTAACAGAGACCAGAAATTTGATTGCGTAATTTTGTCACAAATAAACGTTAATTAGACTCATTATCGCTTATAACTATGTAATAAAACAATACAAACAATTCAATCTGAGTGAGACATTTGACGTTAGGGGCATAGCTGTGGAAACACCCTAATCATCTCTATCGCTATGCATGGTACCACCTGAATGGTCTGTTCTAAAAATAGAACAATAAAGTGCCCCACTTAATCATCTCATTTTATAATAAAATATTCGAAATAAAATCAATAGTAATTGATAGTTGTAAGCGTTTCCGGACATGGGTCTTCAATTCATATTTATTATATTATATTATACCCACGAAACTATTTCAAAATTGTTATATGAAGAGATAATCCATCTTTAACGTTATTGCATGAGTATATTGTGAAGCGATGGTACAATGAAAACCTGATGTTCGAGTTGTATACCTCGTGGCATGAAAAACGAGTGCAATTACTAGTTAACCAGTTCACATCACTGTTTCCTATTATGATGTATTGCACATCGCGGAGGCTGCAGAATACAGAATACTAAAATTGATATTGGTATTTTGCCTTATTTAAGTGAAGAATGCGATTTAAATTTTAGATTTAGGGCGCGTACACATGGCGGGCAAGAAAATATCAGGTATGCCCCATGTGACTTACTTGACCAATGAAATAAATAATACCGGAAAACATCCGACGAAGACAGCGTGCTGATATTTTATCACCAGTTGGTGATATGTGTTCACCTTGATTGGTGGCCATCGGTATCCGTTAACTAATCTCTAGAAGGGACACGCTGGTAACCGTTCACGCACTCGATGTATGATCCATCAATATTATCGCCTGTTTCAACAATTGACTTCGTAATTCCATTTTGGATTGTTTGACATAATCGCTGAGCTATTATATGGATATGTGTGGAGACATATATCTTTTGAAGGTTTCCGCTGACGGAGGATGTCCGTGGATTTCCAACTGCATGCACCCCCTCTTGAACGATGAATCGGGCCAAAGACCCAATATCACATAATTTAATTTGCACACCTCCCATCGTCTTTGAATTTCCCATCTGGTACCTCACATGTCTTGAATTTTGACTGGACACCGGGAGGGAGGGGCCTAGAAGAAATTCCAAACCAATATTTTGACCAAAGTATATATAGGAAGAAATGCAAATGTTGGTCTAAAACCACCAATTCCACATACATTAATGGTTGAAAAATCAGACTCAATTTCAAACCATTTTGGTGTGAAATTTCCAACTAATATTGTTTCCAACTGGTGAAAACTTTGGCCATAGTTGGCGGGGGTCTCATGTCCCCACATGCACCCATGTAAGTTCGGTAACGTAATGTACACCATGCAGAGCCCCATGAACCAAGAAACAATCTCCTGAAAACTTAATATGGGGTCTCAATGGGGGTGGGGTCATCCGATTTGCCACAAAACCATAATAACATTTGTCACCCCACATATGTATACACAATGAAATTATAACATTTTCAAATTTCCAAATAACGTGACCACTTTCTCATTATGCAGAATGTCTTTGTGTATGAGATCAGCAACGCTGCTACAGGTCAGTGGGTGCCTAATCCCACCGACTTCGGTAATACATGTCAACAGTTGGAAATTTCACAAAGCTATGAATTGCCAAAATGGACTATAGGTTATTTACCGGACGCAATTCACTTGAACCAGCATGACTAATACTGTTCTGATTGAGCTCAATCAACGCCGTTTAAACCGCCGCGTTCTCACGGGCGTAATTTTTGCAGCAATTTTAAGAAAATATCAGTGTGCAATTTTACCTGATATTTTCTTGCAGATATTTTCTTGCAGTTCATGTGTACGCGCCCTTAGAGTATATAACCCATACTAATGAATATATTTTTATTACAGTTGTCGACCACTTTTCAAAGTAATAGGCTTGTATATTGTCCAAGAATTTGTTGTATTGTACGTTTTGAAAACGTCTCTATTTTACTGTATTTCCCAAAAAAATAAAGCAATAGGTGCACGTGCAATAAAATAGCTAATAACTTACGAAAGCGCATTATATGGCCATCCGAAACACCACCGCACCCCAAATATACAAATACACAACTCGTTATAACGACTTGCAAGTCGTTATAATGACTTCCAACAACTCGTTATAACGACTTATAACTCGTGGTAATTTTCGTTCAGTAAATTCCGCTATAAACTGGGGACGAGTTGTAGATTCTATTTATTATATGATCCAATTAAATCCTCGACAATACATATTTAAATCAACAAATGGGACTCGAAACTAACATCGGCTTTTATAAGGCATGCGATGACGTTTCGCGTAACTATGCATTGTTTGCCTGCGTAAAGAAATAATCCCAGCTAAATAAAGACTCTTTGACGTATGGCGTATATTTAATGACATAACTTTTCAAATTCTTCATTCATTATAGTTTGTTGGAAAAATATTGGAAGCCATAGTATTTTGAGACGGACGACAAACCGGAAGTCAAAGGTCACCTGCAACTATTTTATGTTATTAAACGAACGTTTAATCTCACAATTTATAGAATTGGTTTATTGAATGAATAAGGGTAGTATCATGTAATACATTTTGGTTTTGAAAACTTCTCTAGTTTGCTGTATTTCGCAAAAAATAAAGCAAGGTGTGCACTTGCAAGTCGTTATAACGACTTCCAACAACTCGTTGCAAATAGTTGCAATTCGTTATAACGAGTTGTTGGAAGTCGTTATAACGACATGTAGAAATAAAAACAAGTCGTTTTAACGAATTGTAGAAAAATTTACAAGTCGTTATAGCGACTTGTTTTTATTTCTACAACGACTTCCGACAACTCATTATAACGACTTGCAAGTCGTTATAACGAGTTGTTGGAAGTCGTTATAACGACTTGCATTTCGTTATAACAAGTTGTAAGTAGTAATAACGAGTTGCCGGAAGTCGTTATAACGAATTGCAAGTCTTTATAACGTGTTGTGTCTTTGTATATCTGGGGGTGCGTTGGTGTTTCGGATAGTCCTAATGCACTTTCGTAGATATATATATTTGCTTCAGAAAATTTAGTATAAAAAATACACAATTGTCGTCTTGAAGTTATATGAATTATTATATCAAAAATAACAAGAGCATCGGCATGCAGGGCGTGACAAAATACGGCAACAATTCCAACAAAGGGACATAACTCTGGTGAAAAATTGAAAATTGGTTGTTTCATTCCATTAAATTCAGACTTACTAAAGTTAACATCCGGAAACGAAAATTTTATTGCAATTCCAAAGGGCAATAACTCTTGTGAAAATTTGCGGGCTGAACCCAAATTCTAACTTGACCCTATTTTAGGTTCAAGTTATTTATTACTAAAGTTATCGTCCGGAAACCAAAAAAAAAGGAGACGGACGGGCGGAGAGACAGACAGACAGGCGAAGAGATCCTCCAATAACATGATACGTCCCGTTTTTTTAAAACCGGCGTATAAAAAGGGGTATTTCTTCTTTTTCTGCAGCATCTGACAATAAAAATCATCCATTGATGGATTCCTCCCGGTATGATATAAATATCGTTTATAATTTATGCCCGTTCGTAAGATCTTTTCAAAGTCTATGTTGTTCGCTGGTCAGTAGTTCATCATGTCAATGTATCTATGAACCTGTTTTGGTTCTCGGAGTGCGATAACAACAAACAATCACTAGGTTTTACTTGAATCCTGAATATTCCGAGCTGATTCAATGAACATGCTTTCATGACGGGAGCTGTGCTGGTGCAGCATTAAAGATCATGTTCCAGTGCATGTTCTTATATATGCGAGTCTCCCATCGGAAGCCTACATGCCAAATTCGAGTCGGATCGGTCGAGCAGTTTACGAGTCTATAACACACATACATACATACACACATACAGACAAGTTCCAAAATATATAATAGACTAGCCGATGAGCCCGACGTTGTCCGGGCTATTCAAAAACCAAATTTCAAGTCGATAGCTCCACCCGTTTCCGAGATCTGGTCTGCGTATGCGCGAAGGTGGCGTCGCACGGGCTCGGCGACCCGATAAAATTCGTATCCGGGGCAAGATACATTCACATACCAAATTTCAAGTCGATAGCTCCACCCGTTTCCGAGATCTCGTCTGCGCATGCGCGAAGTTGGCGTCGCACGGGCTCGCCAATACGACAACGACGACCGCCTGGTCAAACTACACACACGTACCAAGTTTCGACCCGATCGGTCGAGAATCGTAGATTTGTATAAATGACAGACAGACAAACAAATAGACAAACAGACAGACAGAGGTCTTCAAAATATATATGAGACTAGCCGATGAGCCCGACGTTGTCCGGGCTATTCAAAAACCAAATTTCAAGTCGATAGCTTCACCCGTTTCCGAGATCTGGTCTGCGCATGCGCGAAGCTGGCGTCGCACGGGCTCGGCGACCCGATAAAATTCGTATCCGGGACAAGATACATTCACATAGCAAATTTCAAGTCGATAGCTCCACCCGTTTCCGAAATCTCGTCTGCGCATGCGCGAAGCGGGCGCCGCACGGGCTCGCCAATACGACAACGACGACCGCCTGGTCAAACTACACACACGTACCAAGTTACGTCCCGATCGGTCGAGAATCGTAGATTTGTATAAATGACAGACAGACAAACAAACAAACAGACAGAGGTCTTCAAAATATATATGAGACTAGCCGATGAGCCCGACGTTGTACGGGCTATTCAAAAACCAAATTTCAAGTCGATAGCTCTACCCAGCCCGACGTTGTCAAGTCGATAGCTCTACCCGTTTCCGACATCTGGTCTGCGCATGCGCGAAGCTGGCGTCTCACGGGCTCGGCGACCCGATAAAATTCGTATCCGGGGCAAGATACATTCACATAGCAAATTTCAAGTCGATAGCTCCACCCGTTTCCGAGATCTCGTCTGCGCATGCGCTGCACGGGCGTCGCACGGGCTCGCCAATACGACAACGACGACCGCCTGGTCAAACTACACACACGTACCAAGTTTCGTCCCGATCGGTCGAGTATCGTAGATTTGTATAAATGACAGACAGACAGACAAACAGACAGAGGTCTTCAAAATATATATGAGACTAGCCGATGAGCCCGACGTTGTCCGGGCTATTCAAAAACCAAATTTCAAGTCGATAGCTCTACCCAGCCCGACATTGTCCGGGCTATTCAAAAACCAAATTTCAAGTCGATAGCTCTACCCGTTTCCGTGATCTGGTCTGCGCATGCGCGAAGCTGGCGTCGCACGGGCGTGGCGACCCGATAAAATTCGTATCCGGGGCAAGATACATTCACATACCAAATTTCAAGTCGATAGCTCCACCCGTTTCCGAGATCTGGTCTGCGAATGCGCGAAGCTGGCGTCGCACGGGCTCGGCGACCCGATACAATTCGTATCCGGGGCAAGATACATTCACATAGCAAATTTCAAGTCGATAGCTCCACCCGTTTCCGAGATCTCGTCTGCGCATGCGCGAAGCGGGCGCCGCACGGGCTCGCCAATACGACAACGTCCACCGCCTGGTCAAACTACACACACGTACCAAGTTTCGACCCGATCGGTCGAGAATCGTAGATTTGTATAAATGACAGACAGACAAACAAATAGACAAACAGACAGACAGAGGTCTTCAAAATATATATGAGACTAGCCGATGAGCCCGACGTTGTCCGGGCTATTCAAAAACCAAATTTCAAGTCGATAGCTTCACCCGTTTCCGAGATCTGGTCTGCGCATGCGCGAAGCTGGCGTCGCACGGGCTCGGCGACCCGATAAAATTCGTATCCGGGACAAGATACATTCACATAGCAAATTTCAAGTCGATAGCTCCACCCGTTTCCGAAATCTCGTCTGCGCATGCGCGAAGCGGGCGCCGCACGGGCTCGCCAATACGACAACGACGACCGCCTGGTCAAACTACACACACGTACCAAGTTACGTCCCGATCGGTCGAGAATCGTAGATTTGTATAAATGACAGACAGACAAACAAACAAACAGACAGAGGTCTTCAAAATATATATGAGACTAGCCGATGAGCCCGACGTTGTACGGGCTATTCAAAAACCAAATTTCAAGTCGATAGCTCTACCCAGCCCGACGTTGTCAAGTCGATAGCTCTACCCGTTTCCGACATCTGGTCTGCGCATGCGCGAAGCTGGCGTCTCACGGGCTCGGCGACCCGATAAAATTCGTATCCGGGGCAAGATACATTCACATAGCAAATTTCAAGTCGATAGCTCCACCCGTTTCCGAGATCTCGTCTGCGCATGCGCTGCACGGGCGTCGCACGGGCTCGCCAATACGACAACGACGACCGCCTGGTCAAACTACACACACGTACCAAGTTTCGTCCCGATCGGTCGAGTATCGTAGATTTGTATAAATGACAGACAGACAGACAAACAGACAGAGGTCTTCAAAATATATATGAGACTAGCCGATGAGCCCGACGTTGTCCGGGCTATTCAAAAACCAAATTTCAAGTCGATAGCTCTACCCAGCCCGACATTGTCCGGGCTATTCAAAAACCAAATTTCAAGTCGATAGCTCTACCCGTTTCCGTGATCTGGTCTGCGCATGCGCGAAGCTGGCGTCGCACGGGCGTGGCGACCCGATAAAATTCGTATCCGGGGCAAGATACATTCACATACCAAATTTCAAGTCGATAGCTCCACCCGTTTCCGAGATCTGGTCTGCGAATGCGCGAAGCTGGCGTCGCACGGGCTCGGCGACCCGATACAATTCGTATCCGGGGCAAGATACATTCACATAGCAAATTTCAAGTCGATAGCTCCACCCGTTTCCGAGATCTCGTCTGCGCATGCGCGAAGCGGGCGCCGCACGGGCTCGCCAATACGACAACGTCCACCGCCTGGTCAAACTACACACACGCACCAAGTTTCGTCCCGATCGGTCGAGAATCGTAGATTTGTATAAATGACAAACATACAGACAAACATACAGACAAACATACAGACAGAGGTCTTCAAAATATATATGAGACTAGCCGATGAGCCCGACGTTGTCCGGGCTATTCAAAAACCAAATTTCAAGTCGATAGCTCTACCCAGCCCGACGTTGTCCGGGCTATTCAAAAACCAAATTTCAAGTCGATAGCTCCACCCGTTTTCGAGATCTGGTCTGCGCATGCGCGAAGCTGGCGTCGCACGGGCTCGGCGACCCGATAAAATTCGTATCCGGGGCAAGATACATTCACATACCAAATTTCAAGTCGATAGCTCCACCCGTTTCCGAGATCTCGTCTGCGCATGCGCGAAGCTGGCGTCGCACGGGATCGGCGACCCGATAAAATTCGTATCCGGGGCAAGATACATTCACTTAGCAAATTTCAAGTCGATAGCTCCACCCGTTTCCGAGATCTCGTCTGCGCATGCGCGAAGCGGGCGCCGCACGGGCTCGCCAATACGACAACGTCCACCGCCTGGTCAAACTACACACACGCACCAAGTTTCGTCCCGATCGGTCGAGAATCGTAGATTTGTATTAATGACAAACATACAGACAAACATACAGACAGACAGACAGACAGACAGACAGAGGTCTTCAAAATATATATGAGATTATCGAATATGATATACAACGAAAAAGCGAAATAGGAAATACAGCGAAATGGTGGTATAAAAAATGCAGCGAAATGGCGAATTAGAACGATATATAGAAATAGGAAATTATTATTATTAAAGAAATAACGGAAATAATTGAAGTGTTTTAATGAAATAACGGAAATATTTGAAGAAGTGTTTATAAAGAAGAGTGGAAATGGACAGCTTCAAATTTCAAGCTGAAATTCGAAATTTCCAGTTTTACCTCGAAATTTAGAGGAACAAAATGTCATATGCATTTCAAAATCGATCTTAAGTCCATCAACTTGTACCTTTCGTGCCGAGGAAGGTTTTACCACTTCTCTGCTTACTTCTGTGTAAACAATTGCCAGGGAAGGGTGCATGTTAAAAATATTAACTTATATGTTGGCTGTTGCAGAATAATCTAAATTACGTAAAAGGCATAATTATGTCTAACTATCTGTTATATATATATTGAAATGTTAAAAATGTACGTTTCTTGGCATTAAAACTAAGATTTTCGCTATTTTAAACCACCATCTTGGTGGCCATCTTTTATCAATCGTTAAGCTAAAATTTATATAGGTCCATCCAGAAAACTAACAATTGTGCCAAATCGTTGTTTTCATATATATTTTTTTCGACTCTATGGGGGTAAAGTCATTTTGTTTTGATAATTTCGGCCATTTTGACCATTATCTTTGTTTATCCCGATTTCTCAAATTCCGCCAGACTCAGAGACTGACCCGGTGTCAGTCGGTAGATTCGTCAGAAGAGGGACTCTATGGTCCACCAGAATCCGCCGAGAAACGTTAAATAAATACACAAAAACAAGCATTAGCCAAAAATTTCGGTTTGGGGGCCGGACTGTATTATAACTCCACCATGCATATATATGTATATGTGTTGGAAAGATACCGGCTAGGATTTCTATTATACTTGAGTTGAGGTATATTCACCCAAATCCAAGATGGAAGAACGAAAACCCGCAAATAATAATCGAGATGTGCCATTTCGAAATCAATTATCAAGTAAGTGTCAATAATGGCCCTAATTATCCGTAGATGCACCGAGTATAGTCATTGTGTGACTTGCAAGATTCAGAATAATTACATGAGAACCGGTTCTGATTTGCCAGTAATTTGCCACGTTCAGAATGACCTATTAGGGGCCCTCGACTGCACACTTCTACATAATGCTATTGGTATATATTATCACTATATACACACAGTATACTTGCGAATTCGCGTAATAGTCATATAAGCAGCGAAGATTATATTTATCCTCATGCGTATATAGCGTCATAAGATTGTACATTTTGATAGGAGGTATCAAATTAGCATCATATCAGCTAAGCCTTTACGCCAGAAAAAATCGGCTATTAACGTTCATCCATAAACCCATGGAATTTAATCCCAACGTGATAGTGTCAATGAGGTACTTTATCTGATACACAGTGTATCATATTACCATTGTGAGATACTGAAGTATAATCATTAAACGTACTGGAGCACATATAAGTTTGCACGTACACACATGAAATCCTTCCACGAACCCATTACACGTATTGGTAGTGAACAATTAATATACTATGACAACGTTATAATATAGAGAGGTACGTCGTTCAATAAAATCTCAGTCTGACTAAACTTAAGGGGAAGACGCATATGTTTTGCATAAAACCTACGAAAGCGCATTATGGTCATCCGAAACACTATACCGCACCCCCCAAATACACAACTCGTTATTCACGCCCATCGGGTCATTCGGGTGTATACTGGTGGCCAAATATTAGAAACATGTGTGCCGATGCGCCGATGGGACTTTTATAAATAGAAAATTGGTTTTCCCGGTTTATTTATTTAAAAGTCGAACTGCGCGATCATGCAGGAGGCGGGTCACCGGTAAAAGGTGTAGTTGGGGATTTAAAATTTTCGTTTAGGGAGCGTACACATGAAGCTGCAAGAAAATATCTGCAAGAAAATATCAGGTAAAATTGCACACTGATATTTTCTTGCTGCAAAGATTACGCCCGTGAGAACGCGCGGTTTAGACGGCGTTGATTGAGCTCAATCAGAACAGTAATAGTCATGCTGGTTCAAGTGAATTGCGTCCGGTAAATAACCTATAGTCCATTTTGGCAATTCATAGCTTTGTGAAATTTCCAAATGTTGACATGTATTACCGAAGTCGGGTGGGATTAGACACCCAACAACCTGTAGCAACGTTGCTGATCTCATGCATAAAGACCTTCTGCATAATGAGAAAGTGGTCACGTTATTTGGAAATGTTATAATTTCATAGTGCATGTATATGTGGGGTGACAAATGTTATTATGGTTGTGTGGCAAATCGGATGACCCCACCCCCATTGAGACCCCATATGAAGTTTTCAGGATATTGTTGCTTGGTGCATGGGGCTATGGTGTACATTACGTTACCGAACTTACATGGGTGCATGTGGGGACATGGGGACAACTTGGAAACAATATTAGTTGGAAATTTCACACCAACAATGGTTTGAAATTGTTCTTGTAGTCTGATTTTTCAACCATTAATGTATGTGGAATTAGTGGTTTTAGACCAACATTTGCATTTTTCTTACTTTGGTCAAATTATTGGTTAGGAATTTCTTCTAGGCCCCTCCCTCCCCAGTGTCCAGTCAAAATTCAAGGTATGTGAGGTACCATATGGGAAATTCAAAGACGATGGCAGGTGTGCAAAATCAATTATGTGATATTGGGTCTTAGGCCCGATTCAAGAGGGGGTGCAGTTGGAAATCCTCCGTCAGCGGAAACCCTCAAAAAGATATATGTCCACACACATATCCATGTAGGTCCTCATTTTAATATGCATTATGACCTGACCTCGATTCTAACACTGAGCGGTGATTGGCTGTTTCTACTCTATCAGTCATGGAAAGGTCAGGTTACAATGAATATTAAACTTAGGAACTGTGTCACTTGACAAATTTCTTTTTTAAAGTTGGAATTATCGACAGATTTCTCCTCTATTAGAATTGTTTACTGACAATGTGTTGATTTGTATGAGTAAATAAATTATTAGCCGACAATAATTCACTAAGTTCCAGATATTTAGTTGATCGTTTGAACGATTTTTAATGATAGTAAACTGCATGGGTGGTGAATTTCGATACAAATGCGTCCATTGCTGTCTGAGCCGGATCAAATCGAAAAAATACGCTCTCCGGAGACAATATTCGGTGGTTAAAATTTCATCAAATGCAACGTGTATGAATGTTTCTGATGGGAGTTTGTGGTATTTATTGAAAGATGAATTCTTTGCCGATCCATCCGTGTATATATCGTTACGATTACTGGGTTGAATGGGCTAAATTTGTGCGACTCCCGAGCGATGGTGAAACGTTGAATTTCTACAGAGCCCTTTGTCTATATAATGTTCAATTAACGCGAAGAAGGCGCGTATATAGAGCGGCGTATATGGGCAGTGCAAAAGGGGGGCGGACAGCGGAGCGCGTTACAGGCCCCTGTGCTTTGATCGAACAAGCATGTCGCGCCAACTCTGATTTTTTTCTGTAATCTGTAATCACACGTTTGTCGAGAAGCTCGTGCAATTGGGAGTTTAATTTGGTGCAATTTTTGAAACAGACCGTTTGAAAATGCTTGCGATTTCAACATTTCTGCTATTGAACAATTGATTTTCGCGTTCCAAGCGTTTTGATTTAGTTTCACCCTCCTCTGTTATAATAATGTGTTTGTTCGATTGGCTGAAAGCTGAAATGGAATCTTACATCATGGTCAGGCAAATTTAAATACTTTGCAACACAAAAATCATTATCTAATCGATTATCTGAGAGATGGTTGGTCATTCGTTGGTCACATATTGCACACGGCATTTTTTGAAGGGGTTCAGTAATAAAGAGCGTCTCTTATCAGCTCAGAAGATAAGTAGGAAAATTGGTTCAGATGGATCAGATATACAATTGTACACCACACTGCTCTTTCAGTAGAGCTTACTAATAATTGTCAATTAGTTGAAGATTGGAATTGTCACTCACAACATTAAGAAGTCTTCGCCACCATCTGTCGCGTTGTTCTGCTGAACATTATGTTTGTCCAAATTTCATGTGTGACTTTCAAAGAAGATGCAATATCTGATAAGGTAAAATCCCGGCCACCGCGGAGGGCTCCTTGAATGTCACGCAGTTTGTCAGTCACTATTTCATTTAAATTGTCTGTCAAATATGGGAAGCCAAATTGACATTTAATAAATAATTGAATCTCTAATTATGCTTAAATACATACTATGGACTTGTTCGGGTACGTGACATGTATTAAGTTAGTACTCATGCGCTATGTAAACCTGGAGAATGTAGCATTCTACTAATATCGCCGAAAAATTCAAAGAAATCGACCATACCACTCCATAGAAAACATCCCCCTGAACTACTCTCAATTGTAAATATTTACATCTCGATTCGGGACTCAACTGTCGGCGATAAACTGAAACAAATGATTTCGCCATCGAGGAGTAGCTGCATTTAATTAATATAGAATGACGATGTGTGTTGTCAATTTGGATAAAAATTCGTAAAAAAAAATAACTACTTTGAGCAAGATTGTTCTCAATTTCTATTTGATCACCACACCGGAGTGTTTCACATCACTTTAAGCGCAATAAGGGAAGATCTAATTGGGATTAAGCTCAATTATTTATTAAATGTCAATTTAGCTTCCCATAGTCAAATAGTTAATTATTTTGCCTTCCAATTGTTTTCTAATATATTATTGTTGTTAAGGCTTTCACAATTGTTATTCGTCCATCATTTCTGAATTTTGCTTTCTAGTATTGAAACTTTTGAAAATATTGGGATTTTTAAGCTAATTGTAAACTGAACTGAATTTTTTTTTTAATCCACCTGACTTCTATGAAGTCTGCTGGTCGTCAGCCCATATAAAGGCTGCATGGGGGGAGTTAAACAAAGTCTTATAGTGAATGAAATAAAGTCAAAACAACTCAGAGATGTGTAATTAACAAGGAGACAGAGTAATCGTAGAATAATTAAGAAGCAGTTAATTAACACCTTCATTTACGCCTTACAGCGCTATACGGCCAATGTTATGTTCGTTTGTGTTCGCTGTTTAGTAGATTTCTATTGAAATAACGCTAATAACTCAAATAATTAGTCATCAAAGTTGGAAATAATACCACATACACATAGAATGGACATCCTTGCACCCACAAACCAAATTTCACCCTTCTATTCCGCTTTTTGGACTTGTGTTCGTTTGTGTCCGTTTATGTTCGTTTGTGTTCGTTGTTTAGTAGGACCGCGATCAGGAGGCCGGTCACCGGTAAAAGGTGTAGTTGGGAATTTCAATTTCGTTTATTGTCCTTTACATTATTATGTCAATAATGTTGATTTTTGGTTTGTGACAAGCTATGTCAATTACCAATAAAAGAAATTTAAAAGATAATTTGTAAGTCTTATATTTCAACTTTTATAGATATGTTTCGTTCTGCAGCCCACTGATATGGTTGTGGTCGGAGACGGCCGAGTCGGCCGCCGGTTCGTTAATTATAGGTGCTGGTTGTTATTGTTATTTTAACGGAATTCTGAGTTGGTCATTCGCGAAACCAATATATTTTATATTCTATAATTAAAAGCATGGGTATATAATATATGATCTTGTTTATGGATATTGTATAGGAAGTATAATCTGGCCGTGTCAAATTGAGCTATAGCGATGGGATTTCTCGCGGGACAACACATTTCGGGTTTTCGTGGGATGTGTATCCGCTGGATGTCTAATAGTTGCAGTATGCAACAATTATGACCGCGTTAATTGCGTTCGATGTTTATGTATGAACAATGGCTGGACCATGCACTCTTGGCGGGAACACAATACCTCCGATTTTTTATCCGCATTTAGAAGCTTTCTGGTGTGGTGAATGAGAATGCAGTAATAAGCCGTAGTTGGTTGTAATAATTCGAAGGATTAGTTGTTTTAACGGAATTCTGAGGCGGTGCCTTCATGTATCCAATATATTTTATATTTATGGCTAATAATATGATCTTGAGGGCGTTACCATTTCTGATTATGGTTTTCTTGTAACGACTTGCAATCTTGAATTTCACATATAATCTTCAATATATATAGCAATTATTAAGAGACGATAAAAACAATGAACTTTAATACATTTGAACGGTTGAAAATATTATTTTCTTTTTTCTCCCTTTCAGTACCAAGAACTGCTAAAAATAATTAATAATTTCACACAACACCAATGGATTATTGTCTTTGGTCTATTAGAGGAGGCTTCATTTGTATCATAATGTTAAGTTCGATTTTTAATTGCATAATGTAGCATAATACCCCCGTGTATTATAATGAAGAATAAAGCAGTCACAAATATTCCATCCCGATGAAAATGTTGATATGCAGTGTGGTCCACTCAAGAATGGATCAATCAACTGGAATTAGGCCACAGTGTTAAGAGAAATAATAATCATTAAAGTTCACGAATCAAGAAAAAATAAGTCTCATCTCATGATCTTCAGATATTATATACATAACAACTGCACTTTTGAAAATATTATATACATAACATTTGCACTTTTGAGAGAGAAACCCCGCCCCCCCCCCCCCCCTTACGTGCAAAAAATCCCCCCCCCCCCAAACATATTTGGGACCCTCCCCTTTTTTGCCAGGATTTGTACACTTATAGATGCTTTTTAATATTATATTGACAAATGAAACTGTTTAGTCGTCACCCTTAATGCCCGGGCAACATCCCGAATGAAAAAATGCTGCCGTAACTAGGAATGTGAATGATACAATAACCCCTTGGTCGGCGATAAATGATCGAATTCGACGAAATGTTCCAGACATTAATATAATAGTTACTGCGATACCATTTTTTTTATATATTATTATATGTACTCGGCAGAAATATTATGATATACTCGGGTGTTTGATAGAAACCCAATTCACTCCAGTGTGCCGCTTGTGGGATGTTGATATTAATGACATAGTAAATCTCACATTAGTTCAGTTTGTACTGTCACGTACTGCATTGTTTTCTGGCACCTGGGAGATGCGTATCCCACTATCTGTAAGTACGTCATAAAACTCCGAGTCGAACAAAAACTTGGGTGTTGTAATGAACATACACACTTTTTGCAGAGAATGAATCTGCTTACAGGGACAAAGGAGCCAGCACCGTATAATAAGACCATCGTTGATAACCCAGACTCAGAACCCCAGACGTATTATCCAGAAGCCTATTTGGTTTGGATCATTCAATGGTTTACTAAAGTATTTTTAGTGCTTCCAATTTGATGCCTCAATTCATCTCAAAATTGATGCATAATTAGGTAAATATGTTAGTAAATTAAATGCAGCATCATATTCCATGTACTGATATTCTTTCTTTTTTTGGTGGGGGGGGGGGGTGATGAAAACTAAGATATCCGCGTGTTTAAGTCACCATCTTGGTAGCATCTTTGAAAGTATTATCAATTATTAAGCTAACAGATATTTAGTTTGGTCCAGAAAACATAACCATTGTCTATTCTCTGGGGTTTTAAAAATATTTTTGTCCAACTCCATGATGATACAAACCGTTGTCCTGTGACAATTTAGGTCATTTTGACAACCATCTTTGTGTTGTCCTGGTTTCTCAAATTCCCCAAGGATGATGACGGATCAGTCGGGAAATTCTTCAGAAGTAGCAAGACCCTAGACGACCAAACTCCGCTGAGAAAAAAAAATTGTATACACTAAAACATGCATTTGGTGGGTTGGCGGCCGGACTATAATAACAATAACATCCACTGATTCGAAACAGACATTACGTTATTAGCATCATTTCGGCGTTGACCGGATTATACCGGCATTTGGGGAAAAAAATATATAAATACTTAGGTCTCGTCTTCACTTCTGCCGGTAAAATGTCAAGAGCTTGTGAACATTTAAGTGGGAGAGCTTCTAATGCTATGTTTTTTCACGACGAGCTCACTGAATTCACATATAGAATTGTCTCTCAATATTAAAGGTACTCAATCCGTAAAGAGGGTCCCCATCTCAACAGATTTCCAACAACAACAATCCGATCAGAGGGTCCTATATTACTATTTCTTTGGCTTTGGGGGTAAAAAATATTTGATTCGAGTCGAGGAACCCATCAAACAAAGCTCAGAGTTATTAGATATTGATTTTTGAAATTTGTTAATTTCTCATGATGAGTACTAATAATTGCCGTCAATTTGGAAACCTGCTCGAGATGATTACACCAAAACTCGATTCAAACAGACAAGGATGGATAACTCTAAAATCAAGTGGTAATAATCACGCAATTTTGACTCCGTACTGGGCCAGAAAGAATTCCCGATAATGAAAAATAATAGATTTCTAAAATCGATATCTAACAAATCTGAGCTTTGATGGGTGACTTCCTCGACTCGAATCAAATATTTTTGACCCCCGAAGCCATTGAAATAGTAATTGAGATGAGTTTTATCGGATTGAGTACCTTTAATGTAAGTTGTTTGACAAATTTATAATGCCTATATATTGGTATATGGTTCCAATATATGGGCATCCGAGTTGAAAATTCCATTTACTGATACTAACCCACTTGAGCAAATACACTTAACATTTTGAAAGGGTATACTCAGGTTGAACAAAAATGCGTCAAATCATGCTTCGAGGTAGTCCAAGTCTTCTTGTACTAAAACCAGCTAAGATATTGGGATGGCGATGCTGGCGTTTAGTCCAAGACCGCTTGCATACCAATCCTACCACACGACTTACGCCCACGATCTGTGGCGGGAATCTGTGGTGTATTTTACTCGATTTACCTAGCAAATCAATACATGATGCTATATACATCGGAAAGGCTTACATCTTATGGTCACAATGGTGTATAATAATCTAACTTTAATGTTAAATTACACATAGAATATTCCGGTTGATTGCCATAAACATCGATTTGTTTCTCTGTTTGTTTACGTTTTAACCGAAAGCCGAAGTGGTCCGAATAAGTTCGGCATAATCCGCTGTTTGTTCTGGGAATTCTACTTTCCGTTTCTATATATAGCGCGGGTTTTCCGAACAAAAATGGCGAAAACCGATCGCCCGAAAGTCCAGTTTTCTATGTGCTTTCAGAACAATTCCCGCACTAAAAACTTAATGACATAATGGAGGATCAGAACGGTAGTTTTGTTGACAATTTTCGCAAGCAACTTGTCAAAATTGGAGCAAATTAGAACTCTTGTGTCTGACTTTCCATCCGTGTGATTTTCATCCATGTGCATTTTGACTTTTGTGTTGATAAAATAATCGGAGAACCGAATCACACAGTTTCGAAATATAGTTCTTCCGTTTTAGTGGGACTTTTCAAACTTAAGGTTAAAAATTTATACAAATTTTGTTTGATTTTTTGTGTGCTTAACAAGAGCAGTATATTGCTCTGTTCGCTTAGTATATATCTTAATTTCGCCGAAGTCCACCAAATGTGGGAAATGTAGCACCATATTATTTATTCTAATACTCGTTGTGTTTACACTGTTTTAAACTTTGAGAGGGTTGTAATTCCCCGTAATTTATTTAATGTATTACATTTATATCTTCAATGTTTAATTAATCTATTTATTATTTTATTTATTGACACACATAATTACGATTACAATGGAGAATTCTTCGTAATTTGCGTTGTTGTCCAAAATCTACGGAATATTTTCAACGGAAAATGCCGAACACAGTTCGCGAGGTCAACCGAGTTCGCATACTTTTAAAAAATTGTAAACATTGAGGTAAATGTCTCTTTTCGCATTAAATTACCGTTTTAAATTCACAACTGATGTGGGTTTCAGATAAAATAGCATGTCTTCTGCGGAAAATATCCGTTTATTGTCGCAATTGTGATATTTTATTTCATATAATTGTGGTTTTATTTGAGCGGGTCACTAACGCTTAAGCCGTGTCATAATATAAGTTACAGGGCGAGTTGTTGCCGGATACGGTGTCATATGAGGCGAAGTGAGATTAATATCGGGCGAGGCGCTAGCCGAGCCCGATATTAATCTCGCTGAGCCTCATATGTCACCGTAGCCGGCAACAACGAGACCTGTAACGATTTTATCATGTCACCCACATATCATGTTTTCCGTGTGAGAATTTGAATTACTTATACGAAGTTGATTACCTGCCAGTAAGTAATTTTTTTGTCTATGGCTATTAACTTGTGTAACGTCACAGTGACGCGTCATGGGCGTTGAACGTTAACGCATTGAATCAATGGCTAATCACCAGAAGCAGGACAACAAACTTGAGTTTGATAATTAATTTATGAGTGTTTAGAATTTCTCAAATATATCACATGGAGGTTTTGGTATATGGTACTTTGTCTTTAAATTAACAGAACTTGATTTCCGACAGATATCCCTTTTCTTGGTGCCAAAATACACCGAAAATATACCCGAGGCGGCAGAGTTCCATGAAAAACAAAATGGCGGACATCGACCCCATATGGGAACCTAGCCGTCCCATATGGATTGCATATGGGACGGGCTACAAAGATGACGACCCCATGTCTCCTGATATGCTTCTACAAACGGAGCGTCCTCATTGGTCGATCCAACCAGGTGACATGATAAGCGAGCATATAGGGCGGTCTTGGACTAAACGCCAGCATCGCCATCCCAATATCTTAGCTGGTTTTAGTACAAGAAGACTTGGACTAGCTTCGAGGCTGAACTGCATGGGTCAACATCCCACAGCATGATTCTTTTCATGAATTCCAGCGTGACGGAATCACCAAATTTTACGGAATTTCACTTTTCGGTGGCCTATAAAATATAAAATTATGACCAGTAGGGTACCGCTTAAAATGAAAAACATTGTACATACTATACTAAGTTGCTTAGTTATATACAATTATATGTGTATTTAAGTATCATCTCACTCTGGGTCAAATTGTGTCCGTGACGGAATCACCAAAAAAGTTCCATCAATATGAGGGTAGGTCCGTACTATTGAAGAACCCTGCTCATTCAGCCAAGCTGACCTGGAAAAAGTTCTCAATGAGCAAAGTAGATACATTATACTTGCAGAAAAAAAGCCGCATTGTCACACACTTGTGTGTATATTACTAGTTAACTCGGTTTGTTCGCCGTGACGGAATCACACAACGGGCATGACGGAATCACCGTGCGATTTTTTTAGGTATAGTTTTTTGTGTAACAAGTGCGGACATTGTCATAAAAGCATAAAACTTGGCACATGTGTATATTAGGTCCCACGTATTATTTTCAGATATGGGGGCAATCACGAAAATACTTTCCATGGCAACGGTTGCTATGCGAATGTTTTTACCTTAGAAACGGGTTAGGGGTTAAACCGTCATTTTACTAAAATATATGTGCAAAAAGGGGATACTATGGTAATTGAGGCAGATTGTGATATGGGAAATGTGACCAAAATAACATTTCCACACATGCCTCACTATTAACCTAGAATGACCCTTGAGCTGCTTGAAAATGATATTTTGGTTCATTTGACCTTATTTGGCAAAATATGAAAATATGCGTTGACTGCGCATGCGCACATCATTGATCCCCAGTCACACAATATCTGGTGTTTAAGAGATTGTATAGTGAGGGCAATGACCATTCCAAATATATTCATTGGATAGTAATAATGAAATACAGAAGAAGCAACAACATTCCCCGATGACATGCTTATGATGCAAATACCCATTATCGGTATCCATGGCCGCTTTTTCGTGGAATTCATGTTTTAGGGAATCCCTCATGTCTAATCAATCAACTTGGGACGCACAATTAGTCATAAGTGGTATCAATATATTACAATCTTATACAACAATAAGAGTGACAGACAAACTAAGGTTAAAATCAGGACATATAAATAAGTTCAAAAAAGACATTTTCGATGACGACAGACCAGATGGTGCTAATAAACTGCGAACTTACAGAACTTTCAAAGACAATTATGGCACAGAACCGTACCTCGGGCACGTTCGATCGTCAGTGGCAAGAGAGATGTTCACTCGATTACGTGTTAGCAATCATATTTTAGCTATAGAAAAGGGTCGACTGACGCAACCGAAAACTCCATTAAAAGCCAGAATTTGTCACATGTGTGATGAACATAAAGGTGAAACAGGAAAACATTTTCTTATGGAATGCAGTGCGTACGCTGACTCTAGAAAAGACTTGTTTAATATTGCTCAAAATTATAGCATAGATTTCATAAACATAAGTGATGATGATAAGTTCATCTTCATAAGGAAAAACAAGGACAAACAAATAATCAATTGCGTTTGCAACATGATCCGGTTATTCTTTCTAAAAAGACAGAATGGCAATATTATGGGGAAATATAAACGTTGAAAGTATTAATTTATAATACTAAGGATTATTTATCGTACATATGCCTATTACCAGTCTGGGTAAACTCATACCTAAATATTCATTACAACATTGAATATTTCAAATATAGTGTCGACGTTCACCCAGACTGGCCTATTACATGTATTTTATTTTAATGTGTAACTTTTCATGTATTAACTGTTATTTGCAACTGCCTACATTGGTGTATTGCAATAAATCATCTTATCTTATCTTATCTTTGGACAAAACGTGATATCGGGCAAAATAATCCGTCCATGAATGCATATTATGGTCTCATTGTGTGCGTAGATGACTCTTCTATAAGATAAATGCATAAAATCATGCCAAGATGTCCACGTTTTCCCACAGAGACAAAAGATAGGTGGTGAAATGTGGAAAATTTATTAAATTTTCACATTGAGTTGAAAATATAACCGCATGTGATATTATATTTAGGCCTACTATAATGACGACCAACGACCAAAGAGACCTCGAGATCAAGCATATCAAGCAAAGTGGACGCCATTTAGCTTCTTTGGAGACCTCTGCGCCGGTTTTTTTGTTTTTGTTCTTCTTGATTGTAAATTGTTTTGTTCTTCTTGGAAGTAATTTAGTGGGATGTATTTGAGCCATGGGGATGCAAAGGTCGACCAATATCTCCTGGAATATACTCCATGTGTTTTGCTTTATTTTCTTGTTTCGGCAGGTTATATGTCTATGGCGTCTTTAATTATTGCGGATATTGATTTGGTTGCTACATGTATATCTATGTCTTATTTTTGTGAAATGTCTATTTGTGAGTTTATTAATGTGTTCCCTAAATTTATTCCAATCTGCATACCCTCGGTTTCATGTGATGAGTTTGTATGTGTGTGTTGTGATTTGTGTATTATGTAGAGTATTATCACCGAAGCCTATTTTGCATTTATGTATTTCTTTTGCGATCGATGATGTAGCTAGAGTGGACATAGTCTAGATAGCATGTCCCATGTTTTTTTGGGGTTTAACGTCGTGGTGAGGCGATGCCTTTGTTGTTAAGTAGGATTAGTTCAATTTAGTTCTTGGTCTTCGATTATTATGATTATAGTGAGTCCCAGTGAAAATTCGTTTTGCTGTAGGCTTGCTACATTTCTATATTAAGGTCCCCCAGAAAGATGCAGTTTTATAGCCGGTTATCTATAATATAGTGTTTAAATGTAGCTATAGATGGATAGGGATTTTGGCTGACCAGTGGGATATATGGATATTATAGTTGGCGTTAATGTGTTTCCATTGTTTCCAGGGTGGTTTGTAATGGTATAGATGACTTCGTCTAGGGATGCCTTTGGGTTCTGTGATGTAGTAAGTGATCACTAGTGTAGCATTATAATATATATACATGATATATAAGCGATAAGTTGGCGCTCACCATAACACCATTTATAAAGCGGCTGAAGCCTCACATAACCCACATGCTTTTCTGAGGATCAGATATATGACTGATTTGTGTAGGCGCTGACGCATAGTTAAATCTGAGTTTAGCTACATGTATATTGTAGACCAATATGCCTATACAGATTCTGAACATTTCGGAATTCTTCTGAAAACCAACGTAGGCCTAATATAGGCTATATTGCACAATTAAGCTGAATTAAAATAATACGTCATATGTTTCGTTCTTTGGTTTCGTTTACAGTTGTTGTTATTGTTAGTATATTCCACCGTTGTCTTAGGAGAACCATGTAGAACAGGTAATCTTGAGTTCTAGCTGCTACACAGTTTCTTGTTGTCCACCTAGCACACTAAACAGTTAATGCAGAAATAGGATGGAAACACAGGATGCAGAAAGAACAGGTAGGTAAACGCAGTTTCCGTATTAACTACTAATATGAAGAATCTCTGGATTAGTATGTGCACAAGAGTCCAAGCTCCAGTAATTAGAGACATATTTATATATTGATTTGTAGTGAATCGCATATTAGAATCAAACATGGATAGCTTCAGACTTTTAGCAAAAGTTAGTTTAAACATAGCTGATATTGATCATCATAGTAAACACATTATGGGAGAGTATATATTGTCCATGATCCGATATAGAGCCTCCAAATTGTTACATCAGAAAAGCTATGCATTGAATTTCGCTGCTCTTTTGATATGCAGCTCATATCTCAGTGAACGACTTATCTTGTCAATACTATTGACTGTATCCTCATTAACTTGTACTAATTCAGAAATTGATTTACGAGTACAGTACATAAATCATTGCAGCATTAACTCTTTATTACCCCAAATCTTCTCAGCAATTAATAATTATGTGGTGTATATTATCGATCCAGGCATAATTATACAGTGTAATTCAAACTGATAACCTATGCGTAAATACGTCTTAATATATCGTCGCGTGAGAACCAGAAGGTTCTAACTACCATTACTCAATTTTAGAGAAAATCGACATTGAAATTTTGAGCACCGGAATTTCGTACTAAAACCCATTTGTTATATGCGCGGAAGTTATATGTTGTGCCCATGGTCGGACTTTATGTAAATGCGAGGTTTCATGCCCAAACAAAACGGATTCACGGCGTGATATGTAAAAATTTGTTTGCAGATAGAACCATTTGAACACAAAATGGTCAGATTATGTGCGGATCAGAATGCCCTAGTAGATAGGACACTGTGGCACAATAAATCACGGACCTTCTCAAACTTGTGAGTTCTATCTACGATAATCTCTGGATAACCACACTTCAAATTGTAGCCCGGGTTTTCATCTGACACAAACCTCAGTCTGCAATGAAACCATGTCAGATTGACGATTGTGTCAGGTAGAAACAGGGACTATTAAATTTTGTGAATTCTATAAAGATTGTTTGGTGCAATATAATGAAGGAATTCAAATTGAATAAGCACAACCCAATGGTCAGTTAATAGACAGGATCAGACATATGTACATGTAACTTGTAACGTGTGGTACTATTGTATTGTATAAATGATTGTCATTGGTGCATCAAAAGTTTCAGCATTATATACCTGATCTATTAATATCAACGTCACAAGCAATGATATACAACAAGCCGAGATATTTCCAAAAACTTAACCCTCCCCATAAACTGATTTTCTATTTGAAAATACCTGTCAAGTCAGAATAGCCCGTTTTATTTCCGTTTTGTCAACCAATTCAGAGTCTTATCATATATCATGGAATTAGCATGTATCTGAGGAGGTTTGTGTTATGGTAGAGTCTATTTTGTTAAAATATTTGATTTTTTGGGGGTAAATTGGCTAAACAAAATATATTATTTTTATAGGAAATGTTTTTGAAAAATTCACATGACTTTGTCAGTTTTATGGATACAGCTGCACAACATGCACCACAATAAGCACAAATTCTTCCCCAATATCAGACATGAAATGCTATAATCATGTACCAGACCAGAATTAAGAAATAAAGTAAAACTTAACCCTACCCCAAGATAGTGTTCTCAATGCTTTCAATTTTATACTAAACTCGAAAGGTCATTCGTACTAGTTGACAGAAGATTCATATAATAAATTGCAATTGTTCTGCCCACGGATTATGTAATCTCATCTTCACTGTCACTGTCAAATGTGATGGTATCAGTCAATAGAAATTCTGTGCAGCATCTTACAGGAAGAATGGTTCAAACAACGCAGGCTATCTATAATTGGCCGTCCATCCATAAAGTGCTACACTGGGAGTGGTTGATTTGGCAACGGTTGCAATTCTCCACTGTTTTGCTATCATATTGGCTTTTTTTGAGTGCAGAATTAAAAAATCCTAGCACGGTGGAAGTGCAGAAAGATCAGCTACCTTTTGCTGATTCTCGAACTTTTGCTGAAAGTTTACCCACCTAGCTTAATTCACTTTTCTCGAATGTGGACCATACATGTATAAGGCTTCCAAAATGGCAACAACTTTTTACACATATCTCGAACATTATTCTCTGCGTTTTCGAAAATGTAGCAAATTTTACATGTTAGCTAATCAACTGATAACTAAATGTTCTATTTTGGTTGTCTCATTTCCTTATGGGGCATAACAAATAAATTTTAAAGTTGCCTTATCTGGGTTTTTTTCCGAGAACCTCTTTGGATACTGGCTATATTTGTTTAATAAATGGGCAGAACTTTGAAATGGAACTGAAATTAATCATAATCTGTGGCCATTCAGACCTACTACGATACACAATGATCAACACGATATAGGGTGGAGGTCAAGATGGCAACACGGGAGTTACCGTGTGGTCATAGGTGATGTGAATATGTATAAAGGGAGTTACTGTATGGTCATGAATGATGTAAATAGGTGTACATGATTAGCAATATGGTCATGAAAGGGGTGGGCATGGTGAGATGTATATGTATGCAAGGAGTGAGTGTATGGTCATGTGTGAGGTGAATATGTATACAGGGAGTGACTGTATGGTTTTTATGGCTATGACTACCCAGTACATGTGTACATACTGTGGCTTAATGGGCATTGGTGTGGTTTGTGTAATTAACGAGAGTACATACATGGTAATATGTCTGTTTATGTATATATGGAGTGACTGCATGGTCATGGGTGGGATCCACATGTGTACCTTGTGTTGTTGTATTACCATGGGTAGGTGTATATGTATATGATGTACATGTGTTGGCTGTATGCTCATGGGTGGGGTGAATGGATAAATCGATGTGCAGCTATGTTTCCAGGGACTCACTGTATGGCCAATGGTGAGGTGAACAGGTATACAAGGAGTGACTGTATGATCATGAATGTGGTGAATAGGTATACAGGGAGTGACTACAATGTCATGTATATGGTTATGGGTCAGGTGTAGGAGTATACCTAACCTAGTGGGCCTGCATGGCTGTATGGTCATGTGTAGGGTGTACTGGTATACACTAGTGTGGCTATGGTTATGGAGAGGTATGTGTATAAAGTGAGTGGCTATATATCCATTAGTGAGGTGCATATATATGTTTAACTGGAGTGATTCTATGGTCATGGTTGGGAATATATGTATAACTTGCGTGGCTATTTTGCCATGGGTTTGGTGAACATGTATACAGCGAGTGACCGATGACCAATGGTGAGGTGTATAGGTATACAATGATTGACTGTATGATCAGGAATGCGTTGAATAGGTACACATGGCTGACTATATGGTCATGGGTCAGGTGTATGAGTATACCTAGTGTGTCTACATGTGTGCATGGCTTTATTGGCATGCATGTGTGGGGGTGTACAGGTATACACGAGTGTGGATATATATGGTCATGGTGAGTGGCTATATGGCCAATGGTGATATGCATATGTATACATGTACATGGAGTGACTCTATGATCATGGATGGGGTGTATATATTTATCTCGAATGGCTATTTTGGCCATGGCGAATAGGTATACGGAGATTGACTGTATGGACAATGGTGAGATAAATAGGCATACAAGCATTGACTTATGATCATGAAAGTGGTGAATAGGTATACAGGGTTTGACTATATGTTCATGGTTCAGGTGTGTGTGTATAGAGTGAGTGACCATCTTGCCATTCGTGTGGTGTTTTTGTGTATATATATGGAGTGACTGTATGTTACTGGGTTGGTTGTACATGTGTACCTTGGATCGCTATTGCTTTCCACAATAACTCAACGATATAGTAATATATAGTTCTCCATGTTGATGGCGTTTATCCACGATGGAGGAAACGTTAAATGATTCCCCCTGATAATAGTTAATCAATATTTATGCTAATGGGCGGTTGATTCACGTCAGTGATATCGAGATGTCAAATATACATAAAAATACACTTATTGGGTTCCATCCCATCACGGGTAATGATTACCTTCCAAAAAGGAAAAAACACTTGTCTGAAAGTTGCGGAAAGACGATCAAAATATATTGAAGTCATGGCATATTTAGGAACGAATTGGGTTTTGGACAGTGACACGCTTACACACTTAACTTAAGAATAATCAAAACTTTTAGCTAATTCACCCACAAAAATCAAATATTTAAACAAAAATAGACTCTACCATAACATAAACCTCCTCAGATACATCCTAATTCCATGATATATGACAAGACTCTGGGACAAGTAATGACAACGGCTCAGCATGGCTTTGTATTTTTTAGCTAAATCGGGATTCGTTAGGTCTAAGGTCAAATCGGGCAGTGCAAGTCGATACACGAGACAGAACTCGAAGGTCTAACTCACACGCATAACATGACGAGTCCTTAAATCACTCTATCAAACGTAGATGGAACACTATGAAGTAACACATCAATCACTCGCCCGTAGCGCAAGAACGTTCTATCTACACGCACAAGGTCTAAGTGGAAATCCTAGGATTGAACATCACAATGTCAGAACGTTCTATCTACAATATAGCTCACAAAAGTGTCTTATTGACTTGATCTTGATACTTTTGTAGGTTGAAGAGGTAAATATAGTATTCAAGGGAACATTTATATTGGGCTATACCGTAATAATGTTGAAACGTTATAATATTGATCTCATATTATTGTCGAGACAACACAATTCACATTTCGTCGACAGCCATTCGCCAAACTTACATCACGTGACGCGGATCTGCCAATCCTATTGGCTCTGTAGATAGAACCATCTTGCTCTACCAAAAGAATGCAGATTGGAGATAGAACGTATTTGCACAGCATTTTGTGTGAAAACTGGGACTCGAGGTCATGTGATCATGCGTTTAACGGACAGATTATGAGCTGCCGGTTCTATCGGTACCAATAACTCATTTTCCCGCCAAAATACAGTTAGAACCTTCTGGTTCTCACGCGACGATATGTCGAAGAATACAGGAGAAGTCGGCCCCGCGCGAAGTCGGCCCAATACGAAGACGGCCCCGCGCGAAGTCAGCCCCATTTTATAACAGAACTATTGTTTAAAATCATTATTTATTTTATGAATATGAAATATGATACTGATAATAATGATAATGACAATTACAATATAACAATAACGGCTATCTTTCGTAGCAGCTGACTTGTCCTTAAATCTCGGTCTCTGTAGGCCTATGTACAACTTCCACAGGTTAAAAATTTGCCCCTTTCCAGAAGAAACAGCTATTGAACTACTGGCAACTGGAATGGGGGTCGAGTTGATCGAGTCGATTAGCGATGCTTGTTAGCACAACCGAAACCAACATAATTATATAACATACAAGCTCATATATCACATATTGACATTATTTTTACATATATTATAGAGGTGAAATTACTATATATATGTACAAGATTTAAGTATATTAACTCATATACTTGAGAAAATATTGAAAAATGAATGTTCATATTCTTGTGAAAAATGGAATGTTTTATCAAAATTAAAATTTTAATTCACTTAGATCTACCTGTGTTACATATTCGATGAGTCCAGCTAGGAACATCTGTTGCATTCTATGGACTTCTATAACTTGTATAAGTGAAGTTCATTTTGTTATAACAACTAAGAAAACATTGCGGACTTCACAAGTAGCCTACACAAACACGACACTAAATCAACAAAATTAAGTTGGGGACCTCATAATTAGCCTAAATAAACACTACATCAATAAAATTAAGCCGATTTAATCCCTTCTAATTAATGGGGCCGACTTCTCTGTGGCCGTCTTCGCGTGGGGCCGTCTTCATATAGGACCGACTTCGCGCGGGGCCGACTTCTCCAGATACCATGTCGAAGGGGGGTAATCCATAAGCATAGCTTGTAGTGGGTTATCTCTCCTGTTTGTAAACATTTTTATAAATAACAACTTTTATGTCTGATGAAAACTAACTTAAATATACTTCCAGAATAATACGCATCGTTAAAAAATAATCACATATCACCTTTCATATATAACTTTTTAAAACAAAGGTAAGATTCCTCCTTTAGCACGACACAAATGTTGTTTATTCTATCCCGAAAGTTGTTACGTCGAAATTAGGACACACAACGTTGAAAGTACATACTGTGACTAAGTGAGCATTGCTGACTCAGTGAACATTGCTAATTTGATCATTCTCATTAGTATAGTGTTATTGACTCAGATACGAAAGTGTCAGATAATAGGATAAAGGTACACCACAGTTACGCTAATGGGGTCGTTGTCGTAACGTTTTATACATAAATGCACACCGTGTGCATTTATGATTTATGACTTATGACGTTATGTATACATAAATGCACACCAGTCTCAGTCGGCGCGAGATTGAAATGTTACCGTAAATAATTGCCGTCTGCTTCAATTCATAACTATTTTTCTTCCGAAGTTCTGATAAAGTCATTCTTTTATCACAAATTACACAATGACGAAACTGAAATAAAATTGGTCATCGGTCGCATATTTTTCTCAGTATTAAACAGTGACGGAACGAACTGCATGGTTGTTTGATCGATGAACGGAAGAAAATGAACTTACAAAAAATATTAAAACGTGTGCATTTATGTAGAAAACACTACGTCTATGACCCCTGTCACATGACACTACTCGAGACTGGTGTGAATTTATGTATACATAAATGCACACAGTGTGCATCTATGTATAAAACATTACGACAACGACCCCATTAGCCACAGTTACTGGACATACAGTCACAAAAATAAGGTTTTAATCGAATTTATAAATCGGTATACTAATATTAATAATATATAATACTTTATTTCAGACTAAGAAGTCCATATTTGTAAATGCTAAAATTTCAAATAAATCTGAAATTTCTACACACACTTTACATATAGGCCTACAATAAATTTCGCCAATGGTTATATAAAATTAGATGTGTATATAATATCTGAATTAGCAATTGCAGATAGTATATAATTGTTGGATTCATTCACACGTTCCCAGAAACCAAACACAAACTTTCTCCTTAGCATATCAAGTGTCATCACACAGTCAGAAACAAACATTCCACTCGCACTACATCTTCTATCATAACCCATACACAGTCTATACGCGTTATTGTACCTGCTGTGAGCATTTAGAAAATCTCCTCATTAAAGTGTTCACTCTCAAACAAACTGCCCGATATTGACGTTTAATATCACCATCGTCAGATAAATCGTTGTTAATGACATGTCCCGGATATTTAACCGAATCCACAAATCTGAGTTCTTTCTCACCGAGGAACAGTTTGGGGAAAGTACTTATAGGTAAACTTCTTGGAATGAAGGTCATGGCTACCGTCTTTGTTGGATTAAATATCAGGTTGAGCCTGTCAGCTTCACAAGCACATATGTCTAAGAGCTGACGCATTCCAGAAAGTGATAATAATAACGTAAATAAGGAACTCAAGTTATGATAGAAATACCAAATGGCCGGACAAACATATCCCAAATACAAGCACAAAATACTGGGCATATGTCACCTGTTTCTTGTAAATAACATACTCAGCTACAACTCTGCAGTGATAAAATCGTTCCGGACGCCAAATTAACAGAGTTTAAAACATGTTTCACCATTAGCGACAAATGACTCATCGCCATCCATATCGCCATTTTATTTCTTAGCATCATATGAAGTTCCAACATACTATTTGTTGCAGAACACCGGCCTTTCCAATTACCGATTGAATAAGTATACGAAAACATGGATGTAATGGTGAAAAATGTTTTAAACTAGGGGTGCCACGATTACGGTAATCGTATAATCGATGAACCGTTGATAAAGCCGATAATCGATTACCATTTCCGTCGTCGATTAATCTGCGTTATTTATTTCGGACGTTGGAAAATGCCGGTTATTGTTGAATACCCTGATAAGAGATTCCGACAACTTGAGTACTACTAGTATATGTTGCAAACAGCCGGCAGTTCATTTGATGACATGGTTACTCTTCGAGTCATTGTATATTCTTCAAATTGCATGGCGCCATGATGGCGGCACTGCAGCTTTGAACTTATGCCGACATCGTTGTATATTTCTACAAGAAAGGCGGCACTACGTCTTTGAAATGGACTGACTGTCAGTGAACTGAATGCCCTCGCCCTTGAATCTCATTGGACCAAAGGGGAGTTGATTGACATTCTCTCGATATCAGGGAACCTACGTCATTTTAATCAGCGATATTCTCGGCGGTGTCATTTGCAGCAAGTATACTTTGTTTGTATAAGTATACTTAGATGTTACTAGTACAGGCTATCGCTTATAGTGTGGTGACTGCTAAATGAAATTAACTATTACCAAATACATATTTTTTTATGAGTCCTGAAATTTGCGAGCAGGGGCCCACCTTTGTAATTGTTATCCATGCTCTGGAAGTTCGCTGAAACTTATAGTTTCAGTAACATTAGATTCCTTTTTTTTAGGAACCACCGTCGGTCCGTCGTGCATTCCTACTTTTATATTGCTTGTATGTTTGGCTGTTAAATTAATCGCTACGTTCGTTCCAATGAACTCACAAATATTATAACCATGACATCGCCGAGAACTGTGCTTGTATTGAACACATTGTGCTCATTAGTCATTACCGGTGGTTTATGATGCACTTTATTAACACAAAAATTACATCAGCCGAAGCCTCAAACAAGCAGCGAAAGCAGTTAACCAGCATCCAGCCAATAGGCCATATTACGGAATACTTCTACTGATGTTATTATTATTATGTACGATTAATCGATTATAGTCGATTATTGACGACCGATTATCGATTATCAAAATAAATAATCGTGGCACCTCTATTTTAAACTCTGTTAATTTGTCGTCCGGAACGATTTTATCGCTGCAGAGTTGTAGCTGAGTATGTTATTTATAGGAAACAGGCAACATATGCCCGGTATTTTGTGTTTTGTGCTTGTATAAATAGTTGTATTTGGGATATGTTTGTCTGGCCATTTGGTAATTCTTTCATAACTTGCGTTCCTTATATTAGTATACCGATTTGTAAATTCGATTAAAATAGGGCCCGACGAATCGGCAATTTCAACATCGAATCGAATCTCGAATCGAATCAGGATAATGAATCGAAGGTACGAGCAAAAATGGGTGCAAATGTCAGATGATTTTATAACGTCAGTGAGATAACCCAGATTACGAAGAAGGTTCATTGAACTTAATTTCTATGACATGATAAAACAGTTTAAAACAGTTTAATATATGAGAATGGCACGACACCATTTCATATTTTGTGCCACTGCCAGTATGCGTGAAGTTCGCGAAAGAAAGCAGTTTGGAACTTTGGAGTTAATGGAGTCTGATTCGAGTCATTGCAAACGGGAACTCTTCTGCGCATGTATGCTTCACCCTGTCACGCACAGCAGGCATGCGCAATATCAAAATTGCGCATCGTGACTTAATTGGGAATAGCGCATACGCAAACGGGATTACAGAGAACTATATATAGTATCCCAACTTGGGCCTGTCTGTCGGAAAGCTGAATGGTTAACAAATTATATTCCATTTCCCGGATAAAGATGTTGGTCGGATTTGGAGATGGCATGATGGAGCCCAAAATGTTTATTTAATATATTTATATCGTTTTAATTTTGAGTTAAAAAAAATATGGTATTATTTGATTGATCTGAGTAACGCAATATAGGCTTTTCTGGTAAGAATGTCAGATACCGACATACAAATAGGTCCCACAAGAAATTCACTAACTTCAGTATCACGACATTTCTGGTTTTATGTGGTGGAGGAAACCGTGTGCGTTACGATTATGGTACAACCGCGATGAACACGCAAACCATCATAGACCTATACCTGCATGCTGCACGAGTTGCACCGACCTTCCACGAGTAACCAGCATGGGACTGGTGGGGCAATATATATGAGCAGTGAGCTTTTGGGCAACTTACCCTACACACATTGGACCATGGTGGTCACACATGGTCGCGGAAGGAGACTTGTGTTAAGTATTGGGGATAATATGAATAATTTTTATAGATAATGCAGTCTATTCCCAGTGATAAAGAACTTGTATATAACGATTCGAAATATCCCGAATCACCCGACCGCTATCGAATCGAATCGGAACGTAAGATTCGAAATCGAATCGAATCTCGAAGCTTCGTCAGGCCCTAGATTAAAACCTTATTTTTGGGACTTTATGTCCAGTAACTGTGGGTACACGTCTTGGACAATAGTCAATATATTGATGAATATATGGTTATGTTGTTTGTGGACTTGTGGTTGGTTCTTTGTCAATTCTTGTTCAAGTGTTGAAGTGATCTTCTTCTTCCTAATACAGTGCAAGTCCTGGCAGTAGCAGAGGTGTTTTTCTGTTGGGAAAATATCGAACTATAGTGCGCGGGCTGATGAGGAAGTTGTTAAAACTAGATTGATGATTAAAAGCTAAATTGTATTTAGAGGTTAAAACTTCTTGCAGTTAAATCTTGATGCATTGTTTTCCTCAGGCACAGCTTGCAGCTCCCTATTTTGGTCTTCTAGAGAGTTGCAGTTGACTACCTCTTTTGCAATGGAGTTCCATAGTCGTATTACTGACGGAAATAACGAGTACCTGTACTTGTAGACATCAACCCTTGTATGATGTTGATGGTATTATTGGTTTCTTCTGGTCGATCGATACTAGTTCGTTGATACATTTGTAGAAAGTGGTGCATTTTGTAATATCTCTTCTTTTCTTCAGTGGTGTCCATTCCAGAGATTGTACCATGGCTGGTGCACCACTGGTTAATCGGGGGTTGTTGTCATAACGTTTATTCATAGATGCACACCATGTACATTCCTGTATACATAAAAGCACACCAGTCTCGCCTAATATCACGTGACAGGGGTCATTGTTTTCTACATAAATGCACACGTGTTGATCATATTTGTAAGTTTGTGTTCTTCTGTTCATCGATCAAACAACCATGCAGTTCTTATGGCCCCTGTTTAATACTAAGATGATAAGATCAATATGTGACCAATGATTAATTTTATCTGTGTGCTAAAAGAAATTTATGCCTTTATAAGAACTTCTGAAGAAAAATAGCTTCGACATTACGACAACGACCCCATCAGCACCACTGCATCTGTGGTAGTTGTTATTTATCATGCATGAGGCCCTTTCCTTTCCTGTACCCGTCTCTATCTTTTTGGTGTTTCCATCGGTGTTTGGACACCAGACGTTCGATGCATACTTGGCTATGGATCAAACCATCGCCTTGTAACAACGCTGTCAAGACTGATAATCTTGAGTTGAGAAGTTGAGTGAGCAGTCATTGACTGAGTCACTCAGTCAGTCATAGACATATAGTAGTCATAGAACAAATCAAAATGGGTTATTCTTTTTACCAGATGGGGCCTATGACTATATGTGGGTTATTTACAGATTATTGCATGTGGGTCCGCATGTGGGAATTTTGGCAATTAATTGCTTTCGGCAATATGGTGTGAGTAGTTATTTTTTCCAATTGTAATTATAAGGACCCCTGACCCATTTCCAAAATGCTCAGGATAACCCCTGCTTTACTGTGCTATCCTGGGCCTTGGGGCTGAATAATAAAAATTCTGGGAGACCACAAATTGTTGTTTAATATTTCATGTTGGACTCATTGAAAGTGTTTTTGATAAAAGTTTCTCTTCATTTTCATAACTGAACAGCAAAGTAATTTTTGCATCTGTTTTATCAGATCTAGTTGACTGAAGAAGGTCCCTGCTATCCGATTTATGAAAAGAAATCTATTTTTCAAGACTAGATGTATCGTCCAGGGAGTGCGAGGCAATCAGTAACAAGAAACCCTATAACGGTAAGTACTCTCATACAATACTGATGATCAATACACAGTGCATAAATATAAGTGAAATGAATCAAATGATAATAAGCCATTGCTTTAGCTAAGTTAGAACTACCCACTCTTGAGACACCCGCCCTTCTGCTATTTTCCAGACGGGTTGCACGGAATTGTTAATAGTAATATGTTCTTTGATGATATATTATTAATCTTTTTGAAATTACAGCATGTGTTTATTCATTAATTATGTCAGTGTTTGGACTGGATTAATGAATGACACATTGTTTTGTCAACTTTATGAGGTTATTACTAATTAAAGAGGGTGACGTCCCCTCCCCTGGAATCTGGCATCCAGCTTAAAACTGACCGCGGCATAACACCATAACCAGGGTTGGCGCTGGACCCAAATTTTCTCTTGCCAAAATTTTTGCCAAATGAATTTTTTTTTTGCCAAATGAAATTTTTTTTTGCCAAATTAAATCGAAGGTCAAATTGGGGAAAAATAAGGAAAATTAGCGTTTTTATCTTTATTCATATAAAACGTAAATAGATACAGGTAAAATGACAACAAATCAATATTAAATGTTAATAGAAGACACAATACATTTAGACAAGCAATTGTCAAATACTAGTAAACATAAAGCTATAGTATGGTAATGCACATTAATATTAAACATGAACAATTCTACGAGACTTAACATCAACCCACTTCAAAAATGCAGCAGCAAAATCAAACTCAGACACAGATGGTCCTTCGATAGAAATTTTCATTAGAGCATTGAGATAACGAACAGACAATCGATTGCGCGATTTTGTTTTAACAATGTTTTGAATGGAGAAGGCTCGCTCGCAGTCGACTGTTGATACGGGAACACAGACTAGCCGTTCGGCAAACTGACCAACAATCGTGAACAGTTCCTTGTGTTTCAGGGCGCACTGGCATCCATCATCGACGTCGTTAATGCTTTTTGATGAGCTAGAAGTATTTTTATATATATTTTTTTTTTTTTAAACATTATAAAATAATTTCCACGAGCAGTCCTGCTTTCTATGATATACTTTTGCCACGTTCTCTGGTTGAACCATTACATTTAAAATAGTATCAGATAATGAGTTTTTCCATTCAAATATTAATCCACCTCGAATTTATAGAGTTATTGTTCTTGTTGCAGAACGTACATAATACGTTTCGTCGATTACCGCGAAATTCATAATTTTTTTCTTCTTCATAAAACGACAAATAGCCATAAAATATATGCGGCATATGCCTGATTCACATTTGGCTGATTAACCTATTGTCTTACACTTGGTGCTCATAAACCTTGACCGTCATAAATACAATGTCATCATAAATACGCATTGTGCAGTAGCCCCGTGAGTGACCAGACAAACAATGGGTGGGATTAGAGGATTAAATGTAAAATAATTACCTTTTGCTGTTTCGTGCAGAGTGACGTAATCTTTCTTCAGATTAAAACAGCCTGCTACGAACAAATTGCTTATACCTGCGTCGGTGCACACTTTACAAAACATACCTTTCTTCACATTGTCATTAATCAACCACGGTCGGTTTAATTTCCACGCGTCTTTGAAGGTCCGTTTTGTCAGTAATGTCGGTCTGTTAGTCAATTTCGAAGGCGTCGTCGGAGTCTGGTTACTAATGTCTGTCCGTCTATGTAAATCAATCACACGTTCGTCTGTTACATCGTCAACAACAGTTACATCTGCAGGTCGTACGTCGTCTTTTTGTATGTCAGTCAATACACAGTCAGACGTAGGTAACGTAGGCAAAACTGTTTTGCGTCCAAAGAAGTCCGTCAGTTTTTTACCTTTCGTCACGGTATCGTCGCACTCGGAACGTTTTCGTTTGAGACTCATTTTAGAAATGATTTGACGTTTGGTATCGCAGTCACTATTTAAGCAATCTAAAATAAACACAGTTTCTGTAACAACACCACCTGACACGCGAGCATTAATGAACTCCCATCAGTGAGTTTGATTATGTATGAAATAAGGTGTTACCGTCTTGTGAAAACTAAAGACGATTGCATCTCACTTTGTGATCGCTTGGTTAATAGTTGTCGACCGGGTTTCCCTTTGTAGTGTCCGCGATGTGGTTTCCCTTTGTACAGTCGGCGATATATTCCCACCTTCGATGTTTCCGGACTAGATATTTCACATCACAGAATTGAAAACCCACTTGCCAAAATTTTTGCCAACTGAGATTTTTTTTTGCCAAATGAGATTTTTTTTTGCCATTGGCAAATTTGGCAAGCGGCAGCGCGAACCCTGACCATAACAGAGAAACTGAATCCGGAATACTCTTTTAACTAAATATATTGAAAATAGACTTTGTAATGTTCAGCATAAGTTGACATGATGTAACTATAAGTTGGTAAGAGGTATCTCAAAACATACCAATGCAGAAGATTTCTGAACAAGTTCGTCCATATATAGCACTGAAAATACAAATTTTTATTCTTATATTTTTCGATAAATTTGAGATTGTTTCATTAGTGAAAATTGCTGTAGACTATGGGGAAAAAATCTAGAGTTGTTGTCGCTCTGAAATGTCTATGGTACTTCATAATTTTGATGATTAAAACGAATGGAAAGCAGTGTCAGTGTTTTAAAATAGTTTCATATTATTAAGATAACGCAATTTATCTTTTCCAGACATTCTGATTCCAGAATTCCAATGAATGCAAATGGCACAGTTTTTGTTCCGACCCGAAAATACTCAAAATAGTGTTCAAAGTTTTATTTTTTATGAATTCAATTCGTCTCTGGGACATATATTTGCTCGTAGAAAGGTAGTTCAGATATTTATCAACCTATTTCAATACCGGTAAAAATTCAAAAGCGAAATATTACGTGTATTTAGGAGCATTAAATCATGACTATATGTCATAAAATTCAAGACTTTTATGGAATCCAGTTATTGTGTTTACTGCACAGTCTGAATTTAATTACTTAATTGATTTAATTAATCATTGTATAGGGTGAAGAAGTTATCCTGACACCAACACCAAGGAATGGCGGAATTTCTCGACAGCAGATCACATCAAAGCAGTCAAGCAAACCACATGGGTGAGTCATAAGGATATGTATACAGTAATGCCCTAAATAATCAATTCCTTAACCACAGCAGAATTATGGGAAATTTTTCAGGATTCAGTCGGAAATATGGCTTGTTGCCATTCATCAGAAAACTTTCCGATGAATGGCAACAAGCCATATTTCCGACTGAAATCTTGAAAAATTACCCATAATTCTGCTGTGATTGAGGAGTCGATTATTTAGGGCATTACTGTATTTAGCTTGAATGGTTGCTGTTCTCTGATTATGTAATAAGAAAAATTTACAAATTATCTGTCCTTGTTCTGAGCCAAAATAGTCAAGGCTATCATTTTCCACCCGCTCACAGAGTAATTTACATGTGTGAAATTTCGATTTAGTTTTTTGTATTGATACTTTCTAAATATTTAATGTGGCCTCTTTTTGTGGAAGGATCTGTACAGATCATAATTGAGTTACTAATCTCCAGAACATTACTCAGTATTGGATAATGACCCTTGGTTATTACTAGTTTATGAATTCATTGACTCAGTGGGCTGAGCTATAAGAAAAGTTTAAATAGGCACAATCCGATTGTCCCCGTATAACCCACAACAACAAATACAACGGAATTTCACCAAAAGCCGATTTACTTATCCAGATTAGTTTATTACCAATAAATACTCACAACAATACCAAGCACGATATCATATTTGCTGAAAAAGTCCTATAATAAAAAAAATTCTTGGCAATTTGGATGGTGATCTTCCATATATGGTGTGCCTAATTCAAACTGGAATTCCCCAACGCGTGTCATTACAAATGTAAACAAACATTTATTTCCATGTGCAATCAGCATGGTGTTATATAATATTTCTATTTGCTTGAATAAAAAAATACCTTATTAGCTCAACTTTACTTTGTAAAGTTTGAGCTATTGCCATGGGTTGGCATCCATGCGTACATCAACAATTTCCTTTGGCTCACCCTATAGGCTGCATCCCTAACCCAATCATCAAGAAACTTCATATGGATCTTCGGGGTGACCTCTAGATTGGAGACATCGATTATTTCTGAATTTCAATGGAAAACATGGCCACCAGCAGCCATCTTGCATTTTACTCTTTGCATGACTAAATCCTTTGGCACACCCTACAGACCTCATTCGATCATCACCAAACTTTATATCGATCTTCATGGTGACTTCTAGATGGGAGCCATCAATATTTTCCGAAATTCGTAGTAACATGGCTGCCAGTGGCATTTTGGATTTTACTCTTTGCATGACTAAATCCTTCGGCACACTCTACATGCCACATCCCTCATCCAATCATCACCAAACTTCATATGGACCTTTGGGGTGTCCTCTAGATTGGAGCCATCGATTATTTCCGAAATTTGTTATAAAACATGGCTGTTGGAATCCAATTTGGATTTCAAATTTGAATCCATCCGCACACCCTGCAGCCCACATTTATTGGTGGAATGTTTGAAATGAAAATAATTTCATCTACACAATACAAGACCTTTACTGTAACTTTTTGGCTTTCCTTCTTCTTTATCATTCTATTCATTGCTCAGCAAAAAATAAACTCCTTCCCACGTTGAACGACTTGAGCTACAGTGTCAATGACTCAAGTTTTCATATTTTTTTTTCCTGTTGGTTTTTGTTCCTTTTCATTGTCTTCTATTCCGAAATATTTATGATTGCCATGCAAAGCCACTGTGACCTTGTGTGACCTCTCGAACTCTCGTGATGGTGTCTTCGCATGTCCATATATTTCTGGCAGAATTTTTGCTGGGCTGACAAAAATTTGAGGTAGATAAAATTAAGACGAGAGATTTTAAAAATCAAAATCTGATAACTCTTGAGCTGATGGGTGTGTTCCTTGACTCCCAAGAAACAGTAATTTAAGGGCGTTAAATCAGATTATTCATCTCTAAACAAATATTATGTAAATATGAAGTTTTAACCATAATTTTTTAGGATAAATTCTATAATTCATACCGCGATATTATCTAAAGATTAGCCAAAAACCTCCTTTGGTCAGAACATATTTCCAGAAATAGTCCAGTGCATTTATGGTTTTACCCAGAACTAATTGCAACAGAATTTTTTTTTGCTGGAATTGGCACATATACCCTCCATAAACAACATACTAAAAATCAGCAAAAATCGGAAAAAGGGAAATTAGTGAATTTCGTGAAAAAAAATTGGGAAAATTTGGTCAAATCAGCAATTTATGGATTTTCATGAATGTATATAACAAATTCAAATTTACAAGTCCTACAAATATCATGCTTATTTTGTCGACCACATATTCTTGAATCCAGAACTGGAAACCATTCCCAAATTCCTTAAGTATTTTTCAAGTTGTGTGCTCAAAAACGCGAGTTTACCTGATTTCGGAGCCTTAATTTCGCAGAATGAGCCAAATGCCGTATTATATGGTTAATTATTTTAAAAACTAGAGCAAAATTAATGACTTCTTCACTGTTTTAGTAATTTCCTCACTAGATAAAACACAAACTATGATTAATATGTGCATCTATGAATAAGGAGAATAAAATATTCTCAAACAAAATGTGTGTTCCATTGTATGGACTTGCCTTGACACAGAACTCGTCATTTTGGGATTGTTTTTATACAACGTAGATATCAAATTCTAAATCAACGTCCGATAATTTATTATGCAGTTTTATAATGCAACAGGAATGTACACAAACTGGAAGAAAACAACATTGTGTCTGAAATGGCTGTAATTTGGTGATAAGATTGCATTTTGTGATTTTTCCTACCCCTATACCAACGTTAAAATTTGGAGTCAGTTTCCTGAAAAATTAGGATTTGTGAATTTGATTGTTTTTATATACATCCATGAAAATCCATAAATTGATGATTTGACCAAATTTCCCCAAATTTATTTCACGAAATTCATCTTTTTCCGATTTTTGCCGATTTTTAATATGTTGTTTATGGAGGGTTTATGTACTTATTCCAGCAAAAAAATAATTTGTTGCAATTAGTTCCGGGTTTGGCATTTTTTCTCATAAATGCACTGGACTAAAAAGAAGTTGTTTCTAGAAAAACAAATTCAGTAAAACGTCTCCAATTAAACCAAACACCCTTCAGACCAGCCCTAATGTTCGGATTAGAGAGGTATTCGGTTTATAGAAAATCGCACTACGATCGGAATGTATTGAAGTCTTTGTCGAAGCACAGCCGACTCATAGTTGATTAATTAAAATTTATTCTACCAAATCAAATATAAATACCGGTAACAATTGATAAAACATCATGTTATAATAAGAATTAAAAACATGGTATATTAAGACATAATACATGTATAGATAAGACAGGAAACATGGAAATGATAAATGTTACTGTGATTGAAAATGTCGCTTAAAAATGTCGCATCGTTAGTATAGTAGATTCGTACCCTTGCATAATCATACCAATTAATTAGTGATGTTTTGTTCGGCGACTGCTTTGAACCAGATTATAACAACAAGTGTCTGGTTAGATAACTGAATGCTTATTTAACACATTGAGTGAACATTTTGTTTTTTCATCAATCATTGCGCTGAATTGGACTCTTTATTTTTATGACCACTGTCCAAACTAAACACTAATTAGCTAAACGTACACGATGTTAGTGTATTGTCACCAACACAGTTTTAATCAGCCTGTCACAGCGAATGAGCCGTCACGAAAATGGCCATTCAGAGTTGAATAGACTAGAAATTTAAACTTATAAAAGATCCCCAGTCTATACACTAGAACCAACACGAGTTCAGCATCAAGTATGTCAAATCTACCACATGCTGATGAGCGTTCGGTTGGCATCGCTTTCTGCGTTCGGATTTTGGAGGTAAAAATTAATGTATTTGTTCACTTTTGGACTAGAAAAGCCATCCGATTTTCGGAATAGAGAGTTTCCGGTTTACAGAGGTAATTTTTAGTGAGAATGCACTCGGGTGAGTTCGGGACCGGACAATTTGGTCGGTATGGAGAGGGATTCGGTTTATAGAGGGTCCGGGTTTGGAGAGGTTTTACTGTACTGAGACAGAGAACAAGAATTTGTCACTCAGAATTAAAATAACCTTCCTCCTGCTCTGAGCATGACCAAGACACTTCATTCTGATTGGTCAATCAATGATGCATCGTGCTTATTTTCCAAAATTAACTCTTTCAGTGCCAAGTCGGATTTTTGTATCAACCCATATTTCCTTGATCATTTTTCAAATTTATTGATTATAATAATGTGATACATTGATTTAAGAGCTCTTTCCATCAATGTATCACATTATTATAATCAATAAATTTTAAAAATGATCAAGGAAATATGGGTTGATACAAAAATCCGACTTGGCACTGAAAGGGTTAATGGCACATCTTCAATTTCATGGGACATCACACTTAAATTATCAGTTGATTTGGGCTTAAGTTTATTGAGATATATTCAACTATAAAGTAACAATCTATTACATTCTAGTATTCTAGTATTTCATGAATACAGTAATGCTCTAATTAATCAACCTCTTAACCAAAGCAGAATTATGGGTAACTTTTCAGGATTTAGTCGGAAATATGGCTTGTTGCCATTCATCGGAAAGCTCTTGGTCGATTAATTAGAGCATTACTGTATGTTGTATTTATTTATTTTAATTTCAGCATTCCTGATCTTGACCTGAAGTTTTTTCAGGGTGGTGACATAGACAACTTTAAACCAATTGAGATTGATAACTATCCACTTAACAGTGCCAGATCAGATGTAAGGTAAAGTAATTAACTGGTATAATTCAAATTCTCTATCCTCATTTGACTGGTCAATTTATAAATTATTTAACTTTCATGTATAACTTGAATTGACATGTTCATCCATATTTTGGACAGGCTGATTTGAATATAGCGAGGTATATTTATTTCCAAGACATTAGCAGAGAATGGATATTTCTTGTAATTTACATGTTTTAATTATGAAAAATGGTAAACAAAACCCCCAAAAATTCTTAATATCTTCCAATTAGTCCAACTATTTCTGTATTTCAACCAGTGTTTGCCCTGCCATTAGCCATTTTAGCAAATTGCGAAAAAAAATACAAAGTGGCTAACATAAATAGCTGGTGACTAAAAATATGGCTACAGGCATTTTCTTGTTGACCGCGGACCGCTATATAGTGATACTTAGCAAGTTATCATAAAGCATTTCAAGTGTTTGATAGATTATGTAAAACGATGCCGCGATGTTCTAATTTATCCCACAGTATGTGGCTAAACTTTTTCAAAAGTGGCTAACAAAATTGCACAAGTGGCTAAAAAAATGGCTACAAAGAATTTCGGGCCAGGGCTAACACTGATTTCAACACTATAATGCCCGCCCCTAAGTGTTAACCGTCAAGCACCAGCAGGCTGGTAAATACCATGTATAAAGAAACAATCAACTCTTTCACAAACCATTTTGTCTTTATTTGGAATAATTCAGTTGTAAGATGAAGTAGGGACATATTCACATGGAAAAATTTAAGTCATATCATACAAATTCTGTCATTTTATTGGACTTGTCACTGCTTTTTCCACAAAAATGTTCAAACATGACCAACATCATGATTTTTAGATCTTTAGTTAAATAATGCTACCTGTATTGACAAAACAAATCAAATTCCAAGTTCCAAGTTTAAAATTGATTACCATGAATTATATTAATTAAACTGCATGACCCCATTTTAAAGAGTTTATATATGATGCACAACAGACAGGGGTAGTTTTCAAGACGTATGATCAAATTTACACTCTGCCTCTGCCCTCATCAAACTGCCTGATTCAGAAACACAAACGGGCACACACTTCTGTGAGTTCTTCTCAATTGTTTTTCACAAAAATGATGCAATTAGGCCCGATTAGGCAATAAAATGGAGCATTCTTGTCCATATCAGCAATAGTCAGTGCTCAGTCATAGGGAGAAGTTTTCATCTGTTTTGGCGCATAAACCCATTGCAACGGGTCTGAAATTCATCTAGATCAGTCCCTGCCTTCTTTCAACCTCTATAATGAGATGTGACCTGTCTCCCAATGTTATACAGTAATGCTCTAATTAATCGACTTCTTAACTCCAGCAGAATTATGGGTAACTTTTCAGGATTTACTCGGAAATATGGCTTGTTGCCATTCATCGGAAAGCTCTCAGCGAGAAATCAATGAACTATCGTATGCATGTATTGACAGTCCAGTGAAGGTGATGAAATTTATCGGGGCCTCGGTGGCTCAATCGGTTAGGGGTACAATTCCAAGCCATTTCGCCCTCCAGCGCTGGCGATAAGGGTTCAGATCCACATGTTTCCATCGTGGACTTTGTAACTCGAAATCGTTATCTGGTGGAGTTGCCAGTTACTCGCCGGTGGTTTGCCGCACATGGTCGACAAGTTTATCAGCCCTTGAAATCACTGTTAGATTAGCTGTAAGTGTGCGGATTTTCTCCACCACTAAAACTGGCATTGTTGTGATATGGCCTTAGTTGCTGAAAGCGACATTAAACCCCAATCAATCAGTCATAATAATTTATCCCTTTGTATACTAAATTAGTTCTTCCACTCAGTTATAAAGTAAATATTTGAATGGTCTCTTATTCATTTGGAGGTGTATTCATGAAAAATGAGCAGACAACTTTATGATGAAAAGTTAATACAATTGCAGAAGTATTCATATTCTTTGGTGGGAAATGTTGAGACTAGGCCCCTGCGAATCGGATTTTTTCTATCGAATCGTATACCGAATCGAATCATGTAAATGGTATTCGATTTCGAATCAAATTCGAATCGAATCAGACATTGTGTTGACATGTGAGGAGTTCATAAACAAAAGTAAATACTAATGAGAGAATTCAACGTACACACCAGTATTAATCCCTTGTGTGGGTTGTGGGATTGTCAACCGGAACTGATTCATTTTACCCACGGAAACAGCTGAATATGGACGATGTAATATGGAAATAAGTTGGGTTTACTCAAAATTGGGAATGACACATTGGAACGAGTCATTTGCACCGCTGGTGGTGGTTGTTGTAGCTATATAATATCTATGTTATAATTGATATCACAACTTTTGTGTCCGACTAAAAGGTTCAAGGGACAGTCATGCTGTGAGCATAAGATTATAATCAAATGGCGATATCAATTCAAATCTTTTTAGTGGGAAGCATATTTAATAGCTCAGAGACTAGTATGCCGATCTGTGGGGCAGAAAATAAATTGATTCAACAATACCATCGTTATCTAAAGGTGCTCAGAGTCATCACATTGTTTCTAGCATTATAGACCCCGTGTGACGGCACAATAGTGTTATTCCGTCAACGGGCGAGCCGACGAATCGTGTGTGTGTGACAGGAAACTGGTAAAAACGCTGACCGTAAACGACATCATTTGACTCAACCGTCGGTGAGAATGCCGCGAGATATTCGATTTGAAAACAACGTCAACAAGATTCGAAATAAAATCGAATCGAATCACAGGAACGATTCGAAATTTCGAATCGAATTCGAATATTCGCAGGACCCTAGTTCAGACACTATGATTGTTTGTTGAACTTGTTATCTGAATAGTTCCAAAGGGTATTACTCGTCAGTAAATATTTAGTGTAGAAAGGGAGAATTGTCTTTCAAAATGGACTGAGAACATGACCACATGTTTTTCAGCTGCTTGTCACAGTTCGTTGAAGTCAATTCAGTGAAACACTAATGATGGACAATGGCAGATAATAACAAAAGTGAAAAAAATTAGCACTTTAAGTTACAGTAATGTAAAAATTACACATCTGTATATCGATTCGCGTTTTCTGAAAAGCATTTTACAATTTTTTTTTGCAGTTGGGGAACAGCATGTCCATCGGAGATAAGCTATCGTCAGGTGAGTTAAGTTATTAGTCTTTCTTGGTATTTGTCAGTCTGTACACCCATGCACATATATCAGCCATGGGTTATCAGATCAGAAGAATGTTTGCCATCAGGAATGCTTTGAAAAGAGTGCCCAATGAAGCTGTTTAAAATGTTTCCAATCTTGAGTTCTATGTTTATCGTGAAATAAACATTTTGGTCCATCCGTCTGAGTATATATACCAGCCATGTGTTATACGATCACAAGGAAATCTGGTACCCGTATGGATATTTACCATCACAAGGGCTTTCAATAAAGTGTTTTTCGCATTTTCCCTTTTTGAGTTATTCTCCTTTGTTCTGCTTTGTTCATTTTAAATTTTTTCCGTCCTCTGTATGTTTCAATTGGCATCATATGGGTATAACAGCATCAACTATTTGATTTTGGGGGCTAATCAGGTTGGCCATTAATTAATGTAATGAGAAAGCCAGGGTTAAGGCTTTCTGAGTTAACATAGAGCCAATTTTATAAACTTGTATATTTGCATAGCGCCTGTAATTCACTCTACATCCTGTTCGCCGATTGGTCAATTACCAATTGCATGATGTGCTTTATACCCCAATAACACACCCATAACCAAAATACACACCACAAAATGAACTGGTATCACTTTACATAATTTATTGTCATGATGCAATAAATTATTATCATTAAAACATGCACTGCAAACAATGTCTGTGAAGAATAATATACCATGCATCGATGTGGTACTCTGTGGGTTTATCTCGTAACATGCGACAAGTTTCAAAAAAAGAAGTCACATATATTCCAGCTTATTTTATGGTAATTGCGACAAAAAGGATATATAAATATAATAAATGAAGCAATGGAACTGTATTTTATTGAGAGATATTTTCATAGCATACTCCTGTTTTCGTCAACTGTCAGTTGGGTCATGCATTTCATAAAAACACAACCAACTTCACATCTTGTTGACCTAAGTTACTAAATGTAGTAGATTGAAAAACCGGGCATATTGTTTTTTTGGATTGCATGGCTATAGACTAATCGATCAATAATTCACTGTGATGCAAGGTATAATATCCAAACTGCTGATAGATTTCAGAAGAAAAAAATTCAGCTGAGAAATTAGTTAAAGGTACTCAATCCGATAAAACTCCTCTCAATTACTATTTCAATGGCTTCAGGGGTCAAAAATATTTGATTCGAGTCGAGGAAGTCACCCATCAAAGCTCAGATTTGTTAGATATCGATTTTAGAAATCTATTATTTTTCATTATCGGGAATACTATCTGGCCCAGAACTCAGTCAAAATTGCGTTATAATTACCACTTGATTTTAGAGTTATCCATCCTTGTCTGTTTGAATAGATTTGGAGTACACATCCAGAGCAGAATACGGCAGTTATTAGTACTCATCTCGAGAACATAACAAATTTCAAAAATCAATATCTAATAACTCTGAGCTTTGTTTGATGGGTTCCTCGACTCGAATCAAATATTTGTTACCCCCAAAGCCAAAGAAATAGTAATATAGGGCCCTCTGATCGGATTGTTGTTGTTGGAATCTGTTGAGATGGGGACCCTCTTTACGGATTGAGTACCTTTAAGGTAAAAGTTATACAAGTATTAGAAATGAGTATTGTTCAATATCAATGTTTATATGCAGTGCCAAATGATATCACCCTTATATTACTTCACCTTTCAAATTGTTAAAGATAAAAGATGACTGTGATTCCTAGACTTTATCTACATATATTACCATAGATATTCAGAACTTGGGATTAAATTATTGACTGATTTACTAAATACTTTTACATATTCACAGTTTGGTGATGGACCGAGATTCCCCTGAGCGGCTAATAGCGGCTGCCAGCTATAGGGATACCATATCCCCAATCCCTAACAGAAATGCTGCCATTGGGCACATTTAGCTTTGCAGTACACACAATATATCTAAAGGCTACAGCGTCACATTCTCAGTATAAGTGTCCAATGCTTCAAATTCGCTTGCTTAGGTGTATTTACCCATATGGCAATATATTGTTAAGCTGTCTGTTCAAGTCTTAATGTTTTGGTCTTCTCTTCAGCCAAGTGCCAGAGCATCAACACGACCGCCTGGTGTACCATCCCTCGACATATCAGAAACACCCAGACAACTGATGCCAAAACAGAAGTCACCAAAATATTTTGCCAAACCTGTATGTATCATTCGTTTCTTCACATATCAAAAACAAATATTTTGATACCAGCGGTGAGATGTACGAAGCTTGTTTATTGTACACATGTGTATCCAGAGGTTATGCACAAGCAAAGATCGTTCATTCTTTGTAACGACAAGATATCGCCAGTGTATTGCTGTGTTTTCATTGACTGTATATGATGTCTATGTAACTATACCAGAAATGAAAATGTGAAAGTGAAAATAATATGCTAAATCCGAAATGGAAAGAACATCTATTGCCACCATTGACAAGTGACCCAACAGCAACTCAGCAATATAATCCATTAACCTCAATGTCAATCTAACTCCCGAGGTTAGCATATGATGATCCCATCAAACAATCACACCATAGTGAACTATGGGAGGCCTTTGATACATGCACAATGGCACAATACACAGGCAATACTTCACTTGTGCATTGCTTGAGTATATCGTGTACATACACGTGTGAGCATAATACACAACAAGCTTTGTACGTCTCGCCGCTGATGTTTCACATTCTAATTCACTTCCAACTGGATGCACACAATAAATTGAAAACATGCCATCCTGATTGGAAGAACAACATGTCATATGCCATCCTGATTGGTAGGACGACACATTGTATGCCATCCTGATTGGTAGGACGACACATTGTATGCCATCCTGATTGGTAGGACGACACATTGTATGCCATCCTGATTGGTAATACGACACATTGTATGCCATCCTGATTGGTAGGACGACACATTGTATGCCATCCTGATTGGTAGGACGACACATTGTATGCCATCCTGATTGGTAGGACGACACATTGTATGCCATCCTGATTGGTAATACGACACATTGTATGCCATCCTGATTGGTAGGACGACACATTGTATGCCATCCTGATTGGTAGGACGACACATTGTATGCCATCCTGATTGGTAGGACGACACATTGTATGCCATCCTGATTGGTAATACGACACATTGTATGCCATCCTGATTGGTAATACGACACATTGTATGCCATCCTGATTGGTAGGACGACACATTGTATGCCATCCTGATTGGTAGGACGACACATTGTATGCCATCCTGATTGGTAATACGACACATTGTATGCCATCCTGATTGGTAGGACGACACATTGTATGCCATCCTGATTGGCAGGACGACACATTGTATGCCATCCTGATTGGTAGGACGACACATTGTATGCCATCCTGATTGGTAGGACGACACATTGTATGCCATCCTGATTGGTAATACGACACATTGTATGCCATCCTGATTGGTAGGACGACACATTGTATGCCATCCTGATTGGTAGGACGACACATTGTATGCCATCCTGATTGGTAGGACGACACATTGTATGCCATCCTGATTGGTAATACGACACATTGTATGCCATCCTGATTGGTAATACGACACATTGTATGCCATCCTGATTGGTAGGACGACACATTGTATGCCATCCTGATTGGTAATATGATACGTTATATGCCATCCTGATTGGTAATACGACACATTGTATGCCATCCTGATTGGTAATACGACACATTGTATGCCATCCTGATTGGTAGGACGACACATTGTATGCCATCCTGATTGGTAATATGATACGTTATATGCCATCCTGATTGGTAATACGACACAGTGTATGCCATCCTGATTGGTAGGACGACACATTGTATGCCATCCTGATTGGTAATACGACACATTGTATGCCATCCTGATTGGTAATATGACACATTGTATGCCATCCTGATTGGTAGGACGACACATTGTATGCCATCCTGATTGGTAATACGACACATTGTATGCCATCCTGATTGGTAGGACGACACATTGTATGCCATCCTGATTGGTAGGACGACACATTGTATGCCATCCTGATTGGTAATACGACACATTGTATGCCATCCTGATTGGTAGGACGACACATTGTATGCCATCCTGATTGGCAGGATGACACTTTAAATGCCATCCTGATTGGTAATATGATACGTTATATGCCATCCTGATTGGTAATACGACACATTGTATGCCATCCTGATTGGCAGGATGACACTTTAAATGCCATCCTGATTGGTAATATGATACGTTATATGCCATCCTGATTGGTAATACGACACATTGTATGCCATCCTGATTGGTAGGACGACACATTGTATGCCATCCTGATTGGCAGGATGACACTTTATATGCCATCCTGATTGGTAATCTGATATGTTATATGCCATCCTGATTGGTAATACGACACGTTATATGCCATCCTGATTGGTAGGACGACACATAATATATACCATCATGATTGGAAGGATGGCAAATTTTCGTCCCATGTCATTACCAAAAAATATCCATGTGGTTGCCACTTTGACTCCGCTGTGAACTTGTGCTGGCTAGTCGCAATTTTGTGTTGTGTATTTCAGAAGTTTAATGTGGGAATTACAAACAATATTCTGCTTGCACCTCAACCATGTGCAAGCCTTGAAATAGGGTGTCTGTCATTTGCAGAATGAGGTCCCCAGAGGGTGAATTTAGTGATGCTACCCCACATAGCGGGCTAGCATCACCAAATTCACCCTCTGGGGACCTCATTGTGCTTACACCTCAGCAGAATGAGGTTCACAGAGGATGAATTTGATGATGCTAGCCCGCTATGCGGGGTAGCATCACTAAATTCACCCTCTGGGGACCTCATTCTGAAAATGACAGACACCCTATTTCAAGGCTTGACCATGTGGATTTGTTTACAATCAATTGTCAATGCACAGTCCACTTTAAAAAAAGTTTCATTCAGTTGGTGTATCATAGACATTAATAGTACACGCTGCTACTTACATGATCATTTACCATGCTATACAAGCCTGAGTTTAGTGTGCCTGTCATTTGCAGAATGAGGTCCCAGAGGTTGAATTTAATGACGCTATCCCGCACAGTGGGCTACCATCACTAAATTCACCCTCTGGGGACCTCATTCTGCTTAGGCCTCATCTTCTCTGGAAAGTTTCTTTATTATCACATTTCTATAGCAGGATAGCATCACTAATGTCACCCTCTGGGGGCCTCATTCCCCCCCCCCCCCAGTGTTTGCCAGAGTTATTATTCTTGTTGACTTAGAATTTGCCAATTATTTTGGTTTCGAGATGATAACTTTAGTTTTAGTTGTCTGATTGTTTTCAAATTTTGTATGTAGACTATCCACATGAAAATACAGGTCAAGTTCGAATTTGGATTCGGTTCACCCATTTTTGCTAGAGATAGAGTCCTTGTTGACTTAGAATTTGCCAATTTTTTTGGTTTCCAGGTGATAACTTTAGTTTTAGTTATGTTTTTCATCTACAGGTGACTGCCTGGGATGCCACGCCAGTTCCTGACAATTTGCCGGGTCCCTCACCTCACCACCAACTAATGTACAAAGAATATGAAAATGAGATGAAAAACAAATATAAGACTCATTCCAAGGAACCAAAGGACATCAGTGAGGTAAATGCTTGTACCTCATTATGAACAGTAATTGCCTAAATAATCGACTCCTTAACTGTAGCAGAATAATGGGTAATTTTTCAGGATTTAGTCGGAAATATGGCTTGTGACCAATAACAAAATCTTATTTCACTGTGGCTTCTAAAAGATACATACGATGATCTAAATTTCAGTAATCCCGCTATTTTATAGGCAAGCATAAATAAAAAATATTTCCTACTTACAGAATCTCCTGTTAACTGGTCTCTCTGATTCAAACTTATTAATTTATACCCCTGAGTCTATACAGGAAGTTCAGGGAAGAGATACACCATCTTTACAAGAATTCTTTCATATATATATGGCAGTGTTTATCCCAAGCCTTGAATAGTATGTTTGTCATTTGCAGAATGAGGTCCCCAGAGTGTGAATTTTGTGAGGCTACCCTGCACAGCATTCTAGCATCACTATATTCCCCCTATGGGGACCTCATTCTGTCAAGCCTCATCTTCTGGGAAGTATCTATAGTCTAAAATTAACATTGTTTTTAGTTAGTTTTTCCCTTCTGCAGGGTTTCCGCCAGAGGAAAATTGATGAGTCCGTATTTGGGAAACACATAACGCGACGGGATAACCATGGTTCATCCCATGGGCGAAATTTTGGTATTTGTCACTGAAAAGTAGTCATTTCCTTACACCCCCTTTAGATACTCACAAAGCAATCCAAAGCTACGTATATTACGCAAGTTGATCATTTCCATGGAGGCATTAATCATGTCTGATTGAAGACTAAATAAATGAACAAGCTGCGAGTTGCAGTGTTTAGAAATTTATAAGATTCCGACAGGTATATTTAAACATTAAATATCATCTATGCATTGACCAATAATACCTAGTAAGGAGAATTGAATTAAGTATTTCCCAGAATTTCAAGTAGCTTCCGTGAAAATGAAACCGAAAGGATATATTCTGTAAATTGTAAAACTATTTGTGCGCTGTGACATCTTACTGCAGGGATTGACTGCAAAAGATATTTATAGAGGTGTAAAATGAATGGTAGTGAAATCGTTCAAACTCGGAATGCGTAGCTTGTTCAATAGTCTGCATTAGTCCAACACCTATAGTGATGACCACTGCTATGTGTTATGAAATATAATTGAGTTTTGGCAGGAAATGTGAACATGTGTGTTAGTGTTTGTGCTTGGGGCCGCAGGCAGGATAACAAAACTATTATTGAGCATACTTTGACTTTATCTCCATATTGGGGGATACCTTTTTACGTTTATCCTCGATGCAAATATGGCTCCAATGAATGGTGTTGTCTCTATGAATTTCCGCTATAAAAACTGATTTGAGCATGTTCTGTATTATTGTCAAATAAATCACTTGGGATTTTGTTGAGTATGCATGACAATACGCATATAATCAGCACACGTAGAGAATCACATGTATTTGTCAGTAACTTCACTGACATCAAACTCAAAACAAATGTTAAAACTGTTAATTAAATGGGACTAAAGCCATGGAAATTCCATGCACAAAATATCCGTACACAGCAGTCCAGCATTCTTTGATATTACAGCGACATTTTCATATGTGTATTATGCTGTATATAACGTCACTATTTGACTGCACACCAAACATTACGTTATAGTTTTTGGCGCTTTTATTTCAAAGTGTTACTTTGTACCGGTAACTTACTATGCTCAATTGATCCGCTTTTTCACCAGTATTCTGTTAACCCCAAAACTCCTGTTGCAGCCAGATTTTTTTTTATGACAGATTGATATTGACTTTAGGTACATGTACATCTCAAACAGATCATCAGCGAGAGGAATGTGTTTAACGGAAATAATGCTTCTGTTCAGTTTTTATATCCCCTAATTTGCAGAAGATAAAATGCATAATCGAGGTGACCAATGGGCAACATCAAATTCAACTGGGGAACTTCAATCTGATCCTAGGTTTCCCATAGCAGTTGAGGCCTCAGCAGAATGATGTTCCCAGAGGGTGAAATTGGTGATGCTAGCCCACATGGTAGGGTAGCATCACTAAATTCACCCTCTGGGGACCTCATTCTGCATATGACAGACATATTATTTCAAGGCTTGGTATATCCTAGTTATATCAATATGTATACTATTCCGAGTTTCCTTCAATATATATCAGCTGGTGAAATTGGTAGGGTAATACTGGATTACTTCAAAGTAATGTTGCCTTACTCTTCGAAATCAGACTTTAAGCGTAAAGTACCGCTAATCTAAACTCACCAAATGACAGTAATACAATGTCAGTGAAAGTACCCCGGTTTATTCCATAGAAAACATTATTTTTAAGTAGTTATATAATGTGCAAATATATTTTATCACAATGATAGTAAATAATTTAAATAGAAAACATATTTGGCCTAGGAAGTTCGTAATTATTTCGGGTCCAAACATATTAAATGTGATTTTTTCCTAATTACATGGGATATTCTGTGTATCATTTAACATAAATGATAAATTATAACACATCATTATGACCATAAGATATCACTGTTTCCGATAAATATAGCATTTTGTATTGATCTGTATGATAAAGTCAATTAAAATTGACGAAAAATCCCGCCACTGGATCTTGGCGTAAAGTCCGCTATAGAAAAGTAAGACAACCATACTTTGACGTAAACCAGTATATTCCCTACCGAAATCACCAGTTGTTTACTTTGAAAGAAACTTGGACTATTTGTGTACATGTATTGCCACATCCATTCCTTTATTTAATAAATAGGAAGAAGTTATGGATGAAATTGACCACTTGAAGTCTCAGAACAAGACCAAAGAGATTGAAACGAAGGAATTTGTCGAGAAGCTTATTGAAGATAGCGAAATGAAAAAGAGCTGGACCAAACAGAAATATTCAACGTCTCAGATGCTCCGCAAAATGGATGCTGTGAGTTAATCCTTCTATGACTGGACCTTCCTGAAATTTTGCGAAAACCCTGTGGCAATGTTTCTCTTATATATGTGAGTCTCCATGAGGAGCCTCGCATATATAAGAGAATACATTGACCTAACAATATTTACCTTGATGTTTAATGCTGCACCAATGCACCATGAAAGGGTTAAAAGCCACATGTTATGTTTGAACCTTTATGATGTTTATAGCGACATACGGCCTTCACAGTGGGTAGATGTGAGAAATTATATAAGTCTATATATCTGTCATCACTAAGAAGAACGACGATTATGGTGGTGACATACCGGTATATTATGACGATATAGCGATGATGATGATGGATGGTAACGAAGATGATTGCGATGATGATAGCGAAAACTATCATTGTGATGATGATGATGACTATGTTTGTGGTACGTGTTTGATGATGACTATCCACTGATGATGACAAGAGTGAAGATATTACGATGGCACAGTGACTACCACAACGGCAGATGACGATGAGGACAAGGATAATGATGACAAGGCCGAGATACGGAGTATGATGATAAATGTGGTGGAGGTAATGATGAGAGGGTTTCGGATGGTGATGGTGGTGATGATGATGACGATAATGATTATAATGGCAATGATGATAATGATCACGACTATGACGAAGATGACAACAACGGCGGCGGCGGACGATGACGAGTGTGTCTGTCATTTGCAGAATGAGGTCCCCAGAGGGTGAATTTAGTGATGCTATCCCACATAGTGGGCTAGCATCACCAAAGAATGAGGTCCCCAGAGGGTGAATTTAGTGATGCTATCCCACATAGTGGGCTAGCATCACCAAATTCACCCTCTGGGGACCTCATTCTGCTTAGGCCTCATCTTCTGTGATGCTTTTTCCCTTCTGGGAAGCTTCTATATCCCTTAATTTTCAGAAGATAAAGTGCATAATCGAGGTGACTAATGGGGTGAACAACTTCAACTGGGGAAATTCAATCTGATCCCAGATCTCCTATAGCAGTTGAGTCCTAAGCAGAATGAGGTTCCAAGAGGGTAAATTCACCCTCTGGGAACCTCATTCTGCAAACACTATTTGCAGACTTGCAAGTTATTGAAAACTTGTATGCAAAAAATCTTGCCAAATGGAAAATTTTGCCAACTTTGAATTAGTTTCGCAGGTAAATTATGGCAAGTGGCAGTCTCTGATTGTCTCTGAACCTATTCTTTTTATTTTTTCTCACAGGAGGAGTTGCTTGAATATAACAAGAAACAGAAACTTATTGAGACTGTACTAGCTGACCAGCTCTCCAGGTAATTATTTTCAGAAGATTTTATTTTCTAATTTATGATATATGAAATGCTGGGGTTAATTAACAATTCAATTACTGTCCAACAGTCCAAATAGATATATCAGCCACATACATATAACAGGTTTCTGGATCTCTATGAGGTCATTCAGATGAGTGTTCAATTGTTATATTTGGATTTTCCGTTCTAGAGTTATTGATCATTGTTTTCTGGAAATGTTGGCTTTTTTGTCAGTCCGAGCAGATATCTCAAACATAGGTTGTCAGATCTCAATGAAATTTGGTATGGGTGTTCACCACTATATGGGCATTCTATTTTGTTCTGGTTTTCCGTTCTAGAGTTATTCATCTTTGTTTTAATATCTGAAAATGTAGATTTTTTGGTTCGTTTGCCTGAGTATGTCAGCCACATGTGGGTTATAGGTATGCCTACACTAGGCATTATGCCACATTGGGGTATGGACCAGGCAACAACCCAGCTCTTGTTTTAAATTTGAGTTCTGTCCTACCCATTGTTACAATTTAGCACCGTGGGGAATGCCATCACCCGAGGTGCAACTTCTTGTTTATTTAGCCTTATATTTAACTCTCTGAAGCTCCAAGTAATGTGATGCTATGGAACTGAAATTCTATTGAACTATTCTATTGCAGAGCTGTTATAAGTGATCCGGGACAGAATATGAAATCGGCGCGACCTCCGTCATCCGACGCGCGGCTACCCAGGGGATCTCATAGACTCTTACACGAGTCAAAGTTAGTATTAAAACGCTGTCGGTGAGTAAAGATACTCATGTCTACAAATACTACATTTATATCCTAAATTGTGCACTTGTTTCGGAAAATCCTTTAAAGGCCCAAATAACCTGGGGATTACCCCAATCTAACATTACCAGTCGTGTGTGAGTTTGTGACCCAATTACCGAACAACAACAAAATATTAAAGTGAATGTGAATTAGCTAATCAGAATGTGCATGAGTGACATGCCTGCAAATAGTGTGTCTGTCATTTGCAGGAATTTAGTGATGCTATCCCACACAGTGGGCTAGCATCACCAAATTTACCCTCTTGCAGAAGAAAAAATGCATAATCAGAGTGACTAATGTGTGAACGTCACCAACTTCATCTGGGGAACTTCAATCTGATCCTAGGTTTCCCATAGCAGTTGAGGCTTCAGCAGAATGAGGTTCCAGGGGGGTTGAGTTTGGTGATGCTAGCCCACTAAATTCACCCTCTGGGCAAATTCTGCAAATGACAGACATACTATTTGCAGGCTTGATGAATGATTTCTTTGGCTTATTGATTTTACTATCCTCAATATGCCTGTAATAGTTATTGGTCTGGACCGCATCAACTGACAGTTTTATGACATTAGTGAACCTTTAACTATATTTTAATGGATCGTCTCGATGCCAAGTGGGAATCACGTAATTATTTTAACTATTCTGTATACATGCTAATATTAACTAATTAGACAGAGGCAAGTTCAAACTCATATAGAACGATAGTGACTATGATGGAGTTGTCGTTTAACTACGACCGACCCCAACCCTAAATTCGATGTTGGTTTCTGAAAAATAAAATTTTAAAAACCATCTTTTCACAAGCATTTCAACTAAAAGCCAGAATTATATCACCCAAATTCTAATCTTCCTGTTGTCTGCCTATTTTATTTGACATGTGTTTCAAAAAGTCAAGTCCTGTTCCATCTCATCAATCCTCCTGTATTATTATGTTAGTGACAGAATTCTTACCATCTGTTATGGTTGCATATAATAGTTACCCATAAACAACGTCCTTATCATATATGTGTGTTATATTGATCGTCAGCAATGATCTCTGTATTATTTTTATATGCCCATTTTAAAAATCGTGAAGTATTATGTTATGTTACTGTCCATCCGTCCATCGGTGTCCGTCCATCAGGGCGTCCGTCTGTCCATTTGCTTTTTTTCGTTTCCTGATGATAACTTTAGATAGTCTCAACTGAATGGAATGAAATTTGGGTTTACTAGCACAAAATACAGGTCAAGTTCGAATTTGGGTTCCATCCGTCAATTTTCACCAGTGTTACAGACCTTTTGTTTGAATTTGCACTGAATTTCTTTCCATTTCCTGATGATGACTTTAGTAAGAAACTGAATGGAATGAAATTTGGTATGTGAGTTATTGAACTCAAAATACAGGTCAAGTTGGAAAGGGTTTGGTCCGCCCTTTTTTGCTGGAGATATGGCCCCTTTTCAACTTAGAATTTTGTTGTTTTGAGGTTTCCGGATGAAAATAAAAACTTTAGTTTGTGTGATCGGATCTGAACCAAATTTGGTATGTGAGGTTATCAGCTCCAAATACAGGTCAAGTTCGAATATGGGTTCGGTCAGCCCATTGTTGTCGGAGTTATGGTGCTTGTTGACTTAGAATTTGCTGATTATTTTGGTTTTCAGATGATAGCTTGAGTTTTTGTAATCTGATTGTGTTTAAATTTGTTATGTGGATTAACCACATGACTTTGAATTTGTGTGTGGTCTGCCCATTTTTGCCGGAGTTACGGTTCTTGTCGACTTAAAATTTGCTGCTTATTTTGGTTTCCAGATGATAGCTTGAGTTTTTGTAATCTGATTGTTTTTAAATTTGGTATGTGGATTAACCACATGACTTTGAATTTGTGTGTGGTCTGCCCATTTTTGCCGGAGTTACAGTTCTTGGCGACTTAAAATTTGCTGATTATTTTGTTTTCCAGATGATAACTTTACTTATAGTTATCTGATTGTTTTTAAATTCAAATGAATCTCTTGAAATCTGGTACATGGTTTAAAATTTCAGAAGACAAAGGCCAAGTTTGAATTTGGTCAGTGTCCGATGAATTTTGACTGAGTTAAAAAAAAGCTATCCTTTACTGAAAACCACCTTTTTGGGGTACACATGGTCGGTGACCTTTTATTTTTTCTATTTTTTTTCTTTTCAGAGTACGAACCAACACTACTGCCACTGAGAACCTTCTTTCCAGGAGAGTTAGATTTGGTGCCAGGATTCTGACAAGGTGTGGTAATTTAAAACAATTATTTTAATCACAGTTTATTCTGCATCCCTTGTACATGCCTCATGAAAAAGATACTCTAATTTCTTCAATTTATTTTCAATGTTGAGAATAAAAAAAATGATGGAGCAGGATTCCTGTCTTATTATATGTTTGTTACTGTAAAACAATCTTATTCATTTTCATAATATTTTAGTCGTTTCATCCATATCAGGGTTCACTCTTGCCGAAAAATATCTTTGGTCAATTTTCAAAAACATCGGCCAGATTGAAAAACCAAAATATGAGATAATCTAGAAAACCGATATTGTAAAAAAAATTTATGTGTGCATGAAAATGAGTGATAAAAATTGAGTTGGACAAAAGTGATAAAGGTAAGAAGTAGTCCCCTGCGAACCGTTCGAGGTTCGGTTCAATTCGAAACCACCATGATGATTCGGTCCGGTTCGAAACCTTAGATGGGATTCGTTTATATCGAACCTTTTCGTTAGTCCCGCAAAATGGGCAAGTTTTGCACACTAGGAATTGTTTATTAATTATATACTCTATATTAATTGGTTTACACCCAACTGTGCAATACTATGATTTTATGTTTACATTGGACATAATTAATTTGATCATTACTCGGGTGGGGGTAACTGGGTGATATTTCGTTGAAGAGGTCTTTTGGCATAATCACTTTATTCCATTCCCGCTAAACGGTCCAGTTGGACGTCAAATTCGGGATAATTAATTAGTAAAACTATAACATTTCTGGTGTTCTATCTCGGCTGTCATCAAAGTTTGTTTTATTCCCCATATAATTTTACTAATAGACATAATTATACCTAACTAACGAGACAACAAGTTATGATTATTGATGAATACATAAATACAGAACGAACAAGCTTTTTTGAATTCCGTAAACTAGCTGAAATAGGTATTTCCAGGCAGCACTTCTGTGTCTACAATTGGATTCAACCAATCACAGTGAGGAGAGGGTGTGGTCATTGTTTATCAGCATAAATGATCGACATGATTATGTTACCCGATTTGCTTTGTCTTGTGACTGTGTGACACTTAAATTGCTACAGCACGACATCTGCACGCTTTGATCTTTGTCATGTGTTGTCACAGAGTTATAGATTGACGGTCAAGTGCTTTGATGACTTGCTACAATTTAGCTGTCTGTTAATAGTTACTGAGTGTCGACATTACAATAATTATATGCCGTACGGGTACTTAATTTATTTACAAGAGAAAATCCCCATCTGCACAGGGGGAGTCGTGCAAAAAAAATCCGACTCAAGGCCGGGGGGGTGGGGGGGTCGCAGCTCCTGAAAACACGTTTTTTCCGGTGTTTTCTTGTGCTTGTTTTTTTTTTCCTTTTGCCCTTTTTTGACATAATTACAAGCTGTTTAGCCTATATAATGATTGTTTTGATGTGTTATGATCTAAATAACACCTGTAGTGTACACACAAGATACTAGGTACAGTTATCTGTGGTCAGGTTAGCCTCAGAATGTTTTGATTATTTGGTCCCTTCTAATACTAAGTAAACCTTCGTGAAATTTTTAACTGCGCTGGCCCACCTGGGTTGGATAACCACTTGGTATGTAAATATATTATAATGAACTCTAAAGACAAATAAACCACATATACTTCAGTAAGTAAAATAAAATATCACATTACCACTATCTGTGGTATCAAACTGAAATTCAACTCTCCAAGTCTGATATGAAACTGAAATAATGTGTAAAATAAATGTAGAACATGCCTGTTCTCTAATCTATAAACATGTTTCTGGCACAAAGTTACTAATACTATAAAAGACAAAAGTGCTATAGTGTTACATACCCAATTATTAATGAACAGACATTCACATGGATCTCTATCAGTCTCAATAGCATTTTCTTAGTAAAACATGACTGTCTTTCACTTGTGAAATAATGAGATATTATTTATTTATATGCGCTATTCTACAACCATTTAGCTATTGTTAATATTAAAATGATCCATCTAAACCACGTACACTGCATATTGTAAAACAGGCAATAAACAGTTTGATAAGTGTCTAGCTATATAGTCTGAAATACTTGGGTAATTTTGTACCAGAAAATGTAACCAAAGTTTCTTGTTAAACTCATTCATGTCTTAATCCAGATCAGATAAAGATTTTGTAAGTCACTTTGCACAACGATAATTGAAACTTCACCTGAGTTTAAATTAACTTACTGGTAAATAATTTTTCAATTAGCTTCAACGTTTTTCAAAAATCAATTAGAAATGTCAGTTGAACGACATCGATGATAAAATGAAAATGAATATATCTGATACATTTTGCGTAGAAAGTCACTGCTACATCTGACTCCATTAAATCCAATAAGATCGGAGTGGATCGTTCATAGGAAACTATATTAATATCACCAGTCAAAACACTTATAAGGACACACTTCCAATGGAAATATATAGGATATACACTTTATGAAATACTGCATAACAAAAAGAGCTGAACTGTTTCAGCACAAGCAATACACTCATTTGAGATTTAAAACATTTATCTAGAAAACCCCATCTCAACCTGGGCAGCAAATACTATTCCGGTGTGTTGTGTTTACAACTTCACTTTAACTAGCAACTTTTTAAAATATATAAAGTAAACACAAGTGCATTTCATGGATAAATGCACATTACACAAAGTCCAGTGCAAAGTCTGAAATAAATAATTAGATAAAATATTTTTTTAAAGTTGTTTCACTGGTTGTGTCAGCTGGTTGTGTGGAGTTTTTCATGATAAATGTTTTTAATCTCAGTTTAACTGGTGGCGAATGTACACCGAAGTTTGATGATGCTTGAAAAAACAGAATGGTCAAATTACGAATGACTGATCATTATTATATATGTTCATTCTAATTTAACCATTCTCTGTTTCTCAACATCAGCCACCTTCACTGGACATTCTACACCCTGATGTTTTTCACCCACTGACCGATGCGCGAAGCGCGTCCAGTGGGTGTCTATAATCGTAGGACTCATGCGTTTCTGCTGAATTGAACTAGTGCCTATGCGTTTCTGCTGTGCTGCACTGACGTTTGATCGCAAAATAAAATTATAATCATTATCAAAGCACACGTTTGGATAACACCGCCATAAACAGTGACATATTATGATGTTGAGCTCATATCGTGAATAAAATTAGAGTTATAACTTATAAAACTAAGAATTACTGATAAAGTATTTCTACCAATTGAGTAACTAGATTCAGGTTGAGCTGAAACTTGAGAACTTTTTAATTTTAACCAATTGAAATGTCGTTGGGAGTGGAAAGGGTTAAGGTTGGGAAGCAACGCAAATGACGTCATCGTAAACAATTACGGCGCCTCAAAATAAAATCGTACACATACATGTCTCGCTTCGTCTCGGAAGCTGATTTAAATTCATTCATTTTGACTGTTTCTGTGTCCTAAGATATTAAAAACTTGCGGGGTATCTTTGAATGTGCTTAGGAAGGATTGTATTGATATCTAATTTATTGGATTTACCTCCCAAAAAGGTGAGTTTAAAGCCTGCATTTGTTCAATGTGTTGTCAATCTGATTCTGACAGTGACAGCGCTCGTCTGCAACTGTAATTGGCTGAATTCGCGTGTTTGAAGCAAACGTTTTCTCCACTCTTTTCTCTCAAAATGCACCATAATCTGTCAAATTCTCTCAATAATTCTATCTAAATACATCTTAGCTATTGTTCGGATCAGATCTCCCCGTCGAGAGAGCGATATTTTTACCAAAACGACACTTGAGAAATGGTTTACGCTGGATTTTTATCATCGAAACAAATCAATTTCTTCCATCTAAAAGATAATTACGTACTGGACCCTGCCGATTTAGGAATATATAAGTATTCCACTCAGAAACACCGAGTCTCAGCTTAAAATTTTGAAAAATAACAGTTTTATGGACATAAATCAATTTGAATGGGACAATCCCATGTCAAAATTTATCATGGAAAAAAATTCATTTCTTCCATCTAAAACATAATTACGCGATGGAACCTGTCATTTTAGGAATAGATAAGTATTCCACGCAGACATACCAAGTCGCAGCTTAAAATTTTGAAAAATAAGAGTTTTATGGACATAAATCGTTTTGAATGGCAAATCCTATATTAAAATTTATCATCGAAAAAAAATTCTTTCTGCCATCTAAAACATAATTACGTGCTGGAACCTGTCATTTTAGGAATATATAAGACTTTTACACAGACACACCAAGTCTCAGCTTAAAATTTTGAAAAATAAGAGTTTTATCGACATAAATCGATTTGAATGAGAAATCCTGTGTTAAATAAATTTTAGGGCCCTGCGAATGTTTTCTGAGGTGCTCCATATTGGACACCAGGGTACATATTTGACAATTTCTACCTGATAATTGTGCGACAGTACAGTCGCATTACTTTATAAGTCAACATTGGTCACTATCACTCGACAAATTTATTTTGGTCTATCGTATCAACCCCTATTTTCCCCGCATATACCGGTAGGCTGACTAAGTGTCAACATTGGTCTTTATCGCTCTACTAAATTATATTGTTTCATCAGTATTAACCGCATATCCAATTATCCACATGTAACCAACCCAACTCTAATCCGGGTCCAATTTATTATTTTTTTCATCGGTATAGTCGAGTTATGTACATATTTTTATCATGTGATCAATACTTATGTCTATGGTATTACGTGTACTATGCCGTATACGTATATCAATTGCTATTCCTTTCTATATAATTCTGGTGCCATATTTTGAGATAGAGATAATTTCAGACCCCCCCAATTTTATACAATTGTCGCTACAGTACAGTCGCGATGCATTACATGGCAACATTGATCACTATAGCTCTACTAATTTATGTCAGTTCATTGTATGTACTCCTTTTACTCCATATAACCAACCCAACATCTAATCCCGGCCCAAATTATTATTTTTCTTTTCATCGGTATAGTTGTGTTATATACATATTTTATAATTTGATTCTAATTTTCATTGTACCACTATAGAAGTCGATAAATAACTATTCTGACACTATATAGAGATAACTAAGTTTATGACCCCCCCCCCTATTTTATAGCCTTGTCGCAACAATAGAGTTGAGATGCATAATATATCAACATTGGTCATTATCGCTCTTCAAATCTATATCGGTATCAACCCATATTTCTCCCCGTATCGCCCACACTCCCCAATTTTTTCATTTGTATTATAGACTCGTTACATATACATTTTATCATTTGATACTGATTTGTATTCTGTATTTCTCTTCTATTCAACAATGCCAAAATCATAATGGTGCAATGCCTTGTAACATTTGCTTCAACATGCCGAGTTCCGCTGCAGACGATACAAAACTGACAACATTTTGAAATGTAAACAGGCTTCAAACTCACCAAAACCAAAGGTCCCAAGTCAAGGTCCAAAATCCCCAACACACTGATGTGAGGTATAATGATAACCATCTAAATAACCAATATAAGGATGTGAGGTATAATGATAACTCCATCTAAATAACCAATACAATGATGCGAGGTTTAATTATAACTCCCATCTACATAACCTGCAATACAAGGTGTGAGGTTTAATGATAACCCCATCCACATAACCAATATAAGGATGTGAGGTTTAATGATAACCCCATCCGCATAACCAATATATGGATGTGAGGTTAATGATAACTCCATCCACATAACTACTAAATATGTCTGAAAATTAAACAAAATTTAAATTCCATGATGGCGTCCAATATGGACTACCTAATTCTGCTCCAAAAACATGTATTTTGAATATATGGATGTTTATGGGGAGAAACCGATTATTTCAATGACATTTTAATTCACTTGGGGCCAAAAGCCGACCTACATGTGCGGGAGCGCGTTTTGAGCGCGACTGTATCTTCAGCATAGGTGCATCTTTAATAAGCCAACAATTGGAATCCCAACAGAGAAGATTGGCGTCGGTCACTTGCGCATAGACATCATTGGTGATCTCTATGGGAAACAAAATTGACATTTAATAGACAATTTCGATTAACCGCAATAACTTAAGGAATTTCTAATTGCGCTTAAGCCCAATGAGAATGCAATAAGACATTCCTTATTATGCTTAACCACAATTACTTCCCATTGCACTTAAACACAATTAATATCTCTCTCATTAGATCACCCTTCTGCAAATAGTAGAATAATCCTATATTTGTTCCACCCATTGTACCATGGAGATGGACTACACCACCTGAATTATAAGGAGTTTATGTACTATATATAATATATTATTCCTTATTAAGAGATTCATTATTGGGCTTTATCAGCGCAATTTGAATATTCTTCATTGCGCTTAAGCGCAATTAAATATTCCCTTATTGCACTTAAGCACAATAGAGATTCCCTTATTGAGCTTATAAGCGTAATAAGGAACATCCCTTATTGTGCTTAAGCACAATTAGCTCTTCTTGCGCTTAATTAAAAAAAAAGCTATAATTGTATTGTAACTATTGGTTTGTCCTTTAATATTTCCATACATCATGCCCACATATAGCATAATAGAATAGTACTATTATTATTAATAGTGCTCGTAGTAGTTAATACCACCCTACCGTTAATATTCTAGCATGGTTAGTTTCCAAATCATAACGTTAATTGTTATTACTATTTGTGTGTACTGTATATGTACATCAGTCATCAATTGAGAAGCTGCCTGGTTGAATACCTACCATAAATGTTGGGTTATTCCAACATTCAAGCTGTTGGACCCCCCCCCCCCCTGATAGCTTATCAATACCACTCAGGACAGTGGGTGTTTTTCCTCAATTAATTGAATTTCTTGTTGCCTATAATGGCTCTCCAGCTTGATAAATTTCATTCAAATGTGACTGGAAAGGGGGGGTGGTCCCAAAACCATGAGTGGAAAAAATATTTTTTTTGCACAAAGAGGGGGGGGGTGGGGGTGGGGGTCCAAAGTGCCGCAAAAAAAATAATCCGCGTTGTGTATGCAATTGTATTCCTGGCCCCCCCTGATCTGCACAGTGCTTATTTGGGACCCTACATTTGTTACTTTTCCGAGTCACTTGCAAAAAACAGAAAAGATCAGAACACAAAATGAGTAGATTTGAAACCAAAGTTGCGGACGAATAAACAGACTACCCATCTCCAATATAAAATAATTCTTTATTATGTTATTATCTTATAGTGTAGATGGGCAATACTTAAATAACTTTTGATTTTACTATAATAATGTCCACTAACAGGTCTGATTGTCCACTCTATCATAACAAGGTCGGTGTTTGGTTCGAGGTTCGGTTCGATTTGAAACTGAGACGATGATTCAGTTTCAAGGTTCGGTTCGACCTAAAATCTAAGGTTCGCAGGCCCCTAGTAAGAAGAACGGGTGGGAATTGCAAAAGCTGAAATAGATCTAGCTGGAAACGTATATTGACTTTTTGAGAACAAGGAAGATAATGGTACAGTTTTAAAATTGAAAAATTTGGAGTCAGGATTGAGGCGTGCAGCACCAAAATTGAAGAAAATATTTTTGTGGCTGATTTCCGCTAACTGTATAAAATAAAAACAGTTATTTAGAGTATGGTAGACTGGCTAAATTTTATATTATATGTAAAATATGAATTACATAGGTTGGTGAGGATGAAACCAACTTCTAAGCTACAAAGGACAGGAATATTCTGGATTTTCAAACCTAAAACACTTATTTGTATGAACTGGAAGAACTTTTAGTTCATAAAGTTTGTTGATACTTACAATCAATCAATTTTTAAAAAGTTGTTTCTCTATCAGGTTTTTCCATGTCATTGTTATTATTTTTTTTAGGAATGGTGCTGATGCCATGCGGGAGCTAACAGGCTTTTTCTTCAACATGGACAATTCACTGACAATCTATGAATTCAGACAATTTGGCAAAAGGTATGTTTAATTTGTTTCTGCTGAAATTGCAGAAATTGATGGAAACACAAGTGAATATTCTTTTGCCATAAGTTGCAGTGAAGTTAACATTTAACATAAACTCACAAACTACAACAGTTGATAACAAGAACATTTTATCATTGCCATTCTTCTCAAACATTGTAACCTTCTTTTATGGCATGAAATACAAAATAAACAGGCTTGATTTACATACAAGTAAGAGTTAGTACATGGACTAATCCATCAACATGAGCCAAATAGGCTCTGTACATATTATTTCCTCTGGGCATAGAGCATTATGATAGCATTATCAACATCCAGCCTTTAACCCTTTACCCAACAAAAAGGCCAAAAACGCCCAAATAAAGCTTCAACAGCCTAAAATATCTTCGGTCTGTCTCAATCACACCATACAAATATGGATATCAATGGAACCGGTTCATTGACCACATTGTGATGGTTACAGTTATGCCCTGTGCCAATACATTCTCTTATATATGTGAGTCGACCATAGGTCGCCTCGCATATATAAGAGAATGCATTGGCCTTTTTTTTAACACTTTTTACCATTTTTTCTTACATTCTTTAACAATTTTAGAATTTTTTCTTACATTTTTAAACAATTTTTATAATATTTTTCTACATTCTTTGACAATTTTAGAATTTTTAATATGTGTTAAGCCAATGCATTCTCTTATATATGCGAGGCGACCTATGGTCGACTCGCATATATAAGAGAATGCATTGGCACAGGGCCGTTCTGTTGGGTAAAGGGTTAAAGGCCCACTTAATTTTCGAATGCCCAGATTACATTATTCTATATTATATACCATTTGGAAGAGGAACCAAAAAAATATATATTACACCAGAATATGAAGCAGCTGTGGCCTAGGACTGTCCACCAAGTGATAGAGATTCATTCCAAGACTTCCCCGCTTGTCAACCCAGAATGCATCAAAAATTCAAACTAAGAGATAGAGTTATTCCCCTTCCATTGAGTATAATAGACTTTATAGTACAGTCCGGATCAAAATTAAATGCAGGACATACCTTGGTACCTCGACAAAAACAACATGTTCCCAGTTTATTCGACCGGATCAGTTAATAATACAATGTTTTTGAGCTTCCTTTTTCAAATGGTATATAATATGGAATATGTTGTATATAATGTGATCTGACGATTCGAAAATTAAGTCGGCCTTTAACCCTTCCATGACTGGAGCTTCCTGAATTTTTGCGAAAACACTGTTCCAATGCATTCTCTTATATATGCGATTCGCCCATAGGGAACCTTGCATATATAAGAGTATGCATTGGCCTAACAATATTTACCTTGAACGTATAAACCAGTGCATTCTCTTATATATGCAAGGCTCCCTATGGGAGACTCACATATACGAGATAGTTTAAGTTACCGACAGTGCATCTGCACTTGTCCATTTTACTGACAAAAATCAGAAGTACTTATTGGCGAAATGTGGGAGAAATGGATGGTCTTCCATATTTTGGACATTTTTTCATATGGCAATCCGGGAGTCTCACGGACAATCCGTGAAACTTAACAGCTCTGGTCAGCTGGTTCGTTTCAACACAGATGTTTCAACACAATGACTATGCCGATATTTGATCTCTTTCTCCATATTTTAGATTTCTTAGTTGTTTTTGGCCAATTGCTTTATCGTATTTCAGGAAAGGCCTTTTATGTATAGCGCATTGAAACTAATTGCATTTTTAAATGTATATGTAATAATAATAATAACTTGTTTAACCTATTGCAGTGCGAAAGCCCTTCCTTTTATAAACAGAGGAGCTTACTGTTACATGAGAGGAAACCGTATAGGACAGCCATATACCATTAATGATATATATTCAGTAAGTTTATAGTTTTTTTTAAATAAAACATAAAGGTACACAATCCTATTCGATGGTCCCTGTATCATCAGATTCCAACAACAACAACATTTCTTCAAAAGACTCTTTAGTTATCAGAATCGATTGATTACCAAAAAATAATGCTAACCACTGTCAACTCTAGTATAAAATTTTCCAAAACATGTTATATATCAACATTTTGTTAGCACAAATAGGTATCGAGAGTATGACTGTCAGCTCGTCGAATATTTGCTAGGCCCGCCAAATATTCCAGGTGGTGAAAGATAACAGATTTCAAAAATCAATATATAGAACAGTATATAGAACAGTGCTGCCATTGATATTTGTCAAATGCCAAATTGTAGCAGCTACTGATAGCTTCAATGCACTCGGCCCCAGAAGACTGTCATGTGCAAGTCACTTCGCCCTGAATATTTCCTCTAGGCTGGTCCATTAACCCTTTACCCAACAGAACGGCCCTGTGCCAATGCATTCTCTTATATATGCGAGTCGACCATAGGTCGCCTCGCATATATAAGAGAATACATTGGCTTAACACATTAAAAATTATAAAATTGTTAAAGAATGTAAGAAAAAATGGTAAAAAGTGTTAAAAACAGATTTTTTTTAGGACAATGCATTCTCTTATATATGCGAGGCGACCTATGGTCGACTCGCATATATAAGAGAATGCATTGGCACAGGGCATAACTGCAACCCTCACAATGTGGTCAATGAGCCGGTTCCAATGATATCCATATTTGTATGGTTTTATTGAGACAGACCCAAGATAATTTAGGCTGTTGCAGCTTTATTTGGGCGTTTTTGGCCGGTTTGTTGGGTAAAGGGTTAATTGTGTTCACATCTCTTGATAACTTTCCAAGAGAATATAAGTATAACTTTTGAAGAGACAACCAAGTCAAATGCTGCTTCTTGGGTTAACTGAATACCTGTAGTGGAGTAGCAGTGCAAGGTAAATACCCTGAGGGGTGTCATATGATTCCAGAATGCTATTAATAATTTGTTCAGGGCGCAGACTTGGAGATTCCAACCAAAGGACAGCATTCGCTGCCGGCAACATTACAGACATCCAGCACACTGACGTTTAGAGTAACGGACATCGATGATAAAGAGAAAGCTGCTATTGTGTAAGCAACTGCTGAACTTGTTCACCTATACTTCAGTACAGCTACCATATTTATGTCTTTTTTATGTCAAGCTCCATATTCCATGTTTTCTATGGAAAATAGCATTTCTTAAACGTGTTGTAACTTCTTGAATTGATAATAAGATGAGAAATTGTTAGAAGAAAATAATTTTCAGCTTTTACACTCAAAAAGTTTTGAAAAATTCAAGAAATATTATTTGATAGAAAATAGGGAGTATCTTCAGAAAACTGTTATACCATATGAAGATTCTCTTTGGTAGCATATATGACTATTATAACAAATACATGATTTTGGAGGGCATTACTGTTTATTAGCTGGCCGACAGAAGGCCTCTAATAGGATTGCAGGCTGTTAATAATTTCTGAAGGGCCGCTAATAGAACCGTAATGCCTGAGAAACTCATATTACTATTATTACCACTCGTGTACCACGAGTGACATGAACAAATAATGTTCATGTCAAATGCATGTCATTTGTTCCTGGAACATTTGTCAAATATTCCATCAAAACCATTTGATCAATTGTTGTTTACAAACGAAATCTATACGCCGAATGTGGCGTACCTTTTGGGGAGATAATTTCAGTTTGTTACATCATCGTTAAAGTGGTGAGCGGTATTGCCCCACTGCTTTCATTATCAGCCCGCCACGTTCATTATCGACCCATCGCTTTCATTATCGGCTCTTCGCTGCTGGGTGTTATAAGATTTCATCACACCAGTAAAACTCCGTTAATAATCTAAGGAACGTCCTGTAAAGTGGTAATAATATAAAGTTATTATACAATGTTGTGTACAGTGTTTTTCTTGTACGAGTCCAGGTTGTGGTGAAAAGTCATATTAGAGTCCACTATGACTTTTCACCACAACCTGGAGGATTACAAGAAAATAATACTGTACACTTGAATAATGACATTTTTATTATCCATCTGTATGTTTATCCACATTGATTAGAATTATTTTGTGACGTCCCCCGTAGTCCCGATAACTTTTTCAAAAGTCATATTGGACTCAAAAAGTCATATTGGACTCGATTCGAGTCCAATGTGACTTTCGGGACTCCTGTGATCGATGTCAGGTAGTATGTTCTTGACACTTTCGGAGTCCAGTATGAATTTTTCCCGGATCATCATGCGACGGCTTTTGCCCAATCAGAATTAGTGTTAGTAAATGGATGGATAATAATATAAAGTTACTATAGATTGTTGTGTATAGTATGTGTTTTTCTTGTAAGAGTCCAGGTTGTGGTAGTAAGTAGTGTCGAGTCCAAAATGACTTTTCACCACAACCTGGACGAGTACAAAAAACCATATACTGTGTATAGAACATTGTATAATGACATTTTATTATCCATCTGTATGTTTTTCCAAATGGACTTGATTTGAGTCCAATATGACTTTCGGGAATCCAATATGAATTTCGGAGTCCAAATGAGTTTTTCCTGGATTATCATGTGATGGCTTTTGCCCAATCAGAAATAGTGTTAGTTAAGGGATGGATAATAATACCTGTTATCATAATTATGTTTGTACTTGTTAGATTGGAAGGTGCAACACCAGCTTCTACAGCCAGACAGGCTTTATTAGAACGGTTACAGATGCCGCATAGAGACATATTAGAAGAAAGACTCCTCAAAGATACATGTAGAGGTAATATACTGTATTCACATCATATTAACTCTTTCATGACTAAAGCTTCCTAAAATTTTGTGAGAACTCTGTGCCATTGCATTCTCTTATATATGTGAGTCGCCCATAGGGCGCTTCGCATATACACGAGAATACATTGGCCTAACAATATTTACCTTGACGTTGTAATCCAGAGCATTCTTTTATATATGCAAGGCTTCCTATGGGAGACTCGCATATATAATGATGTACTGGCATGGGGTGTTTAATGCTGAATAAGCGCAGCTCGCGCCATGAAAGGGTTAAACTTTTTGTACAGTATAGGACCATGCCAACCTGGGTATTCATAAAAATTGCCTTCCAATATTTTTCTATTTCTATTCCTTCTGATTAGCAAACATCTTGTTTAATGCATTTACTTTGGCTTTAATACTTAAATATTGTTAAGCCAATGCATTCTCTTATATGTGCGAGGCTCCATATATAAGAGAATACATTGGCATAGGGTTTTTGCAAAATTTCAGAAAGCTCTAGTCATGAAACAGTTAAAATGCCTTTTGGGGAAAAAAACAGTTGCATCATGTAAATAGTTCATCCATTTTCATCCAGGTGATATTTGCTGGACTTGTGGGTCTTTTTCGACTTAGAGTAAGAAAATTTTGGTTTATTAAAATTATTTCCAAATTACAACTGTTGGGGTTGCTTAATTGATCACAACCAAACTTCTTATATGACTAAATTGACAAAATACAGGAAGAGGTCTAATCATGGATTTGTCCAATGGTATTTTGACACAGATATTTGCTTTTTGGGCTTGCTTCATCAACAGAAAATTTGTTTATCACCCATCTTGTTGAACTGGCTCTACGTTAGGTTCAAGTTTGAGTATTATTTATATCGGGAGTGTTGTCACATGGGATTTGTCATTAAGAAAGCGAGTAAAATACTTGTGGAAAGTAAACTAGAGACTGGTTGAATATGGGTTACACATTTATTGGATAGTAAGTTTTAACAGTTAATACATTTATGACAGATTTTTTTTAGCAAATTTCATAGCGTATGTGCATGAATTATATATTGATTCCTAGATGATATCTAAAACAAACCAACATGCATATTATTGACAATTTACAGTGCTCTTGTTGATTTGAGTGGAAATGCGTGCTTTGTAATTTCTTCTTTAACCCTTTCATGACTGAAGCTTTCTGAAATTTTGCGAAAACCCTGTGCTAATGCATTCTCTTATATATACGAGTCTCCCATAGGGAGCCTAACATATATAAGAGAATACATTGGCCTAACAACATTTACCTTGACCTTGTAGGCCAGTGCACTTTGTTATTTATGCAAAGCTCCCTATGAGAGACTCGCATATATAAGAGAATGCACTGGCACAGCATCTTTAATGCGCTGCACTAGCGCAGCTACCGTCATAAAAGAGTTAATGTCTTCTTGATAATGGATATGATGCCTGAACCACAACTGATAATAATATATTAATCATATTTCAGCTGAGGCGAAGAAGCAGATAAAGAAGCGTGGGGCACGGACGATGACAGGGTTAGGTCAACATTACAGAAAGCTATCTGCAGCGAGTGACGGCATTCTCGACCGATTCGATTTAGAGCGAGGCTTGATCGATTATCATATAGAACTGCCTCCAAATGTATGTTCCCAATCTATACTGCACGATGTGATCATCCAGCAGATTGTTCTTAGTTACATTTCAGAACAGAAGCTCATGACATGCACCCTGTTTTACTCTGAAGATATTTGTCCCAGAAATGGATGGGGAGGGATGGCGAACAGGGTTTGCCAAATTTGCCAATGGCAAAAATAATTCACATTTGGCTAAAAATATTTTCATTTGGCAAAAGTTTTGCTAGTCACTTTTTAATTCGTCAAGCAATTTGAAAAATATTGGTCAATCATTACCATACATTTCAGGAAACTCTTAAAACATAATTATATTGGTGGTGTTTTATAAGGTTTAGTGAAAGTTAAAACCTCTATTAAGATGCAGTTAATCTCATAGCATTAGTACTGATGGTTGGAGGGATTACTAATCCTCCTGTGATGTGCCCTTCTGATGAAGCAACCCTTCTATCATTGTATTGTTCTGTGATTGGCTTATTGTTGTATGATAAACCACAATAGGGATTCGAGTATAACTAATTATTAACTAACTGCTTTTCTATTGATATCAAAAGTCGTTCAACCCGCGAGTGTCGAAACTGATACCATCGGGGATATCATTTGGTAAATGCTAATATAATTTGGCAAAAAATATTTTCATTTGGCAAATTATTTGGCAAAAGTTAATTTTGGTCCAGCGTGGACCCTGATGGTGAATAGCAATATCAGTCATGTCTATCATAATTGCTCCCAGAGGGGATATCAATTCGAGAGCAATTCATGACCAGAAATCACCTGATTTTAACCCCTATCTTATTATTTGATTCTCTGACAATATTTTGTCTGAATCAATGAGGGAGGAAGGATTTTATTTCTACTTTTTATTTCCAATGACCAGGGATGTGATTTTATAATTTGAGCCCCGAGTCACCCCGAGTGCCAAGTTTAACATGCAAGAGTAATATGTTGAGTTCTCAAATCAGTGTATAAAAAAATTCAAATAAACCAAGTCCAAATTGTTCTGCCATTTTATTGAATTTCAGTCCATCTGTGTATTGATGGGATTCTGCAATTTTGATTGTCAGAAAAATTTAGCAAACTGCTTGAATCCTGAATAAACTTGTATAATTTTATCCTAAGCTGTCAATACACAGAATACTGTAGACCAATTGGCTGTCACACAGACACACTTCTGTTTATTTCTCGAAAACCTAATTTTTTTATTACTTTCCACTTGCGAGTCAATATTACTTTCCACTGCAGGAATGACAGCAGTACTGAGTGATATGGCCACGCCTATTATTTCTAACACAGGATTATCTGGATATACTGTACCGTTGATTATCTCCTAATAGCATCACGAATTGAGAAACATAATAATGAAACTTGAATCCAAAATGGTATCGGGACAGTGTAAAATTCCAGAGTTATCTAAAAATGTGGAATACATTTGGAAATAGAACAAGCATGTGCGCATGTATCAATTTCATACAATGTAAATAAGACAGATATACTGAACTCAACTTCGATTGGAAATAAATATTGGCTATGAATCTTGTGAAAATATGATCATCATTAATCAGTGAACAAAATCATAAAGTATGGTAATCGCCGGATACTTACTACATATTCATCAGTGAAGCATTTATACGGAAGTGCGTAAATGTATTGTATACTATATAACAGCTGTCATGGCTTTTCACCAATTTGTGAAAATTAATTAGTCTCAGTTTACTCACTGCTGATTAGTACTGAATGATTATGAATTTGAACTTACTCTGATGTTAGCGACAGTATCATGACCTGTTCGTTTAAATTTTGAGGTATTTACAGAAATGCGCTAAGAATCAAAACATTTGAAAATAATTCCTGCATAATCAGGAGATAAAGGGGGGGGGGGGGGGGGGGGGGGGGGGTCTTCCATATTTGCAGGAAAGCTATCATAAAGCTTGAATCCTTGAGAATTAATACCTCTGTTGCACACCCCACTGGCCATTTCATGATAAGTTACCACTAGCCAATCAAAAATCTATGAATTGATGATGCCACTTGATCAATCGATAATTAGATATCTGAATGACCGCATGTTGTTTCAAATTTATGTGTGGTTTTCTTCGGATAATATTTCGCTTGTTTTACTTCTACCTTCTACTTAATGTGGTTCTCCTGCTAAATGGCAGATTAAGTTATAAGAAATAACCGAAAAGTTTGATGATAAATTTATTATAAAGCTCTATAGGGAGCCTCGCATATATAAGATATTACATTGGCCTAAAAATATTTACCTTGACCTTGTAAGCCAGTGCATTCTCTTATATATGCAAGGCTCCCTGTGGGAGACTCACATATATAAGAGAATGCACTGGCACAGGGTCTTTAATGCTGCACCAGTGCAGCTCCCTTCATGAAAGGGCCAAATAGGACCTTTTTTTTGTTGCTACTTTGAGGACAATATTCATACACATGGTCTTAAGAATGTCTTCCATGTCCTATTCCAGATTTTAGATCCAGTGATGGAGATAATTGATCCACATTCGGAGGGTTTCATAGACTACAGCCTGTTCTTACGATCCGCTGTTGCTGACATGAATGAGTTCAGAAAATCTCTTGTGAGGAAGGTATGAGACTCTTATCGATCATCACAAATCAATAGTTTACTCCATTTTAACCCTTTCTGTACTAAATGGACTCTACCACCAAATATAAAAATATATATTGGAATGTGCTATCATTCATTTCACGTGATGTTCAGGAAAAATGAGCAGACGACAGATTGGGAACAGATAATACAAGAGCTGAATGATTCATTTTCATTGGTGGGAAATATTCAGATAATAATAGTTCAACAAAAGTATGGTCATTTGTTTAACTTATTATAAGAAAATTTCCGATGGGAACTACTCGTTAATGTGTATTTAGTATAGAAAGGGTTAAAGTAACATAAATTTAATAGCCTGGTTTAGAAACCAATCCTACAACATATTCCTCAATATTGTAAAAAAATAAATAAAACTTTTTTCTATTTATGGTTTATGTTCACAATGATTAAATTATGAAGCATGTGGTCACAGCGGTGAAGAAAATATTTGATGGTAGAGTCTCTTTTTTGCTTCCCTTTCACCTTCTTTTCCATTGTACAGTTTTATGGAAAAAATACCCCAATTTAGTTTTTTAATTTGAGTAAAACAAAATAGGTTTGGTAGTCTGGAACCCTGTGGAACTCTTGAAATATCCTGAGGATATTTTCGGGCAAGCATAGGGGCTGAATACAGGCCCCATATAGTCAGCTGTCCCTAAAATTTCTTACCCTAAAAGTTGTAGTTCACAGGAATAAATGGCCATTGAAATTCTTAATTCAGACACGTTAATTTCAAGAAATGTCTGGAGTGCAGGTATCATAATCATGAAATCCCAGACATTGCCAAGCTCCATCAAAGGCCTCCAAATTTGTTTGTTTTTTAATATCTTTTAGAAAAAAACACATCAACATTCATATCTTTTCAAAGGAAACCTATCACCTTACACCATTTCAACAATATAATTGTGAGTTATGAAAATGTGGTATCTCTTTCCTGCAATCTTTATATAGCTTCTGAGCTATAAAATAATAATTCTGGGTCCTTCTCAGACACCAGTCAACTGAGCTTAAGTCACCAGAAATTTATTTTATTCCCCACAAATGAAGTTTAGTGGGGTATACTGAAATGGGCTCTGTCCGTAAGTTTGTTCATTCGTAACAACTTTGAGACTCTATATCTCGATTATCATCAGTCTGATTTTAATGATCTTCGGTATGTTGATGAACTAACATGGGGGGGGAAGAGAATTTACAAACAGCGGGTTTCTTCCATTGATTTTTTTCCAGAGATACGCCCCTTATTAAATAATGGGACTTAGTGTGACATATTATTTTACTCTTTGCATGTCTAAATCCTTTGGCACACCCTACAGGCTACATCCATCATCCGATCATCACCAAACATCATATGGATCTTTGGAGCGGCCTCTAGATGGGAGCTGTCAATTTTTTTTATTTCAAATAAAAAAATGGCCACCAGCAGCCATTTTGTTTATCTGGAAATGTGGGTTTTTTGTCCGTTTGTACATATATCTCAACCAAAGGTTATAGGATCTAAATAAAATTTGTATGGAGGTCCATCATCATGACTTCTTTCAAAAGAGGGGCAAATGAAGTTGTTCACATGTTTCATTTTAGTGTTATCCTTCTTCATTTATCTGGAAATAATTTCTTATTTAACCGTTCCATGACTTAAGCCTCCTGAAATTCCTGAAAACCATGTGCCGATGCATTCTCTTATATATATACATATATAAGAGAATACATAGGCCTAACAATATTCACATTGACCTTGCAAGCCAGTGCATTCTCTTACATATGCGAGGCTCCCTATGGGAGACATGTACATAAGAGAATGCACTGGCACAGGATCTTTAATGCTGCAACAGCGCAGCTCCTGTCATGAAAGGGTTAATGAGCACGCTGATATCTCAGCCATGGCATGGGTTAACAGATCTGATAACTATTATGAGCTCAACTTAAGAAAGTCAAAATTGAGCTATTGCCATGAGTTGGCATCCATCGTCCAACCATCCATGCGTGCATCCATCAACAATTTTCATTGGTACACCCTACATGCACATCCCTCATCCGATTGTCACAAACTTAATATGGATCTTCAGGGTGACCTTTAGATGGGAGCCATTGATTTTAACCTAAATTTGTTTAAAAACATGGCCACCAGCAGCCATCTTGGATTTCACATTTATCTTCATTGGCCCACCATACCACCCACATCTATTTGATAATTGTTTAAAAGATTTACAGGCCTGTTTAGTGTCACCTCTAGATGGGAGATATTGAATTTGATTGATTTTCAATGAAAACATGGCTGCCAGCAGCCATCTTGGATATTACTCTTTGCATGACTAAATCTGTTGGCACGGCACACCCTACAGGCCATATTCCTCATTTGATTGTCACCAAACTTGATCTTTGAAGTGACCTATAGATTGGCGCCATAATTTTTTTTCCTGAAATTCTTTAACAAACCAAGCCATCTGGTTAACTGTCCTTATTCTTAATCCTCCCATTAACTGCAATGCATGTCATTTTCTAAATTATCCCCTCTCCAAGTTGAGTTACAGTGTCATTGACACTTTCATTTTTATTCTGTTACAGAAAGAGTTTCCATTCTAAAATAAATCAAAGCTATCAACTTTCATAAAAAATTAGTTGAACCCACCAACTTTTTGTTTTGTTTTTGTTTTCATGGTGTTCAGTTTATGTAAGACTTCTCACCAAACCATTCTGTCAGTCATAATATCATGGGAAAAGAAGAGCAACGCTAGGGCGCTAATCCAAACTGGAGTTATCGGCCCAAAACCCAAAATGTTAGAAGATGGACTGATGGACAGATGTATGGACAGACTGATTACATAATATGACCTTTTTTTTCTCAAAATATACTAATAATGATAATAATTGAGATATTAATGTGTTGGTTTGATTTATTTTCATTCATAAACAAAATATTTCAAATGAGATTTGCTTTCACCAGGATCATGATGAATCATGGAATAATGGACAATCAATACCTGCCTAGATTTTAAAAATATCCCCCCCCCCTTCTCCATCTAAAGATTTTTTTTCTCTGATGTTCATAAACCAGCCAATAAAATTGATGTGGCCTTAGTCACGCCCGATAACCCTATAGGCTGGTGGCTGTGGGTAGGCATATTGCTGTGGTGATATTGCGTGGCGGGTTTCGCAACCAAGGTATGTTTTAGATTATAATTGATCAAATACGCTGTAAAAGGTCAGATTTTTTTATCACGTCAGATGCAGTAATGTCTGATTTATAAGTTGAACTTCTTGGTAACAATTTGGTATTGTAGAATGCGTTGTTTGAAGACAAAATATCTCGGATTTTGTCGACTTTTGCAAACTTTCAAAGTAAACAGACTCCCAAATTTGCTCAGCATGTCGATTTGTAAGTTATTTTCGTGGATACATGTGGTATAGTATCTCAGTGACAAGACAAACATGACTGCGAACTCAAATAATGCATTTTTCAGTTTAAAAAAGCTATTTGACATACTGTCCCGTCAATATTTTGTGGTAGGCATATTGAATAGCCAAACACCGAGAGGATAGACATATGGCAAACACAGATACGCATGTAGTACAATGATCAATAGTGGTTTTAGTCTGAGAAAAAACGCTTTTATGATGCTATATTATTCACAGTGTTGTAAATTCACATCGTCCATGAGTCAGGAAACATACACTACTTATTTCCAAGAACTAAATACTGGCAGTTGTAATGTAAAACGTTTTAACTGTGACAAACTTGCAAAATTGGGTTTTAATTGAAAATGGGGAAAGTATAGCCCAAACTATTCAGCATATTTTAATGTAAAAAAATGAGCCATGCCAGCTTTGTGCAGTTTCCAGGCTGAATGGTCATGGTCCACTACATATAGATAATATAGCTACCATTTATAGCCGGTTTTATTTTTGGCGTTCTGCGAAAGAATGGCGTTCATATGTTTGTTTTTTTTTCTCTTCGACCAGAAAGATTCATGTCTACGCCGGTTTATGGAATATAAACCGCACACAAATAAATAACAGCATACGATGCTATTAACAATAATTCAATGTCCCGCCAATGTTAAATGTAGCTAATAGTTATACCGCCCTTTTTTTTTTCAAAGGGGGGTATACTGTTTTGCACCTGTCTGTCCGTCCGTCCGTCCGTCCGTACGTACGTCCGAGGTCTGTTCATGTCATAACTTGAACAGTAGTGCTCGGATCTCAATGTAATTTGGTATGGATGTTCACTACTATGAGGACATTAAAAAGAGGGTTCCATCGTTTTGTTCGGATTTTCCATTCTGGAGTTATTCATCTTTGTTTATCTGGAAATGTTGGCTTTTTGGTCCGTCTGGTGTCTGTTCATGTCGTAACTTCAACAGTTGTGCTGGGATCTCAATGAAATTTGGTATGGATGTTCACTACTATGAGGACATTCAATAGATGGTTCCATTGTTCTGTTCTGCTTTTGCATTCTAGAGTTATTCATCTTTGTTTATCTGGAAAAGTTGGTTGTTTGGTCCATCCGATGTCTGTTCAGGTCATAACTTGAACAGTAATGCTCGGATCTCAATGAAATTTTGTATGGATGTTCACCACTATGATGACATTTAATGGCACATTCAAATGTTTGTTTTGTTTTTATTGTTCTATAGTTACTCATCTCTGTTTATATGAAAATGCTGGTGTTTGGGTCCATCTGTCTGAGTATAGCCCTCATAAGTTATAGATATGCCCACACGAGGCGGTATGCCACGAGGGGGTATGCACCGGACGACAGTCCATCTCTTGTTATGCATAATTTTATGTGGTATCAATATTGGTAAAGACATTGGGCTCAGAGAAATATCAGGTGCGAACATTAGGGTACGCTAGAACCTGTATAGCTAGAGCATACACATAGTGGACCTGGACCATGACCCAGTTATGCCGCATATACATAAACAGGAGCACCGAGCAATAATACAAATGTGTGTGGGGCGTTAACTTAATTGAGTGGTCGCTGTTGTCTCATTGGCTATATTTAGGAGGAATCGCCGTGATATTTCGTGTGCATTTATAGTGGTAAATGTTTTTGTCAATACCGTGGGGCAGGTTTTTGGGTGCGTCTAAAATTCACCGAGTACGATATCATATCGGAGAAATGATCACCTCAGAAAAAAAAACATCGAGTTGTCATCGCGGGATGATTTAAGATTTTCTGACATTTAAATCTAAGATTCTGCTTCTAAATGCAGAAATTAGTCAATAAATCTGATAAAATGTATTAAAACTTAGAAATAATTAGTATTTATTCAGTTTATTATGAAATAATAGCACAAATTTGGGCGGGTTTTGCAACTTCCGTTTAAACTGTAATGCATATCTCAGAAATGGTTGACGTTAGAAGGCCATTAGTGAAAGAGCCGACACTTTGTACCTACTTCGTACCCAACCTGCCCCACGGTATTGACAAAAAATGCCAACCATTTACAGTGGTCCAATTGTATTTATATCTGACTCAGGCTCCGCTCAATTATCTATTTCAGAAAGAAGCTAAAATAATGTCGGAACCAGACGAAATAGAGCCCGATCTAGATGAATCGTTGTGTTAATTATCTTATATTGAGCAGTGTGTAGCCCATACAATATCTTTACCAACGTATTCAACACGTATACAATGCGGAAAACGTCGACGTCACGAGTCACAAATTACGTCAACTTTATCGTTTGAACAAGAACTACAAACTTTATTAATAAAGTCGCCTATCAGTTTGATAAAAATGGCTATAAATTACGACAGAAACGAATCAATAAACGCTAAATCTCGATGTTGAATAGTTCTAGTGGGTGTGTAATAAAATACAACCACACATTATGTGTGCGTGGTGAGGAAATTAAATTATGCTGCAAGTTACAACTCGCGAATCATCGTTGTAACATTCCGCGTAACAAACTCGTCCGTTAATTTTCACGTCATGCACACATATGTGTGGTTCTGTCTATTTTATATGAATGAATAATCATTCCAGAGTGTATTTATAAAATAATATATGCCAGAAGTTGCATATTGTTGGCTTTAAAGTGCTAAATTGGAGCTTGGTCAATATTTACAACGTGCCTATCAACAATGCCACTTGCCTATCATAACAAGTTTGTGCTTTGCCATGAGCCTATCTGCGGAGGCAATATGCCTGTCATAAATTTGTGATATGACACTCAGGAAAATCGATATTTTTCCACGAAAAATATGTCTTTTATTGTGGATTTTGGTTTCATTGTATCAATGGAATGTGCATCTAGTGACATGTGTACATGAAGCCTACATATCGAGATTTCTACCATTTATATTAGGTAGTTTCTTTGATAAACGACAAAAACCGGTTGTAAAATTCGATAAAATTAAGTAATAAAAAATATATCTAAAGGCACACGGCTATCACAAATGGTGTATGAATACACCAGTCATGGTCCTATCTAATGCCATAAGCGTTCTAGCCGGGTGGATTCCAGATTTTATGATTTTCCTAAAATTCTGAGCACACGTGTGAAAACCGCCACACAATATCACTACAGTAATATGCCTACCCACAGCCACCAGCCTATAGGGTTATCGGGCGTGTTAGTATGATTGTCTATATTTGTAAGTAGAGCATGAATGATATCAGATGGGGATAGGGGAAGACATCCACACAAATGTTCTGGCTTCATGGTTATCAGTATGGTGAAGTATTTTAAATGGAGATGTATGCAGGGTCATATCTTTCTTGCAAATGTTCTTTATATCTGAGATTATGTTGAAATTATGTGAACATCCCTAATCGAACTAGTCAAGTCTGCAAATAGTGTGTCTGTCATTTGCAGAGTGAGGTCCCCAGAGGGTGAATATAGTGATGCTTCCCTACAGTGGGCTAACATCACCAAATTCACCCTCTGGGGACCTCATTCTGCAAATGACAGACACACTATTTGCAGGTTTGTTGTCTAGTCATCAAGAGATAAATTGAATTATTACAGAACTTAGATACTTTATTATAATTTTTCAGGCATTCCGTAAATGTGACAGTTCAAAGAAAGGCCACATCCTGTTAAATGATATCGATAAATTTTTCCACACAGCCAGAAGTGCACGATCAGGTAAGCTACGGTGATTAATAGTATTATGATGGTAATTCTAGCAGGGTTTCCACTAGGGGTTGGGGGAATGAGACCCCTCTAGTCACTGTGGGTAAATTCTCAGTCTCATCAACTGTGAATATCTAGTGATTAGTAAAAGACTACCAAATTCAAGCCAAATGATAACTTCTTCATCAGTAAATAAATCATGATTAGAAAAGTAATAATGGCTCAACCAGACATAATCAAATGCATATATGGCTACTAATGATGTCAACCTTGATATGTTCCAGAATAAGATTGTTTTGTAGGATTTAGTTGTCGATGCTTGAATAGAATTATTTTTCAGGAATTTGATTATAATGGTTTACAAATGTAGGCGTTCCAAATAAAATTATCTTCGTTTATCACCCTATTGGTTTTATTTAGTGGGAGATACATAGGAGGTGTAGGCAGTATTCATGGATTGTGAGTGGAATGTGTCTGAGGGAAAACATGGGCTGGAGGAAGGGACCGTAATTGGGATATTCTACCCCACTTGTGCAAATCCTGATTATAGGCCATTCTCTCTTCACCTTCGTCTATGTCATGAGCCAGTGACTCCAGTGAAGATAGCAGCTGGAAAAGACATTGTTCTGTCTCATGCCAAATGAATGATAGACAATTGCTATGTTTACTTTAGTAATTGGATAGAGAATGCATTTAGTATAGATAGTGTTAAAAATATGTTTATTGTAGCTTACAATAGTGAAAAAGTCCTCAAAATTCCTCATCTAGTCCCCACAAAGTGTTCAAATCTGATTCTCAACTGGGGAACTTTAACCTGTTTTTTTAGCTCCCATAGAAGTTAACCCTTTAGCGTTCAGAACACCCCAGAGCGCCCTGCCGTGTAGCGTCCATAAAGCCCTAGAGCGCCCTGCCGCGTAGCGTCCAGAGAGCCCCAGAGAGCCCGGAGTTTTGCGTGTTTTTCAGTCATAGTTTACAACAAAACTATTGCATTATAACACAACAAATTGCTTTCATTGTTAATGTAAATAATAAAATATATGTTACATTATTAATTGTTAAGTTTTTGTGGGGTTTTGTGGCAGATTTTGTACAATTTAATCAATAGTTGTCAATAAAATCGCAATAAAACGAAAAGTGGAATGCGGCGGTGCTATTTTTTGAAGTCGACTAGAGAAATCAGCGTACTCGGGTAACTGTGTACGGTCGTCTAACTGACATTTATTTATTTTCGAACTTTATTTTTATTTCCAATAAAATATTCACTTGACTTGTTTATGTTTTTATATCATATGCATCCAAATATAAAACAATCACTACCATTAATTTGACTAACGAAGCTACGGTAAGAGCAAGACGACATGCTGATGTTAGTTTTTGTTACTAAGGACGCCGTGTTTGTTCTTACTGCTGTGTAGGCCTATTCCCAAATAAAACTGTTTCCAATTATTATTTTATTTTTCCTAATTCTTCACATGATCATATTGACAATATTATATTTTTTATAGAGTGTATAAAATGTATTGAATAGCAATGCGAGGAACTAATTAGAAGCTTCCAGCAAACAGCGCGTTCGCGTTTACCAATTTCTGAACACGTGGCTTCCATCCAAGCTGGGCGCGAATTTCAATCTTATAGTTATCAATAATTTTTCAAGAGATATTTATCATTTAATCGAACAAAACTGCACTATTAGTATGTCCTTTGTTACAAGTTGAACATAGGCCAAACAATATATCGATTACCGGTAGTTTAACTGTGTTCACACCTTGTGTTTTGGCACTAACTGTGATATACATTGCATCATCATTACATCAAGGTCAAGGTAACGCCTGTGTCTCAATGTGATTTATTTTTAGTATATTTCGTCATCCTTATTCAATACGATGTCTTGCTAACTATTATTTAGTTTGGCATCTCATATATTCACGAAGAGAAAAGCACTGTTATCGACCTTAATGGCCATTCAATCTTTTTCAAATGACAATATGTGATGGACATGATCTACGCATGTAAATGTGCCAAGATATATCGTAATAAACTGGGTCAAGTACGTACGCATTACGTTCGTGAGGTACACAGAAGGAGTTGTTGTCAGCGCTGAATATATAGTTCTTGCGATATATATTTCAATTCCGACATATTAAACATTATATTGTTACTGAATAGCATTTCAACTTCTAACCTATGATTTAAAAAATTGAAATTTTAGTCTATTAATGCTGTTTTTATGTCTTTTTTTATACATGACACACGGAGTAATTGTCCAAGTATTTACGTCAACGTTGCATCTTATTTCTGTACCCTCACGATCATGGCTTGTGTTTTGTTTACATTGGTTACTATCTGTGATCACGTGTCAACAACAGTTAATCAGATTTTTACAATGCTGGAATCAATTTCACAATGCATTTCCACATTTTATTGTATTTCGTTGGTACATTATTAAATGCAAATAAATAGAAGTTGGTTAACACTTTGCTAGTGATTGTGGAAAAGTGAAGGTAATTCTGGAAATCGAGGTTACAACGTCAAACTTCATACAAAATCTTCGCGGTGTTTTTGTTGATAAAATATTGGGGATAATTTTATTAAACGATGTCAAAGTATGGTACGCATTCATATGGACATGAACTAGAGTGATTGGTGCACATGTAGATGTGAAAAGTTAAAGGAATGCACGCGTAAAACGATCTCATTATTTTATTAGTAAGTGATTGCTAACAGTAAAGAAAGTACGGCAACTGTGTTGCCTTGCCGTCTTACGTAATACACAACTCAATCGACGACGTTTTCTGTTTTGCAAATTTATATATGCAATATATAATGGGGGATAATTTTGTTTAACGATGTCAAATTATGGTACGCATTCATGTGGACATGAACTAGAGTGATTGGTGCACATGTAGATGTGAAAATTTAAAGGAATGCACTGCAAAACGATCTCATTTTTTTTATTTGAAAGTGATTGCTAACAGTAAAGAAATTATGGCGACTGTGTTGTCTCACGCAGTACCGTACACAACCAGATCTCCGGATTGTTTTGTTTTGCAATATTTCTGTTGATAAATTGAACACAATAATACGATAAATTTTCGGTAATTACCAGCTGAAATGACAGCAATAAAATTCAGAATCTGATACATTTCAATGTTAAATTGATTTTAATTCTATGCAACGAATCAGGGTCAAGAAAAATCCGGAAAGATACCTACCAACTCCATAGTGTCTCCTTGTTCTCCATCGCCAGATGGAATATATGATCAAACAAATCATCTTACCTGCTCTTCCCATACTAAGGATGTAGTATGAATTAAATAAAAACAAATTGCACATTGCCAATGGGGGGGGGGACTTGACTTTCATAAATATGAAAATAAATTGTTACCAATTAATTAAAATAAAATAAACCATCCTTGCAGATAAACAAGAGCCACCATAAGATTTAATAATACATTTTTTCCTATAACTTTGACGTTACCAGAAAGTTATGTTGGCTGGGGTGACGACGTTCTCTCCTATCAGTATTGGTGTGGGTAATGACGTTAGACATATTACTGTTGGGTAAAGGGTTAAGATCTAAGTAGAATGAGGTTCCCAGAGGGTGAATTTGTTAGCCCGCCATGTGGGGTAGCATCACTAAATTCACCCTCTGGGGACCTCATTCTGCAAATGACAGACTATTTCAAGGCTTGATCATTTAGGGGCTTGTTACATGAGCCGGGACAACTCGGCTACCCGGGAAAACTCGGTCTGCCAGGACAACTCGGTCGCGCTGTTACATGAGTCGAGACAACTCGGGCACCCGGGACAACTCTGTTTGACGTGCACAAAACTAGCTGTCAATCACCGCGTCACAGCGTGATGTGGGTGGTCATTATACGTCACTCACATGATGCAAACATTCTTGTGGCTGACGTCATGAAAGTCACAACGAATCGTGTAACATTCCAGGTTTTCATCCCGGCTAGGCTAGCCGGGATGACTCGCTGTTACATGGACCGAGTTGTCCCGGCTAACCGAGTTGTCCCGGCTAGGTGGGACGGGTTATCCCGGGTTGCCGAGTTGGCTCGGTCAATGTAACAGCACATTTTAGTGAGAAAGCGCAGAGGACTGAGGCACCCGGCAAACCGAGTTGTCCCGGCTAGCCGAGTTGTCCCGGCTCATGTAACAAGCCCCTTAATAAGGAACCTCTTTCTTCTCATTCAGGGTCCCAGGAGAAGAACGCACTACAAGCTTTCATCAGCGTGGTTAAGCTCTCCACTAAACAGGATCAGATTCCTTATGTTTTGTTTGAGGAATATTACGATGGCTTGAGTCTGACTGTAGAAAGTGATCAGGACTTCGCCAACATTCTCAGCAACACGTGGAATATATAACAACGGTGTATAATCTTAAATAGTGAGATATTCACAATTATCTTGTGACATGGAGAGTGTGTCTGAAAGTCGTTACTGTGGTCATGAACATTGTCTGCGTAGCAAACATGAGCTTTGTGTCATATGCTTCTGATTGCCACAGATTTACAGTAATGCCCTAAATAATCGACTCCTTAACCACAGCAGAATTATGGGTAACTTTTCAGGATTTAGTCGGAAATATGTCTTGTTGCCATTCATCGGAAAGCTCTCAGTGAGAGCTTTCCGATGAATGGAAAAAGCCATATTTCCGACTAAATCCTGAAAAGTTACCCATAATTCTGCTGTGGTTAAGGAGTCGATTATTTAGATCATTACTGTAAGTCATGTGTCAGTTTTCATGCTGTCGTTTGTGATATTGTCTGTTCATCCACCTATCCGTACATTAACATATCAGTTTCTGACCGAAAACTCCAAATTGGTTTATTTACTTGTAAAGGTTGTATGTGTGTTTCTCAACCAATTATAAGTTTGAATATCGGTACAATTATTTTGCATGTGTTATGGACCCAGGGACCAGCCTAGAGGGCGACTTAGGAAATATCTTCTCCCTATATTGGAACACTTCTCCCTATTTCTGTTCTAGGGAGAAGTGACTTCTGTCTCATATACCAGTATGCATATCTCCAAACAGCATATTTGTATACCATAATGCTGTTTGGATCATAGAAGGGTGATGTTGGGTTGAAAATTATAACATTATGAATTCTCCCTGACAACAATCTACTTCTTCTTATAATAATAAAATATGGAAAAGTGACTTCTCCCAATTTGAATCTTCTAGGCTAGTCCCTGTGTGGACCTTTTTCGACTTATAATTTACCTGATTTGATAACATTTTTGTGGACAAACAAATGGGCATATTTACAGTAATCTCACTGATAGCTTTCCAATGAATGGCAACAAGCCATATTTCCGACTAAATCCTGAAAAATTACCCATAATTCTGCTGTGGTTAAGGAGTCGATTATTTAGGGCATTACTGTATAAGCATATGGAGGATGTCAATCCATTCTATTTCCCATGATTTATGGAAAGTGTGTTGCTGTTGTCCAGATCTGTTTTACTTGTTGTTAATAAAATTAGATTCAATTGCATATTTTTATTAACCCTTTCTTTAACTAGATACTCATTGATGAGTAGTTCCCATAGGAAATGGTCAGATAATAAGTTCAACAACCGACCAGTTTGTTGAACTTATTACCCGAACATTTCCCTCCAATTAAAATGAATCCTTCTGTACTTGTTATCTTGTCGCCTGTCTCGTCTGCTCATTTTTTTCTGAACACCCCTCTAAATGAATAATGGATCATTCCAAAGTATACTTTTATAAGTGAATGGGAGAATCCATTTACTACAGAAAAGGTTAATGTTTCTATGTACATGTTCTCAAGAAACAAACGTACCACCTATTTTAGAAGTTGTTTGATAATTTGATGTGGTTAAAACCCTTTTGTGACAGGAGCTTTGCTGGTGCAGCATGAAAGATGTTGTGCCATTGCATTCTCTTATATATGCGAGTCTCCCATACAGAGCCTCGCATATATAAGAGAATGCAATGGCTTACAAGGCCAAGGTAGATATTGTTAGGCAAATGTATTCTCTTATATCAGCGATGCTCTCTATGTGAGACTCGCATATATTAGAGTATGCATTAGCACAGGGTTTTCACAAAATTTCACAAAGCTCAATTGAAGGGTTAATAAGGCTCTAAGGGTGCATTCTTTAATGCTTATTTTTCAAATCATGTAGCTCATTTTTCATCAGTGTGGAAGATTTTCATGTGACTGGTAATCAGAAAATATGTGGTAATCATTCCATCCATTTCAAGTGACTGGTAATCAGAAAATATGTGGTATTCATTCCATATGTCCTCTGTACATTAGGTCTTGTCTATGTCTCTTTTACATAAGTTGCGTGATACTACCCAATTTTGCCATCCATATTCTTGTTTGTAGAGCCTTTAAAAGCTTTTAGATTCAATTTGCAGGGTCCTAAGTTTGCGATGCCGTCCAATTTAACTATCTGTATTCTCTGGGTTGCCTTCAGTTTTTCATTATACATTATTTTTATTCTGTTTTGTTTTAATTAATGTTGCTCTATTTAATCTGCTTCTCAAACTTTTAAAAATATATCCATGGTTCCAGGCCTCCAGCAAGCCTGCAAATAGTGTGTCTGTCATTTGCAGAATGAGGTCCCCAGAGGGTGAATTTAGTGATGCTATCCTGCATGGCAGGCTAGCATCCCCAAATTCACCCTCTGGGAACCTAATTCTGCTTAGGCCTCAACTGCTATGGGATGCTTAGTAGGCTAGTATCTGATTGAAGTTCCCCAGATTAAGTTGGTAATGTTCACCCATTAGTCACCTCGATTATGCATTTTATCTTCTGCAAATTAGGGGATACAGAAATGTCCCAGAAGCGAAAATAATAACATAAAACAATGTTAATTTGAGATTATAGACACTTCCCAGAAGATGAGGCCTAAGCAGAATGATGTCCCCAGATGGTGAATTTGGTGATGCTAGCCCACTGAGCGGGGTAGCATCACTAAATGCACCCTCTGGGGACCTCATTCTGTAAATGACAGACACACTATTTGCATGCTTGGCCTCCAGTTACAGAAACATCATCACTAGTGGCTTTGTTCCATTTAAAAAATCCAACTGTTATAACCCGTTAATTATGGGAGCTGCGCTGGTGCAGCATTAAATATCCTGTGCCCGTGAATTTTCTTATATATGTGAGTCTCCCATAGAGAGCCTCGCATATATAAGAGAATGCCCTGGCTTACAAGGTCAAGGTAAATATTGTTAGGACAATGCATTCTTTTGTATATGCAAGGCTCCCTATGGGAGACTCGCATATATAAGAGAATGCATTGGCACAGGGGTTTCGCTAGGAAGCTCCGGTCATTGAAGGGTTAAACATGAACAAGCCCTGACAAGTGTTTGTTATTCTTCTAAATCACTCAAACTATATATGAAACAAATGGACAGAAAATTACTATGAAACTTTTTGTTTTAAATATGTTAATAATCTATGCACAGAAATCTGAAAATAAAATTAGTTTCATAAAAAATATTGCCTGTAACCCTGAATATATCTTCAGATTGATTGTATCTATGTGTATATCCTCATACAAATGAAATCAGAAATAACACAAATTTTTTTATGGATAAGTTTGAGCTTATAATTGATTAAATATTGAAAAATATGGTCATTAATCTGATTAAATCTAAGAAATTACCTTTTTGTGAGTGAGCTGAGAGATCATGTTGTTTCAGAAAAACATGATACACCAAGGAATTACGACAATTTGTTTTCAGAACTAAATAAAAATTGTATTGACGAAATCTACCAAATTATTTAGTTTACTTTTGGTTTTATTTGGTTTGCTATTTCTGACTCCTACTGTAGGAGATATATCTGTAGCTTATATTCTCAAGCGCTTTTAGAGGATTAAATAGATATATCTCCTTTGTAATATCTATTAAGTTTCAACAGGGTGTACTATTTTAATGAATGTGATCATAGTCACATTGAGGGACCATCGTTCTCAAATTGAGAGAAGTGACTTCTCCCTATTCCTTAGTTCTAAGTGGACTGTGAGAATGATTAAAATACATGTATTCCCAAATGAAATAGTCCAGGACCCTTTAGCAAAAATGTTAGAAGATCCCGCATAAGTTCATATCAGATGATACAATTTCTATGTTCTTATCCATTATGGCAAACATTGATAATACATGTAGTACCGGTATGTTCAAAATATTAAAGATGGTCTCTTTCTAAACAGAGTTATATAGATTCTAAAGTAGTAAACAATAAACATGATTCGAAGACACCTGTCCGGAAACGCTTCTATCAATTAATATTGATTTTGATTTTGTATCAATATTTTCTATATAATATAAGGTGACATTTTTTTGTTATCCCACATGATATGCTGTGAACGAACACAAGCCATAGATTGTCCCAAATTGATTGTACATGTACCGTATGTATATTATACCAGAAAATTAAAAATAAAATCAATATTAATTGATAGAAGCATTTCCGAACAGGGATTTTCAATATGTATTATTTTATACCCAGGAAACTATATAAAACTTGTTATAGGAAGAGATAGACCAGCTTTAAGCATAATCATAACTTTATGTCATTCTTGCTAACATGGACAAAAATAGTTTTACAACTATATAACATTCCATGTAACTTACATTCCAGCTTTTTATATATTACCGGTAGTTAATAATAACTCATCAGAAAATTAACGGATATTGGATTTATAATTACATTATTATATTTGTATGAATCATGATAATAGATTGTGACATTTATGTGATATTATTTATTTGTCTCAATAAATGTTTGTTGATACATGAATACATAGATAATACCTACAGTTGTTGTGTGAATACCGAAATATCTCATGAGTATCTGGAAAGAAATATAAAATGTTTACGAGGACTGCAAGCTGCGAGTGAAAATTTTATATTTCTTTCCAGACATGAATGAGATGTTTCAGGTATTCAAATAAAAATAATGTTAGGTATTCTTTTTATTATATGTACCTTATTAAAGCTCAAAGTTGCTAAGTGATGCAGCATTTTTACTTTTAATAAAACAGCAATTTGAACAATAGTCAGGAAGAATACTTCCTACTACTCATAAGTGCACAATTACCTAGATAAAGCAACAAGACTTGTGCAAAGAAATGGAACACAGAATCGAAACTAACAAGTCTCCATGTCACCACAGTCAAAATATATAGATCCCACGTGCACGGTCACAGCTGTATGGTGCGTGAGAAGTTGCGGCTTGCCAATCTAAAATGCCGAATTGCTGAGTGTCTATTTCAGCATGTGATTTTCTTTGGAAAGTTTTTCGCTTGTTTTACTTCTGCCTTCTACTTATGGTGGTTCTCCTGTGAAATGACAGATTAAATTATAAGACATAACTCTTGTTTCAAATAAGGTTATGGGTTATAAACATTTGCAGACAATTTGCTATAACGTGCAGTTATAGAATTGTCTTCAAATTTTTCCCTCGCGTAAACCACTGGCAAGCTACAGTGAAATATAATGAAACATACAGTGAAATAACAAAATCGTATTTCACTGTAGCTTCTAAGAGATACATACATTACGATTTGGTAATTTCCGGCTAATTTATAGGCAAGCATATTATATTCATCACTTCTAATTTTGACACCATATCGGTAGGGTTTGTCTGATAATGGCATGGTTTAGATTGCCGAACGTTGTGTGAAAGCCTCGAAATAAGCATCCGGTCATGCTTATTGACGGGCCGAAAAGCCCAAATGACCGGTGCATGTTTGCTTGTACCTGTCATTATGACCAGTGTTCATTTATGTATTATGCACCGATAAAAATGTTGCAATTCTTTGACAAATTATTGATTCTATGTGTATGAGATAATAAATTTGTTACCTGTAACTACATGTTTTTAGAACTAGTTATTTCAATGCATGGATAACATGTACAGTAATGCCCTAAGTAATCGACTCCTGAAACACAGCAGAATTATATATCCCCGAGAGCTTTCCGATGAATGGCAACAAGCCATATTTCCGACTAAATCCTGAATAGTTACCCATAATTCTGCTGTGGTTAAGGAGTCAATTATTTAGGGCATTACTGTACATGAAGTTCCAAAAGTATATGCCACACGATTACTTAGGGCATTACTGTATACTTATACGTAAACATCGAATGTTTTATTCATGAGAAAAAGTTCGTCACTTTCGATGAAATGCCCCAATACCGCTGGGGAGTGCAATTATGTAACAGGTGGTATCAAAGTTGAGAAAAATAAACTTTTTTTTTTTTTTTACGCAACTAATTGATTCATTAAATGCCTCAAGTGTCCTGTAACAGATATTTAAAGTTTGTGACATCACGGACTCCCGAGAAAAAGGTCATATTGGACTCAATTGAGTCACGAAGTAACTATTGCCAAATGAATCGGTGAAATTGTGCGCGCAATACTCTGGTGGATTTACAGACGTTTCACTTCTGCAATGAGTTTTTTTTTTTTCACTTCCGTGTTTACTGTTCCAAATCATACATTCTGATCATCAAATACAGGCTTTTATAGAGAATCAAGTGCCAACAAATACCAAAAATAACCACAAAAGTTTTATTGCCAATTTGGATAAACATACAGATGGATAATAAAAATGTCATTATACAATGTTGTGTACAGTATTTGTTTTTCTTGTTCTTTTGAAAAGTCATATCGGACTCAACACTGTGTGTCTTGCCCAATATGACTTTTCACCACAACCTGGACTCGTACAAGAAAAACACATACTGTACACAATATTGTAAAATAACTTTATAGTATATACTTTGTGAAAAATGATATGACTGGAATTATTATTGACCAGTACAAACCAATTAGTGCTTGTCATTTTGACAGATACCAAAATGTTTGTGTCTGACATCAAGCTCAAGTCTGCATATAGTGTGTTTAAAATGTGCAGAATGAGGTGCCCATAGGGTAAATTTAGTGATGCTATCACAAACAGTGGGCTAGCATCACCAAATTCACCTCCTGGGGACCTCATTCTGCTTAAGACTCATTTTGCAGAAGATAAATTGTATAATAGAGATGACTAATGGGTGAACATCACAAACTTCCAATTGGAGAACCTCAATCTGATCCTTCAATCTGAACTTCTAGGCTTAGCAGTTGAAGTCCAAGCCAAATGAGGTCCCTAGAGGGTGAATTTGGTGATGCTAGGCTGCTGTAAAGGAAAACGTTACTAAATTCAACCTCTGTGGACCTCATTCTGCAAATGTCAGACACACTATCCAGACATCAACCACCATGGGAACCTGTGCACCTGTGATTATGATGTCTGTCGGACTTTTTTTTGGAGGAGTTTAATAATATCCCCCTTTTTCGACTTAGAAAATTTTCACAACATGTATACTTTTGTCCGAGCTTTTATTCCTACATTTTTCGGTCAATTTTTTAAAAACATGGCACAGATATTTAGTACCATGGGAACTTGTGCACCTGCGATTATGACGTCTGTCCGACATTTTTTGGTGGAGTTATCCCCCTTTTTCGACTTAGAAACTTTTTTTGCAACATGCATAATTTTGTCCGAGCTTTTATTCCTACATTTTTCGGTCAATGTTTTTTAATCTTGGCACTGATATTTAGTACCATGGGAACCTGTGCACCTGCGATTATGACGTCTGTCCGACATTTTTTGTGTGGAGTTATTCCCCTTTTTCGACTTAGAAATTTTTTCTCAACATACATAATTTTGTCCGAGCTTTTATTCCTACATTTTTCGGTCAATGTTTTTTAATCTTGGCACTGATATTTAGTACCATGGGAACCTGTGCACCTGCGATTATGACGTCTGTCCGACATATTTTGTGTGGAGTTATTCCCCTTTTTCGACTTAGAAATTTTTTCTCAACATACATAATTTTGTCCAAGCTTTTATTCCCACATTTTTCGGTCAATAGGTTTAAGATTATGGTTATGGTTGTACACCTGCAATGGGAACTGTTATTTTATTATTTTAAGTAAATGTTTACTGACATGTGAAACATCTTAGTATTTTAAAAACAGGGGGGTATCCGTAGTCCCATTGGGACAGTCACACCTCTAGTTGAAGTTATGTCTACATAAAATGACTCTTCCTGAAACGACATATATGTCGGTCCATTCGCGAACCGTACAGTGACATATATGTCGTTCTACTCGCCAAAGGGTTAAAACACAAAATGTGTCGTATAACATTATCGGTATTAATTAACCCTTCCATGACTGGAGCTTCCTGAAATTTTGCGAAAACCCTGTGCCAATGCATTCTCTTATACATGTATATGCGAGTCTCCCATAGGGAGCCTCGCATATATAAGTGAATACATTGGCCTAACAATATTTACCTTCACCTTGTAAGCCAGTGCATTCTCTTATATATGCAAGGCTCCCTACGGGAGACTGGCACATGGTTGCATATATAAGAGAATGCACTGGCACAGGATCATTAATGAGGCTGCTACTTGTTGTGCATAACAATTAACAGAAAATTAGGCGAGGATGATCCTCCAGGGAGGTACTCAATCACTTGAATATCCTAAAAATGGTCTAGCGCTTTCGATAACAAGTTTATCTTCATCAGGACCAGGATGGTGTGGTTAGATGTGGATTTTGCCTGTCCTTTTATACTCTATGTTGGTTGAGTGGATTTGATTGGTCAATGGGTAGATGTCATGTGCAGTTTATGAACATCCTAGTTTAACGACCATTGGACATGACATTATTAAAAATTATAGTCGGTTGCTACTTGATGGATGAACTTCTTGAATCTAAACCTGTCTAATATGTCATCATGTCTGCAGTTTCTAGTATTATAGGTTACTGGGCGATTCATTGCTAGAATACGGTGCTATGCAAGGTGAAGTGAGATTAATATCGCCAAGCCCAATATAAATCTCCCTGAGTCTCTCATGACACCGTATCCGGCATTAAATGTCCTGTAACACTTTAATTGTGCTTTCCAGGTGAGTGCTTGAATTACCGGTACAAAAATTCTGGTAATAAAAAATGGGTTGTTTATGGCTATTTACTTAATATGCAATGTCACAGTGACATGCCATGAATGTAGAACATCAACGGATTCAGTCAATGGCCTGTTACCAAGCAATGCCAGGTAACCCTGCTAGTTTTAAAATAAAATGGAAATCTTTTTATGTAAAATATTTTATTAATGAAATACTCTTTAATGCAATAACAATTAACAATGGATGAAGACAAAAGGAAGAGAGATGAACAACATTTAAATACAAATATGTATACCGGGTATAATGACACAGATGCTGAAATGCCAGATTAACAATGATTCCGATGGCATCAGTTTCAACAATGTGTTACTTGTGTAGTAATTGCCTTTTCATTCCTAGAGAAATAAACCATGGACACTTGAACAATAAGGGGCAGAGGGAAGCTGGCTTCAAGAATATTGAAATGTTAATCCTTCCATGACTGGAGCTTCCTGAAATTTTGCGAAAACCCTGTGCCAATGCATTCTCTTATACAGTGAAACCAGACCCTCAACAATCCAAATCCCTCCTTATACCAAACGAATCATTCTCACTAACAGTTACCTCTGTAAACCGGAAACTCTCTATTCCAAACACCGGATGTGACCACTTGTTTATTACCTCTCAATACTGGATGAGACGAGATCGGTCGAGATGAGAGTACATAAAGGTGAAGTGCTTATGTACTCTATTACAAGCGTACAGATTTAATTAGCGGTCTTTCGTTCGGCGAAGCTTTGAACTGGATTGTAACAACATAAACCAAAATATAGGATCTTTGAACAAACTGAAACTAAAAAAAACAATAGAGAAAAATAAATTTAAAAAATGCAAAGTAAGAGAATAAAAGGCATTATCAAAAACAAAACAATTAATGAATTTTTATTAACTATTAATTAACTGTGTGTAAGGGATTTAGTGAGATATGGTGATTTTCTGAGAGGTAAGTTTAGAAAAAAATCTGGCCATTGTCGGACAGCGTGAACCCTGGTTATTTTGTTATGGGAACAAAATATATCCATTCTGATAGCTCAGTATGAGTTTGGTCTTTGGAAGTGCCTAAAATGATGTTCTACGTTCCAACAAGCTTGCCCCATTTCTGGAAATTCTTGCCTTTGCTTGTTTCTCACTCCTCTGATTTCAAATGAATATGATTCTGCATACATAGTTATGTCTATGTGTAGGACTATGATGCTGCAGATGAGATATCTGAAAAAGTGATGATATATCCATACTAGTAGTTACAGACCTGCAGTTACAACATGTTGAAATTATGTTTACTAAACTTTTGACTTGGTCCCACTTAACCATATGAATACAAATCAAACATCATTTATTACATTAAAAATAAAGACGTTTATTACACACCCATTGATTTGAGACACATGTATTCAATGGAATCCCAGCAATTGAATATATTTTATTGTATTCCACTAGCCGGAACTATTCTTGTTGACATAGCTTATCAAACAGGATTGTCTCTTCTAGGTAGAACTTTCAGGCTCAATCTTCATTTGATCAACTAGAATTTTAATTGGAAGTGAATTATTTCATAAAAATTGACATGATACTATAGTTATATTTCACTATAATAGCAACCACAAGTGCGCGTTGGTGCTTATACCTTAGGTGCAGGTGAATGATAATGTCATATAATTTTTTCTATAGCAATGAGAGCCAAATTCTGGCGTGTAATTTTTTTTGGTGAAATTGACAAGTGACTTCCAGTTAGTAACTGTCTGGAGATTGTTAAATTGCGGAATCGGAAGTGGACCAACGAGACGAAAATAAAATTGTCAACTTCACAACTTCCAAAGAATTCCCATGCAATTTAGGCATTTTTAGTTTCATTTAGACCAATTTCATTAGTTAGCTTAATGAAAACCAGAGAAGATGTAATGGCACGGTTCATGATATCATTTATGTCATGTTGGCTTTGCGGGCCATAATCAAGACAAGATAGCACAATCCATGACAATACTTGTCGTCTCCACCGGGGCCATTGCATGCTGTTACATAAATTATTCTTGGAATTATGTCGCCAAATAAAAACCGAATTCACAGCGTGTGTGGTTACTCCACTATGTATCGCTTATGATTCATATTAGTTGAATATGGATATTGTCATTTTGTGTATTTGATAAAAGAGGGATGATCTGAAATCATATAATTCACCAAAATTATTTGAAATTAGTCTCGCACTAATTCGGAACCATGATTGTTTTTGTAACGAAATAATATGTTGTGATCCATGCAAATGACTAATAATGATGGCACATAATAAGAAAGTCTTTTTAACATTCAGTAGGTCTAAATAATGTTATGAAGGACCAATTGCATCATCATCTTAATGGCATTTAGAAAGGCATACTTGTGTGCATTTATTAAATAAAATAATCTGGCGCTAAAGGTTGCAAAACTAATTTTATTGGGAAACCTCATTTCCTGTACTGTTATTACTAGTGCAATTTGGCTGCACAACACCAAAGTATCCACAAAAACAGAGAAATAGTGTAAAATTGGCACTGTCAAATTCAACTGTAATAGTTAAATATAACTATAATAGTTTAAATCAGGATGTGCCTCACCTGTTAAAGGTGGATTATCTCTTGTAAACATGCATTATATAGTTACCGGGGTATAAAATATTAGATTTGAATCGAAGACTCCTGTCCGGAAATGCTTCTATCAATTAATATTAATTTTATTTTGAATATTTTCTGGTCTAAAAAGGTGTGTTTGTTCAGCTAACGAACAATAGTGGTTACTGTTAACAGAGACCAGAAATTTTATTGTACAATTTTGTCACAAATAAACGTTAATTATACTCATTATCGCTTACATCTGTGGAACAAAACAATACAAACAATCAATCTGGGACATTTAACTTTTGGTGCGTAGCCATAGGAGCAGACCAGTGCTCTATATCACAATATGGTATCATCCGAATGGTCTGTTCTAAAAATAGACACATAAACGGTCCCGATTTTTAATATTAGAAATAAAATCAATATTAATTGATAAAAGCTTTTCCGGACAGGGGTCTTCGGTTCATATCTATTATTTAATACCCACGCAACTATTTAAAATTTGTTATTTAAAGAGATAATCCATCTTTAAAGGCTATAATTAATGGAATACATTGAGCAAGAAGATTTGGAGTTGGAGTTATTAATAAACTTTTAAGAGTTCCTCTTTTCGAGGTAAAGACTTTTGTACAGATAATGGTTATAACTAGCTCTATAACTAAGGCCAAATAAATAACAAATCTGTGTTCTCCAGCACATCCTTCGCCACTGAAATTTTCATATATAAAGCCTCGTCAAATTTTTTTTCTCATTATTTTCTGTTGTCTGTTGGAAATTTTTTTCTCATTATTTTCTGTTGTCTGTTGGAAATATTGGACTTGAACAATGTAAATGAATTTTTGTTCTGTGTCTGGAGAGTATGTTTTCCAGATTATGAGAAATAAATCAAAATAAATAGCCTTCCTCCCTCATCTAAAAATTGAGATCTAATTTACTGAGAACACAGTTATTTTATTTTAATGGCCTAAACTCAAGGTACCCTATTATAAAATGTTGCTTTAATAATTGTTCATGAAAATATCATGCAAAAAGTATATTGAGGTAGAATCAAAATATATTCTCTAATCGTGACATAATTTATTAAACATCCTTGCTCATTCAAGTTCTGTATAGTATATATACCTTACTCGGGAGAGAGACTATAAAGAGGGACCTACAATGACGTTTTCCGATTTTGTCAATAGTTTGCTGAAAACGAGCTTTGTGAAATATGCTGTACTCATTTGCCATTTAAGATGGTTTCTATCTGTTGCCTTGTCCAAAATTTCGGATTCACCTTAGTTTTTTTTCATTATGCGCTGGTGCGTGTGGATAATACTTTGCTTCCCAGATGTATTGGTGTAATATCATCTCTAAAGTTTTCTGCGAATGATGATGGTTGTTCTCCTTAGTATCATATCAGTTTGGGTTTCTTGGGTGTATTTATTATCCACATTCAGATCTGGTGTACACTGGAACCTTTTTGTCAGGTCAGGGTGAACCTGATCGTGCTAAATAGATAGATCGATCTTCCTGACACAGTGCTCACTGTTGTAAGAGAGGGAACTCTAACTTTCTTGAATAATGAAATTTTGTTTGTTTGAAGATTTGTACACGTTTTTTTCAAAGTATTGGTTGAACAATAATTAGAGAACAATTTAGAGTGACTCCACTTATCCCAGATGCCTGCTGGCTGTGAATTACTGATTGGTCCATATTACCCCAATCGATCGTTGATTCACCCAGACCTGTTTATTCAAATTTATATGGGAACCATGTCAATTGTTGAGACAATAAATTGCTACAACAACATAAGACATTTTCTAAACCAATGAAAATTCAACTTGCATTATCTATTTTTCCTCATATTTTTATCCAAGGATCACCATAAAATCATGAATTATTATTGTCTAAAACTGCACGGGAATTTAACCAAAGAGGAACACTGGTTCCTGTTTCAAATATGATCCCCGTGTCGAAGTTGTTCCCTTGTTTTCCCGTGAATTGGCCCAGACTGTGACATTTAATCACAGTTTGATTTCAAATAACTAGGTGAAGACGTGACAATATGAGAATGCTTATGTGGATTGTATTTCTTCAGCTGACATCGATGGATGCAAGGAAGTCATTGTACCGAACATGTCCATTAAGATTTGTGTCGAATTCAGATAGAATTAAGAAGATGTCATCATCCGAAACATCAATATGGCATGCCTTGAGAGCTTTACGGAAGTCACAAACATCGATATACCCTCGGTTATTAGTGTCAACCCTTTTCAGCACTGGACGGAGATTCTTGTATTCTCTTGAAAGCTGAAAGAAAGCAAATAGGATTATGCTACAGCTATAGTCATTTTGGAAAACAATTCAATTCAGCAGTTATTTTCATGCAATTTCCACTACATTTTTAGTAATTTCACGATGTTAGACTAATATAGGTTTAAAGCTATGGAAGGCATTCATGGTTGGTACAGCTGAAAAATATTACCAACTTTATTAAACCATTGATACCAAGAAAAAAATCGAAAAATAGATGGAACTTGTTCTTAATTTCATTATCATTAACCCTTTCAGTGCCAAGTCCGATTTTTGTATCAACCCATATTTCCTTGATCATTTTTCAAATTTATTGATTATACAATGTAATAATGTGATACATTGATGGAAAGAGCTCTTGGCACTGAAAGGGTTAATCATCCAGTGAAGAGATTCCATGTGTTGACAGAAACTGTGACAGTAAGGCATGTAACCCCATGTTTAGCTTTTCAGCTACGAACAATAATTCTAATATTATCAGTTCGGTGTGGTGTGTATTTACTTGATAAATTATTTGCATGTTGCCTAAATTTATTTTCTTGGTATTAAAAAAACAACAGAAAACAATAGTTGGTAGCACTTAAAGACATATTATGTACTTGTTCGGGTGTGTGAAACTGATAAGTTAGTATTCAGGGGCTATGACAACTGGAGGAATGTAACATTCTACTACTGGTAACATCGCCAAAAATTTTAAGCAAATCGACCATACCACTCCATAGAAGACATGTTAGAACAACGCTCAATTGTAAATATTTACTACTCGATTCGGGACGCATCTATCGGCGATAAACAAACGAAAAGGAGTGACTGCATTTAAGTCATCTATAAGAATGATGTGTGTTCTATTTGATCACCCTACCGGAGTGTTTCACATCACTTTAACTTTATATAAATGAGTAAAATTTTGACTTTAGAAGCAGATATGTTTTAAGTAATACATGATGTTATGGTATCAATCGCAGAAGTTGTTGTATGATCAGCAAAGTTTTAATAACTTCTATTCATATTGCGATTGCTTTTAGGGCCATCAAAGGTCAGTTGCAGTTTGAAGTCTCAATTTAAATCTAGTAATTCTCAATTTTGTTTTACTTATGGGATCAAATGGTCCCATAGGTGAAAACCCATTCTTTACTAAATATATTCTCCCTTTCAACTATAAAAGTATAAAAACTGGAATGGGCTATTATTCATTTGGAGGGATGTTTAGGAAAAATGAGCTGAAGACAGTATGACAACAAGATAATACCAGTGCAGAAGGAATCATATTCTTTGGTGGGAAATTTTATGTTAATAAGTTCAACAAAGAACATATGTTGTTGATCTTATTATCTGAACATTTCCTGAGGGAACAACTTGTCAACGAGTATTTAGTATAGATAGGGTTAATCAGGATAATCTCATGAAGACTTATGGAATCATTGATGTTACCAATTTGGAGAGTATTAATGTCGATCTGAGATGAATCTGTTGGTACAAACCTGCTTTTTCAGATATCGTGATATGCTGCTCTGATACGAATCACTCTGTGCCACGAAATATCTCAGAAATGTCATATAATGGAATCTGAAATGAAAGTGCCATGACATTGTAGCTCATCTTGGGAAGGAGTTTATTTTTATTGCTGAGCAATGAATAGAATGATAAAGAAGGAAAGCCAAAAAGTTACTGTAAAGGTCTTGTATTGTGCAGATGAAATTATTTTCATTTCAAACATTTCACCAATAAATGTGGGCTGCAGGGTGTGCCGATGGATTCAAATTTGAAATCCAAGATGACTGCTAGTAGCTATGTTTCATAACAAATTTCGGCAATAATCGATGACTCCCATCTAGAGGCGATTCTAAACATGCCTGCAAATTTTCAAAACAATTCTCCAATAAATGCGCGCTGCATGCTGTGCCGATGGATTCAAATTTGAAATCTAAGATTGCGGCTGGTGGCCATGTTTTTCAACGCATTTCTGAAAAAATCTAGAAGTCACCCCGAAGATTCATTTGAAGTTTGGTGGTGATTAGATGAGGGATGTATCTGTAGGGTGTGCCAAAGGACATAGTCATGCAAAGAGTATAATTTACAAAGTAAAGTTGAGGTAAAAATTAATGTTTTTGCTTACCTTCCATTCCTGTTCAGATCAAAACATCTGGATATGAGGATTTTCTCATCTCCACGGAGGTCGAGGCCAAAGTCATGGAAAACATCCTGAAAAAATCAATCCAATTGTACATCGTTTGCTCTAATATGATAATATGCAAGACACAGAATGACCTCGACATTGTGCTAAGGGAAAGTACCTTGCGAATAGTCATGAAACTATATGTCTATTTAGACCTAACACATGGTAACAACGCGATTGCATGATTAAACTTGTAGATCGTTTTGGATTAGTTTGGTTTAGATATTGGCCTTTAATAATAAAGCCGTATCAAGGTCCACCCCGATACAGGCAAATCTATGAGTAGAAACATGACTAGAAATGAGGGTTCATACAGACACGGATCCGGTAGTCTAAAAATGTCCCATATGTTATAGAAATTGAAGGGTGTCTGCATTTATAGGTCTATTCTAAATATATAAATACTGTAATGCTCTAAGTAATCGACTCCTTAACCACAGCAGAATTATGGGTAACTTTCAGGATTTAGTCGGAAATAGAGCTTTCCGATGAATGGTAACAAGCCATATTTCCGACTAAATCCTGAAAAGTTACCCATAATTCTGCTGTGGTTAAGAAGTCGATTACTTAGAGCATTACTGTACTTCAATTGTTGAAGTTGTGAAATAGCAAATGGTCTTTTCATTGCATTGGTCCATTGCTCATTCTGCACTTTTGTCCAACCACTGCCAGAAATCACGAGATTTTTTCTAGAGTAAGTGGTGTGATAAAAAATTCATTGACATGGTATATTATAAATTATGTGTGACATCACCTATATGCCTGTTACCTATAAATATACCGAGTTTGGCCCTAAGCGGGGTTATTAATAAAAGTGACTTATATAGTTCAGGTGCAGTAGTTTCTCATTCTTGTCATGTTCCAGCAATCATAATAGGTAGATAAAGACATGGAATATACAGTTGCAATATGATCTGAAAAGAGTTACTGAAGTCTTAGAAATTTATCTGCTGGTTTACATTTTTTACACATAAATGACAAAAACACCCTTTATTCTTACCATATCAGGAAAATATTAACATAAAGACATTACTACATGTAGAATTATTTTGTCTCTGAAATGGTAATTTCTATAACTAGTCTTTCCAGAATATAACAACTGTAAAAAAGCATCTTACATATTTATATACATATTTAAATCTATGGATCTGGGCAGCAATATGACATAAAATTAAATTAGAGGCTCATGCCTTTATTCATTTATTATCAGATGAAACTAGAGGTGTGACTGTCCCAATGGGACTACGGATACCCCCCTGTTTTAAAAATACTAAGATGTTTCACATGTCAGTAAACATTTAATTAAAATAATAAAATAACAGTTCCCATTGTAGGTGTACAACCATAACCCTAATCTTAAACCTATTGACCAAAAAATGTAGGAATAAAAGCTTGGACAAAATTATGTATGTTGCGAACAAAATTCTAAGTCGAAAAAGGGGAATAACTCCACACAAAATATGTCAGACAGACGTCATAATCGCAGGTGCACAGGTTCCCATGGTACTAAATATCAGTGCCAAGATTAAAAAACATTGACCGAAAAATGTAGGAATAAAAGATCGAACAAAATTAGGCATGTTGCAAAAAAAGTTTCTAAGTCGAAAAAGGGGGGATAACTCCATGGTGGTTGATGTCTGTGCCAAGTTTCACGGAAATTGATAAAAAAAACGACTGAGAAAAACTCCGGACAAATTTGTGTCCACGGACGGACGACGGACGGACGGACAGACAAGTTGACTCCAGTATACCCCCCCTAACTTCGTTTGGGGGGGGGGTATAACCATTGCTATATATTTACATATACCTAGCTCAAATGTTGTGTTTTCTGATATTTACAACTGATTTGGTTGGAATTATTGGTAATAATAGTAGGGTGACAAAGACTTACATAGCACTCATTGATGGTGACTGTCCCGGCATTGTATTTGTCTTTTGATTTGAAAACTGTCTTCATGTTTTCCCAGCATCCGTTGACCTGTAAATTAATGACTATTCATTAGTTCATTGTAAGGTGGAGACAATAGATTGTTGTGACCAGTTCTCATTAAATAAGCATTAAATAAGTTAAGTAAGGTCAAAAACAACTAATGATGCATGTATGTCTTCAGCATTCGCAAAATATTTTTTTTAACATAATATAATTTCACATCACCAATGGCTTTGTCACATTTGTTGGGAACCGCTCATCATATATTAAGGTAAGATTTTATGCTTTGAATAGATGACCAGAGCTCTGTTTTATACATACACATTGGTATATGTGTATATATAAAACAGAGCTATGATGACCATCTATTCAAAGCATAAAATCTTACTTTATATGATGAGCGGTTCCCAACAAATGTATCAACACATATAACAATCAGACAATTATAACGAAAACTAATGAATGACTCGAGCCATAAACTCATTGTCATTATAATTACAATGTTGTTTACATCGTTCATAGAGCACATGAGTGTAATTTGCATCCATCCATGGCACAAATTCATTCATTTGTAGCATATATTCTGTTTATAATAGATGGTCCCATAAATGGCCGGATTTAGTATGCAGTACCCCTTTAAAAAAATTATTTTGTACACTTGGATAATAAATAGTGTACCGTATTCTCGCGGGTATAAGACCAGGGGGCCTAGGGAATAAATAACTTGAAAAGGCATGGGTGGTCTTATACCCCGGAAAAGTTTAGGCCCACCCCAAATTATTTTCAATTTCAGCGGTGGTAAGTATTTGATATCAGCTTGTAGACAGAAAAAAAGATTGACAAACTCGAGAAATTTAATATTTATATTCAAAACGGAAAAGTATACTTCGTAGGCATGTTCGAGAATAATCAATAAAATAAAGTGAATCTTAAAATCTTATTTGTTTATTAAATTATACTTCCCGTGGAAACAAATCATTAACAGACACCAAATACAAAAGAACCGAGTCGCTAACGGCATATATATGTAGCTTCAAGTTCAAAAGCCATGCGCGGCTGTGCACGTGCAAAGCCACAGGTGTCTGTCCAACTACAGTACTGTAAAAACATATTTTTCGCGTTCAGTGACAACGTCGGTATGTCCCTTCATGTAACCAAACACAGAGAACTGGCTTCCATGTTATGTAAACACACAGTGGGTATAATAATGAAGCAGAAGGGGAACTTGTCATTGAACAACAACGTCTTCCAAAATAAGTCAACGTTATAACCAAAATAAAGGTTATTGACATTAACATTTTTAACCTGCATTTTGTTCACGTTTTACAGTATAAACAGTAACTCTATTTATTAAAACACGTGCTTTTTTAGCAGTCTTTTGTCAATGCTGTTAGTGTTAAATAATTACACTCACTGGCTTTTGTTAAACATGCAATTAGTCGCTATTGTAACATCCTCTATGTGGACAACGGGTCACGAATAAAGCGTCGGGTTTATTAGTTTCCTAATCGGATTAAGTCTGAATATTGATATAAACTATAGACTACTATAGACTATAGATGCGGGATTTACCCACATTGCTTACAAAATTTAATAGTGTCATTTCAATCGGCTCGCGATTGAGTGTCATTTATGGCGTGAATTACGGGAATGTTGGACAATAAAACAACAAGACAAGTGTTATTATAATATTTTGATATTTACATTTAATTGAAAAAGTAACTTATAGGCCTATTTACCTTTACTTAATCTGGAAGCCGGGGATATTCCCCAATACTCGGCTTTCATCTATTTCATCAGTTTTACCCCGATTTTTGGTTTGCAAAGGCCCATATCCGAGTTTAAGCTGTTTTGGAGGGGTTATGATTAGGGTTAGCGAGGGGGTGGTCTTATACCCCGGAAAACTTACTTCTAGTGAAAATACTGGGGTGGTCTTATGCCCGAAAGTGGGCTTATACCCACGAGAATACGGTATCATCTAAGATGAATTCAGGTTCAATGCCAACTTTTGTGAAACCTGTTTTTTCTTATTTACATTCTACATTGTAAAATAACATTTTCAGATGAGAACTAATTGCAACCTGAATGAAGACCAAGCCTGAGTTTAGTGTGACTGTCATTTGCAGAATGAGGTCCCCAGAGGGTGAGTTTAATGACACTATCCCACATAATGGGCTGGCATCACTAAATTCACCCTCTGGGGACCTCATTCTGCATCGGCCTCATCTTCTCTGGAAAGTTTCTTTATTATAAAATTTCTATAGTAACTTCTTCAAATAGATCTTAATTCGTTTTTAGTTTAGTTTTTCTATATTCCCAAATTGGCAGAGGACACATTGCATAATTGAGGTTCCCAATGGGTGTACATCACAATATTCACCATTTGGGGACTTCAATCTGAGTCTATGTCTCCCATAGCAGATGAAACCATGCAGAATGAGGTCCCCAGATGGTGAATTTGGCGATGCTAGCCCGCTATACGGGATATCATCACTAAATTCACCCTCTGGGGATCTTATTCTGCAAATGACAGACACACTAAACTCAGGCTGAATGAAAACTATCTTCAATATAGAATTCTCTATTCATTTATTTTATACCGTTTCAATGATATAGAGAGACTGCAATAATTATCTCTTATTCTTTCAATGACAAAATCACATTGTTTGTTATATATATACCATTTTTATAAGTGTCAGTTTTAACATGGAATTTACAAGGTGATTTTTTTTTCCGGGTCATCATTGCAGGATACATGTACATGTACTTTATGATATATGTTATTTGAAAACAATCTGCTTATTTCTATAAGAGTTGATATGGTGATTTTTATTTCGCCTTTAAATTACTTTTTGTTGTTTTGAAATGTATTAAATATTTGAGAAAATTTATATAACATATTCCATATAATTTTAATATCACCACCATGTAATGCTTGTCCTTGCATATTGTCCACGTAGAGACATACATTTCAAATCTTGGAGGTGGTCACCGGGAGTATTATCTCACCCGATTTTTATTCCTGAAGAGGAGTTCTTCGAGAGGGGCTGTGTGGCTTCTAAGACTCCGTGGCTGACCAGCTGGTATGACTGCTCGCTCCAATGTCCCTAAAAGTCGAGAGATCTCATCTTCTTTGGCAGCTACTTCTTCCGCTACAAGGGAGTCAATCAAATTTTAAAAGGACCATAGAAACACATTAATCAAATTTTTAAAAAGCAGGGAGCTTTGAATAAAAGGACATGCACCAATTGTGCAAATAAATGATGATTTTAATGTTCTATATTAACAATACCATTATTATTTATTTTAATTTGAACAAAGTCCACTTCTTATTTAGCCATTCATACAAATATTATTAAAGTGATGTGAAACACTCCGGTAGGGTGATCAAACAGAAACTGAGAATAATCTTGCTCAAAGAAGTTATTTTTTACGATTATTAATCAAAATTGACAACACACACCGTCATTCTTATATATCAATTAAATGCAATGACTCTCCATGGCAAAATAATTTGTTAGTTTATCGCCGATAGTTGCATCCCGAATCGAGATGTAAATATTTACAATTGAGCGTAGTTCAGACGATGTTTTCTATGGAGTGGTATGACCGATTTTGTTGAATTTTCGGCGATGTCAGTAGAATGCTACATTCCCCAGGTTGGCATAGCACCTGAGTACTAACTTATCAATTTCATGCACCAAACAAGTCCATAATATGTCTTTAATTAGCTCAATCACATATCTGGCTGTTTCTAAAAACATTTGGCTGCTATTATTATAATCTTGGTCATAAATGGAATATGATGGGGTGGGTGATGCTATCATACGGAAAGGGTGGAAGTAGTATTTTGGGTGCATTATTTAGAAAATTTGTCAAAAATGATGAAGCATACCTAGATATAGATCTGAGACATTCACACTTCTGTTGTTTGTTGTGAATCTCTGGACCAGCTCAACATAAACAACCAGCCCTTCTCTGTCTCGATCTAATGAGTTCCATAGTTTATCCATCTCCGCTGGCGTTACTTCACAGTTGCAACTGTAGAACAAAATAAGTTGAATCATGTAAAGGAATTTATAAGAAATGCATCACCTTTCTTCTAAAATGATTATGAATATTATTGTAAATTAGTCTTTTGTTGATTTTGTGAATCAGTCAACTTATTATTCACCACTCAAACAAGTGACATCCAAAACAAAAGGTAACAAAATGTACAACAGAATCATGTCAAGTTTCAGAAACACGTTATATATATATCAAAAATATTTCAGTGAAATATATCTGTTTTCAACAAAACAACAGACAAGGAATTGCTGAAATCAACAAAGGCTTATATTTTGTCAAACTGTTTCATATTGTTGTCAAATTTTTTGGAAATTATCACACCGTATTACAGGTTTTCTTTTCGGTAGAATTTCCATACTCACATTCTAAGAAGAGCACCCAGCTGCCATTTGTTTATCTTTCCAGCTCGTTTCTTGTTCATTTCTTTGGCGTGCTGTTAGAGAATATAAAAAAATGTTTTATACAGAGTCATACATTGTAGATACTGTTGATGAACTAATTTATTCTTAAGATAAATTACTCCATTGGGTAAAGGAAAATCACAAAGATAGATAAATATCATGGTTAAGCCTAGGAATTAATTGAGGAATGGTGAAATTGACCAGTACACCACTATTGCATAAGATGATCTGTAAAATGTCTTGAGTGGCAAATGTGCAATAAGCTCTTATGTGCACATATTTGTCAGTTCAACTCTCTCAACCAGCAAGATCGGCCCAGAGATAGTAATTAGAATTCTATCATGGATTTCAGTTTACCCAAAAACTCACTAATGGACTTGATTTGTTCCGTCATTCAGTACAACAACAACAACAATTCTTCAAAATATGCTTTAGTTATCAGAATCGATTAATTATAATAAAATAATGCTAACCTCTGTCAACTATGGCATAAAATTTCCCAAAACGTGTTATTTATCAACATGTTGTTAAACGAAATATGGCCGGTTTATCACTTGATTATCATGAAATTTGGCCGTATTGCCAATTGATTTTAGAGATATCCATCTTCATCCACAATTTGGTTGGCTTGATGAATATTTGCCAGGTGTAAAAAAAAGTACATATCTCGAGAGATTTAAAAAATCAATATCTGATCACTCTGAGCTTTGATGAGTGGGTTCCTCGACTTGAATCAAATTTTTTTTATGCCGGAAACCAAAGAGATAGTATTATAGGCGTGTTTAACCCTTTCAGTGCCAAGTCCGATTTTTGTATCGACCCATATTTCCGTGATCATTTTTCAAATTTATTGATTATAATAATGTGATAACATTATTATAATCAATAAATTTGAAAAATGATCAAGGAAATATGGGTTGATACAAAAATCGGACTTGGTACTGAAAGGGTTAATCGGATAATGCATCTACCTTATCCAAATGTAAAAACTTTGTCCTGAATAGATCTTCCATCATCAGTTGCAGCTGAAATACACAAGCAATGAGTTTAAGAAATTTTGTCCATCAATATCGACAATCATTTAAGGTGTGTTCCCAAAAATAATTATGTAACTTATAAACATTATGCTAAAATCAAGGTTGAGTTTGAAGAACTAGGTTTTTGAAAAGTCAACGTCATTTATTTGATAAAATGACATTACAGCCTATTAATGCAGAAATTTTGCTTGTTTGATGTCAAAGTAGAATTCCATGCCAGGGACTGCACATGCAATTTCATCCTAATTATCTGTTATTTAAATTTTCCTTAAAGATTGTCTAACTCTCTGCAGAAAGTTTTATAGGAAAGAATCTCTACTATGGCTATGCACATAGAGATCATATTGCACCAGTACAAAACCTGGGAACTTATGGATGTTATGACAGGGAAGTCTATAACATCGAAAAGCAGTGTAGGTAATATATTTCTGAGTTAATACCTTTTCCTTAACCCTTTGGCGAGTAGAACGACATATATGTCGCTGTACGGTTCATGAGTGGAACAACATATATGTCGTTTCAGGAAGCGTCATATTTATATAGACATAACTTCAACTAATCATCTGATTTATAAATGAATTGTATACGAGATATTTTGATTAAAATAATGTCCCAATGTATATATAAAGTGCAATAGATTATAATAGCACACGTAAAAAGAAAATACACATCAATTAAATTGAATAATTGGACCCTTTTGACCCGAATTTGTTAATATATTATTGCTAAATGTATGACGTTGATGTTAAAATCACGAATGACATCATGTATATGAAGTTATAAATACTCTCCAAAGGGTTAATAATGTATTTCACTGTAGGTGAACGTCCCAACTCGAAATTGTACAATTTAAGTGACTTACAATCATGGAATTTCTCCCTGGTAATTAAATCAAGGTTTATTTGATATCAGCTCACAACAATCACAAAAGAGCATGCAATCTCGAGCTGGGACCACTCCCTAATCTGAAGTAGATTATTGAGGAACAAGTATTAGCAAAGAAATATATTCCCTGCCTTGTTTGTTCAATGCTATACAGATTCATGACATGATATACCATTATCCTATAAACCAAACACATTGAGCAGTGGGGTGATTCTATATGGCTATGGTATGGACATTCATCAGGACGTCTCTTCTGAAGCATTTACTCACATCAACCAGAGATCTTTCTGCATATTTATTATATCTTGCAAAATCTTTCTGTCCGACAGACGTTCTTGGTCGAGTTGGTCGTGCAACAGCTAACTTCTGAGACATCCCCACGTTATCGTATCTGTTATTCCATGCACCCACGCTGTGAATATATATCATATCAGTCAAAGAGGGTGGACACGGGAAAATAAATCCCTTAATATTTTAGATCTATATACATTTGTATTGTTTAGTCAATAAAATAAATTTTATTTCATTTGAAAAGGCTTTTCTATATTTAAGTGATTCTGGAAATAATTCAAATTTAATTATAACTTTTATATAGTTAATTTAATTAAGAAATGGATGTTGATTTGCTTGCGTTCCATAGAGCATGGATGCAAGTTGTTCTGACATTTTGTGTGGAACGCTTTCACATAAAATGTCAGACCAACTTGCAGCCATACTCTATGGAAGTTGGAATGCAACAAAATCAACATCCATTACTTATATTTACACTTAACGAGTCAAATGGCAGATTAGAAGAGCATTAAGCATCCATTTCCAACATTATTCTCATGACATAATGCAAGTCTACACAAAAATGGATGCAAATTGGGGTCAGCGCGCGATGTCAAGTGATGTAATTTCGACCAACCAACGTCCTGCGTTGATGTTGCACAATCCGAATGCATGTGCGAGTGTAAATATTATTGTTTGAGGAAAAATTACTTCTGATTGAAAAAAAAGACTTACGTTGACAAGACAGAAAGTCAAGAGATGTGAAAAAACATTTTATGTTTGATTTAAAACCTAATACGTTAATGTGTGATAGAAAAGAAATAGACACATATATTGAATACTGTTTATGTAAGTGGATCTAAAGGTTCCTAATATATCAGATTTATGGAAGCACAGACTCAATATGAGTGTTCATTGCTACAAATGTGCTTGCTTTAGTGAGCGTGAACAAATTACTTATTACTCATTACTTATCGAAAAGGCCATGTGTCGATCGGAATGGCACATTGAGATGTCCTTCAACTCAGGTCAAACTTGAACTGATTTTCACCCATGTCGGGGTTCGACCCATCCCAACCTTGTCTAGCCCAGACTGCGATGATCTTATCCATGACCTAACCATCTCTTAAACAAGAGCATTGCTTGGGCATGGCAAAATATACCCTGGTAATTTCAACAATGGTCCATAACTCAGGTGGCAATTGACCTGTATTTTGGGCAAATAAACTCACAAACCAAATTTCAGTCCATTCAGTTCAGAGTTCCTGAAGTTATTATCCGGAAATGAAAATTAATTGCAAATAATAACATAATTATAGGGCAGTAACTCCAGTGAAAATTGGCCAACGGAAACCAAATTTGAACTTGACCTGCATTTTGGGCTTGTAAACTTACATACCAAATTTCAGTCCATTCAGTACAGACTTACTAAAGTTATCATCCGGAAACGAAAATTAAATGCAAATTCCAACAAAAAGGGCAGTAACTCTCTTGAAAATTGGCATGCGGAACCCGAATTTGAATTTTAACTCTATTTTGTGCTAGTAAACCCACATACCAAATTTCATTCCATTCAGTTGATACATACTAATGTTATCCGGAAACGAAAAAAAAGCAAATAGTTGGACAGACAGTAGACTAAGAGTTGGGAAGCGTATCAGTCTGAACATGAGTTTGAATATTGACACAGAACGGATCTACCATTATATTGGAACACCACAATACAATTCCTCCAAAATTGTATCTGTGACCATACAATTACTGGTACTGGCATATATATCTGTCAGATTTATGTTCATTGAGCTTCAAATGTGCTTGCTTTAATTGTTCCGATTTTCACCCATGTCGGGGTTCGAACCATTTCCGGAGCTTGAGCACTGAGGGTGGATTTGAAGTCAAGCCTTGAAATAGTGTGTCTGTTATTTGCAGAATGAGGTCCCCAGAGGGTGAATTTAGTGATGCTACCCCGCATAGCGGGCTAGCATCACCAAATTCACCCTCTGGGGACCTCATTCTGCTTACACCTCTGGGGACCTCATTCTGCAAATGACAGGCACACTATTTCAAGGCTTGTGCATGAATGACAGGGATTTACTTACTCAATGTTGAAATTCTCCATGAATTCAAGATAGTTCATGAGTCCGTCATATTCTGTGCCGATATGCGTTTTGACTGTCTCCCACTGGCTTTCCGTTAGTCGATGCCCAAAACTCTTCTCAATCACAGTCCGGAAGTCATACTGGGTGACAACTCCGAGACCGTGTTCGTCATACTTTCTGAAAATGGAACATGTGAAGCTATATATATACCGGCCTTCAGCTTAGAAAATATTGTTGGAATAGTGAAACTTTTTTCAGCACCATCATGGAGAACAGAAGCCCTATAGATTATATTTATCAACAACAGGGCATTATGGTTTGTGGATTGGAATGAATTTCTGACAAATTCCTTGAAAAAAAATTTAATTCCATATATACCCGGTATACACAGGTATACATGTATCAAAACATATTTTGACTTTGAGTTAAACGGATATTACTCGTAAGAACCCCAAAAAATTATGTATACTTTCTTTGGTAATTATCTCAAAACGTACCAAGCGGAAGACTTCCAAACAATTTGAACAAGTGCTGAAAATATGTGTTTTGTTTCTTATATTTTTTGGTAAATTTCAGATTGTTTTATTTGTGCCAGTTCAATTTATTTAGTCATGCAGTGGTCACATAACAATTGCATCTGTAGACCATGAGACGAAAATCTGGAGCTACAGTTAAAATGCTCTAAGTAATCGACTCCTTAACCACAGCAGAATTATGGGTAACTTTTCAGGATTTAGTCGGAAATATGGCTTGTTGCCATTCATCGGAAAGCTCTCCCCCGAGAGCTTTCCGATGAATGGCAACAAGCCATATTTCCGACTAAATCCTGAAAAGTTACCCATAATTCTGCTGTGGTTAAGGAGTCGATTACTTAGAGCATTACTGTATCTTCGCTCCGAAATGCTTATGGTACCACATAATTTGATGATTAAAAAGAGAGAGCAGTGCGTGAAGTTTTAAAATAGTTTCCTGTTAAGATAACGCAATATACCTTTGCCAGACAGTCATGCGTTGTTCCGTTTCCGATTCCAGAAATTCAATGAATTCAAACGGCAGAGCTAGTATGCTTGAGTTCGATTTTGTTTTGTTTGAAGTTGTATTTTTTATGCATCTTTCTGGTATTTATAATGCTCGTTGTTCAAGTATTTATCGACCTATTTCGATACCCGGGAAATTCAAAAGCGAATATTATTAGGTGTATTTTGGAGCATAAACCGCCATGTGGTTTAAAATTTAATGTGTTTATATTTACCTGAATTCCTGTAGTAGACTAGAGAAGTCTTTATGCATAAATTCTACCATCCTGGCTTCCAGCTCATCAGCTTTTAACAGATCCTTTCTTGAAACATGTTGATTTCTGTGGTACCTGAAGAAAGAGATTTTACTACGAATTCAGAATATTTCTTTTCTGAAGTTCAGCATTTCTGTAAATGCCAAACATTTGCAGATGATGTATACTTTAAATTTCACAAACTTGATAAAATAAAGGTTTAAAACACATATTATATAATTTTCCAAATTAAATAGGCTTGGAAATTAAATAGCAGATTAATATCGAGCTATTTTTCAATCTGAATTGTTCATGGCATGCTATTTCCAACTGTGTTGGGTTGGACGATGACACACCCCATCTCCCACTGTTAAGCTCTGGGAACACCCATGTGACATCCTTGCATGAATTAACTCACACATGAGCTCTGTCGGAGAGAATTCTACTGGATAGACTGCCCTCAGCTTTGTTCCGAAATCGATCTAGAAATCTTCTATAATGTAGTTTGTTCTTTTCTGGTCGCAGACCAATTCTGAAAAGAATGAGAAATGAGTAAATTTGACATCAAACCACATATTAGATAGAGATACTCAAGCCACTTGATTTTTATATGCCTGTTTTAACCCTTCCATCACTGGAGCTTCCTGAAATTTTGCGAAAAACCATGTGCCAATGTATTCTCTTAACATATATGCGAGCCTCAAAATAAGAGAATGCACTGGCACAGGATATTTTGCTGCACAAGCGCAGCTCCTGTCATGAAAGGGTTAAAAAAAACAGGATGTACAGTAATGTCCTAAATAATCAACCCCAAAACCACAGCAGAATTATGGGAAATTTTTCCAGATTTAATTGGAAATAAGGCTTGCTGGCTTGCTGCCATTCATCGGAAAGCTCTCAGTGAAAGAATGTTTCAATGAACTACAGTAATGCTCTAAGTAATCGACTTCTTAACCACTGCAGAATTATGGGTAAGTTTTCAGGATTTAGTCGGAAATATGGCTTGTTGCCATTCATTGGAAAGCTCTCCCCGAGAGCTTTCCGATGAATGGCAGCAAGCCATATTTCCGACTAAATCATGAAAAATTTCCAATAATTCTGCTGTGGTTAAAGGTCCATATAATTCGGGCATTACTGTACATGTATTTTTGTTTTTGGTCTGCTGTCCAGCCATCTGTCTGTTCATATTTCTTTTCCAGATTTCCTGCAATCCATTTTTACGGCTCTTTATAGAAATGATAACTTGGTAAACGTTTATCCTGAATGGAATGAATTTTTTTATGCAGGTTTATAACCATAACACAGGTCAAGTTCGAATTTGGGTTCCGTCTGCCCATTTTACCAAAGATACGGCCCTTTTTCGACTTTGAAATTTGGACTTTCTTGTTTTTTCTTCTGCTATTATCTTCATGGCAGGGGAGGCAAAACTTATGGCAAAAACAGGTCATTCTTTTTTGTCAGCGGTAGCACAAATTCAGGAAACTTAATATTGTTATACTAAAATAGAAATTTTAAGACAGCTTCAAAGATAAAACTTATATAACACAACTATTGTGCCAATATCTTTGTTCTTAGGGCAATACTCAAAAACAAAAGCTACTGGGATATGGTCACTATAGTCAGACAATGCTTTGATATTCATAACAAACTTTTGAAAACAACATCTGATACACGTACCTTTCTAGAAATACATCGAGCTCTGATGGGCTTGTATTAAATCCAAACTCCCCAAGTGCTTTCCTGAAATCATTCTTCGATATCAGACCATCCTTGATGACATCGAACAGCTCGAAAGCTCCTACCATATTATTATAGGTATCATCTCCCTGTGAAATAAAAACAAACAACTCAAATTCTTCCACAATATTATATGTATCGTTTCCCTGTATAATAACAATAACTTAAGTGTTCGTTAACTCTTGTTGTTCTGGAACCAGGGAGAGTTGCTGCACTATATATATACACTGACAGTCACAGTAAGTTTCTACTGAAACCAAATTTCCTTTGTGTATCACCCACTGATATGGCCTTTTATTGAAGCATGTACATGGTGACCAAATGAACTACCCTACTCATATTTAAAATCGCGCAGTATTATTTTTCACTCAATTTAAAATTTGTGCACTTATTTAGCATAAACATTTATGTAAAAATCATGTATCCGATGGCATGCAGTTTAATACGGTTCTTCAACGTTCTTGAAGTTGGATTTAAAGACCACCAAATAAACAACACAGATGCAGAAGATAAATGATTAAATGTTATTTAGTGGTGACAATATGAATTTATTTATAAAATTCATATTACACTCTGTCCAATGATAATTATGATATTTCAATAGGACATCACTGACATAAAATGGAACTAAAAGTTATATCAACGAGTAATGTTGACCATCGATGGGCTGCTGAGTTCAGTAATGTTATACAGTAATGCCCTAAATAATTGACTCCTTAAGGGCTTTGTGGACCCAATTTTTCCAAAATTTCCCAAAATTTTATAGAGTCCAAATAAAGGATTCTGTTCATGTATATCAGTAATAATAGAAACCATGCCCATTGATGCAACATTTTGAGAGTATACTTCGTGGTGGATTATGTTAGAAATACAAAATGTGAACTTTATTGAGATTAAAAAAAAATTAATTTACAGGCAATGGTCCAAGAAAAACAAAGTCCAAATCTAAGAATCAAATATGGGAATATGTACTGAACACTGTGATGAATGATGTATTACAAAAACAAAATTATATTTCTTGAGTGTTCTTTGATAAAATTACTTTGAACCGGTTGTTGACAAATGATATATACTTGCTTAAACATTGGCTATGTGGGTGGTAGCAGGCACGGGTTAACAGCTGGCCATTGTAACTGCTCTGGACTCTGTTGACAATAGAATGCTAATCCTCACTCATACCCCTACCAGATCACCATACTAATTCTAGTAAGTAGGTCACCACTCACTCAGGGTGATCACTCATGTGGAAGTTTGACACTGTTAAAAAGCCATTCACACCAGACTGGACATCAGCCATGAAAGGTTGACCCATTAACTGCTGCCTCTCAGTCAACCATATTATGAAGTTAGTATATCATTTGTCAACAACCGGTTCAAAGTAATTTTATCAAAGAACACTCAAGAAATATATATATTTTTTTGTAATACATCATTCATCACAGTGTTCAGTACAGATTCCCATATTTGATTCTTAGATTTGGACTTTGTTTTTCTTGGGCCATTGCCTGTAAATAAAAATTTTTTAAATCTCAATAAAGTTCACATTTTGTATTTCTAACATAATCCACCATGAGGTATACTCTCAAAATGTTGCATCAATGGGCATGGTTTCTATTATTACTAATATACATGAACAGAATCCTTTATTTGGACTCTATAAAATTTTGGGAAATTTTGGAAAAATTGGGTCCACAAAGCCCTTAACCACAACAGAATTATGGGTAACTTTTCAGGATTTAGTCAGAAATATGGCTTAATTGTTGCCATTCATCGGAAAGCTCTCACTGAGATTTCATTTTATATCACCAGGCTTTATGGGCACCTTGAGTCTCAAGTTTTAATTGTTATACAATTTTGATCACATCTTCCCGATATTTAAGGGGGAGGTCAAGTGAATAATTTTTAATGGGGATTTCCATGCAAATCTCCAGAGCAAAAGAGTTACTGAGTGGCACATACTTCTGAGTGTGACTTGATGTGGTATTGAAAACAACAGCTATTTATATCTGGCGGGTCCACTTGGTAAATTATAAAATTTTGCAATCACTATATTTTTTAGAATTTTTTTCGGGAATTACAATTTAAATCACTTGGCCTACATTTGAAAAATCAATATAAAATTCAAAAATAAATGCACCAACATTATAATGGAACAAGTTCCAAGCGGACCCGCCAGATAAATACCTGTTGTTTCCAATACCACATCAAGTCACACTCAGAAGTATCTGCAACTCTGTAACTTTTGCCCCGCAGATTTGCATGGAAATCCCCATTCAAATGTTGCCACTTCACCGCCTCCTTAATACTTGTCACAAAATAATGTGATAATAATTTCAACTGATTTCCCAGTCTGATGTTCGTTGTTTCACGCAGAGACACGTGCACCCCCTTTCGTGTCCGGTCTATCACATGGCGGGTGGGGTGGGGTAGCAACAGAGACGTGGCGAGAGGGGGGGTTTGGGGGGGGTGTCTCACCCCCCCAACTTTGGTCAAAATTGTCAACAGTTGGAAATTTCATACCTGCCAATACATTAGTTGGAAATTTCACGCCAACAGTATGTTGAAAATGTTCTTGTGGTTTGATTTTCAAACAATTTCTTGGGGGGGGAATTAATTGTTTTTGGACCAATATTTGCAAATGTTCTTATTTTTGGTAAAAATTTTGGACTGAAATAGTCATCAGTTGGAAATTTTCCAACCTCAGGGGGGGTGTCAGGTTGGAAATTTCCAACAGTTGGAAAGCTTGTGTCCTGATCCCTCCGCCATGGCCAGTCAAAAACTGCTAGTTAATTTAAGAAAACAATATTATCATACATTTGGTCAACATTGTCATTGGAATTGTCATCAGTTGTAAATTTTCCAACCTAAGTGGAGTGTTAGGTTGGAAATTTCCAACTCTAGGAGGGCTAGAGGCTAGTCTAGATGCTAGGTTTTGCGATTTCTTGTTCAGATTACAAAATTTTCCCACACCGGGCCGAACCATGGTCAGCCCGGTGTGTCATTGTGTCTCCGCTGTGGCCAATACAATTACTATATTTGGTCAAATTTGTGGACTGAAATGGTCATCAGTTGGAGAATTTTCCAACCTGAGGGGTAGTATGAGGTTTGAAATTTCCAACACTATAGGAAAGCTTCAGTTGAGGCCAGTCTAGATGCTAGGATTTGCAATTTTCTTGTTTCAAATTTCAAAATTTTCTCAAATCGGGCCGAACAGCCATGGTAAGCCTGGTGTGTCGTGGTCTGTTGCCCGTAGCCGTGTGCTTTTGTATGGAGTTAAATATGTAAAAATATCTGAATGTTCTCATACCGGAATATAGAACCATGGTTTATGGAGATATGGGATATTAGGCCTAAGAGCACTGAGATACAAGGGGGGGGGGGGGGTGCAAATGTAATTATGCAAAACTTGTGTTCGGTCTGATTCTGATTCAAGGGCACGTGCAGTTGGAATTTCCCATGGTGGACACCCCCCGAATGGAAACCCTCTAGCCACGTCTCTGGGTAGCAATGATCCCACCTCACACAATTATAACAATAGTCTACACTTTAAATTGAAACTTATCTGAGAGCAACGGAGATGATTCCTCCAACGCCTTACGTGACGCAGATATGAGATTCACCAACACGTGACTACATTTTCGCGCCAAAATAAAGTTCTACCAGGCTCTATGTCACAAATCAGGAATACGTACATCTTTATGACTGTCTAATTATACTAAATAAAGAGTAGTTAACATGGTACGCATGTATCTATTTTGGATTTAATGCGAGGGATAGTTGCCTTTTTTATACATACATGTAAAGTCCCCGATGGATAAGTCATTAGACAACGGGAGCGTTCACGAAATTGCGTGATGTTTGCCATCGGGATCGAAACACTTATCGAAAATCACTTTAATATCGAACGTTTAGTGTATAATGCAGTGTTATTTCCTTTGCTATTAATTGCTCTCTTGTTAATTAACCTCGAGAACAATTAAGTCTGGATACGAGTTTACGACAAGCACGCGCATGTTACCATAACTTACCTGTAAAACTGATCCAATATCGAAACCTTTATCCATCCCGCGCCCTGTTCTGATTTTAATATCAATGTCAACGTCACCTTTATTCTCTTTAGCCATTTTTGCCAGGTTTAATTTCAACGCCCTCTCGTCGAGTGTTGTCCTTGATCGCCTAAGCCGATCCATATTTCACGTCAACAAAATGAGAATATCCGGAACAAAAACAAATCACAGAAACTCCACGCTAGACGATCACGATTCGTGTTTGTTTGTTGTCATCATAAACAAAGAAGACGAAACCTCAGTGGATCCTGAATCCTGATTATTAAAATTATCTAAAAATATTTCTCCGTGATACAATTAAAACCACTCAATGCAGAAAAACAGCTTTTACCATTCACGCGTTGTACATACATGATGATAATGCGTTAGCAACCAGTTTGTTTACTACCGTGGCAAGTTGGCAACCATTATCGAAATGCCAATAGGAGTACACTCCCGTGTGGAAATAGTATAGTATTGATTTTAGCATTATCACGTGACTACAGGTGTGACCGCGACAAACCGCTCGGTTCTTTCACATAGATGTCGGTGTGATCTTAAAATGACTTGTCTGATTTAATTGATACTATGAAACCATTTCTCGACCAGGATCATTATTAGATCGGACCTATAGATGAGCTTAGATAATGCCATTAATCTCTATTCTGTCTAACGCCCGTAGAGATATTCTGGCTAACGCCCGTAGAAATCATATTCCACCACTATAAAACCTTGGAAAATTTTGACAGGGAATTAACATTATAAAGTAGAAAAATAACGCGGGGAATATATTTTTTAGTTATTATATATACCTTAATAATGTACTTCAGTTTGGGTGAAGGTCCCAACTCTAATTTTCGCGATTTTACGTCGCGTCGCATATAATTATGGCATCTCTCCTGGGTAATTAATTCAATGTTTTTTGCGATATCGGCTCTCAAAAGTCACATAAAAGCATGCAATTTCGAATTGGGACATTCACCTACAATGAAGTACATTATTAATGAATATATAATAACTTAGAAATATATTCCCCACGTTATTTTTTCGACTTTATAAGGTTCCCTGTCAAAACTTCAAAGTTCCAAGGTTTTGTACTGGTGGAATATGATCTCCGCGGGCGTTAGCCAGAGTAGAGATTCGTGGCAAGATCTACTGTGAGCCCATTAATTCATATTAGTTTTGATGGTCAGATATCAACTATCAAAAGGGGAAATTTTAACACATTTTGAATTTTGTCAGCCCAGCAAAAATGACAATGATCGTCTCTTATAAAGAGCGTCCCTTATACCTTATAAAGAGCGTCCCTTATAAAGAGCATCCAGGATGTTTCTGTCATTCAAAAGCATTATATGATAAAGAGCGTTCTCAATTCTAAGGGGGTGCAAAATTACTGCAAATATAAATTCCGGAACTTTTAAATTTGGTTCTGGATGTGGCCAAGGGGGGGGGGGGGGGTGTAGTTGGAATTTCAAGGTACCCCCACTCCCAACAGACACTCTAGCCATGTCCCTGTCCCTTCATAACACATAATCATTTGCATATGAAACAATTTAAGTGTTCCTTGTTGGTCTTTTCCAGATATGGTGAACAATAAAGAGTGTTTCATCCATATCATCAGATTTGATTAATTGCCAAAAAATAATGCTAATCACTATTAACTATAGTACAAATTTTACCAAAACATGTTATATATCAACATTTTGTTCAACACAATTTGGTATCAAGAGTATATCGGTCAGCATTCATTGAATATGTGCTTGGCCGCCAATAGTTGAGGTTGTGAAAAATTACAGATTTCAAAACTCAAAATCTGATAACTCTGGGCTTTGATGGGAGGGTTCTTCAACTCAAATATAATATTTTTTTATAATATATATACAAATATGGCTTGTTGCCATACATCGGAAAGCTCTCGGCGAGCTTTCCGATGAATGGCAACAAGCCATATTTTCGACTATATCCTGAAAAGTTACCTATAATTCTGCTGTGGTTAAGGAGTCGATTAATTAGAGCATTACTGTATTTCTTCATTATCAAACACATTAAACAGTTTATTCCATCAATAATCAACATTTCGACCTCTCACCTTCTCCAATGTTGAACCTCCTGAAGCCATGAATTTGCAAATTTCAGACTGGAATATTGGTTTGAATTGTTCTAAGGTAATATTTCCAACCATTATTAGGCATATTAAAAATAGATCATACCATGAATCTCTACTCCGGCTATAAACCCCCGTAGAGATCATAATCCACAGTACAAAACCTTGGAACTTTTTGATGTTTTGACAGGGAACCTTATAAAGTCAAAAACATAGCGTGGGCAATATATTTCTTAGTTTCTGAATGTTCCTTAATAATGTACTTCACTGTAGGTGAAGTTCCCAACTCAAAATTGCATGCCTTTCTCTGACTTGGTGAGCCAATATCGCAATAAACTTTGAATTAATTACCTCGCTCACAAATTCACTTGGAGGCATGGATGGCCTTAGCGGTGGGTTTGCTGTTAAAATAGTCATATCTATTAAAACTGCCATAAACAGAAAGAATATTCAAATATAGACATATTTTGTTCTTGTACCAATCATAGATATCGCATAAATAGTATGCTATTGTCCAGTTAAGACGCTTTGCTATGTAAACAAAAGCCAGTACAATAACATACTATTTACGCGATATCTATGATTGGTATAAGAAGAAAATATTTGAATATTCTTTCTGGGACCTTCACCTACAATGAAATACATTATTAAGGAACAGCTAATAACTAAGTAATGCATTATTTTTCGACTTTATAAGGTTCCCTATCAAAACTTCAAAAAGTTCCAAGGTTTTGTATTGGTGGAATATGATCACTTGCGTTAGCCACAGCAGAGATTCATGGCATGATCTAGCCATCATCTGGACATAAAGATATGCTACTTTTGATCAAATTTTAGATCTGACACCCAATTGGGAAATTTCCAACCATATAGGGAGCACTGAAGGGATGTGACGAAAATTCAAAAGCAGAAGTTGAACGTACTGTTGGGAAATAACACCCTCCAATAAATGAAGACCCTCAAGCCATGTCCCTATAGCTTGCTGTTATAGGGACAAAATCATCAATTTGGATATTAAAAGACATAAAGAAACAATCTCTAACAGAGCACACCAGTCATGCTTCCTTTCTGACTCTGTAACCGGCTGGGTACTAGTCCATGTTTCTATATTTAGCATGGGATGGCGAAACCAGATCGCTCCAAAGTAAAATTTTCTATGTTCTTTAGGAACAATTCCCACACTAGAACTCTTGTGTTTGACTTGCCGTTCGAGTTGTGACAATGTCGTACACTTGCGTTTATACCTTTGTGTTGATAAAATAATCGGAGAACTGAATCACACTGTGTTCTTCAGTTTTAGTGGGACTTTTCAAACATAAGGTAAAAAATTTATACAAATTTTGTTCGATATTTTGTGTGCTTAACAAGGGCAGCATGTTGCTCTGTTCGCTTAGTATGTATTTTAATATTGCGGAAGTCCACCAATTGTGGGTGAAATGTCGCCGGTAGCAGCGGTCTTACCGAGTCATCAAGGGAGGTAAACCCTGCATGGAGTTTGATAAAGAAGCTCACTCAATTTTAGTTTTTATATTTATTATATAAATATATATATAACAATTATTGTGGTTAAACAATTTAGCACCAGCATACATAACAGGACTATCCTGTCATGACACTTTAACATTAACCCAAGTCCGATTTTTCTATCAACCCATATTTCCTTGATCAATTTTTTAATTTATTGATTATAATAATGTGATACATTGATGGAAAGAGCTCTTAGAGCTCTTTCCATCAATGTATCACATTATTATAATCAATAAATTTGAAAAACGATCAAGGATATATGGGTTGATACAAAAATCGGACTTGGCACTGAAAGGGTTAAAACAACATAGATGGGCAACAAAGGTGCCCATTAATTAAAATTACATGGTTATGTATCGTAAAATTTAATTCAAATTCCAACTGATGATTCTTTTCAATGCTTGCATCTCGAATACCATATTGCGGTGGGACATACTTTTATAACATAGGGGTTATCTTAGTCACCGATTCTAGTAGAAACAGTACTCACTATTTTACCATTTTCCTCTACCAAAGAGAACACGATGAAAAATGCTTCCAGTTAGTACAAGATATGACTGATTGGTTGTTGAACTTATTATCTGAACATTTAATTTTAAAACGATAATAAGTTCAAAAACCAACCTAAAATTATTTCCTATGGGAACTACTCATCAATGAGGAATTAGTATAGAAAGGGTTAAATTAAGACAACGATCTCAAATTTAACCATAGTAAAATAATTTAGGTCTGTTTACGACAGAAAGGTCAATGTACTGTGTCTACAATGAATAGTTCACCACACTTGACTTATAGAAAAGTAGCTAATCATGTTATGAATATATTGCAAAATAACAGTTTTAAAGGTACTCAATCCAATTTGATGGTCTCCCATATCATCAGATTACAAAAAACATTTTTTTAAATGCCCCTTCAGTTATCAGAATAAATGAATTGCCCAAACATAAGTCTAACTACAGTCAACAATAGTATAAAATTTTCCAAAACAAGTTATTTATCAACATTTTGTTCAATGAAATATGGTCAGTTTGTCAATATATCTAATGCCAAAGCCACTTGATTTTAGAGTTATCCATCTTCATCCACAATTTGGTTCAATCTTTTTTTTGTAGTTAACTCACAGTTATCCAAGAGAAATACATTGCACAGAGCTACCATCTTTCCATTTGATATACCAACAATTTGTCTTGATGAAAGGTTTTTGTCATTATGGCCACATAAAAAAGTTATAAACACTTATACAACTAAAATACAATGACTTTTCTAACACTTTTCCAGGAATTTTCCATGACCTCGAAGCAATGAAATTCAATGACTTTTCCAGTCTTAACAAAGTTGGACTTCTGAATAGCTGACTTCTCTTCATGACTTGGACTCAGTATTCGTTAAATTGGACTTACAGTAATGCCCTAAATAATCGACTCCTTAACCACAGAAGAATTATGGGTAAATTTTCAGGATTTAGTCGGAAATATGACTTGTTGCTCACTGAGCTTTCCAATGAATGGCAACAAGCCATATTTCCGACTAAATCCTGAAAAGTTACCCATAATTATGCTGTGGTTAAGGAGTCGATTATTAAGGGCATTACTGTATACCACCTATTGAGAAACCAGCTGATGACCAGAAAAGCAGCCACAAAAAACTTCTGGTAAAAATAGTATTTGTTAGCACTTGTAAATTATTAAATTTATTCCACCTCATTTTTTGTGACTGATAATAGAATATGAATTTTACAGTGAAAAAGGAGCCTTTTCCCAGTTCAAAACTTTCCAAGATTCCAGACAACTCTTAGAATAGTGTGTCTGACATTTGCAGAATGAGGTCCCCAGAGGGTGAATTTATTGATGGACAATATCCAACAAGGCAGGCTAGCATCACCCACTGAGAACCTTATTCTGCTTAGTTGAAGTTGGTGATGTTCACCCATTAGTCACTTCCAATATGCAATTTATATTCTGAAATTCAGTTGTTTGAAAATGTTATACTCACAAATTTTATATCAAATCGTTTCAACATGCTGCCAATTACTGATATTTTCATGTTTGAAAAATTGCTCAGAATGCCCTTAAACATGGAGATTACATAACAACATAACAGAATGGAATTACAGATGATAAAACATTTATTGAGTCTTGTGTATGATTTCTCAAAACAGCCTATCAAAGAGACAAAGGTAGAAGATTCCAATATAATATGCTATGATATACCTAAAAATAAATGTCTCTATCACTGGTATTGCAAAATTATGTCCTGAACTAATTTAATAATGTCCTATTGCACCCAAAAATGTCCAAATAAACAAAAATATTGCACTCTCCATAGAGAACAAATATTGAAATTGTATAATTTTGTGTAGGCACGCACCAAGCTTTTTACTTGTCATTTAACCTGTTCTATAATACTGGTAAATACTTGACAAGGAGTTGACAAGCAGTTCTTAGTTCTTAGGCAATATGCAGGTACTAGATTCAACAAACGACACAGGTCTTTTGTTGAACTTATTATCTGGACATTTCCCCACAGATTAATAGAAATCCTTCTGCACTTTTCGTCTGTCCAGACTATTCCAACGTATACTATCATAACTGAATGATAGAATTTATTTAGTAAAGAATGGGTTAGTGTGGGGGATGGGGCAGAATTTGTGAGATCATACACCAAACATTGATGACTCATACATATGTTATGTCACTATATTCCAAATCGTCACTGCTGCCACTGTCCGATCGCCACCGACTTGACGTGTCAGAATCATCTGCCGAGCTGTTGTAATCAACACACTGAGGTCCGTATCGGTAGGATCCACTCCGTTGTGGCATCGACGACGTCAGAAACCTCTCACTACCAACACTACTAGAACTCGACACACTTGTGCGATTCGTGTCCGATAACCTTTGGAATGGCGGTGGGTGTTGATAAGGTGGAGGAGGAGGTCTAACATCTTCATTTTTTTCAGACGAATCACTTCGATCGTATATCGACCGCAAGTTTTTAACACTCCATGGATAACTTTGATTGAAGTTCGTTAAACACGAAGTTGACACTGTTGATTTCAGAATCTCATTCTTTTCGTCTTCATGAGTCTCAGCACCAGTTCTGTTGTGAGTATTATAAATATGATGTCTGTTATAATTGTCATTTATACATTGGTTAGCACTAGGGTGGTGAGACACGTCACCTGAATTGTCTGTCGGTTCATCCAACGAATGCGACGCATTGTCATGCAGTCTCGATCGACTGGACATCGAAGAAAACGGACGGTCGCCATTCGCAGAGTCTGCAGAATTATCGTGGTGATATTTCTGCCGGAATAACTCGAGTTTGTGTTTATTTTCCTGAGAATCGCTCATACTCCGATGAAGAGACGTAGCATTTGGTGAGTCATGATACATTGAATGTCTCAAATGAGTCCGAGAATCAGAATATTCCTGCGGCGAGATATTCTCTTTGTCATATGAAGAATTTGAACACTCCATGGATTGGCGTCGATGTAACACGTAGCTCACCTCGTTGGCAGGATAAACTGAACCAGTCTCTTGGGCAAACTTCTGCAAAGATTGCTCGTATATCAACTTTGGATTTTTAATCGGAACCTGAGATATCGGCTGACTTGCACTTAATGGAGGTCCGCCAGATAATTTTGACAGAGGACTCACATTTAGTGGCGAAGCAGCCATTTTTAACGAGTCCTCGTACAGTTTTTTAGGATCCGGTCTCAGTGTAACATAGTCACTATATTCTTCCTCTTCTGGAATTTCATCGTGTCTCTGTAACTGAACTGGCTTGCATGTAGTTGCATTTTCTTGAACCATTTTCATTGATTGCTCATACAGTCTCTTTGCTCGCTCATTATTCTGTCTCTGCACTTCAAACTCTTCCTCAGAAATTTTTGTGTAAAAATTCTGTGACATCACACAGTTCCGATGTAGAGCTTCCTCATAAGATGGAGGATGAGGAGGCCGAATGTCATCCATACTACTGCTACGGGGTCTTGGAGAACTCGTGAAACTAGGCGAAGACTTATTGCTTCTTGGTTTCGGCGAACTTGTCGAACTGGGAGAAGATTTGCCATCAAAGTGGTAGACAGTACTTCTGCTTTCGGAGCTTGGAGTCAAAGGTTCATCAAGGTCGGAGCTCTGCGGCTGAGGTATGATTGGAAAGGTGAACTCTGATCGATGTTTTTTCTTCAGTGTTGACGTATCAGAGTCATAGTGGGATTGGCTGTTCTCACTTTCGCTTTCCACATGGAAATCATTCCCGCTTTTTGAATCAAGTGACATGCTTTGAACAAAATCACCAGCACCAATGGAACTGCACTCAGATAGCTGTCTGCTTGTTTTCATTGAGTTATTAGACATTGATAGAATTCCGGAATCAACACTTGTCGAGTAACTTTCACCACGTTTAAGTGGAAGATTTGAATCAAGACTCAGTCTGAAAGACGATCGGAATTCTTTTGGTGGTTGAGGAATAACAGTTTCTACTTCATCCTGGTCTTCCGAACTTGCTGAACTGTAGGCGATATGAATATCACCCCGGTCACTTAGAAGGTTCCCACTGTCGTAAATGTTGTGAATTGATGTGTTTGACGAAAATGACATACTATCCGAACTACCAATTGACTTGCAGAGAGGTGATGTCGGCGATGAGTCAACTGAAGATTGGCGAATGAGTTTCTTCCTCATGTCTATTGAACGCTGAGGTGGACTGTTGCTCTCTTCATCCGTATAAAACAGCCGACCACCACTCCTCGACTTAACAAGCATACCCATGTCATCGTAGCTATTAAAATTGGACAAATTTGGGTCTGATTCAAACTTTTCTGCATGCCATCTTCCAGCATTGACATTGAATGAAAGCGATTGGTTGTAAGGTGGTCTCCGTGGTTTTCGAGGCGGCGGGACAGGTTCCTCGAAATCATCGTCGTAACTTCTGCTAAATAAATGTCCATATCGTTTGGTTTTTCTGTCGATTTCCTGTGAATTGGTTTTCCTCAGGAAAGGTCTTTCTTCAGTCCCTTCTTCTGGTGTCAGAAGGTCATCGTCCAGCGGGTTGTCACTAAGTAAACCTGAGTCTCGGCTGAGATTGTTCGGAGATGGAATGTTGTGAGATGAAGTTGTTCCACATATGTTGTATATGGAATCAATTGAGCCATCTGAAATAAATAATTAAACAGAAACTTAGTAAAATTTGAAGTATAATTTTTGGCATAAATGACAGCTTAAAGCCATCAATAGTGACCATGCTTCTACTAGTAATTATATTTTATTACATGATTTAAAGTTATACCATTGGAAAAAAAAGGAATCTCAAAAAACCCTTTCATGACGGGAGCTGCGCTGATGCAGCTTTAAAACTCATGTGCCAATGCATTCTCTTATATTTGCAAGTCTCCCATAGGTTAAGAAGTCAATTATTTAGGGCATTATTGTAGTTATCCCGTATGAAATGATCAGATAATAAGTTCAGTAAATATCTGAACATTTCCTGCCAATGATTAGGGACCCATCTGCACTTTCTATTGTGCCGTCTGCTCATATTTCCTGAACACCCCTCCAGATGAACAATAGGCTATTCCAATTAATACTTTTATAACTGTATGGCAGATTCCATTTAGTAAAGAAAGGGTTAAAGTTCATAAATTAATTACAAACTCACCATTCCCACTAAGCAGACTATGGAGACTGTCGGAATCTGTACTTGAGTATGGCACTTTGTGAGGCGGCTCTCCGAACATGTTCAGAACGTCCTCCCCAAATATAGTCGGAGCTTCATCGATCATTGTCTGTGTCACTTTACAGAATACTGGATTGTCATAGACACCATCTGGTGGAACAAGCAGACTTGGAGATAAGCATATGGCGAGGTTTTTAGAGTTCATCTTGTTTTCTATGTTGTTTTCGTTGATGTACCACAGAACACATATAATATGCTTAAGGAGATTTATATTCACGTCTGGTAATTTCTGAAGTAAACTGAAATTAGAGGAAACAAGATATAAGTTATATTATAAGATATAATAATTAATAGTTCAGATTCAAAAGAATATTCCACAAAACTAAAGATGTACTCTGGGATTGATGCCAGGTCTGAAATTATGGTGCCAGACATTTGTCGACTGAGGTCCCCAGTGGGTGAATTTAATGACGCTAATCTGCACAGTGGACTAGCATCACCAACTTCATCCTCTAGGGACCTCATTCTGCATGGTCTCATCTGCTATGGGAGACCTAGACTCTCAGATTTATGTTCCCAGGTGATGAAGTGCACCCATTGGGCACCCTTGATTATGCACTATGTCATCTGCTAATTTGGGGATATAGATAAACTAAACTAAAAAATAAAAAGAATCATTGTAAAGAAGTTTCCAAAGAAACTAAAAAAACTTGTTAATTTTATAATAAAGATTCTTTCCAGGGAAAATTGAGGCCTCAGCAATATGAGGTCTCCAGAATGTGAATTTAGTGATGCTAGCCCAATGTGCGGGGTAAAGCCACTAAATTCACCCTCTGGGGACCTAATTGTGCAAATGTCCGGCACAATATTTTCCAGAAATAATATTTCACACATCTGATCTTCGACTTACCCTTTTATTCCATTGATTCTCTCCTGTTCGTCTTTTACGCCACTCACATTAACCCAATCATTAAACAGTCCCCACATCATCAAAGAGTCTGGAATTTTTCTGATGTACTCCTGCAAGTGCACAAGAATTGAATTAGAAACAATTTATACCTCACTATATCAGAAACATTTACAAACAACATCATATATGTACCTGATGTCAGCTTGACTGTTATTTCCTCAAACTTATTTTCTTTCTTAGAACAAAATGTTATAAATTTTACATTTGCCAAACAGAAAATAACGAATGACTGCTAATAGTGTTGCAGGGAGCTGCAGTTTGTTAAATTTTTAGACTTAACCATTCATAACTGAATGCATGCCTAGGATTATTTACTGAATTCATGGGTATTTTCTTTTGGCTCAATTAGCTGAAAATCCATACAAATGACTGAATGAGTATCAAAAACGGTTTCACTACCTGTCATCTACTTACCTTTATAAGGGCACCAGCCACAAGAGGCGATATCGGCTCAGTTGGTAAATCTTCACCATCGTCGAGCTTCTCTCGCAGCTCACGGACAGTTTTCTGGTTCGGACTTTTCCTAAGTATTCCCGTCGTGTATGGTCCTTCTCGAAATAGGATAGTTAGAAGATCCTGTGAAAGGTTATAATGATCAGTACATTTGTCTTAATCACAAAAAAAAACTAAAATTGATTGACAAAAGAATATAGAGTTTTCAGTGACTAGTCATTTAGAGTGAATTGAATAAAACAGAGAAGAGATGAGCTTGATTGTTTTTATTTTTCATGGATGTGAATTCTATATACCTATTGGTATGTACACTTTTCAGTGACAATCGAGTCTATGATATACATTTTACCATAGAATCTTGTCATCATACTCAAAGTTCATTATTAAATTTGAAGTGTCTGTTGGTAGCTATTCTCAGATGAAGAATAGAATCAATATGAAGATAAATGTTACATACCATGACAGGTTTAGGAACATTGTCGTCCAGAACTTTTCCGAATAGCACGCATTTATTTGCCCTCCTGAATGGGTTTCTAATCAGTGGCGACTTCTTTGTCTTCTTCAGCTTCTTATTTCTCGGAAGATCTATGGAAATAAGAATGAAATATATAAATTTATCCAGAAATCTGACAATTAAATAGAAATCTGTTACTACAATATTTTATTACAAGTAAAGTTCTCAGGTATAATATACTTATTCAATGAACTAAGATCCTAGCGCAAGATAAAAAAAAGCAAAGATAAATTGCTGAAGTAACATAGAGTTGTCTTTCTTTGACTATATTGAAAATTTTCATTGAAGTTATATTTTACAATCAAGTAACTGTTCTTTGAAAGGATAACTGTCCCGGATGGCACAGAAGATTATGTGTATAGATAAAGATTATTGGCTCTGCAGATAATATTGTAAAATGTGCAAATGCAAGATAAATTTACATGTGTACTGGTGTAATTCTGCTGTTATCGCTGAAAAAATAAAGCAATGTCTTCAAAATAAAATATGGCAATCCTTACCAATTGTATGCTTCTGTGGTGAGTGTTTTGTTTTATTGAGGCTGAATTCACATTTGATATCGCTGGACACTGATTGGAGGATATTTTTTATGCTCTCTGAGAGGTCATCACCTGACTGCGATCGACACAGGTCACGAATGGCCCCCATCTTGATGTTGTATGGAATCTCATGGCCTGAAATGAGAACATGGTCATGTTAGATCTGAGAGAAAGCAGCAACAATAATGATATATTCCATACAGAGAAGCTTAGTGCAACTAGCACCACATTCTATTCAACAGGGCCTGTTTTGATGAATACAAAAGTTTGTGATAACCAGGGGAGCGTCAGCGTCTAGTTTGTAATTAATTATGATTATCTGGCTGTTACTATTATTTTTCTTGTAACAAAGTTGCAGTCTGTTGACAAAATAAAAATTGTACAGTTTATATTAATATATCTTGTTTTATATAACGTTCAATGAATAAAAAATCTTTATTCCGCTATGGAAATGATTGATAGTGCCTCAGATATCACATTGGTTCAATCTAATTTAATTAACCCTTTGGAGAGTATTTGTAATGTCATATACATGACATCATAAGTAAATTTAACGTCAATGTCATAGCAATAATTATTAACAAGTTGGGGTCAAAAGGGTCCAATAATCAGTTTTAATTTATGTGATTTTTCTGTTAACGTGTGTTATCATAATCGATTGCACTTATACATTTGGGACATTATATTATTCAAAATAACTCCTATACAAATCATTTATAAATCAGATGATTTATTAAAGTTATGTCTACATACCGGTAAAATGACACTTCCTGAAACGAAATATATATCGTTCCACTCGCAAACTAACGGCGACATATATGTCGTTCTACTCGCCAAAGGGTTAACACCCAAAATAATTGTGTTTAGGTATACCCATAAGTTTTGGGAAAGAAAAATCATGCAATTCATTATCTATAATTTTGTTTAGCTAGCACAGCATTTTGCTGTATTTATATATTAGATCTGTTATACCATGTAAAATGATTATATCATGCTGCTAATGCATTTGTAATCAAATTGGTACAAATAGCCTAGAGGTTCTGACCCCCTGCATTGCAAGTGACAAATTCGCTAGGCCATAATTTATAAGTTTACTCTAATTTTATGCAGCATAAACATGTAAAACATATTGCTAATTGTCAGAATATAAGTCAACACACAATCTGGAATCTAAAGAGACATGACAATTAACTGCATTTTATATGTACAAGTGGAACCATTATGACAACTGATTAGACCATACAAAGTTTACTATAAATTCTGTCAAACTTGTTTATTTACAATGAACTTGAAGGAAAACAAAATTTTAAAGCCCATATGAAAAGGCCTAATGTATATTTTATTCTGTTTCAATGATGAAATATTATAACTGTTAGAATTTGTAAGAGTGGATTTTTTTTATTCATTATACTTATCCATTGTGATTACTATCTTAACCGTTTTTATACTAAATAATTATTGATGAGTAGTTTCCTTTATAGGAAATGTTCAGAAAATAAGTTCATACTTATTATCTGAACATTTCCCATCAATGAAAGTGAATTCTTCTGCACTTGTATTATTTTTGCATGTATTTTTGTCATCTGCTCAAAAATAAATAATAGACCATTCCAATGTATACTTTTATAATTGAATGGGAGAATTCATTTAGTATATAACAGATTAATGTAAACTATAATCAATGTATTAATTTATAGTACCAGTAGATGTAAATCCAGATTTGAATTGGTTGAATTGTCTGCTAGCAATTACACAGTTTACTGATAATGTTACACCATATGGCATTTTTCATTTCAATATAATTTGTTTTCATTTAAAAGTACACATATAGCACTAAACAAGAAGTTTAACACAATTTCCACTAGCCTGAGTATAGTCAACTCGTGATAACCATTGTAGGTCAAACCACTTAAATATGGATTTATTTGGTTAGAAATACTAATTAGTTGAGAAAACTAGAACTAAAGCTTTGACAATTCCTAAATTCTCCACTGAATAACAGATTACAATCCATGACACATCCACACAGAATCTCAACTCACTCGTATCCAAAAGATCATTATGAGAACGACTTCTCCGAAATTTTAACATCCCGGCTCCCCAACACAGTAGTCCATCAAAGTGTTCACTGAAGAAACTTGGTGTACTGTGTGTCACATGCATGACGGGCGAACACTGACAACTCGCCGAAGTTTGAGTCACAAATCGACTCGTACTAATCTGTCTTAATTACATAGTTATAGTATGCAGGACATATATATATAGAAGGCTCTTTATCACTGGTTATGCCCCACCGGCCCAAAGTAAAGGGATGCAAGAACGAGTGAATTTGCTGTAATGTGTGTTGAGTATTATGACGAGTGAATTTGCTGTAATGAGTGTTTGTTATTATGACTGTAGGATGCACATATGTCAGTCCCAGGGTGAATTGTGGGTAATATTATCATTTATGACTTTGGTGACCTCATTATTGAGTATGATTGACAATTTTTGCCGATTACATAATTTCCATCATTAACCTTATCAACTTTATTCTTACATAAACTTGGAGAACCAACAATTTCTAAAAATAAAACATATTAGGCAACTTATTATTTTCTATGCCTTATCAACAGTGACATTGTCATACACCTATGGGGAGTAGACTCTTTCATACCCATCCAACCTCCCTCCCAATTGGCTCAACTACATACAAGTATCGGTATCAGGGAACCCCAATTTTTCATAGGAATTCACTATTTCAATAGTCATCACATTACGTTGCTATGAACTGCTGAATGGAATTATTGGCCATTGGCCAAAAAAAAACATTCTCAAACAAAATGACTTAACTTGAAAATTGTGGAAAAACATCTGCTGTGTGCTGGTGCAGCATTACATTAAAGATCCTGTGCCAGCGCAGAGCCTCACATATATAATAAGAGAATGCAGTGTCTAGGAATTCTAGGTTCTGCATACATGTATATATATAGTCCGGACCCCCCCCCCCCCCCCCCCCCCCCACCACTTGAAATAAAATTCTCAAAGTCCACATCCTCAAATTTGTGTTATAAATATGGAACTGTTCAACATTTGCAGCTCCCAACAAGCCTTGAAATAATGTGTGTCATTTGCAGAATGAGGTTCCCAGAGGGTGAATTTGGTGATGCTAGCCCGCTATGTGGGGTAGAATCACTATATTCACCCTCTGGGAACCTTATTCTGCAAATGACAGGCACACTATTTCAAGGCTTGGCTCCCAAACCTTCAAACATGATCTCACTGGTTGTTATTTTTAGTATTTAAATTTTTGTTCTGACTGACTTAATTCAAAATGTCAACAAATTTAAAACTGATGTGTAATCTAATTATAAAAATTTAATGCCAAACTCTTAATTTCTTAATAATAAATTTGTTTCGCTTTTCTTCATCTTCAAACTCAAGATTGTATACTGATTGTGAAAGATAATTTGAAATCACAATTATAATTTATATTTTATTCTAAAACGACCAATACTAGTACTAGAATATGAAAAAAACTATTTAAAAGTGCAAAATAAAAAATTGAAAGAGTTGAAAAATTTCAGAGTGCATTAAAAATCATAACCAAATATGCCATTCCACTCTCGAAATAAAATTGATCCCAAAGCAGTTAAATTAAATTATTAAAGAAAAATAAATTAAACGATAAAATCAATTAACATTTTACATACCATTTGGTGAATATAAACAATCAAGATCTATCAGTCCCAACTTCATTATGGAACAAGAATCGTTGAAAAAAAATCCAATTTAAATCACAGGTAAATCCACATTGTCAAATAACAAGTCACAAAACACAGCACTTGACTTTCACATAAAATGAACAGTGGAGTCACTGCTGGTCTAACAGAATAATACTGAAGTGGTCCAGTGCAGAGATATATATCTCATGTGTGTACACCTCACAAGCCCACTCCTGAAAAAGCACACAGGTGCGAGATAACTGTTCAAATCTCTGCTAAGTCAGACAGGCTTGTTATTGGCTGGCTCAGAACTACACACCCCCTGGCTTTGTATAGTCTAGTTTTATATACCTTGGCTCAAATCAATTAGGTGTGAAAAATTAATCAGTGATTTCCTTCCTATGGTATGGTAGGGACAGCCCACAGCTTATATATGACTTTCACTACCATGCTGGGCTGCTGCAAGGTGATAGACAAAAGTTGCTAATTAGTTTGTTGAGAGTGTGTTTTAATTGTTATCTTAATAGGTGAACACAAACACCTGAGCACAGTTCAACTGTGATTAATTGTTTGATCAAAAAGATAGGATGGAGACATCAAAGGAAACCTGTTATTAATTAGATACCATTAGGAAGCAATATTGCTTGAGTGATTAAAGGGCAGAAGTTTTGGGGTTTTATATAGATTTATTTATATTTGGAGCTCAATTGATACTGTTTCCATTCAAATGTGTATGTCTATTGTAATTTAATTCTGTAGAAATTGAATAATTTTAAATCTAAATATGGACATGTTGTCACAGCACATAACAGTAGTCATCATAAATTATAAACTTTTTATGGAAAATCCTATTTGACACAACAATGTTGAAATTTCCTCTATAAGCCCCACTATTAAAGGGACCCGAGGCACTCGCTGTGGATAAATGTGCCAAAAATTGATTGTAATTGATTACAAATATCACCACTAAGAAGAACATGGAGAAATATATAAACTTTGTTCTTATATTCATTATATATATAATCTTTATCAAAGCCTGATAGTTACAGTAATGCCATAAATTTTTCAGGATTTAGTCGGAAATATGGCTTTATATAAATATTGAGCTTTCCGATGAAAGGCAACAAGCCATATTTCTGACTAAATCCTGAAAAATTACCCATAATTCTGCTGTGGTTAAGGAGTCGATTATTTAGGGCATTACTGTAACTGTCAGGCTTTGATCAAACTTTGGTATCTTATTGGAATTTTATCGGTGATTCTAAGTCTAGACTCCATAAGTACAATTTTTTGTGATAAATCTCATGAGATCAGTACATTTTGGGCTAATTATCTTGTGTCAAAATTACTACACACTGAAGGAAAATCTCATGCCAGTCAGAAAATCTCATGTCATCCACTGCTTGGGAGTGAAATCTAAGCTGGGAATAACAATTTAATGCAGAAAATCCCCTGTCAGCTGAGGTCACCTGGCTAAGCTTTGGTGTAGCCTTGATATCTGACATGTGCCACAAAGTGGTATCTGTTCTCAGGTAGGGTACTGGTCTAGGGAGATTAATGACCACCAGGCCAGTCTATTGTTAGGTCACCTGTCAGTGAGGAGACAGGTGTGTTACCTGTAGTTACCTATTAATCTGAGAGTACATCAAAGGAAGCCGGTTAATGGGGGAATAAATGGGACATGTGACGTGATATAGAGTCAGAAACAAAGTGGTCAGAATTACGATTCGGTAATCTGAAGCAACTGATTTATTGAAAGTTTTGATCGGATCAAAGAGTGAAATCGAAGGTCAGATCGGGTTAAAGTTCAAACTAAAGTCTCTTCAGCCATGTTTAGGACATTTTCATTTTATATTTTGTTGGGTGGGACTTGTATAGGCCTGCATGCCTGTTGTCTGGCCCTTTGCTACATTTTATTTGCAATAAACCTATTTACAGAACAAAAAATTTCAAATGAATTTGCTCCAAGATTTTGTTCCGATATATAGAAATCCAAATCAGCTTAAAATTAGTGATTTGAGATTCAAAACTTGAGTTATTCATGTAAATATCATCAAAATTAACTAGCAACTGCCACACTAGGCAACAGAAAACAGTTTTATATGCATTTTAATGAGCCAATTAATTAAGTCTGATAGGCCAATAAAATACTTCCAGCAGGTAATGGCTTGTATGGGTAGGGTAGGTAACGGGAAAACAATATATTTTTATTAGGTCCTTTACAATAAAAAATTATTGAAGAACCTGGAAAGGCTAATTTAATATGTGTCGCAATTAAAATATGACAAATTGACACTATGTTAGATGGCAATCTAGTCAGCAGATATAAATCTGTTTAACATGGAGGATACAAAATGGTGTGAACAAGAAATCATATCAAGATCAAAGTAAGAAGTAACGATAAATACATGTATGTAGGGTGGGTGGGGGAGGGGATAGGAGGCGGACTTTGATTGTGAAAATTTTAGCAACTCATTTCAAAATAGTTTATTTCATAACACCTAGTTTCAAAATTATCAGAACAGTGGTAATGACTTTTCTTTCACATTCTCTCTCTCTCTCTCTATCCCTTCTCCTTATTACCTTTCAACACATATTGTTAACTCGTCTCTATAATTACAAAATATACCATCATTTCTTAGACCTATTGTTTGTCGATTTTGGGCAATATTTGCCATTTTTGTTTCTTTATTTCTACAATCTTCCTACTTTCCTGAGGAGATAGATCAACAAAAGCTGATCCTCCAATCCTCTTTCTCAATCTCTCTGTATCTACATGTGTATTTTGTTTGTGTTATATGTTTAATTTTTTTGAAAATAAACATTGTTTACTCCAACTAAAGCCGATATCTAGATCTGCTTGCTGCTAGATCCTCTTCCCTCTTTTTCTATTCTACACATGTTTTCATCATCAAAATGTTGTTCATCATAATTGTAACATTAATTGGGGCAAATAAATATTGTTTAACCCTTTACCCAACAAACCGGCCAAAACCGGCCAAATAAAGCTTCAACAGCCTAAAATATCTTCGGTCTGTCTCAATAGAACCATACAAATATGGATATCACTGGAACCGGCTCCTTGACCACATTGTGATGGTTACAGTTATGCCCTGTGCCAATGCATTCTCTCATATATAAGAGAATGCATTGGCCTAAAAAAAATCTTTTTTTAACACTTTTTACCATTTTTTCTTACATTCTTTAACAATTTTATAATTTTTAATGTGTTAAGCCAATGCATTCTCTTATATATGCGAGGCGACCTATGGTCGACTCGCATATATAAGAGAATGCATTGGCACATACCCTTCTGTTGGGTAAAGGGTTAAAAAAAAATATTTAGGAATTTGAATTGTAGGGAAAGGCGAGGAATTTCAAATAATATTCTAGAGTGATATTTGCTTTTTATTTAATTTGGGACATTGATGAGTAATGAGTTACTTGTGAATGCTTGATGACTTAATACTGTTCTTAAACATATAATATGATATGTCAATCATTTGACGCTATTTTTTAATGTTAGTTGTTACTGTAATTTACTTTTATAGCATTTTCTCTGATTACTCAATTAAATACTTAAGATATTACTGGTTGGCACTCAAACATTATGTATTATTTATCCAATAATTTCTGGGTATTAACTTATTACTCAGTAGGACTGCTCAACACATGAGCGCTTTCCCAAATAAAATAAATAGAAACAGTTAGGCACATTTACAGAAACATTTAACTTTTCCATTAAATCTTAATTAAAGAAAGCTTTTACTATTAAGAACCAGCCCAGCAGTGAATAGGAACCAATTAGTACTAATGAGCCTGCATTCATGTAACCCAGTAGCAGCCCCTGTCAAAAGGTTAATCAGTTAATTGGCAGGTATGCTCAGGTGTTAATTAGAATTATGACCTTTCAACTCTGTTACTGAGGAAATACCAATATATAGTGATGTTTAATCTTAATGTCAGGTTATGTGTTTTCAATTTGAATTCTGAGGTCAGGGACTGCAAGTCCTTGGTCACTAATTCTTGTACACATACCTAATAGGTTATAACCTCTGTAATACATGTGACCTCTAAACTCTCTTACTATGAAATAGGTAACAATGATGCTGTTTAATCTTGATGTCATATTATGTGTTTTCAATTTGATTTTTAAGGTCAGTGGGCTGGCCTTCCAATATAAACTGATGTCTTGACCATAACAGTTTGATTTATTCTGGGTAATGAATGGCGTCTTAGTTCGATGCATGGCATTATATTACTTCACAGCAGACTAAAATTAACCTCTTTGCTGCTAATTGACGTCATGTGCTGGGCTGTTGACATTATTGCCATTTCCCAGTGGAAAAATATAAAGGGAATATCACAAGAACCATAAAACTGACTCAGTTGAAAGACTATTATCGTTCACAATCGAGGAACACCATACACTATTTGAAACTTTGAGATACATTTATTCAGATGAACCAATCTCTGAGTTCCAGTTATGAATAATGGCCTACTGCTAGTGTGACGTGCACTTTTACGTCCGTAATTGTTTAATATGGACATCATAGCAGCGAAGAGGTTAATGTCACAAACAGCACTGGCGAAGGGCTCGCACTTGGAGCAAACTCAAAATTATTTGAAATGTTGGGAGTGGAACATTTTGGCAACACGAAAGGTTATAAGGGTGGAGCCAATTAAATGGCAGAAACTGGTCAAACTAGAATCACACACCACCGATAAATATTGCTAAAATGAATATATAGCAGCAAATTATATGTGTACAAAGTGTGGTGTACACTATTTATTTCAAAATCATGGCATGCTCTTTTAGAAAACTTACTGATAACTCTATATCCCAGGCAAATTACTACATAGTCTCATTTCTGGAAGTGTGCATTTTCAAACTTTCAGCTGAAAATGAAAACACTCATTCTAATATGGAATGATTTGATATGCAAGCCATAATTCACTCACCTATGAGGGGGTACCATGTGCTATCGCCTCCAGATTTCACCCACAGTTTGTAATCCTGCCGGTCTTGTTCCTGCAAGAAAAACCCCAGAAAATATGAATATGAGAAACACCACATAGAAAGTCAGACTGACTGAGCTTTTTATGTTTTTATTCAAAATGTTGTGCAATTGGGTGACAGTCTAAAATATTTCTTAGAGTTGTAGTCTCTCATTTACAAATAAATGTAGTAAATATTTCATGTAATTCCTATTAAAGAAATCACATTGACATTATAGAAATAAAATACATGAATACCTCAGAACTTTTGAGAATTATACGGAATAATGAAGTTTTAATATATTTGCAATCAATGGCAATAACATTTTGCACTTTTAAAGACAAGATATCAATAGTGGTGACAGTGGTATAAAAAATGCTTGTATTAAAATTAAGTTGTTGTTGGAAGTGGGGTTAGAAGCCTGAATCTCTAACATAAGCTAAAAGACATATTGTGTACTTGAATAAAATTAATTAGTTAGTATCCAGACACTATCCCCAATGAAAGAATGTTGCAATGAACTAAGATTATTAAAATTTCCAACCACATCGACTGTACCATTTCACAGAATACAACAGTTGAACTATGCTCAAATGTAAATATATACTACTTTAATCGAGACCATTATTGGGAAACATTGCAGCATTTATTGTGTCAATAATAATGACTGCATGTATTTCGTTTAAAACAATGACACTGTTTTCTGACTATTGGGATATAAAATTTATGAAAATAACTTATTTTGGCATGATTATTTGTTATTCTGTTTGGAACACCTCAGCGTAATGTTTCACATCACGTTAACAAATCACAGTAAGTATCCAGTTTTAAACAGTTAATCACCTGCAATGGATTTAAACCTGCCACTGTATCATTGAACATCCTATAAATTAATGTGCAAGAATTGTTATTAAATTGCCTCTAAGTATGTACAAATGTGTCTTAAATTCCTCTTTCATTGTCAACATAGGTACTTTGTTCTTCAATATCAATCTTTTTGCAAAAATCCTGGTATTATAACAGTAAAACAGGACAGGAAGCTAGCTTGACAACATCAAAGGAATTTTCTCATAACAATTATCATAACACACACTAGGATGTGTTCATTCAGGTCACCAGTTCAATGTACCCTGAGGCAACGTAAGCCTATATACTAAGACAAGAAAATCACATCGCAGCCTGACTCATCCATCAATTTTCTCACAAGCGAGTCCCATACCTAAAGCTTGCAATAAAAAGAAAATATCACCTCACTCATTGTTATATGTGTGTCTGACTTTTCTTATAAAATCTACACGAAATGACCTAGCTGAAGTTTTTACTATCAGCCTCGAGCTAATTGGTGGAAGTTTTGCAAAAATTTGTGTAGGTGTGTGGGGAATTTTGACAGCTGACCTTCAGCATTTTGATAAGTTCGAGCAAATTGGTGGAAGTCTGCAAAAATTTGCGTAGGCGTATGGGGAATTTTGACTGCTGACCTCTGCATTTTGATAAGTTCATTTTCATTCATAAGAGGGAAGATTGAAGACCTGTACACTATATGAATAAAATTGGTCGCTTTGATGCTATCGGATCTCAGTGAATGGATCGTGGTGACCTGAATATTCAAGGTTATTTTCGATTCAATCTTAAATTGCAAAGCACTCAACAACACTCATTTTGAACAAGGCTTTCGTTTTTTTTAACATTATTTAATTGTTCAAGAAATCGCAGGTCTTATCTGACTTCAAAGTTTACAACTGAATATTAAGCAAGGATATAAATGCCTAAGTCAGTCTTGCAAGGATTATGCATGGTTCATACAAGTAAAATTTTAATGAATGCCAAGGCCATTTTGTGAATTTTTTTTAAGTTCTTCAAAGACCTCCATTCTGAAATTTAAAGCCATTTCTCGACATTTGTCAAGTTTCTTGAAATATGCATTCCATACAGTAATGCCCTAAATAAACGACTCCTTAACCACAGCACAATTATGGGTAATTATTCAGGATTTAGTCGGAAATATGACTTGTTGCCATTCATCGGAAAGCACTCAATGAGAGCTTTCCGATGAATGGCAAGAATCCATATTTCCGACTAAATCCTGAAAAATTACCCATAATTATGCTGTGGTTAAGAAGTCGATTATTTAGGGCATTACTGTAGGCAGTGTCAAACATTCAAGGGCAATCAAGGTGGTAATTTAGGGACTTAATTTCTACAATCTTTGAATGGGCAGATTCAAGGCAATTGCAACACTGACAGATAATTTTTCTTAAAAATTATATAAGCTTCCAAAAGATAAAACTAAATCTGCTAAAACTAATATGTTCATCAGAATTCTATGGCACTCAACTAGCAACCTTTGGTTCATCTTTTTTGTCCCACAGTACATCAACCCTATAATTTGGCTCTGAGTCTGGAAATAGTGTGCCTGTCATTTGCAGAATAAGGACCCCAGAGGGTGAATTTAGTGACGCTATCCCACATGGTGGGCTAGCAACACCAAATTCACACTTTGGGAACCTCATCTTCTTTAAATAGGCCTCAACTGCTATGGGAGACCTTAAAGATCAGATCGAAGTTCGCCAGTTGAAATTGGTGATGTTCACACATTTAATAGGCACCTCGATTATGCATTTTATCATCTGCAAACTAGGGGATATAGAAACTTCCCAGAAGGGAAAAAGTAACTAAAAACTATGTTAATTTGAGATATAGGTACTTCCCAGAAGATGAGGCCTAAGCAGAATGAGGTCCCCAGAGGGTGAATTTGGTGATGCTAGCCCACTGTGGCTCCCCTCTGGGGACCTCATTCTGCAAATGAAAGACACACTTTTTGCAGGCTTGTTTGGCTCAACCCAAAGTGTTGTATTTTTAATTTGTTCCCACACATTTGGTTCAAATTTGTTGGTAACTTGTATAATTATTACTCTTATTTCAGTAGGACTGGGACGTATTATATTCATATATTCAAGTGTAAATGTAAACTAAGGAAATAAAAATTACTTTTTATATGATCACTGAATACTATGGGCCTACAAAACACCTGCTTAAATTAGATTATGATAAATTCTAAGCATTTTTAACCCTTTCATGACCGGAGCTTCCTGAAATTTTGCGAAAACCCTGTGCCAATGCATTCTCTTATATACACGAGTCTCCTATAGGGAGCCTCACATATATAAGGGAATGCATTGGCCTAACAATATTTACCGGGAGACTCGCATATATAAAAGAATGCATTGGCACATGATATTTAATGCTGCACCAGTGCAGCTCCCACCATGAAAGGGTTAAAGCCAAATAAGTACATATTATCCAGCATTATCAAATGAATTTAGTTGAATTTGAATGTAATTGTTTGGACCAAGCCTGAGTTTATTTGCAGAATGAGGTCCCCCAGAGGGTGAATTTAGTGACGCTATCCAACATAGCGGGTTAGCATCACCAAATTCACCCTCTGGGGACCTCATTCTGCATGGCCTCATCTGCTATGGGAGACAGACTCAGATTGAAGTTCCCAAATGGTGAATATTGTGATGTACACCCATTGGGAACCTCGATTGTGCAATGTGTCGTCTGCTAATTTGGGGATATAGAGATACTAAACTAAAAAAGAAATAGAATCTATGCGATGAAGTTTCTATAGAAATATGGTAATAAACAAACTTTCCAGAGAAGATGAGGCCTGAGCAGAATTGGGCCACCAGAGGGTGAGAGCTCCTCAAGCCCACTATCATTCTGCAGATGACAGGCATACTAAACTCAGGCTTTGTTTGGACAGTGGCTGCCAAAAATAAAGACATAGTACTTTATGAGTGGCAAATTTTCAAACCAAAACTATTTTGTGGTATATGTGGGCACCCATCCACACCCACATATTTTCAGAAGTCATCAAGTGCAGAATTGACAGTTAATCTGACCAGTGACATGACCCTGTCACTCAGGTCAAACCAAGTAAAATAAGAACTTCATATGAGACACAAACATGTTTACAAAATTGTTCAAGCCAGACCCCCAACTGCAAAATAAGAAATTCCTACATATTAAATACATGACTGGATAATTATGTCAATTTAGAGTAGCTGCTACTGTGGAATATTACATCCCTATTCACAAATACAATGATGTTGAGTAATATTGAGTTTTTTATTGTATAATATCAGCTCCTCTTGAATAATAAATTGTAATTTCACACAGCTTATTAGGCAAAGATCAAGATTTTTTCTCCTTAGAGATATTTCATTGTGATTAGTTTAAGAGAAAACAAGGTATTGTTGTTTTTAAGCAGCTTATCTTCTGAAGTTAATCCTGTGTATACAGTAAGCACAAGCCCAGCTGAGATTAAAGCAATAAAATAGAAACAAATCACTGAAAACGCAAGGCTTGGGGACTTAGGCAATCACTGTTCAAACACAGCCTCACATCAAAGGTGCCTCCAGGGTGGACAAATCACCCTCATCAAACATCAAAAAGTATCGTTAAACTCAAACAGATTACTGTGGAAACAAAATCAGACTTTAGTCACTTTATTTTTTTTACTATAGTATAATTCCTTTGATCACAATTGATATGTGGTTTTGGTAGCAACTATTTCCAGAGAAAATATATATTGAATTTCCGATGTGAAATATGAGCTAGATATGTTTGATATTTACCAGTATTTCAAATTTGTTCATGCATTTTTTTATGACGTCATCAGCAGTTGTGTAGTTTTCAACCTCATCTTCCCACTGAAATGAATTAACTCGCCATATTGAGATAAATATATAGAACAATAATGGATCTTTTATCAGAACAACTTAATTGTGAGAAATATAATAGTGTATAATTTTAACAATCAACTTTAAATACAAATTTTGACTTTGAACTTACCATATGTAGTGGAATAATTTAAGAATCTCACTGAAAAGTGAAAACTAATTTCTGGACTACCAACGAATCAAAGGGAACATTTGATGTAGTTGTTTAAATATAGCATGATTAAAATTTATCAACTACAGGACTAATGGACTCTATATTTAAAGTTACAATAATTATTGGTCAGAAAATTAAAATATCAAGTTTAATTTCAACATATTTTTTACTCCAAAATCTTGAACGGTCTTCCTCCACTCGGCTGCTTCGCTGCCTAATTGCTATGAAACTTACAAAGCTGTTGAATGAGGAAGAAGGTATATACTTAACGTATATTGTCACCTGATATACTCAGAAGGTTGGCAAATGATGAAGATTTACACTTACTGTGTATTGTCACCCAATATACTTAGAAGGTATGCAGAATAGGTAAGGCTGACACTTACCATATGGTATTGTCACCCAGTACATATAGAAGGTTGGTAGATGAGGAAAGCTAACACTTACTGTATTGTCACTCGATACATTTGACACATTGACTGTCAGGCTGATAACTGGTTCCTCCTTCAGTTTTGTTACATGAATTTGACTGAAAGAAAAAATAAAATAAAATGGTAAAAATCTTGATACAAAATCAACATCAAGAATCCCAAAATAAATTGTTTGCAATGGCAGAGTTCTTGTTATACAGTAATTAAATGCCCGAGGTATATGACTCTTTAACACTTTCAGTGCCAAGTCCGATTTTTGTATCAACCCATATTTCCTTGATCATTTTTCAAATTTATTGATTATAATAATGTGATCACATTATTATAATCAATAAATTTGAAAAATGATCAAGGAAATATGGGTTGATACAAAAATCAGAATTGGCACTGAAAGGGTTAACCTCTTCGCTGCTATGACGTCCGTAACTATTACAGATGTAAAAGTGCATGTCGTGTGCTATATGGTCCGTAGTTACTACGGACCTACTTCAGCGCACTACCGGTAGCAATTAATTATAACTGGAACTGAGAGATTGGTGCATCGGAATAACTGTATCTCGAAGTTTCAAACAGTGTATGATGTTCCACGATTGTGAATGATAATAGCCTTGTAACTGAGTCAGTTTTATGGTTCTTGTGATATTCCCGTTATATTTTTCTACTTGAAAATGGCAATAACGTCAACAGCTCAGCACATGACATCATAACGCAGCCAAGAGGTTAACCACAGCAGAATTATAGGAAATTTTTCAGGATTTACTCAGAAATATGGTTTGTTGCCATTCCTCGGAAAGCTCTCACCGATAGCTTTCCCATGAATGGCAGCAAGCCATATTTCCGACTATAAAATGGCAAGGAAGATTACATTTACCCTTTCGTGACCACAACATTGTCACAACTGTAGATGCCCATGTTGTTTCTGGACCAAAACGCCCAAGCATGGTTGAAAATAAATAGCTGTTCTGTAAATTTCACCAAGTAAACGTCACCTACTTTTAACATTTCGGAGCTCTAATTTTGCAAATACAACGGTGTTTGCTTGATCACGATCCAGCTTGATAGGAAGACTCAATGATTCCCTGACAGTATCCACCTTTTCCTACCAGTAATAACAGCACTCGGAACATCGCTGTGCCAAGCTAATGTGCAAATTGCCAGAAGAACTCAGCTCAGAGAGGGGGTTTATGGGCAAAAACTTGCCACCCATATGTTTAAACCTCAGGTTTAAAACGGGAGCTGCGATGGTGTTAACGATCCTGTGCCAGTGCATTCTCTTATATATGCGAGTATCCCATAGGGAGCATCACATATATAAGATAATTAATGCACCTACTTACAAGGTCAAGGTAAATATTGTTAGGACAATCTATTCTCTTCTATATGCGAGGCTCCCTATGGGAGACTCACATATAAGATAATGTACTGGCACAGGGTTTTCGCAAAATTTCAGGAAGCTCCAGTCATGGAAGGGTTAATAAAGCATTTTAACCTTATGAACTTGAACTATTTATTGTTTGTGACATTAAGAATTTGTCATATTTTGCAAATAACATAAATATACAAAACAAATGTGGCGAGGCATTAACGAATGATGAGTTGATTATAGTGATTATGTGAGTAAGACACTTTACAGATACTCCCATTCAGTTCTATACTGTTCATCAGAATTACTCATTTGCTGTGGTTTTGAGATAATATAAGTATATGTATATATAGCGTGTGACAGAAAAACACCATATTGATTCCCATACATTCATGTCTATTACAAAATAATTTGAACAAAGTCCAAATTATATTGACATTAAATGGTATATGCTCAATGTTCTCAATCAAAACAATTTTGTTCATATAGTTTGATAGACAATTTAATGATCAACAAACTGATTATTAAAACAGCATGTCAACAAAACGTCAATAAATTCTCACGAGAAATAGGCAAATAGCAACAGACGTCATTTGGGTGAAAGGTGACAAGTATAAAGTGCAGTCTTCTTCAACATTCCACATTTCTCATGGAACAAGATGAAAAAATATATATAACTTTTACACATATTGCGAAAAAGGCTTGGTAGTCAGCATAAAAAAAACTGAATAAATTTACTGCTACAAGCTAGGCAGAAACAACCACAGGTATTTGAATATTGTGTTAACACTGACTGGTACGGTACAGTTACAGCAACGAGTCCTGCGCTATCTCTTCCGGCCATCAAATTTAGTAAACAAAATTTTTACGAAGTATTCAGGCGTAAAATTTAGAATGGCATTATTATACGCATGTAATTTGATCAAAATGATTTCCTACGACTGACAACAAGAATCCAATAGTTGAGTCAGTGTTAATGAAATGGTAATCCCCAAAGTTATTATTTCAAATGCTGACAGATGTCTAATGTCATCATAACTTAATAATGGATTTTTTTTTCTTCTATAAAAACATGTTAATATAATACTCTATTGTCTTGTTATAGAGTGATTTATTTGTAAGTTGAGAAGGTCCTGAATCAATCCTTTAAATAATTCATTAATTTTCTTCATTCATGAGCCAATTGTAATGCTCTATATAATCGACTTCTTAACCGCAGCAGAATTATGAGTAACTTTTTAGGATTTAGTTGAGAGCTTTCCGATGAATGGCAACAAGCCATATTTCCGACTAAATCCTAAAAAGTTACCCATAATTCTGCTGTGGTTAAGGAGTCGATTATTTAGGGTATTAGTACCCCCGTATTACTGTATCATCTGACATGACATTCTCAATATAATTTGAGCTTGTACGATTGTGACTTCTGTCTGTGACAATTGTTTAAAGGAAATAGCTATGCTATGATAGAAACTTTGGTTTTTCTTGTCTATTTATTAATACAACTATGTCAGGGTTTGGATTGAATTGACATGAGCAAAAAATAAAAAGCCTAGCACAAATTTCTAGGTACAGTAAATGCCCTAAATAATCGACTCCTTAACCACAGCAGAATGTAATTTTTCAGGATTTAGTCGGAAATATGGCTTGTTGCCATTCATCGGAAAGCTCTCAGTGATCCTGAATAGTTACCCATAATTCTTCTGTAGATAAGGAGTCGATTATTTAGGGCATTACTGTAACTTCACTGCCTTGTGGCGGTTGTGGCCCTCCACCTTCATGAAAAATTTATTTTGTTTATATTTTTGATATACATATTGGTTGTTTATATTAATAAACAGCCCATTGAATATGAACTAGTGTTTATATAGTTGTCTATGAACAAGCTTATCCTTGGAGTGCCTCCATCTCGCTTATATCTCGGTTTAGTTAGATTCTGAAGAACATAAAGTCTCATCAATGTTAATTGTTTTAATGGCAGAGACAATGAAATCTATTGAAATGCAAATATTTTGATCAATGAAAATTCACCAAAAAAAATGTTCCATGAAATTCAGGGAATTCTATTCCATGAAAAGAAATTCCAATTCCATCCCATGAAATTCATCTCTGACCTGTACTCAGCTTGTTCACATGCAAAACTGTTGAAATAGTTTTTTCGATATTCAGGCATATCAATATAGCTATCTCTCATTTAAAATTAGGGAGCAATGACACATTTTCAATTCCCTAGGACATGAGATTATACACAAAATTTTTAAACATCACAATTTCACAATGTTAATCCCAAAATGTAATGACTGCCAGCTTTATATGACAACCTATCATGCCAAGCCACCAGCAAGAATTTTCCCCCACATCGAATGCGAGGTAAATACAACATGATTTTCATACCCTCGTGGCGGTGATAAAAAACTAAGGTATGAATAGAGAGGAGAACTCCTCGGACTAATCAAACACTATTATCTAGTGTAACCATTCGGAAAGATAAACCCGTGGGACCTTCGTGGAGGGCCAGTCATTAAACCGTTGACTAACTTGACTCAATATTATGACCATCAGAGGGTGCCTAGTTAGTAAGCTACACTTTTGTGTCTGCCACTCCCCCACGGTGTTCCAAAGGTGTGATAATCAAAATTAAATAATAATTCATGCCAGAGTACAAGACAACTATGCATATAACAGTCGCTCGATCCCAAACTTTGGTGGGTGGGGTGGTGGGAGCCTTGATGGAGGGGTGGGGAGCCTTGAGGAAGGGGGTGTTTCTGGTGGGTGGGGTGGTGGGGAGCCTTGGGGGAGGGGGTATTACATTCCTCCAAATATGTTATAGTGTTACACAATTATGTCAGCATACATTCTTCATGAAATATTTTCTATTACATTCCTCCAAATATGTTATAGTGTTACACAATTATGTCAGCATACATTCTTCATGAAATATTTTCTAATAATATAATATTCAATCTTCTACCCCCCCCCCCATAATTAGAAACCGGGGGGGGGGGGGTGGTAAACACCCTGGCTTTTAAACCTATTTTACTGAAGAAAATTGCCTCAGTAATTTTTTTAATTTTTAAATGCCTAAGTGCACGTACATGTGTCTTAAAATATAAAAATCTGAATGTTTTTGCTCAGTGATGTCAATATGACTTTCTTGTGGTTATAAGTACCACTTTAAGAAGGGCACATTCCCACAGATATGCGAAAGACATGTTGATACTGCGGCTGTTCACCACTGACCCAGTGTCCCATAAAAACAATAATGTCGTCACTTTCTCATACTTTTGTATACACCTATTATGACAGAACCTGCGTCACAGCATAGGTAAGCTGATGATTATATCATTAACCTCGACACCTGTGGTGTAATTACTTCTATGATCTGATGGACGTTTGAAATGAGATTTTATTATATTACTGACCTGGTTTTTAATTACTCAAACACACTATTATCTAATGAAATCTATGTAATCGTTTGATATTAAATGTGGTGGGTCATTGAATATAGGTTAGGCATTCCACTAAAACACTGATATTGAAACCTGGAAAGTGAAAATCAAGAGCTTAACAGCCTCATGACACACTGAACTTTTTTGTTTCAGCCCATCATTTCAGCACTCACCAGGCTGCATTCATATAAAGTTTAAATTTTAAAGGGCGGGTGCAGTTTGAAGCAGTTTAGGGTTGCATATTATTCAGTCCAGTTTTAAATATTAAGTGAGCAAAGCATTTTGTTGTAACAATATACTGTTGTACAGGTGCAAAAATACCCCCGATTTCAGGGACCAGCCTAGAGCGAAGGGACCAGCCTAGAGGTCAGGGGTCAACCTAGAGGATGACTTCTTCTCCATACTCTTATTGATTTTGACCTAATTTTGAAGCCATATGAAATTCCCAAACTTGAACAAGCCATATTTCCGACTAATCCTGAAAAGTTACCCATAATTTTGCTGTGGTTAAGGAGTCGATTATTTAGGGCATTACTGTATCATCTGACATGACATTCTCAATATAATTTTAACCTGTTAAATTGTGATTTCTGTCTGTGACAATTGTTAAAAGGAAATAGCTATGCTATGATAGAAACTTTGATTTAAGTAGGTGACTGACAATATATACATGTAATGCACAGTTAACAACTTTCGGGTTGATTTGTTGTCAATTTGGGCATATTTCCAATAATTTCTGTCAATACCACCCCAACTTTGTACGTAATGGAAAAGGGGGTGCGATCCTGCGAGAAACAAAAGGGGAGCATTATACTTACAGTAATGCCTTAAATAATTGACTCCTTAACCACAGCAGAATTATGGGTAATTTTTCAGAATTTACCCATACCTCACTGAGAGCTTTCCGATGAATGGCAACAAGCCATATTTCCGACTAAATCCTGTAAAGTTACCCATAATTCTGCTGTGGTTAAGGAGTCGATTACTTACGGCATTACTTAATACGTGTATAGGAGCTCGGGCTTGTTGTTTATTCCCCGCTTTCAATGATTTCCTTTTTGTACTTCTTGTTATATTTTTTATTATAAAAAATTTGATTGGATTTGAAATAAATTAGTATTCAACGGACATTGCTCATTCGAGCTTCCAAATTCTGTCTACTTAATATGGAAGGCGGTATAAGATAGGTTGACAAATACGCAGAATATTGATATCCAGCTGTTTTAAATTGTTTGCACAGAAGTGAAACAAACACTCTTTATTTCTACCATATCAGGAAATTAGACCAACAACATGTTCCATGCCGTGCAAATAGCTATTTTTTGTTTGGAGTCCAGACATATATAGTGTTCAATGTTGTATTTTTTGACATAATGCTCATAGGTAGATAAAGTATTTATCAACCTATTTCGATTCCGGGGGGGGGGGGGGTAATTATAAGCAAATATTATTAGATGTATTTTGGAGCACAAACCACAATGTGGCTTTAACTAAAATAGCCCCATGAATCTTCTGGATTTATTTCAGATACACCATCAATTAATTTAATTTCAAGATGCTCCTATATAAGGGTTATTAGTCAACCACAGTGTAACAGCTTTGTATTTTTATGACAAAAGAAGGAGAGGAATTATCTTTTATTTCCGAAGTTATAATTTTACTTAGACAATTGATATGAGGAAATTATTGCTACTATAAATATAAACCATTGTACCATTCAAAAGGCAATTTTCCTGTCTAGTTGATCTCAACAAAAGAAAATCCCTCAGTGACGTAGGTAGACACCCAAATGTAGAAACTTATGTCTACCCCAACCCATACTACAAATCTCATATACAAACAGCCTGTCATCCATTAATAGAGGGGAAACACTGTAGTGTAAGTCATTCATGAATGGGGTGTATGTGTAGATGTCACCATCGACTAATTAACCATGACTACCAACGTCACAGCGTTATTTCATGTGACGTAACATGTTATTTGAATAGTATTTGCTAAAACACACACATCGAACAAATGATTAGGCAAGAGGGATTCCAGGAATGAATGGATTTTAAGGCATTGGTCTGAATTGAACGATATGGATTCATTTATTATTAAAAGGACACATAATGTCTAAGCCTCAAATTGAACATATAGCACTTTAACTCGCATTTGTAACATTCCAGGAATAAAAATAGGTCGTTAGGTACATGAAATATTTCCAAAACAGAATAAATTATAATAATATATGCCTTGCATTGACTTTAACCCTTCCATGACTGGACTTTCTGAAATTTTGCAAAAACCTGAAGTTTATGAAACCCTTCAGTGAATCACAAACTTCTGATAAAAAACTTTTACTTTCATGGCTTTAGTTCGCATCGTAATTCAAGTGGTTATGTCTTAAAACAATTATTCTATACCAAATCTTGGAAGTGGGTGAGTGGGAGGATGTGTAAATCTGTCCATTTTCTAACTCTTTTCAAACATTAACGCCTAAATGCAAGTTTATATTATGCAACATGCTATTTGAAAGGAAGTACATGGCTAAATACACACAGGAACAATAGATTAGGCAATAGAGATTTAAGGAGATATAAAATCAATGCATTTGCCTATTTTCTAGCTGAGTGGCTTCATGTTCTATTGAGCAAAAATGTCTCCATGGACAGGTAGTCTCTAAATCACAGTTACCAATCAATGAGACAACATGGAGCAAAAATTCAGTCAAAATATGTGATATTTTTGACAGAAGTTGGCTATAATGTTATAATGTGTATACAATAAGTGAGAGTCTGTTATGTTACAGTGGTCATTATTAGCACTTTAGAGGGCGTTCTCTAGTAGATTAATAGTATTTTACCCGCACGACAAGATTCCATATTTTGAGGCGAAGTTGACCGAAAGCAGGCGGCAGGCGTTAATGAAGCTTTGTTTTCATTAACACCCTCTTCTGGTTAAGTCATGATAACGTGATCACACAAGGACGGAGTGGTAATAATAGTAACAACATGATTTTGTCGGGTACCATGGTTTATTAACGGCCCTCCATGAATGATTAACAGCCCTTGTGCCTTTTAGCGGCCCATGACTGCATTTTGGGCCTCTAATAGGCCCTCGGGTTGTTAATCATTCCTGTCGGGCCGTTAATAAACCAAAACGCTCTAAAAAATCATGTTATTGACATTTTATAACTGAGCTGATAAAAACATCTGAAAACTTGGAACTCTGTATAATATACTTTGGTTATTGAAAGCCATGTGTTTGAACCTTCAGATGGCAATTTATAGCCTGCAAACAATACAAAACAACTAAAGTTTGATTAACTTAAGTTTTTAGAAATATTTCGTTATCTGCACAAAAATTCACCATCCGGGAACCTCATTCTGCTGAGGCCTCAACTGCTAGGGGAGAACTATTATCAGATTGCAGTTCCCCAGTTGAAGTTGGTGATGTTCACCCAAATTAGTCACCTTGATTATGCATTTTATCTTCGGTAAATTAGAGGATATAGAAACTGAACAAAAGGGAAAAGTAACTAAAATCAATGTTAATTTGAGACTATAGATACTTCCCAGAAGATGAGGCCTTAGCAGAATGAGGTCCCCAGAGGCTGAATTTAGTGATGCTAGCCCACTGTGCACTGCTGTTCAGGGTAGCGTCATTAAATTCACCCTCTGGGGACCTCATTCTGCAAATGACAGACACACTATATCAGGCTTGTCCAGTCGTGAGGTTTTGAGAAAGAAATCAAGGATGACTCCATCAGGGATTTTTCGACCCGTTTTGGGAAAGGGTTAAGGGCCCTTTCAATTTGGGACATTTGCAACATAGAGACTTATAATTGGGAATATATAGAGAATATAAAAGCAAGCATTTTCAATGTGAAACTCAGTGTGATCAAACAAGTTGACTGGAGCTTCCTGAAATTTTACGAAAACCCTGTGCCAATGCATTCTCTTATATATGCCAGTCTCCCATTGGGAGCCTCGCATATATAAGAAAATACATTGGCCTAACAATATTTACCTTGACCTTGTAAGCCATTGTATTCTCTTATATATGCAAGGCTCCCTATGGGAGACTCGCATATATAAAGAGAATGCATTGGCACAGGATCTTTAATGCTGTACCAGCACAGCTCCCGTCATGAAAGGTTTAAAAAAGAACCTGACCATGGCTATTCACAACCATATTCTAAAGATGATTGTCCCGAGTAACAACACATATTGAAGAACTGGACATAATTAACACATTAATGTTAATATATATGCCTGAGGAAAACTCAGTGAGTTGAGACCAGAAATTAAACTGAATTTGTTCAGGTTGTGGCCATATTACACTCCTGATTACAGTTTGCTTCGATTTCACCTGTGGGCATTTCTGAGGTGATACAGAAAATGATTAAAGGTTGTATTTTGAATCAATTATATTATATTGACCGGATGGTAAAATGTTAATGAGCGAAAGAATTGTACAATTATCTTCTCTTATACAGTAATGTCCTAAATAATCGACTCCTTAACCACAGCCGAATTATGGGTTATTTTTCAGGATTTAGTCGGAAATATGGCTTGTTTTCATGGCAACAAGCCATATTTCCGACTAAATCCTGAAAAGTTACCCATAATTCGTCTGTAAATGCCGATATTAAATCTAAATTTATGTAATTACATAGTACAGTAATGCCCTAAATAATCGACTCCATAACCACAGCCGAATTATGGGTTATTTTTCAGGATTAAGTCGGAAATATGGCTTGTTGCCATTCATCGGAAAGCTCTCAGTGAGATCTTACCGATGAATAGGAACAACCCATATTTCCGACTAAATACTGAAAAGTTACCTATTATTCTGCTGTGGTTAAGGAGTCTATTATTTAGGGCATTAATGTAATTCAACTTAATATGGCATCAGGAATACTGTCTCATACTGTTCAGTGTTGCCTGCTTGCCACCCATTGCATTAAAATATTTCTTCGATTGTGTTGCTAGCGAGTGACGGATTGCAATGCCATGACTTGTCAAGGAAGGGAGTGTAATTCCATGAATTTGACAAACCATACATGCACCCAAATTTTTAGGGGGAGGGGTGCTGATAATTTTCCCCGAATTGTTTTACATGATGTATATACTCATGGTTGTAACACATTTTTTGTAGAATATACCTTATATATACACATAAATATAACAAAATATATTCAAATTAACCTTAAGTATGCATAATTCAGGAAGAAATGTAAACAAAATACTGTAATTTGCCACAATTTCCCCCTGAAATATCATTCAAATTGGACGAAAATTGCCCGAATTTGACCAAAAATATATCCAATTTGCCCGAAAATTGCACAAATCTTGAGTTTCAAAACAATTGTGGTGGGGGTGGGGAGCTGCAGCATGAACCATGCCATATTGGTATATATGACCTAACCATCCTAAAAAGAGACCCTTTCACCAAAAATATCAGTGTCAGTCTGAACATGGATTTGATGTGTGACACAGTGGATCTAACTTTTTCCAAAAGCACAATGCACATTGAAACTTCGCATGTCAAACACATCAATATAATATAACAATTATGTGTGGCGGAAATACTTAAGGAATAATCTTGGTTTCCTAATGTAATTACACTGTAAAAAGATATCATGAAGAATCATAAACTTATAAATGGTGAAGTCCTGGATATAGTGTGTCTGACATTTTCAGAATGAGGTACCCAGAGGGTGAATTTAGTGATGCTATGCGGCACAGCGGGCTAGCATCACCAAATACACCATTTGGGGACCTCATTCTGCTAAGTCTCATCTTCTGGGAAGTATCTATAGTTTCAAATTAACAGTGTTTTTAGTAACTTTTTCCCTTCCCTTTCTATATCCCCTAATTTGCAGATGATAAAATGCATAATCGAGCTGACTAATGGGTGAACATCACCAACTTCAACTGGGGAACTTCAATCTGATCCTAGGTCTCCTCCCATAGTAGAATGAGGTTCCCAGAGGGTGAATTTGGCAACGCTAGACTGCCGTGTGGGATAGCATCACTAAATTCACCTTCTGGGAACTCATTCTACAAATGTCAGACACACTATATCCAGGCTTGTATTTATGAACAGTTTATGATTTGGAATGATGCCTTCAAACATGTAATTATATTTAGGATACAGACTATATTATAAATATATATATATTAAAACCTGAAAATGCATTTTGAGTTGGAAATATCTTTAAAGTTTAGTGCGCCTGTCCTTTGCAGAATGAGGTCCCCAGAGGGTGAATTTAGTGACGCTATCCCGCACAGTGGACTAGCATCACCAAATTCACCATCTTGGGACCTCATTCTGCATGGCCTCATCTGCTATGGGAGACATAGACTCAGAGTTCCCAAATGGTGAATATTGTGATGTAACCCATTGGGATTATGCAATGTGTCATCTGCCAATTTGGGGATATAGAGAAACTAAACTAAAAAGAAATAGAATCTATGTGAAAAAGTTTCCATAGAAATTTGATAATAAAGAAACTTTCCAGAGAAGATAAGGCCTAAGCAGAATGAGGTCCCCAGAGGGTGAATTTAGTGATGCTAGCCCGCTATGCGGGATAGCATCACTAAATTCACCCTCTGGAGACTTCATTTTGCAAATGACAGGCACATTATTATTCTCAGGTCTGCTTTAAATATTGGAACTTTATCATTACGTTACTGTGATGTCATGTGTTGCCTGCAATCAAAGTTCATTTCTACCTAATTTATTAATCCAATTTAACCCTTGCATGATGGGAGCCGCATAATTAAATATCCTGTGCCAGTGCATTCTCTTATATATCTTTGAACATCTGAACATTTTGCTGGATAAAAATACCTAATGACAAAGTGGTGATATCTAAATATTGAGGTCATGGTGGCCCATTTCTTAATATATTCTAACCATAGAAGTATAATTTTCCCGGGTAAATGTATCTAATAACAAAGAAGCAATGTCTAAATATTGAGGTCACGGTGGCCCATTTCTTACGTATTCTGCCCAAAGAAGTACATTATTAGCAGGTAAAGGTACCTAATGAGAAAGTGGCGATGTCTTAAGATAGCAGTAAGGGACAGTCACCAACAGTTTCGATGGTAATAAAGGTAATGTGGCGTTAAGACAGTATGTGATCACACATTAAATCTCACCCTCTGGGTATGATCAACTCTATTTCACATGCACTCGACAAATTAAGTAAAACTAAACCAAGCATTTGGATACCTGAGGCTAATTATTCATTGACGAAATGCTCTTTTTGAGTAAAATTTTGACTCGTCGTAATATTTTATTTTCCATAAGAGCCACCAGTGAAACAAACATTATTTTGTCAATGTTTTTTTTTATTTTAAATAGCTCGCACCAATGATTTATACATTTTTTTGCCTTCTGGGTGGCTGTGGTCATGAAGGGACAGAACTGCAACCATAACTGATCACTGCTATCTCTTCTAGATCAGTGTTAGGTTGTATCAACCACAAATTTCCCAATGGATACATAACATAACAGCTGTGGTTTTTCTGAACTAAATATTGGGTAGATATCAGTCTAATGGTGTTTACTTGTGACTAACACTAATCAGATACAGATCTCTCCACAATACACCATAGCTCAGGGTTCAACTTTTCCATTCTGATAAATTAACCTCAATAAGTTCAAATGCGACATTTCATTGGTGTTTGACTCGTCGTAATATTTTATTTTCCATAAGAGTCACCGACAGTGAAAAAAATTTATTTTGTAAATTGTTTTTTATTTTAATGAGTTCATAGTAATGATTTATACATTTTTTGCCTTCTGGGTGGCTGTGGTTGTGAAGGGACAGAACTGCAACCATAACTGATCACTGCTATCTCTTCTAGATCAGTGTTAGGTTGTATCAACCACAAATTTCCTAATGGATACATAACATAACAGCTGTGGTTTTTCTGAACTAAATATTGAGTAGATATCAGTCTAATGGTGTTTACTTGTGAATAACACTAATCAGATACAGATCTCTCCACAATACACCATAGCTCAGGGTTCAACTTTTCCCTTTTGATAAATTAACCTCAATGTGTTCAAATGCGACTTTTCGTTGGTGGGTCGCTCCGACCAAATTATTTGAGTTATAACTGTCAACTGTCAAGACAAAGTCAAATGAATGTAGGGCATTTTAGGTATTATATCTTCAAATTTCAGTGTTATAAATTTATTACGTCATTAGTCAATCAATGCATATTTATGTTAGTATTTGTATAATTTTTGTGCATGCTTTTTATTATCTTGCTTTTATTTTTTTATTTTTTTTACTTATTTTTACTTTAAATTTTTTATCAGTGTCCTTTTCTCAACGATCCTATATTTGGTATTTCAATTTGGCTCAAGTTTCTGAAAAATGGCCAAAAAAAATATGGATAGCGTGAACCCTGCTAACACTAATATCAGGTTCATATTTAACCCTTTCATGATGGGAGCTGTGCTGGGGCAGCATTAGAGGATCATGTGCCAGTGCATTCTCTTATATATGCTAGTCTCCCATAGGGAGCCTCCCATATATAAGAGAATGCACTTGCTTACAAGGTCAAGGTATGTATTGTTAGACCCATGTATTCTCTTATATATGCGATAGGCCCCTTCGAATATTCGATATTCATTTTGTTATTCGATTCGACCTCGATAATCAATTCGAATTTGAATCGACTTTAAAACAAAGAATAATCTTTGAATATACCAAACCATTGAATGCGAACGTAATGCATTTATCATAATATTTGAACATTCACAACTACTGAGAAGTATAACAAGACAGTCAATGACTGTGGGGTCGCTCACCAGACTGCAAAGACTGATAAGACTGGGACTCTGGAGACCAAAACAGTCAGCACTTTTCATAATCACTTTAAAATAAGTAGATTTAAACAGGATATGTGGCTAGAGAGACTGTAAGTATGTAGATTGGTGAAAATCCACCTTGAAATTGCCAACTGTACACTACTGATCACCCCCCCCCCCCCTGGTCCCACCCTATATAACCTGGTGACCCCATCTGAATAAATTAGAATCCCAGACACCAAAGAACCCTTCATACATATCATAAATATCAGTAAAATAGACCTGATGGTCCTTGTGAAGGAAGCATATTAAGAGGGAAAATGTCCTTCGCTTGGCCCCTATTTGACCAGGTGACCCCATTTAAAAACAAATCTGAATTGCAGTCAAGGAAGAACATTCCATTCTATATAAGCCAAATAGTTCTTGCAAAACATATTTTAAGAATTACTATGTAGTGAAATAGTTAAGTCTCTTGCTCTGCCCTTATTTGACTTTGTGATCCCATTTTCACTAATCTGATAAGGATAAGATTTAAGTTCCCCAGTTGAAGTTGGTGATATTCACCCATTGGGCACCTCATTTATGAATTTTATCTTCTGCAAGTTAGGGGATATAGAAACTTCCTAGAAGGGAAATTTAACTAACAACAATGTAAATTTGATACTGTAGATACTTCCCAGAAGATGAGGCCTAAGCAGAATGAGGTCTCCAGAAGGTGAATTTGGTGATGCTAGCCCGCTGTGTGGGATAGCATCACAAAAAGCGTGTCTGTTCCTACATTGTGCATGCCTGGCCTCAAGCAACACAATGTATTATACAATCAAGCCTTGAAATAGTGTGAAAGTGTGTCTGTCGTTTGCAGAATGAGGTCCCCAGAGGGTGAATTTAGTGATGCTATCCCGCACAGCGGGCTAGCATCACTAAATTCACCCTCTGGGGACCTCATTCTGCTAGGGCCCCCAACTGCTATGGCAGACCTAGGATAAGATTGAAGTTCCCCAGTTGAAGTTGGTGATGTTCACCCATTGGGCACCTCAATTATGAATTTATCTTCTGCAAATTAGGGGATATAGAAACTTCCTAGAAGGGAAATGTAACTAACAACAATGTTAATTTGATACTATAGATACTTCCCAGAAGATGAGGCCTAAGCAGAATGAGGTCTCCAGAGGGTGAATTTGGTTATGCTAGGCCGCTGTGTGGGATAGCATCACTAAATTCACCCTCTGGGGACCTCATTCTGCAAATGACATTAGTCCTGATATGAACAATACATGAGAGATTGGGAATTAATGACATCTAGCAAATCTGCAGGAATGTTTATAAACATATCAAGATTGACATGATTGTGTCAGCATACCCAGCATATATACAGTTACAGCCAAAGTAAATGCTTCTTATTAATGATTCTGTCAAGAATTTGAGTAAATTTTATTTTTGAGACCAGGCCAGGGTGGCAGAAGCAGTGCACTTGAATGAAGGGCCAGGGGCCACAACCTACAGAAATGTAATGGCATTAGTTTTTCAATTATCAAAAAATGTTAGACAATATATATATATAATTGACCATGGAGTTAAATACACTTTTTTTCTTCTTTTTTTTTTAAATATTCTAATAAAAAAAAACAATTCCACAGTTTTTTTAAATATTCTTTTATTTTTTAATATATCATTTCTTTTCTATTCTTTTCTTTTTTGGTTAAAGAGTTTAATCTGAATTTTTTTTTTCTGAGTTATGTCCCTGGCCCCACCCACATTTGACCCAGTGACCTCATTTGAACAAATCAGAACCCCAGTCAACCAATAATCCTTCATACCAAATATGAACCCATTTGGCCTGATGGTATTCGAGAAGAAGATGTTTAAAAGAATTACTATGGAGGGAAAGAGTTATGGCCCTGGTTTCTCAACTAATCAACCTGGTGACCTCATTTGAACAAATCTGGATGTGAGTCACCTAGGGAACATCCACACCAAATATGAACCCATTAGGCCTTATGGATCTGGAAAAGAAGTCGTTATAAGAATTACTATGAAGGAATAGAGTTGTGGCCCTGCTTTCGGAACTATTTGACCCAGTGACCTCATTTGAACAAATCTGAATGAGAGTCACCTAGGGAACATCCACACCAAATATGAACCAATTCGGTCCAATGGAACTTTAGAAGAAGATGTTCAAAGAATTGTTGACGGACGGATGGACGGATGGACGGACGACGGACGAGGAGTGATGACTATAGCTCCACCGGAGACTTCGTCTCAGGTGAGCTAAAAAGTAGATACACTCACAAGTACTCCCTCACAATCTGTCGTACTTTAATATATATTCTAACACTCATGTTAAGCAACAGCGAATATAATAGTTAAGTTATAATTTATTGGATATCGACGGAAAGATACTTCACAATTATGTTGAATGGTACGTCATGTGACTGCGCATACACTCTATTAGATGCATTATCTTTTTATTTGATTGCAATTGCTCAGTTTTGACTTGCAATGGCAGTTGTAATGTCGTTCGCGAAAGTTCAAATCCCTTTAACCATACCCCTGTTTTAGAGTTGAGAAAATTCTGCAATGGTCCATCTACTATTCTGCATTTTGAATTGATGTGGAATTCTCCACCAGTGATGTCGGACATTTTTATTTACCACGCACAAAATTTTTATTTTCCTAACTGTTTGCTATATTTTGAAGAAATGATGTCTTGAATTGTCGATCCACGAAAACGAATTTTATTTAATAAATAATTCTGAAATACAGACGAAAATAGGAAACATATATTTATCTTATCATTTCGGCAAGAGAGATTATGAAATATTTGATTCGATCAGGCCCCACGCTAGAAACAGAGGTTTGAATGTGCATTGGAAGTACTTAATTTAATGTTCATAGTTAAATCGAAGATCTGCATAAGAAACTAATACTATCCAAACTCATTTAAAATTATTAATTTGTGTCAAATGTATGTGTTTGCAAATTACAATTGTTGTCAATCTACTGCCCACGTGCTTGTATATATGTCTGTCAACAGTTGCAAATTAATTGCATGTAGGCCTACTTTGTTACAATGCAGGTATTTAAATAACCTGTTGGTGGATATTATAAGCTCAACTGGTCTCTGTTAAGAACACATTAATCACTATTGTAATACAGCTATCAAACTCGTCAAGTGTATTGCTTTAATCGGATTATCATCAGACATCACTGATCATACGGTCACGATGATGGTATTCAAGTATAAACTCTTTAGAAACAAAATTAAAAGTTTTTACAACACAATTAATTTCTTCAGATAGTAAAAGTCATTTGGTCAACAATTAATTTCTTCAGATAAAGTCAACAGTTTAAAAAAAATAAAAGTTATAAATTTAGTTAAAATTTCAGATTATCGATCTATACTTGTGTTATACTTGTGCAGTATCTTGCTAAACATGTTTTATCTTGTTGTTTTATGTTATTTATTGATGTTATAAATAAAGCGATTTTTGAAAATTAATAAGTGTTTTTTATAAGTCTCCCTATTTCGGCTGAAGTCTCCCTAAAATCTGCAGAGGGAGACTTCACTTCTCCCTGTTTTCAGTCCCTAGCTAGGGCCCTGGATTCGATATTCGATTCGTTTTTCAAACTTTTTAGGAGCTGTTTGGTTCGAAATTTGATTCGATAAAAAACCCACTATTCGCAGTGGCCTAATATGCGAGGTGCCCTATTATAGGGGAGACCCGTATATATAAGAGAATGCATTGGCACAGGGTTTTCTAAGAGAGGTGAAATCAGGTGTCACCCAGAGAGTAAGTGAAGAGCAGACTTACTCGGTAAGGGTGTGGAGCCATTTCCGTTTATCGTCTTCGGTCGGGAAGGTAGCGACTACATTAGTCGTCGGCCAGCCAATCACAAATGACCTGTGCTGGGGTCGTGAGTTTTCCGCCACCTCATCCAAACAGGAATCTATCCACAGCTCAGATACCCTTACCCTGTTCTTTAATTTGAAGGTGGTGTTTGATCTGAAGAATAAACAAGAATTAAGATATTAATTCATGTATAAACTAAACAAGCCTGAATTTAGTGTGTCTGAAATTTGCAGAATGAGGTCCCCAGAGGGTGAATTTAGTGATGCTATCCTGCACGGTGGGCTAGCATCACCAAATTCACCCTCTGGGGACCTCATTCTGCTTAGGCCTCAACTGCTATGGGAGACCTAGAATCAGATTGAAGTTCACCATTTGATGTTGGTGATGTTCACCCATTACTCACCTTGATTATGCAATTTATCTTCTACAAATTAGGGAATATAGAACTGAACAGAAGGGGAAAAAGTAACTAAATAAATGTTAATTTGAGACTATATATACTTCCCAGAAGATGAGGCCTACACAGAATGAGGTCCGAAGAGGGTAAATTTGATAATGATAGCCTGCTATGTGGGGTAGCGTCACTAAATTCACCCTCTGGGGACCTAATTCTGCAAATGTCCGGCACCATATTCTCAGGCCTGATTCAGATATAAGACATATAATGTGGGAATCAAGTAACTACTCATCAATGAGTATTTAGGTACTTAAAGGTTCAAGCACACATCTCACCTTTGCTTGGCAATTAGCAGTATGTCAGTAAACAGGAACAAATATCTCTCCTGATTCTGAAGCCCCTGTAAGAAGAAAGGTAACTCTATATGTGTTAAACATGTTATCTATTTCCTATAAAAGGCATATAATTAACTCATCAGAAGCTAGTATAAAAGCCAAGTATTTGTCTCTGTGTGTGTTTGGCGAGTTTAAAAATATATCCCCCCCCCCCCCCCCCATGTCCTATTGCACAGAATATGACACGAAAAATTTCAGGCAAAAAGGTACAAGACAACCTGAAATATAGCGCGTTTCACAAAGGTTATCAAGGTGATATTTTCACTGATTTAATACATTACCTTCTCTGAAGACAAATGTGGTTTCAGCGGTGTCCGTCATTAATTCCAGACAAACTCCGCTCACCGCTTGCATGCTTTCTTTATATCCCTATCAACAATGATGATATTTTCCTGCATGTCATGTTTGTAACTCTTCATTTTTACCTCAGATGACTTCAAGGGGTATATATGATCAAAACAGAGCATTCCATATCAGCTTAGAATATATATAGGAATATTGGTACACATGGCCAGGGGAATGTCATGGGATAGGTGCCTTCGACCTCAGATGACTTAAATTTACGCAAATAATTCACCAGAAGGTGGTATAAGATAATAAACTATGTCTATTCTTCCTTTTTATGGAATTTCATATACTACAAGCAGACAACAGACTGAAAATATAGTTTGTGTAGAAAAATTACATCTGAGCTCAACGATGGCATAATTAGAATTGACGATATACAATAAAGTATAAAGAATAAATGAGAATGTGAACACATGTGAAGGTTTTCGACTTCACACACATTGGCACAATTATTAATTGTTCTAGAACTGTTCCATAGAATTTAGGCTACAGAGAGATCTCCATTGAACATAACATGGAAGTCTGAACTTTAAAAAGTGCTTTTCACACAGTTTCTATTAAATTATGATTAAATCACAAATGTCCAACTGAACAGTGTACAGTAATGCTCTAAGTAATCGACTTCTTAACCACAGCAGAATTATGGGTAACTTTCCAGGATTTAGTCGGAAATATGGCTTGTTGCCATTCATCGGAAAGCTCTCCCCCAAGAGCTTTCCGATGAATGGCAACAAGCCATATTTCAGACTAAATCCTGAAAAGTTACCCATAATTCTGCTGTGGTTAAGAAGTCGATTACTTAGAGCATCACTGTACATAATATATTTAGACACACAGAGTAATAGGCCACTAAGACTTACTGCGGAGAACTGACATGGTCCCTCATGGACGTACATCCTGGTAACATTGTTGCACGAATTCTTTGGAATAATTAACTCCAGGTCCTTCTTTCCCATAGTTCCAGGCGGACTCCTGAAGAAAAAAAATCCAACATTGATCAGATGAATGATATAGTGTACATTGTCCCTCCACAACCCAACATTATGTTATTAAACGTTGAAATAACAAATTTTACAGCTTGTTGATGGAGATACATATAAGTCTCTATTTTCAACTAAATTTACGGCGAAAATATAATTCGATCAACAATGTTCCCTTTTCAATTTCCAGTTTAGCTTAAAGTAAATTTAGTTTAAACAAGTTGATTTTGAAATTATAATTAGTAGCTTGAAAAAAATAAAATAAACAATTATGTGACTGACAATATCAATGACAGTTTTGGGTTGAAACCTACATTATCAGATAGAGTTATGTCTCTTGAGTTAGGTTCAAGTTTTTTCAAACATTTTAGAGTTACTTCCCCTATAACAGTGATTTTTCAAACATTTTAGAGTTACCTCCCCTATAACAGTGAACTACTTTCAGGCTCTGGACTGCTCTGGGGATAAAGAACTAAATGCTTCTTTTTTTTTTAAAGTAAGATTGCCCTAATACATTGACATATATCACCCCAGAAATACATCTGATTGCCACAAAAATTTGCATATTGTATAACCTTTATGATAAGCCTGATTAACATTATTAACGCTGAATATTCGATTGGAGTTATGCTTGAATCAGGGGTGGCGCCAAGGGGGGGTCAGGGGGGGCTACAGCCCCCCCGTCGGGGATGGTCAGCCCCCCCGTCGGGGATATCTGCCAAATTCGTCGGGGAGATAAAATTATGCAAAGACGATAAACATTGGAAAATCCGCGACTCGAAACACGTGCACTGGTGATTAACAAATCGACGTGGGCGTGCAGAGTTAATGAATCACATTACCAGAGTTCTATTTTTAGTCCGACAGACTCGACACGAGTCACTCGTGAGACTACCGTGAGTCATATCGTATACTTATTAAATTCGTGCATGGAACTATAGGGTTAGGGTGTCATAGATGCCGTCACCATCCTCGTGTGTGTCGTGTTACATGTATTACAAATTCCACACAGACTCACACTGCCGAATCTTCCCTTTCCCGTTCCCTATGCGTCGCCGAAATAATATACTATTGTATATGCTGATTTTTTTTCCCAAATACTCAAGTAAAAGTGACAATTATGATCCCCTAGAACAGTGTGTATGTTGACACCAGAACACTCCAGAATCGATCTCAGGCTATGTATTTTCAAAATTTTCGTGGGAGAGGTCACCGGTCTAGCCCCCCTGTCGGAGACCATAGCCCCTCCGTCGGGGAAATCCTGGCGCCACCCCTGGCTTGAATGAGCACCATTTTAAGGGGATAAACTCCAAAGTAAAAAATTACAGTTGTAACTTCAAACTGCAAAATTCGGCCAAATTAATCCCTCTTGTTGTAATTAATACCAAGGTGATTATAGTGAGTGGCCACATCAGCCATAACTTGCATGCGTCTCACAAAGTGAGTTATTTGACAAAGTGGAGCATACATTCATGCAAATTTTGTTTGAACATATGAGTAGGGTAAGTGCAAATGTGTTCACCTGGAGTAATTCATGTTCAGTTAATTGGCCAAAGCCGCATGGGTGACATGTATTGTAAGGCTCCCATACCACTAACTCTATGATTTTTATGTTGTTGACCCATGTACACTATTGTGCTATAAATTAACTTTTGACTGATTTAAAAAAAATGCTACTTGTCCCTTTAACAGCCCTCTTTATAATAACCCTTACATGATGGGAGCTATGCTTGTGCAACATTTATAAAGATCTTGTGCATTCTCTTATATATGCGAGTCTTCCATAGGGAGCCTCACATATCTAAGAGAATGTACTAGCTGGCTTACAAGGTCAAGGTAAATATTGTTAGCCCAATGTATTCTCTTATATATGCAAGGCTCCCTATGGGAGACTCGCATAGATAAGAGAATGCATTGGTACAGGGTTTTCACAAAATTTCAGGAAGCTCCAGTCATGGAAGTGTTAATTCAAATTGGCTTCGGCAATCTGCTGCAGCAACCCTGTGCCATGGCCCAGTTTGCTTCGGCAAATAGCTTCGGCATTGATGATTTTGTAGCCAATTATGAGGGCTGCTTTAGTTGCCACTAATTTAAGAGCAACACTTCATACATAGCCGTGATCATCATAGGGTGGATTATATTTCAGATTTAGAATATTTGTATCACATTTCATTAAAATATAACACATATATTTGGGGGGGGGGGGGATATGAGGGGAATTTTTTTTCCCAGGTGTTAATTATCTCTTTCATGATGGGAAATGCACTGGTGCAGCATTAAAGATCCAGTTCCAGTGTATTCTCTTATATATGTGAGTCTCCCATAGGGAGCCTTACATATATGAGAGAATGCACTATCTATAAAAAAGGTCAAGGTAAATATTGTTAGGCCAATGTATTCTCTTATATATGGGAGACTCGCATATATAAGAGATTGCATTGGCACAGGGTTTTCAGGAAGCTCAGTCATGGAAGGCTAATTATTATTCATATTCATAGTGATAATTGACAAGGATTATTTTTTATAGTATAAACAGGACTGGGGATGGGGGCAATAGATATCACTCTGGATATCTTTATTGTTTTGTGAGGATGACGTCATCTAGCTATAAAGACAATACTTACACGACATCCTTCTGAGATTTGGATTTTAAGGAGACTCCACGCAGGACGATGGCACCGGGAGCAGATTTTCTCCTCAACGACAACTTAGATTTCTGAAAATAATAAAAACATCAATATAATCAGTTTTACGACCAAAATTTTATTGAGTAAGCGATCCTAGTCTGATTCTCAAAACTAAAATGCATTATGGGTAAGCTATCCAGGGGAAGATGATGTGGTACACTGGTCTAAAATTAAATAAATATTAGATAGTCTGTCTCTATCCTATTGCTTCCACAAGATAAAGTTAATATATCCATTAAATTTGATTCTTATTCATAGTACTTATTATCTGAATCACATAAATTGGTCCATATATGAAAACTAAATTTTCAGCTTAAATTTCTCGAAATTACTTTATATTCAAATTTGGATCACAGTTTTGGATATTTTCCTATTTTACTGAGCAACTTTTCCATTTGAGCAACAAAAATATCCCTACGCGCATTGTCATAGCTGCTTTCTGACTTCCATCCATTTTTTACTGCTTTTTGATTTGTATAATATATCAAGGAAGAGAAAATACTTTCAACATGGTGGGGTAAGTGTGTTTTTATAATACAAAAAAAATACAGGAACATAATTATGCACTCAAATTTTGACTTTAAATGCACCATTACCTCCACAATTCCATGGCATACCAGATGTAAAATCAACGATAATCATTTTTGACAAAGCATCTCTATCCTATTGCTTACACAATACACAGTAAGTATATCTATTCAATTTAATTGTACTTCAGAACATTTATTAGCTGAATCATTTAAATTAGTCCATATATAAATAAAATCCCCAACTGCAACTAAATGTGTTAGTGTATCAAGTAAAGGAAAACACTTTGAACCTGGTGCAGTGGGGGTAGATGTATTTTTATATCAAAGAAAACTGCAGCCTATGTAATAAAATTATGATAGTATGCCACATAACTTTAACCCTTTGAGTACCAGGGGCCGATCTCATCGGCCCTAAACCTACAAAATAAGTCTGTTAAGAATATAAGAATGAATTATTAAAATTGTAAAAAATTGTAAAAAAAAATAAAATAATAATTGTTAGGCCAATGCATTCTCTTATATATGCGAGGCGACCTATGGTCGACTCGCATATATAAGAGAATGCATTGGCACAGGGTATATGGGTTGATACAAAAATCGGACCTGGCACTCAAAGGGTTAAGAGCAGAAATTCCTTCCTGTCTCTCAATAGAACCATTATATATACAGCAATTGAACAATTGTATAAAACACAGTCACGGGTTAATTAATAAAACTTTTCATACAATAATGCCCTAAATAATTGACTCCTTAACCACAGCAGAATTATGGGTAATTTTTCAGGATTTAATCGGATATATGGCTTGATGGCATTCATCGGAAAGCTCTCACTGAGAGCTTTCCGATGAATGGCAACAAGCCATCTTTCCGACTAAATCCTGAAAAATTACCCATAATTCTGCTTTTGTTAAGGAGTCGATTATGTAGGGCATTACTGTATGGCAGAGTCATTAAGGGTCTCAGGATTGTAACCTGAATTACAAAAGGTAGTGGTACATCATCAACGCTAATTGACATATGACCACAAAAATAGTAAAACGAGCAACAAACAAGCAAACCGTAGCATCGAGCAACTTTTTTGAGATTTATGTGGTTACAAAGATCACAAGAGACAGCAGGTGCACGACATAGTGTAAAGCAAGAAATCAAACGAGTAAACCCGTGTCACATCAAGCCTCAAGCAATTGACCTCACAACCACATCAGGTGATTGTGGCTGTAAAACAGGCTGACTTTGGTTCACCTCGGTTCACTATAAATTAGTCAAGAATTACAGACTTATTACAGGTTTCAAGCAAGTCTGGATATAGTGTGTCTGACATTTGCAGAACTACAGTAATGCTCTAAGTAATCGACTTCTTAACCACAGCAGAATTATGGGTAACTTTTCAGGATATAGTCGGAAATATGGCTTACTGCCATTCATCGGAAAGCTCTTAGGGAGAGCTTTCCGATGAATGGCAACAAGCCATATTTCCGACTATATCCTGAAAAGTTACCCATAATTCTGCTGTGGTTAAGAAGTCGATTACTTAGAGCATTACTGTAGCTCCTCAGAGAGTGAATATAGTGACACTATATTCAGCAAGGCAGGCTGGTGTAACCAAATTTACCCTATGGGAACCTCATTCTGCTTAGGCCTCAACTGCTATGGGAGACCTAGGTTCAGAGTGAAGTTTCCCAATTGAAGTTGGTGATGTTCACCAATTAATCACCTCAATTATGCAATTTACTAAGTTATCTTCTGCAAATTAAGGGATATAGAAACTGAACAGAAGGGAAAAAGTAACTGAAAACATGTCAATTTGAGACTACATGTATAGTTACTTTCCAGAAGATGAGGCCAAAGAAGGATACTAGCATGCTGTGCAGGATAGCATCACTAAATTTACCCTCTGGGGAACATATATTCTGCAAATGTTTTACACACATTAAATCCAGGCACCCGCCCCTCCTACCCTAACCAATTCTTCATAAAACGACAAGAAATACCTCATATATCGGTTAAAACAGTATTATTATATCATCGTAAGAGAAATAATATATTAATTCTAGTAGGTTAATTAACCTGGTCCTGGAAAGTTCCTTAAAGTACTGTACAGTAATCGACTCCTTAACCACAGCAGAATTATGGGTAACTTTTCAGGATTTAGTCGGAAATATGGCTTGTTGCCATTCATCGGAAAGCTCTCACTGAGAGCTTTCTGATGAATGGCAACAAGCATTATTTCCGACTAAATCCGGAAAAGTTACCCATAATTCTGCTGTGGTTAAGGAGTCGATTACTTAGAGCATTACTGTATAATTTAAAAAATTTAGATTTTAATTCAGCATTTACCGCTGTCTAAACAAAATGCCCTTTTCTGGAGGTTGTGCCCCCTTGCTTTCAGTGCCCCTGGTAACCCTACTTAATTCTCACCAGTTCACATATTTCTATTTAATATTTATAGTTTTCTTTTTCCTCAATAGTTACTTGCTCTCAACGATTATTAAAAATAGACCAGGAATGGCGATTGGGGCACCCTTTTTGGAAATGAGTTTGTTTTTTCTAATTTCGACAACCGTAAGACACGAAATCCCGTTTGTAAGGTGACAATTTAATTACTACTGGTACATAGTACTACATACCTACAACATGTGAGCTCTCATTTCCAAATATAAATACATCCATTAAAGAACTAATTGAAACAATACCACAGTGCACAGTGTTTACTGTCCGAAGTGGAATTCACTTCAATAAACGGAACCTTCGCTTGGAATATTTCTAATCTATTTCTGTATGTCGTCATGAAAAAATTCCGGCTATTTCAGTATACTGACCTACAAAGTCGACAAGTAAACCTGTGCCACAAATACAAGATCAAAGAAACTAACGATGCTCCCAAATATTTCACATATATGTGTCCATTTGTTTCACAGAAGTGACACGCTGTTACGGCAAACCAGGTACATTTCAACACAACACACACCCTGCCCTGTTCTCCAACACTGTTTGATACACAACGCACATATTTTGACTTCAGAGTGAAAATAAAAGTCGATGTCATATATGTTCAACAGGATACTTTTAAATGCAACTAGAGGCCATTACAGTAATGCTCTAATTAATCGACTCCTTAACCATAGCAGAATTATGGGTAACTTTTCAGGATTTAGTCGGAAATATGGCTTGCTGCCATTCATCGGAAAGATCTCAGTGAGAGCTTTCCGATGAATGGCAACAAGCCATATTTCCGACTAAATCCTGAAAAGTTACCCATAATTCTGCTGTGGCTAAGGAGTTGATTAATTAGAGCATTACTGTAGTTCAGTTTTTAGTTTTAAAAAGGTGAAGTTTATATATTCAGGCCTCAAAATATGGTGCTGGACATTTACAGAATGAGGTTCCCAGAGGGTGAATTTAATGATGCTACCCCACACAGCAGGCTAGAAGTACTAAATTCTGCTTTAAGCCTTATCTTCTGGTAAGTATCTATACTCTTAACTTGACAATGATTTTAGTTACTTTTTCTTTTCTGTTCAGTTTCTTTATCCCCTAATATGCAGAAGATAAAATGCATGCTTCGAAATTAAAACGTAGAGCAATGTCGACACTGGTATATATCCACGGAATTCTTTTCGGCATGCAGTAGGTGTGTACTGCAACACTCCTACATTTCTAAGGTCTTATTAATGTAAAAATGTTGATAAAACTATAACCTGCGACTGGTATACAATATTATAGGCAACACAATCTATGTTATGTGTCATACAGGGGGTAGAGCAATTTTGCACCTGTTAAACTATAAAATATGACTATTAAAATTTATTTGTATCTTTATAAGTTCAAAATTATGAGAATTCGCCCCATTCACACCTACACTGATAACATACCTGACCTGGTAAGCTTATCTATGAAATCACTGCATGATCAAGATTACAATTCCTTCCTAACAAAAAGACAATCCATCTTATTCTGTCATTCAGAACTTCAAACTTGTGAAGGCCATAGCCACACAACAGAATCACATTGTATGATCTGAGTCAATGAAATCCTTAGAGGGGATAAGTACAAGTCACAGGGCCAAGCAGAAAGCAAATCAGGGCAAATTTAAATGCTGATAACAAGTCACATTCTGATATATGTATACATAAGTCTATATATATCTCTTGACAGCTAATTCCCTTGAGGGCTGTAAATTTATTTTATTTACAGCTTCTACGTGTTGCTCAAATTTGGCTGCATACCAGAGCCATCTTGACTGATTTAGTATAGGGTGGGGTATATTCTCACTGTTTGCTTATAATAAACTGTCTTGGTCCTCTATAGGACATCTCTGTTTGCACTCGCGTATACTCGATCGCACATAATTCTGAATGAGAAATTATAATGAGTTTTTTTTCAACCCGTAACTGGCCGAAATAAAGAGCTCATTTAAAGGATAGCGGAGCAGGGGAGCACGAAAGGTCTTCAGCCCAAGCCTTGAAATAGTGTGTCTATCATTTGCAGAATGAGGTCCCCAGAGGGTGAATTTAGTAATGCTACCCCATAATGCGGGATATCTGGGGACATCATTCTGCTTAGAACTCATATTCAGGGAAGTATTAACATTGTTTTTAGTTACTCTTTCCTTTCTATTCAGTTTCTGTATCCCCCAATTTGCAAAAGATAAAAAAGCATAATCGTGGTGACTAATGTGTGAATAGAACCAACTTCAACTTAGGGCCCTGCGAATCGGGTGTTTTCATTTCGAATCGAATCGAATCAGGCAAACGATTCGAAATCGAATCGAATCTCGAATCGAACCATTGTTACTGAGCCAATCTAGTTCAAATACATAGAACGTCGAAGAAACACCTGAAATTGCCTGGCGAAAACCGAATAGTGATCATCGATGTAGTGCAATATGCGCTTACAACAAATGTCTATGCATTTTCTGTGCCTAAGGAATCATTGAGTACAGATACAAAGAGCACACATGAATGGACAAGTGTACCGCGTGAAGCCTGTTTCATTTCGTTGAATAGCGCAGTATTTTTCACTACATATACACTTGCGATGATTGTGTTGTCTTTCGCTTGAAGTTGAACTGAGAGACTTAGAGGACAATGTTTACAAAAATACTCAGAACTTAGATTCAGACTCAAATCAAACCAAGATCTTAAATCTGGCATACATGTGTGTTATGAAATAATAGAATGTCCAATGATTCCCGGAACGACACTAGCACACAGCCTTGTATGACAATTTTGTTGTTCACTTATGTCTCTCTTATAGATTGGGTCAATTAGTTATATATCAGTTGCGAAATAATTAACTCTTGTGTCGATTAAGGTTATGCATTATAACCGAAAAGTTTGAAGATAAATTATATAACCGGCGTAGCAATTTCACAAGAGAACCACCATAACCGCAGAAGGTATAAGTATAAAAGAAGCGTAAAACTTTGAGATTTATATTGCTGTCGAAAAGACACACCAAAGTTGAAATTGATATAAATGTCAATCAGACATCCAATTATCAGTGATCAAGTGGTATCATGAATTCGTCTCTTTTGATTGGCTAGTGAACTGTGTACATGCATTGATCAACTGATTGATCCACTGTCGCAGCAGGTATTCTAGAAATATTTCGCATGTACTGTGACACGAGTTGTTAGTTTCTGAAACCATATTTCTTGCAAATGTTAGCTCGATCGAGTCTTGTTGATTTTTCTATAGGTACGTATGCACCTAAATACTCATGGGTAATTGGCAGTAACTGTAATGGCAGAGCAGTACTACCTGAAGGAATTTGTATGAAGCATCGGAATCCCCGTTTATATCCCAAAAAAAAAATCAAATAGTTTCCATGTACATTTTAGGTACGCGGTATATAGGCGTGGTCATATGGCACGATGCTGCTATGAGTGCTGTCATTTCAATAGCAGAAGTAATCAAGAAATTTAGGTTATCGAGAAATAACTTTAATGGCTAAATGTGTGCCAACCAATGTTTTTATAGTATGTTGTGGATTGACAGCTTATGATTAAATTGTTTGGCGATAACATTACATGTCCTGGCATCGGACATAACAGTGCGTGCGTACGTTTAAGTCTTTTACTACGTTATTATAGTGAAATTTCTTTTCTGGTAAGAGCATTGTGGTCTGTAGAAAGCAAGGAAATGCACCTGTCACCAAAGATTCGACGAACTCCGAATCATGGTAGCCGATTTCGAATCGAATCAGACGAAACGATTTCGAATCGCATCAAATCGAATCGATTCGCAGGGCCCTACTTCAACTGGGGAACTTCAATCTGATCCTAGGTCTCCCATAGCAGATGAGGCCTTAGCAGAATGAGGTTCCCAGAGGGTGAATTTGGTTACTCAAGCCTTATGTGCAGGATATAATCACTAAATTCACCTTCTGGTGACCTCATGCTGCAAATGACAGACACACTATTTCAAGGCTTGCTTCAACACTTTCTTTCAATTGATCCATGTACAATTACTTAATGAACACATCGGTTACAATGTGGTCATGGGAATTTGACCGCAAGTAAAAAATCAATTAACTACATGAACCTCTTCTGGAGTTGCTGAATTTTTATCTCGGTTAAAACCCATGAATCATTGAATATGCCGTTTATTACTTACATACTTAATGTACGTTTTAAGGTATAAAACAATAACATTTACATGTTTATGGAAAAACAGTTAATAATTTAAAATTTATATGGTTTAAGGGAAAAAACATAAAATGTATATGTATGGTCACAAAAATAACTAATTTTATGCAGAGGTTTTATATCTGGATGCGCTTAAATTCATTATTGAGCTTTTTTTTAGTCCTAAGGGATATCAACTGCAGTTCATTATGTGATTAACCCTTTCTATACTAAATTCTCATTGATGAGTAGTTCACTTTGGAAATTTTCAGGTATAAGATCAACAAATGCTTTCAGGTTGAACTTATTATCTGAACATTTCCCTCCAATGTAAAGAACTCCTTCTGCATTTTTATTATCTGTTGTCTGCCTGAAAACCTCTCCAGATGAATAATAGACTATTCCAAGCAGGAGACTCCAATTATTATAGAAAGAGATAAGGAACTCGGTCCACTGTGCACCATGGATGGATGTTCGCACTTTTGAATGCACGCAGACAAAATATGAATGTACCAACATATGGGCACAAACAACCATTATGTACCAATATCTGTGTCTCTGAAGTGACTATTTTTGAGTATGAACGTTTTATCTTAATGTCCTTTAATTTATTTTTTAAATGAAACTGGATAACAAAACTAACATTTTGATATAGGTTGCTTGAGGCTGGCCATATATAGATTATTAAACAGCTTGTTGTGACTAAATCTCATATTATCCATCTATTAATAATTCAGTGGAATTATATAGGCATTTCGATAAGATGAAAAGTTGTCGATGCACTTTACAGGCCATTGAACCCTCATATTGAGCCAGAGCTTAACACATTCAAATATGTGACCCGCCATATCAAATACAGTCGTAAGGCGGGATTTTTTTACCCTGTGCCAATGCATTCTCTTATATATGCGAGTCGACCATAGGTCGCCTCGCATATATAAGAGAATGCATTGGCCTAACACTTTTTTACAATTTTAATAATTTTTTCTTGTATTCTTTAACAATTTTATAATTTCACCTATACAGAGCCCCAGACAATAAACATGAGCAGACGACACTCTTCTATATGCTTCTATATATGTGTGGGGCTCCCTGCAGGGTAATCGATGTTTTTTTAATTTTATGTCCTAAAAATTGTAAGAAACATTTATTTTAATAAAATGATAAAAAATTGTTAGGCCAATGCATTCTCTTATATATGCGAGGCGACCTATGGTCGACTCGCATATATAAGAGAATGCATTGGCACAGGGTAAAACAATCCTGACTTACAACTGGATTTGATATGGCTGGTCACATATAATAATTGACATCTACCTCCCATACAGAATTTTTGTATGTTTAGGAACAGTGCACATGTGCACAAATGGTTATTTTGAACACCCATGGTGATAAGAGAAGATATGGTCTTTTATGATAATTACCCACAATAGCTTGGGGTCATCCTACAAATTCTAGTCGACTATACACCATGATGACTGGAAGGGTTTTCGTAATTCCGCAATTACAGTCGACATTTATAAGTAATATGCAAATCATGAAAAAAAAAACTTGAAGCTAAAAAAGGCAAACATAATTTTACTTGATCACTTTTCACATCAGTTGTGTTATTCAGGATTAATTGCATGTGGAAGCATGCTACGACATACATGGGCGAAGTCATTCTAAAAATGGTGGTATATAATGATCGAGAACAAAACACCTCCATTTCATGGTATAATCTTGAACATACTTCAGGATATTTTACAAATTCTTGGGTGGTAAACATCATATTGAATATCTAAGGATGTGATCCGATGTGATAATGAAACTATAAAGGGGCGAAGGTTAATACAAGGGAAACATCAAAACAGGTTTTATACCTCACATGATACTAAAATGTAATCGGAGTCCTTCGTAATTAGGAGGATGTTCAGGTGAAACGAATCTAAACAGCTGTGTATCCATTTCTTACCAGAATATATAATTGACATAATTCAGTACTTGTGAATGAAACCACAGAGCTTGTGACAAATGGTGTTGTTATCCTCCTCCCTATTTTCCACCCTTATGATTGGCCCATGTCATGTCACGTGCCGGGCGACAAATCACACTGTCGCCCGCTGAGCCGGGCGACATTGTTTTTGTCGCCCGCCTGATGTTATATTGCAAGAATATCTCCAAACACGCACTGCAGTAACTCATCTATTTCACATCACTATACGTACTAAAACATCATAGATCTTATATACCCAACGGATTTGCAATACACGCCAGTTGTGGTGTTTGCTAATTTGCATATATTTAGTGAACACTAATATTCAAACTTTTAAGTTGATACTTTTATCGGACAAGCGTTATTATTTACTTTTTACACCGAAACATCTCGGTGAATCAATTTGTTCATGTCGACATTATGATGCAAGATTGGAAGAGAGGATGCCTTGAGGTTGGTTGGTTATAAATGTTTGCTGGTAGACAACGTAATGCATACGTTTGTCGCGAATGAATGGTACTGTACGCTTATCCTCCGCAATGTCTGCAATGTGATCACAGAAGTATTTTATGTGAGGATCGCCATGAGCACTGACACATATGAATGTACATTAATGAAATTGACAACTTCCCAATAGCTTTTGGGGAAGACCGTTATGAAATGAACATCGCGAGTAAATTGCGCGCACAAGACGACATTGAATATGCCACATTGCAGAAGACGAGAACATACCTATATGGCTTATTGGTTTACATTGCATGGACCGATATTGACGATTTAATCACCAAATTGATCGTAAATAAACGGATTATCAAACGCTTAACAGCTTGACTATCGTTTATGGAACAGAAATGCTATGGGACGATAAGTTTTACTGAAAATATACATAATCGGGAAAGAAAGCTCACGTGACTCAGTGCAACATCGTGCGTGTGGATGGCAAGGATTTTATTTTGTGGTATAATTGGATAACAAAACAGTTGTTGCCCTTCTTCTCGGGAGACATTGAGATTTGTCACCCGCTCGAGAACGGATGACAAATCTCAATGTCTCCCGAGAAGAAGGGCAACAACTGTATATTGTCTAAGGTCAGAATTATGACTGCATGTCTTTTGGTTTTGATATGTCTGACATGCTTCACCGAGATATTATATAGAGAATATCTAATGAGTTGCAATGCTGTACAAAATTTATTATTAATATTATTATTATTATTTATTATTATTATTAATCAAATTTAGTGGAAGAGATTAATAAATTTTGTATAGAAATGCCACAAATTTGAGATCCATTTTATCACATAATCATGTTTTAATAAGGGAAAACGATCTCGAAATGGATGGGGTTAAAAAAAATAAAAAAATATTGATTTCTAAAGGGTCTACTTGTTCATCTGGAGAGGTACTCATGTTCCATGAGCAGCCGACAGACAAACCAAAGGATAATGTAAATGCAGAAAGGATTCTTATACATTGGTGGGAAATGCTATGGTTGTTTTGTGAACTTATTACCTCAACAATTCCTAAGGGAACAACTCATCTATGAGTATTTAATATTCACCCACCTGCCCCAATTTTCCAAAAAAGTTGGATGAGAATCTGGTGTTATTTATACATTGTATTGACCATTGCTATTGCATCAAATGACATTCTTGCCCACAAATAATTATAGCCAATAACAAATAATCTATAATAACATTCTCAGAAAAGAAGTCTTGATTACAAATGAGTTGACATCCAAATACATATAGTGCTATATACCAAGAGCAAGAAAACCAAGATCATAAATCCGCACAGCTAGTTCACCAAACAAGCCACACCACTTACAAGAATCTCAATGAAATCTAATGGTTGATTTTATTATAATTAATATATCAGCTTTTTATTCAGATGGATGAAAGAGGCTATATCACCTTCAGCTAATAAATCAGTTAATCACCGAATGATCAAGTTACAAACGAACCATGCCTATTGCATCAAATGTCATTCTTACCCTCAGAGAACTAATCAAACCACAAAATCCAGAATGTCATTCTCAGAACAGAAATCTTCATTACAAATGAGTCGAGGTTAAAATACGTAGTGTTAACAAGAAAAGAGAAATATTATATTTTGACTTAACCCTTTCAGTGCCAAGTCCGATTTTTGTATAAACCCATATTTCCTTGATCATTTTTCAAATTTATTATTATAATAATCCAAGAGCTCTTTCCATCAATGTATCACATTATTATAATCAATAAATTTGAAAAATGATCAAGGAAATATGGGTTGATACAAAAATCGGACTTGGCACTGAAAGGGTTAATATTGTACAGTTCACAGCACAAGTCCCACAACTTATAATTTACATATAAATACTGGAAATTCACTAAAATCTAATGGTTGATTTTATTATAAAGAATATATCACTTTTATATTCAGATGTACAGAAGAGGCTATATATAACCACCTTCAGCTAAAGTATGTTAATCACCAACTATGAAGTTACAAAACCAGCCATGCCTATTGCATCAAATGTCATCATACATCTTACCGTCAGAGAACTATCCAAACATCAGAATCCAGAATAACATAATCCGAACAAAAATCTCAATTACAAATGAGTCGATGTCCAAATACATAAAGCTAACACGCAAAGTGCAAGATCATAAACTGTCCAACACATCTCTCTCTCTAACGGGATACATGTCACGCATATTATGACCAATCATTGTCCACAACAATAGCTGGTGTCACATTGGTCACACGATGGCCATACATTACATGTCATAGATGGTCCGAGGTATTAACCTTTGATTTCTTTGTAAAATTAAATATAGTAAAATATAAAGTCAGTTTAATGTCATATTAATGATTGAGGTTTCTTTAATATGAGTTTGGTTATGATGTTGAGGGCAGATGTGGCTTTGAAGTTTATAAAATGTATCCATGTTGGTCACTGAGTGCAGGGGTATCAATATAGACAAGTTCCACAGGTCCCCGGAACAAAAATTGACCCCACCCCCAATACATGTAGTACTTAATCCTATAGGCCGGGCCAAGTTGGATACCTTTCTATAGGATTAAGTACTGTTGGGGGTGGGGTCAATTTTTGTTCTGGGAACCTGTGACAGGTTCCTGAATACTTTTGCTAACAAAATTCAAGCATCACTATTTAAATACCTCTCAAGGACCATGTCTGGATAGAGTGTTCTGAAATTTGCAGAATGAGGTCCCCAGTGGGTGAGTTTAATTATGCTACACCACACAGCGGGCTAGCATCACCAAATTTACCTTCTGGGTACCTCATTCTGCTTATAGCCCCATTTTTATGTGGCATGATATTCCACCAAATAGTTATTCTCTTTTAAGTTTGAACTGTATACCTCAAAAATGACATCACTCAATATTGAATAGCAACTGGAGTCATTTTCATTGAACTCTCTGGCAAAATTTTGGAGGCAAGGCCAAAACAAAATATTATTTGAGTACAAGAATGCACTGGCACAGTACCTTTGATGCCGCACCAGCACAACTCCTATCATTAAAGGGTAAAGAATAATATTATAACACTCATCTGTTTGGTGATGAATAAGTTCCTCAAGTTATTAAACATTTAGGAAAAGAAGCTCCAAATTTAGTGCCAATGTTATACGAGTCCCATGTGCAGACAAAACTGGAAGTATTTCTCCAGATCTGTATGGGCCAGGGAGGCTGGAAGGGCTGCAGCTCCACCCAACCGTTTTGAAAGCTCAAAGTTTTGGTAATTTTTGGGCAAATAAGAAATATTTTCGGTCAAATTCGGACAATTTTCCGGAAAATTGAATGGTACTTCAGGGGGAAATTGTGGCAAATTACAGTATTTTTAAATTTCTGTCCGAATTATTCTACAAAAATTGTGTTACAACCATGATCATATCATGTAAAAACAAGAGCACGCTGTCGGGGCATGGCATAATACGCCTGTTTCTGGAGTAGAGTTGGGCAAGGTTTAATTTGTTTGAAACCTTTGACTTAAGACAAAATAATAACAAAAATGAAACACAATAACTTCAAGTGTGGTATTTTTGACTGAAAAATTCACATTCCAAATATCAATCAGAAACCTCAAAATATAAACATTTTAAGTTGATATTAATATACCATGTTAAAAGTGAGAAATAACCACATCAACAATCATTAAAATCTAAGTCGAAAAAGGGCATAACTCAGTAAAAATCATGCGGACAAAACCCATGTTCGAACTTGATCTGTATTTTGGGGTGGTAAACTATTAGTATACCAAATTTGGTTCAGTTCATCGATTCAATCTAAAAATTGGCAAAAAGTCTCAGCCCCCCCACTAAAACTTTGGGCATCCATACGCTATGTATTTGTCACCTATACTAAATATCCTGATATCCTGACAGATCACCCATCCACCATCATGTCATGCCCATGGTTTATTACTGTCGATAAGGATAATACACCCATTTATGGTACTTAGTGGTGTGACCCAAACGTTGATCTGTTATTAGCAAATGTGACCTTAGAGGTCACTCGATACCCGGTCACAAGTCACGGAACTTATCTACAATTACCATCTAATCAGTACCATTGTTGGGGGTTACACAATGTATTGGTTAATGTTTGTTTGGTATAGGTACGAGGCTTGCCCAGAATGGCACTGCATGAGGACATAGAATGGGCTCTGTATACAAACACCTGGTAAGACCCAGGGGGACAGGTCAATAGGAAAGTAAATCTTACCTACATGACACACTATGACCTCTCCAGGTGCCAGGTAGTAGCAATCTCAAAGAGACATATCAAATAAATATTGACTTAAAAATGGTTTAGTCTAGCTCTTCCTGGAACAAGTTTTATACAATTTTTTGGGTAAAAAATAACATATGAATCGAAGACCCCTGTCAGGAAACGCTTCTTACAATTAATATTGATTTTATTTCAAATTTTCTGGTATAATACATTCAATCAAATTGGGACATTTTACGGCTCACGGAGAGCAGCAAGCAGGAGTAACTATCTCTATCTGAGAATGCGTGACAGTCTGTTCTAAAAATAGGAAAAATCAACTAATTGATTATCGCACTATATAAACAATATTGATATAACATCAGTATTAATTGATAGAAGTGTTTCCGGACAGGTGTCTTTGACTCATATTTATTATTTTATACCCCGGAAAGTATATAAAATGTATTTAGGAAGAGATCCATCTTTAAGTTTTAGGCTTTTTCGTATGTTGATATAAAAAATTATGTTTTGGTTTTTCAATTTGCCCATTGAAGTTTCCGAAAAATGGTCCAAAAAAAATCAGAAATTGCCAAAAGAAATTTCTGGAAAATGACCATAGTGTAGCAACTATCACCCCTATAATGTTCCTGGATCATAGATCTTTACATACATTTGAAGATTGCAATATGCATCTGAATGGAATTCACCATTCTCGACTAATATACTTATACTATATTGCAGCAATTTCAGATTATCAAAGCAGGACTGTTCACTTAAAACATTTAATTTTCCATCATAAATCCCTTATCAGCAATTTCAGATTTTCAAACCAGAACTGTCCATTTAAGAAATATAATGGATAATTTGCTATCATTTAATGTGATACCCTTATCAAAATAATCCGTGTTTATTTGAACACTTGAATTCTTCCCAACAAATTGTGTCCACTGCATCAGTCAGCACAGACAACAGTGCAACCTTGTGATAGGTACACAACACAATGTGACATAGTGCTCACCATTGGTGGAGGGTCTCCATGCCCACAAAAAATGAAAACCTGCACCATATATGTCTCTGTCTAAATTGGTGTTGGAATGATAAAATATATTTACAATATTTTTCAAACATTCCACATGAAAAAATAACTGAACCAAACTCGATCCAGGCTTTCTGAAATTCAAATTGCTGGGTGTCGATTGTGAATGAAAATGGTCAAATATATTTATAATAATAATTTAGATATATTATCACAATGCTATTTTCATGGGCAGCCAATTGACTACCAATTCAGGGACTTCTTCACAAGGTATCTATTTCAACGAAACTGGCAAATGGTATATAAAACACATTTTGACACACTTTAGACACTTTAGAAGCAGTGTGTCCTTTAAAAAATTTAATGGTTAATTTGCCATCATTTAATGCGATACCCTTATCAAAATAATCTGTGTTTATTTAACCAATTGAACTTCATTCTTCCCTACAAATTGTGTCCACTGCATTAGGCAAGACCGACAACAGTGCAACCTCGTGATAGGAACACAACACAAAGAGACATAGCGCTCACCATTGCCTCAATAGAAAGTTGTTTGAAGTATAGTCAGGTCAGGACCTTCAAATCGTGCAGGTATGTCAAGATAAACCTCAGGTGTACATAACGAACCCACAGGTGAGAAAAATGAAATAATTCTTTGAATACTTCTTATGATGAGGGTATTGTATGAATAGGTGAGATGTATCATTTTGAACAACTGTTAGGTAACCCACCGCTGCCTATACAAAGAGTAAACATTCACGGAGCAGATTCGGGGACCAACCTAGAGGGCGACTTGGGAGCAGGGCTGTAAATTCTGAGGGGGGGTGTAGGGGTGGGTGACACCCTCCAAAAAATACTCCAGATAGTGCTTCTGTCGGGCAGTTGTCGGCCAAATACATTGTAGCTTTGGTCATATGAAGATTATGTTGCAAATAAAGTTTCTTTATTATCAAATTTCTATAGAAACTTCTTCACATAGATTATATTTCTTTTTTAGTTTAGTTTCTCTATATCCCCAAATTGGCAGACAACACATTGCATAATCAAGGTTCCCAATGGGTGTACATCACAATATTCACAATTTGGGAACTTCAATCTGAGTCTCCCATAGCAGATGAGGCCACACAGAATGAGGTCCCTAGAGGGTGAATTTGGTGATGCTAGCCCACTATGCATGATAACATCACTAAATTCATGCTCTGGACAAACTTTTCCAAAATTTTCCAGGCTTGGAAGCAATATTTTAAATTTCCAAAACTTTTGAGGATTCCAGACTAACGTACGAACCCAGATCTATGGGAGGAGCTAGGGGAACTTCACAATTGTCTGTTGGTATATTAAAATTTACAGGGCGAGTTGTTGGCGGATACAGTGTCATATGAGGCGAAGTGACATTAATATCAACAAATTGAGTTTGATAGTTAATTTATGAGTCTTTAGAATTCCTCAAATATATCACATGCAGGTTTTGGTAATGGTACTATGTCTTTAAATTCGCAGAAAATGATTTCCGACAGATATCGCTTTTCTTGGCACCAAAATACACCGAAATTATCCCTGAGGTGGCAGAGTTCCAAGAAAAACAAGATGGCGTCAATCAAGGTGACCTAATAGGCTGATGTCTTGTTTTTACTCACGATGAGCTTTTCTTTGTCATCATGCAGGTTGAGGTTGTCATGAGGGAATTTCTCCTGGACCTGTTCCAGGTCAGCGACATTATCCGCTATGGCCGCCTCCTCATCACGCTCCTTCACCATCTACAGCGATAAAAATTTAAATAAAATGGTAATAACAGAGCAGATAAGTTAACCCTCGATCTCTATAATCAAGCCTTGAAATAGTGTGTCTGTTATTTGCAAAATGAGGTCCCCGGAGGGTGAATTTAGTGACGCAACCTCGCACAGTGGGCTCGCATCACTAAATTCACCCTCTGGGGACCTCATTCTGCTTAAGCCTCATCTTCTGGGAAGTATCTATAGTCTCAATTTAACATGCTTTTAGTTACTGTTTTCCTTCTGTTCAGTTGATATATCCCATAATTTACAGAAACTAAAATACATAATCGAGGTGACTAATGAGTGAACATCACCAACTTCAACTGGGAAACCATCAATCTGATCCTAGGTCTCCCATAGCAGTTGAGACCTCAGCAGAATGAGGTTCCCAGAGGGTGAATTTAGTGACACCATCCTGATTATATGTTATTAATTGGTTGTTTCCTTATTGGCTGAATTATGAGGCCTAGGATCAGATTGATGGTTTCCCAGTTGAAGTAGGTGATGTTCACCCATTAGTCACCTCGATTATGCATTTTACCTTCTGCAAATTAGGAGATATAGAAACTGAATAGAATGGAAAAAGTAACTAAAAACAATGTTAATTTGAGACTATAGATATTTCCCAGAAATGCCGCCTAAGAAGAATGAGGTCCCCAGAGGCCGAATGTGGTGATGCTACCTGCTGTGCAGGGTGGCATTACTATTAAAATTAACCCTCTGGGGACCTCATTATGCAAATGTCAGACCCACGATATCCAGACTTGCTCACATTGCATGCAAATAGGAAACTGAAATGTTAAAATAAATCTGTTTTACTTGTCTCCTACCGGGAGTTGAACAATTCAATAAGTTTGCTTATATAATAGGAAAGTTCAAAGGGTGTCAAACTTACTGCAGGGTCTTGGCAACTGGAGGTGTGGAGGGGGTACTTCATCATTCATAAAAAATTCAGCCAAAATTTTCAAAAGTTAGTAATTTCATGTCTGTCACAATATTAGTTGGAAATATCAGATGGAAACAGTTATTCAGATAGTTAGAATTTCCAACCAGTATCTAGTGCGAATTATGTTGTTTCCAACTATGGCAGTGGGAGAGGGGGTGTGTGGGGGGGTGGCACTGTAAATAATGTACCAACCTGAATAAGAACAAAATACATTTCTTGTGAATAAACCACAGTAAAGATGAATTGAGTAAAAAAGCTCAGAAACATGTAACTCTGTCACAACCATATATTATTTGAAGTGAGAAATCCTAGTTTAGAAACATCGCAATCCCAGCCCCTCTTGGTTAGCAGACTGAGAAAGCTTTGAATGAGGTATAAATTCCTCTACATAAAGCACAACCATAGGGATGGTCAGATCCCTACAAACACCTGCACATGTGCAGAAATTCCTCCACATTAAGCACAACCATACTGATGGTCAGATCCGGTCAGACACCTGCACATGTGCATAAATAACTTTGGAAGGAACTAACAGGAAGATGCAAAAGCTTGTAATTCCATCATAAAGGCCAGACAAATATTCCCTAAGGCTCAACAAATGTCCATCCCAGATGTCTGAGATATATACAGGTATAAGTGGCAACATGGGTGGTTTTGATGGACCAGGCAGTTATAAGAAAGCTAATTATCCTTCAAAGATATGCAGACAAATGATGAAGAGCTCTCTATGAAGGGAGGAGCACCGCGAGAGGAGAATAGAGGGAACAGGTGAGACAAGAAATCAATTAACAGGTATGTAGGATGAGGTGTGCTTTGTTTTTAAGAATGGATCTCATGACAGGTGTAACAATGAGTTTCTTTTATTTTAGGATGCTCAAATAATCCTGGACTGGGATGAGCCGACAGATTTATATCAATGTGAAGGTGCAACACATTGAAATGTAATCAGGTACAAATGTGATTTTTTTTTTGCTTTTCTGAGTATTTTCGTGATATGGTATGTGTCATAATAAACCTGTCAACTAATACTTCCTGCTTGTTAAGAAATGAAAGTGTCAATGATACTGTAGCTCAACTTGGGAAGGATTCAATTTTTTGCTGAGTAGAATAGAATAGAATGATAAAGAAGAAGGAAAGTCAAAAAGTTACAGTAAAGGGCTTGTATTGTGTAAATGAAATTATTTTCATTTCAAACATTTCTCCAATAAAAGTGGGCTGCAGGGTGTGCGGATGGATTTAAATTTGAAATCCAAGATGGCTGCTGGCAGCCATGTTTTATAACGGTGCAGAAATATTTGATGGCTTCCATCTAGAGGTCACCCTGAAGATCCATATAAAGTTTGGTGATGATTGGATGAACGTTGTGGCCTGTAGGGTGTGCCGAACAATTTAGTCATGCAAAGAGTAAAATCCAAGATTGCTGCTTTTTGAACGACTTACGGAAATAATCGACAAGTCAAGTTGAGCTAAAAAGTATTTTCTTCATCTAAATTTTTTTTTTTTTTTTAAGAGTCTAAAAATTGGCATATCCAGGTTATCACTATCAGAAAAGTCATACATTTGGCAAAATTCAACCATCGCTCAGATCCAGAAGTTGACCTGTGTTCACTACTGGTAAAACAAGTCTAAATTTTAAGCAAATCACAGCATCAAAATTCAAGTTATTATCTGGAAACCATAACAATAAATTCTAAATCCATAAAGAAACCTTGATAACTAGAAAAATTCATTCACCCAACTTAGGATCAAAACTTGAATTTTAAATCAGTCATTGAAGGAAAACGCAAATAATTATCAGATGCCCACACAGATGCAGAGACATCAGCTACCACCGAAACTTTGTTCAGGAGAAAAATATTATAAATCATCGGGGGGAGGGTGGATATTATAAAACATTGGGGGAAATATATATTGTAGAACAGATCTCACTACCTAACTATGACAAACAAATCTGCAGCAAGAAATATGACTTCCACAAAATACAGTAATGCCCTAATTAATCAACTCCTTAACCACAGCAGAATTATGGGTAACTTTTCAGGATTTAGTCGAAAATATGGCTTGTTGCCATTCATCGGAAAGCTCTCAGGTAGAGCTTTCCGATGAATGATAAAAAGCCATATTTCTGACTAAATCCTGAAATGTTACCCATAATTCTGCTGTGGTTAAGGAGTCGATTAATTAGGGCATTACTGTACTTTAGACTGAATCTAAAATTCCACAAAAAATTATACATGTACCTGATCATTCCGTTATGTTGTTTATAACCAATATATTCCCTTGGAATAAGAACATTTTTACACGGACATGCACTGTGAAACAAATCTATCATTCATCAGATTCAGCACAACATTTATTCTGCAGCTCGTGTTGATAGCATGTTCATGTGAATATTTGATGATGTACAATAAACATGCCAACACTGCACATTGATTTTTTTCAACTATCAACATAGATCTCTATCATTGAGCATTGATTGAAACGTGTGGGATCCTTTGATGTTGGGGTTTACCTGGCAGTACCACAATATTTCACATTGTGTCAAGCATGTCATGTATGGTTTTAACAAGAACGTAAAATTACATACATGTTGAACGTAGGCTACATGTAAATGAATCAACTGAAATTCAAAAATCAAAACTAGCGATATACGGGATTAACCCTTTCTATGCTAAATACTCATTGATGAGTAGTCATCCCTAAAAAATGTTCAGATTATATGTTCAACAAACGACCATGGAACTTATTATCTAAACATTTCCCACCAATGAATAGGAATTCTTCAGCACATGTATCATCATTTTAGCTGTCTGTCGTCTGCTTATGTTTCCTGAACTTCCCTTCAAACGAATAATATACTTTTATGAGTGAATGGGAGAATCAATTTAGTACATAAAGGGTTATTCTAAAAGTATGCAGTCATCAACAGGAAAGTTTAGCCTTTTTTTATACTTTTAGCCATGTATTTCATAAAGTATAATATCCATGACTGCAATGAAAAAAAAATCTTAATTATGATACCACACAATCTATTTGCTGAGCAGTTTTTTAGTGGTAGACAAAATTAAGACATGAACTGACAAATTTTATTGAACCAGTCAATTTAACAGGCTTATAGCCTGTCAGGCTGTAATCATGGCAATGGTTATTAATGAAGCACTTATAAAAGACTTGATTTCTCACATAACATAAAAGGCCACAAGGCCATACGTTGCCCGAATAAGGTGGCTTTATTTGACAAGTCGCTTTTTTTTTAGAAATGATCCACATACTAAATTTGAAAGCCATCAAATAATCATAACTTGAGTTATCATTCAGGATATTCAGGAAATACAAGCAAATAACCGATAATACAAGCACAGAATGAGTCCTATTCATTGGTGGGAAATGTTCAGATAATAAGTTCAACACTAAAATTCTTTTGTAAAGAAATGGTTAACCCTTTCAGTGCCAAGTCCAATTTTTGTATCAACCAATATTTCCTTGATCATTTTTCAAATTTATTGATTATAATATTGTGATACATGTGTATTGATGGAAATAGATTGATGGAAAGAGCTCTAAGAGCTCTTTCCATCAATGTGTCACAATATTATAATCAATAAATTTGAAAAATGATCAAGGAAATATTGGTTGATACAAAAATCGGACTTTAAATTGGCACTGAAAGGGTTAATGAAGAGCTTCTAAATTCAAAAAGTTCCCAGGTTTTGAAATGGAAGAATATGATCTCTACATGCGTAGCCAGAGTAGATTCATGATATGATCTATATAAAAATAGACGGACCTGGACCACTGAAAACATCATTAATAACCAATAATAATCCTTTTATGTCCATTACCAGAACAACAGAATGCAGAACAACACTACATATTTATATTGTGTAACTCACAGTGGATGACGAATATGAAAGCTTAAATCCACACCATCAGAACGCAAACGGACCAACTGGATTGACGGACTAATTCCCATGCTATTATTGTATACATTTGAAGAGGACATTTCACAGAGATGTCACCCAGCGACAGGGAAGCAATCAGACAACATATATCGTGGAAGGAAACAGATACTTTAGAGAATGGTTACACTAGATATTAGCAGTCAATTTTCCCATCAGTTCCTATATAACCCTTTGAGTCTGTCGTTATCATTTAATCTGATGGATAGGTTTGGTTTAATTTCATTGGATATTACTTCACTGCATGTAGAAACCACCGACCCCTGGTAAGCAACTGACAAATTTGCCCAGATACACGAATCAGGTTACACTCCTTTTCCGTGGATCTAAAATCTATAAATGTAAAGATGAGACCCACAAACTGACATATAGTTCAATAAAACTGAGCAATACTATCTCTTAAATGGTAAACAACTCCACATTTTCATTTTTTTTCTAATATTTAGATATGAAACATAAAAACCTATTCAAAATTAAAAAAAAATATAGAGACATAAATACAGATGGAGGGGCCATAATCAACAAATTTCAGTGTTTTTGGTAAAATATGTTCCCAGCTTGATATTTGAGGAGTTTGGTAGCATGAACGAGGAGAATATATAAGCCATTAATTATCCATAATCCGTGTAAGTGCCGCTCAATTTAAGTGCCCCTACTATTTATTTGGATTCGGGGGCAAAACATATTTGATTCGAGTTGAGGAACCCACCTATCAAAGCTCAGAGTTATTAGATATCGATTTTTGACATCTATTATTTTTCACCATTGAGACTTAGTGGTGGCCCAGCAAATGTCGATGAGCCAACAGTCTTGGACCAAATTGCGGATGAAGATGGATAACTCTAAAATCAAGAGGCTTTGTGTTGATAATAAGGCAAAATTTCGTCAAACAACATGTTGATAAATTGTATACTATAGTTGACAGTGGTTTGTATTATTTTTGGGCATTAATCAATAATGATAACTGAAGAAGCATTTCTAAAAAAATTTGTTGTTGTTGGAATCTGATTATATGGGGACCGTCAAATCAGATTGAGTACCTTTAACTCATCGATACACATTTCAGTCTATATTTAAAAAAAATTCTATAAAGCTACAGCAATTTAATTATTCTCTTTTCCCCTTCCATGATATTATGACTGAGAGAACGTTTTTGTGAGAAGTTGTACACAAACTGAACACCATGCATGGCAAAATTTGGTTTGTTTTGCAATTTCGGTGAAAATAGTTGTCTGCGGGTTCGTATTAAAACCAGTTAATTAAATTTGTGTCACCTAACAAAACAACATAACTTTCAAATAGATAGTAATTGGGATAGTCAATATTTATCACATTGCAAATATCCAACTTGGTACATGAACTTGCCAATTCCCAAAATAGGGCACCTTAAAACACCGGAAATGTCGTGACATTACCTCTACAGCATTATATTACATACATGTACATGTAATATGCAAAGCACTCCTTCATTATTCCCAGATAGAATCACATGTGTGTGGACGTATTGCAATATATTTTGTTCATGAACAAATCTGGTTCTGCGAGCCCAATCTCGCTTCCACAGAACTGTCAGAAATGTGTTCCAATACCGTAGTTATTAATCCTTTCAGTGCCAAGTCCGATTTTTGTATCAACCCTTATTTCCTTGATCATTTTTCAAATTTATTGATTATAATAATGTGATACATTGATGGAAAGAGCGTTTTATTAATAGAGCTCTTTCCATCAATGTATCACATTATTGTAATCAATAAATTTGAAAAATGATCAAGGAAATATGGGTTGATACAAAAATCGGACATGGCACTGAAAGGGTTAAAGTCAGCGATTGAGACTATATATTGATGAAAATCTGTTACATATCAGCTTTGACAGCATAAAACTAGTACAATTGTCAGTATAAAGCTTTATGCTTTGACCTTTTGTCATAAGAAAGATAACTGAGTGTTTATTGTCTTTGACAAGTAGCCATAACGATGAGATTAATAAGCCAATCAAAGAGTTTATTTGCCTGTTGCCTGTCAAAAAGCTGGGATCACAACAACCTCAATAGATATATAGGTACAATTTACAACAATAAAAAGAAAAGAACAAATGTTTGGTGTCACGTTCCCCCAACCCATCTTGTGTAATTCTAACTTGAGTATCTGACATGAGAAGGTATTAACCATTTCTGTGCTAAATGTATTCACCCACATAGTCATAAAACAGTTTATTATTTAGCTGGATGGGGTTTTCAGGAATCATGAGCAAACGACAGATAATTGAAGTTCAGAAGTGGTCATATTGGAGGAAATGTTCAGATGATAAGTTCAGCAAACGACCTACGGTAATGCCCTAAATAATCGACTCCTTAACCACAGCATAATTATGGGTAATTTTTCAGGATTTAGTCGGAAACAGAAGCATTTTACTTTAAAACATTCCGTGTGACAGTGAATGAGAGAGACACAGAACACATCAAATGACAAATTCCAAACTATAGGTGTGATTGTCTCAATGGGACTGGGACTATGGATACCCCCGTTGTTTTTAAAACACTAAGATGTTTTACATGTCAGTAAACATTAAGCTAAAATAATAAAATAACAGTTCCCATTGCAGGTGCACATCCCAAACCCCCAATCTTAAACCTATTGACAGAAAAAATGCAGGAATAAAAGACTCGGACAAAATTATGCATGTTGCGAAAAAAAAGTTGAGAAAGGGGAATAACTCCACAACAAAGTTGGACAGACATCATAATCGCAGGTGCAGATTCCCATGGTACTAAATAAAAAACATTGACCTAAAAATGTAGGAATAAAAGCTCGGACAAAATTCTGAAAAGTCAAAAAGGGGGGATAATCGTCATAATCACAGGTAGCCATGGTACTAAATATCTGTGCCAAGTTTTTTTAAAAATTGACCAAAAAATGTAGGAATAAAAGCTCGGACAAAATTATACACGTTGTGAAAATTTTCTAAGTCGAAAAAGGGGGGATAATTCCACCAAAAAAAAGTCGGACAAATATCATAATTGCAGGTTCACAGGTTCCCATGGTATTAAATATCTGTGCCAAGTTTTTTTAAAATGGACCTAAATATATAGGAATAAAAGCTTGGACAAAATTATGCATGTTGCGAAAATTTTCAAAGTAAAAAAACTCCACCAAAAAAAGTGTGACAGGCGTCACATTCGAAGATGCACAGGTTCCCATGGTGGTTGATGTCTGTGCCAAGTTTCACGTAAAATGATCAAAGAACGACTGAGAAAAACTTCGGACACCTTTGTGTCCACGGACGACGGATGGACGATGGATGGACAAGAGGATTCCAGTATACCCCCACCCCCCAACTTCGTTGCGGGAGGTTTAGTAATATGGTCTATTTAATACACTTTAAACTTTGAAAAAAACTATTATGAATTGATTCTGTTTTCTAGTGATTATTCACCTTCCTATTATCACCTTCTATGTTCGGCTCTTAAAGGTACTAAATCCGATCTGATGGTCTCCATATCATCAGATTCCAACAACAACAACATTTCTTGAAATGCCGCTACAGTTATCAGAATCAATTAATAGCCAAAAAATAATGCTAACCAGTCAAATATGGTATAAAATTGCCCAAAAGTTTTTATTTATCAACATTTTGTTCAACTAAATTTGGCCGGATTGTCAAATTTCTAACACCCAAAGCCACTTGATTTTAGAGTTTGTTTTATCCATCTTCATCTGCAATTTTGTCCATTTCAAAAATCATTATCTAATTACTCTGAGCTTTGATGAGTGGGTTTGACTCAAATCAACTATTTTTTACCCTCAAAGCCAAACAAATAGTAATTTGGGAGCGTTAATTCAGATTGTGCATCTTTAACTGAAAATTAATGAAATTAATATAAAAAGTCAACAAAAAAATTCAAGTTCAAAATCATCAAAAACACCAATTTCATCTGAGAAATCCCACCACTTGTACTTAACACACACCTGTGTACTGACTGTTATCTATTAATGATGCTATAAGGAGCAGAAACAGAAGCATTGGACTTTAAATTATTCCATGTGACAGATAATAGCCGGTGTCAACACAATGAATGATAGTAACTTCTTGTTCTAAGTGACACAACCACTTCATTTCAGAAACATTGAAAACAACATCTGTCCAGAATACATTAGCTTCATCAGTGTCACAATTACAACCCGGAATCATGGTGTGTGTGTGTGAAGTGTTTGACATTATCTTCAAGATGTTACTTTTAATAATCATCAATTTATCTAGCCTTTTGCATAAATTTGGTTACCTACATGTATCACTGAGAATTGTTAACCCTTTTGTGAAAACCCTGCCCCTATTCATGCATTCTCTTATATATGTGAGACTCACATATGTAAGAGAATACATTTGCCTAACAATATTTACCTTGACCTTATTTAAAAGCCAGAGCATTCTCACATATATGTGAGGCTCGCATATATAAGAGAATGCACTGGCACAGGATCTTTAATGCTGCTCAAGCGCAGCTCCTGTCATGAATGGGTTAAAATATTATGATACCCTTCCGTATCAAGGCTGACAGTATACAGAGGGTGCAGCTGGCCCTCTTACTTCCGCCACGGGATGGGGGTGTGGCAAAAGGAAGGGGAAAATTGGTCAGAAAATTTCCTTCCAGAATCCCCAGAATGGCTTGGTTTGGTTTGAACATATTTTATTTTCTAATACATACAATGATGTAATTATTGTAAAGGGAAATTGGAGGACAAGTGAGTTTGAACATTTAAAGTTCACTCCTTCACACTAAATTAGATTTGATCAGAATGATAGAGAAAGTGGATCTTTAACCAGACATCATGCAATTTTCAAGCATTATAAGCCTATCACTAGGGATGGCTGAGCAGTTCATTCCCGCCCCCCTTGCAGGAGGGACAATGGGGCGAAGGTGCCATTCTACCTGTGTTGATTGGTATAACTGTATCACTTCTTGGGCTGAATACTACATACCCCCAGTGGAATGCAATTGAACTATTACCTTCAGTAATGCCCTAAGTAAACGACTCCTTAACCACAGCAGAATTATGGGTAATTTTTCAGGATTTACGGTTGGAAATATGGCTTGTTACCATTCATCGAAAAGTTCTCACTGAGAGCTTTCCGATGAATGGCAACAAGCCATATTTCCGACTAAATCCTAAAAAATTACCCATAATACTGCTGTGGTTAAGGAGTCAATTATTTAGGGCATTACTGTATTAAGGCTAATGCATTATGCTATCTATAATCAATCAACTAAATCATCTCCTATAAATTCCTCCTAGTTTTTGTTGCATTGGACATCCCATGGGGCTGAAACGGATCTTCTTGGGGTTCCGGCACCTTTGTTATTCACTGGTCACAAATTAGGTTATAATTAAATTTACAATTTCTTTTCATGTTCTGTTGATACAGAGAAATTAATTCCAAATATGACTGTAAATGTCAGATTATTAATATATGCGATTCTGTACATTTTCATCATATTTATATTATATATTTAGCATATATTTTGATGTGCCCTTCAAAATTAGGTCGCCCCACTGCCCTTTCTTACTTTCGCATCCTGTCTGTCACTGCATGCCCATAACAGGCCAGTTATTTCAAGGTGTGCCTGACTAGAGATTTCATATGGGCTTCACCTTCATAACTGAGGTCACGATTGCACCGATTGCTTGACCAAAACAAGCACACCTATGCCATCCATTCTATAAATACCCTTTATTCCCACCATATTGAATCAGAGTTTCTTTTGTGAGTTCGGATTGTTCGGCTGATTAACTTAAAGCTATAAAATAAATTTATAGGGGTAGGTGTGTTCAAAAACTCATAAACTGATTGTCCAGTGGCATTAGTCTATCAGCGGAGGGCGTCATTGTTAATTTCATGCTACAGGTATTAGTTTTTCATTGTGCTTCCTTCAGTGATTTTTGAGCTCCGATAATTGTATTGAGAATTTCAACATGAGTAATTCCAGTCTTATTTTGTCATTGATCTTTGAAATCTGATTAGAAGTTTGATTTGATGGATTATTCAGTAGAGCAAACTCATGATGAGATCGAGTTCTTTTGAAAGGTCTTCGTCTATTTTTAAAGAAATATATGTATTTCTCATGGTACAGAAGGATTTGCTTGTGACCCGAGTTCAGGTCTCAAAAAAGAATGTTAATTTGAGACTATAGATTCTTCAAAGAATACTGCCTCAGCAGAATGAGGTCTCCAGAGGATGAATTTGGTGATGCTAGCCTGCTATGCATGGGTAGTATTACTAAATTCGCCCTCTGGGGACCTCCATCTGCAAATGTCAGACATACTATTTCAAGGCCTGCTTGGCGGCAATGTCACCTGCGACTCACAAGCGAATGGCAGAGTGATTTCTTCGTTTGTATTGACATTTTATAATAAAGAAACTTTCCAGAGAAAATGATGCCTAAGCAGAATAAGGTCTCCAGAGGGTGAATTTGGTGATGCTTGCCTGTTGCATTAAATTCACCCTCTGGGGACCTCATTCTGCAATTATCAGACACACTATTTCCAGGCTTGATCACATGATAAATTTATATTAAAAAATTGGTAATACAACATAGCACGTGCGATAAATAAGATTGTTGGTGGGCCGAGATACAAAATTCGGTGACAAAGTTCAAGTAAAGAGTCCAGTATCATGATAGCTGTCATGCGAGATTTGAGGGATTGTTATAGGAGCGATAAAACTGTGATTTAGAAGATGGTGTTTATTTTATGACTGGCCTGGAGACATTAGTAAGAAAACACCAAGGGTCTCAACTAATATGTGGCTATCCGGGTCAGGTAAGGTGAAGCGACAAATTAAATAAAGTGATTTCTTGTATACCCAGAGGATGTCCATATATTAGTGAAAACTCAACGAGTTCAACAACGCTAGATATTCACAATATAAAACAGGGATGGTGAAAGCACTGAAGGGCTAGTGGGGGCACATTCTTCAGAAGGGCAATTTCCCCAATGTAAATTATGATTTGGCATGTAACAAGCGTCAATTGAAAGCAAGGGGACCTGCAATCCCAGAATTCCACTTTCTCCGTTGTGTCCCAAACATGAAATTAGGTGTCAGCTTAGAGGGAGAAGTTACTCCTCTCTGCAGCAGCATGTATTAGAGTGACTTCCATGATGGCACAAGTGCCATATTGACAAATCCATAAACACACATGTCATTCTGTGTTTATTACACCCAATCCAAACTAGAATCCATTAATAAAAAAGCAGACTTTAAGGTTTATTCAGGAATTGTTTTGTCATGTGTGATGATGCTTTTAATTTATAGTTCCAGTTTCATGGTTCAGGCGAACTCTTAAATATTAGTCTATGTCACCCCATAGCAGATGAGGCCATGCAGAATGAGGTCCCCAGAGGGTGAATTTGGTGATGCTAACCCAATATGTGGGATAGCGTCACTAAATTCACCCTCTGAGGACCTCATTCTGCAAATGACAGGCACACTAAACTCAGGCTTGGTAATAAATTAAGTTATAATCCTTGGAAGATTGAAGAATAATAAACTTGACTCCATATTCTACCTTGAAACTTCATATTAATTTGAGTGTTTAATTTGGACTCAAGTACATTGATTGCATGGTTGAGATCAATAATATTTTTTGTATCAGTCTGATGTTTTGAATCGATGGAAAGTCAACTTATTTTGAGACACTGAACAGTGTATTTGTTTTTAATATGTTAGTCATGTGTAATTTGGCTTGGTCTGAGATTTCTCAGACCAGACCTTGTGAAGTTTTATTTAATAACTGCGTACAAACTGCACACCAAGGGTAAACAGATCTGACTCAAACACAATAACTGTACACCTATTTGGAGCTTGATGTGACTTTTATCAAATAATATACCCAATATTCAGTTTTATCTACATTTTATTCACAAAATAGCTAATTGTCTTGAAATCTGGATTTATAAAAAATTAAGTTGTTGTTTTAATTGTGGCCTGGAAAAGAGAGAGAGAGAGAGAGAGAGAGAGAGAGATCATCATTAACTTGTTTTCGCTATGTAATTTAGGGTAACTAAAAATAGTATTAAAAAGATATTCTGTGCATAAAAATCTCAGGGGTAATTTAAAAAAGTTTTTCATGATCGTAGATTCTCATACCATAACATGTTGTGATATATTAACCCTTCCATGACTCAGGCTTCTTGAAACTTTGCGAAAACCCTGTGCCAATGAATTCTCTTATATATGCAAGTCTCCCATAAGGAACCTTGAATATATAAGAGAATGCATTGGCCTAACAATATTTACCTTGACATTGTAAGCCAGTGCATTCTCTTATATATGCGAGGCTCCCTCTGGGAGACTCGCATATATAAGAAAATGCACTGGCAAAGGGTCTTTACTCTTTAATGCTGCACCAGCAGAACTCCCATCATGAAAGGGTTAACAGCGTACAAACTGCACAGCAAGCGTAAACATACCTGACACAAACACAAAGTGCAGGTATAGGACAATTTACTTACACTTTTGACTTTGTTTGCCACTTTGCACAAATCATCGAAGTCTGGATGAGAGGAGTCAACTCTCTCCAGCAAATCGCTCAGGTATTTGTCATAGTCGGGCACTCTCTGAACCTGTAAGGACAAACGTCGACCAATTAACAGTGCAATCAGAACTATTAAAACAGGCTCATTATTTACAGCCCTGTTAATTAGCGATGAAAAATAGTACTGCATGAATTTAAATACAAGTAAGGTACATAACAAAATAAGAATTTAACATGAAGAAATAATCAGATAACTGGCTGGGTGTGTAATAAACACATATAAACACATGTGTGTTACTTGCCAGCAATTTATGGCACTCTTTACTAGTCTTGCAAATTGCAGAAGGATATACAGTAATGCCCTAAATAATCCACTCCTTAACCACAGCAGTATTATGGGTAATTTTTCAGGATTTATTCGGAAATATGGCTTGTTGCCATTCATCGGAAAGCTCTGTGAGAGGTTTACGATGAATGGCAACATGCCATATTTCCGACTTATCCTGAAAAATTACCCATAATTCTGCTGTGGTTAAGGAGTCGATTATTCAGGGCATTATCGTAGCAGTTTTAACAAATATCTACCTGTAAGCTTAAAGATCTTGAAAGAAGTCTCATAATTAAACAAAATTCTCAGGAAATTTGTAAAATCCAAAAACCTGTGAACACAGACCAACTCTGGAAATAAATAACCAACATCTAGATACAAAATGTTCGTATAAATTGAGAACAATCACCGTTGGCTCTCATTTGGTCTCATTCATACAAAGAAGAAACGCCTTCAACTTTTTGAAGTGGTCTATCTTGTATGTGACATGTTTTGATCGATTTGACTGGTGAACGAATATTTCAATACATCATAACATGTTTACTGATTGAGGTCAGGCTGTGGCCTCAACGAGGCTAAATCCCAGCTCGAGGCAACGCTTTACCTGTTTTTTTCTTCAAAATTGTTATTTCACATATGACCGCCAACATGATTGATGAGCATAAAGGCATATAATTTGAAGGGTCATTTTTAAGTATATATGAAATTTAAATAAAGTGGCCTATAGTGAGGTTACTTCGATGTCTGTTTTATAAACAACCTACATTTAGGGTCAACGAATGATCAGAAAAAAGCAACATTCAAAGTCGATCCAAGTGTGTACTGGTTTTTGTGGGTTAATAGTATTGTACATGTGCTTATAATTTTATTTATACATCTTACTGAAGGAAACATTTCATGGCATTTCCAAATGTTCAGAATGTTCAAAAATGTTTCAAGTCATCAATACTGTTCACCCACCAAAAAGTGTGAATTTAAAAAAATTCCAAATTGAATTGGAAAAAAAAGTTTTAATTTCCAAAACATTTCAAGGCCTAGAAACTGTCAACTATAAAGATGAGCAAGCCTTGAAATAGCGTGTCTGTCATTTGCAGAATGAGGTCCCCAGAGGGTGAATTTAGTGATGCTACCCCTCGTAGTGGGCTAGCATCACTAAATTCACCCTCTGGGAACCTCATTCTGCTGAGTTGTAAGCAGAATGAGGTCCCCAGAGGGTGAATTTGGTGATGCTAGCCCACTATGCGGGGTAGCATCACTAAATTCACTCTCTGGGGACCTCATTCTGCAAATGACAGACACGCTATTTCAAGACTTGAAGCTGAGCAAAAACAGTATTATGCAAATTTAACTATAAATATAAAGTTGTAAGTATAATTCTCACCAAATTAATACATCAGGTACATCATAATAATAAAATCCATTGGAGAGAAGAAAAAAAGCGCAATAAGAATTAAACAATAACAATTCTAGAATGCGCTGCACTAGCAAAATATTCCAAACCCAACCCAACCATCATCAAACACTAATCTACACACAATGATGAGAAAATGGTGGGGGATAACTGGTAATGATTCATTTCAAAATGAAAGAGTATTCAAATTGAATAAAAATGAGGAAACTAATAAAAAGTGACCACTGCTGTGACCTCTATTGTATGGGTAGCGATTAACGCAATCAAGCGTTAGTGATAGATAGGGGTCCTGACCTCGGTTTATCCTCAAACTTCCCTATTGAAATGATTTACAAATGGTGACAGAGACCTCGCAAGTCAAAAGCTTATCACAAAGCGTGTGACAGTGGGCAGGGAATACTCGCTATAAATCTTCTGTTTAAAGATCAAATAGCCCTTAATGCTTGTGCCACAAATATTTAACTGGACAGGATGGCGATGGATCCCGTTAACCACTCCACCCAGTTATCATAATATAACAATAATTCAAGTACCACTCAATTATTTGAATTACTATAATCCTGCTTAATATTCTTCAAATCCGACATCGTTCTTTCTCACACTTTCTACATTAAAGACATATTATGGGCTTATTTCAGTGAATAAAACCAATAAGTTTAATAGTAACCAAACACTCTCTCCACTGGAAGAATGTAGCTATCAACTAAGATTATAAAAAATTTCAATCACATCGACTGACCATTTCAGAAAACAAAGTTTGAACTATGCACAAATGAAAATATTTACTACTTTATTCGGTCATAAATATTATGGCAATGATTCCGCTAACAATAGTCACTGTACATGTATGCAATTTGTTTATAACAAATGACACTGTTTTATGCAGTTTGATGTCACATTTAAGAAGGAAACAAACTTATTCTGGCATGATTCTTTGTTATTCCGTTCTGAATGGTTCACGTAGTTGAAGAAAACTTAAAATTCATTACTGAACTGTAGGACTGATAGTATAGGTACTGTTGAATTTCAAAGGGATAATTTATGAGTTATAATTAGGTGACATGCTTTGAGGGAAACAAATATTTCTAAAAACCAAATTGTATCGATCTATAGTTGAATTCTCTTGAAATCACAATTATTGAAAACTTATACTTTGGCCTTACAATATTTACAAAAACGTATCTGTTAATTCAAGTAAATTTGTTTTGGTAGGAAAAATTAGCTTTTTCCTTTCAAACTGCCAGGAAGTATCCTTTTAAATGTCAGATGCAGATGTTTTCCAGAAAATATACATGCCTGAGTTAAGTGTGCCTGTCATTTGCAGAATGATGTCACCAGAGGGGGAATTTAGTGAAGCTATCCCGCGTAGCAGGCTAGCATCACCAAATTCACCCTCTGGGGGACCTCATTCTACATGGCCTCATCTGCTATGGGAGACACAGACTCAGATTGAAGTTACCAAATGTTGAATTTAGTGATGTACACCCATTGGGAACCTCGATTTAATATGCAATGCAACGCCTGCCAATTTGGGGATATAGGGAAACTATAAACTAAAAAAGAAATAGAATCTGTGTGAAGAAGTTTTAGAAATTTGATAATAAAGAAATTTCCAGAGAAGATGAGGCCTATTTAATAGGCCTCATCTTCTAATAAGCAGAATGAGGTCACCAGAGGGTAAATATAGTGATGCTAGCCTGCTATCCATCACTAAATTCACCCTCTGGGGACCTCATTCTGCAAATGACAGGCACACTAAACTCAGGCTTGGATGCAGATGTTTCCCATAAATTAGACCATGCATTAATGCTTGTAATATTACTCCAGCACTATAATTTGAAAATGGAGCTCTTTAACCCTTTCTAATCTAAAGTACTCATTGATGAGTATTCCCTAAGGAAATGTTCAGATAAAAAGTTCAACAAATGACAATTTGTTGAACATATTATTTGAACATTTCACACCAATGAATATGAATCCTTCAGAACTTGTATTATCTTTTTGTTTGATTGTCATCTGCTAATTTATCCTGAACACCCCTCCAAATGAATAATAGAACATTCCAATGTATTCTCTTATAACTAAGTGGGAGATTGCATTCAGATTAGAAATGGTTAGTTAACACAATATATTTATTGGAACAAGTTGTCATAGCTAAGTTGATATTTAGCCATCTATGTACGACCATAGCTGGATAGGGGGGGGGGGGGGGGGGGGGGGGGGGGGGTTTGGTGGCAGATCATGATCATGTTAACCACTTCACCCAGTTATATATATAACAATAATTCAAGTGCCATTCAGACTTATCCCATATACTATTCTGCCATCTGACAGCAGTGAAACTTATCTTTCTCACACCTCCTTATATTATTGAGTGCTAAGATCAGATTCTCTTGGCAGGAATAACTGCAAACCTACAAATAGTATGGCTGTCGTTTGCAGAATGAGGTTCCCAGAAGGTGAATTTAGTGATGCTATCCCACACAGCGGGCTAGCATTGACAAATTCACCAACTGGGGACCTCATTCTGCTTAGCCCTAGTCTTCTGGGAAGTATCTATATCCTCAAATTAACATTGTTTTTAGTTACCTTTTCCCTTCTCTATATTCCCATCATATGCAGAAGATAAAATGCATAATCGAGGTGATGAATGGGTGAACATCACTAACTTCAACTGGGGAATTTCAATCTGATCATATGTCTCCCATACCACTTGAGGCCTAAACAGAATAAGGTCCCCAGAGGGCAAATTTGGTGATGCTAGCCAGCTGTGTGGGATAGTGTCACAAAATTCACCCTCCGGAGACCTCATTCTGCAAATTACAGACACACTATTTGCAGACTTGAATAACTGATACATTTAAGCCCCTCGACCTAGTTATGTCATAGCACTGTTTTCAAATATTTGCCTCCTATTCTAAAACACTTCAACCCCAAGAGAGGTTCACACATTAGTTTGACAAGTGACAGGTTGAAGTGATTGGAAGGAAAACCAACATGGCCCTCATCATACGCTTCAACCCTTTCAGTGCCAAGTCCGGTTTTTGTATCAACACATATTTCCTTGATCATTTTTCAAATTTATTGATTATAATAATGTGATACATTGATGGAAAGAGCTGTAAGAGCTCTTTCCATCAATGTATCACATTATTATAATCAATAAATTTGAAAAATGATCAAGGAAATATGGGTTGATACAAAAATCGGACTTGGCACTGAAAGGGTTAAGAATATGTCAAGATGCCATCAGGGTTCAACAGAACTGAGCCAAGATACATGAGACATTCTCATAGCTACCTATGATCTTAAATACTCAAATTTCAAGTGTTCTATGTAGATGCTTCATGTGGACAAACACCATTCTCAGTAGTGTATGTAATGTATGTAATGTAAGTAATGAAATATGCAGTGCCAGCTAGTGGAACCAGAGCAGGGGGTAACTGCCCTTCATGCACTCCATTAAAGGTACTCAATCCGATCAGACACTCCTAAATTACTATTTCTTTGGCTTCGGGGGTAAAAAATATTTGATTCAAGTCGAGGAACCCACCCACCAAAGCTCATAGTGGTCAGATATAGATTTTTTAAGTTTGTTATTTCTCGAGATGTATAATAATATGTGGCCCAGAAACACACGGTCAAACAGAGGGTCTCAGACAATATTGTGGATGAGGATGGATAACTCTATTGACATGGTGAGATTTTCTTGTGTATATGGTACTAGAAATACTTGAATATAAGTCAATATATGCTTAATAGACTGCGATGTAATTACTCATCACAGTCTAAGTGACATTATAACTTCAAGTGTTAGCAGCCAATGACATTTAGTACAAGACGTTAACTTGCATCGCATTATCTCAATGAATACTAAACATTACGTTTTACGCACAATTGCAATTACAACACACAATTGCATTCCATATTTGGGAAAGAGTTGTTTATGATGCTCGACAAGGATTATTAACTGGCAGGAAATGTTTGATGTCTCCCTCAGGCTATAAACTTGAGGCCGGTGCATAGAAAAAATATTACAGGGTGTAAATAGTAAATTAAGAAACGAAAGCCATCAAAGCTGTTAATTATCCAAGAAAATTAAAAGATTCCGCAAATAAATTTGTGAGAATGTGTGTAAGGCATTTAAAGGACCCTAATTGTAATAATAATGATGAGAGAATTATGAATGAAAATCACATACATAAACACATATAAATGTAGAATACCTGAAATATTGGGAATAAATCCATAAACTGATACATGTAGAAGTATACTGCCTGCCTTGCACATTGTAAACACAGTAGTGGAAACACGATGCATACAAAGGGGGGGTAACTGTTACAAGTGAATTGGGAACAATGTTACACAATAGGCACAGCCAGGGACCTGTTAATTGGGGGTTACTAATTACCAAGGTTTTACCTGGTCATACAGGTAAATCAATAAGATAGAAAAACACCTGTGAAAAAATACCTCTATTTAGCTATTGTTCTCTGTGAGAGTTTGGAGTTGTTCATACAGATTAGGTTCTATGATTGCTTTCATGTTTGTTTTTCCATACAATTACATGTATAATAAAAGATTTTATTATATGCTTCCCCATTAAATAGTGAAAAATTGCCACAATGTCAATATAGTATTCATTGTCCAGACCGACAGTAAAGATATTATTTTGTTATTCAAAAATGATATCTTCACTGTCGCTTACTTCCGGTAAAATCAGCTGAACTGTAGCTTGCTGAATGACGCCATGACATCATCACTTGAAAGCAGATTGCTACTTAATTATCAGCTGGTCCGTTCTGTGTATTGTTTAATTTCTTGTGCTATTATAAGTGAAAATGCTGCATAATTTAGCAACTCTAAGCATTAAATATAATAATTATCGACATTCATCGGAAAGCTCTCCCCCAGAACTTTCCGATGAATGGCAACAAGCCATATTTCCAACTAAATCCTGAAAAGTTACCCATAATTCTGCTGTGGTTAAGGAGTCCATTACTAAGGGAATTACTGTATAGAAAGGGATAATAAAAACATTCATGGAAAATTCCTAGGATTTAACTTTTTTTGTTTGTTAATAACATGGGGAGTGATACACCTTCCAAGTAAACTTATAAATCATGCAAATGTATCTTTTAAAGGCTCACTTAATTTTCGAGTCACCTATTATTTTTTTTATAGTGACTTGATACACGGTTTTAATAACAACAATCTATGCCATTAATTAACCATTTCAGTGCCAGGGGCCGATCTCATTGGCCCTAATTTACGCTCTGTAAAATCGGCCCTAAAAAAAAATTAAAAAATATAAAACATTTTTATTTATTTTTTATTTTAAAAAAATTATTAAAATTGTAAAAAATTGTAAAAAATAATAACAAATGATGAAAAATTGTTAGGCCAATGCATTCTCTTATATATACGAGGCGACCTATGGTCGACTCGCATATATAAGAGAATGCATTGGCACAGGGTATATGGGTTGATACAAAAATCGGACCTGGCACTCAAAGGGTTAAGATACTATAATTCATCACCATTTGAAACGTCTGTGTCTCAGAAGATGCCCATAGAGAAACAGAAAACAGCTGAAATCATAGAAAGATTCCGCCCGTTTTAGCTCCTAGAATGCAACAGAATTCAATCTATTTAAAAGATGTATTTTCAATGGAGAAAACATTACACTTTTTACTACAATCTAAATGACAAAAATATGTCGGTAACTCAACAAAAACAACATGTTCACAGTTTATTACACCGGATAAGTTGATAATATTACAATGTTTTGGAGCTTCCTCTTTCAAATGGTATATAATATATATGGCATATATTTTATATATGTGATCTGGGGGTTTGAAAATTAAGTGGGCCTTTAATTGGCACTACATTCTAACTATACCTTCACCTCGCAAACAATGCAAGATTACAAGAATGCTGGTTATACACGATACAGGAATTAAACTCAGATTTGTTATAGCGATAGAGAAAATTTGATCAGACTTTTTGTACATAAACAACAAAATTAGACAAATCTCCCAGATTGGATTAAACTTTCGTCAATCATGGCACAGATAACTGGAAACATGCACCTTTTGCGTCATTTGTTTGAAGGGAGAATAACCACTGGGCCGCTAAAATGTCCAGTGCAAACAGATTAAATAAGAAATCAACGTAGCTGTTTAAGGTAGATGCTAAGGTGAGATTTTGGTTGTTTAAACGACCTGTTCCATATTTGTTTGAGAATTGTTTAGCAAATAAATTTATTGCAATAATAGTGTGAAAATAACTCGGAGCCAATTTTTTAGTCTGCGAAAGTTCGAGTCAATGATTGAGACGATTGAAACATGTGCCAAACAACAGTACAAGACCTACAATTATCTGGCAAGGCTGCAACAAGCCATTTAACATGGACTGTGTACATCAAGTCTGAGTTTAGTGTGCCTGTCATTTGCAGAATGAGGTCCACAGAGAGTGAACTTAGTGATGCTAGCCCACATAGCAGGCTAGCATCACCAAACTCACCCTCTGGAGACCTCATTCTGCATGGCCTCATCTGCTATGGGAGACATAGATTCAATTGAAGTCGCCAAATGGTGAATATTGTGATGTGAAACCACAGGGAACCTCGATTATGCAATTTGTCGTCTGCCAATTTGGGGATATAGAAAAACTAAACTAAAAAAGAAATGGAAGAAGTTTCTATAGAAATTTTAAAATAAAGAAACTTTCCAGAGAAGATGAGGCCTATATAAGCAGAACGAGTCCCCAGAGGGTGAATTTAGTGATGCTAGCCCGCTGTGCGAGATAGCATCACTAAATTCACCCTCTGGGGACCTCATGCATTCTGCAAATGACACTATACATGCTATAATCAGGCTTCGTGTGAATGAAGTGAGGGCAGCTGATCATACTACAGGTATTTGCCAACCTGACATTGGGTGGCACACACTGGTGTGGGATACCTGGTTGTTTATTTGAGTCGATTTTTAAATATTATTGTTTATTGGACTATTGATGGTTCTCATGTGGTTGAAATTTGTATTTGTGCAATCCTAGGTATTAATATGTTCACTTAATAAAGGCTGGTTGACTGTTTATATACATGTAGCTATCATGTTAAACCTTTTAAACTTTTCTTTGGACAACATGCATTCTCTTATAAGCCTTGAAATTGTGTATCTGACAGAGGGTGAATTTAGTGACACTACATCATTACCCGATATATATGACACTTTAACCACAGCAGAATTATGGGAAAATTTTCAGGATTTAATGGGAAATATATATGGCTTGTTGATTCCAATGTATACTTTTCAAACTGAATGGGTGTATCTGGCCATTGCTTCAGCTACTGAGAGTATTAAATTTTTCAATACAGCATTTGACACTGCACACTTCTTTTCAAGAAGTGAAATATGTAGATGACAATTTCAATAGCAAGAATAACACCTTTAACAAAAACATAACCATCTAAAATGAAGAGACATTTTCATAATAGGAAAACATAGTGTAAATGGGTGGGGTATGAATCTATCAAACACGATGCTTTAATCTCGTACAAAAGGCTAATTATTACGAGCCTCATCCTTCTATGCTAGTAACCAAATGACCGACAGAAAAGAATATATTCTTCAAATACCGGATAGGGCACGGCAGTGAAATGTCAACATGGCCGCATGTATACGAATAACTCAAGATAATGAACCAAGGTGTTCAAATATTCATCGGGCATATACGGTATATAGGCTATATGCCTGTCAGTTGGACAATTTAGTCAGACTTGCTCAGCACAATTTTTGCCAGGGTGTAGTAGTTAATTGACAGTGAATCTGGTGTTACACAAACCAGGCATATTAAAGCTAATTCATAAGAGCACACTATATATTCAGAAATAATTCATAAATGCGGAAAGGACAAAATTTAACCCTTTTTTACCCAGTCATAAAAATATGGTCAACCTTATAATAGTCATTTGTTGAACTTATTATCTGAACATTTCCTTAGGGAACTACTCGTCATTGAGTATTTAATTAAAAAAAAGGGGTTAAGCACTTCTGCACATCAGGGTCATATTAGGCTATCATTTCAGTGTGATTATAGGTTTCTTGGAGTTTATCGTCGTTTCAGCCATCAGGCCATATCACAACATTAATTGTCAGATTTACAGGTAGAGGAAATATCATGCAGGTTGTTAATTTTACTGGGAAATCACCCTACGTACTGCAAATAGAAACCACCGACCCCTGGAAGCCTGCAAAAAGTGTGTCTGTCATTTGCAGGATGAGGTCCCCAGTGGGTTAATTTAGTGATGCAATCCCGCACGGCAGGCTAGTATCACCAAATTCACCATCTGGAGACCTTTTTCTGCTTATTTAGGCTTCATCTTTTGGGAAGTATCTATAGTCTCAAATTAACATTGTTTTTAGATACCTTTTCCCTTCTGGGAAGTTTCTATATCCCCTAGTTTGCAGAAGATAAAATGCATAATCAAGGTGACGAACTTCAACTGCGAAACTTCAAACTGCAGAAATGATCCTAGGTCTTCCAATATAGCAGTTCAGGCCTAAAGCAGAATGAGGTTCCCAGAGAGTTAGTTTGGTGATACTAGCCTGCTATGTGGGATAGCATCACTAAATTCACCCTTTGGGAACCTCTTTCTGCAAATAACAGGCACACTATTTGCAGACTTGGATCCTTGGAAAGCACCTGACAAATTTTCCCAGATACATGACTCAGATTACCCTCCCTTAGATCACAAATCCGCAATCATCGGGATACGAAAGTGTTCAGTGCCTTTCAGATTTTATAGAGCCAGCTTAAGTGTCAGTGCTGGATGGCTTATGACAGGCTAATACACAATGCACCTTACCAACTGAGCCACTGGGGTGGATAAAGTTTGCTCTTAGGACATTGTAACAATTCTGCTTTTGATGATATTGAAGAATTTCCTTGCCATTTAATATGCCAATATACTGTAATGCTCTAATTAATCAACTTCTTAACCACAGCAGAGTTACCCATAATTCTGCTGTGGTTAAGAAGTCGATTACTTAGAGCATTACTGTATATAAAATTACTAGAATTACATCCCATCCCGATACGATTTTATTTGGAAAATCTTGATGTAAACTTTTTTCTCATGCTTTAACCATCAAATTATTTTTTGGTGACCCATTAATCAGTCTATTTTAATCAAAAATCAATCTGAAATCAACTTGTATTATTAACCTCTTCGCTGCTATGACGTCCGTATCTATTACGGACGTAAAAGTGCACGCCGTGTGCTATATGATCCGTAGATACTACGGACCTACTTCAGCACACTAGAAGTAGGCCATTATACATAACTGGAACTCAGAGATTAGTGCATCGGAATAACTGTATCTCGACGTTTCAAACAGTGTATGATGTTCCACGATTGTGAACAATAATAGCCTTTCAGCTGAGTCACTTTTAAGGTTCTTTTGACATTCCCGCTATATTTTCCCATTGGAAAATGCCAATAACGTCAACAGCCCAGCACATGACGTCATAACGTCATTTAGCAGCGAAGAGGTTAAAGATAGGATACTGCTTCAATATCTGGAACTGACCATGATCCTTTATATTAGGAGAATAAAATATAAAAAAGAAAATTCTCCCTCCTGCCCCATTTTTTTTATTTAAATTTGGATATAAATCCAGCAATTTATTTATATTGGCTTTATCATCTATAAAGCATGATAACTCCTACTTATAGGCCCCACTATACCACCCACCTCCCCCTGGTGATGGGGAAGATTAATTGGCAGTCCTTGGTTTATGTAAGTAGGCTTACTTACACTTTATATACTAAATACTCATTGATGAGTAGGTATCCCAAGGAAATAATGTTCAGATAATAAATTTAATGACCATCGTTTGTTGAACTTATTATCTGAACTTTTCCCACCAATGAATAGGATTCCTTCTGCACTTTCTATTGTATGTTGTCTGCAGATATTTCTTGAACATCCCTCCAGATGAATAATAGACCATTCCAAGGTATACTTTAATGACTGAGTGGGAAAATCCATTTAGTTAAATAGGGTTAGTATAAACTTACTCTCTCATGTGCCTTCCTATACTTATCCATTCAATACTTATCCAAAATTAACGTCCCTTTAACAACTTCAGAAATTATTATGACCAAGAAGAACATTACTTGCTAGCAAAAGTATCCCAAACAGTGACTCACTGATAAAGCTCTGTTCAGTGAAGGGAGCTGATTTAAATTGCAAAGGAGAAGTATGAAGGCAAGTCTGCGTTTAGTGTGCCTGTCATTTGCAGAATGAGGTCCCCAGAGGGTGAATTTAGTGATGCTCTCCCGCATAGCGGCCTAGCATCACCAAATTCACCCTCTGGGGACCTCATTCTGCTTAGGCCTCATCTTCTCTGCAAAGTTTCTTTATTATAAAATTTCTATACAAACTTCTGCACATAGATCAGCGCATAGATTCTATTAATTTTTTAGTTTCTCTATATCCCCAAATTGGGGGAAGACACATTGCATAATCAAGGTTCCCAATGGGTGTACATCACAATATTCACCATTTGGGAACTTCAATCTGAGTCTATGTCTCCCATAGCAGATGGGGCCATGCAGAATGAGGTCCCCAGAGGGTGAATTTAGTGATGCTAGCCCACTATGCGGGATAGCGTCACTAAATTCACCCTCTGGGGACCTCATTCTGCAAATGACAGGCACACTAAATTCAGGCTTGTATGAAGGCTATAATGCTCTCACAACCTTATTATTAAATCTAAATTACTAGAGATTTTATTCTGCATTTCAACAATTTCACGACTAATTAGGTAATTATGTAATATGAAAACCATTATAATAGTTATATCCTGCGAAAAACCATGGAACATTGCCACAAACCAAAGGGCATGTTGACAGTTCATACATCAAAGTAAAGATCCGTACTCATTATCCAATTTTGGTTTTGAGCATCTGAGCGATCAGGCCCATGCTTTGACCCTTTGCATTTGGTGAGTTTAAGATGTTTTTTGGGTAACCACCCAAATTCATCATGACAGATAGTAATCTGACAAGCAAACCTTTAATATTACATACCATTTAAGCGACTTCGTGGTTGGTCAGACCACAAATATGTAAGTGGCAAGCCTTGAAATAACTGGCCTAGCTGTCATGCAAGGTCATTGACAGGTTGGAACCTACTGAAATGTTGTTGCGCTGTAAATTTAGAAGAGGGAAAAGAAAAAGAAAAGGTTTTATTTGTTCCAGTTTAGTTGGCTGAGGTCTCAGGTATCATGTGCGGTGGCTGATTATTTCATTGTGCGAAATGAAAAGAGACTGAAATGAAGGACTGAACAGTTTCAGACAATCGGCTGTTTGTTTCAATTGTGGAACATATGGAATGCCAATAAGAAGGTCCTCAACAAACATTACTGCAATGTTAAGGTATGATAATTTAACGCTTTGAGTGCCAGGTCCGATTTTTGTATCAACCCATATACCCTGTGCCAATGCATTCTCTTATATATGCGAGTCGACCATAGGTCGCCTCGCATATATAAGAGAATGCATTGGCCTACCTTTTTTTTTTTTTTACAATTTTTTACAATTTTAATAATTTATTCTTATATTCTTTAACAGACTTATTTTGTAGGTTTAGGGCCGATGAGATCGCCCCCTAGCACTCAAAGGGTTAAGCCACATAGCAATCCTTGTATCAGTATAGAGTGGACATGGGAAAAAGAAATGATAAGCGTCCACATATGGATGCCCACATTCACAATTTTTATTTGGAGATATGTAATTCTTAAACTTGTCGTAATTTAATCACTGCATCTATTTCGCAAACAAAATGCTGTTGTGACCTATCCTAATGAAGTCGATGACCAATCACAGAAATGCCAAAAAAGCAGCCATAATATATGGGAAGTTGGTATCATTTAAGATTAATCTCGGGATCTGAAGTCATATGAGAATATAGGAATGTACAATGTTAGGCTTTATTATGCTAATGGCCATTGAATTCATCAATGACTCAGTTTTGTGGTATACAGGAATGTGTTAAGTTTCTTTGAAGAATAATGACACTTTCTATCACATTAGGTATTAATTGTGACATTTTGTTGACAGGTGGGTATGAACTGACAGGCTGAAAATTGTAATGAGCCTGTCGTAGGTTAGACTAGCTAAATTATTTCAAAGCTTGGTCAGGCCTTTTTTTTTAATAATAACTTGGCCCGACCCCAAAATTTTGATATTGAGAACAAAATTAAAATACTCCATGTATAGTAATGCCCTAAATAATCGACTCTTCAACCACAGCAGAATTTGAGGTAATTTTCCAGGATTTAGTCAGAAAAATGGCTTGTTGCCATTCATCAGAAAGCTCTCAGACTAAATCCTGAAAAATTACCCATAATTCTGTTGTGGTTAAGGAATCGATTATTTATGGCATTACTTTAAGGCCTACCTTAGTGAAGCAATTAAAGAAATTTGGTGCTTTCAGCACCAAAGCCTCTCTGTGAATGATTCGAGATGAACAACTCAATAAGTCCTTGATATGCATTTTAAAACAGTTCCTGAATATATACAGTTACTTATTCACACTTCAAAGAATTCCATATGATCCATGAACCACTCATCTAGAAAAATAGTCCTCTAAAAACACCACGACTTAAAGTCCAAATGCACGATATAATAACAAGCATGTATGGTAGGGTACAGGTCTGTAATTTCCAATGAATATGAGTATATGGAACAACTAGTCTATTAAGATATGTCCTCCCATAGATTATTTTCACATTTCAAGATAAATTTTCACATGAAGAGCGCTTAGCCATCTATTATCCGATATAGAATTTCTTTTTTTGAGAAAAAAAAGTTATCCAAGTTATAAATGCATTTATATCTAATGATGAGGACATTTATGTAAATATATTGTCACTCCACAGCAAATATATTTCATTAGAAAAGACAAGAATAATAATAATATATAAGAGTCATTAAAATGCTGTTTTCGCCAGCTGTCTCTTGACGCAATCAGGGACCAAGTCTGCCAGTCATTAGCACAATAGTGGCCATTTATACTAAACAACTGCCGCATACAAACAAACGTGTTTACAGGTAAACACCACAAAACACCGTAGGGATTAAACATCACAAATGGAGCGACAGCTAGAACAAGAAAGTCTGCTCCAGTGCAGGAAGGGGGGATAATCGTCATTTACCCAAAATGCATGTCTCATAGCATGGTGTGCACTTTTGATCTGCAATTTTTTACTGATCCATTCAGACCCACTTCCCCTTTTCTCCATGCTGTTATCGGAGGAATTCCAGCTATTGGGGTATTGACTGTATGTTTTGGCCACTTTTGTGAATGCAAGCCGGAAGTTATTCAAGGTTTTCTTCTTCAAATAGTTAAATGCACATACAATTCTATTTTGACCTCATGTGATTGGTGTTTTTGTTGTATAGGGATATCTATATGAGAGGATTATACCATGGAAATATCCTCATATACAGTAATACCATAAATAATCGACTCCTTAACCACAGCAGAATTATGGGTAATTTTTCAGGATTTAGTCGAAAATATGGCTTGTTGCCATTCATCAGAAGGCTAGTATCACCTCATTCTGTTTAAGTCTCATCTTCTGGGAAGTATCTATAGTCTCAAATTAAAAGTAATCGACTCCTTAACCCTTTGAGTGCCAGGGGCTGATCTCATCGGCCCTAAACCTACAAAATAAGTCTGTTAAAGAATATAAGAATAAATTATTAAAATTGTAAAAAATTGTAAAAAAAAAAAAAAAATGTTAGGCCAATGCATTCTCTTATATATAGGTCGCCTCGCATATATAAGAGAATGCATTGGCACAGGGTATATGGGTTGATACAAAAATCGACCTGGCACTCAAAGGGTTAAACACAGCAGAATTATGGGTAACTCTTCAGGATTTAGTCAGAAATATGGCGTGTTGCCGTTCATCGGAAAGCTCTCCCCGAGCATTACTGTATTTAGCAAGGTTTCGATCAACTGGCTTCAAACTTCAGGCACTATCAGCTACTAATGGTGAAATGATGGATGTGATCACCAGATGTTCTCACATATCAATAAAGATGGATTATATTTATCTGTTCACAAAAAGTGTTGGTGGTAGATATAAAAGTGACTGATACTTGAAATTAGAAGTACAGTAATGCCCTAAATAATTGACTCCTTAACCACAGCAGAATTATGGGTAATTTTTCAGAATTTAGTCGGAATTATGGCTTGTTGCCATTCATTGGAAAGCTCTCAGTGAGAGCTTTCCGATGAATGGCAACAATCATATTTATTAAGTAATTAAGACTAAAAAAATGCCACTCAACTCATAATTAATCATGGGGTTAACTCTGTTTCGAAAAATCAGATAAAACCCTGAAAATCTTGAAATAAAAAAAAACCTCCACTCTGCTGAATTGTAAATAACCCAAAGCACTGAAAAACCTTTAGTACTACAGTACCTTCTTACAAGGTCAATAAGTTTCCATAAAATGGAGAAGAGTTGAAATCAAGCTGTGGCACATGAGCAGGTAATCATTATATTTCGGTGATAAATCATGTCTCTGTCAAGGGAGACAATGAGGAGGAGATAGACTCGGTGAGGCATGGAGACATCAAGGCTGGGTCACAAGTTGTTTGAGGACGATTTTCATTCATTCGATTTTTATGAGGAAATCGTAATTGTCATTTCCGTAACATGTTGTCCCTTTTAATAGATCAGTATATTCTTAATGCTCATTCACAAGCCTGGAAATAGTGTGTCTGACATAGTACAAGGTAGCATCACTAAATTCACTACACCCTCTGGGGACTCCATTCTGCTAATGTCAGACACACTATTTCCAGGCATGCTCATTCATTGCACTGATTCAAGATCATTTCAATTGACACCATGTGGCGTCAATATAAATTATAAAAACTCAAATCATCATTAACCCTTCATGAAGGGAGTGGTGCATGCTGGTGTAGCATTAAATATCCTGTGCCAGTGTATTCTCTTAAATAGGCAGGTCTCCCTTTGGGAGCCTCGCATATACAAGAGAATGCACTGGCTTACAAGGTCAAAGTAAATATTGTTAGGCCAATGTATTCTCTTATATATGCGAGGCTCCCTAAGGGAGACTCACATATATAAGAGAATCCATTGACACATGGTTTTTCGCCAAATTTCAGGAAACTCCAGTCATAGAATATATAAGAGAATACATTGTTGTATATATAAGATAATGCACTGGCACAGGATCTTTAATGCTGTACCAGTGGAGCACCCATCATGAATGGGTTAACATATCTCAATTGAAAATGTTGACGAGAGCCAGGTCAAATTCCATATCATCTTCTACAAAGACAACGCCAGACTTGAGTAGACCAACTGATCGACAACCTCTGGGAGTTGGTCCAGTGTGCAAAAACCTTTAAAATTTGAAGAAAAGAGATCTATATATATAAAAGGTACTCAATCTGATCAGATGCTCCTAAATTACTATTTCTTTGGCTTCGGGGGTAAACAAAATTTGATTCGAGTTGAGGAACCTACCCATCAAAGCTCAGAGTGATCAGATATTGATTTTTGAAGTTTGTTATTTCTCGAGATGTGTACTGATAATTTGCCCAGAAACATGCGGTCAATCGAACAAATTGAGGATGAAGATGGATAACTCTAAAATCAAGTGGTAATAATAACCGCTTGATCTTAAGAGTTATCCATCTTCATCTGCAATTTTGACCGAGACCATCATTTTGATGGCATGTTTCTGGGCCACAAACAATAGAAATAACAAACTTCAAAAATTGATATCTGATCACTCTGAGCGTTGATGGGTAGGTTCCTCGACTCGAATCAAATATTTTTTACCCCAGAAGCCAAAGAAATAGTCATTTAGGAGCGTCTGATCGGATTGAGTACCTATAAGAAAGGGATTTATCCTCAACATATATAACATCTATTGAAAAATGGTTTCAGAGATTCCATGTGTCAGCTGAACCAACGATGAACAAAATTATATAAGAAATTGTGCTGAATCACCAGGAACATTAGAGTAAAGCAGTGATAAACATGGAAGTTATTGTGTATATTCTGTGACATAAGTAAAGCATTCGATAAAGTCTGGCACCGTGGCCTCTTGAACAAACTGACAAAAATTGGTATAAGAGGAAACTTGTATAACTTGATGAAATCGTATCTAGAATGTAGACAACAGCAGGTTGTCATAGACAGCACACACTCGGAACTACAAGATGTAACAGCAGGTGTGCCGCAAGGCTCCGTACTAGGCCCACTTCTGTTTTTAATTTATATTAATGATATAACCGAAAATATACGGTGCAACATTCGTCTATTTGCTGATGACACTTCTCTATTTCTTACTATCGAAGACCCACCATGGTCGCAAAACTAATCAACGATGACCTCGAAACTCTCATGTGTTGGGCATCAGAATGGCTTGTAAAATTCAATCCCCTGAAAACGGAAGCTCTCTTAATCTCCAGGAAAGAAACACCAGTATATCATCCACAACTGACCATGGGAACCACGACAATTGTTGGGGTTGACAGCCATAAACATCTGGGACTTACTTTCGACAACATGGGATCATGGGGTATCCACATCAGATCTATGCTTGACAAAGCATGGAGTCGAGTAAATTTAGTACGTAAACACAGATACAGGCTAAGCAGAGTAACGCTTGAATAAATACATTATACATTTATCCGACCAATACTGGAATATGCCTCCCCTGTTTGGGATAACTGCCCTGATTATCTTAGTGATGACATTGAAAAGGTTCAGTATGAAATGGCCCGAATAGTAACAGGTGCAACCATCAGTATGAGTAACGCGCGTCTTTTATCAGAAACTGGCTGGGAACTCCTCTCCTCACGTCGTAGAAAACACAAACTATGCCAATTTTTTTAAATGATACGCGGAACTGCCCCATCAATCTTAAGAAACTATGTACGACCAATCCAGGCAAATAATTCCAGATATAACTTCAGATTTGAACATATAAGATTCCCCTCGAATATTAACTATGACCACCTGAGTGGTGACCTGACAGATAATCATGTAAAATATTTCCCCTTCTGTTTATGTGGGGAACTTGAGACAACTTACCACTATCTCTTTGAATGTACTTTCTATCAAGAGCCCAAAAGAGAACTATACGACTCCCTACCCAATGTTGCCCTATCTGAAAACACTCTATTGCGGGGATCAAGGGAGCTTAGCCTTCGCGAAAATAAACAAATATTTAATGCAGTTCAGACCTATATCATGAGAACAAAAAGATTTCCATGATTCTATCACCTGTACGGACAATGAATTGCTTTTGATTCTGGTCGAGTTAAGCGACCGTGTGATATTATTCCCAGCTATACATGTCTAATTACTTACTGACCAATGCAACATATTAATAACTGCGCTTGACCCCCCCCCCCCCCCCCCCCCCCCCCCCTCCCATGGCGCCTGACACACAAATAATAGTACAGACGAGCATCATTATTATTATTATTACGCAAAAACTCAACTCAATTATTGAACACTCCTCAACACTACCCCCTCTCCCAGCATCTCATCCCCTTTACCTCTATCTCTCTCTCTCTCTCTCTCGTCCTCTCTATTTCTTTCTCCTTCACAATATATCTCATTGCTTCTCACGACAACAACATTATACTATAATTATGATAGCTTCATTCCTTCCCGTCTGACCCCCTCTACACTTAATGAAGAGCGGGCGCGTAACAAAAGGGGAGCAAACTTAATAAAAGCCCTTGGGCTTGTTGTTTAATCCCCTTTCCAATCATCCCATTATATATATAGAGGATTTCACATGAGTTTCTATTTTATACGGAATTTATCAACCGAGTTCACTAAATTCGATTTGAGCCGAGGTTCAAATAGAATTTAGAGGACGAGGTTGATAATTACGTATAAAATAGGACGAGTGTGAGATACCTTTTATCACATGATCAAATAAACCCGAAGCAACGCGAAATATTCATCGAAAACAACAATCATAAACTACAGCGATCGCAAGTTATTTGAAGAACGCCGTGACGTCATCGCACGCGCTGATATTAAACGTGTCTATTACCGATAATTATGAAACTGCTTTTATGGCCAAATTATGTGATAAATATTATTCTGTCTTATAATGTAAAATATTTGTCAATGTTTAAATATGTTATTATTGATTGGAATAAAATATGTTTACATCAAGTTATTGTTCTAGTTTTTCTTTCATGATATTACAACTCATTACAGACAGTCTGGCTTCTAGTTTTTAAGGATTTTCACTATTTTGATAAATGGAGGGATTTCCTACAGTTGTATAACCAATATTGGTACATGTACATGTCCTTATATATTTTGATCACCATGGATGAGAGGGTGATGAACCTAAATTTTACTTAGCTTCATTCCTTAATTTTTGTTGGGTTGTGAAGTGTCTTCGTTGTGAAATATTGAGGCAAGTTAGACAAAGCTGGTTAATAGTAGACCAGGCAGCTAGACCAGGCTTCTTCAAAATAGAAAACCTGATTGGTCCCAAAAAGAGATCTGAAGTGTGTAATGATTCTCCAAACAACTTTCATGGAAATGAAATAATAAATAGTTATTCCAGACTCTGTACACAGAGAATTATATACTGTATCTGTTCCTTTGTCAAATGGATATTAAGCCTTTCATGATGGGAGCTGTTCTAGTGCAGCATTAAAGATACTGTGCCAGTACATTCTCTTATATATGGATAGGAAGCCTCGCATATATAGGAGAATGCACTGGCTTACAAGGTTGAGGTAAATATTGTTAGGCCGATGTATTCTCTTATATATGCGAGGTTCCCTATGGGAGACTCACATATATAAGAGAATGCATTGGCACAGGGTTTTCGCAAAATTTCAGGAAGCTCCAGTCATGGAAGGGTTAAATAAGCCTGCCGTTCAATATCGGCAATATATTAAAATGAAAGATGAATGAAAAAATAACATGCATTGAAGAACATAAAATTCTGGCTCGACATGTTTGCTCGTGTCCTTGTAAGGTCAAGGACCAGTGATTGGTCATTTCATGCCAATGTCACAGCATTCAATTAAGAGGTCCTTTGTTAAACGCAACATGCAAATAAAATCGCTGAGTAGGCAGGAATAGGAGTGCTTTTATTGCATGAAACTGACATGAAAACAAGCCTGAAAATAGTGTGTCTGTCATTTGCAGAATGAGGTCCCCAGATGGTGAATTAGTGGTTCTATCCCGCATAGTAGGCTAGCATCAACAAATTCACCCTCTGGGGACCTCATTCTGATTAGGCCTCATCTTCTGGGAAGTATCTATAGTCTCAAATTAACATTGTTTTAGTTACTTTTTCCCTTCTGTTCAGTTTCTATATCCCATAATTTGCAGAAGATAAAATGCATAATCCAGGGCTAATGGGTGAACATGCAATCTGATCATACCCTAGGTCTCCCATAGCAGTTGAGGCGTATAAGCAGAATGTGGTTCCCAGAGGGTAAATTTGGTATGCTAGCCCACCGTGTGGGTTAGCATCACTAAATTCACCCTCTAAGGACCTCATTCTGCAAATGACAGACACACTATCTGCAGATTTTGAATGAAAATCGGCAGCCGAGTCATTTGAGTGCTGTCGCCAAATAATGACGGCTTATGTTTGTTTACACTATGAAAATCAAACACGGGATTACTAGGTAAACTACACACATTTGTTGATCTAGTAAATCGTAGGAAAGAAATCTTATTCTTACATTTCTAAAAATATGTTCCACAATGAGAAGATCATTTGCAATCATTTGACCTTCGAGTTAACTGTATTGAGTGGAGGTATTGGAATTAACATTGATCCATCAATAATCATTATCACCACGTTTCACTTTACTATCATAGCTTCTGGGTATAAAGTGACTTGACCGAGAAAACTCTAAATACAGGGTAGATCATGCCATGAATCTCTACTCTGGTTAACGACCGTAGAGATCATATTCCACCAGTACAAAACCTTGGAACTTTTTAAAGTTTTGACAGGGAACCTTATAAAGTCGAACAAATAATGTGGGGAATATATTTCTCAGTTATTACATGTTCCTTAATAATGTACTTCACTTTTGGTGAAGGTCCCAAATTGAACTTTCACAATTTAAATAAATTTATGAACGATTTTGCTTTGAGTCGCGCTTACAATTATGGAATTTCTCCTGGTTAATTAATTCATAGTTTTTTACGATATCGGCTCACAAAATATGGCTCGGTGAGAGCTTTCCTATGAATGGCAACAAGCCATATTTCTGACTAAATCCTGAAAAGTTACCCATAATTCTGCTGTGGTTAAGGAGTCAATTATTTAGAGCATTACTGTAGCTTAATTCTGGGTAAATGTCCTGACCGAGAAAACTATAAATACAGAGGAAAGATAAATGATTAAGTCTCAGATTTAGCACTCTATCTATTGTATTCTAATTGTTACTTCATCCCAGAGACACCGATTAATGGCAGAAGGGGGCAGAAAGTGTACTTCATAAAATGGCGAAAAACCCCAAATTATCAACTGAAAAACAACTTTTATATTACACTGAAATATATTCATTTGAATAGTTTAACCCTTCCATGACTGTAAATTTCTGAAATTTTGAGAAAACCCTGTACCAATGCATTCTCTGATATATAAGAGTCTCCCATAGGGAACCTCGCATATATAAGAGATGCATTGGCCAACCAATATTTGAGCATGCCACTTGAATGAACACATCGCTGTTGACATAATGCTTCACAAGGGAGAACTCAAAATTTAATAACACCGGTACACAATTCTAGGTTAAACAGTTCAAAAACTCCCTATGGGAGACTCGCATATATAAGAGAATGCACTGTCACAGGGTCTTTATGCTGCATCAGTGAAGCTCACGTCATGAAAGGGTTAAATAAGATTAATCCTTGCTAGTGCTTTTTTGTTACACAATTTTATCTTTTTGGCATTAATGTTTTTACTCCAGATTAAAAATGAGCAACTGAGCCACTCCCTCATAATATAGAGAGATCTCGCATCAAGTCTGGCTGCACCGATCAATGCCGTGTCAAAAGTCTAAAAGCAGATAAAAGTTTTAAAAAATCACACCGAAAACTCCTAATGACAACATGTACCGATTGGTCGTGATTGACATTAGGTGAAAGAGACAACAATCTTGATTGCACTTGAAATTAACGAGACTGTAGAATGTTAGCCATGAATAAACATAAATAATAAGGTCATAGGTCACAGTTCGCAGCATGTCACTTGATGCAAATCATGCTCCTTATTAAGGAATTGAAGTGAATGCACTGAGTTCACTCTCAGCTTTCGATGATGAACACAATGGGAATCGGTATAATATCACACTCGGTAAACTTTCTCGCTGAGATGAAAGTTGATGTTTGGGTCTACAACATTGGACACAAGGGTGTTATAAATTCGTAAAATAACTATGAAAGTTGGGTGTATTGTTTAAAATCATTGATAAGTGAATTGTGTGAGAGTGCATGGTACCACCATGTTAAGAATGAATAATCTACTAAAACAGTCTAGATTTTCAATATTCTTTATAAATTTTAAGCTTAGCAGAATTTAACCTACAGATACAAGCTTTTCTCTTCCAGTATTTAACTCGTTAACCCTCTCTTTATGGTACTGAATAGATCAATGTTTACCTCTTCGCTGCTATGACATCCGTAACTATTACGGACATAAAACAAATGCACGCCATGTGCTACGGACCTACTTCAGCACACTAGCAGTAGGCTATTAATACATAACCAGTGTATATATGCATGATGTTCCAGGGTTGTGAACGGTAATAGCTTTTCAACTGAGTCCGGTTTATGTTTCTTGTGATATTCCTGTTATATTTTCCCACTGGAAAATGGCAATAACGTCAACAACCCAGCACATGATATCATAACGTCATTTAGCAGCGAAGAGGTTAAAGACTGCCAGATGTTCCAGGTTACATTTGTGATAATTGCCTCCAACTGGAATATTATATATCTCTAAAGAAATTTCATGACATCACAGATATAGTGCACTATGGCCATTTAGCCAATCCCTCAGCACACAACACCAAAAGTGGTCATAGCAAAATAGTGCTTGTCAAAAGTTTATAATTTTACAGGATCAATACCAGCATATAGAGTTATAGACTTATATAATTTGGAAGTCTTGGCTGTTCAAACATTAATAACAAAAGACTAATTGATGTGTTGGATAATAGGTTTGTCAAGTGAGTTGATATGTAGCATGACGTTACCACAAAGAACTTTCAATACTCACTTGGTTGAAGTGGGTTGAGTGTCCAACAACACATATGCACCATAACAAGAGATATGAGGCAATGACCCAGTTACATGTAAGTATCAGGGGACCTCAACTTTTGTCCAAGGGATTCACTCAACTTCTTTGACCCTTTCTATACTAAATACTCATTGACGAGTAGTTCCCTTAGGAAATGTTCAGATAATAAGATACGGTCGTTTGTTGAACCTATATCAGTACATTTCCCAACAATGAATATGAATCATTCTACTTTTGTATTATTAGTTTTTGTCCTTCGTCTGTTTTTATTATATGAACACCCATCCAAATGAATAATAGACCATTCCAATGTATACTTTTATAACTGAATGGGAGAATCCACTCAGAATAGAAAGGGATAATAATATAATTTCATATATATTATGACTATTCTCTGCTGAATGATTCAGAATGTAATTATTCATCACAGTAAATCATTTACAGATTAAAAATTTATTAAACTTGTTCCCAAAATTCTTAACAAAAAACAATACATGTTTAGCCATATGATCCAAATTTACATATTTCATGGAAAATTTGACATCCCTTGATCCTTAGCATAATTAATAGTTTCAGCTCTACAAAATCCAGAGATCCTGGAACTCAGTTTTGTGAAGTTCAAAATTATATGTTCAGTAATGCCCTAAATAATCGACTCCTTAACCACAGCAGAATTATGGGTAATTTTTCAGGATTTAGTTGGAAATATGGCTTGATGCCATTCATCGGAAAGCTCTCAAGGAGTCGATTATTTAGGGCATTACTGTAAACATGTTAGTTCATTTCATCTGTTTAACCCTTTTAGTGCCAAGTCAAATTTTTGTATCAACCCATATTTCCTTGATCATTTTTCAAATTTATTAATTATAATAATGTGATACATTGATGGAAAGAGCTCTTATATCGGACTTGGCACTGAAAGGGTTAACAGTTTGAAACATTCGCCTCATCTACGAAACTGATCTTGACTGAGTAACATGGACTGATAAGTTATTCATGCAGTAACACAAATAATTCACCCATGTGTTTTGTTTCCTCTTTTTAATAGTTTTAAGAAAGTCCCATTACCATGTGACCTGAATAATTGTGGTCACATTCTGAAATAAACTCGACTAATCCGTGACAATATTTGTTACATCTTAGGATGTACAGCTGTCGTTAAAATTCAATCTCTCAATCTCACATCCTAGTGAAGGCCCATGAATTACCTCTAGCTGGGGATGATTTTGTTCAGGGTAGGAAATACCTTGTCAATTTGCATGTTATCATGAACATTGACATATTCAATAAAAATTGAACAGCTGCAACATGTAGATCATGTCACGAATCTCTACGGTTAATGCCCGATTAATGCCCATAGAGATCGTACTCCACCAGTACAACACCTTGGAACTTTTTGATGTTATAACCTGTTATGACAGTGAACTTTATAACATTGAGCTAACAAGGCAGGGAATGTACAGTAATGCCCTAAATAATCGATTACTGTATTTCTTTGTTAATACTTGTTTCTCAATAATATACATCACATTAGGGGCTGGTCCCAGCTTGAGATTGCATACTTTTCTGTGACTTTTGTGAGCCGATATTTCAATAAACATTGAATTAATTATCCAGGAGAAATGCCATAATTGTAAGCGACGCAAAGCAAAATCGCTCACAAAATCACTAAAAACATGGAATTTCGAGTTGGGACCTTCAGTACTTCACCTTAATCCAGTGAAGTACTTTATTAAAGAACAGGTAATAACTAAGAAATATATTCCCTGTGCAACATTTTCGACTTTATAAGGTTGCCTGTCTAAACTTCGAAAAGTTCCAAGATTTTGTAATGGTGAATATTATCTCTACTGACATTAACAGATTGAGGGGTTATTGGTCAAGTTTGGGCCAATATCAGGTGATGATAGGTACAGTAATGCCCTAAATAATGGACTCGTTAACCACAGCAGAATTATGGGTAATTTTTCAGGATTTAGTCGGAAATATGGCTTAATTGTTGCCATTCATTGGAAAGCTCTCATATTTCTGACTAAATCCTGAAAAATTACCCATAATTCTGCTGTGGTTAAGGAGTCGATTATTTAGGGCATTACTGTAACTCAAAGCAAAATTGTAATATCTAATTAATAAGGACATAAATATAGATAGCCCTTCAATAACTGGACACTCACTGATGATAATAGAATACCAATTGGTTCCCATTCATTCATTTGAATGATGTTCAGATAAGATAAGATCAACAAGCTGTAATTTTATTATCTTAACATCCCTACAAATAAATGAATGGTAATCAATAATAGAGCCTTTCTCTGATGTCATAGTCCTGCTTTGGTGCATACAAATAAGATAAAAGAATACATAGTGTGTCTGTCATTTGCAGAATTAGGTCCCCAGAGGGTGCATTTAGTGATGCTAGCCTGCTGTGCGGGCAGCCTCACTAAATTCACCCTCTGTGAACTTCATTCTGCAAATGACAGACATACTACACTGCATTTCAAGGCTTGAGTCAAACAAGTATTGTCTGTTGCAGAGAGAACTCTGCAAGGCTGGATTCAGACCGGAGAACGTTAACGTTCCACAACACACTAGCACATATTTTAATGTTTAATAGATAGCACATAGACCTGAATGCATCTACCTGAATAATAGTGTCTATTCATCATACCTCCACGGTCTGTTGATGCCCAACGAGCAACGATTCAACACCGTAATATCATTAAAATTAAAAGTAGACCATCGCAATATCTATATGTCTCTTCATCCAGGGACAGTATAAACTGTAGCATGAAACCACTTGAATGAGCTGTGATCCAACGCTAACTATTTGTGACCACATTACCAAGCTTTCTTAAATATTTGTGGATTTATAACAATGTTAATTATAATTTAAAATTATTGATCTCAAAGATGCACATTTTTGGTACCAGCTTCAAGGTTTGAACTTAACTGAGTTAATGTCAGAGATCAGCTATTGCATGGATATACTTGTACCATAATGCCCTAAATAATTGACTCCTTAACCACAGCAGAATTATGGGTAACTTTTCAGGATTTAGTCGGAAATATGGCTTGTTGCCATTCCTTGGAAAGCTCTCACTGAGCTGGCCTGGACATCTCAAAGTCAGGATAAACTGCTATTAAATGCATCGATCATTTCTCCAAAGTATTTGATTTGTTTTGGTGGGGGGATGGTGATTTTTTTTAAATGCAGCTTCAGTTATCAGAATCAATTAATTGCCCAAAAATAATGATAACCACAGTCAACTCTAGTATAAAATTTCCCAAAACGTGTTATTTATCAACATTTTGTTCAATGAAATCTGGACAGATTGTCAAATATCTATAGCACCCAAAGCCACTTGATTTTAGAGTTATTCATCATTAACTGCAATTTTGTTCAAGACGAATATTTGCCAGGCTGCAAAAAATTACATACCTCGGGAAATAACAAAATTCAAAAATTGATATCTGATCACTCTGAGCTTTGATGGGTGTGTTCCTCAACTCAAATCAAATATTTTTTACCCCCGAAGACTAAGAAATAGTAATTTGGGAGCGTTAATTTGGATTATGCACCTTTAAATTCAAGATAAAAAGTTGACATATAACTGCCTGCCACCCACCCATCAAAAACCCTCTGCATCCCTGTCTATGATGCCATGCAGTGAAGTAATGTCCACGATTATCATAGCGAGTGTATGCTAACCTGCTATCGTCTAATGAGTCTGCACTTACGAAGGCTCGCATTCTCATTGGAATTCTCAAGATTTACCTGTGATTTAAATTTCAACTCAAAGATTTAGCAGTGATTTAAATTTCAACTTCAAGTCAATACAAGGAAATTAAGCTGCATCAAAGGAGGCCCTTTGTCCTGTATGTAAGAGATTTGTTATCTGCACTGTCTAATTACTCCCTGGGATTGACTTCACGAAAGTCAATTTGTCGGATCCCATTGAATAAATAGACATTCAACAACATGTGAGGGTATCCAAACCTTCTAAATCACCGTCTCAATCAAAGTCTGAGTCAAACTAGTCTCAAAGTTTAACGTATGTATATCGGAACATCCTGAAACAAACAAGCCTGTGTGTAGTGTGTCTGACATTTACAGAATGAGGTCCCCAGAGGGTGAATTTAGTGACGCTATCCTGCACAGCAGGCTAGCATCACCAAATTCACCCTCAGGGGACCTCATTCTGCTTAGGCCTCATCTTCTGGGAAGACTTTAGTGATGCTATTCCGCACAGTGGGCTAGCATCACCAAATTCACCCTATGGGGGTCTCATTCTGCTTAGACCTCATCTTCTGGGAAGAATCTATAGTCTCAAATTAACAGAAAGTTTATATATCCCCTAATTTGCAGAAGATAAAATACATAATTGAGGTGACCATGCAATGACCAACATCACCAACTTCAACTGGGGAACTTCAATCTGATCCCAGGTCTCCCATAGCAGTTGAGGCATAACCAGAATGAGGTCTCCAGAGGGTGACGCTAGTACACATAGCGGGACAGCATAGCGGGATAGCGTCACTAAATTCACCCTCTGGGGACCTCATTCTGCTAATGTCAGACACACTATATCCAGGCTTGGAAACAAAGGATTGTGCAACCCATTGCTGCATGCAAGGTACAGTAATGCTCTAAGTAATCGACTTCTTAACCACATCAGAATTATGGGTAACTTTTCAGGATTTAGTCGGAAATATGGCTTGTTGCCATTCATCGGAAAGCTCTCACTGAGATCTTTCCGATGAATGGCAACAAGCCATATTTCCGACTAAATCCTGAAAAGTTACCCATAATTCTGCTGTGGTTAAGAAGTCGATTAATTAGAGCATTACTGCATGCAAGGTTTAAACATGCGTGTTTATCTTACATAAAATTACTAATGACATTTGCCGATTGTAAATTAATTGGTCTATTGAATTATTTAAAATAGTCAGCCCTCCCAAGGTTTCGCTGCGAGGTCTCGCTGTGACGTCAATGAAGATCGTTTGATTGAGGGAGTAATTATAGAATTAGATGAACACTCTGATATGTGTCTTCTTAATATAATAGACAAACATTTCACTCCTATATTGAAGTTATCTATATTTTATGGGTGGGGAAATTAAAGCATCTTATCAATTATAGTATACAAATAGTAATAGTTACTCCATTCGCTTATGTCGGTTATTGACCTGGACCTTCATGATGAACTAGCTAGCTGTTATGCTCACATTACTTTATTGGTTGTTGATGAGTAATAATTAAACAACCCTTTTGAATCTGAACAAGTGTTTACTGATCTATAAACAAGCTCATCCTCAGAGAACCTCTTGTACCTAAATTCCATTGTCCAACCAACTGTCAAATATTATACTACTAGCTGAAACAGGCTCCCTTTGGGGGCCTTAATTTATTCAACGTCGAACGGGGACTGCAACCCATTCTGAATTTATGAGATACTGAAATTTTATTAAAAAAAAATATATAGGGTCGGGGGTTTAAAATAAGGAGGGTAGGGAAACCAGAACCACAAGTATTTTTTTTTATTTGTCCTTAGTGTAAAACGTGTATCTTATTGCTAAGAAAACCAAGGAGCATTTTCAAGACTCAATAAAAGGTCAACCTGCATGAGCAACAAGGGAGGAAACTCTTGTTCAGCCAGATCCCATTAATTCAATGAACAGTCAATATTAATACAAACAAACAGCAGTTTTTTATGTGTTTTGAATATCCTTTTTACAAGCCTGGGGCTGTATATAAGCACACAATTGTAAGAATATTGTTACAAAGTGGACATTGGCCTGGGGGAGGAAATCAATTGATATGATTAACACCTAACCATAAGGTCAAGATAGGGCTTATCACCTCTGTAGTGGACACCCTGCAAACTAAAGCACTCAATACAGTATCAATATGGCTGCATGTAGGTCTCATTTGTAACCAAACAATAGGAAACGCACAGGCGTGTACTGAATTTTCCACCTCCTTTCACGTCTCGGCGCTGATCCTAATTCCGTGGCCTGGAGTGTGGGATGAGACATCGCATGGATTATTCACTACTATAACATGCAGGTGTCGTTGTGAGAATAACAGCCGGTTTTGTGTGTGAATTTTCTTCCCCGTCTATGTTACTAATTGCCGTGTGCATGGCATACTGATGAGACATTACAGTGATGCATGATGCATAATTGTGCACTGTTTGAGAACTCAAGTACTCACATGAACCAGGAGCTGACCACGCGCTATCAAATTGAGAGTCACTTAATTAATGTCAAAGAAAAAATATATGTGGTTGGGAGTTTACCTACCAAACTAATTTAAACCCCATCCATAAAGTTTTGTTCATGGTTTTCAAGAATTTGTTTTTGAGATTTTATGAAAAATTTATTATACAGAAAAAATTCAATGTCCTTGGCAGAATGTGTTGATTGAGATCTCAGTTAACCCTTTCAGTTCCAAGTCCAATTTTTGTATCAACCCATATTTCCTTGATCATTTTTCAAATTTATTGATTATAATAATGTGATACATTGATGGAAAGAGCTCTTAGCGGGCTAACATCACTCTCTGGGGACCTCATTCCGCTTAGGCCTCATCTTCTGGGAAGTATCTGGAGTATCAAACTAACATATTTTTTAGTTACTTTTTCCCTTGTGGGAAGTTTCTATATCCTCTAATTTGCAGAATATAAAATGCATAATCGAGGTGACTATAATTGCTGAACATCACCAACTTCAACTGGTGAATTTCAATGATACTAGATATCCGATAGCAGTTGAGGCCTAAGTAGAATGAGGTTCCCATAGGGTGAATTTGCTGAGCTGGATAGCGTCACTAAATTCACCCTCTGTGGACCTCATTCTACAAATGGCAGACACACTATTTGTGGGTCTGCCCTTGCAGTGCTATTGGGCTACATTAAGAGTAGCCATATTAAAATATTTACAAGGAATGAAAACTCGGACAAAATTATGCATGTTGTGAAAAAATTTCTAAGTCGAAAAATGGCGATAACTCCACTAAAAAAAAGTCAGGTCAAGCTCATAATCGCAGGTGCACAGGTTTGCACAGATAGCGGTAAACAAGTAGGCCAAATTAAAAAACTATTGACTGGAAAATGTAGGAATATAAGTTCGGACAATAATGAATGTCTAAATCGTCTAAAAATGGAATAACTCCACTAAAAAATGACTGACGGACCTCATAATTTACTAAATATCTATAATTTTCCAAAATATCTACTGAAAAATGTAGGAATACAAACTCAGACAACTTAGAGTCCACAGACAGACAAGCCAATTCCTATATCACCCCCCTATTACAGTTCGTCATGGGGGGGGGGGGTATAATAATAATTCATATAAAAACTTTTGCTTAATTCTGCTTAGCAGAGAAGAAACTCATCCTTACCTCGAACTCACAATCCAGATGAGGATGAACACCATCTGTGTACAGTTCTTCGCAAATTAGTGCGAACACGCAACTACAGTCCGTCAGCACTAACATCAGTTTACTATCCATGAGGTCTCTCCGCTTATTTTTACCCAGTTTTAAAACGGGAGACTGAAGCGCAAACTTGAAACTCTTTATGGAGAGATGTGGTGAGCTTTTCGGAGATTTGGAAATAATTGATAAATCCGTCAGGCTCTTGTTGTGGGTACTAGCGCCCTCAAAATCATGAGGATCTGACTCTGTGCTTGGCGTCTTTAACATCGGCCTCCGTAAGCTGAGATGTGCTGGAGGTAACGGCGCTTTCATTGTCTTTTTGCTAAGACTGATCCTCCGTCGCAAGAACTGTGGTGTCAATCCAGATGCAGATACATCAGAAAAACTTGACATGACATTATCCTCGTGTATTGTTTCAATGTCGAGAATTTCAAATTCATTAAGGGAGCCAGTGTCACTGGCTCCGCCGAAGACGGAAACCCTCCTGGCCCGCCCATAATTAGGTGGAGGGTCCAGCAAAGCAGCGAGGCTACTCGTGGCCATGTCTTCTAGCTACTCACTGTCAGAACACAATCTATGAGGTAGAGACTTGAACATCTTTAGGATTAATTCCAAGTAGTCACTCAATACTAGACTTCTGGTCTACTTCTAGAAATATTGAACTCAAGTTGACACTGAATAATTTAAAGTTCAAATGTTACTCCATTTCTAGAATGAAGATATTCAAATATAAGTTAATTCAGTGAAGAATATGAACTTGTCTATAGGAGTATGTAGAAGTGTCCTTGAAATATTCCACTTGGATATATTTATCCTTAATAAGGAAGTATTTTCAGTCCAGTGGGTGACAATACATTGACTTTTGATATAAGGATGTTAACTGTATACTTAAATGTCTTCTTATTTGTATAATTTATATGTATACTTGGTATATTTCTTCATTGGTTGAAATCAAATAAAGATCCATAGGTCTGTTTGAGAGAATTAGGAAGTAAAATCATCAACTATTTGAACTTTTGAAGATAATTTCTTCCATTGGTCAACATGGCACATATGTTTACTAAAATAATCCATATATTGTTAACTGATCTTCGTATTGAAGTCAGAAAATGAGTTTGCAGACCTCCTTCAGATTTTTTTTTATTAGAGATACTTGAGATAGAACGCAAAATCCAAATCCAAGGAGAGACAACAAAAATCTCAGAATTCAGGTGAAGAACACGAGTAATAAATATTGTGGTAGGATTGTCCGTGAAGAATGTAAAATATGCAGATTCATAAAAATCCCATGTTTATGGGCCAGCAGTCTCCAGTTGAGTGAGACATGAAATGAGTGTGTTACTACTGTGTAAGATTCCTTCACTAATTGAGTGTTGACCACAATAGCCTCACTAAATTACACCTAATATATCACCGTCATGCATCCGTTACACCAATTTAGGTAATCCTCTCCCAAAAATGTCAATAGAACATCAGAAATTGAGCAGTTTGCGTCACTGTGCAGGCTTCATATACACAAGAGATCGGTGTAATTACCAAATCATCGCCTCAGGCAAATAGAACGCGCTTCACGTGTAACAAAATACCCATATAAATAGACATAATCCGCCCTACAAATACAAATAAATCTCCGAATTTCAAATCCTCTAATCGAAAGTACACGTGTATGAAAGATTCACCATGTCCTTAGAATATCCATGCTTAATCAAGGAAATGATTTGCGGTAATTCATTTTCCTTCCTCAAGCTAATTTTCCATGTATCTATCAACTAATCCATTAGGTGTAAATAGTGACAATTTCACTCGCGCAGTGGCGACCGATGTCAAGTTTGACGGTTACAAGATCTCGTCTCTGCTATCCACTTTACTGTCAAAGGAAATCTGTTTACGGTGGTTAGTCGCTGGATATATTCTCCGTGGTAAAGCCCCTTATGATCTCATTTGTATGGCACTCACATAAAGATAGCAAGTGAATGAAACATTCCAGCAGGTATTTTTTTTTGTCAACAACAATACAGAGCAGACACAGTTGAACAAGTTGGCAAACTTAATCTTGTGTGACATCACTTCGCAGCAGCCCTACCTATCTACATACAGTATCTATGTCAATATATATAAATTCCTCAGCGCCTCAGCTCACAGATTTCTTGATGAGAGATGTTTAAATTATGATTAACCCCTCCACTTTCGATGTGGACTTCAAACTCGAAAAGCAATTAAAAATTATAATGAAATCATTGGGTAAATTTTTATTTTGTATTCTTGAAGTTTTATATAAAGTCCATTCAATTATGTCTGGATTTTATAATGCCCCAGTCGAATTGACACCATAAACTGTAGATATTCTGTAATCGAAAGTAAGTAATATGTGTTAAATCCTGTGAACCTATACCCAGATATCGACTTTTAAAATAAGTAGTCTTACAGGGTTTTGACATTTTGCCAGGTACTCAAAAATCTAAAGAATCTAGGCATTATTTTGTGTCAAATGAGATGGGCTTCATATATATTTTCCGTTGAATGAGTTGGAAATCTTACTTAATCTTGTGTGACAGCACTATCTATCTGTGTCAATATATGTAAATTTCTCAGGGCTTGAGCTCATAGATTTCTTGATGAGAGATGCCTAAATTTTCATTAACCCCACCACTCTTCAAACCCAAAAAGCAATTTTAAATTAAAGATTGCTGCATAAAATGATAATTTGGGTGAATTTTACTAATTTTGAAGTTTTATACAAAGTCCATTAAATTATGTCTGGAATTTTAAAGATGCCCATTCGATTTTACATCATAAAGCTACCATTTGTACGTTTTCTGTAATTGAACACATTATGACTGAACCTGTGAACCCATTACGACTGAACCTGTGAACCCATAATATGACTGAACCTGTGAACCCATAATATGACTGAACCTGTGAACCCATAATATGACTGAACCTGTGAACCCATAATATGACTGAACCTGAGAATCCATAATTCGACTGAACCTGTGAACCCATAATACGACTGAACCTGTGAACCCATAATATGACTGAACCTGAGAACCCATAATACGACTGAACCTGAGAACCCATAATATGACTGAACCCGTGAACCCATAATATGACTGAACCTGTGAACCCACAATACGACTGAACCTATGAACCCATAATATGACTGAACCTATGAACCCATAATATGACTGAACCTGAGAACCAATAATACGACTGAACCTGCATGAGAACCCATAATACGACTGAGAACCCATAATATGACTGAACCTATGAACCCATAATGTGATTGAACCTGAGAACCCATAATACAACTGAACCTGTGAACCCATAATACGACTAAACTTATGAACCCACAATATGACTGAACCTGAGAACCCATAATGTGACTGAACCTGTGAACCCATAATGTGATTGAACATGTGAACCCATAATACGACTGAACCTGTTAACCCACTCATCATAAGGCAACCTATGGTTGACTCACATATATAAGAGAATGCATTGGCACAGGGTCTTTAATGTTGTGCCAGCGCAGCTCCTGTCATGAAAGGTTATACCCTGAATGCTTTGCTAATGAAGAAAACAGAGCATTCCTAATGCCAGCTTTTTCCTGATTTGGTAACACTGAAGAGCGTTTGTCTTTATAATACTTCTCTGGAGAAAATTTAAAACAGCTAATAAAGAGCAATAGTTTTCATGGTATAAAACCTGTGTAATAGTATATCAAGTAATTCTCAACCAAGTTTTAAAGCCACAAAAGAAATACACTATCAGGTTTAGCATAAGGCTTGAAAAATATGTGAGCCTTCAATTTTAAAATTATATCAAACAGGGATTGCCAAAATGGTGACTGTTTATCTCATATATATTTTGAAGACCTCTGTCTGTTTGTCTGTCTGTTTGTCTGTTTGTTTGTCATTTATACAAATCTACGATTCTCGACCGATCGGGACGAAACTTGTTACGTGTGTGTAGTATGACCAGGCCGTGGACGTTGTCGTATTGGCGAGCCCGTGCGGCGCATGCGCAGACGAGATCTCGGAAACGGGTGGAGCTATCGACTTGAAATTTGGTATGTGAATGTATCTTGCCCCGAATACAAATTTTATCGGGTCGCCGAGCCCGTGCGACGCCAGCTTCGCGCATGCGCAGACGAAATCTCGGAAACGGGTGGAGCTATCGACTTGAAATTTGGTTTTTGAATAGCCCGGACAACGTTTGAAATTTGGTTTTTGAATAGCCCGGACTTGAAATTTGGTTTTTGAATAGCCCGGACAACGTCGGGCTCATCGGCTAGTCTCATATATATTTTGAAGACCTCTGTCTGTATGTTTGTCTGTATGTTTGTCATTAATACAAATCTACGATTCTCGACCGATCGGAACGAAACTTGGTACGTGTGTGTAGTTTGACCAGGCGGTGGTCGTTGTCGTATTGGCGAGCCAGTGCAGCGCATGCGCAGACGAGATCTCGGAAACGGGTGGATCTATCGACATGAAATTTGGTATGTGAATGTATCTTGCCCCGAATACGAATTTTATCGGGTCGCCGAGCCCGTGCGACACCAGCTTCGCGCATGCGCAGACGAGATCTCGGAAACGGGTGGAGCTATCGACTTGAAATTTGGTATGTGAATGTATCGTGCCCCGGATACGAATTTTATCGGGTCGCCGAGCTCGTGCGACGCCAGTTTCGCGCATGCGTAGACCAGATCTCGGAAACGGGTAGAGCTATCGCATGCGCAGACCAGATCTCGGAAACGGGTGGAGCTATCGACTTGAAATTTGGTTTTTGAATAGCCCGGACAACGTCGGGCTCATCGGCTATCTACTATATATTTTGGAACTTGTCAGTCTGTCTGTATGTGTGTATGTGTCATAGATTCGAAAACTGCTTGACTGCTCTGACTCAAATTTGGTATGAAGGCCTACTTTGATCCTGGGAACAATATGGGCAGATCCAATTTCACGTGTGACCGTGTCCTTGACCTTGACATCACTCACATACGCTCATATAGGCATGTTTCTGGACCTCGACCGATCTGACTCAAATTTTATATGTATAGGCCAATTTTGATCACGGGAACAATATTGGTGGGTCCAATTTCACATGCAACCATGTCATTGACCTTGACCTTGCTCATATACGCATGTTTCTGGACCTCGACTGATCAAACAACAGTTTGTCCAGACGCTGTATATTCTTCCCAGATAGAGGCGATCACAAAGAAATCCCTAAATAGCCCGGACGAATTAAGTCGGGCACATCAGCTAGTACATCATATTTTTGTCAACATTCTCATGTTCAACCAAATCACTCATTGTCAGCAAAATTTTAAATGTCTGGGGGCCTGCAAATACATATTTATCATGTCAAAACTTTAAACATGTTCCTATTCACCGGTCCATTCAGAATTATTCAACAACCGTTGAAAATGAATGCGATACTCTGCCAATCAATTTATCATGTAATAAATTCAGCAGGTACCATGTTGGATGAATTAATACAACCAGAATGAATGGTAGTTTGTTATGAAAGCAGACTCGGATCAAGTTCCAGAAAAAATATATTATCTTACGGCATGTCACACTCATAGGGCATGTCACACGCACACCTCTTGGTGCATTCAAGCACATGCCTTGGTGTTGACAAATACATAACTCTCCTGATAAGCATGGCAGTTTGACAAACAATGCAGTCCATACAGTTTAAACTAGAGGAATGGTAATAAGTCAAAGGATTGATAAGAAAATATTGGATGAAATGTTATCATTAAGGTGACCTATAATGCTGAAGGTTACCATGGACTGGCATTTATTCACTTTGGCATATTTTCACAATCATAAAAATCAAGCCTTGAAATAGAGTGTCTGTCATTTGCAGAATGAGGTCCCCAGAGGGTGAATTTGGTGACACTATCCCTCACTGGGGTGGGGGGGGAGTAGGTAGCATCACAAAATTCACCCTCTGGAGACCTCATTCTGTTTAGGCCTAATATTTAACTGCTATGGGAGACCTTGGATCAGATTGAATTTCCCCAGTTGAAGTTGGTGATGTTCACCCATTTGTCATCTTGATTATGCATTTTATCTTCTGATAATTAGGGGATATAGAAACTGGACAAAAGAGAAAAAGTAACTGAAAACAATGTTAATTTGAGTCTAAAGATACATCCTAGAAGATGAGGCCTAAGCAGATTGAGGTCACCAGAGAGTGAATTTAGAGATGCTAGCCCGCTGTGTGGGGTAGCATCTCTAAATTCACCCTCTGGGGACTCCTCATTCTGCAAATGACAGACACACTAATTCAATGCTTGATAAAAAATATAAAAAAAAAATTATTCTCATTTATGGTACACATGCTAATTATTCATTTTCATCTGTTTTGGTCTTGAATGATACGGTAATGCCCTATGGCTTGTTGCCATTCATAGGAAAGCTCTCAGTGAGAGCTTTCCGATGAATGGCAACAAGCCATAATTCCGACTAAATCCTGAAAAATTACCCATAAGTCTGCTGTGGTTAAGGAGTCGATTATTTAGAGCATTACTGTATTTACATCCCTCAGGTGAAATCAGCCTTGAAACTCACTCCCGATTATTTTTTTTTTAAAATTCTCGTGCTGACCTAAGCAGGAAGGCAAACCCATTTTGAATAGCTCTCATTGTATTGATGTTGTCCGTGATATAAACCACGTATCAATGAGAGCACGCGGATTCATATAGATTCCAAGCTTTCACAGATTCACCAATAGTGAACAATATTAAGAGCGTTTCTTGAACTTTTTTCTTACTATTCCATATTATAGTGAAAACAACGTGCTTCTGTATGGAAATTTATTAGTGTTTTCAAGCGATATGTTGATCTGCTCGAAAATTTCAATTACAAAGAGAGTAAAACCTACAGGTGCATAATTTCAAATCCAGTCGTGAATTAACTCTTTCTATACTGAATGGATTCTCCCATTCAGTCAACAAAGTATGCATTGGAGGGGTGTACAGGTAATAAAAGCAGACGACAGACAGAAAAAACAGATAACACAAGAGCAGAATGGTTGATATTCATTCGTATATTATTAAGGCTGACGGACTTCATGATCTAGAAAGATTGATAATAATCTTGACAAATATTCATGAATTGGGTGAAATATTACATTAATAATTATATGGAGCGTAGCACCTTTGTCACAAGTGCAGAAGGTGCAAATTATGAACAGAATGTGAAGTTTAAGAATGATATTCCAAACAATAAATGGGAGGTGCACTGCAGTGCAGAGACATAAAATAAATTTATAATCCAAACCTACTACCTTTACTTGATAAACATTATAGTAGAAGTGCTGAAAGGCAAGGGGCTCAAACAAGTCAGAAATGCAGTTTTCCTGATATACAGTAATGCCCTAAATAATCGACTCTTTAACCACAGCAGAATTATGGGTAATTTTTCAGGATTTAGTCGGAAATATGGCTTGTTGCCATTCATCGGAAAACTCTCAGTGAGAGCTTTCCGATGAATGGCAAGAAGCCATATTTCTGACTAAATCCTGAAAAGTTACCCATAATTCTGCTGTGGTTAAGGAGTTGATTATTTAGGGCATTACTGTATTTGTTGTACTATTATTTGCTCAATTTTAAATTCACGCGAGTGGTATTGCATGAATTTAAATATGAGTACTAGTAAGGTAGTTCAATCTAGGGCCATGTTAATTAGGGTTTTATAGTCAAATCAAATCTTGAATTGAATCAGGGGTGAAATTTGCAGATCAAATCAAATCTTGAATCGAATCAGGGGTAAGATTCGCAGATCAAATTGAATATATACATGAGCCAAACATGGATATCAAATACATGTACCAGTTTCAGCGAACCTGGGTAACATAATACCAGTTTTCTGAACCTGGGAAATTTAGTGCTGAAATCCATGGAATAGAGATTATTAAAATTCAGCAGTATTACTATGTGTACTGTGGCAAATTGGGATATGCAATTTACGTAACAAGGGCATCACAGATGGGTGAAGGAGTTTTAAAACGAATAGCCACCGGCGAACCAATGAAAGTTCCAGTCACAAAAATATCTTCTAGTTATAAAAGATGATAAGAGTTTGTATTTTGAAAATCATGAACATGCATAAATATAAGTTTGCAAGTACATTTCCAGAATGTCTAGACAAACAAATCGAATCTAATCTTGAAGCTTTGCACGGTTTAGTTGAATGAATGTGAATACTTTATTGACTGACCACTATCCAGTTATGTCTGTCATAACATGTAACAAAATACTGACAAATAATATGAATGTTTAAATACCTAATATTATAGTATTTGAATTTAGGAATTATTAGATGACCTGATATTCACTGATTGTTCAATAAAACTACATGTATGTCTTGAATCACTAGGTGTTTCTGGACAATGAATTCTTTGCAAAAGTTGCAATGATGTATCTGTATTTGGGAATAAGCCCTGAAAATCCAATTCTATACCTATTTTATCTACCAGATTTGTTCTGTGTTTAGCATTTTTCATACAAAATAAACAGATATGTTCTTCATTTTCTACTGTCATACATTATTTACAAATGCGATCTTTAACCTCTTTGCTGCTAAATGGTGTTATGATATCATGTGCTGGGCTGTTGACGTTATTGCCATTTTCCAGTGGAAAAATATAACGGGAATATCGCAAGAACCTGACTCAATTGAAAGGCTTAAATTATCGTTCACAATCTTGGAACATCATACACTGTTTGAAACTTCGAGATACAGTTGTTCCGATGCACCAATATCTTAATTCCAGTTATGAATAATGGCCCACTGCTAGTGTGCTAAAGTAGATCCATAGTACCTACAGACCATATAGCACACGACATGCACTTTAAGTCTGAAATAGTTATGGACAACATAGCAACGAAGAGGTTAATATCTGGTTTGGGTTGTTTTTGTCTATCCTTCTCAATTGCTAGAGAATGAGCACTTTAATAGTTCAGTCAATCAAATCCTGAAATTTTGTTTCTTGTGCACATTGTACAATACATGTCAACAATTTGCTTGTTTTCACACAACTGCTGGTTGTCCATGACAATTAAGATTTAAAGTTTAATATGTTAATTGTGTATGATATTTACCTCACTTTATGATATTTACCTCACTTTATAGTTTGTTAGTTTAACTTTACATACAAATGAATGAATTGGAATCCAACATTTTTCTGCACTTGTATTCAAAAACATGTACCCCTCCCAATCCAAGTATATTTTGATCTCTAAATGAATGAATTCGATCAGTAATGATAGGGTTACTTATTTTATGGAGTGTAGGTGTGAGATATGAATGGAATGTGCAGTTCAAGGATAGATCATTCCAGGCATTAAAAGGGAGGAGCACCATAGTGCAATGACATAAAAAGGGCTTTATTAAAACATCACAGAACAAAAATTTAAGTGGTGTCTGAAGAGTGTCACGTAACTCAAGTTCTGCAACATCGATGTTTCCCCATTAAATTATTAATCTTTCAGCTTTAAATTATGAACGATCTCTAAATTCTTGTTCAGTTTTACTTGGTAATGATATGAAAGCTTACTATTAAATGACATACTGTCATGAAATTTTAACAGCAGCCAGCAAAATTGCATTTTCGGGGATTTAAAAGAAAATAGTTATATATGGACACAAGTGCTATGTCCATGATTAGGCCTTAAATTGCTTTGAATGGAGATGGCTCGTGGAATTTCTCAACTATACATATGTAATTCGGGAGGAGGGATATTAATAAAAACCTACCCAGAGGATTTTCCCCCAAACTAGGTGAAATAGCATTTTTTAAATTTACAGTAAATTTCATTGAATTCTGGTTAGACCAGTATGTAATTTACGGCATCCCTGACGATGGCTAAGTCATATATACACAAACGCCATTGATATACAAAACATGGGACTGATTTTGAAAGGAGATCAAGCATGCTGCTAATGAAGTCACCAAATTTAATTAATTCGGCCGCCATGCTGTGATGTCAAACCATTTTATAATGCACCTATAATAGGGTGTTTTGAACACCTTACCTCTTTTTTATCAATAGGGAATTTGCATTGCAAAGCTAATTTGTTGCGCTGTATGATGTGAAATATTTCTATATGACCTCAGTCGCCCACAACATGAGGGAAGTCAACATGGTTAAGGAGGCTTAGAGGCAGAATTTCAATAAAATAAACCAATGATTAAAATAAAATATTTAACCCTTACATGACTGGAGCTTCCTGAAATTTAGCAAAAATCCTGTGCCAATGCATTCTCTTATATATGTGTCTCCCATAGGGAGCCTCGCATATATAAGAGAATAAATTGGCCTAACAATATTTACCTTGACCTTGTAAGCCAGTGTATTCACTTATATATGCGAGGCTCCCTATGGGAGAATGCACTGGCACAGCATATTTAATACTGCTCCAGCACAGCTCCTGTCAGGAAAAGGTTAATATCTTCCAGGTTTTGTAATTAGCACAAAAATTGAACAACAGTTTTAATTTAGTTTCAAGGATTAGTTTTTCTGCTCAAAAACATGTCATGTAAATTTTGCCTCTGAATCATCTTCAATGGTACATTTAAGAAATGGATGTCGATTTGGTTGTGTTCCATGGAGTATGCATGCAAGTTGGTCTGCATTTTGAAGCGTTCCACACATAAATATGACAGTCCAACTTGCATCCATACTCCATGGAACGAAACTCAATCAACATCTACAATTCCTGATATTCACATTTAGCTAGCAGATTAAAAGAGCATTTAGCGATCATTTGCGATATTCTGATAGCAAGTAGCATTCGGACAACATGGAAGTAAGTTGGTGCTAGTGTGGACGACATGGAAGTAAGTTGGGGCCAGTGTGTGATGTCACATGACACAATTGCAACCCAATGTGCTACGTTCAAGTTCCAATGCACGAAAACATGTATGAGGGTAAATATCTAATAATAGTTCAACAATATGCCCTAAGTTCTATGAATGAAAAAATATGACATCAAATAATTCAAATTTCTATGTGTGAAGAAAAGATATATAAAATTTGCGAAGGTGGAAAATATTAGTCGCATGAGCAGCAATGTAGCCGATATACACAGCTATTATAGTCATCCGTAATGTGGGGGCTGTGGATCAGCATGGTAAGCAAGAATGTTGTGGCCGATATAAGTGACTCAGTCACCCATAATGTGGTAGCGGTGGATTACCATAGTACAAGCTGGATTACCCTGACCGAATTAAGCAACAGGAGATGTTATTACTTAATTCAGTGTGAAGATAATTATCATAATCTCAGGATCTACCACACACTCCAACTCATTATAAATTCAAGTTTCAATCTTAAAACCACATATTCGGACTAGCGACACAGTGTGATGTTTTTATTACGGAATTCTCAACAGAGGTTGTTGCTAATTTTCTGATGAACTTAAGGGGGAGACGTATGTTTTGCATAAATCCAGCAAAAAATGGCAAGAGATTTTCCACAAAGAATTTCTCTGGATCTATCTGGCAAAAAATCTTTAATTTCACATATCATCATCTTCATTGTATATAGAATGTGAGCAATTATTTAGGGACAATGAATTAAAAAATGGATTTTACCGTACTGGTAATACATTTGAGAGGTTGAAAAATATTATTATTTGTTGTCCCTTTTGGTACCAAGAGCTGCTAGAATAATAATTTCACACAACACTACAATCATCAAACAGCTTATTGTCTTGGTTCCATGAGAGGAGGCTTCATTTGTATCATAATATCGAGTTAAGATTTTTAATTGCATAATACCTGGTAGCATCATACCCCCATATAGTGAAAACACATGTTGATATGTAATGTGGTCCACTCAAGCAGGGAGCGATCAACTGGAATTAGGACACAGTGTTAAGAGATATGGTGGTCAGCTTTAACTTGGTTATGAACCCATGACCCAGAATTAATCTTAGCCCAATTTTGCATTAATCAATAGGTATAACTTGAAAATTCTCAAATATAGATAATTATTTATGGGTAGTTCTTTTTAAATGAAAATAATCATTAAATTCATGAATCAAGAACAATTAAGTCTCCTCTCATAATCTTGAGATATGATATCATGGATATGTGAACTGCACTTTTGAAAAAATTAATATTTTACAGAAGATCTTAGTACATGAAAACAGTTAAATTTTAAATATTTTTTCATGCCATGAAAGTGAAGTAAATAAGGTTATAATATCCAATTGGTCAATGGTTCTTAAAGATTGAGTCACACTAATAGCTTGTACCAAATTACACAAAGAAATTCCTGACAGATTTCAAGAAAATCCATTTTTAAATATCAGGAAATTTTGGCAAAACGTGCATCTGACCCTTAATTCACACTGTTTCGATAATATTTCTCAAGTGACCTCTTAAATGCAAGTGATAGTGATATTGATCATAGATCAACTAATGAATAACTCATCTTTATCCACTCAAAATTGTAATATCCATCACTTTTAGCTCTTAATAGCTTTAATGTGCCAAGGAAGTGTATCAACACATTTGTTCTTCTCTTCAAAGATACCCTAAATGCTAATGTTTTTCAATAGGGGTAAAGAACATCAACTTATTTAATGTGATTTTACCACTTGAAGGAACACATCATGGTGTGTGTAAAATCAACATAGCAATTACACTGAACTATGTTTTCTGCCTTATTAAAGGATATCATAAAATTTTGTAAAGAAATTTTATAAAAATTAGTAACCTAAACTAGCATAAATGTAAATATTAACCTAACGTAATGAAACCATGATGAACAAAAGAAGAGAATTACACAGAAGAAAATTATTCTTTAATATTTCATTGACTTGAAACACCCATTCAATGGAAGTGAGCTCATTAACTAAATATATGTATCTCCCACAAGTGGAATGAAGGCTGAAGGAAGGACTATACCCATTTGACATGGGTATTTATTATTACCATGACATTATTATAAAACTGTGCAGTGCCTTATCTATATACGCTTAACTTGTGTGTATTTAAAGATAAACTGGTTATCACCACATCCTGACAAACTTGATGATAAAAGAAGGCCCAGAGATGGTAGCCCAACTTAATACAGATCTTGGAAGCACACATGGTGATAACCTGTATCTATTATATGCTCAACAATGGTTATAGAAGAAATAGCTAACAGATAATAATCGTTATCCACTGCTAGCAGTGCAGATATAGAAAATTACACTTTCAATGTACATGTAGCTTTGATGTTACAGATATCTATGACGTAACCAAATTTCTTGAATAACTATCATGGAATTGTAAAATGTTAACCATATATAGTAGCATTGTGTAATTCTATAATGAAGTATTAGATTTGAATGTGACCCGGTTATAATGGGTATTCTTTAATTGATGGCCATGGGAATATAATTTTAATGTGGTGCATTTTGAAATACAACAGTGAAAATGACAGCAATCAGTTCTTTCCTGGCTCGAATCAAGGTTAAATGAAGCCAGGTTGTCTTTACAAATGATCAATTTATATGTACAGTGGGCATATAATAAAAAGAAAATTTTTGAGTGGATAAGGAAAATTATCTCATTCGTGACCACGACAAATGTATTTTGACTCGGTCACTCATCAAATTTAGGAAATATAGGCATCAAATTCAGGAAGCAGACATGAACTTGGAACTTATATTAAAATTAGCCCTGAAGTACATGATAAGATTAGAAAAACTACTAGAAGACCGTTTATTAAAAGAAGTATACACATTAGATAAAGATTTATCTAATCAGGGATATTTGGCCTGGTATTTGGCTATTTAAATCTGCCATGATTAAATTTAACATTGAACAGAATTGTATAACGGAAGACAAATTTGATGACCTGCATCACAAGTTCTTATGAAAAATCAATTGAATCTCATCTCGTATATCTAGCTGAAAAAGTACCAGATAGTAAATTACATTTATATGGCAAGTTAAAAATGAAAGTTAAGTGCCAAGATTACTTAAATTTTGGAATATCAAAATCAAATAAAAGATTATAGTTAACAGCGCTTTGGATAAGTGCTCGTTCTCTAGCAATTGAGAAGGATAGACAAAAACTACCCAAACCAGATATTAAAGATCGCATTTGTAAAGAATTTAAGACAGTAGAAAACAAAGAACACTTCATTTTATTTTGTAAGAAAAATGCTAAACACATAACAAATCTGGTAGATAAAATGGGTATAGAATTGGATTTTCAGGGCTTATAGTCCCAAACACAGATACATCATTGCAACTTTTGCAAAGTATTCTTTGTCCAGAATCACCTAGTGATACAATACATACATGTAGTTTTATCGAACTATCACTGAATATCAGTGAATCTAATAATTCCTAAATTCAAATACTAATATTAGGTATTTAAACATTCATGTTATTTGTCAGTATTTATATTTGTTTGTTATTGTCAGTATTTTGTTCATGAGATAATTTTCCATATCCACTCAAAAACACTAGATATCCTCTATATATAAAGACCAACAAGTGGACTGCACCTTGTATCCCCTGCAAAGAAAGCTTTCTCCCGAGGTTTATTAATTTTCTCAGGGTATATATAACATCGAAAGAAATGAAAAGACAAAACCTTATCCCACGCTGCCTTATCCACGCTGCCTTATCCCACACTGCCTTAAGAGAATACATTGGCCTAACTATATTTACACTGGCCTTGTGCATTCTCTACTATATGCGAGGCTCCCTATGGAAGACTAACATATATATAAGAGAATGCATTGCACAGGGTCTTTAATACAACAACAATGCAGTTCCAGTCATGAAAGGTATAAATAGAACTGAAACATGAGCTACGATATTAGAGAGATACTGAGATCAATAGTTGGCATGTATGTATTTTTCACTCTAAGGTCCATAACTCTTCAAAAAATTAATAAACGAAACGCGTTCCATGTACATGCAGTAATGCCCTAAGTAATCGAGCTTTCCGATGAATGGCAACAAGCCATATTTCCGACTAAATCCTGAAAAGTTACCCATAATTCTGCTGTGCACGGTTAAGCAGTCGATTACTTAGGGCATTACATGTAGATATCCTTTTTTCCATGCTGGTTCATGAGGATACCAAATACAGCCTATGATGTGTGAGATAGAGAGCTCTAAATTTGTTAGACAGACTCACATTGGACACGGTCATTTGGATGGACGGATGGAAAGAATCCATTTCAATATCCCCTGCCAAACGTAAATTTCTTATAAGCGATATGTTAAAAAATTATCAAGGAAACTTGCATGTATTTTATATTAAAGGCACGGGCGGCGTTCGTTGCAGAAATATTCATATTTGTCAAATCGCCATCAACAGAATGAATATTAAAATATATATAGTTTTGTTCATATGCCAAACATAACCAGCGCGTAAATAGTATATTGTCGTCAAGACATACGATGGTGTACGTAAACAAGAGCCTGCTCGTTTACAGAAGTTTTGCTTATGTTTACATAACATAGCTCAATTCTATTGGTTAATCGCACACAAATGATATAAAAGCTCTTTATTATTTCCATATCAGGAAAACAGTAACAAATAACGCTCTTCATGTTTACCATATCCGGATCTAAACAAAAGCCAGGTTCCATAACGTTATTTTGCTTTTGTTTGCATAACAAAGGAAAAACATTTGACAATAACATACTGTTTATGGCATATTTCTGATTGATATAAGAACAAAGTCTGTCTGTATTTTACTATTCTTTCTGTGTATGGCGATTTTTGGTGGAGGTGAATATTTTAACAACATACCCACCGCCAACGCCGCCTGTATCTTTAATGACATTAAGTTGTAAAATAATAACAAGAGGATCGCTGGGGCATGGGGCCATATGGCTATATCCTTATAAAATTGTTGTCATTGGACAACGATTGGACAAAACTCATAATCACACTTGGCCTGTTTTTTTGGCTGCGAAACACACATACCAACTTTCATTCTGATAAAATATCCAAACCTCAGGGTTGTTGGTTGGAAACCAAAATGTTCAGAAATCAGCTAAATTTTGAGTTGAAAAAGGGCAATAACTCATGTAAAAATAATTGGATAGTCGGAAGCGAAAATGTTAACGGACGAAAGGACGGACAGACTGATAATATTGTACAACCATTTTTTCAAACAGGTGCATAAAAAATATGAATTGAGATATATATAAGTACACGTAATACCTGAGGAGATCCCAGTATTCCGATGAGATAAACATACATCCGGCGAGAGAATTACGATATAACTGTGACCACATCATTTAGTTCAGAAAATAAAGTTTACCCTCCTTTGTTTGAAGTCAGGGAGAAATCGATGACCAGAGGTCCTGTGTAAAGAGTATCACATGGGCATACAACTGGACACCAAGTCACTGTTTAAGGACATGCTTCACACATAGACCACAGACCATTAATAGCCCAATGTCACTGATGGTATACATGCGCTAAGAGTCAAGAGTCATATCTTCTAGACTTATAACCTTGTGAATCCAGCTAGCCAGGTCAGAATAGGGACAAATACCTGACTAGTCAGAACACATGCTCGCCTTTAAAAGGACACGCCTCATCAATACCGCCTAATTACTATACAATTTGGGATTTTTTTAAATTCTTATTCAGAAGATTTTCAACTATTCTTTCATCTATTTTTTTAATTCTTATACAGAAGATTTTCAACTATCCATAATTAATGCACAATAAAATCTCCGTTCAAACTTCATGGGAGGACATTTTTTTTTACCCCTTTTGTTCCTTAAAGTGACAATTTCTACATTGTCAATAAAGTATTTCCGTTGTAAATATAGTCTTATAAAAGTATCTCTCACAATAGATCATGTCATGAATCTTTACTCTGGCTACGCCCATAGAGATCATACACCAGCAGTTCAAAACCTGGGAACTTTATGATGATCTGACAGGAAAGTTTATAACATAAAAGTTAAAAACGGTGCAGGTAAAATACTTGATTTAATACCTGTTCCTTCATAATGCATTTCACTGTAGGTGAAGGTCCCATCTCGAGACTGCATGATTTAGGTGACTTTGTTGAGCAGATTTGATTTGCATCACTTACAATCATATAATTTATCCCGGGAACTAATTCAATGTTTATTGTGATATCATAATATCGAGCTGGTACCACCCCATATACTGTCAAATTGATTACTAAGGAACAAGTATTAATAAAGAAATTTATTACATGATCCTAACCTTATTCCATTCAATAAACCCATTCTATAAATTGTGATATTAAACGTTCGTTTAATAACAGGAAATAGTGCCAGGCGACCTTTGACTTCCAGTTTGTCGTGTGTTAACATTACGTACGCCACGTCTCAAAATACTATGGCTTCCTATATTTTTCCAACAAACTATCATGAATGAAGAGTTTGAAAAGTTATGTCATTAATTATACGCCATTAAATGCGCCAAAGAGTCTTTATTTATCTGGGACTATTTCTTTACGCGGGCAAACAACGAATAGTTATCTTATAAAGTTCCCTGTCAAAACATCATTTAGTTTCCATGTTTTGAATGAGTAGAATATGATCTCTACGGGCAGCCAGACTAGAGATACATTAATGCCCTAAGTAATCGACTACAGCAGAATTATCCAGGGTAACTTTTCAGGATATAGTCAGACATATGGCTTGTTGCATTCATCGGAAAGCTCTCCCCGAGAGCTTCCCGATGAATGGCAACAAGCCATATTTCCGACTAAATCCTGAAAAGTTACCCATAATTCTGCTGTGGTTAAGAGGTTGATTACTTAGGGCATTACTGTATGTGTGGATAGCAGTTATAAACATTGCCTTATTGGGACATGTGATATATTTAATAATGAGTTTTCACAAAATTGGAAGTCATGCGCACCCCTTCATCAATGAAATAGGTTAGAGTTGCAGTGTTGTTAGACATAGTTGATGGAAATCACAGGGGGCAGGAGTCTTTTATTTTTGATAACAATATAAATTTTCGGAAAGGGACGACACATATGTTCTCAAAATGGTGGGTTCAAGCTAACAAGTGCCTCTTTAAAACAAAACCATTTATTGACTACATCTCACCACTATTAATGAAACGAGAGGCTACTCTACACGTACTAGTAGATACAAACCGTGTCCCAATCGGCCATATAACATGGAAATATTCATCATCGATTCCAAAATTTCCATCACAAATGCCATCGATGTAGTTAAAGTTGTCCGCTTACTTTGGCGAACATACAACATTATTGCCATAAAACACACCTACATCATATGTTCACCTATGTTGGTGGACAACTTAACTACGTCAATAGGATTTGAGTTGGAAATTTTGGAATCGATGATGAATATATCGGGAGTTATATGGCCGATCAAGACAGGGTTTGTGTCTACGTGTAGAGTAGCCTCTTGTGTCGTGATGGGTGATGACACTTAGTCAAACAGTTATTTTTTTAAAGAGGCACTTGATGGCTTAAACCCACCGTTGTGAGAACATGTGTCCCTTTCCGAAACTTTATATAATTATCTATTATCAAAACTTCCTGATCCCTGTGATAGAAATGAAAATGAGTCTGGATATTTATCAGACTGATACAGTAATGCCCTAATTAATCGACTTCTTAACCACAGCAGAATTATGGGTAACTTTTCAGGATTTAGTCGGAAATATGGCTAGTTGCCATTCATCGGAAAGCTCTTGGGGAGAGCTTTCCAAGCCATATTTCCGACTAAATCCTGAAAAGTTACCCATAATTCTGCTGTGGTTAAGAAGTCGATTAATTAGGGCATTACTGTACTTTATGCATCTATTTTGATCCCCAGAAACAAGTGGCTGAAACTTAAGGGGAATATTATATAATCTATCCAGACATGTTACTTTCAAGAGTCAGACAGAAGGGTTGTTCTCTGAGATGTAAATTTTGTTGACATCCGAATGTAAGTTTCAGGTGTCAAGACACCAGGGGTCTGCTACAAATGAAACTCATATTACAGCACCTGGAGAAAATTGTCTCTTTCATTGTCAACAGCTGCATGATTATTGATATTGATATAATACCATCATTGGCCCTTTCATGACTGGGGCTTTCTGAATATTTGGGAAAATCCTATGCCAATGCAATCTCTTATATATACAAGTCTCACATAGGGAGTCTCACATATACAAGAGAATGCATTGGCCTAACAATATTGACGTTGACCTTATAAGCCAGTGCATTCTCTTATATATACGAGGCTACATATTGGAGACTTGCATATACGAGAATGCACTGGCACTGGGTCTTTAATGCTGCACCAGTGCAGATCCAGTCATGAACCTCAAGAAATAGTTAACACTTTATGAGCGGGCCAACGAGAACAAAGCTGAATATCCAAATTTCTCCTGCTACAGGGACCAATTGTACTCACAGTGGGCAAATAATATAAAAGTGGGTAAAAAAAATAAAAGTCCGCAAAAATATCACCACTAAGAAGAACATGGAGAAATTGATAGACAGAAATTAGCAAATCGTAATCAAGAATATTTCATCGAATAAGTTGCGGATGGCGTATGTATATATTTTGCAAGAGCGAAATGTAACTATGCACCATCAGTAACAAGTTCGATAAAAGATTCGAGATAATGATACAAGTAGTGTTCTGTATTTATTCTGCACAGTTGCATCAGATAAGTTCAATCCATGACTGTCACCTTCAATTATACTATATAGCTACCTCTATTGCGATTTAAGTCTAAGGAATAAACAGTAATGATTGGGGCATCACCAAAAGCGGATCGTGGATGTAATGTACATCATCATTCTTGGCAACAACAACAATAGTTCTGGCTCGTAATGCACAAGAGGTATACAATAATATGTATTCCGGGATTCCGTTGAATACATGTGCCTCACACGGGTGTGGAATTAACTTTGTTCTTATATTCATTATTCATTACTGATAGTTCTCCAATATAATGATAAATCATGTGTTGAAACCATTGTTATGTAAACATAACTGTTACAGTGATTTGTCAACAAGCATAGTGAATTCAAATATTTTAATCTGAATATTATTTTCTGATTATTTTTCACTGCTTTCTTGTTATATCCACCAAGTTTTGGTGTCCTTTGGTGTCCTATTGAAATTTATTTGGACTTTTAATTAATTAATTCCATTGTAACAGTAATGTTTACATAATAATGGTTTTGAATTGCGAAATATCTTAGGCTTGCTCACCAATAAATTTTTAGTAAAGAAAGAGTTAAGACGACTTTAATTTTACAAGGTCAATAGCCTCAACACACTAAAGAAGTCGGTAAGTTAGATAATGAATGGGACTCCAAGCATAGAAAAGTTCCTTGTACAAAAGTTTGACTGGGACCGCACAGCGATACAGGTGAATCTTTATAATCAATGATTATAGATTATTATCAATGCTGTACTTATGTCATATAGATACATGTGATTAGATTTAATACAACTTGACAACATAGTAAATAAATCATACAACACTTGGTGGACGATAAAACATCAATTAAAATAATGTCCAATTCACGTTATGTTTTGTTGATAAATTAAAGGGGTAAACCTGGTTTGGAATCACAATTAATTAGTATTTTCAGGACCATACGGCACAGAAATGTTATAAAGACGAGTATATGTCTAATGACATTCCAAACACATTGAAACCTATTTATGCCAAAATACTCAGCAGTTTTCTCTAATATTCTGACAAAGTTTTCTATTGAAAAGTGTGTTAACCCTTTCTTTATTAAATGAATTCTCCCATTCAGTTGTAAAAGCATAAACTGGAATGGTCTATTATTCATTTAGAAGGATGTTCAGGTAATACAAGCAGATAACAGACAGACAAAAAGATAATACTAGTGCAGAAGGATTCATATTCATTGGTGGGAAATGTTTAGGTAATATGTTCAACAAAACAATTATTAAAGGCCAATGCATTCTCTTATATATGCGAGGCGACCTATGGTCGACTTGCATATATAAGAGAATGCATTGACACAGGGTTTTCAGGAAGCTCCCGTTTATTATCTGAGCATTTCTTAAGGGATAACTACTCAGCAATGAGTATTAAGTATAGAAAGGCTTAAGTTGCTATGCCCAGATAAAACTATTATGAACAAAACTACAATGCACTATCACTTAGAGTATTTTAAAACTTATCGATATGTGTTGACAGAGAAAGGTAGAACATATCATACAATTGAATTCCATCGGATCTGCAAGTTCATCTTTTTTCACACATTTCAAGGTTTTTTTTATATAAGTAGAGCCCAATGTACACAAACTAACAACTTTCCGCATTTCGTTCTTGAGTCTATCTCGTAAAGATAACCCACCAATACACAGATCGTACAGCTTAGCTTATCTCCGTGAAGAGCCCCATAAACAAAGAACAAGGCAAACGCACAATACGCAAATCCACGTTGAGTCAATCGCGAGATTAGACTGCCTCCCAGAGAATTCCTTTGTATCAAAAACAAGGATCGATGTCTTTATAATTCCAACATCATTCATGATGATATATTACAGTCTTTTGCAAACAAGAAGTAGAAATACTGCGCAAATCACAAAATGTTAGTCTAAATGTTAGTCAAATCCTGGGAATAAAACATTGAAATATATTTGTGTTCAAGGCCCTGATGTGATTTATTTGCAGCCGCTCGTGAAAATTTGGTATTTCTGTCCAGACACGAATGAGATGTTTCATGTATTCAAACAAAAACTGTAGGTGTTCTTTAAATTATATGCACCTTATTAATGCTTAAAGTTGCTAAATTACGCATACACGGAAAGCATCACCTGATTGACCCAAATTTCTGATACCGATCAGCCGAAAACCACTTTCAAGTGATGACATCATGACGTCATTCAGCAAGCTACAGTGAAATAACAAAAAGCTACAATGAAATAACAAAATCGAATTTCACTACAGCTTCTAAGAGATACATACGACGATTTACGTTTCAGTAATTTTTCGCTATTTTATGGGCCAGTATATAATAAAATCACGTCTTATATTCTTTCTAGATCAACAAAACTTAGATCATGCCATGAACCTCTACTCTGGATAACACCCATAGAGATCATATTCCACCAGTACAAAAACTTGGAACTTTTTGAAATTTTGACAGGGAACTTTATTATATATAAAAGGTCGGCCGACCACAGTGTCCCCCGACAACGTGGCAAGTCGATGCCGCTTTGTTAAAGAAATTTTAAAAAATGTTGAAATGTTCTAAGTTGAAAGGGTTAATAATTCCGTAAAAAAATAATTTTCCCGTCATCTATATACATGTTGCACATCTCCAATATGTAGGTAACAATACTCTGAAGTTTCAAATATCTACGATCAAAACTGTAGGAGGAGTTGATTACACCATGAAGGTACCCTCATACAGAAAATTATAAAAAATGTTTTTCAAAGTCGAAACGCCCATAACTCTGGGAAATATCATTGGATCAAATTCAAATTCGAACTTGACCTGTATTTTGATATGAACGACACAGAAAAAAACAGAATTTCCAATTAAACAATCCAAACTTGAGTTATCATCCGGAAACCAAAGAAAAAAGAAGTAAAATTGAATTTTCTAAGTCGAAAAAAATCCATAACTCTAGGAACAATCATCGGATCAAACTCAAATTCGAACTCAACCTGTATCTTGATATGACTGATCCACATACAAACGGTATTTGCAATTAAAGGATCCAAACTTGAGATATCATCCGGAAACCGAAAAAGTGAGAAATTTTAAAAAGTTGAAAAAAGGTAAATAACTCCATAAAAGAACATCGGATTAAATTGCACACCTGTGTGCTTGGTTGAGACACCTACATACCAAGTTTCAATCAAATCGGATGATCATTACTGGAGTTATAACTCCGGACGGACGGACAGACGGACGGAGCTGATTACAGGGGACAATAAGAGCTCTTTCCATCAATGTATCACATTATTATAATCAATAAATTTGAAAAAAATGATCAAGGAAATATGGGTTGATACAAAAATCGGCATGTGCGTACTGACTAATAGTGCAGACTACATTTTCAAGGAAGATAACCTTTTATAAATTTATTCACTGAACAACTTTGCAGTACTCCATGCAAGACCCTAAAATAATATCAAAATGATATATTTGATTTTCACTCAGTGGGAGGCCCATCTTAATCCCTATATCTTAACTTAAAACCTTTTGACATAATAGAAACTGTATACTGCAAGGTGCTATTGTATACTATATTGACTTTTTCATCAACAGGACCCCTCGTCAAGTGCTGTCTGGGTTACTTGATACAAATATTAGAAAATATGTGTACCTCGAAATCACATGATATATTACGTACACATATGCTCATAAAGCAAACAAAATCAAACAGATGTTTGAAAAATGTACCCAAAATTGCTCTAATGGTGACGACTATCAAACTGTATGTAATTTTTCATTCATTACTGACAAAAAAAAGTCATTAAAGTAATTATTTAGCAATTTTTCAATTTTATATATAAAGAGTTTGACCATATGAAAAGTCGGTTAACATGAGATGAATAGCGTACTATGAGGAATGTAGCGGTCGGCTCTTTGTGTGTTCGCTCAATCATCAACTAAAGAGGTTTTCATACCTAATTATTATCTAGAATGAAATTTCATGGTGTCGGCTTGTTTACTTGTCAGATTTTGTGACCATTAACCATTCTCAAATAGAATTGATGAAGTACTCTTAAGCTGTGAATAAAAATACGTCCATGTTTTTAACCCTTTCATGACAGGAGCTTCCTGAAATTTTGCGAAAACCCTGTCCCAATGCCAGGGACTAGCCTAGACGTTTAAAATTGGGAGAAGTCACGTCTCCCTACTTGCTTATTAGGGAGAAGTGGACTGTTACCTTGGAGAAGTCATAAAGGCTGAAGTACATTTTACACACCAACATCACCCATTTATGTCCAATAAGTATTATGCAACAGAAGAGCCCATTTATAAAACCATTATAGTGAGTATGCATGACCACCATTATAATCTATAAATTTACTTTAATTTTGCTGTTGGGATATATGCATGCATACTGGTATATGAGAGAGGTCACTTCTCCCTGAGTAAAAAATAGGGAGAAGTGGCACATTTTAGGGAGAACATATCTCCCAAGTCACCCTCTAGGCTGGACCCTGGCTGATGCATTCGCTTATATATGTGAGTCTCCCGTAGGGTGCATGTCATATATAAGAGAATACATTGGCCTAACAATATTTACCTTGACCTTATAAGCCAGTCCATTCTCTATTATATTTGAGGGTCCCTATGGGAGACTCGCATATATAAGAGAATGCACTGGCACAGGATCTATAATGCTGCACCAGCGCATCTCCCGTCATGAAATGGTTAAAGCTGGTGAGATGTACTTTCCACTGAGTCTGCAGTTCTTAATACTGATATCAGCAGATTCGTCACAACCATATGATGGTGTTGGATTATAAATTGATAAAGGCCTAATGAACTTCAAGGCCATTTCATGAATGTGTGAATATGGAAAATACAGTAATGCCCTTTACTGAGCTTTCCCGATGAATGGCAACAAGCCATATTTCCGACTAAATCCTGAAAAGTTACCCATAATTCTGTTGTGTTTAAGGAGTCGATTACTTAGGGCATTACTATATATGTTCTGTGTGCTATAATCACAGTATACACAGATAAGATTTTGAAACAGTATATTAACACTTTCTATACTAAAGCATCATTGAAGAGTAGTTCCCTTAGAACATGTTCAAATAATAAGTTCAACAAACGACCATACCCGCTACCAAGGAATATGAATCCATTAACCTTTTAGTGCCAAGTCCGATTTTTGTATCAACCCATATTTCCTTGATCATTTTTCAAATTTATTGATTATAATAATGTGATACATTGATGGAAAGAGCTCTTTGTATCAACCCATATTTCCTTGATCATTTTTCAAATTTATTGATTATAATAATGTGATACATTGATGGAAAGAGCTCTAAAGGACTTGGCACTGAAAGGGTTAACACTTGCATTATCTGTTCCCAGTCTGTCGTCTGCTGATTATATCATCTGAGATTCCCTCCAAATGAATGACAGACTAATCCTATATATACTTTTATAACTGGGTGGGAGAATCCATTTAGTAAAGAAAGGGTTAAACTTGTCTTGTACTTACGTTGATAGTAAGCACAAAGTTTGAAGAGAAATAAACTTCAGAAAACGCAGATGATGTGGAAAACAATTCTGATTTAATCGCCCTATTGCAAGACATTGTCGTGCAAAGAAAAAAACAACTATTGTACAAAAATATCTTAAACGGATTTCGACATCCTGGACCTTTCTCAGCTTCCCCACATCTAGAAGCAAACAAAAGTAACTAATTTGATATGTGAAAATAGGGGTCAAACCAATCCCTTCCGTCTTCCGTCATCGATGTTTAAACAAGCTACGTCTGAATCAGAAGGAACAATACGCAACCGTGTCATCATGGCAACAGTGCGCTGCAACGGAGGATTCAGGGTAAACATCTTAAACAGGAAAAACATGGTAATCGGGTATCTTCAAAGATAACGTTGCACTTCTCGATAAAGTGTCAGAGCGCTGTGTACAGTGGTTTAGTTACACTGCAGCGATAACTAGGTGTGGGTGTTTGTGCTGATAGTGACATTTGACATATGCTATTTTCTTTGTAATGTCAAATTCAAACATTAATAGGTGGGCTAGAATGACTTAGTAGTTACATAAGTGCAGAGATGTGGTGACAGGGGGATGGGATTTGGGGTACATATACTCCAGTCACTTTGGGGTATGTTTACTCCTCTTATCGAATCAAAATTTTTAGCAGATAAAAAATCCTAAATAAAGACTGTCTAATCACATCCTTCACATAACTTCAAGAAGCACAATTCATCAAAACATGTAGTCATCAATTCTAAGACCCTCTTTGTTTCAAGAGATTGTCTGGAGTTGTTAAAGAGCTTTAACCAACTTAAAGCATAGGAATACCCAAGTTTATGGAAATACTGGATAAAGGACGCCATCTAACAGAATTGAAACAAGAATCACTAAGATCTGCATAAAACTGGTTAAATCAGAAGTCTCAAATTCCAAGTTGCCTTTCCCTTAAAGACATATTACGGACTTATTCGGATGCTTGAAATTGATAAGTTAGTACTCTGGCACTATGACAACCTGTGGGATGCAGAATTCTACTAACATCGCCGAAAATTTACCACATACTACTCCATAGAAAACATCGTCTGAACTACGCCCAATTGTAAATATTTACATCTTAATTCGGGACGCAACTATCAGCGATAATCTAACACAAATGATTTCGCCATCGAGGAGATTATTAATTAATTAATAAATAAGAATGATGGTGTGTATCGTCAATTTGGATTAATATTAACAAATAACTACTTTGAGCATGATTATTCTCAATTTTTATTTGATTACCCTACTGGAGTACTTCACATCACTTTAAGATAAACATAGGCTCAGGAGAATATTTTGAATAACAACAATTTTTTTTCTGCTGCAAAGGAAATTTTAACATTGTTCCTAATAAATTATCAAATGTTTCAAGCTATTAATAAAATATAGTAGATACAAATTTTAACTTATCATTTCTTTAAGAAGTGTCATTTGCAATCGCTTGCAGATGGTGAATAAACTCACTCACAATATTTGCATTGCCAGTTTTCAATGCATGCTTCTACTTCCTGTTAAATAACTGAATTACTTATTACTTATCCTTAACCCTTACATGACTGGAGCTTCCTGAAATTATGTGAAAACCCTGTGCCAATGCATTCTCTTATACATGTGAGTCACCCATAGGGAGCCTCGCATATATAAGAGAATACATTGGCCTAACAATATTTACATTGACCTTGTAGCCAGTGCATCTCTTATATATGTGAAGCTGAGACATTATCAGAGACTTGCATAAATAACAGAATACACTGGCACAGGATCTTTAACCCTACCATGACTGGAGCTTCCTGAAATTTTGCGAAAACCTTGTGCCAATGCCTTCTCTTATATATGCGAGCCTGCCATAGGGAGACTTGCATATATAAGAGAATACATTGGCCTAATAATATTTACCTTGACCTTGTAAACCAGTGCATTCTCTTATACATGTGATGCTCACATAGGCAGCCTCCCATATATAAGAGAATGCACTAGCAACAGGATCTTTAATGCTGCACAAGATCAGCTCCTGTCATGAACATCAGAGATTTAATTACTACTCATCTTCCTGCGTAATATTTTAGTTGCATGCTCATAATCCTTAACTCTTTCAGTGCCAGGCTTATTTTGTAGGTTTAGTGCCAGGGAATCGTACGTTTTTCATGGGCATCAAAATTATTACTATGAATACTTGGTGATAGTTTTGAGTTATAACATGCCCCTAAAGTTTTATCCAGTTTGTTTTTAAATTCGCTATAGCATGCTTAAGCATACCCAAAAAAAATTAAACCCCCAAAAAAAAAAAAAGTAGGCCATTGGACCATCATAGATAAATTGCTGACATACAGCTATAAGTGCTTGCATCACACATATACATACATATATCATGTAAATGACGAGATGGAGTGAGATAATTATGTTAATATGGAAGAGGCTCATACAAATCAGGACACAAAACACTCTTGATATAAACATCACTTTCGGCATACAATTAATCAACGACATCATCAAATATGTCATAGATCTTATCTAACAATTTTTCACTTTTTTGAATGATGTAGGCCAATAGGTTAGGAAAGTAAATCAGATATGCTCAATTCTGTTTATGAACTCGTTAGCGTGACTATTAGGGAAACCAAATTAACGATGCACACTTCTGCTTATGAGCTGGGGGTTAGAGCGTCTGTGACAATCTCAGGGCATCGGCCTTCATAGTGAGATAACGTGATTATAAAATGATAATCTAATCACGAGGAATTTCACAACTTCTCACTACATTTGTTTTGTCACGTAGCATATACTGCAAAAGCACATTACTTTGAGGTAATAACATTTTCGTGGTTGTGTTTAAAGGTACTCAATCCGATCAGACGGTCTTCATATCATCAAGTTCCACCAACAACATTTCTTCAAAATACACGTTTGTTATCAGAATCGATTAATTACAACAAAATAATGCTAACCGCTGTCAACTATGGTATAAAATTTCCCAAAACATGTTATTTATCAACATGTTGTTCAACGAAATATGGCCATATTATCATTTGAGTATCACAAAATTTGGCCGTATTACCACTTGATTTTAGAGTTATCCATCTTCATCTGCAATTTTGTCTGAGGATGTTGATTTGACGGCTCTTTTCTGGGCCACAAATAATTACACATTTCAAGAAATAACAAATTCATATATTTTGGTGAACGAGTAGTTTCATCCAGCTTATGATGTCATAAGTACAGTGTTACTTTATCGATGACGATGATAGGCAACAAAAGCCTAATCCTGCAATGTCCTAATTATGCCTGCAGTTGCCTACTAAACAGTGAGAGCTTTCCGATGAATGGCAACAAGCCATATTTCCAACTAAATCCTGAAAAGTTACCCATAATTCTGCTGTGGTTAAGGAGTCGATTATTTAGGGCATTACTGTAGTTGGTGAGTACCGCTATAGTTCACTTATGGAATGTTCAGATATTAAGTTCAAAGGGGTACTGTACACAAAATCCGGCCATTTATTTCCTTTTATATTCAACATAATATATGCAACAAATGAATGAATTTGAGCCATATATAGATTAGTGCAAAATCACTCAGGTGCTCTATGAACGATATGCAAACAACATGGTACATGCATGTAATTATAATGAAAATTAATTTATGACTCCAGCCATATATTCATTTTCATTATAATTACCGTGAATTTTGCATCGTTTATAGAGAATATGAGTGTATTTTGCACTAATCCATGGCTCAAATTCATTTGTTGCATATATTCTGTTAAGTATAAAAGAAGATGGTCCCGTAAATGGCTGGATTTAGTGTACAGTACCCCTTTAACAGGCCATATGTTGAACCTACTATGTGAACAATCCATGCAAAACATATGAGTATCGTATTTTCCTCTAAAAAAGAAAAATTTACCATTCTAATCTCTACCGTTGTAACTGAAAGGAATATACAGACAATAGACACTCTTCTTTATAGTAACATACAATATTTCTCCTGGAGTGACATGCAGAGTATTATTTAACTTTTGTGTTTATTTAAGGAATAATCTCGGTTTCCTAATGTAATTATTACACAGTCTAAAGGTATATGTCGAATCACAAACCTATAAGTCGTGAACAACGTACAAACAAATGATATCATAACAAAGTTCTGAGAGTGAAATAGCATCTCGACAGTGTAATAACTAAGGACATATTATGGACTTGTTTGGGTGTGTGAAACTGGTAAGTTAGTATTTAGGCGTTATGCCAACCTGGGGAATGTAGCACTCTACTAACATCGCTGAAAATTTTAAAGAAAACCACACCATAGAGAACATTGTTTGAACTATGCTCAATTGTAAATATTTACGTCGATTTGGGACGCAACTATCAATGATAAACACACACAAATGATTTCTCTATCGAGAGTCATTGCATTTAATTCATATATCAGAATGACAGTGTGTGTTGTCAATTTGGATTAATATTCGTAAAAATAACTAATTTGAGCAAGATTATTCTCCATTTTTATTTGATCACCCTACCGGAGTGTTTCACATCACTTTAACACGTTTGGGCTTCTGGGAGAGAGGATTTGGCTTATATTTTTATGCAAAACATTGATGAAAATATAAAAACATCTGTTATGTAATGAAAAGGTTATTAATATACTCACAGGAAGATGGAGTAGGTGCTCCAGTAAATGTGGTCCTCGCTTCAAGTTACAGAAATCAACAAATTCCTCGTCTTTTTCAAATATTTCAACAAGTAGTCTGAAATTTATAAAATACAACTGCAAAATAAATCACTTTCGTTGATGAATTACGCAAGAAATGTTAAATGGTTACTCTGTCAGGGTTCATGGAGATATCAACGTTCCAAGCAATGATTCTCGAGCATTCAAGATAATATGTGCAAATAGCAAGGCTAAAATTTACAAGTTCACTACCGTTTCTGCGTAATAAATGAATTCACAAGTTAATTGCAGCTGCTTTAACGCAATTGAGTTTGTCAACCCAGCCGATGGATAAGCAAATATAATACTGCCATTTGGAGTTACACTCATGAAAGGGATGATTTCTAAGGATTGTCAGGTTTTAATTGCTATTTTTCAAATTTTTCCATCAAATTTAATGAAATTGAGAAGTTTCTCGAAACCATTTAGGCATAATATATAACAAAAGGTTTAACATTATGAAAAAGTGCACTGGCTACAAAACAATAACCTAACCTACAATGACCTAGGGCAAGCCTTGGGTAAAGTTTACAGTAAGGCCATTACTATTTACTGACACACAATTGTAATGAAGAGTTGTAATTACTTTTGTAATAAAACTCAACACAATTCATGAGTTATAATCTTTTGAGTTTCTGTCATGCGACACGCTAACTTTAAAAACATCCCCGCATTTCGCAAGCGGAAACATTTGCATGATACTTAAGAACAGTAACTTTTGTATTTTCTACACCAATATTTTATGAACCAAACCCAAACCTAGAAATAGTTTGTCTGACCAGGCTTTACCAAGCCACAATGAACAGATCATTTCTTCCATATTATTCTTTCAATAAATTTTTGAATGTATATCATAGGAACCCAATGTTTCGAGATTGTGGGTACCTTAATCAACAAAACCATAGAGACTTTCCGATGTCATTTATTTTCGACATACAGGAGTCATGAACTGACAGACTGAAGTTTACACAGCCGTCATGATAAAAGGCTGTATTTGTGTAGAATTCCAAAATCATTTCAAAGCTTGACAACATAAGATAAAATCCATCCATATTCATAACAGTGATTGAATTTTAGTGAGAATATAATTTTGGACATAATAACCTTTTGATAACATTTGTATCTATATAATATCCACGACTCAACAAAAAAACATTTCCAAGCAATTATCTACTATTGAACATTTTGATAAAGCAAGTATGAATTAGTAATGTCAGTTATAGAAACAGATGCAGAAAGGAGGAAATTGCACATACATAATTATTTTTGCAATAATAAGTATTGATTTATATAATATATGTTTGAAATTCATTTGATGCAAATTGTAGGTTATTATGATTTTGTGAATCACAGTATTAATGGATTTAGCAATAACAAACGGGAGTTTAACTCATTTCAATATGGTTTTGTTCATCAGAAATTACAACTGTATTTATGTATTTGCGAATCAACCATGGAGACGAAACTCACAATAATGACATAGAAATTATGTTCAGTTTTCAATAAAAGTTGTATCTCAAATATCACAGTGTGAACAGCTAATCCCTGCTGGGCAGGTATATTTATTGTAACAAGTCACCTCTGTTAACCTTTCCACTACTATAATCCCTACTTAGTAAAGAGTCAAATGTCACAACAGGTGCTGTATGTCCTAAGATTACATTAGAGTGGAGAACTACCGCTACTTTTCAACCCTTCCATGACTGGAGCTTCCAGAAATTTTGCAAAAACACTGTGCCAATGCATTCTCTTAGGGTTCCTCGCATATATAAGATAATACATTGGCCTAACAATATTTATGTTGACCAAGTAAGCCAGTGCATTCTCTTATATATGCGAGGCTCCCTATGGGAGACTCGCATATATAAGAGAATGCACTGGCACAGGATCTTTAATGCTGCACCAGCACAGCTCATGACATGAAAAGGTTAATAGGTCAATAATATTACATATCAACACTGAGTTTCCAATGACAAAAATAGTCAAAAGTTTAGACCAAAAATGAGGACAAGCTTTCCATCTTGTGATTAAAGAAACATCGGATGCCAAAAAATAGTTTATTATTTAGAGCACAGATAGTGGACAGATTAAATTTTTAATGAAATCAACATTGGTGGAGAATGGTTGAAAATCTGCATAAAATAGCTGCTCCTTCATTCAAAGAGAAACTCGTGAATTTCTTCTGACAAGAATAGAATATATTTGTGAATAATTCTGAATTCCCTATATTCATATCTTCCATGTTCAATGATATGAAAGGCGCAAATACAGTAATGCCCTAATTAATCGACTCCATAACCACAGCAGAATTATGGGTAACTTTTCAGGATTTAGTCGGAAATATGGCTTGTTGCCATTCATCGGAAAGGTCTTGGGGAGAGCTTTCCGATGAATGGCAACGAGCCATATTTCCAACTAAATCCTGAAAAGTTACCCATAATTCTGCTGTGGTTACAGAGTCGATTAATTAGGGCATTACTGTATAACAATAACATGATTTTGGAGGGCATTACGGTTTATTAGCCGCCTGACAGAAATGATTAACAGCCAAACATCATATTAGAGGCCTGAAACTGTTAATCATTTCTGAAGGGCCGCTAATAGAATTGTAATGCCTGAGAAACTCATGTTATATTAATATTATTACCATCAGGGGCGCCGGAAGCATCCAAGCGCAGGGGGGGGCAGAGCCTACAAAAAGGGCACTTTTCCGCAAAAAAGAGCATTTTCTCCGCAAACTCGGGGAAAATAACCATAAATTCATTGTGGCAAAAATCCCTATTTTAATGGTATTTATCGGTTTTTATGGCCGTTTTGTGATAAAATTGACAAAAAATTAATATTCCTTGTGAAATTGGTGGTATTTGGAACAAAAAAGTCACATTTTGCTATAAAAACACGAGATTAAACACACAAAAAGCATTTTCTGAAGTCCTGCCACCGCTCGCCCCCCTTGGTCAAGGGCAGGGGGGTCAGCTGCCCCCTCTGCCCCCCTCTACCGGCGCCCCTGATTACCATGCACTCCTGTACCATGAGTGACATGACCCAATAATGATCATGTCTTATTAAATGCATGTCATTTGTTCCTGAAACATTTGTCAAATATTCCATCATAACCATTTTGTCAATTGTTGTTTACACACGAAATAGATGTAAATTTTGGGGAGATCATTTCAGTTGTTATGTTATTGACATCATCATTAAAGTGGCGGATGGCTGGCCTTTATTGAGAGAAAATTTCATTATTGGCCCCGAGTTTTACAGGTATTGACGAAATCTTATAACATCCAGCCATGGATGTTATAAGATTTTATCATACCGAAAACTCTGAGTACCCTAGGAAATGTCCTGTAAAGTGGTAATAATAGATATCTCATAAAAATTATATCAGTCATACTCACAGTTCAACTTGAGTAAATCCCTCGTAATATTCGTCATGAACTGCCAAAAGTTTCTTGGAGAACAAGTTACCTGCAATAACACACAGCGTTTTAATGTTTGATCAACAAACAATCCAGTCAAACAATGCAGTACCAAGACAGAAACATTATCTAATGAAGACCCTTGATGTTTCCTGTGCATGAGATAAGAGGAGTCCAATCAAGTTATCTTATCCCAAAATATCTCAGGATTACCTATGATTGCTTAATACAAAAATTCAACAAGCAACTCCAGACAATGTTAACCTTGTTGAGAAAATCTCTGTCTTGATTTTACATTCTGAACGTGATAGACTTCACATCATCGAGTTACGTTTATTGATATAATCATGTTGATTCAGCTCCAAACCCAGATTTGGTGTTCCTTACAATTGTCTTTGGTATATTTGATATTTTTATCCCACATCAAACACTTGCTCAATACGAATTGCCAGAGGAATATATGCAGTTACTGTGCTCTTGTATTGTTTAGGAAAGAACGGCAAGCTTTGAAAAGTGAATTAAGAGTAATAAAAATTTTCACTTTTTATCCTCACTCCATAATTATTTAACTCAATTTCATCAGACATTTTCAAGCCTGGATATAGTGTGTCTCTCTCTTGAAGAATCAGGTCCCCAGAGTGTGAATTTAGTGATGCTGTCCTTCATGGTGGGCTAGCATCACCAAATTCGTTCTCTGTGAAACTCATTCTGCTTAGACTTCAACTGATATGGGAGACCTAGGATCAGATTGAAATTCCCCAATTGAAGTTGCCTGTGCAGAATGAAATTAGTTACTTTTTTCCTTTCTGTTCAGTTTCTATATCCCTAATTTGCAAACGATAAAAATAAATATTCAAGGTGACTCTATAATGGGTGAACATCACCAACTTCAACTGGGGAACCTCAATCTGATCCTATGTCTCCCATAGCAGTTGAGGCCATAGCAGTATCAGGTTCCCAGAGGGTGAGTTTGGTGATGCTAGCCCACTGTCAAATGACAGACACACTATTTGCAGACTTGAAGGCTCAGATCATATGTCACATATTATATTGAGTTTCGCTTTTCTCTTTGCTCATTATATACGAATAAAAACAATTATAAAAATTCGAAAGATCTAAAAACTCAGGAAAAGCATTAGCTAATTTTGTCAAATATTGTTTGTGTAAATCTTGGTAAGCATCACATTTCATCATAAAATGATATTCATATTCAACCTGTTTCGTTGAGCACAGTGTACAAATACATGTATGTAATAAAAACTATGCAATGGCAAAAATACCTTTCTCATGTTTATCTTTGGTGCTATTTCCTTATTTTAGGCACAGGATTTACCAACTTACAGTAATGCATTAAATAATCGACTCCTTAACCACAGCAGAATTATGGGTAACCTTTCAGGATTTAGTCGGAAATATGGCTTGTTGCCATTCATCGGAAAGCTCTCACTGAGAGCTTTCCTATGAATGGCAACAAGCCATATTTCCAACTAAATTCTGAAAAGTTACCCATAATTCTGCTGTGTTTAAGGAGTCGATTATTTAGGGCATGTTGTATTTGGGGGATGTATTACATATCATTAAGAGTGGAAGGATTAAAGAGAGATCACTGATTCTAAGCTGATTATAAATGGTTCCTTGCATGACCTACCAATATTAGGTGATCACAGAAGGCTTGTTGTCCATGTGTCAATTTAACTTCAGCCATTGTGATTTCTCCCCGATAACAGTATGCTTCTCAATGTTAAATGGTGAAGTGATCTCTCTCAATTTGAAACCTTTAGGCTCTAACTCCTTATTAGTAAGACCGCTGCACTTAAGTTGTGATTACTTATTGGATGGCTGAGGGGCACATTTTAGAGCAAACACTTGAAGTTGAAAGGACTAAATATGACAGTATATTGGTCTGTTCAAAGTTATTGTTAATTCTTCAGAATGCATTACTGTTGTATCAGCACAAAATATAAAGATATCACAGGCGGCGTTTTATTCAGAGCAAAAACATTCTTCGATCTAAACTTTCCATAATTCAGAGCGAAAACATTCTTCCATCTAAACTTTCATTTTTCCACTATCTTTCATGTTCTACACAATATGGTAGACCAACTCGTACCCATATTCTATGGAACATAAGCAAATCAACACCCATTCTTAAAGTGATTCCAAACAGAATAACGAATGATCAGGCCAAAATAGTTTATTTTCATCAATTTGATATTCAAATAGTCAAAAAAACATGCTGCAGCATCATTATTATAGACAAATTACATTAATGCCCTAAGTAATCGACCCCTTAACCACAGCAAAATTATGGGTAACTTTTCAGGATTTAGTCGGAAATATGGCTTGTTGCCATTCATCGGAAAGCTGTACTTTCAGAATGTACCCCAAGATACTCATGTTGATCAAACCCCAGGTCTACTTGAGTACTGGTCCTCTGGTTGGTATACTGCCTGCTGGAAGTCCTCCAAATCAAGCCGTTATTATGAGCTATGGTTTCTGGAGAATATTTTACATTGAGATAAAGTAATGCTCTAAAAAATCGACTCCTTAACCACAGCAGAATTATGGGTAACTTTTCAGGATTTGGTCGGAAATATGGCTTGTTGCCATTCATCGGAAAGCTCTCGGCGAGAGCTCTCCGATGAATGGCAAAAAAGCCATATTTCCGACAAAATCCTGAAAAGTTACCGATAATTCTGCTGTGGTTAAGGGGTCGATTACTTATGGCATTACTGTATATGCAGTGACTATTATTGGCACAATCGTTGATGTATTACGTTTATGCCTAATAATTTGTCCCGAATAGAGTAATAAATAATTACATTTGTGCGAAGATGAACTGTTGTGTTCTCAGAAATGTTAGTTGATGTGGTTGGAATTTCCGACAATCTTAGTTCATTGCTAATTTCTTCCAATGGGGACAGTGTTTGGATACCAACTGATAGGTTTTATTCAATGAAATAAGTCCACAATATGTCTTTATCCCTTCCATAACTGGAACTTCCTGAAATGACCCCTTCAGCCGAAAGTAACCAGAAAATTATGTAAAAACAGTTGCTGTGTGGTCTAAACAAGTTTTCTCAATTTGATTGAAAATTATCGGGTCCCCTGATTCTTAACTATTTCATTATAGCCCATCTTCACAGATCTTCATGGTTACAACTTATTCCTCAATATTCCAAAAAAAATTTAGATGAGTGGTTTATGTTCACGCTGATTACAATATGAAGCATGAACATATTTGATGACAGAGTATCTTTTTGCTTTCACCTTCTTTTCCATTATTATTACAGTTTTATGGAAAGAAATACCTGAATTTAATTTAATAATTTGAGCAAAACTTATCGTAATAAAAAATACTGTGAAATTCATGGAGGCCAAAATAAAAAAAACCTGAGTTTCTGGTGACCTGCCCGCCCCTATTGCGGCGCCCCGACTCTTTTCATTTTAACAAATCACGTGTACTGATAAACCCAAAATTTTACCATACTTCAATTAGGTCACAGTCGAATCAAACATATTTTTTCATGTTTTATTCAATAAAACAATAAATTACACTATATTCTAATATTATGTACTTAGTTCTATTATTTTATAGTACACTAAAAACAAGGAGAAGCAGTCTGGGGAGTATCATATTTATTTTGAGCAAGTTGAAAATAAAATAAAAAAATAAAAAAAAATTAATAGCCCCCACCCCACCCCTATTTTTTTCTTGCATGTCACCAGAAACAGAGGTATATATTTTATTGGCCTAATCTAGGATCTTAATCTTTATTTTTATTTTTTTTATTTTGAGAGATGAAAGGTGTGAAATAATATGTGTTATATGGTGTCACACAAAGGTAGAATATGACAAATAAAATAGATCCGCTCGATAAAAATCATTTCCTGGATGTCCTGTTCCCAAAAAAGACATAAAAAAGTTTTAAACTTCCCAAAAGGATCCTAAATCTTAAAGATAACTTTTAGTCTCGCTTTCTTATTGGACACTGAATTTTATTGGTGAAAATGATGTCACAAAATAAAAATTAATGTGCACAGTTATATCCTACTGTGGCAGTCACAGGGTGGTGACGGAATTGCTTTCATTTCATGCATCAGATAACGCTTTACTACCAGTTGTTTCGCACATAATAGAGTTGTCATCATGAAGCATTCTTTAGTGAAAAACATTTATAGGGTCATTCAAAAAATTCCATTCTGTTTGTTTTGAGGACCATATGCAACCTTCCTTGGCTGTAGTTCACTTATCACTTCTGTAATTATACCGACACTTGATAGGCCGTCAGGATCGGTAGCCACTGAAATGTTTATGCCACGAGGTATCGTATGATATAAGCGCCTTGCTCCGGACAATAGCATCAATGCATTCTCGGAGATCATGTGACTTATAGCGTGATCCAGGAGCATATTATGTTCTCATTGTCTGACAGGGATTTTAATCAAACAGACATGCAAGATGTCTATCTCATTTGGTCAACTTGTTGAACCAGCATAAATCGGGATATCGGTCAACTATCTCTACTTACTGATAAAAACATCAAATTGGGACTACTAATTTCATATGATCAACTGGTCTAAATTCAGCTATCACTGATCACTGTGTTTGCAGCCAAATAGAAAATAACTATCACTATACATCAGGCATGTGACAAGCCCTTTAATAATCAAATTAGCTGAAATATCACCTGGTTTCTTGAAACTCTGGATAATTTTGCTTTAAATTCACTAAATTTTTCATATGAAAATAGCTGAATTCAGCTAATTAGCTGAAGAGTCTCATCCCTGATACATATTCAGGGATGGCCTGAAGCACCAAATGGCAAGGGGGCAAACCAATCAAGTGTCCCATTGGACTCCCCTGGGCCAGGGCAAGGGGGGGGGGGGCAAATGCCCCTGCATGCCCCCTTCTCGGCGTCCCTGTACATATTCCAATGTCGGCATTTATACTGTTAACCATACATGTAGGTCAATTCTACTTGAAAACTGTAGTTCCTTCAGTCTATATTTTTCTCAGCAGTGATGATACAATGATGAGTCTGAAAACAAATCTAACACTCAAGTCTGGATATAGTGTGTCTGACTCTATCCCGCACAGCAGACTACAGTAGTGCCCTAAATAATCGACCCCTTAACCACAGCAGAATTATGGGTAACTTTTCATCGGAAAGCTCTCAGTGAGACCTTTCCGATGAATGGCAACAAGCCATATTTCCGACTAAATCCTGAAAAGTTACCCATAATTCTGCTGTGGTTAAGGGGTCGATTATTTAGGGCACTGCTGTAGCATCACCAAATTCACCTTCTGGGTAGGGCCCTGCAAATAGGGAGCAAACTTAATAAAAGCCCTTGGGCTTGTTGTTTAATCCCCTTTCCAATCAATCAAATTTATATTATTCTATACTCCTGTAAAATGTCTGTTAAATGTTTATATATGTTATTATTTTGATTTAATAAAATATGTTTACACTAAATAGGGAATTTTTATTTTGAATCGAATCTCGAATCGAATGGAGTAAGAGATTCAAATTTGCATCGAATCTCAAATCGAATCATTATATCAAGTGTATATATCAACAGTGAAGATCAGTTCGGTAAACACTTAAATTGGTAGCTGTAATGAACCAAAAACTTATTAATAATTGAATGTATATTACCTAACAATATTAATGTGTCTTCTGCGCAATATGCATGCAACTCATTTTCCTAATAAATACTGATGGATGTGAATCATTGAATGCGATGAGTGTTGGATGGGGAGTAACTCTTACAATGTGATTTCAAACTTTTGTAGTTGTCAAACTTCATCGATCTCAGTGTTGTACTGAAATCTGCCATTTGAATTGTATCATGTTGAACTCCTTGACCTATGGCAGTATATCGGTGTATGGTATGGAGACTTGTGAGATTTTCCGAATGACTTTGGCTGTAATTCCATTGTGACATTCAACTCATGCAATCCCAGAGTCATGTTTGGTTTACATCGGATGAGAGATGTGACCTGAAGGGTGTGCTAAGGTAAATTGTTGATGGATCATGCATGCATGGACGATGGATGCCAACCAATAGCAATAGCTCAAACTTGACTTTGTCGAGTTGAGATAAAAACACATAGAAAGACTGGTAAATCTGGTAAATGAACAAAAGGTGACCGAAATACAGTAATGCTCTAAGTAATCGACTTCTTAACCACAGCAGAATTATGGGTAACTTTTCAGGATTTAGTCGGAAATATGGCTTGTTGCCATTCCCCGAGAGCTTTCCGATGAATGGCAACAAGCCATATTTCCGACTAAATCCTTTAAGAAGTCGATTACTTAGAGCATTACTGTAGCACCAGGGATGCAGGAACTTGAATAAGATAAATGACTAAAATGACTAAATGTTCCATCGCTATACAATACAGAAGACATAGAGACACATGGATAGAGTGCTACAAAATCTTCAGCTCATATGATCAGGATGTAGCAGACAGCATCCTAATGAAAAGCATCGAAAAAATACAAGAGGACATAACTATAAACTATATCTGGAGGGATCAAACAACAATACAAGAAAATACTCATTCAACCAGAGGGTAAATCAAAATTTTCAACAAGTTACCAGAGAAAGTAGTATATATGCCGAAACAATGAACCATGCAGTTCAAGAACAGTCATTGGGCAGACCAAGAAGTCAGACTGAATTCAAAGCTGAATTGAGCGGGCCAAACTTACAAATCCTCAAACAGAAAATAAATCCCAAACAGATAAATCGCTATATCAGGAACAACTGAGGTGAAAATAGTGGCAACCCAAGAAGCCAGAGTGTCCACTAAAAGCATGAGTAACCAGAAGTTAGTAATTACTGTATTACCAGTGGATATATTGCATCGTTGGATAAGTCGCATTGAATTTTGGAGCTTAAAATGCTGACTTTTGGCTCTTTCTGTTGTATATGTCACACCTATTTCAGTGGCTTGGAAGTGAACATCAGAATGACAGATTGAGAAGTATTTTTAAGAGCATAGGATGCATTTTTAAAAACAAAATTAATGTTAAATAGTTGGTTTATCACAGATGTACAGTAATGTCCTAAATAATCGACCCCTAAACCACAGCAGAATTATGGGAAATTTTTGAGGATTTTTTCAGAAATATGGCTTGTTGCCATTCACCGAAAACCTCTCACCGAGAGCTTTCCGATGAATGGCAACAAGCCATATTTATGAATAAATCCTGAAAAATTTCCCATAATTCTGCTGTGGCTAAAGGGTCGTATACTTTGGGCATTACTGTAAGATGAACAAACACTTTTATCATTTATGTTATTTCACATGAACCCACTTCGATGGCCTTGAGTCACTCCCTGCATTGAAGCTGAATATCATTAATCTGACATCACAAAATATTGTTACCTGTGTAGAGAGAATGTATTCAAAAAATCCATGTATTATGTTCTTCTTCAGTGTGTTAAATAATATAAAAAAAATTAATATATCAGAAAAATAGCTACCCATCTAGCTGACCCATTCCGTGGTTCTAATCTAAGTGTTCCTTCTAAACATAACATACCTCAGGCAAAAGGGAACTATCCTTAAATTTACTAATTCTGGAAACAAACAAATTGATACAAGGAATGTTTTTCTTTCATATAATACTGCGATAACTCGGTGAATGTCCTCAGAAACCACAAATACATTGTTGCAAATTATTTATTACAACCAAAAATTTGAGGTATTCGTTGCCAAGGTTTAACAGTGATAATAGAGACATTCTTTGTCTCCTGTTTCAGAGTTTATAGGGATTAGAATATATGGTATGTACACCCCATTAGCAATGGGGATCAGACAGTGACAAATTCCAGAGTTCACTCCTGCCACAAACAAACTAACAAAATCTACAGGGTTGAAGTTCAACTCAGGCATAACTCATTCAAGATAAAAATGTCAACTTAAAATATATGTCCTATAATGGACATTCAAGGTTTGTAAATTGTATCTTAATTATTTACAGCTTGTTGCTGGATATGATTTCATCGGGGACACCGAAAGAAGCTAAGGGTAAGGGGGTTCAGAAAATCCAATGCTCCGTAGTCAGTAGATCATGCCATGAATCTCCACTCTGGCTAATACCCGTAGAGATCATATTCCACCTGTACAGTACAAAACATTGGAACTTTTTAAAGTTTTGACAGGGAATCTTATCGAGTCGAAAAAGTAACGTGGGGAATATATTTCTTTGTTAATACATGTTGCTTAATTGTTTATTCATCAGTAGGCTAAGGTCCCAGCTCAAAATTGCATGCTTTTCTGAGGCTTTTGTGAGCCGATATCGCAATAAACATTGAATTATTACCATGGATATATTCCATAGTTGTAAGCAAAGCAAAATCGCTCACAAAGTCACTTAAATTGTAATATATCGAGTTGGGACCTTCACCTCCAGTGAAGTACATTATTAAGGAACAGATAATAACTAAGAAATATATTCCCCGCATTATTTTTTCAACTTCATAAGTTTCCCTGTCAAAATATCAAAAAGTTCCAAGGCTTACTGGTGGAATATGATCTCCATGGTGGGTAGCTAAGAGTAGAGATTCATGGCATGATCTAATTGGTTAGATGTAATTCAAAAACAAGCATCACATCAGAGATGTGGGGTTGATCAAGTTGCAGTAGCTATGCTGACATGGGCTTAGATTGAAAATTCATTACTAGTAATTGGTTGTTTATCATTATACAGAACACTGTTGAGGAAGTCTGACATACCAAATATCCTACCCCCCCTACCCCCAAAAACCAACCTAAATGAACTAATTAAGGGCCATAACTCTGCCCAAAATATGCGGACTTTGCTGATTTTCGAACTCGATCGAAACATTGTTGAGCATGTATCATGTACCGAATATCAACAAAATCAGTTAATATTTAATCAAGTTATCGCAGCATCATGGTAAAAACTCATGAAAATTAACTAATTAACCCTTTCATGATGGGAGCTGCGCTGGTGCAGCATTAAATATCCTGTGCCAGTGCATTCTCTTATATGTAATGCACTGGCTTACAAGGTCAAGGTAAATATTGTTAGGCCAATCTATTCTCTTATATATGCGAGGCTCCCTATGGGAGACTTTAATATATATATATATAAGATAATGCATTGGCACAGGGTTTTCACACAATATCAGGAAGCTCCAGTCATGAAAGGGTTAAGGGCCCAAAGCAGACGAACCTGGCTCGTTTTCGAACTCTATCAAGACGATGTTGAGCAAATCTAATATCAACAAAATCAGTTGATATTTGTTAAAGTTATCGCACTATATCGTGATGAAAACAAGAGCTTTCTGTTAAGAGAAATTGGCATAAAGATACTAAGAAAAATATGGGATCTCCTGATTCTTAAAGGGTAAATTTTTAACCATTTCATGAAGGGGCCCAGCTTGACTGGTGGAGCATTAAAGAACCTGTGCCAGTGAATTCTCTTATATATGCTAGTCTCCCATAGGGAGCCTCGCATATATATGCTTATAAGACAATGCACTGGCTTACAAGCCAATACAAGGTCAAGCTAATATTGTTAGGCCAATGTATTATCTTATATGGGAGACTCGCATATATAAGAGAATGCATTGGCACAGGGTTTTCGTAAAATTTCAGGAAGCTCCAGTCATGGAAAGGTTAAGCCAACAGATCAAATAACTTCACTCATTCAAGCTATCCACACTCAAACGGCAATAACATAGTGCTCAAAAGAACAACTACACAATAATATGAACAGTTCCTACAGGTATTTACTTAGATCAACAGAGAGTGACATCTCGTGATCAGAGAGACCCGTGATACGAGGTGACAGAATGACTGACAAATGCCACACTAGGGGAAAACCTCGTGCACCTGAAGAGCCATCTTTGAGGATAATGGGCGGGGAAACATCAAACCCAAACAATTACCGCATCTAACATTACACAATTATACAGTGTAGTGTTACAAATAGCTGCTTATGTTCATTATGAAAGGAGAAATTATCCTCAAATGACCTCAATGTCACAGTTCAATGCTGAACTCTGTTTATGGAAATGTTAATGATCCACGGGGAATTTCTCAATGAACTCAAATTTACTTGAGAGAGTTCGTTGGAGTTGAAGGTCAAAGGAGTGCCCTCCGAGTCCAACCTCAAAACAGCTGAGAAATTAAAAGGCACATGAAGTTTTTGATCCATATCAATTCATGATTTTATTTCTATCTGGGTGAAAATATCAGAAATATATAAGAATTTTGACATAGTAAGAAAGAGAAAGCAGATTATTACCAATCATAAATCTTCATAAGCCTGGTCCAAATGACAACATTTTATATGAAACAAGAGCTGGGGCTATTGCCATTGCATACCCACATTAGACATATCTAGTGTGGCCGTACATATAACCTATGGCTGAGGTACTCAGGCAGACTTCCCAAAAATCAACATTTTCAGATAAGCAAAGATGAATAACTCTAGAATGGATTCAATGGAACAAAACGATTGAACACTCCATTGAATGTCCGCATAGTGGTGAGCACCCATACCAAATTTCATTAAGATCGGACAACCTATGGTTTAGATATCTGCTCGGACAGACAAAATAACGGGTGGAGGATCGGACACATGTAATCCAGTATACCCAAGATTTGCTTCGGTCATAGGGGTATAAATGCAAGGGTATATTTATAGCCAATTTTACGTGTGGGAAATCACAACCCTAATTGGTCAATGCATATGAAATCGTTCACATCATTCTGGTAGCAACTGTAGGCACAAATGACCGATTTACGCACTACTACATTTAGCTACACAGCATAAAAAGGTACACTCAAGATCAGTTTATTTTAATGGAAGAACTGACTGGTTTGCTATAAATGTATTCACAATTTCGCCCAAGGTATGTTGGTTATGTTATCATGTAAAGTTAAGAACTTGTTATTTTTAATCAAGAAAGTAATTTTGCGCGTATCGCAACGTGCACAACAAATGTCCTTTCGTCATCTTACCATAAGTTGACAAGGCATGTTTTTTGTTAGCCCCTTTGAACCTAAAAATCTAAAAATCCCCATTTCAAAAATTTGAATTAATTCAAAAGAGATTGCATTAGACATGACACCTTTAATTTTCCACAATGTTTACCGAGTGTAGAGATTGGATCATATGAGAATAGATGTATTACAATTTATTTATATATCACAATTCATGTATGTGTATTCATGTATGAGGGCATTTTTGGCCCTCATAACATCTTCATGTCATTAAAACAATCTCATATATATTTTGAAGACCTCTGTCTGTATGTATGTTTGTTTGTCTGTCTGTCTGTCATTGATACAAATCTACGATTCTCGACCGATCGGGACGAAACTTGGTACGTGTGTGTAGTTTGACCAGGCGGTCGTCGTTGTCGTATTGGCGAGCCCGTGCGGCGCCAGCTTCACGCATGCGCAGACGAGATCTCGGAAACGGATGGAGCTATCGACTTGAAATTTGCTATGTGAATGTATCTTGCCCCGGATACGAATTTTATCGGGTCGCCGAGCCCGTGCGACGCCAGCTTCGCGCATGCGCAGACGAGATCTCGGAAACGGATGGAGCTATCGACTTGAAATTTGCTATGTGAATGTATCTTGCCCCGGATATGAATTTTATCGGGTCGCCGAGCTCGTGCGACGCCAGCTTCGCGCATGCGCAGACCAGATCTCGGAAACGGGTGGAGCTATCGAATTGAAATTTGGTTTTTGAATAGCCCGGACAACGTCGGGCTCATCGGCTAGTCTATTATATATTTTGGAAGATCTGTCTGTGTGTGTGTCTGTGTGTGTGTCTGTCTGTCTGTTTCCAATGGACTCGAAAACGGCCGAGACGATTTCGATGAAACTTGGTACGTGGGGGTATTTTCGGCCGGTGAGTGACATAGGCCTATTAATTTGCCCGTGTGACGTGACCTTGACCTTGAAATCGGGTCATTTCAAGGTCAAACGCACGAATATCCCGGGATTTCGATGAAACTTGGTATGTGGGGGTATTTTCGGCCGGGCAGTGCCATAGGCCTATTAATTTGCCCGTGCGATGTGACCTTGACCTTGAAATTGGGTCATTTCAAGGTCAAACGCCCGAATATCGCGGGATTTTGATGAAACTTGGTATGTGTGGGTACTTTCATATGGGGAGTCTCATAAGCCTATTCATTTGCCCGTGCAATGTGACCTTGACCTTGAAATCGGGTAAATTCAAGGTCAAATCGCCAATTTTGATGGGATTTCGACAAAATTTGATAAAATGATCAATTCAAGGTCAAATCGGGTAAAAAAAACGGATGGATATCGACGGGCACGTTTGTCGGGTACTTTTGTTCGGGCAGTGTTTTGGACTGGTCAAATCGTGACCCCACTTGACCTTGACCTTCAAAATGGACAATTCAAGGTCAAAGCCCGGACGAAGTCGGGTCACCTTCTAGTATTATATATAATTGTAATACAATCTTATCGGTGGTTTTTATGAAAATAAACTGCTCATTACACCACACAATATCTTGGCGTTGAACAATTTAAGCTCGCCCCTTGGATAGTACGTGGAAGCCTCAGAATATACTCAACATCCATGGTCTGGTATAAAAAATAATTATTTTCTGATCTAAATACATACCTATGCAAGTTGTTCCTGGATCCCAAGTCTGAAGAGCATCTTCCAACTGAATTTAGAAATTTTTAACATTTAGAACATTTTGAAGATAAAGTAAAATGAGACTTTGTGAAGAGATTTTTTAACATCCTTATATAGAGAAACATGAGAGAGACAGAAGTTTAAGAATGCAGGAAAAACTCAGTACTTGTCTAAAATAATTAGAGAACACAATGCTATCATAAAATAGTACACGATGTAAAAATATTGTAATATAAGAAAGTGCTAAATGTAATCAGTTCATCATATAACATGATCTGAAGGAAAAAATAGTTTAATCTATCAAAACTTCTTTCACCCACTGTTGTTGAGATAAAACAATTCTCCTGTTCTACAATTTCATCCATTTTAGTACAAGAGTATGTATTTTTGCACCTGAATGCTATTCAAAAGTTAAGTGCTGCACAGAAAAAAATCTCTATTGAAATTATGATGTTCATCAACCTTTTAGAGTACAGCTGTCTTTAAAAAGTCAGTGCCTCTTGATGGTACAAAGGCCTGAGCCTTTAATAGGCCATCCGTAACATTTAGTGTACAGGTACTGTGCTCTACACAACAGCAGAAACAACCGGGCATGTGTGTGCAAGTGCACCATTATATGCAACATCAACAACAACAAGGGTACATTAGTATGTGACTATAGCAAATTGTCATTATGATGGGCACAAGCCTTGAAATAGTGTGTCTGTCATTTGCAGAATGAGGTCCCCAGAGGGTGAATTTTGTGACGCTATCCCGGACAGCAGGCTAGCATCTCTAAATTCACCCTCTGGGGACCTCATTCTGCTTAGGCCTCATCTTCTGTCAAGTATCTAGAGTCTCAAATTAACATTGTTTTTAAGTTACTTTTTCTCTTCTGTTCAGTTTCTATATCCCCTAATTTTCAGAAGATAAAATTCATAATCGAGGTCACTAATGAGTGAGCATAACAAACTTCAACTGGGGAACTTCTATCTTAACCTAGGTCTCCCATAGCAGTTGAAGCCTCAGCAGAATGAGGTTTCAAGAGGGTGAATTTTGTGACGCTATCCTGCTGTGTGGGATAAGGTCACTAAATTCACCCTCGGGGAGCCTCATTTTGCAAACGACAGATACACTATTTCAAGGCTTGGAAAGGCAATAGTAAATGTATGAATAGTGAAGTATGTGTGGGAGTATTGAGACATATATACAGTAAGAGTAAGAGAGCTAACTCTAAATGACACTTAGCAATGAAGGTGTAAAACAATTGAATTAATTATTAAAGATGCTGTATCTCGCCACTGAACTATCTGTATAGCTTCGAGGGTAAAAAATAACTAGATGATTGCTCGTAAAAAATTATGGTTTTGTAAACGCTCTTCATTACTTTCTGGTATGCGCTGACATGAACAAATTATAACTTCTATTTTTGGTTGTGTTGTAACTGTATTAGTCTTGGTACCCACTGACCAATAGTCAGACTGCGTCCCTTAGCTATCTTCAACTATATGAATTAGTGGGGGACCACATTCAATCTCAGGTTCTCTTTTACGTGAAATATGGTGAGTCATCTTTTACGACACAATGTAGGCCGTGATCCAAATTTGGGCTACATTGGACGTATGGGTGAAAAGTTCTAAATGTGCAAAAAGAGTGACAGAGTTACAGACAGACGACAGATTTGATATATAATAATAATTTTGAGTCAGAGAGCACAATCAACAGGAGTTTCTATCAATTGGTAAAAAAAATTGTTCTCTCAATTATTTTCTTTGAAACAGGACAGAAAATTAGCGAATTTTAGAACATTATAAACATTTTTAACCCTTTGATGACTGGAACATCCTGAATTTTTACGAAAACCCTATGTCAATGCATTCTCTTATATATGCGAGTCGACCATAGGTTGCCTCGCATATATAAGAGAATGCATTGGCCTAACAATATTTACCTTGATCTTGTAAGCCAGTGCATTCTTTTATATATGCGAGGCGACCTATGGTCGACTCGCATATATAAGAGAATGCACTGGCACAGGGTCTTTAATACTGCACCAGCACAGCTCACGTCATGAAAGGGTTAAGTGAAATCTGTGCAGGACCTGATGTTTCTCGTGTGTATTTGGTAATAATAATTGAAATGTACGTGCCTTGATAGGGATCATAGAATTTTGTTGTTGTTGTTGGTTATGCAGTTATAATCGAAAGTATGAAGATAAATTCTATAACGCACATAGCAGCGCTATAGTTAATTTTTCTTCAAACAAGAGTTATTTCTTATAATTTAATCCATCATTTCACAAGAGAACCACCATAATTAGAAGGTATAAGAATAAAAGAAGGGTAAAACTTTGAGATTATTGCCATCGAAAAGACGCACACCAAAGTGGAAATTGATATAATCCCTGTTAATCAAACATCCAATTATCAGTGATCAGGTGATGTCATGAATTTGTCGCTTTTGATTAGCTAGTGAACAGTGTACACCCACTGATCAACTGATCGCTCCACTGTGGCAGCAGGTGTTCTAGAAATATTTTGCATGTACAGTGGCACGTGTTGTTAGTTGCTGAAACTACATTTATTTGCAAATGTTAGCTCGATCGAGTCTTGTTGATTTTTCTAGCTACTTATGTACCTAAGTACTGATGGGTAATTAGGAGTAAATTTAATGGCAGAGCAGTACTAACTAACTAAGGATTTTTTATGCAGCATCGGAATCCCCATTTATATCGCAAAAAGTATCAAATAGTTTTCGTGTACATTTTAGACATGCGGTATATAGGCGTGGTCATATCGCACTATGCTACTATGAGTGCTGTCATTTCAATAGCAGAAGTAATCAAGAAATGTGGGATATCGAGAAATAACTTTAATGGTTCAATATGTGACAACCAATGGTTTTATAGTATTCTGTGGATTGACAGCTTATGATTAAGTTATATCAGGAATAAATCCTCTTTAAAGTTTGGTCATATCTTGGTCACACAGACACACACAGATTAGCAGTCGGACCTCCAGAGAGCTTGGATCGCCACCTCTCAGGATGAACTCACCACCGTTAATACCAATTAGTGTCACTAATATGCTGGACACCATGCATGTCACGCCTTGTCTGAGCTGGTCACTTCATGCTCATAAAGGCGGATACCAGCTGCTTCTGGATTTCCAAACCGGCCCGGCACAGCCCTTTTCAGGGCTCCCTACCGGACCGAAAATACCAGATCAGCACGGAAACCACGACAAAAGATGAACAAGAAAAAGAAGAAAACACCATCAAGGAAAAAAAGAGATGCCGAGAGACTAGCCGCGTGGAAAGAGAAGAAGGCGACGGATGTTACACCAGCCAGCTCCTCCCATGCAGTCGAGATCCCGACCCAGTTTGTCCAGGAGATGGAATCACCACCACCATCGCCTCTACAGCCAGACGCGGACACCTCCGACTTCATCCCGAAGACTCCGGAATACATCGAGCCGGAGCCTGCCAATCCTATATCACCGGTAACCGAACAAGAAACAGATGCCACCCGCCTATGGAGAGAAAACTACATGAAAGAATCAGCTACATATCTCGCCAGCGTAGACGAATCAATTAAGAAAGCAGAAGAGACTAGAATGAAAGCAAAGGCAGTCTTTAATAGACGAATTAGATCCACCGAAAAGTTAAAAAAAAAAAAAAAAAAAAGCTAAAAGCAACCAGCAAAAGCTAAACATCTCAACCTCACTTTGCCTCCGGTCAGCCTCCGCATCTGAACAGCATCAACAGCCTCAAAAATCGATCTTCATCGAATATATCAAGAAAGGGTGAAGGGAATCGCACAATGCGTTCCGACCATCCTACCCGGCCTGCGGCCGGAAACTACACAACAACAGTCATATCTTGGCTAAGCAGGCTCCGAGTAAAACATTCCGGAATTAAACATTTAACCCTTTCTATACTAAATACTCATTGACGAGTAGTTCCTTTAGCAAATGTTCAGATAATAAGTTCATTAAACAACGATTTCCCACTGATGAATATGAATCATTCTGAAACAAACAATGTTACAGTAATTAAATGCTACTGCATGATTATTTATTAACATGTATATTTTATATAAGAATTTCATTTAAAACAGTGTTTAAAAGAAGATATTTTATATTATAGAAGCTATGAAAATAATAATAGAGCAATCAAATTCTGCAAGACATAGTCATATTGATATTTGTCATTATTGAAAATGTCTGCATATTACCTTTATTGTATTTACTGTATTGACGAAAACAGAAATGCTAGAAATATGCTTCAAATTATGATAACTTCATTTAAGAGTATAGCTCAAACCTCTAAACATCACATACAATTATGAAATCCCAAGCATCAACAACTTTTCCTCAATAAGAACAGCAATGGCAGTGGATAAACTTGTAAAATCCCATAAAACTACATAGCACCTAATGTCAACAAAAACTGCTAACTAGATTAAAAACAGAGACTGTGGCATTGTCTTGTAGTTGAGAATACAGTAATTGCTAATTACTTTTCACACATTCGGAAAACATGTGCTAATTTGTGAAACAGTTTTACATAATACATCCTCCCATTTAGCTGCATTATTCAGAGATTGGTCCAGGCAGGTGTGATATTCACCTTGGGGCTATAGAAGGCACATGTCAGCAACACAACATGTTATAATCCCAAAAGATTAGTGCAAACAAGGATAGCGATGTACGTTTTCCTTTTTAAATTTTAATTTGTTACTCCCATCATATATACTGTTGAAATTAACCCTTTCTTTGGTGAATGGATTCTCCGACCCAATTATAAAAGTATATATTGGAATGCTCTATTATTCATTTCCTAAGTGGGTTGTAGGAACGGGAAACATCCCTTTCAAATCCTTCCGGGTCCCACCCCAAATCCCTAATAAATGCTATATTATTAATTTGGAGTCTTCCCGGGTCTCCCAATTTCCAGTCCATCTCATGAGGAACGACAGCGAGATCATTTATTTGCTCCCACAATTCAGAAGACACATGTAATATTGCACCCATAATTTAATTTTAAGTTCACTAAGTTGGGTTTTTCTTAAACAAAATGCGACCATACCTTTTCTGGGGATTACATCATTGATAAATATAGCATCACCAGAGCAGTGTTTGTGCTGTTGCTGGCCAATGGTTTCGAAATTGGCCAATACAAATTTCATTTGGCAAAACTTTTTTTTACCCCATATTTTTTGTTGAATAAGCAGTATGTAAGATAAAATATGTGAATGCATTGTCCCATAATTGGATGTACAAGTGAGAAGTACTTAACTCAATGGCATGTCAGTTACGTAATCTGCCATCACGATAATAAGCAACATTATTTTATTATCTTGGCGAAAATAGCGATGACAACTTAAAGACAGCCAGACTATTTGATACCACCTTATGAAAATTTGCATTGCTGGCCCAGCCATTTCTGACTTTGATTTCCACCGTGCTTTTTGTATGTGGTCAGATATGAAATCTCATCATATTTTGCATAAATCAATATTGATTTTCATGAATTGATCTGTCATTAACGTGTGACATATTAACGCATATACCTATATGTTCGTATATTATTATGATTTTAAATTTGTTTTTGTGTTGTTTTAATTATCTTTTTATTCTGAGTAAAAAATAAAGTTTAAAACAAATATTTTAGTCATCAATTGTGAACCGCCCAGAAAATGAGGATTTGGCCCAAGTTTTTTTAATTTGGCCAATCAAATTTTCATTTAGCCAAAAGATTTTTCGGTCCAACGTGAACACTGAGTGGGCAGAAATTGCCCACAATAGGTGGATTCCGCCAATAATATGATGGCACTTAATACTGGACTCTGCCAGGGGAAGTGTTACATCGCGGAGTTGCACAGAGTAGAGAGCGGAGAGGCTGAGCTAGGAACCATATTTAATCATGCACACCTGTGATATCTACCCATCTATATCTCTCTATAGACAGGATCATAACTGTGGCCTGTCATTTCCTATGACAGATTATGCCACAAAATCTTTCATCTTTTCAACCAGGGCATAAATGTGTGAAATAAAGAAAACAAACTGGTACCAAGTAAACAAACACATAAACTGTCAACAAAAAGACAGATTGATTCAAATAAACACAGGAAAGAGAAAAAAGATCTGAGGGGAAGAATACTTAAATAGGTTTTTAGATGATTGGTTTAAACACCTTCAATAATTTTATATCTATATTTGAGGTACAATAAATATTTAATTCATATTACTTTCTTGGTACAAACCCACAATATATTGCAATAAATTTGTCATATATTATTCAGACATTTTCCCATGAATGATAAAGAGTCCTGCATGCTCTCACCTCGATCCCAGTCTGTGGGAGTTATAATATGCAATATTTCCAACTGAACACCGAATCTCTCCTCACATGCAACTAAACATATTTCCATTCAGCACTGAAAGTATACTTCTGCAGGCACAACCCCCATGATCCCCTCCAGGCTCCAACCCCCCCCCCCCCCCCCCCCCCTCTCTCCTCCCACTGGATCATAATTTTAAACTTGCACTTTTACCTTTCTAACTGGTTAAAGGCATGGATGGCATTCACGGTGTGTATGCTGTTTAAATAGTCACACCTGTTAAAACTGCCATAAACAAAAAGAATTTTAAAATATAGACATATTTTGTTCTTTTACCAATCATCAATATTGGGTAGATAGTATGTTAATGTCAAGATTCTATGCTGTGCTATGTAAACAAAAACCAGCTTCTGTAATATTTTTGGCTTTTGTTTACATAACAAAGCATACAAATTTGACAATAACATACTATTTAAGCGATATGCATGATTGGTATAAGAACAAGGTCCGTCTATATTTTAATATTCTTTTTGGTATGGCAGTTTTAATGGAAGTGACTATTTTAACAGCAATACACACCGCGAAGGCCAAACATGCCTTTAAATATTATAAAAGGACAGGTTATATAGATTTGAAATTTGAAATGAGTAATAATGTAATAAGTAATGAACATCAATGGAAAGCTGACATTGCATAGGGATCCAATAAACAACCAAAACCATAGATGAGTAATAATATCTGCCTGAATGGGCAGGAAAGCAATATTCATAGATATGACAAATATTAACACAAATAACAATAAGCTTTCTAATGGCATAACATAATAATTTTTACTAGCTTCTGTGATTTAAAAAGGTCCTAACTCTTTAAAGATGCATTATCCGAATTAACGCTCCTAAATTACCATTTCTTTGGATTTGGGGGTAAATACTATTTGATTCGAGTCGAGGAACCCACCCATCAAAGCTCAGAGTGATCAGATATTGATTTTTGAAGTTTGTTATTTCTCGAGATGTGCAATTGTTTGTGGCCCCAGAAAAAAGTAGTCAAACGGACGGTATAGGACAAAATTGCAGATGAAGATGGATAACTCTAAAATCTGGTGGTAATACGGCCAAATTTGTTGATACTTAAGTGATAATACCATGGTCATATTTTGTTGAACAAAATGTTGATAAATAACATGTTTTGGGAAATTTGATACCATAGTTGACAGTGGTTAGCATTATTTTGTTGCAATAAATAAATTCTGATAACTAAAGCGTATTTTGGAGAAATGTTGTTGTTGTATCTTGATGATATGGGGACCGTCTGATCGGATTGGGTACCTTTAAGGCGGCATTCACATGCTGGCAAATTTGTCTGATATTTTTGGTAGGAATTTCATCATAGAAAACCATATGGTGCCAATATATGAATGGCAACATTCGTATAAAATTTATCTCTACTAAAGATAACATGAGAATTAAAATTTCTATAGTTCCAAATGTAATGGTGCTACTGACATTTGCTTTCAAATAACTTGTATTATTATCCATCCCTAAGTTAGTCCGTGCGCATGGTCCGACGCGAAATCCCGTCGTATTTTATATTAATGTTTTATAAATTGATCTGCCTGTGTGTTATGTGATATGTGATGATATATTCGTATAATATTGATTTTAAAGTTGTTTTTGTGTTGTTTTAATTATGTTTTCATTCTAAGTATAACAAATAAAGTCTAAAACAAATATGTTAGTCATTAATTGTGAACCGACCAGAAAACGATGATTTAATTTGGCCAAATTGTTTTTAATTTGGCCAAAAAACATTTGGCTAAAGTTTTTTTCATTTGGCTAATAAAATTTTCATTTGGCTAAAATTTTGGCTAAAGTTTTTTTGGGTCCAGCGTGAACACTGTCCCTAACACTCAAAGTCGTTATTGGCTTAAATTTAATTCTAGTACAAATAAGAAGAATATGACTAAAAGACATTCCTGTTCACACCAATGGAGCCAGTATGTGAATGCTGAATATCTTAACACCAATTAATTCCAGTACCATTGTGCAAGAAATATATCAACAGACGTAAATGTTTATATATGAGAAGAGGAATAAGTAATGTGAAGTCAATTTTAAATGTGATTTCAAATTTATCACATAAAAAAAAATTTAAGAGTTTTTTTCATAATACTCTTTTAAAAATCTGTTTTGAAGTAGCAAAATTTAAGCAAGAATACCTACCTATATGTTCTAATTAAAAATATATGATTTATGAGCTCTGTACAAACATTGGCTTTGCTAAAAAAAAATTTACCTTGTTCCACGAAAAATATTTCCAGCTGCATAAAGTTCATATAAGAAAGTGGAAAAAGTAATCCAAATTACAACGAGATATCCTTTGAGTAATAGAAGTAAATACCAAGTTGTTAGCAGAGACTAAAAGCCACATAAATCATACCACCACCGAAATGCTACAAAGCGACAATAGTTGTGTAAGGTGAAAAGAAAAAACTATAAAGAAGTTGTAAAGCACAAAAACTATGTGGTCATGGTTAATATATTCCAAGGCAACAAATACAGAGAGAGAGCACAGCTCAACAATGATCCATCATCAGTCGTAAACAACGACTCATTGAGGCAGAAAACATTTCTGATTGTTTGTATGACCACGGTCCCGCAGCAGGAATTTACTTTTAGGTTCAAATTATTCATGAAGATTTTCCAGACAGATCTGGAAATAACACAAATTTTATCAAAGAGCTGTCAGCTGCCAAGGTCATAATTTATACATATCAGTAATGCCATAAATAATCAACTCCTCAACCACAGCAGAATTATGGGTAACTTTTCAGGATTAAGTCGGAAATAAGGCTCGTTGCCATTCATTGGAAAGCTCTCACTGAGAGCTTTCAGATGAATGGCAACAAGCCATATTTCTGACTAAATCCTAAAAAATTACCTATAATTCTGCTGTGGTTAAAGAGTCGATAATTTAGGGCGTTACTGTATCTGGTCAATGGATAAACAATGGCTATACTATCAAAGTATTTTGGTAAATTGAAGGACTTAACTTAATTCCAGTACCTTATTGCACAGAAAATATTAACAGCGGCATAAAAATCGTACACAAAAGTGGAAAAATTAATCCAAATTCCAACAACTAATCCTTTGAGTAATCATCAAGTTGTTAGTGGAGAATAAAAGCCACATAAATCATACCACAACTTTAATGCTACAACGCCATAAGAGTTGTGTAAGGTGAAAAGAAAAAATTAGAAAGGAGTTGTAAAGCAAAAAAAATATGTGGCCATGATTAAAATAATCTAAGGCAACAAATACACAGAGAGAGAACGCAGCTCAACAATGATCCATCATCAGTCGTAAACAACGAGTCGTCGAGGCGGAAAACATTTCTGATTGTTTGTATGACCATGGTCCACAACAGGAATTTAATTTAAGGTTCAAATAAATTGAATTAAATATAATTTGTTTTTTTTTCGCATTTATCATGTGTCAATAATCATGAAGATTTTCCAGACAGATCTTTAGTAAATCTATTTTCAAATAGCACAAATTTTATCAATCAGACGTCAGGTGCCTAGATAATAATGTATACCTATCAGTTATGCCATAAATAATCAACTCCTCAACCACAGCAGAATTATGGGTAACTTTTCAGGATTTAGTCTGAAATAAGGCTTGTTGCCATTCATCGGAAAGCTCTCACTGAGAGCTTTCAGATGAATGGCAACAATCCATATTTCCGACTAAATCCTAAAAAAAATACCCATAATTCTGCTGTGGTTAAAGAGTAGATAATTTAGGGCATTACTGTATCTGGTCAATGGATAAACAATGGCTATACTATCAAAGTATTTTGGTAAGTTGAAGGAACTAATTTAGTTATAGTACCTTATTGCACAGAAATATTTACAGCTGCATAAAAATCATACACAAAAGTGGAAAAATTAATCCAAATTCCAACGAGTAATCATTTGAGTAATCATCAAGTTGTTAGTGGAGAATAAAAGCCACATAAATCATACCACAACTCAATGCTACAACGCCATAAGAGTTGTGTAAGGTGAAAAGAAAATATGCGGTCATGGTTAAAATAATCTAAGGCAACAATTACAGAGAGAGAACGCAGCTCAACAATGATCCATCATCAGTCGTAAACAACGAGTCATCGAGGCGGAACACATTTCTGATTGTTTGTATGACCACGGTCCGCAGCAGGAATATATTTCAAGATTCAAGAAAAAACACTTCAAAAATTCACATAGTGGGAGATGGACAATGCAGCAATAATGTGTGAAGCATGTCTGTATGGACATTGATAACCTCATGGTGAGCTGCTAACCTCATGGTGGGCAGCACAAGGTGGTCATGTTTTTCATGAGGCCGCTATTATTAAAATCTTTATTTGGCAATTCTCTATCTAATGTAAAAAAAAAATATTTTGAGCATGGGCAAAAATTGGGACCGATTTTCAATGTTGATCTGAATTGAGGGTCATCCCAATGTGCCATTGCGATCAATACTTGACCACTACGATATGAAATGAGAATTTGTACTAAGCAATGCCTCCACCCATACCGATATATACAGCAATGCCCTAAATAATAGACTCCTTAATCACAGCAGAATTATTGGTAACATTTCAGGATTTTGTCGGAAATATGGCTTGTTGCCATTCATCGGAAAGCTCTCACTGAGAAAAAAGTTTATACCCATAATTCTGCTTTGGTTAAGGAGTTGATTATTTAGGCCATTACTGTATCCCATGATGATAATTGATAAATATTGTTATTTTATACACAATTTATAATAGTAATTATACATATCTTCATAGAAACTTCTAACTTTGATAAAAATTACATCAATTTTGTGAAATATCGGATGTTATATAATCTTCGGCTGAACAATATTATAAAAATTAAATTTCTTCTTTATGAGGCCGATAAATTTAGGTTAGGTTGGGAGTGGGCAAATAAATAAAATTTTTATTTTGGCCTGATTGAAGGGTGTTTAGTATCGTGTATGTTCGGGAGACTCAATGGGTGCATGTGTTTAGTAGGGGGCTCTTTTATTCTTGTTTTCTCGTCATACATTATAATCATATTATAATGAATGAGGTCCCTCAGTATGGACGCTGAATATAAGGATACCCTTTATCCTTTTCTTTTCTTAAATTTTGCTTTTCATGACAAATATGATTTTTAAAACCTTAAATTTTTTCTATAAGAGCACCACTTTTATGATAAACTTCATTCTCAATATATATAAGTTTGTAAGATTGTCCTCTCAACCCAAAAAGATATATTTTTTGAAAGAATGAATAGAATCAATCCAGCCTAATTAGTACACCATTCCCCTGGCGCTGAACCAACATAATATATATTAAATGCATATACAGATAATTTCTTTGGTTATAACTTATTTTCATATTCCTATCATTGTTATGTGCTGCATGTACTATCATTAAAAGCATCAGTCACTTTTTACCTAATCTCTATGCAAATGATGGAGTAAGTACATCAGTATATATTTTGTTACTATTTCGATTCCAACACCAAAAATAAAATGCCTCAAAACTGCCACAGGGGCCAGGGCATTAAGCTATGGTTACAAATATCTGAGTCAGAATGCTCAACCTTATCAGTAGCAAGTTTTTGCCCGTAAATGCCCTCCCTGGGCTGAATTTTTTCTGGAAATTTGCTCATGACAAGCTGGCACAGCACCGTTCCGTGCGCAGTTATTAGAAAAGGTGGGTACTGTCTGATATTTGCATCTGCAAACTCAGAAATTAGAACTCGCAAATGTCATCAATAAGTGACATTCAATAAAATTGTTGCAATATGCAGAAATCTATTTATTTTTGGCCATCTTGGGGCATTGTCACAAAAGAATAAATATCAGTACACAAGCACTAGTATGTAACGGTAGGTCTGGGTAGAGTGTCTCAAAGTTGTCCAGTGTTACATCACAAAAATAAAATTTTGCAATCAAAAATTTTAATTTTAGGTGACGATATCATTGCAGGGCAGTTCATATTTTTCCAACGATATACAGTAATGCCCTAAATAATCGACTCCTTAACCACAGCAGAATTATGGGTAATTTTTCTGGATTTAGTCGGAAATATGGCTTGTAGCCATTCATCGGAAGGCTCCCACTGAAAGCTTTCCGATAAATGGCAAGAAGCCATATTTCTGACTAAATCCTGAAAAATTACTCACAAGGCTCCGGTCACATTCGTAGCCAGCTTTTTAAATCGATCACAAATGTAGCCAGCTTTTCACCGGCGATCACATTCGTAGCCAGCTTTTCTAATTGCATGCTTTAAATGGCACGAAATATGATGTCATCGCGTTCGTGACTAAAATGTCGACGTCATGCTCCAAAACTGACTTTGTTTATCAACTTACATTGGAATATAATTCAAGCATTCTAACGACATTGATCGGAAACCTCAAGTTATAGATGAACTAATATCAATTTAAAAGTCAAGTTGTTTTTCATCCACCAACTCAGAAAAATTAGAATAACCTAATCGTGTTCACCGAGGCTCGCATGAATATGAAAAGCTGGCTACAAATGTGATCACCATAGAAAAGCTGGCTACATTTGTGATCGATTTAAAAAGCTGGCTACGATTGTGATCTATGCCTTGTGACAATGACCCCATCAGCATTATTTAGGGCATTACTGTATGTGTCTTCTACAATAACCCATCCAACTTTATTGTTCAAAAATGATTTGTATGAGAATAGACATAGAATTCTCACTGGCTTTACCATTAATTCATTTCTAGGCAGATTAAGCTAATAATTTCAATTAATAATCCTGTAATGTAAGTGTCATTGACATTGTAGCTCAAATTGGAGAGGCATTAATCTGTCATTGACATTTTTTGATGGCTCCCACCTAGAGGTCACCATGATGATACAAATGAACTTTGGTGATGACTGGATGAGGAATGTGGCATGTAGGATGTGCCAGAGGAAATGGTTGGCGGAAGGATGCCAACCTATGTCAAGAGCTCAAACTTGACTTTGTCAAGTAGAGCTATAAATGGATGGGCAGCAATAGGGCACAGATAGCATTGAAGTCAAGATACAACATTATAATAAAGCATCAATTTTATCATTGAGTTAAGAGACAGCATGGGGTTAAAGCAATAAATATTCAGTGTAAATTTTTATGCTGTAAGTGGAATCTGTACATCTTTATTAGACTGTTTTGCATCCAGAAAAACATCTTCATTCCCGGACATAAATACTACTGACAATCATATTCCTATGGAAGATACAGCAACCATTGTGTAATTTACTGCCACATGTATCAAAGGGGAAATTCCATGGACCGATTAAAGCGACATATCGTTATTTTCAGTAAAACATGGCATTTTATATTCAATAAATAAATTGACCTTGACTTTAAAATGTTTGCATAACTACTGTCTCATTCTAGTCAACAAAGATATTATTTTGGGATTTTTAGTCTGATAACAAATATTGAAATTGTGAATCTGACATTTGCATAATGAGGTCATCAGAGTGAATTTACTGATGCTACCTCACACAGCGGGCTATCATCATAAAATTAACCCTCTGGGGACCTCATTCTGCTTAGGCCTCATCTTCAGGGAAGTAACTATAGTCTCAAATTAACATTGTTTTAGTGATTTCTGTTCAGTTGCTATATCCCCTAATTTACAGAAGATAAATTGCATAAACGAGTTGACTAATTGGTGAACATCACCAACTGCAACTGGGGAACTTCAACTTTAATCTGATCCTTAAGGTCTCCATTGCAGTTGAGGCATAAGCAGAATGAGGTCCCCCAGAGGGTGAATTTTATAATGCAAGCCTGCTGTGTGGGTTAACGTCACTAAATTCAACATCTGGATCCTCATTCTGCAAGTGATAGACACTATTTCATGCTAGATTCAAATGTGTTATTACCATTGGCTCCCAAGCTAGAGTTTTTAGTGTTTTAGTTCCATATTAAGGTTAAATAATTCCCCAATAAAAATATCAATCGATGTATTGTTTAGCTGGCATTTATGCATTTTATCTTCTGCAAATTAGGGGATATATAAACTGAAAAAAAAAGGAAATTGTAACAAAAAACAATGTTAATTTGAGACTATAGATACTGCTCAAAAGATGAGGCCGAAGCAGAAGTCCCCAGATAGTGAATTTAGTGATGCTAGCCCACTGTGCAGGTAGCGTCACTAAATTTACCCTCTGGGACCTCATTCTGCAAATGACAGGCATGCTATTTCAAGGCTTGACTGGAATGGGGGCAAGAAGTGATTTGATACCTTATTTCTCAGCATAGCACTCAGTGATATGATTGGCTCCAGGCCGACGAACAGAATTCTGTGATGCTCTGGGCTCAGTGACGAAAACTTCCTGCAATTACGGGAAAATTATTGATGTATATTCACTATAACGATGACAACCACAATTTTTTTAGATCAACAAAGTGGTTATGTATCTTAGTTACGATTTTGCTGCATGATATTATTATACAGCATTCTGTTAACCCTTTACCCAACAGAACGGCCCTGTGCCAATACATTCTCTTATATATGCGAGGCGACCTATGGTCGACTGGCATATATAAGAGAATGCATTGGCACAGGGCATAACTGAAACTATCACAATGTGGTCAAGGAGCCGGTTCCAATGATATCCATATTTGTATGGTTCTATTGAGACAGACCGAAGATATTTTAGGCTGTTGAAGCTTTATTTGGCCGGTTTTGGCCGGTTTGTTGGGTAAAGGGTTAAGCATCAAGATAACAATTCTATACGTCCATAGATGCATCAAAAAACATTTTGAGAATATATAAAAATGTCAACATGTCAATGAGATGATTTTGGCAATTTGGAACTGATAGCTCATAGTCATATTTACACAAATCTATGTCCTTGTGTCCTGCCAATACATTCTAGTTCCCACTGACCAGTTGCTCATCAATGAACAATTTCTTATTTCATCTCATGATGCAATTGCAAACTGTAGAGACTTCTGTCTGTGTTGAGGATTTACCAAGCACTCACCTCAGAGGTTCAGCATATGTGTCAAGGACACTTCTCAGGTAATCATAGTACTCAATCTCGGTCTTGAGCAGGTGAGAAACGATGCTATATCTGTCATCTGAAATATAAATCGGAAAGAAATATTTTCAGAAATTTTAATTTTTTTTGGTTAATTTTTTAGACAATAATAGATTACCCTGCAGATGTGTGGCTATTTGGAACTTGACACACATACACATGACAATGTAACACTTATGAAACAATTCTGCTCAAATTGTTTTTACTGAGATACTGTGTGTTTCCATAACATATTAAAAACAAATATATTTGTGTGCCACCATGATATAGTACTTGTTTACACTTGGGAACCAGAATTCATACAGAAGACATTTGCAAGATAATATTCAAAATAAACAGTTTTGGCAAAGGTGTAAAACTCATGACCACTTTAAAACTTTTATAAAGTTTTAATGAAATATAGAAGATATAGATGATCTCTAATGAGTCGCAATTCTATACAAAATTTATTAACTTTATTATATTTATTAGCGGACAAGGTTAATAAATTTTGTATAGAATTGCGACGAATTTGAGATCTCGAAAGAGCTGAGGTTAAAAAATAATTATATTTATTTATTTATCACAACCAAAGAGGAAGGAAAGACACCTTCATAAAAAAATACAGTTCCATTTCAAATGTGATTTTTCTTGTTGACAAAATTGTTCAACCACCCTTATCACCCACGTTTATCTCGTAGTCAACACTAAACAACCCAACATAAATTGAATATCATAATTACATTCTAATTAACATAATAATGTTCCAGCATTGACATAGACATCATTGCGATATAAAGCTCTTACGTCACTGCGCATGCTGATAATACATGGGAGTCTTACTAAAAAAAATATGAGGCCAGGTTCAGGGGTTTAATAATTATGTGATAAAAACAGTTTCTTATAACTACAGTAATGCCCTAAATAATCGACTCCTTTATAAACCACAGCAGAATTATGGGTAATTTTTCAGGATTTAGTCAGAAATATGGCTTGTGCTCAGAGCTTTCCGATGGATGGCAACAAGCCATATTTCCGACTAAATCCTGAAAAATTAACCATAATTCTGCTGTGGTTAAGAAGTCAATTATTTAGGGCATTACTGTACATCTATTATTATGATAGCAATCCATTTGACTTGTGTTGATACATTTCACTTTCACTAATGCAATATTCAATATGAGGGGAGTAACTCTATGTTGAAAAGGTAGAATTGTTCAAGCCAAGTATGATATTAACACATAGTGTAAGTGGTCGAACCTTCATTATACTATTATCTAAAGACTACTGCTTTTCTTTGATGCAGATTTACCCTTTCTATACTAAATACTCATCGAAATGTTCAGATAATAAGTTCAACAAATGACCAAAGGTTGTTTGCTGAACTTATTATCTGAACATTTAATTCCCTCCAATAAATAGGACTCCTTCGTGTGTAAAGCGGATTTCAACATTTCCACAATAAAATATCATATTTCATTTTTATATTATTTTCTGACTGAATGAATAACTTCCATACATCATTTATTTTTTAGTTTATTTTTTCCAATGATATATAACAGAAGCTCACAAGGACATTAACACATTGGCAGCTACTACAAGTTAACTCATAGTGGTGTCCATACCACATAAATAACAACAGAAACTGCAAGCAATGTATGTTTATTCACCAATACATGCCCGATGATCCCATTGATCGATTGTATATATATAAATAAATGGCTTGAGATACGACTCCCGCATCCCGATCAAGGGGTGGGGTGCAGTTTGAAATCTTGCTTGGACACTTCAATTCACCAGGACCTCTTCTGTACATCCCTGACCCATGGTAGACATGTGCAAATAGACCTTTCTGGGACAATGTAGAGGGCTTTCGCTACATAAATCAGTAATCAGTTAGCTCTAAATTTTTCAGGTCTCATTTGAAGCTATAGGCTTATATACTGATAATACACCCCGCTGTGTGAGGGATGGGTGCAAGCCACTGAAAGGTCTGCTAAATATCTAAGCTAAGTGATTATGTAACATATAATAGAACACTTACATGTATGTTGAAATTAGTTAGAAATCAGCACCCTGCTTGCAATGAGTGCGCTAATTTCTAAATTCTAACTAATCTTATTATCAGCTGTGGTTCTATGTTTATTACACATCTCGTACTTTACTTCACTGGCTTTATAACTGGTCAATTTCAGACAGTTATAGAAGAATTTGGATATAGTGCCAGAGGCTGCTGGAACTCTAGATAGCCCTACATCAAGTGGATGCACAAGCTGATACATGTGGCTTGTTTACACATGCATGCAAGTTCATTTCCCAATGGGTATACAAGTGTGTATATATCAATTAATTTATTATGTTTTATACAATTTTAGTTCACAAAATCAGGTTATATGATGCTGAATATGTTATAAAGCTACTATGAGATAACTTGTAGTCAGCACCTGGGACGGAATTTACAAGTGGTCATTGATGGTGCCAGCTACGATGGTAAATACATACTATGTTTTCGACGTCTTAGGCAATGTATAGAGTGTAGTCAGTGTACCAGTGATTATATATAAATTTATTTACCGTGTCTTATACACGATATGCTTGTACCTGTATAGCACTCTTCGTCATCTAAGCTGTTGAAAACGTAATTGTATTTACCTACGAGATAACTCATAGCTGGCACCAGTGATGAAACACTGATAAATTATGTCCCAATTGCCGATTACGCGTTATTTCATAGTAGCCTTATGACATGTTTCAGCATCATATAACCTGATATTGGTCGAACCATCACTCATCCATTAGTAAAATATCAACTACTATCTGCAAAACATGCAATCCCATGTTGGCATACGGGATGGAATTACCCATTGGTTTTCGGCAGTGAATGTGTTAATTCATTGCTTTAGGTTCTTATCTTGAGCAGAATTTGACTGCCACTTTAATTTAAATGCAATAGAAACAGTTCTGTTGATAATGAATAGATCACGACACATTGGCCTGTGAGCTTGTCTTCACCCTTTGTATAACTAAATGGATTCACATTCAGTTAAAACTATACATTGGAAGAGTAATTTATTCATTTATAGGGATGTTCGGTTAATAAGTTTGACAAACAGCCTACGAAAGTATTAATATATCATATTAACAACTGAATGAATGGGAATTAACTATACTTATCAATGAGTGTTCACTTAACAAATAGCATATAAGCTATAAATTATATCTAACCTGAAGGCATAGCCATGTCAGGATCATAGCATGTGTCCTCTATTGCACTGTCATAGCCATCACCACTGTCTGATGAGCGGACTATAGCCTCCGCCGAGGCCATCATCACGCGATAGCTGCTAACTTTTGAATTCATTGTCGTTTTCAGCAGCATTTCTTTAAGTAAACCGCCATCCTCTCCTGAAAGCTAACGTTAGAACAGGTCCTATTAAAATATATTAAGTTTTAACTCGTTTCACTAGAACAAACATAAATTATTTATAGAATAAACAACTACGAAATCAAATGTATAACATTTAATGTATATAAGGGGCCTTGTCAAAATGCAAATGGAAATTGCACTGGAGAACAGAGTTTTTGTTATGTTATAGCAAACTTTCCAGTGGAGTTTTTTTGTTACGTTCATCGGAATTAGTTTTTACGAGGTAACACACCAGAGTTTTTATCACATCCAATGGTGAATTCATTCAGTCACGGTTGCTTTGTAGCTCTTCTATGAAATACCCCTGTTAACATATTATTTTTTTTTTTTTTTATAATATATGGTATTGTTTGATTAATTGGCACTAATAATTAGTGATGCATGTTCTGTTTTGATTCCCATTCCGTACTTTATATATGTACATAAATTGTGTCATTTCACTTCACTTTCATGCTTCAAAGTACACTTTATTCATCACTGATTGTCATACTATGTAGTATTCTAGCAAATCCAGTTCATAATCTGCATATTCATCTTGTTAACATTCAATAATCACTAATTGTTTAGCATATTAACGTATTTTATGGGCAATCTTTTGTGCCGTTTCTTCACTGTAAATCTATTTGTTGCACATTTGGCAGATTCCCTTTAAGCTCGGTCCATCGCTTGTCACGGATTTTAGTCATTTCATAGTTTCGTTGTTGGAAAATTCAAAGTGGACACCACCCAATAGGGTACCTTATACCCCTCTACTCTTGCCACATCCCATGTCCAGAAGACACTGTCACTGTGCTATATAGGCACACTGTCGGATTAGAAACCAACTTTCAATGGCTGTGCAACAATGTGTGCACATTAAGAAACCTCACAATCGTGAGTGTAGAGTGTAGAGTGCCTGTCATTTGCAGAATGAGGTCCCCAGAGGATGAATATAGTAATGCTATCCCGCTATACGAGACTAAATTCACCCTCTGGGGACCTAATTCTGCAAATGACATGCATGCTAAACTCAGGCCTGTTCTTGGGGCCGAATAAACTCACAATGAGTGCATAGAGTTAGAGCTGGAAAGTTAAAGGTACACATATATGTAGGTTGTCATCCCAGAATAAATACCCTCTATGCTCTAGCTTTGCAGGCTATTAACTGTTCATAAGATTCTTCATGTTTTTTAACTAGATTATCAAGACATGTATATTGATTAAAACATAAAAGGCAACACATTTGTCCCCAGAACGTACCTTAAATGCTTGTCTCAAAATGGTAAATAATCATTCCTGACTCAGAATATTAAAAACAAAACAAAAGCACAACTGAATTCAAAAAGTTCATCATCCTCGCTGAATATTAAAGTAAATACGTTGTGTAAAGAGGCGATATCTCTAAGCTGATGACGTATGTATATTTGTGATGATGGGTACTTGTCGTATACACAAGCCTGCAAATAGTGTGTCTGTCATTTGCAGAATGAGGTCCCCAGAGGGTGAATTTAGTGATACTATCCTGCACAGCAGGCTAGCATCACCAAATTCACAATCAACTTCTATGAGAGCTAGACCTAGGTTCAGATTGAAGTTCCCAGTTGAAGTTGGTGATGTTCAACCATTATAGTCACTTCGATTATGCATTTTATCTTCTGCAAATTAAGGGATATAGACACTGATGGAAAAGTAACTAAAAACAATGTTAATTTGGGAATATAGATACTTCCAAGATGAGGACTATGCAGAATGAGGTCCCCAGAGTGTGAATTTGTTGATGCTAGCCTATTGTGCTGGATAGCGTCACTAAATTCACCCTCTGGAGACCTCATTCTGCAAATGACAGACACTATTTGCAGGCTTGCGTATATATAGTGGTAGGTAGTTGGAAGCTGATACTGATTAAATGTTATCGTTATCATGCAGAAAAAGGAAAACAAACAGTATGGACATTACACAAAAGGAGAATATAACACAGGGTCATCGCGGAGGTCACGATGGTCCCATATCACATAGAACATAGGTACAGATCGGGGACACAGATGTCGGATGAACTGGGGTATATTGACAAAATGCACAATAGATTCACAATGATTGAGTCTGATCAAGAATGGGTACAGTAATGCCCTAATTAATTGACTCCATAACCACAGCAGAATTATGGGTAATTTTTCAGGATTTAGTCGGAAATAGGGCCAACTTGAGCTTTTGAAAATTACCCATAATTCTGCTGTGGTTATGGAGTCGATTAATTAGGGCATTACTGTACAATACAGAGTGTGATACTTGCAAAAATTTATTTTGTAACAAACAAAAATCTCCAATTCAGGAAGACATTGCTACAACAATTAATACGTTTTAAAGACATATTATGTACTTATTTAGGTGCGTGAAACTAATAAGTTGGTATTCAGATGCTATGCCAACTGGAGGAATGTAGCATTCTAATAAAATCGGCGAAATTTTCAAACAAATCAACCTTTATGTCACTTCATAGAAAACATCGTCTGAACTATGCACAATTGTAAATATTTAATTCTCCATTTGGGATGCAACTATCTGCGATAAAGAAACGAAAACAATTTTGCCATCAACAGTCACTGTATTTAATTAATATATAATATATGGTGCTTGTTATCAATTTGGATATAATATTTACAAAATTTACTATTTTGAGCAAGATTATTCTCCATTTCTATTTGATCACCCTACCAGAGTGTTTCATATCACTTTAATTGAAGATTTTTCTTTTATTTCACAGCAAGACAAATTCTCAAATTTCATATAGTTGTACACGTATATTTGCAATAATATGAAATAATGGTACATAACTTTAAGTTCCAAGTAATTACACCAAGCAAAAATAGGTATACTTAAAGGGGTACTATGCCCTAAATCTAGTCATTAATACATGTTTATGCAACAAATGAATGAATACACTCATATCCTGTTGAGTATAAAAGGACATGGTCCCATTACTGGCCGGATTCAGTGTACAGTTCCTTTTAAGTGCAATTTCTAACCAATCATTTGGTCTAAAATTGCATACTAAATCTGCATAATGGTTCGAGAACTAAAATATTGGTGCAGTAACAGTCTGAAACCTTATATCTTATCCAGTCTGATACTTCCCACCATGTTCAGTGTTGTATTCTTAATGTGGCTTGAGGGGTTTCCACACCTGAGCTATGTCAGGAGGGGGGAGTTTAGATGGACCTCCACAGAAAACTGCTTAATTTATAAGCTAGTACACCACATATATCTCATATATAAGAGAATGCACTGGCTTACAAAGTCAAGGTAAATAATGTTACAACATAATGGAATAAAATCTGCAAAATTTCCATACAAACCCTGTACAAACCTAATATGAAAGAAATGGGCAAAAACTGTAACAAAAAACATCACTCCGTCATCTGAACTATGAAATAACTGGAGAATCTTAACTGACAGGTTACCATTGACAACAGCAAACAACACATTTAATGAACAATAGATAGGACTGGGAGTATTTTGAACTTAGAAAATATGAGAAAATATTTGTTAGTTAAGCACAATAAACATAACTGGGGTGGTCAAGCAAACCAGAGGCACCAGACTGTATTTTTAACAAACATTCAGGATTTTTATGTTGACTTAAAACAGATTATACATGGGGCACACATAGCCAGGCTGTGGGCAATGTACTTAAAACAAAGTCTAATAGGTCAAATGTCAGTCTCAAGCATTAGTCATTTCTTCAGAATAACCATATACAGTAATGCCCTAAATAATCGACTCCTTAACCAGAGCAGAATTATGGGTAATTTTTCAGGATTTAGATGGAAATATCGCTTGTTGCAATTGACATCGGAAAGCTCTCATTGAGAGCTTACCGATGAATGGCAACAAGCCATAATTCCGACTAAATCCTGAAAAATTACCCATAATTCTGCTGTGGTTAAGGAGTCGATTATTTAGAGCATTACTGTAGAAGCCTGATCAACTACATGTGGTCCTGCTCTAATGATTTGTGATACATTCTAGATACAGTAATTCCCTAAAAAATCGACCCCTAAACCACAGCAGAATTATGGGAAATTTTTCAGGATTTAGTCAGGAATATAGCTTGCTGCCATTCATATGAAAGCTCTCGGTGAGAGCTTTCCGATAAATGGCAAAAAGCCATATTTCCGACTAAATCCTGAAAAATTTCCCATAATTCTGCTGTGGTTAAAGGTCATATACTTTGGGCATTACTGTATATGGTGTTGGCGGCTTAGTGTATCCTCCTGATTCATGTATGAATTTTGTGGGTCAAAGCAATGCTTTTATGAAAAATTACGAATATTTTTTTTTCAAATGGTCATTTTCAAGGTCTTTGGTGAATAATTCAAGACACTGCCATTATCTGCAGGCAGGCCTGAGAATAAGGTGGCTGTCATTTGCAGAATGAGGTCCCCAGAGGGTGAATTTAGTGACGCTATCCCACATAGCAGGCTAGCATCATGAAATTCACCCTCTGGGGACCTCATTCTGCTCAGGTCTCATCTTCTCTGTAAAGTTTCTTTATCATCAGATTTCTATACAAAACTTCTTCACATAGATTATATTTCTTTTTTAGTTTAGTTTCTCTATATCACCAAATTGGTAGATGACACATTGCATAATCGAGGTTCCCAATGGGTGTTCATCACAATATTCACCATTTGGGAACTTCAATCTGAGTCTATGTCTCCATAGCAGATGTGGCCATGCAGAATGAGGTCCCCATAGGGTGAATTTGGCGATACTAGCCCACTATGCGGGATAGCAACCCTAAATTCACCCTCTGGGGGACCTCATTCTGCAAATGACAGGCACAATAAACTCCGGCTTCTCTGCATGAATCATTTAGAGGCTAAAACGTTACAGTTAATGGAGTGATAGGGAATGCAGAAAGCTGCTATGTCTATGTAAATACTAAACACCCAATGGATTTAGTCATATAAAGAGTAAAACACAAGATGGCCACTGGTGGCCATGTTTTTCAATAGAATTCGGGAAAACAATTGGTAAGTTCCCATCAAGAGGTCGCCGTGAAGATCCATATGAAGTTTGGTGATGATCGGATGAGAGATTCGACATGTAGGGTGTGATAAAGAATTTAGTCATATACAGAATAAAATCCAAGATGCCCAAGTTTTTTAACAGAAATCGGAATAAAATGGTCAGCTCCCATCTAGAGGTCAAAGCGAGAATATGTACGAAGTTTGGTGTCGATTGGATGAGGGATGTGGCCTGTAGAGTGTGCCGAAATTTTGTTTATTGATGCAAGGGCAACCAACCCATGGCAATAGCTCAAACTTTACAAAGTAAAGTTGAGCTAAAAATAGATTGACACAGTCTGTTCTTATTTTCATTTTAATTATTAATAACTCTCCGATATGAGATTTTGCATATAAAAACCACTGTTCTATAAACATTACTGTAGCAGTGGAATTACCGATAATTAGATACCCAAGTTTAATCAAAACTTGATGTTAAACATCGGAAAATGTCAAAGCATTGAACACTATTCTGAAAATCATATTCAGACTAAAATATAGTCAAACATACTACACGATTAGTGATGTTTGTTGACAAATCACTGTAATATTTCAGTTTACATAACAATGATTTAAACATGTGCAATTTCATTACTGGAGAACTATCGGAGAACTATCAATAATGAACATAAAAATAAAGTTCATTAATTTCTCAGTGTTCTTCTTCGGTGATGTTTTCAGACTTTTATATTTTTTAAATGAGTTACCCACTACAAGTGCCTCGTGTCCCTTTACAAGAACACAGATGTCTAAAAATATTTCAATAATGGGATAAATTATTGCAAATTGAAAATAACCAAATCACGATTACTCTTTGGGACGTTTATTTTATGCAAACAACACAACCATTGTCAAAATATTTTGAATTATTAATGTTCCATACAGATATTGGCTTTTCATAGAACAATTTGATTTGCCCATGATCATGAAGATAATTTGTGAAAAATAGCAGTAATTCATGCTGTTGTTCCCCCAACATCATACCGTAGCTAAATCAGCAGGTATTATCAACTGAGCCTACAGTAATGCCCTAAATAATCGACTCCTTAACCACAGCAGAACTATGGGTAACTTTTCAGGATTTAGTCGGAAATATGGCTTGTTGCCATTCATCGGAAAGCTCTCACTAAATCCTGAAAAATTACCCATAATTCTGCTGTGGTTAAGGAGTCGATTATTTAGAGCATTACCGTAGCTTAATCAGCAGGTATTATCAACTGAGCCTACCTATTTGCTGACTTGTTCCAGCATAAATCATATTTAGCATTCAGTTTCACTCCCTCAATATTCTTACACCCAAGCCTGAACCATGCATGCATACATAGTATTAAACCTAACCAATCCTTACAGTGTTCCAAACATAGTCACACATGTCCTCATATAAACACCCAAGATTAACTCTCCAAGGCTAGATAATTAACAGACAGGAAGTTTGTAACAACTAATGACTAGATCAACAAATGTGACAAGTTGTAAATAAAACTCCCATAGAAACCCATTCATGATATATCTGCTAATTGATGGCCAGGGATACTGCACACATACAGTAATGCTCCGAGTAGACGACCCCTTAACCACATCAGAATTATGGGTAACTTTTCAGGATTTATAGTCGGAAATATGGCTTGTTGCCATTCATTGGAAAGCTCTCACCGAGAGCTTTCCGATGAATGGCAACAAGCCATATATCCGACTAAATCCTGAAAAGTTACCCATAATTCTGCTGCTGTGGTTAAGGGGTCGATTAATTAGAGCATTACTGTACCTTATGTACATGTACAGTTGGTGAAACATGGTGGTTAGATTGAGCAGTAAATTTCATCTATTATATATATATATATTAAAGGCTATATGTCAAAGATGGTCTATGCATGTCTTCCTATCAAGTTTTATACAGATTCCAGGGTATAAAATAATCAATGTGATTTGAAGGGGGGGGGGGGGGGGTGACTGATGGGTAATTTCAATCTGATCCCGGGTCTCCCAAAGCAGTTGAGGCCTAAGCAGACAGAATGAGGTTCACAGTTGGTGAATTTGGTGATGCTAGCCCATCGTGTTGGATATCGTCAATAAATTCACCCTCTGGGGGACCTCATTCTGCAAATGACACACTATTTGCAGGCTTGGGGGTCCACCACAACTTCTAGTAAGCAACTTTATACAGCACATTGTCCCACCATTGACCACCTGTACGACTCTTCTACATATATACAGTCCCTCCCCTTAATAAGATTTCCAATTTTCACATAAGCAGCCAAATATTGGGGGAGAATGATGATAAAGAATGAAAAAGACAAACAAACAGATAGACATCGGGTCTCATGAGTAAAAGTTCACTCTGTTCACCACTTTGTTGTTATGTTTACAGTAAGACGGAGGTAATGTGAGAAGTGTAAAAAAAGTCATGTGTGACCCTGGTGCAAAAGGTTACGAGCAAGAAGGCATCATTTCTCCATTTGTACATATTAGTAGGTCCAAAAGTAATTTTAATTTCACAAGTTCAATAAATTCAAACTAAATTCACATTTTATAAAATTTTGTCCTCAGCTGCAGCTCACTAGACAATGTAAAATCGGACAAATCATATTTGTGCTTATATATCCCTTTCTATAACAAACACTCATTGATGAGTACAGTAATGCTCTAATTAATCGACTTCTTAACCACAGCAGAATTATTAAGCCATATTTCCGACTAAATTCTGAAAAGTTACCCATAATTCTGCTGTGGTTAAGAAGTCGATTAATTAGAGCATTACTATTACTGTACTTCCCTCATGTTCAGATAATAAATTCAACAAATGACTATGATGAACTTATTATCTGAACATTTTCCACCAATGAATATGAACATTTCTGCTCTAGTGTTGTCTGTATTTCTGTCAGTTGTCTGCTTTTGTTACCTGAACACACCTCCAAATAAATAATAGACTGTTCCATGGACTGATAGGCGTTGCTAACCTGCATAAGCCACTACGAAATCTAGTATGTGTTGTTCCATATCTATCAACATTGATATAAGCCATAGCGTCAACCACTTTAACCCTTGCTCTACTTAATGGATTCTCCCATTCAGGTATAAAAGTATACATTGGAATGGTCTATTATTCCTTTGGAAGGGTTTTCAGGTAATGATGATAGCAGACAACAGACAGAAAAGCAGAAATTGAAAAAGCAAGAGCAGAATGATTCAAATTGATTGGTGTAAATTATGTTCAGATAATAAGTTCAACAAATGACCTGTATTCTGATATTATCTGAACATTTCCTAAGGGAACTACTCATCAATGAGTATTTAATAAAGAATGGGATATACTACAGTAGTTGCCATGCAGATAGTTTAAAATTAAGCCAAAACCTGGTAAATATCTATAGGATAAATAAATGGACCTACATAAATGAAAGTGTCAATGACACTGTAGCTCAACTTGGAAAGGGAATACTGTCACGTGTTACAGTCAATGGACCAATTAGGAATGTGGAAAGTTGAAAGAACATGAAGAAATATATATAAAGTAAAAAAAAGATGGTTGCTGGCAGCTATGTTTTCCAACGAAATTCAAAAACATTTGAAAGCTTCTATCTAGTAGATCAAGAATAATATGAAGTTTGGTGATGGTCGGATGAGGGAAGTGGACTGTTGTGTTGCCTAAGGATTTAGTCATGCAAAGAGTAAAATCCAAGACAGCTGCCAGCAGACATGTTATATGGCCGAATTAGCCCAAAATGACTCGTTCCCATCTACATGTCAATGTCAACAGCAATGACAAATTTCACGATGATCCGACCAAAGGTACAACCTGTAGCCTGAGTCATAGGATTTAGTCATACAAAGAGTAAAATCCAAGATGGCTGCCATGTTTTATGGCCGAATGACCCCAAAATGACTCGTTCCCATTTACATGTCAATATTAACGTCCACGACAAATTTTATGATGATCAGACGAACAAACACTCCGGCCTGTAGCCCGTGCTAATGGAATGAATTTTGAAATCCAAGATGGCCACTGGTGGCCATGTTTTTTTGCCAAATCACCCCAAAATGACTCTTTCCCCTCTAAATGTCAATGTTAACAGCCATGACAAATTTCATAATGATCCGACCAAACGTACGACCGACATGTAGCCGTGCCAAAGGATTTAGTCATGCAGAGAGTAAAATCCAAGATGGCTGCTGGCGGCCATGTTTTTTGGCCTTAATGACACCAAAATGACTCGTTCCCATCTACATGTCAATATTAACATCAATGATAAATTTCATGATGATCAGACAAACAGTAGAGCCTGTAGCCCGTACTAATGGATTGAATTTTGAAATCCAAGATGGCTGCTGGTGGCCATGTTTTTTGGCCGATTGACCCCAAAATGACTTGTTCCCATCTACATGTCAATGATAACATCCATGACAAATTTCATGATCATCAGACCAAAGGTATGACCTGTAGCCCGTGCTAAAGGATTTAGTCATGCAAAGAGTAAAATCCAAGATGGCTGCTGGTGGCCATGTTTTTTTGCCGAATGACCCCAAAATGACTCGTTCCCATCTACATGTCATTGTTAACATACATGACACATTTCATGATGATCCAACCAAAGGTACGACCTGTAGGCCGTGCCAAAGGATTTAGTCATGCAAAGAGTAACATCCAAGATGGCTGCTGGCAGCCATGTTTTTTGGCCGAATGACCCCAAAATGACTCGTTCCCATCTACATGTCAATATTAACAACCATGACAAATTTCATGATGATTAGACAAACAGTACAGCCTGTAGCCCGTGCTAATGGATTGAATTTTGAAATCCACGATGGCTGCTGGCGGCCATGTTATTTAGCCGAATGACCCCAAATGACTTGTTCCCATCTACATGTCAATGTCAACAGCCATGACAAATTTCATGATGATCTGACCAAAGGTACGACCTGTAGCCCATGCTGAATGATTTAGTCATGCAAAAAGTTAAATCCAAGATGGCACCCGGCGGCTATGTTTTTTGGCTGAACAACCCCAAAATTACTCGTTCCCATCTACATGTCAATATTAACATCCATGACAAATTTCATGATGATCAGACGAACAGTACGACCTGTAGCCCGTGATAATGGATTGAATATTGAAATCCAAGATGGCTGCTGCCGGCCATTTTTTTTTCGAATGATCCCAAAATGACTCATTCCCGTCTAAATGTCAATGTCAACAATTTCACAGCTATGACAAATTCATAATGATCCGACCAAAGGCTCAACCTGTAGCCTGTATTGTTGACGCCTCACACGCACACACACGGACGACAGATACCAAGCCATGGCAATAGCTTTACAAAGTAAAGTTGAGCTAAAAATGTTTATGAGTCTTGTTTTTGTTCACTCGAAATCAACCACTGTGTGAATCATGTCAGGCGAAGTTAAGACTGATAAAACATTTTAGAATTTCACAGAAACTGGCGAGTTTATGAAACCAAAGTACATGAAAGTTAAGGGCCAAAACATGATGGTTTGGAATCCTCAAATGTTTCATATTATTTTACCCAGTTCTTATCCATATTTGCAAGGAAGACAAGTCTGCAGTTATCGGGATTTGAACCAGCAACACCATTGCTCGACAGCTGTGAAACTTACTCACTGAGTAGCAAGTGCCATATAGAAATTTGACAAATAAAATTGAAGTAAAAGGCAAGATACAATAATTATAAAGATTGGATTTACTTGATGAAATGAATCATGAGGAGTATATTACAACATATTACAGTAGCAGCTTAATGGCCTATGCACCTTACCAACTGAGTCACTGAGGACCATATAGTAATTTGGTAGCAAAATAAAAACTGCGGAATAAGAAGTATATTTAAGATACAATCCTGATGAACCATGAGGAGTATTACAGCAGATATGTGATACCTGATGTTATGCTTCACTTAAAATCACAATCACAATGGGTGTATAACAACATGGTGAATTATGACATTTATTAATGATATCTGTTCATTCCCATGTGCAAGCATCGCAATCTAAATTTAATACTGTACTAAGGCCAAAATAAAAAAGACCGGTGTTTCTGGTGACCCACCTGTCCCTATTCCAGTGCCCCCCACCGGCCGCCCCTATTTTTTTTTTGCATGTCACCAGAAAAACAGGTTTATTTAGTTTTTGCCTAACTCTGAAAATACGACCTTCCAAATTTAGGATCAGCAAGTATTAATTGCAAAATGCTTTTAGCTGTAAGTGTCAATATGAAGTCAAAATTAATTTCCCACACTCAGTAGTCATGACTATTGATTAGTCGGACATATCGCTGATAACAGCAGTTAACACTTTCATGATGGGAGCTGTGCTGTTGCCGCATTAAAGATCCTGTGCCAGTGCATTCTCTCATATACATGTATGTGAGTCTCCCATAGGGATCCTCGCATATATAAAGAGAATGCATTCACTGACTTACAAGGTGAATGTAATATTGTTTGGCCAATGTATTCTCTTATATATGTGAGGCTCCCTATGGGAGACTCGCATATATAAGAGAATGAATTGGAACAGGGTTTTCGCAAAATTTCAGGAAGCTCTAATCATGAAAGGGTCAATGAAGCTATTATATCAATAATCATGCAGCTGTTGACAATGAAAGAGACAAATTTCCCCAGGTGCTGTAATGTGAGTTTCAGAAAGGTCCAGTCATGGAAGGATTAAATGATAAATTAAAGGTCGTGTTAAAGGTGGATTATCTCTTTGTAAACATGTATTATATAGTTACCGGGGTATAACATATTAGATTTGAATCGAAGACTCCTGTCCGGAAATGCTTCTATCGATTAATATTAATTTTATTTCGAATATTTTCTGGTCTAAAAAGGTGTGTTTGTTCAGCTAACGAACAATAGTGGTTACTGTTAACAGAGACCAGAAATTATATTGTGCAATTTTGTCACAAATAAACGTTAATTATACTCATTATCGCTTATATCTGTGGAACAAAACAATACAAACAACCAATCTGTGACATTTGACATTCGATGCGTAGCTGTAGGAACAGCCCAGTGCTCTATATCGCAATACGGTCTCATCCAAATGGTCGGTTCTAAAAATAGTAACATAAATGGGCCCGATTTAATATTCGAAATAAAATCAATATTAATTGATAGAAGCTTTTCCGGACATAGGTCTTCAGTTCATATCTATTATTTTATACCCGCGCAACTATTTAAATTTGTTATTTAAAGAGATAATCCATCTTTAAACAGTGCAATCTAAAATATTGGCGGGAACTTTAGAAGGAGAAATTATTATGGGGGGGCACCTATAGTATAGAGAATGGACATGATTGGTGATTTCACAGATTGGTACCAGCATAGATGGAATCACAAACCAATGAGAGGTATCAGGGTAGAAAAGATAATTTTCTTATGCATCAGATTATGTTGCTGAAATTGTTGAGAGAGGAGGTTGGTTTATCGGAGGTAAATTTTAGGGTGACCTAGACTTCATGAGAGACAGCCTTAGGCAGGAGCCTTGGGTCATGTTTTAGGATTCAGTGAAAATATGCAAATCAAAATAGTTTAATATCTATAGTAAATCTGTCATAATAAATGAATATTCCCAATTATCTGAATAAATGTTGCAAATCTTCAATAAGTCAGTAACAATGTCCTGAAATTTCAATTCTCTATATTTAGAGATTTGATCTGTACAAGGAGTTGATTACAACCTAAAGGTACCAACAAAAAAAGAACACCATTCCAGATATTGCTGCCAAAATTAATTTGTTCTGCCTTAAATATTTTTAATAATTTTTTTTTTGAAATTCTAACATATGAAACAGATGGACTGGAGGACAGAAATTACCTGTTTTGGAACCAATCAGGTGCCAAACTTTTATTGAAATCACATCACAGAAAAGAAATATCTTTATGAATTAATAAAACTCAATATTCCGGAAAAGCAAAGAATAATGACTCCAAAACAGAAAATGCAAATAACACCATCAGAAACTCCTCTAAAAGCACTTGCAATGCTAAACATCTATAACAAATTTCAGTGAAACTCAGTAATCCATAACCGAGATGAATTTACAGATGGAGGGATGCAGGACTGGACACACATGTAATCCACTTACCCACAATTCACCTGTAGAATGAAGGTATAAACTTTCAAAAGTTTTTTAAATTACTAAATAAAACCAACTGGCTGTTACTTAACACCGTGTTTATAAATTGACATTTTTTTAGGAGTGGGCAATGACCGAATGACCGAATGACCAGAATGGCTGCGGTAAATCTTTTGTAGTCATTGAGTAACTCCAGCATAATACACCGATTTACAACAGCTCATTATCAACAGTTATGTGCGCTTAGGTTTGCTTCAATAAATCAAATAATACTAAGGATATTCTTTGGGTATAATCCAGATTATATCACAAAAATGAGCTCATTCCACTACAACACTTTAAAAAAAAAAAATTAGTGTCTAATCCTACAAAATTATGGTCTTTATCGCAATACCTGCATGGGGAAATATATACAGATTGTTTTCTTCCTCTAAACCATCACCCGATTAAATGGTCCTGCTAAATTGATATGATGTTGGGTCCTATTGAACAGAGAAAAATTATACATATTTATATATATAAAAATTAATATAAGTAATAACTACTAGTAAGTAATATTGTTCTTTTTTCATATAGATAATTTCTTACTGACACGGATGCATTGTAAATGAACTTGCCAACACTATATCAATTTTGACCCACTTCCAGCATTCATACTGGGAATATCTTTTTAACCCTTCCATCACTGGAGCTTCCTGGAATTTTGCGAAAACCCTATGCCAATACATTCTGTTATATATGCGACTCTCCCAAGGGAGCCTCATGTATCAGGCTTTCCACCAGGTTTTGGGGAACGGGGTCCTGTATCCGCCGAGGGGAAAATGCAGTCAATGTTTTCAATGTCGTGGAAACACTAGTGGACCTACTTTTGTTGTATCGGCCAATAGAAGAATCAGAGAGTAGAATTGCTGATCGGTTTGCATCTATTTTCTACCCAAGTTACTATGCTATCAACCGCAATAACCTTTAAAACATAGAAAATTTATTAGATAAAAATTAATTGCCAGCGAAGGCCTTGCGTTGTTCGGAGTATACGGAAACACGCTCGTTGAAGTTAATGACTCACTATTCAAGACTCTGCAGATAGTTCGGATGCATAACGTGCTGGAATATAACACTCAGCAGATAGACGATTAACAGGTTGGAAGGAATAGAATAAAGGCGCAATGTTTTAGTTCTAAATATCAAGCTAAATTATAATAAACATAGATAAGATGCTTTGAAAAAAATGGAGTGAATATATATATTTTACGACATGAAGATAGAATCAGTGGGTATGATTAAATTATCGGCAGTCATTTTTCGTAACCTAACCCCAGCAACGTTACCAGCGGACTCCAAAGCATGTGTTCTAGTGATGTCGGGTTTGATCACTTCCTCAGTTCATCTAACTGTCTGCAGGTTGGAGCTAGCATGCAACGTGCAGTCGGGTGTGCTCGTTCAGAATCCGGAGCATTTCAGTAAAAACTAAATAAAGTGTACTCTATATTCTAAATGGAACACATCGACCCTGCACGTTGAATGTTAGCTCAGACATACTGACATCCAACTTTTAGTGTTAGATCGGACCGAGTGTGTATTCTCGCTAGAAATCAAATAAAGTTGGCTGGGGGAATGGGACCCTTAAAGGGACCCCCTGCCCTACTAGCGGAAAGCCTGCATATATGTAAGAGAATACATTGGCCTAACAATATTTACCTTGTAATCAAGTGCATTCTCTTATATATGCAAGGCTCCCTGTGGGAGACTCGCATATATAAGAGAATGCACTGGCACAGAATCTTTATATCAATGCTGCACCAGCGCAGCTCTCATTATGCAAGGGTCAAAACAAAAAGAATATAAAAACTTTGTTGCTACTCACGTTGCACAAAAGGCTGCTCATACGTCCATACATTATTCCCAGTCAAAATTGACCAATTTCCAAATTCTTTCTTTGAATACATGGAATTTACTAAACAAATCATTGAAGTTATTATTTCTCTCACTGAGCATGTCCTGAGAACCACATGACTGTGGTGAACAATTCCAACTAACCATGACGAGAGTAAGAAGTTACTTAGCCACTCCAGCGGATTAAAGAATTAACACCTGAGGGTTGGCTGGTGAACAATGATTGTAATGACATAAAGCTGTTATAAGTCTACTCCTTACTGAAATCAGATTTATAATTATCCTTACTGTAATTTTAAGTTTCAGTGTAGAATACTAATTAATAAAGGGATATTTCTTTAGTCAATATAACTTATAATCAGACAAGCTTATTTGACGAGCATTATAAATTAAAGATTCTAATGACAATTCAAACATTGATTTCAAACGTTGATTTAGATGATAATTCAACTTGTAATTAGTACAAAATCACAAATAATTACTATTAAAATTATATTACGAAATCATCTGAGAAATAGTTGTTCATGTGAAAAATTAATCCAAAAAATGCTTTCTCAAATTAACAAGCTTGGCATATATATGCCTTCCTCCATTGTAATGACATAAAGCTGTTATAAGTCCACACCTTATTGAAGTAAGATTTATAATTATCCTTACTGTAATTTTGGGTTTCAGTGGAGAATAAAAATTACCAAAGGGAGTCAAAACAACTCATAATCAGACAAGCTGATTTGACAAACATTATAAATTCAAGATTATAACGACTTTGGCTTCTAAAGTTGATTAAGATGTTATTTCAACTAGTAATTATGGTAAAACAAGTTCACAAAAAATTATTAAAGTGATGTGAAACACTTTGGTTGGGTGATCAAATAGAAATGGAGAATAATCTTGCTCAAAATAGTTATTTTTATGAATATTAACCCAAATTTACAACACACACCGTCAGTCTTATATATCTATTAAACGCAATGAGTATCGATGGCGAAATAATTTGCGTTAGTTTATCACCGATTGTTGCATCCCGAATTGAGATATAAATATTTACATTTGAGCGTAGTTCAGACGGTGTTTTCTATTAAGTTGTATGGTCGATTTCTTTGAGATTATGGGCGATGTTAGTAGAATGCTACACTCCCCCAGTTGGCATAGCGACTGAGTACTAATTTATCAGTTTCACGCAACCGAACAAGTCCATAATATGTCTTTAAGCAAATTATCAAAAATTTTGGTTTCTGTGTAAAAATACAAATTACTAAAGGAATTAATTCTCTCGTCAAAACGACATACATGTATAATCACACAATCTGATTTGACTAGTCTTGATTGAACTCAAGATTATAATAATAGTTGACTTCAATCATTGATTTAGATCTTATTTCTACTAACAATTAGTACAAAATCACCCGAGAAATAGTTGTTCATGAGAAAATTAATGTTATAGAATGCTTTCTCAAAATAATAAGTCCACTCTTTATTAAAGTGAGATGTATCTTTACCAAGTTACTATAATTTTGTGTTTCAGTGTACTTATAATCGGACAAGCTAATTTGAAGAACATTAGCTGAAGATCAGAATGAGATTTATACTTAAAACGTTGTTTTAGATCTTGTTCAATAACTGAAAAATCTTAATAAATATTCTTGTGATGTTTAGGTGAAAATTTAAATAATAGAATTCTTTCTCAGATCTGCTTGTACATCATTACATTATTACTTATCCCATTGATGACAGGAGTTGCGCTTGCAGCATCAAAGATCATGTGCCAGTGCATTCTCTTATATATGTGAGTATACCACAGAGCGCCTCCCATATATAAGAGAATGAACTGGCTTACAAGATCAAGGTAAATGTTGTTAGCCCAATGCATTTACTTATATATGAGAGAATGCATTGGTACAGGATTTTGCCAAAACTTAAGGAAGCTCCATTCATGAAAGGGTTGATACAGGTCAAGATAATATTCAGTTTACATGTGGTCTTAAATTATGTTAATTTGTGAGAGCACTTTATAACCCTTTCAGTGCCAAGTCCGATTTTTGTATTATAATAATGTGATACATTGATGGAAAGAGCTCTAAGAGCTCTTTCCATCAATGTATCACATTATTATAGTCAATAAATTTGAAAAAATTATCAAGGAAATATGGGTCGATACAAAAATCGGACTTGGCACTGAAAGGGTTAAGCAGTGTCCAGATGACCATGTTGCCTGATTCCAAATCCGGGCAAAGGATAGGATAGGATAGGATATTTTATTTCGATATACACATATTAATACATAATACATTTGACAAATAGTGTATTGTATATTCGAGGGGGTGGCATAGTCAGGCTAGACTGTCTTACTGCCACCCCCTTAAAGATGAATAAATGTTAACATAGGCGGTCAAGATTTATTGTACAATGCACGGCTATACAATTATGTATTACATTCTAATTCTAACTTTTGAATCTGAGTTCAAGTATGGCTCTTCAATACAAGTTTTGAAACTGAAAGAAATGAAGAGATGTAAAATGAGACCATTTGGTGTTAACCCTTCCATGATTGGAGCTTCCTGACATCTTGTGAAAACCCTGGGAGCCTCGCATATATAAGAGAATACATTGGTCTAACAATATTTACCTTGACAGCCAGTGTGTTCTCTTATATATGCGAGGCTGCCTATCGGAGACTCGATATATAAGGGAATGCACTGGCACAGGATCTTTAATGCTGCACCAGCATTTCTCCAGTCATGGAAGGGTTAACAGTGACATCTGGCAAAAAACGAAAACAATTACATTTGGTACTGAGAATATGGTGCCCGATATTTGCAGAATGAGGTCCCCAGAGGTGCAGAGCGGGCTAGCAACACCAATTTCATCTTCTGGGGACCTCAATCTGCATGGCCTCATCTATGGTAGAGCTAGACTCAGGTTTATGTTCCCAGATGGTGAATATTGTGATGTGCACCCATTTGGGCATCTCAATTTATGTGCAATGTGTCATCTTCTAATTTCATGATACAGAGATATAAACTAATGAATGTGTCAATGACACTGTATCTCAACTTGGAAAGGAAATCATTTCTTGTGTTACAGTCAATGGAGCGATTAGGAATGTTCAAAATTAATATGAAGTTTGGTGATGATCGGCTGAGGGAAGTGGTCTGTAGTGTGTGCCAAAGGATTCAGTCATGCAAAGTGTAAAATCCAAGATGGCTGCCAGCAGATATGTTTTATGGCCAAATGACCCCAAAATGATTCGTTCCCATCTACATGTCAATATATCATGTCAATATCTACATGTACATGTCAATGTTAACAGCCATGACAAATATCATGATGATCCAACCAAAGGTACGACTTGTAGCCCGTGCCAAAGGATTTAGAAATGCAAAGAGCCATGTTTTATGGCCAAATGAAACGTTCCCATCTGCATGTCAATATTAACATCCACGACAAATTTCATAATGATCAGACGAAAACTCAGGTCTGTAGCCCGTGCTAATGGATTGAATTTTGAAATCCAAGATGGCTGAACGACCAAAGCTACGACCTGTAGCCTGTGACAAAGGATTTAGTCATACAAAGGGTAAAATCCAAGATGGCTACTGGTGGCCATGTTTTTTGGCCAAATGACCCCAAAATGACTCATTCCCATCTTCATGTCAATATTAACATCCATGACAAATTTCATGATGATCGGACAAACAGTACGGCCTGTAGCTCGTGCTAATGGATTTAATTTTGAAATCCAAGATGACCGCTGGCGACAGATACCAAGCCATGGCAATAGCTCAAACTTTACAAAGTATAGTTGGGTTAAAAATATAGTGACAAATGTGTGGCCCGGGTATGCCTTCAAGTTAAGTAAACAAATTATTCACATGATGAATTCTTTCTTGTGAAATGGTAATCGAAGTTATGTGAGAAACTCCAGTATATATAATTTATATATGCCTTCCATACAATGAACCAGCTATTTTAATGGTATATATATATCACGTTCATATTCTAATGAATTAAATTATATAGACCCACATCATTCTATTGATCATGCATATTTTATAGTATGTTGCACTCATTATGGGAACTTTCCATATATACATCATATATACTATCAGACTATATCCAATATCGCTGGGTTTAAATGCTCAGCTTGGTTGATTCGATGTTGCTATTTGATTTAACTGCGAATACGATGCAAAGTGAGGATGGTGAGACCTGTGTTCATTGCGATAGACCCCACCGGGAAAGATGAAGCAAAATCACTGTGTTAGAGTCAGAACCGATCAATTCTCCCAGGATAAGGGTCAGAGTAATCGAAACATTGATGGAAAGAGCTCTTGTTCAGTTCACAATCCACTGAACCATAGATATGAACCACCATAATCAAGCTAGCTTACACGATTAATGAACCACATACTACTAATGGAGTGATGATCGAAGCCCATGTCCCAGTGAACCACAAAAATCAGGTTAATGTATAAAATAAGTAGAACCACAACCATATAAGGGAGTAAACCACTGAGTGAACCAGTAAAGGAAGCCACAATGAGTGTCAACCACATTTGTGAACCATGACCTTACAGGTTTAAATCAATCATATTGAAGGATGATGCACCAAGGGCTAAATGAACGGAGTCAGCAAGCAATTATCCTCACACCCACTGAAGAAGGATAATAGGTAACAATCCGAAACTAGTCGACCACTTCCAGCAAAGGTTTATTCGTTGTTGGTGACCTTCCCTGGAGATTCATATCTCACCCCTCCTAATATCTGTATTGTACATGTACAAATATAGGTAACTATTTTCCTCCACAAAATAAAATTCATTTTTTTTAAATCTTTTGTTACTTTAACCCTTTCAGTGCCAAGTCCGATTTTTGTATCAACCCATATTTCCTTGATCATTTTTAAATTTAAGAGCTCTTTTCATCATTGTATCACATTATTATAATCAATAAATTTAAAAAATGATCAAGGAAATATGGGTTGATACAAAAATCGGACTTGGCACTGAAAGGGTTAACAAATGCTGCTTGAGTGGCAACATTTCATTTATTTGGCATTTATGATGGTATATCTCTTCCTATCACGAGTTTTATATAGTTTTCTGGGTATAAAATGATAAATATGAATTGAGGGTCCCTGTCCGGAAACGCTTCTATAAATTTTGATTTTATTTAGAATTTTCTAGTATAATACCTACAATAAATTTGGGACAATTTACAACTTGAGGAAACATTCGGAGCATAGAAAATGGGAGTACTCTATCTCTATATGAGATCGCTTGAACATTTCATGATGGTCTGTTCTAAAAATGGTAACGAAAAAAATGTCCCAAATGATTACGGCATTAAATAAGAAAATATCAACATAAAAGCAATATTAATTGATAGATGCATTTCCGGTCAGGTGTCTTCGACTCATATTTACTATTTTATACACCGAAAACTATATAAAATGTATTTAGGAAGAGATATTCCATCTTTAACAAATATGCCCTTTTCTGGAAGTTGTGCCTCCCCCTTTGCCCTTGATTTCTTCAAGATACCCTGAAATGAAGTATAAATATCAAAATACCATAGACCACAAAATAAGGAACATACCGAAACATTTCTTAAGAAACAGGCGCAGGCTAACTTCAATAGACCTTCCTTCTGACGATACATCCTAAAAGCACATCACACAAACTACAACAAATCAAACACAACGTGTGGGCCACAGATAATTGTCCCTCGATTCTGAATAGCACAACAATGTCCCCTGCATGGAGATCACAAAACACAAACTATGACAAATAAATAATTACCTATCTATTCTATGCTTGTGGGTGATAGGTTCCCATTGTTTATTTCCCCGATACAGGTCCCACTTATCAAACGAACTAAATGACTAATTATTTTCTTAAACAAACACGCAAGCTGTTTACCGTCTAGCACGTTGAGTTTATTATCGAGAGAATCTAACTTAAATGAATGACACCAAAAACAGAATAAAAAAAACATCAAACTTGCAAAAGCTATAAAAGAAAACTTTTCATTTAAACAAATATCAGAATTTGAACATATTACAACTACTTTTCTAAAAAAAAAAAAAAAAAAATTATTGATGCACATTTTTAATAACTTGGAGTCGTATTACACCCCTAATAATGGTAACATACCACCTATTGTTCCCATATCCTGGGTTTCAATGATGCGTAAATTATTAATTGATACCTTGAGAATTGGCTTGTGAAAAATGTATGGATCTTTATTACTTCGAGGATCAGATACTGCAGATAAAATCACAAAAAATAATAAATCTTGGTGAAGCCCGGGTTTAATTCAATAAGGTCATGTAATTGTGATTCAGATGAACAGTGATTTATATCAGAATATTGTGATGAATACAAAATTAAATTATGCATGATCAGTAGGAATGCTAGGTAATGTATGAAATTTTAGCATATGGTGCTTGCCTTATTAAATGATTTAAAATGGACTGTTGTAAATTTATTTATGTTCTCACTAATTCATGATTTAACAGTATCTTGCTATAATATTTCAACAACATTTAACACAGGAACTTAGGAAATCACTCTCTTTACAGAAGCTTTTGGTAAAAATTTATGCATATTGCAAAACAAATATATCAATCGAAAAATTGGGATAACTACATTAACCCTTTCAGTGCCAAGTCCGATTTTTGTATGAGCTCTTTCCATCAATGTATCACATTATTATAATCAATAAATTTGAAAAATGATCAAGGAAATATGGGTTGATACAAAAATAGGACTTGGCACTGAAAGGGTTAAAAAAAAGTCGGATTATAATTACAGGTGTAGATGTTGCAATGTGGTAAATATCTGTGCCAAGTTACAAAAAGATTGACTGAAAAATGTAGAAATATAATCTCGAACAAAGTTGTGTCTTCAGATGGACAGACAGATGGACGACAAGCTAATTCCTATATAGCCCCCATAACTTCACTACAGCGGCTATAACGTGTGTTTTTTATCCCTCAATATGGATGCTGAATAACAGTTTAAGTTTAACATTGCATCAGCCAAAAGGTATGCAACAGAAATATGGCAGCTTTGCAAAGTGTGCATTTTGGATCCTATTTTAATTTGCAGATCTGACACAACAAAACAGTAGTCTTCATTTGTATCATCAATGATCAAAACTTTTTTTTTTAAGTTTTAAATGATCACGGTAGAGTTTGATCGAATCTTAGTTACCTGGTCAACCTATGATTGTGGAAAGCATAGCAATTTCCATTCTCATCTTCATAAAAGCATTTACTTGAGAGATGATGACGCTATCCATTAAGTGATCCAACTCTACAGCCATCGATGTTCTTGCATAAAAATGTCCTCCTATATTTTTCACATATCTTTCCCAGATTTATAGGTAGGACACTCCATCAGTGCACATGTCCATGTTAAATATATTTACATTGAACATCACAGCACGATGTACCTCAGATTAGCTCTTGCCAGCAAGATGCATAGAGGCAAAACTGAGTCTTTTAAGTGAACATTCAGACGACCACGATTCAATTGTAAGTGGAAAGATTTCCGTCATAGGAAGTAACCGGTAGTTGGACTGTGCATGCTCACGTCAAAATCACAAGTAAAAAAATAATATCAAGCACTGTTTGATTTTAGATGCGAAATCGTGGTGTATCCTTGGCTACCTCCACTTGCGACATAATCGCAGTCGTGTGTATGTGAAAATCGTGGCTGGAAAGATTGCATGGTAGTCAATCACATGCTTTACAAACAAACTACGATATCATCATGTACGACGACATCACAATCGTGTGAAAAAACTATCCACAATCTCGTCGTGCCCGATTCCTCCACTTACGATTGTATTGTGGTTGTCAGAACGTTCACTAAGATGTCATAATTTTCTGACACATGGTTTCACCTGCATCTTTGAATCACCAATTAATCATTATGGGCCATCAATGAGAAATTTGCAATTGGCCATGAAACTTCACTCTTCATTGGTTGATAATTCAGCAGGGTCTTAAAAAATAAAAAATATCACCACTCTTAATGTAGAGATAGCAGAGTTTTAACACTGTAGATTGAACTTCCATTGTTTCTCGCATGAGATAATGGCAGAGTCCTGAAAATTTTAATTCACCATGAAACTTGACTCCTCTCAGGTGAAGTTTCAGAAGTGTCTTAAAAAACAACCCCATACTAAAGCCAATATATTGGTCAGCAACAATTGTTTCAAAACTGTCTATGAACCTTCTTTTTGTCTGTCATGAAAACTTGGCATTTAATATCCAGCACAGATGTTCTCTTAGAATATAAAGTTTGTTGAGAAATGTCTCAAATCATATTTTTTGCAAGGACAGCGTGTTCAGCTTGTTTATTGAGATATCACATGGTCACTGGCAGTATAATAACTTTGTAGAACCACACCACATTTGCCAGATTATGACTTCAGCATTGTCCGTTGGTATATCATATTTTTACCAGCTTAAGAATTCAGCATTATCCATGGTAGATCACATTTTTGCCAGCTTATGAATTCAGCATTGTCCATGGTATTTCACCAGCTTATGAATTCAGAATTCAGCATTATCCATGGTATATCACATTTTTTCCAGCTTATGAATTCAGCATTGTCCATGGTATTTCACCAGCTTATGAATTCAGCATTGACCATGGTATATCACATTTTTGCCAGCTTATGAATTCAGCATTGTCCATGGTATATCACATTTTTGTCAGCTTATGAATTCAGTATTGTCCTTGGTATATCACATTTTTTTCCATCTTTCGAATTCAGTTGTTCTTGGTATATAATTATTTTCCAGCTTATGAATTCAGTTGTCCTTGTTATATCACATTTTTGTCAGCCTATGAATTCAGCTGTCCTTGGGGGTATAACATTTTTACCAGCTTACAAATTCAGTATCTTCCTTGGAATACCACATTTTTGTCAGCTCATGAATTCAGAATTTTCCTTGAAATAATACACATCTTAGACAACATGTGAACTCACCATTGTCCTTGGAATACCACATTTTGCAAGCTTAGGAATACAGGTGTCCTTGTTGGTTTGTCAAATTTTTTCCAGCTTATGAACTCTGTTGTCCATGGTATATCATCTTATTGCCAGTTTATGAGTTCAACATTGTCCTTGATGTATAACATTTTTTGTCAGCTTATGAATTCAGTTGTCCTTGGTATATCACATTTCTTCCAGCTTATGAATTCAGCGTTGTCCTTGGAATACCACTCTTTTGTCTGCTTATAAATCAGAATTTTCCTTGGAATATTACAAATCTTAGCCAGCTTATGGGTTCAAATTTTACCTTGGAATTATTTCCCTGGAACCAACACTTCTGATCGCACATTTCTAGGCAAATCCAGTGTTCAGACAGCTGTGTTGCATCATCACACTGCAGACACTTTGTGTTGCATTTTCAGCTTTCGACCATTCAGATGCCGATGTTGTGTTATAACATTGATTTTCCTATTGTAGCTGACATATTGCATCATAGACTAAGCTGCCATTATTTAATAATCTATTAAGAACAAGTACCAAAAATAATCGACTCCTTAACCACAGCAAAATAATGGGTAACTTTTCAGGATTTAGTTGGAAATATGGCTTGTTGACATTCATCGGAAAGCTCTCAGTGATTAAGGAGTCGATTATTTAGGGCATTACTGTACTTGTCAATATATACTCATACTTTCCCATCAAATAAATGGTTCAGCATAAACTTGATAAATCAGTGTCCAAACATTGAGTTATTTGAATATGCATGTTTGTCTTTCTATTCCTTTCAATAGTTATTTTGGTCACTAGAACACACCAAACTAACTGAGCGAATAAATAAAAATGTTTGCGATCGACAGGATCACATGATCTTGAGTTGAAATAATAATGGCAAATTTTGAAAAATATACAGAAAACATTATATGGACTGTCATCCAGTGCATACCCCCTTGTTACCGCCTAGTGTTGTCATATCTATAACCTATGACTGATCTAATCAGACAGATGGACCCAAAAATCAGCATTTTCATATAAACAAAGATGAATAACTATAGAACGAAAAACCTAAACAAAACGATTGAACACGCCATTGAATGTCCTCATAGCGTTGAACATCCATACCAAATTTCATATTGAGATCCATGCATTACTGTTCAAGTTACATGTCGGACGGACATCGGAAGGACCAAAAAGCCAACATTTCAAGAAAAACAAAGAAGAATAACTCTAGAATGGAAAACCCGAACAAAATGATTGACACGCTCTATTGAATGTCCTCATAGTAGTAAACATGCACACAAAAATTTCCATTGAGATCCGAGAACTACTGTTCCAAGTTATGACCTGAATAGATATCGGATGGACCAAAAAGCCAACATTTCCTCGATAAACAAAGATCAATAACTTTAGAATGGAAAATCCAAAGAAAACGATTGAACCCTCTATTGAATGCCCTCAAAGTAATAAACATCCATATCAAATTTCATTGAGATCCGAGCACAACTGTTAAAGTCATTACATGAACAGACATCAGACAGACCAAAAAGCCAACATTTCCTCGATAAACAAAGATGAATAACTCTAGAATGGAAAATCCGAACAAAACGTGGGAACCCTCTATTGAATGTCCTCATAGTAGTGAATATCCACACCAAATTTTATTGAGATCCGAGCACTACTGTTCAAGTTATGACATGAACAGACATCAGACAGATGGACGGACGAACGGACAGGCGCAAAAACAGTATACCCCCTTTTTTTTATAACTTTCGAGGATGTCTGACATACCACATATTCCCCCGCAAACCGACCTCGCCAAAGTTATTGTGCTATCACATTCAAAATTCACAATAATGAATAACTGCCCAAAGTAGGCCAACGTGACCGGTTTTCGTATTTGATCAAGATTGTCATGCAAGTCTTTTAGTCATATATATCGAATATCAACAAAATAAGTTGATATTTGTTCAAGTTATCATACTATCACCATCGGCAGACACGCCCGCTGCCAGCCAGCGAACCGACCTTACCAAACTATAGATCGAGTCGACCAAAAAGTGAAGTAGATTATAGAGGAACAAGTACTAACAAATAAATATATGCCCTGCCTTGTTTGTTCAATGTTATAAAGTTTCCTATATAATGGGTCAGAACATCGAAAACTTCCCAGGTTTTGTACTGGTAGAATATTATATCTACGGCAGTTAGCCAGAGTAGAGATTCATGGCATGATCTAATGAGACACATGATTCTTGACTGTGGAGTAATTATATATTTGGCTAACCAAATTCCCTGCCATGAGCAACCTCCATAGTATTTCATGAAATGAATGCTTGTGATGAAATAAAATAATGGACGCCATGGTAAATTTTGTTTGGCGAATAATGACATAAGTAACGACTATGTGTACACATATCTATAAATAGATTTAATATAAAACATTTAACCAGACAGTACTGGGAATCTTATTACACATTAAAACCTGAGACGATTGCCTGACAATATTGTTACATGTACCATACAGCCATTTCTGACATATCTACATTTGTAAGTAAGTTAAATTAGGGTCCATTTTCAGATATGCTACCAGTTCAGAACATATATATGAATAACAGGTATACTGAGTTGAGTCTCTTAAACCATAATTAGAGATGCCACGATTATTGATTATGATAATCGATAATCGGTTGTCAATATTAGACTATAATCGATTAATCGTACCTAATAACGCCAGTGGAAGTATTCCGTAATATGGCCCATTGGCTGAGTGCTGGTTAACTGCACTGTCTCTGGTTGTTTGAGGAATCGGCCAATGTAATTTTTACATTAATAAAGTGCATCATAAACCACTGAACACAATGTATTGAATACCAGCACAGTTCTCGGCGATGTTTTGGATATAATATTTGTGAGTTCATTAGAACGAACGTAGCGATTAATTTCAGTGTTATGAATAGCCAAACATACAAACAAGTATGTAGGAATGTACATATAAGTATGTACATATAAAAGTAGGAATGCACAACGGATGGCCGGCGGTTCCTAAAAAAGGAAACTATCAGTCTCATCAAACTTGTAGAATATACAACGACCGGATGAGTAACCATGTTGCATCTTCAAATGAACTGCCGACTGTTTGCAACATAAGTTAGTAGTACTCATGTTGTCGGAATCTATTTGATACGCGATCAAGGGTTGTTAACTCTTCGGTTGTAGATTAAACTGTGTAAAACAAAAATGGTATTCAATAATATCCGGCATTTTCCGACGTCCAAAATGAATAACAAAAGATTAATTGACTATGGAAATGGTAATCGATTATTGGCTTTATCAACGGTTCATCGATTATACGATTAATCGTGGCACCTCTAACCATAACACAGAATGATCAAGACAAAAAGGATAAAAACTTTTGTCTAAAGACAAGCTGATCCACATATGTCGCAAAGTTATGGAATATTTCACAAATATTGATAGTATTAATTGTCAGGCCAAAGACATTTAACGCTTTCAGTGCCAAGTCCGATTTTTGTATCAACCCATATTTCCTTGATCATTTTTCAAATTTATTGATTATAATAATGTGATACATTGATGGAAAGAGCTCTAATCGGACTTGGCTCTTTCCATCAATGTATCGCATTATTATAATCAATAAATTTGAAAAATGATCAAGGAAATATGGGTTGATACAAAAATTGGACTTGGCACTGAAAGGGTTAAGCAGTGTCCAGATGACCATGTTGCCTGATTCCCAATCCGGACAAATTCCTCCAGTAAGAAAAGTCTTTGATTGGTCAGAAAGCCGCGAAATAAATCCCACATTTACTTCTCAAGTCATCAACATAAGGGAAACCAAGGCAATCATTTCATCATCTCTTGCCAGACTGTTTCTTCGTGATGTCAATTACATTGAATAGCGTTATGGAGAGACCAATAACAGCTTTCGACATTTTGTGCTGTTTATTTTTCCTAAATAAATGTAAAATTGCTATGAATGAGCAGAAATGTTGGCAGAACATATATGTTATTGTGGTTGATTGACTGAACATGGTGTGACATTGAAAGGCTTGGACAATAATAATGTTCAACATCGTAGCTCTGTGACTCGGTTGATTATATAAAGCCAAGCTGAATTTGTCACACTCATTACCGCCAATACACCACAATAACATATAAAATGTTCCTAGAAAGATATAAAACCACAAACGAGATAGTTAACATCAGATACTTATTTAACCCTTTGAGTGTCAGGTCCGATTTTTGTATCAACCCATATACCCTGTGCCAATGCATTCTCTTATATATGCGAGTCGACCATAGGTTGCCTCGCATATATAAGAGAATGCATTGGCCTAACAGTTTTTCATTATTTGTTATTATTTTTTTACAATTTTTTACAATTTTAATAATTTTTTCTTATATTCCTTAACAGACTTATTTTGTAGGTTTAGTGCCAGGGAATCTTACGTTTTTCATGGGCATCAAAATTATCACTATGAATACTTGGTGATAGTTTTGAGTGATAACATGCCCTAAGGTTTTATTCAGTTTGTTTTTAAATTCGCTATAGCATGCTTAAGCATACCCAAAAAGTATTCATTTTTAAAAAAAATTTAGGGCCGATTTTACAGACTGTAAATTAGGGCCGCTGAGATCGGCCCGTGGCACTCAAAGAGTTAACCCTTTTTATACTAAATACTCATTGATGAGTAGTTATCCCTTAGGAAATGTTCAGATAATAATTCGGTTGTTGAACTTATTATCTGAACATTTCCCTCCAATAAATAGGACTCCCTCTTTTATTATCTGTCATCTGCTTATTTTCCTGAAAACCCCTCCAGATGAATAATAGACCATTCCAATGTACACTTTTATAACCGAGTGGAAGAATCCATTTGGTACAAAAAGGGTTAAATATTGCTGGAAGAACATTATATTGAGGCAGAATATTCACTTGACATAGTTCTTCTAGAAGACAGATATGAAGCAACAATTATGAAACATCCATCAGATATATGGAAAAATAAGATTAATCACTCCAATGTAAATGCATCAAGACTCATCTGCTTAAAACCTTCAAGGCTTAACTATATTATACAAATGTTATATGTAATTTGAAAGATGGATCATCATTTACATAGGTATATTGAAGTTATAAGATAAGAAATGGATAACACTCAACACAGTAATGCAACATGATCAACACTATCAATTACATCAATGTTTGTTTCAAGCACAATAATTGCTAATATCAAATTTCCGAGCAGAAATATGATATTAGTGTGTTTTTGTTTTAATTAATCAGGCAAAGTAACAAAATTCTCTTGATTTTTCTGTGCTGGAGTAGCCACAGTTCATTCGAAATATTTTTTGGGTAATAATTCCCATCACATCGGTAAGTCTTTCCAGGGCATGTATACAAGTATAGCATACATAATTATATAAATCAACCTATTTCAATCACAGGAACATTAAAATGAACAAGAGCATCGCTAGAGTGTGCAAAATGTGGCTGTGGTAATCTCAACAAAGGGCCATAACTCTGGTAAAAGTTGGTGGGTGGAAAAAAAATTTGAACTTGACCTGTATTTTGGCCTAGTAAACCCATATACCAAATTTCATTCCATTCAGTTCAGACTTACCAAAGTTATCATCCGGAAACAAAATAGCAAACCAACAGACGGACGGACAAAAGACCAAAAACATAATACATCCGTATGTTTTTTAACGGGCATATTAAAATGAGTGGCTTAAGTTAGACTTAAGATTTAAAGAATGCTAGTATGAAAGCTTTTTCAACCAGAGGCAGCCAATAACAGAACCAAACAAATGATTATTAGTAAGGGCACTTAACAGATATATTAATACTCTTTTAGAGTTATGGCCAATTGTAACAGACTTAAAATAGTGTACTTGTACCCAGAATGTCAGTCATATTGATTTAAATTCAACATAGACCCAATATTACAAACATATTTTCTGCTAACCATGTGATAATGCTAGAACACTCAGCAGAAATATAAATTATTTTCCCCACATCCAGTTGTAATATGCAAAGTACAAAAGCACATTCAATATCACCATGTCAACTGAAGCAGTGGGTTCTAAGAGCGGCAGGCCTCAAAATATGGTGCCAGACATTTGCAGAATGAGGTCCCAAGAGTGAATTTAGCGAAGCTACCACGCACACAGCAGGCTAGTATCACCAAATTTATCCTCTGGGGACCTCAATCTGCTTAGGCCTCATCTTCTCTGGAAAAATTATCAAATTAATATGTTTATTAGTTTCTTTACAAACTTCTTTAGAAAGTTTCTTTTTCTTTTATAGTTTAGTTTCTCTAAATCCCCAAATTGGCAGACAACACAATGCATAATTGAGGTGCCCAATGGGTAGACATCACCACCTGGGATTTAAATCTGAGTATAGGTCTCCCATGGCAAATGAGGCCATGCAGAATGAGGTTCCAAGAGGATGAATTTGGTGATGCTATCACACTGTGCGGTAGTGTCACTAAATTCTGCAGGTCTGAAAAGCTACCTTTACACTGAGTTTAGCAAGATTGTGATGTTCTAACATTCTAGAATGATGCCATGATTAGCTGTAGAACTCACTTTGAAGATAGTGATTTGATTGATATAATTTGATGACAAAGAACATCAAACCTTGGTTGTAGGTTTATTCTTGTGGGGACAAAAACATCTGTGACAACTAGGGCCCTGCGAATCGTTCGAGCATCGATATGCTTCAAAACTGCCGCATAAATTAAATGCTATTCAAAACCTTTGACCGGGATTCAGGTTGTAACGAACATTTGATATGGTCCTGCAAAATGAGTAGAACAAATACCACTGGGTAATCATAAATAATTAAATGCAGACACACACTGCAGTATCGTCTTTCAGTAGAATTCGCTCACGTGTTCCATGTTGGAAATATCCATGTAAATAATGTGTTCATTTTGCTATATGTCCACGTAGTTTACTAACTGAATATATGTTCTAATTGTCCACTATCAAGATGACATGGTCGATAATCGATAGCGGCCAATATCGGGGTTTGATTTGATTCAAAACCAAGATAGATAACCTAAAATCTAGATTTGCAGGGCCCTAGTGACAACAATATGAGTACATGGAGAATTGTCTCTACAGCCATTAATTAGCGTTGGCTTTCAGCTAAGCTGAGGCAAATACTTAGGCAAAAAGAAATTTTGTCAGCTATGTTTTAGCCGAGGCAAATTTCAGAGCCTGTCAATGTTTTGTGCAAAATTTAAACAAATTGCTGGAGACATTGCCTTAATGTCACACTGCGGAAGTCTGCAGACAGCTTCAATCATTGTTGAATGCCAAGGACTACTAAGATAACTGCATTGATAATCATCAATTTTAAACCAGATCCAACCAAAGTTTTCCATGATAATCTGAGTTCCGATTGAAAACTGAAGTTTTAGGGGTAGAGAACTATAGAGTATGCAACTATACGGATCCTAGGATTTTTGGGCCATGGGAAAATTCTGGCCTAAGTAAATTCTTAGCCCAGGCAAATTTCTGCTAATTAACAGGGCTATCTCTATTGAACCCCACAGGTCTGCTTCAGGATAAAAATTGATATCCCAGTATCGAAACTAATGTACCTCCGATGTTGCTCAAGATACAGTAATAATCGACTCCTTAACCACACCGGAATTATGGGTAATTTTTCAGGATTTAGTCGGAAATATGGCTTGTTGTCAATCATCGGAAAGCTCTGTGAGAGCTTTCCGATGAATAGCAAGAAGCCATATTTCCAAATAAATCCTGAAAAATTACCCATAATTCTGCTGTGGTTAAAGAGTCGATTATTTAGAGCATTACTGTAAGTCATTATCAAACTTGGCCTATGATAGGCTAACAATCTTCAACACTGGTTTCTGGTTGGTCCAGCCACTGATTTATCTCTACGACACTTAAAAGAATTTAACAACATTTTGTATACATATAACATGTTAAAATGGATGATGATATCACTGAATATAAATGCTGGAATCTGCAGATATCACTGGAGGATGCGCTGAACATATCCTAATGATGTTGCCATTGTTAAGGGTTACGAGCATCAGCTATCCCAGCAGGCACTTGTACTTCCATACCATCCATATCCTTAGTTATTATCACTTGGCAGCCTAGTCTTGAGCTGCAAAAGCATGTTTAAATTTCATATATTTCAAAGATAATGTTAATAACATGGCGTTACTAAAATAACTGTACTTTCAAAGAAGTTATCAACTAAATTCATCTAAAGTTTTCACTCCAAATCACAGGGGCGTATACAAAATATATTTTCCATATCATATGCAGGGGTGCCAGTCCCCTTGCATGACTGACGCCTTTACAAATGCAAGTACCGGTATTTACTTGATATAAATTAATTTGCTCATTAGGAAACATAGCTTTTGGCCCAAAGACCTTACTCAGTGTTACAAATCAATCGCTTAAGTGTCTACATGCTTACACAAACAAATACCAATGACAAATGGCGTTCAGCTGTCTCAAGTGTAAGTCATTTCCATCATGATACTGGTGGCAGTATGATGCATGGGCTGATCCAGATTTTAAGTTTTGGTACCCTATAGATCCTAACAAGATATGCCGTAGTTATATCACAAGGCATTTCAGCCATTGTTGGGGGGAGGGTATGCCCCCTCCTCCAAGAGAATTGTTTTTAATTCAATGCTATGAGAGTGAAGTTGGGGCATTCTGAAGCTGTATATTGTGCTTTTCAGGTTGGTCAATTTAGTCATCTATTATATATTTTGGAAGATCTGTCTGTGTGTGTGGTGTGTCTGTCTGTGTGTGTGTGTGTTCGCGATGAACTCGAAAACGGCCGACCCGATTTCGATGAAACTTCGTATGTGAGGGTACTATCGGTCGGGAAGTGGCATAGGCATATTAATTTTCAGATCCGAGGTCAACTTTTCACGTGCCGAGGTCAAATCTGTTTTTACGCTGTGTTACGGGACTTTCATTTGGGTTCGGTGCTTACAAATCGATTCGAAACAGCGCGAATAATAAAATGCCAGTCATAATAATGACACTGTGAGAATCTTTCGTGTTTCCTCTTTCCAACGATATATAATGCGTATGTATCCGTTTTAGTTATCTGCCTCAATTATCAAGAAGAAGCGGTACTATCTTCCATCTGGATAAAAACAATGCGTAACTTCTATGACGTCGTTAGAGGTCATAACGTTAGATCATGTTAACGCTTAACCGGCCGATGCATTTGACTGTTTCAGATGTCTTGGCGATATCTCGGGCACCGATGGTAATTTATCTTTACGTTGAAACTTGATAATTAATGAGCGTGTGTATATGAGGCGCGTTTATATACTTGAGTGGAAATCAAATCGGGTTAAACTGGCGATTTTTACGGACGAAATTTGATGCATAGGGTATCTCGGTATCCGCTGGGCCGATTTCCCGGTATCCGCTGGGCCGATTTCCATCATTTATGGGGTGTTGGTGTTTGACCCCACCTGACCTTGACCTTCAAAATGGTCAATTCAAGATCAAAGCCCGGACGAAGTCGGGTCACCTTCTAGTATTTTATATATATAGCAATTTCCTAAATTTGTATGATCTTTTTTTTATTTGCTGAGTTCATGATAGAGATATGTCTGACAACTAAGGTTATGACCAAATATAGTTTGTTTCTACTCTCCCACCAACCTAGCTTTACCCATTCTATTGTACAACATAACTTAGGCCAAAAAAAAGATACTATGTTTCCGCACATCGACTGACCCTAAAAATAACCCCCGACCATAATCTTTTAATTGATATTTTGAGAAAAAGCCGAAAATTTAAAATTTACTGTTTTTTACCACCGATGCACATACATAATCATGTTCACACATGGTTTCTAACACATCCCTGTGTAAAGTGACCATAAAGTGACAGCTGGACCTCAAAAGTTAAAACTCCAGGACATGATTTTTGCGATTTTAATTTTCTGAGAGTGGATCTCAGGCCTTCTTTTTGCCTTGCTTGGGACTTATGGAACATAGGAACACTATCAACAGACATGGTGGGTGTGTATCGGTATATATATAAGAGGTTATCACCACACATGGTAGGGGTATAGCTACTGTTTCCAAAAACCAGGCATGCTAGGTTGGATGTACATGTACTGGCTACCCCCAGACAATGGGATGTAGTCGTCAGAATACAATTTAATAAATAAAATTTATTTAAAAAATCCCTACCTACCGGTACCTACCCTAATTTCTTCCCACCGTTAGTGGAAACACACTACATTTAAACGATATGCAATTAACTGAAATTGACTGTATCTTTTCTTTTGGGCCTTTAGAAATTTCTTATGATTTATTTGACTTTGAATTTTTATACTAATCTGCATACTGTAATGTCCCCAAATTATATACAGATCTGGAAGCAACATGAAATTGTCCTGTATTTTGATTCCATGGAAATGGCAGGAATACTCTGTATGGTGGTATACATAGTAAGACAACAGCTATTATAGCTGGTTAGCTCCCTGTAGGTGATAAATAATTGAATAATCAGGAATAATTCTATACTAGTAATATCATGTTTTATAGATAGATCTTTTTCCCCCCAATATATTTTGGGGACATGTCTAATTGGAGGAACATGTTTGGAGTGTGAAATACATACACATTCAAATGACTGCATGATGTCACCACAGGGACTTTAGCAAAAAAAGTTTTGCCAAGTCCCTACCTGTGGATTGGGAGCCCAAATTCTCGGTCCCCAAACCCAGTACCGGTATATGGCCTGGATGAGCCCCTGCATCATAACAGCCCTACAACTATTTATGTGGTAATCATATTAGTCTAAAATATTTTTAATCAAAGAAATATGAGTTATATCACACTGAGTATGTAAGGGCATGCACACTTCGACAAGCAACAGTCTATGTTTGAATAGCGATCTTACAATTAGAGAGTATTCACAAGTTATTAAAACACAATATTTCTCCTATCTCACTTGGAAATGAAAATTAAAATCTAATTTACGTTTCTAATATTTAATTTTTCTTGAACACAGCTAACAACCAAATTTGAAATAAAGTACATACTACACAAGATGCTAACTCAACATAATGTCTTGATCATCTTGATTCTGTGAAGGTGAGCTGAAGATATCATGGAGGGTTGTAGGACTTTGGGAAGTTTATTTATTCCATGACGATTACTGAATGTTATTTTATAGAAATGATAAAATATAAAGTATGTTCATGCTCAAAAGGGAAATTTGTAGCCGAGAGGTAGCTTACTGGTCTCTCGTGCTAGTGGACAGGGGATCGCAACCTAGTCAGGGTATTCTGACAAAAATCAGAACATGGTCAGATACCATGTTTGCCAGGCGGAAAAGTTTCATTCGAGATAACTGAATAAAGATCCGAATGCAAAATTCCAACTTCCCCCCATTACAACACTTGTCCAGGTATGTTGTCCTGGGTACAGTACGCTGTCCGATCGGGTGCGGACATTAATAGCTGACCAGTGTACACGCCCCGGTGTGTGCATGTGAAAGAAAGCTACTGGAGTCACCATAGGGTTATAAAGTTACTCAGCCATGGTATCACCTGGACCAGTGTGTCTACAACCATAATTGGTTCCTGCACTGAAATATCCACAGATACAGATCTTAAAATGTTCAACAATTTACTCACGTATCTTGTAGTCCGTAAGCTAAGTCAAGCATGTCTAATTCTTCATCAGTCGCTTTGTCAGGTATTTTACCAAAGTCCTTATGTTCGAATATCAAGTGACATGTTGAGCAGGCCAGCGTTCCTTCACATGCACCTGAAGCAAATAGTTGAATATTAAACATTTTGACAGAATTGGTAGTAACATGTTCTTGGGTCTTTCAAATGGTATATATACGTACAGTAATGCTCTAAGTAATCGACTTCTTAACCACAGCAGAATTATGGGTAACTTTTCAGGATTTAGTCGGAAATATTGCTTTTTGCCATTCTCAGGGAGAGCTTTCCGGTGAATGGCAACAAGCCATATTTCCGACTAAATCCTGAAAAGTTACCCATAATTCTGCTGTGGTTAAAAAGTCGATTACTTAGAGCATTTATATAATACTGTAAATAGACACTCTTTGTCAGACTTGCAGCTGTCTATTTTAGGAGATAAACATACTCTGCTGAGTTGGATATTCGGGGATTCAAGCATGAAAACAGTTTCTGAATGAGCCGGTTTGTCAGCAAGTTCACAAACTGTTTCATGGTTGAAACGACACAGGGTACATTTGTCTCAATTGTAATTCAATCCACCAAAAAATGAAAGAAACTACGAAATGTGCTTTTTATCAGTATTACATGCCACAAAGTGAGATATCCTTTTTCAGTGATAAAATCTCTGGGTAAGTTCCCAGGGGTTTACTTGGAACATCACAGGAACAACTTCCTGTCAACGCTATCTACAGTAAACATCTAGGAAATCTATTTTAAACATTTGATTACAGAAAGGATTCTCCCATTCAACTCTAAAAATTTACTTTGGAATTCTTCATTGAAAATATATGGCTGAAACCCATTATATGGGCTTATCCTTTCACTTATATTGGTCTATCACTTTATCAAAAGATATTAAAATCCATCTGTTGGTACTAGAGTAAGAGTGCTATTAACATATATTAACATATATTACTCACAAAACCTATGCATGAAACCCACTGCATGTATGTTAGTATTCTTCCAGCAATGCTGGTCTATTAGCAATCCAACTGGTATTTAAAGATGCATAATCTGAATTAACGCTCCCAAATTACTATATCTTTGGCTGAGGGAAAAATATTTGATTTGAGTCGAGGAACCCACCCATCAAAAGCTCAGAGTGATCACATATAAAAAAAATTAATTTGTTTTTTCCTGGCAAATATTTGTCATGCCAACAGTCTCGGACCAAATTGCGGATGAAGATGGATAACACGAAAATCAAGTGACTTTGGGTATTAGATATTTGACAATCAAACCGGCCAGATTTTGTTGAACAAAATGTTGATAAATAACATGTTTTGGCCAATTTTATACTATAGTTGACTGTGGTTAGCATTATTTTTGGGCAATTAATCAATTCTGATAACTGAAGCGGCATTTCAAAAAATGTTGTTGGAATCGTATGATATGGGGACCATCCTATCAGATTGAGTACCTTTCAGTCTGACCGTTGATACTAGATTCACAAATCAAGATTTATAAATCACACAAATAGCCCCTAAATCCAGCCTCGTATTTTTTAGTAAGACACATGTGTATTATTGGCACATGCAGTGACATAAGAGCTTAGCGCAATGATATTGATGTCAATGCTGGAACTTTATTATTATGTTAATTAGAATATAATCATGATATTCATTTTTGTGTTGGATTATATAGTGTTGACTGTGAGATAAACATGAGTGAGAAGGGTGGTTGAACAACGTTGTCAACATGAAAAGACACATTCAAAATGGCACTATATATTAATTTATTTTTACACCAGCCATTTTGAGATCATTTTTCCTTGCTAAAATGTGATAAAATGGATAACAAATTTGTTGCAATTTTATACAAAATTTATTGACCGTGTCCACTAAATTTGATTCATATTTAGTGCAATAGGTTAATAAATTTTGTATACAATTGCGACTAATTAGATATCCTCTATGTCTGTACTGACTGAAATTTTACAAAGGTCCATAGGTCCAATAAGAAAGAATGAACCTCGTAGTAAGGGACTCCTTTAATCTCACCTAGACAATTACCATACAAAACTAAATCCAATGACCCCCACCCAAGGTAATATTCGGTGATCCACATGTAAGTCATAAGCTGAAATATATAAATTCCCAAAATCCCAAGTACAAAAAGGCCCACAACCCTAGTAAGAATAAATGGATGAAACCCACAGTATGTGTGTATCCTTTTCATACCAAGTAGTGATATCACCATGATACCCAAGGACAACAATATCTAATAATTCACACCCGAACAAGCCTTGAAATAGGGTGTCTGTCATTTGCAGAATGAGGTCCTCAGAGGGTGAATTTAGTGATGCTACCCCGCATAGTGGGCTAGCATCACCAAATTCACCCTCTGGGGACCTCATTCTGCTTACACCTCAGCAGAATGAGGTTCCCAGAGGGTGAATTTGGTGATGCTAGCCCGCTATGCGGGGTAGCATCACTAAATTCACCCTCTGGGGACCTCATTCTGCAAATGACAGACACCCTATTTCAAGGCTTGCACCCGAGTTACTGTACAAGGTGAATAAAAAATAGTTATGTCATGATTCGTTGGAAAATTTCTGACATAGCAGGTACAAAGTAAATCTTCTTTACATGTATATTTATATATTTATCAGAAAGCTTTTTGGATTTTTTTGTGTTGTTTTTGACATTTAGAAAGTAGACACTTATAAAAAATAAAAGGTTGAAGAGTTTGATGTATTTGAGAGAAGGACCTACTTTACTACAATGTTTGCTATATATAGAATAACCTGACATAGAACACATTTAGTGATGAATAACCTGACATAGAACGCATTTAATGGTAAAAGTTTTTGTAAATCAAACATTTGAAATGATTTTTTTTATATTGAACCATGGGAATATTGGTATCACATTTACAGTAATGCTCTAAATAATCGACTTCTTAACCACAGCAGAATTATGGATAATTTTTCATGATTTAGTCGGAAATATGGATTGTTGCCATTCATCGGAAAGTTCTCACAGAGCTTTCGATGAATGGCAACAAGCCATATTTCCGACTAAATCCTGAAAAATTACCCATAATTCTGCTGTGGTTAAGGAGTCGATTATTTAGAGCATTACTGTAGTCTACAAGAGGCTGCTTTTTATAGGATAAATTTTAATTGATGGGAGACCTTAATTTAGCTATAAAATTAAAATCCCTGTCAATCCTGATTATAACAGCTGGGAATTTCATTCCTGTCAAGAAAGCAATGGAAGTCACAGCTGGAATCAACACAGAAATAGTAACTTCCAACCAGTTTTAATCTTAATCTGAATGGTACCCTCACAAGCAGCATCACTCTCAATTCAAAATGTTCAATTATGGCATGACATGCTGCAGTGAGTGTGGTAAGCTTTATTAACAATGGTAGTGGCTACAGCAATAACCATTATGAAGAATAATTCCCACCGTTCAACCCTTTCTTTAATACTAAGTCTAAATGCATTTTCCCACCCAGTTATGACAGTACTGGTATACAATGTATACTGGACATTGGAATGGTCTACTATTCATTGAGAATATTGGATGGGTGTTCAGGGAAATTGAGCAGACAACAGACAGACAAAAAGATAATACAAGTTCAGGATTCTTATTACTCTCAGGTGCCTAATAATAGTGCCGGCACACTTATTAATTTTTTTGAGAAAATTCCCAACGATCATTATTTGACATTTAGTGAAATTGCCATCACTATTATTATTTTCAGCATAAATCACCATCTATCACTATTATTAGGCCATCACGATTATTAGGCACCTGAGAGTAATGGTTGGTGGGAAATGCTCAGATAATAAGTTCAACAATTGGTTGTTAGTTAAAATTATTATCTAAACATTTCCAAGAGGTACTACTTGTCGAGGAGAGTTTAGTAAGGGTTAATTATATACCATTTGGCCCTCAGCTGATTTAAAATTGAGAGGACATTTGCATTCAATTCTGATTTAAGTTATCCAATGCTGCTGACAGGCCAGTGGATAGTAATGCTGACTGAGTATGGCCTATATTTTCTGCAGACAGATGTAATGTCATAGGCATTATCAACTGACAAATGTACACATGTTTGATGTCAAAGGACTACCAACTAACAACACCAGACCTCCTTGTTAAACAGTGGCAACATTCGGCTGGCTTTGTAATATTGATCCCCAAATCTATATTGTTCCAGGAATTTTCTTAATTCGGTATTCAGTTCATTTTTATTTGAATAATCGCAGAAATCTACCTACAGAGGTATATTGTTCTTTTTCATTTACTTAACTCTGATTCGACAAGTCCTAGCAAAAGCCTAGTTACTTGTTAGCATCAGGCAACTATGGCATTGCTAGGACTTGTATCACAGAATAAAGATATATTTGGGCAAAGGGTTAATATAAATGGGGGACAACTGTCGCTTGACTGAGTTTATCTAAAGATTAACAAACCTTGAAACAAATGAGAGTGTCAATGACATGGAATCTCAACTGCGAGAGGGGATAATGTCATGCATTACAGCCAAATGAGCAATAAAGAATGTGGAAAGTTTAAATGTTTAAGTAACCCTGAGAGCCATATTACTAGTAAGTTTGGGATCAATCGGATGGGAATTTATGATTACAGGGTGCGACGAAGGATTTAGTCATGCTAAGAGCAACATCCAAGATGACTGCCAACGCCATCGTTTTTAATGGAAAATCATTCAAATTTGATAGCTCTGAAGTGGTGTTACAAAATATAGGCAACCCCACATGTCAATGTTCAATAATTGGTCCAAACAGTGTCGCATGGTATAGATAGGTAGAATGGATGATACTGTTCGTTTGAAATGGACAAAAAGTGAAGTTCAATTTTCCTTGTGGGGTGACTGACAGCAATTCATCTGTAACTCACTAATACAATTTAAACGATTTCAAAGAGATGATTTGTGAACTGCAACTAACAAATGCAAAATCACCTCACAAATCCATTTTGTATGCCAATTTCCCCAAATTCACCCCACATGTGCACTATTGGACGAACAGACGCACCCACAGACACCACTGATTTCTATAGTCCCCCAAAATGTTTTTTGGGAGACAAATAGCAAAGTCATTGTACCAGGCGGATTCTTAGGATTTACTTAGTATATTCCAAATGAGAAAATTATTTCTAATTCATGACATAATTGCTAACTTTTCTTGAGTATCTATTTCATTTTTTTCACATGTCAATCTTGGAAAGTTGTGTGACCTTGAACTTTTATTGATCGTCGTAGGCAAAATCGTCCAAAACATTTCATCCAATTACTCAAACTCGATACATTCCAATCGAAAGTGTGATTTTTGACAACAAAAAGATCTGTGATAAATCTTTCTAAAATTATAGGTAGACGGATAACAAACTGTATAATTTCATGAAGTGATATTTATTGCATATTTATCCAAAATTTGCTAAATCAAATTTCTGCTTACCAGTCAATTAAAAAAGGAGAAATGCAATTTGTCCAGACTCCATATTTGTTAAAGTGTTTATTATCTTTAATCACACTTGGGTATGTAAAGCAAGTTTATGTGGCATTATTTCAGTTTAATAGTGCATAAAATTGCAAACGAACGTTCGTTCGTTCATGTACGGGTTAAGAATTAACAATGGATGGATTAACAAGACTAAGCTGGCAAAACATTGTCACCTGCACAGATACAGTAATGCCCTAAATAATCAACACCTTAACCACAGCAGAATTATGGCTAACTTTTCAGGATTTAGTCGGAAATATGGCTTGTTGCCATTCATCGGAAACCTCTCCCTCAGGAAATGTTCAGATAATAAGTTCAACAAACGACCATAACTTTAGTTTTTTATTCATCAGCACTCCCATTGATAGGTGAAAATTTTTTGCATACTGAGTGTTGCAATTGACAACGGGTGCCAAATATATCATTGCGCAACCAATAGTTGGGTAATAGAGTGCAACCACTAGTTGTTTACTATAGATATACAGTAATGCCCTAAATAATTGACTCCTTAACCAAAGCAGAATTATGGGTAACTTTTCAGGATTTAGTCGGAAATATGGCTTGTTGCCATTCATCGGAAACCTCTCTTAATGAGAACTTTCCGATGAATGGCAACAAGCCATATTTCCGACTAAATCCTGAAAAGTTACCCATAATTCTACTGTGGTTACCGATGAATGGCAACAAGCCATATTTCCGACTAAATCCTGAAAAGTTTCCCATAATTCTGCTATGTTAAGGAGTCGATTATTTAGGGCTTTACTGTAGCTTGCTAGGAGACATCGCTGACCACAAAAATTCACTGTGTCCATGAGCAATTGTATGTGATACATGTACTTGTTCAAAAGTGTTGCTCAAGTAACATGTATCTAGGGCAGTTGAGAATTAAACAGTAAAAAAAAAATTGGTTTAAATAACCATTTTATCATGTGTGACCGAACAATGGGTTAACCAAGAACAAACCACGACACCTGTGTGTACAGTAATGCTCTAAGTAATCGACTCCTTAACCACAGCAGAATTATGGGTAATTTTCAGGATTTAGTCGGAAATATCGCTTTCCGATGAATGGCAACAAGCCATATTTCCGACTAAATCCTGAAAAATTACCCATAATTCTGCTGTGGTTAAGAAGTCGATTACTTAAGAGCATTACTGTAGGTTAAGGTGAATCTCGAAATATTATACACTGTTTAATAGAATTTTTTTTAATTCTGTATTAGACCAGCAAGTCTCACATACCATAGCCATCAATATCCACATTGTTGTCAATAACCACATCCAATAAAGACTCTCCTACTGGTGCCTCTACTGTCGTTCTCTCATCGCCTTGAATGAAAGTAACACTTATCCTGGAAAAAGAATAAAAAACATACTGCTGATTCACAATTTGGGTTCTTTTCAAAGACAACACTTCTAACAATCTAAAAAAAAACAGTCCCTTTCTTCTACCTAGCACATTAGGCCTAAAAAAATAGTGATGTTTCTGGTAACGTGCCTGCCCGTAGTCCAGACCTACTTCCCTACTAATTTTATTGACCCACTGAAAATAACAATAAAAGCAAAAAACTGAAACATATTATAATCATGTTTATTGATCTCCAATCCTGATAAACTGAGCTGATCAGTCGCCTATCTGTATTATCTGGCTTCCCTTCCAATTCCTACAGTACTGTCCTGAGTGTGCTCATTGTGTCTGAATGTTTCAAAAAATAAAAAAATATTTCCGCATGCTGTGCCAAATTTTTTCCCCTCTGTGTTACAGGAAACATCATATTTTGTTATGCCATATTTTTCCAAATGGACACTTCATACCACACGTTGACATTCGTAAACTAGAGTGTTCATGTCTACACAACTAATGCACGATGAGCCTCCACTGAGACCTCTGACAGAAAATTACCTTAGTGCGCTTCTGACAAATCTACACTCCACCCACAAACAAGAACATTTGCAAAGGGCTTATGAACACAACGCAATTCATTTTCTTCTTGATTTACACATCATTTGCATACCAGTGTGTATCGCAGAAAACGCCAATATGCGAGAGTTACTGTTCTGTTAGATATGTGATAAATGCATTGATCGGGTCAAAGAATATTCTTATATGCATATACCGGTATTAGTTGGGCGGCTAAGTGTCAAATAGTGACAGAATCGTTCTCTTTCTGATACAAGCATGAAATTTGGCATGAATGATCAGTGTAATGTACTGAATATTTTGTTTATGACAAACCAATCAGAATGGTCGACAGATTCAAAATGGCCACCATTTTTTCAGCTTGTGCTCAACATACATGTATACGATATATCAAACACATCTATGGTCTTTATTTGTCACATGAGTTTTGTAAATCACCTTAATAAAGATAAGCAGTTATATAAAAATAAGATGAGTTTGTTGCTTTGTTCAACATTTGTATATGCTTAATAGATTTCTTTCTTATAGAATATAGGAATTGGTCGCCAAGTATTAGATCATGTCATGAATTTATACTCTGCCTACCGTAGAGATCATATTCAACCCCGTTCAAAATATGGGAACTTTTTTATATTCTAATGGAGAACTTTATAGCATTGAACAAACAACGCAGTGACTATATTTCTTTGTTAATACTTGTTTCTTAATAATATATTTCACAATAGGGGCGGACAGAACTCCAGATTGCATGAATTGTCTGATACTGTTGTGAGTCGACATCGAAATAAACATTGAATTGATTACCCGTGAGAAAATCCATGACTGTAAAGAATCCCAATCAAACTCGACTCAACAAAGTGGCATATTTCATGCAACATCGAGCTGGGATCTTCGTGACCTACGTACGCTGTGGAATACAGTATTTACTGAGGAACGATGTTAACTATAAAGAAGTATATTCGCTGCATTCTTTTTTTAATGTTATAAACTTCCCTGTCTGAACATGAAAAAGTTCACATTATTTGAACTGGTATAGAACAGATGGTGAAGATGCTGTTTTGGTGTTATTTTTCCATGATGTCTATTTTCTAACTATTCCAATATCAAATGGATAGAGATGGGCGGTACTCGGTATTTACCGTGCAGTATCGGTATCAGCGTAATACCGATTTACCGTACCGAATCAAAACTAAAAATACCGTATTTTCGGTAATGAAATTATTCATGTGTTGCCAACGTATGTGCGTCACCTTGTCACCGCGGCCGTGACATGCATGAATTGTATGACCGGTCAACCGTAAGCAACGAGAATCGGATAATTATGATAACTCGGTGTAACAAGTCGGTACTACATGTATTAGTCTATAATTGCAACATTGTTACATCAAGGGCACAGCTGCCCGACGGCATATTTGATCTTTACGACATATTAATGACAATGTAACTAACATCATGACGTATGACTACTCATAGCTGGAGCGTTATGTGTCAATTTCGGTATCCGTCCAAATGGAAAATGGGCAACTCGGTATCTGTGTCCCAAGTTGGATCGAAGCATGTGGAATCAAAGCACGTGTTATGGGGGGTCCCCGTGCACAACAAATTGAAAACCCCACACTCGGGCCCACAGGTTACTTTATAATTAGACGGTGATGCAATAACGATTGATATACGTATTGCAGATTTTGGATAAAACCTGATCTTGTCAATTGCAAATAGCACATCTTCTTGGAAAGTTTTGCACAAAAATGTCGGTATAAATATGTTTATATCCTACTATAAATTACTTTATTAAACATATATATACTTACCGGTTTATTATACATATGTGCCTATATCTGACAAAAAAAGATCGCGTGATAACTTTAAATTAACACTTGGGCACTATGTGCAACCGGTAGCTTTCCTGCTACAAATAAGAGGGACTCTTAAATTGTATACATGAATGGTATATCACGCTGCAAGGAGGAGAATATGAACCCCCCGCGGGTTTGGGCATCTGCAGTTCGGAAATTGTCATGGCCGGTTTGCCTATTTTCATGACATCGCGCGAACGTTCATAAATTTGTGAATTGTGATCACTGATTACTACTCACAATTCTATTCACTCATGGAAATGTTACGAAAATCAAATTGACACGAAAAAATATTGTAGTCATGCTCTTATTCTTTTCAAATCAGTGCGACGACATGCGTGTAAATCATCAAAGAGATGTGTGAAATTGTGAATATTACTTAATTGCGTAGGTCATTTTGTTGCCTAATTTAGGTATTGTCACGAATGTAGTAAATCCGTGGACCATGGTCATATATACATGTATATTGTTCAGCTAAAAACTTGAATTACAATAATTTACCGGGAATATCTGCTTTGGTCTTATAATTTTTAATAGCAATACCGATTACCGTACCGATATCGAGGTAAATCTACGAAAATTTTCCGATACCGAGATTGAAATTTCAATACCGCCCATCTCTACAAATAGGGTAACAGATGTGTTACAGCCATGTTGGGACAGACATTCTACTCTTGAGTGCCTAATAAAAGTACAGGGTGGAATAATAGTACAGGTTGGAAAATGTCGCGTAACTGAATAATAGTACAGGGCGGAATAAACGTAGACTGGAAATATTAGTACCATACATCCCAACAAAACGCACCATCTGACTGGTTTACTGATGCCATGTGACAGAAATAGTTTCGATGGATAGCCAGGTCTGTGAATCTACAGTGTGCTGATCACTGTCAACAATCAGAGTTCATTTATCTATGAATAACACAATTTAAGATTGGTGAATTATTTCTTTTGGTTAATTTAATAAACGTACAGGACCAAATAACGAATTTTACCTTGATTTTAATAATCGTACATGTATGTTTATTAGGCACTCAAGAGTACATTGGGGGGTTAACAAAATATTTTATTCGAGTCGAGGACCCCACCCAACAAAGCTCAGAGTTATCAGATATTGATTTTTGAAATCTGTTATTTTTCACCACCTGGACTGGAATATCTGGCGGCCTACCTATTCGACGAACTCGTGGTAATTAATAGATTCTGATAACTAAAGTGTCTTTTGAAGAACTGTTGCTGTTGTTGGAATCTGATGATACAGGGACCATGAAATCGGATAATGTACTTTTAAGTTTAAATATCAGAATATTATTAATTTATGAATTAATAGCCTGAATTTTTCAACTATTTATTGTTTTCAAGCATGCTATCATCCACCCACGAGCCTATCGCTGTGTCACTGGTGGGTAGTTAAAAATAACTACGATATTGAACTAACTGCACACCTTACCGCGTACCGAAAATGATAGACGATGGAGAACCTTGGAAAACAATTTTTTATTTACAAAAATTTGACAAAACTCTATAGTCAGATCTGCACATGAGCCAGACCTGTATATATATTTATTATATGACTATCGTTTTTCTTTCCCCAATACCGCTATTGTATAGCGATCATTTCCTGGCCATCGGATCAGCTGCAGTTTGATCCGATGTCATACCAGTCCTAGGAATCACTGTCCATGTAATATTAAATTTGATTAAAATATAACAAATAGATCTAGATACATTACCTCTACTATACAGATAACAGGTACAGTTGGGCAACATCAGATTTTGTTATTATGAAAACCATCATCTCATTGGCTGAAGACCACCCCCATGTGCTCTATCACTAAAACAAACAATTCAATTTTTCGTTCGAAAAAAATGCATTTATCTCCCCACATTTGACATGTGACAAGTTAATTGTTCTTAATGTGCTCGTCGGGTCATATCAACTGTACCTTGTCTGAGTTGTACATAAATCGTAATTTTCCATCCAATATTCACATTGAATAACTGTCGGCTATTATCAAGTGACGTAATTCTGCAAAATTGTTTAAAACAGGAAGTTATCAATCCAGTTCCCTATTACACATTACTTTTGCAGCCAAACCCAGCACGAGTTATCTCCCATTGCCACTCTTGAGATGCGGAGTTAACCGGGAGCTTGGAATATAAAATTTGCTTTCACATCTCAAGGTATCAACCATCCCCAGGGCCCTACTTGAAAATATATAGATATATTAGTTTGAGATGGTCATTTCTACATTTATCTAGTAATGAGAATGAGTTAAAATGTGCACTTAGTAGTGTACAGCAGAGCCAGTTTTACCACACCCGACGTCTGTTTACTCACATCCGTAATCCCTTTTATTCGGATTATCACCGGGTGCGAATAAGTAAAATTGTATTTATAGAATGGATATGTTTTTCCAAAATCGTAAAGAATTCCACCGAGTTTGCACCTGAAGGAATATTCGAGTAACTAACAGCTATTTTCTCGTAAGTGGGTAAAGATACTAACAATCTGAATACACCATCATTTCAAGAAAAAAATACGGAATATTGTGATATAAACTCAGAAAGCGCGAATGTTTGTGTGGCATAAAATTTTAACTCTTGTAATTTCGTGAAAATCATCCACCAATGAAAATGCAGTACACAAACTTTTTACTTTCCAAACTGTACTTAATATAACTAGTATAATAACTAAATATAAAATATTGATTTAATATTATTAAATAATATTTTATTCAACTAACAGTGATTCCTAGGGACTGTGGTCATACCACCCTTCCTCATCTCGCATACTGCGCATGACCGGAAAAAGCAGGACAGTTCTTTCTTTATTTTTGATACTAGCGAGCGTGTGAATTGGTTTCATTTCTTAATTAATGAGAGGAATTGTGCTTTTAAAATAAAAAGCATGTGCTTTTTAAATAAAAAGCAAATAAAAAGCACGTCATATAATAAACCTGTTATCGCTGCAGTGAATTGATATGGGCTTCGCATCACGTCTCGTTGAAGAGGTCAGATCGCTGGATCAAACTCGACGCCTGCGGCGGCTCGTTTGATCCAGCGATCTGACCTCTTCAACTCGACGTGATACTTCGCCCCAGATCAATTCACTGCAGCGATAACATGTATGTATATAACTCTCCTTCGGCAAATTGATGGATGACAAACATACAGAGAATAGCACCTAGTGAATACATCACCAGCAGTTAAAGCACTACTCCACTAGAGACATTTAATGATTTATCAGCAACTGATCATCTGTCCTGATGAAGCCAACAACAACCACAGGATTATAAAGTTACTCGGACGTGGTAGCACCTGGACCAGTGCATCTACAACATTAATTGGTTCCTGCACTGAAATATCTACAGATACAGGTAAAAGACTTGTATCAGGTGACAGTTTCAGTTCTTAATCGTTCTTTTGTGAAACCTTCCCTATTTTCGCACATGAATTTCGACCTTGAATTTTCTACTCACGTTTCTTTCTTTAGTTTTGGAATCGATGTTGCTAAACTAACAACTGGTTGGTGTCTAAAATATCGGTCCCTACTGGTAATGAAACTGGGCGTTATCAACGGCCGAATTCTTGCAAAACTTGGAATTATAATGTTGCGCAAAACCAAACCAGCCATTCCATGCATGTGCGACAACACGGTTTACGTGCTCCCGACAACACGGCCGAGTGCACCAGCACCTAACCCGGAAACTCGAAACAAGTGCGCGTTTGACCAGACACCATCGTTACCAAGCTCTCCCAGCGATTTGTTCTCACATGTGTGGTAATGAATGCTCATAATTTAGACAGAGGAGTAAGTTTCAATGCTTTTAATTTCACATTTAAGTATCTCACCAACTAAATGAAAGGGCCATTCTTGAAATCTGAAATATGCATTGTCAGGCTTTTAAAGGCGTAATTCAGATTTTGTATTACACTTATTATTATTATGAAAAGCCTAATATGCGAAATTGATTTACATGTTCAAGAGTATAATAATACAGATACTCTTTCTGAACACTCCTCTCGGATTGAATAATTAAATTGGTGAAACATTAAATTTTGACATAATTATCTCGGTCGCTGTGTCAAAATAATAGTAATTGTTTAAAGGTACTCAATCCGAATTAACGCTCCTAAACTACTATTTCTTTGGCTTCGGGGGTAAATAAATATTTGATTCGAGTCGAGGAACCCACCCATCAAAGCTCAGAGTGCAGATATCGATTTTTGATGTATGTTATTTCTCTGGATGTGCAATTAAAAGTGGCCCAAAGACACGTGGTCAAACGGATGGTCTGGGATAAAATTGCGGATGAAGATGGATAACTCTAAAACCAAGTTGTAATACGGCCAAATTTCGTGATACTTAAGTGATAATACGCCATATCTTGTTGAACAAAATGTTGATAAGTAACAAGTTTTGGGAAATTTGATACCATAGTTGCCAGTTGCTAGCATTATTTTGTTGCAATAAATCGATTCTGATAACTAAAGCGTATTTTGAAGAAATGTTGTTGTTGTTGTATCTTGATGATATGGGGACCGTCTGATCGGATTGAGTACCTTTAAGAGCATACACATTTAGCCTAGTGCAGACATATTGTATCATGTCTAGGCTTATATATATAGTTTTAGATGATACCATAATACTGTGTCCAATGTAAGAAAGTAGAAAACTATATACGCCTTTAAAAGCTCTCATATGTCACTCTCTATTTCATGTGAATAAATTGTGAGTTTGAAATCTGAAAGAGATGAAGATTTTTTTCCAGGACCACTTTACCGGGGTCATTCCAGCTCTGCTTTAGTGAGATTTTCAATTGTTACTCTCTTCATCCTTGATACATCCGAAAATGCCTTTGGACATTTGCTTAAAGGGTGGAGGGGCAATCGCAACTTCTCGGATTATCATACTTGGCAGAAATAGTAGTATAATTATGCGGAAATCACCGAGGTTGGCAGATTGGGTGGAGGGGGTTCAGGTCGATCGTGACTCAGCTTGGACTAAACCTATATCGGTATACCCATTTATTTAGATAACACGCATTCAAACAAGTTAAGAAACGATATTTTTTTCTTTCCATAATATGCACAAATAGTCACCATCATTCCAGTCGATAATCAGGACCAGGATGATGACAGGGGTGGCGCCAGTGGGGGGCACGGGGGGGGGGGCTACAGCCCCCTTGTCGGGGAGCTCTAGCCCCCTTGTCGGGGAGCTCTAGCCCCCTCGTCGGGGAGGACTTGTCGGGGATTTTCTATATGTAAGTCGGTTGTGTGTATAAGATGAAGTAATCATGTACAGATTGTCAGTGTGGGAAAGTGTCAGAGAGAGAGAACATACAGCGGAATATATCCCACACAAAATATTCATGGCACATGTTCCCATTAAATCCGGGGGTATTCCCCTGTATTTTTACACCATCAGCGTTTTAGTGGTAGACCTAATGGAAATCTATTGAAACATGTGTGCTTAAATATCATTGTTGGATACTCTGGCATTCGTCACATTGGTCTATAGAACCATTGAGTGCCTACAGTATGGCCACATGTTAGCTATATCCCCAACAGTGAAACACCATGCTGGCACTTGCAACTAATGAAATTAGAAATTAGAACTGACACAGAAGACAAGTGGCCTCCCTAGAATATAGGAATTTTCACAACAATTCATGGGTTTTAATCTTCGAGTTATCTCATCTGCTAATTATGGCTGATGTATTGCTAAACTTTATGACGACTCCCTCGCATTTTGGCCCGGCCCGGAACCATCATGTGTTATGTGTTACGTTCAGATATATAAGCAAGGCATTAATTTTGTATTTACTAGTACCGGTTCATTGGTTAGCCACACACACTATGTGCGCTCATTTCACATACCAACAGGCAATATGGTGTAATTTAGTGTAGCCCCCCCCCCCCCCCTGTCGGGGATTTTCTGGTGCCACCCCTGGATGATGACGCAACTAAATCCATGCTGGACGTCCCAGAAAACCCACTCGACACAGTAAAGAATCCAATCAACCAATAATGACACTCCAAATTCAAATCAATTAAATTATAGTATGACAAATCCTACTCATTATCGCCAGCAGTTACATGCCACAAAAAATTTAGTCATAATCACCAGCCGGTTGATGGTGGACTGTAAACGGAAGAAGAAGAAGCCTTACTAATACTACCTTATTAATATAAGTTTTTGACCGGATGTCAGTGAATAATCTGTACAAGCTCCATGCAGAGTTCAGTCCACTTACGCAGGACTTACCGCTGCCCGCACCTATACACGTAATAAAAGAAACATCATATTTATTAATTTGATAATTTTGTAGATTACAATTTTTTCTGCATTATTCTGAGAAACTGAACTGTCCATATTCATTTGAAAATTGTCTAGATCAAACCAGAATGAATTGTAACTGACAAAACACTTCAATAAAAAATGTTAGATTTAATTAAGCGAGATCACTGGGTCGCAGCCGTATTGGATTCATGATTCACCCATGCTCCGTTTCAAGCCTTGAAATAGGGTGTCTGTCATTTGCAGAATGAGGTCCCCAGAGGGTGAATTTAGTGATGCTACCCCGCCAAATTCACCCTCTGGGAACCTCATTCTGCTGAGGTGTAAGCAGAATGAGGTCCCAGAGGGTTAATTTGGTGATGCTAGCCCGCTATGTGGGGTAGAATCACTAAATTCACCCTTTGGGGACCTCATTCTGCAAATGACAGACACACTATTTCAAGGCTTGCTCCGTTCCGTTGCTTCAGAGATTCTCCCAGCCCCGATTCCGTGGTTTTAGTGATACTGGTCAAAGTTTTGGAGTAGCATCTCCATATCATATATGGAGCTTTTGAATTATTCATGAATTCCATATATGGAATGCTACTCCAAAATTTTGACCTGTAGCACTAAAACCACGGAACCGGACCTGGTGGATTCAACATGGCCGCGCGCGAGTTAGTGATAGGGCGTATTAAGAAAATACACATGCGTTAGCGTTCAGACATAGCGTAGCGAGGGGACTGAACTCTGTTTTGCAGTTTGTATTATGTAATGCCCTGTCGATCATTCTCAACGACTCGGCCGTTTCTGCTTCGCTGCAGAAATGACCTCTTCCGTGCATAAATAGAAACCATATTCGCCAAATGCTACAATATATGGACCAGATAATAAGGCGATGACCTCGTTGACAGAATATATACACGGTATGCCAGTACAAGACTTGATTATATATGCATTAAATGGCGATACATAGTAATAAATAGCAATATAATTAGTTCAAGTTTAACAGACGAGTCTCTTGGCCAACAGGCGCACTTACCGGTAGTATATGCACAAGGTCTATCACGTGATTTAAATTGACCGGCAGATATGGTTTTTATTTATGGAAGATGTTATTTTTCCAGCGAAGCGGAAATTAATTATCTAAATCGAGGTTTACCAAGGGAAAATCACCCTCAGACAGACAACACTAAAATTCGTGTGAAAATGCGTTTTCTGTAGCTTTAAATGAACTTCTGATGGGTAAGGCCAGATTGCACAATGCATGGAGCATATAGGAGACACTGGCCATGCAGTTTTCAATATATCGTCATTCGGCATATCAGCTTCTGAGACTGCATCAAAGTTGTGTCGTTCTGTTGCCTTCTGGTTTCCACTCATATATATATATATATATATGCTATGGATTCATTGGATTGAATAAATCACACGCATTCATGAACAGTTGGCCGTCCCCGTTTTTCTCTTCTTATAAAAATGTTTGGTCGTGAGCTAGACAATAATATGTCAGTTTAAAGGTACTCAATCCGTAATGAGGGTCCCCATCTCAACAGATTCCAACAACAACAATCCGATCAGAGGGTCCTATATTACTATTTCTTTGGCTTTGGGGGTAAAAAATATTTGATTCGAGTCGAGGAACCCATCAAACAAAGCTCAGAGTTATTAGATATTGATTTTTGAAATTTGTTAATCGCTCGAGATGAGTACTAATAACTGCCGTCAATTTGGTAACCTGTTCGAGATTTTACGTCAAAACTCTATTCATACAGACAAGGATGGATAACTCTATAATCAAGTGGTAATAATAACGAAATTTTGACTGTCTTCTGGGCCAGAAAGAATTCCCGATAATGAAAAATAATAGATTTCTAAAATCGATATCTAACAAATCTGAGCTTTGATGGGTGACTTCCTCGACTCGAATCAAATATTTTTGACCCCCGAAGCCATTGAAATAGTAATTGAGAGGAGTTTTATCGGATTGAGTACCTTTAACCCTTTTATACTGAATTTAAATCTACTAAATGTTCATTCATAAAAGTATGCATATATAGGTTACGTTATTGGAACGATCTAGTATTCATTTGAAGGGTGCATGCTCAGGTAATAAAAGAAGACGATGGACCGAAAACAGATACTACAAGAGCAGTATGATTCATATCCATTGGTGGGAAATGCATGTTCAGATAATATTGTTGAAATTCAATTACACAAAAGCGTAAATGGCTTCTGAGACCTAACTGAATTTATGTAATTAGCTAACAAGTGTGAATTTAGCTTAAAATAAATTGTACAATTATTTCCCTTTAAATTAACGACTCAGCCATTAACCTCTTCGCTGCTATGACGTCCGTAACTATTGTCCTGTGCTATATATGAATCATATGATCCGTAGTAACTACGGACCTATTTCAACACAGTAGCAGTAGGCCATTTTTCATAACTTGAACGCAGAGATTGGGGCATCGGAATAACTGTATCTCGACGTTTCAAACAGTGTATGATGTTCCACACGATTGTGAACGATAATAACATTTCAACTGAGTCAATTATATGGTTCTTGTGATATCCCCGTTATATTTTTCCACTGGAAAATGGCAATAACGTCAGAAGCCCAGCGCACGACTTCATAATAGGTTAAAGTTGTCATTGTTGAACGGTAGTTCAGATGTCGTGTTTTATGAAAAGGTACAACAAATACGTTGCGATTTTATTACCCGGGTACTTAGGTTATATACAACCACTAAGATCATGCACAGAATTAAGGATATTGGACCATAAAGGGGAAATTCATGCCATATATTTAGATTTTATGAAAGCTTTCGATAAGGTACCATACACGAGGCTTTTATCAAAGATGAGATGTTATGGAATCAATGAAAAGCTATGTAATTGGGTAGAAGACTTCCTAAGTAGAAGAAAATAAAGAGTCTCTGTCAATGGATCAACAGCAGACTGGCATAGCGTAACCAGTGGTATTTCACAGGGATACGTACTGGGACCTGTCCTTTCGGCATATACTAGTAGGCCTATATATTAATGACTAACCAGAAACCATAATTTCCAACATATAATTATATGTATGCCGATGATACAAACAAATCACTATCAAAAAATGGAACAAAGGAGATAAGGGAAAAAAATATCGCTCTGTCTCCCTTATAGAAAATACATCAATGAAAAGTGAAGAGTCACTGAAGACACAATAGAACGAAACGAATGTACAAAAAGAGATAGTAGGGAAAAAGATATTGCTCTGTCTCCCTCCATAATAGAAGATACATCACTGGAAAATGATGACGTATCAAAAAGGAACGCACACACTAGTACCAATAGAGGAAGTAGGGAAAAATAGATTGCACGGTCTCCCTTAGGAAACAACAAAATACCAAACCGGAACGAAGACGTAGAAATAAAATCAGAAGACAGCCCTGGTAAAAGAGATTGCTCTGTCACCCATGTAGATGAAAATACAGATCTGGACAAAGAGGCGCGAGCCTGCGTCCAGATACCGCATAATGTAACATATATAAGGTAAGGCTATGTAGGGTAAGATACAGATGAGCACTGAACCTTTTGTCGGAAACTTAACCGGATAATGAGACGGCTAAGACGTCAATACTGGGCTGTTTACTTTGTAAAGTGTGCGTAAAAGTAGAGTGTTTTCATTGGTTGATAAACTTTACCGAAAATTCCCCGAAAATATAAACAAAAACAATGTTTGACAAAAAACATAAATTACACATACATAGGTATATGTAGGCCATATCCATTACAAGATTGTTAATAAAATATTTACTGTTAGCAGTTGTTCGATTTTTTAAATATCGAATATTCAGTGCGGACTCAGTGTTGCCAAGCTACAACAACGTAAATATTTTACCGCGCAACAATTTATTCTGTTCCTTTTCATGTCGGTGGTATCACACTCACAGCAACTCGTTTTTTGAACAACACCACTTAAAGACAGGTATATATTCATAAACTATCGTTGTATTTATTTAATATCAATTAAGTCTTGAATTATAGATACAATTGGCACAAGTAGTAGTGACATTCACGCGATCGCAAGTCTTTCTCGCTCCACTCCGACGTTTTGTTTTGAACTTGGAAGTTGGATTGGAATTGTTTGCAAATTGCAGGTCGGTCACATTCATGATTCCATTTATTGACAAAACAGTGAAGACTCACCATTATGATTCAGCATTTAAAAACGGATATCCCTTGTTTGAACCTCAAACTATGTACAGATAGTGAGATACTGTCTTTTACTGAGATAATTTTGTCATAAAATTTTTGAAGGAGAGCTCCAGAATCCAGGACCAGATACATAAATTAAATAATAAATTTTCAAAACATATTTTGGGCCAAAAATTGAAAGTAGCCGATTTAGAAAGAGTCACCACAGCCTGGCACAGGGTTATAAAGTTACTTGGCTGTGGTAGCACCTGGACCTCAGCATAATCTTCAGTAAATTGAAGATGTCGGAGTAATAGTAATACTAATAATAATATACAGACACAGTACCGGTATTATACTAATTGTCTAATAACTAATATTACAGTCCTGGGAATCACTGTCCATGTAGACTGTAGTACTAGTATCAAGTATGTACTATTCAACTTGATTTAATTAAAAATATTACCTCTACAACATAGAGAGAGGTAGCAGTTAGGCAACTAGTCTACAGATGTTGTTATAAATATTATGGATACCATCATCTGATTCAGTGATTGGCTGAAGACCACCCACTGGGATTTATCATATAGAATAGATATAACGGAGAAGTCGATTTTTCATTTGAAACAAATGCAATTACCTAACCACATTTCACGTATGCCAATTAAGTAAATTTCTCTTACTTAATGCACTCATTAGGTCAGATAATCTCTACCTTGTGGGAGTTGTACGTAAATTGTAATTTTTCAAAATTTCATCCATATATTCACATTTTGTGAAGTGGTGTGAATCCTTCTGTTGACGTAATTTCACACAAGCAGAAAGTTATCTATTCAGTTACCTATTGCACATTCCTTAATGCATGTCGCAATCAAACTCCTGGTAGAGTTATCTCCCATTGCTCCGCTGAGATATGGGGCTGGAAAAAATTGCAGACACTAGGCCCAAACAAATACTTTCCCATCTCAAGGTACCCACCACTCCCTACACCTACTTAAAAAATATAATATTTTAGTTTGAAATAGAAATTCCTATGTCATCTAGTTATATATGAAAGTGTTAAAACTTGCAGTTAGTAGAGCCAGTTTCTGCACATCCCGACCCTATTATTCGGATTATCACCGGTTGACTATTTATGAACGAACCATTTATATAATTAGAATTTAGATTGGGTGGTTTTCTCCTAAAATGCTGAGGAATCCCCACCACTTAGATCTGAATGAATATTCGAGGAACTAACATCCATTTTCTGGTAAGTGGTGAAAGATAGAAACAATTAATCTGAAATGACAAATGGAGCTATCATTAATATACCAGACCAACATTCATCTGAGACTGTGCTAGTTAAAATTTCAATAATTTGTTATGTCTAAACTGAATCGTTATTATGTGATATGCATGTTGTATCATTAGAAAAAAGTGTGATACATGTCATATCGTAGCAAGGGTGTGTGACGTGTGTCATTACAGCTCTACTTAATTAAGTTTTTAAGACACCAAATCCGTGTAATATCTTCAATTTAAATTCTCATATTGTCAGGGAACACAACATCATGGTGTTCCTGAGCCAGTTCTCAGTGTTCTAATCATCAAACTCGGGATAATATATTACATCACATTGACATATGTCATACAATGAGTTTTTCAATCCTGTTCTTCTGATTTTCAGGTTTATCGGCCACCATGGCTGCAGTTTTACCACCACACAAACCCCAGGACACCTACACATTTGCCAGTCAGCCAAAAGCTGTTGCACAAAGAAAAAAATATAGAGATCCGATTGCTAATCCTGAGTGAGTATCATAGGAAGATAACAAATATGATACGAATATAGAAAACACTGTATAATTTTTATATCAAATCAATCTTGTCTTGTTTTGCTATTTAATTTATTTCAGTGATTCAGTAAAATGAACAACTTAATTAAACACATTTTTACAATTTATTGACTCAAATGTTTTCACCATAAAACAAATGCAAGAGCAAAATGACTCATATTAGGCAAATGTTTAGATAAGTTCAACAAATGACCTATCTGAACGTTTTCAAAGGGAACTACTCATCAATGACAAGCCTTGAAATAGTGTGCCTCTCATTTGCAGATTGAGGTCCCCAGTGGGTGAATTTGGTTATGCTAGCCTGCTGTATGGGGTAGCATCACTAGTATAATAGTATATTCACCATCTGGGGACCTCATTCTGCAAATGACAGACACACTATTTTAAGGCTTGTTCAATGTATTTACATAGACACACAAGTAAACACAACACAAGTCAGTTTATTTCTCATGTTCTTTTAATCATTAAGGCCGTACAAATACTCTGAAAGGTGAATTTGATAACGAGGATACGATATCAAAAGGTATCAATGATTGTTACCCGCATTCCCTATTATTTTTTATCACTGTTTTACAATTATAAAAGGACATGTACCTCACAAGTTATGGTGATAAAATTGGTGTGTTTTCTTTGTAATATGATGAAGCATAATTAGATTTTGTTCACATTAGTCATTTTTATTAATAAAAACCGAAACCGAGACTCAACTCTTTTTCCACAACCGAAACCGAGGCAAATTTTCACAACCGCCCATCTCTAATCAATAGGCTGTAAAATACAGGTACTTCATCAGTTCATTACAAATTAAGATCATTAGTTTTTCACTCTTTACAATTTTTGGCATGCAATAATGAGTGAGAGTAAATAGGTTTATTAATCGACCTGTTACTAATTTGATTATCTAATTGTAGGGAAGACGACCAACAGAAATATGGAAATATCATGTACGATAGGAGAATTGTTCGTGGCAACACCTATGCTCAGCACACATTACCAACAGTAAGTGTAAACCTTTGGTATAATAGCAAAGATGCATGTAACAATATTTTTAAATTTCATCAGTACATGTTGTTTCTTTTATTTCAGTCGATCATATCCAACAAATGGCAAGCTAAAGAGGGGCTATATTATGTCTTGAATCTTACATTGGTATTCTTCAATTTTCCATTGTGAAAATCTAAAGTCTGTTGTATGATATTTGCTCATTAGTACCTATGCCAGACAACTACTCTCGGGATCCAAATAATTGTACCCCTTTGTTTATTATTTTTGTTAATTTCTGGAAGTCACAGAAGCGAAGATGATTAATTTTTCTCTTCGTTTCAGTTGTTGATTCAATCTAATGGATCATTAATAATTAACCAAATTAAGATTTCTGGTGAGTATATACCACTTACTAGTACCATATCACAACAACTCCCTCTTAAAGACTTTGAACACCGCATTTTCTTAAATTTTGATCATCGTACCAATGTTCCGTCTTTGTAGAATGCACAGCCAGATCCAATCGACATACAGCGTCAGCAAGAGAACAGAAGGCGAGCAATGGCGAGGAAACGAGCTAAGGATCAGCTGCGTCCCCGATCTCCCGATCCAGTTGATGGGAGGAAGCACATGGATGTTCAGACAGAGTTATATTTAGAAGAACTCAGTGATCGAATAGAAGAAGCTGATGTAGAGTGCCAAACAGACGCCTTCCTCGACAGGCCCCCTTCACCTCTTTTCGTGCCTGCTAAGACAGGTGTGGATATGGCAACACAGATACTTGAAGGAGATGTAAGTTAATCTTTAAAAACCTGTATCTATTCCTGCCTAAAAAAACGTAATCATTATTATTTAAAAGGGAAGACCTTGTTTAAAGTCCAAGATGGGAAAATATTTATTTATTAAAATCATTTGCAATCTCATACAGATTAAAAATCCATGTGACAACGCTTCTAGGCTGGTAGATTGGATGCATATAATTATGAAGAAGGGTAGATGTTTAAGGGTAGAGACATTACTCTTGATATACTAGTTATTAATTTTAATTTAAATAGCCTGTATATAAAATGGACTAATATTAAAATAAAAAGAATCTGAATATTCTGCTTGAAGATGAAAAATGGCGATTAATATGAGTATATCACTTCTATACTAAATACTCATCGATGAGTAGTTCCCTTAGGAAATGCTCAGTTAATAAATTTAATAAACGACCGTAGGCTGTTTGTTTAACTTATAATCTGAACATTTGTGTCTTTCTGCAATTGTAATATCTGTCGTCTGCTTATTTTTTCTTAAAACCCCCCGATGAATAGTGGACCATTCCATTGTATACTTGTAATATTTGTACACTTTGTATATAAACTGAATCATGGGAAAATCCATTTAGTATAGACAGGGTTAAAATATATTCAGGGTACGGACCCCCAGTTACAGCGAAAAGGGATATATACAAAATCAATATAATTGGTTGGTTTCTCAGGGGTGTGAAAATTTAACTCCTAAATTTGTTTTGTATTCTTGTTGCACTCTTGAATAATGCCAGGCATGATGCGGACAGCTTTTGAAAAAGAGATCCTTTAATTCTTTCGGGATTATCAATTCTAGAGTTATTTCACTTTAAGTAGGTACCCTGCTGGACAAAACAAGTGTCCACTTAACCGCGGTGCGGTTAGCGTTGCCACCGCGGCCGAAATGCAACTACACTGCGGCTCCACCGGCTAACAACAGTTGGGCTGCGGTGTACTTGCCATTCGGCCATGGTGTAGTTGCCGCGGTGTACGTTCATTAAACTGAAAAAAGATGATACAAACCCGAAATCTAACCACGATGTACATGCCATTCGGCCGCGTTGTAGTTGCCTTTCGGCCATGGTGTACTTGCCGCTCGGCTGCAGTGTACTTGCCGTTCGGCCGCGGTGCTCAACTGCAGTTACAAACAGGCCTGGCATTCTGAGGCGAGCGATAAAATCGCTCGCCTACCGCCCGCCTGAAAATAATCCAGGCGGACGAAATAACGCCCTCCCAAACGGCAAAACATCGCTCTCCAGGACCCGGGTGTAAGTAATGATCTATGTCAGAGTCGGCAACGAAGTGTTAAACGATGTCGGTATGGGACCTTTGATCTATAAGCCGCATTCCGACTGTCCCTGGCGAAATGTACAAGCGATATTGATTACGTTGTAGCAACATTTCCACCGGAAGCACGTGCCTCTGTGAAATAGACACACCGTTAAGAGTTATGTCACTTTGAAGTATTGCGTCATGCCTCCCACGCAACTGGACAGTGCTATATAATGTCAGGCATCATTGAGGCATTGTTAGAACTTGTTATTTTGTGTAATGAAAACAACAAACTCAGCAATTATTGTAATAGTTTAATACTGACATGTACTTTATTTTTATCAATACTGTACATGTGGAGTGGAATATTTACTATGTCTGATTTTGGCAAACATTTTCGCCCTCCTGTGCTCGGCACAAATAATAGCCCTCCTAGACCTTTTCAGGAGGGTGATTTTTAGCTCTCCTAGATTTCTGAGAATGCCAGGCCTGGTTACAAACTCTGACACCGCGACCGAACGGCAAATACACCGCGATGCCAATGGACACTTGTTTTGTCCAGCGGGGTATACCATAAGTAGACGATATGCCTTATGGGGGTATGACAGCCCAGCTGTTTTGGTTTGAACGGTCTTTCTGGCAACATCATTAGCTCATTAATTGTACAAGTTTGGTTGTAATATGCAGGCTGTTTTCGGCGCCGGTATACCGGGTTTGGGGACCATGGATTTGGGGACCATTTGAGCATTTAATATATATTTTTTTTATTTTCATTATTTTAGGGCTGATCTCATCAGCCCTGGCACTGAAAGAGTTATATGTAATACTTGTTGCAATTTTCGTGGCAATAAAGAAAGCGGTGAATCAGGGCCTCCCAAATTCACCCCAGAGTGTTTTTGTCTCCTAAAGTTTCCAAACCGCCACCTGAAAATATGATCCCTGCTAAATGTCCCATCTACACAGCCAAGGAGTGTCATACATGTTACACTAGAGTTGTCTTTTGTGGGTCTTATCATAAAAAGCAACAGAGACGACCACTACTCAATACTCATGGCTATTTCATATTCTCAAATCCCTAGGTCTGTAGTTGGATGAAATTCATAAATTAATCTGGGAAAACTGACCATATAATATAGAGCTTAGAACTAAGTGAATTTGTGCATGAGATATAGCTCCACAATCACTCTCAGCCTTTTGAATTTTCTAAATTTTCCCGGGGGAGGACCCCAGTACCCCCACTACAACCTGGAGGGGGACACCCCCTCCTTGACCCTCCCCATCTCAGGCCACCGGCCTTCGGGATATGCCTCTGGCCCAAATGAAAATATACCGGTGTCCCCAAATAAAACCTGGATCAGGCCCTGATATGATAATATCACATCAACATGTAGAAGCATGATATTCACTCTATAAATTTAATGTTTCAGCTATTCCACTTTGATGTAGAAGTGAAGCCAATTCTGGAAGTGTTGGTTGGTAAGACGATAGAACAATCATTACTAGAAGTTATGGAAGAGGAAGAGTTATCAAATCTAAGAATGCAACAAAGGTCTTTCGAAGAACTACGAAATGCTGAATTAGTCGAACAACAGAGATTAGAGGAGCAAGAAAGGCGACATAGGGAAGAAAAGGTATGTGTATGACCTATGAGAAATTTATATTAAATTTTTCCAGCTAGTTCTATGATTGGGAATTGCTCTAGTTATCACTAGAACTACAAAAACAAGTTTCTACTGTACATAGGCTGCATGCGACCAATTAGGAGGAACATGAGAATGTTCAAACAGATCATTTACTTTTGTACAGCTCTCGAAATTAGGGAATATGTCCCACGGCAAATTTAATGCTGTGACATGTTGCATTCCGCATGTGACCACAGCATTTCCCACAACATTGCTTATTATGTTATCCCTTCCATGACTGGAGCTTCCAGAATGCATTCTCTTTTATACGTGAGTCTTCCATAGGGAGCCTCACATATATAATAGAACACATTGGCCTAACAATATTAACCTAGCCCTTGTAATCCAGTGCATTTTCTTATATATGTGAAGCTCCTTATGGGAGACTCGCATATATTAGAAAATCTACTGGCACAGGATCTTTAATGCTGCACCAATGCAGCTCCTGTCATGGAAGGTTTAATCAAATCCATGCCCATGAACACCAACATGTTATTGAAGTTTTTCCTATTTTCCATGTATAATTGTACAAAATGAACATTTCCCTGAAATTTGCTATTAATTTTGTCTGTTCCAGTTCGATTTTAGTCCGTTCCTTGCTGATTATTTGACATAGTCTAAAAACATTTTTGGATTATTCCCTACACAAACCTGGTTGCCAAGGAATAAAACAGAAATGAATGTTTTATATTCTATATTAATTGTTCACAGGAAAGGCGTATGAAGCAGCAGAGAGAAGTTTTACAAAAAGAGAAAGAAACTGCAGAAAAAATAGCAGCACGTGCATTTGCTCAAAGCTACCTTGCAGATCTTGTCCCAACCGTTTTCGGAACGTTGGCTGATAATGGCTACTTCTATGATCCAGTTGAAAGAGGTAAGGATTTATCTCGCAACTTTTTGGTAAAAACAAACTAATATTGTTGTCTGATCCATTGATCTGCAATCTACAGTCATTGGACTGTAATAAATTTAGAAGAGCAGAGCTAATTTGTGGAAAGATTGGTATTATCGCAATCGTTTTGCTTGCCACAAGGTACAGCTCCAACTTTCAATTCTTGTATCATTGCACCCTAACAAATATTCATGATAATGTCAATCTGTTCACACATGTAAAAATAAGGCCATCACTACTCAAATGCATTTTGTTTTATGTCATTGGATATTTCCGACTTTTATGTTTTTTACATTGATATTAATTTTGACTTCAACACGCAACAGGGTTACTTCACCCAACAACTGTGATCAATGATGTTCAGCACATAATTTCCCAATCTTCATATATAATTTTGATCTTCATTGTAGATGTTGAGCAGGGTTTCATGCCATGGCTACTGGATAACGTCACTGAACAACTCCAGAGGAATGATGTGGGACGCATGGTGCTAGATGGTATTGTACGAGAAATTGTAGCAAAAAGGATGGAAGCTTATGCTCAGCTCGAGGAAAAACTAAAGGCAGCATATTCTGCTAAGTCTGGTCCTAAAGACTTGGAGTCTGAAGCAAGCTCGCAGCCTGCCGCACCTGCCGTTGTCACGGAGGTGAGGACCAGCTAATGTTCCACACATTTGGATCACTGTCTCACATTTTCTCTTCATTTACTAACACGTTCCGAATATTTATTCCAAATAAATTATTTTCTGTTCCACTTCCTGCATGGTGTTTTCCATAGTTGATGTTTGATCAAGTTTCCTTACAAATTTGCCAGCCAATGATATTGGTGAAAATTAATAGATGCTGACGAAAACGAAGGGTCCTGCCATGCCTGTCATGAACACACTGTATGCCCTCGCATCTTGTTCTGAATTTATGCTTCTTGTATTATGTCAACTAATAATTCAATAAAAAACTATGATGATAATTCGACCATAAACGTACTTGAAGGTATCCAAGGCACTAGCCATGGGTAAATGTGCAAAAAATCTAAAAGTCTGTAAAATCATCACTAAGAAAATGGAGATATACATGTATATAAATTTGTTCTTATTTTCATTACTGATATTTCTCCAATACGGAAATTTCATGTGTTGAAACCATTGTTATGTAAACAAATTTGTTATATTGATTTGTAAACAAACATCGCTAATAGTGTAGTAAGTTTTAATTATTTTAGTCTCAATAATTTTCAATTATTTAACCTTTTCCCATGTTTACTGTCACATATTTATTGTCCAGACTAATTGGATTTTTATCGATAATTCCACTGGAACAGTAATGTTTACATAGCAATGGTTTCAACGTGCAAAATCTCATTATTAGAGAGTTATTAACCCTTTCATGACTGGAGTTTCCAGAAATTTTGCGAAAACCCTGTGCCAATGCATTCTTTTATATATGCGAGTTGCCCATATGGCACCTCACATGTATAAGAGAATGCATTGGCCTAACAATATTTACCTTGATCTTGTAAGCCAGTGCATTCTCTTATATATGCGAGGCTCCCTATGGGAAACTCGCATATATAAGAGAATGCACTGGCACAGTCTCTTTAATGCTGCACCAGCGCAGCTCCTGTCATGAAAGGGTTAATAATGTAAATAAGAACAAAGTTTGTCTGTTTTTTCATGTACTTGTTGATAGTCTGTTTTACAGATTTTTATGTTATATTGCATGAACCTCGAGCGAGAAGTTAATTTGAAGTGGCCAAGGCTGCAAATTGTGTGTCTGTCATTTGCAGAATGAGGCCCCAGAGGATGATTTTAGTTATGTTACCGCACACAGCAGGCTAGCATCACCAAATTCACCTTCTGGGGACCTCATTATGCTTAGGTAGTGTTGCTAAATTCATGCTCTGGGGACCTCATTCTGCACATGACACACTATTTTCAGACTTGGAAGTGGCCATAATAGTTAGATTGATGGGATCAATCTGTTTCCAATATACTTGGCTAGTCTCTGACTCTTCAAATGCTGTGCACAATGCTTTTGATGCCATATGAAATTTCCAATGATCTATTTCAACTAATGTCACTGGCTGGCCAGACGAGGGAAACTAGCTCAGTATTTAGTGTTACCCTTTACTGCTTGCTTTAGTCTGATATCTCCTCTTATGCTATGTAATCATATACTATTTAATAATTGAATATACTTCTCTGACAGTCATTTGAAGTAATTGTTCAGTATCGGTATTTTTATAGTCTATATTTAACTTTGAAGTGATGTGAAACACTCCAGTAGGGTGATCAAATAGAAATGGAGAATAATCTTGCTAATGTAATTATTTTTACAAATATGTTATATCCAAATTGACAACACGTACTACCATTATGATATCAATTGAATGCAGTGACATTCGGTGGCGATTTCCTTTTCGTTAGCTTATCGCTGATGGTAGCGTCCAGAAATGAGAAGTAAATATTTACAATTGAGCATAGTTCCATCAATGTTTTCTGTGGAGTGGGACAGTCGATTGTTAGAGAGTTTCTGCTATGTTAGTAGAATGCTACATCCCTCCAGTTGGCATAGCGACCGAATACTAACTTACCAATTTCATGCACCTGAACAAGTCTGTAATATGTCTTTAATCCTTTCTATACTAAATATTCAATGATGAGTTGTTCCCTTAGGAATGTTCAGATAATAAGTTCAACAAATGACCATGAAGGTCGTTTATTGAACTTATTATCGGAACATTTCCCTCCAGTAAATAGGACTCCTTCTGCACTTTTATTATAAGCCGTCTGCTTAGTTTTCCTGAACTTTTTGTAACTGAAAATCCATTCAGTATAGGAAGGGTTAAAAGGATTCAATGCTTTCAAAGTGAATTCGTGAGAAATAACATCAATTTTATAAAGTTTGTACAACAACCAATCAACAAGTATATATGAAAATAGAATGAATTTGTTCTTATTTTTATGATTAATAACTCTGCAATAATGAAATTTTTCATATCGAAACCATTGTTATGTAAACATTACACAATACTGTTACAGAGGCATTGCTGACAAATAGTCGAATTATATCAAAATGTTTAACCAAAACTTGACTGCAAATGTTGGAAAATGTCACAGCATTAAAAGTATTCTGAAAATCATATTTAGACTAAAATGTTTTAACTTACTACATGATTAGTGATGTTTGTTGACAAATCACTGTAACAGTTTTGTTTACATTACAATGGTTTCAACATGCAAATTTTGTTTATTGCAGGCTTATCAATAAATAATATCTATTTCTCCTTGTTCTTCTTGGTGGTGATGTTTTTTTTTGCACTTTTACCCACTATGAGTGCCTTGTGTCTCTTTAAATTCCTATTTCTAACTTAACCTAAATTCAATATCTGACATTTTAAAGGCCTATTTATCCTTTTTATTGACTCAATATAAAGGAAGAAATCAACGCCAACAAACTACACAATCTGTACTTGGAAAAATGGATGATTACCCTTTGATAGATTTACCTTCCATGGTCATGATTGTACATGTACATGTAGTTCTCATATTCAACTTCAAACTGGACAGCTATGACCAGTTCTGTTAACCCTTTCATGACTGGAGCTGTGCTGGTGCAGCATTAAAGATTGTGCCAGTGCATTCTCTTATATATGTGAGTCTCCCATAGGGAGCCTCACATATATAAGAAAATGCACTGGCTTTCAAGGTCAAGGTAAATATTGTTAGGCCAATGTATTGTCTTATATATGTGAGGCTCTTTACGGGAGACTCAAATATATAAGAGAATACATTTGCACAGGGCTTTCGCAAAATTTCAGGAAACTCCCATCACGAAAAGGTTAAAATATTACCTTGTGTTGATCATTGGAGACCTATCACTAATTAATATCAGAACAATTTCTCCATGTTCTTCACGGTGGTGATGTTTTTACAGACTTCTATAAATTTTGCGCATTTACCCACTATGAGTGCCTTGTGTCCTTTAAAGTTTTTCTTCTTACATTACCAAACAGTAAATTTACTTGAAGGATTAAAAAAAAACATTTTCTGCACTGAAAAGTAAAGTAGGTTTCGGAGATGTAGACTATGTTCACCAAAGCGCTGTTGAATATACATATCATGAAATAGAGTTACTTCATTTTGGGTTTAATCTGTACTACATGACCAATTTTCTTTTGATGGGAACCATTCTTGGTGATGAGATGAAGAGATATAATTGATAATATTTTATTCACAGTGGAAATAAGAGGAAAAATCATACTATGTTTTGTTGTTCACCTTTTGTCCATATTGGTGTTTGAATTAAGCAGGAAAATGTTACTAAAGACGATTATATCTCTGATGCAACTCTGTTAAACATTGAACAATATAGTTGTATATAGAGCTATAAAGCTATTCTTTTCTTTAAACATTGATTCTCTTCCAGGCCTGAGAATAAGGTGCCTGTCATTTGCAGAATGAGGTCCCCAGAGGGTGAATGTAGTGACGCTATCCCACATAGCGGGCTAGCATCACTAAATTCACCCACTGGGGATCTCATTCTGCTTAGGCCTCATGGAAAGTTTCTTTATTATCAAATTTCTATAGAACTTCGATCTTCACATAGATTCTATTTCTTTTTTTAGTTTAGTTTTTCTATATCCCCAAATTGGCAGATGACACATTGCATAATCGAGGTTCCCAATGGGTGTACATCACAATATTCACCATTTGTGAACTTCAGTCTGAGTCCATGTCTCCCATAGCAGATGAGGCCATGCAGAATGAGGTCCTCGGAGGGTGAATTTGATGATGCTAGCCCACTATGTGAATAGCGTCAATAAATTCACCCTCTGGGGACCTCATTCTGCAAATGACAGACACCTTATTCTCAGGCCTGTTCTCTTCCCTTTATTCTCCCTCAGTGTCTCTGTAATTGGCTAAATTAATACCTCTCTTCGCTATTAATATAGAAAATTCAAATTAACATGCTATATACATTTATACTTTCTGAAAATAACAAAAAATTATATTCCTATTTGTTAATTTTCCTTTAAATTCGATATCTGACATTTTAAAGGTCTATTTTTTTTTTTAATGGACTCAATATAAAGTAAGAAATCAGTGTCAACACACAGAGGTATTGTATTGAATTTCATATAATTATCCAGAAATTATTGTAATGTGAAAGTAGAGTTATGGCTCTTATTTAGGATAATTGTCTTGCAGCTGGAAACAGCTACACAATCTGTACTTGGAAAAATAGGATGATTTCCCTTCGATAGATTTTGCTTCCATGGTCATGATTGTAGTTCTCTTATTCAACTTCAAACTGGACAACTATGATCACTTCTGTTAAAATATCACCTTGTGTTGATCAAGTGAAATATTTCACTGCCTGTAGTTGAGGTTTAATTGGTCAAGTTTTCATGAATTTGGGTGTACCTATGATCTTAGAATGTTGATTTGGGTTACTCTGGAAACTTCTGAAGGGCTTAGGTTTGAATACTGATTACCTCCAAATTATTGTGCATGATACATGTCACTTAGAAAATACATTTTTTGAATATTTTCAATATGATATATCTTAAATATATAGATTATTAACCCTTCCATGACTGGAACTTCATGAAATTTTGCGAAAACCCTGTTTCAATTGTCATTGAGTGAACTGGCAATATTCTCCAAATAAACCAAATGAAAAGATGTATAAAGTTCTTCCCTTTTTTCATGTGAGACATAGACATTCTCAGTACGGTATTCTGATCTATGAATCACTGTTCAAAATCATGAAAATTTGACCACTTTTGCCTGACTGGCTGTCAGATCATACCAACTTACATGCCAATTGAAATCTACATTGTACTTTGAATTAACCCTTTACTATGACGCAAGCTTCTGAAATTAAATAATCATGCATGCACTATTATTCGGTAGATGAGAGTTCTGTCTTATATATATATGAGTCTCCCATATATGGAGCCTCACATATATAAGAGATTACATTGGCCTAGCAATATTTACCATGACCTTGCAAGCCACTGAAGCCAGTGTTTTCTCTTGTATATATGCAAGGCTGCCTATGGGATACTCACATATTTTAGAGAGGGCACTGGCACAGGATCTTTAATGCTGCAACAGTGCAGCTCCCATCATGAAAGGGTTAAGAAGAACTGTAACTTGATCCTGTTTTGATGTAGTTTATGCAGTTATAATCGAAGGGTTTGAACACAAAGTTGTGTTAAGCACATTATAGCTATTTCTCTTCCAATATTTATATGCCCTTTTGAAAAAAATCAGTCTGTCCGTCCATTTGTCTAGCCGTCTCCGTTATAATTTTTGGTTTCTGATCAATAACTCCAGTTTGGATTATTTGATCTGAACCAAAGTTGGTATGTGCAGTTCCCAGCTAATAGTACAGGCCAAGTTCAAATATGGGTTCCATCCAATTATTATTACATGAGTTACGGCCATTTTATTTTTTCTGTCTGTCCATTTGTCTAGCCGTCTCCGTTATAATTTTTGGTTTCCGATCGATAACTCCAATTTGGATTATTTTATCTGAACCAAAGCTGGTATGTGTGTTTCCCAGATAAAACTACAGGCCAAGTTCGAATATAGGTTCTGTCCGATTATTTTTACATGAGTTACAGCCATTTTTCGACTTATAATTTGACTGCATTTTGGCATTGAAATTAGGGGTATATCAGATATTCTTTGTAATCTCAAATTATTATTTTATTTTGCAGTAGTACAATTCGAAATGGCTAAAAGGCTTATTTTGCCACGCCCTAGAGATGCTCTTGTTCGACTATATCTTCATTACCTTAATTGAAACAAGAATTATTTCTTATTTAATTCCAGTATTATGTCTGAAGAATAATTATCTATCAATCATGCCTCCCATTGCAAAAACTTCATTTTCATTAGGTAAGCAAATTGACAGCAGCAAGGTTGGCATCTTTCCAAACACATCACTGACAGGGACCAAAAACTATTTCACTCACCTAGATGCTTTCTGGAAGAATGACCGGTTGATTAACTTTTTATAGTATAATGTCAAATCCAGGTCAATGACCTAGGCGGATATCTTTAAGGTGTCATTCTCTCCATCTATATTTAAACATTCATGCTTGAAACATACATGTAGAGTTTGATCTGGTGATATCTTAAAATAGTTTTGGAGTCTCTTAACATCTCATATAAAATATGACTTTGTCATAGAGTGCCTCAAGATTTTTGTTTCCAATTATTTTCAAGATAAAATGGGGTTGTTATTTTTTGAAAAACGTATTACGGTATGTTATTGGTCTGTCCTGTCCGTTCGCTTTATTCATTTGTGGTTGGTAACTTTAATAAGTCTTAACTGAATTGAATAAAATATGGTATGTGTGTTTACTAGCACAAAATAGAGTTACGGCCCTTTTTGTTGGAATTTGCACTCAAATTTCGTTTCCGGATGATAACTTTAGTAAGTCTGAACTGAATGTAATGAAATTTGGTATGTGTGTTTACTAGCTCAAAATACAGGTCAAGGTTGAATTTGGGTTCTCTCTGCAATTTTCACCAGAGTTATGGCCCTTTGTTGAATTACCACAGCATATTTTGAAATAAGTTTGAACCAAGAACACTATCATCTCGACCCTTTTATTTCTGCAAGAATTTGTAGTTTCTGCATGTTCAGATGTCATATTATCAGACGGCAGAGAGAGAAATTCTTAGGCTTCATTTGTAGTGATGTTCATGTAAAATGTTTGACAAAGCTGTTTGTTTTGGCAGTTTGCTCAACTTATTAGATGCATATCCCCACAATGAATAAATGGAAATGAAGTAACTACTAATCGGCGTGTATCCAGTCATCAGAGAATTGAGAAATTTATGCAGTCCTTGTTACCACTTTTTTGTTGATATGCAAAGCCAGTGCACATGCAAGCACGTGCAGTCTCCCTCAAACTCATATCCCATGTTAATTTGTATAATCAAAAGTGCATTTGAGATTATTACCTCAAGTACCATGAATTTATAACAAGTGAATTGTGTTTAAGAGACACAGTTTGTCGAGAGCTTATACTCACGCATTCAAAAAAGGCAACCTCTATTTGAGAAGAGGAATAAAATTTTCATTAATTTAGAATTTTCCAATAAAAGAGCGGCCACCTTGAACAATTGATGGAGTGCAGGGAGAAATTTGTGGTATTTTTATTCCCTCTGTCCACGTGGGGTCATGTTAATTAGTGTTATTTCTTAATTAGAGCTTCCTTGATTAATTGTTTCTTTTGAAAAGCTTTATTTATTATGGAACTTGACCTAGTAAATTCTCGAGTGGAGTTAGCTTGCCTATTGTCACAAGTGAAATGATCGGTGTTTTGCGAGTCAAACTCCTTTTCCTTGGTTTAATAGATGCGTTTTCTGACATTATTGGAGAAGTGTTTTGTCTGTTTATTTGGAGTTTATCTAGGGTAGGATTGAATCAAATCATTAAGTTATTGTCTTGTTAAAGATGACTCATTTCATTGCTGATAGTCATGGAAATGTTTTCAAAAATAAAATACTCCAACAATCAGAATATCAGTAATGAAATAAAGACAAAGCCAGACCACATCTTTAGATTAAAAAACAATGATCAATATGCTTAAAAGGTTACACTAAAACTTTAGAAAATAAGAGCCCCTTAAAAATATAAAAATAGAAATTTGACTTTGTGATTTGTGATTTTATCCTTGGGAGTGATTATAATTACATGTTTGCACTATGTAACTGAAGTGGGTTCAGACATGAGATACATGTATAATAAATCGGTAGTCGTATGTTGTAATTCAACCTGGATATGGATTTATCTTCACTTACATGTATTATTTGAAAACGGTATTCGAAAAATATAAAGTTTTATTTTAAACTCACAAGAAAGAGCTCACTTTTTGTGAATGCATTTGAATATTCTTGTCATTAATATTATATTCAGGTTTCCATACCTCCAGTTACAATAGTTTGAGCTATTGTCGCGGGTTGGTGTCCATTGTCCATCCATCATGCGTCCGTCCGTCCATCAACAATTTCCTTTGGCTCACCCTATAGGCCGCATTCCTCGCTCATCACCAAACTTCATATGGATCTTTGGGGTGACCTCTAGATGGGAGCCATTGATTTTTTCCGAAATTCATTAAAAACATTTTGAATATAAACTTTGAATCCATCGGCACACCCTGCAACCCGCATTTATTGGAGAAATGTTTTGAAAATTTACAGGCATGTTTAGGTTCACCTCTAGATGAGAGTTTTTAGCGATTACCGATGAAAAACATGGCCACCAGCAGCCATCTTGGATTTTACTCTTTGCTTGACTAAATACTTTGGCTCACCCTACAGCCACATCCCTCATCTGATGATCACTAAACTTCATATGGATCTTCGGGGTAGCCTCTAGATGGGAGCCATTAATTTTTAACAAAATTCATTAAAAAACATGGCCGCCAGCAGCCATCTTGTATTTGATTTTTTGCATGACTAAATCCTTTGGCACACCCTACAGGCCACATCCCTCACCAGATAATCACCAAACTGCATATGGATCTTCGGGGTGAACTCTAGATGGGAGTCATCAATTTTTTCCGAAATTCGTTAAAAAACATGGCCGCTAGCAGCCATCTTTGATTTCAAATTTGAATCCATCAATTCAGCCCGCAGCCCGAATTTATTGGAGAATTGTTTTGAAACTTTGCAGGCATATTTACGATCACCTCTAGATGGGAGCCATCGATTTTTGAACAATGTTTAATGAAAAACATGGCCACCGGCAGCCATCTTGGATTTTACTCTTTGCATGACTTAATCCTTTGCCACACCCTACAAACCACATCCCTCATCTGATCATCACCAAACTTTATATGGATCTTCATGGTGACTTCTAGATGGAATCTTATATTTCAAATTTGAATCCAGCCACACACCCTGCAGCCCACATTTATTGGTGAAATGTTTCATATGAAAATAATTTCACCAACACAATACAAGACCTTTACTGTAACTTTTTGGCTTTCCTTCTTCTTTATCATTCTATTCATTGCTCAGCAAAAAATAAACTCCTTCCTAAGTTGAGCTACACTTTCATTTCATTAACCCTGTGATGACTGGAGCTTCCTGAATTTTTAGCGATAACCCTGTGCCAATGCCAATTGATGCAATAATGCATCAATTGGCTTAACAATATTTACCTTGATCTTGTAAGCCAGTGCATTCTCTTATATATGCGAGGCTCCCTATGGGAGATTCGCATATATAAGAAAGAAATTTGGGAGCGTTAATTCGGATTATGCATCTTTAAACACAAGTTGGGTTCACTCTTCTGACCAGATCTATCTCAAATTTCACAATAGGGTATTGACTGCATACAAAACAGTTTCATAGCACGGAATTACGATGCTATAAGCTATATTTGCATTTTACTTTCAATTTCGGGTAGTTGCATAGAAACCGTTACCAGGGAATTATCGTGTGGCAAAGAATCCCGATCTTAAAATACTCAGTGGTCCAATGGGAACACATACCTGTAAATTTTCAGAACTGTGGCACCATTTGAACATAACCATCACCATGTGCATGCCTAGGAATGTCTAAATTGGGGCATAATACAATTGAATGCACAGGGCAATGGTGTCATTCGATCATTCGGGTATTTGCTTAGCAACTGTTGCTACCCTTAAATAGAAGTTAGGGTCACTCTTCTGGCCAGATATATCGCAAATTTCACAATAGGGTATTGACTATGCACATCAAAAATGCTATTTTCTGAATTACGACGATAAAAGCTATAATTGTATTTTACTTTCAATATCGGGTAGTTTCTTTGCAACCATTACCAGTGAGTGACCATGTGGCGATGTAACCAGATCTTAAAATAATCAGTGGTCCGATGGGGAACATACCTCTAAAGTTTCAGACCTGTAACACCACTTGAACATAACCAAAACCATATGCCTAAAACTGTCTACAATAAGTCAAAATACCACTGGGAGTCAAGGGTCTTTGGAAAAGTTCAGATAATAAGTTCAACGAACAACCATTTGTTAAACTTATTTCAAGATTTCCCATCTTTGTCTGTTTGTCATCTGCTTATATTTCCTGAACATCCCGCCAGATGAATATTGGACTATTCTAGTGTATGCTCTTATAACTGATGGGAGAATTCATTTGGTAAAAAAAATGTTACTTCTCAGTTTAAAATGTGTTATTTTATAGACTCAAATCTTTATAAAAGGCGAAATAGGCTTTGCACAAAATAATCTGAAACTCTTCAATATTCATATTGCTACCTTAATAGAGATTTAAAGTCTAGTCAATTAATTGTCCGGAGTGGACACGGAAGTCTAGATCTCAAGAGGTCTGTTAGTTTTAAAGATCATCAAAAGAGTCGCTTTGTCCAGTCTTGTCTCATGTTATTGAAAGCTGCTGAGCTGTAATGTTGTCCCAAAGGATTAAGAGCAGTCCATCACCCATTGCTTTTGTGTTGTTGCCGCAATATTTAATTCATCAGATCAGAATATCTTTTACGAGAAACTCATTTCAGGTTCGCCTGATTGTTAAAATGATATTAAGTCATATACGCGAAAGAATAGTTATTGTTTACGGAACTAAGCTCTTGTATTCATTTGACAATGGCAAGCACTTGCTATTAACACGCAGATTAGTCAAATGTGTTGGAAATTACATGAACATGATCACCTGCTTTTTATTAATGCTTCGGAGCATCACTGAGTTTGCCCTCCGTACGTGTGCCTAGACTGTTATTTTTTGTCCTTCTTCTGTCAGGGTCATGGGAAAGCAGCATGTGTCAAAGGGGAGATACCGTTCCGAGGTTGGCACGGGCCATACGCCGGTGTGTGCCACAACTAATATTGCAATCAGTATCAAATTTTGATGTCGAGCGCAGCTTCTCCGATTTATTGTCCTTCTCTGTTTATATCATTTAGTGCTTGAAAGGAGAAATATTGTTGGAGCGGGAATGCGGTGGTAATTGCTTGTTATGAATAGAATACAATTAATGAAGCGGACAGTCCTTCATTCATCCACGAGATGTGATCGGGTCGTTTGAATCTTATCGCATCATTTTGTTTATAATGTGAACACAGACACTTGCTCAGATTTCCGCTGCCAATTATACACAAGTTAGATTTTGATGTTATTATACAGCTTATATTCCATCTAGTTTATCAATGATATCTACATGATGGTATATTTTCTTTAATTATTTATTTAAAAATGTATTGAAGGTGTACAAAGGCTAATTTTTATGAAACCTGTTTTGCTTCTTTTCATTTTAATTTTAGTGTACAATTTATAGCAAGTTTGAGATTACATGACAGGTACAACGCGGAAGAAACTTTCTTGTTAAATAGGATTTTCTGTCCATTAACTTTAGATATTTTAAATGATTAGGTGGACAGTAAAACTTTATCATTTACTAGTCTAAGTCTAAATTTATATTTAAAGTTGAATGTTAAAATAACACTACAGTAATGCCCTAAATAATTGACTCCTTAGCTACAGCAGAATTATGGGTAACTTTTCAGGATTTAGTCGGAAATATGGCTTGTTACCATTCATCAGAAAGCTCTCACTGAGAGCTTTCCGATGAATGGCAACAAGCCATATTTCCAACTAAATTACCCATAATTCTGCTGTGGTTCAGGAGTCGATTATGTAGGGCATTATTGTAGCTATGGCATGATTACTTTTGTTTGTTATTAATAAGCCAAGTTTAGATGCCGCATGAGATTTCTATTATCTTTTTCTCTGAATTGTAACCAAGATGAAGATGACAAAATTAAATACTCATCTCTGAAGATAAGAAGAAATTTGTGAAACTAATGAATATTATCATCTAAGGCAAACAAAATTTTAAAGTTCTTGAAGGTTGGTATGTATAGGCAATGGCATCTGGATGAAAATGCCAGAAGACAAATGGTTGAGATGATAAATTTTATATTTTTCAAATATTGAGAAAGTTAGTCACATAATTGATCTATTTATCCTTAATTGTTTGTATATTGGAGAATAAATTGAAAGTATTCTCAAATCAGTTTTAAAAAGCAATTTTGACACACACTATTGTTGAGTTGGAGAAACAAAAATGCTAAAAATAGCACTAAAGCTTATGAATGCAGAGGATATTGAAAATGACTATCAATTCTATGTGTCCATGATTTCATCCTAGGAAATGACAATTTACTGACTTCAGGAATCATTAAATCAGAAATTTATTTATTATATTCTTTTATCCCTTTCGATACTAATACTCATTAACAGAATTTATTATTCTGGATTTTTTCTTTTTTCGCAGGAGCCAACTGCAGACAAACCTTCAGATGAGGTCCTAATAAATGTACCTGAAGTTGATGAGCCGTCAACAAAGCTTGATGGAGAACGAGACGAAGATGCGGATGATACCCATTAATAATAAAAAAATATGCTCTGTAACAATAAGAGTACCCGAAGTTGACTCGCCATCTGCAAAGCCGGATGGAGAGAGAGATGAAAATACAGTTGATTTCCATTAATTAAAAAAAAGTTTCTCTGTAAGAATTTCAGCTCAGTGAGCAATTTTATGAAAAAGGAACAATTATAGTAATGCCATAAATAATCGACTCCTTAACCACAGCAGAATTATGGGTAATTTTTCAGATTTAGTCAGATATATGGCTTGTTGCCATTCATTGGAAAGCTCTCACCGAGACCTTTATGGGTAACTTCTCACTGAGAGCTTTCCGATGAATGGCAACAAGCCATATTACCGACTAAATCCTGAAAAATTACCCATAATTCTGCTGTGGTTAAGGGGTCGTTTATTTGGGGCATTACTGTACATGCTGGTTCATGAAACTTGTCAGGTCAATTTCTCAATCTCAACGGCTCGGCTATTTCCACTTTCGCAAGGAAATAACCTCTCACATAAATATATACCATATTTGTGTACGGGTACAATACATGGCCCTGGTAATAAGGTGAGGACCTTGACTTGAAATTAATACATAGCACTATTTGGGAAAATGCACAGGTTTACAAGAGATAAGTAAATAATTAGTTTGATTAATAGTAATAAAATAGCAATAATTATTTAAAGTTCAACAGACGAGTTTCCCAGTCAACAGACAAATTTCCCTGTAGTATGGACATGATCAATCATGTGATTGAAATAATCTGGCAGATATGGTGTCTATTTATGGGAGAGGTTATTTCATAGCAAAGCGGTCAAAAGTCATTGAGATTGGTTAATTTCTTAAAAGATCCATACCATACTTGTATTTAAGTTTGCGCAGTATTATTTTTCGTTAAGTTTTAAATTAGCACACTATGAATTCGCACAACTTGATGTGCGTATTCAAAACTGACTTAAATATTTCCACAAAATCTATTTTCATGTATCCGATGGCATGCAGTTAGTATTTAATCATTCCGGGAGGTACAGGCCACCATGACATAAATGTGCAGCATGCTAAGATGATAACTATTTAGTCGTGAAAAATAATAATTGTGCTATTTCAATAGTTGTTGGCACCACTGACATGAAATCGAACAAAGTATTTAGTGACCTCAAGGACCATTATTGATAGGTTACTGAATTCAGTAATATCACTGTTAATTCACATGTATTAAGTCTTGAGTCATACTATTTTCCGCACATTTTTAAATTCACCCATATGTGAACGAAAAATGGTACTTTTCAAATTTAAATTTGAGTAAGGTATTCATATGTAAATATCTCCATAGGAATATAAATGTATCTGTGAAAGAAACTTTTTTTTTTTTTTTAAATATGTTCTTTCACTAAATTCCAACCCTATTGTCATACCTCCTGCTCACAAATTTCTCAGCTACATGTATTTCTCTTTTGTGTGAAAGGAAAACTTCTCCTGTGTTTTGTGAGAATCAAATTGTCTGTGATATGATTGTTTATCCTGCTTCAGTTTTCTTGGTGAGATTTTATGCAGAACTCATGAACTATTCCCACTAAATTTGATTCAAAGCCAAAATTTACAGAATCCAATTTAGCCGATGATGTTCATATTAAGTAGTGTTGAGATGACTGTGTAACGTTGGTCCATTGCGATGACACAATCCATTGTCTGCGTTATACACAGTTGCCTTGCGTACGTTGCGTTATAATACAGAGCTTCCGGTAGCAGCTAATAAGTTCAACATTTGAATAAATACAATATTGCAAATCAATATATATGTTATAAATGAATTATACGACCATGTAAAACTTGTCGAAATCCCAAGAACTAAAACTTTATTGACATAAATACAAGTTGTAACTCCTTTGCTTCGCAGACAGCCACCATCTTTTTTCGACTGAAAACAAGAAACATAACGCACACGCTTAAATACAATATGAGGTATATGTTACCGCTTACAGCGTTGAATATAGAATATCTCTGTTGTGTGCATTAACAGATACAATGTAATGAATGCATTGCAGCCGTCTGATCACCTGAGTGTTATTGTTTGTATTCTGATATCAACGCAACATGCGATTAACAACCGAATGAAGGGGAAAAGGGCTTTAACCCGAGTAGTCCCCTTAGGAAATGTTCATATAATAAGTTCAACAAATGTTGTTGAACTGATTATCCAATGAATATGAATCCTTCTGCAGTTGTCTTATTATTTCGTATGGCTGTCGTCTGCCTGTTTATCCTTAACACTCCTTCGCGAGGGAAATCTCCTCTAGCCTAGATGCAGGTTTTATTTTTGCCTCAGCAAAACTAATGGCGAAAAAAGACACAAAATTCATCAAACAAATTTTACCTGCACATGTAACCAATTGAAAAAGCTAGGTGAAATCGAAGTGTTTATTGCTGCTTGTAAATTTGGAAAGACATTAACTTGTCATCTGGTTTAACCCTTTTGTGACTTTCAGTAATGCCCTAAATAATCGACTCCTTAACCACAGCAGAATTATGGGTAATTTTTCAGGATTTAGTCGGAAATATGGCTTGTTGCCATTCATCAGAAAGCTCTCACTGAGAGCTTTCCGATGAATGGCAACAAGCCATATTTCCAACTAAATCCTGAAAAATTACCCATAATTCTGCTGCGGTTAAGGAGTCAATTATTTAGGGCATTACTGTAGTTTGTTGAGATAAAACCATGAATATTTTCATCTCACTGAATAGCTTGGGTAAAAAACACATGTTTTGAACATCTCACCATGCAGGATAAAGAGTCCAGTTTTTAGGCCTGTTGGCTATCAGCATTATTAGGTCAAATAAAATCCTGCATTCTCAGGCAGCTAGCTCTCTCATCACCCAAAGATGGCCGCAACATAAATTTTATATTCAAATTTATCCATTATTTTTATAAAGAGTTCAAACTTAAATCTCAATTTTTTCACAATTAGCAATCTAGACAGGGTTTCTTTTGAAGGTATAATGGTTAAAGTGCACTGGAAGATACACATTAGATTTGTTGAAAAAAAGTAAAAAATTTATTCCATCAAATTATATACATTTATACATCCACTATTTTCTAGAATTCTCTGGAAAAATTAGAAAAAAAGCCCTCCCTCTATCCAATCTTCCATCTACGTGTATAAGTGTCTGAGAATACAGGTATTTATTTTTAATGGCCTTATTTACATTGATTCATCATTTCCATTTCATATCTATATTCTGACTCTGTTGAAGAGTCAAATTTATATACGCGATTCTTCATTGACCTTATTCAGTTGTTGGTTGATCAGTTATTGTATTATATGCATCAACCTGGAGATGATAAATTATTCTATGAAGACATTGTTTTTGTTAGCACAATATCCCTAAATATCAACTGACGGTAATTATATGATTCCCATTCATTCATTTGTAGAAAAGATAATAAGTTCATCAAGCAGCCTGTTGAAATTATTATTTGAACATCCCTACAAAAAAAAAAATGGGATTTTAAAGGGAGTTTTTCTTTCTGTCATCTTAGTATGTGATATGAACATCCCAGAAATGATGAATAGACTATTCCATTGTATACTTTTAGAACTGAAAGGATGGGTCCATTCAGGAGTTGATAGGTTTAAGCACTTCTCACAAGTCAGAGAGTTATTGCCAAAGTTACTGAACATGATTTTTCATGACTTGATGTAATTAGGTGTGGCCGATAGAGGTGGCTTGTGCCCTCACCACTTGTGGTGAAGCTTGAGTATAAAAGCTCATAATAATAGTAGTATTCTGTATAATGAAAGCCAGGAATTGGTTATCGATAGAAGTAAACACCTGAAAAAAAGTAAGTCTGCCCCCCCCCCCCCCCCCTGATATTTTCTGATGTAATAAATAATAGAATGCAATGAAACTTTGGGAAGTTAATCTCATATATGTGGCCAATATAGCTTGTTGCTAGTAATATGGTGAGTAGCTACATGCTTGAATTAATGCTAATTGAATGGTAATGGTGGACTTTCCAAATCACTGGGTTCATTTAGAGGTACAGTAATGTCCTAAATAGTTGACCCCTAAACCACAGCATAATTGTAGTAAATTTTTCAGGATTTAGTCGGAAATAAAGCTTGCTGTCATTCCAATGAATGGCAACAAGCCATATTTCCTACTAAATCCTGAAACATTTACCATAATTCTGCTGTGGTTAAAGGGTCATATACTTCTGGCATTACTATAACATGTGGACATTTGTTGCAAAAGAGTGGATAATGACACTGAATTAATATTATGGCAATCCTCGACTACTACTCCTTGTGGAATATGGTTATTTCAGATATAACTTGTCGTGGCAGAGTGCTATTCTTTCTTCACTCGCGTCTTTACATGAATTTTGCACTGTCATTACAGTTTTGTGACTTTTGAACTGAGCACTACCTCCATACAAATGTAATTCACTCAAGCATGCAAGCCCTCGGGGAAAGTCAACTCAAATCATCAGTCCTATGATACTGATGATACATACAATATTTCATGACAATCAGCGTTAGGATTATTGAGATGCAATGCAATAATATGTCACAGGGAAACTTACTTATTGTGCCCCTGACCCTTCAAATGATGATTCGGGGGTATATAGTGGAGACCTTTGTCTGTCCGTCCATAACAAACATTTCAAAACACAGCTCAGGTATCGATCAACCAATTTGGATGTCCTTTGGTATGCTGATTGACCAGCATTGTGGAAAGTATCTCTACAGTCTACATAGTGCAGGTTTTATCCGCACTATTTTTCCAGAATTGTGGCCCTTTGCTGGACTTAGTGTACAACACGTCCCTAACAAACATTATGCCGTGGGTGTCTTTATTATTGGATTTCATTGTTCTTTGGCATGGTGGGGAAAAGGTTATCCACATACTACGGACTTAGTCCATTAATTATTACCAGAGATATGGCCCTTGTTTGATTTGGAAATTTGAATTTTGTGTCCGAAAGAACATTTCAGCTTGTAACTCAGGAAAGGATCTTCTGATTCAGTTGTACTTTGATATGTTGATAGCACAGATCAGAGGCAAAGGATTCCGACTTACTATAGGTTTCGTCCATTCATTTTTACCAGAATTACAGCCCTTGTTTGACTTGGGAACTTCTGAATTTTGTCTATGAGCATTTCAGCTTGTACCTTTGACATGGATTATCGGCTTTGATTGTGCTCTTGTGTGTTGATAGCCTAGTTTAAGGGGAAAGAATACCCACTCCTTGGATTTGAAAATGAAAACAAAATTCCATTCATTGCCCACTCTCTAAACTGAGCGTCGGGACATATGCCACGCTTGGCGTTGCACTTGTTTTGAGATGTTTATATATTGGTGAATCCCCAATTACTCACACTTTTCAGTAGCTTCTGTCACCACTGCATATTTAGCTGAAACTCTGGGAGGTATTATTTTGTTAGAAAACATATTTACGTCACCTTTCATAGACCCCTACTTAGACCATGGTATTCTTTGAATAATCCAGGGATATTGTTCATTGGCAGAGATGTTACATAAAGTCTCGCCTTGCCCACGTATTACTACACATGTGGGTGGATGATAACCCTGGTAGTTTTCTCAAAATTACCATGCTACTGCAATAGATTATAAGAGGTTAAATTGATACATTTATATAATATCAATAATCTCAAAACAAAATTATCTTATCTTTGTTTTGATAGTCGTTCATATGGTTTATGAGCTAACCACACGAAGACTGGCATACTTGTCAGTGATATCAGTCATACCAGGTATCACGTTGCGCAATCAGTTTTGAACAGAAAACGATTTAGCAAATGGGTATGAACATTGCGTTGGAATGCCATTTTGGTCACCATCCTGGACATGCGGAATGGTTTTGTTTCGATATTAGTCAAATGTAATGTCATTGAGCCATTATTTATACATGTTAGCGTTGTTTAAAACTATATGTTGTGGCACACAATGAAGAAAAACAACAGTGAGTTGAATTGAAAGATTCCCTGTCGGATTCGACATCAAATTAGTCAAAATGTCCATTCGACCCGAATTTCTGCTTTTCTGGCAATAGAATGTGAAATTGCATCGGTAATAGAAAGCTATAATTATATCGTAAAGCCCGACGATGTAAATGCGGATAAAAGAATTTTAGGAGGTCCTTTAATAATTTTTACAGGTAACGAAATTATAAACGTTCTTCGTCAATTCTTAAGGTGATTGTTGACCAGAAGGCAAAACCTGGACAAACGGCCTCCTTTGAATAGATAGAGAATAGCTACCGTTTTTTGTCTGAAAACCGAAATATCTCACGAGTTTCTGGAAAGAAATATCGAATTTTGCAATAGTCCCCAGATAATTAAGACTATTTGACGTATTTGATGGCGTAAATTTTATGAAATAAATTTTCAAACTCTATCAATATCAGTTTCAGACACCGATTTCGAATCACGCTTGCACAACAATAAGACATTTGTGTATACCTGGCAATATTGACCGTTGCGACCGTTGTATATCATCATTTGTTTTAATTAATGGAATAAGAGTATAGGATCATGTAATAAAAGTCTATATCTAACCTATCGTACTGGCGATTCCATAGGTCCCAGAAGAAAAAAAATACCCAACCCCCATTAATACATAATCCTATGATTAAAGGTACGGGAGCTCTTGGCGGTGGGTATCATGTGAAAATATTTCCACCCGTCAAAAACCACCACACAGAAAAATATTAAAATGTAGATAGACTTTGTTCGTATACAAATAAGAAATATCACATAAACAGTATTGTATTGTCATATGTTTGACCATTGTTATGTAAACAAAAGCATAAAACGTTACTTTCCTCGTGTTTGTTTATATTATGATGGTAATAATAAAGAGCGTTATTTGTTGCTGCATTCATTATATGGAACTAATAAAGAGCGTTTATATCATTTATGTGTGAATTAGCCAATAGCATTGTGCTGTCTTCTGTAACACAATCAGGCTCTTGCTTAGGTAAAATATAGTAGGTCTTTATGATAGCATGCTGTTTACGCGATGGTCATGGTATATATGAACGAAACTTTATGCGTTTTTAATGTTTTTCTGTTACGGTGATTGGAACAAATATGAATATTTTCGACAACTAAGGCCTCTCGTGCCTTTAAGTATTATTGGGGTGGGGTCAATTTTTGTTCTGGGGACCTGTGGGCGATTCTAGATCCATGCATTCGTCTCTTTCCGGAGAAGACAAAAAGTTGATTAATATATTAAATACTGTAACATGCGGACTTAGTATACTCTGGAAAGACATCTTAATCACAGGGGCTTGTAACGCGCTCCGCTGTCCGCCGCCCTTTTTGCACTGCCCATATACGACGCCTCTATATACGCGCCTTCTTCGCGTTAATGGAACATTATATAGACAAGGGTGACTGTAGAAATTCAACGTTTCACCATCGCTCGGGAGTCGCACAAATTTAGCCCATTCACCCCAGTAATGATAACGATATATACACGGATGGATCGGCAAAGAATTCATCTTTCAATAAATACCACAAACTCCCATCAGAAACATTCATACACGTTGCATTTGATAAAATTTTAACCACCGAATATTGTCTCCGGAGAGCGTATTTTTTCAATTTGATCCGGCTCAGACAGCAATGTCCGACATGTGTCTCGAAATTCACCACCCATGCAGTTTACTATCATTAAAAATCGGTCAAACGATCAACTATATATCTGGAACTTAGTGATTTATTGTCGGCTAATAATTTATTTACTCATACAAATCAACTCATTGTCAGTAAACAATTCTAATAGAGGAGAAATCTGTCGATAATTCCAAATTTGTCAAGTGACACAGTTCCTAATTTTAATATGACATAGTAGAAACAGCCAATCACCGCTCAGTGTTAGAATCGAGGTCCTCATTTTAATATTCATTATGACCTGACCTCGATTCTAACACTGAGCGGTGATTGGCTGTTTCTACAATGTCAGTCATGGAAAGGTCAGGTCACAATGAATATTAAAATTAGGAACTGTGTCACTTGACAAATTTCTTTTTTTAAGTTGGAATTATCGACAGATTTCTCCTCTATTAGAATTGTTTACCGACAATGTGTTGATTTGTATGAGTAAATAAATTATTAGCCGACAATAAATCACTAAGTTCCAGATATTTAGTTGATCGTTTGACAGATTTTTAATGATAGTAAACTGCATGGGTGGTGAATTTCGAGACACATGTCGGACATTGCTGTCTGAGCCGGATCAAATCGAAAAAATACGCTCTCCGGAGACAATATTCGGTGGTTAAAATTTTTATCAAATGCAACGTGTATGAATATTTCTGATGGGAGTTTGTGGTATTTATTGAAAGATGAATTCTTTGCCGATCCATCCGTGTATATATCGTTATCATTACTGGGGTGAATGGGCTAAATTTGTGCGACTCCCGAGCGATGGTGAAACGTTGAATTTCAACAGTCACCCTTGTCTATATATAATGTTCCATTAACGCGAAGAAGGCGCGTATATAGAGGCGGCGTATATGGGCAGTGCAAAATGGGGCGGACAGCGGAGCGCGTTACAGGCCCCTGTGTCTTAATTGAGAGATACTAATCAGATGTTGCCATCTTTTCGGCGCAGATATGAGAAAAAAATGTTCTTTTATAGATAATGCATTGTGAAGAAACGCTCTTTGGTTATAGGAAAATAGCCCGATTTCTCTCCCATGAATTCTGTCATCTGCGTTTGCAAGACATTTTTTTAATTGTTACAATTTATACTTGTTTTCTATTTGATACATCTCTCAGCTCCAAAATAGCTCTATAATGTGGAAGAAGCTTATTTACTGACATTCGCGCTGATGAAGGTGGCGGGTTTGAAGGATTTTATGGGTTTCAGGTCCCTGTGTACTACACACTGTAGGAGGAATTGATTACACCAATATGATGCAAAGTGCATATTCACTATATATGTTGCACATCTTCAATGTGTCGAGAAAGAGTCAATAACTCTAAAATAAAAAACATAAAACATTTTAATGTCGAAAAATGGCAATAACTCCGCCGAAATATCTTCCATTGCACTCATAATCGCAGGTGTGCAGGTTCACATGCTGGTTAACATCTGTGACACGTCTTTAAAAAATAGACTGGAAAACGACGAAGAAGTTTTAAAGGTACTCAATCCGATAAAACTCCTCTCAATTACTATTTCAATGGCTTCGGGGGTCAAAAATATTTGATTCGAGTCGAGGAAGTCACCCATCAAAGCTCAGATTTGTTAGATATCGATTTTATAATTTTATTTTTTTCATTATCGGGAATACTTTCTGGCCCAGAACTCAGTCAAAATTGCGTTATTATTACCACTTGATTTTAGAGTTATCCATCCTTGTCTGGTTGGATAGATTTTGGTGTACACATCCCGAGCATATTACGGCAGTTGAAGGCAATTATTAGTACTCATCTCGAGTAAATAACAAATTTCAAAAATCAATATCTAATAACTCTGAGCTTTGTTTGATGGATCCTCGACTCGAATCAAATAGTTTTTACCCCCAAAGCCAAAGAAATAGTAATATAGGACCCTTTGATCGGATTGTTGTTGTTGGAATCTGTCGAGATGGGGACCCACTGTTCGGATTGAGTACCTTTAAAGTACAGACATTTGAATATGCACGTAACATTTATGTCGAGACTAAAACTTGCTTGACGGGCTCTATGCTAACTCTGAAACGGAAAAAATCCTTTGTAAGTAAACTCTTGTTTATATATCCTTGATTAATGATGGGTTTGTTTCTTTGATTTTTTTCTTTTACATTTTTTATATTTTATTTGTATGTCTTTTGGTTTAATTGTTTGCTTCATTTTTTTTATTGTGTTTTATTATGTATAGTTTTTATTACGCGCGCGCCGCGTGTATACTGTCCAAGAGATTCTAGATAGCTGAGGGAGCTGACATTAACATGGGTGTTTTATTTATAGAATGGGAAATTATGGGATTATTAAAAGTCGAACTGCGAGCCGGAGGCCGAGTCCGATAAAAGGTGTAGTTGGGAATTTCAATTTCGTTTATTGTCGTTAATTAACGTTACCGTATATCAATAATTAGGTGCTGGTTGTTATTTAGGAGATAAACATACCCTGTTGAGTTGTACATTCTGGGATTCGAGCATGAAAACAGTTTGTGGACGAGCCGGCTTGCCGGCGAGTTCACAAACTGTTTTCAAGCTCGAATCCCAGAATGTACAACGAAACAAGGTACGTTTATCTCCATTGTAATTCAATCTAGCAAGGAATTTGCAAAAAACCTGAATAAAAAGTATCATTTAGTCATTTTCATGACACGAATCGAGACTTTCATTTCGCCGTTGCCACGGTGCACAAATCATTGGGTTTGTTCATTGCGTTACTCGGAACACTGCTCTGTAACCATTTACTGTGGGCGGGTTGGCTCGTTTCGCTATTCCATTCTGCGCCGATGAAATTGTACCGTGCCACATTCAGATTTGATGCACGCTGAAGCGGCCGATGAACGGTATCTATAGACAACAACACGCGGGTGTGCTCGTTTCGCTACTCGTTCGGCGCCGATGAAATTTGACCGTGCTTCATTCAGAGTTGATGCACGCTGAAGCGGCCGATGTTGGTGAATCGAAAACGAAAGTTAGCCGCTCTCGGCCAATCAGAATGCTTGTTTTTAGTGACAAATACTCAATTGAATTACAATGTTATTTTAACGGAATTCTGAGTTGGTCATTCGCGAAACCAATATGTTTTATGTTCTATAATTACAATCATGGGTATATAATACTAGCTGGTGGGTCCGACATCGTCCGGTCTGTTTCTCCTCTGCCTTCATACGGATCTAACATCGAAATCCGTCGAAAGGCGCGATTCGACCTTGAATTGACCATTTTGAAGGTCAAGGTCAGGTCGGGGTCACGATTTGAGCCGTCGAAAACACTCCCCGGACAAAAGTACCCATAGGTATCAAATTTCGTCGAAATCCGTCCTTTTTACCCGATTTGACCTCGAATTGACCATTGTCAAGGTCAGGTCGGGGTCACGATTTGACCCGTCGAAAACACTCCCCGGACAAAAGTACCCATAGGTATCAAATTTCGTCGAACTCCGTCCATTTTACCATATTTGAACTTGAATTGACCACTTTGAAGGTCAAGGTCAGGTCGGGGTCACGATTTGACCCGTCCAAAACACTCCCCGGACAAAATCACCCGTAGGTATCAAATTTCGTCGAAATCCGTCCGGCAGTTTTCCCGGCCATAGCTAACAGACAAACAAACAGACAAACAAACAAACAGAAGTCCCAAAATATATATTAGGGGCGGAAGTTTTCCCGGCCATAGCTAACAGACAAACAAACAGACAAACAAACGAACAGAAGTCCCAAAATATATATTAGATATGATCTTGAGCGCGTTACAATTTCTGACTATGGTTTTCTTTTTATTTATTCATTGTTTCTTAATGTACTTGCATCCAGGCACTATATGAGCCTTACAGCTAGAGTTTGATTTAACGAATTGGTGAAACACCGGGTTATTTTAGTCGCCCACGTATCCTAGCTCATTAACGCGCCTTCAATAAATAATCCAATTCTTGTATAAAAATCAAGCAAAAAAACGTAGTTAATAGTTGTAATTTCGATGGTTATTCGACGTGATTGACTGTTGTCAAAAATATTTCTATCCAAAGAACAATGAGTTCATAGCTATTAGAATTGTAAAGGATTCCACTCTCGAATCGTCGAATTCTCTTATAGAAAGAAACACGTGGAATTTGACACACCGATTACAATGAGAAGACAAACGGGAAGATCATTGCAATTGTTACAGGCTCGGAGCCGGTGTATTCGCCATCACAGGTGCTCGGTGCAATGTTCCACGCATGGCTTAGAATGTTTCGGGTCTTCGGGTACCAAACGTCCATAGAATGGGAGGACGCGTGTCTGAACATAAAGGCTTCCATACTATCCAGTAATTATCACCGACTCATCATTGATGCATCCATTTTTTTATAATGAGCGCACAAGTTTGGGTACAGAATCTACCAGTTTAAGAACGGCTTCCTTCAATTGTGAGCGCGCAAAAAGAAGTTCTGCTCCAATGCTGAGAGTTTGATTTATAAAATGTGTTTGTTTGGGAACCACAGTGCTTAGATCTCGTATGTTTAATCGTCCATGGCTGACATGTAGTTGACAAGTTGACATGTGATTTGAAACCACAACAATTCAACCAGACCCTGGGTACCTGCCTGGTTCTATTCCCGATAACGGTTCGCTCGCATGGAAGACATCTTCTATAATTGGACCTGTCAGAAGTTATCTTGAATAGAAGTTGAGCCAAAGATGTCCTCTCCGATTTTACACCATAAAACCTCAATTTGTTGACTTTCTTTACCAGAAAAAAAAAATAGATTACGTGGCAGTGAGCCAATGCACTCCAAAACTTTGACCTGTAGCATTAAAACCACGGAACCGGACCTGGTGGATCCGATATGACGGCGAGTTGGTGACATGGCGTATTCGATGGTCCTTATATCAGATTCCAACAACAAGATTTCTTGAAATGCCGCTTCAGTTATCAGAATCGATTAATTGCCAAACAATAATGTCAACTATAGTATAAAATTGCCCATCATATAAAGTGTTATATATCAACATTTTGTTCAAAGCAATTTGGTATCGAGAGTATGTCGGTCGGCATTCGTCGAATATATGCCAGCCCGCCAACTATTCGAGGTGGTGAAAAATAACAGATTTCAAAACTCGAAATCTTATAACTCTGGGCTTTGATGGGTGGGTACTTCGACTCAAATCTAATATTTTTTTTAATCCGAAGCCAAAGAAATAATAATTATGAGGCGTTAAATTGGATTGTGTATCTTTAACACGTTTTGAATGTTTATCAGCCTAGCATAATTCAAATTATCGTCTCTGAAAATGGATCTTTAATGGCCATCCACTGAAGACAAATATATAATGTTCAATCCTATATAATTAGTACCATGCGTTCGATATAATACACAACCGAATTATACTATTCTATACCACTGTGTATTACATGTTTCGTGTATTGTATTTCTGTAGGTTTATATATATAAACTGCCAATAAATCTGAGACTTTCGGCTTCTGTTATGTGTCATCATTCTTCTATTTGGATTTGCAAATATCTCGCCATCACGTGAACGAAGTGCCGAAATAATTTAAACTGTGGTTTTCCCGAGCATGGTGACACAAGTGTATTTCTTTACCAACTCGATTTCTTTGAAGACCCGTTTTCATTTGTCAGGGACCTTTGGGTTTAATTGCCGCATTCAAAAAAGTGTGTCGTTGTCACCCAATGACGGCACATCCCAATGTCTACCGTAATCAGTTATCTGCTCGATAACGCGAGAGAGGTTAGCGACGCTGGTAGAGCTTGTGTACATTCATCAAAAGTGGTAAAGGGTTACTTTGTACCGAGCAATTGTTCGCTTCTGTCTTGATTCCTGGGTCGAATATATACCCCAAGATATTATCATTTGTATCGTGACGTGGTGTTTAAGAGCTAGGGTTAATATCGCTTGACATCACTCCACTGCATGCACCAGTCTGCGTGTAGAAACGAAGACCATCGGTAAGCCACTGTCAACTATATGCCCAGATACACGAATCACACTACATCCCCTTTGCATGCATCACAAATCCGCGCTGGTCAGAAATAAACCAGTTGCGTCGTCGCTGGACGACTCATGGTGGCCTCGTGGGCCCCTATACAAAACTGGACCTTTTCTACGACTATTGCATGTATGCAGACAGCTGGTCAAACGTCTTCAAATTTGAGCGGAATAATTGTGTCAGCCGGAAGCAGATGCATGATGCACATAACGACCAAGCAACAGAAACATTTGACAAAAGCCAAGATTTGCTCTCATTTCCAAGATTTCTGGTGCCATATTCGAAGTTACCGAAGCTCGAAAATAATGGCATGGGAGGGTGTCATCTGTTTGGCCAACAACACGCGTCAGTCAGGTATAGTGTTTTCAGGTTTCTTTCAAAGTGATGGGTACCCGCTGAAGAATTTTGGTGGTGACTGGGTGCGCCTTCTTCACGCCACATCGACTATGCACCCTATATAACCCCGAAATGCGCGCGCACATGACAAATCCACCAGCAAGTCACACGCTATTTGGGCGCCAGAGATGTGATTTGGATAGAATGTTTAATAATTATAACAGTTAACGCGATGTGTAATCTTCAAGCCTTAAATTAAATAGGCAATTTAGAATGCAGTAATTTACAAGCAGATACACATCCAAATCATATATAACGAAAGTTGCTATATGTAAGTTATATAAGGTTTACAGTGATAACATACTTTAGGTTATATAAGGTTTACAGTGATAACATACTTTAGGTTATAAAAGGTTTACAGTGATAACATACTTTAGGTTATAAAAGGTTTACAGCGATAACATACTTTAGGTTATAAAAGGTTTACAGCGATAACATACTTTAGGTTATATACGGTTTACAGTGTTAACTTACGTTAGGTTATAAAAGGTTTACAGTGATAACATACTTTAGGTTATATACGGTTTACAGTGATAACATACTTTAGGTTATAAAACTGTGATAACATACTTTAGGTTATATAAGGTTTACAGTGATAACATACTTTAGGTTATAAAACTGTGATAACTTACTTTAGGTTATATAAGGTTTACAGTGATAACATACTTTAGGTTATAAAACTGTGTTAACTTACTTTAGGTTATATAAGGTTTACAGTGATAACTTACTTTATGTTATATAAGGTTTACAGTGATAACTTACTTTATGTTATATAAGGTTTACAGTGATAACTTACTTTAGGCTATAAAAGGTTTACAGTGATAACTTACTTTAGGTTATATAAGGTTTACAGTGATAACTTACGTTAGGTTATAAAAGGTTTACAGTGATAACATACTTCAGGTTATATACGGTTTACAGTGATAACATACTTTAGGTTATATAAGGTCTACAGTGATAACATACTTCAGGTTATATAAGGTTTACAGTGTTAACTTACGTTAGGTTATATAAGGTTTACAGTGATAACATACTTTAGGTTATAAAAGGTTTACAGTGATAACATACTTTAGGTTATATAAGGTTTACAGTGTTAACTTACGTTAGGTTATATAAGGTCTACAGTGATAACATACTTCAGGTTATATAAGGTTTACAGTGATAACTTACGTTAGGTTATAAAAGGTTTACAGTGATAACATACTTCAGGTTATATACGGTTTACAGTGATAACATACTTTAGGTTATATAAGGTCTACAGTGATAACATACTTCAGGTTATATAAGGTTTACAGTGTTAACTTACGTTAGGTTATATAAGGTTTACAGTGATAACATACTTTAGGTTATAAAAGGTTTACAGTGATAACATACTTTAGGTTATATAAGGTTTACAGTGATAACTTACGTTAGGTTATAAAAGGTTTACAGTGTTAACTTACGTTAGGTTATATAAGGTTTACAGTGATAACATACTTTAGGTTATATAAGGTTTACAGTGATAACTTACTTCAGGTTATATAAGGTTTACAGTGTTAACTTACTTTATGTTATATAAGGTTTACAGTGATAACTTACTTTAGGTTATATAAGGTTTACAGTGATAACTTACTTCAGGTTATATACGGTTTACAGTGATAACTTACTTTAGGTTATATAAGGTTTACAGTGATAACTTACTTTAGGTTATATAAGGTTTACAGTGATAACATACTTCAGGTTATATACGGTTTACAGTGATAACATACTTCAGGTTATATAAGGTTTACAGTGTTAACTTACTTTATGTTATATAAGGTTTACAGTGATAACTTACTTTAGGTTATATAAGGTTTACAGTGATAACTTACTTCAGGTTATATACGGTTTACAGTGATAACTTACTTTAGGTTATATAAGGTTTACAGTGATAACTTACTTTAGGTTATATAAGGTTTACAGTGATAACATACTTCAGGTTATATACGGTTTACAGTGATAACTTACTTTAGGTTATATAAGGTTTACAGTGTTAACATACTTTAGGTTATATAAGGTTTACAGTGTTAACTTGCGTTAGGTTATATAAGGTTTACAGTGATAACATACTTCAGGTTATATACGGTTTACAGTGATAACATACTTTAGGTTATATACGGTTTACAGTGATAACATACTTTAGGTTATATAAGGTTTACAGTGTTAACTTACGTTAGGTTATATAAGGTTTACAGTGATAACATACTTTAGGTTATATAAGGTTTACAGTGATAACATACTTTAGGTTATAAAAGGTTTACAGTGATAACTTACTTTAGGTTATATAAGGTTTACAGTGGTAACATGCTTTAGGTTATAAAAGGTTTACAGTGATAACATACTTTAGGTTATAAAAGGTTTACAGTGATAACTTACTTTAGGTTATATAAGGTTTACAGTGATAACTTACGTTAGGTTATATAAGGTTTACAGTGATAACATACTTTATGTTATAAAAGGTTTACAGTGATAACTTATTTTATGATAAATTGCATGGAAAAAACCTATAATTACGCACACATTTACAGAATATTCAAGGAAGAATATATTCTTGAACGATATCTCATCTATACGAAATCACAAGAAGCTCGAGAATATTTTACTAGACTTCGCGCGAGTAATCATATCCAAGAAATAGAAAAAGGGAGACACTGACAATCTAAGACACCATAATATATAGAAAAGCGGATATGCCCTGTATACATGCAAACGGAATAGAATTGAAACGGAGATACATTTTGTCATGGAATGCGATGCCTATAATGATCTCAGGCAAAATTTGTTTGAAACGATTGAAAGAAACGAAACTGATTTTTGCAATATGAATGAAGCAAACACATTTTAACTATCATGAAAAACATATATGGGAAAATATCTGCTTAAGTGTGCAACCTGATCCGGCGATTCTTCATTGGAGAAAACAGCTTACTTGTTGACAATTGCAAAGGTGTCATTAGTATTAGAAATGTTATGTTATTTTTAATATTATTTTGTTTATGATATATGTACGTTGAATTAACATTGGTGTATTGCAATAAATATACCTATCTATCTATCTATATATATGTAGGTGTGGGCACTCTGTAGAAAATGCTTTCCACTATTTTAGTGAATGCCATTTTTAATTTCAAGAAAGAATTACACTCCGCAATCATGTCCTGCGTTTCAATATACATGTACATTCAGTTAAGACATTAATATTATTATTTGGGGACCCAAACCTTAAAAATTGCGAAAAAGAAGATATCGTTAAAGCTGTAAAAAATTACCTACGAGATACAACACACGAAGAAAATCAGACAAAGTTCTATTAAGACGTTCTCCTCAAAATACAAATTGTAAAACCATGCACATTGAGGTATCTCATTGACAGCTAAACAATGAGCTTAATTAGATTCAGTGGTGGGTGGTGAGACTACAAATTATCTACAAATGATTAACAAACTAAATACAATGATACATTTACACTATATACTCTTGCAAATATGTTATACATTACACCTATTGTTTTGGCAACACAAACTATTATCAGTGTTATTGGGAGAGTGGATCGCACGTGTCATCCAATCCCAATGCCAATTTGAATTGTATTGTTATTATTGGTAACAAATGTGTTTAAACCAAAATCAATAGCAACTTGTCATTTTCTTCCTGATATATAATAAACATTCACTTCAGCGGATTGTTTAAAGCTTACCATGCGAATACAGTATATGAAAATACTCACAATCAACGTCTTACATAACATAACTCACATTCATCACGCACGAAGACCACACGGGAAAGTAAAAACAAAAAAAACGCAGTTTAAAAAAACGCTCTTTAATATTCATCATTAAACTATAACGCTCGTTGCTGTATATATGTGCGTGATCTTTTGGCGTTTTTTGGCGTCCGATCGCCAAATTTAGTCAAAACCTTAATTGTAAAGCATCTTAATATATACGTTGATATATGTGACCACTAAAACGTTCAATGAGTGGTTCAAGCATAGGCGCTCACTCGTTGTCGGATTTTGGTCTAGAAAAGGTACAACTAGTTTAGCTTTAAGGTGTCAAATTGGATGGGGCATTTTAATGGTATAAAACTCTTCAATTTAACCAGACAGGTCAATCCATCAATTTCATTCTGCATACTCACCTATATACATGGGCTGAGTCCTGAGGCGATGAATTCTGCCAAAAGATTGCATTAATTGTGTAGTTCAGCACTCGAAATATTGCACTAGATATTCAAAGGCCTGCGGTCTGCAATAGGGAGACTGTTCTTACCACGCGCGTTTGAGTTTCTTTTAGAAACTACACAATGTCCGAACGTGTCCGAGATCAGAACATGAATATCATTAGAAATTTAATTTAGGGTGTTATGATTTTGCGTCATATTCTGTGTGCAATTGTGATACAAGCCTATTGTGAAACGGTGAGAATATTTCCACATTTCTCTTTTCGTTCACGTGGCCAATTACTCTCTGGTGACACAAGCCGGGCGTCGGGGATAGCGGGGACGGAACGCTTGACGCCTCTGATGTGACAAGACGCGTGATCACGATCGCACGTGACGGTCACGTGCCGTCACGGCTCTTCACGAATTACTCGCAACATCATCGAGCGACGTGTGTGCGACATAATTTAGTCTCGGACAAAATATTCATACATTTGTTTCCGACAATACGCCACATCGAGCTTCATTGTGACATTCTCATTATTTTTTGGTCTAATAGAATAGGCAAATGTCACACAATAACCTATTAGCTTCGCCAGTTTTTATCATTCGCCGTGATTCAAGACGCTTCTCGATTTCAATGCGGCAAATAAACCCGTCTAACAGGTGACTACCATGAAAATATTCCCACCGTTTTGTTTCAATGCCAGTCAAATCGCAGGCCCTGATAAGTACCGGTTACGTGTTCGGCGCTAATTCGTTCATTGTTGGAGGACGGTATAGCATTTCTACCGTTAATTCGTCCATTGATATCAAAATTAATCGCAGAAGTTTTCTTAATTTCATTCTTGTAGAATTTCACCTGCCCCGTTAGTTGTAATTTATTTTTAAGAGATTTAATCGGATATTTCACCGTTAACAATAGCCAGGGTTAAATTGATGAACGCTTATTTTCTAAAGATTGGTATATCAGATAAATATGACTTTTGTTCGAGTCGACTTTCATCATTGGAAAGGACAAACGCGCGCCAGGAAAACATGTATCACTAGCTGGCATGTGTTGAGTTAGTCGAAAATATACGGGATATAAAGATATACATTCAATGTATAGTCAATTTTGGACTAGTGTTCAGTTTCTATAATGTGATAACACATCGAGAAAGCTAGGAAGTTAAGCGTGTACATTGTCCATTTGAATCTGTATGTCTATATGGATTTGGGAAAAAGGGATAATATATACTGTAGGTCGTATGCGTAACTGAATTGGCGATATTCAAACTTCGCATAGTCTGTAAAAATGTGCCAAACCCACTGAAATTGTCCACCCGTGTTCAAGGGTTCGCATTTTAGTGAAATTAACGCTCTTTATGTTTACCTTATCAGGAACAGAACACAAACTAACGCTCTTTATTGTTCCATGCTAATTTTCTGAAATCATGGACGTGAACAATTGCAAACAAAGTCCATGATAAGAGTATAGAGGGGATTCATCGACCCATTTTGATTTCCGGAAATAGACGGAAAAAACTCTTATATGTTTGTTAAAGGGGTACTGTGCACTAAATCCGACCGTTTATGGGACCATCTGCTTTTATATTCAACATACTGTATGCAACAAATTAATGAACTTGAGCTATGTATTAGTGCGAAATACACCTGTGTGCTCTACGAACGATACAAAAAACATGGTAATTATAATGAAACTTGATGAATTTATGACTCCAGCCATAACTTCATTTTCATTATAATTACCATGTTGTTTGCATCGATCATAGAGCACATGAGTGTATTTTGCACTAATCCACGGCTCAAATTCATTCGTTTGTTGCATATATTCTGTTGAATATAAAAGGAGATGGTCCCATAAATGGTCTGATTTGGTGTACAGTACCCCTTTAATGTAATTTCAAGAGTATATATACATGCACTACTCCGTTCTGGACACCATGCACATGCAACATTTTTATTTTGTCCTAATTTATATAGTAGGGCTTAGCAATAGATAAACCACCAATGATTAGTATGGGATTTTCTTAAATTTTATCAACGGGTCACATTTAGAGGCATATATAGTGCAGAGGACGCAAATTTTAAACTTTTCGAGAAAAAAAGACTAATGCCCAACCGCACTCTGCTGTAACAGCTACATATATCTCACACCGCCTGGAATGAGTTTGTTTGTGATCATCTGATATCAGGCAATTGAACTAGAGTAACATATTTCAGCTTTGACTAAGTTTCAAGATATCCTGGGTAAGAAAATGTAAAATTTTCCTCGTATGATGAAAGTAAGGATCATTTGTCCGCATGTGTCTCACTGCCGCATGTGTCACACCGCCGCATGTGTCACACTGCCGCATGTGAGGAAAACTGAAAACAGTCTGCTGACAAGAAAACCATAGTCAGAAATGGTAACGCCACCAAGATCGTATTATTAGCCATAAATATAAATCATAATATAAAATATATTGGTTACATGAATGGACCGCCTCAGAATTCCGTTAAGATAAGTAATTCTTCAAATTATTACAATGAACTACGGCTTATAAATTACTGCAGGTTTCTCATTCGCCACACCAGAATGCTTCTAAATGCGGATCAAAGCTAAGAGTGCGTGGCACAGCCATTGTTCATAGACATTTTACAGATAGCGAGAATGATGCATGCTGGGAACGAAAGCATCCACAGCAAAGCCATGTGCTTACGGGGGCATGCGTTTATTATAGGGGATTTATGGTGGGCCTATAAAACTAATTATAACTTTGTTATCTGTCATAGTTTATGCGTGAAATTTTAAACATATATACCTGGACATCTACCCCTTCCAGAATGTTGAAAAACATTTTCAGTTGCTCATCGTATTTTTATAGACGAAATAGTCCGAAATTCCAGAAAATTGCGCTAACTGCTCAATGTTTTAATGTGTTACAAAACGTCTGATAAAAATAGTTCTATCGGGAATATTCACACCATTTTTTTTCAGAGAACATAGTGTAAATATAGTCCTATCGGGATATCGTAAAGGAGATTAATTAAACCCCTCAGACTGCCGAAACTGACGACATTAAATTCGCTTTTTCGTGTCCCGCGGAAATGAAACTTGTCTGTCCATTGATGACGTTATTTATTTGACATAGTATTTTTTTCTTCTGTTGTATTTGAACACTTGTTGCACGCGCAGGCTGCACGATCATAATAACTTCAACCGATAAGCGCCGACTGATACCCGCGCAACAGTTTGTCTCAAATAAATTGTTATCAAAACGCAGGTTTATGGCCCCGGACATAAGCCGATTAAGTGTAATGTAATTTATCCATGAATTTGACTGAAAAATTGTGATTCTATCACCATTAGCCACGAAAATGGGACCTCTAAACAGGCAAGTTTGATTTTCGGCGGACACGAACAAGCGAATTTATTGTCGGCAGTTTCGGCAGTCTGAGGGTTAATTAATCCCGAATTAAACGGAACTACTTTACGATAGTCCGATAGGACTATGTTTACTCTATGCATGTTCTCTGAAAAAATAGTGTGAATATTCCCGATAGAACTCTTTTTATCAGACGTTGTGTAACACCTTAAAACATTGAGCAGTTATAGCGCAAACCGAAATGTGTTGTCTTGCAAGATATCCCACCGCTTTAGCTAAATTTACCTTCCTACAATATCCATAAAGAGGATCATATATTATATACCCACGGTTTTAATTATAGAATATAAAATATATTGGTTTCGCGAATGACCAACTCAGAATTCCGTTAAAATAACAATAACAACCAGCACCTATAACGAACCGTTTTACTGGACTTGGGCTACTGGTCGCGTAGTTCCGACTTTTAAATAAACGGAATTTCCAACTCTATAAATAAAAGCCCCACAATGCATTCGCCCTGTCCACCACGCAATATCAAAATCTCAGCAGCTAGATACACCACAGGTGGCGTAATAAATGCTCTTTATTATTTCCATATCAGGAATACAGTAACAAACAAGACAGCAGTAAAATAAATGGGGACAAAAAGTTAGTGTAATCATGTATGAAATTTCCAACTGTTAAAATTCTTTATAACAGTTGTGACTCCCACCCCCTCAAAATACCTCCATCATTCGATCCCCGTCCCCATCATAATGGGGACAATAATTACTAGTTGGGATACCAGGCAATGGTAACCATGTATTTTAACCTTTATGTTGTAGTGTAATAATGTATGAAATTTCCAACTACATGTGCATTAACTTTTTTTTACAAAAGTTGTGAATCATACACACTCAAAATCTAACTTCCACCCCCACCCCACTACACTGTCCCTTCCACTTAAAAACATTCTGGAGATCAAGTTGGCCACAGGTGTTCAGTTATTTTATACCATGACTCCCTATTGTACTGTGTACAAACATGCTATATAATATATTTGTGCTGTACACCCTACTGTGTGTGAACAGGAGTCCGACCGTGGGTAACACGTTTCTACTGTGGGTAACACGTTTTAATGGCATTTCAATGGTTAAAGTTTATACCCATAGTAGAACTACATCCGAGTTGACCTTTCATTAACCTTCCATGACCTCGATCAAAATCACTCTATTTTTAAAATGTAGCGCCTCGCGATGAAAACAATTTGATACTTTCGATTCAATTGAATATTATACTCACTAATGCGATAAAAACGAACAGTTATTTCCGTGGAAATCACATCCAGATCAACAAATTGAACATATATTTCAAGAAATAGACGTAAAAAACTCGAACAACAAACGGTGGATTTCAAAATGACTTTCGTGGTTTCCTGTTCACTGTACGGCGGAGAAAAAAAAGTTCCCGCAATGTGTTATATTTATATTCATTAAATTCGTATTCCCATATATATATTCATGTTGTTTATTTATGGCGGTTTCATCATGATTACAGTTTATTGTGAATTGGCTACAATGATACCATATTCGTACAATTGAATGTTGACCTAATTCAATGTATCAATACGCCTGATCAGCTGTGATAGTGTACGTCGATGTACGGCCAAGTGTGGGGAACACAACGGGGATGATTGTGAATGGTGCGACAGAATCATCTTAATTTAAGTGGGTTTATTTCGATTTCATAGCAGTTGTTGCTCCTGTACCGGTCATGGTATAAACAAAATACACACGTAGTGTTTCTGAATACCAAATTTACACCACTCGTGGGATTGATGATTTACCACACTCGCTAAAGCTCGTGTGGTAAACCATCAATCCCACTCGTGGTGTAAATTTGGTATTCAGAAACACTACGTGTGTATTCTATATATACCCCACGTGTCTTGGACTGTTGCCAAATTCACAGTGCTCCATTAGAGGGCCTGCTTGGACTGTTGCCAAATTCACAATGTTAACTGCAGAGAGGTTGTATGTTATTGGAGACGTTCTAATATGACAATAGGCTGGCCTAATTAACGAACCATGCACAGCTAAATACACACAAGCAACTTTTAATCTTCAAATAGATACAATTGTCGGCCTCCAAAATTCAATATACTTTCTTATATACAAACAAACATTGAACTCATACCATTGTTTCACTTAACCAAAATAGCGAATTTCCCCAAAAGAACGCATATAGACTGCGCATGCAGAAAATAAAAGATGGCCGTTACTACAAAAAAAACAGACATGCGCACTCCAATTAAAATTACCCATAATTCAGTTCACTACACCAGGGGGCTCCCAACAGGTTATACAATGTTTTCAGGCTATCAGATTATTTATATTTTCGACTTTAAGTTTACAATTTGAGCCTGTCCTCACTCTATCGATACGATTTATCATAAACATATTATACACCAGTGGCGTTAACTTTACAACTTCGGCATCTACGTGATTATATCGGTACGATTCAGTAAGGTACAAACAATCTCCATAAAATACAGAAGGGGCTCCCAATAGGTTATTCCCATTTATTATGGGCTCCCAATAGGTTATACAATATTTTCAGGCTATCAGATTATTTATATTTTCAACAACATATTATTACACCGGTGACTTTAAGTTTACAATTTGAGCCTGTCCTGACTCTATCGATAGGATTTATCATATTTTCATAAACGTATTATACACCGCTGGCGTTAACTTTACAATTTCGGCATCTACGTGATTATATCGGTACGATTGAGTAAGGTACAAACAATCTCCAAGAATACATTCGCCCTGTACTCCATGCGATATAAAAAAACCAAATGCAAGTAACACCACACTAGGTGGCGTAATAATCCTCTATAACCTGGCCTTTACTTCGGTGAGGTTTTTGTGAAGAAATTTTGAAGTTTGTATAACAATATTTAGTGTATATTTGCTGACCTAATATGTCCATATACTGCCACAATTACGTATGTGCCTATATATACGTGATTTGAATATTCAAATGAGTCACGTCGTTTTATGTTCGCCGTTAACGGACATGTAGGAAACCAAAAGCCCTCTTTATCATCGGACTCTCTTCAACTCACCAACAACATGAAATTCGCAGCGTTGACAATTAAAGTGATGTTAAACACTCCGGTTGGTTGATCGAATAAAAATGGAGAATATTCTTGATCAAAATATTATTTTTACGAATATTAATACAAATTTACAGTGCACACACCCTCGTTCTGATATATTAATTAAATGCAATGACTCTCGATGGCGAAATAATTTGCGTTAGCTTATCGCCGATTGTCGCGTCCCGAATCGAGATGTAAATATTTACAATTAAGCGTAGTTCAGAGGATAATATCTATGGAGTGGTATGGTCGATTTCTTTAAGATTTTCGGTGATGCTACATTCCCACAGTTGGCATAGCGTTTGAGTACTAACTTATCAGTTTCTCGCACCCGAACAAGTCCATAATATGTCTTTAAAGCATATAAAAACATCTGAAAACAGCACCATTTGCAAAGTTGATATCGCCACCAAACAACATACGTAGATCATGCCATGAATCTATACTCTGGCTAACGTCCGTGGAGATCATATTCCACCAGTATAAAACCTTGGAAGTTTTGACAGGGAACCTTATCAAGTCAAAAAAATAATATGAGGAATATATTTCTTGATGATTATCTGTTCCTTTATAGTGTACTTCACCATATATGAAGGTTCCATCTCGAACTTGCATGCTTTTCTGCGACGTTTGAGAGCAGTGGTGATGATTTATTCTCATAATTCGCATGAACATATAGAGAAGTACAGAGAAAGAAGTATTTACAAAAGAATATATATATACATTATATACATGTATCTGGTGCTATATATGCTATGGGGATATCTATATCCTAATATGTTAATATACTAATGTATGTTGTGATCGTGTTTCATTTGGCTCTGTGGTATGAATTTGTCCGGTACGAAAGTGTTAGTTCTGCTTCCTGAAACATATGGTTCCATGTATCGGTCGATATCGCAATAAATATTTAATTAATTAACCAGGAAAAATTCCATAATTGTAAGAAAAGCAAAGAAAAATCGCCCACAAAGTCACTTAAATCGTGAAATATCGAGTTGGGACCTTCCTTCACCTATAGTCAATTACGTTATAAAGAAACAGATAATAACAAAGAAATATATTCCTTGTGCTATTTTTTTTTATAGATTTTATAAGGTTCCCTGTCAAAACTTCAAAAAGTTCCCAGGTTTTGTACTGATGAAATATGATATCTACGGGCGATTCATGGCATGATCTAGTTCCATCATATTGTTTTCTGGTATAGAAAAAAACGTACAAATAATAATTTGATGGTGTCTGCTCGGATGGGTCATCTTTAGTGAGATTTCTTCATCGCGGATTTCTTTGAAAGTGGCGGATTGACGATGCTGTACTAGTACGCACTTTCCCCAATGTTTTGAAACAAATAAGACTCGCGTGTCAACAGACAGAAACCCTGAAAGACCACGTGTCTAAAGAATTCACCTTTACGCATCCTACGGGGGAGTCCGAAAACTGCACAAAAACCTGAAGCTTAATTAAGGTGGGAAATGTAGGATATGTAAACGTTCTTTTGTGGTCTCAACTCGATTTTAATTAGAAACCAAATAGCTGCACACTTCGGAAGGGTCTCAATGAGGGGTTATCATACGCATCCATTGATTTTTGAAGCAACATATGTTAAGAAGTCAATATGCCTTTTAGTTCGCTGTTTGTCGGTAGATCAGACGTGTGATGCCATGTGCCAAGGAGAAAGTAATTTGCGAGAAATACCCGATAAATATTACTAAATTGATCAGCGCTATTGTCAGGCAACGTCTTGGTCGTCTATTGACACTTGTTGAGGGCGCATCCCTGCGAGCAAAATCCATATTTTTTATCTGACACAATCGTTAAGAATGCTTTAAGATCCTTCGTATAGTTCGTCAAGCCTTTTACACTCCCTCGGTTCGTTACATATGTACACCATCTTAGTTTCACAGGTACAATGTATTTCTCTGGGAGCGATGCAACGATTTTTCAAGGAAAACGCAGATATTCTCACAAAATCCTTGCAGGGGGAAGCGCTAAATCGCCATCAGTTATGCATGGTATATTTTGTATGATGCTATTTATAACTTTTTCAGTCGTTTAACACTTTATTGACGGGAGATGCGCTGGTGCAGCATTACAGATCCTGTGCCAGTGCATATCTTATATATGCGAGTCTTCCACAGGGAGCCTCGTATATATATAAGAGAATGCACTGGCTTACAAGGTCAAAGTAAATGTTGTTATATAGGCCAATATATTTTCTTATATATGCGAGGGCTGCTGAGATGATTTATACACATGTACTGTTTTTTTTTTAGAAAGGTACTAATTTTAAATTATGGCATGTATTGCGTTGCATGTCATTATTACAACCGTGGCTGAGATAATCAGTGGTAACTCTAGAATGGAAAATGCCAACGACGTCATTGAGCACCCGTTTGAAGCTACTCCCGTGATGGCGAACGACCACGCCAAATTTAACTGGGATCAAATAAATCATATGACTGATATCTACGTCGACAGACAGAAAGCCACTCCTGATGACAAACGTCCATAACAAATTTCATTCAGATACGATAATCCACAGCTGAATTATCTGCATGGACGGACAACCTTTATTTCCAGAAAAGAATACTCTATAAACCTGTATAAACGGACAATATTATAACAACGCCAACGGGCCCCCTTTCATGTTATTAACTTGAATGACGGGAACTGCGCTGGTGCAGCATTAAATATCCTGTGCCAGTGCATTCTATTATACATGCGAGTCTCCCATAAAAAGGGAGCCTCGCATATATAACAGAATGCACTGGTTTACAATGTCATGGTAAACATTGTTAGGCCAATGCATTCTCTTATATATGCGAGACTCCTTGTGGGAGACTCGCATATATATAAAAGAATGCATTGGCACAGGGTTTTCGAAAAAAAATTCAGGAAGCTCTAGTCATGGAAGGGTTAAAGTACTCCTGATCTCGAACCTCCAAACAACATTTCATTCAGATCTGATAACCCATGGCTGAAATATATGACAGTCAAAGTCAGTCTAGTGTGTACCCTCCCCCCAAACGTTTCTTCGACACGTGGTGGTATAAAACAGCAGTGCATATATTGGATCTAACTACAGGCGTTGGTCCAAAAGGTTCAAAAATAAATATTGGGCATTAAAATGCATTTGTTTATAATTAACCGCCTCCTTTCTACGATTTTATGATGGGATTGATATTAAATTGAAAAAATCACGTTGTGGAATATTATTCTCAAAATTAGACACCATGCAATTGATAGGTATTATATATGATTTAAATATCATTGAAGATGGTATATCTTTTCCTTAAATTCCTTAATGGACCCGGGGGTACATAATAATAATTTTGAGAGAGTAGTCAAATATGAAATAATAGCACTGTAATCTTAATAACCTTATAATTATAGCCTTTCACCTGTTTTCCCGATCTTGCGTCAGAGATAAGGTAGTCGAGAATGAAATGTGATCAGTCAACACCCATCGCATCTCGTGAGATTTGTAAATTTATGTGACCACAAACGATCATTCTCGTTAATCGGAAGTCCACAATCGAAAATGTTACTCCCTTTTAAAATCAAGAAATAAAAGTTTATGTGTATCATTAAACGAGCCACAGGAATTTAATATGATTCAGAAGTGAAAATCTTTGTTTCATATGGGAGTTAACATAATGATATCAAAGTTGACTTTAAGGGCAAGGCGTGGTATTCTAATCATTTTACATCGAAATTTGGCATCATTATTATCAAATTTTGTCATCTTTCACCCGCGAGGAGCTTGGAAACAGAAATAAAATAAAACGCACGCTGGTCAGATTACAATCATATGACGAAGCAAATTGGGAGTAGAGGCTGGTATTGCGGTCAGGTGCGAAGGAACTAAGCAATGCCAACATTTGCCATATATACACGTATGACCAGTAATACACGTATCCAGCTTAAAACTTTCTATACTAAATACTCATTGAGTAGTTCCCTGAGGAAATATTCAGATAATAAGTTAGTACCTGAACATTTCCCACCAATGAATATGTATCCTTATGCATTTTTATGAGCTTTTCCCCCATCTGTCGTCTCCGTTTATCACCTGAAAATCTCTCCAAATGAATAATAGGCCATTCCAATGTAGAATTTTATAACTGAATGGGAGAATTCATTTAGTATAGAAAGTGTTAAACTTTGACGTCACTAAATTATATTGAGCTCTAGATAATTTCTTGAGAACAACAAAGAAAAAAACATATTCAAATCGGAAGCTGATTTTTGGTATATTATGTAATGCACTCATTTGTTTATTATTAGTTTAAATTGATCTTTGGAAACTACTCATATGAGAAGTGTGTTCAATTACACAAACCGTATCATTTCCCAAATCATAAACCAATGCTTACGTGGATTAACTAAGTAATTTCAACCTTTTCTTTGCTAAATTGATTCTCCAACCAAGTAAATATTGGAATGGTCTATTATTAGTTTGGAGGGATGTTCAGTAAAAATGAGCAAACAACAGACAGATGAAAAGATAATACTTGTTGAGTTAATACGTTCTATGTCTCCTTTGGCCGTTTATTGGACTTATTTGAATATTTCCTAAGTCAGCTACTTGTCAACGAGTATATGTGACCCGCCATATCAAATCCAGTCGTAAGTCGGGATTTTTTTTACCCTGTGCCAATGCATTCTCTTATATATGCGAGCGACCATAGGTCGCCTCGCATATATAAGAGAATGCATTGGCCTAACAATTTTTTATCATTTAAAAAAAAAAAAAATGTTTCTTACAATTTTTAGGACATAAAATAAAAAACATCCATTACCCTGCAGGGAGCCCCACACATATATAGAAGCATATAGAAGAGTGTCGTCTGCCCATGTTTGTCTGGAGCTCTGTATGGGTGAAATTATAAAATTGTTAAAGAATACAAGAAAAAATTATTAAAATTGTAAAAAATTGTTAGGCCAATGCATTCTTTTATATATGCGAGGCGACCTATGGTCGACTCGCATATATAAGAGAATGCATTGGCACAGGGTAAAAAAAATCCCGACTTACGACTGGATTTGATATGCCGGGTCACATATAGTAAAGAAATGGTATATGAATCCACTAGTTTGGAGATGAAGGGTGAAAACCCCAAATATGAAAAATTCGGAAATTGAAAATTTACAGCCAGGTCATTGTCGAGTTGAATAAAATAATGGTAATAATAAAATTGCTCAGGATAGAATCGTGAAAAGGGGAACTCTTAGAATACCATAATATAGAGAATACCTACAGGTTTTGTTTTAATACTGATATATCTCGCGAGTGTCGATCTGGAAAGAAATCTAAAATTTTCATGAGTCTTTCCAGAGAGAAAGAGATGCTCGTGTTCAAACAAACAGTATAAGTAATCTTGTTATTATTCGCGCCTTATATGGATTCTGACCTAATTAAACTATTAACGCTAATTAATTAAAGAGCACCTGTCAGTGTTTACGCTCAGATTATAGAGTCCGGTATTACCGGGCGTATTGAATCGCGTTCACGTAAACCGCCGCCAAGCTACAGTGAAATAACGAATGCTACAGTGAAATAATTGAATTCACTGTAGCTTCTAAGAGATACATACAACGATCAACGTTTCGGTAATGTTCCGTAATTTTCTATAATCTGTTATATATTTTGGAACTTCTGTCTGTCTGTATGTCTGCATGTATGTCTGCATGTATGTATGTATGCATGTATGTATGTATGTATGTATGTATGTGTGATATAGACTCTAAAACATCGTGCATATTATAGGCCTACTTTGATCCCGGGAACAATATGGGCGGGTGCAATTTCACGTGCGACCGTGTTCTTGACCTCGCTCATATAGGCATGTTTCTGGACCGATCGAACAATAGTTTTTTCTTTCTCCTAATACGTTGCAACGTTGTTCGCTCGGTATTGTTCAACGTTGTCACTTTGAATTAGTAGATCAATCTCTCATTGTCAATAGTTTTCTCAATATTGTTTTTCTTTCTCCTAATACTTTTTTTTGCTCAGTATTGTTCTGCCCAGACGAGTCGACCATAAAGAAATCCCTAAATAGCCCGGACGAAGTCGGGTAAATCAGATAGTAAAACATATTTCCTCACTTTTCACGCTTCGTCGATGCAGCAGAAACCCAAAATGCATCTTACGTTACTTCAGGACTAGTTACACAAGTTTAGGCGTTTCCACACATAGACTAACTCCCAACGCATCCTCATAGGTTCATAATCGACCTGTCATATTCACAAAGGTTCATATTGGTTTATTTTAATCTGAAATAAGCAGATATATAGTATACTTATATCCTTATTCCGTTTTATTGCGCGGGCCACGACTAAAACACATTTTTAAAAGAGCATACATCTGGTTAATCGTGTTTGGTTTATTCGTGTTATTTTCCGCCCATAATGAACTTATACTGTGCCAATGCATTTTGTTTTACCCTGTGCCAATGCATTCTCTTATATATGCGAGTCGACCATAGGTCGCCTCGCATATATAAGAGAATGCATTGGCTTAACAAATTTTTATCATGTTTTTAAATAAATGTTTCTTACAATTTTTAGGACATAAAATAAAAAAAAACACCCATTACCCTGCAGGGAGCCCCACACATATATAGAAGTACATAGAAGAGTGTCGTCTGCTCATGTTTGTCTGGGGTTCTGCATGGGTGGAAGAATACAATAACAAATTATTAAAATTGTAAAAAATTGTTAGGCCAATGCATTCTCTTATATATGCGAGGCGACCTATGGTTGACTCGCATATATAAGATAATGCATTGGCACAGGGTAAACAAAATCCCGACTTCCTACTGGATTTGATATGGCGGGTCACATATGAGTCGATAATGGCAATAAAGTGACTCTTATTTCAATTCGCTATAGATCAAAATCAGGCTATTCCACTGAATCACAGTATGAACCTAAAACTAATCCTATTATAAGTCCATTACGTGAGCATTTTCACGAAAACAGGTTGTATATCGAATATGGAAAGTTTTGATGCACATACACAGGAAACTAATAAATAGTTTAAGTAAGTAAGCAACATAAAGGAATATTTTCTATATATAGACCACATCGTGCATATTATATAACAATTATACAAATGACAAAAAGATGACTGGTAACATTTTTGAAGGGAATTTCTGTGACCAGCATTGTCAGCAAGTGTACAAATTGATTGCAAAATGAATAACTGCCATAAACGTACATGATTTTAACTAGTGAAAGGGTCCAATGACTATTTAATTAAGAACAAAAATACTTCAGAATGTCACTTGTGTGTTGGCAAATTGTGAGCAGTCATTTCGAAGAACTATGTATGGAGGACTGAGTGGCCAGTAACTCAAATTGAACTTGTGTGTATTACCTAACATGCACTGGTAAATGATAGTTATGTTGTGATACTTCAACGTTGGACATAAGATACACGAAAACGATGTCTAGTTGTAATGGGTGTTTCTGTTCTTGGTACTGTACATGACATGAAGTCTCAATAACTTTTGTCATATTTAGTAACATTCACAGATAATTTCAGCTAAGGGTGGATACACACATGCATGTAATCTCTGTAAATGTCGCGTATTTGTCGTTTCACATGGATCATACAGACCATGTAATATGTGCCCGCTGACAACCCAATCATTGCGGCTGTGTTTGACCACAGTGAGCCAAGCTCTGAACGTGCAGAGAGCTGTTGACTGAACGAAGTCGTCAGAGTCGTTATTTGATGGGAATCTGGATTCAGAATCCGAATCAGATTACATATTAGTCCCCGTACGACGTGGTTCGGCAAACGAACAGACCAGAATCAGTAAACGAACAGACCGTAATCGTAATCTCGTGGTAATCCAGATTCCGATTCCGATTCCGATTACGTACTCAAACGTTCATAATGTTAACAAACCGAGATTTCGCCACCTCGGAGTTTAAAAACACAATCAAACATAAGAATCCATTCCTTGTGTACAAATTATTGCAGAATATAAACGATCTTTATCATAGAATTTTAAATGCGGAGACAAATTTGTGTTATCGAGTGTAAACGGGAAGAATATTACTGAAATTAGACAAATAATAATGTTATTGATATCAACGCTGGGGGGAGCGCTTCGGTTGATGGCGAACTTGAAGCAAAGCATTGTCAATTTCATTGTCACTTTCATCATATCATGTTCATTTCATAAATCTATCCATAAAATACCGACCGAACGCATGTCGATTTCAAATGCGGCGGATACGTCACCATTGACCGAATTCACGTGAATCTGCTTTGTTCGTTATTATATGTTCCTTCTTATTCAAGAAATAATAGGATTATATGATATCGATGGATTATCAGATACACGTATATATGTACTATATAGTCTTATAGCTATTTCATATTTAAATGTTTTGTTTCGTTAAATGCAGTCGTTTTGCACAATAGTCACTGTATAGTGCAGGAACACAGGCAATTTTTGGCCAACGTGCTGTACAATAGTTGGAAAATAAAGCTTTGCCCATGAAGCTAATGTTGTGGTCTTGTGATCGCACGTGAACTGCATCTCCCAATCTTACAAACACAACAGTTGTAAAGCTTATTCTAGGATCTCATGACTATATAGTGGAACTGTCAGTTAATTTATTGATCAAGTAACCACACGTACAAGTTCAAGGGACGTGGCTAGAGGTTTCCCGTGGGAGTGCTCCGTCAAATTTCCGGCCAACTGCACCCCCCCCCCCTTGAACAAAACATCAAACTCACAGGTTCGCAGAATTCCATTTGCACCCCCTTGGAAATATCCAATCTGACACACCCTAAGATTGGAAAATTACCAACTTTTACTGGTTGAAAAATCAAACAATGAGAACAATTCCAACCTATATATGATGTCAAATTAATGTCCAACTAATGTTGTGTCAGGCATGAAATATCCAACTGCTGGAAATGTACCAAAGTTTAGTTTAAACATATTTATTTGTCCAATTTAGATAAAACATGATATATAACACATACATGTTTATACAGACAATTGGATTGGAGGACAAGTACTGACTCACTTAAGGGTACCCCCTCTCCCATATGTTATTACACTGAAAAATAAATAATTAGTACTTAATGGCAAAGCAACATGACTACCAAAACAAGTTGAACATATATACAGACAACCGGTCACCCCCTCCCCCGAGTTAGTCATAAGTTTGTATGTGTATTTGTTTAAAATCGGGGTTGTTTTGTTTCGTTTTCTGGCTTGTAGGTATCGTTATTTGGAAAAGTTAGTCAAAAGAATCCTGATATGCCTCACGTGTGAATGACCGTACAGCTAAGAAAATTGTACCAAAGTTCGGGAGGGGGTCGATGCACCCCAACCAACCCCTGTCGCCACATTCATGTACAACTGACAAGTTTCGTGTGTTCTCCACAACGTCTTCGGAATTTGATTCGGGAGATCTAGAGCTGTTAGAAATTCTTGCCCTCATCAATAAACACACTTTAACTCTGTTTAACTTGGAAAAAATATGCGATTAAGTCGGATTGGCAGCTAATTAGGTGCCATGTATATACACATAGAAGAAAAGCATGACTTTCACAACAAACATGAACATTATAAATATAAGATACAAATGATACTTGTGTCAAATACATGAGTCATGTTTGACGCTGGGAGAACATTAAACGTAGTATCGGAGACCACGTGGATTTCAAAATCTGATCTAGAATCTGGAATTAGCCCCGCCCCCGTAATCGGATTCGGATTCTGAATCCGGATTCTCACGAAATGATGACTCAGGCCGCTTAAATAATTGTTCGCTCGATAACCCAAATGTTGGACTTTCTGTTAAAATCATTGAAAGTCTTTTCTTGATTTTTATACCAGTGATGCCACCAGGATCTCCCCAACGCATGTGCTATGATCCCCAACATGGGGGGGGGGCTATATTATCCAGGAAGCCACCGGACTTACCATTGCATATTTCATCGACGGATGGGGTGGGGTGGGGGCATGCAGCACCCTGAGTCCTGCCCCCACCCACGAAGCCACTCCTGACTTATAAATATTGTAGTTGACAGTCATTTGCTACGAGTGATTAATCTAATATTCAGCAATTTATGCTATTCATATAATTATTAACATAGTATTACAGCTTTAAATGTGAGACTACAGAAGGTGGTGTTGCTGTGTGTCTTCATTCGGGGAAAAGGGTTGTCTAGCTCTACGAGTTCCAAACTACGTCACCTTTCCTCTCTTATTTAAGTTTTATTAGTTTAGTTTATTGACAATTACACCCACACGGGGCCGATGTTATATATGAATACGAAAAATTTACACCTATGGAATATTTAAGATAAACATATTGTACGTTCATGTCCAGATAATCCCGACATTCAACTAAATCCCTTAGTTATTCGAAGCTTTCGAGAACCAGCCCCCTCCCCCAATCATGGATTACGGTCCAAAATTTTATAATTCAAGCGTGTACAAGCTGAAATTGTGACAGGTTATATAGGAACTTGTTCAACCTTTGGTTTGAGACACATATACTGTTATGTAAATTCTGGGTGAAAATGGGGGGGGGGTGTGTCACTCTTTACTTTCAGCGCTGTACCTGCATTAATTTTTTGGCGCTGTAATGGATATTTGCATGGGAATCCCAATTGAATGTTATCACATGAGCTCGCTCTGAAACTATCCGTGGAATCTCAACGAACCGGTATTGTCTGTGTTAATTTTCCAATGCCTGTTATTCAAGGCATGAGAGCACCATACCAGATTGTTAATGGGACAATAAGCACTCGTGTATCATAATCGCCATAAAAGAGCTTCAAATTCTGCACATTTTATTTTTATTTTGGATGACCCTGAAATGACGAGAAACAAATCAAGTGTAAAATCGACGGACTCAAATCCACTTTTCAAACTGAATTAAAACTCGTGAAAAACAGCAGCAGATATCAGACAGGATTTATTCATTTCGGCATCCATGAAAGAATTTATGACTGGTCTGAAATTTCTTGATAGTACAGGGGGGGGGGGGTCGGAAAAAAATTCAGGCACGTGTGGCATTTTTTCCCTTTCGATCATTTTTTGTACCCACCCACCCCCACCGCCAATATGAATTTCTGTGCATACTATTTATCATGGATGTTAACATGGACATGTAAATAGGAATGAATCATTTTGAGGTCATTCGGCCAAAAAAACATGGCTGCCAGCGGCCATCTTGGATTTCAAAATTTGCAACAAAATACAACACGATAACTGCCTGCAGTCAGTTTATCAGTTAGAATTACATTATTTCTCTCATTCAAAGTGGTTTTGAAGCCCAACTCATTGCCAAAACACTAAAAAAAACAAGCAGGAATTTTTTTGTTTAGTTGCGCAAAAAATTGCTTGTTGGTGGCTTTGACCACCCACCCACCCGGCACGTATTTTTTTTTCACCCCCCCCCCCCCTGGATAGTAGTTAGTTTGATAATGGCTTATAACTACTCACTTGTCTCGCCTGTTGAAATTGCCCGATCGCGCGCAGGCGACTAATGCTATCAATAATTGGTGTGACCATGTAAAATACATGGATTTTAACCATGTAAAATACATGGATTTTACATACATAAATTACATGCATGTGTGTATCCACCCTAATCTCCGAAGACAAGTTTTACTGTCGCTCATATATTGCTGATGTAATTGTGTAACATGTGCTTGAAGACAAAGCTCATCTCTTACTCTTGCAACGATCTCAAAGCCCGGGAGTGAAAAGTATTAAAAATTTTCAATGTTACATTTTTAGTTCTGTTTATTCCATGAAAAATATATCTGTATAACTTGAAAGGTTAGCACAAAAACTGTATACCTCATTGTTTACTCAGGTGTCAATAGAGGCATCCACCCACAGTAAAATTTAAGGAATCATCCAATCAGACTGCCATATTATAATGTGTGAATGTCTCATAATTGAGTTTATCTCTTTAAATGTATGGAATGTCATTGCAATAGGGTAGAATGTGACAGAGGAACCAGTAAATATATCAAATAATTTGGTATGGCAATTAAAGTAGTCAAATGTTTTATCAGTATTACTCTCAATTAAATAGTCATTGGCTGCGGACACACGTACCACAGTAGCGATGGCATTGTGGGTGTGACAATTTATTATGGTGCTGTTTGGTGACAATTGGTCGTCATTTTTATGTGCCATGCTGCGCGCTGAGTTTCCGCACAATGAGTAGACTCGACCAATTAACCCATTGCGTTTCACCATGCAAGGTTGATCTCTACTCATTACGTTTTGCTACATTGTACATTATCTCTACGATATATATAACTGCACGATCGATCGTCCAGAATTGTTTGACAGTGGCAATCCCTCATTCACTCACATATCATGCATGCAGTACGTTTTGTTGATATGATCTCAATTCATGTTTATCCACTTATATTAATTTCATGCGTATTAAGACAGTTCCCAAATTGTGGTTTTTATTTTGCGACGTTTAGTTCTCCGCATAATTCCGCTAATATTATCATGTGGGCCAATGAAGCTATGTCGGAACTGTTGGAGGAAATGCGGCTGCGAGAAAGTATATGGAATAAACAAAGCGAACTATACAAGGACCAAAAACAGGAAAAAATGCTGATTATAACGAACTTTGGAGGACTCATTGTGCGAATATGCAGCGGGCGACATGGCTAGCTATATAGCATATTAATTATGACAACCAATTGTCACCAAACTCCTCCGTATATAATTGTCGCACCTACTATGACATCGCCACTGTGATACGTGTGTTCGCAGTCATTGAGTCATGGACGAATTCAGTCCATGTACTGTTTACGGAAGTTATCCATTTACAATCAATTTATATACTTGCTGTGAACGATGCTGCCATAAATGACTTTGAATTTTTTTGATCATAGTCATCTTTTTGACAGTTTTATTGTTACATAATATGCATCTTGTGGTCTCCAGGTAGCATATTCCTCCAGGCTGTGTAATTCCTTGCCAATTAAGTAGTTTTCTGTGTAGGTCCATCTAAACTTTCCACATCCTGAGATAGGCTATACGTGGAAACCAAAGACGGCGCCCCATTCGTGAATTGTCAAAAAACTCAATTCCAAACTATCAATTTGAAAGAAAAAATCATTATCCCTTATATATATAACCAATGTATGATATAGTAATATAACAACTCTTTACCCACACAATATGATAGATATGTTGAATTATGAAAAAGTGGTTTAAAAACATATCATCGCACAAACACGCACATAATCGACCTATAATATGAAATAAGTTCATAATGTGATTATTTGATTCTGAAATAAGCAGAAAATGGACTCGTACACATCATTTCGTTTTATGGCGCGGGCCACAGTTAAAGAGCGTACACCTGAAAAGTCGTGAGTTGTCTTATTAGTGTCATTGTCCGGACATAATATGAATTGAATCGCCTCACTCATTATGAGTCAATAGTGTGACTAAAATGCTCTCATTTTCAGCACATTGTGGACTCAAAATGAGGCGATTCTAAGCAGATTATCTACCGAAAACAAGTTATATTATAAGCAGATAGTGTGAGGGTTTTCGGGAGAACAGGCTGTTTAAAGAAAACTTATGGGAGTCAATTATAAATAGGCATGGAGTGGAGACGTATCTGTTCTTGGACTCATTGAACCAACGCCATTAACTCTCTTTGCTCCTTGGAGGAACTGAAATTGGAATGCCCGAAGACCGTTTGCATGCGATTATAATGCACGCTGCTTCATTCCTCTTTCAAGCCTGTCAGCTGATGAAGGGGAAAACATCGACATGGATCTGAGTTGTTGCCTGCTGCAACAAGACCAGCTTGTCAACACGTGAATCTAAATTATACATACTGATCAGGAATATATAGCTATTTGCATCCATATCCATACGCATGCGAGGTGTACTTATAATATGTTTTTCCCCTAAAAGTGTAAATACTATTTATTTTTGTGTTTATATGAATTTTGTATATGTCCTCTCCAGTGATAAATATATATGACTATCTGCGAGAAAATAAATAAAACATTTTTCATTACATATTTTAGTTTTTTTGGCAGCCATTTGCCAGTTCCATTTATCACAGTATCTGGAAAAATACTGATCGCATTATCTGTGTGAACTATCAAGGATTTTCTGTAAACTGTTTTCCCCTAATTATAATACCATTTTATCTGCATATTATCTGCTTTTACAAAATGAAGTTGAACCACCTCATACCATTTGATTCCTCAATACGTTTAACCACGTAAACATCACAATGACTGGAAAGGATGACGTACCTGTCTTATTAAAGTTTGCACTTGGTATTTCAATAAGCCTACCGGGTATTTTAACCCTTTACCCAACAGAACGGCCCTGTGCCAATGCATTCTCTTATATATGCGAGTCGACCATAGGTCGCCTCGCATATATAAGAGAATGCATTGGCTTAACACATATTAAAGAAAAAATGGTAAAAAGTGTTAAAAAAAAGTTTTTTTTAGGCCAATGCATTCTCTTATATATGCGAGGCGACCTATGGTCGACTCGCATATATAAGAGAATGCATTGGCACATGGCATAACTGTAACTATCACAATGTGCTCAATGAGCCGGTTCCAATGATACCCATATTTCCATGGTTTTATTGAGACAGACCGAAGATAATTTAGGCTGTTAGGGCGTTTCTGGGCGTTCTGTTGGGTAAAGGGTTAACGGATGCTTGTGGTTCGAATACATAATGCGTGTAATATTGAGAAGCTCTGAACTAATATTACTGTAGCAATTTATAGAATAATCCTTCTTTCACTGTACAATATAAAAGGATCTTACCCGTTTTATCGACGAGGGACTACAGCACAAACACAGACACGATATGATGGATAGTTGCATTTATCAGAACCCAACATGAAAGATTGATGTTTGTTCACTCCTAAATCTTACAAGACGGTCATTTATACTTGCTGTGAAAAAAGTTACAATATAATTTTGGATAAAATTTGACTTACAGTGGGCGTTCAACAGTGGTCGGACACCCCTACCCCCTACCCACGGTAACATTGGTCGGACACCCATACCCACGGTAACAGTGGTAGGACACCCCTACCCACGGTAACAGTGGTCGGACACCCCTACCCACGGTAACAGTGGTCGGACACCCCTACCCACGATAACTGGTCTGACACCCCTACCCACGGTAACAGTGGTCGGACACCCTACCCACGGTAACAGTGGTCGGACACCCCTACCCACGGTAACAGTGGTCAAACACCCCTACCCACGGTAACAGTGGTCGGCCACCCCTACCCACGATAACAGTGGTCGGACACCCCTACCCACGGTAACAGTGGTCGGACACGCCTACCCACGGTAACAGTGGTCGGACACCCCTACCCACGGTAACAGTGGTCGGACACCCATACCCACGGTAACAGTGATCGGACACCCCTACCCAAGTATAGAACAAGTTGAAACCAACCTTTTCTGGAAGGTAGTTCTATACCATTTACGAAAATGATTCTTTGACCTTGTCGGAGTTGCTGCTAGCTATGTATGGTAAGACTATTTGTGAAGGCACCCTACCGAATAATTAGCCTATTTTCAGTGGTTGACCAGCAATACACGATTGGTTAAAAAATATTCAAATCCCAATCAACAGAACGACCTCTTTGTTATTTTGGGGCATGTTGATGCTAGATCCGACTGTTCTTATATGTGACCCGCCATATCAAATCCAGTCGTAAGTCGGGATTTTTTTTACCCTGTGCCAATGCATTCTCTTATATATGCGAGTCGACCATAGGTCGCCTCGCATATATAAGAGAATGCATTGGCTTAACAATTTTTTACAATTTTAATAATTTTTTCTTGTATTCTTTAATAATTTTATAAAATTACCCATACAGAGCCCCAGACAAACATGAGCAGACGACATTCTTCTATATGCTTCTATATATGTGTGGGGCTCCCTGCAGGGTAATGGATGTTTTTTTTATTTTATGTCATAAAAATGTAAGAAACATTTATTTTAAAAAAATGATAAAAAATTGTTAGGCCAATGCATTCTCTTATATATGCGAGGCGACCTATGGTCGACTCGCATATATAAGAGAATACATTGGCACATGCAGGGTAAAAAAAAATCCCGACTTACGAGTGGATTTGATATGGCGGGTCACATATGTTTGAGATTTCGCGATGTCATGGTAGAGAATGTATAACGTTCTGCGTCAGAACATTTTGACGATTCTGACAAACTGTCGCCCGTCAACTCTGCACAATATTAGTACGCTGTGCGTAACACAACATATCAAATAAGATTGGAAAGAGTGGAGCTTTTGCTGCTATATGAAGGTGATAACCTTATTATCCCGTCCTTATGAATCTTGACATACTAGGCGAATTGACCCTCCACCAATATAATAAAATTCGAAAAAAAAAAAGCCATCGCCGGCGATTTGATCCAGGAATGAAAGAATAATGCGAAAGCATTACAGTCGTTAATTTTTGTTATAGCAGACTATTCCATTTTATTTGAGTTATCGTTGCTGTATCAAACATGGTAAATTACCCTGTTTCACAATGTACCCATTTGGGTCGGCAGATACTCATGTGATGAATATCTGGTGGATTCAAAGTTATAGGTAATAACTTTAATCAATGCTTCATAACATTTTTGTAGCATCCTCACATTATTTCAACATTCGTGACAACATGTCCATGCTGATTTACACAGGTGCTCTAAACAGGGGAATAGGTGGACATTCTATGAAACTTCAGAAAACATCAAGTGATTAAAGATGTTCGTAAATTATTTTTCTCACTATAAGAGTTGTATCTGCCTGGAATACGTTGCCTGAACATGTCGCCGAGGCCAAATCTCTGAAAGAATTCAAGGAACTTTTCGATAACGTGCATTGGGACGTAAGATATCAATTCCATCGCTGAAAAGAAACCATATATACAAACTAACATTAAGATTAATACTGTAAAATAACTATTTTAATATTGTTTACAAGGGGTAGAAGTCATTGCGACTTATTCCCTAATATTTTATGATGATGATGATGTGCTATTTATCCCCATGATGTTTGTCTGACAAATTCTCTTTCCAAGTGACACCTATGGAAATTATAGCTACTATATTATATATGCCATAATGTATATAATAGAGATGCAAAAAAAAGGCCTTCACAAAATAAAAAACGCCTCGTCTTTTACACTAAAATTCTGCACGGACTGTGGTATGGTGTACAGATCAGCTTCGGCTTGTTGCAACTTGTATCTATTGGGTGTTTAATTGACAAAAGAACATTTCGTTTACAATAGATACGCGCGAGCGAGGAGAAAAATCAGATCCGGAAAATTGATGGATAATTTTCAATTGAATATTTTAATTGAACAGTCGCGTGTACCACAACAAAACGGGTGATGTTCATTGGCGCCTCTAAAGAATAGGAGGCCGGCTCCACAGACTTGAGCCGAGCAAGCCGTATGGGAATACCAACATATGTGGCCATCGGTTCCGCCCAACCTTTGGTTATACAAGCAGCGGGCTATTTAAATGACAGATACATATTTATTTGGTCATTTTATTTTTTCCGCAATATTTTAAAATGTTGCAAGAATTCGAACAGAGCGATTTGATAAGTAGTAAGAATAAGATGGGCAAATTTTCGCCCCGATCACCCACAGAGTTGTCGCCCTATGCAGAAGGGGCTGGCGTTGTTGCAGCTTCGGATATAGACATGAAGATATGCGCAGGACCCCTAGCTGCTGGTTTTCTGTTGGGTCACAACACAACGGACACAACCAACGCATCACATAAAATACCGGTAAGTTTATTTTACTGTTCAAGTTATCAAATCTTGGCCTGAAGAAATTTCACGAAACCATTTTTCTTGTTGAACGCAGGCTAAGAATATGCAAATTCTTCCTATATAACTTCAAGAAATAGTCAAAAGGTCGACAATTTGATTTAATTTAAACATATTTATGTTGCGTTCCATTATATACAACATAAAGACAATATATCTGATCATAACATTTGACAATTTGATTAACCGGACATGTCACATTTAAACCAGATGTGTATTTTGGAGGAATACTATATACAGGAGCCAAATAAGTCAGCTGTTTTAGGTTTTTCACACAGATTTGAGGCGATCGTCCTTTTTACATATAATTAATAACGCTCTTTAATATTAACAACTATTTGGAAACGAAATAATAAACGTTCTTTTTCATAAGTGTTCTTTCTGGAACCAAACAAGCAGCCCAAACCTCGCAGAATTGAGTCTTTTGAAAGTCGATTGTCTGACTGCCAAAAACAAACGTATAAATAGTAATGTATAATTTTTACTCAATTGTTCACTCTCACTGGATTTTTGTGATAAAGTTACCCAGGTTGTGAACTGGAGAACTTTTATTAAGTTGCCCAGGTTGGCGAGAATTGTGATAATGTTACACACGTTAAACAATGAACACGATTTATTAAGTGACTGAGGAAAATACTGTTCAGTTCTGGCAAGTGATAGCTCCCATTTAACAGAAATTAAGAAATATTACTTTACTGGATGTGGTCTATTTGATGAATATTTGGTTCTTATAAGTGAAATTTTATTAACCTGGGTAACTCACAATTCTCCCCAACCTGGGTAACTTTATCACAGCCGAGTTGCTTTGTGTTATTTTATAGAAACATGCATGTATCTCACACTCACAGTAGCTTTATAAAACTATGTTTTCATTACCGTTTTATTTAGGTGTATATATTTATAAATACACATACATAGACACTCATAAAACTATGTAATGTTCATCATAAAAATGATAAATAAAAAGATAGAAATCAATTAAACAAATAATTTTGGAACATGAACATATTTGGGCATACCTCCAGAAAAATCTCCCGGATTGCTATTTTCAAAACTGTACAGGTCTCTTGCCGACCTACTATTTGAAGTTGATATAAATCGCGGGTAACGTTTGCTATTTATATTATCTGGCCAATATATTATTGCGAAAGGTCTCAAGATCAGATGGATGCCATGCCGGATCCTTGCGATATAGACCCGGAGAACTGATTCAACTAAACGCGGATTCCAAGTTGTGAATGTGTATAGCATTAAAAGCAGATGTGAATATTGTCCGTACCCGGTTCCCGGTATCCGGATCCGGATTAAAGACGCACCACCCGAGGAGACTTGAATGGCTGAATGATGCTTTGATATAAACCATTTTTACAGGGAACATGAACGGTCAAGATGATGTATTTTTTATAATGGCTTTGTGCAAAATCAGTTCATTTTGTCCCCCGAAATTGTGTTTCGGGGGACTATAATGACCTCTGTCCGTACGCCCGTTCGTCCGTCCGTCCGTCCGTCCACCCGAAACGTTTGTCGTATGCGGATGGTAACTTGAAACATATATAACATTATTTATGAAACTTGGTGTGTGGTATTCATATGTGAAAGTTCCCGTCCTTTTCCACTTATAATTTCATGGTACTTTGTTTCTCCGGATGAGAATTAGAGTTATAATTAACCCATAGCTTTCAAAGTTATGGAACAACATATAACTTATGTGGATTAATCACATGAAAACATAGTTCAAGTTCGAATTAGGGTATACGGTTCGACCATTTTGGATGGAGTTCTTCCCCTTTTCGACATAGTTTGCTGATTATTTTTGATAATCTTTTGTTGTCCGAACGATTTGACAATATATGATTTTAAAATAAAATTGATAAAAGAGCAAGCACAATATTTATTATATACGCGCAAAGTAAATACACGTATTTTAGATTCCCATCGGATCTCATTTCACAAATCGTCACATTTTTTACGCTCTAAAATAAGGAGAATGAGCCTATTATGATTATATCAGTGGTAGGCTTTGGTGGAAAGATGTCGATTTTGGAAAAAAGTTGCCAAGTTCCGAATTTAGGTTTTAATGTGCCGGAAAAGTGAACATATAACTTATATATATATCCTTCATTCCAAACATTGACCAATAATAAACACCGTTCTTAATTACATAAGTATATTGTCTCAATTTTATTTTATTTCGGATATATGCTTTCGTTCAGTTTAGGCGATGTAACTACCGAGTAACGGTTGCAGCTAATTGTAATTGTTTCTATGTGATTGGCACTGGCAAACCCTGTCTTAGAACAGTTTAACTAATTTGAAATCGGATGGTTAATATGTCACGATTATGAAAAAGATGGGATGTACAAAACCGTGCAGAACCAAACCTATGGCAATTCTCTCTGCACGGTGTTGCTTGGATATTGAAATTTCATAATGTATCGAGAGAAAAAAGGTATTTGTATTGAAAAACACACGATACATTCGACAAGCTCGGAAATATGCCAGGTTCCTTGGAAACAATACCCAAAGAGACATGCTCGTAGCAGACAATGTCCCGACATGGAACAATTAATTCGTCATAATACGGTCCGATACGGTGTTTATTTATATTCCATGCGGAGTGGGAATAATAGAAAAACAAGAAACAATTCCAATTATCCATGCCTGCTAACACGTTTTTATCATATTGTGTTATAATTTCGAGATTATTGTTCTGCCTTAGATGTAAAACGATAAAGTCGCGTGCTGTCCTTTTGCGATGCGACCTTTGGCGCGTGTTCATACGCGCGAACGAACTGATGCGCTAATTGTCCCATGATGCACGCGAAATTAGCGGAATAATTGAGCGGATGACACGTCGGGAGTTCTTAAAGTTAGAACCGGGTCGGAACCTGCCCAGAGGCTTGTCGTGAACCAGGTGATTTTTGTTTAAGTGCTGGTTCGTTTGTTTGTCCGTTTCCAAAAATAAAAATAAACCTGCACGATATTGAAGTTATGATAAATTAAATTAAACAATTTAATAAGCAGGCCATATTTACAATACACCAGGCCTATATTTCATCTGGAGCACGATATCACACGGAACATGGAAACTTCTAAGGTAAATTGTGATAATTTTAGGTTTTTAAAAGTTGTATCAAGTGCATTTATGCACTTGTGGTGGTTGTAAGTGAAAATCGTAATGTTTATAAAACCATTTTCACAAATAATGGAAATTGTATGAACTTTTTTTTTATCGTCATTTTTTTTATCCTGGGCAATATTCATGATATTTTCAACAATACTTGAATGTCTGAAAAGTTCAAATTCAGACTGGAAAATATATATATGATTTTCTTTCTCGACATTTATTGTTAAAATTTGCGCTTCACATGTAACCCAAGATTATGAAGAATTCTTGGTATTTTCTAATGTTGTTTAAATTTTAAACTAGAGTCTCGAAACGGTTAATGTCGCAGCGATTATTATACCATATTAGGCTGCTGTAGTGCATTAAGCATCACATTCTATAACCCCACTTAATTATACGACAGAAAACTATTTTATCAGATGCTGGCATCTTAGTAAACATTTAACATCTTTATTGCCAATCAGATGACTAAATTAAAATCAGAGAGGCTCTTACTGTTATATATGGCATGTAACAAAAAACTCATAAAATATATTATCAACGGCGCCCATCATGTCGTATTCCGTTACGACGCATAGAGTTTTAATAATCAATATCGCGTTTTTAAAATCAATGCAAACAACAGAATGACGGGCATAGAATCATAATACCATCAATTAAATGGGTTATTTGCTCACGACCAAGAGTCAGGTACTGCGAAACGATTTACTGACGACATTTTACGTTGTTCTGTCACCAATAATCGGTGGTAACTGGCCCGGACCGAAGCCTCAAGATGACAATGATTGGACAATGCATGTTAACCGCACGTGGCATCGGGGTTACACTGGTTTAAGTGTCCCTCTTGTGGGTAATCCTACCATTGTTGGCTGTAGCGTTTTGTTGCGATTTCCTCTTGCCCTTGTTTGGTCCTTGTGGCATGTTAGTGCAGTCTCATTTCAAGGAGAGAAGTGTATGCGTTGACAACGAGCAACACAAGCCAGTGAACGTTGTGAACATGGAAACTTAAAGGAACGCAATGTCTTCTATATAAGTGCATGTGTGCAAGCGAAATAACATACAAGTCTGTAAAACAACTATCGTCAACAAGTACGTGAAAAAAAATAGATTGACTTTGTTCTTATTTTCATTATTTAATAATTCTCCAATAATGAGATTTCGCATGTCAATACCATTATTATGTACGCATTACACTGTTGCAGTGGAATTACCGTTACAAGTGCAATTAGTCCAATAAGAATTACCGTTACAAGTGCAATTTGTCCAATAAGAATTACCGTTACAAGTGCAATTAGTCCAAAAAGATACCAAATTTTAAACATATCTTGATGGTAAACATTGGAAAAGGTCAAAGAATTGAAAAATATTTTGAAAATCACACGTGATATTTCGTTATTGGAGAACTATCGATAAGGAGCACCAGACACGTTACTCAAACAACTAGATGATGTAGAATATGAAGCCGCACGCATTATAAGTGGCTGTACGAGATCTGTATCCCGCAAAAGAATACTAACCGAAATGGGTTGGGAAACACTTTCAGAAAGAAGACAAACAAAAAGACTTTCACTTTTTCATAACATTGTCAATCACAAACTGCCCAAATATTTAGTTGACTTACTTCCCCCAAAATTCTCAGATATAAGCGACCATGATACTAGATTTGCATCAAACTTTATACATTTTAAACCTAATACAAAAAGAATGGAGTAAACATTGATGCCCAATGTGTAGAAAAATTGGAATGCAACCAAAATTAAGACTCGAGATCTTAACCTACAATGTTATCTAAGTAATGGTTAGAGCACAATAATTGTTCTTTACCAGAACCAATCGAGTCGAAGACGATATTTATTCCGGTAAAGAACAATTCGCGTGCTCTGACCGACTTAGAGCACAATTGATCCCACATAATGCAATAAACTGGAAATGTGCCGTGCGCTGGCCGCGATTGGACACAATAGTCGGTTAGCCACGCCCAAAAACGTGATTAACATGAACTGATCGCCGTTGAATGTTAATAGACATATCCGAAACAACACGGACTGGTCCCACTTCGAAGCGCCCGTGCGATTTGTCTGTTATGAGTTGCGGGTGCCTAACAATGGGATAATCATTGAACTATTCCTTCGCCAGCCTTGGGAATTGGTGTACTTTATCAAAAATCAGGGAACGATTGCAACAATGGGATTGTGGTCTAATGAATATAATAACAAAGTTTATCTATTTCTCCATGATTTTCTTTGTGGTGCTGTTTTAAGGACCTTTATATTTTATGCACATTTACCCACTCCGAGTGTCTTGGGTCCCTTTAAGATGGCGCATATATATAGGCTTGTCTCAGCATTGGTAACCATGGCAAATTTTTCAAAAACTTAATGTTCCACAAACAAAAATGCATCTTCAAACTATATATTAGATTAATTGAAATGAGTGTTTCTCTACATGGTGCAATCATTGACTTATTTGTCGGACAAAATACCGTTTGTGGAATTTGGGACACTTCCAAAACGATACTTCCTTGTTTTCAAGACATAAACATTTGTTCCTACCAAAATGAATCTGCTTGAACCAACAAACCAACGAGCGTATTGGATAACGATATTCAGTTTTCCTGATTGGCAAAAAGGATACAACTCAAGTTAAATTTAATTTAGTTGTTAGAAGTATCTTCGGATCAAAACAAGTCACCTATTTCTGACGTATACGTATATTATGTCGTTGGTCCTTCCGTTCGTCCTTTCGTTTTTTTTCGTTTCCGGATGATAACTTGAGTAAGACTGAACTGAATGGAATGAAATTTGGTATGTGAGTTTACTATACAGTCCAAAATACAGGTCAAGTTCGAATTTGGGTTCCTCCCGCCAATGTTCAATTCCAACGCCACGCCCTAGCGATGCTCTTGTTTCCAATGAAGTCACTCGAGCATTATTTCACAGAGTTGCTATCTATTCATCACCAAATATTTACAATGTATATTTATTTATAAAGTAAATGATTTATAAAATAAATAGTCATGTCCAAACAAGCCTTATTATTTCATGGACATTTTGAGGACCCCTGATCGTTAAATACAGCAGTGTGTTTCAGTACTGCAAATGCATATGCTTCGAGATGGGGATCTCGTAAGCATGCTTTTCTTCGAATAGGCCTGTAGTTTGTTTTTTATAGCACCCATGCATAGTGTGCTTTGCCGCCGTTCTGCATCTGAGTGAATATACTTGGGACGTGGGACGTAATCCTACCAAAAGCTCCTTCATCTAAGACCTTAAAGCAGGCAATCGAAAGAATCCCTTCCACCAAGGTCTGCTTGGAATTACAACGCCAGCTGAACTACCGTGCTTGTTAGCTGGAAGGTCGTTTATGAAGTTACACCTTCCCGGTGTCGAGAACCAAATATGGAAGTGACAAATTTTGAACTGAATTTAATTTAATTTTTCATTATAGGTTCGACAGATAGACGGTACAATCAGCCCGGTGGACAGCGATGTCCATTCACAGTGGATCATGCACATCCAACCGGCACGCGACCGGTATGAGCAGAACGTAGAGGCATACAGGGACGCAGACGGCAACATATTCATCGTCACAGTCCGAACTGTCAAAACGAACGAGCCACTGCTGGTCTGGTACAGCGATGATTACGCCCGAGAGATGGGGGTTCCCATTCTAACACCAGAGAACATCAAAGGTACGTCAAACAAATTCGGTATCCGGTGGATATTTCTCTCTTTGCTATAGTAACTTTATTAATTTCAATAATATAATTTCACATCGAGTGGTTTTCAACAAAGCGCCGGTCAGTGGTGTTAAATTAAAAAGTGAATTGATTTGTTATATGCCCATAATTTTATCACAAATGTGGCTAGCTATTTTTAGGTATCCGGAGCTTGAAACGTACATCAATCAAACTGCGATGCGATATGTTGGCAACAGCTTCATTGCGATATTTATTCTTTATATTGTCGATACTAATTTTTATTTTCAAAATAATGTTCAGTATTGGAAATTGTTCATATCATGTGAATTTGTTTACGCACAATTAATCGATGAACACCCATACTGAGCAAGTGCTCCTCACATCTGATACATATATATACAACCTTCACAAAATATACCCCAAAGAAAGCTATGCGATCTGGTAAAAATGTGGCTGCAGTAACCCATTGCGAAACTGAAACCCATAACGACATATGCATAAGTAATATATAGTGATACAAATATTCTAAAACTCTTCGCTTACTTCTGCATGGTGTGTTTTATAGTTAACATGACAAGCCACGTATCCACAACAAGAGTTTGAGATAAGAAACGCTGGAAAGTCCAGCAGGGCTCCACCAATCCCCACGAAGAACCACATACTGAATTTCTGAAACATTCAGACCACCAGACTGGATGTCATATTCAGTTTGGGGTAAGAATTCATACAGGTAGTGAGAGCGTCACCTGTCTATCATGAATACACAGTGCATGTACGTTTTAACCCTTTACCCAACAGAAGGGCCCTGTGCCAATGCATTCTCTTATATATGCGAGTCGACCATAGGTCGCCTCGCATATATAAGAGAATGCATTGGCTTAACACATTAAAAATGATAAAATTGTTAAAGAATGTAAGAAAAAATGGTAAAAAGTGTCAAAAAAAGATTTTTTTTAGGCCAATGCATTCTCTTATATATGCGAGGCGACCTATGGTCGACTCGCATATATAAGAGAATGCATTGGCACAGGGCTAACTGTAACTATCACAATGTGGCCAAGGTGCCGGTTCCAATGATATCCATATTTGTATGGTTCTATTGAGACAGACCGAAGATATTTTAGGCTGTTGAAGCTTTATTTGGCCGGTTTTGGCCGGTTTGTTGGGTAAAGGGTTAAAGATTATTATTTTCAAACCTTTATTTGCAGGAAATCAGATGTACGTCTGTAATAAATGCAATGCGAGCTATCGGTACCCGAACAGTCTAAAGGCCCACATGCGCTTCAGATGTCAAGAAAGCAGAGCTGAAATATTACGGAGTCTGAATGAGCGACCTCTCAACTTAGGAGCGCCCGTGTTTCGACCTGTCTACGAGGGATCCAGCCTTTTCGAAACGAACTCTGAGAAAAATGTCACACAGGATCGCATTTCACCGAGTTTTCGGAATAGGAGCTCGAATTCATCCGTTAGTCCGAAGGGACCAACATCAATCAGAACATCGCCGATGTCCGCCTTCAAGCCACACCGGAGAGTAGTTCCAATTCCGAGAAGAGATGCTCCTCGAAACGGGGCACCAAACGGGGAAATAGATATTAACAAAATACCAACCGCCTTGAACCTCTCACTTAGAGGTGATAAACTGATTCCAGATGGTGTACCGAGGACTATGTCTCAACCGATACAGATTTTCAACCACATTCACGCTCCGCCATTTCCGTTGACATTCGACCAAATGTCGTTAGGAATTTGTTGTCCATATCGAGGTCCAACAACAAATCAGCAGACGAGAATGTTGTGTCACAATATGATGGCTGCTGCGCAGTTTCCGGTCCAACCAGAAGCTCTGTATCTCCCATACAACTATCCCCTAAGTGTCCCACATCCGGGTTTGATGACCAAAGAGTCGAGAATATCACCAGATTCTACAAAATCCGAGCAACTAACCGAACAGGAAGATAACCTGAGAAAGTTTCGAATCCAATCGGGATTAACCTTCCCAATACCGATGCCTTCGGATACTGCTGGCGAACCTCTTGACCTTCTCCCAAGGTCGTTATTCATCAGTAAATCAAAGAAAGGACATTTGTGTATATACTGTGGAAAATTGTACTCTAGAAAATACGGACTTAAAATTCATCTTCGAACTCACACAGGTTACAAGCCGCTTAAGTGTAAGGTGTGTCTCCGCCCCTTCGGTGACCCTAGTAACCTAAACAAACACATCCGGCTCCACTCTGAGGGGGAAACTCCGTATCGGTGTGAATACTGTGGGAAGGTTCTGGTTAGGCGGAGAGATCTTGAGAGGCATATTAAGTCGAGGCATCCAGACGCTGGGGCTAATGTGGTGGATATTAGCATTGAAGATATATCTCCTGACATGTTGGACCAGTCGACAGAAGAACTTGATGATGATGAACTTGGTAGTGAAGATCAACGAATCTGCGTCGTTTGACTTTTAAGGCGTCATCCAGTGAACTGTTTATGGAATTGTGGTAACCTTGTTGGTTAAAGATTGATCTCTTTATATAATAATTTGAAAAAGTATCGTGGGTATATAAAATAATAGATATGAATTGAAGACCCATGTCCGGAAACGCTTCCATAAATTAATATTGATTTGATTTCGAATATTTTATTATAAAATAAGATTATAAGTGGAAAACTTTATTGTTCTATTTTTTAGAACAAACCATTCAGGCGATGCCATATAGCGATAGAGATCATTATGGTGTTCCCATAGCTATGATCCGAACGTCAAATTCCCCAAATTGATTGTTTGTATTGTTTTATAAAAAAAACATAGTTATAAGCGATAATGATTCGAATGACAAAATTAATAAATAAAATTTCTGGTCTCTGTTAACATATCCATTACTGTTCGTTAGCAAAACAACCACACGTTTTTAGACCAGAAAGTATTCGAAATATAATTAATTTTAATCGATAGAAGCATTTCCAGACAGGGGTCTTCGATTCATATCTAATATTTTATACCCAGGTAACTAACACATGTTTACATAGATATATGCCATCTTTAACGTATTATTGTAAACAATTATGAATGATGAGTAATATCTTCAACCTGAAGACAAAGCATGAACGAGTACAGTCTACGAACGTTCTTGGAAAATAGCATGGTTATACAGTAATGCTCTAAGTAATTGACTTCTTAACCACAGCAGAATTATGGGTAACTTTTCAGGATTCCCCTAGAGCTTTACGATGAATGGCAACAAGCCATATTTCCGACTAAATCCTGAAAAGTTACCCATAATTCTGCTGTGGTTAAGAAGTCGATTACTTAGAGCATTCTGTACTTCACTTTCGAGATAGTGCCTTTTTGAGAGAAAATCTTATTTGGACTAGCTTATTCCTTTCTCTACTAAAGCATAATTGATGAGTAGTTATCCCATAGGAAATGTTCATATAATAAGTTAAATTATAAAACGAGGTCGTTTGTTGAACTTATTATCTAAACATTTCCCCAAATACATAGGGCTCCTTCTGCAATTTTATTTATAGACCATTCCGATGTATTCTCTTATAACTGAGTGGGAGAATCCATTTAGTATAGAAAGTGTTAAAAATATGGTCCGGTGGGGATGAGCACCTGGCATTTATTTTATTTTATTGTTATGTTTGACGTGGTTTTATAAAGTGGAGGCGTTACTGTTCGTCATGTTTTAAACTAGATGGGGCTGCCCCAAATGAGTTTAATGGCAGCTACCGTAATGCCCAAAGTAATTGACCACTTAACCACAGCAGAATTATGGGTAATTTTTCAGGATTTAGTCGGAAATATGGCTTGTTGCCATTCATTGGAAAGCTCTCGCCGAGAGCTTTCCGATGAATGGCAACAAGCCATATTTCCGACTAAATCCTGAAAAATTACCCATAATTCTGCTGTGGTTAAGTGGTCAATTACTTTGGGCATTACTGTTTGCATGTGCTCTCGGACTACAAATTGGGAAGCTTTAATCCTTTCTTTACTGAAGCATCATTGATGAGTAATAATCACATAGGAAATGTTCAGATAATAAGTTCAACAACCGAGGTAGTTTGTTTTATTATTGTTTGACTTATTATCAACACATTCCCCCCAATAAATAGGGCTCCCTCTGTACTTTTATATATATGTCGCCTGCTTTTATTTATTTAACATCCCTCCAAATCAATAATAGACCATTTCAATGTACACCGTTTTAACTGTGTGGGAGAATCCATTTAGTATTGAAAGGGTTAAAGTCAATTTAGATATAAGATATGGCTTTTTCAAATGAATACCACACGAAAAAGAAATAGGCTACATGCGGTACGTATACCAGTCGAATGATTGCGAATGAATTGAAATAAGTTTGAGTTTGTCTATATATGATAAGCTCACCAAGTCATGTGTATGATATGTTGAAATTTCAAAAGCCTCTCGCTCTTGAAATTTACATCTTTTGTTATTTTTCGACAATCAAATTTCCAACTCTAAATATTTCGAGTTTATATTAGGTTTTCGTGTACTTTTGGAGCCTGATGTCGCTACATATACGTACCTGGCATTTATCACCCATTTATCGCCCAGAACATGTTCCATTGCGAATGAATCTTCAAGGAGTGGATCTCCATGGGTATGGGAATTTGTTTCATATACACGATTTACTTGGGTAAATGTTAGTATCATTATCTGGGGTTGGTGGTACGATGTCTTATACATGCAATATACTGTTGTTATTTAATTTATTGACTATGTTATAATTTATTGGAGTAATAAAAATGCATACCTTTAACCGTTGGTTATCATAGCCCATGGTATGGGATCGAGATACAAACACATAAAACAGTAAGTACCCCCTTATATTTTAGAGGATATATCTTCAGATGTGGTAGTCAGAATGCGACGATAATTTTGGAAGATAATTAAATGCGCCCAACATATTAGTATTATAAGACTAATGCTATGATTGATGATTATATGCTTGCATGAACACGAATTTAATGGGAGAGTCAACTTTCCAAAAATCTTAAACTCACTGGGTTCACTGAGGTGGAACATGTTCACGTATATGCTGGATATTTGGTCAATGTTCAAATTTAAGAATTCTGGGTTAACTACAGGTGGACCTCCACTTGATACCCATTGTACCTAAGTGGTTAATGGCACTAAACCGACGATATGACACTCCGTATCTACAGCAAGATGAATTTGCACCTCATGGCGGTATTGAATTCAGTTTCTACCCATTACCATGCGGACACATGTAGTCTTGTCGTGACATGGGGTTACATCCAGAACTACCATCATAACGGTTTTGTGACTTTTGAATTGAGCACTACCTCCACATAGACGGTGCTCAATCAAGCATGCAATCACTCAGCGGGTCAAAATTTCTGGGGCACAAGTTTTTACAACTTATGAAGCCCCTCTCCCAACACAATATAGCAACACACATGAAATCAAGATGACGATACAAACGTACTTACATGGTGATAAGTTTTGATGTACGTAATATGTAATATGTATTGCCTTCCAGAGATTATCGGGCTAGATCTAGGTTGGCTACTGGCCGTGGAAATTTGTGTTTAAGGACGATTTGAAGTATTTGGTACGATTGGCGCGAGTGTTAATATAATTAGCTATTGTTAGTATTTGTATTATGGTGGTAGAAACAATGAAACACTTGTATTCGATTTTTGGTTACTGTTGTGCTCAGGAAGGCAATACAGATAACTAATCAGAACGAAATGTTCGAATGTGAGGTTTGTCCATATGGGTATTCTCCTACACCTGACCCATGTATACCTATTCACCTGACCCATGTATACCTATTCACGCCCTGTATACCTATTCACCACATGTATGGCCATACAGTCACTCATTGTATACCTATTCACATCATCATTGGCCATAGTCACTCCCTGTATACATATTCGCCACACCCATGGCCAAATAGCCACTCAAGATATACATATAATCCCCATCATGACCATAGAGTCACCCCATGTATACATATGTAAGGCCACTCACACCTTCCAGACTTGCATATACACTCCACAGTAGAATGCTTTATTTACTCAATCATGAATTCACGTGAAATTAGAGGTGAATGTGAACATATATACACTATTTACAACATAATCACGCAGTCATCATCATCGTCGCATCATCATCATCACCATCATCATCATTATCATCACCAATATCATGCAATCATCATAATCGTCAACTACTCGTCATTTCATCATCGTCATTCATTACCATCGTCCTTATCATCATCGTCGTCATTATCAGCATAACCTTTGTTATCATCATCATCGTCATCATCAACACCATCATCTTCGTCATCGTCATTATTATCGTAATCGTCCTCATAATCCTCAATATCATCACCGCGGTCGTTATTTGTCGATCCTTTTCAGTCCTATTTTAATTAAAATACCTAGACATTTCTGAAGTTCGGGGTTGCTGGTAGCTAATAGTTTATAGAATTTCCATCTAGATGGTTCTTCACAATAATATCTTGTTAAATATTTCTGACTCGCCCCATCCAATGATTTACAAATGGATACAAGGTGATATTCATCATTCGAATCGGCCTGTCAACATATAGTGCATTCATTGCTGCGTTTGCCTGCATTACCCCATCTACTAGTTTCAACACCTAGTCTGTGATTGGCAGTTCTCAATCGCATAATATTATGAGATAGATCACGAGGTAAATTAAAAAAGTAAGTCTCATAGCCAAACTTCATTTTGAAATTTCGATAAAAATGACCCCGTGATGAGTTATCGATGTCGTACCACCATTTCTGAATAAATTGATCTCTGAAAGTGTTCTCAATATTCTTAATGTCATGACTAGAAATGTTCTGTTCATTCCAAATGTGATTATGTCCGGAAGAATATATTAGTCCCTTAATGCAGGATAGCCAAGTCGTGCGTTTGTTTGTTTTACCGGAATTATCCATTTGTAGCGAAAACGTATACAATTTTTGAACGACCACCCACACATGACAATTCAGCCACTCACGGTATACTCATGTACGACATCCATGATAATACAGCTACTCCCTGTATGCCTAGACATCCACCAATGACAGTATACACACACGACATATATAAATATATATATATATCCCACCCATTACCACAAGGGCACTCCTATATACACACACGCTCGCCAACTATAACCCAGGCATGCATATACACTTAAATCATGGTCGTAATGTCATTTCACGTACACATATAGACATGGCCACTCCATATTTATCCATATACCCCACCGTGATCGCACAGACAACATATGTATACATATAGACTCCCTATGCCAATACAGCAACCTAATGTATATCCCACACATGACCACACAGTCACTCCATATATACATAAACAATCAATCAAGTTTATTGTCTATTTAATCAAGTAATGACATTTAGACAACATTAATTAACATATGTACATAGCATTTACAGATTACACGCGTGCGTTGCAATATTTTTACCCACAGTAGCAGGCAGCCGCGAGTAAACTACAGCTACACACATTACTTGAAAACCCAAACAATGCATGTAGCTCCTATCTACCCACGACTACCATAACACAGCGATGACCATGAAGCTACTCTTGTCATATGCATACCCCACATCAATGTCCACACAGCCACTTCCAGTATAATTATATACCGAAACAATAAACACATTTCATACCAAAGTTAGTTACATTTTACTTTTAAAAAATTGTCCAAACCTGAAAAGTGATTTTTTGCCAATATTTATATCAAGTTTGTGAGAGTATAATCCAACATTTCTGGTAATGTCAGTGGTTACCATACTAACAATTAACCAATGTGAATCAAACATGTTAGTTTTCAATGGATATAAGGCAGAATAGCCTTTAATTGTATTCATCAACCACATCTTGTAAGCGATTGCATGACACGCTTGGGCAATATTTACAATTTTCCATATTTTGGCGGCCATTTTGAGCCAAAGTAACAAGTTTTGTTCCAATGACTTGGAATATTTACGGGTAATGGTGTGTCTCACTTATATAACACAGTTCTGCTCATTCTTTGTTGGAATATGACCAGTGTGTGAGATTTTATACCACGTTCTGTAAAATCAAAGTTTTGGGGGATCGGAAGGGGCTATGTCAATGCCACAATGATCAGTTAATATAATACATACAAAAATAAAGTCAAAATTCTCAACCAGTTCCAAACACCAGAAACTGATCTAGAAGATATTAGTGAAAAAGCGTCATATTTTCCACTTCCGGTGGCCATTTTGAATATAAGAAATGTATTCATTCATATGAATGAGGAGTACTTAATGATCATTAGAATGACATATCGCACGGCTCATAAACTTTCTGAGTAATTGCGATTTAAAATTTACCAGATCAGGTAATCAATTTTGGCGGCCATCTTGGATTCAATGACCGATAACTCTAGAAAGCCCCAATAGCCAGATGGCAAACAACCGGCAAATTGAAGGACTGATATAGTTCTACAAAGATATCATAACCATCGGAAATCCGCGGGGTATACATGCAGCTCAAGCTCTAACATGTATTAATGTGACTTATTACACAAAATATTCTGCAGACAATAGAAATAAAAGAAGTATTTATTTATTTACAACAGCGTATAATTCAGACGTTATAACATGATACATGAACATCATAAAGACATTAGTTTGCAAAAATAAAAGACGACAATTGGGTTTTACATATAGAGATGTACCAATCAATCTAGTAGGTTAGACTAAGATTTTGAAAACACCTGGCTATCATATCTCCATGAAGATACAGATATCAGTATTGGAGGATCCTAAAAAGTCACGTGCTACTGACTGCGTTTTCTTTTATATCAGAATAAAATATAGTTGACTACACACCGTGACCACTATTTTTGAACAGGCGTTCGATACATTTCCACATCTCTTGACAAATTGTAACTTTTTTTGTGGAAACTGTATTGAATGGAACATACTCAATTGTGTTATAATATATATACATGAGCCATTCTAATATGCAACCCTCTGACGGTTCGATGTCTCTCAGTTTGCAAGACTGTATGTATCTCTTAAATAGAATGATAACTATACTTTTAATGATCTGTTCTTGTCAGCTCATTATGTGAATGCCCTGATTCCCATCCCCATATAAATATGACAGTTGAAAATATATAATTGTTCAAGTGACTTAATTTGGTCACCATTTGTCGAGATTGTGAAATTTGAACGCCAAAAACTCCTTAAAACGATATGGAGATGGTCTGGGAGACCATATATAACTTATAGGTGGATATCGGCGAATAGCAATCTTATCAACGATAGTGCATATCCTCTCACCATTCGTGACCCAAACGACAACAAATTTGATTTAAATCATCGTATCATTAGAGAAGAACGTGTATGAATTTGGTGGAAATTAGTTCTAAATATATTTGTATCAGCTTTGCCATCCTCATGCATGACGTTAACGGCACCTCGATCGTTTGACATTTAATCAACGTCCATTAGACTCATGGATGCATGATATACTGGAGATGATTATATATAGGTTTGGTGGTAATCAGCAACTAAACAAATTATTATCATAGTTATGACCCCCCCCCCCATCTCTCACCCAAATGGCAACAATTTGGCGTCTTTAAATCACACGATTACAGTCCTTGTATCATGGAGAAGAAGAATTTATCAATTTGGTGGAAATCTGCGCTAAAAATAGTTTATTAAATAAATTGTTGATGCCCCTTGCAACGCTGACTCGAACAGCGTCATATCGCGGAGGTGATTATGTATGCGTTTGGTGAAATCGGCGACAAAACTATTTTACCATATTTTTTTAATTTGGCCGCCCTTCCCCATTTCTTCCCGACACAAACAGCGTCACTTTAGAAAATTTTAACCCGCATCATTATCTATTCCTCGTAAAAAGTTACCCCTCTTAGACCGCCTTGGTGCCATCTCGATTGTACCACGTTAAGTTATATATATAAGACATACTGACAGACAGAAAGACAGACAGCACAATTTGATTCCTCGTATCATTTGAGAAGAACGTGTATGAATTTGATGGTAATTGGTACTAAAAATATTTTTTATCAGTTTTGGTGACCCTCCCGTCCCTCTTTCGGACTCAAGCGGCGCCACTTTTGTCACCATTAAACCACACACTTAGACTCATTATGGAGATGCATACAATTGGTGAAAATTGTCGAGTATACAAATTCGTATCAAATTTAAGGTCCCCATGTCTCTCGTCCAAACGGCACCAATTTGGTGTATCTAAACCACACGATTAGATTCCTCGTGTCACGGAGAAGAATATGTATCAATCTGGTGGAAACCGGCGCTGAACATATTATTATATTTGTGTGTCCCGCTCACCTCTATGCACCACTGACTCGAATGACCCCACTTGTGACATCCTTCGAGCACACAATTACACTCCTGATATCATGGAGATGATTATTTATAAGTTTGGTGCTAATTGGTGACTAAACAAATTGTTATCAAAGTTGGTGCCCACCCCTCTCCATCTCTCACCCAAACATCACCAATATGGCGTTTTTAAATCACGCGATTAGATTCCTCGTATCATTGATAAGAACATGTATCAATTTGGTGGAAATTGGCGCTAAAAATGTTGTGTATCAATTTTGGTGCCCCTCTCCCTTTCAGTGCACCCCTGACTCGAATGAGGCCACTTTTGACAGATTTAAGTCACACCATTAGACTCCTCATACCATGGCAATGATTTTGTATAAGTGTGGTGGCAATCGGCGACTAAACCCATTCTTATCAAATTTAGTGCCCACCCCCACCCCAATCTCTCATCCAAACGACACCAATTTGGCGTCTTTAAATCGCACAATTAGAATCCTTGTATCATGAAGAAGAATATATATCAATTTGGTGGAAATCGGCGCTAAAATTAGTTGTAACAATTTTGGTGCCCCTCTCCCCTTCCGTGCATCTCTGACTCGAACGACGCAACTTTTGACATATTTAAACCGCACCATTATATTCTTCATATTATGGAGATGATTATGTGTAAGTTTCGTGGCAATCGGCGACAAAAAAAATTCTGCCCCTTCCCCCTTTTCTGCCCCTGGCAACAACGGCGTCACTTTAGAAAATTCTAACCCACACCATTATCTTCCTCGTAAAAAGTTACCCCTAGTAGACCCCTTTTGTATCATCTAGATGGTCCCCTGTGAATTTATATAGAACACAGACAGACAGACAGACAGACATACAGACAGACAGACAGACAGACATTCGCAAATATATATATAGCTAATAATGTGATACATTGACGGAAAGAGCTCTTAGAGCTCTTTCCATCAATGTATCACATTATTATAAATTATAATCAATAAATTTGAAAAACGATCTAGGAAATATGGGTTGATACAAAAATCCGACTTGGCACTGAAAGGGTTAAACAAAATGCACGGCGTGTTTAGTTGAATTTGTAGGGCACCGGGAAGCCGAACACTACAGGGCCAGGAACATATACGTCATAATTTGCCCCAAAATGGCAAGATGTCTCACGTCAATTGATTGTTTTCTTCGTCTATTGATATATAACAAAAATACTTAACCGAAAACGATATCACATGAGCTGTGTATCATTTTTTCTACCTCACTGTGAATTCGGGCCCCATATAAGTACATTATGCGACTGTTGAGAAGAATTAAGTGGTGTGGAGAAAAAGATCACTCGATCTTTTCGACCTTCCTGTGCGATTCGCGCCCATCTACTCCTTACATCAAGAAGGAATTAGTGTTCAAGTGACTTGGGGCACCATTTTTCGAGGTTGTGAAATTTGAACGCAAAAATAACCGTAAAAGAAATTTGTTTATAGATGTCTGTTTTTTTGCGGAATCCGAAATGAGTTGTTGGGAAATTTAGAAATAAATAATGTTGAAATTTTCGAGCAAATTATAACGTAGGTTCCCGGCTCTTTATTAGTTTCTGCGTTCAAATTTACCACACGTCGTGCGTTGTTTTCTTGTGTCATCCGACTGTGATTTCTCTGGAATTGTTCAAACTTTAACACAAAGAAATGGTCAATATTAAACGGCGACTCTATTCTTGTATTCTTCGGCTAGATTTAGTTTTGTACGGCTCAAATCACCCAGACTGGGCTCAAATGAACAGTCGTTAGTCATCTCCTATATAAGGGGCTTCATAAGTTGAAAAAAATTGTGCCCCGATCCCTTTTGTATTATATGCAAATAAAATACGTTTCAAGTCAAGTCCTATATATTTTGGAACTTATGTCGGTCTGTCTGTATGTATGTTTGTTATAGACTCGAAAACACCTCGACCGATCCGACTCAAATTGGTATGTAGGCCTACTTTGATCCCGGAAACAATGCGGGCGGTTCCAATTTCGCGTGTCCTTATATCTCGCTCATATACGCTCATATAAGCATGTTTCTGGAACTCGACCGATCCGACTCAAATTTGTATGTATAGGCCTACTTTGATCATGGGAACAATATGGGCAGGTCCAATTTCACGTCCGACCGTGTCCTTGACTTTGACTTCGTTCATATACGCTCATTTTGGCATGTTTCTGGACCGATCGAGCTATAGTTTTCTTAGTTTTGTTTCACTTCCTAACAACAGTGAGATGAGCGCTCTTTATTTTTTCCATACCAGGAAACAGTAAACATAAGCGCTCTTTATTAATATTTTGCAGTGAAGGGGGCAAATGCATTTAAAAGGTTCGCAGCATATATGCAGGTGTCATTCCCCTCATTTTGGTACGCGGGATTCAAGCCATTTTCAATTTTCAATTCAATTCAATTCAATTTATTGGTATATACTCGTCGTCGTTTTGACACATACGGCTGAATTCTGGTCTCAGGTCTAGACCACCCTAATAATCACGGTGTTCCATGTCAGGACTTGGTCTCGCGAAACCACCTGGTCGCAAGCTGGGATCGGCGCATTGTTGTACAATCAACGACAATCAATGACAATCTATGGACAAAAGCGTGCTGAGCGCTGCATCGAGATTGGTGTGTTGGTGTCTCCAAACCTTTGCACGCGAAAGCGACTTATATCCGTGTTGTATATAGCGGTATCTGTATGCCGTCGCCGTTCGACAGGGATCACGGGGCATGGGTGGTGCAGATTTCCACCCCTATATATGCGGATGTCACGACGTTGTCAGTTTTACGGGTGGAGGAAAGTCTACGCAGAGAGTAAATTCACAGAGAAACACTCCGCTGTGTGTAGAAATACCGACCCCGGAAAGGGACCGACAAACTTGCCCAGATACACGAATCAGATTATCCTCACTTAGAGTGGATCGCGAATCCGCGCTTGTCGGCATTCGAACCAGCTTCGTCAGCGCTTGATGGCAAATGGCGGCATAATGCCCCGAGCATTCTACCGACGGGACCACCGGCGTCCTTTACAATCAATGTATAGTGTAAAACATTGTTTGTTCAGATCAAGAACCAACTATATATTGTTCAACTTTGTGTCAAAATATTACACATAAATTACATTCATCTCTTGAAAACATTTCGAACCATTATTATAGGGGATATCAGGTGGGAATTTCCAACAACTGGAAATAGTGAGGTACTTGTTGGAAATTTTCAATAATGCATTGGGGTGAGGGGGTGGCATGTGCAATGTAATTTCGCGGACTTGGGAATTTGCAATAAGTTGAAAATTTTGAAAGATTCTAAATAACTATCGCCGTGATTGAAGTTATTGAAAATAATTTTCCAGAAAATGTAATGGTCACAACCGGGGGGGGGGGGGGTGGTATCGGGAAAAAAATGGGTGCGTTGTATCACACTCCCGATAACAGATATTTCCATTGCAATGTAATTTTTTTCCAAATCCATGTTTAAAGATAAATTATGACTAATAAACCAATTTGAAATGTCAAGGCTTAAGAAACTGGACCAAATAAATCATTAATCAAGAGCAGGGGTCCCATGCATTTAATTTAATTTAATTCAATTTAATCGGACATTTCCTTATTTTGAACCACAATTTTTCGTTCTGTCTTAATATAATTTTGAGAGTTTTAGCTGTTATATTGTATATCCAGTCCAGCAATAATTTATTCTCAAATGATGAATTAGTACTATCAAAACTAGCTCCGACCTCAATTCATTTCAGAAACACGGAACGAAAGACACCCGCATCCAATGCGGATTACGTTCCGATTGCAAAACTATATACTATCATTCCCTATTTATCCGTGTCAACAAAACCCACCGATAACATATTATAAACAAGGGATACGCATCTAAGATGCTTTTGTCGAGTTTTTTGGCAGTCGAACCAAACTTCTGCCAATAAGGTGCACAACTCCGGGAAATAAGGTCGGACGGTGGTATATTATTGCAATAGACCTATATACCAAATATCAATTGAATCCATTAATATTTCATTGAGTTATCGCACTAACGGTGATAAAATTGTTATTAAAATAGACAAACTAAAACCCATAACTCCGGAAAAAAAATTCGGACAAACCAGGTTTTCGAATTTGTCCGAGATATTGTTGCAAGAGACTCATATACCAAATATTGTTTAAATCGGTTAATATTTCATTGAGTTATCGCACTAACGGTGATACAATTGTTATTAAAATAGGCAAACTAAAACCCATAACTCCGGACAAAAAATTCGGACAAACCAGGTTTTCGAATTTGTCCGAGATATTGTTGCAAGAGACTCATATACCCAATATTGTTTAAATCGCGGTTAATATTTCATTGAGTTATCGCGCTAACGGTGATAACATTGCTAAAAATAGACAAACTAAGACCCATAACTCTGCGAAAAAAATTCGAACAAACCTGGTTTTCGAACTCGTCCGAGATATTGTTGCAGGAGACTCATATATCATATATTGTTGAACTCGGTTAACATTTCATCGAGTTATCGCGTTAACGGTGATAAAATTGCTAAAAATAGACAAACTAAGAACCATAACTCCGGAAAAAAATTCGGACAAATCTGGTTTTCGAACTCGTCGAGATATTGTTCCAAGAGTCTCATTTATTACATGATCCTGCCCTTATTCCATTCAATAAACCCATTCTATAAATTGTAATATTAAACGTTCGTTTAATAACAGGAAATAGTGCCGGGTGACCTTTGACTTCCGGTTTGTCGTCTGTTTACATTCCGTACTCTATGTCGCAAAATACTATGGCTTCCATTATTTTTTTTTTAAACTTTCACGAATGAAGAGTTTAAAAGTTATTTCATTAAATATACGCCATTAAATGCGTGAAAGTATTTTATATATCTGGGACTATTTCTTTACGCGGGCAAACAAAGCATAGTTACGTGAAACGGCATCGCTGGCCTTATAGAAGCCGACGTTAGTTTTACGTCCCATTTGTTGATTTAAGTATGTTTTATCGAGGTTTTAGATCATGTAATAAATAGAATCTACAACTCGTCCCCAGTTTATAGCGGAATTTACAAAACTCGTCCAGTAAATTAGGTCTTGACCTCGCCAAAGGCTCGGTCCAAACCTAATTTACTGGACTCGTTTTATAAATTCCGCTATAAACTGGGGACTCGTTGTAGATCCTCTATATACCAAATATTGTTGAAATTGGTTAATATTTCATTGAGTTATCGCGCTAACGGTTATAACATTGCTAAAAATAAACAAACTAAGACCCATAACTCTGTGAAAAAAATTCGGACAAACCTGGTTTTTGAACTCGTCAGAGATATAGTTGCAGGAGACTCATATACCAAATATTGTTGAAATCGGTTAATATTTCATCGAGTTATCGCGCTAACGGTGATAAAATTGCTAAAAAAAATAGACAAACTAAGACCCATAACTCCGGAATTTTTTTTCGGACAAACCTGGTTTTCGAACTCGTCCGAGATATTGTTCCAAGAGTCTCATATACCAAATATTGTTGAAATTAGTTAATATTTCATTGAGTTATCGCGCTAACGGTTATAACATTGCTAAAAATAGACAAACTATAAGACCCCTAACTTTGCGAAAAAAAATCGGACAAACCTGGTTTTCGAACTCGTCCGAGATATTGTTGCAGGAGACTCATATATCATATATTGTTGAACTCGGTTAATATTTCGTCGAGTTATCGCGCTAACGGTGATAAAATTGCTAAAAATAGACAAACTAAGACCCATAACTCCGGAAAAAAAATTCGAACATGTCCGAGATATTGTTGCAAGAGTCTCATTTCGGCCAATTTGGCCGTTTACTTCATGTCTGTTTTTCATCTGACGTCGTGTGTCGAATAAATTATGTGGAGGATTTATGTAAATGTTAGCCCAAACTACATTTCCAAGTAACGATGGTTTTGTTGTTTATTTTGAGGAATAATACCGCGTCAGATGAATTCAGCCCAAATATGTTAACAGTTGTCGTGTAAAACATTCGGCAGTAGGTTAGCGTTATTTAGTATTTGTGGATGTCCTTTAACATGGGGAAATAAGACTACTGCGCTTGAACGAGCATGTGAATTTGTCGTTGTTAATGTATAGCAACTTGATACTCAATAACAGAGGCATTCTCTGTCAAATATGGTCGCTCTATTTACGATATTAATTGCGGAACTTTCTAAAGTAAACTACGCGTAAACGGATACATACGGTAAATTATAGAAGGTGCCGAAATCGGCATAATCGCCCCAGGGCCAACTCGCCCCAGTCGACGTGTGTCAATTCGGTACCTGCTATAACATGTACCCGAGGATGAGTCCGGCTCGGAATAAAATATGTATGCGGGTGTTATATAGCGTTTTGTCCGTTGTTTCTCAATGAATATTATTGAAATTTGGTGTATATGTCCGGGCTGGGACATGGAATACAACAACGTTTGAATTGTTTTTAAATTTACAAATTTGTTGATTTTATTCATTTTTTTTTTCGTTCTGAAAACACACTATAAAGTGTATATAATATAACAACGAACACGAGACATACATAATTTATAAACTGTTAACAAACGATATCATATTCAATACATGACAAAGATGACTCAGTGGAGTTTATAAAGTGAACATAAAAACATTGAGGTAAGAATCTTTTTAAGGAATGCAACTTTATTTAATGATAATAAACACATAAATTAAAATAACAAACATGAGACATACATAATTTATAAACTGTTAACAAAAGATATCAAACTCAATACATGACAAAGATGACTCAGTGAAGTTTATAAAGTGAACATAAAAATATTAAGGTAAGAATCTTTTTAAGCATTACCAAACCGTTTAGCACAGACCACAGTCCACTTCACTCATCCGATCATCACCAAACTTCATATTTATCTTGATATTGATCTATCAGATGAGAGCTATCAAATATTTTTTTAATTTCATAGGAAAAAATGGTCGCCAGCGGCCATATTGCATTTACGTTATATGTTATCGCGTTATGTCGATATCTAGTATTACTTAGAAATTTCACCTTTCCAGATTCATAATTGCTCCATTGACTATAACATGAAATTATTCCCCTCTTCGGATAGAGTGTCACTGAAACTTTATTTTGTCAGACTGTCTGTATAATCACTGATTATATATGGCAATAATATGTAATAAGATGTAGCACTATTTTATTTTATATTTACACGCAGTGCTGTTTTTATACAACAATTATAATCCCCCTAGATCATCATGTGATCGACCATACATCGCGCGAGGACCTGGTTGAATTAAGGGGGGTTTTATGGATCACTTCTGTCCTCAAGCTAGATTATACTTATGACATTTAATGGCATGTTGCTAACGCGGAGGGTTAGATATGCTTGAGAAACCACCACTCTTTAATTCACACCAAGTTCTCAGCTGTCATAAACCCATAGCCATGATATATGGTTTATTTTATGTATACTAGTAATATAGTTATTTTCAGTACCTTTATATACCAGTACTGTGTATAACAATGCATATAAATTAATCAATGTATACATGTATATTGATTCAACGGATTCAGTGGTTTTGTCCATCAGTCTATCAAATTTGCGGGGAAAACATGGCCACAGGCAGTACACCCTGCTAAATTTCGAATTTGAATCAATTGGCGCACCCTGCAGCCAGCTTTTACATGAAAACTTTTTCTCATGTGGATATTTTGGGTCACCGCTAGATGTGAGCCATATTTTGTTCTCAAACTGTCCTTGTGAAGACATCACTGCCAGCGGTGATCTCAATTTTACTATTTTTATGGCTAAATAATTTGGTTGATCCTACAGACGACACCCCTTGTCCGATCGTCACCAGATTCCACAATGATCTTCTGGATAACCAGCGTGAGAGTAATCTACTTTTCCCGAATTTCGTTAAAAAACATTACCACAGGCAGCAATTTGGTATCTTACCCTTTGATCCTCTTTTGCATGACTGAATTGTTTAGCAACTGTACAGACATATCCCTCATCTGATAGTCACCAAACTTCATATTGATCTTCGGGCTGACAACTAGATGGGAGCTATCGAATGCTTTGAATTTTTTTGGAAAACATTGTCGCCAGCAGTCATCTTCTATTTTGGTTTTTATATACATGTATATCTCTTCATGCGGATAGCCAGTATTGCGTAGGTACTTCAACTTTCCGCATTCCTGTCATCATTTGAAATATAAAAATTTACCTGATACATGCACCCTTCAAAATTTGTTTCGTCGTATCTATTTTAATGACCCGCATGGTAATATTGATACATATATATTTGTCAAACATTTATTTGTACAATATACAGGTATTTAGTTTGTAACTAAATCTAGAAATATATAATAGTAGCTGGTGGACCCGACTTCGTCCGGGATGTTCCCCTCTGATTTTCGGAGAATTGCGCGATTTAACCTTGAATTGACTATTTTAAAGGTGAAGGTCATGTCGGGGTCACGATTTGACCCGTCCAAAACACTCCCCGGACAAAAGCACCCGTCGAAATCCGCCCGGCTTTACCCGATTTGACCTTGAATTGACAATTTGGAATGTCAAGATCAGTTCAGGGTCATGATTTGACCCACCCGAAACACTCCTGGGACAAAAGTAACAGTAGGTATCAAATTTCGTTGAAATACTTCCGTTTTACCAGATTTGACCTTGAATTGATCTTTTTGAAAGTCAAAGTCAGGTCGGGATCAAGATTTGACCCGTCCAAAATACTCCCTGGAAATAATTTCCCATAGGTATCAAATTTCGTCAAATCTGTCAGGCAGTTTTCCCGGCCATAGCTAACAGACAAACAGACAGACAAATGTCCAAAATATATATTAGACTAGCTGATGTACTCGACTTCGTTCGGGCTAGTTAGGGATTTTTTTGTGATCGCCTCCATCTGGACAGTACCCAGTATATACAGCGTCTGGCCAAACTATTGTTCAATTGGTCCAGAAACATGCCTATATCAGCACGTTCGAGAACATGGTCCCACGTGAAATTGGACTCGTCCATATTGCTCCCGGGATCGAAGTAGTCCTACACACAAATTTTTAGTCGGATCGGTCAAGGTCCAGAAACATGCCTATGAGCGAGGTCAAGTTGACACGTTAAATACCAAATTCGAGCAGTGTTAGAGTCTATAACACATACACACATGCATTCATGCATACACACATACATACATACAGACAGGTGTTTCAAAATGTATAATCGATAGCTACAACAATTCTATGGTTAATAGTTCACGGCCGACCTGATGCATGCATCTTAGTTTTCTTGTATAACGAATATTGTTGAAATTGGATAATATTTGCGTGAGTTATCGCGCTAACGGTGAAAAACTAAAAAAAAAGTCATCAAAGATGGATAATTCTTGTCAAAAAGTTCGGACGTGACCCATTTTCTACAGGCAGTAAATAGTCATTGGGAGCAACTCACATACCAAAATTTATTTGAATCCGTTCACAAATGTCAAAGTTATAAGGCATTCTTTAGGTCCGCCCGCCCGCCCACCAACCGTCCCTCGTCAAACCATAAGTCGAGTTTTTGAAAAACTCGACTAATAATAGCACGAAAATCTGACTTAATCCATCTAACGGTAATATGCTTTCAAACACGACAAGGTTGTTATAAATAAAACTCCACTGTAAAGCCAGATAAACGCACTCATGATTTACAATCAAATTACCAATCTGTATCGTTACTGCGAAAACAGAAAAAGGTATTCTCGTCTCAGGTTCAAGTCTCGGTTTATACAAAAATCTCAGACCAGGGGGGTACTAGGTCTCAGTTGTAGACTATTACCTATAACACACATACTTATCGATTATATTACATTTTGTCCAGTTCATATATAATTATAATCTTTCTTCTACACGGCATATCAATAAAACACAATTCCTATTTGGTTAATATAAAGATAAATGCTTCCAAAAAATACATATGTTTCTGTTACCAGAACTTGTACGTTACCACATGGTTCGAATTATTAACAGACCAACACAGGCTTGAATGACAATAAGAAGGCAAACCATGGTTTACGTAAACCTGAGTTTCAAAAAGACGAGAATACGGACCAGTGCTGACGAATAATCCCAGCTTACTCGCCTCGAAGCTGGGTAACACATGGCGATCACCGTGGTTTCGGCCTGATCTAGACTATAGTTTACATGAAACCCTGGTCTAGACCAGGGACCAGAATACGGCCGATAGAGTTGAACATATACAGTGTTAAATTTCAAAATATTTTAGAATTGTGCATGCGTGCAGTGAATAAATATACGACAATATAATATGGGATATGTGGTCAGTAATCAGTGGGTTTGGGTCGCTTTTGGTAGTTTTTTTGGTGTGCCTCAGGAGATCCTCGTTATTGATTGGGCTTTCTTAATAAATATAGCAAGATTAGTAAGCGTTCGTTTGTTACCGCTATTAAATAGGTCGGTTAGCTTCAATGTATTGGGTCTTATATAGTAATATTTCTTTATATATCTTGATCTCAGCTCTTTCAAGTTTGGGCATACTAATATAACATGAAATTCATCTCCGATTCCCTCTTCACATAACGAGCATAATCTCTCGTTATATGGTGTGTTTGTCCAGGAACCAGTCTCCACCGGCAACAGGTGGTTTCCGCACAACACGCGGGAATCACACCTCTCTGTTAATTGGCACACGGGATTCGTATCTATGCCCAATTTAAGCAGTATTCGGGGTTCAACAAAATGGCTGGAACGCAGCTTTTATAACACAAAATTACACAAATTTTAACTATTTTCTAGCTAAAAATGACATATTTTGATGTAATTCAGTCTAATACCTCTTGATGCATTGAAGTTATGTGGATACTACCTAAAGGTACTCAAAAATGCCCCTTCATTTATCAGAATAGATTAATTGTACAAAAAATAATGCTAACCACAGTCAACTATATAGTATAAAAACGTGTTATTTGTCAACATTTTGTTCGACGAAATATGGCCCGAGTGTCTGTATATCTAACGCCAAAGCCACTTGATTTTAGAGTTATCCATCTTCATCCCAATTTGGCCCGAGATCGTCGGTTTGACGACTTTTTACCAGGCCACTAATAACTACACATCTCGAGATATAACAAATTTCAAAAATCGATATCTGATCACTCTGAGCTTTGATGGTTGTGTTCCTATTTTTTACCCCCGAAGTCAAAGTAATCAAAATTTGGGAGCGTTAATTCGTATTATATATGCATCTTTAAAGGGGTACTGTACGCCATTTTCAATAAAATTCCCGGTGATAACAACGATCTAATATCGATAATACATAGAATACTAAGTAATTTGAGTCGAAGATGTATTCTGTAAACGTTCAGGTTAATAGGTTATCTTAAAATCAATGTAAATAATTTGATATAAATTTAATTTATGGCTGGAGTCATAAATTCAATTACGTATTTCCGTATACAAGACGTAATCAAAATAAATCATGGATATTGGATTGGGCAAAGGGTGGCACAGATTATCGTGTAAAAAAAATATGTTGATACGGGTCGTAAACTCAAGCCACGTACTCACTGACTAGTGACTATACAATGACTTAATGCGCATAATGGGACTAGTATGCATATAATATAACATTTATTTGTACATTTGGTTGAAAACTGTCCAAAAAATACTCGACAATGACAATTGGTATTTTCGCATTCCGGCTAATCTGCCATCCGTAACATTACTTCGTACTCAACAGACTTTCAATTAATGAAATCTGGTTACCTTATTCTTAAACTCAGAGACTAAAGATACCAACAACAACAACAACATATGTGGGTACAGTATCCCTTTAAGCAAATGCGTGAAAACTAATGTATTAGTGTGAAAACACTATAAGTATGCACCGGTATTCCATATTTTCTTAACTGGTACGCAGGATTCACCCCTCTCTGTTAACTGGTATTCATGATTCAGGGGGTAGGTAATACACGCATATAAGTACCACGTTCATTTGCATGTGGCTTATGTCACCCACCCAACAACTACCAGGCGTATAATGGTGTCTGTAAAGTTATTCCAATTATCTTCACAGGTATGAAAAAAGCATGTCACCGCGGATATTATGAGATTTAGGTCGTCATTATATCAGAACGAATCGGAGTGATCGAACGCCTGCACGATTTAACAGAACAATAGCAAATTTACATACAGTGTTTAGCGAGTCAGATAATCCGTCGGATTATAGTCTGGATTTGTGGTAGATTAATGAAGTAACATTACGGATATTAATCTACGGCCCGCTATAATAACCAGACGAGACAGATATTATGTATAATTTAGAATATTTTAGCGTTGAGTGAAATACATATCAGACATGATTGTGGGCAGTAAATCCACACACTTAAATTTTCTTCAAAGCATAACCACTTGAGTTTTAAGGGCCTTATGAAGAGGATATATCTTTAATTTGGTGAGTGTTTCGTTGCATTATTAAGGTAGTGGCACACGACTTTAAAGGCTGCATGATAATATGAAAATTATGACATACAGTAAACTGTGAATACTACCGAAAGGGTGTGCCTTTGGAGGCAGAAAATCAAGAAACAGGTAAACAGGATGGCGATGACGTCTGCTTCAAACGTGACATCGGTTTGTTGGTTTAATCATTTTTTTTATAATGTGAGTTTGCATGCGCTGCATGTTGTTCATATCCGGCGGAGATCATATATGCAACCCACGTGTCTTTACCAAGCCCGATTTATCTGACCTAAATTTTGCCGTTTGCCATTTGAATATGATATTGTTGCAACAGTTTCTGCTTTCTAGTTCCAATATTTCTTAGATATCTACGTGAGAATATTCTTATTTATACTGAGATTCGCCCCAGCATGCACGGTTCGCATTCGGTTTTATGATAAGTGGTAGAACAGAACAGTGTTATTGTAGTGACCTGCGTATTACAATATGAATAATAACAAACAAAATATTATCAATACACCCAGCCTCCTGGACCTATAAGGCACTGCATAAAAAGATTTAATGATAAATTGCATATGCAGTGCAGCGATAGTTCAGTAAAAACAATATCAAAAGTCCTGATTTTTTGAATTCGATGTAACTAATTCTTGGACCAAATCGGAGCACAAACAAATATTTTCCCTGATCATTCGTATCGAAATATTTACATGGTCCGTCTGTGTTACACTAACTCCTGTTCGGTGGTTGGTCAACTGCCAATTGGGTCACCCGTTTCATACCCCAATAACACAGACCGTAACACGAACACGACGTTACACATTGTTGACCTATAATCTTCCATAAGCAATAAAAGCGGTCATAATTGGGCATGACAGTTCAACCGAAATGCATCGGAAGCCAGTTATTTATATCGATCACGGTATCGTTGCTAAGTGCTTGGAAATCTTATATTGGGCTGACTTAATGTGCTGCGTGGTCTAGTCTCAAATTCTCGGCAGATGTTGTGAAAGTAAATAAGACTACATTCAGCTTTTCCTCAGCGACCACAGCGCCCTATCCCCCAATAACACATACCCATTTATTCCTTAAATACATGTAGATTTTTTCAGTTCTTCATAGAAACTCAAGACATTAAGAACTTCACATCACGTTTGTGAAACCAAATGTATAACCTATGACTGAACAATAAAATAAATATAATCAGGCTGATAATTTTTTTTACCAGTTGGCCGCTATTTAGTTGATAGCTAGGGAGTGGGCAATATAAAAACAAACACAATGTTAATTTTGGCCTTGTGTATTACTACCTAATGGTAGGCATGTATATAGGATCGAGTCAGTGTTTCAGACTCATTTCTTGAAACCTATTTGGATTGGTAAACAACCAAAATAATGGTACGAATCGACCAGAGTGTACGAAACGTCTTTGCGCGAAACGACCAAGGTACGAAACGTCCAACACCCTGGGCAAACAGTTACGAGGTAAAAATTGAGGTTGCACATTAAGAGCCACTTTAATGAGTGTTCATCAACTGTGATCAACATGGATGATGAGTTCTAGTATGAAACTATCGCTTCCTATATTCTGGATTTAATCGATTATCACAAGTGCATGTAGAGCTATAACATATTGTCTGGGGATGTTGAAGATGGCTTCCAAAATGGCCGCCATAAAAAACGTCGCTGTTCTGATGATTTATACCTATACCAAGCTTTGACTATTATGTTTTCTATTTTTGTTTTTAATCTGCTATCTGTACTATGTGCTTAAAAAGTATGGGCCAATGTTTATCCATTTGAGCCAGTCAGAAATACTGTGAAATTGAATGAAAGAAATCGCATTATTGTTCTAAAACACGAAGAAAGAGATCGCAAAACTATTGCCAATTTGAGTTTGAAGGTAATCCACACAACAAACACATGTATACCGTGCACATGTTGTCCGCGTTGATTGCTATTATTATTTCCCTTCGACAGGTAGAGTTCCTCTGACTATCTCGGGGCTGATGGCAGACACAGATACTCCACCACCGACCGCCATTGCCGCTTTGGTGAGTGTAATGTTTTCCACCCGATTCGATCGACAATGCAGCTGAATGTTTCGCTGTTCAGTCTGATGTATAAACGGACAGTTTTAAATTTAGGGACGTACCAATAAAAACAACGGGACACAATTTATTAATGTAATGGTGGCGGAGTGGTCCGCCGATGTCCAAAGTCAAAGATGGTAATTTCGTGGCTGGTCATTTGATGAATCCGAAATAATAGTAGTGAATGTGTGTGCGTGGGGCTGACAAATGACGGCACATAAAAGCGTTGTTTTTGGATTTGGCAGTCATGGCCAGGTGGTATCGTTTCAAACTAACAAATTGGTGGTTAGTTGTTGTTGTTTTTATTTAAATTTATTTATTAAGATAAAACCAGAGTAAGTGATCGGAACACACATTACAAAACTTATTGTTGCTCCTCACCCAATATACAACATTACAAAATGATAAAAACCGACCAAATAAATAATTAGAGAAACAGTCATCTGTGTTCCACTTGTGACAGGAAAAGACTTACTACTATTTTCCTTTCGGGTTAGAAAAGCTCCAGTTGTCGGGGAAGGGGCACACAATTGACAAACATGGTTTTGTCGTCTATTTCCACCAAATTTATATATAGTCATCCTGCATTGTACAGGGAATCTATTTTCACCAAACGTATTTTTCATATCAATCATCTCCATGATGCGACGTATTCGTATAAAGATATAATTTAAATATAACACGGTCCGAGAAAGGAGTAGAGGTCGTGGCACAATAACAGATAGGAATATCGGCTAATCTTGAGTTGATAATGGACAATTACTCCGCCAAATTATCATCTATATTTGTAAACCGATAGAAAAACACATTAAACATTTGGTTCATGTTTAAACCGGACCAGGCCGGGCAACCCTGTTTGTATAGACATCTACTCTCCCTCCCTCGCACCCTCTCTCTCTCTCCCCCTCTCTCTCTATCCCTCTATCCCCCGCTCTCGCTGACTCATGTCTTTATGTTCATCTGTAAATGATTCAGTCTGACGGAAGCAGAACATGTTCATATTTATGCGTAATTCAGATATAATGTTGACTGTGTTGTGTCGCTGTGGACGTTTCAGCAATACTCGATGGATTGCATGCATACACGTGTGGGGGCATATATTCGTGTATGTTTGCTTGTGTTTTATGTCCTAATTTCCTTTTAATTGCCGGGTTAATTTCAATACCGGGGTTAACTTTAGAGATGGGAGTTATCGATTTGTTCCGCCAGCAGCCATTTGTGATTTTCCGTTTTACTTGACTTAATTATATCGGTACACCCTACAAATCTTCGGGGTGACCTCTAGATGGGAGCAACCATGTCCCCCAATTCGATAAAAGAAAACAACATGGCTTCCAGTGGCCATCTTGGATTTCATAGTTGAATATATCGGCACATTTATTGGACAAATGCTTTGAATATTTACAGGCATGTTTAGGAACACTTCTAAATGGGAGCCATCAAATATAAACGATTTTCGATGAAAGACATAGCTGCCGGCAGCCATCATGGATTTTTACTCATTTCAGGACTAAACAATTCAGCCCCTGTAGCTAACATGTTTAATCAAATTGACCCCAAACTTCATGCAGCTCTTCACGTTGACCTCTTGTATTGCTAAGACAAAAATATTTAAGTTAGACAGGTGGATTATATTGTAAAGTATATGTATGGCTCTATAAATATATTTGACACTATATCTATGGGCGGCTTGTGCCGTATCTTGCACTAAAGTATATTGTAAATTTCTTGTGTGCATACCTACTGCAACGAATTGGAACACTTTCTTCGTATTTTTCCATTTGAAATATGATTATTAAAAAAAGTTTTAAAAAAAAGAAGGAAAAGTTTGGTCGGTACCAGACTAAGAGGCCAATTTATTACATCATTCTCTAATAAGAATCTGTTTGTTTTTTTGGATTTGGAACCACATGAAATGTAAGTCCCGATATTTTTGTAATACTTGATTCTCTCAATTAGACGAGGCGAGTGGGTTCAGAATATCTCATTTCGCATGAGTGTATCTTTTGTATAAAATAGTACATATAAAAGAATACATAAATATATTATATTTAGATCCAATGTTTCATCCCTTTAGCGAAGGATTATATATTCAGATATGAGTAGGTTATTATCAGATGATTTTGAAACTTCAGTATAAAAGTTTTTGAGATTGTACATTCAAAGAAGATATGTAGGATTGCTATTTTTTTATTTACCATATACTGTGCATATAATTCAGTTTCAGATAATATACATTTGAAAAGTTTTGAGTTTGTATAAAGTATATATTGAAACTCACTTCATTTACAGCTGAGGAAGAACAGTGAAGTAACCGGAAGTGATAACGATGGAGAAACTCCAGATCCCCCAGTCCTCAGGAGAAAATCTACATTCAGAGGTTTGACACAATCATTGCTGTCCCTACGGAGGCTCACGAGAGGATCTTTATTCAGTAGTAGTGAAGCCAAAGCCGAGCCGAGCAAACCGAAAATACGTTACGAGAACACCTATAAGATGGGTCCGGACGAAGCAAAGAAATTCAACCCCTGCACATTCGAGAAGCCTCTGACTGAACTATTGACTATCCATTTGAAGAATGTAAATTATGACCCTAAAACCTGCAGTCGCCTTGCCTGCTCTCTAAGTCAGAGGGTACTGAAGAAGTTGAAGGACACCAACGTGCCGAGGTATAGGTTCGTCGTAAACACAATTTTTGGGGAGAGGAAGGAACAGGGATTTACAATGGCGAGTCGATGTATTTGGGACGCTTCCCTGGACAATTCTGTGACTGTGACGTACACCGGGACAACGCTGTTCGCAACTGTTGTTGTTCATGCTATATATCTGGAATAACGATGTGTAGTCACTGGTGTAGTTGGAAGTATATCTCAGTTGATATAAATCTAATTATTATATGATTATTAAATTTCTCCCGCGAACCCTATAGTAAATGATTGGCGTGGTCGGGTTGATAAATCACGATATTAACCCGGCGCGGGGAGAGAATGAGTGGTTCGGGGGGCTAGCCCGTGTTTGTCGGAAGGACCGAATGGTCCTCCCCTTAATCCCTCATGTTGTTGCCTTTATTTGTGAGAAAAAGAAGTAAAAAAAGAAGAAAAAAAAAGAAGAAAAAAAAGCATTTTGTGATGGTGATTATTTTTTCTTTTCTTTTTTGGGTTTGGCTTTTCTGTTGATGACTGAGGAGATGATGGAGGTCTCTGCTGAGTGATACGATGTACTTCCGCTTCTTGTATGTTGCGTTGGAGGTTTTCTTTTTCTTTTAGTTCTTTGTTATATCTTTCGTATTCAGCGATGGCGTTATCTGCAATCCGCATGTTTTCTTCATGAGACCAAACAGACCGAGTGGTGTCTGTGCTGTTGTTGTTGCTAGCGGTGGAGCTGGGGGACACCGGGATGTGCTGGTACTCCGGTGTCCGTGGTGGCAAGCTGTCCAGTTCCACATCGAAGCAGGCGACAGGAACAGCAGGGGTGGTTTCCTGCTCCCTTGTTCCGCTTGCATCGACGACGACAGCAGGGACCTCCGGAAGATCGACGGAGTCCCTGCTAGCTGGTGCGATGTCGCCTGTCTCCATGCAGGTCGGGTCGTCTGGGCGTCTCTCAGACAACTCCGACCTGCCGGCTGTGACATTGGACGTCGGCTGAACCACAAGGGGAGGGTGACTGGCAGATCAACAGTCACTCCCCTCTTCTTCCATTTGGCTCGTCTGGCGGCGTCCATTCTTTTCCTCGCAGGCGTCTTCTTCTTGGGCGGCCCTTTCTTCTTCCCACTCAGATGACAGGAGGCAGTCTTGGCGTTGGTGTCCCGGGCTTGCGATCTCTGGATGCCAGCATCTTCAGTCCGGAACTCCAGGCAAAGGGTCAGGTAGCCCCTGCTAGACTGGAGACTCCAGTTAGCAATGTACACTACCGAACACCTTTGCACTGCGGCCAACACGACGTCTGGGATTAAATCCATAAGCCTAATCCAAAACCGTCTCACTGGCGTTAAGCACGGGGGCAGCTGCACCCGGAGGCGCGGCCACACGACTCACCCGTGCTCAACGCTCTGACAGAAGAGGAACTAATCAGATCGAAGCAATCACGACCCTTTCGCTCCACTCTCCTGCCAGAGCCGGCGCTGGGTTAATGACAAAATATGTGTTACGTCACGCATAAGATGTGGCTGTCCAATCACGTTACACATAGCTTTGCAACCAGCCAATCAAAATTGCTTATACATAACTCATTTGTTGTTGATTTTCGGAAGAGAGTTTCAGTAAATCTGCTGTTTGTTGAATATATTTGTCTGTTTAACTCCTACTCCTACTGGCTACCAGGTAAAGAATGCCGCTATTTCATATAATAAAACACTTGTTGCATGGTTTCGAGGTTGACATGAGGATTTATCAAGCCTTGGAAGTTAATATTCACCTCGGCACGTGGCCTCGGTGAATAGTAACTTCCTCGGGTTAATAAATCCTCATGTCAACCTCGAATCCATGCAACAAATGTATAATGTCTAACGCATCCTATTACAAGAAAACCATAGTCAGAAATGGTAACGCCACCAAGATCATATTATTAGCCATAAATATAAATTACTAGAAGGTGACCCGACTTCGTCCGGGCTTTGGCCTTGAATTGACCATTTTGAAGGTCAAGGTCAGGTGGGGTCAAACACCAACACCCCAAAAATGGTGGAAATCGGCCCAGCGGATACCGGGAAATCGGCCCAGCGGATACCGAGATACCCTATGCATAACATTTCGTCCGTAAATATCCGCCAGTTTAAAGGCACGTGAGGCCTTCGTTGTCGAAAATATTCATATTTGTTCCAATCACCGTAAACAGAAAAACATTAAAACGCATACAGTTTCGTTCATATATACCATGACCATCGCGTAAACAGCATGTTATCATAAAGACCTACTATATTTCACCTAAGCAAGAGCCTGATTGTGTTACAGAAGACAGCACAATGCTACTGGCTAATCACACACAAATGGCATAAACGCTCTTTATTAGTTCCATATCAGGAATTCACCCACAGAGAACGCTCTTTATGTTTACCATCATAATATAAACAAACACCAGAAAAGTAACTTTTTATGCTTTTGTTTACATAACAATGGTCAAACATATGACAATAGCATACTGTTTATGCGATATTTCTTATTTGTATACGGACAAAGTCTGTCTACATTTTGATGTTCTTTCTGTTTGTGGCAGTTTTTGACGGGTGGAAATATTTTCACAGGATACCCACCGCCAAGGCCAACCGTACCTTTAACCCGATTTGATTTCCACTCAAGTATATAAACGCGCCTCATATACACACGCTCATTAATTATCAAGTTTCAACGTAAAGATAAATTACCATCGGTGCCCGAGATATCGCCAAGACGTCTGAAACAGTCAAGTGCATCGGCCGGTTAAGCGTTAACGTGATCTAACGTTATGACATCTAACGACGTCATAGAAGTTACGCATTGTTTTTATCCTGATGGAAGATATTACCACTTCTTCTTGATAATTGAGGCAGATAACTAAAACGGATACATGCGCATTATATATCGTTGGAAAGAGGAAACCCGCAAGATTCTCACAGTGTCATTATTATGACTGGCATTTTATTATTCGCGCTGTTTCGAATCGATTTGTAAGCACCGAACTCAAATGAAAGTCCCGTAACACAGCGTAAAAACAGATTTGACCTCGGCACGTGAAAAGTTGACCTCGGATCTGAAAATTAATAGGCCCATGCCACCCCCCGGCCGAAAATACCCCCCACATACCAAGTTTCATCGAAATCGGCTCGGCCATTTTCGAGTTCATCGCGAACACACAGACAGACAGACACACACACACACAAACAGATCTTCCAAAAATATATAATAGACTAGAAGGTGACCCGACTTCGTCCGGGCTTTGACCTTGAATTGACCATTTTGAAGGTCAAGGTCAGGTGGGGTCAAACACCAACACCCCAAAAATGGTGGAAATCGGCCCAGCGGATACCGGGAAATCGGCCCAGCGGATACCGAGATACCATATGCATAAAATTTCGTCCGTAAATATCCGCCAGTTTAACCCGATTTGATTTCCACTCAAGTATATAAACGCGCCTCATATACACACGCTCATTAATTATCAAGTTTCAACGTAAAGATAAATTACCATCGGTGCCCGAGATATTGCCAAGACGTCTGAAACAGTCAAATGCATCGGCCGGTTAAGCGTTAACGTGATCTAACGTTATGACATCTAACGACGTCATAGAAGTTACGCATTGTTTTTATCCTGATGGAAGATAGTACCACTTCTTCTTGATAATTGAGGCAGATAACTAAAACGGATACATACGCATTATATATCGTTGGAAAGAGGAAACACGAAAGATTCTCACAGTGTCATTATTATGACTGGCATTTTATTATTCGCGCTATTTCGAATCGATTTGTAAGCACCGAACTCAAATGAAAGTCCCGTAACACAGCGTAAAAACAGATTTGACCTCGGCACGTGAAAAGTTGACCTCGGATCTGAAAATTAATAGGCCCATGCCACCCCCCGGGCGAAAATACCCCCCACATACCAAGTTTCATCGAAATCGGCTCGGCCATTTTCGAGTTCATCGCGAACACACAGACAGACAGACACACAGATTTTCCAAAAATATATAATAGACTAGAAGGTGACCCGACTTCGTCCGGGCTTTGACCTTGAATTGTCCATTTGAAGGTCAAGGTCAGGTGGGGTCAAACACCAACACCCCAAAAATGGTGGAAATTGGCCCAGCGGATACCGGGAAATCGGCCCAGCGGATACCGAGATACCCTATGCATAAAATTTCGTCCGTAAATATCCGCCAGTTTAACCCGATTTGATTTCCACTCAAGTATATAAACGCGCCTCATATACACACGCTCATTAATTGTCAAGTTTCAACGTAAAGATAAATTACCATCGGTGCCCGAGATATCGTCAAGACGTCTGAAACAGTCAAATGCATCGGCCGGTTAAGCGTTAACGTGATCTAACGTTATGACATCTAACGACGTCATAGAAGTTACGCATTGTTTTTATCCTGATGGAAGATATTACCACTTCTTCTTGATAATTGAGGCAGATAACTAAAACGGATACATACGCATTATATATCGTTGGAAAGAGGAAACACGAAAGATTCTCACAGTGTCATTATTATGACTGGCATTTTATTATTGGCGCTGTTTCGAATCGATTTGTAAGCACCGAACTCAAATGAAAGTCCCGTAACACAGCGTAAAAACAGATTTGACCTCGGCACGTGAAAAGTTGACCTCGGATCTGAAAATTAATAGGCCCATGCCACCCCCGGCCGAAAATACCCCCCACATACCAAGTTTCATCGAAATCGGCTCGGCCGTTTTCGAGTTCATCGCGAACACACAGACAGACAGACACACACACACACAAACAGATTTTCCAAAAATATATAATAGACTAGAAGGTGACCCGACTTCGTCCGGGCTTTGACCTTGAATTGTCCATTTTGAAGGTCAAGGTCAAGCGGGGTCACTATTTGACCAGTCCAAAACACTGCCTGGACAAAAGTACCCGACAAAAGTACCCGTCGAAATCCATCCGGTTTTACCCGATTTGACCTTGAATTGATCATTTTGAAGGTCAAGGTCAGGTCGGGGTCACGATATGACCCGTCCAAAACAATCAGTGGACAAAAGTAACCCCACGTATCAAATTTCGTCGAAATCCCATCAAAATTGGCGATTTGACCTTGAAGTTACCCGATTTCAAGGTCAAGGTCACGTCGCACGGGCAAATGAATATGCTTATGAGACTCCCCATACGAAAGTACCCCACATACCAAGTTTCATCGAAATCCCGTGATATTCGGGCGTTTGACCTTGAAATGACCCGATTTCAAGGTCAAGGTCACGTCGCACGGGAAAATTAATAGGCCTATGTAACTCCCCGGCCGAACGTACCCCCACATACCAAGTTTCATCGAAATCCCGTGATATTCGGGCGTTTGACCTTGAAATGACCCGATTTCAAGGTCAATGTCACGTCGCACGGACACATTTATAGGCCCATGTCACCCCACGGTCGAAAATACCCCCACATACGAAGTTTCATCGAAATCGGGTTGGCCGTTTTCGAGTTCATCGGGAACACACACACAGACAGACAGATACACAGACAGATCTTCCAAAATATATAATAGACTAGAAGGTGACCCGACTTCGTCCGGGGTTTGATCTTGAATTGACCATTTCGAAGCTCAAGGTCAGTTGGGGTAACGATTTGACCCGTCCAAAACACTGCCCGGACAAAAGTACCCGACAAAAGTACCCGTCGAAATCCATCCTGTTTTACCAGATTTGACATTTAATTGATCATTTTGAAGGTCAAGGTCAGGTCGGTGTCACGATTTGACCCGTCCAAAACACTCAGTGGACAAAAGTAACCCTATGTATCAAATTTCGAGGAAATCCCATAACAAAATCGCGATTTGACCTTGAATTGACCCAATTTCAAGGTCAATGTCACGTCGCACGAGCAAATGAATAGGCTTATGAGACTACCCACACGAAAGTATCCCTAGACACCAAGTTTCATCGAAATCCCGTGATATTCGGGCGTTTGACCTTGAAATGACCCGATTTCAAGGTCAAGGTCACGTCGCACGGGCAAATTAATATGTTTATGCCACTCCCCGTCCGAAGGTATCCCAACATACCAAGTTTCATCGAAATCCCGTGATATTCGGGCGTTTGACATTGAAATGACCCGATTTCAAGGTCAATGTCACGTCGCACGGGCAAATTAATAGGCCTATGTTACTCCCCGGCCGAAAATACCCCCACATACCGAGTTTCATGGAAATCGGCTAGGCCGTTTTCGAGTCCATCGATTACAGACACACACACAGACAGACACACACACAGACAGATCTTCCAAAATATATAATAGACTAGAAGGTGACCCAACTTCGTCCGGGCTTTGACCTTGAATTGTCCATTTTGAAGGTCAAGGTCAAGTGGGGTCACAATTTGACCAGTCCAAAAACACTGCCCGGACAAAAGTACCCGACAAACGTGCCCGTCGAAATCCATCCGGTTTTACCCGATTTGACCTTGAATTGATCATTTTGAAGGTCAAGGTCTGGTCGGGGTCACGATTGGACCCGTCCAAAACAATCAGTGGACAAAAGTAACCCCACGTATCAAATTTCGTCGAAATCCCATCAAAATTGGCGATTTGACCTTGAAGTTACCCGATTTCAAGGTCAAGGTCACGTCGCACGGGCAAATGAATATGCTTATTAGACTCGCCATAAGAAAGTACCCCCACATACCAAGTTTCATCGAAATCCCGTGATATTCGGGCGTTTGACCTTGAAATGACCCGATTTCAAGGTCAAGGTGACGTCGCACGGGCAAGTCAATAGGCCTATGTTAACCCCCGGCCGAAAATACCCCCACGTACCAAGTTTCATCGAAATCGGGTCGGTCGTTTTTGAGTTCATCGATTACACACACACACACAGACATATACACACACAGATCTTTCAAAATATATAATAGATAATATAATCTACTATATATTTTGAGACTGCCATAAAATGGTCGTCGCGGCGTTTTGGATAAGCTCCGACCACCCGTTCTTCACTCCCAGTCACAAAAAACGACACTTCGGTGTTAATCGGGTTGATAGTTAAAGAGCGTTCCTATCCGCAGTGTCGTTGATAAAGAGCGTATGTGCGTAATGTGATTCTTATGTCTGTACACGGGCGTCAGTGTCGGCATCCAGACATGAGCGTGTTGTGTGATTCTTACGTACTTAGGGCTTCATAGGAACAAGATCGGGTCATTTTTTTCCGCCCTAGGTTATCTTCACCTTGAAACGGGTACCCAAAATGATATATATGTGACCTTCACCTTGAAACGTGTACCCACACATGATATATATGTGTGTGTCCTTTATAGACTCGAACCGATTGAGCTCAAACTTGCTACCTATACGAGAAGTGTCATGGACGGGTTAAATTATGACCCCGACCTGACCTTGACCTTGAAAATGATCAATTCAAGGTCAAATCTGGTAAAACTGCCGGATTTCGACGACATTTTACACAGTGTTCGCGCTGTCGGTAGCCAAATTAGACAATGGCCAATCTTTTTCGAATTTGGCTAATAAAAATTTCATTTGGCTAAACTTTTGGCTAAACTTTTTTTTACCCCAAATGGAAACGGAAAGCATGGAGTCGAAACGCTAATTAATAAAAGCGCTCAATAGATCGACATTCAAGACGAAGTTAGGTTACGAAAGTGAGGAAAGTATTTCGTACTTATGAAATATCGTTCTGTAACGGTGGCGTTGATTGAATTGTGGCGGCTGTACAACGGGCACATTACACAACTGTTTGACATCTGATCAGTATTTTTTTTTTTTTACATTTAACCAGCCTAATCGTCAAAACGCATAAGCTGTATACTGGTTATGTAACTGATTAAGCCGTCTGTAAGATCAAATACCTAAATGCTTTGTTAATTAGAGAAGAGCAGTTCTTAACTCAATAGTTACGTAATGTGTATCATAAAGTGCATCCCGTCTAATAACCTGGCTTCACAGTCAACACCTTAAGAAAAATAGTTAGCGGCCGTCATGCCATGGTGTCAATAGTGTCAACGACATAGAGTTATTACAATTAGTTTAGCGGATTTATGTGATTATAATTATATAGAATGTTAGTTTCATGTTTGCGAATTGGTATGGTCCGATGTGAAATCCCGCCGTATTCTATATTAATGTTTTATGAATTGATCTGCCCGTGTGATATGATGCATACATATGTTCGTATAATATTGTTTTTAAAGTTGTTTTTGTGTTGTTTTAATTATGTTTATATTCTGAGTAACAAATAAAGTTTAAGACAAATTTTAGTCATTAATTGTGAACCGCCCAGAAAATGAGGATTTAATTTGGCCAAATTTTTTTTTAATTTGGCCAAAAAACATTTGGCTAAAGATTTTTTCATTTGGCTAATGAAATTTTCATTTGGCTAAACTTTTGGCTAAAAGTTTTTTCGGTCCAGCGCGAACACTGATTTTACACCTAGGTGCAGCATACGTGTCTCGGAAGCTGTTGCAATTGCTTTTTCGAACAAAGCCATGAGACGAACCACGCCAGTGGCGGGCTAACCTGCTAGTTATAATATAAACTAGCTTTCAAATTCAATGTGGGAAATTTGGATACTTCCATATACCACATTTTCCCGTTTCTCGTGTTATAAATACATTCTTCAAGCTGTCTCGCTTTTTATTACACTGGCTGGTGGGCCCGACTTCGTCCGGACTGTTCCCATCTGCTTTCCGGCGAAAGGCGCGATTTGACCTTGAATTGACTATAATATTCTCGCCAGAAGGACTCCTTAAAGTTATGAATAAGATGAAGAATATTTATTTGATGTTATTTAACAAGTCAATAAAATAATATTATTTATTAGTTAGTTGTGAATAAGATGAAGAATATTTATTAGATGTTATTTAACAAGTCAATCAAATAATATTATTTGACTTGTTAAATAACATCCAATAAATATTATCCATCTTATTCACAACTTTAAGGAGTCCTTCTGGCACACGAGAATATTTATCAAGTCAATCAAATAATATTATTATTCATTAGTTAGCGCTAATATAGGCGCTAACTAATGAATGATATATAATTAATAGAACAGACCTCTATTATGATGATCGTGTCGTTATTTGTTTAAAATACGTATCAATTGGCATATACGCACCCGTTCCCTCATTAAAATCTACATATATCGCCCATTTTAGGGGACCTCCGAGAATTCTGGGAATTCCGCAAAGTGATCTCCGCAAATAGGGACCTACTGCAAATCGTCGCACCCAATGCAATTTGTAAACAAATACGATTGACATGCGTTTTAACGAGGTGAGCTTTAATTAAATGAAAGAAGCAATGCTATATAAACTATTTGTCATGGACTCAGCCAGTGTGTCATATATCTGTGTCAACTAAGGTCGCTTTGCGTGGTAAAAATGAAAAGTGAAAGTGACAATTCGGATAATCCTATTGAAAATGAAAGTACAATTTTGGGAATTCCGCGGCAGATTCAGAGAATCTATACTATTGAAAGTGAATGTACGATTCCTGGAATTCTATCAGATTTCGCGACTCTGCTCGTTTTCGTGATCATAGGTTATATAGGGCCTAGCTATATGACCACGAAAACGAGTCGAGTCACGATACATGCATCGGTACAAACACATTGTGTATACGATACAATTTTGACTTGATGACCAGAAAATAAAAGATCGCGATTACTCCAACAGAACAGGCATGCGCACTCCAATTAAAATTACCCCATAATTCACTTAACTACCCCAGGGGCTCCCAATGGGTTATACATTATTTTCAGGCTATCGGTTAATTGAATACTATTTCCTTTCTACTAAACTAAACGAGACTACCTAATTACCCATAATCCAATCTCCCATTGGACCAGGTTTCATTATTATATTTTCAAGAACATATTACACCGGTGGCGTTAAGTTTACAATTTCAGCCTGTACGTGACTCTATCGGTACGATTGAGTCAGGTACGAGAATACCTAATTACCCATAATGCAATGGCCCAGTGGACCAGCTGTTATTATATTTTCAAAAACATATTACACCGGTGGCGTTAATAAAAAAATAAAATTCTTTGACGAATTACTCCTCTAGCTGCCGATATTGACAGTATGTAGATTAGAGGGCTGTGAATGGTACACATGCGTTGAAATCTCGTTAGAAATGATGTTTAGTTGTTGCAAGTGCCATTATTTCAGCTATAATAATTGTTCACATTATATCAATATTAGAATTAATTGAATACAAATTTGCTTATTGGCGCCAGAGAGGAGAGCTTTCCGATGAATGGCAACAAGCCATATTTCCAACTAAATCCTGAAAAGTTACCCATAATTCTGCTGTGGTTAAGAAGTCGATTACTTAGAGCATTACTGTAACTGCGCCTACAAACTTTCAAAACCTGCAGCATGATCTAACACTCTGTATACATATTATTACGATCGGACACAGTCATACCAATTTATTTGGTCCATCCAATAAGTATGATGCAATACGAGCGGCAACGCTTAGTATGGCATAGAGTCCGAAATCTGCAACTAATGATGATCCTATCGAAACATTTTGGCATTTTTTCAAATCATATTGGGTGTCAATTTCCAAAAATGTCTAAATTCGACTTTTGACATAAAATTAAATAAATTTTTCAAAATTCCATTAAACCGACCAAGAACCTGCTTCGATTTAAAACTTCATGTCCCGAGAACGAGGAGCAATTTTTCTGCGATAAATTGGGACCTTGGTCATTATTATATTTAGCTTCTTGAATACTCGTAGCAAACATCTCTTTCTCGTGCCATCCATACATTTATATATCACCTTCATTGTGTGGGGAATTTATATGGCGGACAAGTACTAAGCCATTATTTTTTCACAATACCTAAGGAAAGGCTTTATAGTCAATAAGCCAGTCCTCCCTTCTGATTTGTTATTGTCATTCCGGAGGGCTAGGTGTGATTTTCGCTGAACTTCAGACACCTACTTACATATATTGGTTAGATATAAAACAATTGAATTGGTCCATCAAATAAGGAGTATGCAATCCGAGATGCAACGCTTATGCGTGTAATTCAGGATTAAGTATACTGACATGATCCATCGATACCCCATCCAGTATCTTTATAACACACGAGTTGTGCGAAGCAGTCACAATACGAGCGACCTTGCTCACATGTCACAACTTGGCGCGAGATTTGAACAGCGTACGGTCCGATAATTGCACGTCGCTCAACCCGGCCAAACCATTGTTGTGTGAAACTCACAATAGATCACAGACGGGTCGCGAACTCATCTCGATGTCACGTGTTGACAGCGAAGAACAGTCCGGCACGATAACCACTCGACCACCGTGTTCCACTATACACCATGGGTCGATTATGGGGATCAAAATAAGTCGCGAAATACGTTATATTCTCTTATACGGACATTAAATACCACAGAAGGACTTGATGCAATACAATTCAGAAACATATGGATTTCTTCAAGATGGAACAAAAAAGAGCGTTCATTTGTTAATCTATTCCCATTCCTTAGCAGTAGGTTAGTAAGTTAGTCTCTGAAAACATTACCACCTTAAAACTATCTTTAAAAATGATACCACGTTAATATAAAAAGCGCCATGGATTACAATATATATAATTGTGTATGTATATATGTTATTGCATGTTCCAACTTAAAGAGGTACTGTACGCCAAATGTTGTTGTTGGTTTCTATAGTATCCGAGTCGGAGAATAAGGTAACAATTTTTCCATTATTTGAATGTCTGTTGAGTACGAAGTAGTGTTATACGGATGGCAAATTTACCGGAATGCAAAAATACAAATTGTCGTTGTCGAGTAATTTTTGTACAGTTTTCAACCAAATGAATCAACTAAAAGTTATATTATATGCATACTAGTCCCATATAATCATTTAAGTTATTGTATCGTCGCTAGTCAGTGAGTGGCTTGGGTGTTCTCCCCGTATCATCATAATATTTTAAGCGATCGTGTGTGCGATCGGTTTAACAATCCAGTATCCCTCAATTACTTTATTTGACTTTGTTAATAAACAATCAACAGAAAAAAACTAAATTTCTTCTTACATGTATATTTATTATTGATAACTGTACAAAATAAAATTGTGCACATTGAAACCATTGGTATGTTAGCATTACTGCATGTTAGAAATCCAGTCATTTTTATCAACAAACATTGCCGATTTCAATTGCAATTCAAATTTATTATTTGTAAATCTGCTTTGCGGAACAATTTGCAATGCTCTGACCTTGTCTAGCGTTTATTTTTTTGTCGAACTTATACCAACTGTTAGTATGAATTAATTGCGCTGTAATAGTAATAATTATCCACGAATTATCTATAACGAGCAGAAGAACATACTAAATATATTTCAACATTTATCTCAAAGAGGATGGTTTACAACTTTTTATAATTTTTTCAAATATAAGCACTGAGAAGGCCTTGTGTGCAATTAATGCCCCACTTTATCTCAGTGACATGTTTGCGTGAACTACATGTATCCATGTACAGCTGAAGCACAACACGCGCTATCAAACAGATCGGCAGCAAAACGGATTTAGGTTTCCAGAATGGCAGAATCACAAAACAATATTCTGAATTATAAGGATTGCTCAAAGCATTTTATGTCTACATTTATAGAAGTTCTGATGGTTTAAACATATTTATTCGCCATATATGCATATAAATACACACAGTCGGCAACGGGATTGAAGAACAAGTGCGGGCCACTTATATAGTGTAAACATATTTTTATTTCCAAATCCAAACATAATACGTAATGACATAAATATACAACATATAAGAGATAATGTATGGAAATGAGGATCAGACAACAAGCCCGAGGGCTTATATGAAGTCTTCTCCTCTTTGGCGACATGCCCCTTCCCCAATAAGTGAGGGAGGGGTGTCGATCAGACGGGAAATAATAGAAATAATATTTTTTAAAGGAGAAGTAATTAAGTTTAAGTTGGGATGGACACAGCGGGAAGATAGTGTTAGGGATAGCAGGAGGCAGAGAGAGAGAGAGAATGAGAGGGAGAGTGAGAAAGTAGAGGGGACAGAATTTTCAATAATTTAGTTGCTGCGTGATGAAAATTATGCTCGTAGTAATATGCATGCGTCAGGCTCCATGGGAGGGGGTCAATCGCAATGGCCAATTCCTATTTCAATGGGGTTCACTGTGAATATCGCTGCATTCTTCATGTAGAATCATTTCACGTATATACAGGATAGTGACAAGTAAAGTAACTTACAAAATAATCGTTATCGGAAGACATTTAGTACTACATACATAATGGAGAACATCGTGCTGCCGCATAACGCGGCCGGAATCCAAAGCAATTTGTTACCCATACAGATCATGGAAATCTTTTTGTTCTCATAATATATGTCTGTACTGCATTAAATATTTGTTTGTTTTCGCGAAGACTAAGCTCTCTTGACCCCGCATTAGTGTATTCTCAGATAAGGCAACATTTGGTAGGGAGTCATATAGTTCTCTTCTGGGCTCTTGATAAAATGTACATTCAAAGAGATAGTGGTAAGTTGTCTCAAATTCCCCACATAGACATATTATATGCTACTTCCCTCCCGATCACCATACACTCAAGTGAAATAAAAAAAAATGATACATGGCATTGAACAATTATATATGGTATTAACGATAATGGTAAATGATTGTTGCTAGTCTCTCCCAATTTCGAATTCATATAGTTCAAAGTAAATGTTGCTTTAAGGTGTTCTGTGCTCATCCGTCCTTTAAAATGGCAAGGTGGCAGGACAGTAAGTATGTTCCAATAGGGGGTTTATGACTGTTGTCATATACTCAGAATTATTATTTTTGTTTGAGTTCTTTTTTCATTTAAGTTGGAATTTGTATGTTCTCATCCTGGGATGTGTCTCTTATAAAAATTTGGACAGCCTTGAAAATATCTTCATTATTGGAATTTGATAAGCTTGGATCTCCAAATAATAATGTTTTTACTGAATAAATATTGAAACGTAGTAGCTTGTTCAGCAGGTATACTCTTGGAAAAATATGCAATTGACATTGGAAAAAATAATGAAATGCGTTTGCTTCGCCATCGCCGCATCTACAGACTTTGGACACCGCAATATAATTGAAGTATTTATCTGATTGGAGTTCACTGCATTCGCACCTGAGTCGACATTGTAAGATATTTAATGATCGTTTCCCTGTAGAAAAATACTTGGGGGGGTTTAACCGGATTGGGAATTAGAGATTGTCGGAAACATTCAAAATTCAGATTTCTGATTTTTTTATCGCGTTTATTCCAGTCATTTATACACTTGGGCATGAAAGTGGACTCTTTTCTTTTGTAGTTGCATTTCATAGGGATAAAATTTGATGAATTTCTGGTATCGTGGTCATTTCGGGCACTGAATTTGGGTGGTATAAGTTCTTTTCAGATAGTTAGGTGTTTTTTTGTTTACTATATTGTGGAATGTTAAAACCTGTTTGTAATATCTTCGAGTTTCTAACGTCTCCCAACCTAGTTCGGTCAGAAGTCTAATATTTGAAACTGACCTGGTGCAACCGGTGGCTATTCTAGCCGCTTCATATTGAACATCTTCTAGATCTTTTAGTAAGTATTCAGGTGCGCCCGACCAAACGTTACTAGCATATTCCATGAGGGATCGAACATGAGATAAATAGAGGGTTTGAAGTGTTTCGCGATTTAGCATTGTTCTTAGTTTACGCAATTGTGACAGGCGTGCGTATGCCTTAATGCATATATTACCAATGTGTGTATTCCAAGTTAGGTTGTCATCAATATCCAATCCGAGGTGTTTGTGGCTATTTGAGTAGTCTAGTGTTACCCCATCGAATATGATTGTAGGTTTAACTACACTTGGCTTGGAAAATAACATTAGATTGGTTTTACTACTATTAAATTTGACACACCGATTTTCAGCCCAATCTCTGATTTTGTTCATGTCACTATTGACTGTCGATTGAAGGTTATAAGTATCACTATCACTGTTGATTAAACATGTGTCGTCAGCATAAAGTCTTGTGCTAGATTTAATTTCATCGGCAATGTCATTAATGTAAATTAAAAACATCAGAGGTCCGACTACAGATCCCTGGGGCACACCAGCTGCTATTGAGGAATACTGCGAAAAGCTTGAGTTGACTCTAACTCTTTGCTGTCTATTTTGTAGATAGTTTATCAACCATTTCAGACTATTACCTTTCAAACCATATTTCTCTAATTTTAAAACAAGACCTCGGTGCCAGACTTTGTCAAACGCTTTAGAAATGTCGAAAAAAACTGCACAACTCGTTTGGCCCTCGTCAATTGCACAGTGGATATTATGAATGATTTCAATTAATTGAGATTCGGTACTATGACCAGGTATAAATCCAGATTGATGCTTATATAAAAGGTTGTGGGGTTTCAAATGGCTTAGAATTTCATTAAAAACTAATCTCTCTAGTACCTTGCCGACACAACTTATAAGAGATATCGGACGATAATTTATAGGGTCATGCTTATCACCTTTTTTGAAGAGGGGCATCACATCGGCTTTCTTCCAAGCTGCAGGGAAACAACAGCTCTTTAAAGATAGATTGAAAATTATTTTAAGTGGTTTACAAACTGAGCCATGTGTTTCCCTTAACATTTTGTTACATATTCCATCGGGGCCCGTGGCTTTATTTGTTTGTAATTTTGTCAAAATGTCCTCCTCAGTAGTTTTAATCTCTTCTATTTTTCCGGTTGTTCTTTCTGCAAATTTAGGTAATGTCGATTTTTCATTTTCTAGTGTACTGTTTCTCGTGAAAATTGAATTTAAGACCTGTGCTTTCTGATAATCGTCCTCAAAAATTCTGTTGTTGAAGTTTAGTGGGGGAATCTTCTCGACATTGGAGAAATTATTAAGTAATTGTTTAGTGACATGCCAGAATTGTTTTGGCTTATTTACTTTCAAGTTTTCATCGAGGCTTGCTAAATATTTATTTTTGGCTGATTTTTTCAAATTATTTGTTCTATTGCGGATTGCTTTATATTTATCCCAGGCACTAGGATGATTTGTGCGCAGCGCTTTCTTTCTGAGGCGGTCGCGTTTCCGAATATGTTTTCTTATTAAACTATCAAACCATGGTTTGTCATTCTCACGTATAGTAACTGATTGGAAAGGGATATATTTACGAGCAATTGTCAGGAAAGTATGAGTAAAAACGTCTACAGTCTGATTTATATCGGAATGACCCGTGCTCATGAGAATGTCTGACCAATTGATTGCATTAATTTCGAAGTTCATGGCAACAAAGTCTGCTCTAGCATAATTCCACACATTCCGTTGATATGACTTTTTCTTAGGATTTGGAAATGAAATTTCTACAGATGTTGCTCTATGGTCTGATAAACCTAGATCAATAGTGTACGGGTTTAGGTAAACTAGACTATCACTTAATAAAATCGGATCTAATAGTGTTGCTGAGTTCACACCTATTCGAGTTGGTTCTTTAATTACGTTTTCAAGGGTCCATTTGTTCATGATTTTTTGAAGCTCACCATCACGAATTAATAAATTGCAATTTAGATCTCCAACCATGACTAATGACATATTATATGCTAGGGCATTAGCAATGGAGATGTCAAGATTCGTCCAGTAAGAGTCTAAGCATTCACGATCAGATCTGTAAGTTATGCAGAAAAGAAATTTCTGCCTGGTTCCGATTTCAAACCACAAAATTTCGTCGTCAAAACCAAATTCAGGTAAATATTTATACACAAGGCTGGATGCAAAATACACAGCCAGACCTCCTCCGTGTTCGTTTCTATCAAGTCTGAACGGAGCTTGAAAATTGGAAAATAATATGGAGTCGTTATGCACAATTTTATTGAGGTGCGTCTCGGTAAAGCATACGATATCGTAATATTCTATATGGTCAGCAAGCTTTGATATTTTGTTTCTGAGACTACGAATATTATAGTGAAATATAGAAATAGTTTCTGGTTCCATCGGCCCTGGCTGAACTTCCACGTCATTGGCTATAATAATCAGTAAACTGCACAAAAATATGAAAGTGCCTATGTTTCTGCGCGGTGTAAGATTCATTATATGAGGTGATGACTTGTTTTTTGACTTTGCCCTGCGCCTTCTGAGATTAAAGTATCCGATAACGACCCTGTATTGAACAATATCAATATTCATGGATATGGAAAACCCAGAGAGGGAGGGTAAATAGGGTCATCATCGGATACAATTAGATAAGAAAGCACAATCAGTTTCAGCAAATGAGCACTTAAGCTTGAAGTAACGAAGAGACTAGCAACAAATTCAGATGAACAAAACAAGAAAAGCATATATACTCATATAGCAAAAATAATTAATGAGGAGTTTTCAATCATGTAAGAGCTTACTCTTACTGTTATCGTATACTGTAAAACTAAAGATTAAACTCTCCGCGCCGCATCTCTGCACTGTTATCGTATACTCTAAAAATTACGATTAAACTCCCCGCGCCGCATCTCTGCACAGTTATCGTATACTGTAAAAATAAAGATTAAACTCTCCACGCCGCATCTCTGCACTGTTATCGTATACTTTAAAAATAACGATTAAACTCTCCGCGCCGCATCTCTGCACTGTTATCGTATACTGTAAAAATAAAGATTAAACTCTTTCCCACCTCATCTCTGCACTGTTATCGTATATATACTCTAAAAATAACGATTAAACTCCCCGCGCCGCATCTCTGCACAGTTATCGTATACTGTAAAAATAAAGATTAAACTCTCCACCCCGCATCTCTGCACTGTTATCGTATACTCTAAAAATAAAGATTAAACCCTCCGCGCCGCATCTCTGCACTGTTATCGAATACTCTAAATATAACGATTAAACTCTCCGCGCCGCATCTCTGCACTGTTATCGTATACTGTAAAAATAACGATTAAACTCTCCGCGCCGGATCTCTGCACTGTTATCGACTACTCTAAATATAAAGATTAAACTCTCCGCGCCGCATTTCTGCATTGTTATCGTATACTGTAAAAATAACGATTAAACTCTCCGCGCCGCATCTCTGCACTGTTATCGTATACTGTTAAAATAACGATTAAACTCTCCGTGCCGCATCTCTGCACTGTTATCGTATACTTAAAAAATAACGATTAAACTCTCCGGGCCGCATCTCTGCACTGTTATCGTATACTCTAAAATTAACGAGTACACTCTCCGCGCCGCATCTCTGCACTGTTATCGTATACTGTAAAAATAAAGATTAAACTCTTTCCCACCTCATCTCTGCACTGTTATCGTATATATACTCTAAAAATAACGATTAAACTCCCCGCGCCGCATCTCTGCACAGTTATCGTATACTGTAAAAATAAAGATTAAACTCTCCACCCCGCATCTCTGCACTGTTATCGTATACTCTGAAAATAAAGATTAAACCCTCCGCGCCGCATCTCTGCACTGTTATCGAATACTCTAAATATAAAGATTAAACTCTCCGCGCCGCATCTCTGCACTGTTATCGTATACTGTAAAAATAACGATTAAACTCTCCGCGCCGCATCTCTGCACTGTTATCGTATACTGTAAAAATAACGATTAAACTCTCCGCGCCGCATCTCTGCACTGTTATCGTATACTGTAAAAATAACGATTAAACTCTCCGCGCCGGATCTCTGCACTGTTATCGACTACTCTAAATATAAAGATTAAACTCTCCGCGCCGCATTTCTGCATTGTTATCGTATACTGTAAAAATAACGATTAAACTCTCCGCGCCGCATCTCTGCACTGTTATCGTATACTGTTAAAATAACGATTAAACTCTCCGTGCCGCATCTCTGCACTGTTATCGTATACTTTAAAAATAACGATTAAACTCTCCGGGCCGCATCTCTGCACTGTTATCGTATACTCTAAAATTAACGATTACACTCTCCGCGCCGCATCTCTGCACTGTTATCGTATACCGTAAAAAGAACGATTAAAGAGCTAATAGGCACCTTTCGAATACTGAACTACGACAAATAATTTTTACGAATAGAGTACTATACGTCACTAGAATTTGTGTTTTTTTTTCTATTCGTTGTCGTTTTTCCCCCAAGTCGTTGGTACGATTACGGTTTCGGACTTTCAACAATACTCACAAATACATCATGTAGTAATAAGTTCGCGATCGCTTCTCAGCTCCTCAATGTGGAAGATGTTTTTGAGATTATGTCCTTAAAATGCGCGATCGCCAAGTGGCCTTAATGTTAACCTATTAGTGGTAATAAAGTCGCCGTGAAGCGCGAGTGTCTTGATAAACACAAAGCGTTAAGCTATATGACCTGATAACGACATAATTACTGCGAGTGGCAAGCACGATTGTCTCACAAACGGACTCATAGTTGTCAATTCTGCGAACAGATTTTTGGACCGTGTGAAAAAGCTACGACTACAAATAGCTATTCGTAATAATTATCTGTCGTCGTCCATTATGCTACAGGTGTCTATTACTATTGCCACAAACTTTATAAAAAGAACCCTTTTTCTTTCGATTCGATAATTTCTATCACTTCGATAAATACGTATACGAGCATGCATAGGCTACAGTATGTATATATGACTATTGAATCTGTTTGTCGACCTTAGTTGACACCGGAATGTGAATAAAGCTAGAAGTTATTAGCGCGCGCCGCGTGTATACTGTTCTGCAAAGTATTGAAAGCTGTGGTCCGATGGGCATTTTATTTATAGATAATTGGTTTTTCCGATTTAAAAGTCGAACTGCGCGACCAGTTGGTGTTGTTGGGAATTTCAATTTCGTTTATTGTCCTTTACATTTTTAAGTCAATAATGTTGATTTTTGGTTTGTGACAAGCTATGTCAATTACCAATAAAAGAAATTTAAAAGATAATTTGTAAGTCTTATATTTCAACTTTTATAGATATGTTTCGTTCTGCAGCCCACTGATGGTTGTGGTCGGAGACGGCCGAGTCGGCCGCCTGTTCGTTAACTCGTTTAGGACGGGAAACGGACCCAAAACATTACCTACAGGACGAGAAACGGATATATCCGCTTCCCACTTCATGCACTTGTTATCAGCGAATGACTCTTTTATAAATAAATGTTTTACGCACATTAACATGTATTCAATATAGGCCGATCACACAGCGAGGGGTCCGGGAAGATGCAACCTATTTTTGGCGTCACGTGGGGGTCGCGTGTCGTGATTCGTGACGTCATTGTTCCAAAATGGCGGCGCCCAGTAGCCTAAGTCGTAGACGCGTAGACAAGTTTTCGGTTGGCAATCACCATGGCAGGTGATTCTTGACCCCTTCAGCGGAAGGAACAAGAAGCGGGGGCAATTTAAGTATATTCCTGGATCCTATTTCTTTGGAAATTAATTCCATTAAAAATATTTTGTTTCAAAATGTCGCATGCAGACATCTCGTATAGCGAAATTGCAGCCCCAAACACATGATTTTCCGAAAATCGGTTGCCATGTTAACTGGTCGCAATTTGGTGGTATCTACCCAAATTTTTTGGAAGATTTATAGACTATACGGATGATCACCAATATATATATTATGAGTTGTCACGTGGATAATTCTGTCATGACAAATGGTCTGACTCAGCATTAAATTAACGCATACATTGCGATAAAATGATATAAAAGTAAGCATTTACCGTTAGAAAACGGGGCTTTGGTGGCCATTTTGAATGGCGCCCTCTGTCGGTGGTGGGTGATTTTCGAGAAAGGCTAGTTCCAGATGTTGGCAAAATATTCCTGGATTATTTAACTTCGGAAATAATTTACATTTGATTCAAAATGTCGCAAACATATCGTCATATAGCGAAATTAAAGCCCCCAAACACATAAATTTCCGAAAATAGTTTGCTATGGCAACCGGTCGCAATTTGGTGGTATCTAGCCAAAATTTCTAGAAGATTTATATACTACGGATGATCAACCATATAGTATGAGTTGTCACGCGGAGTAATCTGCCACGCAAATGGTCTGATTCAACATTGAATAAACGCATAAATTGCTATAAAATTATATAAAAGTAAGCATTTCTGCAAACAATCTCGTCTGTGAGTAATGTTTTCTCAAAAGAATCACGTCCCAAACGATTAATTAGGTGCTGGTTGTTATTTTAACGGAATTCTGAGTTGGTCATTCGCGAAACCAATATATTTTATATTCTATAATTACAAGCATTGGTATATATATAACTAGCAGGTGGACCCGACTTCGTCCGGGCTGTTTCGCCTCTGCTTTTCGGCGAATTGTGCGATTTGACCTTGAATTGTCCATGTTGAAGGTCAAGGTCAGGTGGGGGTCACGATTTGACCCGTCCAAAACACTGCCCGGACAAAAGTACCCGACAAAAGTACCCGTCGAAATCCATCCGGTTTTACCCGATTTGACCTCGGATCGATCATTTTGAAGGTCAAGGTCAGGTCGGGATCACGATTTGACCCGTCGAAAACACACAGTGGACAAAAGTAACCCTACGTATCAAATTTCGTCGAAATTCCATCAAAATTCGCGATTTGACCTTGAATTGACCCAATTTTAAGGTCAAGGTCACGTCGCACGGGCAAACGAATATGCTTACGACACTCCCCATACGAAAGTATCCCAGACACTAATTTTCATCGAAATCCCGTGATACTCGGGCGTTCGACCTTGAAATGACCCGATTTCAAGGTCAAGGTCACGTCGCACCGGCAAATTAACAGGCCCATGCCACTCCCCGGCCGAAAGTACCCCCACGTACCAAGTTTCATCGAAATCGGCTTGGCCGTTTTCGAGTCCATCGCGAACACACATACAGATAGACAGACAGACAGACACACACACACACAGATTTCCCAAAATATATAATAGACTAGCCGATGAGCCCGACGTTGTCCGGGCTATTCAAAAACCAAATTTCAAGTCGATAGCTCCACCCGTTTCCGAGATCTGGTCTGCGCATGCGCGAAGATGGCCGTCGCACGGGCTCTGCGACCCGATAAAATTCGTATCCGGGGCAAGATACATTCACATACCAAATTTCAAGTCGATAGCTCCACCCGTTTCCGAGATCTGGTCTGTCTGCGCAAGCGCGAAGCTGGCGTCGCAAGGGATCGGTGATCCGATAAAATTCGTATCCGGGGCAAGATACATTCACATACCAAATTTCAAGTCGATAGCTCCACCCGTTTCCGAGATCTCGTCGTCGCATGCGCTGCACGGGCGTCGCACGGGCTCGCCAATACGACAACGACCGCCTGGTCAAACTACACACACGTACCAAGTTTCGTCCCGATCGGTCGAGAATCGTAGATTTGTATCAATGACATACATACAGACAAACATACAGACAAACAGAGGTCTTCAAAATATATATGAGACTAGCTGGTGGACCCGACTTCGTCCGGGCTGTTTCCCCTCTGCTTTTCGGCGAATTGCGCGATTTGACCTTGAATTGTCCATTTTGAAGGTCAAGGTCAGGTGGGGTCACGATTTGACCCGTCCAAAACACTGCCCGGACAAAAGTACCCGACAAAAGTACCCGTCGAAATCCATCCAGTTTTCCCCATTTGACCTCGAATTGATCATTTTGAAGGTCAAGGTCAGGTCGGGGTCACGATTTGACCCGTCCAAAACACTCAGTGGATAAAAGTAACCCCATGTATCAAATTTCGTCGAAATCCCATAAAAATTCGCGATTTGACCTTGAATTGACCCGATTTCAAGGTCACGTCGCACGGGCAAACGAATAGGCTCACGACACTCCCCATACGAAAGTATCCCCAGACACTAATTTTCATCGAAATCTCGTGATACTCGGGCGTTCGACCTTGAAATGACCCGATTTCAAGGTCAAGGTCACGTCGCACGGGCAAATTAATATGCCCATGCCACTCCTCGGCCGAAAGTACCGACACATACCAAGTTTCATCGAAATCGGCTCGGCCGTTTTCGAGTCCATCGCGAACAGACAGACAGACATACACACACACACACACACCCTCCCTCTCACACACACACACACACCCACACATACCCCCCTCACACACATATATATCCACATATACACATGACTCGCAAATACGAACAAAACTGAAACCCATTCATCAAGTGGCGGCCACCAACCCCCTACCCGCACGGACTGAATGAGCCCTATAGAATCATGTTTGTAGAAACTTGTTAGAAAGCTCAACAAGAGAGCTAAGACAACACCATTCAGTTCTTATCTTAAATAAAGAACATATTTACACAAAAGGGATGTAATCCAAGAAAGCAGAGTAAAGCGCCATCGAGCACATGGTGAATTATTCTGCACAAAATGTGAAGTAACAGTGCGTTAACGTATACAAGCGGGATAATTAACTCCGATAAAATATCATCTTTGAAGGAGTTTCCAGAAATGAACTCCATTCGTACCAGAAGATTTTTGTTGCTTGAATGAAAAATCGCAGTAAATGTGTACCAGGTATCTGACTAATATCGACAAGACCCGGTGGTAAACGACCTAAGAAAGTGCAGTTTGTTGTTCTATAGGAAGATTGTCAACAAGCTGATATGCTGTAACTGGCAAGCGGTCGATGAATAAGTACCAGAATTTCTTACGGGTGACTGCCAATGCTGGGCAGAATATTAAGAACTGTTTAACCATGTCAGTATATGTCATCTGGCATGCAGTACATTTGGTTTCATCTGCAGATGTCGGAGCACACAGTAACTGCAATGCAATGTGAAGCCTTCTTTCTCATTGGGATATTGTTTACAAACACGCCACATGAATGCGATATCTGGACTACTAGTCACCAAACGAAATCGTTCAAAAGAAGGGTCACTGTGAATTCGAACCAACCAATCATCTTTCCAAAACAAGATCCCTGTTTAACAAGAAGCTTCCAACTACCTTTATTAGGGAAGGTGGCAGTTACCGTGTACTCAGACAAGTACTGAGTCAAACCAAATTGTTGAAGGATATCTCGTAAGTCCCTGAAAAAGATATTTATGTTAGCATTGTTATAAACATGAACACATTGTATATAATAGTCTGATAAGGAATACATTTTAACCACCTTCTTGGAAGTGAGGTTGCATAAATAACAGAGTAGTGATAATTTACGACGATGGATATACTGCATTAAAGGAGGAGAACCCAGTAAGCCCAATGCCATATCGGTTCGTGTTCTCACGTGGACACCTTGAATGTGCTTCAGGCATATGCGATGAGCACGTTCGAGGCGGTCACATTCTGTATGTGTTAGCCCACATAGCATTTCGCTTCCATATAAGCCTTTGGGAATTATAACTGAATTGTAAATTTTAAGGGAGCTCATTGGTGTTATTCCACCGGCATAAATACCAATATTGGATAGTGCGAAGTATGTTTTCCTCATTTTGAAGCAGATATCTTCAACAAAACATGCTTTAAAGTTATGTTTTCTGAGAGGGATACCTAAGTGAGTAACGCATTCAGCTTCATCCACTCGATGTGTACCAAGAAACCAGTTTGTTGTGCGCTTTAGTGCCGCGGTTTTTGGTTCATTGAATACTGTGACATGTGTTTTAGATGTGTTATATTTTACCGCCACTTTGCACTATATTGCACGCAAACATCAATTAAGGACTGCAACCCTGAAGCGGTGAACGACAGCAGAACCATATCATCGGCGTGTGTCGGGCAGCAGCATTTCGCATTCTTCATGATGAAACCATAAACCGAAATATTAAGCTCGCACAATAAGCTGTCAATGTATAATATAAAACACTGGTGCAAGGGTACTTCCATGCCATGCTCCTTGCAACATTGGTATCCAGTGTGAATTGCAGTTTTGGAAACGAGTGCAGCAATGTATATCATTCCCTCGTTCATAAATCAGCCACTATGTCCGATGACCGCATAATCCCAAATAAGTGGTCCTTTAACTTTGACATTCCAAAACTCACGGAAATTATTGATAAAACTGATCAGTATTTGAAGAAAATTCAACACACTATTTGTGATAGTTTCAAGGTTGACCATGTGTCGTGTTTCAGAAGAGATATATATAACGATGAAAAACCATCAGGTAAGAACAAATTGAGGGTGTATAGAGAAATAATAAGTGATTACCGATTGGAGCCATATTTGGCCATAGTAAATAATATGGAAGTAAGAAAGATCTTCAGCAAATTGCGGATTAGCAATCATACTCTAGAAATTGAAAAAGGGCGCCATAAACAACCGAAGATTCCTGTAGACAAGAGAATATGCAGAAAGTGTGGATTGGAAACGGAAACCGAGGAACATTTTATTTTAAAATGTCCTATTTACAAATGCATTCGTCTCCGTTTCTTTGACGAAATAAATAAAGTAAATCACAAGTTTATTAATATGACTGATGCCCAAAAATTCATTTTCATACTGCGAAATGACAAAACAGAAACATGCAATATCATCTGTAACATGGTCCGTCTCTTTTTCCACAAAAGGTCTGAAACACCAGATTTTCAAGAACAAACATGAAATTTTTTCCATTTTAATTCTGATTACAATTGTGTATACTTATTGTATCATATATATATTTATTGTTATTTATGTTGTGACATCGGCCCCGTGTGGGTGTAATTGTCAATAAACTTATCTTATCTTAAGTAACTTGGAAATAATTCTCCACGTTTTGCCCTGAATGTGCTTTTCAAATAGCTGATATAGCAAACCGTTGATCCACACAGTGTCAAACGCTTTCCATACGTCCAAGAAGCAGGCAAATAACATACTGTGTCTCTCGGACGTATATAGGAAATGCATTCGGTCACCAAAAATGATGTCATAGAACAACTGACCTCACGCTGAAACCCGCTTTGCAAGGGATGAGGCGTTATCAATGATGGCGTATAAAGCTCAAGTCTTGTGAGTATTAGTTTTTCGAATAATTTGTATATGACAGGCAGCAGTGTTATAGTTCGGTAGTTATCAAAAGAGTCTTTAGGTTTAGAACCACCTTTATGTAGAGAAAAAATAACACCCTTCTTTGCTGCGTGTGGAATATACTCCAACTGTAAAAAATGATTGAAAAGACAACTCAGTGTTTCGGCTAAGCGAGTACTCCATATACAATGTGTTCATAGTTGACCCCACCCAGCCCTGATGCCTTATTTAAATTAAGGTGTTTATATAAAGACGTTATTTCTGTTGAAGTTACAGGAAAAGCAATAAGAGCGTCTAAAGGGCTAGAGGAGGAGCGAGTCGATTCCTTTTCTACAAATTCATTTACATTGGCATAATGGGACTCGTCGAACGACGGGTCCGTTAAGGGAACTGAGAAGATACAGCTATAGTAATCACCCCATACATCGGCTATCTCGTGTGCATCACTGAGGAGGTTACCATTATATTTTAAAAACGAACCAGAAAGAGTTCCAAGCTTTTTGCGTTTTGCATTAAACAGTCTGAAAAAAGTGTCTTGATCAGATTCTGCACATTAATCAATGCTGTTATTGAACGACTGAATATACTGTTTAGATGATCTGCGATAATCACGTCTAAAATTACACTTAGCGTTTTTGTAGTTGGCATATATAAGCCAGTAGGATCGTTGATTGGTTTAGCGGCTGCTATCCAAACTGACCTGTGATATCTCATATTTTGATGAAGTGATTTGAGATGTTGGGACCAAAATGGCTTCAAAAACTTTTTGAAACTCTTGCGAGGAACATCATTTTGTGCCGATTTGTTTATAGCTTCAATAATATTGCTATATAATGAGTCCAGATCATAGGAAGAGAAGATTCCAAGTCAGATTGATAGCTTGCTTGTGACCAAGGTTCATGGCGAAATTTCTTCCACTTTAGCGTATATATATATCTCATATATAATTTGAAGACCTCTGTTTGTCTGTCTGTCTGTATGTCTGTCATTGATACAAATCTACGATTCTCGACCGATCGGGACGAAACTTGGTACGTGTATGTAGTTTGACCAGGCGGTCGTCGTTGTCGTATTGGCGAGCCCGTGCGCCGCCCGATTCGCGCATGCGCAGACGAGATCTCGGAAACGGGTGGAGCTATCGACTTGAAATTTGCTATGTGAATGTATCTTGCCCCGGATACGAATTGTATCGGGTCGCCGAGCCCGTGCGACGCCAGCTTCGCGCATGCGCAGACGAGATCTCGGAAACGGGTGGAGCTATCGGCTTGACATTTGGTATGTGAATGTATCTTGCCCCGGATACGAATTTTATCGGGTCGCCGAGTCCGTGCGACGCAAGCTTCGCGCATGCGCAGACCAGATCTCGGAAACGGGTGGAGCTATCGACTTGAAATTTGGTTTTTGAATAGCCCGGACAACGTCGGACTCATCGGCTAGTCTATTATATATTTTGGAAGATCTGTCTGTCTGTGTGTCTGTCTGTGTGTCTGTGTGTTCGCGATGGACTCGAAAACTACCGGTTTCGATGAAACTTGGTACGTGGGGTGCTTTCGGCCGAGGAGTGGTATGGGCCTGTTAATTTGCCCCTGCGACGTGACCTTGACCTTGAAATCGGGTCATTTCAAGGTCGAACGCCCGAGTATCACGAGATTTCGATGAAAATTAGTGTCTGGGGATACTTTCGTATGGGGAATGTCGTAAGCCTATTCGTTTGCCCGTGCGACGTGACATTGACCTTGAAATCGGGTCAATTCAAGGTCAAATCGCGAATTTTGATGGGATTTCGACGAAATTTGATACGTGGGTTACTTTTGTCCACTGAGTGTTTTGGACGGGTCGAGTCGTGAACCCGACCTGACCTTGACCTTCATAATGATCAATTCGAGGTCAAATCGGGTAAAACCGGATGGATTTCGACGGGTACTATTGTCGGGTACTTTTGTTCGGGCAGTGTTTTCGACGGATCAAATCGTTACCCCACATCACATTGACCTTCAAAATGGACAATTCAAGGTCAAATCGCGCAATTGTGGGATGAAACTTGGTATGTGGGGGTACTTTCGGTCGGGGAGTCTCATAAGCCTATTCATTTGCCCGTGCGACGTGACCTTGACCTTGACATCGGTCAATTCAAGGTCAAATCGAGAATTTTGATGGGATTTCCACGAAATTTGATACATAGGGTTACTTTTGTCCACTGAGTGTTTTAGACGGGTCAAATCGTGACCCCGACCTGACCTTGACCTTCAAAATGATCAATTCAAGATCAAATCGGGTAAAACCGGATGGATTTCGACGGGTACTTTTGTCCGGGCAATGTTTTGGACGGGTCAAACCGTGAACCCACCCGAAAAACAGAGGGGAAACAGCCCGGACGAAGTCGGGTACACCTGCTAGTCTATTGTATATTTTTGGAAATCTGCCTGTCTCTGTGTGTGTTCGCGATGGACTCGAAAACGGCCGAGCCGATTTCGATGAAACTTGGTATGTGGGGGTACTTTCGGCCGGGGTCTGGCATGGGGCTATTAATTTGCCCGTGCGACGTGACCTTGAAATCGGGTCATTTCAAGGTCGAACGCCCGAGTATCACGGGATTTCGATGAAAATTAGTGTCTGGGGATACTTTCGTATGGGGAGTGTCACAATCCTATTCATTTGCCCGTGCGACGTGACCTTGACCTTGAAATCGGGTCAATTCAAGGTCAAATCGCGAATTTGATGGGATTTCGACGAAATTTGATACGTGGGGTTACTTTTGTCCACTGAGTGTTTTGGACGGGTCAAATCGTGACCCCGACCTGACCTTGACCTTCAAAATGATCAATTCGAGGTCAAATCGGGTAAAACCGGATGAATTTCGACGGGTACTTTTGTCGAGTACTTTTGTCCGGGCAGTGTTTTGGACGGGTCAAATCAAGACCCCCACCTGACCTTGACCTTCAAAATGGACAATTCAAGGTCAAATCGCGTAATTCGCCGAAAAGCAGTGGGGAAACAGCCCGGACGAAGTCGGGTCCACCTGCTAGTATATATATGATACAATAATTATACACAAATGTAATCATAATTAAAATGAAAAATAATTATCATGTTTGTTTTGAAAATCTGGTGTTTCACACCTTTTGTGGAAAAAGAGACGGACCATGTTACAGATGATATTGCACGTTTCTGTTTTATCATTTCGCAGTATGAAAATGAATTTTAGTGCATCAGTCATATTAGTAAACTTGTGATTTACTTTATTTATTTCGTCAAAGAAACGGAGACGATTGCATTTGTAAATAGGACACTTTAAAATAAAATGTTCCTCGGTTTCCGTTTCCAATCCACACTTTCTGCATATTCTCTTGTCTACAGGAATCTTCGGTTGTTTATGGCGCCCCTTTTCAATTTCTAGAGTATGATTGTTAATCCACAATTTGCTGAAGATCTTTCTTACTTCGATATTTTTTACTATGTCCAAATATGGCTCCAATAGGTAATAACTTATTATTTCTCTATACACCAGGGGGGGGGGGGGGCAGAATTTTTTTTCCGACACGTATGCTGGGGGTGGTGGGTGTCAAAATAAGCCCAAAACAATTTTTTCCGTGACAATTGTTTTTTTCCTTCACACCTTTTATTGGATTTTTACTAGTTTGTACTGGTTTGTAACACTAAGAAATCAACAATAAGGAACTGCAGCAACACTAAACACGCTAGGGCCATTGGATGTTGGTTTGTGCCTCTTTGGGACAAGGGAAAGTATTCTTAATGCAGCTGAATCGCCCATGCAGTATTCTATGTAATTAACATCAAATAAGGATAACTTTAAAGAAATAAAATTAATGCCAAATCTGGTCAAACATGGACATTAAACACCGATGTATACACTGATGTATAAAGAAAAAACATGTAACATACCAAGACTTGTGAGTGGATAATACAATTATCTCATATGTGACAAAAGAGATAGAAAATGGTAATAATTCACAATATCATGTAGTCATGAATGAGTTAATACAGGTTTCTACTAAAAGTGTAGGTTTGATTTTTATTATATGCTTTACTCTCACATGCTACTCTTGAGCAGTCCAATAGAAATAATGCCTTTTCTGAACTCATACAAGATTCCTGAATTCATACAAGATAAACTGTGAACGTTATTAAATTCCTAACCAATCCTGACCAATCTGAATCAATTGGAATAAATCGTAACATTAACTTTCTTTGATTTCCCATTGGTGCTCCTGGATGCTCTAGTGTATTGCTATATGTGCGATAAACATGTTTTAGTAATGTCTAATGAGTCTGGGTGGCACGTAGCGTATGATAATTTAACCTATCTGATATAATACAATCACCTATCTGGTGTAAAACAATATCACCTATCTGGTGTAAAACAAAATCACCTATCTGTTGTAGAGCAATATCACCTACCTGGTGTATAGACATAATATCTTTATAAATTTCCATAGCAAAGTAACAAAACACAAAAACTAAAAAGGTTTCTAAAAAGGACTACCACACACATTTTGGCACTAAAACAGTGACTATTAATTATGATTAACCGTGCACGCTGTGTCAGTGACCGGTTACCCAATCAGGCATATCTGCTATTCACAATAGCAATAAAGCTGCTTAATAGGTTTTGTGACGAGAAGGAAATTGAATGCAACCTGGACACAATACAATGACTTCAGTTTAGCAATAAAATGTTCGATGGTATATAAATATTAGAACGTCAGTTTGTCTATAAATGTTCGATATAATATAATGATTAGAGCATATCTTGTCGTTGACTACGCGAATGTAGTGGCCAGTGGGAATGGTGTAGTTCACTCGCCTTCGGCTCATGAACTACACCCTTCCCACTGGCCACTACATTCGCGTAGTCAACTCCAAGCCATGCTCTATTCATATACTAAGCGTTAAAATAAATTGACTACAGAGCTGTGGAAATATGATATTTAACAAAAACGATTAAAAATCCACTGCAGTCCTGTGCAGTCAAGAATATACTGCTAGAGACCAGTCCTGCTGTTCATTACTAGATTCACTGTGTCTCAATGTAGGAGGTTTGGTCCTGGTTTTCTCTGTATGTTCGTGTTTTGCGTTCCACAAGGGGTGGGTGTCAAAACATGGCTGGAAAAAACTCTATGAAATGGAAAAAAAATTGGGGTCGGGGGTGGGTGGGTCCAAAAAGTGGTCATCGGCAAAAAAGTACCATACGTGTCTGGAAATTTTGATGGTTTTTCATCGTTATATATGTCTCTTCTGAAACACGACACATGGTCAACCTTGAAACTATCACAAATTGTGTGTTGAATTTTCTTCAAATACCGGTCAGTTTTATTAATAATTTCCGCGAGTTTTGGAATGTCAAAGTTAAAGGACCACTTATTTGTGATTATGCGGTCATCGGACATTGTGGATGATTTATGCACGAGGGAATGTTTGTCTACAGTCGAAGATCACGTCGTATTTTCCTCATTCATAGTATACAGTACTGCTCTAATTAAACGACTTCTTAACCACAGGAGAATTATGGGTAACTTTTCAGGATTTAGTCGGAAATATGGCTTGTTGCTTTCCGATGAATGGCAACAAGCCATATTTCCGACTAAATCCTGAAAAGTTACCCATAATTTTCCTGTGGTTAAGAAGTCGATTAATTAGAGCATTACTGTAACTAAGCATATTATGTTGCTATTTTTATGGTTTCTACGTGTTTTAGATATGCAAGAAATACATAGATATTGATATATATGTATGTATGTGTATGTGTGTATGTATATGTACGAGTATTTATATACGTGTGTTTATATGTATGTGATGATATGTATGTATGTGTGTGGTATATATATATATATATATATATATATATATATATATATACATATGTGTATATGCAAGTGTGTGTATATATATACTATATAACTCAATATCATTACAGATAATAATCATGTACGTAATATTGGTACATCGTTATTTACAATATCATGGTTTCCAACAAAAATGACAAAATAGCACTATGTACTGACCATGATGTATACTTATGTAATTTCTTCTTCTTTTTTTTTCTCGGTTCGCTTAGAATCTTTAGATAAGTCTGTCGAAATATGATTTTTCTATTCCGGACATGATAATGCAAAATTGGACCGTCACTGATAATTGTCTGCATTGTATTTTATCTATGTATACTTGTAATTACAGTACGTTCCAATACTCGGAACAAACCCTGAAAAGTTATAATTTGTATATAATGTATGTATATACGTTTTCGTGTATAATGGCTGAAAATAAAGCATTTCTTACTTACTATATTTTTAACGCATATTTAGTAGCACGAGATAATAATGCTTCATAAATAACGGGGTATCTACCAAGTGACGTCGCGCGCAGGCCCCAATTTGCAGATTAAAAGCGCAGTTAACGCCAATTTTCAATGAAAAAATTATGATAGCGCGATACAAGTTGCGTCAATATGTCAATATGAAAAGAAGTTACGGTATGCACGCGATGACACATGACGTGATTTCATCCAACCAACGACCTGTATATAGACAGGGCAAACGCACACAAGAGTGTAAACACTTCTAAATTGACGTAAATTACACAAAATGATCAAATGAGCTAAATATTTATGTTGAAACCATCTCAGGTATAAACAACACTGGACTCGTATGATTTTATCAACGTCGCAGAGCAAAAAAAAAGAAGAAAACAAGTGCGTTCCCGTGGACCCATGCAGGTGTAAAAAATAGATTTAATAGATTTGGAATCACGGTAAGACTGCTTTATTGTACCACAGGTGTGCATTATGCATTTTGTACCCATAATAATGCTAGATTTATTGGACTGTAAACATAGTTAACTTGACAAAGAAGATATTAGGTTCACCAAGGCGCTGCCATTTGATTTCCGCGACTGTCATAATACATGACCTATATATGTGTTTTTACGTATTCGTCCAAAACTTGAAATATCATTTTATTGGGGCAAACGATGCCCGTATGCAGTTCCGACATCCCCGCCAGGAAATTCGGGGTAGATAGTATTGCAAGAAACGCAACACCTGGCCCATCTATTCATATACCCATAAATACATTGGACGTTTCTCGTGAACACATTGGACTTGGATCAGTCTTATAACAAAACGTATTTCAAAACATAATCTTTATAAAATACCTATATATGCATGGGAGTTACACAATATATCATTTTCCTTTTGGCTAATTGTCATGTTTTATATATTTGGCCGCATTATACTTTGTTTAGTGAGGCACCAGACCAGAAACCAGAAACCCAGTATATATATTCACCTTGTTGGTTCGGTCGGTGGCTCGTTTGTTCATCTGGGAACGAACTAATTTAAGTGCAGTCACCAATCACGTGTGTCCCAATCCCAATTTATGAATGTAAATGTATATATGGCACTAAAATATGTTTGAACTAAGTTTAGCTCTATACAACGCCGTTGGTTTGGCTGAAATCGAATTTACCTTTATTTTTGGCACGGGCTATACGTGCATGGGTGACGTCTTTGCAATGCATAGGTCAGCGGCCATTTTGGGTCATGGATTGGGTTTCGATAATGCATATCATTGGAAAAATAAGGGAGGATGTAAAACTTAAGTCTTTCACTAAGATGAAAGTGAGTCTTGCAACAAACATCATGGGTGACACTGCTAATGCAATGGAAATATTATATGGCAACCATGTCAGTGAGACTGAATTTCATCAGAAATTTCAATCATTTCTTCGATTGTTTAAATGTACACCATCTGCAAGAAGGATCAATTAAACATAACTAAAATATTTCTACATGTAAAGATAACAAGGATTCTTGACTTTCCTGGTTGGTGAATGTTTCTCTTGTATATTTAGATGAGAGCAAGAAGTGTGCGTAAGAGCAAAATGGTGATGGGAATCAGGGAAAACTTAAAATGGTAATGTGATCAGGGACAGCTTCAAAGGGTAGGGAATCTACCACAGGTTCCTGACAAATTTTGGTCTATAAAACTGATACTATAGTACTTTTGGTATTAAGGCCAATTTTGTCAGAGACCTGTGGATGCAACTTAGTAAGCAGACCGGTCTGCAAATGGCTGTTTCATCAATTGTCGACTGTAGAAAATACAAGCTCCAAGAAGTAGACTTTAAACACACGTTTAATCAAGAACTATACCGGAACAGTGTTTTGGTCACTATCGACTATGATCAATAGTTTATTTCTTATAAATCATACATTGTATGACATAAAGAGAGTACATATATAGACAGACATATGTGTGTTTCAAATGACCGATCTTGGCTCGGGCCTGTCATGACCTCGATCCCAGAAAGAGATTCGGGTCTTATAATGTTGTAGCGACTATGTTACATTCACAACTTACGAACTCACCATCTTGTGTCTCGAGAGCGGATTGTCTGATTTGGTTGTCCTTTGGTATATGTTGATATCCCAGCTTGGTGTAAGGATTTCCAAAATACTTGGGGCTTTGTCCAATCATTTTTAGCGGAGCTTCCCGTCTTGTCGGGCTTTAACAGTTGTGAATGTCCGGTCTGCAAAAAAATTTGCATTATAAATCCAGTGGCGATGGTCAGATTTGAATTGTATTTGGCAGTATAGGCCCTGTTAACTACGTCGGGGAAATGATATACCGACGTACCGCGGGATTCCTCCGTTGATGTTGCCAAAGTTATTGCCTAGATGGACTTGGTAAATAGCGAGATTTCCCATCTGCGCAAACTTGTTACTCCAGTGTACGAAAGGTTGGGTTTAAATATATAGTGATACAATACATTAAAGGGACGGGCAGCCTTCATTGTAGGAAATAACATCAAATTATGATAATTTCCTCAAGAATATACTAATATTATAGCGTAATAATGATATGAATGCGATATTATTTACAAAACACGTTTTGTGTCCGACAAAATACAGGTCGACTGTTGTTCAGTTTCTCGCAAAAAGCGCAGTGGATTGTTTATAAGATGAGTCACGATATTGCGCCACTTCCTTATTTAGATTTGCGCGTTTTACGTCGGTTGTAAAACTCCTAATTTGGTGCGCTTACAACTTACAACTCACAATACGATTCATCGTAATATTCCTTATATAGATTGGCGCGATTTACGTCGGGTTGTAAAACTCCTAATTTGGTGCGCTTACAACTTACAACTCACAATACGATTCATCGTAATTATCGTTATTTGGTATGTATTACCATATATATAGGTTAGAAGAAAATACTAACTGAAAAATATTCATCTCTTTGCGAAAACAATTATATTATGTACAAGTTTTCGTTCTGATCATTTCCCAATCATGAGGTAACGTGGATTATCTTCATTTTGAACTGACAGTGGGTCGAGTAAAATAAAATTTGGTGTGATTTGAATGCGATTATTGATTGCGCCAATAATTTTATATACGCATTCCACAGCGCAACGGAACATTTTCATTGAACGATATGGTAGCTCCCAGTGTTTGTCTATAAACAATCGTAACGTAACTTTTTTTTATGTTTGTTTACATAACCAAGGGTACAAACATGACAATAGCATGCAATCTACGCGATATCTATGATTTGTATAATAACAACATCTGTCTATTATATAATATTCTTTCTGTTTATGGCGGTTTTAGTGGATGTGACAATTTTAAACCTATATCCACAGGAAAAGCCGCCCGTATCTTTAATATGAGAAAACGGTATACACCATTACAATGGATTTCATTTGATGATTCTTACTATAGTACTGGACATTCTTGCATCAAACATAGCATTTTTTCCATTCATACAAAGAAAGGTCGAATGTACCTGCCATATATTAATTCATGTTTGTGCATATTGTATTTGTTAATTCTGTTATATTCACTTGCTAACTTATGACATCGATCTCGTGTGGACGTTTTACGTTATTAAACCATTATTTTGCATTTAACATTTTTCAAACTGAGCATCTGGACATATGCAACGCTTGCAGTTATAATATTCACCAAAAAAAAAATATGAAAAGTTATTTAATTATATGACTGTATCTGTAAGTGTAGTCTTGAAGTGATACGCTATCTTAAAAACCTTCCTGAACAGATACCTCCCTCGGGCTACGCATGTGATTTGAAATTATTAATTATTCTGGAACAAAAACAGGTTTCCGCACACTAATATCTTATCATCCCACATAACCCATTACCGCACCCGAGATTCGTCATAAATTGATCTCAAACATTCAGCTGTCTAAAGACATAAATTGCTACTTCTAAATATGCACACATTTAGTTACTTAACAGTGTCTTAACAGCTTCCATAAGTAGAAGTATGCATTCAATAAAGTTTATATCTCTCGGTAATAATATTACAGTTTTCCTAAGGCGCATCATCACACGTTGAATATCTAAATAAGCCGGACATAACAGCTTGTTGTAAAGTACATATTGCTGAGTGCTCGGAGTTCATTGAAGCAGAAAATGAAGTTTGTCTCCATAATTATCAAAGAAATAAGGTGATGTTTTTGCAACAAACCAGCTAGATTGCTAGATATGGGTAATGGTATTACGGATGCGCAACTTGTACGTCACACACACGCACACCCTCACACGCACACCCACACAATCATACACACAGTGCAATAAAAGCATTGGACTTCACCCGATTTAAGATTCGACTATTGCCATATTGACTCTTTCTATCATAAAATAAGTCAGCATTTAGTAATATAAATAACTCGATTAGTCCAGCTATGCCATTTTATATTTATCGATATCACAAAATTAATTAGTGATATCACAAATTCAAGGTTATGATATCACAAAATTAATTTATGATATCACAAAATCTAATCAGTGATATCACTAAATGCTTACTATTTTGTGATATGAATAATTCGATTTTGTGATATAAAACAAAATGATTTTATGATATCACAAATTGGAAGTGTCAGACAATTCTGATCCAGTGGAGTCAGCTACTCCAAGCACAATCATCAAAATCTCTTGAGAAGTATGACTCCCAGAAACAGCTTGAGCTTGATAAGTTTCACGCACTGATAGAAATAAAACGAGTTTTTGTAGGTTGACTTGTTGTAGACACAGTTCGGGCTTGTTTTGGGTGTCATCTATATAAGCAATGTGTTCCACGTACATATTATATGACTAATAACCGAACGGACAACCGCGCCACGTTCCCTCTTCTTTAAACTGCTTTCACACACGTCCGCTTAACGCACGCCTACACGCACTGTTCACCAGGTGGTTTCGGTCGCCAATGTTATCACTGGTGCTTTCTCATACCCGTCCGCAAAACTCGCGAAGTGCGCGCGCACAACTTTTCGCTCTCGGACCCAAAATCTGTCCGCTTAGCGGATGCGTGAATGTTATTATTTGGGGGGGGGGGTGTATGGCATCAGGCTCCTTGTTATCTATTCTTGCGTCAATTGAAACAGGTATTAAATAATTTGTGATAGCAGATGTCGGACAAAGTATACATTAAATGACACAGAATGCCATGGTTTTGGGGGAGATAGCATTTTTGCTGGCACAGTCTGCAAATTTTTTCAGAACACTAGGCAGGGGTAGGTGGGTCGCTCAGCAGCCCGGCTTACACATTTTTTCCTGGCCCTGTAAAAATTTTCCTAGAGTTCCTAAAATAATGGGACAAAATGTTTTAAGAATTAGTAGTGTAAAAATGGTCCAGGAGATGAGGCGTTGCTCTGACCACATATCCATGAGGAAGGCCTGAGGCCGAAAGCTTTTGAAGAGCGAGTTATTTAATGTTTTAAGAATGCTTCTATTATGTAATAGGTATGCACTTAACTCTTGGTAGGGGGTTTTGAGTTAACCATCTGTTAATAGTGAGGGATGGCACCAAGGGGTAATAAAAAGGTCAGCTTGCTAAATGTTTTCACCAAGGATCTATCAATGCACATTGACATGGAAATGCTCAGATTTAAATAGTTCTATTAAAAATAATTTAATCAACCTGATATAAATGAAACATAGCACAATAATAGATTTTTCAAATAAATGTAAACTCTTCACAGAACTCTTCAAATAAAAATAGACTATTCAGAAAACCATAATACAATACAACAAAGGTGTTAACACAAACTTTGACAGAATTCAACGATATTCGATATATGAGTCTAGGATCACCTCTAGATGGGTGCTGTCAAATTTGAATGAATTTTAATAAAACAAAGAAAAAAGGCCGCTGACAGCCATCTTGGATTTTACTCCTTGCATCACTAAATCGTTTAAATGTACTCAATCCGATAAAACTCCTCTCAATTACTATTTCAATGGCTTCGGGGGTCAAAAATATTTGATTCGAGTCGAGGAAGTCACCCATCAAAGCTCAGATTTGTTAGATATCGATTTTAGAAATCTATTATTTTTCATTATCGGGAATACTTTCTGGCCCAGAACTCAGTCAAAATCGCGTTATTATTACCACTTGATTTTAGAGTTATCCATCCTTGTATGTTTGAATAGATTTTGGTGTACACATCCCGAGCAGATTACGGCAGTTGAAGGCAATCATTAGTACTCATCTCGAGTAAATAACAAATTTCAAAAATCAATATCTAATAACTCTGAGCTTTGTTTGATGGGTTCCTCGACTCGAATCAAATACTTTTTACCCCCAAAGCCAAAGAAATAGTAATATAGGACCCTCTGATCGGATTGTTGTTGTTGGAATCTGTTGAGATGGGGACCCTCTGTTCGGATTGCATGAGTACCTTTAACACATCCTGCAGAGCTTATCCCTCATCCGATCATCACCAACCTTCATATGGATCTTCGGTGTGACTTCTCGATGGGTGCCGCCTACCATTTTTTTCCGAATTTTGTAATTAAAAAACTGGCTGCCAGCAGCCATCTTGGATTTTACTCTTTGTATGACCAAATACTTTAGCACACATTACATGTCACATTTCTCATCCAATCGTCACCAAACTGCATATGGATCTTCTAAGTGACCTCTAGATGGGATCCTCCACCCCCCACCCCCGAATAAAAAACAAACAAACATGGCCACCAGCAGCCATCTTGGATTTCAAATGTCAATCAATCAACACACCCTGCAGCCCACAGTTATTGTACACAATGTAAGAATGCTTCTATAATCATGATACGGAACACTGATTGGATAAGATCAGGAAAACTGAGTAAAATAGTTATTTGAAGCAGTTTGGAGGGGGCCTATCCTAGAATCGGAAATATTTATAATTAGGGGGTGGTGGGTACAAAGAGGGCGGAAAAAATAAAAAAGCGCCCAGTATCCGAAAATATTTTTCTGACCACCCCTGGCACAGTGGCTTTCGGCGCTTTCAAATTGTCTTTATATCGTCGCCAATGAAATGCAAATTCAACGAAAACTGGTCGCGAGACACCTTGAGGAAACAAATGAAACTATCACTGTTAGATTAGCATATATGCCCATTGTTCTCTTTTTTTTTTTAACGATTTCGTGCTCCCAAAAGCGTCTTGGTCTCCTATATGTCTTCTTTTATTGTAGACGTAGAAAGCAATCATGAGAACCTCCTCTTCGTCGGAGGAATTCATGTCGAGAGGACTATATGTAAACAAAAATAAATCTTTGAACATCCGCTAACGGGCGCGCGTACGCGCATAGCTAAACAGACCTATGTCAAAGCATAACGCGGATGTCCGCCTAATGCATCCATAAAACGGATGTGAAAGCAGCTTTATCATGGTTATAATTATGTGCAATATATTTTACGAAATGGGAGATAACTAAGTTTCGAAGTGGATTTTAATGATGCCATGTCCGATTTTACAACATACATAAAACCACAATTTACGTTTTCTGTACAAGAAAAATAATCAGAGATTTTGATGGTCAAATATCAACTTTCAAAATAGAAAGTTTTAACAGGTTTTTAATATTTATAGTTGGAGTTCGTGCACATATTGCTGTTTTTCATTGCTATACCGAAATCTAGTCACGAAATGTATCATCTACAAAGAGGGCGGTGTGTCACGACATTGTTTTGAAGCCTTTAACCATTTCTTAGATCATGCCATGAATCTCTACTCTGGCTAACGCCCTTATTCCACCAGTACAAAACCTGGGAACTTTTTGAAGTTTTGACAGGGAACCTTATAAAATCGAAAAAATAACACAGGGAATATATTTCTTTGTTATTATCTGTTTTATAATAATGTACTTCACTGTAAGTGAATGTCCCAGCTCGAAATTTCACGATTTATGTAACTTTGTGAACGATTTTGCTTTGCGATTATTCAAATTGTGGATTTTTTCCTGGGTAACTAATTGAACGTTTATTGAGATATCGGCTCTCAAATGTCACAGAAAAGCATGCATTTCGAATTGGGACCGTCACATATAGTGAAGTACACTATTAAGGAACAGATAATCAATAAGATATATATTCCCCGTGTTATTTTTTCAACTTTATAAGGTTCCCCGTCAAAACTTCAAAAAGTTCCCAGGTTTTGTACTGGTGGAATAAGATATCTATACGGGCGTTAGCCAGAGTAGATATTCATGGCACGATCTAACCATTTCTATACTAAATAGTCAATGACGAGTAGTCAAGACGTACGATGGTGTACGTAAACAAGAGCCTGCTCGTGTTACAGACGTTGTGCTTCTGTTTACATAACACATTGCAATTCTATTGGTTAATCACACACAAATGATATAAACGCTCTTTATTATGTCCATATCAGGAAAACAGTAACAAATAACGCTCTTTATGTTTACCATATCCGGATCTAAACAAAAGCTAGGAAACGTAACGTTTTTTGCTTTTGTTTACATAACAAAGCAAACAAAATTGACAATAACATACTGTTTATGCCATATTTCTGATTGGTGTAAAAACAAAGTCTGTCTATATATATATTTTACTATTCTTTCTGTTTATGGCGGTTTTTGACGGAGGTGAATATTATAACAGCATACCCACCATCAAGGCCGCCCGTATCTTTAAGAAATCTCACAGCTAAACGATATTCTCGTTATCGTCTGCTATAAAGTGATCTTATTTTTGGAGAATTCCAATGTCCAAAGCAAAATGAGAATGCATGGTTTAAACATATTTATTTACCAAAATGACAGGATTGGAGGACAAGTGCTAGCCACTTAGATGGACCGAAGACAACAACAATAAATACAACTTTACAATAACAGCATGGCAACAGTGCATATATATACATATATAAGAAAATATACAAAAGTTTTGTGTTAGTGCTAGTCCCCCCTCCCTTTAACCCAAGTCTATGATATCATATTTTTTTTATTTTCTCATATAAATCTCTCTCTCTCTATGTGACGACCTAGTGAGTTTATACCTTACATATTAATGCACTGCCGTTGTGGACTGCATTTGTGTGCAAACTGCATACATGAAATTTAATTATTAAATCATGGTAAATATCATGCCGGCACCTTTTAAAATTCCAAATAGAGCATGCTAACTATATATATTTAAGAAATAAATACACGGTGTAGAGGTGTGTATGGTCAAGTTGTACCACAAAAAACTGATTGTAGGACGACGCGTAGCGGAGTCCTACAATCAGTTTTTTGTGGTACAACTTGACCATACACACCGATACACCGTGTATTTATTTCTTTTGTAATACGACTGAAAGTTTATGGTCACAATTCGACTGAATAGTCAACGAAATACTGCGTTTTTTCGGTCTCAGTTGAGAAAACATTTCGTGGTGTAATTCGTATTGGGCGTACTCGATTTCTTTGCATGGAGTACTCCGGTAATCTTGTCTTGTTATGAAATTCCCCCGTTGACTTTTCGAGGCACCTCTTCTAGAAAATAATCGTTGTGATTGGCTAAAAAACGATGTGTTTTCAGCCGCGCCCGTGCCTTTCATTTAAATTGTACAGGAAATACGATTGCGGTCATTTCTGTGTTGAACGTTGTTGGGACAACATGAATATGATCATCGACTATGGACCATTTTCCTTACACAAAGCGATCTAAATGATCTAGTTTACTAAACTAATCTTATCCCCCTTCTGTACTGGTGAACAAACGCTTTCATTTTCAACTTGATTCCGAAATATCGAATATGATCGAGATTCGAATCGACGAATGCACAGCCCGGCCCCATGCCATGGATTTATTTTGTCATTTAATATACTTATTAAGTAACTTTCTTTGGTCGTAACATATATCAATATAACATAACATCATTTGGACCATATTCATTGGCAACCAAACTGGTTTCAAGCGACAAATCGCTAGAAAATTCGCAAGATTGTCAAGATGTAGCCAAATTCAAAGGGTTACGGTGCGGGTGTACTCCATTGATGCCCCGTTTGCGCGGAGTTAGACAAGACGGGAAAAGTCGCGTGCGGCGATCTGAATAAACCGATTTTTTTCGTGGTACAATCGGAAAAAGTAGAATTGTACCACAAAACTGGAACGAGATAGCCATGGTAACTCGGGCCACTGGCCAATCAGAACATGGCTTTTAAGCATAGTTAGGCAGGGTCGTATTACAAATATATATAAACTAACCCCGAAGGTCCACTCAGTATATAGCTTACTGCTAACACTACCGCTTATTCAACATTCTGTCCGCGTACTTCATTCAAACGTCAGAACGAAAAGATGCCACCAACTCTCAAATCAGATAGCGTATGATTTGTGAATATTAAATACTGGTGATTGGCCATTCCTATTCGATTTGCGTCCACCCAAACTTTTTTTTCTTTTACGGGAATCAACAAGGCGTGAAGTATATCTGTATAAGTATAGGTGCTCATCAAAACATTCATTCATGATCGGTTTTGATTCGAATAGGTCACTGAACACCAGTAACCACTCCGGGCACAATGTATACGCTACTCAGATCACTTCTTATACTTATTGTGATTATTTCATTCATCGAACGACTCAGTGGACTGTCATTGAAAGGTAGGCCGCATACTATATGCATTGAAATATGTGATCTGAGATTTTCAGATCATAAGTGAAATTGCTGGTAGAAATTGCAACAACTGTAGGTATAGCTATGCGCAAGATAATGTGTATATATAACAGAAAGAAATTAACAATGTAATATTCACGAGTTAGAAAACACTGTAAGGAAATTAATATCTCTAAAAAGTAATCCATGTTTTACGACGAATGGAAACGATTTTTTTTATATTATTTCTGGCCATAGACAAATGTGTACATTTGATTGTGTGAAATCGGAGGAAAATCTTCGAAGATTCTCCCTCGGGTTTCACAAAAAATAGTCGTCAAATTTGCAGGGTCAATTTTCTTCCAACCAGGCAAATCTGAAAATTACCATTATTCCTATTATATAACCCATCTTCGGCGATGTCAAGGCAATCTCAAGTTTAAAAACAAGTAGAAAACTGTCTCTTAAAGATGTACAACCGATTTGACAACCAAATGAGTTCAAAATGCCCTAAACCAATTATCCACCAAGAGGCGAATAAAAATGACGATTACTTGCAATCGGTATCACGACCACCAAGACATGATTTGCACAGGTCTGAAGAATATGAGAACGGAAAAGGAACAGGACCAGAACACCAGACGTCATACGCGAGGGTTGTTATTGTCGCAGAAAGGGTCAGGTTACTACGAATCGGGCGGCTGATTCGACTGTGGCAAGAACCAGTCTAGTGCGCGATATTCGGCAATAATATCTAAGTTACTGCTTCACGGAAGTAAAGCACATTTTAATAAGAGATTTTCGTCTCAAAGTTCATATCATGATTAGTTAGTGCAAATTGCTATCTTTCTTTCGTCTGTCATTGTTTCTGCGACTCTCGTGTCTGTTTATTTGAATAGACTGGTTCTTGGTCCAAAACTGCAAAAATCTGCATTATTGTCTGTCCCCGAATTTCAGCCCGACGTCATGACATCATGGTGCTCCTGGTCTTTTCTTGGTATCTTTGAATCGATCGTTCTGTGAAGCTATGTCGCGTTCACTAATCTCCCAAACGCGCAACTTCCTCTTTTTAAAGTCGATATATGACCACTAAAACTTTCTACTAATAGACTAATTTTGTTTTGTATAAAAAACATACAAAACGGTATAGTATGGTGTCAAATCGTATGGAACATCTTTAAACTTATGTGTATATATATTGGAATTGAGCTTTCCATCCAAATTTTGATACCTGCACATACTTTCAGTGATAAATCGCCAATGTTCGATCAAACAACTGTTTTGTTGTCGAATCATATATAGTGTACTAAAATTTCAAAAATGTTGTAATGTTCTAAACAAACACCAATATTTTATATACCGGTTCATAGAAATTAATTGATGAAAAATATTTCCCACTGACAGAAGTCCCCGTATTATCCGATTCCAACAACAACAACAACAACAACAACAACATTTCTTCAAAAGACGCTTTATATAGTTATCATACTCGATTCATTACCGAAAATAAATGCTAACCACTGTCAACTCTTGTATAACATTTTCCAAAATGTGTTATATATCAACATTTTGTTCAACGAAAATTGTATCCAGAGTGTGTCGGTAGGATCGTCGAATATCTGCTAGCCTTTTGTGCCTGATGTTCCTCACCGTGGAGTTAAATTTTGAAATTAATTGTTCTTGCGGCAAATTATCGTTGAAATCTAAGAGTTGAACGAAATTTTTGGCTTTCGGGAAAGCTTTCTTGATTTGCGACACACTGTTCGAAATCTTTATTCCTAGCTTTTTCTGAATATCCGGGAGGGATTTGCCCGATTTAATTGATTCCATCCCTTCTTTGATGTCAATGAATCCGACATTAATTTGGATCTGTTCCCAGGTTTTACTCGTATTATGTGTTGCAAAATTTATGACATTGTTGAGTGAAAAGTCGGAGAAAATTTCCAAATCCACATTAGGGTGTATTGAGTCAACCAATTTACTAATGGTGCCATCCGACAAAATAAGTGATTTTTTGCTAATAGAGAGTTTGGCACTGTTTGTATAAGACTTACCTGCGAATAAAACCGCCGGTGGTTTTTTACTGGCAACTGATGCAAAAGAAGGTCTGGATGCGTTCGGAGATTTGCTATTGGTTTCGCCTTTAGAAGATGAGATTTCCTCTTGATGACACCCTTGGGTGTTCCCAAGATGAGTGGTCTTCTCTTCTAAATGGAAAGGGGAGATCTTCCCCCGTGCTGTTGCAGAAGTGCTCGTTCAGGAGTTATATATGAATCTTCCCTAGCGATAGGAGAGATGTTTTTCATTCTCGGCTTGCGATATGTTCTATGTTCCTGGGTTTTAGAGATGTGATTGAATTTGAACCCCTTGGGTGGTTTGAATAACTTTATCCGCCACAACTTGCGAGGTCTGCGAGATTGTCTCGACCAGGCTATTTGCAGCAAAATCCGCTATTCTAGCCATCGTCGTGGTTACCGATTTAGTGACAGTTTGAGAATCCATAATTCCATATTAGATGGCGACACACGCCGGGTTCTCATACTTTCAAAGTTGTGCCATATCTTGTCAAATTGGTTAATTGATTCTCTGGACACTTTATGGCCTAAATTCTTATGTGCCCATCTACAAATAATTACATACATACGTGGGTGATCCAAGATCAATTCTAGCTGGTAAAATTCCTTAAGTCGATGTGTATTTGCTGAAATCACTCTTTTGTAATGGAGACAATTACTCTCCAAAATTTTGAAAGCCCACATAAAACCGGCTGTTTCAGAAATCATGCGATTCCTGTCCATCACCTCATTTACAGGGATGGCTGGCTTGATAGATGATTTAAGGTCTTCTATTTTGCGATTGAAGTTTGGAGGCACTGTTCCTTTTTCCAAATTATTTTCGGAAATGACCAGATGGTGAATGCTTTGGAGTATCTGATACCAGTTTGCTTTTTTTTTATATGTTTGATACGATCATAGTTTTGATGAAACTTGAAGGCCCACTTAATTTTCGAACCCCCCAGATCACATTATATAATATATATGCCATATTATGTACCATTTGAAAGAGGAAGCTCCAAAACATTGTATTATCAACTTATCCGGTGTAATAAATTGTGAACATGTTGGGTTTTTTAGGCACCGACGTGTTTTCCGCGCTTCAGTTTCTGCAATGTCTATTATTTTCAATGGAAGGGGTATAACTCTATATATTAGTTTAAATTTCTGTTGCATTCTAGGAGCGAATCGGGGGAAATTGTTTCTATGATTTAAAAGCTATTTTTTGTATTACTGAATGGGCACCTTCTGAGACACACACGTTCGAAATGATAGTATTTTATGTCATAGATTGTTATTAAAACCGTCTATCAAGGCACTATAAAAAATAATCGGTGACTCAAAAGTTAAATGAGCCTTTATTAATCTCTGAAAAGGAATGTTCTAATTACCACTCGGCAGATTTACAAACGAGTGTTTCCGAGAAGATATTAAGAAAGAAACACTATCAGCAAAATTACACCGAATCCCTGCGGCGACACTAAAACTTCGTTTATAGGCGAACTGCATCTTGCAATGGTGACAAAATTATAACCTTGACATAGTTAACTTTCTAAAATAACATTTTAAATGTCATATAAACTTGGGGAGCACGTTTTCCGTGCAACATTTAGTGCACTACGTATGCTTCCTGTCTACATATACGATAATTGACAATCACCTTATAATATTGAGGAAGAGAACGTGGATGGAGGGCATTAATTAATTCGTATATACAAGAGCAGTAAAGTAAAGAAAGAGGGTATGCCTATGAGCATTAGTTTTGTATTTCAGTATACATGCAGTAATGCCCTAAATAATCGACTCCTTACCCACATCAGAATTATGGGTAACTTTTCAGGATTTAGTCGGAAATATGACTTGTTGCGATTCATCGGAAAGCTCGCTGAGAGTTTTCCGATGAATGGCAACAAGCCATATTTCCGACTAAATCGTGAAAAGTTACCCATAATTCTGCTGTGGTTAAGAAGTCGATTATATAGGGCATTACTGTATCTTTCTTGACGAATTTATGTTCGTTCTCATTGAACAATGGACCTTTTCACAGCTGTCAGTCAAATAATAATTAACAGATATGTTCTACCGATTAGCGAGAGAGCCGGTCGTTTACTGCAATCATAATTCTAATGGCATCTCTGTTCACCCTAGTTTTGATATCCATGCATACATTCAGTGTTAAATCTGGTTAAATTGGCTATTTTCAAACATTGTTTTTGTTGTCATAGCATAATGACTAAACTTTCTATTTGTGCACTAATGTTTGGAATTTATCCATGGCTATAACAGTGTCTTTCATTTGGGTGACACTATTTCAGTTTTTCACATCTATAGACAAGAACAAAGTAGAAGTAGTATTAGTAGTAGTAGTAGTATTAGTAGTAGTGGTGGTGATGGTGGTGGTGGTGGTAGTGGAAGTGATGGTAGTAGTAGTGGTGGTGGTGGTGGTGGTGGTGGTGATGGTAGTGATAGTGGTAGTAGTATTAGTAGTAGTAGTAGTAGTAGGAGTAGTAGCGGTGGTGGTGGTGGTGGTGGTGGTAGTGGTGGCGGTGGTAGTGGTATTGATAGTAGTAGCAGCAGTAGTAGTAGTAGTAGTAGTAGTAGTAGCATTGGTGGTGGTATTGGTATTGGTAGTAGTAATAGTAGTATCAGTAGTAGTAGTAGTAGTAGTAGCAGTAGTAGTAATAGTAGTAGCAGTAGTAGTAGTAGTTATTTATACAACATTAATAAACATATGCTAACAATCAAAAATAAGTATGAGTATATTGTACATGCGGTCATCCTGCTGCCCTATGTGTAAATGGAATTCAAATAGTATTTTCTCGTATCTGTACACAAGCACACATAAATATATTTAAGCGAACGACTGTCTCCTACCACCGCGGCGCCGCCTCTTATTATTGTCTGTGGAATCAGTCAGAATCGCCCATCAGACTAAAGGAATATCCCCGCCATTCAACTAGCGGATGAGGTAGAGATTTGATGCCACTGATCTGCATTTATTATTAAACTAAAACAATTTCTGAGCTATAGATAATTCATTGGTCAGAATTATGTGACCAGTTTTTCAACAGAAATTTGAAATATTTCTATAAACTAAATTAAAATTAGGACTAGTTGAATTATTGAGGAAATCAACAAGCAATGTTCTGGTAATCCTGGTGAGCGCCTGCCATCTAATATAAGACCGCCTTTTTATTTATAATATACACCATTTTTGACTGCTTTGCATGCGGTGGAATATATATACATCTCTATATATATTGCCTGCCTTGGAGTGGAATTGTGAGAACTATTTTCACGAGGTGGTGTCTTTTGAATAGCTAGAGGACTATTGACCTGGTCCTGCTTCGTGACCAACAGACACCATCGAGGGGAAATAGCACTGGCTATTCCAAACCAAGGCAGTCAATCGTGACAATTATAGCACCGCGCCAGACTCTGGCCTTGCAACAGAATTGTGAAGTCAGCAAGCGGGTAATAGTTCGCTCTCAGGGCAATGGTCAAAACTACTCTCGGACAAGTCATCGCGCTTTGGCCATTAACCAAACAAAAAAGTATGACCATTTAAGAACTCAACGTATGAGATAAGACTGACTATTTTCCCTATGTCGTGTCTTTTGAAGTGCAAGTAGGACTATTGAGCGATGCGGAAGGCCGTTTTCATTAGTCCTCAGTGTTTGCTGTTTAGAAGACACCATTGGGGGAAAATAGCTCTCGATATTCCACCTCAAGGCAGTTAATATATGTATTTTATTATATAAGTATGACACAATTGTGGCCTCGCGGTAACCGTGACGTCATCAGACGGGTATAGTATAGTTCGAAGGTTATAGCCCGGGCGATAGTTTGCTTGTCACAATTCTCGTCTCGCTCCATTCGTGACACCGACATGCGGGTAATTGTTCGAAGACTATATAGGCAGGGCGATATTACGCTTGCCGGGGCACTGGTCAAAACTATGATAAATCATCGCGCTTCGTCCAATCAAAGACAAGATGACCCTCTGCATGTGAACTCTATACATATACACTAAATAATTTTTATCCATCGACCTGGTGTCCAGTTGTTGAGAGTCATGAACTAATGTGTGTTTCCTTTGATTAGGATTGACTGGTAATTTAAATGGAGGCGAATCTGTCCGCCCAGTCAGAACTCGAGGGTTGCGCCGACATCAGCACATGGTGAAGCGATGGAACGCCCAGATGTTCGCATGTCATTGCCGCTTTATAATCCAATGTGTGAGCAGCAAAGTGTGCAGATTCCAACATGGTAAAGATCACGTGTGCATGCATGATTGCTGCGGGACTAGATGCGCCAACGTCGACTAATAGTCGGGGTCTCTGCGGTCACGTGACCATTGTCTGCTTCAGTGAGTATTATGCTCTCATTTTGCATGTCGCTATGCACGCCACACCAGATATACGCTAATTCAAATAAACTGTAAATTGTCTGTACTATATTTTCACGAGCGTTTAAAGGTACTCAATCCGATTAAGCACCCCTAAATTACTATTTATTTGGTTTCGGGGGTAAAAAATATTTGATTCGAGTCGAGGAACCCACACATCAAAGCTCAGAGTGATCAGATGTCGATTTTTGAAGTTCGTTAATTTCTCGAGATTTGGGCCAGTAATTTAGTCTGCCTCGTGCTCAAACAGACACATTGGATAACTCTAAAATCAAGTGGTTATTATTGTTAAAAACTAACAACTTGATTTTAGAGTTATCCAACTTACACCCGCAATGTGTCTGTTTGAGCACGAGGCAGACTAAATTACTGGCCCAAATCTCGAGAAATTAACGAACTTCAAAAAGCGATATCTGATCACTCTGAGCTTTGATGTGTGGGTTCCTCGACTCGAATCAAATATTGTTTTACCCCCGAAACCAAAGAAATAGTAATTTAGGGGTGCTTAATCGGATTGAGTACCTTTAAGTTCTATTATGAGGTATTCCAAGTGGCGAAGCCCCCGAACGAATCACGCGTCGGTCTCTATTAGCACTATTTCGGTTGAAACTTCAACAAAATCGTAAATATATTCCTGTTTTTCAGATTTTTATAAATATTTCAGATCAATCTAGGTGACTAAACCACCCACAAGTCGTTGTCCATATAGTCTCAGTCATAGAAGACCTTCCTGTCAATACATGGTTGCAGACTCACATTCTCCATGCTCTTGATCATGCAAATGCCATGCAGTGTGCGAAATTACACGCGAACATCCGTCAGCCATAAAATATCAATCGATTTTTACATCATGCGCAGTTTAGTTTTAACTGTCTCTTAAATGTTCACCATGTATAGCATGACCATTTAGCCATTAACCTGTACTAACATTAATTGCGAGATATCTTCGCACACAATAAACTAGAAAATCTGTCATCTAAATGTTTCAAACACGCGTCACTTAAAGGCACGTGAGGCCTTAGTTGTCGAAAATATTCATATTTGTTCCAATAACCGTAAACAGAAAAACATTAAAACGCATACAGTTTCGTTCATATATACCATGACCATCGCGTAAACAGCATGTTATCATAAAGATTTACTATATTTTACCTAAGCAAGAGCCTGATTGTGTTACAGAAGACAGCACAATGCTGCTGGCTAATCACACACAAATGGCATAAACGCTCTTTATTCGTTCCATATCAGGAATTCACCAACAAAGAACGCTCTTTATGTTTACCATCATAATATAAACAAACACCAGAAAAGTTACTTTTTATGGCTTTGTTTACATAACAATGGTCAAAGATATGACAATACCATACTGTTTATGCGATATTTCTTATTTGTATACGGACAAAGTCTGTCTACATTTTGTTGTTCTTTCTGTTTGTGGCGGTTTTTGACGGGTGGAAATATTTTCACAGGATACACACCGTCAAGGCCAACCGTACCTTTAATCTTACTCTGTGGCCGGCGTAAAAATGATACATTTATTTGCCCCGGGCGCACTATTTCGCCCTAACATTTTAAACAATTTTCAACTACAATGGTAATATCTTGTAAATTTCAAGCGAATGTTGGCAGCATATACAGTTAAAATAAAAAACAGAATGAGTTGTCATCGGAAAATAAATAATGAATAAATTAAAGGCACGTGAGGCCTTAGTTGTCGAAAATATTCATATTTGTTCCAATCACCGTAAACAGAAAAACATTAAAACGCATACAGTTTCGTTCATATATACCATGACCATCGCGTAAACAGCATGTTATCATAAAGATTTACTATATTTTACCTAAGCAAGAGCCTGATTGTGTTACAGAAGACAGCACAATGCTGCTGGCTAATCACACACAAATGGCATAAACGCTCTTTATTCGTTCCATATCAGGAATTCACCAACAAAGAACGCTCTTTATGTTTACCATCATAATATAAACAAACACCAGAAAAGTTACTTTTTATGGCTTTGTTTACATAACAATGGTCAAAGATATGACAATACCATACTGTTTATGCGATATTTCTTATTTGTATACGGACAAAGTCTGTCTACATTTTGTTGTTCTTTCTGTTTGTGGCGGTTTTTGACGGGTGGAAATATTTTCACAGGATACCCACCGTCAAGGCCAACCGTACCTATAAGGAATCGTTAAATTTTACTTGGCAATAGATGTCATACCATTCAATAGCGAGGTGGAAAACTCTATCTTCCAGATTGGTCTCTCTGACCTGTAAGTTACATTACTTTAAACATATTTTATTTGTATTAAAAATAATACAAAAGAGATTGTGGACAAGTTATACAAACTTACTTAGCCCCTCTCCCGGTTTACAATAATTTTATTCATACAAAATAGCGTGGAAAAAAGAGTCAAAATCATATATAGGTTAATGTATGTAAGTCACATAGATGTGTTAGCAATTGACTGGTTTAATACATGGATCAGAATGTCGGGGAATGGTAGTTCTTGTATATGGAATAGGAATTATTTTCAATGTATATGTTGTATTTTTATCATATATGTTAGAAGACAAATAAGCAATTGAATTGAATTGGGTTTGCAATTACATGTATACAACATCAAGCCTGTAAATAGTGTATCTGTCATTTGCAGAATTCCCCAGCGGGCTAGCATCACCAAATTCACCCTCTTGGGACCTCATTCTGCTTAGGCCTCATCTTCTGGGAATTATCTATAGACTCAAATTAACTTTGTTTTTAGTTACTTTTTCCCTTCTGTTCAGTTTCTAAATCCCCTATTTTGCAGAATTTGCAATACAATTTCAACTGGGAGCTTCAATTTCATCCTATTGGTCTCCCGTGTAGCAGTTGATGCCTAAGCAGATGTTCACATAGGGTGAATTTGGTGATGCTTGTACAATATGGAAACAGCTTGCGCAATCCCTCCGATAGAACGCTCGTGCAAGAGAAATAACAATAATGTCGGGGGTATAGGAACGAAACGTCATCCAAAGAGTTAAATAGACTATGCCTAATATGCCCTTTCACTAACTCGCGGCCATTTTGGATCCACCAGGTCCGGTTCCGTGGTTTCATAGATTCATCCAGCCCCGGTTCCATGGTTTCAGTGCTACAGGTCAAAGTTTTGGAGTAGCATTTCCATATATGGAGCTTTTGAATTATTCATGACTTCCATATATGGAAAGTTAGGTAAAACCACGGAACCTGACCTGGTGGATCCAAAATGGCCGCGAGTTAGTGATATGGCATATCGATGCTTATGACAATGCATGGCCATTACAGTATATACGTCTTGCTGGTCTTTAACTCGTTCTGTACTAGAATGGTCTATTATTCATTTGAAGGGGTGGTCAGGAAAATGGCAGACGACAGGCTGATTAAAATGATAATATAAGTGTAGAAAGATACTTATTCATTGGTGGGAAATGTTCAGATAATAAGTTCAATAAAACGACCATGAACTTATTATTTGAATATTACCTATAATGGAACTACTCATCAGTGAGGATTTTGTATAGAACGGGTTAAAACTGTCAATGTCCATAATGGTGTCGCGCTTAAATCAATGTACTCGTTGCGTCATCGTTTGTTCTTATCTATCCAACAGACTGGTCAAACCACGCTTTTGGGAGTCACCTACAAATGAGAGGACACGAACCATATTTCTCAGGGACAAAAGCAGATGGCATGGTCATGTGAATTCCAGGCCGGGACAGTTGCAATATTCCAGTGACGCAGTGATGTGATTACAAACTATTCTCAGCATATTCATCAAAATACCGGGTGTTATATGGCACTTAACGTTTGTGTGAAAAAGGAGAGACTTGTACCCCTGAACAGTTTACTAGACTAGTAGCCGCAAAGATAAAGTCTCTTTTGCTGATTAAATTTGTATATTTGATAATATCTCTATTTTATTTGTTATATAGCTTATTTTAGATTATAATAAACTATTACGTCTGAGCCTTGCAAATCATAGACAATGCAGAGAGAGAGAGAGATAGAGAGAGAGAGAGAGAGAGAGAGAGATAGAAAGAAAGAAAGAAAGAAAGAGAAAGGGACAGTTGAGAGTGTGCGAGAGAGAGAGAGAGAAAGAGAGAGAGAGAGAGAGAGTGGGGTGCGCGAAGGCGAGATGATGATATGGTGTGCGTGTGTGTCTAGCGTGTATGTATTCGCAGATGTATCTTACCGGATGTCTAAATGTCGCAGTGCGTAACCTTTATGACCGCGTTAATTGCTTCCGATATGTATGTGTGAACAATGGCTGGGCCACTCTTGAAGATTTATTGCGGGAACACAATGCACAATACAACAGCTAATATTACTGATGAAGTGTGTCTCAGCGGGAATGTAGACTAAAGGTGGTATTGCGAAGTATTGGGGGTCGCATTTAGAGGCTCTCTGGTGTGGTGAATGAGAAACCTTCAGTGATAAGCCGTAATTGTGGTAATAATTTGAAGGAATAGTTGTTTTAACGGAATTTTGAGGTGCATGGTTCATTCATTAAACCAATATCTTTTATATAATGGCTAATGGTAGGATCTTGAGGGCGTTAATTACCATTTCTGACTATGGTTTTCTTGTATACAAACATGTTCATTTGTCTGTATACAGGTAATGGTATGTTGTGTCGTTTTCACATGAGCCATGTCGATTTCACTCAAACGGATATTAAACCTGATCGCGCGTGTAACGAGCTTTGTTTTTTCCAGTATATACCTTTGGAAATTTTGGTATATAGTATTTACCGAAAACGTCCACGATAATCACGAATGTGACATCAGATCCACCCCAGATGTACCGTTACGAACCTACTGAAATCTGTCAAAGATTACTATAAAGGAAAACATCAGAATGAGGCTCTTCACCCCCTGCATCCGGATATGTCTATAGTGGTGGATATGTCTATAGCAGTTGTTTCAAAACACGTTTTTTTCTTCGAATGAACACATCATTCTCCAACGTGTAGTCTTGTTCTAAGTTAACATCGATGATCAGCTCAGACAATTACAAATAAAGCAGTTATCGCCAACACAAATGAATGATGTAATTATATTTTAAGAATATATCTTCTTTGAAAATTTCTATGAAAAATGCTGAAATATTCCCACATTGATTCAAATTAATTAGTATCTATATTAGCACTAGACATATAAGTAGAGTGGAGCGAAATATAATAACCAAACTACACAACCGCAGTCAAACTTAAGCGATAATGTTTGCATAAGTGTTCGAAAACTCAATTTGCGTCTATGTACTCAACCGGTTTTGGTTTATGGATATATAATTCTCGAAACGTGTTATGACATGGCTATAGCAATATGGATGTGCTCGAATCATGACAAGAATTGTCAAATTATCAGTCGGAAACGCATTGTTTCATGACATGTTGACATTGCTAAGATCAGCCACGAGACTGACAGACTATTATGCAGCACACATAAGTGTGGAATTCATTTCATGTGTATAGTGCTGCCTCTCTCTGTCCTTGGACATTTGAAGCCACTACATAACAGAATTACTTCAGAATAGAGGCCCCACATCTCAAACTGGTATAGTTGTTTGTACCATTACAGAGGAATGCGGACTGCAACACAAGATATCACATACTTCCCCATATAATGAAGTCCTTATTTCATGAGTATATCACATACGCGCACGGGTTGAATGCTGTTTTGCTCCATAACAACATTCTATCCTTAATTGTTTTCAGTTTGAATTGTAGGGCGGGACTTTTTATTTCTGGTGGTCAATACCACATAAGGTAATAAATAGTAAGTATGTTCTGAGCTGGTACCAACCTATTTGTTAATTTGCAAAAACACCATGTTTTTTGCACGACGTCAAATGCTTACTGACAATTGTGTCGGTGGGTGTACACAAAGAAGTGGTGAGAATGCAGTTGCATGCGTCGCGGACGTGGCCTACGCCAGTGATATTTGTTTAATTTTAAAAGTCAAAACGCCTTATTTTATGACGCCAAATTAAGTTTGGTATTCTTTATTTTCAGACAAAGTCTTTGATATATATATTCGTTATTTAAAAAAAAATTAAATCTATTGTTGCATTTAACACATATTCAAAGCTTATTTTGGCAGCTAAATGAGTTAACAAATTATCTTCCCTTCAGATTCGTGCGTTAACGTGATCACCACTGTCTTGGTTCGTTCGGACTAATTGGCAATCAACCAGCAGCAGTCGCATTCCCGTTTCTATAGACATATCCACCGCTATATACACTCCACCGCTATAGACATACATGATCGTGCAGGGGGTGCTCTTAATTGATTTGGGAGAAAAATGATCCATCACGACCTGGGATGTGGGTATGGAAAAATCTCACCCTCGGGGCGATATTTGTAACGGAAACTCGGCTACCATCCCACACCCAACGTCATGATGGATAATAATTAGTTTCATATACTAATATCATCAAAATCAGTTAATATTTGTTCAAGCCGATCTCGCCAAATTATAGCTTAAAAACTCGGTAAAAAAAATAGCACGTAAGTTAATAGGCGTGTGGTTCTGTGTGGGTTAATCTATTTCTCTCGCCGACTCACATTGAATTATTTTGTATAAAAATACCGAATCTTCGCCTGCATGGAATATTACCATTTCTAGCCCTAGCAGTGTCTGTATTGGGTGCTGTTTGCAGTTGGAGAAAGACTTAAATTTAGAAAAAATAAAGTGCGTACTTTATTAAGGCTTGTTAGTCCATTCTTGATATGGTAACAATAAAGAGCGATTCTGTCACTTCTGTGCCAGAAATTTAAAACAGTTGGAAAATTGATATGGCTTCGCAACTTTAGTCTTGGAAACGACTGTTACTTGGTATGTGGTGTGTTTAATCGAACTATTTGATATCTCCTTCCAAATTACGTAGAAATAAATTTGAGGTTTAAATGATTAGTAAGAATGAAGGAAGACACTCCTGATTTTGCCAATGATTTCTTCATTGGGCCGGGAATAGGGAATTGGCGAGAGGGGTTTTGAGGTGTGTATACCCCCTAACTTTGGTAAAATTTTAGAAATGTTAGAAATATATAACACAACATTATTTGGAAATTTTACACCACATTGTTATCATTGTTTGATTTTCAAATCAGTTATTAGTGGGGAATATGTTTTTAGATCAAACTGTCTGAAACAGTAGCATATTTTTGGTCAAAAATTTGGTCTGAAATAGCCCCCAGTTGGACATTTTCCAACCTTATATATAGTCATAATTATGATATCAAGTTGGAACTTTCCAACAGTTGGAAAGCTTCATGTACCGGGGTGGTAGTCACACCACCACAACGGGGACAATCTAGCAGCGTCCCTGGCCGGGAAACAGAATGAAACAGAATTTAACTAATCTCAAGTCGTCATACATATTGTTGACATAATAGAGACGTTTACGACATAAATGTTGGCATAATCATATTGTGTATGTATGTATGTAATTTTTTTTAACAGAAGGATTTTAATCTTATATAAATAAAATATCATATAAAACAACAAACCAAATACATGTAAAGTTACACAGAGCATATCACAGAAATACAATTCGATACAAAAATCAGTTTAAAGGGACTCAAGGCACTCTCAGTGGGTGAATGAGAACAAAATAAATAAAAGTCACTACCACCAACTACCACCAACAAGTACATGAAAAATTAGATTGACTTGGTTCTTATTTTCTTTATTAATAATTCTCCAATAATGAGATATCGCATGTCAAAACCATTATAATGCAAACATTGGTGTTACAGTGGAATTTCCGATACAAGTCCAATAAGAACAGTTTAATCAAAACTTGATGGTAAACATTGAACAATGTTAAAGCATTGAAAAATATTCTGAAAATCACATTCAGACTAAACTATTTTGAAGGTACTCAGTCCGATCAGATGCTCCTAAATTACCATTTCTTTGGCTTCGGGGGTAAACATATTTGAATCGAGTAGAGGAACCTACCTATATCGGTCAAAATTGCGGATGAAGACGGATAACTCTAAGATCAAGCGGTTACTATTGCCACTTGATTTTAGAGTTATCCATCTTCATTCCTCGACTCGAACCAATTTTTTTTTACCCCGAAGCCAAAGAAATAGTAATTTAGGAGCGTCTGATCGGATTTGGTACCTTTTATCTTAGAGTTATCCATCTTCATCTGCAATTTTGTCCGAGACCATCCTTTTGACGGCGTGTTCATGGGCCACAAACAATAGAAATAACAAACTTCAATAATCGATATCTGATCACTCTGAGCGTTGATGGTTTGGTTCCTCGACTCGAATCAAATATTGTTTATCCCCGAAGCCAAAGAAACAGTAATTTATGAGCGTCTGGTCGGATTGAGTACCTTTAACATACTACAAGGTTAGCGATGTTTGTTTTACAAATCCAGTTTTGTCTACATAACAATGGTTTCAACACGAAAAAATTCGTTATTAGAGAACTACCAGTAGTGAATATAAGAACAAAGTTTATCTATTTCTTAATGTTCTTCTTAGTAGTGATGTTTTTACGCGCTTATATATTGTTTTTACATTTACCAACAACGATTGTCTTGGGTCCCTTTAAACTAAAATAATTTATCTTGATATGTGGACTATCCACATTCGTCGAGGTGCTAAATGTTTCATTGAATTCATATTAATAACTGAAACCATAATAGTTAGTTTATCCTTAAATGCACGTGCGGCCTTAATTGCCGAAAATATTCATATTTGTTCCAAACACCGTAAACAGAAAAACAGTAAAACGCATACAGTTCCGTTCATATATACCATGACCATCGCGTAAACAGCATGTTATCATAAAGACCTACTATATTTTACCTAAGCAAGAGCCTGATTGTGTTACAGAAGACAGCACAATGCTACTGGCTAATCACACACAAATGGCATAAACGCTCTTTACTAGTTCCATATCAGGTATTCACAAACAAAGAACGCTCTTTATGTTTACCATCATAATATAACAAACACCAGAAAAGTTACTTTTTACGCTTTTGTTTACAAAACAATGGTCAAACATATGACCATAACATACTGTTTATGCGATATTTCTTATTTGTATACGGATAAAGTCTATATACATTTTGATGTTCTTTCTGTTTGTGGCGGTTTTTGACGGGTGGAGATATTTTCACAGGATACCCACCGCCAAGACAAAACCGTGTCTTTAACCCTTCCATAACTGAATCTTCCCGAAATTTTGCGAAAACCATGTGCCAATGCATTCTCTTATATATGCGAGTATCCCACGTGGAGCCTCGCATATATAAGAGAATGCATTGGCCTAACAATATGTACATTGACTTTGTATATATATAGATATACTTTGTATATATATAGATAGATATAAGAGAATGCACTGACACATGGTATTTAACGCTGCACCAGCACCATGACCGAATTCTCCGATCCAGCGACTACATGTCCAAGTGGGAAAATTGTGAGCACCAACAACATTCTGCAATTTCAACCTCAATAGCAAACTCCATGCAGGGGTTATCTTCCTTGGTGATTCGACAAGACCGCTGCAACCGCGTGACAATTTACCCACATTTTATGGAAGTCGGCGATATTAAGGGGGAGGCGCACGTTTTGCATAAATCCAGCCAAAAATGACAAGATAATTTCAACAAAGAATTTCTCTGGATCTGTCTGGCTAAAATCTTGAGTTTCACATATCAGCATCTTCATTGTACGCAGAATCTTAGCAACAAAAACAATGAATTATAATACATTTTTGAGAGGTTGAAAATATATATATATTTTGTTTGTCCCTTTCGGTACCAAGAACTGTTAGAATAGTTAATAATGTGTGGAGTAATCAACTGGAATTAGGCCACAATGTAAAGAGATGTGGTGGTCAGCTTTAACTTGGGCGCTGTTTACATGCGCGCGATGATTTTTTTCAACGCTGAATAATAAAAGCGCATTACCGTTTACATGAACGCGATGTGCTGAGAAATTTAATCGAAGTGACCAGATCAATTATTATGTAATCACAAACAAATCGAAGTCGTGACAAAGAGGTGACTGGAGTTATGCTATGTCAGCCATGTTATGAATTATTTTATGCTCAGGTATTTTAATGTTCAATGCGTAGTGCGCACACATCTGTATAACAGGGATGTGGCGACAGGGGCGGGTGCATCTCAACAAACACGCTTTGGCAAACATTTTTGACACAGATCAAACATATATAGGTTTAATTTGTTTCTGATAGTGACATTCTACAACCTGTGTGATATTTAAAAAAAAAAAAAAAGTCGACTTTTGGAGAAATGTTTACACAGGTCTCCAGAATAAAAATTGACCCCACCCCAACAGTACTTAATCCTATGATTTGTTCTGGGGACCTGTGCTTAGAAACATACAAATCTACCAGTTGGAAATTTTCAACACGTGGGAGCAAATGGTATTTCATGGATTTGGCAATGTAGTTTGATTCAAGGTGGTGCAGTTGGAAATTCCAATGTCAAAAGTAAAATTGGAATGTTCCAACAGTTGAAAGATTTGTACGAGCTGTATTAATTTTGAACGTTTCCATCCCAAGGGTTGCAGATATATAAAATTTCCACAAATTTAGGTCTGTTCCCACAACAGATAAAAGAAGATAAATAGGCAATACGCTTCTTTTCTAGAGAAACTCGAGGCAGCATAAAAACAATCTGGCTGCTGATTGGTCGATTATCATTGAGGGAAATTCCCTAAGCGGGAACAGAAAATCATAGCCTACGTAAATATGGCTATCATTTTTCTTTAGGCGGCCACGAAGAGTCTGGTGGGGTTTATAAGTTACGGAAGTGGTCTGGGTATCTTTTTGCTGCTGATTTTTGTGCAGTAAATGGGTTAGATGTGGAAATGCAATATTATCGTTTGAAAGAAATACCGACAAGGGCGCGTTTGTAGTCACAGACGTTCTATATAAGGGAATATTGACTACATGAAATTCAAATAGGCTTAACCCATATATATGAACATCACTCTGTTTGTCCTGGTGGCGAGAAGTTTGGACCCGGTCCGGGTGGTGGCGCGTCATATACAGCAGGTCCTGGTGGTGGTGGACCCGGCGGATACGCCCCTGTCATCGGAGGTGGGTGCGCCCCCATTCCACCTGGCGGCGGTGGATACATGCCGGGTGGTGGTGGTCCACGCGGCTGGTTAAATCCAGGTGGGGGTGGCCCAGGTGGTGGTGGTCCACGCGGCTGGTTAAATCCAGGTGGGGGTGGTCCAGGTGGTGGTGGCCCACGCGGCTGGTTAAATCTAGGCGGAGGTGGTCCGTATGGTGGCGGGTGTCCCACAGGAGGCCCTCTCGGTGGTGGTCCTGTATGGGGAGGTCCGTAGTGAACAGGTCCTGGTGGTGGTGGTCTGGTAACGGTTACTGAAATGAAAAAGATAGTTGTTCGGAATAATGGATATCGTTTTCACGTACATCTCTCTCTCTCTCTCTATCTCTCTCTCTCACTCTTTGGACTTCTGTCTGTCTGTTTGTTTGTTAGCAATGGCCGGGAAAACTGCCGGACGGATTTCGACGAAATTTGATACCTAGGGATACTTTTGTCCGGGGAGTGTTTTGGGCGGGTCAAATCGTGACCCCGATCTGACCTTGACCTTCAAAATTGTCAATTCAAGGTCAAATCGCGCCTTTCGACGGCTTTCGATGTTGGATCCACGGAGGGTTTTAAAAACAAACTGAAGATTTAACCCTTTCTGTACTAAACGGATTCTCTATTTCAGTTATAAAATCATTTGGAATGGTCTATTAATCATCTGGAGGGATCTTCGGGAAATATAAGCAGACATATTAATTGGTGGTAAATGTGGTCGTTTGTTGAACTTATTATCTGAATATTTCCTAAGGGGTAATTACTCGTTAATGAGTATATTTATTATAAAAGGGCTAAAGGTGAATTCCTTGCATGACATGAATTATATTTGTGCAAAAAGATACCCCAGGACCTGGGCATTATACTGTAAACAATATATATACACTATACAATGTTTGAACTCAGGCCTTTGTGGAAACATTTACACAAACCATTGGTACCCTCAGAGGCGTTATTTCGCTAAAATCCCGATTCAGAATCTGGATTCAGATTACAGATTGGTCCCCGTACGACTTGGTTCGGCAAAAGAACAGACCAGAAATTGGCAGAATCAGTAAACGAACAGACCGTAATCTCAATCTCGTGGTAATCCGAATCCGATTACGGACTCAAATGTTCGTAATGTAAACAAACCGAGATTTCGTCACCTCGGAGTTTAAAAACACAATAAAACATAATAATCCGTCTCTTGTGTACAAATTATTGCAGAATATAAACGATCTATATCAAAGAATTTTAAATGCGGAGACAAATTTGTTTTATTGAATGTAAACTGGGAGAATATTACTGAAATTAGCCAAATAATAACGCTATTGATAGTAACGCTGGGGAGCACTTCGGTTGATGGCGAAGCAAATCATTGTTGATTGTCACTTTCATATGTCCATTTCATAATTCCATCCATAAAATACCGCCTGAACGCATGTCGATTTCGAATTCGGCGGATACGTCACCATTGACTGAATTCATATGAACCTGCATGGATATGTCTTCTGCTGTGTTCGTTATTATAATGTTTCTTCTTATTCAAGAAATAGTAGGATTATATGATATCGATGGATTATCAGATACACGTATGTACTATCATCTAGTCTTATAGCAATTTCATGTTCAAAATGTTTTGTTTCGTTAAATGCAGTCGTTTTGCACAATAGTCTCTGTATAGACAACAGACACATGTTCTAGGGACGTGGCTAGAAGTTTCCTCAAATTTCCGGCCAACTGCACCCCCACCCCCATTGAACCAAACATCAACCTCACAGGTTCGCAGAATTCCATTTGCTCCCCTTGGAAATATCCAATCTGACAAACACTAAGATTGGAAAATTACCAACTTTTACTGGTTGAAAAAAAATCAAACAATGAGAACAATGCCAACCTATATATGGTGTCAAATTAATGTCCAACTAATGTTGTGTCATGCATGAAATTTCCGACTGCTGGAATGTACCAACGTTTAGTTTAGATATATTTATTTCAAATATATGTCAAATTTAGATAACACATGATATATAACACATGCATTTGTTTATACATACAAAAGGGGGCAAGTGCTGACTCACTTAAGGGTACCCCCTCTCTCATATGTTATTACACTGAAAAAATAAATAATTAGTAATGGCAAAGCAACATGACTACCAAAACAAGTTGAACATATATACAGATCACTGGACACCCCCTCTCCCGAGTTAGTCATAAGTTTGTATATGTATTTATTTAAAATCGGGATTGTTTGTTGCGTTTGCTAGCTTGTGCGTATCATTATTTGGAACAGTTAGTCAAAATAATCCTGATTTTCCTCACTTATGAATGACTGCACAGCTAAGCAAATTGTACCAAAGTTCGGGGTGGGGGTCGAGACACCCAACCAACCCCCGTCGTCGCGTCCCTGTTCAACTGACAAGTTTCGTGTGTTCTTCACAACATCTTCGGAATTTGATTCAGGAGGCCTGGAGCTGTCACGTTTAGATATGCTTGCCCTCATCAATAAACACACTTTAACTTGAAAAAAAACATGCGATTAAGTCGGATTGGCAGCAAATTATTTGCCGTGTATATACACATAGAAGAAAAGCATGACTTTCACAACAAACATGAACTTTATAGATATAAGATACAAATGATACTTGTGTCAAATACATGAGCCATGTTTGACGCTGGGAGAACATTAAACATAGTTTCGGAGACCACGTGGATTTCAAAATCTGACCTAGAATCTGGAATTAGCCCCGCCCCCGTAATCGGCTTCGGATTCTGAATCCGGATTTTAGTGAAATAACGACTCAGAGTTCCAAATAATGATACGTACAAGCCAGCAAACGCAACAAACAAACCCGATTTTAAATAAATACATATACAAACTTATGACTAACTCGGGAGAGCAAGTCCAGTGATCTGTATATATATATGTTCAACTTGTTTTGGTAGTCATGTTGCTTTGCCATTACTAATTATTTATTTTTTCAGTGTAATAACATAGGGAGAGGGGGTACCCTTAAGTGAGTCATCACTTGTCCCCCAATTCCTTTGTATGTATAAACAAATGTATGTGTTATATATCATGTGTTATCTAAATTTGACATATATTGAAATAAATATATCTAAACTAAACTTTGGTACATTCCAGCAGTCGGAAATTTCATGCATGACACAACATTAGTTGGACATTAATTTGACACCATATATAGGTTGGCATCGTTCTCATTGTTTGATTTTTTTCAACCAGTAAAAGTTGGTAATTTTCCAATCTTGGTGTTTGTCAGGTTGGATATTTCCAAGGGGAGCAAATGGAATTCTGCGAACCTGTGAGATTGATGTTTGGTTCTCAATGGGGGGGGGGGGGGGGGGTGCAGTTGGCCTGAAATTTGACGAAACATCTAACCACGTCCCTAGAACATGTGTATGTTGTCTATACATAGACTATTGTGCAAAACGACTGCATTTAGCGAAACAAAACATTTTAAACATGAAATTGCTATAAGACTAGATGATAGTACATACGTGTATCTGATAATCCATCGATATCATATAATTCTACTATTTCTTGAATAAGAAGAAACATTATAATAACGAACACAGCAGAAGACATATCCATGCAGGTTCATATGAATTCAGTCAATGGTGACGTATCCGCCGAATTCGAAATCGACATGCGTTCGGGCGGTATTTTATGGATGGAATTATGAAATGGACATTTGGAAGTGACAATCAACAATGATTTAATTTTGCTTCGCCATCAACCGAAGTGCTCCCCCAGCGTTACTATCAATAGCGTTATTATTTGGCTAATTTCAGTAATATTCTCCCAGTTTACATTCAATAAAACAAATTTGTCTCCGCATTTAAAATTCTTTGGTATAGATCGTTTATATTCTGCAATAATTTGTACACAAGAGACGGATTATTATGTTTTATTGTGTTTTTAAACTCCGAGGTGGCGAAATCTCGGTTTGTTTACATTATGAACATTTGAGTCCGTAATCGGAATCCGAATCCAGAATCGGATTACCACGAAATTGAGATTACGGTCTGTTCGTTTACCGATTCTGCCCATTTCTGGTCTGTTCTTTTGCCGAACCAAGTCGTACGGGGACCAATCTGTAATCTGAATCCAGATTCTGAATCAGGATTTTAGCGAAATAACGCCTCAGGCAAACGCGCACCAGTATCAAATCCACGTGGTGGTTTGAAGCTTGAATTAATGCAGAAAAATTAGGGAAGCGGTACGGCATCTTTTAATGGATTTTACTATCAGTTATATAAAAGTATATATTGGAAAGGTATATTATTCACTATGAGGGGTGCATGTTCATGAATTATAAGCAGACGACAGGCATATAAGATCAGACAATACAAGTGCAGAATTATGATCACTATTTATTGGAGGGAAATATTCAAATAATAGGTTCAACCACCGTTTTTGAACTTATTATCTGAATATTTCCTAATACTCGTCAATGAGTATTTAGTAAATAAAGGGTTAGTGAACTTAGTGTGGAACACCTGTCTTTCAGACAAATTCCTTGCACGCTTACCTGTTGTTTGTGTTGGCTGTGTTTGTTGCTTGGAGCGGTTAAAAATTCGAACACACAGACACACCATTACGCCTATGAATACCAAAACGAGTATCGCTCCTATCACATACCCCACTATCTGAATCGCACCAATTCTGTAAAAATGAAAATAATGACAATTTACCCTTCCATGACTGGAGCTTCCTGAAATTTTACGAAAACACTCTGCCAATGCATTCTCTTATATATGCGAGTCTCCCACAGGGAACCTCGCATATTTAAGATAATACATTGCATGGCCTAACATTATTTACCTTGACTGAGTAAGTGCATTATCTTATATATGCGAGGCTCCCTGTGGGAGGGAGACTCGCATATATAAGAGAATACATTGTAACAGGGTTTTCGTAAAATTTCAGGCTCCCTATGGGAGACTCGCATATATAAGAGAATGCAATGGCACAGGGTCTTTAATATCGCACAAGCGCGGCTCCCGCTATGGAAGGGTTAAAGTTTAACACCCCGCTGGGTGATCAAATGGGAACAGGTATTAAAGTAGTTATATCCAAATTAGCGGCACAACGACATTCTTATATATAGTTTTTGGACACCTTTCGCATAATGAACAAATACTGATACAAATTACGAATAGGGTATTACGTCACAAGAATTTGTGTTCTTTCTATCAATTGTCGTTTTGCCATATATGCGTTGTTACGATTGTGCTTTCGAGAAGCCAAACATGGGTACGCGAGCTTTGCATGCAATCATACATCGAACATGTCACTGACTATGTGTGACCAGATAACAACATAACTAAGTACAAAATAATCACGGCAAACAGATTCATATCACATTACTGCGAGTGGCAAGTGTTTGAACGGCACTATTTCCAACAAACGCACTCGTAGTCGTTAATTCTGCGAAAGTATTTTTGAACCGTCCGAAAAAAAATTATGACTACTATCAGCTACTCGTAACTCTTATCAGTAGCAGTTAATTATATGCGAAATTGTCCATTATATATCTAACAGCTCTAATTGGTGAAATTATTACCGTTTATTTATTGCCGAAATATTCGTCTCCCTTTTTTTTGGCGCATTCACACGCTCGCAAATTTTCATGGCATTTATGTTCAAGCATTTCGACAGAGACAGCTATAATGTGCCGGAAAACTGCTAGATAGATTGATAGATAAATTTTATTTAAAAGTCTGAGGTATATAAACATATTACAAACACAAGCTCTGAAGAGCTTTTGACCGACTGTAAAACAAATACATATATAAATAAACACATACGTAGCACAGGGTACCATATCAATTTTATGCAAATTAAAATAAGTTGAATCATAGTTAAAATACCTGACTGACAACAGCTAAAATTTTATTTATCAAGTACTAAATTTCTAATTTAAAACAGAAAAAAGAAAACAAACAAAAACACCAGTGAAATCAGTATGTATAATTTAAATTTGCCACTTCCAGTAATATAAGAGAAAAAAGTAATTTCAATTAACTTGAATTTTATCAAAGGAATAAATATAGTTTATAATCAACTTCGAGAGATTTATTTCCATATTAAAGTATGTGTTGAAATTTCTTAAGAATGTTAAGATCAATTTCAGAGTTACCGGTACCGAAATTGGTTTGATAGTGAAACCATTTGAAATCTTTAAGATAATTTCAGAATGACATATTCGTAAGATTTTTGATGAATGAAAGTGTGAGAGATTTTGGGCATAAATTATTGCAAATTTAGAGATGCAGTTTGGAAACTATAAATGACTCTTAGTCAAGTATCGGCGAAACTGATATTTAATCTCTCGCTAGTCTCTAGCTCAGATGTGATGAACAGCATTAGACAAATCGGCACAAATAAAGCCACTGGCTATCTGTGGCAATATCTCAGCAAAACTTTTGAAACTTGGAGCTCCTGTGCTTATAAAATATATAGAGGATATAAAATGAGTGTTTCTCTCATATGATATTTATGAAACGAGTCTAAGAATTTTCAGTTTTCTCGAGCCTCTGGCGAGAGAAAACTGAAAATTCGTGACAAGTTTCATAAATATCATATGAGAGAAACACGAATTACATATTCTATTTATCATATGACACCTATAAAATGATTATGATGTCCAAAACGAACACAAATCACTAAATAGCTATATGACATCGGCAGCAAAAGTTAATGTGACGTCACTTCATTGCACCGGAAGCCCAATTACACCTGGTAACTAGCAGAAATAATATGCACGCGAAGATAGAGTGCGCTATTCTGTTCTCAGTTTGTGACATTATATCGTATGTTTATTAGATAAATACGAATTACATATTCTATTTATCGTATAACAATGTCCAAAAACTATATATTTCAAGATTATAATTGCGAGAATTTCGGCATCGCGTTGATTGACGCGCACGAATTTGACCTGCATTTAGTTAGAAATGCGGCTCGGCCCCGGCTGCCATTCAGCCAATCAGAACACACTTTATGTCAACAAACCAATCAAATTATCCGAAGGTGATATGAACTAGTAATTCATATGAAATTGATTTATGACATTCTTTCCAACGTAAATGATAAATCTGTATACCACAGCTAACTGCGTGAGAAGTAAAAAATATGTAGTTCCACCTGTAATGATTATATATTGAAATTTGCTTGTAAATAGCATGTAATTATCCCGCGCAAGAATCCTTCACAACTGTATTTGAATGCTGATGTTAGTAGCACCGTTACATGTGTAACTATACAGTCAGTTTACTTCTCGTGTCGTTAGCTTTAGTAAAGATGCATTTTATACGAATGTTGCCGTTCATATTAATATGGCAGCATATGGTTTTCTATGACGAAATACCTGCAAAGCATATATACCGGGCAAACATTCCAGTGTAGTAGGGGCTCTAATGTCCCAAAAATGGACAAAGTGTGCAAAATTGGATAAAAGCATGAAACTTGGTATACATATAGTTCATGATATGGGGGGTCAATAAAAGAGCGAGACCCAAGCGTGAAAGTGACCTTGATTACATTGAGGTCAAGGTCAAAGGTCAAACGTTCAATTTTTCACAAGTGGTATGAGTTATAATATTTAAAGACAACACATTACTTATACATATCAAAATTACATAAATATGACTCAAATAGGCCATATTAATCACTTTTATAACAAAATCTACTATCATCTTGAGAACTTTTCATATTGAAGCTCAAAATGTCAGTTGGTCATCCGAATAGCTGCAAAATTTCCATGAAAAAATGAATATAAAGTCCACCTATTTAAAATTATCACTAAATGCAACCACAGTCCACGTCATTTTATTGCATATATATCAGCGTACAATACAAGAGTGAGACCCAAGCATTAAAATCACCCAGATGACCTTGAGGTCAAGGTCAAAGGTAAATACAAATTGTTATAAAATTGCTAATGAATTATTCCTCGATATTTGTCCGAAATTACATAAATATATCTCCAGATATATTATAATACTGAACTCTCAGGAATTCTATCAATTTATGAACATATATTTCAGTAAATGTTGATTAGAAGATCAAAAATTCAATATGCATGTAAAGTCACAAAAATAAAATGCCAACGTGATGCCACCAAGTTTATATACATTTTAGGCACATTTGTTCAATATATGGATAACAAGGGTTTTGCAAAAAGTATGTTACATTTATTAAATAATATTTTGCTCATTTTGGTAACCCAAAGCATTGCAGAATACATGTATTACCCAAATGTTGACACATAAGCACTACATGCGGTGGTCAGTATTCAAGAAAAGGAAAATCACATGTCGGCAATGTATAGAAAGATTATATGTTGAATATGTCGAACCTACATGCATTCAATTTGGTAACAATTATGAGAATATAATAACTACTATTACATGAACACCCAATAAATGAAATCTGTTGTCCAGAATATAATATCACCATCATGTTATTGGCATCAAAATGGTGGAACATAATTTAGCTGTTGGATAAATTGATATGAAAGATTAAGTCATGCTAAAGATATAACTAAAGTGTGGATACAAGAGAGTTGAACATAGACATATTCCTTACTAAAACATGAGACCGTAATATATATATATATAATATATCATATCATATCATACCTACACGTGTTGTGCTAATTCTGATTACTCGTCCATCAATTGAGAATGGGCTCACTAATACAAAAGAAGTTCGCTCCCATTGAATGATGATATCTCACCACACAAAAGAAAGTGATCCCTTGCAAGGTAATCACAGTTATTGTGCTAAAATCATCCCACGTTGGACACGAGCAGACATATCTGTGTCATATAAATTCTAATAGTGGGGTTATAGACTTGTGGTTGTTGTGGTATATCATCTACTGGCCATCACTCTGGTCGCCAAACTAGCGACGTGATATAGCATAGCCTTTGAATGCTTTGATTCATTGACTCCCAAGATATACCCTGTTGGTAAATTTAATTGGTTATCTCTTGAAAAAAGGAATTTAGTTTGAAAGAAATGTGCAAACAATGCTATAATAATATCTTTTCGCAGACAATAAGTTATTGCTTGTGTGTGGTGTCAAATTGCTATGACACTGAATCCTAAAGTAAGTCATTATTGTGGCATGTTAAGGCTGGCTCTCTGGTGTTTACATCTCCGATTTGGTAGACAATGTGTGAAATGGTCACCAGGGGGTGGCCTGTATACTAGTGTATCTATGTCTCAAGGGGCCGCATAACATGTAAAGGGACTGGATATCTACATCAGTGGCAGGTTACCCGTATCTCAATATGGATCATTATATAGTGCCGGTATTCAGAACGTTTTTGGTAAGATTGCCAGAACAGAACAGCGATGTACCTCAATAGTGTCCAGAGTAGTGGTATCTAGAAACCGGGTGCATGTCCATCGTGGTGGATGAAAGCAGTTGCCAAACCACTCTGATTCCAGCATTAATTGGTCAGCTAACGTACCCACCACACATAATAACACATATTCATGCAAACCATGCATGTGTTTGGCCGCTGAGCGTCAGCAACTAGGATTGCACAGGTAGCGGCATAGAGATACATATGGACTGATTAGTCAAAGTGACCAAATAACATAATTATAACGGTATATGACTATTCCTCTAGTTTACCTGTACCATTGGATTGGGAGGCAATTGCGTGTTATCTGGAGCAGTGTATTGTACATATCCCGAAACATTGGCTTGTCTATATTGATGTCTAGAATATCCATATTATGTATCTATTGTGGTGGTTTAATTTTTAAACGACAAAATTCTCTTCAGTATATTATGAAGAATAGTAGCTAGGTTTGGCCACACGTACATGTAACTTGTAACGTGTGTTGCCATTGCCAACAACAGTAACCTGACTCGTGCATGTGAACATTCCGCCTACACATACATGGTAACGCCGTTTAGAAGTTTTGTGTCAAATGTGTAGCATTACGAAACTTGTAGCAAAGTGAAATGATCCAATGTTCTGATAAGATATTCTATATTGAGAAATCAACGCTATTCATGCAGTAGGAGAATATAGGAGATTCGAATGTTTCCGTGCGGAAATATTGTGTCTTAATTAAAGTCATGCAATTAAGCATATCGGTGGATGCACTGTGGACATGTCGCTTACCACCGGATTATGTTTACACGTTCTGCTACAAATTGGGCCGATATCTCAAAACATGTAGCTTTGGCGCCGTAAATCACACGATTTCTCCTGCCAAGTGTGTATCCATAGCAATTATACCATAGTAACACACGTTACGAGTTACACAAATGTGTGGCTGAACCTGGCTATTATCATCTCCCTCAATGAACCAGTAGAAGTGGTAATTTATCTATCACAGAGAGGGTACACGGCACAATCGTTTCGACGATTCTACGACCAATTCCACGATTCTGCGGCTTGACAACCACGGTGCTACGGCGGTTTAACGATTCTGCGACCAGGCTGATGCGATAAACACGAAAAAAACACTGAGAAATGAATAATTCCAGAAATACGGACAGGAATGTACCATATATTATATTTCTATTAGGTACGGCGATCTTCGATTCGATAATCTGTAAAGAGTTCAGCACTAGACAGTTAGCACAACAATACATAATCTTTGACATAAATAGACCGGTTGTTTTGGTTTTACACACATCACTGTGTGAAATTCGTCTTTAGAGTTGAGAAAATATATATAACGTCCTATAAAATTGAGTGGAAACCAAATAATAACATAGCCATACGTCTTTGGGTGATTTTTCACAACTAATGTTCACCTCAGTTCTGTGATTGATGGAGCTGTGTCCATATTTGCGGGGGGTATCATCGCACTCAATTGACAACGCCGAGTAGTCAACTATGACAACGACGATTGTGCGACCAGCAATTGAAATTTCATTGACTTGTGCTCACGAGAAGTCGCTTTCTAGTGAATGTCATGCTCGCTATTTATAATAGACATGAATACGCATATGAGTCACATCAAGGCTACGAGATTAAGACTCTTTTATTTGGAGCCAGCTGAGGAAAATAAAGTAATGTCGAATCGTATATTGCTATACTGTACAGGTTTAATTTCCATATGTATACCACACATTACATGATTTAAATTGCCTTTCCGCCTATCCAACTTTCCTTCCGTCTGTCTGTACGCCTAACTAGTAGCCGACTCACAATGCCTCGGTATTTTCTTATCGTCAACATGTCTTATTCTCAGTTGCGTTGTGGTATCGATGTTGGGGAAGGGTCGCCTTAGAAATTAAATCCACATTTAAAATAATTTTGTTTTGATTATATTTCGATATTTTGACATTCAGGTATCGGAGATGATAATATATACATATATGTATATATAGAGGGAGAGAGAGAGAGAGGGTGAGATGGGAGGGAAGGGTGAGATGGAGATATAGGGGGAGGGAGGAAGGGGAGAGATGGGAGGGAGGATAGATAATCTCTAATGAGTTTATTCGAGCTGATCTTAGCGAGGTTAATAAATTGCATATATATAATTGGGACGAATTTGAAATCCACTTGATCACATAACCACATTTTAACAAGGAAAACGAGCTAAAAAAAACTGCGATTAAAAAAAATTATATTGATTTCCTTACCACAACACAAGAGGGAGTAAAGACACATTCGAGACTGAATAATGTTCCATTTTAAAAGTGTCTTTTCATTTTGGCAAAATTGTATATATTGTATCATTAAAAGAGCCATTGCATATTTCCTTTTATTACATGATCCTACCCTTATTCCATTCAATAAACCCATTCTATAAATTGTGATATTAAACGTTCGTTTAATAACAGGAAATAGTGCCAGGTGACCTTTGACTTCCGGTTTGTCGACCTGTTAACATTCCGTACGCTACGTCTCAAAATACTATGGCTTCCAATATTTTTCCAACAAACTATTACGAATGAAGAGTTTTAAAAGTTATGTCATTAAATATACGCCATTAAATGCGTTAAAAAGTCTGTATTTATCTGGGACTATTTCGTTACGCGGGCAAACAACGAATAGTTACGTGAAACGTCATCGCATGACTTATAGAAGCTGACGTTAATTTCGCGTCACATATGTCGATTTAAGTTTGTTTTGTCGATGTTTTGGATCATGTAATAAATAGAATCTACAACTCGTCCCCAGTTTATAGCGGAAATTACAAAACTCGTCCAGTAAATTAGGTCTGGACCTCGCCAAAGGCTCGGTCCAGACCTAATTTACTGGACTCGTTTTGTAAATTCCGCTATAAACTGGGGACTCGTTGTAGATCCTCTATATATCCACTAAATGGCGAATAGGTGCGTGCTTCCCGGGATACTTGACATCACACCAGCAATGACCGCGCGGAGTAATACTATTTTCGAAAAGCCTCGCATGACACCAACACTAGATAGTATATATGCAAATTTTTGTCCAACTTCTTTGCATTGACGAAAATAGATACAAAAACAAAGAGGCAAATTGTGGGACTATATTTTTTCGTCGCCAGCCAGAGTGTGCTATACTGTCATATATATACGTTTGTGAAGCGTCTCGGCCGACGCCGTAAATATATCCATTCTGCATGCATTTTCAGCTTCTTTTAAGGATTTTGATATTTAAAAAATAGTATAAACACAGTTAATAAACTCGTTTTATAAAATGTTATATCCCAACATAACTCGTTGGGGATCCTCTATATAAATCATTATTATCCGTCCTTAATTACCACTATATATTTTCCGTGAACGCGGGCATGTATTTCATGAATATTCAAAAATCCATATATGGAATGCACCTCCAGAACTTTGACATGTAGACTAAAACCGCAATTTTTCTGTTATCTATCCCTTTAATTTGTTTTTTTAAAGTGTTGCTCATTATTTTTCAGTTTCTGATAACCACACCTCTTTCGAAGAATTTTAACTAATACGTTCATACAAACACCTTTATAAAAGTAACTAAACGATCAATAATTTTTTCGAGGACATCTTTATATGTAGGGCCTATACTTGCTAATCAGAATATGACTAAAATAACTCATGTTATGGTAGGCTAAGTGGTGACATTTTCGTATGAACAAGTCAACTTTACAGAAATTACAAAACCGCTGGGTGCACTAAGAAGGAAAATGTTCAGGTAGGCCTACATGTAAGTTGGGCATTTTGTCATGTTCTAATCTAAGAATGCTCGTTTAGCGACAAATATATTATGTGACTTGGTCTCTATCTTCACATGTGGGGACCAGTAAATACACAGTCCTGTATTGAATCAAGGACATGTGCATTGTATAACGAAGGCACAGTTCCAAACATTATTGATGCAGCATAATGGGCTTACGCGCAGAACTAAGCAGCCCGATTAGTGACAGATACGTCGTATATAAATGAAAATTACCGTTCAACGAGTCGCACTATCGTCGTTGTCATGGTCGAAGCGGGGCGTTGCCAAATAGTTGGCATTTTTACTGCATTTCTGTATTTAGTTTAATAGAATATTGCGTCAACAGAGGTACGAATTTGACAAATAATACATTTTTGCTTATCAAAGCTTACGTTGGATGTTAATTTTCGCACTGTTAAGGTCCCTTTGAGTGGCATGTAAACTCAGAATTCCAATTTAAGAAACTGATATTAGTTCGTTTTATTGTGGTTTATGGTCGTTTTAGCTGCTCGGTCATATCATGTCAGGTTTACATGTCAAGGAAAGGCTGTGCAGAGTATATATTTCACTGATTATAAATCACTGAACACAGGAAAGCAACTGACAAACTTTCCCCATAACATGTACATGAATACCTGTGTGTGGATCACAAATGCATGCACCATCGCTAATTGGAATGGCTTATGTTCGTCTAATGCAACACTCACCTTACCAACTGAGTCACTTTGTGCCCTCACTTATATTGGATATAATTATGATTGTTGCAATATCTTTGAATAAAACATCTAACCTGATATGCCTAAACTATTCCCACTAGCAAGTGATAATTGACAATTTGGCACAATTTTAAGTTCAAGGTCACCAAAAACATTCCAAATCTCATATAAAGCCCCCCAAATATTACGATGTTAGTCATATTATGTCTCCCAGGTGGGGAGTAATGAATACTGTGCATAATTCATACCCTTTTAGCTCCCGTATGCACATTCCAGGCAACCTATAGTGAAAATTCATGTTGATGACCTTGACCTTGACCTGAAGGTCATATGAGGGGGTCTGCCAATTTGGGTCTCGCTTCGAACTGAACCCCCATGGTCTACTCTATATGTGTGCCAATTTTCATGCTTTTATCCAAATTTGCACACCCCATCAGCTAACAGCCCCTACTAGTGTGTGGACGTATACATTTAAGGAGTTTTGTTTACAATCTTACCTAGTTCACTCATTGTGTTTTATGAAAAGGTAAAATAGATGTGGTTGGTATTCGCGGCAATAATAGTTGAAATCCTTACAATGTCACTGGGCAAATTGCTTGCATGGGTACACGGTCAAGGCTAATTGGAAATAAACGCATAATATTTCTCAAGGCTACGTTCACAAAACTGGCAATATTTCCTGGCAATTGTCCATGCAATTCTTCGCAGATTGCTATACATTATAGTGCCGCATACATTGTACTAAATAAACTAACATCACTAACGTTAAAGATACATAATCCGATTTAGCGCCACTAAATTACTATTTCGGCTTCGGCGGTAAATAATTTTGAATTGAGCCGAGGAACCCACCCATCACATCTCAGATTTCGATTTTTGAAATCTGTTATTTTTCACAACCTGGAATATTTGGCGGCCTGGCAGAAATTCCGCCGACTTCTTCCATAACTAGTACTATCATGTGCGGACGCCGTGGCGACAGGTCACACAATGGCACGTCTCCTTCTACGATCAGTGCATCAGTGGCAATCGAACATTATTTCGGAATATAAGACGTCATCAACAAGAATACGATATGTTGTGCAACAAGAATACGATATGTTGTGATAGTTGACGTGCGGATACATACATATTCTTATTTACGAATCGGTAATCGTGTTTCATTCATGCAAATATAAATGTGATTATGGCACCATGTTGGTTACACCTGGACATATTATGTGTTTACATTTGTGATAACAATGTTGGGGAATTCCAATTTGAACTAGGAATCACAATATATGGAAGCTGTAAACCACACTCGCTCATCTACAAACTGCCCAGAAAAAAAAACACGTTATTATAGGACTTTTTCGGCAAATATGATATTGGTAATGTAAATATTTATTGGTAATAAACTAATTAGATAACTAAATCGGCTTTTGGTGAAATTCCGTTGTTGTTGTTGTTGTAACTGGATGATACTGGGACCATCTAATCGGATTATGTATCTTTAATCAAATATATATTATATATTATGACATGTACTAATAAAATCGAACTGTAGTTTATATGCTGTATATTTGTAGTGAAAAGTAAGTGGGAATATATTGTCTTTGAATACTCACGAGCAGCAGGGAAGCGCCGTATTAGACGTAAAAGACGTATCACCGCAGCAGCCATATTGGCAATACGTTGTGCCTGCGGAGACATCCGATCCATCTGTGTAACAGTATTGCTCTGAGTCTCCGAGTGCTGAACAGAGAGATAGAGAATACCTACAGTTTGTGTTTCAATACTGAAATATCTCATGAGCTTGCAGCCGCGAGTGAAAATTCGATATTAGATATGAATAAAGATGTTTCAGGTATTCAAACAAAAACTTCAGGTATTATTTTTATCATATGCGCCTTAGTAATGCTCAAAGTTGTTAACTTATGCGGTATTTTCACTTTTAATTGCACAAAAATTTAACAATTCTCGGAAAGAAACAACCGCTGGTACTGGGCAAATTGCACCGAGCTCGCGTATACCACCTGCAAGCTAATGAAAGAACAAAAGCTACAGTGAAATAACACAATCGTATTTCACTCTGGCTTCTAAGAGTTCCATACGACTATCTACATTTCGGTAATTTCCCACTATTTTATAGGCAATCATATAATTTACAAACCAACTTCTTCAATTTTTAGATGTCATCAATAGGAATTTTTTTTACAATATATAGTTGAGTGTTGCTGCGCACTTTGCATAGACTTGTTGCATATTTATAAAATCCGTATAGGTTTTGACAACAAACTAACTGAAAAAAAGTTTTATGTTTCAAAATCTAATCTGATCTAAGATGAACAATTATTTCAATTCCAAGCTTATCTAAAATTTAATGTTATCTTGTATTTTACTCTTTGCATAGTTAAATCCTTGTGCACACCCTACGGATCACATCCCTCATCTGATCGCCACCAAACTTCATACGGATCTGCCGGGTGACCCTTAAATGGGAGCCAACGATTATTTCTGAAATTAGTTTTAAAAACATGACTAAATTCTTCGAGACACACCCTGCATGCCACACATCCTCAACCGATCGTCACCAAATTGTATACGGATCTTCGGGGTGACCTCTAGATGGGAGCCATCGCTTATTTCTTAAATTTGACGTCATATGAGGATTTACGACGGAGATAGCCCACAACCGGTGGGGGTATTATTTATTTATTTCTCGGTTTATTTATTACGCGATTGTTATGGGACTTGGATCATTGTGATCACAATATATAGCGGTGGCTTTCTGATAGTGTTTTGTTGTGTTCATCAGGATAGCAATCCTTTAATAACACGGCCACGAGCAGCCATCTTGGATTCCAAATTTGAATTCATCGACATATCCTGCAGCCCGCATATTTTGAAGAAATGTTTTGTAAATATACAGGCATGATTAGAATCACCTCCAGATGAGAGCTATCGAAATTGAACGACTTTCGATGAAAAACATCGCCGCCCGCAGCCATCTTGTATTTTACTCTTTGCATCATAAATCTTTTAGAGCGCCCTACAGGCCACGTACATCAATCGCCCGTTCACCATCATACTTTATATGCATCTTGTGGGCGACCTCTAGATGGGAGCCATTGATTCCCCCCCCCGAAATTCGTTAACAAAACATGGCTGCTAGCGGCCATCTTGGATTTTACTCTTTGCATGACTAACTCCTTCGGCACAACCTACAGGTTACATCCCTCATCCGATCGTCACCAAACTTCATAAAGATCTTCGGTCGGGCTGACCTCTATATAGATGGATGCCAACGATATTTTTCCTAATTTCGTTATAAACATGGTCGCCAGCGGCCATCTTGGATACTACTCTTTTCATGACTAAAATCCTTTGGCACGTCTTACGTGCCACATCCCTCGTCCAAACTTAATATGGTTCTTTGTGGTGACCTCTGGATGGAAGCTGTCCAATTTTTCCGAAATTTGTTTTTAAATATGGCCGCCTTCAACCATCTTGGATTTCACATTTGAATCTATCGGTACACCCTGCTGCTCACATATATTTCACACACTTTGTCTGCCTTATCCTGTATGGTGGAGGTCGGTCAAATGGTCTTCCCTTGCCCAACATATAACCTAATATATTCGTTATGATTGAGTTAAATTGTTCAGGGGAATGTGCTGAGCTTTAGACGATGACCTGCTCAACAGAATGTTTAACTGCTGAAAGGGCACGGTGGTTAGTCATATGGTGTTCCCTACCTGTATAGGGACAAAATCCATAGATTACGTGTAATTTACACAACCAGCAACCGACTAGATTGGTTACAAATGAGTTAAAGTGAGTTCGATAGATCAGCATTTTTAGTAAAAATATGTAAAAAGCAGCACCTCCGACCAACAGCTGATCCAAGCAGCTGATCCAGCATTGCAGGTACACCGACTAAGGTTCCGTTTTGATGGCTTAATTATATGTCGAAATTTACCAATATTTTAAAAGATATCTTTCTGCCAACTGTAGCGTCTGATTCCCAAAACATGACATTATATCAAACCCACTCTAAATTAGTTGTCACCATATGTTCTTCGTATTATTTAAGTATTTATACATGTCAGGTTCCGATTTTTTGTTGGACTGTATACCAATTGATGATATTGATTGACAATATACCCATTTCTGGCCACGAAGTCTACATATACCGCTACTGAGGGGTTTGGTTCCGAAATAAGTCAAAACTAATATTTTCGCGATTTCAAGCCGTCATCTTGATTGCATTATATGAAACAATTATCATAAATTCGGTCGAATAACACAATGAGATACTAAACGCATATAGCATTATCCTTTTCTGGCCCCTTTTCAGTAGAAACCTTGGAAATGATAACAATTTTACTGCCATGCATCTTAATTTAACCCGAATTTATCAAATTCCCCAAGGTTGCCGGTGTGTCAGCCGGTGGATTCTTCAGATGGATACACACACCCGACCACCGGAATTCACGAAGAAAACAACACGCAAAAGCCAAAAATCGCGGTTTGGATGCCTCACTATATATTACCTGCATGAACTTACCGTACGAACGTTCTTTGTACTATTGACGTATTTATACAACGTACCGATCGGATGGCTATATTTTTGTTGGATACTTGATGATATTAATTGACAAAATAGACATTTCTGGCCAGTATAGGTCTCCATATACCGCTACTGAGTATTTTGTTAAAAAGTAAGATTATCGCGATTTCAAGCCGTCATCTTGATGGAATTATCTGAAACAATCATCACAATTTCGGTCGAAATAACACAATGAGATCATAGCGCATATAGCATTATACTTTTCGGGCTCTTTCCCAGTAGAAACCTAGGAAACTTGAAGGATACAAGTTTTACTGCCATGCCGGTGGTCAGCCGGTGGATTCTTCAGACGGAAACCCAAGACTACCCGAATCCACAAAGTAAAATACTTTATACGCAAAAACACGCAACAGCCAAAATTCGCGATTTGGATGCCTGACTATATATATACTGATTCGTGAACTTACCGTACGAATAAGCCTGAAATATCACCAAAGAGAATAGTATTAGCTCCATGTTATATCGTTTGTGTCAGACTTCCGGAATCAGCTATATGTATAATAAAGCGCATGGCAATGAGGCGATTTAAACCCCACCATTGATTTGTGTATCCGTTTATTTACAGCACTAAGAGTCACCGAAATGGTTGCCCCAACCAAGCAGATCCGTAACACAATGAGGAATATAAATACGAAGTGTTCAATAGGTGCATTGGTCTGTATGACGAATATCAAACATTTCAATAAGAAGCACTGTACATAAGTCTCTCGGCACTGGCAAACTGAAAAGTGTTTGACAATGCATGTATACATTCAAACGCATATGTGACCCCCGTCATGCATAATTATAGATCATGTCATGAATCTCTACTCTGGCTATCGCCCGTAGAGATCATATTCCACCAGTACAAAACCTGAAGTTTTGACAGGGAACCTTATAAAATCGAAAAAATAACTCGGGGGAATGAATATATTTCTTAGTTATTCAGGGGGGGGGGGGGGTCGGACAAAAATTTCAGGCACGTATGGAATTTTTTTCCCTTTCGATCATTTTTTGTACCCACCCACCCCCACCGCCAATTTTTTTTCCGTTTACGGCAGTTTTTTCCGACCATTTTTTGACACCCACCCCCCCCTTTTAACACTAAAACAGAGATTTGCGGGGGGAAATTCACTGTAAACAGCTGTATATGAATTTCTGTGCATACTATTTATCATGGATGTTAACATGGACATGTAAATAGGAATGAGTCATTTTGAGGTCATTCGGCCAAAAAAACATGGCTGCCAGCGGCCATCTTGGATTTCATAATTTGCAACAAAATACAACACGATAACTGCCTGCAGTCAGTTTACCAGTTATAATTACATTATTTATCTCATTCAAAGTGGGTTTGAAGCCCAACTCATTGCCAAAACACTAAAAAACAAGCAGGATTTTTTTTTTTTAGTTGCGGAAAAAATTGCTTGTTGGTGGCTTTGACCACCCACCCACCCCGGCATACGTGCCGGAATTTTTTTTTTCACCCCCCCCCCTGAGTTATTATCTGTTCCTTAATAATATACTTCACTGTAGGTGAAAGTCCCAACTCGAAATTGAATGTTTTTCTGTGACTTTTGCGAGCCGATATCGCAATAAACCTTGAATTAATTACCCAGGAGAAATTCCATAATTGTACAAGACGCAAAGCAAAATCGCTCACAAAGTAGAGTTAACTCTTTCGTTGCCGGAGCTTTTTCACTTTTTAGACACTGTTCTATGATTTCCAGGTGATGGATCTAGGTCTAAAAAATACCCAAAATGACTGACCCTGGTGTTTTTAGATTCGCTATCACCTCTTTATTCATGTCCCAAAACAATTTTAGAAAAACAAATATTTTTAAAATGTTTTTTTCTTTTTTTCGACGCAATTTTTCGGCAATTTTAGGGCCGAAAATATCGGCCCCTGGCAACGAAAGAGTTAAATTAATCGTGAAATTATAAGTTGGGAGCTTTACCTACAGTGAAGTACATTATTAAGGAACAGATCGTGACAAAGAAATATATTCCCCGCGTTACTTTTTCAACTTTATAAGGTTCCCTGTCAAAACTTCAAAAAGTTCCAAGGTTTTTTACTGGTGGAATATGATCTCTACGTGCGTAGCCTAGAGTAGAGATTCATGGCATGATCTAGCATAAGTATTAACTTTAAGGTTTTGTATGGCAATATACCTCGACCTATATTTACCTCGACCTATATATGGGCTATGTAAAACATGGCACCGGATATAGTATATTTCCGCGGCATCTCGTTATGTAACCAAAACGGATGATCAATCATGTTTCTCACTGAATGGTATGCTGAACGGGCATTGGAATAGCATGGAACCGGAAATTTCTAGAATAATATCCCACGTGGAGGGCGCGGTTTGGTGTCAAACGAAAGCTTGATATACACCCAACCGAATTTATCAACGCGCTAACGAAATTGAGGATAATTTTAGGAAGTTCTTTTAGCTATTGATGCATTAAACACATCTAGTAAATCAATGCATGGGAACTCATTGTGAAGCTTATCTTACAGGTACTCAATCCGATCAGACGCTCCTGAATTACTATATCTTTGGCTTCGGGGGTAAAAAATATTTGATTCGAGTCGAGGAATTTTACCCACCCATCAAAGCTCAGAGTGCATAGATATCGATGTTTGAAGTTTGCGGTTTCTATTGTTTTAACAATAATAACCACTTGATTTTAGAGTTATCCATCTTACAACCGCAATTTGTCCGTTTGAGCACGTGGTTATGGACAAGTTTTGGTCCACAAACAATAGAAACAGCAAACTTCAAACATATATATATCTAATCACTCTGAGCTTTGATGGGTGGGTTCCTCGACTCGAATCAAATATTTTTTACCCCCGAAGCCAAAGAAATATTAATTAAGGAGCGTCTGATCGGATTGAGTACCTTTAAGATATTGTGATTACATTTATTTCGGGAGGGGGGGGCATTTATAAAGTTTTATCACTATATAAATTTTGTTGGAATTTATGTTCATTTGTGCTTATATATAATTACCTTGTTGTACGGCGTTACGAGATTTCACGCAATGTCATGGCCCCATGTGTGATCAGTAGCGACCAATTAATTTCGGATGAAAGTCGATGCAAAGTATCGCCATCAACAAGAATGTTGTGATAGTTTACGTTTGGATTCATGCGTTATAGTATACATATTTATGAATCTGCAATCGTGTTTTATTCATGCAAATATAGATATGTTATATGGCACCATCCTGGTTACATGCACGTGTGAATACTGTGTGAATACTATGTGTTTATATTCGTGACAACACTAAGTGTTGGGGAATTCCATTTTGAATTAAGAATCACCGTATGCGGTTGTAAGTTGTAAACCACATTATGTGCACCTCCAGGACAGCGCATCCGCACACAATCCCGTCCAAATACAGATACGATAGGCGAGAATCGCATGCGTTTTGATATGTCGATGCCGTCTGGAGAGTTTGGCGGGACCAGCATCCCGTCTCGATTTGCTCAGTCTACCCTTGATGCTATAAAGTGGTAGCCGCGGGCGCTTATATATAGAGTTGTTTTTATGAGCCATCAGTGTTTTTGAAACGTGTCTCTTTGTGGTGTCATTCTTTTGGTATGATTTTTTACTAAATAACGGGTATATTAGAGTTACATTTCTTTGAATTTTACAATCGAAACATATTCGCATGCGATGCTGAGTCACGCGGGACACGGCAAACTAAATCGCGCGCAAATTGGCTTGCGATTTTTCAGCATCCCACCCCATTTGGCATGCGATAGCGTTTGTACTAGGTGTCCAGGATGCCAAGAAAACCCGTTATAGTAAAACTTTTACGGTAGAAGATGATGTCGTATTGCTGTGTGTATTAATTGGTAAATAACTAATTTGGATAACTAAATCGGCTTTTGCTGAAATTCCATTGTTGTTGATGTAACTGGATGATACGGGGACCATCGAATCCGATTGTGTACCTTTAACCTAATTTTAATTACATTCTGCGGCAATAATGCTCGATATAAAATGTTCCTGATTTATAGTTTCTTTTTGTTCTAACACGTCGAACATATCCGTAGTGGGGTATATATATATATATAATATATATATATATAGCTATATATATATATATATATATATATATATATTATATATGTTCACCAATTACTTATCAATATAGGAGTTTGTAACACACCGTGCTGTCCAAAATCCCCCGCATACATTTATATAGTGATAAAACTTTATAAATGCCCCCCCCCCGAAATAAATGTAATCACAATATCTTAAAGGTACTCAATCCGATCAGACGCTCCTTAATTAATATTTCTTTGGCTTCGGGGGTAAAAAATATTTGATATAATATATATATATATATATATATATATATATATAAACTGCGTGGGTATATTTCGTCTCATATATATATATATATATATATATATATATATATATATATATATAGCTAACAACACTAACGACCTTATGGAGACTGTTGAAATAATCCGACCTTAGGGAGACATCTCGATATATCATTTGCTATGCATTTTCATAGCTTCTGTGTGTGGTGAGAGCATTTGGTATTAATCGAAAAACCATCAATTATATCATTTGTGATGACTATTATAATATTTAAAAATATATACCAAGTGTCCCCCTAATACCGACTCCCTAATGTTTGGTCATTTTACATACAACATGAACCATATTAGGGGGACATATACAATAAATACCACTACATGCGGTATTAGGGGGACACATATTAAAAATCAAAGTTATGGAGATACATAATATGTACTTTATATTTTGAAGCCATATTCTTGCAATAGTCTTACGAAATGACTAGATATAATTTAAGATGCTAGCATACGCGAGAAATTTAACCCTCAATACACGAATGCGGGACCTGGTTTAATCTTTGTAAAACGCTATATCAGTACATGGCATTGGTTATAATAATCAAAGGCACGGGCGGCGTTCGTTGCAGAAATATCATATGTGTTCAAATCCCAACCAACAGAAGGAATATTAAAAATATATAGTTTTGATCATATGCAAACATAATCAGCGCGTAAATAGTATATTGTCCTCAATGTGCACTATGGTGGCGTAAAAAGCAGTCTGCTCATGTTACAGAAGTTTTGCTTTTGTTTACACAACACAACGCAAGTATAGTAGTTGACCACACCAAAATTATATAAACGCTCTTTATTATTTCCATATAAGGAACAAATAACGCTCTTTATGTTTACCATATCCGGATCTAAACAAAAGCAAGGAAACGTAACGGTTTTTCCCTTTCTTTACATAATATGCGCAAAACACAACGCAATCATATTGGTTAATCACACAAACATTATATAAACGCTCTTCATTATTTCCATATAAGAAAAATAGTGACAAACAACGCTCTTTATGCTTACCATATCCGGATCTATACAAAAGTCAGGAAACGTAACGGTTTTTTCCTTTTTTTGCACAACAAAGTGAAAACAATTGACAATAACATACTGTTTATGCCATATTTCTGTATGATATAACAACAACTTCTGCCTATATTTTACTATTTCTGTTTATGGCGGTTTTTGACGGAGATGAATATTTTAACAGCATACCCACCGCCAACACCGCCCGTATCTTTAATATGAGCAATAAAAGATGTTTTTTTATTAATACCAAATGCTCTCACCATACCCAGAAGCTGCACGTTGCATGGAAAATTATATATTGAGATGTCTACCTAAGGTCGGATTATTTCAAGAGTCTCCCGAATGTCGTTTCATGTTGTTAGGTATATGTATATCAGTACATGGCATTGGTTATAATAATTAAAGGCACGGGCGGTGTTCGTTGCAGAAATATTAATATGTGGTCAAATCGCCACCAACAGATGGAATATTAAAATATATACAGTTTTGTTCATATGCAAACGTAATCAGCGCATGAATAGTGTATTGTCCTCAATGTGTACGATGATTGCGTAAACAGCATGCTCGTGTTACAGAAGTTTTGCTTCTGTTTACATAACACAACGCAATCATATTGGTTAATCACACAAACATTATATAAACGCTCTTCATTATTTCCATATAAGAAAAATAGTAACAAAGAACGCTCTTTATGCTTACCATATCCGGATCTATACAAAAGTCAGGAAACGTAACGGTTTTTTCCTTTTGTTTGCACAACAAAGTGAAAACAATTGACAATAACATACTGTTTATGCCATATTTCTGTATGATATAACAACAAATTCTGCCTATATTTTACTATTTCTGTTTATGGCGGTTTTTGACGGAGATGAATATTTTAACAGCATACCCACCGCCAAATACAGCCCGTATCTATAATATGAGCAATAAAAGATGTTTTTTTATTAATACCAAATGCTCTCACCATACCCAGAAGCTGCACGTTGCATGGAAAATGATATATTGAGATGTCTGCCTAAGGTCGGATTATTTCAAGAGTCTCCCGAATGTCGTTTCATGTTGTTAGGTATATGTATATCATTACATGGTATTGGTTATAATAATTAAAGGTACGGGCGGCGTTCGTTGCAAAACTATTCATATGTAATCAAATCGCCACCAACAGATGGAATAGTAAAATATATATAGCTTTGTCGAGATGTCTCCCTAAGGTCGGATTATTTCAAGAGTCTCCCTAATGTCGTTAATTTTGTTAGCTATATGTATATGTATATGAGTACATGGCATTGGTTATAACAATTAAAGGCACGGGCGGTGTTCGTTGCATAAATATTAATATGTGGTCAAATCGCCACCAACAGATGGAATATTAAAACATGTACAGTTTTGTTCATATGCAAACGTAATCAGCGCGTGAATAGTGTATTGTCCTCAATGTGTACGATGATTGCGTAAACAACAGCATGCTCGTGTTACAGAAGTTTTGCTTCTGTTTACAAAACACAACGCAATCATATTGGTTAATCACACAAACATTATACAAACGCTCTTCATTATTTCCATATAAGAAAAATAGTAACAAACAACGCTCTTTATGCTTACCATATCCGGATCTATACAAAAGTCAGGAAACGTAACGGTTTTTTCCTTTTGTTTGCACAACAAAGTGAAAACAATTGACAATAACATACTGTTTATGCCATATTTCTGTATGATATAACAACAACTTCTGCATATATTTTACTATTTCTGTTTATGGCGGTTTTTGACGGAGATGAATATTTTAATAGCATACCCATCGCCAACACCGCCCGTATCTTTAATATGAGCAATAAAAGATGTTTTTTTATTAATACCAAATGCTCTCACCATACCCAGAAGCTGCACGTTGCATGGAAAATGATATATTGAGATGTCTGCTTAAGGTCGGATTATTTCAAGAGTCTCCCGAATGTCGTTTCATGTTGTTAGGTATATGTATATCATTACATGGTATTGGTTATAATAATTAAAGGCACGGGCGGCATTCGTTGCAGAACTATTCATATGTGATCAAATCGCCACCAACAGATGGAAAATTAAAATATATATAGCTTTGTCGAGATGTCTCCCTAAGGTCGGATTATTTCAAGAGTCTCCCTAATGTCGTTAATTTTGTTAGCTATATGTATATGTATATGAGTACATGGCATTGGTTATAATAATTAAAGGCACGGGCGGTGTTCGTTGCATAAATATTAATATGTGGTCAAATCGCCACCAACAGATGGAATATTAAAACATGTACAGTTTTGTTCATATGCAAACGTAATCAGTGCGTGAATAGTGTATTGTCCTCAATGTGTACGATGATTGCGTAAACAACAGCATGCTCGTGTTACAGAAGTTTTGCTTCTGTTTACAAAACACAACGCAATCATATTGGTTAATCACACAAACATTATACAAACGCTCTTCATTATTTCCATATAAGAAAAATAGTAACAAACAACGCTCTTTATGCTTACCATATCCGGATCTATACAAAAGTCAGGAAACGTAACGGTTTTTTCCTTTTGTTTGCACAACAAAGTGAAAACAATTGACAATAACATACTGTTTATGCCATATTTCTGTATGATATAACAACAACTTCTGCCTATATTTTACTATTTCTGTTTATGGCGGTTTTTGACGGAGATGAATATTTTAATAGCATACCCATCGCCAACACCGCCCGTATCTTTAATATGAGCAATAAAAGATGTTTTTTTATTAATACCAAATGCTCTCACCATACCCAGAAGCTGCACGTTGCATGGAAAATGATATATTGAGATGTCTGCTTAAGGTCGGATTATTTCAAGAGTCTCCCGAATGTCGTTTCATGTTGTTAGGTATATGTATATCATTACATGGTATTGGTTATAATAATTAAAGGCACGGGCGGCATTCGTTGCAGAACTATTCATATGTGATCAAATCGCCACCAACAGATGGAAAATTAAAATATATATAGCTTTGTCGAGATGTCTCCCTAAGGTCGGATTATTTCAAGAGTCTCCCTAATGTCGTTAATTTTGTTAGCTATATGTATATGTATATGAGTACATGGCATTGGTTATAATAATTAAAGGCACGGGCGGTGTTCGTTGCATAAATATTAATATGTGGTCAAATCGCCACCAACAGATGGAATATTAAAACATGTACAGTTTTGTTCATATGCAAACGTAATCAGCGCGTGAATAGTGTATTGTCCTCAATGTGTGCGATGATTGCGTAAACAACAGCATGCTCGTGTTACAGAAGTTTTGCTTCTGTTTACAAAACACAACGCAATCATATTGGTTAATCACACAAACATTATACAAACGCTCTTCATTATTTCCATATAAGAAAAATAGTAACAAACAACGCTCTTTATGCTTACCATATCCGGATCTATACAAAAGTCAGGAAACGTAACGGTTTTTTCCTTTTGTTTGCACAACAAAGTGAAAACAATTGACAATAACATACTGTTTATGCCATATTTATGTATGATATAACAACAACTTCTGCCTATATTTTACTATTTCTGTTTATGGCGGTTTTTGACGGAGATGAATATTTTAATAGCATACCCATCGCCAACACCGCCCGTATCTTTAATATGAGCAATAAAAGATGTTTTTTTATTAATACCAAATGCTCTCACCATACCCAGAAGCTGCACGTTGCATGGAAAATGATATATTGAGATGTCTGCTTAAGGTCGGATTATTTCAAGAGTCTCCCGAATGTCGTTTCATGTTGTTAGGTATATGTATATCATTACATGGTATTGGTTATAATAATTAAAGGCACGGGCGGCATTCGTTGCAGAACTATTCATATGTGATCAAATCGCCACCAACAGATGGAATATTAAAATATATATAGCTTTGTCGAGATGTCTCCCTAAGGTCGGATTATTTCAAGAGTCTCCCTAATGTCGTTAATTTTGTTAGCTATATGTATATGTATATCAGTACATGGCATTGGTTATAATAATTAAAGGCACGGGCGGTGTTCGTTGCAGAAATATTAATATGTGGTCAAATCGCCACCAACAGATGGAATATTAAAATATGTACAGTTTTGTTCATATGCAAACGTAATCAGCGCATGAATAGTGTATTGTCCTCAATGTGTACGATGATTGCGTAAACAACAGCATGCTCGTGTTATAAAAGTGTTGCTTCTGTTTACATAACACAACGCAATCATATTGGTTAATCACACAAACATTATATAAACGCTCTTCATTATTTCCATATAAGAAATATAGTAACAAACAACGCTCTTTATGCTTACCATATCCGGATCTATACAAAAGTCAGGAAACGTAACGGTTTTTTCCTTTTGTTTGCACAACAAAGTGAAAACAATTGACAATAACATACTGTTTATGCCATATTTATGTATGATATAACAACAACTTCTGCCTATATTTTACTATTTCTGTTTATGGCGGTTTTTGACGGAGATGAATATTTTAATAGCATACCCATCGCCAACACCGCCCGTATCTTTAATATGAGCAATAAAAGATGTTTTTTTATTAATACCAAATGCTCTCACCATACCCAGAAGCTGCACGTTGCATGGAAAATGATATATTGAGATGTCTGCTTAAGGTCGGATTATTTCAAGAGTCTCCCGAATGTCGTTTCATGTTGTTAGGTATATGTATATCATTACATGGTATTGGTTATAATAATTAAAGGCACGGGCGGCATTCGTTGCAGAACTATTCATATGTGATCAAATCGCCACCAACAGATGGAATATTAAAATATATATAGCTTTGTCGAGATGTCTCCCTAAGGTCGGATTATTTCAAGAGTCTCCCTAATGTCGTTAATTTTGTTAGCTATATGTATATGTATATCAGTACATGGCATTGGTTATAATAATTAAAGGCACGGGCGGTGTTCGTTGCAGAAATATTAATATGTGGTCAAATCGCCACCAACAGATGGAATATTAAAATATGTACAGTTTTGTTCATATGCAAACGTAATCAGCGCATGAATAGTGTATTGTCCTCAATGTGTACGATGATTGCGTAAACAACAGCATGCTCGTGTTATAAAAGTGTTGCTTCTGTTTACATAACACAACGCAATCATATTAGTTAATCACACAAACATTATATAAACGCTCTTCATTATTTCCATATAAGAAATATAGTAACAAACAACGCTCTTTATGCTTACCATATCCGGATCTATACAAAAGTCAGGAAACGTAACGTAAAGTTTATGCCATAGTTCTGTATGATATAACAACAAATTCTGCCTATATTTTACTATTTCTGTTTATGGCGGTTTTTGACGGAGCTGAATATTTTAACAGCATACCCACCGCCAAAGACAGCCCGTATCTTTAATATGAGCAATAAAAGATGTTTTTTTATTAATACCAAATGCTCTCACCATACCCAGAAGCTGCACGTTGCATGGAAAATGATATATTGAGATGTCTGCCTAAGGTCGGATTATTTCAAGAGTCTCCCGAATGTCGTTTCATGTTGTTAGGTATATGTATATCATTACATGGTATTGGTTATAATAATTAAAGGCACGGGCGGCGTTCGTTGCAGAACTATTCATATGTGATCAAATCGCCACCAACAGATGGAATATTAAAATATATAGTTTTGTCGAGATGTCTCCCTAAGGTCGGATTATTTCAAGAGTCTCCCTAATGTCGTTAATGTTGTTAGCTATATGTATATGTATATCAGTACATGGCATTGGTTATAATAATTAAAGGCACGGGCGGTGTTCGTTGCAGAAATATTAATATGTGGTCAAATCGCCACCAACAGATGGAATATTAAAATATGTACAGTTTTGTTCATATGCAAACGTAATCAGCGCACGAATAGTGTATTGTCCTCAATGTGTACGATGATTGCGTAAACAACAGCATGCTCGTGTTACCGAAGTTTTGCTTCTGTTTACATAACACAACGCAATCATATTGGTTAATCACACAAACATTATATAAACGCTCTTCATTACTTCCATATAAGAAAAATTGTAACAGACAACGCTCTTTATGCTTACCATATCCGGATATATACAAAAGTCAGGAAACGTAACGGTTTTTTCCTTTAGTTTGCACAACAAAGTGAAAACAATTGACAATAACATACTGTTTATGCCATATTTCTGTATGATATAACAAAACATTCTGCCTATATTTTACTATTTCTGTTTATGGCGGTTTTTGACGTAGATGAATATTTTAACAGCATACCCACCGCCAACACCGCCCGTATCTTTAATATGAGCAATAAAAGATGTTTTTTATTAATACCAAATGCTCTCACCATACCCAGAAGCTGTACGTTGCATGGAAAATGATATATTGAGATGTCTGTCTAATGTCGGATTATTTCAAGAGTCTCCCGAATGTCGTTTCATGTTGTTAGGTATATGTATTTCATTACATGGTATTGGTTATAATAATTAAAGGCACGGGCGGCGTTCGTTGCAGAACTATTCATATGTAATCAAATCGCCACCAACAGATGGAATATTAAAATATATATAGCTTTGTCGAGATGTCTCCCTAAGGTCGGATTATTTCAAGAGTCTCCATAATGTCGTTAATTTTGTTAGCTATATGTATATGTATATCAGTACATGGCATTGGTTATAATAATTAAAGGCACGGGCGGTGTTCGTTGCAGAAGTATTAATATGTGGTCAAATCGCCACCAACAGATGGAATATTAAAATATCTACAGTTTTGTTCATATGCAAACGTAATCAGCGCGTGAATAGTGTATTGTCCTCAATGTGTACGATGATTGCGTAAACAACAGCATGCTCGTGTTACAGAAGTTTTGCTTCTGTTTACATAACACAACGCAATCATATTGGTTAATCACACAAACATTATATAAACGCTCTTCATTATTTCCATATAAGAACAATAGTAACAAACAACGCTCTTTATGCTTACCATATCCGGATCTGTACAAAAGTCAGGAAACGTAACGGTTTTTTCCTTTTGTTTGCACAACAAAGTGAAAACAATTGACAATAACATACTGTTTATGCCATATTTCTGTATGATATAACAAAACATTCTGCCTATATTTTACTATTTCTGTTTATGGCTGTTTTTGAAGGAGATGAATATTTTAACAGCATACCCACCGCCAAAGACAGCCCATATCTTTAATATGAGCAATAAAAGATGGTTTTTTTATTAATACCAAATGCTCTCACCATACCCAGAAGCTGCACGTTGCATGGAAAATGATATATTGAGATGTTTGCCTAAGGTCGGATTATTTCAAGAGTCTCCCGAATGTCGTTTCATGTTGTTAGGTATATGTATATCATTACATGGTATTGGTTATAATAATTAAAGGCACGGGCGGCATTCGTTGCAGAACTATTCATATGTGATCAAATCGCCACCAACAGATGGAATATTAAAATATATATAGCTTTGTCGAGATGTCTCCCTAAGGTCGGATTATTTCAAGAGTCTCCCTAATGTCGTTAATTTTGTTAGCTATATGTATATGTATATCAGTACATGGCATTGGTTATAATAATTAAAGGCACGGGCGGTGTTCGTTGCAGAAATATTAATATGTGGTCAAATCGCCACCAACAGATGGAATATTAAAATATGTACAGTTTTGTTCATATGCAAACGTAATCAGCGCATGAATAGTGTATTGTCCTCAATGTGTACGATGATTGCGTAAACAACAGCATGCTCGTGTTATAAAAGTGTTGCTTCTGTTTACATAACACAACGCAATCATATTAGTTAATCACACAAACATTATATAAACGCTCTTCATTATTTCCATATAAGAAATATAGTAACAAACAACGCTCTTTATGCTTACCATATCCGGATCTATACAAAAGTCAGGAAACGTAACGTAAAGTTTATGCCATAGTTCTGTATGATATAACAACAAATTCTGCCTATATTTTACTATTTCTGTTTATGGCGGTTTTTGACGGAGCTGAATATTTTAACAGCATACCCACCGCCAAAGACAGCCCGTATCTTTAATATGAGCAATAAAAGATGTTTTTTTATTAATACCAAATGCTCTCACCATACCCAGAAGCTGCACGTTGCATGGAAAATGATATATTGAGATGTCTGCCTAAGGTCGGATTATTTCAAGAGTCTCCCGAATGTCGTTTCATGTTGTTAGGTATATGTATATCATTACATGGTATTGGTTATAATAATTAAAGGCACGGGCGGCGTTCGTTGCAGAACTATTCATATGTGATCAAATCGCCACCAACAGATGGAATATTAAAATATATAGTTTTGTCGAGATGTCTCCCTAAGGTCGGATTATTTCAAGAGTCTCCCTAATGTCGTTAATGTTGTTAGCTATATGTATATGTATATCAGTACATGGCATTGGTTATAATAATTAAAGGCACGGGCGGTGTTCGTTGCAGAAATATTAATATGTGGTCAAATCGCCACCAACAGATGGAATATTAAAATATGTACAGTTTTGTTCATATGCAAACGTAATCAGCGCACGAATAGTGTATTGTCCTCAATGTGTACGATGATTGCGTAAACAACAGCATGCTCGTGTTACCGAAGTTTTGCTTCTGTTTACATAACACAACGCAATCATATTGGTTAATCACACAAACATTATATAAACGCTCTTCATTACTTCCATATAAGAAAAATTGTAACAGACAACGCTCTTTATGCTTACCATATCCGGATATATACAAAAGTCAGGAAACGTAACGGTTTTTTCCTTTAGTTTGCACAACAAAGTGAAAACAATTGACAATAACATACTGTTTATGCCATATTTCTGTATGATATAACAAAACATTCTGCCTATATTTTACTATTTCTGTTTATGGCGGTTTTTGACGTAGATGAATATTTTAACAGCATACCCACCGCCAACACCGCCCGTATCTATAATATGAGCAATAAAAGATGTTTTTTATTAATACCAAATGCTCTCACCATACCCAGAAGCTGTACGTTGCATGGAAAATGATATATTGAGATGTCTGTCTAATGTCGGATTATTTCAAGAGTCTCCCGAATGTCGTTTCATGTTGTTAGGTATATGTATTTCATTACATGGTATTGGTTATAATAATTAAAGGCACGGGCGGCGTTCGTTGCAGAACTATTCATATGTAATCAAATCGCCACCAACAGATGGAATATTAAAATATATATAGCTTTGTCGAGATGTCTCCCTAAGGTCGGATTATTTCAAGAGTCTCCATAATGTCGTTAATTTTGTTAGCTATATGTATATGTATATCAGTACATGGCATTGGTTATAATAATTAAAGGCACGGGCGGTGTTCGTTGCAGAAGTATTAATATGTGGTCAAATCGCCACCAACAGATGGAATATTAAAATATCTACAGTTTTGTTCATATGCAAACGTAATCAGCGCGTGAATAGTGTATTGTCCTCAATGTGTACGATGATTGCGTAAACAACAGCATGCTCGTGTTACAGAAGTTTTGCTTCTGTTTACATAACACAACGCAATCATATTGGTTAATCACACAAACATTATATAAACGCTCTTCATTATTTCCATATAAGAACAATAGTAACAAACAACGCTCTTTATGCTTACCATATCCGGATCTGTACAAAAGTCAGGAAACGTAACGGTTTTTTCCTTTTGTTTGCACAACAAAGTGAAAACAATTGACAATAACATACTGTTTATGCCATATTTCTGTATGATATAACAAAACATTCTGCCTATATTTTACTATTTCTGTTTATGGCTGTTTTTGAAGGAGATGAATATTTTAACAGCATACCCACCGCCAAAGACAGCCCATATCTTTAATATGAGCAATAAAAGATATTTTTTTTATTAATACCAAATGCTCTCACCATACCCAGAAGCTGCACGTTGCATGGAAAATGATATATTGAGATGTTTGCCAAAGGTCGGATTATTTCAAGAGTCTCCCGAATGTCGTTTCATGTTGTTAGGTATATGTATATCATTACATGGTATTGGTTATAATAGTTAAAGGCACGGGCGGCGTTCGTTGCAGAACTATTCATATGTGATCAAATCGCCACCAACAGATGGAATATTAAAATATATATAGCTGTGTCGAGATGTCTCCCTAAGGTCGGATTATTTCAAGAGTCTACCTAATGTCGTTAATTTTGTTAGCTATATGTATATGTATATCAGTACATGGCATTGGTTATAATAATTAAAGGCACGGGCGGTGTTCGTTGCAGAAATATTAATATGTGGTCAAATCGCCACCAACAGATGGAATATTAAAATATATACAGTTTTGTTCATATGCAAACGTAATCAGCGCATGAATAGTGTATTGTCCTCAATATGTACGATGATTGCGTAAACAGCATGCTCGTGTTACAGAAGTTTTGCTTCTGTTTACATAACACAACGCAATCATATTGGTTAATCACACAAACATTATATAAACGCTCTTCATTATTTCCATATAAGAAAAATAGTAACAAACAACGCTCTTTATGCTTACCATATTCGGATCTATACAAAAGTCAGGAAACGTAACGGTTTTTTCCTTTTGTTTGCACAACAAAGTGAAAACAATTGACAACAACATACTGTTTATGCCATATTTCTGTATGATATAACAACAAATTCTGCCTATATTTTACTATTTCTGTTTATGGCGGTTTTTGACGGAGATGAATATTTTAACAGCATACCCACCGCCAACACCGCCCGTATCTGTAATATGAGCATTAAAAGATGTTTTTTTATTAATACCAAATGCTCTCACCATATCCAGAAGCTGCACGTTGCATGGAAAATGATATATTGAGATGTCTGCCTAAGGTCGGATTATTTCAAGAGTCTCCCGAATGTCGTTTCATGTTGTTAGGTATATGTATATCATTACATGGTATTGGTTATAATAATTTAAGGCACGGGCGGCGTTCGTTGCAGAACTATTCATATGTGATCAAATCGCCACCAACAGATGGAATATTAAAATATATATAGCTTTGTCGAGATGTCTCCCTAAGGTCGGATTATTTCAAGAGTCTCCATAATGTCGTTAATTTTGTTAGCTATATGTATATGTATATCAGTACATGACATTGGTTATAATAATTAAAGGCACGGGCGGTGTTCGTTGCAGAAATATTAATATGTGGTCAAATCGCCACCAACAGATGGAATATTAAAATATGTACAGTTTTGTTCATATGTGCAAACGTAATCAGCGCGTGAATAGTGTATTGTCCTCAATGTGTACGATGATTGCGTAACAACAGCATGCTCGTGTTACAGAAGTTTTGCTTCTGTTTACATAACACAACGCAATTATAGTGGTTAATCACACAAACATTATATAAACGCTCTTTATTATTTCCATATAAGGAAAGTAGTAACAAAAAACGCTCTTTATGTTTACCATATCCGGATCTAAATAAAACCTAGGAAAGGTAACGTTGTTTGCTTTTGTTTACGTAACACATTTGACGGATGTGAATATGTTAGTAGCATGCCCACCGCCGACACTGGCCGTATCTTTTATATAGCAATAAAAGATTTTTTGTTCGTTTGATACCAAATGCTCTCACCATAACCAGAAGCTTTACGTTGCATAGAAAATGATATATCGAGGTGTCTCGCCATCAACATATGGAATATTAAAGCATTATTCATATGCAAACATAATGGGGCGTAAATAGTGTATTGTGTAATAGTATACTGTCTTCAATGTGTGCGATGATTGCCAACACCGCCCGTATCTTTGATATAGCAATAAAATATGTTTATTTTTTCGATTAATAACAAATGCCCTCACCTTACCCAGAAGCTACGCGTTGCATAGAAAATGATATATCGAGATTCTCCATAAGGTCGGATTATTTCAAGAGTCTCCCAAAGGTTTATGGCTGTTTTTGACGGAGGTGAATATTTTAACAGCATACCCACTGCCAACGCCGCCCGTATCTTTAATATAGCAATAAGCAGTTATCAACGTACGATATCTCCATTCGTCGTTTATTTACATGTCTTCATGGCATATGACACTTTCCGACAAACACTTTAAGGACATTTCTAACGGGACAATGTTTTCGTTTGAAACGTGTGGGGGAGGGGTTGTGTGTCTTTGTTCAGTCATATACTCATTGTAGCAAATGAACACACCCAGCTTCATATGTCGAGTTGTTTGTAGATGCGATCGCGAATCGCGATGGAGAGTTCAAACAATAATGAATATTTCATAATTACCCTCTAATTTGGTTGTTAAAAATAGATAATGACGACGTGTGCATAGATACATTATCAGACAACAAGTGATCATTGAGCGCTAAACGTTTTAGTTGATTGTTCGATCGTTTTGTAATTATAATAAGCTGGATGCGTGCCGGGCCACATCGTTTGCGCCACCCAGACCTTGCTTTTTGACGCTGTTGGGAGACAATATTCAGAAGAAAATACTAAATGCTTGCATATAGAAATGAAATTGATGAGCGTTTGTACATGTATGGTTTAAAATGAACGAATCAATCGCCGACCCACCCATGGCGATAAAGATGCCATTGTTGGATAAATGGGCTAAATTTGTCAGATTTTCTAGTGATGGTAAACGGGGGTATTGTATCGATCCCCTTGACTTTAATAATACTACCGTATATATATTATTAACGTAAAACGTGCATCCAAACTGCCTCTATCCGAGTACATGTATAATAGGGACAGCGCATAGAGGCCGTTTGGATGCATGGAATGGGAGCGGAGCGCGTTGCAAGTCCATGTGCACTGGTTAATATATTCATTTCCGCTTTAGCTAACAACTTGCCTGATTGCCAACAAATGCATACAGGGCAATTGGCTGCATGATATTATATTGTCCTTATGAAGGCAGCTTGGGGAGGTGCGGTCCGTGTCATGTTTATGTTGCGCACTTGGCAGAACCGGCCGTAGGTTAACAATGCTGTTCTCGCTCGAGCTACCGAGATTGGAACACCTGTATATACATACATGTCTATTCTGCACCAGAGCATTTACCGGTATTGCATCATTTGGTTAATGATTTATTTTGGCCGAATTATACCAAATGTGCTTGTCCCTATAAACATGCTGATGTCAACTTCCATGTACCATGCCATGACCAATGTCCCAATTGTATGGATTGTATCCCGTGCTAAATTATTTAACGACAAAATCCGACCAAGATATGCACCAGAGAACATGTTTTGCCGGACGACGCCAAATGCAAGTTATTTGTTTTCTCCCTCAACCAGATAACTGATATCAACCGAGGGCGTTTTGTAATAATGTCGTTTGGTCCCAAAAGGTTTGTCCTACTGTTTGTTTTCTTCCTGAGGGGGTTTTGTCAGAGTACCATGACAAGATATCTGGACATCAATTCAAATTCAGATGTTTATTGAACATGGATTATCATCAGAACAAAATGAAAATATAACAATGATGGCGATTTTATAAAAAAAAAACAATGATGACGACTTACATAACATATAATCAAATAACTTAAAGGCACGGGAGGCCTTAATTGTCGAAAATATTCATATCTGTTCCAAACACCGTAAACAGAAAAAACATTAACACGCTTAGTGTTCAATGCATATATACCATGACAATCGCGTAAACAACAGTATGTTATCATAAAGATCTACTATATTTTATCTGAACAAGAGCCTGGTTGTGTTACAGAAGACAACACAATGCTGCTGGCTAATCACACACAAATGGTATAAACGCTCTTTATTAGTTCCATATCAGGAATTCACCAACAAAGAACGCTCTTTATGTTTACCACAAACACCAGAAAAGTAACTGTTTATGCTTTTTTTTTTTTACATAACAATGGTCAAACATATGTCTACATTTTGATGTTCTTTCTGTTTGTGCCGGTTTTTGACGGGTGGAAACATTTTGACAGGATACCCACCGCCAAGGCCTCCCGTACCTTTAAACGTAGAACTGGATAGCTTCTATCTCATGACATGACTAGACTACTTTGTGGCACATGATGGGTTTCTGAATTATGACGTAGAAAGGACACCGATAATGATGAATGTTCACTAATCCTGATATGGCACCAGAGATAAAATGGGAAATAAACAGTATCCGTTATCATGAAAGCCCTTGTTGCACTTCCATCCGAACTGTGTGGTGAACCATTGACCGATTTAATTTGGATATGGCTCAACATGAGCATTATGCCAAAGTTATATTTGTCCCAGGAAAACTACGAAAACCAACAGCGTCTGTCCGAGTGTGCGTCATTTCGTCCGTGCATGCGCATTTTGGTTTGCGAACGATAACTTTAGTAACGTTAAAATTGTATTAATTTTCTGCGCATGTTTTATCTCTTTACTCCCCATAAGCGTCCCTGGACGCTTTTGCACTATTTCCACATAAGCGCATGTGGACGCCTCGCAACATATCCCTAGACGCGCATAAGAGCGCGTTACCAGACTTCCCCACAAGCGCCCTAGAGCGCCACACTAGGCCCAGACTGTACTAATGAGTTCGCCCCTATGCCCCCCCGCTTTTGCTATGTTTCTAATCGAGACCACCCGGTTATGTCAACTCGTTATTTGCCTATCTAATAACAATAAACGTGGCACCGTGTGCATCGCGCGCGACACATGCTGTGTTACTTGGGTACCATTCTAAGTATTTACGAACAACATGGCTGCAACATTTTCGAAACAGCAAGTGATCGACATGTTAATGGGAGATGATAGCGATTTTAGCGGAGATTGCGGTTCCTCGTCATCAGAAGATTCAGACGACGATTACTCTGCCCCTGCTACCAGCGACAATGTGACCTCCATCGATGATAGCAGCTTGAATAATAACCCGATTGGCTGGTCAAGTAAACTTCGAAAGGTATCACTTCAGCCATTTACCCAAAGGACAGGGCCAGTTATACCAGATGAATTCGATACTGATACAGCAACAGCTTTGGAATATTTCAATTTTATGTTCTCGCCATCGAAGTATGCCGAAATAGCCAGGCATACTAACAACTATGCCAAATGGAAAATGGAAGAAAAGGGCGAGACTGATAAATACTGGTCTGATATTTCGGAACTAGAACTTCGTGCGTACATCGGTATGAACATCATGATGGGTGTGAATGACCTTCCCTCATACAAGCAGTACTGGTCACATGATGAGTTTATCTGAAACGCCGGCATCAGCAAAGTTATGAATCGGCGCAGATTTGAAAAAATCACAGAATACTTCCACGTCAGTGATCGAGAGAGCGAACCTGCTAAAGGGACAGATTCGTACGATCCACTATATAAGGTTCGCGACATCATCGACTCCTCACTAACAACATTGAAATCGTGTTACTTGCCTTCGCAATATATATCTGTCGACGAAGGAATGATAAAATGGACAAGCATCTCCTACAAGCAATACATGCCGGCAAAACCAATAAAACGAGGGATCAAAATATGGATGATGTACGATGCCACCAATGCCTACCTGTTAAACTTTGAAGTATACCTCGGAAAGCATTATTTCAAACCGTCTGGAAAAGGTCTCGGGTATGATGTGGTTACGTCATTGTCATCGGATTTGTGTGACAAAAATTACTGTTTGTTCTTTGATAACTATTTTACGAGTGTGCACCTCATGCAGGACTTACTAAACGATGGGTTTTACTCGTGTGGCACCGTTTGGCAGAACAGGAAAGGATTCCCGAAGGATTTACAGCGACTGAAGAAAATGAATCGAGGTGACTATAACACTAGGCAGGATGGCGAATTTCTCACGGCAACGGTATGGCAGGACAAGAAACAAGTGTTCACCCTTAGCACGATGACTGACCCAACGACAGATATCATGGCTAATCGGCGCCAGGGAAAAACAATTTTTGAAGTGACTCAGCCGATGAGCATATTCATGTACAACAAGTACATGAATGGTGTTGACAAACATGATCAGTTGAGGATGACGTATCTCCTCGGTCGCGAAAGGAAAAAAGCATGGAAATGCATATTCTGGTTGGTCGCCAATTCATCAATAGTTAACAATTTCATCTTGTTCAAAGAAACATCAAAGAGACATAATTCTAAGAAGGTGTTCACGCATATGGATTTTAGGATTGAACTGGCTCATCAACTGATTGCAGGATATTCTTCTAGAAAACTCAAAGCACAAGAAGAGCCACGTGCCCTCAATATATCACAAGAAAACTCAAACGGACACGTGTCCACACACATGGGACGCAAGAACCGATGTCGGGTTCATCTGAACTCAAAAGAAAGAAAAGAAACTGTATTTGGTTGCAAACTCTCCAATGTTCATCTATATAAGGACGGTTGCCATTTCAAGTATCATTGTAGTTGAACGTTCCGAACAATTATGGATTATGGTTATGAGATATATAATGCATGGACATCACAGAGAACCCAATGTGTATCTACTGTATATTGCTATACTCAGTTAACATTCAAACTATCCAATTATATTAATTGTTCACGCAACACATTTCATGATATAATTTCAAACTTGGTGAAATGCACGATTTGACTCAGTTATTATTTCAAACCAAATTATAACATTCAAAAACAAATTTATTGCGAAATATTTTTAAAGATACGGGCGGCGTTCGCGGTGGGTATGGTGTTAAACATTCATATCCTTGAAAAACCACCATAAACAGAAGGAATAGTAAGATATGGACATGCCTTGTTCTTATACCAATCAGAAATATGGCATAAACGGTATGTTATTGTCAATTTGTTCCCCTTTGTTATGTAAACAAAAGCAAACAAATTACGTTTCATTGCTTTTGTTTAGATCTGGATATGACACACATAAAGCGCGTTGTTTGTTACTGTTTTCCTGATAGGGAAATAATAAAGAGCGTTTATATCATTTTTGTATGAATAACCAATAGAATTTCGGTCTGTTATGTTATTTACGTACACCATTGTACGTCTTGACGACAATACACTATTTACGCGCTGATTATGTTTGGCATATGAGTTGAACTGTATATACATGATATATCAGTACACGGCATTGGTTATAATAATTAAAGACACGGGCGTATATACATGTATGTTGGCGTTCATTCTGTTGATGCCGATTTGAACAAATATAAATATTTCTGCAACGGATGTCGCCCGTGACTTTAATAATGGTTGCATTAGTTGAAAATCGACTATAACCAAGATCGCTATTTGCGTCGTTTTAGAAACACCAGCGCAGTTATTATTATATTTTTCAAAAATATATATGTTCTTGAATGTTTTTGTTTTATCAAATCGCTCTAGTTATCCAATCACCTTGAAAATTACAACTTTAGAAAAATAACGGTACTTTTTCGTAACGGAATTAGTTTGACCTACCCGCATCATAGCAATTCAACATGACCACCGGCATCATAGTATATTAGCATGCCCACTTGACCAGGGGTGGACACGCGACAGCTCAGCTACAGTTATGTATTATTGTTTCAAACCGCTTAACATTAAATGGCTGGTGTTACATGCATGTTTCAGTCGGACGTTATGTTACAATTTGCTTGATCGAAGAGTTCACAAACTATTTTCTCAAACATGTTTGGTTTTTGAGTAAAAGGAAATATCTATATCAATACAATGTGTACATTGTGCGGTCCTTTTTCTGATAATGTTGGTATATGTTTCTGGTGTTTCTGACGTATGTGATAAAATAGTGTGTAATCGTACACCTATATACCCGTATATGGATTGTTTCAAATTTCTCTTATATTATATAATGCGGCTAAATTTTAAATGGTGATGCCATACAGTGTTTGCACGAAGATGAACTTCCAAGCACGACGTGTTATATAATAGGTGTTTTCGACGTCGAAATCAAAGTTGATATTGAGTAATTAGACAACGCGCCATAAAACCAATGACATACACGTATACCTATGATCTAGCCTGCATCACGATTACCATTGATTTGTGCTAATAAATCAGAAGCCGTGCGGTATATACACGTAAGCATTACGCACTCTGGAAGCGGAACATACTTATGTATGTACAGCGAATTACCAATGAATAATAATTATAATTGAATTGTATGTGTATGTTCTATATTTCTGTTAACTGTTACATTTGCATGTTAGTTTATAGTAATAAACAATCACAAACATCACTATTCTGAAAATATATTTTAAAACCTTACTTGAATTTCGTCGCGTTATTTTGGCTGAACGAAATAGAGGATATCTAGCGTTCTGAATTGATACCGGACAAATATATTTGATTATTTTCGCGACCGACTAGCTGCACTTTTCGCCAGCGTAAATACATTTGTTCTGGCAGTAACAACAGAAACTCATTATCGCCAGAAACAATGTACATGCGTTGACGACAAGTTGGTCACGAAATTAAGTCCTTAAGCCATATCATGAGATATTTCTGGTATTAATTATGAAAACACATTTGCTTTGAATTGTTTACAAAATACTTTTGGGAGTTGGTGACTTTCCAAAATAAGACGAGTCTAAATCCTGAACAAGGATCATTTGTATAAGACCTATTTTATTGTCACAATGTGACATTCGTGTGCAAACACGTCGTGGTCACTTCAACCCATGTAATCTGAGTAAATGATGAGATTTTGTATGGAATATTAAAAGAAACATTTCAGAGCTGACGAAACGCACAATACATATAGTTTGATATACTGATATTGAACTAATCCCAACAGAAATGTCGAAGATACTTGCTTGCCCAGGGCTCTTATACACAGGTGTAGATTTTCTCATATTACGACACACGTCCCGGCTTACGGCCATGATCCCCAGTTGGAGCTGTCACTCCAACAGCCTACCTTCACTGCGTCAACACAGTAACAGGTTTACTACCATTTATGGAGCAACGGGATACTTTCTGACAAGCCAAAACTTATGGGGAAATAGCGTCTGGTACTTGATATATGCCCGGGAACACACCGTCGGTATTATGTTATAGCTGCAGGGAGATGAAGGGGTGGCTTATACAGCTAGTGTGGGAACTAAAGAGTTAAATATCTTATAAATATGTTCAGTGCGTAAATACAATTCAAGTTCGAAAATGGGTTCGGTCCGAATCATTTTTTACTAAGTTATGACCCTTTTTACTTAAAATTTTCCAAATTTGAGATTTCTCGATAAATTTAAATTGGGCTGTTTGGTCTGAAGGAAATGTGTATGTTAGCTGTTTAGTGCCAAATACAGGTCTATACTAAGGGTTTGTTTCGAATAAGTTTTACTGAGTTCTGGCCCATTTTAGAGTAAGGATTTTCCATATTTGAGGTTTCTGGATAACTCAAGTTTTGGTTATTTGATCGGAACCAAATTTGATGTATGATTTTTCCAGTCATATTTTGTTACCAAGAAGACCCTTATCGCTTGTCCAGGATCATCTATAAATTCTGTCCTACTTTCTAGAAAGGCAATTCCCTAAATGAATCAAATTTAAAGGGGATATGTATATTATTTAAAGGGGCATTGTGTCCTCAGTACGTATGTGGCTTATTTCATGCTGTATTAAATTGTAATGATGTTGAGAAAATACTATTGTATAAGTTACTTTAATATAATAGTAAATAAAATGCCATACAAAAACACTCATTGTCGAAGCAGTCAGTTGCTATTTACAATATTGAAATACAGTATATCGAGTTTGAATATACAAGCTCTGTTTAGTTGTTTTGAACAGAAAATTAGCTATGTGATTTTATTTATATATTGCTTTTATAATAAAATACAGGTAGCCCACAATCGTGCTACAATAAAGTAACCCAGTAAGTCATGAGTGTTTGTGAACCTGATTCTTTTCATGCAACTTTGTCTTGCGTGGGTTCGTGGAACTGGTTGTAATGAACATATTCTTTCTTAAACAATTAATGAATTTCTTTGCATATATATAGCATGGACACCAGTCAGAATAATTTTATTGGTGCCAACAACAATATCAGAAGGTGTATTAAACCATTCGCAATGAATGTGTTATATAATTATTGTTTATTGACCTCCAAGTATGAAGAGCTAACGAGTTATGTGGCTTATATTGACACGTATGAATACCTATACAGTGAAAAATGGGTGGCATACAAAGTCAAATATAACTCTTTTGAGTAGTACTCATTAGGGGCAATAGCCTAACCTGTATATGCAATGCGTTGAAACCAGTTATTAGGGAGACATATATAACGAGCACGTACGTGTCTCCATAATCACGGTTTATCACCTATCAATTAACTTGAGAAAGTTAATATTCCCACAATACCCGCGTTTGGCTTCTATATATATATGGACACGTATTTATATATATACAATAAATAAGTTGGTGGCAAACAAAGCCAAATATTACTCTTTTGAGTCGCAATCATTGGGGATAATAACATAACGTGTACATATGCAATACGTTGCAGAAACATACATGCATGCTGGTTATCTTTGTCTCCTTAATAACGGTTTATTACGTATAAGTTAATCTGAGAAAGTTAATATTCCCACAATACCCATATAGTGGCTTCTATAGACACGTATGTATATCAATACAGTAACAAATGAGTGGCATACAAAACAAATATAACACTTTTGAGTTGTAATCTTTAAGGACAATAACCTAACATGCATATGCAATGCGTTGAAATCCGTCAATAGGGAGACACATATAACCAGCATATGTACGTGTCTCCCTAATCATGGTTTATTACATATCAGTTAATTTGAGAAAGTTAATATTCCCACAGTGTCCACTATGTGGCTTCTATGGACACGTATTTATACCTATACAATAACAAATTGGGTGGCATACAAAGTCAAATATAAGTCTTTGAGTTGTCATCATTAGGGACAATAACCTAACGTGTATATGCAATGCGTTGAAAACAGTTATTGGGGAGACATATATAACCAGCGTGTACGCGTCTACCTAATCACAGTTTTTTACCTATCAGTTATCATTTATTATATTAACTCGCCACGTTATAGTACGGGGGGAAAAGTCATATTGTACTCCCAAATGTCATATTGGACTCCAGAGTGTACAATGCCACGTTATATTGGGACTCTGTGACGTAACGAATTACCTATTGCGAAATAAACTGGTGAAATTGTGATGCGCGTACAACAGATTTAGCAAACGTTTCACTTCCGCGTTGAGTATTTTGTATTGCCGTGTTTACTGTTCCAAATCAAATCATGCATACTGTGTGTTTCGTCATCACGGTTTCTACAAATAAAATGCGAGCGCACAATATCCATGTAACTTGTTAGTTTTTTATCATTCTACATTTATATTTATCTGATTTAAAAAATAAAACGATGAAAATACTAGGCACACACACATAGTAACATACTGGTATATAAGCCTTTTATCAAAGTCGGAATGTCATTTTGAAAAGATAAGAGATCACCCATGACTATCTTTAAACGATTTAGAATTTGGAAAGTTGACGCATAATTTGGTCGCCTATTATAAAAAATAACCAAAAACAACCATGTCATCGATGACCTTTCACCTATTAAATGGCGATCGCGATCTTTAAAAAAAAATCGTATTAGTAGCGAAAACAGGAATGCATGTTTACATAGCACGTGTCTAATTATGCCAGCTAATGGGATTTTATATTCGAGAACAGTTGAAGCTGCTTTCACAGACCTGCGGCGGACGCACAAGGCCAACGCTATCGGGTTTGTGGCTGACCACTGGCACTGCGCATAAACCGATAGCCGCAGACACTGCACGCATGCGTCAGCCGCAGGTCTGTGAAATCAGCTTTAACTTCAGACAGACAAAATTGCGACTACGACCTCCAAGTCATCTGGCCATGTGAACGGGTTCCAAACAATTATGTTTCGAGTGAAAAGGTCAGAGGTAGCAAATTACTCTAAATGACGCGGAACGTGAAATGTTGACGCATCATTTTGTCGTATATTGCAATTTTAGAAGATATGAACACTTCAATTAAAACAAGTTGTAAATTTTCAATGATCTTCCCACAACAATCATGTGATCGATTTTGCAAAAAAAATGTATTGGTAATCGCATTAGCTCAAATATGACTGTACGATTACACACCACATGTCCCAATTAGGCCAGATAAAGGGATTTTATAATCGACAACGGTTAAACCACAAGACAGACCACCACACTGTTGGTCCAACCAAATTGCGACCACGCCCTTTAGGCCATGTGTACGTGTGAACGGGTCCCAAACCATATTCTTGCATATGGCGAAGTCCACCCGTTATGTGTGTACACCTCCTTTGGTAAGAAATACTGCTGACCTTGTGATTTTGATTGCGAATTATAAATGTTATACCTAAACAGAATACAACCAAAGCATATTATGCAATCTGATTGTTAACATTTATGAGGCCTGATAACCCTGACTAGATCACAGGACGTATAACTGTTATATTTATATATTTACATACACCTGATATCTCTTCCGATTTCCCCATAGCGTTACGGTAGACACGCCCCCTTATTCAATGCGTTCATAAATCTATGAACGTAACGTCACGTTCAATGTCGTTCATAGGTTTATGAACACATTGTTCCCGGAAATCACCGTGGATTGTCGGACATTACCGACTGCTTGAGTATCTAGTCAGCCAATACGCCAAGGATTTGATAGCAAACAATATGTAATCGAGGTTCACGATTGGATGGCTTGTGGCATCTGAACGCGAGCACGGGTGGCACAAGATGTTCGGTTGACTATCAGAATGTTGGTTATCATATAATTCCATAATATGTCAAATATAGCGAATTATCGAAATATGAAATACAACGAAAAAGCGAAATATGAAAATACAGCGAAATAGCACGAAAAATCGAGATAGGAAAACACAGCGAAATAGCGAAATAGGGCGAAATATAGAGCAAAATATAGAAATAGGAAATTATTTTTATAAACAAAATAACGGACATATTTGAAAAAAGTGTTTTTGACTTAATAACGGACATATTTGGAGAAGTGTTTTAAAGAGCGTAAGTATATAAATATGAATAATAAACGGCGGACTCAACGTGGTCATGGGTTTTGACTGCGATAAAAAATCAGCAAACTCCGCATGAACCCCTTTGGGGTTTATGCAGTTTGCTGAATTTTTCTCGCGGTCAAAATCACATGACCACATTAAAACCGCCGTTCATTTCTTATATAAAACAAAGTGCACCATTCCAAATTTCATGCATAGAAACAAGTTTTATTCCACACCGAGATGCCAGGCCAGATGGCACTGAGTAAAATTTTATTCCATAAAATTATATGGATAGCATACACACACTGTTTACATTTAAAACAATTACATGTTTCTGAAATACGCTCAAATTCTTTCATCCTATCTGTGGTTCTACGTAACTCTGGGTGAGAATTTCACACTATATGTGCCATGAATCTGAATGAGCTAAGATCGCATGTAGTAACATCATGATTTATAATGGAATATGCAATGGTTTGAATGTAATCAATTTCAATTGGGGGAGGGTCCGGGAGGGTGCGCGAGATCTTTTTTTGGATTTACAGCTGGGAGTTACCTTTCAAATCTCGAGATTAACGGGGTCTTTATTGGTGTTATATGGTGCTGACAGGTTCATTTAATGACAAAATTACGATTAGCCAATTAAGCTGGATAAACAACACATGTGGCGGCACACGTCGGTTTCATTTGCGGCCCAACCAAATATACCACATGTAATTTCATTAGGTTGTCGCTTGAGGGACCTAGCAGCAATAATACGCATCGTAGCATTGATCTTGGTTACGAGCACTTTTGGGGTCCGTGAAGTTGGATCGAAGTTCGAAATTCGGTGGAGATTCGACCCCCACTTTTGTTTGCCTCAAATGCATTGTTGTGTTCCAATTCGTGCTCCCCTGCTCGAATTTTGGGTCAAAAGTGATTGGAAAATTTAGCCACGGCGCTGGACTTCGAAAATTTCGCCTTCAATATTAAGGTGCCGAAGGGAAGTGGCATTATTTATGGCTGGATTGAGCTGAAATTTGGTATGTTTGATACTTTCCATAAGAGAATCAAGCAAACTAACGCTCAGCTTCGAGAAATTACTCGATCTATAGGTTTGAATTTCAATCTGGGCGAATTTCGATCTGGATTGAAGTTCGAAATTCAGATTGAAATTCGACCCCCACTTTTGTTTGCCTTAAGTGCATTGTTGTGTTCCAATTCGTGTTCCCCTGCTCGAATTTTGGGTCCAAAGTGATTTTTTTCAATCTGAATTTTAATCTGGGCGAATTTCATTCTGGATTGAAGTTCGAAATTCAGATTGAAATTCAAACCTATAGATCGAGTAATTTCTCGAAGCTGAGCGTTAGTTTGCTTGATTCTCTTATGGAAAGTATCAAACATGCCAAATTTCAGCTCAATCCAGCCATAAACAATGCCACTTCCCTTCGGCACCTTAATATTGAAGGCCAAATTTTCTACGTCCAGCGTCGTGGCTAAATTTTCCAAGTCCAGCAGTATCTCAGAAAAAGTGAAAAAAATCACACAAAAAAGTGGGGGTCGAATTTCAATCTGAATTTCTAACTTCAATCCAGATCGAAATTCGCCCAGATTGAAATTCAGATTGAAATTCAAACCTATAGATCGAGTAATTTCTCGCTATAACATGTGGCTAAATTTTCCAAGTCCAGCAGTATCTCAGAAAAAGTGAAAAAAATAACTTTTGACCCAAAATTCGAGCAGGGGAACACGAATTGGAACACAACAATGCATTTGAGGCAAACAAAAGTGGGGGTCGAATCTCCACCGAATTTCGAACTTCGAACTTCAATCTAACTTCACGCGAATCTCCACCGAATTTCGAACTTCGAACTTCGATCCAACTTCACGGACCCGCACTTTTGAGGAGCTTTCTTAATCTTCAAGTATTTTTCGCAAATTGCCCAGACCATCTGGTGTGTTAAACTCTTCCCTAAACCGAAATGAGGCCAGTCCGTCCCATTTAAATCGCGCGAGGTGGCTTCGCGCGCAACGGAAACGTCTCATGCTGTGAACCATGTATGAATTTACCAGTATTACTAAACTGAATTCCAAGATAATTTTATTCATTAACAGCTTCTGACACTTGGGAGTAATGGGAGCCAAATCTGACTGGTTACACAAATCAGTACAATCATATATATATAATCTTACTACCGGCTCTGGTGTACTTCCGTACACAAAACTACACAATAATTGTTTAAATACAAGCACCATCGGTCTCTATTGGCACAATTCAAGTACAATTGCATTTTAGATTGGAATTTACGAAACTATTCATACATATAAAGCTGGACATCAATATTGGAACACACACAGGATACATTTCTATCAGGCTAATTGATAACCTTATATCGAGTTACAACAAACGAGGCCGCATCGACAAGTTCGTGGCATCTGTGCACTGGCTGATTTATTACCTCTTGCGCGATGAGGTGAAATCAAAGAGATACCGATACCGGATATGGCATTAATTTGTCCATACATTAGGAAGAAAATTCCAGGGATATACATGTACGATGGGTTCTTCTCAGAAGATAGCAGTCATTCTACTTACATATTTGGGACTGGCCACGACTGCTACAGTTACCATTCTGTAGTCGATCCCAGTCTATCTGCTATATTTTCATGGCAATTACTTTACTTAATGCGTGTTAATCGTCGATAATCGTTCTTGGCTGCGTGGTATTCTCGTGGTGATTCCTTTGTGCGATTGGCAGCATCATTTTATTTAACGGAAATTTTATCGAAATTCAACCCGTCGATTGTAAAAATTGGCCCAAAGAAAGTAAAGATACCAATATACCGCGATTACTCATAAAAATATGTTATATTGTGTGTGCTATAAAATATGCATATGTGCATATATATGAAATTACTTTGATACTAACAATTCTTGAAATTTTATTAATTGTTTAAAATGAGCATTTTAAATTAAATTTGGAAAAACTAAATTTTATTTATATAAATTTTGATCCCAGTTTTCAAAACAAATTAATTTAAATTTAAAACTTTAGTTACGTTTTGGACATTAAATTCGATATTTTAAAGTGATCTGAAACACTCCGGTAGGGTGATGAAATAGAAATGGAGAATATCTTGCTGAAAGTAGTTATTTTTACAAATATTATATCCAAATTGACAGAACACACCGTAATTCTTATATATATATGCATTAAATACAGTGACCCCCCGATGGCGAAATCATTTGTGTTAATTTACCGCCGATAGTTGCGTCCCGAATCGGGAAGTAAATATTTACAATTGAGCGTATACTATAGTAGTTCAGACGATGTTTTCTATGAAGTGGTACGGTCGATTTGTTTGAGATTTTCGGCAATGTTAGTAGAATTCATACATCCCCTCGTGGCATAGCGCATGCATACTAACTAATCAGTTTCACGCGTCCGAACAAGTGCATAATATGTCTTTAACTTATGAATTTTTGTAATGTTATATCCAATTTTTCACCCATTTGTTAGAACACGATATCGCCGCACAAACTACCGAAACCATTTGCGTACATGTAATATGAACAAACACAAGAAAATAGTAATGCCAACTAAAATAAAATGCGACAACAAAACATGACATGGATATAAAGGCCATAGACACAGATACACAAATATGATATATATATATAATTCAATATATGAAATTGTTTTTTATTATAACAGATTTTATCTGACAATTCTGTATTCATTGACGCTAAGACCACGTGCGATTTTTCCGTGGTTTTTCCGTGTTAAAATGTTGGCCACGCGTGGTTTTGAAAACACCACGGGCCTTGTATACTGTGGTTGACACATCTTGACTTCTAGAATATACCGTGGCGCATCCATTCTAACAATACCCCTCTCCCAATCATGTTGACTTGCTATAGTGAACAGTCATTGAAGTTTTAACTAATCTAGCCGAAATGTAGGCTAAGCGTTTTTTGGAATGCGTAACCGTCTATGACGTGTCATCGGTCGACCCCATTCATGACTGATTTGATGGATACGCTCACAGTATGTAGCCCACCACGCATGTGTACCGTCATGTATCAATCACCATAACGAATGCAAATTTAGCCCTCCCCGGTTCTTGTAATTTAACAGAACCCAGCTGTTCGAAGCCAAAGTTAAACTATCTCTTAATTGCTGATTATTAGTGCCTCTTCAAAACCATTATAGGTAAACAAAACCAATCCCGTGACATTCCCTGCGTCATGTCACTTTTTTGCATCAATTTCTCCACATATCTCCATGAAATAATAATAAACGCTCTTTAATGATTGTATATCAATGAAATCATCTGAGATCAAAGACGCCTAGATCAACGGCATCCGGATAGAGTTAATTTTTTTCTTTTAATTGCTAATTATTAGTGCATCTTTAAATCGTGTGAGGTCAACACACCCAATCCTTTGACACGCCCTGCGTCATTCCAGTTTTGTCACAAATTTCCCCCACTCATCTTCAGGAATGAAAATAAACGCTCTTTATTGATTATATGACCATGTAAGTCATCTGAGGTCAAAGACGCCTATCGCGTGACAACCACCTGGTCGGGTGATTCATCTGTACCAGTTTCCCTACATATACTTTGAGCCATAACTAACGCTCTTTATTGCTCACATTTGTCCATTAAAATCGTCTGAGATCAGCGGCATCCGGATAAAGTTACATTTATCTTTTAATTTCTTATTATTAGTGCATCTTTAAATAATTTGAGGTCAACAAACCCATTCCCTTGACATGCCCTGCGTCATTCGACTTTTGTCACCAATTTTCTCACATATCTTCTGGAATGATGATAAACGCTCTTTATTGATTATATACCCATGTAAGTCATCTTGGGTCGAAGATGCCTATCGCGTGACATTCATCAAGTTGGGTGGTTCATTTGTACCAATTTTCCTACAAATACTTTAAACTTATAAAGAACGCTCTTTATTGTTCAAATTTGACCCTTAAAGGCGTCTGAGGTCAACGGCATCTATACCACACTATATGAGTCATCCCCGTGTTTAAACTTACACCGACCAGATTGCAACCATTTTTGGTCTATAATCAATTAGTTAGTTAAATGCGTTGTTATTGCCCCTTTAGGACATCTAATGTCAATGGGACCTATCTAATAATATTTTCCGGGCCAAATTACCCATATATCAAACCTCATTAGTAACTGACCAATGTGGTTGTCTACTTAATGCATGGTTTATTCAGATGTAATTCTATATCTCCTGTGTCGTAGAAAATATCACCGCAAAATACGTAAATCGAAATATATCTCAGGATTTTGAATTTTAAAAGTTGATATTGAGTAAGCGGTTTTAATTATAAGATATAACCCATAATCAGTCTTCGTCATGCAAACATATTCCCAAATTAACAGTATTTATCACAATAAAACCAGGTCCCCCTAATGTCGGTCTGTAACACTGTCAGATATACACTACCGATAATTTAATTGCATATATCTATTAAAATATTCATTCCGCGCAAAAACTATCGACAGTTGGTGAATAATAGTGTCACAGAGATCACACATGACAGGAAAAATATATAAATTTGCATGTTAAATTCACTTAAAAAACACGCTAAACATTAGGGGGACACACAAAAAGTCGCCCTAATGTAAAAGTCGCCCTAATGTGGTTACACACAAATGTCTCCCTAATGTGGCTTCCGCGAACATATATATATATATAGCTATATATATATATATATATATATATATATAACATGCATGTACTATACAGTACGTACTGACAGGCGTGATTGCTATGTGGTTACAAGCCAAAATGGAGAACAAGTCAACAAGTTCACCAATTACTTATCAATATAGGAGTTTGTAACACACCGTGCTGTCCAAAATCCCCCGCATACATACATTACTGATATACATAATTCTATTGCAGTAGTACCAAGATGGTTATCAGAGGATGTATATATAAAGGGGTTGACATAAGGTTAGTATAGCCCGTTATCAGCTACAAGAGCCTATATACATGGCTCGGTACGAACAACCTAAGAAAAGTATGACAGTTCTGATAAAACAATTTTAATCACAAACCCATGTATATATGCATACACGTGGTATATAATGAAATAAAATATAAATATAACATACAAAAATGTAATCAATTTTAGAGACCTTTCGCAAAATCACGATTACTATTACGGATATGGACAATATCCTGCCAGTATACGGCCAAAAAAAATATTTTTACGCACGGGGGTTCTAAAATGAAACGAAATATACCCACGCAGTTTAATTATGTGCAGATGTGTCAAGAATGTGCCACCGATCCTGCTTGGGGACGCTATACCATTATCCGAGTGGTGTATTACACACGGATAAGAACATGGGATCTGAAAGAGACACACATTACTTTTTCCATCAATTATATATGTGTAACTGAATTTAGTGGGATATTAATACTAATTAGCCAGCGTAGGTAAATTGTGATGGTGTCAACTTTACTAGGACAATAATTCCTATCCGTAATTGTAATAGTGATTTTGGCGAAAGGTCTCTAATAACTTAAAAGCACCATCTGGCGCATATCACAACATGTTGAGATCTGTCACGATATCTCAAAAAATATAATCTGATAAAAATAACAAATAAAAATCAAACTGCCTTCAATAAAGCTGTATTAGTGTAAGCATATTTTTATTTCCATATCCAAACAAATAACATAATATACAGATGACACATATATGAAAAATAGAGAGTTAGTTTATGGAAACGAGGATCAGACAACAAGCCCCATGGCTTATATGAAGTCTTCTCCTCTTTGGCTACATGACCCGTCCCCAATAAGTAAGGAATGGATATAGGTCAGATGGGAAGGGTTGGAAATAATGGGTTTAGGATATATGGATATATATACCTGAATTTGAGTTAGGGATGGAAGACAAGGGAGAAGATAGTATTAGGAATTTAGCAGGAGTGAGAGAGAGAGGGGGGAAGCTGTATTCAGACACGAGCCAGTCTCAAAGGTTCAAGAAAAATGGTTCAAGTAAAAATCTTATAAGATATTAAAAAACTGGGGAGGTGAGTCCGGAAAGTGGTCCAAATAGAAACACTTTAGATATAACTTATATTAATTATTGAAAGTTCTGCAATAATGACATTTCGCGTTTTGAAGCCATTATGTAAACAAAACTGCTAAAGTGATCTATCAAAACATCGAAAAACTCGTAGTAAGTTCAAATATATTAGTCTAAATATATTATTTCAGAAGTTTTGACCTTTTCCAATCTTTAGTGTGCAAGTTTTGATTAGACTTTGGTATCTTATTGGACTAACTGGACTGGTATACGTAATGCCACTGTATAACAATACAAATGTATACGAATAATAATGCGAATTCTCGTTATTGGAGAGTTATTAATAAAATAAAAATAATAACAAAGTCGATATATTTTTACATGTAATTGTTGATTATAGTTGTTTTACAGACTGTTATGTTATTTCGCATGAACCCATGCACTTCGAATGCCTTCAGTCCCTTTGGACTAAATTTGTAATAATTTTGTGTCAAATCTGACCATACATCTTTAATGCTGTCAGTATATAGGAACTTAAGTCCGATTGATTGTCCTGGTGCAGAGAAGTTTGGACCCGCGGTCCTGGGTGGCGCGTAATATAAAACAGGTCCTGGTGCAATGCATGGTGGAACCGGTTGATACAACCCTTGTCATCGGAGGTGGGCGCGCCCAATTTCATCTGCATGACGGCGGTGGATACATGCCTGGTGGGGCAGGCCGGGTGATGGTGGTCCACGAGGTTGGTTAAATCCTGGCGGGGGCGGGCCGGGTGGTGGTGGGGGTCCTTCAGATGGGCCGTTATGCGGCGCCGATTCCGCGAAAGCCTTGTCCATTTAATGATGTCAGCATATATAGGAACATGAGTCTGTTTGTCCTTCATGCATGGCGTCGAGAAGATTGGACCCGGTCCCGGTCGTGGCGCGTTATATATATATATATATATATATATATATATATATATATATATATATATATATATATATATATATATATATATATATATATATATATATACAGCTGGTCCTGCGTGGTTTCGGACCCGGGGGAAATAGGCTCCTGTCATCGGAGATAGGTGCGCCCAAATTTCACTTGACGGTGGTGGATATACATGCATGCCTGGTTGCGGGCCGGGTAGTGGTGGTTCACGAGGCTGGGTAAATCGAGGCGGGCGGGCCTCCAGTGGGACTATTTGCGGCGGCCCTCTGCGAAAGCCTTGAGTCCCTTTAATGACGTAAGCGTACAGGAACTTCAGTCTGCTTGTCCGGTTGGCGAGAAGTTTGGCCCTGGCCCGCCGGGTTCAGGTGGTGGCACGTTATATACAGCCGGTCCTGGTGGTGGACCCGGTGGATACGCTCCTGTCATCGGAGATGGGTGCACCCCCATTCCACCCGGCGGTGTTGGATACATGCCTGGTAGTGGCGGTCTGGGTGGTGGTGGGCCACGCGGCTGGTTAAATGCAAGTGGGAGTGGGCCGGGTGGTAATGGTCCGCGCGGCTGGTTAAATCCAGGCGGTGGTGGTCCATAAGGTGGCGGTGGTCCTCCAGGTGGACCTTTATGCGGCGGCGGCACAGTCGGTGGTCCTGAATGTCGACGTCCATAGTGAACATGTCCTGGGGGAGGTGGTGGTCTGGCCACGGTTACTGAAATTGAAAAGATAGTTATTATCAGGGTGTATCAAGGTATATACGCAACAAGGTCAACAACATGTTGGGCTTATCTTCTTCGTGTGAAAACGACAATTTCACATCAGGCACGCACGCGCTTGTATTAACCCTTTATTTAAAATCCTTACTAAATACATTCTTCCAACCAGTTATAAAAATATTAATTGTAATCATCTATTATTGATACAGATGGATGTTCGGGTAATAAGAGCATGCGGAATAAATGCGAAAAGATAATACAAGCGCTGATGAATTCATATTCATTCGTGGGAAATGTTCAGATAATAAGTTCTATAAACGTTTGTTGAACTTATATGATCTGAACATTTCCTAAGTGAACTACTCGCCAATTAGTATTTAGTATAGAAAGGATTAACCCTTCCATGACTGGAGCTTCCTGAAAGTTTGCGAAAACCCTGTGCCAATGCATTCTCTTATATATGCGAGTCACCCATAGGAAGCCTCGCATATATAAGAGAATACATTTACCTAACAATATTTACCTTGACGGTGGCTTGACATTGTAAGCCGGTACATTCTCTTATATATAAGAGGTTCCCTATGGGAGACTCGCATATATAAGATAATGCAATGTCACATGATATTTAATGCTGCACACGCGCAGTTCCCGTCATGAAAGGGTTAAAGTGCGTGGTGGTTTGAAGATTGAATCAATACAGAAAATTTACGGAGGCGATACGCCATCTTTAACATTTAACCACCACGGTGAGGAATCACGTGGTTTCGATGCTGGTGAGTATATACCACGCAAACAAAATGGCCGAGGCCAGTGCAAACGCACAAAAAAATAATGTATGAGGAACTGACACAAAACATAGCATTTTTACTGTTACGAGCATATGCTAGTTTATTTTTGAAACAAGTTTATACCTTATTTCTTCGGACCAAAGTTGCCAGTCGGATGTTTGTGGAATACACCAGTCTAGGAGAATCCTTCGACTGACAACTTTGGTCAGAATGTTAAAGCAAACAAATGTGAATTTGGACACAAATGGGCCATCAGTTTGTTTGAAAAATAGTATAACATCTTACTATGTAATATGTCATATCTTAGTTTATTACCCTTTTCCTCGTATTGGTCGCGTTTTCAATCGCCGCGGCCATTTTGAATGCGTGATACTCATCAACTCGAAACCACATGATTACCCACCGTGACCATTTCTTAACTAAATGGACTCTCCCATCAGTTATAAAGTTATAAAAGTTTATATTCCATGGAATGGTCTATGATTCATCCAGCGGGGTGTTCATGAAATATAAGCTGAGTGCAGAAGGATTGCTATTAAATTGGAGGGAAATGTTCAGATAATACGTTTAATAACCGTTTGTTGAACATTATCAGAACATTTACTGAGGGAACTACTCGTCAATGGGTATTTAGTAAAGAAATGTTTAAAGGGACACAAGACCTTCGAAGTGGGTTCATGTGAAATACAAGTACATGAACAAAATAGATTGACTTTGTTCTTATTTTCATTATTAATAACATTCCAGTAATGAGATTACGCATGTAAAAATCATTTTTATGTAATCATTACCGATATATGTCCAATTAGTCCAATAAGACTCCAAAGTTTAATTAATATACTTGACGGTAAACTTTGAAATATGTCAAATAGAGTATTGAAAATTATTTTGATAATCATATTCAGACTAAAATATTCGAAAAATCACTGTTACAGTCTTGTTTACATAATTTGGTTTCAACAAGCGATATTGGAGAACTATCAATAATGAATGTAACTTATATAAGAACAAAGTTAATCTATTTCTCCATGTATACATGTTCTTCTTGGTGGTGATGTTTATGCAGACTTTTACATTTTTTGTACATTTATCCAATGCGAGTGACTTTGGTCCATTTAGTGTGGAACACATGGCATTCATACATGGCGCTTACCCGGTTGAGTCCGTTGCTTGGAGCGGTTTTTCATTCGAACACATACACATACGATTATGATTATGAATGCCAACAGGAAGAGTGCTCCTATCACAGCCGCCGCTATCTCCCACGCATCGATTCTGTAAAATATAAATAACGACCACTAAAGTGGAACACTCAGCTGGGGTGATCGAATGGGCATAGAGAAGAAAGTAGCTATATTCATAATGGTTAAATCCAAATTGGTAGCGTGTGTATGTGTGTGTGTTATTATGGGATACTGTGCTGTGATCGTTGGGGCACATTGTGTGAACGGCGAAGCGGTTTTCACTAAATGTGCCCCCTCCAGGTCCGTATCCCACAATAACACACACAGCTGAAGGTATTCTTATTTATTTTCACAAAATCTGCCGTGAATTTGACACATTAATTTAGACCAATATAAGAGTTCAAAGCACTTAGCAACGATTACGTGATCGATATAAATAACTGTCTTCAGATCTATGCAATTCGGCTGAACTTTTAAATTACGCCCAATTATTCTGCTGACCGCGTTTAGTGATTGGTGAACAATTTGTGACGTCGTGTTCGTGTTACGGTCTGTGTTATTGGGGTATGAAACGACCAATTGGCAATTGACCAACCACCGAACAGGATGTAGTGTAAAACGGACGGGCTATGTAAATATATATACATGAAATACGAGCAACATCAATACATATAAAATTATAAACAAAAAAATTAAGGTTCGGAAATATGTGAACTTCGTTTAATTTATTAGAGATGGTCTATCTCTTTCCGGCCAAATTTACAACAACAACATAATTTGTATAAATCCCGATTCCAAGACTACAACTAGCGATTTTGTGAATAAAATACAGATCTCACTGAAGTCTGTGTCTATTATATGTCTATAAGGGCATACAACATTTGTTTATTTCGATCGTAAGATCGTATAGTAAATCTATTGTTGAAATACAATTAACCGTGATTGAGGCTACTAACAAGATAGAGTTGTCCTTCTTTGTACTCTTTTGGTATATCCTCTGACCGTTTTCGCGCGGATGAATGTTCTAAACTATAGCCCATTAAACTGTCCCGCTGATGTTATAAGATATTATAAATACAATTTAAATTAATTAATAGAAGCTTTTCCGGACAGGTGTCCTCGACTCATCTCTATTATTTTATACTCCGGAATCTATATACAACTTTCTGGGAAGAGATAGACCACCGTTATGTATATAAAGCCATATATTCCACGCGTATACCTACTGTGTCGTTAAAGATGCATAATCCGATTAAAGGTACTCAATCCGATTAAGCACCCCTAAATTACTATTTCTTTGGCTTCGGGGGTAACAAATATTTGATTCGAGTCGATGAACCCACACATCAAAGCTCAGAGTGATCAGATATCGATTTTTGAAGTTCGTTAATTTCTCGAGATTTGGGTCAGTAATTTAGTCTGCCTCCAGGGGGGGGGGACTGCGGGACACAACGTACCGGGGTGGGGGGGGGGTACCTAGGCGTAAAAAATTTACACGTAAATTTTTTCCTTATTCATTTAGGGGGGGGGGGGGGGGTTGTCGGAAAAAATTTGCATGTAATTTTTTTCCAAATATGTATTTTCAGACTCACAACTTCAATTTTCGCTCATTTTATAGAATATAGATTAACCTTAATATCCAAATCATATATACATGAGTAGTACAATCCACCTAAAACAATTATTTTGGATAACCACTGTCTTGGTTTACATGTGATATTGACCCCATTAACCCTCTTAATAATGCCGACTATGTCAGTGTCTACCAGTCGAATGCAGAATTCTACCCTGCGATCGCTTATCTGGCAAATTTTTACTGCAGAACTATCCCATGTATTAAACAATTTCTCCTCCAATGGTATCAGAAAACAGTTATATGCTGGTATCTCACTCATCTCATTTGCAGCTTTTTCAAAGTCGAGGTAATGACTAGTTGTCATTTTTTAAAGTGCATACAAAGCGTTGCGATCACCAATATACATGTTTGTACATGTCATGACATCACGAGGTACAAATCTGCGTTCTACTGGTAGACAATGACCATGTTAGTCTGTGTTAGTCATAATAATCTAAACTAAGTTACCAAGCACCTTCTCGTGAATTGTTTGCCCCGGTGTTTTTTTTTCGGTTTCCGGTCAAACCGAGTTGTTTTCCGGCTGGTGTAGATTTGATTTTTGTTTCTGGGGGGGGGGGGGGGGCCAAATGGTCAGTGGAAAAAAAACTGCAGTTTTTGCTGTTTTGGGGGGGGGGGGAGGTACCCAAACCGAAGAAAACAGTTTTTTCCACCCTGTGTCTGCAGTTTTTTTTTCGCCCCCCCCCCCTGCTGCCTCGTGGTCAAACAGACAAATTGCGGGTGTAAGATGGATAACTCTAAAATCAAGTTGTTAGTTATTAACAATAATAACAACTTGATTTTAGAGTTATCCATCTTACACCCGCAATTTGTCTGTTTGACCACGAGGTAGGTGTGCTTTAAGCACCCCTCAATTACTATTAAAAAAATATTGGATTCGAGTCGAGGAACCCAACCCACATATCAAGCTCAGAGTTATTATATATCGATTTTGAAATCTAATATTGTTCACCATCGAGACTTATTAGTGGCCCAGTAAAAAGTCGAGGAGCTGACGGTCTCGGACCAAATTGCGGATGAAGATGGATAATTCTAAAATTAAGAGGCTTTGTGTTGATAATAAGGCCAAATTTCGTCGAACAACATGTTGATAAATAACACGTTTTGGGAATTTTTATACTATAGTTGACAGTGGTTAGTATTATATTTGGGCAATTAATCGATGCTGACAACTGAAGCGGCATTTCTAAAAATGTTGTTGTTGTTGGAATCTGATTATATGGGGACCATCGAATCGGATTGAGTATCTTTAATATCATATAGCATTCATACTTCTACGAATACGCCCTGTCACTAACTCGCGGCCATATTGGATTCACCAGGTCCGCTTCCGTGGTTTTATTCATGCTTTCCATATATGGAATTCATGAATAATTCAAAAGCTCCATATATGGAAATGCTACTCCAAACCTTTGACATGTAACACTAAAACCACGTAACCGGGGCTGGATGAATCTATGAAACCACGGAACCGGACCTGGTGGATCCAATATGGCCAATATTCAGGGTTCAAGACCATTTTTTCACGAACTATGTTTTGATTTTTTGTTTATAGTGTAAAATAAGAATTTGTTATCCATCTATATTATGTCACATAAGTTCACTGATTTAGAAGAATATCAACATTTTTTATTTCGATAGTTTTTCAATAACAGAATGTCAGTGTTTGGTATTTATAAGTCTAATTTATATCCCTCATTTTGGTTTTTAACCTTCTTTTCAGCGGAACAAACCCGCAGTGTTAATTCCACCGTTTACAGCTCAGTAATAAAATCATCATGTAAGACCAAAAAAAAAAGTTTTGGTTCTCAGGCACCGCCGCATTGAATATAAAGGGTCGCATTAGGCCTTTTTTTTTTTTTGGATTTTATCGACATGTCCATGGGTCATTTTCACAGTAACGGTAAAGACATTTGTCACTTTCATGACCACAAAATATTTCTATTTGGGATGCCCCACCATGAAGCTTTTCTTGACCAGTTTCCATATATCTCCTAGTTTATGTTCGACACCAACTTAAAAGTTTTGACATTTGTCCATACCGTTACCACATACCGGTAAAGACATATGATGTATTGAATATGCAGAATCCCTTGATTAATATTGAAATTTAAAGCTCCGTAGTATTGCTCTGATTTGCTATCATAAACATCCAAACTGTCATTCTCTTATGTCTCTTTAGTTTTGAATGACAGGGATTGAAATTTTTTTCAGTTGTCTATACCGTTATACTTTTAACGGTAATGACATAACGGTGAAAACATGAAAATTACGTATTAACGGTAGAGACACAATGGAGTGGATATAAGTTTCAAGTTAATTTTAGATAAATAACTTAGTACCATTGTTTAATATGTTTTGGATGATCGCATTTATGACAAAGGAACTCAGATTCACACTGTTTACGTTATATAAGACGTACTAGACTAACTTTGTAATCTTTACCGTTATTTTCATCTATCTACCGTTATAACGGTAAAGACCAATTGATATAACAGTAAAGACACATAACTTAGTTTTTCTCACATATAGTGCAAAGGGTGGTCTTATCCAACTGAGAAACTTATAACACTCTGAGAGCAGTTGTAACCACCTAAAGAATTTTTCCAGAAATTTTTGTTTTAATAAATTCAGGGCTATAACGGAGTGGACACATAATTAGTGTGACAGAACTCAGACCCTGTGAGTCTGACCGAATTTTCTCCAATAAGTTTTCAGAAACACAAATGTTTTGAAGGACTTAATAAGAAGGTACTAGATGATGATTGTATTGAATGAGAATATTCAAGAAATTATCAAGTGAATTGGTCATACTCGCCACTGACATTTCACTAATAATGGTAAAGACAATCAATGAAAAAAATCATGACGCAGTATTGTCACAAATGCCAATGTCATAAATGTTGGCCTATGCCGGTGAAATATTCAAGATTATTAACTCAGTTCTTGCTTGAATATTCTGTGCCCTCCATTTAGCCACTTACCTAAATTCTACAGAATGAGAGAATCGCTTACTTGGTGTATACCGAGAAAACGGTATAACGGAGTGGACATTTCAGACACACTTGACCATTTATGACAGAGAAGAACTGAAGATCAATTTACCGAACAATTTGCCCCTGAACCTAATCATGAAGGGCTATAAGGACAGAATAATCGCCTCTTCCCCAGATTAAGTATTTTGTCGATACTGACCAGGACATGTCTTTACCGTTATTTAGACCCTTTTTGTGAAAATCGCCCCCATAGCAGATATGTGTTGAATATTAGTGTGCATTGAGCTCTAACGTGTAATGTGTTAAAAAGTGACTTGCAGGCTTACAACATGAAGTAGATGACTACAATTAAGAAAATGATAAGCTGATCCTCATGCTCTTCTTACAATTAGTCATTGTGACAACTTACACTAAAAAATGTAACTTTATACAATTGAAAGGCACAGGACTAAATTCAGGATCACATATTAGAATGGGGAGGTATCAGTTTTTAGACAACAATAACAGTAGTTAATGTCAGGGGCATTATATATTGTTAGGTAATCCCAGTCATACACTGGTAGTACAATGTCATTTTTATATAAGACTAAATATGCATAACAGTTCCCTCTACCTTTCTGGTTATTACTAAACAGAGGAAGGTATCTTTGTCCATGCTTACTATGCGCAGAAAAAATAAAAAATAAAAATAAAACCCTCCCTCCCTCATTGATTTGAAAAAAAAATTGCTCGAGAACCAAAACACTTTTTTTTTCGGCCTAAATAACTAAGATTTATGGTCAGAACATTTAAAGGGCACGTGTCTTTCACTACGAGTATTACCGTTCCAGCCGGTTTACGCCGGCGTCCTTACAAATAGTTTTCAAGACAATTAGTTGACTTCCGGCGATCTCAAATTCCATTCGCTTACGTCGTATATATATATAGTCCTTAAAATGATTTTAGCTGACGAGTTGAGTAGCATGCAGCGGTCTCAAATTAACTCAAAAACAAAGCGGCGCCCATTATGAAACGCAATTGGAACTGCAGTTTTAGAAAATCGAATCCGAAGATCCACATAGAACCCACATTTCCACTGCGACGCATACATAGAGGAATAGTTTAATAACAAAAATAAGTCCAGATTCACGATATTATGCAACAAGAACTGAATAATCAATATAACAGAAGGGGAAATCGAGAGAGTCTGGTACATGTAGTGTGCATAGATACAGTGAATATTCCATACTACTGTAAGAGTAAGTCATTTTTAAAATGGTTTTGGATGCCAAATCCATACTAGTATGTATTTAGTAACAATTTATGTGAGGTTTTCTTTCATTTATTTCTTATTTGTACTGCAAATATATATTGTCAATTTATTTTCGTTTTCAGGCTCAGCTCAAATGATTTACCCCTCACCACAAATTAATTATACTCATCGGTCCTAATAAAATACGGTTCATCGCAAATGATTCGTGCTTCATTGTAATTAGCTGCGATTTAAAAAATAATTTAACTTTAATGAACAAATTAATAATTTAGCATTTTCTGGTGCAAAATGTCATGTGCAGCTTTTCGAAATAGTATTAATCCGCCTGTATCAATGTAAAGACGCGGCGCTGTCATTTTGTTGGCGCGCTGCCAAATTATATGTAGCACGCGCCTATTAATTACTAGTGAGAGATAAGGAAATATGTAATAGCGCCTAGGGTATACGTATGCGAATATGAGATATACTAATCGACTTTTTCAGCCACTCTAAAAGTAGATTAAATTACCTAAAGTAGAATAATTTATTCATAATTCAAAGGTCAGCGGAGTCCAAAAATGATTGTTGGCGACGGCCGCCATTTTGTTTTGATTAATGCCACCTCGAAATGTGTAAAATTTTGGGCAAAATGCTCCAGGGCAAAAATTAAAAACTTTGATCTAGCAACTGTTAGCTATATACTTCATCATATGTAGGAACATCATGCTCCTAAAGCCAAATATATTTTCAAAAAGTGAATGTAAATTGAACAAAAGCTCTGGTTAACATAAAAGTTAAATTGCATGAAAAAGTTTTGTTTACATATTTCATAAAATTATTAAAAATATTTACCCCGAAAGAGGAATCTAGCAACCTTGCTGGCCGTTTACATATTATCTTCAATTTTCTAACGGTATTTCCACCTAAAAGATTGATGAAATATTCTCAAAGTTCAAGGCCGACAAACGGAAACTTTAAGTTCCGATTGAAAGATCGCAGAGTCATTTTAAGATTGCTTCTTGGGAAACCAGTACAGGCGTCATGACATCAAGACGTACATCGTGACGTCACTACCTACACCGGCGCGCAAAATTCCAGACAGGACTGCGTCGATGGCCAGACAGCTGAGACTCGTATTACATGGCAGGCTAAATATCCACATTTACGTTATATGTGATTATTTACATACATTGTATATATCATTTACTTGTGTCCCATTATAAGGGTAGATACACACATGCATGTAATTTCCAATAATTGACAACATATATCACCTGCGCGCGAGCGGTTCATTGTTAACAGGCCAGACAAGTGAGTAGTGCTAAGCGAAGTCAAATTGTCTTCTATCAGTACATTTAAGGCCAGTGCAAAACATGTCTTCTCTTACGGATGCGGAAATTAGTCAAGTCTGTGTGATATCTGGCATTTTATTAATGCACGAACACCAGAAGCCATAGCCTACGTCTGGCATATACAGGCTTGACGTAGAACATTTTCAACCATGATGCTTGTTTGTGTGGGGTCTCGAAAGCTTCAAATCGCTAAGGGACTTAGTTGAATGTATCGGTCGGAATAATCTGGGCAAGAATGTACAATATGATATGTTTTACTTAAATAGCTCAGAGTTAGCCACCCCGCCTGGTAGCTTTCGGGGTCATATATAGCCCCTGCATGCGTCGGGGAAATCCTAATCCACCACTGCTATAAATAAGAGAGGACTGGTAATTATTTAAATAGAAAGTCTACCACATGGGTTATCACACGAACAATTATTTTAAGTGGCCTGGCGACTCAGTCCAAGATAAAGGCTTATCTACATTCCGACTTAATTATAACTAGAAATCAGCGCGTTCAACACGTAGGCAATGATTGGGTTGTCAGTGGACACATATTACATCGTCTGTATGATCCATGTAAAACGCCAAATACACGATAATTACAGAGATTACATGCATGTGTGTATCCACCCTTAGGGTTTATCATCAAATCCTTCTATACAGATAACAATTCATCCGATAATTCCATAAACAGAAACAAGCGGGCGCAAATTACGTTTACGTACATGATCATATTAGCCTTTTTTTTATATACATATAATCGGAGTTTCATGTGATATAGTACAGTCTATATTTATAACACATTAAACAAGAAAATACATCAAAGTGAATGACAACATGCTTACCTTAGCTAAATAGATCATTATAGCGAAAAGTTGCCCATAAAACGAGATATGTTTTCGCAAAATTTCAGAATGCTCCAGTCATGGAAGGGTTAATAACTAAAGTGACAGAAACTGGACAGGAAACGTAGCAAACAGTTAACTATACTCAGAAATGACTGATATCACTTTGCGTGCATGCAAAAGGAAATATTGGGGCTTCGTGCAGTATCCCCCAGATAGATATACTACGACGTTGTCAAATTATATTGGTGGAGGAAAGACTGAACATATGGTTGTTGATATAGTGAAAAATCGCTACACGTAGAAACCACCTCCCGATCGGTAAAACAAAACCCCGACCAAATTGGCGTTTGTTGGAGTAGAAATATCTTAGCTGAATGTGTGGTTTATGACTAAGCCACCGGTTGCTCTCATGGTGCATGTCCAAGATAACGATTTTCGCACTATGTTGTATAGTGAAAAGTGGGTGGTTATCACGCCCGTATTGGGTGTTTACAGCTACGCCGATTTCGCCATGTCAATGTGGCGGTGGGTCTATCTGTTGGTGGCGGTGGGTCTATCTGCTGGCAGGACAACACATTCGGGTTTCACACATGCACTGTGCGTTATTTTAGGAAATTGCATTAAGGCTGATCTATCTCGCAGGACAACACATTTCGGGTTTTCGCGGATGTATATTCGCGGATGTCTCATGGTTGCAGGATTTTATTGCAGGAACACAATGCATAATATAACAGCTAACTTTGCTGATGACGTATACTGTCTCAGTTGGAATGTAGAATACAGGTCGTATTGCGAAGTATCGGGCGTGGATGTAATCCGGTTAGTAGATTTTTTGGTCCGCATCAGAGGCTTTCTGGTGTGGTTAATGAGAAACCTGCAGTAATAAGCCGTAGTTTTTGTAATAATTTGAAGGATTAGTTGTTTTAACGGAATTCTGAGGTGGTGCATTCATGAAACCAATACACTTTATATAATAATTTATATATATGCCTAATAATATGATCTTGAGTGCGTTACCATTTCTGACTATAGTTTTCTTGTACATATATACTGTCTTTGAATACTCACGAACAGCACGGAAGCGCCCGATTGTATACGGCTATAGAGGTACCTCCACAGCAACCAAATTGGCAGTATGTTGTGCCTGCGTCAGTGTTCGAACCATCTTTGTAACAGAATGCCGATTCATCTCCGAGTGCTGAAAATTATAGATAACATGTCACAACTTACGCCAAAATTACGCCCATGTGTCAACAGAATTATAAGACACGCTGGTGATGCTGACCGTTTGGAAAAAGTTGAATATAAAAATAATTGGACGGGACCCATATTCGAACTTGGCCTTTATTTTTAGCTTGAAACACACATACCAACTTTGGTTAACGTTTAGATCAATAACCAAAACTGGAGTTATCGGTCGGAAACCAAAAATGTTAGCGGACGACCGGACGGTCAGAGTATATATATATATATAGATATAGTGGTAGTAGTAGAGGTCATGCAACCACCTATGGAATCCTATTAGGGCCACTTGCTAATGGCGCTTTCGGCGCAATGCGCCGAAAGCGACAAAAAGTACGCCATTAGTAACAGGCGAAAGCGCCGAAAGCGACAAAATAGTGCGCCGTTAACCACCAGAAAAACAGCGCAGACCCAGCTTTATAGCTATAATAATCGATATGCTAAATAGGCGGTCAGATGTTATTATGTATAAAAATCGATATGTTATCGCGTGTGCGCGCTCATGTCAATAAACGTACCTGTATATATACATGCAAGTAAATATTTCATAGTGGAATATAATTACTCTCATCTATACTAAATCAATATCAGACATGCGTGTGTATTCACTCAGCAGTTCTTTCAGCTGGTTAAATGTATATGTAGGCAAACCACCTGTTTTTAGTTCGAAGCACCATATTAAACAGGTGTGTGAAGTTAGTTCGAAGTTCGATATTCATTCGATATTCGCATTCACGAGTTTCAACAAAAAATTATGTGTTTGTGTGAGGGGTGCGCCATGCATGGGTCCAATTATAGTGCTCTCCCACTAAAATATCGTCCGAAATTCCCCTATTTTCCTGTTTTCCAGATCATATATAGCTGGACTTTCACTTATATACGGGATAGATATATAGAGAGAACAGGCTATATACTGACCGACCGATTGAGCTGAACATTTACAATTATATATAGTCACTTCCATTATGGAAGTTCCATATGAGAATTGCACGTGTCAAACTACAAGTCCAGACATGGCCTGGATCATGCTTTTGAATATCGAGCAGCGAATATTCAACTGACAGACATTCGTTCGATATTCAACTTGAAAATTTTGATTTTGGGTTTTTTTGCGTGATAGGCATTCTTTCAGAACAATTCGTTTTCCCTTTTTCCATGACACCCTCTGGACTTAGAAAGTTTTAGTCTGACTGGACTTTTTTGGACTCAAAATTTGCTGTTTACATTGCTGAATATATATAGATAACGCAGGCTTCACTAACCGACCGAATGAGTTGAAATTTGACAATTATATAGTCACTCCCATATCATATGGAAACTGGACATGCCAAACTACAAGTAAAGTCCAAACATGTTCTGGATCATGCGTTTTGAATATCGATTACCATAGCTAGACTTAAAAAGTTTTAGCCTGACTCTCCACTTTGAAAAAAATGTTGTTTACACGGGATAGCAAAAGTAACGAACAAGTTGATAAAAATGAAACACATAAAACAAAACAATAACATGCATTTAAAAAAAAACACTTTGTTGAGCGTGTCTCCAACTTACTGTGTAAAAAAGCATTGTACAGTATCAATAATGAGAACGTATGTGATACATTGAAGTGTTGTGTTATCGTGTAGATATTTGTCACAAATCTTCGATAAAGGTGGTTTGTCTCTGAAAATACACCAGAAAAATCTTTTGGGAAAAAAATTGGGGTGATGGGGACCAAGATAGGTCAAAATGAAAAAAGCGCCTATGTATCCGGACCCCCACACCTGATTGAGCACAAACTTCATATGGTTCTTCGGGTTGACTTGTTTTACTTAAACATTCAAACTAACCGAGCAAATTCGTTTATACTGGGTACAATACAAAAACAACTACATGTCCAAGCAGAATAACGTGTCTGAAATACATTTAGCCAGGTTTTTTTCTCAGAAAAAACGCTATCTCTCAGTCAAAGTTTATGACCGGATTATGACCAATTTGATGATTATTCATATCAGTCCCCTGATAACGGTCACAGCATGCAGCATGTTTGGAACCTGATTCAATGATTGGACCATTATTACGTATATATAGATAAAACAGAGGGCAATTATCGCTGCCAAAATTAACTAACTCGATTCATCTTTAATGAAAAAATGACAATGCGAAATAGCAAATAACACCAGTTTCTAAAATGTATGTGAACTCAGGTCATTTTCAAGATTTGTACCTGACACAAAAATATATACCCCGAACAAAATTATAGTTGGTACATTGTTTGAAATACTAAACAGAACGTTTCATAAGCACTTACTGGCATGCTAAAATATTACAAAATTATACATAACCGAACAAATTACAAACAGTGACTGACTTGGAGATTTTGTTACCACATAACTCCTTATTATACGGTACAATAAACTAACATTAAACATTTGTCAATTGACGATAAACTATATATACCACCAATCAATTTGCAACTACATCCTGAAACTAGGACTAACTTTAAACCGGATTCCGGATCCGGATCCGGGTTAAAGTTAGTTCCACTGAAACTGCAGTATTGACAAGCATTAGATTTGTAGAATAGTGGACATTATCATTGAGTCATGCATGCATGTGAACCGTATTGGGTGTTACTTCAGTAAAATTACATATAGTTACAGTGGATTTCATGTGAGAGCCATTTTCTTATTAATGTCGCATATAGGATAGCCATTAAGGAGGTGCCCAATTCGTGAATTTTCAAAAAATCTCTATTTCAAACTATCATTTTGAAGGAAAAAAGTCATCATCCTTTATAACCAATGTATGCAATAGTACTATAACAACACATGTTCAATCTCATAATGTGAGAGATACGTTCTAATTATATATATAAAAAAAAGTGGTTCAAACAAAATAAAAACAACGATTTTCAAGGCTGGTCATTGGAGAGTTTGACAGGAAATATTTGTAACAAACGCACTGCATTATCTGCAGTAATGTTCTAATTAATCGACCTCTTAGCCACAGCAGAATTATGGGTAACTTTTCAGGATTTAGTCGGAAATATGGCTTGTTGCCATTAATCGGAAAGCTCTCGGCGAGAGCTTTCCGATGAATGGCAACAAGCCATATTTCCGACTAAATCCTGAAAAGTTACCCATAATTCTGCTGTGGTTAAGAGGTCGATTAATTAGAGCATTACTGTAGCTTATGAATCCAACTGGGGTGTGCACTCAGCTTACTCTCTGAAATCATCAATGTCTGCGAGAAAATATAAAAAACATTTTTCATTGCATATTTTAGTTTCTCGGCGGCCATTTGCAGAACTATTTTTTTGTAGGAATAGTCACCATATAACAACATAATGTCTGAAAAGATTAATCACTATTGATTGTTATGTCTGTCACACGATTGCAAACGTGGTTCAATAATATATATGTTGTTTTATGTTGTTTTTGTCTTTCACACGACAAAACAAATAGTTCTGCAAATGGCCACCATGCAAAAAACTAAAATACGCAATGAAAATTGTTTTATTTATTTTCTCACAGACATTCATTATTTCAGATAGTAAACTGAGCTCATACCCTATAGTCTTGCGACGTAACCACATATATACATAACGGACCGTGAATTTGGACAATTACAGAAATGAGCACACGCCATGCAGAAAAAGCAATCACGAAATATATGACATCAAATTCAAGACATCCGCTGATGATCTATCAAAACATTACTACCTGGAAGTGGTCACAATTTAGTGGTGACATAAATCTAACATTTGATTTGGCATATTCGTCTGGAAATAGAAGAATCAGATCTCTTTGGCGATCGTATTCCGTTTTTTTTTGTCATCTGTAAATTGTTGAGTGATTCGAATATCTTATACACTCAAATTTAAATATTCAATTATCAATTTTGTGGCAACATCTCCATGTTTTTAAATTTCAGGCACAAAAGAGAGCTACTTGTATAGCTATATGCGTAATAACAAATGGGCGGAAACATTAGAGGGGTACAAATATAAATCCACCAAAAACCAATAGACTCTGGTATAGTATAGAACCCGTTCCCACTGAGATCGCTTCCGAAATTGCGCGACCATTTTATTTCAGTATGAATTGTAATCGAGCAAAGACTTAAATAAAAAATGAGAGATTTTCTGACATTATGTGTGCCTGTCTGCGTGATGGCATTGGTCAGGCCGGACTGAACTATGACTTGGAGATTGAACGTTTACAATCATGTTTCGCGCTGAATGGGGTGGGACATGTGTGGAAAAAAGAGAAATGGTTAGCAGATTTGTTGATATTATTTCGTAAATAATTAAAGGCCAGTGGTCATGCACTGTGGCTACTTCGTGAACACTTATAACGTACTGCAGTAACCAATATTTAGAAGTACTGTGGTAGAAATGTGTGGTTCCTATACATGAACTTACCGTGCGAATATACCTGAAATATCACCAAAGAAAACAGTATGCGCTCCATTTAATAGGTTTCGTGTCAAACTTCCGGTGTTTATACTTATATGTATACTGATGCGCATGCCGGGCAGAAGATTTAAACCCCACCATTCTATGTGTATCGGTTTTGTTTACAACACTAAGAGACACAGAAATTGTTGTCCCAACCATATGAACGCAACACAATGAGGCACAATATACGAACTGATCAATATACCAGAAGCACTTGCGCCTTTATTCAACACTCCGTGTTGGCAGCAAACTAAATATAGTTTGTAACAATGCAACATTCAAACGCATAATGATCTTCGATTTAAATCAGATAACAGAGTGTCAGTCAACTTTAACTTTTGCGACATTCAATGCAATTAATGCAACCCCAAAGTAGAAATGATGCAAACTCCAGGCAGAGTTATCTCTCATAGCTCCGTTAAGATGCAGTTCTGTGTCATTCACCCTGAAGTTCTACTTTACATCGTGAAAGCCGGGGCCGCCGGGTGAAATCAATCGGTACATATAGACTGTGTAGTAATATAGATTTATATATTACATTATCTACAATTCTTTTTGATATCCACTTACACACTTACTGGACACTTAGGGTTATGACCCATTGAGTACAGGTCATTTGCATCACCTACACCCGAATATGTTCGTTAAACAATCAGTTGAACTGAGTTTTGGAGATTCTGCTGAACTGCTCCAGATAAAGTGCTGAACGGGATTTTGAACTGCTGAACTGGGGCGAAGGTCGGTCAAATCGTGCTTTCTTCCTGTATTTCCTGATGGACCATCGATATAAAGTCATTTGCACAACATATACCAGACTATGCTCGTTAAAAATCGGTTAAACTGCGTCGGGGAATCTGCTGAACTGCTCGGCATGAACTGCTGAATGGGATTTTGAACTGCTGCACTGGGTGGACGTCAGCCAAATGGTTTTGTCTCCATGTATCTGATTATGGTCCATCGATTACAAGTCATTTGCATTACCTACACCCGAATATCTTCGTTAAAAATCAGTTAAACTGAGTTTTTGGAGATTCTGCTGAACTGCTACAGATAAAGTGCTGAACGGGATTTTGAACTGCTGGACTTGGGTGCATGTCGGCCAAATCGTGTTTTCTTCCTGAATTTCCTTATTGACCATCGATAAAAAGTCATTTGCACATCATATACCAGACTATCCTCGTTAAAAATCGGTTAAACTGCGTTCGGGGAATCTGCTGAACTGCTCGATATGAACTGCTGAACGGGATTTTGAACTGCTGAACTGGGGTGGAGGTCGGCCAAATGGTTTTCTGTCCATGTACCTGGTTATGGCCCATCGATTACAAGTCATTTGCATCACCTATACGAATATCTTCTTAAAAAAACGGTTAAACTGAGTTTTGGAGAATCTGCTGAACTGTTCCAGATAAAGTGCTGAACGGGATTTTGAACTGCTGAACTGGGGCGAATGTCGGTCAAATCATGTTTTCTTCCTGTATTTCCTGATGGACCATCGATATAAGGTCATTTGCACAACATATACGAGACTATCCTCGTTAAAATCGGCTAAACTCAGTCGGGGAATCTGCTGAACTGCTCGACATGAACTGCTGAACGGGATTTTGAACTGCTGAACTGGGGTGGAGGTCGGCATAATGGTTTTCTATCCATGTACCTGGTTATGGCCCATCGATTACAAGTCATTTGCACAACATAAACTCTGCTAACTTCGTTACAACAATTGAGTTAAACTGCGTTCGCGATAATCTGCTGAACTGCAGCCGCCGTACTGCTGAACGGGATTTTGAACTGCTGAACGGGCATGGCGGGTGGTCAAAATGTGTCCCCTTCCTGTATTGTCATATAACACATATATTACGTGTCATTTACACAACCTACAACCGGCCATCGTCGTTATATTTGAGGTAAACTAAAATCGGGAAATCTGCTGATCAGCATTTTAGGTGATAATCTGCTGATCAGCTGCTGATTCAGCGTTTTAGGTACACCCGCCTATCTGAATATTTCCTAGCATTTCGTCAAGGTGTGTGATATTTAGTATCAAGAAAGGCTTACAAAGAGGCAGGTTTGCCACTTTTGACTTTTTGTCGGGTGTCAAAAAAAAACAAAAAACAAAATCACCCGACATCGAATTATTTGTGTACTTCGTCGTGTTTCTGAGTTGTATGCGAGTGCCGTTGTTTGCAAATAATCTTCGTTATTAATTTGCCAAGACGGTGAAAAATTACTTTATGGAATTTAAAAATTGTCTATCTCTTCATATAACAAGTGTTATGTAGTTTCTTGGGTATAAAATAATAAATATAATTATTAATATTGATTTTATTTCGAATTTGCTGGTAGAATACATAGCATACAACCATTTATGGACATGTTAGTCCTCATCGCAACGCTCGGGGCATAGCAAGCGGGAGAACTATATCTCCATCTGATATATCCTGATAGTGTCACGACGATATGTTCTAAAATCTAAATATAGTAAAAAAAAATTTCCAATTGATTATATTCCTATGTGTGCTTTACCTTGATTTCTCGGGTGATTATAAACGATAATTTCACTACTGAATTTCACTTTAACTAGCACGTTATGTATTCATACGAGATATCGAAATTAATGCGCCTTGGGTTTAATGGCGGTGTTATTCGGATTTCTAGTAAATCAGATGTTTATTGTGAAATATAATAAGGGAATAATAATCACTTGATTGAAGCGGTGACGTGAAATAATTCATTCGAGGCAGGGACTATTTTGCGCTCGCGTGCTTGTACAACGTCCCTGCACGCCTCTCATGAATCATTTCTCGTCACCAGTTCATTCAGGTGATTACTCTATGTGTATAGGTTATAACCCGCTTGGGTATCTGTACAAGTATCGAAACCAAGGCGCGTTACCGCCGCGGTCTGTACATATACCCAAGCGGGTTATTACAAATTTATAAACCGATTCGCATCTTAGGCAAACAGAATTGAGCCACTTTCAATATGATGATTACGTATCAAAGATTAATTGATTGTTGTGTTGTTACATATTCCTACCACACGAGTCAAATGCTCGTTGACCTTGCACATGAGAACACTTGCATCGTGATTATTTATCAGCGTCGATAAACATTTTGTCTCCGAATTTAATGTATAGTGTTTGTACAGATTCCTCCTTGTGACAATAAACTGTATTTTCATCTTGGTTCCCATAATGGATTTATCGTTCAGAGCCCAGGCGTCAATGTTCCGATATTGTTCGAATTGATTGATACTTTATTCTCATGATTACAAATGAATATTGAGAAATACAGAGTGATATTTACAAAAGGATATGAAGATATATACACATTCGGCATTCCGACTCCGAGAAACTATTCCACATTGCAGGAAGTTTGTGTGTTGAAATATCACCGGCATTCATGAAAAAGACTAAAACAAATATGTATATATTACCTGGATTTTCCGCATACACTAGTGTATGAGAACAGTTTGTAGAATATTCTCAATGTTATTTTAAAAGTGATAATTATGTGTATATATACATTCCAAACAAATGTGGATTTCGAGTCGTTCAGTTAATTTCCAGTCACCCCCCCCCCCCCCCTCCGGAAAAACCAACAATTACAGAGTCCAAAAATGATGTGCCCCATGCAAGCACCCCCATGACCGGTACTAATTGTATGATCCGTGTTTTAATCCGAGTGATCATTATCATGGCGTATTGTTAGAATTTCACCCTTCCGTTCTTTTCCCATGTTCAGCTTACTCTCCAATTAATGCTAATTTATTGTTGAGTTTTAGCTCAAGTCTATGTTTTGGCCCGGCGAAATACAGATTCATACAAAAAATATGTTCGTGGATTGGAGCGATTTGATTGGCCGAGGGGTGCGTACCGGTTTATAAATAAGAAATTATCGATATAAAATCAATATTAATCTAAGTGTTTCCCGACAGGTGTCTTCACCTCAAATTTATTATTTTATATCTAGGAAAATATATAAATCGTATTTTGGAAGATATAATCCATCTTTAAAACGGTACTGTACTCAAGTGTTGTTGTTTGTTTCTATATTCTCTGCTTCGTAGAATAAGGTAAACAGATTTCGCTTATTGGACTGTCTGCTGAGTACGAAGTAATGCAAGTTACAGATGGCAGATAAGCCGGAATGCAAAAATAGAACTCTCGTCGTCGATATATTTTTGTACAGTTTTTTAAATCGTATTTCACTGTAGCTTCGAATAGATACATGCGACGATCTATACGTTTCGTTAATTTTCCGTTATTTTATTGGAAAGCATATATAATAAAAGAGAATATATAGGGTCACCAGCGGCGAACGCATTCGTATACAAAACAACAACCCGATGTATGTTAGTTCACTCACATTAGACGTATCATATGGTATTTATTCGCATTATATAGTTGATGTCCAACACTAATACACTGACAATAAACCTCGAATAACAAGACTTTTCTTTTGAAAATCGGCAAACCATTGCTGTGCACATGCAGAAGCCATATGCCTATATATGTCCTATATCCTTTAATAGTTTCGTTACTGAATACCCATTTTGATGAGTCTACAGGAAATGTTAAGAAAATAAGTTCAACAAAACGACAATTGTTAAACGTATTAGCCAGGTTCAGACAAACGTACGTGTAACTTGTAACGAGTGTTAATGTGGTATTGCTATGGATATACATTTGGCGGGAAAAGTCATGTGATTTTACGGCGCAAAAGCTACACGTTTTGAGATATTTGCAGGCCCGGCTTGTAGCAGCACATTTAATCAATAATCCAACGGTAGAGACCAGCTGTCCCAAGTGTGACCGCCGCCGGCTTCATTCAAACCCATATAAAAACCCCCCTTGGTACCACCATGGTAAAACACCACGGTAAACCATGGTAACAAAAAAGCGATATATTGGCCACCTATCGTGGTGTCACCATGGTGGTAAACCACCGTGGTAAACCACCATGGTGACACCACGATAGGTGGCCAATGTATCTCGGTTTTTTTTACCATGGTTTACCGTGGTGTTACCATGATGGTATACTGTGGTTTACCATGTGTTACCATGGTTACCGTGGTGTTACCATGGTGGTATACTGTGGTTTACCGTAGTGTTACAATGGTGGTATACTTTGGTTTACCGTGGTGTTACCATGATAGTATACTGTGGTTTACCGTGGTGTTACCATGGTGGTATACTGTGGTTTACCGTGGTGTTACCATGGTGGTATACTGTGGTTTGCCGCACACTAATTTGCATGATAAACGTTTTCGCAGCAGATAATTGTTTGCGGAAAGCGTGCAACAAATTACTCAGGTTCCTGCATACTTACTGCATCCAACTCTTGAGCTAAATAAGGTGAATTTCTAACAAATGTATAAAACAGAATCTAAGACCAAAGAAAAATAAAGGTTTGGGTCAAGTTACATGTCAGAAAAATTGGGACCAGTATGGTATAGGCTAGTCCAAGTCTTCTCGTACTAAAACCGGCTAAGATATTGGGATGGAGGTGCCGGTCTTTAGTCCAAGCCCGCTTCTATACCAATCCTATCACACGAGTTACGCCCACGATCTGTGGCGGGAATCTGTGGTGTATTTTACTCGATTTACCTAATGAATCAATACATGATGCTATATACATCGGAAAGAGAGACATCTTATGGTCATAATGGTGTATAATAATCTAACTTTCATGTTAAATTACGCATAGAATATTCCGGTTGATTGTCACCAACATCGCTGTTTTTTCTGTTTGTTTACTTAACTGAAAGCCGAACTCAGGTTCCGAAGAACTTCGGCATTGTCCGGTGTTTGTTCTGTGTATTCTAGTTTCCGTTTCTATATATAGCGCGGGGTTTTCCGAACAAAATAGCGAAAACCGATCGCGCAAAGTCCAGTTTCCAATGTGCTTTGAGAACAATTCCCGCACTAAAAACTTAATGACATAATGGAGGATCAAAAAGGTAGTTTTGTTGACAATTTTTGCAAGCAACTTGTCAAAATTGGAGCAAATTAGAACTCTTGTGTCTGACTTGCCATGCGTGTGATTTTCATCCATGTGCATTTTGACTTTTGTGTTGATAAAATAATCGGAGAACCGAATCACACAGTTTCGAAATATAGTTCTTCCGTTTTAATGGGACTTTTCAAACTTAAGGTTAAAAATTTATACAAATTTTGTTTGATTTTTTGTGTGCTTAACAAGAGCAGTATATTGCTCTGTTCGCTTAGTATATATCTTAATTTCGCTGAAGTCCACCAAATGTGAGAAATGTAGCACCATATTATTTATTCTAATGGTCGTTGTGTTTACACTGTTTTAAACTTTGAGAGGGTTGTAATTCCCCGTAATTTATTTAATGTATTACATTTATATCTTAAATGTTTAAAGGTACGGTTGGCCTTGGCGGTGGGTATCCTGTGAAAATATTTCCACCCGTCAAAAACCGCCACAAACAGAAAGAACATCAAAATGTAGACAGACTTTGTCCGTATACAAATAAGAAATATCGCATAAACAGTATGTTATTGTCATATTTTTTACCATTGTTATGTAAACAAAGGCATAAAAAGTTACTTTTCTGGTGTTTGTTTATATTATGATGGTAAACATAAAGAGCGTTCTTTGTGGGTGAATTCCTGATATGGAACGAATAAAGAGCGTTTATGCCATTTGTGTGTGATTAGCCAGCAGCATTGTGTTGTATTCTGTAACACAATCGGGCTCTTGCTTAGGTAAAATATAGTAAATCTTTATGATAACATGCTGTTTACGAGATGGTCATGGTATATATGAACGAAACTGAATGCGTTTTAATGTTTTTCTGTTTACGGTGATTGGAACAAATATGAATATTTTCGACAACTAAGGCCGCACGTGCCTTTAATTAATCTATTTATTTTTTATTTATTGACACACATAATTACGATTACAATGGAGAATTCATCGTAATTTGCGTTGTCAGTCGAAAATCTACGAAATATTTTCAACGGAAAATGCCGAACACAGTTCGCGAGGTCAACTGAGTTCGCATACTTTTAAAAATTTGTAAACATTGCGGTAAATGTCTCTTTTCGCATTAAATTACCGCTTTCAATTCACAACTGATGTGGGTTTCAGATGAAATAGCATGTCTTCTGCGGAAAATATCCGTTTATTTTCGCAATTGTGATATTTTATTTCATATAATTGTGGTTTTATTTGAGCGGGTCACTAACGCTTAAGTCGTGTCATAAGAATGCATGGGCCTGGAACTCGGACTAAAGACCGGCACCTCCATCCCAATATCTTAGCCGGTTTTAGTACGAGAAGACTTGGACTAGGTATAGGCAAGCTTGAAATATTATTTTTTTTTATATAATTATGACATTTTTATAATTTTTCGTCTCTTAATGCATGATTTTCTTTGTATATAAAGCGGTAATAAACACAATATGCTTTGACAGATACCAAAGAGTCCATTCTGAATATCTGAGAATTTTTTTCAACAAAATTCTTGACACCATGAAAATCTGGGGTTGGTGTGTTTAGAATAGGCTGGGTTGGTATATGGAAACATGAACCACAAACATTTTTGAGTAAATAGTTAGCATTTTAATGTCAGACTCTGTCAGCTAGACTAGGAAGAATGTGTGCAGGTCAACATGTGGCCTGTAAATTTATGCCCAGGATAAATGTGGATAACAGATGTGATGAACTGAAATATCTAATTCATGTTTTTTCTCTTATTTCCAGTATCTCTACACAACTAGTTTAGTGATGTAATAAAAGTGTTATATTCGAACTTCGACTCTACTCATTTCACCACAGTTTATATCACTAAACTATCTTCATGGAGCGCTTCCTAAAGCCGGAGAAATTCAACTCAGATCCGAACAGTCCCACAGCCGCCAAAGAATGGACACACTGGAAAAAAACATTAAGCAACTTTCTCGAATCATTGAGTGAAGCGGAGATAATACCAGACAATCTAAGAACGCTAATAAACTTTGTATCGCCTTCCGTGTATGAATACATTGCTGACTGCACCACTTATAATGCTGCCCTGGCAATTCTGGAAGCAACATATGTGCGTCCCAAGAACGAAATTCTCGCTAGACATTTGTTGGCTACACGACACCAACAAACTGGAGAAACACTCGACCAGTTTCTTCAGGAATTGCGACAGTTATCAAAGGCATGTAACTTTAAAGCTGTTACAGCCGATATCTACAAGGAGGAGAGCATTCGCGACGCATTTATAAACGGGATTTCGTCACAAGTAATCCGACAGAGACTGCTCGAGAACAAACAATTAGACTTGACAACAATGTTCGATCAAGCACGATCCCTAGAGTCTGCTCAGAAGAGCAATGAACTTTATTCTCAACCAGTATCCATTGTGAACGCAGCTACTAGCAACAACTATCCCGATACTCAAACTAATTTGCCTGCAGTTACCGAAAGAACTGTAGCTGCCACCTATTGAAGTGGTAATCAACAGAAATGCTTCTTCTGTGGGAATAGCCCTCTTCATCAACGTAGATTGTGTCCTGCAAGAGACGTTACATGTAATAACTGCCGTAAACAAGGACATTTTTCTAAAGTCTGTCGATCTTCTGCGAATCCGAGAGGTACATCTGCACCGTCTAGTACCGCAAGAGGAACTTCTGCTTCGTGTACACCGGTTCTCGCAAAGGTTTCCGCGGCATCTCCTCAAAATCTATCGAAGGCTGTGATCGATGTTATCGTTCAGGGACGAAAGTGCAAAGCGCTTATAGACACCGGCAGTTCAGAGAGCTTTGTGGACCGGAATACAGCCGAACGCATGAACATTCCGATAGAACCATCGAACGGACTCGTGTCCATGGCGTCAAGTTCCCTCACCAGTTCCGTGACTGGAAGATGCAAGGTGACATTAGACTACGAAAAACGCAAATACACCGATGTCTGCTTGTCTGTGTTAGATAGTTTGTGTTGTGATGTCATCCTCGGCCACGACTTTATGAACAGACATCAGAGTGTATCTATCTGCTTCGGAGGAGTTCGTGAACCGATCAACGTAAGAAACTCGAACACTGTTTGCGGGTTGACATCAGCAGCTGTTGAACCTCCTGTACTGTTTGGTAATCTTGCAAACGATTGCCATCCTATCGCCACAAAATCCCGCAGATTTAGTTCCGATGACAAAAAGTTCATACAGGAAGAAGTTAACCGTCAATTGTCTGAAGGAATCATCAAATTTCGACCCCCTTGGTTATCGAAACAGATGCATCGGACATCGCTGTGGCTGGCAGTCTCAATCAAGGAGGCCGACCTGTGGCATTCTTCTCGCGCACATTAAATTCGAGCGAAATGAACCATTCAGCTGTAGAGAAAGAGGCTTGCGCCATCATAGAATCGGTGAGAAAATGGCGATATCTACTCAACGGAAAACATTTCACTCTAATCACTGATCAAGAGGCAGTATCCTTCATGTTCGGTTCGAAAAACAGGGGGAAAATCAAGAATGATAAAATCATGCGATGGAGGTCCGAGCTGAGTTGCTATAGTTATGACATCAAATATCGTCCAGGAAAAGACAACTCCACTGCTGACTGCTTGTCGAGGGCAAGTTGTTCTGCAACGAATCGAGATATCCTTCTCGAGCTTCATAACTCTTTGTGTCACCTAGGCATTACACGGTTGATGCATTTTGTCAGGTCGAAAAACCTGCCTTATTCCGTTGAAGATGTCAAGAGGGTGACCAAGCAGTGTGCTGTTTGTGCTAGGGTAAAACCAAATTTCTGTGACCCAGCCAATCCTCCACTCATCAAAGCAACTCAACCCTTCGAGAGGCTAAGCATGGACTTTAAGGGACCGCTACCCTCAAATTCCAGAAACCGTTATTTACTGACTGTAGTCGATGAGTTCTCGAGGTTTCCGTTTGCATTTCCATGTTCGGATATGACGTCCGGAACTGTAGTTACGTGTTTGACCCAACTCTTCTCACTGTTCGGAATGCCGTCATACGTGCACTCGGATCGTGGACAATCCTTCATGAGCGCTGAAGTAAAGTCTTTTCTCCAAACACATAACATTGCGTCCAGTCGATCAACTCCATATAACCCCCAATGCAACGGACAATGTGAACGCTACAATGGCATTATCTGGAAAGCCGTTACTCTTGCGTTACAAACCAAAGGGTTGAAGGACTCTCAATGGGAACTAGTTCTACATGATGCTTTGCACTCGATTCGAAGTTTACTCTGTACCGCTACGAACTGCACACCCCATGAACGCTTCCTGGGATTTGCACGTAGATCTTCAACTGGCAGATCGATCCCTACTTGGCTTATGATACCTGGTACCGTGTTACTGAAACGACATGTTCGAACCAGCAAGTATGATCCGATCGTTGACGAAGTGGAGCTATTAGAGGCGAATCCTTCTTACGCTCACATCCGTATGCCTGATGGACGTGAATCCACTGTTTCCTTGAGAGATCTGGCTCCAAGCCCAAGTAACACTGATGGAACCGTCAGTGTCGAAGATTCTGCTAGGGATATTGCTCAAAGTTCAAGTAACGTTGATGAAACCGGTGTTGATGATTCCGCTGATGATTCTAGTTGGGTTAGGCGCTCTAGCCGACATACTAAGCAACCAGATCGTTTGGGGTATTCTGAGTGAGAGATTATTCCCCGGCCTGAGAACAGTTAACGATTTAGCAGGCAGCTAGCGATTTAAGTTCTGTGACTGTTTGTGGACTGACACTTATCTCTTTCTAGAAGGGGAGAATGTGATGAACTGAAATATATAATTCATGTTTTTTCTCTTATTTCCAGTATCTCTACACAACTAGTTTAGTGATGTAATAAAAGTGTTATATTCGAACTTCGACTCTACTCATTTCACCACAACAGATACAAGAAATAACGAGGCACCATTTAAATAATAATTATATTAGATCTAAATTTAATTCAATTGCAATATTGTTCTACGTAAATAATGTGCACACACATCTGTACATAGGTCATGTCATGAAACTCTACTTTGGCTATGCCCGTACATAGAGATCGTATTCCATCATTTGACATATGGGAATTTTTTGATGTTCTGTTGGGGAACTTCATACATGTATGCGTAAAACATGAACATGTACCTAGACAAACATCTACTGGAACTTGGATTCTGAACTTTCTGAAGCAGAATGTGGATCAGCAATCTGCGAAGGCGGTCACATATAATGATATAATTGAATTTGTCATATTATACCATCGTGTGTCCATGTACTAGCAGTAGTAGCTAGTACGTACATATGCAAAGTCGTTTTATTGTATGACTACTAGTAAGTACCGGCACTAAGGCCGATGGGGTCATTGTCACAAGGCTCCAGTCACATTCGTAACGGTATATAGCCAGCTTTTTAAATCGATCACAAATGTAGCCAGCTTTTCACCGGCGATCACATTCGTAGCCAGCTTTTCTAATCGCATGCTTTATATGGCGCGAAATATGACGTCATCGAGTTTGTGACTAAAATGTCGACATCATGCTCCAAAACTGACTTTGTTTATCAACTTAAATTACATTAATGGCATATAATTCGAGCATTCTAACGACATTTACCACCATGGTGAACCAACATGTCACCATGGTGAACCAAGGTGGTACCTTGGTGAAACCATGGTTTCACCAAGGTGACACCAAGGGGTATTTTTATATGGGAAATAGTATCTCCGCGCAGACATATTGCACGCCTTCATTCCGTTAACAACGAACCAAAGCCGGACGCTTTGGTCGTATATAGATTATAACGAAACACATTATAACGAATCAAAGCCGGACGCTTTGTGTCGTATATAGACTATATCTGATTTTGTGACGTCACCAATTATTATCTAATACGACACTGCTGTTTTGAATTTTCGCGACCACTTTTGTCGCACAGTAGATCGGTGGGGTTAAAGCGTTAAGAGGCTGTCAAGTGGCCAACACAAATCAGTCGATGTGCTACATTCTCATATTTATATAAACGTCATACAATCATTTATGTGTTTTGTTATTTATAAGGGCAAGTAGCTAGTCTATAATGAATTTCTAACAGGTCTACTCACTCTATTTGATCAAATCGGACTTATATATATAGCTCCCCATCAGAGGCGGACAGTTTTGCGAGGTGACTCATCGTGACAGCCACAACACGATCTACGTGTATCTCAAAGCTTTATTTTCCAACTGATGCACGGCAGTTGATCAATACTGCATGGGGCTGTAGAGACTATATACTGTTCGAAAGGAAATAACATAATATTTAATATTGATTTAATTATCATCACAAGTCTGTATAGTACGTACATGCTTCTGTTAATCCATATATATCCTATGTTCTTGAATAGAATGAAATCACATACTTATGAACAAAGCAGAAGATACATTCAGTTCCAATCGAATTCGGTCTATGGGGAAAGTTACATGAGGAAGATGTTTGTCGACTGTTATGAATGAAATGAACATTATGAAATGGACACGCTTCTCCATCTTGCCTGCGTAATGGGTATCTTAAGCGGAGAGCTTTCCCATCACGCCAAGTAACATAATCGTTAGGTCCAGTTCCACTCTCGACAACATACATGTATATATAACTATTTATAATTACCGACACGAAATATAAGCCTTATGGGTGATTTATTGGAGACATTTCGGGTTTAGTATGGACGTGTGACAACATATATGCCATGTGTATATTACAGGATATATGTACCCCGAAACAGTATGTCCCAAATCAAAGGCATTCAACTTCCCTGATTGTTCCCATTCGCCACCGAACGATTTATCTTTAAACCAATTAATATTATTGTGCGGAATTTTGCACTGAACGCCAATGCAATTCGTATTTTTTTTTATGAAATTAAATATTTAGTTAGTGGAAAGCATGTGAAGTCTTCCAAGAGCATGTCCCGTTATATAGAATCATTACCCAAACGCACGATAAAGACGGCTGATATTTTCACCAGAAACATAGCTTGTTCATATCTATGGTTGCATCGTGGAGTGAATATCTTTTAATGTATAGAAAAAATAAACCCAGGTTATGTTTCCTTGAATAATTTTTCAAAATCAACCTTTGAAACTAGAAATCGCTAGCGTAACCTACGCTAGCGATTTCTAGTTTCAAAGGTTTTAAACCGTATTCAGCGTCATTACACAAACGCAGACCATTTGAATGTTACACGCTGTAGGCGAACGATTAAAAGGTTTTTTCGAAAGCTCACAGCGGTTGCTTGTTCATAAACTAGTTCATTTTCATAGGTGATGGATATTCAAAATATAAGAGAGCGCTGAAACGAAAATCGTCATTACCCAAACGCGTCATTACCAAAACACTACTTCTGTTTGGGTAATGACGCAATTTTAATTTTGAAACATCCAGAAACGCAAAAACGATCTAACAAATAAAACATGTTAATGGATGATCTGGGTGTAGATAACAAGAACAAATTACAAATATGACTTATATATGGATTAATAGTTTTAGTGCGTTTATATACAACCGGGGGGGGGGGTGAGTGAATGCGTGGTGGGGTGAGTGAATGAGTGGTGGCGCGCGGGGGGGGGGGGCGTGATCAACGGAACCTAACGAATTTTCTAAATGGATTGACGTTTACATCAAACAATATCAGAGAGAAGCAGATGACAGTTTGAAAATCAATTATTTCCGTACTTTTCAACAATCGTTCTGCCTGCGGGGCGATTTCCGACTCGTGTGTTATAGCAACGGCGTCAAAATACACATTTTGGACCATCAGAATATCTCACTGACAATTCTATCTGATTGAGCGCACCGAGAAACCCCTAAATACCAGTTCAATATCTTGAAACATGTAAGAGAAATCCATCGACAATGTTTTCTACTCTAAATTATCATTGCAATTTGGCGAACCCCTTTGGTGAACAGACGTATTGACATATGTTCACGTTGTCTACATCAGAGTTCCTCGATCGTTTGGCGTCAAACCAAGTGTACGAGGGACCAGGGCATGCCCGAATTGATAGGAATCGCCTTGTATGCATCAAAATCTGTTTCCAATTATCATATCTGAACGTATTCGTTGACCTCTTAGAGAGTTTGAACTCTAAGTCACGCCCACAAAGAACATCAATTTCCACCACGAAAATTCAAATGGCTGTATCTCATAGACGTCTCAACGTGCGGAACCACGCAATACGTCGTTTGGACGGATACATCATCGGCTACTCAAACAATATATACTCATAACGATAATTCAACTATTAAAGGACACATGTCAACAAAGTGGTTCAATTTTGTTTGGTTTCCATTAATCATGATATTCGAATTAAACACAAGTTTTGGAGAAAGAGCGAATTTGACAATAACGTTGCCCTGATTCAAACCAAAAACGTCATTGGCACATGCTGTAATGAACGACCTTGATTGACCTTGACCTTGCCCTATAATTTTGCCAAATGTAATTTTCGTGGTCACCAATATATGTGCTACATATTCACATAAAATTCATCGTCATGTGACAAACTTTTTTCTCTCCAGAATTTTCTGGACGAAATTGTTCATTTAAGGGAGAATCACCCTTATGCATGTGAATCTTATTTGGTGGGAATCTATAAAGTGATTTTGATAAGAATTGTTTCAAACACTACACGCAGATACCCTCATGTGAGTGGTTTAGCTTTGGTTCGTTAATTACGCTAGCGTATGATCATATTATCTAATTTTGTGACTTCACCAATTATTATCTAATACGACACTGCTGTTTTGAATTTTTGCGAGCACTTTTATCGCACAGTAGATCGGTGGGCTTAAAGCATTAATGTCGTAATCTGAAATAAACGTGTGCGTCTTTCAATGGCCGGCGTTCCAAAATGAGGGGAGTTACTATCGGAATTATGCACAGTGAAGTTCATTCGTAGCCGCGGTTTACATTTTATTGAGAACATAATTATTATACAGTTATCGCCCGCGATTGAGTGAGACACGGGGATTTGTCGCCCGCTCGAGACCTGGAATGTCACCCGAGGGCCGCCATGAAACCGGAACTTTAACCCTTTTTTAACTGTTTTGTTATCTGACAAAGGATTACACACACTGCAAAAAGTTTTGGTACCATATGGTACCAATATTGGTCCGGACCCTTGTCGTTGTGGGAGTACCAAAATAGGGACCAAATTTAGAACCAATTTAAAGTGGTCCTATTTTTTGTACAATAGTGAACCAAATTAGAAACCAAAATTGGTCCCATATGGTACCAATATTGGTCCGGACCCTTGTCGTTGTGGGAGTACCAAAATAGGAACCATATTTAGAACCAATTTAAAGTGGTCCTATTTTTGGTACAATGGTGAACCAAATTAGAAACCGGAATTGGTCCCATATGGTACCAAAATTGGTCCTGACCATCGTCGCTGTGGGAGTACCAAATTAGGGACCAAATTTAGAACCAATTTAAAGTGGTCCTATTTTTGGTACAATAGTTGAACCAAATTAGAAACCAAATTTGGTCCATTATTTAAAGGGGTCCTCTTTTTGGTACAATTATGGATCCAAATTAGAAACCAACATTGAAACCAATGGAACTGGTTCCATTCGTTTTGGGACCATATCATAACCAAACTAGAAACCAAAATGCACGGGAAGCAAACCGAAATGGCCTGTTCCCTGCACGTGGAGTAAAATGTGTCTGAATGTCTCAAATAATGGGCCGTAATTATTAATTTGTGTGTAATAATATGAAAAAAACTAATTTGCGATAAATCGCAAACTTCTATACAATAAATATACATGTATGCGATTTAGTGCAAAGGTTTTCGATTTATAACAAATGTTTGGAATTAATCAAATCAATTTGCTTTAACCGTATAAACATAAATCAGACAGGTCTGGGTGAACTAGCTCCAATAGCTCTATAATAGCACGGTCAGACTAAAATAGACAGACCGATTGGTCATTCACAGCCAGAATGCATGTGTGATGAGGGGAGCAAATCTTAGTGATAAATCACAAAACGACTTTGTGAAAAATCACAAACACCTTTGCAATACCTCGCAGACCTTTGCGATAACTCGCAAACCTTTGCAATAAATTTCAAGCATCTTTACGATAACTCTCAAACTACTTGGTGATTATACTTTACGATTTATCATAAACATGTTTGAGATTTATCACAAAGGTTTGTGATTTATTGCAGATATATTGTTATGTGTTCATGTTGGCAATAATGGGCTTGAACCGTATAAACATAATAAATAAGACATCTTAAACAGGTCTGAGTGAACCACAAATCGATCTATAATAGCATGGTCGGGCTAAAATAGACTGATCGGTCTTTCACAGCCAACATACATGTACAAGGGAAGCAAACCAATAATTAAAAAAAAAATTAATTCTGATCTCGTTTGGAGATTTTTTACTGAGAATATTCAAAATTAAAACAACTTTGCGATAAATCGCAAAACAACTTTGCAAAAAATCACAAACACCTTTACGATAACTCCCAAACCTTTGCGATAAATCTCAAACATCTTTACGATAACTCTCAATTAACTAATTGGTGATTATACTTTGCGATTTATCGCAAAGATGTTTGAGATTTATCACAATAGCCGATCAGGTTAAAATAGACCAATCATTCTTTCACAGCCAGCATGTACCTTGTATCATGTATCTGGGATAAGGGGAGTAACTCTAAGCGGTTCTATTATTATCGATCAACCTATACTTCAAAAACAAAATTAGATCAGATTTTTTTTATCAAGACAACATATAATTATTCACTGAGAACATTCAAAGTTAAAACAACTTTGCGATAAATCAAAATCATATTTCTGATAAATCTCCAACTATCGTACTTGGCGATTTATCACAAAGGTTTGCGATTAATCGCAATGATTGAATTATATTGTTATATGTGGGCACTAATGGGATTGCCCCATATAACCGTTATCAATCAGATATCTTAAACAGGTCTGGGTGAACCACTTACTAGTACCGATCTATAATAGACTAAAATAAACTAAAATAAACCGATCGGTCTTTCACAGCCAGCATGCATCCGTGATAAGGGGAGTCACTCTAAACTGTTTTATTGTTATCTCTCAACCAATACAAAAACAAAATTAATTCTGATTTCTTTTGCAAGACACCAAATAATGATTACTGTATACTAAGAATATTCAAAATAAACATACATGTATACAGATATTAAAACAAACAGATTCAAATTTTCAATAAATTTAGAGTTCCCTCTCTTACAACAGTGAGCACTGTGTCAGGAAGAGCGATCGGTCTATTGTAGCCCGATCAGCCTATTATAGTTAATCTGTGGTTCGCTCAGACCTTTCTTTATCCCTTACCAAATTTCCCTACCCTAGTTTCTCACATGAATTTCTCAGTAGTTTTTTAAGATGCAAATGAGGTGGGTGGAGCTTTAAAACTAACATGATTTCTCATGTTTTCACATGAGTTCTACTGTGAAAAATTAAGATTTCTCATGAGAATAGGGTAGAAATATTTCTCCTGAGAATAGGGTAGAAATATTCCTCCTGAAAAATATTCCTCCTGAGAATAGGGTAGAAATATTCCTCCTGAGAATAGGGTAGAAATGTTTCTCACCTGAGAATAGGGTAGAAATTGTTGCACATAATTAGACATCATCTGATCATGTTTTTAATACACTGTTACTGGTAACTGGAGTGACCTGTATTTATCACAAATTTCTAGCTTACTTTTCGTCTTATATTTGAGAATATACCCGGATTGGTGTACGCAACACTGCTTATGTGATACTCATAATCCTCGAAGAAATGATGACAATATGAAGGGAATATGTAATGCAAGTAATATTCATTCCATTCTCATAAATAATAAGCAGAACATAAAATAGTTGTCAAAAACATAACCAGGATAGTATTATACTTAAGATTGTCCATGAACATGTTATATGAGAGTGTAGTATGATGAGGCACAGACTAGTGGCCCTGATAGAAGATATGCCTACATATAGGGGAAATATGATCTTGTATAAACTTAATTTTTCAATTTACATTCTTATGCTCAAAAGACATATTTAGGTTAACCATGAAATACAATCTCAATATATCAGTTTATCCAGTTATTGCAGCTCAAATTAGGTCGAAATAGATCCAGTTTAAAAATTAAATGAAAAAAAGCTATTAGTTCATGGTTGCATGATTTAATATTTATTACACAATTATGTACATAGCTATATACGTTTTGGCACATCCTGGCCTTTCCATAGCTTATTGTCAATGGTGATGGACTGATCTTGGTCATGGTAGATCACTTGATAATTAAATTATATTTTCATCTATGAGCTTATGCTCATGCAACTTTAAAGAAATTAATATTTAAGACATGTGAAAGAACAGCATTTCATAAACCAGTTTAAATTCTCACTCAATCGACAATAACACGGCCATAGTTATATGCATTCATCTTAAACAAACCTTATAATTTACATACTTCAGATTTATTCCCAAGTTCTCACCTTTTGTTGACCATGTCATCACATGGTAATTGTTATGTAATTCACAACATATAATGAAAATACCCATGCATCTGGTATAATGTTGTCATTTTTTGGTGTTCATTGATATACAAGCCACATAAAAATTAAATTAAAACCCAATGGCAGCCAGAAACACATCAACAGATTAAATAGTACAAAACTGGAATAAAATAACCACAATGTTTTAGTGTTTAATGATACAATCGCCATTAGAAACACATGTCAAACCAAGCTAATTTAATGATGTCCCTCATGTAATTTAATTTAATTATCTAATGATTTACCATAGCCTCTTTTTGGTACAGACAGGAAGATGAGACCATATCTCACCATTCAGAATTACAGCCAGAAACACATCAACAGATTAAATGGTTAAATGGTATAAAACTGGAATGAAGTAACCCTAATGTTCTATTGTTCGATGATACGTGCTCCATTACAAACACATGTCTGCCCACATTTGCTGTCAAAGCCAAAACAATTTAATTTTATGAGGCTCATATAATTTAATTTAATTATCTAGTGATTTACCATAACCTCTCCAAGTAATGTATTAGCTGTAGTTTGCTCCCAGATGCCTGCTACTCTAGATGAAAATATTGCTAGGCACATGTGTAATCTGTAAATGTTATGTACATATGTTAATTAATGTTGTCTAAATGTCATTACTTGATTTAGTAGACAATAAACTTGATTGCTTCTTTGGTACAGACACCAAATGAGACAATATCTCCACAATTCAGGATAAGCTATTGATTAAGCCAGAATATGCTGAAACCAGTACAGCTATCTACATAATTATTAAAACAGTTAGTTACAAGGCCATGCATAGTGCCCTTTTAAGAAGATAGCAAAGGCAACATTTAAAAGGCCTACATACTGTAAAACATTTACAGACAACATGTTATTTATTTTTCAAAACAGTGAATCATATGACAATATTTAATTTGTTGCTGCATTATAGATTTGGTTCCTGCATTTTAAAACAAGATCTTCATATTTAATGCAAGGAGCATGTCTGTCAATTTTTCACAAGCAATGCATAACCTTTGTTCAAATATTATGGTACTGTACACAAAATCTCCTGGTACCTTTAAAATCAATCTGGCACCTTTAAAGTTATTAATTTGTATGTTGGGAAATACATTCACAACTGAAATATGGCCAATAACATTGTGTTGCATTCAATTACCACATCATACTTTTACAGCTCTATGTATGCATAAGTAAAAAAATATGCAAAATTCAAAATTAAAATGCAGAACAGCAGTTACTGCAATATTACCACCTTGTTAAAAGCAGTTAAAATATAAATATATGTGTTCTACAGAATATTTGATTATCTGTAACCTCTTTGACTGAACTATTTTGAAGAACTGTTTTCGGTGCACTGTCTATTTTTAACCCCTTTTGCTACATCCATATCCACCATTGTGGGTTAGGTTAGATGTCAAAGTTAATTATTTAGTTAGTTTTATTTAGAAATGATCTTAAGAATCCTAGCTTGATAATACTGTATTGTTTATGTAGCTCATGCAGGCTATCTTTTCCTCCAACATCAAATGTTATTTATATGTTAACTATGTCAGTGGCTCAACTATTAAACAATATTATGACTTTCTTTAAATATCAATTTAAGTTTACCTGCTTCCAGTATTAATTGCATGGCACTATAACTATGCATTGCATTCCAGTACTCAATTTAAGCACATTATCCACTGTAAGCCCTCTTGGCAGTTTAAAGCGTTACAATGAGAGTTTGTCCGCTACAATAAGAATTTTTCCGAGTTATCCCCCTGCATAGCTTTTTTTACTTATAATAATATAATTAACTATTTATTACTGATGTGTTATGGCATGATACATTAATAATCTACAGTGCTGTTGGAATGGCATTGTTTACTTTTGACATCTGACCTGACTTGAAATAGCTTTAGATTAAAAAAAGAGTGATTAAATCATTTTGTTTTGTCAGTACAGAATGGATAACTCCCAGTCACATCTTTCTGAGAACCATATCCCTCAGTTTGAATCGCTGCTCCATGTTATTAGATGACTTGAAATTTCTTATGGTTCCACATGATAGAAAGATGATTTCATGCACGCACAAACCATGCATTCTGTTTAAAGTGTTTGATCATGCAATCAATCCAATGTCAGTGAAAATGTCTGCCGGTTGGTTATGGGCACACTCTATATACAGATGGACCATCGACGATTGTTTGCACGTTGTATGGCAAGGCAAACAAAACACTGAAACATTACAGCTTTTAAAAATACCATTTATATATTCTGTGACATCATTTTCAACAATTGAAGGGATATGCAATGTCTGATCCCTATTGTAATTCCTTCTTGTGCTGCTGCTAACTTTTGACGCAAAGTGTTTTTCTTAATTGCATCATCACAGTCGCCTTGCACCTTTGCAGAAAGTTTAGAAAAGTTATCCAAATCTGAGAGGAAGATACATTTCTCTCTCAGTATTTGATCAAATCCAATGTCAAACGATAATGATTTTAATCGTTCGAGAAATGCCACTCAGAGAATTTAACTTTATTCCATTCATCTTCTGTGAAATGAATTACATGTTCTTTCTGGAGAGATGGTATGGTGTAATTATCCATTGGCAACTCAACCTTATTAAAGATGTGATTCTCAACAGATTCAGGAAAACACTTTGTCCTCACAAGCTTTCTATACAGTTCAAAGTTAGAACCATATGCTTGTCCAATAGAACCTTTTTCCGAAGATCCCGTTGATCCAGAGTCACATAGCTTTGTTTCTATTTCAAAACAAACATGCTTGCAGATTTCAAAATCTTCATAATGATGGATGATAAATCGCAGGAATGGCACATGGAACAGAATGGCACATTAAAATGTCGTCAATTTTGCATAGTTCATATATATCTTCTGAGTTCTCTGGTCACATTACCAGGACGAATTAATTTGTCAGAATCGCCCGATTTGTTTTGCTTGCTGTTCAAGTATTTGACGAAGTCGTCCATTGAAAATAGGTGCTCCCATGCAATGCTGTGGTACTCCAAATCTGGAACAGACTTGAGTCTTGATCCCATTTTCTGGAAGGAAATAATAACGATGGCGTCAGTGACACTGAATCTCATCTTGGGCTAATTTATTTCAGATTTGACAATGTGACCACTGACCATATTATAGTAACTGACCACAGAATAGTCCAGGATGTGTGTTATCATGAGTTTCAGGTCATGTATTATAATGTAGCATGATTTATGTGTTGTATGGGAAAACATTCGTTCCAAAGATAGTTGCTGTGGATGCCCCAAAATTGGTTTTGGTTGTGTACCTGTTCAGAGGTTGTCTTTGTGATGAGGATTTTAGTCACTAAATGTTCTAATTAATGGTGAATATCTGAATGATCTGTGCATAAATAACTGAATGACTTATGGTCGTGCAAAAGCATATTTTGGGGAAGCCTGATATGGCCGCCAGAAGTTGTTTTTCATGAGGTCAAGGTATAAAGGAGACGTTCCAGTCTACATATCAACAGCAACACAAATTTCATGAAAATCGGTACATAAATAGAGCCTCTAGACCATACTACATGGAATTTTTTAGAAAATACAAGATGGCTACCAGCGTCCATGTTTTTATGAGGTCAATGTCAAAAGAGGATGTTCCGATCTATTTATTGACAGCAGTCCACACCCAAATTGGGAAGAACCCCCACACAATAAATTTCATGGGAGATGGGAACATAACTATCGCCCGTAGGTGCAATGTATGACTGGGCGGATGACGCATTGTGACTTGATTTTGCGGTGATATTTCTATGTTCAACTTGACTTTGTCAAGTTGAGCTAATAAACCCATTTTCTCTGGAGGGATACATAATAGTCGCTTTTTCAATTCCCATTTATGGAAATATCACCGTTAAATGTGTTTCCATGGTTTAGATTCATGCATGAATGGCATCCAGCTTTAAAAGTTGAAATATATTATGGTCACATGTGGGGGCCATATTTATTTGATGAAATCAAGCAAAATTTCATATAGTCACATCTCTAGAAGACTGCGGAGAGAAAGACTGCTGTTGACACTATGGCTCAGCTTGACATCATTTAGTTGAGTGCAAGGGAATAGTTAAAATGTTCCATATTTCCATCGAATCAAGCTATTTTTCCAAACAAGTTACTTGTCTTAAATGGAAATTTATTGGGTTATTCAACGTCATAAACATTTATTCAAGATGCTGCATGGTCACATGAAACCAATGTTTTTAATTGAACTCACATTAAGAATTTATCTGTGGTCAAAATGGTTGATGTATTCTGCTCTTTCTTTAGCCTAGCCTTGTATCGTGGCTCTGAATCTTCTCTGGTATGTTGCTGCCTTCATTCCTGAAATGGCGAATATAAAGTGACAAACAACATAATAAGTTGTTGCCCTGGTTCATGGAATGAATTGTTTGCATTATATCCAGAGAAACCTCAAATTACAATTGAAATCCTCATAGGCTCAACTCTAAAGAACATTTGACGGATATGACTTATCTGAGATAACTTCTTTAACTTGATCATAATCATTAATAGAAGGATATTCCACCCAACAGCATTTTGTCGAGTATTCAAATAACAAATCTGATTCGGAAAAATACATGTATATAAATTTATAATTGTTGTAGTGCCGCCCTAGCCACCATGGCTCACTGTTATACAATTTGGTTTGATTTATTGTTCAATATTCATTTCTTGTGAAAATGGAAGTCTAAAACGAGGGCGATTCTTAACATTACTGTATTGTGTTATTGATGTAGTCTACGCAAAGCTCGCTGATATGCAAAATGCCCCAGAAAGTTTGTGTTTTAGCTGCTTCAAAACAATATATATATATTACTTACATTTTCATTCTTCTTGCAAACTTCATGATATTTCTGGCCAACTCCATGATTTATCTTGGAAAAATATTCCTGCACATGTACTGATGTGTAACCATGTATCAGAAAACATAAATGTTAAAAAGATGATCACAAGAGTTGATTTATTCGCTGTATTGCAAGATTGAAATATGTCCAACACACCACACTTTGGCAGAGTTGTATATGGCAAAGTTTTATTTAGGATCACAGACATCTGGCTGTGGCAGATTTATTATGGTAGTAGCTGTACTGGATGAAATAGACAGCTCCCATGTTGTAATAAAAATTAATTTAACAGCTAACAGGGTTTCAATGGACAAATGTCAGATAAGAGATCATGGTAGCTCTCTCAGATTTGACCAGTTATTTTGAGGGCTAGGACAAGAAGAAGTGCTATGTTTCCTCAATTTTATGCATGTCAAATTGTTTCAATCCTGTAACAGGATTCTTGTTGCTTATTGAAACTTAATCATCATTCAAAATAATGTAGGGAGAGTTTTCCAATGCAAGTTCATTAGAGACCCAGAGCTCTAACCCTCTCATGTAAGATGATAGAACAAATAAAAAAAACATGGCTGTTTAAGAACTATATGAAATTTGAACCATAGGTAAACATTGCCCCCCCCCCCCCCCCACCCCCACAAGGCAACAACTCTCATGATTAAACTAGGAATAAGTCCCCATAATTTAGATGATTGAGTGAGGCAATAAATTTGGATGAAAAGGATATATATATATATGTGTAAGCTTGGCAAGGTAGATACAGAATCTGAATTACACTTTTTACAAGAATGTACTCATTATAGCATGGCCTGAGAGACAAGTTCTTGAGGGAAATTGAAAAATATACCCCAGTTTCAATTTAGCTTGACTCAATAGCTCATTGGAATGGCTGCTGTCATTTATTTACAATTTACATACACGATCCAGACTAAAACTACTTGAGGAACTTTGATTGATTCAAAAATAATAATTGTGTTTGCTAACCTTGACCAGATAGCAACATTTATATGTTCACATTGATATACATGTATTGCATTAATTTTAAGTTCGTAGAAAGACCTCAAAACTTAAATGTATTTATGTTTTATTATATTTTAGTTTCTGGTGCATGTGACTCCTCATTCTTCCCTCCTTACCAACAGAACATATAACATCCTAACTTAATCAAACTAACCATTTTACATGTATGGTAAAGCCTTTGACTGTGCCAATTCAGAAATAGTATGTTGTCTTAATTCACATAGGGACGCTCTCATTTGGAGAGCAGTCAGGTGCCAGCCTAGCAGTTTAAAGTTCAGATAAATCACTTGCGGTATCCATGTATTGGAGAGAAATAGACTTTTACCAGGGAAACAGCATAAAAACTGGGATGGCACCTGAAACACCTGTATATAGTATAGAGTATGTGACAGTTTGATTTAAACAACACATATTCCAAATGATAACAATTTTTATATATACATCCAATAAACTAATAGCACATATCATTTTATTTAAAAAATCTACTAAACCAATGGATATATTCCTACATTTGATATTTTTTATGAATTCATTGAGATAATTAACACATAATTATGCATTGTGTAAGGAGAAAGGATGGGGATTAAATTTTACTAACTTATATTTTGTGCAAATCAAACTCGATCATGTTATTAAACTTTATTTTCTACTATGTTTTAATTATTGCAAATTGATCTGCCCTACATAGTGGAGCAGACTGAATCGATTTCAGAAAGTTTAGTCCATCGGGACCACACACAAGCTTGTAATACATCATTTTGAAGATTATGACATTCCGCAGCGGGTAGGACCCGGTGTGAAATATACAAATGATGCAAAAGATGATTTTTAGAGGATTAAGTGCCAAAATTCAGCAAAAATCCCTGTTTTTGTAAAATGCGGCAAAATGAGAAATAAAAGTATAGAAACGCGAACATTTTGCGCTAAAATATTGTAGTCTACATACATGTAGATATATACTATGATAGTGTTACGATTTCCCTGATATAACGAAGATTTTGTTTAGATTTATTGTAAAAATAGACAAAACAGCGCAATTTTTCAATTTTTTTGCCTCACTTAATGGGCAATAGATCAATATTTTTTTGACCAGGGATATCGTTTATAGTCTAGCAAAGTGCGGATATATATACCGCATACGATAATATGCTGAATATGTCATTATATTTAACACGTGCTGTGTTATATAAGATCATTTCAAACCTCACCCCAAAATTCAGCAAAAAGTCACTGTTTTAGGGAAATTCGGCACAAATGAATACAAAAGAACAGGTATTCGGGATATTTTTGTGCTACGATATAGCAGGTTACATACTTATAAATACAAAATATTGAAATGCCATGATTTCGGTGATAGATGTAAAAAATTCTTAAATTTACTTAGAAATTAGACAACAAATAATTCAGTTTCAGTTGTTTCGCCCCTCTTAATAGGCGATTATTCAATATTGTATTGAATGGAGATCCTGTATATAATCTAGAAACTTGTGGAAATATATACCGCTTATGATTGTAGGATAGTTTTAGAAATTTCTGTATGGCAGAATACAAAAGCACAACAACTCCGATTGTTTTGTGCTATTATATTGCAGTCTACCGGCGACTCTACCCACTTCGAGATATACATTGTGATAACGCCATGGTATCATTTAGAGATGGCAAATGGCAACAGTTCGGAGTGTTCTGGTGAAAGTAGACCGAAAATCATGAATTTAAACTTGTTTTGCCCCTCAACATGGGTGATAATTCAATTTCATTTTAAACAATGATCTAGGACAAACTCTCAAGAGTTGACGAGACACATAATGTATATGGATGCTATCGGATTGTATCATCTTCTGTCGAATTTGTTTGGTTCCGTTATTGCACCCCAATAATACAATACATTGCAAGATGAGACAAACACGTGGGTATATGCATTATACACATACCTTATCAAGCTGAGGCATTTGATAGTTACTTGAGTTGAAGAAATTACATCATTGTATATGTTTGCTTTGCATAATATAGCTTCACAGTTGTATAAGATTACGCGTATTGTGAGGTTTAGTGATTGTTAATAGCCATGTAACTTGTAACGTGTGTTGTCATTGCCAACGAAATCACCTGACTCACATGACCATTCCGCCTACACGTACACCGTCAAACAACCGTTTAGACGTTTTGTGTCAAATGTGCAGCATTGCGAAATGTGTATCAGAGAGGTGTCCAATCTTTGTGTCAATCGACGAACCTGTGCTTAGTGAACTTTTGTTAAATTCTTCAGCAGCGGTGACCACGCCGTTACTTTTCCCAAAGGGTTGTTGGTACAACTTCCTTTACAAATCGTAGGTCGTCTGCACCCTGGAACCGGTGGAAGCCAACTTTTGTTTGTATCTGGGTCCAGAAATGTTCTCCAATGCGGGCGCATAGCCTACCCATGGCGCCGTTTCTGGGTTGGACCATATTTCTTGGGTTTACCACCGTGTTTTCTTGTTCATTTCCGTTTCCGCCGCTTGCGGTGCCTATTGGAATATGATGAGGAACAGATGCCGTAATATATCCAAGGCCTTGCTCATTACATGTCAAATTTCTTTGACCATGTATTTCTGTCAATGTGTCAGGAAGAATATATTTCTCCTGTGCATTTGGTTGCCCTTCAAGATAGGGTGGTTTTGGTTCAGCTCTTTGGAACTCATCCCCCATTGTTTATGGTAGTAGAAACTACTGCTGTATTGCCATGTGATCATGGAGACCCATATTAGGTACGGTAAGCTTTCTGAGCATTTGTGAATTTCCAGAACTTCCAGGAGTCACATTGTATATTCTGCCAATATCTGTGTTCTCACCCATAGCTGGTGCCTTATCCGTGCTGCCTATCGCGGTATAAGTGGGCTCGTGATCATCAGTTTCAACAGTTCCAATTCCTTCTGGGGAATTTGTGTTGATGTGCTCTGACAAGTGACGAGAAGATTCTCTATCTCTGACAGAGTTTCCGATGAGTCAGAAGATACAACTCGGTATGCCTTATTCGTTTCGTTGGACTCCATGATCTACAGCTCGTGTGCTACATCATTTATGTAACATATAGCATATGGGGCGTCCACAATAATATGATGCTTTCTTATAGCATCTAGGCCAAGAACTCCATCTAGGCTTATGTCAACCACTATCATGCACTGTTTGATAGTATCATCTTCGACCACTATCTCACATTCTGCTGCACCATGCATGGTAATCTATTTTGATTCCATTTATTGTCTCCAAATCACCATATGGATGGGTATCCAGTTTGGGTTTAACTTCCGATAAGTTGTCATACAGTTTCTTTGAGAGCATGGAAACTGTTGCTCTAGTATCAATCAAAAACCTCACTGGCTGACCATAGAGATTGCAATCTAAATACAGGCCTCCCTCTTCAGAAGAGCTGTATCTAACAAACTCCTTAGAGTTATGATATCCACTTGTGTTCTGCTGGTCTCAGGACTATCATTATAATTCTGTCTCCATTGTGTTACTCTTTTTCTCCTTGTTTTGTTCTCCAAGTTTGTCATTCTTTATTTAATCTCCCCATTACTCATCTTCACATCAGTTTTATCTTTTCTCTTTCATCTCAATGATGGACTGTGATGTCTGGGACGGTTGTGAGCTATCCTGAGTTTTCCCATTAGGACCAGTTTGGGGCTTCAGTTCATATATTATCTTTTTGAGTTCTTCAAACTCTATATTTTTGCTTTGTGTTTGGTCTGCTTCATTTACTGCCCTAGCATAGTCTTTAGCCCTATGTTTTTCAGACTTGGAAAAAGCCTCTAATTCAACTGCATGTCTTATGCTCTCATCAAGAGAGCCCGATCGTGCTTGCTTTACACTGAGCCGTATATTTGGATCATACAACCCACCAATTCGTGTGATGCAGTATGATATGCCATATTGGCCAGACGTCGGATGCTCTGTCCCATTTCAGGGAGGCTCTCTCCTGCCCTTTATCGTAGTTCACGCAATTGTACCATAAGGCAGCAAATCGGCCTTCTATCGCAGCAACAAGAACATTGTAGTCTTGTTCTCGTCCTGGGAGTAGGTCTGAGTATTCCTTGAGCCAATCCTCTCAAGGATGCGCCTAGATAAAGTCCCTTGTCATCCATTTCTTTTGGCACAAATTTCAAAGTGTGCTCGGTAATCTAACCATGATCCTGTGCCATCATAGCTATCTTGTGTTACAAATTGTTTCCGTTTTTCACCGGATTTTCTAGGAACATTTCGGTTCGGGTGGTATTTAGCGCAATGCATTACCATGCATGCCTACCGTAAGTTATCATTAGCTGTGTTGGCACTTGACAGCTTACACATAATAACCTACTGCACATATATGAATTACGAATAGGGTGCTACGGGAACATCACTAGAATATGTGTTCTTTCTATCAGTTGTCAATTTTCAATATCTGTATTACGGATTCGAGAAAGCAAGTATATTGGCATGTAAACCACTCAATTAAATCCAAACATTACTATACATGTATCTCAATACTTTGTGCATGTGGCAAGAAGATTGAACGCAATGAACGGCACTATTTTCTCCCAAATGGGCTCGCAGTCGTTACTTCTGTGAAAATGTGTTTAGACCATACGATACACATACGACTCCATTGTCCGTATTTATATTTCACTGCACGTTTGATAACTTTACACATACTAACCATCGATATATTTCAATTTGTTTTGATGGCAGCTACATACGCGTTTATAAACTCTCTTTACATGTATAATCCTATACATGTGAAGCTATCATACGAAGGTAACATATGCAATGCTACATTTTCTTCAACTCAAATAACTTTTCATCGTCTCACATTGAGAAGGTATATATGTATACTGCTTGGATGTATATATATAGTCATATTCCGTCTATTTGTCTCATCTTGCGATATACTGTATTATTGCATGAGGTATGGGATACGTAAATGTAACCAAACACAGCAACTACGACAGTGGATGATAATACACACCAACAGTCATATATACAATATGTCTTGACAACTGTTGAAATCTTTCCCTAGATCCTTGTTCAAAAACAAAATTAAATTATCACCCATATATATATATAGAGCAGAGGGGCAAAAACGTTTAAAATGCACGATTTTTCGGTCTACTTTCACCATGAATCTCAGAAATCTGTATCAACAAAATCTTCAAATTGGGTATATATCTAGGAGTATGAGTGTATACAATACTATATCATAGCACAGAATAATCCCAGTTCTTCCGTCCTGTCGAATGTTCTAAAACCTGACTTTTTTGCTGATTTTTTTGGTGAGGGGTGACACAATCTTACACAATACAGCACCTATGACAAAGATTGACATAATTGGCCTATGAACATATGCCGTGAACATTTCCACAAATTTCCAGGGTATTTCTGAGATCCCTCGTCAAAACAATATTGAATTTCACCCATTAAGAGGGCAAAACAATTGAAAATTAACATTTGTTTTTGTCTATTTTCACAATAAATCTCAGACATGTTGCCATCTATCAACGAAATCATGGTGTTACCATACTTGGTATCTATAGGTATGTAGACTGCTATATCTTAGCAGAAAGATATCCCAAATTCTCTGATTTTTTATTTCGTTCTGCCGAATTTCCCCAAAACAGTGACTTTTTGCTGAATTTTGGGGTGAGGGGTGAAACAATCTCACATAACACATCACTTATTGAATAGGTTGACATAATCAACATGTTGTCACATGCGAAATAAATCTCCGCAGTTTTCTACACTATATTGAAGATCGCAGGTCAAAACAATATTGAACTATTGCTGATTAAGTGGGCCAAAACAAAATGAAAATTCCTACTTCCAGTGAGCTTTTTGAGTTTGTCTGCTCTACTAACAAGGCCTCTTAATTGAAAATAAACAATATCCTATCATATGGTATCATGTATCTGTGGAGGCAATTTATACAGTTTTACTTTAGAGCTGAGTGTTTTTATCTCTCCTATACTGTCTGTGATCCAGCAACAATCCTGATATATATTTAGCTTGGCACATATGGCCACACTGGCAGGTCACTGACACTGTTGTACATCATAAAATGTGTACAAAAGAGAAATAAAAGTCATTAAACTCTCATAGAAAATAGCTGGTGCCTGACTAATTATGACAGAAGGCACCATGTTATGTTAGTTAAGTTTAGAACTTTATTAATGATGATTCAAATCAATGGCCAAGCATATATATTACAATTTATCTTACTTTTTTCTAATTGTTTGCATAATGCAAATTGCATTACGTTTACATTGTATATAATAATATATAGAGGATCTCTCTAATGAGTCACAATTCTATAAGAAATTTATTAACCAGAGTTCAAAAAATTTGATGCGAGCCAAGCTTTAGGGATTCGATGGCTCTAATCAAATTTAGTGGATGAGGTTAACAAATTCTTTATAGAATTGAGACGAATTTGAGATCCATGTTGTCACATAATCACATTTTTAGCAAGGAAAATTATCTCGAAATGGCTGGGGTTAAAAAAAATTATATTGATTTCCTTATCAAAACCAAAGAGTAAGTAAAGATACCTTCAAGAAAAAATAGTTCCATATTAAATTGTCTTATTCATGTTGACAAAAACCACCCTTGCCGCCCATGTTTATCTCAAAGTCAGTACAGTACATAACTCAACACAAATTGAATATCATAATTATATTCTGATTAACATAATAACAAAGATTTGGCATTGACATCGATATCATTGCGCTAAGCTCTATGTAGATGCGTGCATGCCATTAATAAACGTGCGTCTTACTAAAAAATATGAGGCAGGATTTATGGGCTAATTATGTGACAAAACATTATAATATCTACAGCATTCATTCAGTTCATATACATGTATACATCTACATGTGTATGTATATGGTAAATAAATTTGAATGGTCCAATACAATGAAGAATATAGAATACAGGGATACAAAATGACAATTTCTACTTGATAAATTCTCTCTGGATTTAGATTTAGTCATGCAAAAATGTCAATTTAGCACTAGAAGGTTTAAATGTGTTTATATTTTGCATTAATATGTTTAATATAGGGATTAATCCATTATTATGCCAGTGCTGTATGTCATTTCTACCATATGGCCAATACCATGAAATCTGACTCAGACTTTATATTCTTGAGATTTATTCTGACCAGAATCCTCTAAGTCATTTTCTACCCTATTCTACCCTACCTGTATTCTACCATATTCTTATGTGAGAAATCTGACTTAGAATTATTTGTGAGATATTCTGATAAAAATGCAGCCAGAATACTCTAAGTCAGATTTCTACCCTATTCTACCATATTCTCATGTGAGAAATCTGACTTAGAATTATTTGTGAGATATTCTGATAAAAATGCAGCCAGAATACTCTAAGTCAGATTTCTACCATATTCTACCATAAACTCATGTGTGAAATTTCTCCTGAGAAATATTTCTCATGTTAGATTTAGGGTAAAAATTTATTTCTCAGGAGAACTACCTTATTTCTCACCCAGCAGTCTAATTTGAATACATTTCTCCTGAGAAACTACTGTGATTCCTCCTGAGAACTACTGTGATCACAAGTGGAGTTTTTGTACGGGATACCATAATAAATATCGCGTGTTATAAAATAGTATGTAATTGTTGTGGTTCCTACACTGCATTATGTGAACAAAGCCAAATTCAGTTCGAGAACCTGTTGTAACGTATGTAAATAGCATGCGATAAGCAAAATACTCAACAATGGGGAGACCACACTAATGAACTGTGGTTAATTAAAACTGGCACTATGTTGTTTGCAAAATACTGTTGTAGCGCTCACTAGTCCTCGCCACAAGATGTTGGTGTTGAATGGGTCACCGGAGTCACTCTCCCAAAACAATTGCCACATTGTTGAGTGTTTTGCTTATCGTACACGTCCGATGTGCTGTATCGGTATATGAACAAACAAACAAACCTCACACAAAGAGAGTTTAATGTATTTAATATATGATCCATTTTGGTACAGCCATAGTGAATAAATTATTCTCCATTCGCAGCTATGCGTCATCGAGTCAATGGCATTGCCTGATCACCAGAGCCATATAATGTAGAATTTTCGCGAATATGGTTTCCAATTATGGAAGAGGTTATTTCCCAGCAAAGCGGACATGTCCGAATCGTTCTGAATGATAGCCACACGTTTTGATAAGAACATGATGCATCTGGACATTGGAATGGTCTACATGTTCATGTACCTGTATATATATACAGCTAAGCTCTAATTGACGCCCCCTCCCCCCCTAACGACGTTGACACCGATATTACCGCATTGTCGATGATGGTACTAACCATGATCAATCCTACCATGGCCGACCTTCGTACCTTTTTAAAGTCAGCATTATAACCACCACAGAGTGTATATTTCTGGCATGGCGAATGTCGGTCAGTGACCAACTTCGAATGTTGATTAAACCGTAAACAAATTATTAATTGAAATATTGTTTTGTGTATACCCCGCTCGACAAAACAAGTGTCCATTGACACCGCGGTGTATTTGCCGTTCGGCCGCAGTGTCAGCGTTTGTACACTGCGGTCGAAGGCAAGTACACTGCGGCCCAACTGTAGTTGCCAGTGGAGCTGCAGTGTTGTTTCATTTCGGCCACGGTGGCAACGCTAACCACACTGAGGTTAAGTGGACACTTGTTTTGTCCACCAAGGTAGTTAACACAGTGCATGGCGCTCACGAAAGGCTGGGCTGGGTGTACATGTAAGGTGGCCATGTGAAAAATTAATGCGGAATACAGGAGTCGCAAAATATTAATAGTAACTGTAGAAAAATCTTTCTACAGTACTATTAATAATATGGTTGAACGGCGGTATGGTATAACCAGTGTCATTAACGCCCTACAACCTTTTTAAAGGGAACGATTCATTAGAGCATAGCTGTAGTACGTTACTACATGTACATGTAAAAGCTTGTGGTGGATTCAGTGATAATGTGTGTCCAATAATTGGATCCGTATCTCCGAGATTATCCGTCATTTCATAACTACAATATCACAACGTCACTGGCGTTTCAATTAAAAGAATAACACACTCCGTAACTGGGCAATATGTCATGGTGACATGGTTCTCAAATCACTTTTCGATGAAAATTGAAGAATAGCTGTAGTACGTTACTAAAAGCTTGCGATGGATTCAGTGATAATGTGTGTCCCAGAATTGGATCCGTATCTCCGAGATTATCCGTCATTTCATAAATATTTCACAACAATATCACACCGTCACCGGCATTTCGATCAAAAGAATAGCCGACTCCATACATGTAAGTTGTAACTGGGCGATATGTCATGGCGACATGGTTCTGAAATCACGCTTCGATGAAAATTGAAGTATATGATCCATCTTCCTTTCTACAGGTACTCGTACGTTGTAGCCTTGAACATGCATCAAACTTTCTTCTTTTTTAACTCCACTCATGATGATTTTATTTGTAATATACACAATCCTTATTTTAAATTCACCAATATTGGATTTTAACGACATCCTCATCCGCCTGTGCGCACAAATGCGATAATATTCCTTCAGAAGCCTTCTGCAGGGAGTTGCATTTTATTGGAAGAAGAAGAAGAAGAACTTGTGACTGACTCGAGTCATGACTGATCTGTGACGTCATAATTCCGACTAATTTCTACATAATTGTATGTCTCGTAATCCTAGTCACCAGTGGTTGACTCTTGCCAGACTTGTTAGGTAATTGGACGGTTTATAATTTTGTGAAACTTAAGTATCTGTCTTTTGAAATTCACAACATTGTCGTGCATGTCATTGTCAAACTTGTGTAATTGTCTGAATTCATTGACTTCGCCTGTTCTCGGAGGTTATAACCTCTTGTCCCTTTCATATACCAACATAATCCAGACAGTGCTAACAATATTCCATGTTATTAAGAAGCAAGTTAGGTCCAATTATTTGCTAAAACAATCTAAACAAGAGAAGTTTGTAAACACGAAAACAATTCGCACATGGTTCGATCATATCGGAAGAATATTTTTATTTTCGTACTATAAAGCTCGTACCATAAGTGCAGGGGTAAAAAAATTATGCCGCTTAAATGATAACGTTATATAGTTTTGGAACAGTTAAATGCGATACGGTATGAGTTATAAAACGTAGCTTATGTTCAGTAGCTATATATATCTACTTATACTTATTTTTGTTTTCATTGTCAAGTTGACTAAATTTTTCATTTTGGTTCAGTATGGGACCAAGCACATATTTTGGTACCGTTTGGTTTCAATATGGCTATTGAATAGCCATATTGAAACCAAACGGTACCAACATATGTGCTTGGTCCCATACTGAACCAAAATGAAAAAAATTGATACAATATGGGACCACTAGAAACCAAAACATTTTGCAGTGCACGAACCTTCTTAATAGCAGGCATAAATGCGCGCATGTATTCTTTAATCCAGTTCGAAAAGTAAATGTTATGTTGGAATCATCGCTATTTAGAAAATAAAACATTCATAATCTGGATCAATTAACAGACCCGTCATTTGCGCAGCTATTCTCCGGTCAGTTTGCTGGTTGCATGGTGGAAATCGATTCACGGAAAGAGGAGTAAAGCAGTTTCGAAGTTGAGTAGCCATGCAGCGAATTGTTCGGTTTCGTTTCAAATGACGTGTTCATTTCCAGAATGCTAAAATGTGAAACTAACACATTGTAGTAGTGCAAACAGAAATTGACATAATGGCACAGATTGTTACGCAACATACAGGTATTCTTCTGGAGTCTGAGGAATGTATTGCCGAAAAGAAATAGTCAATTGATAAAAAGTAAAGAGTGGCTATTTGATCTAATACATAAACGTATTTGTAACGTATGTACATCGTATGTGCGATTGTCTGCAGCACATACCAACTGCATAATAAGGATAATCTATTTGTCCCACGGTTTTTATTATTGATATAAAAATGTCCAATAGGAACATTACACCTTATAACGGATTTGTTTCCGCAATAACACCATTTGTACATAGCGTGCTTTAATTGCAAATAAAAAACACACAATTATGCAAATTAGCAAACACCACAGTTCGCGGTTGTTATGAAACAGTGTGGTTTATAAAAACAGTGTTTTCGAAAATTAGAGAGCTGTGAGAGTGTCTCTGCACGTTGAGTTCTTCGTAGTTCTATGTTTACTGGTAACAGCTGAGCGGTCAATAACTGAGACATTGTTATCCTCCTCCCTATTTTCCATCCTTCTGATTGGCCCATGTGCTGTCACGTGCCGGGCGACAAATCACACTGTCGCCCGCTGACCCGGGAGACATTGTTTTTGTCGCCCGCCTGGTGTTATATTGCAAGAATATCTCCAAACACACACTGCAGTAACTCACCTATTTCACATCACTACAGCGTACTAAAAAATCATAGATCTTATATACCCCACGGATTCGCAAACACACCAGTTGTGGTGTTTGCTAATTTGCATATATTTAGTGAACACTAATATTCGAACTTTTAAGTTGATACTTTTATCGGACAAGCGTTATTATTTACTTTTTACATCGAAACATCTCGGTGATTCAATTTGTTCATGTCGACATTATGATGCAAGATTGAAAGAGAGGATCCCTTGAGGTTGGTTGGTTATAAATGTTCGCTGGTAGAAATAACGTAATGCATACGTTTGTCGCGAATGAATGGTACTGCACGCTTATCCTCCGCGATGGCTGCAATGTGATCATAGAATTATTTTATGTGAGGATCGCCATGAGCACTGACACGTATGAATGTACATTAATGAAATTGACAACTTCCCAATAGCTTTCTGGGAAGACCGTTATGAAATGAACATCGCGAGTAAATTGCGCACACAAGACGACATTGAATATGCCACATTGCAGAAGACGAGAACATACCTATTTGGCTTATTGGTTTACAATGCATGGACCGATATTGACGATTTGACCACCAAAATGATCGTAAATAAACGCGGATTACCAAACGCTTAACAGCTTGACTATCGTTTATGGAACAGAAATTCTATCGGACGATAAGAAGTTACTGAAAATATACATAATCGGGAAAGAAAGCACTCGTGACTCAGTGCAACATCGTGCGTGTGGATGGCAAGGATATTTTCTGTGGTATAATCGGATAACAAAACAGTTGTTGCCCTTCTTCTCGGGAGACATTGAGATTTGTCACCCGCTCGAGAACGGAATGTCTCCCTAGGAGCTTCTCAATGTCTCCCTTGACAACGGGCGACAACTGTATATTGTTACCCTCCTCCATATTTTCCACCCTTCTGATTGGCCCATGTCCTGTCACGTGCCGGGCGACAAATCACACTGTCGCCCGCTGAGCCGGGAGACATTGTTTTTGTCGCCCGCTTGATGTTATATTGCAAGAATATCTCCAAACACACAGTCCTTATGCAGTAACTCAGCTATTTCACATCACTACGACGTACTAAAATCATAGTTCTTATATACCCCACGGATTCGCAAAACACACCAGTTGTGGTGTTTGCTAATTTGCATATATTTAATGAAAACTAATATTCGAACTTTTAAGTTGATACTTTTATCGGACAAGAGTTATTATGTACTTTTTACATCGAAACATCTCGGTGATTCAATATGTTCATGTCGACATTATAGTGCAAGATTGAATGAGTGGATCCCTTGAGGTTGGTTGGTTATAAATGTTTGCTGGTGGACAACGTAATGCATACGTTTGTCGCGAATTGAATATGCCACATTGCAGAAGGCGATAACATAGCTTATGGCTTATTGTCTTACATTGCATGGACCGATATTGACGATTTTACCACCAAAATGATCGTAAATAAACACTGATTATCAAACGCTTAACGGCTTGACTATCGTTTATGGAACAGAATCCTATACGACGATAAGTAGTTACTGAAAATATACATAATCGGGAAAAATAGCACTCGTGACTCAGTGCAACATCGTGCGTGTGGATGGCAAGGATATAATCGGATAACAAAACAGTTGTTGCCCTTTTGCGCTCCGAGGGAGACATTCCGTTCTCGAGCGGGTGACAAATCTCGATGTCTCCCTCGACAGCGGGCGACAACTGTATAATGTTACCCTCCACGGTAATAAGGTGATTTACGGCCCGCCATGTGACGCACTCTCAGCCAATCAGAAGAGAGGAAAATGGGATGAAGGATAACAAAACATATTATGGATTGTCAAATATGTGCAATGGAGTGGCCTAAAATATAAATGTCGCGTGCAATGGGAAAATCTCAATCACTCTGGCTGGGCTGGGAACAATACTGGAATCTAAATCGAAATTCGTGATGCAAGCAAACGTTATTATATCGCGTTTAAATTATCCTAATATTACATAGTACATACGTGAATCTGATAATCCTCAGATATCCTTCTATTTTCATGAATCGACAAGAAACACATACTTATGAACAAAGCAGAAGATACATTCCGGTTATCGCAAATTCGGTCGATGGTGAAAGCTACATGATGACGTTGCTCGTCCAGTTTCGTTGAAATCGACATGATGACATGTTATGAATGAAATGAACATGATGAAATCGACAAGCTTCTTCGTATATTAGTACACATCTTAATCGGATTGCACACACAGCGTCAATAATATAATGGTTAATTTCAGTAAAATACTCCCGTCCAGACAACAACCAACAGTCTTGACTTTTGAATACCTTCAGTTTTATGTTGGTAGTTTATATTCTACAATAATTTTTCAAAAGGAATGGCTTTTAAACGTTTTTTATTTAGGTTTTAAGTCTGAGTCGGTGAGCTCGCGTAGTCTGTTTACATTGTGAATCTCTGATTTCTCACATGCCTTGATGTATGATATGATTGACCTAATGTATACACGAAATTGCTATAGAACCCACTCTGTCGATGAACCCTTGTGCATGTCTGGAATTTAGTATACCGTAATCACACCACGATATAAGGCCTAAGTTAATCTTAATTGATGGGAATACGCATCTATGAAGTTATTTTATAGGATTAAAAGACACATATATATCCTAGCTTATGCGTGTGTTTTAGTTGTGGTTTGTTAATTACGCTGGGGTATGGTCATATTAGCTCATTATGTAATAGATCGAATTATTCCTCTTTGCTACAAGTTTCGTAATGCTACAAGTTTCACAAAAAACTTCTGAACGGTATGATATGTGTACGTGTCTGCGGAATGGTCAAGTTCCTGTTGTTGGCAATGACAACACACGTTGCAACTTACAGGTACGTGTGGCTGAACCAGCCTATTATATACCTGATCATTTCCCACAGCCCAATGAATATGTTTCTTCTACACTTTCTATTAGTTATCGTCTGCTTATATTTCCTGAACTTCCATCCATGCAGATGAAAAATGGACAATTCCAGTGTATATACTTTTACAACTGATTTGAGAATCCATTTAGTCAAGAAAGGGTTAACCCTTTCATGACGGGAACTGCGCTGGTGCAGCAATAAATATTATGAACTAGTGCATAGTCTTATATATGCGAGTCTCACATAGGGAGCCTCGCATATATAAAATAATGCACAGGCTTACAAGCTTAACGGTAAATAGTGTAAGGCCAATGTATTCTCTTATAAAAATGCGATTCTCACTGTGGGAGACTCGCATATATAAGAGAATCTTTGGCACAGGGTTTTCGCAAAATTTCATGAAACTCCAGTCATCAAAGGGTTAAAGACCGGCAAACGACGACGCAGATTCCAATTAAGATTCTCGACGGCGGAATTATTTGTTTCCCTAAAGTAAATAAATGTCACATTTTATGTTCTTAAATTATTCAACGACACAGACAAACCCAATCCCATTCGTCACTCCCGCTCCGTAATTTTTCTGTCGGGAAGCTCACCTACCTGTGGCTTGACCATGCACGTGAGAAAATGTACAGAAATCATCATGTCAGCTGTCAGGTAAGGGGACATGTGACGGCATCTAATGATTTACAACTAGGATTTTCCTAGAATGTTCGTCATTCGGTTAAGGAAAAAACAGCCATGTTTGTGGAGAATACAAACATCCGTGTACCAGATACCACAATACCTGTTGATAAACATCCGTGATTAGAGGTATAAAACAACCATGATCAAGACTAAGAAGACAACAGTTTTGACTTGGACCAGCCAATTAGACTTCACAATCACAAGGTAAGTTGCTAGTATAGTGTGATAACTTTGAGTTTGGAAAACAAAAATAAGAAGAACAAAATAATATGAATGAAATAAACAGATTTGAAAGAGAAAAGAAATCGGACAGCTTTTCTAATCAGTGTGAGTTTTACTTTAAAGGGACGCAATGCCTTCGAAGTGGGTTCATGTGACATAATACAAATGTTATAAAAGTATGTACAAAAAAGTTTATAACACGATATAACAAACAAATACAGGCAAACCTGAACTGATTTCATTCTTGTTGTCATCATTAATAACTCCCCAACATGCCATGCATACGCGAACGTGTAAACACTATAGAAAACATCTTTGTTAAATATTAAAATACTAAATATCAAATATTTTAATTGCGCCACTGAGGAATTATATGTGAAGCTAATAAGGGGGTGACCGGAAGACAGTCTAACCTGGCTATGTCGATCACTCTCGCACAAAACATAGGACTGTACTTTTGAATTATTTTATATGCATTATTATGATATTGTAATTTTTATTGCGCAAAAAAAACATCTACATCAAATAACGAGATTTCGCATATCAAAAACCATTGTTATGGATGCATGTGAACATTACTGTTGCAGTGGACTTATCGACAAAACTCCAATTAAATCAAAACTTGACGTTAACATGTGAAAAGGTCAAAGCATTGAACAAATATTCTCAAAATCATATTTAGACTTAAAATATTTTAAGTTACTAAATTATTGTAGGGACGTTCGTTGTTAAAAATCACTGTAACAGTTTTATTTAAAATAACAACGGGTTCAACACGAGAAAGTTCGCTATCGGAGAACTACTAATATTATAAATGAATATAAAATAAAAAGACTATGATCATCACTTTAAGCATAAACATTATCATACCTAAAATACTATAATTCTGTGCTCGAAGCGAGAAAATAGTATGCAGTATATAGTTAGGCAGATGTTCTATTTCCAAACGAAATTCGTGCAACATAAATCAGAAATTTCGTAAACTTTTCCATTAGTAACGTTGTCAATGAAACAAGAAACGTTCTATACTATATATAGTCAAATCAAATCAAATCATCTCTATAGTATGTTTTGAGTAGAGACAGGTAGCGAGGTAGTCAATCCTCCGGCTCATTTTTTACTTCTTTACTTTCCAACTTCTTAAAGTAAGTCTTTATTCATTCACCATTGTACATACGTAAGTGATATATACATGTAATGGTATTAGAATATATATAATCATAAGTATAACGGTCAGTACGCAACAATAGTTTTGAAATAGAAAAGAAAGTGACGTGGAGTGCAATAAGTTATCCAGGAGAGCAGTTTGCAGTTTCATTAATAAGTCGGATAAACTTGCATAACTTTCTCATAATATGTGTCTTACTATTAGCTAACAGAATTTTGAATTTCTTTTCATTGTGATTTCTGACATATGATTTTGGTAAATAAAGATGTCTTTCACGGGCAAAAAACTCGCATTCAAAAATAACATGGTATTCATTCCCAGTGACTTTCTTCGTACAAAAGTGCATTTCCGATTAACATACGATGTGTTGTTCCAACGACCAATTTCCACTGGCAGGAAATGATTCGCGGTTCTAAACCTTGCTAATGTATAAATATCTTTGTGGTTCAATGAGCCTAGATAATTTTCCATTGTAAATTTATCTTTTATAAGTTTATAGGCACGACCATTTGACGATGATTCCATCGAGGCGTACCATTCTTGTCTAAATTGGTCGCTCAGCTTTCGCTTTAACGTGGATTCTACGTGTTTATCGTCTAAACCGTTTCTTTGGTATAACCAGACATATGATAAACCAGTATTATCTAAAATTGCTCGGAGCGATTTAAGCCATGAAAATTCATGTATTTTTTCATCTGAAAGTGAATACATTAAATCGTATAATTGACTGCTCAATCGATTACATTTACCTGTTAATAATTTAATCCAGAATTTCACTATTCGAAATTTGATTTTCACATGTAATGGTTGTCTTCCCAATTCCCCATACACCATATAACTGGGCGTTGAGGGTTTCAGATCTCTTCTGGTGAGGCGTGTCCCAGTGAAGGTTGAATACAGGAGCCTTTCTACTAATTTTACCACTTTTGTTGTTGGTCTTCTTTTCAACACTGCAGCAAAGTTTGAAGCTGTTATCCTTTTTTTCTTTCATCTATCCAGTACCCACTGAGAGACTGATCCTTGGTATTATTTTCGATATGCTTCAAGATTGTTTCTGATACATTCACTTCCTTTTCATAAAAAATATTTGACCTTCTCTTCAAGCTGTTCAGGAACTATGTCACTCGTCTCCTCGGTTGCATCGGGACCATACTCAAGCCGGGCTTTCTTTGTCATGTTATTCTTCGCTGTCTGGATCTTTCTCTTCCATCTCCGCACTTTATATTCTTTCTTTTTTCGATAGATTGTCGCTTTTGCTATATGTTTCGATTTCTTCATGTATTCATCGCCAAAAGACCGCCCTGCATTCTCTCAGCTGCCGTAAAATCCTCCATTAGAATGTCCGCTTCCATTGCTAAAGATGCTGTATCTCTTCCCTGAACTGTTTGTATAGATTCGGGGGTGTAAAATAATAATTAAGAGTCGATCGGAGAAACCAGTCAATTGGAGCTTCTGTCACTAAGAAATTAATTTTTAACTGAATTGTATTTTGTGAATCAGGACAGGTTACGAAGCTATTTTTTTTTAACATTACTACATTTTGATTGAAAATTTATCTTTTAAAACACTTGTATGTGATATATTTGTAACACCAAATATGTTTCTCTTGAGTTTGTTTGAGAACATCAAACAATTTAAAGACTCTTAATTATCTGGTGATCAGACGAGCTGCTATTTGTTAAATTGTCACTAAATATTATGTAATTGTTACCGGGACGAACAGTCAAATGACTTGTCCTGTAGATTGATGATGATGATGATGATCAGTGTTAATGTAACTTCCAAACGAGTTTCCTATATCTGTTGTTGTTGGTGGTGGTGTTGTTGTTGCAGAAAGTGTTGTCATGAAGGGATAGCCCATCTTTAAGATTCCAGTGTATGTTGTATAAAATAACACGCTTTTAGCTTAGAATTATTATAAAAATGTGAATACCATCACGCAGTTCGTACCGACAGTGCACACTGTTCCTAATAATATGCGCTATACCAGCGTAAACCTGTTTAACCCTTTACCCAACAAACCGGCCAAAACCGGCCAAATAAAGCTTCAACAGCCTAAAATATCTTCGGTCTGTCTCAATAGAACCATACAAATATGGATATCATTGGAACCGGCTCCTTGACCACATTGTGATAGTTACAGTTATGCTCTGTGCCAATGCATTCTCTTATATGCGAGTCGACCATAGGTCGCCTCGCATATATAAGAGAATGCATTGGCCTAAAACAAATCTTTTTTTAACACTTTTTACAATTTTTTCTTACATTCTTTAACAATTTTATAATTTTTAATGTGTTAAGCCAATGCATTCTCTTATATATGCGAGGCGACCTATGGTCGACTCGCATATATAAGAGAATGCATTGGCACAGGGCCGTTCTGTTGAGTAAAGGGTTAAAATGTTAGGCCCTGACAGCACTAACACGAGTCTGACCTTCATAGCTTGAGATCCGATATCCGTCTGCTGGCAACACTAATATTGTTAACATTTTAAAGTGATTATTAAAAGCGTCCCCCCCCCGAAGAAGTGATTTTAAAGAGCGTTTTTTTCTTCTGAAGAAATGATTTTAAAGATATGGGCGGCGTTGGCGGTGGGTATGCTGTTAAAATATTCAACTCCGTCAAAAACCGCCATAAACAGAAAGAATAGTAAAATATAGACATACTGTGTTCTTATACCAATCAGAAATATGGCATAAACTGTATGTTATTATCAATTTTTTTCCCTTTGTTATGTACACAAAAGCAAAACAAGTTACGTTTCCTGGCTTTTGTTTAGATCCGGATATGGTAAACATAAAGAGCGTTATTTTGTTACTGGTTTCTTGATATGGAAATAATAAAGAGCGTTTATATCATTTGTGTGCGATTGACCAATAGAATTGCGCTGAGTTTTTTATACAGAAGTAAAACTTCTGTAACACGAGCAGGCTCTTGTTTGTGTATACCATCGTACGTCTTGACGACAATATACTATTTACGCGTTGATTATGTTTGACATATGAACAAAACTATATATATTTTAATATTCTTCTGTTGGTGGCGATTTGAACAAATATGAATATTTCTGCAACGAACGCCGCCCGTGCCTTTAAAGCTAGAAAGATCAGATCTTGTTACAGCGCTGCCCGGACCTAACTTTTAAAACAGATTTCCCGTGGTAGCCTGTAACATCGTACGGATCGGGTGAATAGTGGCCTTCAGACAAGATCTTCATTCACTACACGTTTTTAGAGGAACGGAGGAGTCCCGATCTGGACTGTTATTCTGGATTGGAATACGTGACAATGAAGACATCGAAAGCATCCAAGAGCCCATAGACACCAACCCGACCATTTTCAACCTGACCATTTGTAACCATTTTAACATTTAACAACGTTATAGTATAGGAAAATATCATTTCGGTTAGTCGTTAAATTAAATAAGTGTTACATTAGGTTATGCATGTCGTTGTTGTTGTAACTGGGGTATGAAACCATAAATTCATCTTTAACCCTTTCTATGCTAAATACTCATTGGCAAATAATTACCCCTTGGGGAATGCTCAGATAAAATATAAGTTCAACAAACGACCATTATGTTGACCTTTATTATCTGAACATTTCCCACCAATGAATAGGACTTCTTCAGCACTTGTATTGTATCGTCTTCTTCTTATTTTTCTCCTCCAGAATAATTATAGACGCTTCCTTTGAATACTTTTTATGACTAAATGGGAGAATACATTTCGTATACAAAGGGATTAATAACATACATGTATCTTTCGCTTTCAGAACGCAAGATGAAACTCGGGGCTTCCGTTATTATTTGCACACTTTTGGTTGCGATCTTGTTTCCCGAAGACACAGAAGGCTGGCCACGGATCAGGATAAGAATTAGAGGACGGAAGATTTTGCGAGTAGTCGGCAGAGTTTTGAAACCAGTTTGCAAGACGGTTTGTCCCAGAGTATGTGAAAGGGTTATCACTGGAGGTATCGGGAAACTGGTGTGCAAATTCCCGTGCAAGAAGCTCTGTGGGCGCAAGAGGAGGGACGCTATGAATGTAAGTGTTACCACAACAAAGCTTTCCGCGCAGCTTAACCCTTGCTTTACTAATGGATTCTCCCATCATTGAGTTGTAAAAGAATATATTGGATTGATATATTGTACATATGGAGGGATATTCAGTGATATATGAACAGACGATAGGCAAAAATAATCCTATCTATAAATGGTTGGAAATGTTCAGATAATAAGTTCCGGTTGTTTGTTGAACTTATTATCTGAAAATTTCCTAAGGGATAACTACTGTTTCACCATTCGAGACAATATACATATATCTAACAAAAGTTAGCAAATACACGTGAGATTTTTTTAAAGTAAATTCACGAGAACGTATATGCATATAGTACGTGATTACTCATGTTAAATTATTCTTTATGTTGATATATTGTATTAATTATATGTGCAACTGCCCATTGGGTTTATTTTGCATTAAATCTGATCTTATTTATATATATACATTCTAAATTCACCCTCTGGTGACCTCATTCTGCAAATGACCAGCACCATATTTTGAGGTCTGTACATAACAAGCATCTCCAATTTCAGAACGAAGTTGGACATCTGACTCCATTACCTCAGGGTTTTGATTTCTACGACATTGACGAGGACGAATTCATCTCCATTGATGAATTCCTTGGTACTTTGGGTGAGAAAATCGAAGATGTAACAGAAGCTTATAAGGAGGCTGATGTTGACGGTGAGTTTTATAGGCACAATAACCACCATCACCATATATGCAATAAACTTTCATATACAAATCAAAGTTAGAATTTTTCCCCGAGAACATATGCTATTTTAAAGTTTAAAATTCAGTGATAAATAGGTTGTCATACATTTTATCAATTTTAGACACACAACACCACCAGCTTTCGATTTTTTTTAGCATAAGTATCTGATGAAAGATTGGAATATCCAAGGGTTGTACTGAAAATGCAATTGACCTGACTTGGAAATTTGGTAAGCCAAAAAGTGGGTGGATGTATTTAGAAATTTGAAATCCTAGCTACAACTGGGTAATTTGTATAATAACCTGATGATATGGTAACACTTAATGCAGAGATAGTATAATATTTCTGCTTAAGCTCTGAGCTTACAATTTTTTTAATTCAATTTGAAAATTAAAATGTTGTGGTGTAGTTAAACCACCATAGTTAATCATAATGCACATTCGAATTTATATGACTCAATTTTCAATTCAAACAACTATGAATTGCAGGAGATGATCGGCTGAGCAAAGATGAGTTTTATTACGGACCATTCGTGTTTGAGGAGACCGAGGATGAGCCATGCAAACATGGTAAGCAGGAACATAATAGATTGGGGTTTAGATTGCTTTCACACACACATGACCTTATATCATGGTAAGCAGGAACATAATAGATTGGGGTTTAGATTGCTTTCATACACACATGACCTTATAACATGGTAAGCAGGAACATAATAGATTGGGGTTTAGATTGCTTTCACACACACATGACCTTATAACATGGTAAGCAGGAACATAATAGATTGGGGTTTAGATTGCTTTCATACACACATGACCTTATAACATGGTAAGCAGGAACATAATATATTGGGGTTTAGATTGCTTTCACACACACATGACCTTATATCATGGTAAGCAGGAACATAGATTGGGGTTTAGATTGCTTTCACACACACATGACCTTATATCATGGTAAGCAGGAACATAGATTGGGGTTTAGATTGCTTTCATACACACATGACCTTATATCATGGTAAGCAGGAACATAGATTGGGGTTTAGATTGCTTTCACACACATGACCTTATATCATGGTAAGCAGGAACATATATTGGGGTTTAGATTGCTTTCACACACATGACCTTATATCATGGTAAGCAGGAACATAATAGATTGGGGTTTAGATTGCTTTCATACACATGACCTTATATCATGGTAAGCAGGAACATATATTGGGGTTTAGATTGCTTTCACACACATGACCTTATAACATGGTAAGCAGGAACATAATAGATTGGGGTTTAGATTGCTTTCATACACATGACCTTATATCATGGTGAGCAGGAACATAGATTGGGGTTTAGATTGCTTTCACACACATGACCTTATATCATGGTAAGCAGGAACATAATAGATTGGGGTTTATATTGCTTTCATACACACATGACCTTATATCATGGTAAGCAGGAACATAATATATTGGGGTTTAGATTGCTTTCACACACATGACCTTATAACATGGTAAGCAGGAACATAGATTGGGGTTTAGATTGCTTTCACACACATGACCTTATAACATGGTAAGCAGGAACATAGATTGGGGTTTAGATTGCTTTCACACACATGACCTTATATCATGGTAAGCAGGAACATAGATTGGGGTTTATATTGCTTTCACACACATGACCTTATATCATGGTAAGCAGGAACATAGATTGGGGTTTAGATTGCTTTCACACACATGACCTTATATCATTGTAAGCAGGAACATAGATTGGGGTTTATATTGCTTTCACACACATGACCTTATATCATGGTAAGCAGGAACATAGATTGGGGTTTAGATTGCTTTCACACACATGACCTTATATCATGGTAAGCAGGAACATAATATATTGGGGTTTAGATTGCTTTCATACACACGTGACCTTATATCATGGTAAGCAGGAACATATATTGGGGTTTAGATTGCTTTCACACACATGACCTTATATCATGGTAAGCAGGAACATAATATATTGGGGTTTATATTGCTTTCACACACATGACCTTATATCATGGTAAGCAGGAACATAGATTGGGGTTTAGATTGCTTTCACAGACATGACATTATATCATGGTAAGCAGGAACATAATATATTGGGGTTTAGATTGCTTTCATACACACGTGACCTTATATCATGGTAAGCAGGAACATATATTGGGGTTTAGATTGCTTTCACACACACATGACCTTATATCATGGTAAGCAGGAACATAATAGATTGGGGTTTAGATTGCTTTCACACACACATGACCTTATATCATGGTAAGCAGGAACATAGATTGGGGTTTATATTGCTTTCACACACATGACCTTATAACATGGTAAGCAGGAACATAATATATTGGGGTTTAGATTGCTTTCACACACACATGACCTTATATCATGGTAAGCAGGAACATAATATATTGGGGTTTAGATTGCTTTCATACACACACATGACCTTATATCATGGTAAGCAGGAACATATATTGAGGTTTAGATTGCTTTCACACACACATCACCTTATATCATTGTAAGCAGGAACATAGATTGGGGTTTATATTGCTTTCACACACATGACCTTATATCATGGTAAGCAGGAACATAGATTGGGGTTTAGATTGCTTTCACACACATGACCTTATATCATGGTAAGCAGGAACATAATATATTGGGGTTTAGATTGCTTTCATACACACGTGACCTTATATCATGGTAAGCAGGAACATATATTGGGGTTTAGATTGCTTTCACACACATGACCTTATATCATGGTAAGCAGGAACATAATATATTGGGGTTTATATTGCTTTCACACACATGACCTTATATGATGGTAAGCAGGAACATAGATTGGGGTTTAGATTGCTTTCACAGACATGACATTATATCATGGTAAGCAGGAACATAATATATTGGGGTTTAGATTGCTTTCATACACATGTGACCTTATATCATGGTAAGCAGGAACATAGATTGGGGTTTAGATTGCTTTCACACACACATGACCTTATATCATGGTAAGCAGGAACATAATAGATTGGGGTTTAGATTGCTTTCACACACACATGACCTTATATCATGGTAAGCAGGAACATAATAGATTGGGGTTTAGATTGCTTTCACACACATGACCTTATAACATGGTAAGCAGGAACATAATAGATTGGGGTTTAGATTGCTTTCACACACATGACCTTATATCATGGTAAGCAGGAACATAATAGATTGGGGTTTAGATTGCTTTCACTCACACACATGACCTTATATCATGGTAAGCAGGAACATAGATTGGGGTTTAGATTGCTTTCACACACACATCACCTTATATCATGGTAAGCAGGAACATAATAGATTGGGGTTTAGATTGCTTTCACACACATGACCTTATAACATGGTAAGCAGGAACATAATAGATTGGGGTTTAGATTGCTTTCACACACATGACCTTATATCATGGTAAGCAGGAACATAATAGATTGGGGTTTAGATTGCTTTCACACACACACATGACCTTATATCATGGTAAGCAGGAACATAGATTGGGGTTTAGATTGCTTTCACACACACATGACCTTATATCATGGTAAGCAGGAACATAATAGATTGGGGTTTAGATTGCTTTCACACACATGACCTTATAACATGGTAAGCAGGAACATAATAGATTGGGGTTTAGATTGCTTTCACACACATGACCTTATATCATGGTAAGCAGGAACATAATAGATTGGGGTTTAGATTGCTTTCACTCACACACATGACCTTATATCATGGTAAGCAGGAACATAGATTGGGGTTTAGATTGCTTTCACACACACATGACCTTATATCATGGTAAGCAGGAACATAATTGATTGGGGTTTAGATTGCTTTCACACACATGACCTTATAACATGGTAAGCAGGAACATAATAGATTGGGGTTTAGATTGCTTTCACACACATGACCTTATATCATGGTAAGCAGGAACATAATATATTGGGGTTTAGATTGCTTTCATACACACACATGACCTTATATCATGGTAAGCAGGAACATAGATTGGGGTTTAGATTGCTTTCACACACATGACCTTATATCATGGTAAGCAGGAACATAATAGATTGGGGTTTAGATTGCTTTCATACACACACATGACCTTATATCATGGTAAGCAGGAACATAGATTGGGGTTTAGATTGCTTTCATACACATTACCTTATATCATGGTAAGCAGGAACATATATTGGGGTTTAGATTGCTTTCACACACATGACCTTATATCATGGTAAGCAGGAACATAATAGATTGGGGTTTATATTGCTTTCACACACATGACCTTATATCATGGTAAGCAGGAACATATATTGGGGTTTAGATTGCTTTCACACACACATGACCTTATATCATGGTAAGCAGGAACATAATATATTGGGGTTTAGATTGCTTTCACACACACATGACCTTATATCATGGTAAGCAGGAACATAATAGATTGGGGTTTAGATTGCTTTCACACACATGACCTTATAACATGGTAAGCAGGAACATAATAGATTGGGGTTTAGATTGCTTTCACACACATGACCTTATATCATGGTAAGCAGTAACATAATAGATTGGGGTTTAGATTGCTTTCACACACACATGACCTTATATCATGGTAAGCAGGAACATAATATATTGGGGTTTATATTGCTTTCATACACACACATGACCTTATATCATGGTAAGCAGGAACATAATAGATTGGGGTTTAGATTGCTTTCACACACACATGACCTTATATCATGGTAAGCAGGAACATAATATATTGGGGTTTAGATTGCTTTCACACACACATGACCTTATATCATGGTAAGCAGGAACATATATTGGGGTTTAGATTGCTTTCACACACACATGACCTTATATCATGGTAAGCAGGAACATAGATTGGGGTTTAGATTGCTTTCACACACATGACCTTATATCATGGTAAGCAGGAACATATATTGGGGTTTAGATTGCTTTCACACACATGACCTTATATCATGGTAAGCAGGAACATAATAGATTGGGGTTTAGATTGCTTTCATACACATGACCTTATATCATGGTAAGCAGGAACATATATTGGGGTTTAGATTGCTTTCACACACATGACCTTATAACATGGTAAGCAGGAACATAATAGATTGGGGTTTAGATTGCTTTCATACACATGACCTTATATCATGGTAAGCAGGAACATAGATTGGGGTTTAGATTGCTTTCACACACATGACCTTATATCATGGTAAGCAGGAACATAATAGATTGGGGTTTATATTGCTTTCATACACACATGACCTTATATCATGGTAAGCAGGAACATAATATATTGGGGTTTAGATTGCTTTCACACACATGACCTTATAACATGGTAAGCAGGAACATAGATTGGGGTTTAGATTGCTTTCACACACATGACCTTATAACATGGTAAGCAGGAACATAGATTGGGGTTTAGATTGCTTTCACACACATGACCTTATATCATGGTAAGCAGGAACATAGATTGGGGTTTAGATTGCTTTCACACACATGACCTTATATCATGGTAAGCAGGAACATAGATTGGGGTTTATATTGCTTTCACACACATGACCTTATATCATGGTAAGCAGGAACATAGATTGGGGTTTAGATTGCTTTCACACACATGACCTTATATCATGGTAAGCAGGAACATAATATATTGGGGTTTAGATTGCTTTCATACACACGTGACCTTATATCATGGTAAGCAGGAACATATATTGGGGTTTAGATTGCTTTCACACACATGACCTTATATCATGGTAAGCAGGAACATAATATATTGGGGTTTAGATTGCTTTCACACACATGACCTTATATCATGGTAAGCAGGAACATATATTGGGGTTTATATTGCTTTCACACACATGACCTTATATCATGGTAAGCAGGAACATAGATTGGGGTTTAGATTGCTTTCACACACACATGACCTTATATCATGGTAAGCAGTAACATAATAGATTGGGGTTTATATTGCTTTCACACACATGACCTTATATCATGGTAAGCAGGAACATATATTGGGGTTTAGATTGCTTTCACACACATGACCTTATATCATGGTAAGCAGGAACATAATATATTGGGGTTTAGATTGCTTTCACACACACATGACCTTATATCATGGTAAGCAGGAACATAATAGATTGGGGTTTAGATTGCTTTCACACACACATGACCTTATATCATGGTAAGCAGGAACATAGATTGGGGTTTATATTGCTTTCACACACATGACCTTATAACATGGTAAGCAGGAACATAATAGATTGGGGTTTAGATTGCTTTCACACATATGACCTTATAACATGGTAAGCAGGAACATAATAGATTGGGGTTTAGATTGCTTTCACACACATGACCTTATATCATGGTAAGCAGGAACATAATAGATTGGGGTTTAGATTGCTTTCACACACACATGACCTTATATCATGGTAAGCAGGAACATAATATATTGGGGTTTAGATTGCTTTCATACACACACATGACCTTATATCATGGTAAGCAGGAACATAGATTGGGGTTTAGATTGCTTTCACACACATGACCTTATAACATGGTAAGCAGGAACATAATAGATTGGGGTTTAGATTGCTTTCATACACACACATGACCTTATATCATGGTAAGCAGGAACATAGATTGGGGTTTAGATTGCTTTCATACACATTACCTTATATCATGGTAAGCAGGAACATATATTGGGGTTTAGATTGCTTTCACACACATGACCTTATATCATGGTAAGCAGGAACATAATAGATTGGGGTTTATATTGCTTTCACACACATGACCTTATATCATGGTAAGCAGGAACATATATTGGGGTTTAGATTGCTTTCACACACACATGACCTTATATCATGGTAAGCAGGAACATAATATATTGGGGTTTAGATTGCTTTCACACACACATGACCTTATATCATGGTAAGCAGGAACATAATAGATTGGGGTTTAGATTGCTTTCACACACATGACCTTATAACATGGTAAGCAGGAACATAATAGATTGGGGTTTAGATTGCTTTCACACACATGACCTTATATCATGGTAAGCAGGAACATAATAGATTGGGGTTTAGATTGCTTTCACACACACATGACCTTATATCATGGTAAGCAGGAACATAATATATTGGGGTTTATATTGCTTTCATACACACACATGACCTTATATCATGGTAAGCAGGAACATAATAGATTGGGGTTTAGATTGCTTTCACACACACATGACCTTATATCATGGTAAGCAGGAACATAATATATTGGGGTTTATATTGCTTTCATACACACACATGACCTTATATCATGGTAAGCAGGAACATAATATATTGGGGTTTAGATTGCTTTCATACACATTACCTTATATCATGGTAAGCAGGAACATATATTGGGGTTTAGATTGCTTTCACACACATGACCTTATATCATGGTAAGCAGGAACATAATATATTGGGGTTTATATTGCTTTCATACACACACATGACCTTATATCATGGTAAGCAGGAACATAGATTGGGGTTTAGATTGCTTTCATACACATTACCTTATATCATGGTAAGCAGGAACATATATTGGGGTTTAGATTGCTTTCACACACATGACCTTATATCATGGTAAGCAGGAACATAGATTGGGGTTTAGATTGCTTTCATACACATTACCTTATATCATGGTAAGCAGGAACATATATTGGGGTTTAGATTGCTTTCACACACATGACCTTATATCATGGTAAGCAGGAACATAGATTGGGGTTTAGATTGCTTTCATACACATTACCTTATATCATGGTAAGCAGGAACATATATTGGGGTTTAGATTGCTTTCACACACATGACCTTATATCATGGTAAGCAGGAACATAGATTGGGGTTTAGATTGCTTTCATACGCATTACCTTATATCATGGTAAGCAGGAACATATATTGGGGTTTAGATTGCTTTCACACACATGACCTTATATCATGGTAAGCAGGAACATAATATATTGGGGTTTAGATTGCTTTCATACACACACATGACCTTATATCATGGTAAGCAGGAACATAGATTGGGGTTTAGATTGCTTTCATACACATTACCTTATATCATGGTAAGCAGGAACATAGATTGGGGTTTAGATTGCTTTCACACACATGACCTTATATCATGGTAAGCAGGAACATAGATTGGGGTTTAGATTGCTTTCATACACATTACCTTATATCATGGTAAGCAGGAACATATATTGGGGTTTAGATTGCTTTCACACACATGACCTTATATCATGGTAAGCAGGAACATAATATATTGGGGTTTATATTGCTTTCATACACACACATGACCTTATATCATGGTAAGCAGGAACATAGATTGGGGTTTAGATTGCTTTCATACACATTACCTTATATCATGGTAAGCAGGAACATATATTGGGGTTTAGATTGCTTTCACACACATGACCTTATATCATGGTAAGTAGGAACATATATTGGGGTTTAGATTGCTTTCATACACACATGACCTTATATCATGGTAAGCAGGAACATATATTGGGGTTTAGATTGCTTTCACACACATGACCTTATATCATGGTAAGCAGGAACATAATATATTGGGGTTTAGATTGCGTTCATACACACATGACCTTATATCATGGTAAGCAGGAACATAATATATTGGGGTTTAGATTGCTTTCACACACACATGACCTTATATCATGGTAAGCAAACACATAGATTGGGGTTTAGATTGCTTTCATACACACGTGACCTTATATCATGGTAAGCAGGAACATATATTGGGGTTTAGATTGCTTTCATACACACGTGACCTTATATCATGGTAAGCAGGAACATAGATTGGGGTTTATATTGCTTTCACACACATTACCTTATATCATGGTAAGCAGGAACATAATATATTGGGGTTTAGATTGCTTTCACACACACATGACCTTATATCATGGTAAGCAGGAACATAGATTGGGGTTTAGATTGCTTTCACACACACATGACCTTATATCATGGTAATCAGGAACATATATTGGGGTTTAGATTGCTTTCATACACACGTGACCTTATATCATGGTAAGCAGGAACATAGATTGGGGTTTATATTGCTTTCACACACATTACCTTATATCATGGTAAGCAGGAACATATATTGGGGTTTAGATTGCTTTCATACACACATGACCTTATATCATGGTAAGCAGGAACATAGATTGGGGTTCTGATTGCTTTCATACACACATGACCTTATATCAATGAAATGAACAATTCCATATAGGCTGTAATAACTATGAATTTCCGATGTTAGAACTTAGAATATTTTTTGGAAAGCTTATATTTAGATCTGGGTTATCCCCAGGGATTTGGTTTGGGCAACAGTTGCCAAAACATTGGAACATGCCAGGTTTATTCCTAATTGCTGACACCAGCTTCCATACCTCATAACACTTTCTCCTAATTCTCCGGCTATTCAAACCGAGTTCTCACCTTTGATTTACACTATTACCTATACTAAAACCGCGCCCGGTGCCTGCCCGTAATGCTAAAACTGCTCATTCATTTTATGAGTTCCACAATGAATGGATGTTCCTATATTTTCTACATATTCCCCGTTATAAGCCTCTAGTGGGGAAGTATCACTAAATTCGCCCTCTGTGGACCTCATTCTGCAAATGACAGACACACTATTTCAAGGCTTGTTAGCTCTTCAACTTTCGGGACGAATGAAAGAAATATAACTTAGTAGGTTATGGGTCTTCTCAGAATCGGGTAGTTCTTTCTGGCTTATTTTTTATGTATCATATTTTTTCCATCGATTGTATCAAGCCTTGAAATAGTGTGTCTGACATTTGCAGCATGAGGTCGCCAGAGGGTGAGTCTGGTGACGCTACTCTACACAGCGGGTTAGAGTCACTAAATTCCTTCTCTGTGGACCTTATTCTGCTCAGGCCACATCTTCAGGGAAGTATCTAGTATCATATTAACATTGTTTTAGTTACTTCCCCCTTCTGTTCAGTTTCTATATCCCCTAATCTGCAGAAGATAAATTGCATAATCGTGATGACTAATTGGTGAACAACACCAACTTCAATCTCATCCTAGATTTCCCATAGCAGTTGCGGCCTAAGCAGAATGAGGTCCACAGAGGGTGAATTTGGTGACCTTAGCCTGCTGTGTGGGATATCATCACTAAATTCACCCTCTGGGGACCTCATTCTGCAAATGACAGACACACTATCTTGAATTGTTTGGTGAAATTCAAATGCCCAATAAAAGATAGTGTATTTCTTCCGGACACAATTGCAACATTTTTTTTTATAAAATCTGATTTCAAGAGTAGCTTTTTTTTGTGAATAAAATCGAGGATTTGGGTATATTATTTGTCTTTAAAGGAATAATAAAGTAGTTTTATTTTTGAAGCAGCTGAGAGTAATTCGCAGTGAAATCTACCAGTTGAAATGAAATTTGCCCAGATTGAGGGTCCTAGCGCTAACAAGATAGAGTTCTCCCCCTTGGTTCGCTCAAGGTACCCTCTGAATGTTTTCGTGATTTCTGCCCTAAACACTAGCCTCGAGAATGTTATAAGAAATTCTAATGAAAATTTATACTAATAGATAGAAACTTTTTCGAACAGGTGTCCTCAATTCGTATTTATTATTTTATACTCCAGGGCCTATATGTAAAACTTACTAGGAAGAGATACATTCTATTTAACCCTTTCATGACTGGAGCTTCCCAAAATTTTACAAAAACCCTGTGCCAATGCATTCTATTATATATGCGAGTCTCCTATACGGATCCCCGAACATATATAAGAGAATGCATTATTTACTTGACATTGTAAGCCAGTGCATTATCTCATATATTCGAGGGACCCTATGGGGAAACTCGCATATATAAAAGAATGCACTGGCACAGGATATTTAATTCTGCACCAGCGAAGCTCCGGTCATGAAAGGGTTACTACTTAGTATGACTTTATTATCTACTGATAAGGAGTGTTAATAATCACTTTGATTATTGAAATGTCAATACCTTCCTTCCAGATAAATCATCTGAGTCAGTGGAGGGACAAGATGAAGAGGAGGAAGAAACCACAACCATGTCTCAACCCGACACCACAGTGTAAATTCATGTCACTCATATAAGAGGCTATCACCCTTTTTTTCGTAGTCTGGATTCCGGGGGTTTTCGAACTCTATGCCTGATTCCATCTGTATCGTACGCCGGATTTCCGCTGCATAACTGGATCCTGTTTACAGCAAAATTCAAATTCAGTCATATTTTTTCATATCCATCACTCTTGGCTTTTCCAAATCGAGTAAATGCATAGATATTAATATAAGCTCACTATAAAGATCGTTTAAGTGACGTAATTCGTTCCCGTACACCATACATTAACCAACTTGGGCCTATATTATCTCCGAAACTATTGGATGACGATCAGGCAAATAACCAACGCGCTCTGTGAATTCACTAAATATTTGAAAAATACAAGAAAAATATCCCAGTTATTGGTTTAAATTAAAAGCATACAATATTCTTTTTCTCCAAAAATAATTCATATACTGGCATTCCTTATTGTTAGAATCTTAAACAGCATCACATCTCTTTTAACCCTTTACCCAACAGAACGGCCCTGTGCCAATGCATTCTCTTATATATGCGAGTCGACCATAGGTCGCCTCGCATATATATAAGAGAATGCATTGGCTTAACACATTAAAAATTATAAAATTGTTAAAGAATGTAAGAAAAAATGGTAAAAAGTGTTAATTTTTTTTTTTTTAGGCCAATGCATTCTCTTATATATGCGAGGCGACCTATGGTCGACTCGCATATATAAGAGAATGCATTGGCACAGGGCATAACTGTAATCATCACAATGTGGTCAATGAGCCGGTTCCAATGATATCCATATTTGTATGGTTTTATTGAGACAGACCCAAGATAATTTAGGCTGTTGCAGCTTTATTTGGCCGTTTTTGGCCGGTTTGTTGGGTAATGGGTTAAAGCCGGAATCCAGATTCCAAGGGGTAGGGGGGGGGGGGGGTGGTTGTCTCGTATAAATCAGAATAATTCTATTTTCATAATTGTAAAATGTATAGTGAGAAACATTTATACTGTGTCTTTCAACATTGTAAACACATTTGAATATGTCCAAGCTCAAGCTCTATTTTTGTAATGTCCCAAGATGCACTAGTTTTTTTCCAGTTGATATTCTATTCAGTAAGCTGACTTGTCAATGTTAACCCTTTCATGACGGGAGCCGCGCTGGTGCAGCATTAAATATAGTGTGCCAGTGCATTCTATTATATATGCGATGCTCCTTATTGGTTTTCGCAAAAATTCAGGAAGCTCCAGTCATGGAAGTGTTAAGTTTAGACACAAAATTCAAGATGTCCTATAATCTTTTTTATACTAAAATTACTAAATGGACATTCCCATTTTGTCAAACTTATTATCTGAACATCAAATTTATCATTCCCAGTAGATTTTGCAGAAAAGGTAAATTATATACCCGAGCTGCTTACCTTGGTGTTATCAATGGTCCACCATGGGGCAAACACACTGGCCTATACTGGCCTATATTGTAAATATGAATTGAATACATGTTCTGCATTATTCTACCTTATTATAAACGGTAGCTTATGCAATAAGGCATTCATTCGTCAAAGTTAACTGTGTGCTCACATGTAACCAGGTTAGTCCGAGTAAAATCCATGATATAAATTGCATAGAACTAGAATGAACTAATGCATCTATATGACCTATTTAAAACATATCCTGGTGATTGCTGCTGAAATCCATCTATGTAATAGTATAATTATTGTACATGTATTACTATATGGGATTTGTCTGAAAAGGATTAAAAGTATTGCTGATATAAGATATTCTTGTTTGTATTTAATAATTCACCACCAACTGAATACTTCGCCTTGGGACAAACATGTCTCAACAGACTAAAAGAGACCACCATACCCAATGACAACCAAATTTGATAACCCAATCTCCGAATCATATAATTAAGGGCTCCGTCCATCTGAACATTTCACTTTGGAATTCGCGTATATGTCATCAGAATTGTTTGTCGATTGGTAGGAATTGGAGGCAGGAACGTGGCTAGATCGAGGGTCTCCGTTGGGGGTGTCCACCTTGGGAAATTCCAACTGCACCCCCCCCCCACAACTGCACCCCCCTTGAATCAGAATCAGACCAAACACAAGTTTTGCATAATTCCATTTGCATCCATCCCCCTTGCACCTCAGTGCTCAGGCCTACCTTGTAATATCCTATATATTCATAAACCATGGTACTATATTCCAGGTATGAGAATATTCAGAGATTTAACCTGAAAATTGCATAAATCCTAACATCTATAGTGGTCTAACTCCAGACAAATACAAACGGCTCCGGACAAGAGACCAGGACACACCGGGCCCACCATGGTTGTTCGGCCCGTTGTGAGAAAATTTTGAATACTATACAAGAAAATCGCAAATCCTATCGCATGTAGACTGGCCTCAACTGAAGCTTACATAGTGTTGGAAATTTCAAACCTCATACTCTCCATCAGGTTGGAAAATTCTCCAACTGATGACCATTTCAGTCCAAAAGTTTGACCAAATGTAGTAAAATATTGTTTTGTTAAACTAATTATCAGTTTTGTATTGGCCACGGGGGAGGGACCATGACACACCGGGTCGAGCATGGTTCGGCCCGGTGTGCGAATTTTTTTTAATCTGAACAAGAAAGTCGCAAAATCCTAGCATCTAGACTAGCCTTAAGTCTTCCTAGAGTTGGAAATTTCAAACCTGACACCCCGACTTAGGTTGGAAAATTTCCAACTTATGACAATTCCAATGACAATGTTGAACAAATGTATAACAATATTGTTTTCTTAAATTAACTAGCAGTTTTTGACTGGCCACGGGGGAGGAACCACGACACAATCTTTCCAAGTGTTGGAAATTTCCAACCTGTCACCCCCTTTCAGGTTGGAACATTTCCAACGGATGACCATTTCAGTCCAAAATTTGGACAAAAAATAGGAAAATATGCAAATATTGGTCCAAAAACAATTAATTCCCCCCAATAAATTGTTTGAAAATCAAACTACAAGAACATTATCAACCTATTGTTGGTGTGGAATTTCCAACTAATGTTTTGGCAGGTATGAAATTTCCAACTGTTGACCAAAGTTGGGGAGGGGTGAGACAACACCAACCCCCCCCCCCATGTCGCCACGTCTCTGCTTGGAGGAAAAGATTCTCATATCATACTACTTCTATCCATTATTATGTGAGTCAGGGCCCTTGTTCCACTCGACCAAACATTTGTCAAGTAGCAAATTGTACGAGTACTGTAACATCAGATGAAAAGAGAATTCTTGCCAATCTACGGAAGTATTATGATTTGAAGCTTTATTTCGCGCTCCGCGTGTATAATGTGTCGCTGATTCTTGGTATTCAGTGGGCGCATGGGCGTTTTATTAAAAGAAATGGGAATTTTTTGGACGGATTAAAAGTCGAACTGCGAGCCGGAGGCCGAGTCCGGTAAAATGTGTAATTGTTTAACAATGTCTGACGTTGCATATCTTCTACTGGATACATATTACGCCTTCAATTTACTGAAACCAATATATTTTATATTCTATAATTACAATCATGGGTATATGATCTTGAGCGCGTTACAATTTCTTACTATGGTTTTCTTGTTATATCAATGGAGCAGTTCTGGTTAAAACACCGACCCAACAGCTATAACGCTGTAGTATTGCGTAGTTATATTCGAATAGGGTTTACCATGGCATGGTGGTGAATCTGAATCTGAATTTCGAACCTCGAACTTCAATCTAACTTCACGCGAATCTCCACCGAATTTCGAACTTCAATCCAGATCGAAATTCGCCCAGATTGAAACTCAGATTGATATTCAAAGCTATAGATCGATTAATTTCTCGAAGCTGAGCGTTAGTTTGCTGGATTCTCTTACGGAAACTTCGATCCAACTTCACGAACCCCCGCTAAATACGCCTGTTGGATCGGAGACGCGTCTATTAAACTTGAAGTAATTACTGCTATGTATTACTATTTATCACTATTTAATTCATAATCATGCAAGTCTGGTACTGGCATACAGTGAATAGCTAGATTCTGCTTCATTCACATCTATGAGTCAACGAGTCAAGTTCATCGCCTTATTATCAGGGCTGTATAATGTAGCATTGCGCGAATATGGTTTCTATTTATGGAAGAGGTTATTTCCTCAGCGAAACGGAAATGGCCGGGTCGTTGAGAATAGCAAACATTATGTGTGTCATTTGCAGAATGAGTTCCCACTTAGGGTGAATTCAGTGATATAATCCCACACAGTGGGCTAGCATCACCACGTTTACCCTCTGAGAACCTCATTCTGGTTACGCATCATCTTCTGGAACTATCTATAGTCTAAAATTAACATTGTTTTAGTTATATATACGTCTTCCCTTCTGGGAAGTTACTATATCCCCTAATTTGCAGGAGATAAAATGAATAATCGAGGTGAATAATTGGCTGACATCGCCTACTTCAACAAAGGAACTTCAATCTGCATGATCCTTGATCTCCCATAGCAGTTGAGGCCTAAACAGAATGAGGTCCACAGAGGGTGAATTTGGTGACGCTAGTCCGCCTTGTTGGATAGATTAACTAAATTCACCCTCTATGGACCTCATTCTGCAAATCATAGACACACTATTTGCAGGATTTATGCTATTTATAACTAATTATCAACAGAAAATAACAGGATGGATAAATATACGGGAGGAAACAAAATACAAAACAAACAAAACAAATCTCAGTCAATGACAATGTGTCATCTTTCTGAGGTGTGTAGTTTCCCGAAATTCCTTTAATATTCGGAATCTAAAGTGTTCCTTCAGGTAAGACCAATTGAAATTGAAGGCAATTTTGCAACAAATTTGAAGGATTATCAAAGTCTTCTGTTATGAATGAAGTTTCTTCCAAGACAAATATCAAAATAAAGCATGCACGGCTAAACAAATACATAAATGAACTGCTTAAGCAAATAAGCAGCCTTCACGCTGGCATAGGCCAAATTGACCATTTTTTTTTTTTAGAAAATGGCAAATTAATTTAGCCAAACTTTTGGCCGAACTTAATTTCACCCAAAAATCGGAAATGTAATTCAAAAACCCAAATTTAATTTGTAACCGGAGCGACATGAGAATCATATTTATATATTATCAGCATCTACTAATGTATAAGCTTAAAGGATAACAAAGGGCACTCATTGTAGTGCATGCACTATCAACCAAATGTGATACAAAAGTAATGAGGATTAAAGGTACTCAATCCGATCAGATGCTCTTAAATTACTATTTGTTTGGCTTCGGGGGTAAAAAAAAAAAATAGATTCGAGTCGAGGAACCTACCCATCAAAGCTCAAAGTGATTAAATATACGGTTTTAATAAATCTATGCCCAAAAATATGATTAAAATACTATAATTTATCACCATTTGGAATGTCTGTGTCTCGTAAGGTGGCCATAGAGTAATAGAAAATAGCTGAAATAATAAAATCATCCCCCCATTTGACTCCCAGAATGCAACAGAATTCTAACTATAGATGTTTTTCATGGAAGTGGAATAACTCTATATCTAAATATATAGAGTTATTCCCCTACCACTTTGTGCATAAACTTGATCACAGAATAGACACCAGTTTCTCAATAAAAACAACATGTTCACAGTTTATTACATCGAATAAGTTTAAAATACAATATTTTGGAGCTTACTCTTTCGAATGGTATATAATATGGCATATATTTTACATAACGTGAATTGGGGGTTCGAAAATTAAGTGGCCATGCGGGTCTATTACCACGGGACACCCGATTTAGCTATTGAGGGTTGAATAACTAACTATTAATATATATTTAATCGGCATTGTGGCTTCAATTCTTGTCAACAATTACATCGTGCAGCAGAACGCTGACTTCTATACCGCCGAATGCATGGATGTCAGGTTGAAACTCGGTCCTATTTGGGCAATTTGACATTTCACAATGTATCTTTTTCGAAACATTAATGAGCATTTACCATCTTAATGCCAATAATTTCTTGTGATACGGCCACATTAGCAGCAGATACATATATGCACTAAGAACAGTTACAAAACATGCAGATTATCTTGAAATTCATAAGCTGGTCGTTTTATCGGAACATTTGTTTTTATTTGTGCCGCCATTTTGGTCTCCATCGTAGATTTTGCGTAACCATAATAATGGCCTTAAATATTATAAGATACAGAATATGCACTAAAATTCCGTGACATATATGTGGATATTTGTGAAATTTGGGGAAGGGTTAAATGTTTGTCTATTAGTTCTCGACTTGGTAATATCATTATGTTAGAAGTATCCTACCATTTCCAAAATATATATAACCATGGAAGAACTTGGCACATCTCATATATATTTTTGAAGACCTCTGTTTGTCTGTCTGTCTGTCTGTATGTCATTTATACAAATCTACGATTCTCGACCGATCGGGACGAAACTTGGTACGTGTGTGTAGTTTGACCAGGCGGTCGACGTTGTCGTATTGGCGAGCCCGTGTGGCGCCCGCTTCGCGAATGCGCAGACGAGATCTCGGAAACGGGTGGAGCTATCGACTTGAAATTTGCTATGTGAATGTATCTTGACCCGGATACGAATTTTATCGGGTCACCGAGCCCGTGCGACGCCAGCTTCGCGCATGCGCAGACCAGATCTCTGAAACGGGTGGAGCTATCGACTTGAAATTTGGTATGTGAATGTATCTTGCCCCGGATACGAATTTTATCGGGTCGCCGAGCCCATGCGACGCCAGCTTCGCGCATGCGCAGACCAGATCTCGGAAACGGGTGGAGCTATCGACTTGAAATTTGGTATGTGAATGTATCTTGCCCCGGATACGGATTTTATCGGGTCGCCGAGCCCGTGCGACGCCAGCTTCGCACATGCGCAGACGCGATCTCGGAAACGGGTGGAGCTATCGCCTTGAAATTTGGTATGTGAATGTATCTTGCCCCGGATACGAATTTTATCGGGTCGCCGAGCACGTGCGACGCCAGCTTCGCGCATGCGCAGACCAGATCTCGGAAACGGGTGGAGCTATCGACTTGATATTTTGGTTTTTGAATAGCCCGGACAACGTCGGGCTCATCGGCTAATCTACTATATATTTTGAGAACTACGTAAATATATGTGTATATTTGTCCTCTATATAGAATCGAAAACGGCTGGCTCGATTGAGCTCAAACTTCCCATCTAATGGTAAAATCCCACGGGAATCGTCGTCGCGGCGTTTTTGGAGAAGCTCTGAGCACTCATTCTCCACTCCCAATCATCAAAATAACCGTCCTCGGCAATGCGGGGGGGGTAAGGCGGTCACGCTCATTATATTGACCAAATTTGGCGTTGTTAACCGAGTAACGCTCTTTATTGCCATCGGCGTTGCTAAACGGTCACCTATGCGTACGAAACTACGGATGCAAAACGCACCGGGACCGGAATGCATTTATCTTGATTAAAAAGGCAGAATTAACTCATTGGAAAACAACAAATGCGTGTCGTGTGATGAACTCATTGGAAAATAACAAATGCGTGTCGTGTGATTCTTATGTCTGTCGTTCCTAGGAACGGGGGAGACAGAATTAACTCATTGGAAAACAACAAATGCGTGTCGTGTGATTAAAGGTACTCAATCCGTAAAGAGGGTCCCCATCTCAACAGATTCCAACAACAACAATCCGATCAGAGGGTCCTATATTACTATTTCTTTGGCTTTGGGGGTAAAAAATATTTGATTCGAGTCGAGGAACCCATCAAACAAACCTCAGAGTTATTATATATTGATTTTTGAAATTTGTTAATTTCTCGAGATGAGTACTAATAATTGCCGTCAATTTTGAAACCTGCTCGAGATGATTACACCAAAACTCTATTAAAACAGACAAGGATGGATAACTCTAAAATCAAGTGGTAATAATCACGCAATTTTGACTACGTACTGGGCCAGAAAGAATTCCCGATAATGAAAAATAATAGATTTCTAAAATCGATATCTAACAAATCTGAGCTTTGATGGGCGACTTCCTCGACTCGAATCAAATATTTTTGACCCCCGAAGCCATTGAAATAGTAATTGAGATGAGTTTTATCGGATTGAGTACCTTTAACTCATTGGAAAACAACAAATGCGTGTCGTGTGATTCTTATGTCTGTCGTTCCTAGGAACGGGGGAGATTTTCATCGAATCATACCTCTTTTAGGGACGGGGGAGAATTTCATCGGGTCAGTTTTTCCGCCCCAGGGACGGGTATCATCATTTCTCTTGATTAAAAGGGCAGAATTAAAACAAAAAATGCGTGTTGTGTGATTCTTATGTCTGTCGTTCCAAGGAGGGGGGGGAGATTTTCATCGGGTCAGTTTTTCCGCCCGATGTACCGTAAATCATACCTCTTTTAGGGACGGGTACCACCATTTCTCTTGATTAAAAAGGCAGAATTATCTCATTGAAAAAAAAATTTAAAAGGCAGAATTAATTTTTTTTTTTTTTTTTTTTTTATTAAATGTCATGTTTCTGACCAACCACGCCAGTGGCGGGCTAACATGCTAGTATGCTATATTTGTAAATAGTTGACGCACGTCACTTTATCTAAATCGCCATGCACTTTTGACGCTTCATGTTACATTCTCAGGCAATTCTTCAAGGATTGGCCATTTATAAACGGACAATCCTTACCTAAAATGTTCGTTAATTAATGGACATTCCGACCACGCGTGCTTGGGAATGTCCACTAAATGACGACATGTATAGCTAATCCTGCATGTTAGCTTCATATTTAATATGAAGGGCAATAACTCTATAAAGAATGTTAATTTACTAAATAACGGCGATTTGTATGAGAAGAAGTGTTTTTGACGAAATAACGGAGATATTTGAAGAAGAGTTTTTGACGAAATAACGGAAATATTCGAAGAAGTGTTTTTAAAGAGCGATTTTATTGGTATATAGAGTACCCTGTGAAACATAGCGAAAATCGTTATTTTGTCATCTGTTTCGGCTCGGTGCCGTCTGCATGAATTTGAAAACTAGAGAGAAATGCAAACTCCATGCATGGTTTACCCCCTCTGATGACTCGGCAAGACCACTGCTACCGGCGATATTTTACCCAAATTTGGTGGACTTTCGCGATATTAAGATAATATATACTAAGCGAGCAGAGCAACATGCTGCCATTGCATAACTGGTGCGATCTGGTGCAGATTGAAGAGAATGATGGTCGCACAAATTCCCACGATGCATGTTCGACGGTCAACCCCCAGCGCCGTCTAGACTATAACTGAAGTGTCAAGTGTCCACTTCAGTTATTGCATGGTTTAGGAAAATCGGAAACTTTCATGTAAACCGGATGGCGAAATGTACTGATTGTCACGAGCGCTGATTGTGTGAATGTAGTCTGAGTAATCTATTGCATTCTATACGACTTTATAGTGCAATGCATGTTTAGGAATGGTATTAAACAAAGTTGGTAACAAATGGTTAACATTTAGAATTTCGCAGGAAGAGAACACTCCAATAGATGCTATAAATATGCTTCGGGGGTTAAAGGGGTACTGTACGCCATTTTCAATAAATTCCCGGTGATAACAACGATCTATTATCGATACTATATAGAAATATAAGTAATTTGAGTCGAAGATGTATTCTGTAAACGCTCAGGTTAATAGGCTATCTTAAAATTTAATAATTTAAAAGTTAATAATTTAATATAAATTGATTTTATGGCTCCAGCCATAAAATGGCGTCTCTTAAAATTCGAATTTCCGTGTACAAAACGTAATCAAATTATAATTGAGGGATATTGGATTAGGAAAACAATTGCACACACGATCGTTTGAAACATTATGCTTATACGGGGAGAAAACCCAAGCCACTCATTGACTAGTGACGGTACACTAACTTAAATGAGTATATGGGACTACTAACCATATAATATAATGTTTATTTGATTCATTTGGTTGAAAACTTTACAAAAATTACTCGACAACGACAATTTGTATTTTTGCATTCCGGTAAATTTGCCATCCGTAACAATACTTCGTACTCAACAAACTTTCAAAAAATGGAAAAGTTGTTACATTATTCTCCGACTCGGGGATTATAGAAACCAACAACAACATCTTGGGTACAGTACCCCTTTAACGCTCAATCATACTAGTTCTGAAAAATTTCCGTCCAACAAGAAAACATTTTGTTCGCGCTGAACTTAGGTAAGTGATTTGGTTGGTGTTTGTTATACTGTTTCTTTTCATATTTTGTAGTTGTTGTTTTTATTCTTTTCTTTTCCGTATAAATTGTTTATTTTTAAATCATGATAATCTGTTGGAGGGACAAGAATTGCTCATTTGTAATCACTTGAATGTGCAACAATGTAGAACGCTAAAACTATTGAGGTGACGCCGAGAAAAAAAATAATGACACTTTTGTTTTTCAAACGGGGGAGGGGTATACTTTTTTTTTTACATGAAGGTATGCCGGGGTGGGTGAGTCATCGAAACTGCAAAAAAAAAAAACCCCACATATTTTATACCCTCCCGTAAATGTTTTACTGGAGACTTTAAAATCCAAGATATAGGCTATGTAACAATTATAAACACAACATGTATTAATTAGCCAAATTCAATATTTTATGGTCAAGTATTTTAAAATCTTTTTCGTTGTTTTATTAATTTTCTCACTATATTATACAAACAAAATATTAATTTATGCATCTATGATTAAAGGCACGTGCGGCCTTAGTTGTCGAAAATATTCATATTTGTTCCAATCACCGTAAACAGAAAAACATTAAAACGCATTCAGTTTCGTTCATATATACCATGACCATCTCGTAAACAGCATGTTATCATAAAGATTTACTATATTTTACCTAAGCAAGAGCCCGATTGTGTTACAGAATACAACACAATGCTGCTGGCTAATCACACACAAATGGCATAAACGCTCTTTATTCGTTCCATATCAGGAATTCACCCACAAAGAACGCTCTTTATGTTTACCATCATAATATAAACAAACACCAGAAAAGTAACTTTTTATGCCTTTGTTTACATAACAATGGTAAAAAATATGACAATAACATACTGTTTATGCGATATTTCCTATTTGTATACGGACAAAGTCTGTCTACATTTTGATGTTCTTTCTGTTTGTGGCGGTTTTTGACGGGTGGAAATATTTTCACAGGATACCCACCGCCAAGGCCAACCGTACCTTTAAGAAGACAAAGATATCCTCAAACAAAATATGTGTTCCATTGTATGGACTTGGCCCAATTTATTTTTCTCATACGTTTTGTATATACTGGACTTAAATATAGTGCAAACAAATTGGGAAAGACTTTCCTAATACAGTGGTGAAGTAAATTAAGTTATGGCCCTATGAATCCTTTGTCCAGACAATAAGAAAATAGCATTTTAATGGTTATATACAAATGAATGTCACTGAATTTGACTGATCTATTGAGAAACTTAATGCATATTTTAACCGCGGAAAATGGGGTAGGGAAAGCATATCAACAACGAAACCCAGCACATTGAAGCATAACACTTCACTGTTAATAGCTGCTGCATACACTGTTCTGACTGACATAATTTACCAATTCCTTTGGTATGTTCATTGTCAGATCTATGATCCTTTTTGTCGTAATTTGGCAGTGAAAAGTCAAATTGGTATATTGGGATAGTTTTTATATAACACCAGCTGTGGTACGCTGCGTTGCTCGGGTGAAGAATGTGTAATTTTATTAGTGGCCCTGCAAGTCATTTGAAATAATCAGTATTCCTCTGGGGTAAATAGCATCTCCGGAAAAAGTCATATCTATCTTTTAAGTTCATAATAAACACTCTTTATTGTTAAGTATTAGTGACTCTTTAAGTAATTTGATGTCAACAGCACCTATCCCGTGACATATTCCACGCGTCATTTTACTTTTGTGCACCATTTTTTTCACATATCATCTGGGCTGAAAATAAACGCTCTTTATTTATCATATAATTTATTAGTCTCCTTTAAGTCATCAAAGGTCGAATGCACATATCCCTTGTCATGTCACCCATCTGTACCAAATTTCCTACCTATTATATAAGCTGATAATTAACGCTCTTCTAGTAAAAGCATATATCTCATGACACTATATATGGTTCAATTTATCCCCGTGTTTTCACCGACCAGATTGCAACCATTTTGGGTATATAATTAATGAAAGTGTCAATGACACTGTAGCTCAACTTGGAAATGGAATAATTTCATGTTTTACTGTCAATGGAGTGATTAGGAATGTGGAAAGATGAAGGGGCCTAGTTATGCAAAGAGTAAAATCCAAGATGGCTGCTGGCAGCCATGTTTTTTGGCCGAATGACCCCAAAATGACTCGTTCCCATCTACACGTCATGGTTAACATCCATGACAAATTCAAGATGATCCGACCAAAGTTACGACCTGTAGCCCGTGCCAAAGGATTTAGTCATGTAAAGAGTAATAATCCTAGATGGCTGCTGGCAGATATGTTTTTTGGCCGAACGACCCCAAAATTACTCGTTCCCATCTACATACGTCAATATTAACATTCATGACAAATTGCATGATGATCAGACGAACAGTATGAACTGCAGCCCGTGCTATGGATTGAATTTTGAAATCCAAGATGGCCACTGGTGGCCATGTTTTTTTTGACGAATGACCCCAAAATGACTCGTTCCCATCTACATGTCAATGTCAACAGCCGTGATAAATTTCATAATGATCCGACCAAAGGAAGGACCTGTAACCCGTGCCAAAGGATTTAGTCATGCAAAGAGTAAAATCCAAGATGGCTGCCGGCGGCCATGTTTTTTGGCCGAACGATCCCAAAATGACTCGTTCCCATCTAAATGTAAATATTAACATCCATGCCAAATTTCATGATGATCAGACAAACAGTACGACATGTAGCCCGTGCTAATGAATTGAATTTTGAAATCGAATATGGCCGCTGGCGGCCATGTTTTTTTGCCGAATGACCCCAAAATGACTCGTTCCCATCTACATGTCAATGTCAACAGCCATGACAAATTTCACAATGATCCGACCAAAGGTACGACCTGTAGCCCGTGCTAAAGGAAATTGTTAACGAATCACGCACACGCGCACCAACACACGGACGACAAGCCATGGCAATAGCTCAAACTTTACAAAGTAAAGTTGAGCTAATTATTTAATTAAATTAATAATAATGCCCGTTTAAGACATCTGATGTCCAGGTGCACGACATATCTAATAATATAACATGGGTCAAATTTTCAGCTAAACGATGGTAGAGCCGTTTGGTCGCACACAAGCGGACAAACAAACATATACATACGCACAAACAAACACAATTGAGTTTTATTAGTATAGATGGTAGTCGGTTTCCTCGTGTAATTTTGAATTTTTGGTTTGCTAAACGCGATCTGAAAACGGATTTTGTATGCCTAGTAGGTGTGTTTTCACTTATCAGGATTGACTTGTTTCCATTCGTGAACTTTGGCGGGTCGGCCTGCATCGGCGTCACGATCAATTAGAGAGCGTTAATTCGTATTTACAGAAAATGATAAGAGCGTGCCATCCGATTCTGGCGTATGGTGATCGGTGCGATGTGATTTAAAAAAAACTACTAGGTATGAGCGTAGAGGAAGTTTTGAAATTGTTGATGTGATCAGCTGCTTCGTGGTGGCTACATGTAGTTGCGATCAAAATTTAACATTAAACCCTATGGTGATTCTAGTATTTTGAATACAATTTATGGCGCCGTTTTGCGTAGAAAATTTTGATATGATTAGACGATTCCCGCTAACTATAGTTTCGATCAAAATTTAACACTGAACCCAGTGGAGAATTTCTTATTTTGCTCGAATGTTGGCAGTAATATCACTTATATTGGCCAATATGTGCTGCTATTTATATGAAGACAAACACTCGCGTTTGACCCACTGTAGCTATCAGTAATTTAATAGATACAATATAGTTATGACTCGAGATACAGTAATTGGCAAAAGTTTGTGTCGAATCGTAATATGCAGTCTTGAGTCTAATGAAAACATTCTCAACAAGACTGCAGTTTCACGATGTGGCTACATATTACATTATTGTTTTATTCATACTTGTTGTCAATAGCGTTTGTACGCATTGGCCATCTGTTCTAAAAATAATTAATTTCACAGCGAAGCGCTGGAGATTCGGACAAACATTAACATGCGTTCTGTCACTCGATGTACGAATGTGAGTGGATGCGCCGAATGTATGATGATTTATTAGATAAAAGTATACACATACATATTCATACTAGTGTTTGCAGCCACATTGTTTGTCTTAACGGGCTGTAATGTCACAGATACACAATTAGATGTTAGTCATTCATAGTCATTGACTCCATCGTTGTCATCGGAGTCTATCCCACATATACACTGGGGGATTCTGTGTTTTCCCAGGATTTGTGCAATTGACACAGGGACAGCCGAGACCTTTCCTAGATCATTATATGAATTGGTTCCACACTTCCCATGCCATTTACATTTGGCGAGCTTAAAGACATATTAAGGACTTATTCGGGTGTGTGAAACTATTAAGTTAGTATTGATGCGCTATGCTGATTGTAGGAATTTAGCATTCTACAAACATCGGCGGAAATCTCAAACATGCCCTTGTAAAATAACTCTGGTAAGAGCCAGGTATAAACCATGGTTTACCAGGCTCTATTATGGTAAATAAACAATGATATACTCTGGTAAAAAGCCACGTGAAAAGGATTGACTAAGACGGGTGTTGCTTGTCGTGTTGTGAACATCATGCACCTCCTCAGTGTAGAAGGTCTTGTTATAACAAAGTCGGAGAAGATATTGGCCAAGACGTCTGTGTACTGTTGCTTGTCGTGTTGTGCTGTGTACATCATGTACACTCTCAGGTATATATTATACTAGCAGGTTAGCCCGCCACAGGCGGCGTTCGTCAGAAACATGACACAATTTTTAATTTTTTGAATTAATTTTTAAATTAATTTTTTTTTTCAATGAGTTAATATTTTATTTTTTTTATAACATGAGTTAAATGTGCATTTGTAATTTACTGGATTTTTGAATAAATTTTTTTGATTAATTTTTTGTTTTTCAATATTTTACCCGATTAGACCTTATTTTACCCGATTAAAGCGAAGAAGACATAATAATCACACAACACGCAGTACCGTCCCTAATTTCCCCCGTGCCTAGGAACGACAGACATAAGAATCACACAACACGATTTTTTGTTTTCACACAACACGCAGTACCCGTCCCTAAAAGAGGTATGATTGAAAATTTCCCCAGTTCCTAGGAACGACAGACATAAGAATCACACAACACGTTAATTCTGCCTTTTTAATCGAGATAAATGCATTTCGCGTTTTGCATCCGTAGTTTCGTATGCATGGGTAACCGTTTAGCAACGTCGATGGCAATAAAGAGCGTTTGTCGGTTAACAACTCCAAATATGGTCAATATAAAGATCGCTGATGCCTTAACTCCCGAAGTGCCGTTTGCGGTGATTTTGATGATTGGGAGTGGAGAATGAGTGCTCAGAGCTTGTCCAAAAACGCGACGTTTATGATCCCCGTGGGTTTTTACCCTTATATACGAAATTTGAGCTCGATCAGAGCAGCCGTTTTCGATTCTATGAAGTACCCACATATATATTTATATACGGAAGTCTCAAATTATATAGTAGAAGATTATTTATATTGTCTTGTTATAACAGTCAGAGAAAATGTTGACTAAGACGGCTGGTGTACTGTTGCTTGTCGTGTTGTGCTGTATACATCATACAGACTCTCAGTCTCAATCTTGCAGTTGGTGGAGTACATGTCACGGTAAACGGGGTCTGGCCCTTCGACGTGAGTTGGAAAAGGTGAGTATTGCGGAATAAATATCATGTCAGGAATCTCTACTTTGGTTAGTCCCGTAGACCATATTCCACCGTTCAGAACATGTGAACTATTTAATGTTCTGATGGTAATATTATAACATTTATTTGAACAAACAACACAAGGAATATACGTGTTCCTTAATCAACTATTTCACAGTAGGGGGTGATCCCAGCCACAGATTGCATTATCTGTTTGACCTTTGTGGGTCGATATCTCAACAAACATTGAATTATTTCCCGTATACATACTCGGTGGATGTTCAAAATTGTAAAACTTTCATAAATCATAGCATTAGCTCACATGCATTTGGTATGAATAGATGTTATTGTGTCTGCAAGGCCCGATGCTAGGCGTATAGTTGATATATACATATATATACATACTTCCATTACAGTTGACTTTTATTACAGATTGTTTTATTAAAGGGAGCAGAAAAATACATATAATCACCATCACGGATACGCGTCTATCAGTATACATGCACATACCGGCATTCTGAAAGTCCACAGAACGCTCGTTATTGTCTGCCCTTTTGTGGAAAACAAATAATTGAAGCTCTTTAATAGAGAATATTGTTGGGAGTTTTCACAAAAATTCAAAACGCGCTAAAATATCCTCGTTTTGGAAGTTGGGAACTGACCATCAAAACTTCCTACTAATGGTTCGATGTTTCGATCTAATTATTTTCAGGTATAATTATAGAAAAGGTAACAATGCTAGTTTTATGGTGTAAAATCAACGTGACTAGATTATTTCCATTGGGGTGGGGTGTCCACATTGGTATATCCAAGTGCACCTCACTTGAATCAGACCGAAATTCAAAGTTTGGAAAATTCAATTTGCCCAAATTGGGTTGAAACTTTTCCAAGCGATTATAATTTTAGTACAAAAATTAACGGAAAGAAGTTAAAGGTACTCAATCCGATCAGAGGGTCCCCTTATCATCAAGATACAACATTTCTTCAAAATACGCTTTATTTATCAGAATCTATTAATTGCAGCAAAATAATACTAACCACTTATGGTATCAAATTTCCCAAAACATCTTATTTATCAACATTTTGTTCAACATAATATGGCCGTATAATTATCACTTGAGTATTCACGAAATTTGGCCGTATTACCACTTGTTTTTAGAGTTATCCATCTTCATCTGAAATTTTGTCCGAGACTGTCTGTTTGACGATGTGTTTATGGGCCACAAATAATTGAACATCTTGAGAAATAACAAACTTCAAAAATCGATATCTGATCATGGTGATTTGATGGGTGGGTTCCTCGACTTGAAATATTTGTTTACCCCCGAAGCCAAAGAAATATTAATTTAGGAGCGTTAATTCAGATAATGCATCTTTAATATATTTATGCGACTTTTGCTCTAAAAACAACATATTTCACACTATATACTGGTTGGAAAATCAAATATCAGAACCATTTTTCCATCTGTAATTTGGTCTGAAATTTACCAACTAACCAAGCCTTGAAATAGTGTGTCTGTCATTTGCAGAATGAGGTCCCCAGAGGGTTAATTTAGTGATGCTACCCCGCATAGCGGGCTAGCGTCACTAAATTCACCCTCTGGGAACCTCATTCTGCTAAGGTGTAAGCAGAATGAGGTCGCCAGAGGGTGAATTTGGTGATGCTAGCCTGCTATGCGGGGTAGCATTACTAAATTCACCCTCTGGGGACCTCATTCTGAAAAGACAGACACACTATTTTAAGGCTTGCAACTAATGCGGTGTCATGAAATTTCCAACTTTTGAAAATGTTGGCCAAAGTTGAGGGGGGGGGGGGGGGGGGGGGGGTAGACATGCGTCTCTCCTGTCGCCATGTCCCTGGTTTGATCTTAAAGTTGGCGGTATATAATTAATTCCAGTCAGCTCCTACTCTGAGCTTCGATGTTTGGAGCGCGCAATGTGGACAGATAGACGCCATTGACTACACGTGCTTCCGTATCATCATAGGACAAAAAGACACTGGCACGACCAGGGCTGCGTTCTATTCCGCGGACACCGATAGAGATGGTGAGTGGGTAAAAGATGTAGATTTGGTGGGTTCATGCCTTTTGTTTACTAGTAGTTCCAAATATAGTTATTCTTGCTCAGCTTTCCTATCTCATCGTTAATATGTGTATAAATTAAAGATACGGATGGCCTTCGCAGTGGGTATTGTCGTTAAAATAGTCACATCTGTTAAAACTGCCATAAACAGAAAGAATATTCTTATTCCAATCATAAATTTGGCATAAATAGCATGTTATTGTCAAGATCGTATAGGCCTTGTTAGCAAACAAAAGTCATGCCATGTTATGATACAATACAGTGCGTAAAAGAGAATGCGATACGCAAATCACTCAACACCGAGTAGACCCCACTAAAGGGTGTACTTTGTTTACAATAATAGCCACCATACTATTTACAACATATCGATATAAGCGCTCGAAATTCCTTGTCACTCAAGATTTCGGTGTTGAATGGGTTACCCTGAATCACTCTCTCTAAAAAATCTCCACTTGGGTGTTTTGATTATTGCACACTCTTTACGTGCTGTATATAAACAAATGCTCGGCTCACACAAAGTGTGTTTTGTGGATAATATCGCATTCATACTATCATTATACTATACTATTAGTATATTATTGAGGAAATTCTAAATTTGGAAACTTATTTATAAATTATAACCTACAACCAAGGCCATCCGTGCCTTTAAAGGGACTCAAGGCCTTCGAAGTGGGTTCATTCTAAATAACATAAAAGTCTGTAAAACAACGATCATCAACAAATACGTGAAAAAATAGATTGACTTGGTTCTTATTCTCAATATTAATAACTCTCCATTAATGAGATTTTGTGTGTCAAAACCATTGTCATGTAAATATTATGTACAGTTACAATGGAAATATCGATATTATGAAAATCATACTCTGACTAAAATATTTGAACTTACTATATACACAATTAGTGATATTTGTTGACAGTTTTGTTTACATAAAAATGGTTTTAACATGAACATTTTGTTATTGGAGAACTATCAACAATGAATATAAGAACAAAGTTTATCTATTTCTCCATGTTCATCTTAGTGGTGATGTTTTTACAAACTTTTATTATGTTTTTCACCATTTACCCACTGCAACTTCTGCAAGTGCCTTAAAGTGCGAAGAGGACCTTAAATTAGTTACAAGCAACCAATTCAATGAAATTTTTCCCCTTGAAATTTGGTGCATACTACAGTAATGCTCTATATAATTGACTCCTTAACCACAGCTGAATTATGGGTAATTTTTCAGGATTTAGTCGGAAATATGGCTTGTTGCCATTCATCAGAAAGCTCTCACTGATTAATAACTCACTGAGAGCTTTCCAATGAATGGCAGCAAGCCATATTTCTGACAAAATCCTGAAAAATTACCCATAATTCTGCTGTGGTTAAGGAGTCAATTATTTAGAGCATTACTGTATCTTATTAGTTTACTCGATGAGTTAATGTGCATGAAAAAGAAAAAGAAATTCATATGCAATGCTAATTCAATGTTTATTCTGTATGACTAACTGAAGAATCAGTCATTCCTTCTGGCATTCATTTTAGTCAACAATCAGATTAATTTGGTTGGCAATTTCTCATCAGTTAGGATATTTGAAGTACCAATTGGAAAATTCAAACTGAGAGTTGGCAGTCAGAAATTCTAAGATGTACACCCAAATACCCTCCATGGATAAAACGCTCAGAGCCCTTCCAATAATGTTCTAATTATGTTTTCATTTCAGAATACATCTCCGAAAAAGAATTCGACGAATCGCCATTCCTATCTCGGGGAGACTTTGAACATATTTAATGTGCAATTGTGCATATGGTGGGTACTATCTTTACACACTGGTATATTGGAGGGTGTCACTCCCCTGCCCCCAGAATCATGAATACCATGGTAGTTAACATAATACTGAATATAGACACTATGTGATGAAGGACATAGATTTCACACTTCAATATATACCATCTATTTTCATCACTTTTGATATACCATCTTATTTTCATCACTTTTGATCTGTGAATACATGTTAACAGGCACACTAACTCGCGATTAAAGGCATGGATGGCCTTCGCAGTGGATATTGCTGTTAAAATAGACACATCCGTTAAAACCGCCATAAACAAAAAGAATATTATAATATAGACATATTTTTTTCTGATATACCAATCATAAATATCACTTAAATACAATGTTATTGTCAAGTTCGTATGCTTTATGTAAACAAAAGCGATCTATGTTACAGAACCTGGGTTTTGTTTACATAACAAAGCGTATGAACTGGCAATAACAAACAATTTACATGATTTTATGATTGGCATAGGAACAAAATATGTCTATATTTTAATATTATTTCTGTTTATGACAGTTTTAACGTGGTTGTGACTATTAAGATGCGAAGGCCATCCGTGCCTTTAATATGACATAATATGAAAGTATCAATGACACTGTAGCTCAACTTAGGTAGGGGAATAATTTAATAGTTGACAGTAAATGGAGGAATAGGAAAGGTGCTATAATTGAAATGTCTAAGTAAGACAAGATGTACATGTCAATATCAACATTCATGACAGGTTTCATAATGATCGAATTAGGGATGTGGTGATTATGGTGTGCCAAAGGATTTAGTGATGCAAAGAGTAAATTATAAAATGGCCACCGGCAGCCATGTTTTTTTTCCGAATTACCCCAAAATGACTTGTTCCCATCTACAGCCTTTACAAATCTCATAATGATCTGACCAAAGGTACGACCTGTAGCCTGTGCCAAAGGATTTAGTCATGCAAAGAGTGAAATCCAATATGGCTGCTGGCGGCCATGTTTCTTAGCCAAACGACCCCAAAATGACTCGTTCCCCATCTACATGTCAATGTCAACAGCCTTTACAAATCCCATCTACATGTCATTGTTAACATCCATGACAAATTTCATGAAGATCCGATCAACGATACGACCTGTAGCCCGCGCCAAAGGATTTAGTCATGTATAGAGTAAAATCCAAGATGCCTGCTGGCGGCCATGTTTTTTGTCTGAACAACCCCAAAATGACTCGTTCCCATCTACATGTCAATATTAACATCCAGGACAAATTTCATGATGATCAGACGAATAGTACGACCTGTATTCCGCACCAATGGATTTAATTTTGAAATCCAAGATGGCCACCAGCAGTCATGTTTTTGGGCCGAATGACCCCAAAATGACTCGTTCCCTTCTACATGTCATTGTTAACATCTATGACTAATCTCATGAAGATCTGACCAAAGCTACGACCTGTAGCCTACGCCAAAGGATTTAGTCATGCAAAGAGTAAAATCCAAGATGGCTGCTGGCGGCCATGATTTTTGGCCGAATGACCGCAAAGTGACTCGTTCCCATCTACATGTCACTGTTAACATCCATGACAAATTTTATGAAGATTAGACCAAAGTTACGACCTGTAGCCCGCACCAAAGGATTTAATCATGCAAAGAGTAAAATCCAAGATGGCTGCTGGCGGCCATGTTTTTTGGCCGAAAGACCCCAAAATGATTCGTTCCCATCTACATGTCATTGTTAACATCCATGACAAATTTCATGAAGTTCCGACCAAAGCTACGACCTGTAGCCCGCGCCAAAGGATTTAGTCATGCAAAGAGTAAAATCCAAGATGGCTGCTGGCGGCCATGTTATTTGGCCGAACGACCCCAAAATGACTCGTTCCCATCTACATGTCATTGTTAACATCCATGACAAATTTCATGAAGTTCCGACCAAAGCTACGACCTGTAGCCCGCGCCAAAGGATTTAGTCATGCAAAGAGTAAAATCCAAGATGGCTGCTGGCGGCCATGTTTTTTGGCCGAACGACCCCAAAATCACTCGTTCCCATCTACATGTCAATATTAAGATCCATGACAAATTTCATGATGATCAGACGAACAGTACGACCTGTAGCCCGCGCCAATGGATTGAATTTTGAAATCCAAGATGGCTGCCAGCGCCCATGTTTTTTGACCGAATGACCCCAAAATGACTTGTTCCCATCTACATGTCAATGTCAACATTCATGACAAATTTCATAAAGATTAGACCAAAGGTACGACCTGTAGCCCGCGCCAAAGGAAATTGTTGACGGACACACGGACGACGGACGCCAAACATGGCAATAGCTCAAACTTACAAAGTAAGTTGAGCTAATAAGGACTAAAAAGGCACATTCTAGCAATCAAATACATAATTTGTCATTGCCATCGATGTCAAGTACTAGCCTTTTATATTCAATGCTGAATTCGATCATGTCGTTACATATTCATGCGTTTCTTTAACCCTTTACCCAACAGGGTCAATGCATTCTCTTATATATGCGAGGCGACCTATGGTCGACTCGCAAATATAAGAGAATGCATTGGCACAGGGCATAACTGTAACCATCACAATGTGGTCAATGAGCCGGTTCCAATGATAGCCAAGATATTTTAGGCTGTTGAAGCTTTATTTGGCCGGTTTTGGCCGGTTTGTTGGGTAAAGGGTTAAAGATGGTCTTTCTCTTTCCAGCAAATGTTATATATATAGATTCCAGGGTGTAATATAATAGATATGAATGGAGGATACATGTCCGGAAAAGATTCTATCAATTAATATCAATTTTATTTAGAATTTCTTATGACATTTGTGGGACAATGTTATGCGCTATTTTTTTTAGCCGAAATCTGAGCGTAATAAGAATGAGAACTCTATTCCCAATCACTAAAAAATTGCTGATCAGCCAAGAGATTTATTGCTAATTGCAATCGAAATAAACCACTTAATTATGCCTTTAAAGTAATGTGAAACACTCCGGTATGGTGACAAATGGAAATGGAGAATAATCTAGTTCAAAGTAGTAATTTTTACAAAAAGTATATCCAAATTTACAACACACACCGTCATTCTTATATGTGAATTAAATGCAGTGACTCTCGATGTCGAAATCGTTTTCGTTAGTTTGTCGCCAATAGATGCGTCCCGAATCGAGTCGTAAATATTTACAATTGACCGTAGTTCTGTCGATGTTATCTATAGAGTGGTACGGTCGATTTGCTTAAAATTTTCGGCGATGGCAGTATAATGTTACATTCCTCCAGTTGTCATAGCCCCTGAATACTAACTTAATAGTTTCACGCACCCGAACAAGTACATAACATGTCTTTAATTTAGACAAATAATATACCCAATCTTTAGTTTGATCTGTATATATTTTCTTCACAAAATAGTTATTTGTAGTCTTGATGTCGGGATTTATAAAAATTATGTTGTTGTTGTAATTGTGGCCCTGAACAGATAGACCATCTTTAAAGTGATGTGGAACACTCTGCTGGAGGGTGATAAATAAAGTACAGTAATGCCCTAATAACTGTGGTTATGGAGTCGATTAAGTAGGGCATTACTGTAGTTGCTTTTCATAAATTATACATCCGAATTGGCAACACTTCATTCTTATTTATAAATTATATGCAACAACTCTTATTGGATTAATCCTTGAAGGACTCTTTGCTGTTTGTTTATCAGTGAAAATTAGTCCAGAATTGAAAAGTAAATGTTTACATTTGTGCATAGTTTAAACGTTGTGTTTTCTGAAATTGTATGATCAGAGTGGTTAGATTTCAGTTTCAGTAATATTAGTTGAATGCTACATTCTTTCAGTACCTGAGGAGTCACTTATTAGTTTTTTTCACTGAAATAAGCCAACATTATGTGACTTTATGTCTTTAATTGCAGTTTAAACTAAAGAGGAACCCACTAAAAAGGAAATTGCGATGTTATCTGAGAGGCTGCAGTGTTACCTGGCAAAAATTACAAAGAAATGAAAAAAAAACTACTATGTCAGCTGACTATGTCATAACATGTTATTATTAATAAAATGCCAAACTAGATCAGGTATCCAGTCCCACTTCCAGTCCATAGACAGGGACATCATCCCGGACATGACAGGGGGTGGGGTGTCCATATTGCATTTTCCAAATGAATCCCACACCCCCTTGTATCCGACTGAAATTTCCATGTCTGGGAAATGCCATTGCACCCCCCGCCACCCCACCTTTGTATCAACCTAAAGTTTACTTTTGGGATGAATAAAACACTGTTTCACACAAAATATTGGTTGGAAATCAAACTATCCTAAAAAAAGCAACCTAGTTTTAATTTGAAATTTCCAACTTTAGAACTTTGTGTCAGGCATAACAATTGAAAATGTTGAAACTTTTGGCTAAAGTTGTGAGGTCGATCCTATACTCGAAATAACTTGCTTGCAGTCGATCCTCCAATGGTCACACGAGGTCAAAGTTCAGAAGTAGTATATCTATGTTTAGTATATAGCATATATAGCATGAGAATTCCAAAAAGCAATGCCGTATATAAACTTTACCGAAATAAAAACAAAAATCAGAGTTAAGGGTACGGTACGTTCATATAAAGCTGGCAAGTTTGCATTGCAAACTGCAAAATGCAATTTCTGCCAGCTGTCGACAAATCAGCATTACTAGTGATCAATCTATACCAGCGGTTTTGTGTGATGGCTGGTATAGCTGAGCTGTTTATAATATATTGAGACACGGTGCTTGTTGGCATTTTTAGGCAAGTCAAAATAATGTCACTTATTGTATTGCAATATGAGTTTGACCCCTCGCTGGGGCACTGCTGTTTGATAGCCCACATTAAAACTAACGTCCCTATATATTTGGGATGTGTGAGGCAAGTAAGTCTCTATTTGTGGATGTCCAACTTAGAATATCAAATTCACTAACCCCTTAAATACTAAACCGAAGTAATTCGAGAAACTCCCATTTGCCTTGTTTTGGTAAACTGGTGCCACAAACTTTGTCAGCGGAAATTCATAACCAAAATCCCATGGCTGGAAATTCAGTACAAAAAATTAGTTGCATGCATTGATCCCTTTGTAGCAAACAGAAATTTCCAAGTTCCATATTTTCATAATGCACCCATTTATATTGGAAATGTTTTATATAAGAATTTTGGAGCATTGTAAATATTTTGTTCTGCATTGTTCTACCTTTTTAGTAAATAGTAGCTTATGCAATTATCCAAACTAACTGTGTGCTCAAATGTAAACAGGTTAGTCCGAGTGAAATCCATAATATAAATTCCAGAGAACTGGAATGAACTAATGCATCTATATGACCTATTTAAAACATATCCTGGTGATTGCTGCTGAAATCCATCAAAGTAATCTACTAATCTAAATATTGTAATATAATATGGGATTTATGTGAAAAGGATTAAAAGTATTGCTGAATAATGTTGATATAAGATATTCTTGTTTGTATTTAATAATTCACCACCAACTGGATACTTCTCATTGGGACAAACATGTCAGAACAAGGTCTCCGTCCATCTGAACATTTCACTTTGGAACTCGCATATATGTTATCAGATTTGATTGTCGATTGGTATGGTGGTAGGCCTTGGAGGAAAAGATACTCATATCATACAACAGATATCCATTCTTATGGGAGTTATGGTCCTTGTTCCACTCGACCAAACACCTGTCAAGTATCAAATTGTATGAGTACTGAAATATCAGATGAAAAGAGAATTCTTGCCAATCTACAGTTCTAAGTATTCTCGACTATTGGCTTTGACAAGTCGGTATTATGATTTGAAGCTTTATTCCATCAATGGAGGTTATGCAAGGTGTACACTCTTGAATGCTATGTATAATTAATTATCAACAGAAATAACAACAGGATGAATAAATATATGGGAGGAAACAATAGACAAAACAAACAAAACAAATCTCCTTTCTTAAATGCAGTTAACGACAATGTGTCATCTTTATGAGATGTGCATTTCGTGAAATAATCTGAATCTAAAGTGTTACTACAGGTCAGAAAAATTGAAATTGAAGACCATTTTGAAACAAATTTCAAGGGTTATCAAAGCCTTCTTTTATGAGATTCAAGGACATATTTTGAAAAAAATTTGCACTTGGAAAGTAGTATGCAGAAAATCCAAGCTATTTACCCCCCAACATTGACAATTTAAGCACTTTCCAGACCTGAAGTGATCATTTCTATTATTCAAGGCCACTCAATTCCCTGTGGGAACAATGATCTAACATTTGGATAATGCCTGGAAACTAATTTATCATAGTTTGAATTTCCAGCAGAACAACTGTAATTTTTTATTATCTGTGTAATATCTAAAGTGACACCAATTTAATTAGTTGGTTTACAAACCGTTTTACCGAAAATGCAAAAAAAAAATATTCCTATGTTTTTCTCACCAAACAGTTCTATCAGCCATGTTAGCAATGGAAAATGAAAATAATTGAGATCTTATTAACAAATGTGTTGGCTTTATTATTTTTATCACAAAAAAAAAAACAAGTTCATGTGAATATATCAAGATTTGCATTCATCAGTGATCATGTGGAATAATGGACAATTTGTATGTCATGACCTGCCTGGGTTTTAAAATACCCCCCCCCCCCCTCCTCTATCAAGATATTTTTTTCCCCCCGATGTTCATAAACCATCTAATAAAATTGGTGTGGCCCAATGGAACGTTATAGTGCTATGAATCGGGACTGTATTTGAATGATACTCTCATCAGAAAAGCTCATGCATCAAAGCAATCTTAGAACTTAATACTTGGGGTACAAATGTCTTGTAGCCATTTCTTTAAACTCTGAAAAAAAAAAAAGAGTATGAATTTATTACTGGAAATATTCTATATTTATATATTAATTCTATATAAACCTATAAATGTGTTGAGGAATTATCTAATTGAATAATCCTCAATATTGCAAGCCATTTTAATGTAGGATGATGATGATGATGATTATAAAGATGACGATGACGATAATGATGATGTAGGTAATGTTAATGACATTATATTGTAAATAGGGTATATATGTTCATGAACTCTTTATTTCATGGTGATTCATGATTGAGTCATTAAAGCATTATAACATAAAAATAATCAAATCGGAGAAGGGATGTTGAGTTTTAGCAGCTAATCCAAGCTTCGGCTTTGATAGAAATCGCATAATTGTACCTAGTTTTTTTAACCTCATATCAATCAAATTAGTTGATAATTGTTCACACTAATGAGTGTTAATTTTAATTAAGAGCCTGCAAAGACATTGTCTAAGTAGTCAATGTCAGTCTGAAACACTGAATTAAGTGCACAATAGATCTTCAAAAATATTTGTACAGTTTCCACACTTATTGAGTTATACTAGAGGTGCCACATTTAATAGTATAATCGATGAACCGTTGATAAAGCCGATAATCGATTACCATTTCCGTCGTCGATTAATCTCCGTTATTTATTTCGGACGTCGGAAAGAGCCGGGTATTATTGAATACTGTGTTTGTTTTATACAGTTTAATCTACGACTACAACCGCAGGTTTAAAAACCTTTGATTGTGCATCAGAGTGATTCTGACAACATGAGTATACTTAGATGTTACCAAGTACAGGCTATCACTTATCGTGTGGTGACTGCTGAATGAAACTCACTATTATCAATTACTTAACTTGTTCTGAGTCCTGAAATTTCTGAGTGGGGGGGGGGGGGGCACCTTTGTGACACTCTGGAAGTTTGCTGAAACTTAGTTTCCGTAACATTAGATTCCTTTTTTTTAGGAACTGCCGGCAGTTCGTCATGCATTCCTACTTTTATATTGTTTGTATGTTTGGCTATTCATAACACTGAAATTAATGGCTACGTTCGTTCTAATGAACTCACAATTATTATAACCATGACATCGCCGAGAAATGTGCTGGTATTGAATACATTGTGCTCATTAGTCATTACCGGTGGTTTATGGTGCACATTATTAACGTAAAAATTACATCAGCCGAGTTTTTTAACCAACACCCAGTCAATAGACCATATTACAGAATTATTCCAATGTTAATATTAGGTACAACTAATTGATTATAATCGATTATTGATGACCGATTATCGATTATCAAAATCAATAATCGTGGCACCTCTAAGTTATACCGTACTCAAATCACAAGCTATTAAAAAATAACTTAATCACAAGCTGTAAATACATGAAATACTGTAAAACAGTTGCCGCTTAATTAGCCATTGATGTTAATTATTTCTCGATAACCTTAATCAATGTTGGTCACTCTTCACGAAGCACAGGTGCGTGCGGACGTGTTTGATTGAAATTGGGCGACTGATTGAAAGTGGGGTATGTAACAATTTTATGGAAATATATTGGTGCAATCTAGATGTTTTTGACTATTGGGATCATACTATAAGAAATAATTATTGTTCAGATTATGAGTTATAACCAAAACGTTTGAAGACAAATTTACTATATTCATGCGCTATGCTATCATGTTATTTATCTTCAAACTTTTTGGTTATAATTGCATAACTTAATCGAAAAAAGAAAATCAGGAAACGTCACTTCAAGTGCCCAGAGAAATACATAATAGGCCATGGTCTTGTAGGACCCCTCATCCACCCCCACTACTTAACTTCTTTGGATTTTCATGTACCCTAATGTATTGTTCAGGAAAAATTATGTTAACAGCAAATATTTTGGGTCCTGGTGTACAAAGTTTAGCATGTCTCTTCGTGGGATTTATTCATCTCGCTCACATCGGTATAGTGTTCTATACTTCCTATGAGAAGGGTCCCTCTAATCAGAGGGTATCAAACAATCCATATGCCATTCCAGCTCACGATTTTGCTCCAACAGTGGCAAATTCCTTATTCTTGGCAAGCAATCGTTCATGATAGCATATGGTATAATTTATCTATGACATACATGTACATGTATGGGATCTGAGAAAACTCAGCAAATGCATTGACATACATGGACAACTTATAAATGCAGTGTTTCGAAGGTTAATTTCCTTCCATTTCCCTTGGATGGATGCTGCTCTGCTAAATCCATAGATGACCATAATGTACCTGTAGACTGTACTACTCACTCTTCTTGTCCATGATCCCAAGCAATCTTTGTAACATCCAACAGATGTCTCATCAAATAGCTCCAAGCAGAGAAGAACAATACAAGTTGTGCATTCGTCATGATAGTAGAAATGAAATGGGAAGTTGTCCATGTATGTCAATGCGTTCCCTGAGTTTGTTATATCGAGAAGTGACTAGCTCGCTGGGAAGGCGTATATGCTGTTATCCCCCCATCAGGTCCAGAAGGGTAGAGTATCACAATGACATCTCTTGTATGGGATTACCATTTCCCCCACCCCATGATCGACAAAAAAAATGGAAACTGAGTAAGGCTAAACTTTGACCCAGTCGGTATACTAGAACCCAAATTATTTGCAGTTAACATCATAATCCTGAACAATAGACATTAGAGTACATGAAAATACCAAAGAAGTTAAATAGTGTGGGGGAGGGGTGCATATGGGGGTCACACCAGTATCTGCCCATGGTCAATAACTATCTTCATAACAATCTAATTAATTCATTATTATTTTCCCTAATAAAATAAAGAACTCTATATATTCATGTGGCTTACAGATTATACTCCAGAAGATTGTTTGTTGAACTTATTATCTGAACATTTCCCCACTAATGAAAAGGTTTTCCTTCTGCATTTTCTATTATCTCTCCTCTGCACACATTTCCAGGCCATCCCTCCAGATTAATAATAGACAATTCCAATATATATACCTTGTAACTGACAGGGAGAATCCATTTAGTATATATAGAAGGGTTAAACATGCACTCACAATTTGGATTTTACAGAGAAGTCATTGAATTTAAAGGGGAAAGAGACCCTCGACGATTCAGGCCATTAATATATTTAGTATATCAACCATGGTAGATTAAAACACCTCTCATTTCTCAGTTATGCTCAAACACAATGATATCACATCGCTAAATACAAAACTCCCGATAATTATGGCGCGTCCATATTTATAACATTGTGACATCACAACCTCACTTCGCGTTACTCATCCTTAGTACAGATATCTATAAAGGTTATCGAACTAAAATCATTTCGGCATGTCTGTTTGTTAACCACAGCCCATTGAAGACTATACACACATGTACATGTATTATAACACACAATCATTTAAGTTATAATTTTGAACAACTAATTTACGGCCAGTTAATGGTCACATAAGATTTGAATGTGACAATCTTGGTCAAACTCAAATGACTTCTACATGTGCAAATATGACAACCGAACAATCTTTTGCGAACTAAACTATAATTTATTAACAACAGATAATCATGTATTGCGCACAACACACATTCATTCTGCTGTTTTATTTATTGTTTCATGTCTAAAAACTATCGTACGTGATACAGCTTAGCGTTAAACAACCAAGTGAGGCTGTGACGTCACAAACTTTAAAGGGAGATAATATTTCTTCTAAAATGGCGGCGTCAGCTTAGTGTAAACATATTTTATTCCAATCAATATATAACATATATACACATTTGACAGACATTTAACAGGACTCAGGAGTATAGAGTAGTACAAATATTCGACTGATTGGAAAGGGGATTAAACAACAAGCCCAAGGGCTTTTATTAAGTTTGCTCCCCTATCAGGCATCAGCTTACCGGCGTAATTGCTTGTGCGAGTTAGTTTGAGACGCCATATCTCCGATCATGTGCGGAGATTTGCGCTGAAACTTTACACACAAACAGAGAACAGCTTGCTTGCTTTAACAATTTAATTTTATTTAGCCTTACAGCTGGGCCTTATGCAATTTTTCCAATGAAATTTAAATAGAGGATCTCCAACGAGTTATGTTGGGAAAATGTTTTTTATGAAAAGAGTTTGATAAATTTGATTCACATGAGTCGTAGACGAGTTGTGAATCAAATTTATCAAATAAGTTTGATAAAATCTTATATCCCAACATAACTCGTTGAAGATCTTGTATATCAAACGAAAAAAAACTAGTGCTTTATGACTTTTTAACAAACCAAAATATTTAAAAGAAGCTGAAAAATGAATGTAAAATGCATCCATGAATGGCTTAAGGCTGAGATGATTCACAACTGTATACAACAGTATAGCACGCTCTGCCTTGTGACGAAACATATAGTCCCCCGATTTGCCTTTTGTTTTTGTGCCTATTTTCGTTGGTGCAAAGAAGTTGGACAATAAATGAACTTTAAAGAACAAAGCAATCATTTTGCAATGTCTGGAATTGGTGTCAAGCACGGCTTTTCTAAATAGTATTAATCCGCATGGTAATTTATTTGACGCAATGCCAAGTATCCCAAGAAGCATGCGGCGATTGCTCACTTGTGAGGGATAAGAAAATATCTAATGGATTTTTTAATGATATTATAGGCGTTTCATGTGATATAATGATATATCAACTACATAATAAAGTGATATGCTGAAACTGAGACAATTATTAAATAATTTGGAATCAATTAATGAGTTACATTCTACAACAGGTCTAATACAACAGCAAATACCAAAAAAATACCAAAATTATCTTCATCAAACAAAAACATTCCAATCAGATGGTTCCACAACCAGCAGTACCTTAGTTCTTGTGACTATTTATATATGTCTTTAACTCTTTCATGACGGGAGCTGCGCAAGTGCAGCATTAAAGATCCCATACCTTGCATTCTCTTATATATATGCCAGTCTCACATAAGGAACCTCGCATATTTAAGAGAATGCACTGGCTTACAACGTCAAGATAAATATTGTTAGGCCAATGTAATATCTTACAAATGCGAAGCTCCCTATGGGAGACTCGCATATTTAAGAGAATGCTTTGGCACAGAGTTTTCAGGAAGCTCCAGTCATAGAAGAGTTAATTAAGGGAATGAGTCAGGTTGACTCTTGGATCCCAGTTACAGTGGTTGTTACAATTACAATTATGTCAATGGACTTTTCCACAGCTCTGTCAATCAAATAATTATTAGCAGATATTTTCTACCAATTAGTGACTGAGTCGGTCATTTTCTGCATGGCAAATTCCAATCTTTGTTACCCTAATTTGGATATCCATGCACACATTCAGTGTTAAATTTAATATATTGATAGGGAGAATTGTAGCATTTCATGCAATGCAATATCTAGACATGCTTGTTTTTCATATATCTTGGGAAAAGTAAAATGCCTACAAGTTCATCTAATTTCTTTTTATAACTGCTTGTAAACACAGGTTTTTGTTTGCAAGTTGCCTATGTGGAATGTAATGTGAGGAATATTTGAAGACTCTTATCAACAAATGACTGTCGATGACAAATATATGGTTTCTTCTGTAGGTCACAGTTTCAGCACTGAAATCAAATAAAACCAAAAGATGTCTCTGATGAGATAAATGTTTGATTTTCACTCAAGTGCTGTTGACTTTGAACCTTCTCGGAAGTGTATCAGGTACATGTACTTGTGTTTACAATATAATCTACACTGAAAGCTATTTGTTGATTTTTTAAATAAAATATCACAAAGTAACATGAACAATGTCTGGATGTAAATTATCTAGGCATTAACAAGTGAAGACTGTAAAAAGTGTAAAAAGATTGAGGATCTCACCATGTCGAGTTAGTCGATAAGCCTAGAAAACACAGGTTAGTGGGTGAATTAAGGTACAAAAGGAACAATAAGCCTGGAAAACATAGTTTAGTGGATAATATATGGCGGTTATCTCTTGTTTTTGAGTGGCTGGACATGAGCGGAAAAAAACAAATTGTCTCGGTATCCACTCAAAAACACAAGATATTCTATTTATTATATGCTTTTCCAAAGAAATTTTGCCCTTCATGAGGATAAATATTCTCACATGCCATCACCTTCAATTAATGGATCAAAGACAACAGCTGGTCGCTACTTGTTCACTTCACCATCCGCAGAATAGAGAAATTTAATTCCCATATTCTTTCATTTATTTCCCACAAATTAGCTTCAAATTTCAACATTTATAGATTTATATGATAACAATAATAACAGCAAAGGATAACTCTACTTATTCGTGAAGATTTTGAAATACTCTGGTAGCACATTGGTACACACAAGTGAATCGATTGCACATGCAAACTAGTGTGAAAGTGAAAACTTCTGTATCGGGAATATAAAAATATATTTAACAGAGATTTTTTTTTTTATAAACTACCATTGAGTGTGTAATATAAGGTGGAATTGGCAAACTAAGTTGGAAAATAGAGGTTAGTTGGTAAAATAAGGAACAAACTATCCCTGAAAATACAAGTACAAATCCTTTCTATATTAAATACTCATTGAAGAGTAGTTCCCTTAGGAAATGTTCAGATAATAAGTTCAACAAACGACCATAGGCTGTTTGTTGAACTTATTATCTAAACATTTCCCACCAATTAATAGGAATCCTTCTGCACTGTATTATCTTTTCGTCTCTGTCGCTTCATCTCTCTGTTCCTGAACACCCCTCTAAATGAGTAATAAGACCATTCCAATGTATACAGTTAAAACTGGGTGGGAGAATCCATTTAGTAAAGAAAGGGTTAAAAGGTACATGTAGAAATGGGTCAGAATGCCTGAAAATAAAGTCACATGGGAAATTTAAAGTGAAAGCGAGTAAAGTAATGTTCAGACAAATCCGTTGAGTCAGTTGATTAAATTTGTTGTGTTGGTCCATATGTTGTGATGACACAATCAGTTGTTTGTGTTAAACTGAACATTGCGTTATAACGCAGAGCTTCCAATTAATAAACGAAGCCAATAAGTTCCATATTGGAAATTCAATATTGCAAATCAATAGCCATATTTTATCGATTGAAAACAAGAAATTATCAAATATAATTTCTCTGTTGTGTGCGTTAATTGCATCACAGCCATCTGAACGCCTTAGTGTTATTGTCTGTAATCCAATTTCAATGCAACTGACACGTCTGAACACTACTTAAGTAAATCTGAAAAAAAATATGTAGGTATTAAATGGAAGGAATTAAGTAAACTAAGCATACCCGATACCCTACATGTTTCACAGAATAACGGTATGTATCATGTAGGGCTGTAACCATATACTTGGTCACAATATGATATGAATCATGATACATGAGCAACGATACAATACATATCACGATACTCTAAATTAGCGTTCCCAAATGAATACAACCAGAATGGACCTATCCGTACGTACTGCCCACCAATAGGCTACATGGTTACTGTTACTAAGCACCACAAGCCATCTCAATCTCGCTACATATTCATTACTAAAATGGCTTCCGATGAGAACGGACTGTGTTGTTAAACGCCATGTAACACGATAATATAGCTTCTTTCTGAGTTTCAAGATACCTATGTGTGTATATATATGCATCTTGTAAAAGTGACTGTCGTTAGATATAAACAAAAATAGAACCAGATTTAAACAAAAAACCAGGTGTGATTGTTAGGCCATTTCCGATAACCAACAAAGATCGATGTTTACGTTGAATCAAACTGTAAATGAAGCCATTATATAACGTCAATATCAAATAGCAAATTTAATATCGAAGCTAGGCTAATAGTTCACACCTTGATGAAATAAACCAAACGGATGTGTACATGCGGTAATTAATCTATAATCCCTCTTTTGTCGAAATATATATAACGATATCAGTTTGCCATACCTCGAGCATCCGGCATGAGCCCTGGTGACATCAGACCGGATGCAAAGGATTATCAAATAATGGTCTTTTAAAATTCCACATCCTATTTTGCCATCACTAAAGTACATTAAAGAAAACGCCGACTATCATGAGTCAGTTACATGTTGCCATGTGGCAACAATGGCACAAAGTGAACTCGTTCGGTGAAGGTTGCGTGTATACACCGCGAAGCACGTGCAATGTGTGAAATTTCGTGTAATTCTCTTGGAAAACATCTGTTGATTCTCATTTACACATACATTGTCGCATTAATATGGAGGAAGCTTTAGATTCTCAAATGGATTTAATAAAACGTTCACAGGAGATCCTACAGGTTAGTGTGAATAGCAGACATTTGAACTCAATATTACCAAGGTGTTATAACAGCAACACATGTATACATTTATAACGAAAAACACTTCACATAAAACAAATACTCGCGGCACAATTAATATTCATAACGCATCATCGATCGAGACTACTATTTCCACGTTTTAGTTTGAAATCTGTTATATTAATATTGGAATTTAAATAACATTAGGATCCGAGTGTGGTCGTTGGCATTGTTTAATCCAGCGTAAACAGATGTCTTAGTTACTTTTTTATTTAGGAAACCGAACTAAAACATGTGTATAAATATCGTTCGTCAACCGGACATGTTCCCCATGTACATTTCAACACCATTGTAGCTTTTTAACACATATTTTGCTCTCGTGTTCGTAAATTTCCTATGGCTTACAATGGTTGTTAAGGAGCCGCTTGTGGTGTCTTTCATATCACTAGGCAGGCACATGTCGCTTTGGCAATTAAGCTATCGGCTCATTGGCTATAATTGAAATTGGGGCGGTACCTACGGATAGGTCCATTATCAGAACAAACATGCTTGTAATTGGAGATGCAGTTCATTTAGACTAAAATGCAGTTTAATACTAATAGTTAGCTAGATGACATAATAAACATGTACACTTGAGAGAACATTGAAGGTGTTGCTCTTATGCACATGCCCATCTTTTTTTATTTTCTGTATCGGGATACACATGACACATGACATGAAAGTGTTTCAGGATACATTGAATACACTACAGCCCTAGTATCATGTCATCGAAGGATTGATATATTATGTCATAAATGGATGTGTGCCGTGCAAGAGGTTATGACTTCAGTTGAAATGGAAGAATATCAACACAGAAGAGCAGCTGAAGTCTAGATTAGGGTTAGAATCAGATGCACTAGCAATGCAAGCCTTGTAAATATGCCGCTATGTTATGCTGCTATGTTATGCTATATTCACATTACACCAGTAATTTATGTAAGTGGTCTCTCTCTTCCCTGCATATTTATATAGATTACAGCATAAAAAATAATAGCTTTGAGCTAAAGCAGTCAGTCAAGCTTTGAATTTCCGTTCAATTTTTTTCAACATCATAAAAATGTGGCACAAAACTTTACTATTTTTTTACAGTCATTTTACAAAATAAAATTTCTCTTTTCCATCATTTCATGTCTAACATGTGTGACAACATCACTCTCACATGATTTTTCAGACATACTAATTTATTGTGTCATTAATTAAAGTCCAGTAAACAATTCCATTTATGTTGGTAATGCTATCTGGGAAGAGAGGCTCCACCTTTAACCCTTTTCATGCCTCGGATATATAAGAGAATATATTGGCCTAACAATATTTACCTTGTCCTTGTTAGCCAGTGCATTTATTCTCTTATATATGCGAGTCTCCCTATGGGAGATTCGCATTTATCACATAATTAACCCACAAAAACAGCTTCATAATTATTAGTAAGACACAAGTGTAATATTAGCGTGTGCGATGACATCACGCTATTATTTAAATGACTTGCGATTGCTGAAGTTTATGATTGTTGTTTTCGATGAATCTTCGCGTTGCTTCGTGTTTATTTGATCATGTGATAAAAGGTATCTCAAACTCATTCTATTTTATTTGTAATTTATCAACCTCGTCCACTAAATTCTATTTGAGCCTCGGTAAACCTCGGCTCAAATCGAATTTAGGGAACTCTGTTGAAAAATTCCATATAAAATAGAAACTCATGTCATGTGAGATCCTCTATATATAAGAGAATGCACTCGTACAGGATCTTTAATGCTGTACCAATGCAACTCCCATCATGAAAGGGTTAACACAAATGAAATGAAAGAAAACACCTCACAGGTGAGACACCGACCGAGGATGGGTGGGCAAATATCATGTTTTGTTCATCAAAGCATACAGTAATGCCCTACAGGATTTAGTCGGAAATATGGCTTGTTGCAACAAGCCATATTTCATGGCTTGTTGCAACAAGCCATATTTCCGACTAAATGCTGAAAAATTACCCATAATTCTGCTGTGGTTGAGGAGTCAATTATTTAGGGCATTACTGTAGTTGCCACCCATGAGATCATAAACATATTTTCTTTCATTTCTGGATTAAAGGATATAATGTGCAAAGTGCCTTTGATAAGATTATGAAGGGAATGAGAATCAAACCTCTGGATATGACGCATGTTTGCGCTGTTTAGTCATGATGAACAAGCCTGTTATGTAGAAAGAGAAATAGTAAATGAAGGTTTGACAATGGTGCCAGTGTTCATGATAATAATAATCCCAAGGAAAATATATTTTCGGGACAACTGAAACAAATTAAAAGTGTCTGTTCAAAACATTTATTGTTTAGATGATATTTTGAATAATATTTGGCAGAAATTAATGCCAGATCCTCAGATGTCACACACAGCATTGAATTCAGCAAGTAATTTAAGTTAATAAATGATCTACAATCTATGCTATTCAAAAGCCGTCCGAGTAAGAAGATAAGTACAGATAGCATAAAAGATGGAAAAGGCAAATTGTCGATCGCTGGCATAATTAACAACTGTGACAAGATTATCATAAAGTTGGACTTTAATTTTGTTTTTATCTACACATTTGCATCCTTAGATTAATATAAATATTTATACTATTGTGTTCTATAAAAAGTTCCATCAATTAATAATGGAGTATTTGTGTCTTGATCACTCTTTGTAATGGCAGCTTCATGTTTTGTAATGGCATGATTTTCTATAAACCGAACACCTCTTTAAAGCAAACAAAAAGGTAAGTCCAAAGGGGTTTGGTTTGGAGAGGTTTTATGTTGTAATGATGTTCAACCAATTTGGATGTGGAAGAAACTTCATTCAGGCTGTTAGTCCTTGCAGCAATAGTAACATAAACAGTCATTATATGTATGAAACATTTGTTCTTACCAGCTGGTTGTCTTTGGTTTGATTTCTTCTATAATGGCCTGGACAAAGTCGTTAGTTGTGGCCTGCCCACCCATATCTGGTGTCCGAATCTGAAAAGTATGACCCAACTAATTTTCAAGTGTTCTCATATAATTCATTTTATAGTACATTTTACTCAGGCCAAACAAAAACAAGATATTTGATTCTCAGGCAATTGAAAAAAAAAAATCAATGTGGGAGCGAGGGTTTTATTTAAAAAAAAATATTTTGTTCTGCCCATAGTAAGCATGGGTTATTATACATTCCCAGACCAAGAAAATGTAGGGAAAACTTTGTAATAGATATAAACTAATTTAATCTGATATAAAGAATGACAAATTGACATTGATATATATATTGATATCATTTTAATATCGGTACAGTGATTTTTAACATGCAGAACTACATATCCGATTCATATAAAAATTCGGAACGTAAATACCGTCAAAGTGATCTTCCAAATGATCATACAAAGTCTTGATTCACTTATTCCAATGAATAATTAGAGACTCTATATGTACAGCAATGGATGATAGACAATAAAACTTCAAATAAATAAGATCATAGCTTCAATCACAATAGCATAGCAAGGGAGAACTCTATCTTGCATGGTTATTAACTTTCTGAGCAAAGGTCGCCAAGGACCAACTGCTTTCTTTTATCAAAATATTTCAACACATTTGACCAATAAACTTGGGTATTTCGACAGCCTGTGGTGACAATATACCTGATAGTTATCGTTGCCTATTGTCTTTTGTTGAATACCCACACATGTATACATCATTGTATTTAGCTCCTATTAGATATTTAAAACAACTAATTTCCATGTGACAGTTTCCTATTTTCGTGTTGCCGGTTTACAACTAATCAGAATAAAATGGTCAAACGCGGACAATTTTTTTCGATGCAGTGATGCCTGAGAATCAAAACTCTTTTTTTTTGCCTCATATATTTAAAGGGGGACTGTACAAAAATCCAACCATTTATAAGCCACCTTCTAATATATTCAACAGTAACTATGCAACAAATAAATTAATTTGAGTCGAGTATGTATGCTGAATACACATGCATTTACAAAGAACTGCAGATAATAATGTGATAATTATACCCAAAAAAGTATTTGACGACCAGTCATTTACTGGGGTACGTTCTTCGAAAAAGTTTCGGTATATGTCACATAACCATGATTAATTATCAGATGTGGGTAGCATTTAGCACACATTGTGTAAAAATCTTTGTCAAGACATCAGCTGACTATAGAATAAAATTAATTAATTTCTGGGACAAGTATGCATATAATGTAACATCTTATTTGATACATTTGCCTGACAATTGTACGAGAATATCTCGATGATGAGCATTCTGTTCATTTTTATTCTAGATTTGCTGCCATCCGTAAAATATATTTATTTTTGTCGGGTCATATTCAGATGACAGTTAAAGTTGGCAGATTTTGGTGGACTAACATGTTTTATTCCAGAGCGATGTCCATTTCCACTTGGCTTAATATTGATAAAAGTTCTTGAAATTACCTCAGGCTAACTTAACAAATCCGTCATGTACTGGAAATTTGAGTACAGTCCCACTTAAAGTAGGCAGACTTCTTTGCACTGATACTGTTTTAAAATGACACTGTAGCTCAACTTGGAAAGGGAATAATTTATTGTATTACATTCAATGGAGCGATTTGACCTAAAAATGACTCGTTCCCATCTACATGTCATTGTTAATATCCATGATGATCTGACCAAAGGTACGACCTGTAGCCTGTGTGAAAGGATTTAGTCATGCAAAGAGTAAAATCCAAGATGGCTGCCAGCAGCCATGTTTTCTGGCCGAACGACGCCAAAATTACTCGTTCTTATCTACATGTCAATATTAACATCCATGACAAATTTCATGATGATCAGACAAACAGTACGACCTGTAGCCCGTGCTAATGGATTGAACTTTGAAATCCAAGATGGCCACTAGCAGCCATGTTATTTGTCCGAATGACCCCAACATGACTCGTTCCCATCTACATTCCAATTTCAACAGCCATGACAAATTTCATGATGATCAGACTAAAGGTACGACCTGTAGCCCGTGCTAAAGGATTTAGTCATACAAAGAGTAAAATCCAAGATGGCTGCTGGCGGCCATGTTTTTTGGCCGAATGACCCCAAAATGACTCGTTCCCTTCTACATGTCATTGTTAACATCCAAGACAAATTTTATGATGATCTGACCAAAGGTACGACCTGTAGCCCGTGCCAAAGGATTTAGTCATGCAAAGAGTAAAATCCAAGATGGTTGCCAGCAGCCATGTTTTCTGGCCGAACGACGCCAAAATTACTCGTTCTTATCTACATGTCAATATTAACATCCATGACAAATTTCATGATGATCAGACAAACAGTACGACCTGTAGCCCGTGCTAATGGATTGAACTTTGAAATCCAAGATGGCCACTAGCAGCCATGTTTTTTGGCCGAATGACCCCAAAATTACTCGTTTCCCATCTACATGTCAATATTAACATCCATGACAAATTTCACGATGATGAGACGAACAGTACGACCTATAGCCCGTGCTAATGGATTGAATTTTGAAATCAAAGATGGCCACTGGCAGCCATGTTTTTTGTCCGAATGACCCCAAAATGACTCGTTCCCATCTACATTCCAATTTCAACAGCCATGACAAATTTCATGATGATCAGTCTAAAGGTACGACCTGTAGCCCGTGCTAAAGGATTTAGTCATACAAAGAGTAAAATCCAAGATGGCTGCTGGCGGCCATGTTTTTTGGGAAAATGACCCCAAAATGACTCTTTCCAATCTACATGTCATTGTTAACATCCATGACAAATTTTATGATGATCAGACCAAAGGTACGACCTGTAGCCCGTGCCAAAGGATTTAGTCATGCAAAGAGTAAAATTCAAGATGGCTGCTGGCGGCCATGCTTTTTGGCCGAATGACCCCAACATTAATCGTTCCCATCTACATGTCAATATTAACATCCATGACAAATTTCATGATGATCAGACGAACAGTACGACCTGTAGCCCGTGCTAATGGATGGAATTTTGAAATCCAAGATGGCCACTGGCAGCCATGTTTTTTTTCCAAATGACCCCAAAATATATCGTTCTGGTCTAAATGTTGATGTCAACAGCTATGACAAATTTCATAATGATCCGACCAAAGATACGACCTGTAGCCTGTATTGTTGACGAATCACGCACACACGGACGACAAAGCCATGGCAATAAAGTAAAGTTGAGCTAAAAATTGTAGTCAGATCGATATGAATTATATCTGTAATGATTTCCTTGAATCAGGTGGTTACCAGGGCTACTAGAAGATATGTAGCTATAAAATGCTCTTTGATGGATAACTTATCTGTTTTAACTCTCCATACTAAATGGATTCTCCCAGTCAGTTAAACAGTGTATCGGAATAGTCTATTATTGATTTGCAGGGATGTTAAGGTGATAAAAGCAGACAACAGATAAATAAAAGTGCAGAAGAAGCCCTATTTATTGAGGGAAATGTTTAGATAATAAATTCAACAAACGAACTATGGTCGTTTATTGAACTTATTTTCTGAACATTTCCTATGGGATAACTACTCATCAATGATGCTTTTGGGATAACTACTCATCAATGATGCTTTAGTATAGAAAGGGTTAACATAAATGATGAAATATTTCTTGGAAACTCACCATTTTCTGCCCAATGACATTTCTCAATGATTCCCTAATGAGGGTTGCATGTTTCTTGTGCCTGCAATTGTTGGAGAGAGAATGAATGCATGAGCCATCACAATACGGACCATGGCTCATTAGTTGGTATTCAGTGGATGTCAAACCAGTATGAAAAATAAAACTAGGTAATACACATAAGAAATGAACGGCGGTGTTTCAATGTGGTCATGGGATTTTGACCGTGAGAAAAATTCAGCAAACTGCATGAACCCCAAAGGGGTTCATGCAGAGTTTGCTGAATTTTTATCGCGGTCAAAACCCATGACCACGTTGAATCTGCCGTTTATTATTTATATACTAAAATTCATTATCAACTATGATTGTCTGTTTTTCCCACTATTTATTCAACTTTAAATGAACGCATGGAGTTCATTTCGGACAGTTTGAATCCTCGCTTTTTAGAAAACCTAACATTGTGAGAATCCGTCTTGTTTAGCTTGTAATGAATGTAGACATGTTGATTTCAAGAATGATACTATCTGAAACTAACAATTAAGTTTCGGTTGTGGATGATAAGAAATTGACAACATGCCGCTCTACCATAATAATATATTTGTGAGGTCATGGGTTGTGTAATCAGAGGAGTTGTGTTTTAAGTGCAAGGTAACAACACAGATTATAGACCAAAACAAATTGCATGCCAAATCCGGACGTGCTGAATAGTCAAGCAGTCATTCCAGTGATTTCCGGGGTCAATGTGTTCATAAACATATGAACGACATTGAAAGTGACGTCACATTACGTTCATAGGTTTACGAACACATTGACTCAGGGGGCGTGTCTACCGTAACACAATGGGGAAATCGGAAGCGATATTATGTGTGCCAAGTACAAAATGAAGTTCATTCTTGTCAGATGAAACTAGTGGTGTCCTCTCCCAATGGGACTAAGGATTGTCCCCCCCTAATGCAGTGCACACGGGCTACAAAAAAGGTAGCCGGTAGCCATATTAAAAGCAGGGTTTCCGGTACTATGGCTCAGCGTCCGTGGAATGGCCTCATTCCCCTCGCTGATGATCTGTTTGAGACACACATGTACCTAAAGTCAACTTAATAGCAATCTATCATAAAAAAGTTCCGACTACAACAGGAGTTCAAGTGTTAAACAGAATACTGGTGAAAAGGCAGGTCAATTAAGCACTGTACTAGTATGTTACCAGTAGAACCCTTTGAAATAAAAGCTCCAAAACTACAACGCAATGTTTGGTGTGCAGTCAAAAAGTGACGTTGTATACAGCGTAATACACATAAGAAAATGTCGCGGTAACATCAAAGAATGGATATTTTGTGCACGGGATTTCTGTGGATGAAACTACTCACGCTCGGAGATCCTGTGCAAGACATATCCCCCAATATGGAGATAAAGTCAAAGTACGATCAATAATAGTTTTGTTATCCCCCATACGGCCCCCCAAACACAAATGCATAAACAATGACATTTCCCGCCAAACTCAATTATATTTCATAAGACGGGGGCTAAAATTCTGTTCATGGCAGTGGTCGTCACTACAGTTGTTGGACTAATGCAGACTATTTGCTACCAGGCCTCAGCTCACAAGGCGACTCGGGCGAGATTGTCGCCTTACGGTCGCTGACTTCGCCCTATCGTCGCTCTAAGGCGAAATCGAAGTCGCCTTCAATTTTAGGGGGAATTTTATTTTATTTTTTCTTAATTTTTGTTCTAGTTTTTTTCCCGGACATGTCCGTATATAGATGAATTGTGGCGGCCATACCAAAAAGAAACAGACGATGCAGAGCCAAAGACCCAAGTGTTTAAAATAAAAAATGACATATTGTTTTAAAATTGTGTTGTTATTCCGTCGCCTTTGTTCCCTTTGCGGTAATGAATGTTAATCACGAATGTTTTGACATGCTGAAAACACGATGAGATGTTCGCATCTGTGTTGTTACTGACCATCGTGAGTGTCACAAATAAATGTTTTAATTAACTTAAAAGACCGCCGTCCAGCTTTTCAGATATAAAACAATTACGACATTATCAGAGTATGTACCAGGCGCTTCGGAAGTTCGTTTCGGTAACGCGTCGGACTTTTTGAAGAGACCGCGTTGGACTTTTTGAAGAGACCGACTTCCGTAAATAAAATAATGTCAAGTTTATTGCTTTAATAGGATTATACCAGTGATGTTGGCATTAATTAAGGGAGGCCATTAATTAATAAAAGCTTTTGCAACTCCTTTGTTAGTTAGTCCTTATTGTTTATTTTAGCGGACACTCACATTACAGCCGTGACCAAATTAAACTTAAAAAGTTACATGCATCATGATTCAGACTGTACAAACGTATCTTCCAAGCTGCAGACAGTGCAGTCTTGGAAATAATACTACTTTCATTTAGTTAAAAAAGTAACTATTAGGCCAAAAAAAAAAAAGTGTTTTGGTTCTCGGGCAATTTTTTTTTCAAATCAAGGAGGGAGGGAGGGTTTTATTTTGATTTTTGATTTTTTTCTGCGCATAGTAAGCATGGACAAAGATACCTTCCTCTGTCTAGTAATAACCAGAAAGGTAGAGGGAACTGTTATGCATATAAACTCATTTAGTCTTATATAACGAGAGGCCGATCACGATCGGCAGATGTTTAACCCATACCTTGGCGATAGTGATCAGCTATTTTCAGTTCTGACACGAAAATCCATAAGCCATAACTCTGTTTAAAATATAAAAAAATGGATCAAACCCAAATTCGAAATCTATCTGTATTTTGGGCTGAGAAATTCACATACAAAATTTACATACATCTCAATAAAATGAGATATATCAGATGAAAGGTATTTCTGCTAAGTATAAGGAATGTTGAGAATTAAGGGTTCATTTTAACCACAAAAATCCATACAAGTGAAAGGGATATAATAGGAGAATGATTACATGAAAAATATACAAAAGCATAAAATTGATGACAAGGGTTAACAATTTTAACTCAATAAAATTAGGTACAGGTATGTCACTGGAACACTGCATTGATATCCTAAACCAGAGAGCTGTATGGAAATACAATAAACAACAGATGGTTCTCTGTCCAATTACAGCTTCCACAGTGCCCTGACAATATGATGGCTAAAAATAACTCTAATTTCCAATAATACAAGTTAATTCTCTCTCTCAGTGCTAACTGATATCACAGGGGTTATATATCTGCTATGGTTCTACATGATAAGCATAAAAATATCGAATCTGTTCAATCCTTAGTTAAAAAGGGCCATAACTCTGGTATAAAAAACAGGTTCTAACCCATATTCAAACTTGATCTGTATTTTGAGTTGAGAAACTCACATACCAAATTTGGTTCCTATCAGACGATAACTGGTTGAGCTATCGAAGCATGGATGAATTCTATATCAAAGGGCCATAACTCCATTAAAAATAATCTGATCAAACCCATATTCGAACTCGAATTGTATTTTAGATAGAGAAACTCACATACCAAATTTGGTTCTCATGAGATAATATTTTTTTTAGTTATCGTAGCATCCATGAATTCTAAGTCGAAAAAGGGCCATAACTCCGTAAAAAAAACTCGGATCAAACCCATATTCGAACTCGATCTGTATTTTGGGGTCTGAAACTCGCATACCAAATTTGGTTCCGATCAGATAAAAATTGTTTGAGTTATGACAGCATGCGTGAATTCGAAGTTGAAAAAGGGCCATAACTCCGTAAAAAAAAACTCGGATCAAACCCATATTCGAACTCGATCTGTATTACGGTCTGAGAAACTCATATACAAAATTTAGTTCCGATCGGATAGAAAATATTTGAGTTATCGCACCATGCGTAAAGTGTCCACGGACAGACAGACAGACAGACAGACAGACGGACGGACGGACGGACGGACGCACGACGAGTGGTCAATCCGGACGTCGACATTATGTTTACCATACTATGGTATGGGTAAACATAAAAATGGCATTGTACTACCAGTGTATGACTGGGATTACCTAACAATATATAATGCCCCTGACATTAACTACTGTTATTGTTGTCTAAAAACTGATACCTCCCCATTCTAATACATGTATGTGATCCTGAATTTAGTCCTGTGCCTTTCAATTGTATAAAGTTACAATTAGTGTAAGTTGTTCACAATGACTAATTGTAAGAAGAGCATGAGGATCAGCTAATCATTTTCTGAATTGTAGTCATCTACTTCATGTTGTTAGCCTGCAAGTCACTTTTTAACACATTACATGTTAGAGCTCAATGCACACTAATATTCAACACATATATATGGACATGTTGATAAAATCCCCCAAACAAATATTTTTTTTTCTTCTTTTTTTTTTTTTCGTTAAGTTTTTTTGTCATAACATCAGGCATTGCAATAAAAAGGCCTAATGCGGCCCTTTTTATTCAATGCGGCGGGGCCTGAGAACCAAAACCTTTTTTTTTTTTGGCCTTACTGTAACTTGATAATTGTCTTGCTTAAATGATACCTACACAAAACTTTTCCAAAAATTTTAAATGTATAATAACAATTAATTAAGCTAATTTCAGATAAAGTCAAATTTTTTTAGTTTTATTTGTTATTTTATCTTTTTAAATTTTTTATTGTCAGATGTTATAAAATAAAGCGATATTTGAAAATTGTCAATTTTTGGTAGTCTCCCCACCCTGAAGTCTCACTAAATCTCCTGAAGTCTCCCTAAATTTCCTGGAGGGAGACTTCAAGTCTCCCTGTTCTGGACCCCTAGGTTGAGGCCTGTTTGCTACGAATTCCGAGTTTGACTGATTTTACTACCATTCATATATCGCCGCGGTAAATATCTTCTGCAGTATGACATCACAGCACACAAATAGTTTTACGATTGACAGAATATATCCTTTTGGTTTCATTTTCACGGAAGCTATCTTTTGGAAATACTTAATTACACCTGTCAGAATCTTATAAATTTGTAACACTGTAACTGGTAGCTTGTTCATTTTTTAGTCTTCAATCAGATCAATTTCGCGATCACTGCTCTGGGTACCATCAACAGAATTAATGCACCCACGGAAATGATCAACTTGCATAATATACATAGCTTTGGATTGCTTTGTGAGTATCTCAGGTGCAAGGAAATGACTAATTTTCAGTGACAAATACCAAAATTTTCTCTTGACAGGACGAACCATGGTCGAAATACGGACTCATTTATTTTCCCCTGTTAAAAGGTTATGTAATTTTGTAGCAGGGACAAGCTAATCCCCCGCCCACAACTTGAAATAATAGATGAAAATGGCAAACAAAGACAATTATAAATAAAAGGTCGCAGACCACATGTCCCCCGACTCGAGTGGTAAACTTCATGATTGGAATTGTTAGAAGGATACTATTTGCAACAATGTTATACAGTATATAGATGTTGCAAACCACCGCAAAATTTCTTGGACAAAACAACCCGATGAACAAACGCATGCAAACGCGAAAAAATGATATTTTTGTATTAGCTATATAGATGTTGCATATCACCAACATGTTAGGAACAATATCCCAAAGTTTAAATCTCTACATTTAAAACTGTAGGTGGAGTTGATTACACCATGAAGGTACCCAATCTCATCCAAAAGGCAAAAATGTTCCAAATTTTCTAAGTCGAAAACCCCCCAAAAATATGGAAAAAATGATATTTTTGATTAGCTATATAGATGTTGCAAATCACCAACATGTTAGGAACAATATCCCAGAGTTTCAAATCTCTACATTTAAAACTGTAGGAGGAGTTGATTACACCATGAAGGTACCCAATCTCATCCAAAAGGCAAAAATGTTCCAAATTTTCTAAGTCGAAAACCCCCCCCAAAAATATGGAAAAAATGATATTTTTGATTAGCTATATAGATGTTGCAAATCACCAACATGTTAGGAACAATATCCCAGAGTTTCAAATCTCTACATTTAAAACTGTAGGAGGAGTTGATTACACCATGAAGGTACCCAATCTCATCCAAAAGGCAAAAATGTTCCAAATTTTCTAAGTCGAAAACCCCCCCAAAAATATGGAAAAATTTATATTTTTGATTAGCTATATAGATGTTGCAAATCACCAACATGTTAGGAACAATATCCCAGAGTTTCAAATCTCTACGTTTAAAACTGTAGGAGGAGTTGATTACACCATGAAGGTACCCAATCTCGGACGCACGGACACACGGACGCACGGACGCACGGACGCACGGACGGACGGACGAGGGTCATTACTATAGTCCTCCGACGGAAACGTCGGGGGACAACGTCCTCCGACGGAAACGTCGGGGGACAAAAAAGGGGTGACAACTCAACTAAAATATGTCCAACCTTTCTCTTAATCGCAGTCCACAGGTTGCCACAGTGATAAATATATGTGCCAAGTTTCATAGAAATTGACCAGGAAATGAATGAGTACTTGCAAGCTTGCACACTGACAAAATTACATAGATTGCTAAACATTTCAAAGTAAAAAAGGTCCACAGGTGGAGCTCTGTGATCCAGTGATTAGCGTGTCGGATTTGTATTCGCTGTGAATACAGCAATGCGAGCTCGCAGCCCGTCGCTAGTCTATTGTTTTCACACAGCAGTGGCTTGGCCACTTTAAGCTATGTGCAATTGTCGGATTGTTCGCCGTTTCAAATTTGAAATCCAAAATGGCTGCTGGCAGCCATGTTTTTAACAAATTTTTGAAAAAATCAATGATTCCCATCTAGGGGTCACCCCGAAGAACCATATGAAGTTTGGTGATGATCGGATGAGGGATGCGGTCTGTAGGGTGAGCCAAAGGAAATTGTTGATGGACAGATACACACACACACAGACGGACGATGGACACCAACTCACGGCATTAGCTCAAACTTTACAAAGTAAAGTTCAGCTAAAAATGGTAAGATCCCATCTAGAGGTCACCCCAAGGATCCAGATGTAATTTGGTGACGATCGGATGAGGGTGTGTCCTGTAGGGCATGCGGAAGGATTTAGTCACGCAAAGAGTAAAATCCCAAATGGATGCCAGCGTCCAAATTTTTTCAATGGAAAAATTTGATGGCTCCCATCTAATGGTCACTCCGTATATCCCAATGCAGTTTGGTGGCAATCGGATGAGGGGGGATGGAGTCTGTAAGGTGCCAAATGATTTAGTCATTCAAAAGAGTAAAATTCAAAATGGCTGCTTATGGCCTAAAGTATAACAATGAAGTATTCTAATGACTGCTAACCCGAGATAATCCAGCATCTCGCATGACGCTAGCAACATTCCAGTTGGGTTAGATATTCCCTTCCCTTTTAAAGTCCTTCCCGAGCTTCTTGAGCCCTGAAAAAATTAACAAAGCTATCGAGAAACAATATGCATATAATAAAATGTATATGTCAAAACTGGCATGAATAACTGGCCAGAATATTCAGCTTGATCATACATACAGTAATGCCCTAAGTAATCGACTCCTTAACCACAGCAGAATTATGGGTAACTTTTCAGGATTTAGTCGGAAATATGGCTTGTTGCCATTCATCGGAAAGCTCTCGGGGCATTACTGTATTAATAGACACACTACTGTCACAATGCATGTGCTACTTTCCAATCATGGTTAACCCATTCAATACTAAACACTCATTGATGACTAGTTATCCAATAGGAACTGTTCAGATAATGAGTTCAACAAACGACCATATAGTAGGTTGTTTGTTGAAATGGTCTTTTGTTGAACTTATTATCTGAACAGTTCCTACCAATGAATATGATTCCTTCTGCACTTTCTATTGTCAGTCGCCTGTTCATTTTTCCTGAACATCGAACCATATTAATAATAGACCGTTCCAATGTATACTTTGAAAGAGTTAAATAAAGCTCATCAGTGATTCAGTTCTATATATCATCGACCAAAGTCGAAAAATAAAACCAGTTGGATTGAGTAATGTTATGTGTGCATAAAATAATATATGTAAGGCCAAAAAAAAAAAGTGTTTTGGTTCTTGGGCAATTTTTTTTTCAAATCAATGAGGGAGGGAGGGTTTTATTTTTATTTTTTATTTTTTTCTGCACATAGTAAGCATGGACAAAGATATCTTCCTCTGTCTTGTAATAACCAGAAATGTAGAGGGAACTGTTATACATATAAACTCATTTAGTCTTATATAAAAATGACATTGTACTACCAGTGTATGACTGGGATTACCTAACAATATATAATGCCCTGACATTAACTACTGTTATTGTTGTCTAAAAACTGATACCTCCCAATTCTAATATGTGATCCTGAATTTAGTCCTGTGCCTTTCAATTGTATAAAGTTACAATTAGTGTAAGTTGTTCACAATGACTAATTGTAAGAAGAGCATGAGGATCAGCTAATCATTTTCTTAATTGTAGTCATCTACTTCATGTTGTAAACCTGCAAGTTACTTTTTAACACATTACATGTTAGAGCTCAATGCACAATAATATTCAACACATATCTGCTATGGACACGTTGATAAAATAAAAAAAATTTTTTTTTTTTTTTTTGTTTAAATTTTTTTTTTCGTAAGTTTTTTTTGTCATAACATCAAGCATTGCAATAAAAAGTCCTAATGCGGCCCTTTTTATTCAAAACTTTTTTTTTTGGCCTAATATAAAGTACTTTTAAAAGGTAATCAATCCGATTAAACACCCATAAATTACTATTTCTTTGGCTTCGGGGGTAAAATATATTTGAATCGAGTTGAGGAACATAACCATCAAAGCTCAAGAGTGATCAGATATCGATTTTTAAAGTTTGTTATTTCAATTGTTTGTGGGCCAGAAACACGCCATCGTATGGATGGTCTCTGTCAAAATTTCGGATGAAGATGGATAACTCTAAAAATAAGTGAGAATACAGTGATATTTCGTTGATAAATAATATGTTTTGGGAAATTTGATACCATAGTTGACAGTGGTTAGCATTATTTTGTTGCAATTAATCAATTCTGATAAAGCATATTTTGAAGAAATGTTGTTGTTTTATCTTGATGATATGGGGACCCTATGATTGGATTGAGTACCTTTAATAATATCTATAAACAAACATCTGTCAAAACTGCCAATGCAAATGATGTTATTGATGCAAACAGATATGTGGCTGCTAAATTTGTTCAGGCAAGTTTCTTTATAAGCCTGCAAATAGTGTGCTTATCATTTGCAGAATGAGGTCCCCAGAGGGTGAATTTAGCTATCCTGCACAGTGGGCTAGCATCACCAAATTCACCCTCTGGGGACCTCATTCTGCTTAGGAGTCATCTTCTGGGAAATATCTAAAGTCTCAAATTAACATTGTTTTTAGTTACTTTTTCCCTTATGTTCAGTTTCTATATCCCCTAATTTGCAGAAGATAAAATGCATAATCGAGGTGACTAATGGGTGAACATCACCAACTTCAACTGGGGAAATAGAGTCACTAAATTCAACCTCTGGGGACCTCATTCTGCAAATGACAGATACACTATTTGCAGGCTTGTTTATAAGGATGGAAGAAACACTACTAGCATGACATGTAAAATTTCAATTCAAGACATTCTGACAATATAAATCACCATTTCAAAAACAGCATATTTCCTGCCAATGTTCATCCCAGCCGTGACTCCTGCTCCTCCGACCAATCCGGATGCGAGATTGCCAAGTACGCTACCATAGAGATTAGGCATGACCATGACATCAAACTGCTGTGGCCTTGACACCATCTGGAAAGAATGTAAATACCAATTAATTCAAGAAGTCAATTTCCTGTTTCTTAGGCTGCTACTACACACTGAGTAAGCACTCTTTTCAGGGTTCGTACACCTTTGTCCCAGTGAAATTCCAGTATATTTCCAGTATATTCCAGTATAAAATATATAAATTTCCATTATAATTATGTGATGTAATACACTATAATACTGATCAACATATATACATAAATAAAATTGGAACCTACAACCTACCATGTAAACATATGAAATCTATGTCGGTGTGAACAACTGCTGTAGGTATGACTACACCATCTATTATTAGGCAACTTGGTGACTGTGGTGTTATTTATACCAGTAGGCACGATAGCCTAGGCGTAGTGACCAGTAGCAGTACTGGAATACTCCCGAGTCCAGAGAGGCTGCGACTGATGAACTGGCTGTACTACTACTAGGTGCTGAATATATTATGCCCGGTTTTCCAGGACTTTTCCAGTATCACAAAAAAAAAAAACGTTTTTCCAGGATATTCCAGTATTCAAAATAATAGTGATCGTTTTCAAGTATATTCCAGTATAGGAGTACGAACCCTGTCTTTTATTTGAATCAGCAAAATAATTTGGTACGAAAGATTGATTGTATTTGTACAATAACCTCACAGTGAACATTATCAACAGTGGTATAGATATGATACACTTTTTTCTTCACATAATACATTAATTATCATGTTGTGACTGTTCAAAGTCCCAAAGCTTTTGTGTTGCAATTAATGTGACAAATAACATTCCAAAGTTCGACTCTGAGAATGTCATGACCTTCATCATAAATGTACCCTGAACGGAAAAATGGATTCAAAATTTGAAAGAGTATTTTGTTTTGATAGTCATTTTGTGTAAAAACCTATATTCATTATTATGACATCTGGAGTGCTATATCCTAAGATAAATAATGCACATTACCTGCATATTAGCATTGTTAACAATCATATCACTGAATTATATGTGAGGATATAACAGCATTACCTGCATACATGCATTGTCGACGATCATATCATTGAACTCTATTTGAGGGTATAGAGCTGACACATCTCTGCAACACTGAAGAAACAGCCCATCTGCCAGCTTCCTGCAAAACGATTGTTTGATATTGGCACAATATGCAATCTTACTTTGCACATGTTCAAGCCCGCAAATAGTGTGTCTGTCATTTGCAGAATGAGGTCCCCAGAGGGTGAAGTTAGTGATGCAATTCTGCACATCCGGCTAGCATCACCAAATTTACCCTCTGGGGACCTCATTCTGCTTAGGCCTCATAGTAAAGTATATATAGTCTCAAATTAACAATGTTTTTCGTTACTTTATCCCTTCTGGGAAGTTTCTATATCCAATATTTTGCAGAAGATAAATTGTATAATTGAGGTGACCTATGGGTGAACATCATCAACTTCAACTGGGGAACTTTAATCTGATCCTAGGTCTCTCATAGCAGTTGAGACCTAAGCAGAATGAGGTACCCAGAGAGTGAATGTGGTGATGCTAGCCCACCATGCTGGATAGCATCACTAAATTCACCTTCCGGGGACCTCATAATGCAAATGACAGACACACTATTAATAGCAACATGTTAGCCACTATAACTGTCAGAATATTTCATGATATCAGTTTGGTTAAGTAAAAACCATGCATATGGTTATTCCGTTTCCAATTCTAGAATTTCAATGAATACAAATGGCACAGCAATGGCTTGGGGACCATTGGGGAAGTTGTATTGTTAATGACTTCAATGCATCTTTCTGGGACATATACAGTTCGTAGAGGTATGTAAGATAGATACTGACTAGGGCCCTGCAAATCGTTTGAGATTCAGTTTAATTTGAAACCGGAGTGATGATTCGGTTCAAAACCGTTTTACCTAGAATCATGTTGTATCGAATCTTTTCATTGGTCCCGCAACAGGACGATCCTGGTGCAGCGCACACATAAAATGTCGGCAAATCTAACAGCCCTTTAAATTAGCCATGGCAATCAGCAGTCTGATTACAGTAGTAATTGCTGTGGTAATCACTTATTGCCACAGAATTTTGTTACTGATGGCATTACGTGCTGTGAAAGGCTAGTCTATTAATAAATATAGCATTATGTCATGCAGATAATGTCATGCGCTAGTAACTGATTGCTTTCTAAGAATTGTTTATTGTTTACAATACAGATATTGTTTACCCACAATCAAGCCTTGAATAGTGTGTCGGCTATTAACAGAATGAGGTCCACAGAGGGTGAATTTAGTGACGCTATCTGGCATGATGGGCTAGTGTCACCAAATTCACCCTCTGGGAACCTCATTCTGCTGACTGCTCACATGTCTGTATCTGGGATATCAACTTTGCATAACAATGTGTCCCACAACTAGACACATGTATGTATCAATTCTTTGCAAGTGCAGCCCTCTTAATTCAGATTGTTTGGCTTCGGCAATCCGCTACGGCAACACTATGCTGTGGCCCAGTTTGCTTCAGCAAATTGCTTCGGCAATGCTGATTGCCGTAGCCAATTATGAAGGCTGCAAGTGTGATGTATATATACGTGGTTCTGATGACACCCTGCATGGTTTCAATTGTTTTTCCAATCGGTTCATTGAAGACAATTGCTTTAACTAATTGCAAGAACAAACCAGTACTAACCTAGTATGTCCAAAAAGATGTTATTTGGCCAAAATATACATACTGTATACATCCGTCAGAAAGCCGATCGTGGAAGATAAGCCCAGTCTGGGTATAAATGCAGGCTGTATGGTGTGCCGATGGATTCAAATTTGAAATACAAGATGGCTGCTGGTGGCCATTTTTAAAAATAAATTTTAGTCAAAATTGGAGGCTCCCATCTAGAGGTCACCCCGAAGATCAATGTGACGTTTGGTGATGATCGGAAGAGAGATGTGACCTGTAGGGTGTGTTAAGGGAAATTGTTGTTGGACGGATGGATGCCAACCCATGACAATAGCTCAAACTTGATGTCAAGTTGAGCTAAAAATGATTCAAATCGGTTCCGATACGTAAACAAATTATGTATTTCTATGTTGAGAAAACTCAGTTCTCAAAATTAGCAATGATATTCGGTATTTTCATCAGTATGTTTCAAAAGCCACTGTAATGAACCATGATATTGTGGATCAATGCAAAAGTATGTGAAACAGCATTATTTTGCTGTCAAGAAAATGTTCGATTCCAAGAACTACATGTTTTTCTGATAGTCTCTTTATAATGATGGAAGAACTCACATGATGTTAGCCTTGTGGATGGCCGTGACCTTTTTTCTTCCATGTAATGTTGCATAGTCAAATGCATATTTAGCAATCTGTATCGATTTCTCCCGAGTTATAATTTTCAAGCTCTCCACAACACCATTCACACTCTACAACAGATATAATATAGGAGACTCTGTAATGTAAAAGAATATGGGCATCGCTTTGGGAAAAATATCACGCTTGTTGACTTAAAAAAAAAAATTGTACTCCAATCCAAGAATAATCAATTTAGAATAATAGAAAGGTCCAAATGAATATTTTACAGACAAGAGAAAACCAGAATGCTAACTAGGGCAGGCAAAATAATAGGCATAACTCTGGTGAAAATTGGTGGGTGGACCCCAAAAATTTAGCTGTATTTTGAGCTAGTAAACTCACATAACAAATTTCATTCAATTCAGTTGAGACTATCTAAAGTCATCATCCTGAAACCAAAAGCAAACAGACAAATGGACAGACAGAACAGACAGACCAATAACATAATACATCAAGGTTTTTTTAAAAGGGCAGTAAAAACAGTATGACCACACATTCTCTAGAGAATTTCCAATATGTTAAATCGAAAGTTTTAAGCCATAAATTTATATACAATAATTAATTGGCTTGCTCCTTTTTGAATTATACAGTGGCTTCTTGTTTTTGTTTTGCGGAACCAATTGGCCAAATCTTGTAAATATGAATTGTTGTCCAACACCAGTGTGAGTTAGTCCCACCTAATAGAAACCACCTCAGATTATCTCTTTTATAGTATACAAGGAAATCTGCCTTGTTTGTGAACTCGTTTCAGATACTCCTTTTGTGAACTCTCATACCAAAAATCTTTTAAATCTTTTCATGGGTGCTAAATGTTAAAACTAAACAAAATTACAATCAAAGGGCCATAAGGCGACACCAATTTTTAAGTCTGGTTTACGAACATGTGGGGAGAAAAAAAGTAGATGCAGGAGGGAAAAAAATAAAAAAAATTGTCCCCCCAATTTATATCAAGTAAATCGTGGACTTTTACATAAATTTTACAAAAATTGTGAAAAAATGTTTTTGAATGAAATTCTGAACCAAACAAGACATTTCTTGTCATGAAATACATGAAAATATGGATCTGTAAATGATCATAAGCAGAACCGGATGCGACAGCACATGAAAATCAGTACGCGTGTAAAAAAAAAAAAAATAATTCATGAAAATGGAAAAAAAGTTGTAGGTGTTCGTAAACCAGACTTAAAAATTGGTGTCGGCTAACTCACGTTCAAAATAAACTCCGGACAACTTTTCCTGGGTGCTAAACGCCTAAAAATGACAATCAAAGGGCTGTAACTTTGGTCAAAATGCATGACCGGGCCTAGTTTGCAAACTCGTTTAAGATACTCCTTCTGTGAACTCACAAACATCTTTGAAATCCATTGATAATTGGTCTTTGAAATCCATTGATAATTGGTCGAAATAACCCCCGGACAACTTTTTGTGGGTGCTAAATGCACAAAATGACAATCAAAGGGCTGTAAATCTGGAAAAAATGTCCGGCCGGGCCTAGTTTGCGAACTCATTTCAGATATTCCCCTTCTGAATAACCACCAGAAAACTTTTCAAAGTTTTTGGGATGGATAGACAGATGGACGCACAGATGGACAGAGCCCATTTCTATATCCCCAGTCGAAAACATTTCGGCCCAGAGATAATAAGTAAAACAGTCACCACAGCAACAGCTGACAGCGACTCACTTATCGGATCTTATCCCACACAGTTGTCTTGTGTGGAGAATCATAATATATATATGTTCATCATTGCTCAATTAGAACTATAAATAGATCGGATGCAAGATCAGTTGTGAGCAGAGTGATGGGAAAATCCTCCTCTCGATAAATACCAACCAATTCAATTTCACATGGTATATCAGGTCTACCAACCAAAGTTGTCATAGTGCGTCTAAATTATGATTGCCTAAAACTGGGTACAAACTTGCTGTAGATAAGCTCATAATTTCAACTAACCTCATGTTCGAGATTGGAGTATTCACCCTCTGTGTTCTCTCTGATCAACACAACATCGACATCTTTGTGTTTTGACTTAACACCGGGTATGTTCTTACACCGCACTATGCTGGCAAACAAATCCAACTGTGTCCTAGACGAACAAGATGAGATGTCTTCTATATATATCTATCGATCTAAGTATGGAAATTTTCATTGGGCACTAGATGCAATATGATATTCATATGAAAATAGAATCTTTGTGAAAATGAAAGGATAGCTAGTGTAATTTAAATCAAAACAAACAGACAAGTATATAGTCACTAACAGTCAATGAACAGTAACAAAGATAAATAAATAGTGTGCAAATAATGTCTTACCTATATATGGTACAAATATGTTTAAAAATCTAATTCATAGTATATGTAATTGTTCCAATCCTTTTCTCCATCCTAAACTATTCTCAGACTGCCTGACACATAAGGAAATGTGCAACATATAGCTTGGCCTTCAAGTAAAATAAGAGAAATATATAATACAGTAATGCCCTAAATAACGACTCCTTAACCACAGCAGAATTATGGGTAATTTTTCAGGATTTAGTCGGAAATATGGCTTGTTGCCATTCATCGGAATGCTCTCACTGAGAGCTTTCCGATGAATGGCAACAAGCCATATTTCTGACTAAATCCTGAAAAATTACTCATAATTCTCCTGTGGTTAAGGAGTCGATTATTTAGGGCATTACTGTAAGCCTAACAACAGTTGTTTTTGTGGCTGTGAATAAAAAAAACTAATACAACTGACTCACCTGAGTGCCACATTCATAGACCTGAATGTTATGTCATCAAATTTTGTTTCAATGTTTCCTGAGAAGAAAAAAATAATAAATTTTAATTCCCAAAATTCCCAGCTTTGTCTTTGGTCCATGCTGCATTGGTATTAATCCTGAGGTTCATGACGGGAGCTGTGCTGGTGCAGCATTAAAGATCCTGTGCCTTGCATATATAAGAGAATGTACTGGCTTACATTGTCAAGGTAAATATTGTTAGGCCAATGTATTTTTTCTTATATATGCGATGCTCCCTATGGGAGACTCGCATATATAAGCAGTGCTTTCCAGGAGATGGAAGCAATTGCTCTCGTACCCATATGCACTCGCAATTTTTAATTCACGGGTGCTAAAATTCGCACTCGTCCCTCTTGTCAAAATGTTCATGGTCACTTTAATCATTGATTCAATGTTGAACTATTTGAAGGTATATTTAGAACCTTTCCCATCTCAGTTAAATTATGTGCATGTGAAAGTGTAACTGGACATAGGTCTATCCCACAATGACATTTTGTTTAAGAAAAACCCAACTTACGATTATATTATGGCGCAATTACGCCCATCTTCTGAATTGCGAGAACAAATAAGTGCTCTCATTGTGTTTTCTTTGTGGGAAGGAAAGTATAAGAGAATACATTGGCACAGGGTTTTCAAAAAATTTCAGGAAGCTCCAGTCATGGAAGGGTTAAAGTGATGTGGAACACTCTGCTGGGGTGATAGAATGGAATATAGAATAAAGTAGTTAATTTAATAAATTTGATATCCAAATTCGCAGCACACACCTTCATTCTTATGTATAAATATTAGGGATGCGGACCAGACCGCATAGGGTCTGCCATCATTGAAACGATCCACCCATGGTGGTCAAGTTAACTGTTATATATCGAAAATTAGATGAGTTAAGTATTCCAGCTGAAAATTCTAAAAATTTTATGATTATATCAATAATTTTGTGGAATAAATTCCATTACTTCGAAGCAATCCATAGAAGCTATCACCTGTTACCTTTAGTGATTATATCTTCAACAGACACTTTTATATATTTATTATTATAGGTTTTTAATTCTTGATAAATGATAGATTCCTACTGGCCTAAAAAAAAAAAAATTATGGCCTTGTCAAGAAATTTTTTTTTTGGTATCCATTGGCCGATGTAAACCTGTGTGTTGCAATTCAGCAGGAATGTATACACATAATAGCACCTGTCTTTATTTTTATTTGTGCCAGTAGGAGCTAAAACTTAAAGTGATATAGCAAAACTCAAAAATTTAATACTTTCCTTGATAAAAGTCCATTTCAACACTTCAAACCTGCAGCCTAAAAAACAATATCTGTTTTCCCACCTACCCATATATAAATATGTAGGTAGGGCAGGGTTCGCGTTGACGGTAGCCAAATTAGCCAATGGCCAATCTTTTTCGAATTTGGCTAATAAAAATGTCATTTGGCTAAACTTTTTTTTACCCCAAATGAAGCTAACTAAAAAAACGCTGAATAGATCGACATTCAAGACGAAATTAGGCGGCGAAAGAATTTCGTACCACGGAAATATCGTACCGTAACGGTGGCGTTGATTGAATTGTGACGGCTGTACAAAGGGAACATTACACATTGAAACTGCACATAATCAAACTTCACGAGACAGCAAAAGGTAAGCTCAAACATTTAATTGTGAACCGCCCAGAAAATGAGGATCTATTTGGCCAATGTTTTTGTAATTTGGCTAATAAAATTTCACGTCCAGTGTCCAAGGTTTTGTTGCCACTATCGAGAATGATAACAATGGATTTTATTACTTACGCCAACATATGCTAGGTTAAAGGACTCGCTTCTCAAAACAATAACGAGAAAATGGAGTTTATTAACTTTACTTTTACAGTAATACGTTTTGATGTGGCCTATTTAATGTGATGTTAGAGATGCCTGAGCACATGACATATTTATTTGTTTGGTCTTAGCTGGTCAATATCCAAGATATTTATGATTATGATACAAATGTGTAGGTAAATTAGCACCACCTTTAATGGCAACCCCATTTCTCTGCACAGACAGAATTGCATTCCTCAGAATATTAGGATCCGTAGTGGAGGCATTAATCTCTAGTTCTTCAAACTGTACAGGGCAGGCAGCATATCTGAAATCACAAGACAAGAAATGTACCGGGCAGGCAGCATATCTGAAATCACAAGACAAGAAATGTATTGGGTAGGCAGCTTATCTGAAATCACAAGACAAATGAACTGTACCGGGCAGGCAGCTTATCTGAAATCACAAGACAAATGAACTGTACCAGGCAGGCAACTTATCTGAAATCTAGTGATGTGCGGTTTTTCGGTTTTATTTCGCTTTCATTTCAAAACCAAACCGTAACCGATATATTTCATAAAAACCTATAATATCGGTTTCAATACACAGATGCCTTTGGTAGCTAAATATCTCTGTTTCATGCAACTTGCACGCGCTCACGGCACGCGATTAGCACGTGCTTCCGTCGGCTGATATTTGTTCTATTTGGGAACAAACATGTCTAGACAATATTGAATACAGTGTATAGTTTTTATATGGTACATCAAATCTGCGATCACAAAACTCAAAAATATGTACAACATGTTCGAAGACTGTCGTCGCAGGCTCGCAGCGAATTCAAACACAAGCAACCTACGGCGGCATCTATCATAATTTTCAGAATTAATTAAGAAACAGTCTGAAGATGCGCCAAAATGCGTTTACATGCTTGGTACGATATGCATTTGTACTTAAAACATGGGTCCAATTTCGAATAGCAAAAGATCAAATGTTAACGACAAGTGCCGGTGTCCGGTGATATCCCAGGTCTCGATAATGGGTTTGTACATGTATAACTAATTACTTGTATAATTCAATGAAATTCATTATCATAATTAAACCTGAAATCAACTGTAAAATAATGTCAACCACAAAAGATATCCCAACCGCCAGACTGGCTTAAAGTCTGGATCATGAGTATCCTATGAAGTCGTTGAAGACAAAGTGAATCCGAATCAATCATATCAGATTTTACAGCAGGAATATGTTATTGTCACATAACAGGGAGAAAGAGGCAAAGAGCTGTAGAGCGAAGATTTGAAGACAGTGAATTTCAGTCTTCAACATGAAATACCTTACACAGTTTTTATGACCCCTACTCTAAAACAGTTTTGGTATGTCGTGGTGTCAGTAAAATAATTCGTATTGCTTTTCCCTCAATGTAGTATTGTAACTTCGTAAGTACATGTAGTACGTACGATATCCTGACGTTCAATATGTTCTGTGAATTTAGAGTTGTCTTTCCTGCATCGGGTCGCACACATCAAAGAGACAGCTGCCGCACACTGCTGATGAACGTTATTGACACGTGGTAATTCACACCCCGATAACTCATTGTCAGGCTGACATCGGCGTGATAAGCTGTGAATGCTAATCAAGTTATTTCTGCACGCGTTTCACGATCTTTGACTGTCAGGACTCAACAAGATCTCATGACTCAACAATATTGGGTAATTTTGTCTAATGGACCTACTAATGGTCATTTTGGGTATGAAAAACACAAGTATATGGACTAATCTATGGATTTTATTCATAAATATAGTTAAAATACCAATATTATACTTTCCTATATTAAAACATTTCCTTGTTTGACCTCAGTCCATATTTGTTTACATCGTCGAAAGCTGCATAGCCCATACTCACCTCAATCTTATTCTCCTAATAAATACTGCCACATTGGGCTGGGATTCCACCAATATAAGACACCCATAATAATGTATATTTTAGTACCATCAGTCGGAATTTGGGTTAAATAAATCATGACCACATATACCATTGACTCAAAATATATCTAGATACGTAAAGTACCGCGACACAGGTGTGTCTTGACACCACTAGTAAGTAGATTACATTTATTTGTTTAGAAAATTAATTGTTTGGATTTTATTAGGAAAATTCCATTCAGACCATTCAGACCTTATTCTGCAAACGTCAGGGGTGTCAGTTATCCGCTTTCAACATGTGCTATGCTCGGCACTCGCGCGTAATTGTAATTGTATACAGTTTATGTTTTAACAGATCTTCCATATTGGAGAATGGACCGTGTATTACCGGGTAATTAAAAGTACGGGCTGGAATCAGAATCTCAGACATGACTTATTGTGCATTGCCACATAGACTATGGAAATGACTGGAAATATTATGACAAGGCATTTTTCAATCAATTCCATTGGTGCTATGCATAAATTCATTGATGTATTGACTAAAACCAAAACCGAAACCTGTTTTTTTCCACAAAAACCAAACAAAACCAAAACCGAAGTGAAATATCAAAACCGCACATCACTACTGAAATCACATGACAAATTAACTGTACCGGGCAGGCAGCTTATCTGAAATCACAAGACAAATGAACTGTGCCAGGCAGGCAGCTTATCTGAAATCACATGACAAATTAACTGTACCAGGCAGGCAGCATATCTGAGATCACAAGACAAAATCATTTTCACTTAAGCAGCTCATAATCTTTAAGCATAAAGGTGTCCATTATATATGTAGTTGACAAATAGCCTACATAAAATACTTATATATGGAAAATGTATGTCTTGTGAAGACTGATAGATGTCATAGAAAATATTACCTGAGACAGAAAAAGTGTTTTAATACAGCCATGGGAATTTAAGCAACATCAGTAGTGCCAATGAGACTATCCTGCCTGTTTTATCACAACTTGTCACTGATTTCATGGTTGAATGGTTGGTAGTGAATCAAAGAAATTAGGTTATGAAGAGAATAGAGTGACACAGACATAATTTAATACAATCACAGCCATGAAATGTCAAAACGGCCGCAACTCCAAGACATGCCACGACGAAAGCAACACAGTGAATAACCATATTGGAGTGCAAATGTGCATGGATAATATACAAGTCTGTCAATATCTTTAAAGATACGGGCGGCCTTGATGGTGGGTATGCTGTTAAAATATTCACCTCCGTCAAAAACCGCCATAAACAGAAAGAATAGTAAAATATAGACAGACTTTGTTATTATACCAATCAGAAATATGGCATAAACAGTATGTTATTGTCAATTTTGTTTGCTTTGTTATGTAAACAAAAGCAAAAAACGTTACGTTTCCTAGCTTTTGTTTAGATCGACCAGACTAAATCGACCAGACTAATAGGACCATCATTATTTCCAGCTATGACCCACACAGTATACACTTGCTTACGTTTTTGGATCTAATGGGTACGTAAAGAGCCAGGAAAGGTGCCCATCCAGCTATGTATAACAAGACTGCCTCATCTGGAGAGTTACCAAAATAAATCCTGATATATAAAATAACTTGACTTTCAATAAAAATAACATTTGTCTACACTCAAGTTCAAAGATAATCGATTTGTACATATTAACACAGGATACGTTGGCGAGTAGCCTTGGTCAGCATGTGTTTCCAGGCTATACCAGGTGAAAAACACTGCCCAATCATCAGTCACTTGTACAATGGATCCACCAGCTGACTTGACAAGTGAAAAGGTCATGTAGGACTGTTAGTCAGTAACCTTGGTCAGCATAGGTTTCTAGGCTATACCAGGTGAAAGCTGTATAAAGCCACAGTCACATGTCAACTCATGTAATTAGATGTTTGATAATTATTTTTATTTTATCATAAAATACCAACAACAAAAAATACTAATCTAATTACCCCCAGGTTAATATTTTGACATTAAATATTTTTTTTTCATAACTAATTGGGACACTTTACAATCATGCTGATCAGTATTAAATACTTACATTGTCCATTTTAACGGCTTGAAAATCTTAGCCTCATTGATTATTTTTTTTAATATAATTTCAAACTTTTATTGAAATTTATATTAGTATTCTATTGTTTCCTGTCTGACATTTTTAACCTTTCGCGATTCTTATTTATTTTTAACATAACCTGTTATCATTACTAAATTAATTATGATTTATTAATTAAATTTCTGTTATTCTATATCTGTGCACTCTATTTTATAAGTTGCATATATTGTTGCTACTTTATTGTTATTCATATATCTTATGTCAGTTATGACTGCAATTGTCTGTTATGTTCAACCTATCAAGCCTTTTAGAGCACTTCGGTGGATTTTACGCTATACAAAACTGTTATTTATCTATTTATTTATTATTTAAAAAATATCATCCCTTCAGATGGCATTAACATGATCACCACTACCCAGTTTCCTTGAGACTAATGGACCTATCCGTAGGGACCGCCCCAATTTCAATTATAGCCAATGAGCCGATAGCTCAAACCCGGAAGCGACATACGCCTGCATAGTGATATGAATCGCACCACAAGCGGCTGCCTAGATACCATAGTAAGCTATAGGGAAATTACGAACACAAGAGCGCAAAATATGTCTTAAAAAGCTACAATGGTGTTGAAATGTGCTTGGGGAACATGTCCGGTTGATGAACGATATTTATACAAATATCCCGGAGTGTTTTTAGTTCGGTTTCCTAAACCAGGACGTACTAAAGACAGCATATAATCAACGGGATATCTTCGAGTTGTTTCAATTTTTCAATCTCCTGACACAACACTTTTGAAATTCTGTAAATAAATAGAAGCTCATTTAGTATTTAATTTGTTGAACAGATGTGTCCCTGAGTAATATATATGTTGTGTTACTTTATGAAAACATTTTATCACCTTGCGATAATGTTATAACTTGCCATAGGGGGATTGGGAAGTTAGCAAAACAAACCATAACACCTCAGCTAGGGGCTCGATTACTAAATACCAACACAGGGATTTTTCTGCCTATTTTGGGAATGGGTCCGGGTCCGTTCGAATTGGGAAAATTGTGTCTTTACAGACCAAAATTGGGAATTTTCCATGTTTTAAAATTCAATTAATCACTGTTACACACAAGTAAATAGTACTAATACCGTAATTTTTGGTGTATAACGCTACTTAAACACAGGTAACTCAAAGATGGAGTAAAATCCCAGCCCATTGAGGTCCATTTAGAACTCAGCCTCAGGTAAGTTGAAAATTCACAGATAACAACGGAAGGATTCAAGCCTGCATCCACCAAAATTCGACAGAAAAACGATAATGAAACACCCAAGGATGGATAGGTATCTAGTTGTAATTCAATAAATGAAATAAAGTAATTAATACCAAATCAATGTGTCCGTGTTATTCCCATATTGAGGTATCAGTACGGTACTACTCTCGGGCTCCAAATAAACGTGCAGACCCAAATAATAGTGCAGGGGGGAATTTCAAGCAATTTTATAAAATTAACAATGAGGACGTGAAATTTTTATATTTTTTTCTCCGCAAGATTATATTTTTGTTTAAATGGAGCCCCATGTGTATTCCGGTAACCATGTGGTGCGTCCCCCCTAATAATGAGATAATCCTACTGAAAACGTGCACAAACGTCATGGATACACAGCTTAATCGTAAATCGATGGGTCCACTTTTAAAGGCATGCGGGGAGGGGAAATGTGTATTCTGGAAGAACATGGTGCAATTGGGAATTTGGTGGTTGAAAATTGGGAATAAAGGTGCCTTTTTCCCATTGGGAATGGGGCCGTTTACCGGACCCTGAGGACACCTAAAAAAATCCCTGCAACAGCCCCTTAAATGTTCACACTTCCTATACTGAATGGGGTATGTTGTTTCACAATGCTTTGTCGGTATGATAAAGGTGATGACAGGAAGTATGATACTATTAATTTCACTTGCGTAAATACTAATCACTGGTAATAAAATTGAACAATGACAACAAATGGGTCATTAATGATACTTGAATAAACTGGTTGTATTTTCGTTTGTCGTGGGACATGCCATTGTTGAGGAACACTTGTGCAACTAAGATGTTCGGGAGCAGATGGAATGTTGTGTAACTTCAAACCCTTAAGTGTTTTATCAACCCAATAACATGAGAGCACATTCCAACTAACCTAAAATAAAAGAGACAGGAGATATCCACTGTAACATTCTGTAATAACAAAATAAATAAGGATAAATTTTACCGATAATCGGAGGACATGTTCATGTGAGTATTAATTCTTTACTTTTCGGAAATACTTGCATGTGCACTAATATTATTCAAAAAATCATCAATGCATGTTAAATTTGTCTATAGCGTTGTTCATTGACTACATTTACACATGTAGCGTACCTGTATGGGACCCTGGACGGACCAAATCATTCGAAAATACTGGGAGCACCAATTTAACACGAATATTATCCATTTTATTTAGAAAAAACAACAAAACAAACATGGCAACGATTAACATGATTTTGTCAAGTGAAACTAGATGGCGTGTGACTGATTAGAAATAATATTACATGTATAGTTCTCGTTCTAATGTCATGAATATATCCCTGGGTATAATAATTAAGCCCCTTTTCTTGTGCCCTTTTTGATAATTTATCAATGTCGCAGGGGGGGGGGGGGGGGGTGTCGGAAAAAAGTGCCATGACAGTAGGCTGAATTTTTTTTTCCCCGCCTCTTGTGTACCCACCACCCCCCTATTTGAAGAAAAAAATATTTTTTCCAATTTCATGGGGGTACCCACCCCCTTTTTACCTCAAAATCCAGTCAAATCACCCCTTATTTGAAGGATTTTTTTTTCCAATTTCATGCAGGGTACCCACCCACGTTTTACCTAAAAATCTGTAGTCTCACACCATTTAGGCTTGGTATTTGTTTCAGTTATAAAGTCTGAGAACAGATAAGAATCGTATAAACCTGCAGCACCCATTGTTATCCTGTTTGTTTTTGTTTATCAATTGACTCATGACTTGTAAACAAGTTATATGAACATTTTACCATATTTCCAATGCTTGTCTGTAATCACTTCAAATACAACTGTATCGAAAATATAAAATACAAATTTAGGCAAAACATTTATGCTAAATAGTAATGGACCCACACGATCTTATACCATCTGACAACATTGCGTTGAACAGATTGATCAGCATTCATATGGCTATGATGTGAAATTGTGTCCAAAAAAACAACAATAAATTAAACTAAAAAATCAAACAAAAATCAGGATGTGGCTTTAAATAGCATTCAATACTTTCTAGCATTATGAGATTTCCATGTTTTGGTTATAATACACCAAATACAAATTAGTAGTGATTTCCCCTGGCACTACCAAGCTAGGATCAGCATAACAAATATTCTGGCAGCTGAATGGTCAATGATACATGGATGAAAAGTGCACGAAAAAATGCACAAATGTGTTTCCCGTCGAGAAACATCAAATATAACCACATGTTAAACGGTTATGGCTGTGCAAATGGCGAATAATTTATGGGAGCCCTTACCGAGCATGAAGGCTTAATAAGCCTTCAACAAGGATTCGCCAAGGATTCGAGTGCTTATGTCAATCACAATAAGCATTCGCTTAGGACTCGAGTGCTTATATCGATCACAGTAAGCACTCGCTTAGGACTCGAGTGATTATATCGATCACAGTAAGCACTCGCTTAGGACTCGAATGCACTCGCTTAGGACTCGAGTGATTAAGATGCAGTGCAGGTATAAGCACTCGATAAGGAACCGAATCCTTAGGTCTCCCACATAAGCACTCTGGAAAATGAGGGCTTGTGGCGAAGGCTAACATTTTCTGTTAACTAATAAAATTTAGACTTCAGCCAGACATATGACTCTAAAATCAGCATTCAAATTAAGGCTTCAATATATTGTTGGCCTCTTAGCCCTCGATGCTCGACTTAGAATATTTCAATACAAAACTGTTCTGAATCTGAAGCTGCAAATTAACCAAGTCCAACATGGAGAAATATATGGAAAAATTAATAATTATTTGGCAAATTTGTAGTTTTAACAATTTGTTTGGCAATATACATTTGAAAATATTCAGAATTTGTCAAGCTTTCACATGGTGTAAATATTGTGGTTTAATCCGAATTTTAATAAATTAAAATTAATTAAATAATTAATACAATTAATAATTTTTCAACTTGTAGGACCCCCATATGGAAATGTCATATAGGAACCTATAGGAATCATATTGGAAATGACGATTCACATTAGGAAAATTATAGGACCGTATTTCCTATAGGAAAATTGCCATGGATAAGAACATTTTGAGACAACCTAAAGCAATAAATAATTTTATAGGAGATTTTGCCATTTTCTCAAGATCTCTATATTTTTCTCAAGATATGTTGGCCCACTGATAATTCAGAACAGCTAGTCTATATCATCCAAGGTACAAATTGAGAACAAGCAAAGCCCAAGGGGGAGGGTGCAATTTGGGGGTTTGGTGCAAGGGAGGAAATGTAGTTGGAAATTCCAAGGTGAACACCCCCTTGCCCAATGGAGACCCTTCTAGCCACATCCCTGTATAAGTCTGATTCATCTCATTGCCAGTAATAAATCACTTTAACATTGTAATCAATCCTACTATTTAATTGGGACAACTGCTTTACTCTGTGTCTATGAGTACCTGTTATGTAATCACCTTGACTTGCCCTCAATGCAAATTGAGACCAGATGGAATTTTCTCAAATTCACAAACTGTGGATAGCTCACAATGGGAAGTCAAGGTTTATATTGGTTTTCTTTATGTCACATTCAGGATTATTTACTGATAGTTTAAATTCAGGTGAGTATATACTTTGCATTTATTTTATCAAATTATAACATATAGGATGATGTTTATATTTATACTTTATTCGTAATTTAAGTATTATAAATCACTGGCAATTTAATTTATAGTTAATAACATTTTAAATTGACAGGTCTCCAAAAAAATGAAATTTTGCTGAGGTTGCCTGACAGATACAGGTCAATTAATTGTCAGCATTACAACTTGCATGGAGTTACAAAAATAATGTTGGGGTCAGCAAAGAAAATAATTATACCATCTATTTAACTGTTATTTTAAAAATTCAGCATTAAATAGATGCATGGTATCATAATTTTTCTGTGACTTTAAAATAACTGCTCAATTTTGTGCATTGATTTTTAAACTGACAATCTCCATCTGTTGACAATTAACTGCATGAATTGATATTTGGGTAAATACTAAAAAGGTTGTGTGGACTTCTGGTGTTTTATGAATTTTCAGTGTACATAATCTATTTATTATTCATAATTAATTAATTATTAGTATATGCATGGTAACATAAATTTCAGAGGAAGATAATGTTGGCATATTGAACAAGTACATTATACACGTCTTGTTTGAACCTATGGTAATTTAAATGCAGGGGAGCCAATGGGTTCCAAAACTAGTAATATAGAGCGTTCTTAATCACGTAATTGGATACGGGACGCGCCGCCATGTTGGATGTATATCCTATAGGAGCAATATTGATATAGGAACCTATATGAAACCATATCGCTGGTCCAATGATTTCCTATTTAACAAGAAAATGACAGCAAAGGGCATTAATGCAAAAAGTAAGTTAAATTAGCATTATAAAACTAGCATTATATTATAAATTGAATATCTTATTTTCTTATTATTTGAACCATTTCCTTCCAGTTAATGCACGCATTTAGAATATCTAATCAGCTATCTAATCTCAATTTTGGATATGCCTGCATAATGATATCATAAACTGATTATCACTCAAAGGTTGGTTTATCGGATGTTAAATCCACAAAAAACATCACCAATATCATTTTTTGGGCATTTTAATAGTTCAATGCTAGGTGAAAATATTAATATTCAGTCCAATACAATGTTGATAAATTTACAAACAACTGTATCATTCATATAACTCATTTTATGAAACATAATAATATCATTTCAGTTATTTCTGATGTAAACATAATTTAAAATTTGTTTACTATTTCTCATTTCAGAATTTGAAAACGACTCCCAGAAAAGAAGACTGAGACTGCATGCTTCGCCAGTGGAATTGACAGATATCCTAAACAATTTATTAGCTAGGGGCGACCTACACGGAGCCTGAGAGTACATAAATAAAATTCCGTTAAACATGGACATGATAGTGACAGCTAACATAAATTCTTGATATACATATATACTCAAAATTGTTCATTTCACAAATATAAAATTGTTATCACTTCATAATTGTTTTGTTATTTCTAGCATCTCCAGAATGGATATCCAATTTTGATGACACCACCCATATTCCCATGCATCCTGCATAGAGTTATCCCTCATTTCCATGCAGTATAGGTAACTCTATGAAAACAGGCCATCATTTCACCATAATCTTTAGCATTCGGGGACCAATTTAAGGATTCGAGACATGGTTCATAAGGCTTCATTTAAGCCTTCATCATTTGCATATAAGGCTTCGAAGCCTTAAATATAAGCCCTCGAAGCCTTATATGCAAATAATGAAGTCTTATTTAGCCTTCGAGTGCTTACGGGAACCAACAAGCCTTCTATAGGGTCGACTTATTTAAATGAGCTAAACCCTCGAAGGCTTAATAAGCCTTCGAGTGCTTATGGGAGTACTTAGCTCATTTAAATAAGTCGGCCCTATTGAGGGCTAAATTCTGTTTCGAGTGCTTATTTTGCCTGTAACTGGCCCATTGCATTGATTGAGATAAGGATTCATTTAAGTCTTCATTTGTAAGCATTCGAATCCTTCCTGAATGCTTACCGAGGGCTTGTGATTTCGGTAAGGGAGGTGTTTGTGTTTTTTTCTATGTCATTTTTTTCTCAATTTTAAGGGTAGTGTGACGTTTGTCAAGCTGCAGTGTGATTTACTACGTTTACAAGTACTTTTGGGCACATTTCTGTGTGTCTAAAAGGACGTTCTTTAATTTCAAATACTCGTGCAGGGTCAAAGCTTTCCTGCGAATATAGGCCAGCGGGATTTGTTAACACTGAGGCCTATGTAAATCATTTGGTGTATTGTAACCTTTTGCCTCTTATGATGTCTGATCAGGTCTAATGAGTAAACATTAATGATATAAATGAATAGCTTTATTCATTTTTATTTACTTTAATCATGGGTGTCATAACTGTCCATTTTCATCTTGAACCAGTGGCGTTGGTACTTGACAATGCAGCCTTCATAATTGGCTACAGCAATCAGCATTGCCGAAGCAAACTGGGCCATGCATACTGTTGCCATAGCGGATTGCCGAAGCCAAACAATCTGAATTAAGAGGGCTGACAATGTGATCTGATGCAAAAGACGAAGTGAGTGTTGGTTTGTAACCGGGATTTCTGAGAAGCATTATGCATATATCCACACTAACTACCCCCCTAAGCCCTGACCTAAGTGTCATACATACTATAACAATGATGCTGAACACTTTGAGGCAATTATATTGCAGAAATGTTGTAAGAGGAAAAAACTGTGACCACTTGGAAAAAAGTAACTTTTTTCGCAGCTGAACCACCCACCCACCCCGGCCTACTGTGTGGAAAAAAGTGAATGAACCCCCCCTGAATGTCGGGTAAATAACAAACATTGATATCGTCTGGAACATTTAAAAGCGAACTTGAAACACAAGATCCGTTCTCATCGGAAGCTATTTCAGCACTGAAGATATAGCGAAATTGAGATGGCTTGTGGTGCGTAGTAACAGTAACCATGCAGACTATGTTGACAGGTGGGCGGGACGTACGGATAGGTCCATTGGTAACCAACCAGGAGCAGTTGCCTTCTCATTGCTAGAGACATATCCACTGCTATAGACATTTCCACCGCTATAGACATATCCGGATACAGGGGGTGATATATGACTCTTGAATTAAGTGAGTATTAAAGTTAACTCCCTTGAAATAGCCATTCCATAATAGCAAGATGTGTTAGAGCATGATTTCCATGTACCGGTATAACAATTAATTAATATTCAACTTACTTATTTAATTATTAAACAATCCTCACCTCCCTACAAAAGCCCTCTGCTTTAATCAATGTTAATATGTTTAATTGCCTTCCTATCAGTCAACTTGAACTACATGACATGGTAGCTGCCAGTCTTAAATTGTAAATTTCCAAAAAATAATAAGAGTAGGTCTAGCCTTGTCTAGGGTTCCAAATAAGTGCCGTAGGGCTGTGATTATTGAGACAAAAATAAAACCTATGGGTATGTTTATTTGGATCCCAAAAGTACAGTGGTACTAAAGTGATAAGCAACATTTCTCAAGTTGAGTATCAAACTTGTGCATGTTTGATGATCATTTAGTGTTAGATTTGTAATTTAGAACAGCTGTTTTCCTCTCGCATGTCAACAATGTTTATAAGCTGGGTAAAATATAGAACAAATTTTTCTGAAAGACAGGATATTATTTATCACAAGTGGCTGATCATCTGATAAGCTGAGATGAAGTACATAATTGTGACCAACCTGAACACCTGTTTGACATGTGTCAACAATTCTGGTCCGACTCCATCTCCAGTTAATAATGTAGCTGTGTGCCGTCCTCCATACTGAGCTAGATGCTGATAAAACAAGAAAACCATGTAAATTTATCTATCGAATGTGGCAAATACAATTAATTTACACAAAATTTGCAAGCATATTTTCCTAGGGCTCAGCGAATCCAATATTTTAGAACAGGTCAATTCTGACTTGCGGCAGCCACTAATGCTAGAGGTGCCACGATTAATCATATAATCGATGAAACATTGATAAAGCCGATAATCGATTACCATTTCCATCGTCGATTAATCTGTGTTATTTCGGATGTTGGAAATTGCCAGGTATTTTTGAATACTGTGTTTGTTTTACACAGTTTAATCTACAACAGAGGGGTTAACAACCTTTGAACACGTATCAAAGAGATTTTTTACAATATGAGTACTAATAACTATTGCAAACAGTCGGCAGTTCATTGGATGATGTAACATGGTTACTCTTCGGGTCATTGTATATTCTACAAATTGGCACCGCTGCAGCTTTTTACTTATGGTGACATCGTATGTTTCTACAAGAAAAGCATCAATATGTCTTTGAAATATGCTGACCGTCATCGTGTTCAATGAACTGAATGCATTCGCCCTTGATTGGAGCAATAAATAATTATGTTCACTATTATCAAATACTTAACTTGTTCTGAGACCTGAAATTTGAGGGTGGAGGCCCACCTTTGTGATTGTTATCCACGCTCTGGAAGTTTTCTGAAACTTATAGTTTCCGTAACATTAGATTCCTTTTTTTATGAACCGGCGGTGGTCCATCGTGCATTCCTACTTTCATATTGTTTGTATGTTTGGCAATGTTTCTGCAAATGTCAGACACACTATATCCAGGCTTGATTACTGGGTCAGATTATCAAATGCCCCACTTTGATTTCAAAATTCACAATACAATTATACAGGTACTAGTATTAAATATTAATGATAGAGATCATCCGAACTGTTCACTCCTAAACAGCATGTTAAGTTCCACATATAAAGGTATGCACAGGCAAATTTATAAAGTGACAGATAGGAACTCAATAATTCTACCTGTTCCCTGTGGCTATTCACAGGCCTGCAAATAGTGTGTCTGTCATTTGCAGAATGAGGTCCCCAGAGTAGTTACTTTATCCATTAATTTCTGATAAGCTTCTGTATACTTGCAGAAGATAAATTGCATCATCAAGGTGACCAAAGGGTGAACATCATCAATTTCAACTGGGGAACTTCAATCTGATCCGAGGTCCCTCATAGCAGTTGAGACCTACTAGTAAGCAGAGTGAGGTACCCTGAGGGTGAATTTGGTGATGATAGCCCACCATGCGGGATAGCATCACTAAATTCACCCTCTGGGAACCTCATTCTGCAAATGACAGTCATACTAAACTCAGGCTTAGAGGCAATTCAACATTTCATAACATTTAGATCCCTGCTAAGAGTGTACATACTGAAGTGCCTCTTAGAAGCGTGTTATGATCTTCAACTTGAGCAGTTTGTGAACATCTGTGTGAAGACGTTGAAAACAGAACCTGGAAAAAATATGAATTATCTATATGCTCAGATTTAATATTGGAGTTTTAGAGCATATTAAATGGGTTTTGAAATAGACAAGGTCAAGAAAACAATACAACTAAAGCAGAATTGTGTTCAAGTGATGTAAAACACTCCACTGAGGTACTAGTACATTTTGAGTATTGTAATTAACCTTTTTCACCAGTGTATTCACCACGGAAGACACTTACTATGGAAATGCAATAAACAACAGATGGCTATTAAAGTAATTTTATATGTGCAGCAGTGAGCATCAGATATCATATTATAGGACTGTGTAACTTTATAAAAATAGTGAGCTACTAAATGGGGTTCTCTCAGTCTGCCAGCCCTGGGAATTAAGGAAAATTTGCCTAGGTGAAAGAAATCGGCCTAGGCAAAAACAGATTTTACCTAGGAAATTTTGCAACAATATTTCCATCTCAAATCAATATGATTCAATAATAACCTGAAATGCTTAGTTATTTTGGAGAACATTTCCAGGCCAATACTCATCATATATATATATACATTCCACAAATCATCTCCAAAACTAGTGCCCTTATGGGTAGCTAGTTAATGGCCCAGTGCCATGGAAACAATTTTAGGACAATATATGTAAAGAGTGATTTAAGGAAGTCATTTTGGCTAAAGAGGTTCTATTTCTGATAGACACAAATCAATTTTAGTAACCCAATGAACTTGTTTTACCTAGGCAATATAATGGCTTAGGCAAACTGATTTTGCCTCTGCTTTTACCTAGGCATTGCCTATTGCCTAGGCTAATTCCCAGGGCTGGTCTGCTCAAATTCTGAGAACATCCCTACAAATGGACAATAGACTATTCCAATTTATAATTTTAGAACTGAATGGGAGAGTCCATTGATTCATGAATGGGTTACACCTTTCACTGCTGTACTGAACATATGACGGCTAAATATAACTCTACTTCAATAATACAGGTTTATCTCTTGTCTCTCTCTCTCTTAGAGCTAAACTGATATCACAGGTAATTAATTGTAAGCTGCTACGGTTATATTGTAAACAAAAAAATCTCAAATCTGTTCAATTCTTAGTTAAAAGGGGCCATAACTCTGGTATAAAAAATAGGATCTAACCCATATTCAAACTCCTTCTGTATTTTGAGTTGAGAAACTCACATACCAAATTTGGTTCCTATCAGATGAAAACTGGTTGAGTTATCAAAGCATGCATAAATTCTATGTCAAAGGGCCATAACTCCATTAAAAATAATCTGATCAAACCCATATTCGAACTCGAATTGTATTTTTGGTGGAGAAACTCACATACCAAATTTGGTTCTGATCAGATAATTTTTTTTTTAGTTATCGTAGCATCCGTGAATTCTAAGTCGAAAAAGGGCCATAAATCCGTAAAACAAAACCCAGATCAAACCCATATTCGAATTCAATCTGTATTTTGGGCTTCGAAACTCACATGCCAAATTTGGTTCCAATCAGATAGAAAATGTTTCAGTTATCGCATTATGTGTAAAGTGTCTACGGACGGACGGACGGACGGACGGACAGACAGACAAACGGATAGACAGATGGATGGACGAATGACGAGTGGTCAATCAGGACGTCGACACTATGTGTACCATACTATGGTATGGGTGCATATAAAAACAAGAGGTGGCTGTGTCTCGTTTTCGGTGGCTTACCGCCGGTGGCTACCGCCAATTGGTGTGCATCAGTATCGGTAGACTAATTAATAGGTAAAATCGGTTAATATGTGTTCAAGTTATCGCGCTAACGGCCTCAAATCGCGAAGAATTCACAAACTAAGGGGCATAACTCAGGGGAAAAAGTTCGGAGAAACCCAGTTTTCGCACTCTTTCGAGATATTGTGCGAAGCAAGTCACACACCAAAAATTAATATAATCGGTTAATATTGTTCAAGTTATCGCGCTAACGGCCTCAAAATCAAGAAAATTTTGCAAACTGAGGGGGATAACTTAGAGAAAAAAGATCGGACAAACCCGCTTTTCGAACTCGTTTGAGATATTGTGCCAAGAAAGTCATGTAAATTTTATCAAATCGGAGGACGTTTGTTGAAGTTATCGCGCTAACAAGCTAAAAATTCACGAAAAATGACTAATTAAGGGCCATAACTCTATCAAATTTTAAAGGGGCCAGGCTGGTTTTCGAACTCGTCCGAAATATTCTTGGCAAGTATGTCTATTCCAAATTTTAAACAAATCGGAGGACGTTTGTTGAAGTTATCGCGCTAACGAGCTAACAATTCACGAAAAATGACTAATTAAGGGCCATAACTCTATCAAATTTTATTGGGCCAGGCTGGTTTTCGAACTCATCCAGGATATTATTGGAAGACACTTATATACCAAATTTTAGTTGAATCGGATGACGTTTGTTGAAGTTATCGCACTAACGAGCTCAAAATTCGTACAAAATGACTACTTAAGGACCATAACTCTATCAAATTTTATCGGACCGGGCCGGTTTTCTAACTCGTCCGAGGTATTCTTGGGAGACACCTTTATATCAAAATTTCAATCAAATAGGATGATGTTTGTTAAATTATCACGCTAACGAGCTGAAAATTTGTGAAAAAATGACTAATTAAGGGCCATAACTCTATCAAATTTTATTGGACCAGGCCGGTTTTCGAACTCGTCCGAGATATTCTTGGGAGACACCTATATCCCAAATTTCAATCGAATCAGATAACGTTTGTTGAAGTTGTTGCGCTAACAAGCCTAAAATCAGTGAAAAATGGCAAAGGGCCATAACTCTGTAATAAATGTGCAGACAAACCCGTGCATGAATATGTACTCACACACCAATTTTTTTTTTAATCCGTCAATAAACGGTTGAGTTATAAGCAAAATACGCCGCCGGCCCGCCCGCCCGCCCGCCCCGCCCACCGTCCCTCATCAAACTATAAGTCGAGGAGTTTTGGAAAAAAACTCGACTAAAAAACCAATCAACCAAATGGTGATGAAAGCAAACAAAATACTTTGTCATCAAACAATCTTTCGAATACAAGGAGAAAGATATTATATCTATGCTAAGGACATTGATCAGGCCTATTATAGAATATGGGAACAGCATGAGTAGTTTATACATACTATTATAAAACACTCTTGAGCTATAGTCAGTCCAAAGGAGGGCTACAAAAACAGTTTTAAATTCACGCAGCTGGGTGCGCGATTTAAATATGAGTTAAGTACACAATTAGTGTCGATTTCTGAGAAACTGTCGGGGTTTTGTCAACAAGAATGGATACATTGCCCCCGTTTTTTCTCGCAACGATTAGCAAATTCGCAATGACATGCCTTGGATAATATACATGTACCTGGCTATTTTAACAGTGGAATTACTGGTGTGTAATCGCACAACCATATCAGCACCTTTCAGAAAGGCTGCATTACGATAAGAAATTATGATGGATTTTTTGTAGATTATATTATGGAGATATGCGAAGAAATGCCCCATTTGATACCCTTTTTACAGGACCCCCACCTATGAGGGAGGACCCCCTCTCATGCTCTCCCCTGCAACACGTTCTGTGTCAGTCATACCTTCGTGATGAACGGTCCATTCCCTCACTTTAAATTCTGTCAAATACTATTCAAGATATCATCCAGACAACAAAATAATCAGCAAATTCTAAGTCAAAAAGGGGCATAAACACCCGCCAGAAATGGTCAGACCATCCAGACCAGACAAAGTTTGTAATTGATCAGGACTTTCTCATACTCTACACCCGTCAATAAGCCCATCCTCAAAGATAAGCCCAGTCTGGGTTTTTTACCCTAAATAAAACATGGGGTGGTCCTCGTAGATAAGCCCACCCATAATTTTTGACCATTTGGAAGGTGAATACAATCACGTCTTTCTATCCTGTAGAATAGAAGATACTCAAGCACATCTGTGCTTTTATCACTTTTTCCAATTGTTTTTCTTTAAAAAATAAATTCTCCATTAGTATTTTTGAGAAGAGAAACGGGTGCGAATTTTAGCACCCGTGAAATTGAAAATTACAAGTGTGTACGGGTGCGAGAGCAATCACTCCCGTCTCATGGGAAGGACTGGAATTATATACATCTTTTTCTATTCTTAGTTGTTGGATCTGTCAAAGAGGTACCAAATCAATAAAGTCCAATGATGTGTGAATTATTATTGGGGGGGGGGGGGGGTGTCCTCGTGAGTAAGCCCAGTACCCACTTTTATTTAGTAAAAACGTGCCCCCCAAAATGGTGCCCCCCCCAAGCCTGGCTTACTGACAGTTGTATACAGGAATCATATGAAGCGATTGAAGGCCACAAAATTTTCACACATTTACCAATTTTCATAATATTAATTATTATTAAAGATATTCAAGCGACCTGTCATCCGGACAACAAACTATTCGGACCGGATGGATAGCCGGACACTGGTCATTTCTATATATAGAAACAGATCCTTTTAACAGACATACTTCAACATCCTATGAGTAAAATGGAAATGAAGAATATGATCAACAAAGCAGTCAACACATAGGCCTATTGGAAAGAGCAAATTCTAAATGATGCCAACATGTACCCATCACTAAACTTCTTATTCAAAGAGTTGAATTTCAAGAATTCTTACAAAGTTTTGGTGTGGTTCATGTCAAATCTGCTCCATATCACCCTGCGTCTAACGGCCTTGCTGAACATTTTGTGCAAACGTTTAAAAATTCTATTAAGGCAGTTGTAAAGGAAGGGAAGTCGGTTCAGTCTAGTTTAAGTAACTTTTTGTTAAGTTATCGTAACACTGTGCATCCAAGTACGAATGAAAGTCCAGCAAAGTTACTGATGAATCGTCAGCTACGCTGTAAATTGGATTTGGTAAAGCCAAATGTATCAGAAACTGTAAATAGTTCACTTGTGAAGCAAGTCTTAAGTAAATCAAACACATTGAGAAATTATTCTTTTAATGTTGGGGATAAAGTTTTAGTAAGAAACTATTCACCAAAGGCTGAAAAGTGGATTTATGGAGTTATTGTGAAGAAATTGGGGCCTGTAACTTATAAAGTTGAAGTGGCTAACAATGTAATTTGGAAGCGTCATGCAGATCAAATACGTAGTTTTGGTAAATGTGTGGAAACTGTTGTAACGCATTCAGCGGATAATGATAAAATATATGAACAAATAAATGAACAGTGTATAAACACAAAGACAAATGAAGTGGTGAGTGAAAGAGCTCTCTCTGAACCAGTAGTAACTACAGAGACCAGGGATCCTAAACTGAGTGGTAAGGAAAGTAGTATTGTACAGTTACAGGATAGAATCCCTTACACTTCTGAGTTAAGTTCTGTTTCAGAGAGAAAATATCCAAAGAGGAATACTCGACCACCAAGTAGATTAATTGAGCAGATGTAGAAATGTAATACTTAGCAATATATATTATGTGTGTGTGTGTTTGTTTGTATTGTATATGTTTGTTTTGTTGTGGGGGAAAGAGAGGAAATTGTCATGTATTGATCTGGGCTTCCGTAGTTTTGTACTGAGTTTGTGACGTCATCGAGCTGGTTGTATGTTATGTCATGAGCTGAATAGAATAAATCGATCTCTTTCGCTTTAAACTGTGTCGCTGTCAACATGTCCAACAAAGACATCAGGGACCCAATATGTAACATAAATGGAGTGATGCCACATATTATACAACTGATCCAGGATGCCAGCAGGTCTCATCTAGAGATTCTACAGCGTGCACAGCCTGCTCCAGCCTCCAAAATGACTACTTAAGGACCATAACTCTATCAAATTTTATCGGACCGGGCCGGTTTTCTAACTCGTCCGAGGTATTCTTGGGAGACACCTTTATATCAAAATTTCAATCAAATAGGATGATGTTTGTTAAATTATCGCGCTAACGAGCTGAAAATTTGTGAAAAAATGACTAATTAAGGGCCATAACTCTATCAAATTTTATCGGACCTGGCCGAGACCGAGATATTCTTGGGAGACACCTATATACCAAATTTCAATCAAATCAGATAACGTTTGTTGAAGTTGTTGCGCCAACGAGCCTAAAATCAGTGAAAAATGGCAAAGAGCCATAACTCTGTAATAAATGTGCGGACGAACCCGATTTTTTGTCTGCAGCTTACGTGCATGGATATGTACTCACACACCAAAATAATTTTTAATCCGTCAATATAAAACGGTTGAGTTATAAGCAAAACGCGCCGCCCGCCCACCCGTCCGCCCTCCCACCGTCCCTCATCAAACTGTCTATAAGTCGAGTTTTGGAAAAAAACTCGACTAAAAATTAATATTCCTTGTGTCAGTTGTGAAATCAATTGAATTGGTGGTATTTCAACTATTTGGACCAAAACTGGCAAAAGTCACATTTTGCTATAAAAACACGAGATTAAACACACAAAAAGCATTTTCTGTCTTCAGAAAAAAGGGCAAGTCCTGCCCCCGCTCGCCGCCCCTTGGTCAAGGGCAGGGGGGGTCAGCTGCCCCCTCTGCCCCCCTCTTCCGACGCCCCTGAAGGCTGAACACCCATGAGTGATCGAATGATGAATCGTCAGTTTTGAAAACTAAAAAATGATGGGGAAGTGACATGATACTGCCAATATATATCATCTATATGTCTACGTATAAATCTCACCCGTAAACTGGGGTGTTTCAATTGGCTAAATGTGAAATTTGTTTCCCCGTGCAGTTTTAGAAATAGAAGACGCTGCAAAACTCTTGACATTTTTTCTTCTTGGATCTTATCAAACTAGTCAAGGTGAGGCGATTATTCAACTTTATATATAAGCTTGATATGCTAACAAGCAATAAAATACATGTCCGCGTGTTCTGATACGTCTGATGGAATAATAAAGTAGATGTGACGTTCTCGAGAAATCCAAAAACCGTCGAAAATAGGGAATACAAAATAATCAGATGTCAAACTTCAGACGTCTGTTCGACGTTCTTGACCTTCACGACCTGGTTCGAAATATTTTTTGGCCGACTTTCTCGGTCAGAAAGTCAATTGCCCGACCATCCTATTTTGGGAAATTGTGGAAAGCGCTGGGAAAGCGGAAGGATCTACATCTGCACAATCATGCTTGTTGTCAAACTCCAGGCAGAGTTATCTCTCATCGCTACGCTGATATACCACTGCCATAAGGATGGTAACTTTTTTATGCGGAGGGATACCTCTATTTTTAGACTGGGGAATCCCATTCAAAATGTCCGCGGGCTTTTCAAGTTCAACTCCCCGAAAAAAATCGAAAGCTGTGTGTTTTGCCTGCTTAACATAAGACAAATCTCGATGTTTTAAGTTAAACAAAACTAAATGTATCAAAGACGAAGTGCGTCAGAAATTAACATCTTTGTTCGGGGCATCTGTTGATAAATTACCGGCGAGTGCTTCCATCTGTCAGAAGTGTCTCAACAGAGTGTCATCTAATTATGAGTTCAAATGTAGTTGCATGAAAAATTTGTCGGAGTACATGCAATCGCAATTTAGAGCTATTAAATCTAGGGCACTTTGAGTCAGTGTTTTGAATTTTACTGAGAGGTCAATTTGATCAAGTTTCTCAAGCATAACTTTGGAAATTTTTATATATGTATGGATTGGAAATGCTTATAAGTCATTGTCATATATCTTTTGGTTCAATGGATTATGCTTATCCTGCTTGAAATGAGAGATGAAAGCTAGATAAAGCCAAACATACTTTACAGTATGATTCCAACTGTTAAACTTAAATCTTTTTGTAAACTTAAATTTCTTATGTCAATATATATAAATGTTTTGCATCTTGTTATGATATGAATTGGGTTTAAAATAGGGTCGGTCAGTTAGCGGAAACAAACGTCTTTTTTTTAGGCCTAACTAACCCTCGCCTTTTCAAGATTTCGGTGTTGAATGAGTCACAGTGAATCACTCTCCTAAAACATTTGCACAGTGTTGTGCTTATTGCTCACTCTTTACATGCTGTATAATCATTATAATGTATATAAACAAATGTTCGACTCGCACAATTTATCACTACATATATGTACATGCAGACACCTGGTTTTATGAACAATGGGGCCTCAAGCAATCTGCCCCTTCACATGTATATTTAGAACACAATTAAGATGCTTTATAATTTCCCCGAGAGCACTTCAAAATTGATACTAACTCAATGAAAGTACTTTTCAATTACTATTTGAATTATTATTACCAAAGGATACCAAAGCCACTCAAGATAAAGAATATGTAACCACAATTTCACAAGTTTAATGAAGATAAATTACTAAGCAAACATCTTACAATGTTCTAAAAAAACTGTTCTGTCCTTGTTCTTTATTTGAGAATCAAACTAATTATCTCGACAAAAATCTTGCATTCAAATACAAAAACAGAAACAGAAAGTTCATGGAAGAGATAAAGCACCTTTAAATGGTATCAATGCTTGAGGATGGAAGTGATCCATCATGTGGTTCAACCAGGCTCTGCTTAATATGTTAACACTTATCTTAAATTCAAAAAATTGCCATTGTTTTTTTCTTCATTTTAATATATCTGCTGTTCGCAAATATTTCAACAGAATTTCAAGAATATGGTATACATACATATGCATACAAACTTACATGTAGCCTGTAGGCTTATCATATATTTTAATGTATTACATTATAACAACTTTGAGCAAAGATATTTTCCATATCTATTTGATCACACAACCGGGGTGTTTCACATCACTTTAATAATGCAATGAGATAAATATCTTACCATGTTTCAACAATGCGGCACTCATCCACAACAACAGCAGTAACTGTGTCTTTAAAGCTGTCCTTTATCAAGTCTTAACAAACGGATAAATTCAATAATGCCACAGGATATCTTATATGATAAAATAACTCACCTTTTGCAACATCAGCCAGCCACAGGTACATGTCCATTCGACTCCATTGGGCATTGAATTTTTTACTACTTGGTTTACGGATTTCCCCAACCCCCCAAAAAAAGCTTTTTCTAATAAAAAGAAAATTTAAGTTTTCGGTTATTTTATTTCCGCCTATGGGAATACTAATCCAGCCATACAGTGTACATGTACCGGTAATTGTTTTTAGAAATAAAGTGTACAACATCGATTGAACAGCGAAGCCACCTGGTGATATTTATGGTATTGATTATTGAATGTCAACGTAATGTCAACGTAATGTCAACGTAATCATGCCAGGTGGACACTGATATTAGCAAATGTTTTGCATCTATATGGAACATCCAAATAAAAAAATATATTTGCCCATGCTTATATTAGATGAGGACATTATTATACAGCAAATATTTTATTTCTACCGACTCTTTATTTTGACAATTTAAATTTAAAAAAATACAGATTGTATTTTTTTATTCCTCCCATCTTTAAGCCAAAAAAATATCTGTTAACCAAGTAATAATACATAAAATGCCTTGGCACTGTCAGTTGTGGCATTCGCTCTCGTGTCCAACGGGCAGGTTCAATATTGAGATCAGCGTCCATTTATCTTGGGGTATCACATTCAATGGACTGACTATTAATACTGTTGATACTATTACTATTAATACTGTTGATTCTCGTACATTCTTTTTTAATTTTAATAAATATTGGAGCAATAAAATAAATGACAGTCTTCCCATACCCAACTTGCGATACTATAAAGTTATGGTAGGCCTACATGTATGCACACTGTGTTCCCATGACGTATTGCGATAATTGCCAACCAGATAATAATATATTTAATTATTTTGGCATCTCAGTTATTATTACAGAATACAAACTACAATCAGCTAATGGGATCATGGTCGTAACGATAAATGCACTCCAGTTTCAGTCGGCGTGAGAATGAAATGTTGTCGTAAATAATTGCCGTCTGCTTCAATTCAGACTATATTTTCTTCCGTGGTTCTGATAAAAGGCTTTCTTTTCTCACAATTATGAAACTGCAATAAAATTGATCATCGGTCGCATATTGATCTTACAGTACCGATATTAAACAGTGACCAAAAGAACTACATGGTTGTTTGATCGATTAACGGAAGAAAATGAACTTACCGTAGTTCAACTTACCAGGGCTTATATTTCGGCGAGAATCCAAATCTAGATTTTCGTATATATTCTCGCAAATTACCCTGGATTCTCGTGAAAAAAGTATATATCGATTCTCGCAAAATCAGATGAAAAATATGGCATATGCCCTGCTTGCAAAAATATCAAACACGTGTGCATTTATGTAGAAAACTACTACACTAGAATGACACTATCACGTGACTGGTGTGCATTTATGTATACAGAAATGCACACAGTGTGCATCTACTAGTATGTTATTAGTCCAAAATTGACTATACATTGGGATATCTTTAGTACCGGTATCCCGTAGATTTTCGACTACTATGTTATGTATAAAACATAAGACATCGACCCCATTAGCATCAGTACCAGTACCGTATAGGAAACACTACATGTATGTTGGGTTCAAACTCACCATTTTTCAACAATATGACACTCATCTATCACAATGGCAGAAACAATTCTCTGGAAACTTTCACTGCCAATCAACACTCCCCCAGTTTTGCTGTTTACAGTTTAGCAGTGTCTCAGGGTGACAAAAAATTATGTCAAACACAATCTTCCCCTGTATGAGTTCATGTATATTGACACATTCATCTCTGCTGGTGGTCACTTTGCAGTCAATGTTAAGCTTACATCCTCTCAAGTTAAGTTTCTCTATCTTGGAAAGTTGGTCCTCGTGTATGATATTAAGAGGACTTATAATTAAAACTGTGGAATTCGAATTCTGTTTAACTTTCGTAGTTTCACTAGCTTCGCCTTCACTCTTCAGCAAATTTGGCAACAACAAATAAATTAAACTTTTCCCGTAACCAACCGGCAGATTAACGATGACGTCTCGTTGTTCTTCGTATATTAATCGAAGTGCTTCGATCTGCTTCTCTTTCAAATCATGCTTAACTCCGATTAAATCTTTAGAAATGTTTAACGCAGATTTAAAATTCATGAATGTCGCCATTTTACAAAAACACAAGTTTAGGAAGTCTATTTTTGGCGCAGTAAATCGTCGGAACTATATTTATTCACCTATTATCTTATTTTGACCGCCAAATGTTTGCAATAGTGGTAATTCTTTTGGTATTCTTTCGGTATTTATAAGAACAATATGAACTGGACCAGACATAGACAATTGTAACCCTAAAACATAAGAATTAAAAACACGTAAGAAATTGTTACCAAAAAATGTCCTTATGGCAGTGCTATTTCGCAGTGTAACGTAGAGGGCGCTGTATGGAGTTTGGCTTGTTGTTAGTAACTTGTGTGACAGTTTTTGGAACCTGGGTAACTTTATCACACACACAAATTTACTGTATAACATATATCCACCCGGGTTATTAAAACATAATTTGATGTTTTATCACAGTATGACAATTAGGAGATAAACATACGCTAATGGCTGTCCCGTGTGCAACAATGTGCGCACGTTAAAGATCCCTACCGTGGCGAAGAAGTCACGGGTTCGGCAAAAAAAACTTCCTGGAAAAATTATGGATCTACTCGATCCCGTCCTGTAAACGCCAGCCTTGGTCACTAGGACGTAACAACTACAGACCCTGTTTCGTTGTACATTCTGGGATTCGAGCATGAAAACAGTTTGTGAACGAGTCGGCTTGCCGGCGAGTTCGCAAACTGTTTCATGCTCGAATCCCAGAATGTACAACGAAACAGGGTACGTTTATCTCCATTGTAATTCAATCTAGCAAGGAATTTGCAAAAAAAACTGTATAAAAAGTATCATTTAGTCATTTTCATGACACGAATCGAGACTTTCATTTCGCCGTTGTCACCGTGCACAAATCATTGGGTTTGTTCATTGCGTTACTCGGAACACTGCTCCGTAACCATTTCCTGCGGGGCTGGTTGGCTCGTTTCGCTACTCCGTTCTGCGCCGATGAAATTGTACCGTCTCACATTCAGATTTGATGCACGCTGAAGCGGCCTATGAACGGTATCTATAGACAACAACGCGCGGGTGTGCTCGTTTCGCTACTCGTTCTGCGCCGATGAAATTTGACCGTGCTACATTCAGATTTGATGCACGCTGAAGCGGCCGATGTCGGTGAATCGAAAAAGAAAGTTAGCGGCTCTCGGCCAATCAAAATGCTTGTTTTTAGTGACAAATACTCAATTGAATTACAATTTAGGGCAAAAGTGGTACTTCCCATGATCATTGAGGCAATGGAATATAACATTCATGGGGTTAATCCAGCTCCTTCAGATCCCTCAACAATTCGATTTTACAGAATGTGGTATAAAATTTCACAAAAAATTCATTATTGTGATTCTAATCACGTTTTTAACAAGAAATTAGCAGAACTATACAATGTAAGTGGGAGATACCATTATATAATTACTTTTAATGAATATTCATTCAAGTTGCAACTCAATGGAAACAAAATGGTTACGTTGTCTTAAACTGCATGGCTGCCAAAATGGCCGCAAACAATATTGGAAAAGGCAAATATTGCCCCATCATGCCATGTTATTAACAAACTGACAGAGCTCTGCTGAATGCATGGTACCGGTAGTTGCTCAAAACCATCTCAACTAGCTGCTCTTGACTTTTTTCATGTTGAACTCCCTTGACCATTCTGTGTGTGTGGTTCTCCTTTGCCGAATCATTAAATATGGGGTGAGTGAAATAAATAGTGTGTGTCAACATTGATCGAGTGACATAGAAAACATGAGGCGGTAAAACATGCATGAATTGCGCACCATGAATCAATCAATAATTTTTCTAGTTAACTTGCACAATATTGGAGTGCATGCATTCACTGACTGGTTCGATATGGATTGTTCTGACTCCTTTAATAGTGGTTATGTACTTATAACATCTTTCTGTGTAAGACTAGTAATAATTAATCAGACATTGGATCAAGATTCGAATATGCCTGCTAATGCTAATGTTTATGGTAATGTTTACTCATAGTGGGAACATGGCATGATTTTGAATAATATATTGCACTATTATATGACAGTCATCGGTTAGGCTTAGGCATCATGGTTACTATTACATTTTTCCATATTTGTCATATTTTGGGATAGTAGCCAAGCCTCATGCATTTAGTATACAGGTTTGTGAGTCTGTTAAATAGGGTGTCAGGGGTTTGCCTAAGTATTCCGTAGGTGATTTCGTCATCCCTAGCGGTTTGTTGGGTTTGCCTCTTTTGAGTTTTTGCCAGTGTCTCACCTCCTGATTAGTGCCACACGGGTACAACACTGATGAAGACATTGTTGAAGACATTGATTGTATCAGATCGAAGATCGAATGAAATTGTCAGCGTTGACTTCATACTTACACCCTGCAGATTTAATCACTCAATAATCACTGATGGTTGTGTTGTTTCAACATTTTAAATTCTCATATTTTCTACAATGACATGCAGTAATTAAGCTGTCACCTCTAATCAGTCTACCGCTATACTAATTAAAACGGGGTCGTCTCCGAATGACAAAATGGAGTTTCTCTATGCAATGTCATTTTGTATAACTGTTGTATATAATTTCATAAATATAAAATGAGTAAGCTATGTAAATAATGGATATGAATAAAAACCTCAACTTAACATCCAATTGTTCATTCGACAATTATCATAAACTTCCACTTGGGCGAAAGATTGGGCTGGGATAATGACCTGCGTCAATCCAGATCGAGAAGGACATCCCACTAATTAATTTTCACACCTAAAGTTGACTGGCATTCGGAGACTAACCCATTAAAACGTCCCTAATCCGAAACCACGAGTAAGCTTCAAACAATGCGCGGAAGATATCGCGCAGTAAGCTTTTCACGAAACAGTGCGCGGTAGATTCTACCACTCACTATCTCTCTCCAATACGAGTTAAAACATTAAAATAACCTTACAAATTCGCAACCGAAGACTGTCTACTACTATAGTTCATGTTTTAATTCAACCCCCACCTGCCCCTGTGCATAATATAACTGTTTTATTTGTACCGCGCACTTCCGCGTAGTTCTGCGCAGTTCCGCGCACTGTTTCGAGGTGCCGGTTATTTTAGTTGGTTTTTATAATCCCCAAGCAGACTAATTAAATTGCCTGCGAAAACACATACGGTGTGTGTCGATCAGAAAATCAGAAAGGGGTGTGTCTATTCATAATGTCTAATGTGCATACTAATGAACCCGTAGTCATCTATGATTTGTCGTGATGGACTATAACAACACGATAAACAAATTCTTACAGAAAAACATGAATAATTTTCCCATTTTTTTGGTATAAATTCCTTGAAAATTTACCTTTTTTTCTTAATTTTAGTCCAATTTCCTCTTTAAATATGCCAATTATATGCAAACTAGTCATTTGAAGTCTGAATAACTGATTTGCATATTGGTCCAGTCAACGAATGAACCTATAGATATTAATATCCCCGAGGACACGTGCCAACTTTCATGCAGATTGGTTGAGTAATAAGTTTACTGTAATTTTATTATGAAAATCAACCTGAAAAAATGTCATTTTGGGTCCATCGCACACTTTGGAGATTAATTATAAAGCAGTGCCAGGAGCCGATTACAAAAAAAACACCTATAGTTTTTTCACTTTAAACGACCATAACTCCAAAACTATAAGGATTTTTTCAATTCTGTAAAGATTTTTGAGTTTTGTTTGCATGCCCTTTAAAATGACTACAGTTTTAGTGCAAACACATTTTGAGTAAAAGTGCCTTTTTTGAGCAGAAATTTAAATTTGACAATTTTTGGTGGCCATATTGGTAGCATATTTAAATATCGAATCGTGCTCGACTACATACACCTTCCAAAAGATACTTGTTGCAATGTCAGTGATGTATATTTTTTGCGGAATTCGCGTTTATTATAAATGGGTTTTCGTGAATTACTAGGCCTACTACATATTTGTGATTTCCATTGTTATCGGTGGCCATGTTGGACGCTATCTTGAATTCTGAATTTTTCCCAAAGCGGATTCTCACGCGTCAAATGACATCAAACTCACTTCTTTACCATTTTTTTTTGGGGTCTAACCCGACGACGACCATACTGAAAGAAATTATTTTAAATTTGTTTTCCTTGTATTAAATTCTGGAGTATCTTACCTTTACTCATAACATATTATAAAGTGACTGTTTACACGTACCAGCTAACTCATATATGTGCCAATGCATTCTCTTATATATATAATTATGCAGGTCGACCATCCGTGTCGTATAAACTTCAGATTCAGATTCATACATTACACGGAAATGGGTCGACTTTGGGAAGATTGGCCGAAATAGGAAGCACTTGCCAAATGGTCCGAAAAAAATCGACCTTTTAAAAACAAAATGGCCGAAAACGAAAAGGTTTCTGTTTCGTTCGGCTTTCAAAAGAAGATAAAGAGCAAACCTTTGGATTTATCGGCGGCCGCAGAAGAACAGACAACTCAGAAATCCGACACAGATTATGTGACGTCTCTGGAAGATAGAAAAGTTAGAGGGTAAAGACCATAATGACATTTTTATCACTCATTTTGACCCAAAAATTCAGAATTTTTTTCAGATCGGCACGGTAGTCGAACATCTAGTGATCTATTGCCAGTATGGGACAAAGATTTCTCCCACCCCATACACATTTTAGCACAGGCAGGCATGTGAGATAGCTCGGTGAGATTTCTTGGTCTCACCCAACACGTGGCCAGCTGTCTCTCTGCCTCGTGGCCGGTAGCATATCAGGGGCGGGTACAGGACGTTTCGTACCATGGTCGTTTCGTACTTGGTCGTTTCGTACCATCTGGTCGTTTCGTACCATATTTCTTGGTCGTTTCGTACCGCATTGTTTGGTCGTTTCGTACCATGTAGAAAATCAATTGGTCGTTTCGTACCATGTGTTGGAAATGGGGAAAACACGGTATTTTATATATATATTTATATTATGTATGTATAATTATTCATGTTCTGGAATGCGGCGAAAGATCTTATGAGATTTGCTTACATCGAATGTGAATAACAATCACGCTGACAATAGTATTCATCTGATTGACTGCGGGAAAGATCTTATGAGATGTTTTTACAACAAGTGTTAATACTAATCACGCTGTATAAACAAGAGGTGCGCTCTTACTGATTACCACTAATTACCACCTGGCTTCTTGATCACACCTTTTCGTGAGTTGTTTTTGTTGGAATCCTATAAGTAACATGAGATCCCCCATCATTTCATCATTCATCTCACAATCATGTCTGACTTTCTCTCCGACGTTAATTGTATAGACTGTTCCAGAGAGGTTCGTCCGCGTCAACACGGTCTTCAATGTGAAGGTTAGTACTCGTATATATTATACAATTTTATTTTGAACATCAACTTAACTTAATATTTAAAAACAATCTGTAAAATGTATATATATTATACATTTTTATTTTAAACATCAACTTAACTAAATAATTAAAAACAAATCTATATACCAGTTTGTTATAACACTGAATTGTCTTTCCAGGTTGCCACAGATGGCAGCACCGTACATGCAGCACCGGCGTTAGTCTAGAAGTTTACCGATATGCCATAAAGACAGCGACGGCAATAGATTGGGTCTGCACCGCATGCCGCCAAACCACGACAGTCGAGCAGACGGTAGAAGACATTGAAATGACAACGACGACTCCACCTCCAACGATCGCAAACTTCGACATTGAAATGACAACGACGACTCCACCTCCAACCAGAATCGACCATTCGACCTTCGACATCGACGAAACCTTCAACCGGCCACACGACCACGATGAATCATCAATACTGCTCCCAGAAACACAGCTGATGGAAACCGACGATTCACCATCGACTTTCAGACGGATCGACAACGGAACGAAAAGAGGCAAGCCAAAGCTAGTGTCCAGTGACGGATTCAGCTTTACCGTGAAAAGACAGACCAGCAAGGCGACACATTGGTGGTGTTCTCATCGCCAAAAGACTGGAGCCTGCCCAGCTACCATCACAGAGAAAGATGATGTCTTCACCGCAGGCCCAAAACTCCATAACCATCAACCTGATAATGTGACCGGCATCGAGATTTCAGCGCGTCTGCGACAATTGGCCGTCAGAAAGGAACAGATTTTCGTCCCTGCGTCAACTCTGGCTGAAGATTTAATGCGGGATGAGTTCGACAAGAACCCCAGCGCCGACCTGCCAAAGCCAGATAATTTGATCCGCCAAGCTAATCGAAGCCGACAGAAGGTGAAGCCGAAACCACCACGCGACAACAACTTCATCACCGACACTGGATTTCTGCCACAAGACTTCCTTCAAGACGACATCCATTTCGACGGCCAAAGGCATCAGATTTTTGCAACATCCGCCCAGCTTGAAATTCTATCCAGGTCAAAGAATTGGTACATCGATGGAACATTTAGCATAGTGCGTCAGCCATTCCATCAACTGATGACCATCCACGCCTTCGTCAGAAAAGGCGAACACTTAAAACAGATTCCGCTGATATATGTTCTGATGAGTCGTCGAACGGCAAAAGATTATGATACGGTACGCATCATTTATACATTATGAGTTTTCAAGATAATAGTTTCAAATATAATTTCTACAATTAACTTAATTCAGGTAACTAAATAAAATGAGTTTGTTCACAAATAATTTGGAAATATTACAATATGACATTTAATTATAACATGATATTTATTTCATTTAAATATTACAACATGATATTTTGTCATTTCAGGTCTTCGAATCACTGCTAAAACTACTGCCAGATCAACTTGCGGTGAAGACAGTGACAATGGATTTTGAAAAGGCAACATGGAAGTCCATAAAAAAGCTACTACCAGAGGTGGAAAGACGTGGTTGCTATTTCCACTGGACACAGGCCGTGAACAGGCAGATTCAAAAGAAAGGCCTGATCGAACTATACAACAAAAAAGGAGACGAACACAGGTAAATATTTGTTCTCATAGAATAGAATTGTATGAATAAAATAATAGAATTGTATGATTAAATGATTTTTTTCAAAATATAACTTATATGATTTTATTTTTATTTCAATTATATAAGTAGAATAATGCTATTATTTCAATTAGCAGAAATAAGGGTATAATTAGAATAATATATAACAAACTGAAATTTTTCTTATTTATGTTTATATCTTCTTTTCATTTTTGTAGGCAAATGCGAAAGCTTTATGCTTTGCCACTTCTGCCAGCCGAACACATCCGACCAGCATTTGCCAGGATGCGAGATCACCCGACAGCCAAAATCGGCAACATGCCGTTGATATACGAATATGTGCAATCGCAGTGGCTGGACTCTCGATGTCTACCGATGGAATCGTGGTGCGTCTACGGGCGCTCCATCCGAACGAACAATGATACCGAGGGATGGCACAGACGCATCCAATACAAAAACAAGGCAACAAACGTCCCGTACTATATCCTGGTTCCAATGCTCAAGAAGGAATCGGCAACGACAGACATGACTGTAAAGTTGGTTGGGGAAAAAAAGATGAAAAGATACCAAAGACTCCGGTATCGGGAGAACCAGGCGCAACTATTCTGCTTGTGGAGCAACTACGAAAACGGCGGCATCTCCACCAGTGGTCTGTTGAAGGCATGTTCGAAACTGTTTGCGCCAAAAGTTGTTGACAATGTCGAGTCGGCTGATTGTTAATATCAAATATCATGTTCGTTGTGTAAAATAATGTTGTTAATGTTAATATGTTATTGTTATTTTAAAATAAAGAATAAAGTATGAAATTAATACTGTTTCCCCCCATTCCCAACATGGTACAACACATGGTACGAAACGACCAATTGATTTTTCTACATGGTACGAAACGACCAATTGATTTTCTACATGGTACGAAACGACCAAACAATGCGGTACGAAACGACCAAGAAATATGGTACGAAACGACCAGATGGTACGAAACGTCCAGGTACGAAACGACCATGGTACGAAACGTCTAGAATCCTCAGGGGCACAATGGAATTAAGCCTTCGAGTTCTTTTTGTGCCATCCCCGATATCTAGCCGTACATGTACTCTACGATTTTTTTTCTAAATTTCAGCCATCATACCATTGGTATTCACTTTGACTTCTTTACAGCCTCATTTTTGTTTCAAAATTTGCGATTTCTTATAATTATATAGCCTAACAACTGAAATTATGTTAAAAACTCCTTTTTATTTGCTTGTAATTTATTATATTTGTAACCTGTTAAAACAATATACGTGTATGTCTTTTATATCAAAAATAAATAAATCAATCAATCAATGTCTCACCCTACCCACGTGACTGCTTTACATACAGATCCTCTCAACGCGGTCGTAACGTTACTCCAACACGGTCGCAATGTTACTCCAAAGCGGTCGAGGTAACCATCAACAGGTCTGGGTGAACCTGAAATGGAGCTACTATAGCCAGAAGTAGCTATTATTGCCTGATCTAGCTACTGAAAAAATCGTCTGCGATGGGTAAATTTGCGTTTATGATACTAAAACAAATTTTCCGGTTGTCAAACACATCGTCATCCACTTTGGCACATTTGAAAACATGTCTATGCAGATAATTAGTGTTTCGCGGAGGAACGCTTTTTATCGGAAAATTAAGATATACGTTTGCAAAACTAATGAAAGATTGTACCATGTGAAGTTACATTGGAAATCTTCGTTTATTCTTTTAAAAAGCAAGATCTGTCGCAGCCAAATGTCCTCATAATTCGCCATTTTGTCCAAACTAACCCACCTGACTGCATCGACCAATCAAATGTAGGTTATATACTTTTAATCAGTGTTTTAAAATATATTCTTGTCTGTTAAAAAGTCCATGGCAGGGCGATTCAGTCTGCGTTGTTAGTTTTGCTTGACATGTAAACAGAGTTGTAATAAAAATACACGGATATAGACAATGACAAAGTTGAGTATTGTTTAGTCTATGTGTGCTTGGTACCAACTAGGGGTGCCACGATTAATCGTATAATCGATGAACCGTTGATAAAGCCGATAATCGATTACCATTTACATCGTCGATTAATCTAAGTTATTTATTTCGGACGTCAGAAAATGACATGTATTACTGAATTAGGGGTGCCACGATTAATCGTATAATCGATGAACCGTTGATAAAGCCGATAATCGATTACCATTTCCATCGTCGATTAATCTGTGTTATTTATATTGGATGTCAGAAGATGCCGGGTATTTTTGAATACCGTGTTTATTTTACAAAGTTCTATCTACAACCGAGGTGTTAACATCCTTTGATCGCGTACCAAAGAGATTCCAATAACATGAGTACTACTGATATATGTTGCAAACAGTCGGCAGTTCATTTGATGATGCGACATGGTTTCTCGTCGGATCGTTGTATATTCTACAAATTGGCCGCACTGCAGATATGAACACATTGCGACATCGTTGTATATTTTAGTATACTTGAAAGGTGGCAATATGTCTTTGAAATGTGCCGACTGTCACCGTGTTCAATGAACTGAATGCACTCGCCCTTGAATCTGATTGGACCAATGGGATGTTGATTGACATTCTCTCTAAAACCAGGGAACAATATATATATGGCATTTTAATCAGTGATGTTCTCCCCAATTGCATTGCAAGTGTACTTTGTTTGTATAAGTACAAATGTATACTTAGAAGTTACTAGTAAAGGCTATCCCATATCATGTGGTGAATGCTGAATGAAACGGACTGTTATCAAATACTTAAATTGTTCTGAGTCATGCAATTTGCAGGTGGGGCACACGTTTGTGATTGTTAACCACGCTCTGGAAGTTTGATGAAACTTATAGTTTCCATAACATTTGATTCCTTTATTTAGGAACAATCGGCGGTCCATTGTTCATTCCTACTTTTGTATTGTTTGTTTATGTGGCTATTCCTAAAACTTAAATTAATCGCTACGTTCGTTCTAATGAACTCACAAATATTATAACCATAACATCGCTGAGAACTGTGCTGGTATTCAATACATTGTGCTCATTAGTCATTAACAGTGGTTTATGATGCATTTTATTAACGTAAAAATTACATCAGCCAATGTCTCAAATGACCAGCGATAGTGCAGTTATTGAGTTAACGAGCACTCAGGCAATAGGCCATATTACGGTATACTTCCACTGATGTTATTAATATTAGGTACGATTAATCGATTATAGTCGATTATTGACGACCGATTATCGATTATCAAAATCAATAGTTGTGGCACCTCTATACTGAATATGGTATTTGTTCTACAGTTTAATCTACAACCGAGGGGTTAACATCCTTTGAATGTGTATCAAAGAGATTCCAATAGCATGAGTACTGACTAAATTTAATATATGTAGCAAACAGTCGGCAGTTCATTTGATGATGTGACATGGTTTCTCGTCGGGTCATGGCGACATCATTGTATATTTATACTTGAAAGGTGGCACTATGTAATGTGCCAACTATCACCGTGTTCAATGAACTGAATGCACTCGCCCTTGAATCTGATTGGACCAATGGGAAGGTGATTGACATTCTCTCCAAAAGCATTGAAGCAATATATATGGCATTTTAATCAGCGATGTACATGTAATTGCGAGTATACTTTGTTTTGCATAAGTATACTTAGAAGTTACTTAGTAAGGCTATCGCATATCGTGTGGTAAATGCTGAACGGAACTGACTATTATCAAATACTTGTTCTGAGTCCTGCTTGTGCGGGTGGGGTAACACCATTGTGATTCTTAACCACGCTTTGGTAGTTTTATGACACTTTTAGTTTCCGATTCGATTCCTTTTTTAGGAACCGCCGGCAGTCCATCGTAGATTCCTACTTTTATATTGTTTGTATAGGTGCTGGCTACTCATAACACTGCAATTAATCGCTACGTTTGTTCTAATGAACTCACAAATATTATAACCATAACATCGCTGAGAACTGTGCTGGTATTCAATACATTATGCTCATTAGTATTAATAGTAATTATGACGCACTTTATTAACGTAAAAATTACATTAGCAGATGCCTAAAACAACCAGCGACAGTGCAGTTAACTAGCACCCAGCCAATAGGCCATATTACGCTATTATATAACTTCCGCTGATGTTATTTATTAATATAAGGTACGATTAATCGATTATAGTCGATTATTGACGACCGATTATCGATTATCAAAATCAATAATCGTGGCACCTCTAGTACCAACCTCATGAATTGCTCCACTGTTACGACGGAAATACTGGCAGGTGTTAAATCTGGCTACATGTTACCCATCAGTCCCAGTCGGTGCGCGGACAAGGCATCATACGCAACAAATTAAATTTGTTATGGCTCAGGCAGCGTTTGATTTTGCTTTCTTGTATATTTTATTGGCAACGGTTCATATTTTCAGTCATGAAAGTCAAAATCAGTATTTCCCAATTTCTGAACGAAATGTTATATCCGATCCGTTTTAAAACCGGCCTGATGAAAATAAATGATTGTAGGTACCGATATAAACCACTTTAAAGCAATAATTTACTCTATTGCTGTATAGTTTGTCAAATAGTTCGACCTTCCTCGTCGTAGAAAAATTAACAACGCAGACTGAATCGCCCTGCCATGATATCTTGCATGTTAGGCTATTTGTTAGACTATGTAATTCAGGATGTTTTTTTTATAAGAGTTAATTGTATCAGTCATAGCACTTGATCCCGGATGCCATCCTGAGACTAAGAGGTCGTTTATGAGTTATGCCTGGCTCAGTAGTACGTTCTTAATGAAATATTTTACACAATATTTTCTCTTTTAATAGAACTCGGATTGAAGAGAAACCCAAGGATTATATCATCCCACTGATCAAAGACAACAACTGGAGGAATAAGGGCAACAAGCAGAAAGAGAACGAATCTCAGCCAAATAGTAGTCTAGATTCCGGCTCCAAGCATGGAGAAAACAAACAGAAAGGGAAAGAATCTGCGCCAAATAGTAGCCTAGATTCTGAGGCAGTCAGCGAGTTGTTAGAAGGTATGTTTGTCATTTGTATGGAAGTACAGGTACTGGCAGTACAGTAATGCCCTAAATAATCAACTTCTTAACCACCGTAGAATTATGGGTAATTTTTCAGATTTAGTCAGAAATATGGCTTGTTACCAAATTCATCAGAAAGCTCTCACCGAGAGCTTTCCGATGAATGGCAACAAGCCATATTTTTGACTAAATCCTGAAAAATTACCCATAATTCTGCTGTGGTTAAGGAGTCGATTATTTAGGGCATTAATGTAAACTAACAGGTACCCATGTGTGTTGTGATGCAGCAGTACACATTTTTGATGGGTGTAGGAGAGCAAGCCTTTAAATAATTTAGCAATTCTCATTATGACAGGCTCATTAACACAATTTCAGCCTGTCAATTCATACTTTCTACCTGTCAACAAAATGTCTCATTAAATACCCAATGTGCTAGAAAGTGTCATTATTCTTCAAAGAAACTTAAATCATTCCTGTATATTAGAAAACTGAGTCCTTGATGAATTAAATTGCCATACACATAATAAAGCCTAACATTCATATTCTCATATGACTTCAGATCCCTAGATTAATCTTTAGTTTTACATATATCACTGGTTGCCTTCAGCATTTCTGTGATTGATCATCAATTAAATTAAAGATATATTATTGACTTGTTCAGGTGCATGCAACTGATAACTGCTGGTTGAATGTGGAATTGTACTAACATCGCCAAAAATCTTAAGCAAATTGATTGACCATACCACTCCATAGAAAACATCATCTTAAATACGTTCAATTAGTAATATTTACTTCTCGATATGGGGCGCAACTATCGCGGTAAACAAACGAACAGGATTTCGGCATCGAGAGACTGCATTTAATTGATATACCGGTATAAGAATGACGGTGTGTCTTGTCAATTTGGATATAATATTTGTAAAAATAACTACTGTGAGCAAGATTATGCTCCATTTCTATTTGATCATCCCACCGGAGTGTTTCACATCACTTTAAGCTCTGTCACAATGTACTAATGCATTTCACTCTGGTTTCAACATGTCAATGACAAGCCTAGAGGTTTCAAGTTGGGAGAAAGAAGTCCATTCTCCCTGTCTCGTTATTAGGGAGAGGAGTTTGTTATCAGGGAGAAGTAACAATGGCTGAAATAAAATTTACACCCTGGCGACCCCAGCATCACCCTATGATCTATGATTCAATAAGTATTATACAACACAGGAGCCCATTCATAAAACCAGTATAGTGAGTAAGAACACCATCATAATAAGTAAATATACATGTACTTTAAATATTATGTTTGGGTGTATGCATACTGGTATATGAGAGCGGTCACTTCTCCCTCTCCCCGGGAAAAAAATAGGGAGAAGTGGCACATCTTAGGGAGAAGATGTCTCCCAGGTCACCCTCCAGGCTGGTCCATGGGCCAAAGTGGCCTTTGATTTTAATTAACAATATCTTCTATATGTTTAGTATGACAAATTATGCAAAACATAGTTTCTATTTCATATGAGAATTAATTTTTATCCAACAGATGCTGCAAGACGTAATGAGAACTGGGATGATAGGGGTGGAGACAAAGAAATCTATGAAGTTCCACTTTTGTTGAAGAATAAAGTGCCAGAAGGTTTCGAGGATGACAGCAAACTTGATGTATCTCTGAGACCAGATGGGGTAAGATAGACAAAGAAGAAGAATAATTCTCACTGAAATGTGGCACAGGCCTATTTTATTATTTCTAGTAGATCATGCCATGAATCTCTACTCTGGCTAAGACCTGTAGAGATCATATTCCACCAGAACAAAACCTTGGAACTTTTTGAAGTTTTGACAGGGAACCTAAAAAGTCGAGAAATAACGCGGGGAATATATTTCTTACCTGTTCCTTAATAATATAATTCACTGAAGTTGAAGGTCCCAACTCAAAATTGCATGCTTTTCTGTGACTTTTCTGAGCCGATATCACAATAAACATTGAATTAATTACCCCAGAGAAATTCCATAACTGTAAGACACGCAAAGCAAAATTGCCCACAGAGTCACTTAAATCATGCAATTTCGAGTTGGGACCTTCACCTGCAAAATAAGTACATTATTAAAAAACAGGCAATAACTGAGTAATATATTAGCAGCATTTATTTTTTTAACTTTATAAGGTTCCCTGTCAAAACTTCAAAAAGTTCCATGGTTTTGTACAGGTGGAATATGATCTCTACGGGCGTTGGCCAGAGTAGAGATTCACGGCATGATCTAGATTGCTAGTATATTTAACATGAATGAATGTGACTAAATCCTTTACTGCTCATTTTTACACTCCTTTTTAATCTCTCTCTATTCATTGCTCATCACAAAAAATTACCTTCTTTACAAAGTTGAGCTACAGTGTCATTGACACTTTCATATTGATATTACTCTGCCAACTTATTTTACAATTAATTATTTTGTTGGATGTTGATTAGGCCTAAAAAAAAAATACCTTTGTTTCCCCTAACCCGCCCGCACCTATTAAAACCTCCCGCACCAAAAAATATTTTTTTATTTTCGAAAAATAAAATAAAATAGCTGCCGACGCTGTTTGTCTCAGTTCATCGCTTTATAATAGGCCCCGTTTCTAATGACTCGACGTCCGGACGCATTTCGTAAAATGGCGGCGCCCACGGAAAATAAAAAATACATCGTTTAAATCTTCTAGTGATGAGCCTATAATCGGGAACGACAATCGGAATCGGCCAATTGTGGTCCATCGGATGACAATCGGTACTCGGGTTTCAACATCGGCATTTCCGATTGTCTAAATAGAAATCAGGTGCTTGTTTTTCTTCAATAAACTGTTTTAAATATGACGATGTTTTGTTGAATAAATGACCAGTAAACATAGGGAAAGTGATTTACCAAACACAAACTTGATATACAGCCATCTCCTCTTCAATACACCGGCCGTACCTGGGTCTATGTTTGAACAATATATTAAAGTGGGGATCGCCGGGAAGCATGTGACACTGGGTTAGAGCCAGGCTGCGATGATGACACCGTGATTGCGCATAATCATAAATTATATGATGATCTCATGGGACTCATGTACGCCGATACATAACTTTATTGTGTGTCAACATGTAGACATTTTGATTTATGTTTGTCAGACTATCAAAAATCAAAATGTATGCATACGCATCACAACAAATCTATACAGTACACACAGCGTAAAACAGGTATAAACTGTAGAAACCGAAAGTGCATGTCACGTGACATTTAATTGCACAGCTGACTTCACTGTTTGTTCAATTAAATTGAGCATATTATAACATGTGTATCAGTTGTCAGGACGATAAACTGTACAAGCATTAATAGTCAGATATTAAAAAGAATTAAAGAAATTTAGTTATTAATTTTACTATCTGTAATTAATCTTTTCAAAGTCTTTCACCCAACACAACTTTCCATTAATGATTAACTTTAAATAGTCAAAGACAATGTCATTCCATCCAGTCAGCCTCGTGTGACGTCACGTATAGGTCACCACCAATGATTATTTTGATGACCATGCCGAAATCGACAATCAAATCGTGTCTGCGAAATTTACATGAACATGGTGTAACTTGCAACTAGTTAACTCAGTCGGCTTATTTCCTTTAATGTGATGTCTTTGAATTGGGATCAAAGAAAAATGCTGTTTGATGAATTGTTATCAAAAACGGGCCGTGGATATGTCGTCATGCACGTGGCTACATCAAACTTTCAAACTATTTGTTGTGGAATAGCCTAGAATACATGGGTAAGTTAATGCATTGATTCGTCGATACAATACATTACAATAAATACACCGAGGCCCTGTACCACAGCCTCTGCAGCACATGTGCCTGTATTCGATCACAAGTCCGCCCATACCTACCTATATACTTACCCAAATGTATACTTATGTATATATACTGTGTGCTGACATATTACTACGGTTGTTGCTTGCTTCTAATTCTAAGTATTATATAACACATATAACATATTCTGGTATAATTATTACAATAATGGGAATCGGCACCTGAATCGGCCGATTGTAATCTCAAATAATCAGCAATTGGCGCAAGGCTCTATTTGACAATCGGCTCATCACTAAAATCTTCCATCAAAACAGGAATATTCACCTATGTCATGGCATCACAAACCATGGTTAGCAGCAGTGTGTAGGGCTAACGTTTCTAAAATGTTCTCTCATGGACGCGGTAAACAAATTTACCGTAGTTTCACATGCTAAGAAGTTTTTACATGTGTTTCAAGAACACCATACGGGTTTTACGGACAACGTTGTCGTTAAATGTAGTTTGGACTTGGATTCAAAGGACACGTTTAACATTGAAAAGGAGTTTTTTGTTGGCGATATTTTAAACACCTTTAAAGTGAAAATGGTAGCATATGTTGGTATTGAATATTTTCTTTTGATTGTACTTTGTGATTTTAAATACAAATAAATACTATGCTATTCTATTTTATGCCTTGTGCAGGGTTTCCGCCAGGCCGGCTGCGGGTCCGTCACACGGACCCATTCCCCCCGTCGGTCGTTGCATGAAATCCTGCTATTACACAAATAAATGACGTTATTAAAAACTTTCTCAGTCTTGTCTGTGTCGACAGGCTATATATATACACTTATTTTCATTAATATTGACAAAATGAAATCGACACAGTCCATCTCCCGAATAAACAATAAGAAAGAGCGTGTCAAATAGCGACATTAGATACAGCGTAATACATGTCGCGGTAACATCAAAGAATGCTGGTCTGTTGAGTGCGGAAAAAATTTTGTGCACGGGATTCCATGGATGAAACTACTCACGCTCGAAGACCCAGTGCTATCCTACGATTACATAATTGGATCAAAGAACACCCAATTGCTGAGTCGGGAATATTTTTATGCACGGGATTTTCGTGGATGAAACTACTCAATGTTGATCATTTATCTTATTGCTGTATTATCATTTGAGTTCGATGTACCGGTAAGTGAAGTTCCTGAAAAATACATGTGATTCTCTACGTGTGTTGATTATTATGCGTATATTGCCATGCATACTTAACAAAATCCTAAAGTTATTTATTTCACAATAATACGGAACCTGTCCCAAATCAGTCGTTATAGCGGGAATTCATAGTGAGAACACCATTCATTTGAGCCATATTACATGCATGGAGGATAAACACGAACACATACCCCCCCCCCTCCCCCCCCCCCCCCCCCCCCCAATATGGAGATAAAGTCAAAAGTACGGTCAATAATAGTTTTGTAATGCTGCCTGGGTCCCCAGGCACAATAATCAACGACGCACATGTTCACATTTCCCGCCAAAAACTCAATTATATTTTATAACACGTTGGCTAAAAACTGTTCTATAGCTGAGGTCATCAGTTGTTGGACTAATACAGACTATTGAACAAGCTACATCGTTCCGGGTGAAAGATTTCGCTACCATTCGTATTTCGCCACTATAATATCTCCTGCAGACAAACCCTGTAGTATGACGTCACCACGCACAAATAATTTTACGATTGATAGAATATATAATCCTGTCAGTTTTATTTTCACTGACGCTACTTGAAATTCTACAAAATACTTTATTAAATTCTCCTTGCTAGGTATTATTGGTCAATGCGTAGATGTTTTTTAGTGTTTAGATTCATTCTATCTGTTGGAATCTTATTGTAAGTTATAAATTTGTAAACACTGTATTAAACTCGTAGCTCGTTCATTTATATCGTCTTCACTCAGACGGCAGTCTTACGTATGTAATTAAATGACTAACTATTTGGATACCATCAACAGAATTAATGCACCCAGGGAAATGATAGACTTGCATAATATACGTAGCTTTGGATTGCTTTGTGGGACACTCATGTGCAAGGAAATGGCTTCTTTTCAGTGTCAAATAACAAAATTTTCGCCCCACGGAACGAACCATGGTCGTCCTGTCGCGTTATGTGTTTCCCCAATACGGACTCATTAATTCCTCCCTGGTGGAAACCCTGCTTGTGTCTTGCTGATCTCCTTCCAATATCATAATGAAGCTTCCAGCATTCAAATCACACCTGACATGTATATATACATGGGGAAAGTGAGAACTTTTGAGAGATTTGCACCAAAAAAATAAAAAAATTAATTCCCGCTCGCCCGCACCTATATTTTTCAGCTCCGTTAGGGGAAACAAAGGTATTTTTTTTAGGCCTTATTATTGTGCCAAACTACAGAATCAGCTAATAATAAATCCCCAGGAATTAAAAGGATTTTACAGTACTAAGGTTAAGGGTTAACAAGAATATTTAATACGGCATGTGTTCCTTTAATTCACATATCCACACTGAGATTATTATTCCCTGACCCCCGTACATTTCAGGCAACAAGCCATATTTCCGACTAAATCCTGAAAAGTTACCCATAATTCTGCTGTGGTTAAGCAGTCGATTAATTAGGGCATTACTGTATGTCGTACTACCCACCAAAGGGTTAAGCCTACCCATGGATTGGACCCTATTTTATTCTGGCCTGTAACCCGAACCAGACAATTCTCTTTGGTGTAATCATTTCATACCTTCTCTTCATACACCTGGATGAATTGATATATAAGATATAAAAGCACATAATTATTTTTTCAGCCAGAAGAAGCCGATTATGACCAGGTTCCGATAGCTCAGTTTGGTGTGGCGATGCTCAGAGGAATGGGATGGAAGGATGGCGAAGGTTTAGGGAAAAATAAAAAGTGAGTCTTAACCCTTTACCCAACAAACCGGCCAAATAAAGCTTCAACAGCCTAAAATATCTTCGGTCTGTCTCAATAGAACCATACAAATATGGATATCATTGGAACCGGCTCCTTGACCACATTGTGATAGTTACAGTTATGCCCTGTGCCAATGCATTCTCTTATATATGCGAGTCGACCATAGGTCGCCTCGCATATATAAGAGAATGCATTGGCCTAAAAAAATCTTTTTAAACACTTTTTACCATTTTTTCTTACATTCTTTAACAATTTTATAATTTTTAATGTGTCAACCCAATGCATTCTCTTATATATGCGAGGCGACCTATGGTCAACTCGCATATATAAGAGAATGCATTGGCACAGGGCCCTTCTGTTGGGTAAAGGGTTAAAGTGATGTGAAACACCGTTGGGTGATCAAATAGAGATGTAGAATAATCTTGCTCAAAGTATTTATTTTTACGAATATAAATCCAAATTTACATCACACACCGTCATTCTTATATATCAATTAAATTCAATGACTCTCAATGGTGAAATAATTTGAATTGGTTTATCGCCGTTTGTTGCATTCCGAATCGAGATGTAAATATTTACAAATGCACATTGTTCAGGCGATGTTTTCTATGGAGTGGTGTGGTCGATTTCATTGAGATTTTCGGCGATGTTAGTAGAGTTCTACATTCCCCAAGCTGCCACAGTGCCTGAGTACTAACTCAGGGTTTCCGTTACTATGGCAGGCCAGCCGTCCAGCGGCCTCATTCCCCTCCCCAACCTTGACTTAATATTGGTCACATAATAGCCACAGACCTAGCTCAGTGCCATTTTTGCACAGGACGAGCGATCACCAACACTGACGATTAACAGATTGCAAGGAATCCTACACTTGGTGCCTGAATAAGACATGATCAGTAGCGCGGACCACGTGCACAGTTGTCTGCACCATCCTGGTAACGCTTTGTAGTACCCAGTAGTAATCAACCTCTCGCATTTTAATTTACCATAGATTTCTGTCAATAAGTCCCAACTTTCTGACCCACGATTTCCCCTCAAAATGTGCAATATACATTGGTAAGTCATGGGGGGGGGGGGGGGGGGGGGGGGGCACGAACAGTGCAGAACTTCTTCCCCAAAACAAGATCTGTATCAAGGAAATGTTTAATTAAAAATAAAACAATTAAATTATTAATAATAGTTATTATCAGTGTATTTATTCCCTATCCAATGAATACAAAATTATCCATTATTCGAATCCAGCACGAGGTCATCTTCGTCTGAGAAATGGCTTTTGATTTTACAACAAATAGTTTTGATCGTGAACAAAATACAAAGAAAGCAGACATGCAGAACTTGTGTATAGCACGTGCTCATCTCATTACGTAACACCTGTTACTGCGAGACAGTGTGACAAGGTGTCTTTTGCCAACTGCGGTAAATTTTAGTCTTTGATGTCGGCTTTTAATATTGCTACTGTTTAAATAAAAGTTGTTGTATCCATTCTATGCTGTTGTGCTTACATGCTTTTAGTTCATTAACTTGAGATCTAGGAAAGACGATCTGTTTTAATTTGGTTTATATACAAAGCTTCAATGTTCCTGCTTGTTGTCTCAAGTGCAAGGAAATCCATGGCTACTTTTCAGTGATAAACATCCAATTTTTCTCCCGACAGGGCGCCTGGTATGTGCTTCCAAATACGACCACATTCCCCCAACCCCTAGCGGAAACCCTGACTAACTTATCAGTTTCAAGCACCTGAACAAGTCCATAATATGTCTTTATTATAAGGCCAAAGAAATTTAAATGCTGGTTCTGATTACTTCTTTAACCCTTTCTTTATCAAAGCATCATTGATGAGAAGTTATCCCATTGGAAATGTTCAAATAATAACCATGTCATTTGTTGAAATTATTATCTAAACATTTTCCTGAATAAATAGGGCTCCTTCTGCACTTTTATATATCTCTCGTCTGCTTTTATCACCTTAACATCCCTCCAAATTAATAATAGGCCATTCCAATGTATTCTTTTTAAGGAGGCACCCCATTAATTAATTTTCAAAAAATCTAAATGTTTTAACAATGAATTTGAAGGGAAAATCATTATCCTTTATAACCAATGTATGTTTTAGTATTTTAACAACAAGTGTTTCCCCTCACAATATTGGAGATATTGCAGATATGCAAATGGCTGCCAAATATCTAAAATATGAAATGAAAAGTATTTTATTTATTTTCTCGCAGACAGTCATGATTTGAGATGGTAGACTGAGCGCATATCCCAGATGGGTTCATAGTCTAGATGATGCAGTGTGTTTTTTTTACTATTTCCTGTCAAACTGTTTGTTGACCTACATGAAAAAATTGTTGGTTTTTTTTAAAAACAAATTTTTTCATAATACGAACATATCTCTCATCTTGTGAGGGTAAAGAGGTGTTGTTATATTATTATAGCATACGTTGGTTATAAGGAATATTGATTTTTTCCTTGACTGACTGGGAAAAATCATTTAGTACAGAAATGGTTAATTGCCAAAAAAGTTTTTTGAAAAAAGTGTCTGTTTGTGGTAAGTAACATAAAAAAATAATGTTGGTAGTTGGTAGTACAGATAGAGTAAGCATCATTTATAAATTTATATCAAAACAGTTAGACTCAGAGGGATTTCTTAAGTTTTAGGTCAACTGACAAAGTCTAAGTATAAGCTGTTGCCATAGGTTGGCATCCTTCGTCAGTGCATCAGTGCGTTTGTCAACAATTTCCTTTAGCACACCTACATGTCACATTTCACATTTGATCATTATCATACTTTGTATGGTTCTTCGGGGTGACCTCTAGATGGGAGCTATCAATTTTTTCTGCAGTTCGTTAAAAATCATGGCCACCAGCAGCCATCTTTGATTTCACAATTGAATCCATCAACACAACTTGCGAATTTACAGGCATGTTTAGGATTGCCTCTAGATGGGAGCAGCCATGTTGGATTTTAATCTTTGCATGACTAAATCCTTCAGCACACCCTACAGGCCACATCCCTCATCTGATCATCAATAAACTTCATATGGATCTTCGGAGTGACCTGTAGATGGGAGCCAATGATTTTGAAATGCTTTAAAAATCATGACTGCCAACAACCATCATGGATTTAAAATTTAAACTCCATCGCCACGTCCTGCAGCTCGCATTTATTGGACAAATGTTTTGAATATTTACCATCATGTTTAAGATCACCTTTAGATGGGTGTTGTCGAATTAGAATGATTTTCAATGAAAAAAATGGCTGTCAGCAGCCATCTTGAATTTTAATCTTTGCATGACAAAATACTTTGGCACACCCCACAGACCACATCCTTCTTCCAATTATCACCAAACTTCATATTGATCTTCGGAGTGACCACTAGTTGGGAGCCATCAAGTGTTTCCAAATTTCGCCATCTTGGATTTTACTCTTGCCATGACTAAATCTTTCGGCATGCCTTGCAACATGTTTCATCCGATTTATCCCAAACTTTGTATGGTTTCTCCAGGTTGACCTCTAGTATGACTTAAACATTTAAACTTTCTGCATTCCTTATTGCTCCATTGACTGTAATATTTGACATTATCGCCGCTCCATGTTGAGCTGCAGTGTTATTGACACTTTCATTTAGAGTAGATATTGTGACTGCAAACACAATCTGTTTATGCCTATTTTATGCTAATGAGATACTGAATAGCACTGGGGTCAATATTGTGTGTATGCTAGTCATCAAACATCTGTTATAACATACATGTACAGTAGTCGTTACTTCACACAACTTGGTCCAAGTCTGAGTTTGGTGTACCTGACATTTGCAGAAACAGGCTAGCATCACTAAATTCGCCCTCTGGGGACCTCATTCTGCTTAGGCCTCATCTTCTCTGGAAAACTTCAAATTTCTATAGAAACTTCTTCACATAGATTCTATTTCTTTTTTAGTTTAGTTTCTCTATATCCCCAAATTGGCAGACGATACATGCATAATCAAGGTCCCAAATGGGTGTACATCACAATATTCAACATTTGGGAACTTCAATCCGAGTCTATGTCTCCCATAGCAGATGAGGCCATGCAGAATGAGGTCCCCAGAGGGTGAGTTTAGTGATGCTAGCCCGCTATGTGGGATAGTGTCACTAAATTCTCCCTCTGGGGACCTCATTCTGCAAATGACAGGCACACTATACTCAGACTTGCTTCACACGACTTGGTCACCCAAATTTGATCAATCGTACATTTCTTAATTGTTGTTCAACTAAGAGCTGCTGAAAACAATAAATCAGTATGGCAGGCAAAAAAAAAATGATTGTGTATGGTACTAGTATTAAATAAACCACATTTAAGGATGTTTTAAGAAACTTGCATCAAACCAATTAAATTTCAGAGATGTTGCTCCTGTCGATGCTGTTGCTCGACCAAAAGGCTTGGGTCTTGGTGCTGATCGAAGTGCAGCTTTACAGATTAACGATGCTAAAATGTCTAACAAAAAAGATGGTGGAGATAAGGGAGAAGTGTTGGCCCTAAAGAAAGGCACCTGCTGTGTACTTCAGACTGGTCCTCACAGAGATATGTATGGAGTGGTGAGTGTCATAGAGATAGGTATGGAGTGGTGAGTGTCTCAGATATATGTATGGAGTGGTGAGTGTCATAGTGATAGGTATGGCGTGGTGAGTGTCTCAGAGATATGTATGTAGTGGTGAGTGTCATAGTGATAGGTATGGAGTGGTGAGTGTCTCAGAGATATGTATGGAGTGGTGAGTGTCATAGAGATAGGTATGGAGTGGTGAGTGTCTCAGAGATATGTATGGAGTGGTGAGTGTCATAGAGATATGTATGTAGTGGTGAGTGTCATAGTGATAGGTATGGAGTGTTGAGTGTCTCGGAGATATGTATGGAGTGGTGAGTGGATGTTTCACTTCAGTTTTGTGGACTCTCACAGTTACATTCCCTGATTGTTTTATGTACGATTAATGCATCAGGGATCCATGATCCATGTTCAGTCCAATCCTGATGGGTTCCAGTCCTTCTACTTTTTCGTAAAATGCCAGTTAATGTTCCTTGACACAATAGTCCAGCATCTATGCACATTGCTTACTACTAGCACTAACAACAGTTGTTGGACCCAATGACAGAAAGAAAATTCCAAAATTTGTTTTTATATCCTAAATAATTATAAACAAGAGACCAGTTCTGAAAGCTACCTGTGTTCAATGTATCATTTTAACTACCAACAGTAATGCCCTAAATAAGGAATCCTTAACCACAGCAAAATTATGGGTAACTTTTCAGTATTTAGTTAGAAATATGGCTTGTTGCCATTCATCGGAAAGCTCTCAGTGAGTCCATTATTTAGGGCATTATTGTATATATATACCTTTTTAAAAATTTACTACTTAATCAGTCTATCCGTCCATCCCTCTGTCGAGCTGGGTGCACTGTTGAGCCTTAGGTGGTCAGGGGAGGAGCTTAAGACAAAAGAAAGCTTGACACGAGCGACCACCTAATGTCAAACTAATACATAATTGCCATTATTTCATGCATTATAGGAGTTGAGTGGTAGTCTTAAAGGCACGTGAGGCCTTAGTTGTCGAAAATATTCACATTTGTTCCAATCACCGTAAACAGAAAAACTTTAAAACGCATACAGTTTCGTTCAAATATACCATGACCATCGCGTAAACAGCATGTTATCATAAAGATTTACTATATTTTACCTAAGCAAGAGCCTGGCTGTGTTACAGAAGACAACACAATGCTGCTTGCTAATCACACACAAATGGCATAAACGCTCTTTATTCGTTCCATATCAGGAATTCACCCACAAAGAACGCTCTTTATGTTTACCATCATAATATAAACAAACACCAGAAAAGTTACTTTTTGTGCTGTTGTTTACATAACAATGGTCAAAAATATGACAATAACATACTGTTTATGCGATATTGTTTATTTGTATATGGACAATGTCTATCTACATTTTGTTGTTCTTTCTGTTTGTGGCGGTTTTTGACGGGTGGAAATATTTTCACAGGATACCCACCGCCAAGGCCAACCGTACCTTTAAGTGGTCAAACCGTTCAAAAACAACAAAAGAAATACCACTTAAAGACCAAATGTATGGCCCTTTTTCAACTTAGAATTTCACTGCATTTGGCATTGTAATTATGGGTGTACATGTATCAGATATTTTTTTAAGCTCAAATTGTTGTACTTTGCAGTAGTACAATTCAAGATGGCTAAAGGGTGTATTTCGCCATGCCCTAGAGATGCTTTTGTTCACTACAAACTATCGTCTATCTCTTCCCAAAAAAATTTTTTTATAGATTCCGGGGTAAAAAATAATGTATATATATCGAGGACACCTGTGCAGAATAGTTTCTATCAATAAATATAAATTTTATTTAGAATTTCTTATCACATGAATGAGACAATTTTAGGGGGTATTTTTATGACTTAAATAATCGCAAAAACGATTGGAGCGTACCACGAACGAGAATTCTATTTCTTGTTAGCACCCTCAATCAGAAAGTTAGTCCAAAACAGATATCATGGAATCCTAATACTTCAAGAAGCATTATGTCGGTGTTAGCCAATCACAACATTCCACAGTAAAAAAAGATTATGCCAATCAGAATATAATTGCATGGAACATTTAACTCTTTCACTGCCGATCCTGACTACGGTTGAATTACCCATACACTGCCAATGGCGACTTGAGTCGAAATCGGGTACATGCTGCCAGCAGGACGGGCACATATGGCCATCCATGTAAATATGGCCATCCAGTTGATATGACGTACATGTATATGAATCCCAGTGATGGGCACATCCCGGCACATACATGTCATGCTTATAAGTTCCAGAATATATAACACCAGGAAATGTGTGCGATAGTGCAGATAAGAAGCAGTCTCTGTATATAGGACTACATTGTATATAATGTGAACCGTTATATAAGGGCACTTGGTGATGTCATGGTCACAGGATCTTTTCATAGGTCACGTGTGTCTCTGTTATCACATTTTATCCAATAATATAAAATGGAAACTCAAATACAGCAACCTACCCAGCATGATATGTTCATCACAAGCTTATAACATAATGAAGTCGGAAAAGTCCCAAAACATATGGTTATACTGGCGTTATATGTCGATCCAAGATGGCCTCCATGGTCACGTGACCAATGTGGGGTGGCCAAAGTGGCTGCAACATATCAATATGTCTATATAGTCCAACAATGTAAGACAAAGACATTTACGATATATTGAAATGTTAATGCATTACCCGCACCTATACATGTATGTACATGTACATGGTATATATGACCACACACAAGTTCATGGTAATCACCACAGTCACAAATAAATGTTGAGAATTACCTATTTCTGCATCGATAGCACCCATATGCGCATGAATATGCATCAAACACAGCCATCAGTGTGTAAACCAAGATGGCAACCAAGGTCACATGACATCTATGGTGGTGGAATGAGTGGCTATGAACTTGCGATGCCTATGTCTGATCACATATGAAGTTTCAGCACATTATTCCAAGCTATACTTGAGATACACTGTGTTACTTATATACACCCATAATGCTTGTATACATGTATTGTATACTTGGCAGTGGGGAATCCGCCTGTGGTGTTGAATGGCGAAAGAGTTAAGACAAGTCGGAATTCTTTCAGCCACTGTGATTACAATAAACCCAACCATATTGCTAAAAAAAATAATGTGATACATTTTCGTTGCTAATTTCACACGATATTTACAAATTTAGATATATGACAACTAATTAAACACTAAAAAGTCTCTATAAAGAGTCCAGAATTTACCAATTTTACCTAACAAGGAAAATAGTATTAAATATTTCAATTAGCACCGAATTTGTTATTCATGAAAACCAAACCAAAAGTAGATATCTGTCAATCATAAAACTATGTCATACTGTGGGGATTGTCGGGGAAAGCTGTTTTTATAGTGCCGGTAATGGGAAGGGTGTTCAAATGTGTAGACTATCGATCGAGTAGCTACTTGTAGTTCAATTGTCTGGGGTTGACTCAGACTGTGTAATGTTCATAAAAGGTGTTACAGTTCTATTTCATATAGAGCGCCATATTAATTCAGTTCTTTATTTTCAGATAGAGGGTATAGATGAAGATAACAGCAGAGTAATGGTTAAACTTACCCTATCTAGTGTGGTTGTCACCGTCAGCCAGTTCTCTGTCAAGCTTGTCAACAAGAAAGATTACGACAAGAATTGCAAGTACATCAGTGAGTGTTTCATGTTTCAATTTCAGAGCCATTAAGAGCTATGCTATCAATTATCAGGCTTGTCTGCTAAAATCCTTGAAAGGAAATGTGTCTTGTTGGGTCCAGGACGTTTCGACACCTGGACGTTTCGTCACATGGTTTTCAGGACGTTTCGGCCCCTGGGTTTTCCACCGTTGGTTGTTTCGGCCCAAGCACTTGGACATTTCGGCACTTCATCGAAGATGTTTCGGCACATGTTTTATTGTTTATTTGTGACATGATTATAGTATGAAGTCAAACAGTTTTAGATGTAGTCATACATCTGAGTCATAAATGACTTCATTGTTCAACAGAGAAGGAAACCCCAATCAAATTTAAGTGTTTAATACTTTACTGTATGGATTATCCCATCAGTTATAAAAGTATATATTGGAATGGATTATTATTCATTTGGAGGGAAAATGGGCAGAAGACAGACAGGCAAAAAAGATAATACAAGTGCAGAAGGATTTATTATCTTTGGTGGGAAATGTTCAGTTAATAAGTTCTGCAAACGACCTCATTTGTTTAACTCATTATATGAACATTTCTTTAGGAACTACTCGTCAATGAGTATTTAGTATAGAAAGGGTTAATGAGTTATTGCAATTTATTACATTCCTATGTGTGATTTACCTTGATTTCTCAAGTGATTATAAACAGTAATTTCACCAGTGAATTATGTCACTTAAACTAGCACGTTATGTATTCATGCGCTATCGAAATGTATGTGTCATGGGTATAATGGCAGTATTCAGATTTCTGGTCAATCAGTTGTTGAGAGTGGAATATAATAAAAAGAATAATCACTTGGTTAAACTGGTGACATGAAATAATTCATTCGAGGCATTCGGGATTATTTTGTAAAACACTCGAGTGCAATGTGCTCTCATGTTTGTACACCGCCCCTGCCTATAATGAATTATTTCAAGTCACCAGTTCAATCAAGTGATTATTTTCCATATAATTAAACAATTAAGGCATGAGTAACGTAAGATTACACCAAAATTATCAGAATAAAAATTATGTGGAGGGGGAAATAGGGCTGAGCGGGCTTCATTTATCCAACTTGTTGCCAAATACTTTTGATTGACTTTTATATTTTATGGTATGTGGTTTTTTTTTGTGTTTCATTCTCTAAGATAAAAATCCACAAGCAATCAAGAAAATTATAATTCTGTTTTAGACAAAAGTAAAGTTGACAAATTCAAAGAAGAGGAAAGTAGAACGGATAAAAAGAGACATCAAAGTGAAGAAAGGGACAGGAAAAGAGAGCATGAGAGAGATTACTCAGACAATGATAGAGAGAAGAAGGGCCATAAGCATCGTAAGAAAGACAGAGATAGAGAGTCTCCATCAGATGACAGAGGATATGGCGAGAAACGAGGATCTTACTCCGACAGGGAATCAAGCTCACACAAATCAAAGTCTGCTAGGTTAGTTATATGAGCACAATTCCTGGATATCAAGTCAAGAATAATAAAGACATACTATATACATATTATCACTACAGTGAATTCTGGTCGCAGTATCACGTAAAGGTTGAAGAGGTCAGATCGCAGGATCAAACGAGCCACCACATGCTGATGGTTTGAACCAGCGATCTGACCTCTTGAGACATGATGCAACGACCAGATAAATTCACTGAATTTTTTTTAATCACAGCTAGGCTATAGTGACATATATCCAGAAATAGCCACGGTGTTCATTAACATTATATGGGGTTTTTCATTGCTTTTACACTGAACTGTAATGTTCTGTAATTTACCATACTTTTGGTATATATTCAGCTGAAGAAACTTCGTCACCCACAAAAGTTTAGTTGTCAGCTGTTGTCATGAGTAGTTATCACTCTTTGTTATATCATTAAATATATTCTTGATTTGGCGTAACGAACATTGTCAAAAATGTTCTGCCCCATAGAATTATTGACTGTATATCAATCATGTTCATCTTGCCAACGTCACCATGTTCATTCACCAGATCTCTTGTGATGCTTTTTAGCTCACCTGAGACGAAGTCTCCAGTGGAACTATAGTCATCACTCCTCGTCTGTTGAATTGTACGTCCCTCCATCCATCAAGAATGGACTTTCAAAAATGTTGTCGGGTATTCGACGAAATACGAAAATGGGAAAACGTTGGCTACAAAAGTATTGTGCAAAACGTGTGCAAAGCAAGCGGATCGCGTGAGAAAAAACGCTCAATGGAACTGGGAAGAACTCTTAAGGAATTTGACGTATTCACGGAGGGGAGCAATTTTGTAAATAAATATACATTCGAAAGGCATTTAAAAAGTAAAAGCCATCAGACCGCCACATATTATGAAAACATAGAAAATCCAAATACTGACAGTGGCAGGAGTGATAAGAAACAGGATGCGCCAATTGAGAAAATTTCAACAAACGTCCATGATATTCATTTACATTTTACTATGAGTATGAGTCATTTCTGTGTTATTAATTAATAATTTATTGTTCCACATTGAGGTTTTATTGTTCTACAATTAAAGTTATTATTTATACCACAATTGCAAATTCATATCTCTAAATGACCTGCTGGGTGACCAGGTGATGATAGCAAAATTGTTACCGACACATTCAACATGTGAAAAGGTATTGTGCAGACGGAAAATGTTTTTTTTATTTTAGAGTTATTGACCCTTTCTCGACTTAGAAAATATTAAATGAAAATGTACTTGGATGCCTTATGCCAAAACAAATTATACCTGTGTTTCTAGTGACATGCAAGACAGAAATAGGGGTGGGGATTGACTTTTCATTTTATTTTCAACTTAAATAAATATGTACATGTATACCCCAGACTGCTTCTCCTTGTTTTTAATGTACTATAAAATAATAAAACTAAGTACATAGATATTAGAATTATATAGTGTAAAGTTTGATTTGGCTGTGACCTAATTAATGTGTGGTATAATATACAGTTTAACAATACACGTGATGTGTCTATTTTACATGGAAATGAATCGGTTTACACAGAAAATAAAATCCGATGCATACTAATTTTCAAATTCAATAAAACGAAAATGGTCGGGGGTGCTGGAATACTAGTAGGGACGGGCGGGTCACCAGAAACACAAGTTTTTTTAATTTTGGTCTGATGACAATGTCAATGTTTATTGTAATTCGTTGGGAATAATAATTTGCATTCATATTTTGTAAATGATGCACACTGTTGACAAATTCAAAATACATGAGAAAATGGCAATAAGTACTGTACCCAGTCAGGGGGTGGTGATGACAGGTCTGGGGTTATTTTGTTCAGTTGGGGCTTTCTCACATATCAGTTCACAATTTCAGATTCATGCCTGGAGTTAAGTTCACAATTCTGCATGTCCACTCTAAAATGGCTCCTATAGAGATGAGTTAAATCCTTCTCCCCTATGATCAATATTTGTTATGCCAACTGGCAACATACACCAGAATGCACCATTTCAAAAATGAATATTCAAAATTTTTCAACTCAAGGAAGGGGGGACACCCCCTTCCATACCATCCCGGCTGAAATTTTACGAGTGCTTATTTCACCCGTCTTCAATATTACGGGTGCATTTTATAGCTCTCGTGGTATTTTGTTCCTGGGAAGGACTAGTGTGCATCATCAAATTCAACTGTAGAACTTCAATTTGTTTCTAGGTTTCCCATGGAAGTTGAGGCCTAATCAGACTGAGGATGAATTCGGTGATGCTAGCCCACCTTGTGGATAAGTGTCATTAAATTCACCTTTTGGGGACCTCATTCTGCAAATGCTCGACACACTAAATTCAGGCTTGGCTGTTTCATATTATTTTCTAAACCACCACTTATCCAGGTGAAGAAAAATTGGGGGTATATTGGATTGAATTTGTCTTCTGTCTGTCAGGCGGTCCTTCTATCCGTCTGTCTGTTGGGATGTCTATCCATCCATCAACAATTGTTTTGTTCTCCATATAAAAAAGACCAAATGTGTTTATATATTTTGGTGTGCATGTTCCCTAGGTGACTCACAATCAGATTTGTTCAAATAAGTTCATCAGATCAAATAGGTGCAAAGTCAGGGCCATAACTCTTTCCCTCCATAGTAATTCTTAAAACAATTTCTTCTCAAGAACCATTGGGCTTATATTTGGTACGGAGGGGCCTTGGGTGACCGGGTTCAGATTTGTTCAAATGTGGTCATTTTTAGGAAATGAGGCCCCCAGAGGGTGAATTCGGTGATGCTAGCCCACCTTGTGGAATAGTGTCATTAAATTCACCTTTTGGGGACCACATTCTGCAAAGGTCAGACACACTAAATACAGGCTTGGCTGTTCCAATACTATTTTCTTAACCACTACTTATCCAGGTGAAATCATACTCTGATTTTTCAATGAAAAATTGGGTGGTATATTGGATATGGGGGGGGGGGTATATTGATATTACTAGATGAATGGATTTCATAGATGTGGATTCACATTTGTTCTAATAGGGGCAGAGATAAGAGATTTAACTCTCCTCTATGCTATTTGGTATTGGTATAATAATATTGATTTCTAGGCAGCCTGGTGGGGGCAATGTTTGAGGCAATGGGGAGGGAGTGTAGAGGGGGTGGAGTTTTGACCCCCTACTTTGATCAAAATTGAACAGTTGAAAATGTCATGCCTGATACAACATTAGTCGTAGATTTTCCAATATTATATTCTTAACCACTTATCCAGGTGAAATCATGCCCTGATTTTTCAAAGAAAAATTGGGTGGTATATTGGATATTGGGGGTATATTGATATTACTAGATGAATGGATCTCATAGATGGGGATTCACATTTGTTCTAATAGGGGCAGATATGAGAGATTTAACTCTTGACCCCCTACTTTGATCAAAATTTAAACAGTTGAAAATTTCCTACCTGATACAACATAAGTTGTAGATTAGATGTTCACACCAAAAATAGGTTAGAATTGTTCTCATAGTTTGGTTTGATTTTCCAACATTTATGTTTTTAAATCAAGAGTCCATATGTTCCTACTTCAGGTTAAACTGTTGGACAGAATTGGCCACAAATTTTAACTTTATGGGTGTGTCAGGTTGGTAATTTTCAAACGTTTGAGAGCTTGAAGTACTGGTACCAGTTGTAAAATTCAACCAAAGAGGGATGTGCAAAAGGATTTTTGTGAACTAAGTTCTGTGGTACTGTTGTCTTCTTTAAAAGGTCAGAGGTCGGAGATTTGTCAGTGGTGTGCAATTAGAAAGTTCAAGGTGAAGAGCCCTGCTCATCTGAGAGCCTCCAGCTATGTCCATTAATACAACTACTTGTCTTAAGTGATTTTGTCAAGTACTGACTTGTAGTCTTCAGAGTCCCAGTCTTCACATTCTTTACAGTCTGGTGAGCGACCCACAGTCATTGACTGTCTTGTTAAATGCAAAGACGTATATGTTATTGTATATTGTATCCATCCTTGTTATTTACAGAAGCAGCACAAATAATCATTCTGACAGCAAGACGAATGGACTCTCCCATATGGAGGACTTATGGGTCAATTCAAACATCCGTGTCAGAATTGTTGACGAGAAGTATAAGGGTGGAAAGTACTATAACACAAAAGTAAGTAAACATATAACACAATGAATGTAAACACCATTTTCAACATGTTCATAAGAAAAGTATTCTCACCTTTGGCAGTTGTTTCTGCTTGATTGCCAAGCACATTTTGACAGAATACTGAGTTAAATAGCTAATTTTTAAACAATATTATCTTCTGAAATTAGATATTACACAGCACGTGCAAGAAGAACACATTTACTTCCCGGTTTCTATCTATTTTCATATTAATAGAAGCACGAGTATCAGACTCAGACAGTGTGTGGTGCAGGCGTCAGGGCTAGCTCATCCCAGTTGACAGACTGGTAGTGGTTTTGAGAAATATTTGTTATACTAAATACTAACAGATGCCATAGGTTGTTTGTTGAACTTATTATCTGAACATTTCCCACCATTTAATATGAATCATTCTGCTCTTGTATTATCTGTTTTAGCTCAACTTTCCAACATAACATTTGAGCTATTGCCATGGGTTGGCATCAGTCATCACCCTCATTGTGCTGTCTCTCTTCAGCCAATGAAAAATGAAATGTAACATGTTTTTGGTTGAATGATATGGAGCCCCATTTAGTCAAGTCTGACAATATATATATATGTACTCACAGGGAACTCACTTTTAACATCACTAACCTGACTTTCTTTTCATAGGTAGAAATCGTGGATGTAGCCAGCCTAGATAACTGCATGTGCCAGACTGCTGAGGGAAGGCTTCTATCAGGTAAGTTTCAGAGATTATCAAGGGTTCCCATTACAGATCACACCAGGTGCTGGACCTTTGCAGAATGAGGTCCCCAGAGGGTGAATTTAGTGACACTACCTCACACACTGGGCTAGAATCGCCAAATTCATCCTTCGGTGACCTCATTCTGCATGGCCTCATCTTCTATGGGATAACAAGACTCAGATTTAAGTCCAGATGGTGAATATTGTGATGTACACCCACTGGGAACCTTGATTATGGAATGTGTCATCTGCCTATTTTGGGATATAGAGAAACTAAACTAAAAAAGAAAAAGAATCTTTGTGAAGAAGTTTCAAAGAAACTAAAAATATTTTTAATTTGATAATAAAGATACTCTCCTGAGAAGATGAGGCCTAAGCCGAATGAGGTCCACAGAAGGGAAATATAGTGATGCTAGCCCCCGTGTGGGGCAGCATCACTAAATTCACCCTCTGGGGACCTCATTTGGAAATATCTGGCACCATATTCTCAGGCCTGCTTGTATATATAAGTTCTATTGCAATATGTAAATACATAGTTTGCTTGTTTATCAACTGGAATAATATTGTCTCCTCCCAGATACCAGTTACCATACAAAAAAAAAAAAGTTTGTATTTTTATTCTCCCATTTTAAGAGCAGGACGTATTATGTTTTTGGTCCGTCCGTCCGTCCAGCCATCTGTCAGTCTATTCATATTTTCTTTCCAACTGATAACCTTAGTTCTACTGAAGATGTTCTTGGTTTCCAGATGATAACTTCAGTTAATGTTGACTGAATGGAACTTGGCATGCATATTTGAAATAAATAAAGCACATGTGAGGTTTTATCTTGGTATCCGGCCACCCATTTTTACCAGAGTTATGGACCTTTAAGACTTTGAAATTGGGAACTTATTGGTTTCCAGGTGATAACTTTAGCTAATGCAAATTGCATGGAATAATATTTGGTATGCAGGTGTGAAAGCATAAAGTACCAGTCAAGTATTCAGTCTCATCCACCCATTTTAACCAGAGTTTACAACCACTGCCCATTTTCACAAGAGTTGGACATTTTTTTTACTTTTAAATTCAGGGTTTTTTTCTTCTTTTCTGAATGATAACTTCTGTGTTAGTTATTTCAATAGAACGCGGCATTTAGCGAACGCCAATATCATTCTAAAAATTTCTCTTTTAAATGTATGTTTCTATCGCATTTTCACAAGTTACATATGATCTTGTCAGTTTTAAAATTGATAAAAATAATAAACGTATAGAAAGGAATAAGCTCATACAGGGCGGCAATTTTCATGAAAAAATAAACGTTCATGTACGTTTATTTGGGACACGAGAGTAAGGCCATAATATATCTTTTATATTTTCAGATTTGCACCAATCTATGCTAGAAACAGTTATCCCGAAAGCTGACAGTACCGTAGTCATGATAGTCAGAGGAAGACACAAAAAGCAGGTAAATGAATTTTAGTCGCTCTTTGGTTATTGTCCGAAATTTTGTTTAAATAGAGTGATGTTTCAAGTAGATAATTGCAATAGTTAACCCTTTCATAACTAAAAACTCATTGACGAGTAGTTCCCTTAGGAAATGTTCCGATAATAAGTTCAACTGTTGAACTTATTATCAGAACACTTCCCACCAATGAATAGAAATACTTCTGCCTTTTATTATCTTTTCATCTGTCTGTCGTTTGCTCACTATTTTCTAGACACCCCTCCAAATGAATGATAGACTATTCCAATAAACACTTTATAAGTGGGTGGAAGAATTAATTCAGTAAAGAAAGGATTAAACACACACATTGAGTTACCACCCTCATTTAAAAATTAAAAATTCTTCTAGTAAATACGTTTATTTCAAAAAAGGAAACATTACAGCAATGTTTCTGCCATCAATAGTCACTTCAGCTAATTATACCCCCATGATGGCCCATCCCAAAAGATGGGGGGTATACTAGATTGCATGCATCCATCTGTCCGTCCATCTGTACACTCATATATCTCAACCATGGGTTATCGGATCTCCATGAAATTTGGTATGCAGGTTTGTCATCAAGAGGGCTTTCAAAAGAGGGTTCATTGATGTTGTTCACATTTTCAATTGAAGAGTTATGCGTCTTTGTTTATCTGAAAATGTTAGATTTCAATCCGTCTTTTGTTAGAATGTCAAGTAATTTGTTCGATCATCACATTTTTTTTCACAATTTGGTTTCTGACCTGCCCATACTTCAATTTTCACTGTGGGGTATCCCAGCACCCGTGTTGCAAACTCTTGTTCGTTTATAACATTGATGTTGTTTTCGGCCTTTTTTGATATAAAATTTATGAAAATGACTTATTCTGGCATGATTTATGTATTGTTATTCATTCTGAAAACTCAGTGCAGTGTTTCACATCACTTTGAGGAGTTTCCATGCCTGTAGCTGTGTGCTGGAAAATTGTGAATATTCATTTTGCAAGAATTGATATAAACCTTAGGGCTGAGATGAGTTTTAGCCTCACTTTTAGGTCATATGTCCAAAGCCAAATTCCCAGCTATCGCTAACACTGTGGCCTATCGTTGATTGCTCCCAGCTTGCATTCCAACATTGGTCTAGTTCCTTGATGTAACAGTTCATGGTAATGGCTTCTCACAATTTTCTAGCACCCACCTAACATAATGTTGAGATTCTTGAAGCAGTATTGAAATAAATTAATGCCATTCAAGCCTTTTACTAGTTCAGAGCATGTACTTTGTATGGCAGTTATTCATTTCCACTCAATATGTATACTTGCTGAGAATGCTCTTCCCAACATTTCCCTTCCAAAACTATGATTAAAGTAATCTTTTTGACAGTTTTATTGTTATATAATATGCTTGATGTGGTCTTCAGATAGTATAGATTCCGTCATGTGGTGTACTAGCTTAACAATTAAGTAGTTTTCTGTGTAGGTCCATCTAAACTTTCCACCTCCTGATATTTAATAGCTCGAGCGTGGAGACCCATTAATAGATCAAGTCACTCATCATCTCCTTATATTTATTCTCCACAGCTTGCACAAATCATGGAACGAGACAAGAAACAATGTTTGGCTACAGTTCAAGTCCTCCCAGATCGTGAAGATATTTTAAGAATCTCTTTTGATGATATATGTGAATATGTTGGTAGCACACATGATTTACTGTAAATTTTTAATAAATTATCTTTTATATGTTTCTTATTTCAATGACTTAACCTGGAGTACAGAATACAGTATCGTGGCTACAGCGTCACTGTTGGGTAGGGGTGGGGTGTCACAGGGACCAGTCCAGATGTTTCAAATTAGGAGAAGTCACTTCTGCCTGTTTGGTTATTATGGATAAGTGGGAGAGTCATATTGTCTGAAGTTCAGTTTACACCACAACATCACCCTTATGTGATCATATAAGTCTTATGCAATAATGCAACACAAGAGCCCATTTATAAAACCATTATGTATGATTATGATGAGTAAGAACACCATCATAATCAATAAATATACTTGAAATATGCTGTTGGGACATGTGAGTATTGGTATATGAGAGAGATGGCATATTTTAGAGAAGAGACACTACGTCTAGTATGGTCCCCTACCAGGGAAGTGGCTGTGGGGGTCTTCATTGTGGGGGAGGGGTGTCCACCCTGGTGTTTCCAACTACCCACTCATTGTAGCAGACCAAAATTTCCAAGTAGGAGAAATTCCATTTGCACCTGTGCCCCCTCCCCTGGGTTGGTATATTACAACTGGTACCAGGCCTGATAATTTGGTGCTGGACATTTGGAGAATTACAGCGGGCTAACATCACTAAATTCATCCTCTGGGGACCTCATTCATGGCCTCATCTGCTATGGGATACCTAGACACAGATTTAAGTTCCAAGATGGTGATGTGCACCCATTTGGCACCTCAATTATGCATCTTGTCGACTTGTTGTATGCCAATTTGGAGATATAGAGAAACTAAACTAAAAAAGAAAAAGAAACAAAAAATATTTAATTTATAAATAAAATAAATTTACTTTCCCCGAGAAGATGAGGCTTAAGGGGACCCCATTCTGCAAATGTCCAGCACCATATTTTCAGGCCTAACTGGTACCTGACACTTTGTGACTGGATATTTAAAAAAAAAAAACCCTCCCCTTCATAACAACTCGGCAAGCCATCTCGATTTGGAACTATATAGTTTGACCTAGATCCAGTTTCCTTCAGCATTGCGCCTGCCTTACATTGGTCAAAATATAGTAATTCAGGGGCTGTTAAATCGGACAGTACAGGGTATATCTTTAAAGATGCCCTGTCCGATTTAACACCTCCCCCAATTACTATTTCTTCGGCTTCGGGGTTGTAAAATATTTGATTTGAGTCGAATGCTCAGATCTATTATATTTTGTTTTTTGAAATCTGTTCATTTTATTATATATAAATAGTGACTAATGGTTCGAACTGCATGGAATTTCCCCGCATGTGTTAACACGAATGTCAACAAACATCTTCTTTCACATGTGAACGGCATGGTATTATGACTTGTTAATTCATACATGTTCATGCATAAAACATAATTACTGAATCAGGAATATGTTTACCAATGTATCGGCATGCTAACTATCACAAGATCACAGATACTGTCAATTTTGTTTCTGGCGGTAATTTTCATCGTCTTTTATTCAGAAGAGAATCCATGATTTCCGACCACCGCTAAACGCAAATTTTGTTTCTGGCGGTAATTTTCATCGTCTTTTATTCAGAAGAGAATCCATGATTTCCGACCACTGCTAAACGCAACCTCCAATTCTCGTTACTATAAAACACAATTCTTACTAAATTTTAAAGGAACGCTCATATTAACAAGAATTGTGTTTTATAGTTTAGGACCCTGGTTAAGTGGGCCTGCTAATTTGCTATGACGTTCATATGTCGTGCATGCTGAGTTCCTATGATACTGATGCTGAAAGGCTCATTTAATTTTCTTGTCACCGATTATTTTTTTTATAGTGCCTTGTTATACGGTTTTAATAACAATCTATGCCATAAAATATGATTAAAATACTATAACACCATTTGAAACATCTGTGTCTCAGAAGATGCCCATAGAGAAAGAGAAAAAAGCTGAAATCATAGAAATATTTCCCCCATTATTGCTCCCAGAATGCAACAATTGAAACTAAAAAAAATAGTATTTTCAATGGAAGGGAAATAACTCTATCTTAAGATATAGAGTTATTCCTCTCCATTGAAAATAATGAAACTTGGGCATAGAACACAACGCATCTCAACAAAAACAACATGTTTGCAGTATATTACACCGAATAAGTTGATAGTACAATGTTTTGGAGCTTCCTCTTTCAAATGGTATATAATATGGCATATATGTTATATAAAATTATCTAGGGGTTCGAAAATTAAGTGGGCCTTTAAACTACTAAAATGTAGTACACTGTAATGCACCGTTATTTTTTCTAAAGTTGCCAATTTCGCGGTGTTTTGCTAATCTAGACGATTCAAAGAAAAGCCAGTGGCTGCATGAAACATCCAAGAACCCACAAACTATTTTCACAATGGCTGGGCTAGTGCTTGCTATATGACAGAAATAGCCAATATTTTTATTATGGTTAGTTTACTACAACCAACATGCACCCATTATAAAAATATTTTGTAACATACAGTAATGCCCTAAATAATGGACACCTTAACCACAGCAGAATTATGGGTAACTTTTCAGGATTTAGTCGGAAATATGGCTTGTTGCCATTCATCGGAAAGCTCTCAATAATGACAACTTTAGAAAAAATAACGGTACTTTTTCTTAAAGATTAATATTATTCACCATAAGGTGTCTGACCTGTTCGTGCTCTCTGGATATAATGTCCTTAGTAGGATATTTCAGTTATAGTCTGTGTTTCGCCAGTGTCGAGTGTTGGTCTCGATATATGGGCCAGTATGCTTGTGCGACTTTTATGACACGGTATGATGGGTCACAGATGTTGTGTTCTCATTCTTTTATGGTGGATTTGTATAAAGGTAGCCTAATTTGTGTTGGGGGATATTGACTTTCGCGTCTGAAAGTTTATCGTGTGTCTGGGCGGAAAGGGTTAGTCGTCATTTTTTGGCGTTCCTATAAACTCCAGTATTTGTGTTTGGTTCACCTTTGTCGAATTGTTCGACTTCTGTTTCTGATGTGAGCAATCCATCGCTGGGGGATAATGTGGGTGTAATGTATATGTAGCCATATACTAAGTAGTTGGAGTTATTAATTACAAGATTATAGTTTAGCAAGGTTTTACCAACTGTCTTAGTAGATGGTAAGTCGGTATGAATTGTCGTAAGTAACAAATCACACGAAGAGCTTAACCCATGCGAAATCAGTTACATTATATTTTAATACAATAGTATTGGTACACCAAATACCTAATTACCTAAGTTATCATAGTTAAAACAAGCAATTTACTTAAGACAATTCATACCGACTTACACTTTACTAAGACAGTTAGGCTTCCCTTGCTAAACTATAACCTTGTATTTTTTCTTAACAGAATCAGTTTGCCCTGCCAGTAACATAGAAGTTTAGCAGGACCATGCAACATCATAGAAATTAGCAGGACCACTTGACCATGGGTGGTATAGGGCTCTGCTTAAATATTCTTGACTCGCCGAGCTTCAGAAAGGTTTCCGTATTTGCAACTTTCGGTGTGTGTCTTTTGATTTGACAATATTATTACGATAAATAAGTCAATATATCCATTGATATTTCAGATATATGGAGGCACAGATTCAATACGAGTGCGTGAACAAAATCACATTTGTTATCGAAATGGCCATGCATGTATCGATCTGAATAACATTGGGATGTCCCTCCGCAACTCAGATCTAGCTCACTACCCTCATAGTTATAACAAGCAACTACTAGCTACTGAATCATTGAAATTATGTCCCTTGGCATTTGTGCAGGGAAACAAGAGTCAGCATTTAAAGGTACTGAATCCGATTCGATGGTCCCCATATCATCAGATTCCAACAACAACAGTTTTTGAAATGCCGCTTCAGTTATCATTATATCGATTAATTGCCCAAAAATAATGCTAACCACAGTCAACTATAGCATACGATTTCCCAAAACCTGTTATTTTAATATCAACATTTTGTTCAACGAAAATTTGCCGGTTTGTCAAATATCTGACACAAAAATGCCACTTGATTTTAGATTTATCCATCTTCATCCGCAATTTGGTCCGAGGCCGTCTTCTCGTCGACTTTTACCGGGCTTCTAAAAAGTATCGGTGGTGAAAAATAATAGATTTAAACAGTCGATATCTGATAACTCTGAGCTTTGATGGGTGGGTTCCTCGACTCGAGTCAAATATTTTTACAAAGCCAAGGAAATAGTAATTTGCGAGCGTTAATTCGGATTATGCATCAAATAAAAAAATAGCAGCTGAACTGAGCTGAATGGTGTATAATATCTCTGGTTGTTAATATGAACGAAAAATAAATGCATAGGCTATGTTAATTCCTCAGCCATTTGTGCGCCAAATTATATACTGAATTTGTTTTGCAAAAAAAGGGGGTAGTTGTGGAAGTGCTAATTTAATTGTTTCCGGAAATAAGTATGATTTGGCACCATTTGTTTTTTGACAACTTATGTCCGACGTAAAAACCTTATCTAAAAACACCACAGTATTTCAAGTTTGTCTCAGTACCTTATAATGAATTGTAGGGATAGCTTGACCCTAACACTGTCGCCTATGGGAAATTATTTAGTTGATTGTAACCTGAAAGTATACAGCAAGTCGATCATCCGACCTGTGATCTCGTTCCACATGGCTAGCACCGTCTGGTGGCGAGCCACTGTATACGGGCCGATATTAGCTACGGTTGCGTATTTCTGTGAATTGGTCTACAGATAAAGATTCTCCCAGACATCGGCTATCAATAAACGGTCGGGGGGGCATTTTATTCATTAATCCATTCGTTTTCTAAAGATGACAGCAATTGTTTGATCAGACAAGGTTCCAGATGAGAGTGGGATATAGACTCCATGCGCAATCAGCTATAAGCTAAGATACATCTTGCCGGTCTGCCATATGAAACCTCGTAGGCACATAGACGTCAGTAGCGCATATATGAGATCAATCAGTTTGATTTATGTGTCGTCGGTCAGAACAATGCAATAAATCAGGAGAGGGCGATAACATAAATCACATTTCCATTAAAGGTTCTGATGGCTTGGTCCAGATGCATCATCGAGACCAGGGAACCGCATTTTTCCTCAGAGGAAACTGATCCGATATGTACCATTTAGTGTGGTCGTAGGGGAGTTGAACTTATATAAACATGTTATGTTATAAGCTAGTTTTGTCCTCAGTTTATGTGGAAAAGTATCGGGAATAAAATATCCAAAATCCGCCTCGTGAAAAATTCAGGATTCAAGATGGTGGACAAGATGGCGGCCAAAATGAGAAATATTCCCCAATCAGCATTAATCCGTTGTCATGTAGTCGTAATGCTCTCGAACCAGACTAGTGTCATCACGGGAGTCACATTGATAAGATATCAGTCCCAGAAAGTCAGAAATATGGCCACCAAGAAGGCCTCCAAAATGACAATGATTTCTTATTTGTATGCTTTTTTATCGAAATCGGCCAGTGATAACCAGAATATAGAAATGCTTCATAATGTCGGCGCTTGTGTGTCAGATATATCAATATACTCAGACCTCATCGTCGTCATCTCCTACCAGGACCTCGTTTGAATTCAAGCAGGCCACTCCACGACAATATCCACAAAGAATAATACATTTCAGACGATGTTTGCGTTATGTACACACATTGGTGTCATATGTTGATTTTTTTTTCCGATGACATCTTAAACTTGCACCGTACAAACTTGACCAATATTCGTCTGGGGTTGCGTCTGGTCAGGCATGACTGGGACAAGTTCCGCGTCACGACGTCCCCACCCCCCATCTCTCAGGATCCTATACGTGGTTATTCGATGTTCTCCAAATCATTCCTGCAGATGCACTCTTGAGACTGTGATAGTATGCTGCTTGGTCTCTTTGCGGGAGTTTTTGGACTCTAACGCAGTCTTGCTAGAAGGTACCATGTCCACAAACTTCACATGGCGAAGTGTATTTGTGAGTCTTCTTTCTTACCAACACACACTACAGACCGCACACGGCCTCGTCGATGTCTTTCTTATTTGCACTAGACTGCTGCATGAGTGATGACATTTTGCGAATTCGTTTATCTTTCTGAGGATACTCGTTTCCCCCATGTCCGAATATTGCATAGGTGGTGTCGCAGCCTCCCCATGCATGTGCAAACAGGATATGGGAAGTTGTGAACTGTCCAGCCTTGCGCACGATGTCGCCGATTCGTCAAATAGCAGCACCACCTTTGCCAGGTTTCCGAGCATCAGATTGGAAAAAAATGTCGGCCATGTTGAATTTCTAATGATGGATCAAAAGAATAATCAGATATGTATGGTCTGCGATAACCTGACATGTTCCATGTGATGCACACTATGGGGCACGAGAAACTATCAAGATTATCCGCGTCACCACTGCTGTTATGAACTGCATGCCCAGCAGCCGATAATGGAGCCCGAACAAGTTGATGAACTGACTCTTGTTTCTCTCATTTGAGAGGAAAATTTGCTGGTTATAGTGACTCTCTGTTGCTTCTGTAACCCGAATTTCGGCACATGTTTAGCCAGATCTCCGACTGTGTTCGTTATCTTTAATAGACGTGCCAGTACCATAACCATCGAACACGATGCAACTCGATCCATTCTTTGTTCGGACGTACTTCAGATATTGAGTGGCTACTTCCTTGTTGTTCCCTATGTTGAATTTTTGATCGACTATACACTCTATGGATAAAAGCTCCGCCATCAAGAACGGTCGCAATTCCCTTCTGTGAATATTCGCCTTCATGAACAGAATCAGTCAGAGCCTTCGCTAACTGTGCTTTTGTTGGTTTTCGCATTTATTTGATATTTGAATAGAGAAGTTGGTATGATCGCCAATTCATAAGAACAAAACTTTACCATTTGATCTTTCCTTTTAATTGATGCCTCATTGATGCTTACATTGTCAACTTTTGTCTGGATTGTTTGGCCAACACTATCAGAATCGGACCAATTCACCCCATAAGTTCCATTGGACGTTAACTCCGATGACAGCGAACGGAGTTTCTTCTCATTGGCACCAAAGGTGTCGTGCTCATCACACCACGTTTGCAAACTAACCAGAATATCGATATTATAGACGTATGGAGTCTACATTTCAATGTGCTGCCCATTGATGCCATGTCGCATTTTGGCCAATTTGGTCACTGTATCGTGAATATGTGCAGTCAGAGCCTTTGCTAACTGTGCTTTTTGCTGGTTTTCGCATTGATTGATCTTTGAACAGAGAAGTTGGTATGGTCGTCAATTCGTAAGAAAAAACTTCACCAGAGTTTCATCCCACTGTGCGATAGCTATCAGTCGTGAGAACAACAATGTTGGATTGAATTGAACTCGATCGGTATCAACTCGAATACCGGGATACAGATGATCAAGATACTTTATTTGATCTTTCCTTTTAATTGATGTCTCAGTGATGCTTACATCGTCAACTTTTGTCTGGATTGTTTGGCCAACACTCTCAGAATCGGAACAATTCACGCCATCAGTTCCTTTAGACGTTAACCCCGATGACAGCGAGCGGGGTTTCTTCTCATTGGCATCAAAGGTCTCGTGCTGATCACACCACGTTTGCAAACTAACCAGATTATCGAAATCACGATTACGCACAGAGTCTCCCATTTCAATGTGCTGCCCACTAGTGCCATGTCGCATTTTGGTCAATTCGGTAATTGCATCGTCTATCTGTGCACACTGAGTATCCATTGAAAACGTACATTTCCTGTCAGTCACCTACCTCGAGTTAAACCCCCTCGAGACTTGATATATCTCACAAATGCTTGTTCAATAATAAGATCGGTTGATAATTCCGCCCAAAATCTGCTACTTCTACGGGATACATGGGAGCCATGTTCCGCAAAACAGTGATATATAACAGACATGACAATTGGAACTTATTCCCTATTCCTTATTCCTTATTTTCAAAAATGTCGCTTTCGACCGATGTGACGGCATGGGTGGGTGGCCCGCCCCAAATACCACCTAGAAACACCCCGACCCCCATCCATCACCCCCGGGGGTGCCACCCCGAGGGGGTGAAAATGGGGTATGGACCATTTTCGAGAACGGTAAGTATTTCGACCGATTTGACGGCATGGGTGGGTGGCCCGCCCCAAATACCACCTAGAAAAACCCCGACCCCCCACCCATCACCCCCGGGGGGTGCCACCCCGAGGGGGTGAAAATGGGGTATGGACCATTTTCGAGAACGGTAAGTATTTCGACCGATTTGACGGCATGGGTGGGTGGCCCGCCCCAAATACCACCTAGAAACACCCCGACCCCCAACCCATCACCCCCCGGGGGGGGGGTGCCACCGAGGTGGTGAAAATGGGGTATGGACCATTTTCGAGAACGGTAAGGATTTCGACCGATTTGACGGCATGGGTGGGTGGCCCGCCCCAAATACAACATAGAAACACCCCGACCCCACACCCATCACCCCCGAGGGGTGCCACCCCGAGGGGGTGAAAATGGGGTATGGACCATCTTCGAGAACGGTAAGGATTTCGACCGATTTGACGACATGGGTGGGTGGCTCGCACCAAATACCACCTAGAAACACCCCGACCCCCGTTTAATTAGTCTGAAAAAACTGCCAGATCACATGATAACCCACTTCATGACACAGTAGTTGCAAGTTTTAGTTGAATCGCTAAATATCATATATAGCACACTCGTATGGACGATGGCCGGTCTATGTCCTATTATGCTTTGCCAGACTCCGTATATGACTGAATTCTTTCTGATACACGTCACACTCGTATGGACGATCGCCGGTGTTCGTCCTCTTATGCATTGTCAGACTCCACACATGACTGAATTCTTTATGACACACACGTCACGCTCGTATGGTCGATCGCCGGTGTTCGTCCTCTTATGCATTGCCAGACTCCACATATAACTGAATTACTTATGATACACGTCACGCTCGTGTGGTCGATCGCCGGTGTTCGTCCTATTATGCATTGTCAGACTCCATATATAACTGAATTCCTTCTGATACACGTCACACTCGTATGGACGATCGCCGGTTTTCGTCCTCTTATGCATTGTCAGACTCCATATATGACTTAATTCCTTGTCATACACGTCACTCTCATATGGACGATCGCCAGTGTTCGTCCTTTTATGCATTGTCAGACACCATATATGACTGAATTCCTTATGATACACGTCACGCTCGTATGGTCGATCGCCAGTGTACGTCCTTTTATGCTTTGCAAGACTCCATACATAACTGAATGCCTTCTGGGTCGGGGGTGTTTCTAGGTGGTATTTGGGGCGGGCCACCCACCCATGCCGTCAAATCGGTCGAAATACTTACCGTTCTCGAAAATGGTGATGGGTGGGGGGTCGGGGTGTTTCTAGGTGGTATTTGGGGCGGGCCACCCACCCATGCCGTCAAATCGGTCGAAAGCGACATTTTTGAAAATAAAGAATAAGGAATAGGGAATAAGTTCCAATTGTCATGTCTGTGATATATACCCAAGGGTTCTTCGAATGGTCATTCTGGCATCATTTGGAGATATAGTCTGCAGCTCTTTGCAGTGGCTGCGAAGAGGTTCATCAACTGCCCCCCCCCCCCCCCCACTGTTACCAGATGCAGGTTCCAATCCCCTGTTCGATCAGCACCGATGAAGTTCTTTAGAGTCTGCATATAATCCATATACTGGACCCACAATTTTGCCGCTAGGGATTCGTTGACAAGCAGTGATTTATAATTATTGATACATTGCTCGAGCTACCCCCTTTCAATTTCTTCACACAGTTTTCGTATACCAGTACCGTCCATTTCACTCTGGTGCATTTTTCTCGCCGTGTTTTCACCAACAACAACGTCGACATCAGCCTGTTTTACGTGTGATACTTCTGTGTACGTCGTCTTGTTCCCTTATCGATTCATTGTCCGCAGAACTGTCGCCTTTCTCGACTGGGACAACTTCAGCTATCAACTTATTTGAAAAGAGCAGCATCAACTAGGTAGTGACCACGCAATGCCATCGCCACTGCCTTTCCAGGTTCCATGTGGGTCACTGTGTTGGGACCATACACTTTCCCCAAAGCTTCTGCTAACCCCGACCCCTTCATCATCAAGCCGATACTGCCCATGAATCTCATTACATTATGAAATCCCCCGCGCCTACACACTATGTTAATCGACTTAGAAGTTATTATGTTTACATCCTTGAACCATGGAGTTTGGATGTTCAATTGACGTGTCTGTTACTCAAAATAAATGAGTGTAGAGAAAATACAATCGTCATCTGACGGATTCAGATCGATGATGGGAAGGAACATAATATCTTATTTCTCAGAGGTCAGAGTGTCGTTCTGCGAGTAAGCACTTCGCATGAAACCTGACTAGTTCGCGCTAAGTTTGTAACTATTACTGTAAAAAAAAACATGCTGAGTGTCACAGAAGGTCTGTTCTGAGATCAGATGTGATGGTATATATGGCGTGGTCAAACGAAGAAGAGCTGGATTAGTGCGATTCGCAACTGAAATCGGCCTCCGGGCCGCCTCCATTAATTGTGCATGCTTTTATGATTCTTTCTGCAGTCAAAATAATCCTGTCTACTTCGACATCTAAATTCTGTTTTTTTTATCAGTGTACCACTTGTCATTTAAAATGAATTTGGCCATATTTCGAGAAAAAAATGACATCCTTCCGTCCCTTGACCTCAGCGAAGAAAATGAATTCTGCACATTACTCATCTAAGTTACTTATAAACTGTTGATAGTATATCAGCATGTTCTCCCGAAAAACTGCACATTATCCGCTTATAAAGAATTTGTTTAGGTAGATAATCTACTTAAAATCGCCTCATTTTGAGTCGACAATGTGCTGAAAATGAGAGCATTTTTGTCACATTATCGACTCACAATGTGGCGATTCTAAGCAGATTATGCGCGGACAATGAGACAAATAATCCAATCCACGACATTTCAGGTGAACGCTCTTTAACATGTGTTTTCACTGTGGCCCGTGCCATAAAATGAAATAACGGCTATGACTCCATTACCTGCTAATATCAGAGTCAAATAATCACATTATGTACCTATTTCACACTATAGGTCGATTATGTACGTATTTCCGCGAGGATGTGTTGAGTTTTAACATACGACTTGGCTGCGAATTCAACTATTCTGGAAATAAACTCACTATCTTTGTACAATTCTGCACCAGCTTCTGTCTCGAGCCAAGTACAAATCTTTTCGAGAACCAATATTGCATAACTGATATGATTTTCGACATGCTTTTTCCTTTCTCGGTTTGATTCACATCCTTGCATTGTAAGCATCGAGTCAGACAGCGGTGGTGGCAATCGGCCTCTGCTGCTACCAAGTCAATACACCATTGAATGCGCTTCTCCACGTCATATGTTAAAGCATCGCATTGTAAAAGATTGGCCCTGAAATGAAGGGTCTCTACTTTGCTTATTGGTGCAGACCTGGTGTCTAAGTTCAGCACTAGTAGGAAATCCACATATTAAGCAGTCATCTATTAATTGACAACCTGCATGTACCTTGCCGAAAGGCGTCATCTGGCTGCGCTTTGGTGAGATATTTTTTTCAACTTAGGTCGCCGCCGTTGCCCACGTCCTCACTCACGAGACGATTGTCAGCCAACATCAATGATGCATTACAAATATATTGTGTCACAGTAATCGCTTGTATCAAATTTCACAAATAAGAAATTCCTGACACCTTTTGAGAACATCCATATTTGAAATAGCAGGACATTTTTACAAAACGTGCGTCTGACACTTAATACAGAATGCACATGAGATCAGCTGTGATCTAACTAGATTTATTACACGATCCTACCATTATTCCATTCATAAACCCATTCTATAAATTGTTATATTAAACGTTCGTTTAATAGCAGGAAATAATGCCAGGTGACCTTTGACTTCCGGTTGGTCGTCTGTTTACATTCCATACGCAACGTCTGAAAATACTATGGCTTCCAATATTTTTCCAACAAACTTTAATGAATGAAGAGTTTGAAAAGTTATGCCATTTAAACATAAGCCATTAAATACGTCAAAGAGTATTTATTTATCTAGGCCTAATTCTTTACGCGGGCAAACAACTCATAGTTACGTGAAACGTCATCGCATGCCTTATAGAAGCCGATGTTAGTTTCGAGTCCCATTTGTTGATTTGAGTCGAGGTTTTGGATCATGTAATAAAAAGAATCTGCAACTCGCCAAAGACTCGGTCCAGACCTAATTTACTGGACTCGTTTTTATGGAACGCCTCAGCTGCCTTATGTGGTGTTTAGCCATTATGTGAGGTCGTCTCGTCATTATATAAAGTGGTTTCACCATTATGTGAGGTCGTCTCATCATGATATAAAGTCGTTTCACCATTATAATTATGTAAGGTCGCTTTGTCGTTATATGAAGTCTCCTCTCCAATATATAAAGTGGTTACACCATTATGTTAAGTCGTTTCGTATGAAGTTGTTTCCATATTATATTAGGTCGTCTCGTCATTATATAAAGTCGTTTTACCATTATATGAAGTCGTTTCATCATTATATAAAGTCGTTTCGTCATTATATAAAGTCGTTTCGCCATTATGTGAGGTTAATTGTCTCGTCATGATATAAAGTCGCCACTATGTGAGGTCGTTTTGTCTTTATATGAAGTCTCCTCTCTAATATATAAAGTGCTTACATCATTATATTAGGTCGTTTCGTATGAGGTGGTTTCCATAATATATTAGGTCGTCTCGTCATGATATAAAGTGGTTTCCCCATTATGTGAGGTCGTCTCATCATGATATAAAGTCGTTTCGCCATTATGTGTGGTGACTGTGGTCGTCTCATCGTGATATAAAGTCGTTTCGCCATTATGTGTGGTGACTGGTCGTCTCATCGTGATATAAAGTCGTTTCGCCATTATGTGTGGTGACTGTGGTCGTCTCATCGTGATATAAAGTCGTTTCACCATTATGTGTGGTGACTGGTCGTCTCATCATGATATAAAGTCGTTTCACCATTATGTGAGGTGGACTTGTCATGATATAAAGTCGTTCACCATTATATGAAGTCCTTTCGTCATTATATACAGTGGTTATACCATTATGTTAGGTCGTCTCGTCGTGATATAAAGTCGTTTCGCCATTATATGATATGGTAACTTCATTATACGGTATTTCTTCATATGTTGATGTAAAATATCGGAATCTGAACCTGATTAAAGATAAAAACTTGTAATCATGCCCAGTTTTTATTTCGGATATGATTGAGTCGGGAATGGCATAGCCTCGACAAATCATCGGCACTGCGAACGATAATACAGAAAATACCATCGAATGACTGTTTTGTGACAAAATAGTTATACCACAAGTGCGCGTCGTCCCATTTTTCACATAGCAGTAATGCTACAAGAAAACTGAGATGCATGCATCAGATCGCCCGTGAACTATTTATCATAGAATTCCTGTAACTATCGATTATACATTTTGGAATATCTGTCTGTATGTGTGTATGCATGCACGTATGTATGTGTGTTAAAGACTCGCACACTGCTCGACCGATCCGACTCGGATTTGGTATTTAACGTGTCAACCTGACCTCGCTCATAGGCATGTTTCTGGACCTTGACCGATCCGACTAAAATTTGTGTGTAGGACTACTTCGATCCCGGGAGAAATATGGACGGGTCCAATTTCACGTGCGACCATGTCATCGAACGTGCTGATATAGGCATGTTTCTGGACCAATTGAAAAATAGTTTGTTCAGATGCTGTATATACCGGGTACTGCCCAGGAGAAGGCGATCAGAAAGAAATCCCTAAATACCCCGAACGAAGTCGAGTACATCAGCTAGTCTATTCTACTATATAATTTGAGACTTCCGTATATATATGTGTGTGTATATATGTGGGTACGTCATGGAATCGAAAACGCGTGTACAGATTGAGCTCAAATTTCGTATATAAGTGTAAAATCCCACGGACACCGTCGTGGTCGCGTTTTGGAGAAGCTCAGAGCACCCGTTCTCCAATGCCAGTCACAAAAAACGGCACTGCGGTGGTTAACCCTTTGGCGAGTAGAATGACATATATGTCGTCTATCGGTTGAGGAGTAGAACGACATATATGTCGTTTCAGGAAGTGTTATTTTATGTAGACATAACTTCAATAAATCATCTGATTTAAAAATGATTTGTATAGGAGTTATTTTGATTAATATATGTCCCAAATGTATAAATGCAATCGATTATGATAACACACGTTAAAAAAAAATGCACATGAATTAAAACAAATTATTGGACACTTTTGACCCGAACTTGTTAATAATTATGGCGATGACGTTGACGTTAAATTTACTCATGACGTCATGTATATGACGTTACAGATACTCTCCAAAGGGTTAATCAAGTGATAATTTAATGAGCGTTTGTTTTTGACGCATCGCTATAAAGAGCGTCTGTTTACCATTCAACGTTATTAGCATCTGCAGAGAGATTTACGAGAACAATATTTTTGAGTGGTTTCCTATGCGGGGAGATTTATTGGATGCCATAGTACTCTTACAACATCATTGTTATAGTATGTATGACAATTAGGTCAGGGCTTAGGGGGGGGGGTAGTTAGTGTGGATATAGGCATAATGCTTCTCAGAAATCCCGGTTACAAACCAACACTCACAATTTCGTCTTTTGCATCAGATACCAACACCTCGACCGATCGGGACGAAACTTGGTACGTGAGTGTAGTTTGACCAGGTGGTCGTCGTTGTCGTATTGGCGAGCCCGTGCGACGCCCGTGCAGCGCATGCGCAGACGAGATCTCGGAAACGGGTGGAGCTATCGACTTGAAATTTTGTTTTTGAATAGCCCGGACAACGTCGGGCTCAACAATTTTTCATCGGGTCAGTTCTTTCCGCCCGATGTACCTTAAATCTTTTAGGGACGGGTACCATAATTTCTCTTGATTAAAAAGGCACAATTAACTCGTTGAAAAGCCAAAAAATGTCATGTTTATGACAAACGCCGTCAGTGGCGGGCTAACCTGCTAGTCTACTATATATTTTGAGACTGCCGTATATATGTATATATATATGTGTGTTTATATGTGTATGTGGGTACTTCATAGAATCGAAAACGGGTGGTCGGATCGAGCTCAAATTTCGTATATAAGTGTAAAAACCCACGGGGATCGTCCACGTCGCATTTTGGACAAGCTCAGAGCACCGCTTCTCCCTTCCCAGTCACAAAAAAAATGGCACCGTGGAGGTTAACACACCAACGCTCCTTATATCTTCCATATTGGGAGATGTAACCGGTTAACGCTCTTTATAGTCATCGACGTATTGATCTAAGAGGCGTAACTCTACATTTTTTATTAGTTTTCGCAATGTGATTCTTACGTCTGGGTCTCGGCGTGTGCGTCATTATACAGACATGAGCGTGTTGTGTGATTCTTACGTACTCAGGGCTTCCTATGAACGCGGATCGGGTTAGTTTTTCCGCCCTAGGTGATTATCACCTTGAAACGGGTACCCACAAATTATATATATGCGTGTTGTGTGATTCTTACGTACTTAGGGCTTCCTAGGAACGCGGATCGGGTCCGTTTTTCCGCCCTATGTGATTTTCCCATCGAAACGGGTACCCACAAATTATATATATGTGTGCATGTGTCCTTTATAGACTCGAACCGATTGCGCTCACACTTGCTACCTACGGGAATTGTCATGGACGGGTTAAATTGTGACCCCGACCTGACCTTGACCTTGAAAGTGATAAATTCAAGGTCAAAATCGGGAAAAATGCACAATTAACTCATGTTATAAACAAAAAATGAATATTAACTCATTGAAAAAAAAAAAATTTAATTAAAAAATTAATTATTAAAATTAACTAAAAAATTAATTAAAAAAAAAAAAATTGTCATGTTTCTGACGAACGCCACCAGTGGCGGGCTAACCTGCTAGTATTATATATTTATAGATTTAGTTGCAAACTTTATACCTGTATATTGTACAAAGAAATGTTTGACAAATGTATCTATATCAATATTACCATAGGGGTCATTAAAATTAGATACGACGAAACAAAAATTTTAAGGGTGCATGTGATTGTGAGGAATAATATAAGATCATAGGGAAATTTAATTTAGGACGCTTGTTAATTTTCATTGGACTACATGTATCAGGTACATTTTTATATTTCAAATGATGACAGGAATGTGGAAAGTTGAACTACCCAAGTAATACTGGCTATCCGCACGAAGAGATATACATGTATATAAAAAGCAAAATAGAAGATGCTGCTGGCGACCATGTTTTCCAATTCAAATCATTTGATAGCTCCCATCTAGTGGTCACCCCGAAGATCAATATGAAGTTTGGTGACTATCAGATGAGGGATGTGGTCTGTAGAGGTGCTAAAAAAAAAGAATTCAGTCATACAAAGAGTAAGATACAATATTGCTGTCTGTGGTCATGTTTTTAACGAAATTCGGCAGTTTTTTCCGACCATTTTTTGACACCCACCCCCCCCCCCCTTTTAACACTAAAACATAGATTTGCGGCGGGAAATTCACTGTAAACAGCTGTATATGAATTTCTGTGCATACTATTTATCATGGATGTTAACATGGACATGTAAATAGGAATGAGTCATTTTGAGGTCATTCGGCCAAAAAAACATGGCTGCCAGCGGCCATCTTGGATTTCAAAATTTGCAACAAAATACAACACGATAACTGCCTGCAGTCAGTTTACAGTTAGAATTACATTATTTCTCTCATTCAAAGTGGGTTTGAAGCCCAACTCATTGCCAAAACACTAAAAAACAAGCAGGAATTTTTTTTTTTAGTTGCGGAAAAAATTGCTTGTTGGTGGCTTTGACCACCCACCCACCCGGCATACGTGCCGGAAAAATTTTTTTCACCCCCCTGCGAAATTCGGAAAAAAATAGATCACTCTCATCCTGGTTATCCAGAAGATCATTGTGGAATCTGGTGACGATCGGACAATGTATGTCGTCTGTAGGATCAACCAAATTATTTAGCCATAAAAATAGTAAAACTCAAGATCACCGCTGGCAGTGATGTTTTCACAAGGAAATTTTGAGAAAAAATATGGCTCCCATCTAGTGGTGACCCAAAATATCCACATTAGAAACAGTTCTCCAATAAATGCTGGCTGCAGGGTGCGCCAATTGATTCAACTTTGAAATTTGGCAGGGTGTACTGCTGGTGGCCATGCATGTTTCCCCCGCAAATTTGATAGACTAATGAACAAAACCACTGAATCCGTTGAATCAATATACATATACACATGTATATATATGCATTGTTATCCACACTACTGGTATATAAAGTTACTGAAAATAACTATATTATACTAGTATATACAAAATAAACCATATATTATGGCTACGGGTTCTAATATCCGAACATGACAGCTGAGAACTTGGTGTGAATTGAAGAGTAGTGGGGTCTCAAGAATATCTACGCCTCCACGTTAGAAACATGCCATTAAATAGCACAAGAAAACTAAGATGCATGCAACAGGTCGGCCGTGAACTATCTACCATAGAATTGTTGTAGCTATCGATTATACATTTTGGAACACCTGTCTGTATGTATGTATGTGTGTATGCATGAATGCATGTGTGTATGTGTTATAGACTCGGATTTGGTATTTAACGTGTCAACTTGACCTCGCCCATAGGCATGTTTCTGGACCTTGACCGATCCGACTAAAAATTTGTGTGTAGGACTACTTCGATCCCGGGAGCAATATGGACGGGTCCAATTTCACGTGGGACCATGTTCTCGAACGTGCTGATGTAGGCATGTTTCTGGACTATTTGGACGGGTCAAATCTTGATCCCGACCTGACTTTGACATTCAAAAAGATCAATTCAAGGTCAAATCTGGTAAAACGGAAGTATTTCAACGAAATATAATACCTACTGTTACTTTTGTCCCAGGAGTGTTTCGGGTGGGTCAAATTATGACCCTGACCTGATCTTGGCATTCAAAATTGTCAATTCAAGGTCAAATCGGGTAAAGCCGGGCGGATTTCGACGGGTACTTTTGTCGTGACTTTTGTCCGGGGAGTGTTTTGGACGGATCAAATCGTGACCCGACATGACGTTCACCTTTAAAATGGTCAATTCAAGGTTAAATCGCGCAATTCTCCGAAAATCAGAGGGGAACATACCGGACGAAGTAGGGTCCACCAGCTACTATTATATATTTCTAGATTTAGTTACAAACTAAATACCTGTATATTGTACAAAGAAATGTTTGACAAATATATCTGTATCAATATTACCATACGGGTCATTAAAATAGATACGACGAAACAAATTTTGAAGGGTGCATGGTATCAGGTAAATTTTTATATTTCAAATGATGACAGGAATGCGGAAAGTTGAAGTACCTACGTAATACTGGCTATCCGAATGAAGAGATATACATGTATATAAAAACCAAAATAGAAGATGACTGCTGGCGACAATGTTTTCCAAAGAAATTCAAAGCATTCGATAGCTCCCATCTAGTTGTCAGCCCGAAGATCAATATAAAGTGTGGTGACTATCAGATGAGGGATATGACTGTACAGTTGCTAAACAATTCAGTCACGCAAAAGAGGATCAAACAGTAAGATACCAAATTGCTGCCTGTGGTAATGTTTTTTAACGAAATTAGATTACTCTCACCCTGGTTATCCAGAAGATCATTGTGGAATCTGGTGACGATCGGACAAGGGGTGTCGTCTGTAGGATCAACCAAATTATTTAGCCATAAATATAGTAAAATTCAAGATCACCGCTGGCAGTGATGTCTTCACAAGGACAGCTTGAGAACAAAACATGGCTCACATCTAGCGGTGACCCAAACTATCCACATGAGAAAAAGTTCTCCAATAAAAGCTGGCTGCAGGGTGCGCCAATTGATTCAAATTCGAAATTTAACAGGGTGTACTGGTTGTGGCCATGTTTTCCCCGCAAATTTGATAGACTGATGGACAAAACCACTGAATCCGTTGAATCAATATACATGTATACATGGATTAATTTATATGCATTGTTATACACAGTATTGGTATATAAAGGTACTGAAAATAACAATATTACTAGTATACACAAAATAAACCATATATCATGGCTATGGGTTCTAATATCCGAATATGACAGCTGATAACTTGGTGTGAATTGAAGAGTGGTGGTGTCTCAAGCATATCTAACCCTCCACGTTAGAAACATGCCATTAAATGTCATAAGTATAATCTAGCTTGAGGACAGAAGTTTTCCAAAAAAAAACCCTTAATTCAACCAGGTCCTCGCGCGATGTATGGTCGATCACATGATGATCTAGGGGGGATTAGAATTGTTGTATAAAAACAGCACTGCATGTAAATATAAAATAAAATAGTGCTACATCTTATTACAGATTATTGCCATATATAATCAGTGACTATACAGACAGTCTGACAAAATAAAGTTTCAGTGACACTCTATCCGAAGAGGGGAATAATTCCATCTGTTACAGTCAATGGAGCAATTATGAATCTGGAAAGGTGAAATTTCTAAGTAATACTAGATATCGACATGACGCGATAACATATAACGTAAATGCAATATGGCCGCTGGCGACCATTTTTTCCTATAAAATTAAAAAAATATTTGATAGCTCTCATCTGATAGATGAATATCAAGATAAATATGAAGTTTAGTGATGATCAGATGAGTGAAGTGGACTGTGCTAAACGGTTTAGTAATGCTTAAAAAGATTTTTACCTTAATATTTTTATGTTCACTTTATAAACTTCACTGAGTCATCTTTGTCATGTATTGAGTTTGATATCTTTTGTTAACAGTTTATAAATCATGTATGTCTCATGTTTTTATTTTAATTTATGTGTTTATTATCATTAAATAAAGTTGCATTCCTTAAAAAGATTCTTACCTCAATGTTTTTATGTTCACTTTATAAACTCCACTGAGTCATCTTTGTCATATATTGAATTTGATATCTTTTGTTAACAGTTTATAAATTATGTATGTCTCGTGTTCGTTATTATATTATATACACTTTATAGTGTGTTTCAGAACGAAAACAAAATGAACAAAATCAACAAATTTGTAAATTTAAAAACAATTCAAACGTTGTTGTATTCCATGTCCCAGCCCGGACATATACACCAAATTTCAATAATATTCACTGAGAAACAACGGATCAAACGCCATATAACACCCCGTATGCATCTTTTATTCCGAGTTGGCCTTTTATTCCGAGTTGGCACGCGCCATTGGAGCGAGTTAGCCCTGGGGCGAGTACGCCGATTCCGACACCTTTTCTATTTTCAGCAGGTTAAGTTTACGCGTAATTTAATTTACAAAGTTCCCCAATTGGTATCGTAAATAGAGCGACCTTATTTGACAGAGAATGCCTCTGTTATTGATTATAAAGTTGCTATACATTAAAAACGACAATTCACATGCTCGTTCAAGCGCAGTAGTCTATTTTCCCCATGTTAAAGGACATCCACAAATACTAAATAACGCTAACTTACTGCCGAATGTTTTACACGACAACTGTTAACATATTTGGGCTGAATTCAATTGACGCGGTATTATTCCTCAAAATAAACAACAAAACCATCGTTACTTGGAAATGTAGTTTGGGCTAACATTTACATAAATCCTCCATATCATTATTCCGACACACACGTCAGATGAAAAACTCACATGAAGTAACCGGCCAAATTGGCCGAAATAAGTATAATCTAGCTCGAAGACAGAAGTGATCCATCAAATCGCTCTTAATTCAACCAGGTCATCACACCCCATGTATGGTCGATCACATGATGATCTAGGTGGAATCGGGCTTCTCAAAGTACCGCCGGTACCACACATGCCGGTACCGGTATCGATACTTTGCTAGTACCGTGGTTCCTGTACCGGTACTGGCAAGCCATTTTATAGTTCTAGGAATATCTGGAGGTAATACAGTGCTGAAAATCACAAGCCACGAACTATATTATTAACATGAACTAATGATAATTTGATATCAGAATAAAGTAATTATTTCGGGATATTAGATACCATTTTGGAATATACTAACAAACTTTCCCGTAGAGTTTAGTGATGCGCAAATGACAACATAGACAATTCAATCAACCAAAATAGAACTATTCGTTGCACACGTTTAGTGGTTTTAACTTAGTGTTCTTCTGTGTGTGATAAACTGATAGAAAGTAACGCGACACACGCCGGTGGTTTTCACTTCACAATATTCAATCAGATTAAATGTATATGCAAAGTCGCGCGGTCGGTCATTTTAAATCTAAACAATAATGAGTCAAGTTAGGCAACAATTTCTCTCCACGAGTCCCTATACCATATATGAACTATCATGTCTATTCAGCAAATTACATGTACACTGTGCACGGTTCGTGGATATTCGTTCCCGATTTTATTATATAACTGGAGGTTCCATGAGTCCCATTTAAATTAAAAATGGTCTACCTTATATATGCAAACTGATACGACATGTGAACGGGTACGTGTGTATGTGATTAATCAAAACGTGTGGGCCATACTTGTGGGTGGGGTCGTTGGTGAATACATGATAAGAAATTGTAACTGTATAATTGCCACAACTGGGCAAAAATAAAGGCAAAAATATAAGTTGCAATCACAAGTTCCCAACACAAAATAATCTTTGAAGATTAAAACAATATCACAAGGCCGTGCTTTCAAAGAATTGGAATTCAACCATTGAAGAGTTATAATAGACATAAAAACCAGGAACCACCCTTCCGTGACCGACCTCTCACGCCATGAATACAATCACGATCGATGTGCATCGCGTGTAGTTTAAAGAGCGAAACTTGATACTACTGTATTTTGCCAGACAGCCTGCTGATCTGCGAACGTGTATATATGCAACCACAGTACCGAGTACCGGCGGATCTGCACACCAGCACCTTTACCGCAAAAAATGCCCGAGTACGTGGTACCGGTACTGCGTACCGTTGAGAAGCCTGGGTGGAATTGTATAAAAAACAGCACTAAATGTAAATATAAAATAAAACAGTGCTACATCTTATTACAGATTATTTCCAGATATAATCAGTGACTACAGGCAGTCTAACAAAATAAAGTTTCAGTGACACTCGATCCGAAGAGTGGGATAATTTCATCTGTTACAGTCAATGGAGCGATTATGAATCTGGAAAGCTGAAATTTCTAAGTAATACTAGATATCGATATGACAGTATAGTGGGTTTCAGAACGAAAAAGTTGAATAAAATCAACACATTTGTAAATTTTAATACAATTCAAACGTTATTGTATTCCATGTCCCAGCCCGGACATATACACCAAATTTCAATAATATTCATTGAGAAACAACGGACCAAACGCCATATAACACCCCGTATACATCTTTTATTCCGAGCCGGCCTTTTATTCCGAGTTGGCACACGTCGACTGGGGCGAGTTAGCCCTGGGGCGAGTAGGCCGATTCCGACACCTTCTATAAAATGCAGCAGGTATCCGTTTACGCTAGTTTACGCGTAATTTAATTTAGAAAGTTCCCCAATTAGTATCGTAAATAGAGCGACTGTATTTGACAGAGACTGCCTCTGTTATTGATTATCATGTTGTTATAATTAACAAACGACAAATGCACATGCCGTTCAAACGTAGTAGTCTATTTTCCCCATGTTAAATGACATCCGCAAAAAAACAAATAACGCTAACCTACTGCAAATGTTTTACGCGACAACTGTTAACATATTTGGGCTGAATTCATCTGATGTGGTACGATTCCTCAAAATAAACAATAAACCATCGTTACTTGGAAATGTAGTTTGGGCTAACATTTACACAAATCCTCTATCCTGACACACACGTCAGATGAAAAACAGCCATCAGATTACCGCCCAAATTGGGCGAAATAATGTTTTATTCAGTCTTTCGTAGTTGGCGTGCCATTTCCGAGTTATCATTTTGAATTACCCTGAACATTTCCGGGGACACACTATAAAGTGTAGGCCGTAGCCGAGGTCGGCTCCAAAAAAAGGTGTAAGCGTTAGGTCCGTTGTTTCTCAATGGATATGGATGAAATTTGATATAAATTTCCAGGGTGAGATATGGAATACACTAACGTTTGAATTGTCCGATTAACTATAACGCTAAGCGCATAAGCCGCTTACACCTTTTAATTGCACGGAGCCGGCCGCTTTCACTTTATAGTGTGCTTCAGAAAGTTAATAAAATCAACAATTTTGTGAATTTAAAAACAATTCAAACGATAGTGTATTCATTCATATCCATTGAGAAACAACGGACCTAACGCCCCATAACACCCACTTACACCTTTTATTTGGAGCCGGCATCAGCCTCGGCTAACACTTTATAGTGTGTCCCCTGAAATGTTCAGGGTAATTCAAAATGATAACTCGGAAATGGCACGCCAACAGACGAAAGACTGAACAAAACATTATAGCATTTGTTCCATGTGAAAAAAGGGACGACGCGGACTATTTTGTTACCAAACAGCCATTCGATGGTATTTTCTGTATTATCGTTCTTGGCGTCAGTTCGTAGTGCTGATGATTTGTCTGAGGTCATGCCATTCCCGACTCAATCAAATCTTAAATAGAAACTGTGCACGATTACACGTTTTTATCTTTATCCGCTTCAGATTCCGGTATTTTACATCAACATATCATAAAAAAATATCGTATAATGAAGTTACCACATCATATAAAGGCGAAACGACGAGTCGACCTAACGTAATGGTGAAACCACTTTATATAATTACGAAACGACTTTATATAATGGTGAAACGACTATATATATCATGGCGAAAGGACCTAACATAATGGCGAACCGACTTTATACCACGACGATAAGGCCCAACATAATGGTGTAACCACTTTATAAGATGGTGAAACGACTTTATACCATGCATGACGAGAGGACCTCACATAATGGCAAAACGACTTTATATAATGGTGAAACTACTTTATATAATGACGAAACGACTTTATATATAACTAGCCGATGAGCCCGACGTTGTCCGGGCTATTCAAAAACCAAATTTCATGTCGATAGCTCTACCCAGCCCGACGTTGTCCGGGCTATTCAAAAACAAAATTTCAAGTCGATAGCTCTACCCGTTTCCGAGATCTGGTCAGCGCATGCGCGAAGCTGGCGTCGCACGGGCTCGGCGACCCGATACAATTCGTATCCGGTGCAAGATACATTCACATACCAAATTTCAAGTCGATAGCTCCACCCGTTTCCGAGATCTCGTCTGCGCATGCGCGAAGCTGGCGTCGCACGGGCTCGGCGACCCGACAAAATTCGTATCCGGGGCAAGATACATTTTCCGAGATCTGTTCTGCGCATGCGCGAAGCTGGCATCGCACGGGCTCGACGACCCGATAAAATTCGTATCCGGGGCAAGACACATTCACATACCAAATTTCAAGTCGATAGCTCCACCCGTTTCCGAGATCTCGTCTGCGCATGCGCGAAGCGGGCGCCGCACGGGCTCGCCAATACGACAACGTTCACCGCCTGGTCAAACTACACACACGTACCAAGTTTCGTCCCGATCGGTCGAGAATCGTAGATTTGTATAAATGACAGACAGACAGACAAACAAACAAACAAACAAACAGAGGTCTTCAAAATTTATATGAGACTAGCCGATGAGCCCGACGTTGTCCGGGCTATTCAAAAACCAAATTTCAAGTCGATAGCTCCACCCGTTTCAAAAACCAAATTTCGTATCCGGGGCAAGATACATTCACATACCAAATTTCAAGTCGATAGCTCCACCCGTTTCCGAGATCTCGTCTGCGCATGTGCGAAGCTGGCGTCGCACGGGCTCGGCGACCCGATAAAATTCGTATCCGGGGCAAGATACATTTACATACCAAATTTCAAGTCGATAGCTCCACCCGTTTCCAAGATCTCGTCTGCGCATGCGCGAAGCGGGCGCCGCACGGGCTCGCCAATACGACAACGTCCACCGCCTGGTCAAACTACACACACGTACCAAGTTTCGTCCCGATCGGTCGAGAATCGTAGATTTGTATTAATGACAGACATACAGACAGACAGACAGACAGACAAACAAACAGAGGTCTTCAAAATATATTATAGATGGTGAAACGAATTTATATCATGGCGAAAGGACCTAACATAATGGCGAAACGACTTTATACCACGACGAGAAGGCCCAACATAATAGTGTAACGACTTTATATAATGACGAGTCGACCTCACATAATGGTGAAACGACTTTATATAATGACGAGTCGACTTCACATAATGGTGAAACGACTTTATATAATGACGAGTCGACCTCACATAATGGTGAAACGACTTTATATAATGACGAGTCGACCTCACATAATGGTGAAACCACTTTATATAATGACGAGTCGACTTCACATAATGGTGAAACGACTTTATATAATGAAGACACGACCTCACAAAATGGTGAAACCACTTTATATAATCACGACACGGCCTCACATAATGGTCAAACCACTTTATATAATGATCATATGGTATGAGTTAATGAACCAGTTCAATATTCAATGTATTCTCAAACTAGACAGCCTTTGCCCAGATGTACAATTGAATGTATTTCTCACTGCACGTCCACCGGAGTTATTTGATTTAATTGATGAAGCTGACTTATTCACAGACTTTGTAGTATGCAGTACGTATTGTTTGTGGAAAGCTTATACCACGCAATCTCAAATATTACCGACATGCAGTGATGATAGTAATAATTCATGAATATTATCAATGAGGACGCCGATAAAACGTCGGTAACTGATGTACATGCTCTATTTCACATCCGCATGAACACATGTTTGTGTATATTTATATATGTTGACCCGTATATAGAGTCGGTTTGAATGATCAGGTTAGCATATAACGAATGATGTATGTCCGTCGTGTGTGAGTATATGTGTGTATGCATATATGTAAGGGTGTATTTGTATGTGTATAAGTATGTGAATGCATGTGCGTGCATACGTGTGTGGTGTTTCTATATATATATATATATATATATATATATATATATATATATGTATGTGTGTGTGTGTGTGTATGTATGTATATATATGTGTATATATATATGTGTATATATATGTGTGTATATATGTATATATATATATATATATGTATATGTATATATATATATATGTGTGTGTGTGTGTGTGTATATGTGTATGTATGTGTATGTATGTATGTAATTGTGTATGTGTGTTTATATGTATGTATATGCGTATATATGTATGCATATGTGTAGTTAAGTATGTAAGTTAGGGCCATCCTGTATGTGCGCCCGTGTTGTTTGTAACTGCACGTGGACGTTTAGTCTGCGAGACTACACAGGTGTTCTGTTTGTGTTGTATCCATTTGTTAAAAAGTTTATGTGCTTTTCATGTCAATTCTCTTTTGTCAAACAATGTATGCATATATATATGTAACCTGTAATTATGTTATTACTGCTCTCCGAAATTGGAGGAAATAAAGGTATATATATATATATATATATAATGGTGAAACCACTTTATATCATGACCAGACGACCTCATATAATGGTGAAACCACTTTATATAATAACGAGACGACCTCATATAATGGTGAAACCACTTTATATAATGACGATACTACCTCACATAATGGTGAAACCACTTTATATAATAACGAGACGACCTCATATAATGGTGAAACCACTTTATATAATGACGATACTACCTCATATAATGGTGAAACCACTTTATATAATCACGACACGGCCTCACATAATGGTCAAACCACTTTATATAATGACCAGACGACCGAACATAATGGTGAAACCACTTTATATAATAACGAGACGACCTCACATAATGGTGAAACCACTTTATATCATGACCAGACGACCTCATATAATGGTGAAACCACTTTATATAATGACGAGACGACCTCACATAATGGTGAAACCACTTTATATCACGACGAGACGACCTCACATAATGGTGAAACCACATTATATAATGACGAGACGACCTCACATAATGGTGAAACCACTTTATATAATGACGAGACGACCTCATATAATGGTGAAACCACTTTATATAATGACGAGACGACCTCACATAATGGTGAAACCACTTTATATCATGACCAGACGACCTCATATAATGGTGAAACCACTTTATATAATGACGAGACGACCTCACATAATGGTGAAACCTATTTATATAATGACCAGACGACCTCACATAATGGTGAAACTACTTCATATAAAGACAAAACGACCTCACATAATGGCGAAACGACTTTATATAATGACGAGACGACCTCACATAATGGTGAAACTACTTCATATAAAGACAAAACGACCTCACATAATGGTGAAACCACTTTATGTCATGACCAGATGACCTCACATTATGGTGAAACCACTTTATATCATTACCAGATGACCTCGCATATTGGTGAAACGACCTCACATAATGGCGAGACTACCTCACATAATGGTGAAACCACTTCATATAAAGACAAAAAGACCTCGCATATTGGTGAAACGACCTCACATAGTGGCGACTTTATATCATGACGAGACGTCCTCAGATAATGGCGAAACGACTTTATATCATGGCGAAACGACCTCACATATAATGTCGAGACAACTTTATGTAATGATGAAACGACTTCATATAATGGTAAAACGACTTTATATAATGACGAGACGATCTAATATAATATGGAAACCACCTAACATAATGGTGTGACCACTTTCTATATTGGAGAGGAGACTTCATATAAAGACAAAACGACCTCACATAATGGCGAAACGACTTTATATCACGACGAGACGATCTCACATAATGGCCAAACGACTTTATATCACGACGAGACGACCTCACATAATGGCGAAACACCACATAAGGCAGCTGAGGCGTTCCATACGTTTTTGTAAATTCCGCTATAAACTGGGGACTCGTTGTAGATCCTCTATATGTTCGCTCATTAGTGACCCAGATTGAAGTCTCATCATAATGATCATCGCATAATGATAAAGCCTCATCATCATAATGATAAAGTCTCATCATCATAATGATAAAGTCTCATCATCATAATGATAAAGTCTCATCACGTAATCATAAAGTCTCATCATCATAATGATAAAGTCTCATCATCATAATGATAAAGTCTCATCATCATAATGATAAAGTCTCATCATCATAATGATAAAGTCTCATCATCATAATGATAAAGTCTCATCACGTAATCATAAAGTCTCATCATCATAATGATAAAGTCTCATCATCATAATGATAAAGTCTCATCATCATAATGATAAAGTCTCATCATCATAATGATAAAGTCTCATCATCATAATGATAAAGTATCATCGCATAATGATAAAGTCTCATCATCATAATGATAAAGTCTCATCATCATAATGATAAAGTCTCATCATCATAATGATAAAGTATCATCGCATAATGATAAAGTCTCATCATCATAATGATAAAGTATCGTCGCATAATGATAAAGCCTCATCATCATAATGATAAAGTCTCATCATCATAATGATAAAGTATCGTCGCATAATGATAAAGCCTCATCATCATAATGATAAAGTCTCATCATCATAATGATAAAGTATCGTCGCATAATGATAAAGCCTCATCATCATAATGATAAAGTCTCATCATCATAATGATAAAGTATCGTCGCATAATGATAAAGCCTCATCATCATAATGATAAAGTCTCATCATCATAATGATAAAGTATCGTCGCATAATGATAAAGCCTCATCATCATAATGATAAAGTCTCATCATCATAATGATAAAGTATCGTCGCATAATGATAAAGTCTCATCATCATAATGATAAATTATCATCGCATAAAATTAAAGCCTCATCATCATAACGATAAAGTCTCAACATCATAATGATAAATTAGCATCGCATAATTATAAAGCCTCATCATCATAATGATAAAGTCTCATCATCATAATGATAAATTATCATCGCATAATTATAAAGCATAATCATCATAATGATAAAGTCTCACCACGTAATGATAAAGCCTCATCATCATAATGATAAAGTATCATCACGTAATGATAAAGTCTCATCATCATAATGATAAAGTATCATCATCATAATGATAAAGTTTCATCACGTAATGGCGACGTCTCATCATCAAAATGATAAAGTATCATCATCATAATGATAAAGCCTCATCATCATAATGATAATGTCACATCATAATGATACAGTATCTTCACCATATTGATAATCCCTGCATGCGTCTTTCAAATAAAAGTAATATGGCGACGGTATACATTTTCTATTTTAGAGTTATTCTTCTTTGTTTATTTTAGAAACTGTTAAAAATTGGGTTTCCTTCTGTCGATGTTTCAATTTGGTATCGTATGGGGTACGGTATGCCATCACAGGTGGTGCAAGCTCTTGTTTTCAACTAGATCATGCCATGAATCTCAAATCTGGCTATGCCCGTAGAAATCATATTCCACCGCTTTTTATGTTCTGTCTGCGAACTTATAACATTGAACAAACAAGGCATAGAATTATTTTATTTTTAATAATTGTTCCTTAATAATCTATTAGGTAGGTGTTCCCAACTGGAAATTGCATGATTTTTGTAACTTTGTGACTATTGTGAGTATAGATAACCCAATACACATTGAATTGATTGCGCAGGAGAAATTCCATTACTGTAGGCGATGCAAATCAAAATCGGCTCAACAAAGTCACCTAAATCATGCAACATCGAGCTGCGACCTTCACCTACTGCGAAATGCATTATTAAGAATCAGGTATTAACTAAGAAATATATTAGCTGCACTTGTTTTCTATGTTATAATCTGCCCTGTCAGACATCAAACGTTCCAAGGCTTTAAACCGGTGGAGTATGATCTCGACCCGCGTAGCCAGAGTATATATATTCATGACATGATCTATAGTTATAAACTGAAACATGTTGCTACACATGTTTCGCTAGAGAAGAATATAAGCCCTGTCACACATATACGACGATCATTCTTCAACAACATTGAGATGCCAATGTGTGCATCTTCTATGGATAGTGTCCATGTGGGCGTTGTTGTTGTTAAGAACCTGTTTATGGAACCAGTTCTATCACACCTGTCTAAGGCTGTCTTACTTATACACAAGTACGAAGACACCGTGAATGGTCTTTGTTGGCTATTATTTTAATCGCATCCGCAATATTGATCCCAATGATTTCTACTCTGTGCATGGTCTTTTACAGTAACAGGTTCCTGGCGCTAATGGGACAACCCGGATGGAGCCAATCAAAAGATCTACCCGGCGTTAACACTGGATGAGCAGGAATCATATTTGATCCATGCATGTCATGGTATTGATTTGTAGGTATGCAAACCTCCCAATATAAAAGTGCATGCTCGCTCGTTTGTGTGCAAGTTCATGCCACTGGTTAAATTCCTAAATTTGGGGAATTCTTGAAGGTTACTATTATACAGGGAAAATGCTTTAAATTTTTCGAGACTGAAAACTATAAGTCTTAGTGAGGAGAAATAAACACAGCAAGAGACCACTGCCCTTCGGGATTATTTATCATGAATATAAGTTGGTACCGGTATACCGGTTGCGGAAAGTCCGAACTCTCCATGCATGTCGTTCGCGATCGAAAAGTGAAAAGTGGTTGGTTTCAAATTATGCATATACGTATAGTCCAGAAAAAATTGATGGACCTTTGCACCCCCACCCCCAGAACCCAACTTCAATCCACTAATTTTCTTCCTTACTGTCTTCTCTAATTTTTGTCTGTTGTTAACGCATATACTCCAACCAAGTTGGCGTCCGTCATGGCGGCCATTTTGCTTGATATGCACCAGGTCTCTTTGATCGCCATCATAGTAAATATAAATCATATGTGTTCGGATACTTCCCCGAACCCTTGACAGTGCATACAGGTAGCTGTGTGGGCCTATGTAGTCTGCGCTAGACCAGGTTGACGCGGGTTCGAACCCCGACGTACATGGTCGAAACTCGGGACCGATTTTCAAGCTTGATCTGAGTTGAGGCACATCTCCGTGTGAGATTCCTATATACCGATACATGCATGCCATTTAAATCTGTTCATGATCGCCGAAGCATGTTAAGCAACGCACACTCATTTACTGAGTCCGTACCTACAGTAGTGCCCTAAGTAATCGACCCCATAACCACAGCAGAATTATGGTAACGTTTCATGATTTAGTCGGAAATATGGCTTGTTGCCATTCATCGGAAAGCTCTCCCCGAGAGCTTTCCGATGAATGACAACAAGCCATATTTCCGACTAAATCCTGAAAAGTTACCCATAATTATGTTGTGGTTATGGAGTCGATTACTTAGAGCAATCAATGAACACTCATATACTGAGTCCGTTCCTCTGTAAATATGATATACACATATGTATATATATATATATTGTCGAGTGCCTGTATTGCGGGTTCGCCATGCACGTCATTTGTCTCGAGCTATGTTATTTGCGTGTGCGAATTCGTTTGTCTATGTTTTACAATACTTGCAAGGATGAAAATCAATATTTGTTTTTCTAACTGTCGGTGGATGATACACTGAGTGTAAATATGTCATACCGAGTCCGGGTATGATATAAATTATTCACGAGGTTTCCATCTACTTATCGCAGAAGGTCACCGATATATCGAAGTGGTAATCTATGGTTATATCTCAGAAATCATATATAGTCAACTGATTGACAAACGAAAGTGGACAGGTGTCAATTGGGACAGTCAATATTAAGACTGCTACTTCATTAAAAAACACCCCTGGTTAAAGGGATACTGTACCCAAAATGTTGTTGTTGGTTTCTATATTCTCCGAGTCGGAGAATAAGGTAACAATTTTTCCATTATTTGAAAGTCTGTTGAGTACGACGTAGTGTTACGGATGGCAAATTTACCGGAATGCAAAAATACAAATTGTCGTTGTCGAGTAATTTTTGTACAGTTTTTAACCAAATAAACCAAATAAAAGTTATATTATATGCATACTAGTCCCATATTCTCATTTGAATTATTGTATCGTCACTAGTCAGTTAGTGGCTTGAGTTTTCTCCCCGTATCATCATAATGTATAAACGATCGTGTGTGCGATCGGTTTAACAATCCAGTATCCCTCAATTACTTTATTTGATTACGTCGTGTACACGGAAATTCTTAATTTAGTTGACGCCATTTTATGGCTCCAGTCATAAATTCAATTTATATCAAATTATTAACTTTTAAATTATTAAATTTTAAGATAGCCTATTAACCTGAGCGTTTACACAATACATCTTCGACTCAAATTACTTATGTTTCTATATATTATCGATATTAGATCGTTGTTATCACCGGAAATTTAATGAAAATGGCGTACATAACCCCTTTAAGTGGTCTTGTAAATTTGCTATGACGATAGCTGGTCCTGTTGAATTGCTATGGTGCTGGTAGGGCAAAGGGATGCTGTTAAGAACAAGACAGCTAATGACTGTGGAGTCGCTCACCTGACTGTAAAGGCTGAGAAGACTGGGACTCTGAAGACTTCAAAATAAGTAGTTAGAACAAATACATTCAGCTTAGAAATTAAAGTGTTCACACTGACAACCATACACATTCTTAATTCAATTAATTTGAGTCCAGAGTATTAAATATGCAATGTCTGCCCCTTCTTGAATAACCAATCCAATTTGAGCAAACCTGGCACCGGTACAATATTCAGATGTTGAAATTATATGCATCATATGTGTATATGCGTTGGACGACAAAACATTGTATTGTAAACAATAACAAACATCAGCAGATTTTTTTAAATGTGAAAAGTGTATGCTATCAGGAACTGATTTTACAGGTAGTTCATATTCAGCACTAATGTTGAAGTTATGACCTGAATAGATATCGGACGGACCAAAAAGCCAATATTTCCAGATAAACCAGGGGGGGGGGGGTCGGAAAAAAATTCCAGGCACGTATGATGGGGTGGGTGGGTGTCTCTTGGGTCCAAAAAACAGTTTTTTCCATATGCCAAATTTTTTTTCCATTCCTGCTATTGAGTCTTATTTTGATGTGTTTTGAACAGAAACAGGTCATATATAGTTAATACTAATGCTATACTACATACAGAGGTTATCAGAAGTTGGATCAGTTGCACAATGGCCAACAATAACCCAAATTCAACTTGATAGAACTAGACACTGCGCTATTGGGAAAATAAAATTTAATCAGGATACCATCTACTGATACAACAAAATAAGAATAACTATGCAGAACTCAGCTGAAAATAAGCAATAAAATGAAAGCACACTTGACCATATGTGACTTGGAAATAAAGATATAATAAATAATGGAATAAAATAGACTTTTGACAACGTAAAACAAAATCTTAACAAATAAATTGAAGGCCAGCCGGGCCAGCTTGAACAATTTCACATTGTTTTCCATGTTAATGTGGATCAGCTTGTAATGTTAATCAGAGTAACGAAGATTTTATCGTCACTGATATCGTGAGGAAAAAAGAAGTAAAATTGGGCTATCCATCCATATTATTCCCAATTATTACGAAGCCTATTACTTCAGGCAGTGGCTACCAGCCTGCCATTACATGCTATAACATGTTTCCTCAGTTCTGGTTTCTGAGATGCCCCAAGAAGAGTCACGCATGTATATCATGGTTATGTTTGGTATTAGCATTATTCTTCAAACTGGGATGAACAGTTGTATTTCCACATGTTTTGATAAACAATTTGATTCCAGCAATACAGTAATACCCTAATTAAACGACTCCATAACCACAGCAGAATAATGGGTAATTTTCAGGATTTAGTCGGAAATTAAAATTAAATTACCCATTATTCTGCTGTGGTTATGGAGTCGATTAATTAGGGCATTACTGTATATCACATAGCAAATATCAAAATATCAAATAATCTGAAATTTGTTGTACCGGTACCATGTATTCTGTAGAATACTCAAATGTGATTATGTGACTAGATCATGTGACTATATATTATGAAAATGAATGTTAATAAAAACCTTGGCCTACATATCCCTAGAAATGTGATTATGTTGACACATTTCTTGATTATTGACACTTATATGATAAATTCAAATAGTATAGTTATCTCATTATGCACTGTTCTATTCAAATATAGCGCAATAAATTATGATAATGCAGGATAATCAGCTATTTGGTTGCTCAATTGATAATTTTTCTCAAATTTAAGGGGGGTGGGTGTCCAAAACTGACCGGAAAAAAACTTCCTGAAACGGAAAAAAAAGGGTGGGTGTCCAAAAATGCCTGGAAAAAAAGGCCGGAAACGGAAGAAATTGGGTGGGTGGGTGGTCCGAGGCCGGAAAAAACAAATCATCATACGTGCCTGGAAATTTTTTCCGACCCCCCCCCCCCTGGATAAACAAAGATATAAAGCACGGAAAACTCAAACAAAACGATTTAACCCTTTACCCAACAGAATGGCCCTGTGCCAATGCATTCTCTTATATATGCGAGTCGACCATAGGTCGCCTCGCATATATAAGAGAATGCATTGGCTTAACACATATTAAAAATGATAAAATTGTCAAAGAATGTAGAAAAATATTATAAAATTGTTAAAGAATGTAAAAAAAAATGGTAAAAAGTGTTAAAAAAAAGAATTGTTTTAGGCCAATGCATTCTTTTATATATGCGAGGCGACCTATGGTCGACTCGCATATATAAGAGAATGCATTGGCACAGGGCATAACTGTAACTATCACAATGTGGTCAAGGAGCCGGTTCCAATGATATTCATATTTGTATGGTTCTATTGAGACAGACCGAAGATATTTTAGGCTGTTGAAGCTTTATTTGGCCGGTTTTGGCCGGTTTGTTGGGTAAAGGGTTAATACTCCACATTTAATGTTTAGATAATAAGTTCAATAAACGACCTAATTATCTGAACATTTCCTATAGGATAACTTCTCATGCTTTAGTATAAAAAGGGTTAAATCGTAACTACATGAGCCACCTTGACGACATTTTTTCTCACCTTTGATTTCTCAAAATGACACTCAAAATAACCCCAATATCACATTTCATCGATGAATATAGCTTTGAATTGAGTAATTGAGATCTACTCTCAATAAACAACTTACAACGGAACATATCCATTGGACTACATATATCACTGGTACAACCATGCGATATGTTCGCAAAAAAATATTTATTCAGAGCAACACATTCATACACAAAATATATTTAACAGTTTTGTGAGAATGAAAAGTTACATAACATTGATAAGTTACATGAACACTCGATGAAGTTATGCATATCACACAGCCTGTATATTAACACCAGGTGAGTATCACAGCGACAAAATACTGATTATAAACCGGATGATTGACGTCACAATGACGTCATCTCCGTTACAGGTACTCAATCCGATCAGACGCTCCTATATTACTATTTCTTTGGCTTTGGGGGTAAAAAAATATTTGATTCGAGTCGAGGAACCCACCCATCAAAGTTCAGAGTGATTAGATATCGATTTTTGAAGTATTTACTATTAACAATAATAACCACTTGATTTTAGAGTTATCCATCTTACACCCGCAATTTGTCCGTTTTGAACACGTGGTTCTGCTAACTTGTGGTCCACATCTCCAAACATTAAATACTTCAAAAATCGATATCTAATCACTCTGAGTTTTGATGGGTGGGTTCCTCGACTCGAATCAAATATTTTTTACCCCCAAAGCCAAAGAAATAGTAATATAGGAGCGTCTGATCGGATTGAGTACCTTTAACAGGTTGTATGAGATTGGGTTGATATCGTTGTTTATCCATGCACCCCACACTACCTCTATTTCATACAGGTATAAAGTCTGCCTAATATACGTTACGTTTATTACGTAAATGTAGCTTTATTGGATCAACGTAGCTTTAATTGGTTGGTACTACTTTCATGACATAATTGTATATGCAAATTTCGCAGGTAACTCGGGACGTCAACCGCCTTAAATGACGTCAATGTTATTTTTGGGACGTTTTTATCGTCCATAATTCATCGCAATTGATACAAACATTCATAAACGGTTATGTGTTTTCATAAATGCAAGGGGGTCATCGAAGTAACGAATGTAAACTGAGGAATATGACAGATTTCCCCCACTGAAAAAAACAAGTTTTGTGCGATGGATAAATAACATATGTACCGACTGGTGTCGCTTAAACTGTTTATGTCCGTTCGGGGGCTTTGGCATCTATACATATTGTACTCGGCAGAGCCTCGTCCAATAGATGCACAAATCCCCCTCGCGGACATAAATAGTTTAAGCGGCGGCACTAGCTACATATTATATATATTACGAAGTCTAATTTGATTGCACTATGGAATGAAGCAGACCAACAGGTTGCTTTATACATTGCACAAGATGGACTCAGCTACTCAATGACTCTCTGCACGCTTCCAGTCTTTGGATGATTATTCACATTGCATCACATTTCTTGATGACGTAAACAGCTTGTTGATATCCTGCTTTTTTGCGGACTGTTTATTGCAAACTGCAAGGCAGAGTTCTGCCCCATCGCTGCACTGGATACGCCACTGCCATCACTTACTAGTGTACTTTTTGTTTTTTTTTAATATGAAAGTTCGGGAAAACCTACAAAAATGTCTATCATTCTAATCACGGTTTGTAGTCTATCTGCTGACAAATCTACTTCAACTTGAATGTTACTCAACATAAGTATACATATGAAAACACAAATTTAACTTGCTCGGGGGAGTAGGGGAAGGTATTGGTCGCCACATTCGTTTCAGAAACATGTTATTTACGTCTGGCTAATCGGCGTAGGAGTTATTGGTCGTACTATTTTGCGCTATTATATCGGACAATTTCCGACAAAATTGACCTGATCCGGCCAATTTGTAATTTAATATGGACACTTTAGCTTCTCAGAATAATGCAGAATGAATTGTAACCGACAAGTCTTTAATAAAACAAATGTGTGGAAATCTTACATTCAGTACGCGATGGCAGTTGTGAGAGCAGCGTAGCGAGGGGACAGAACTCTGCCTTGCAGTTTGTGCTTATTGTATGCATATTGTAAAACATCATGCAGGATCCTGAATAATTCGGTGGAGAACGTACTCTATTTTCTAAAGAGTAGGAATACTTCAGTTAGAAGCGAACGGGTGTCCTTCGTTCTGTTGTGTGTATTGAAACCCTGTTCTTTCTCTGACGTAATCGTTTCAAGCGCCGCCTGTTGTAGAAAATCAGCAGAAATATTGGCACTGAAAACAACATTATCGCCACCAGACCTCCACCAATTGCCATAATGAGGCCATCATCGTTGTTGGCTCCAAATATCAGCAGTAGGATTCCTGGAAAACCCACGAAAAGCATTTAGTCCAGTGCAGTTATGGTTTTACTTCAAAACTAATTGCAAATCAATGTTTCTTAGCAGGAATAACTACATTAACCCATTATAACCAATATAGTAGAAAGAAAATTTTCAAAAACATCGAAAAAGCAATTCATTTACTCTTGATTTAGAAAATACTGGACCATAACATATGGATTTGAGGTTCAAACCCCAATTTAAGTTGGGGACACATAACTCGAAAAAAACTCAACGAATCTGGAAATCACGAGAATGGGGACGTGGTGACAAATCCTGGTTTGTGGGTGGGGGCACCCAAACTTGTGTTCAAAGTCTCGTGCAGGTGTACCATATATATTTTACTCCCAATTTTTTTGACACCCACCCCGAAATTTCACTAAAATTGGTCTAAAACCGCATAAAGCTCTACTGATATCACTTATATGACTGGGAATGATCTCAGTTAGTTCGAATAACAGTTTAACCAGTTTCAGTAGCTGTTTTAATTGAATTTTGTTTTAATAAATTGCTGATCAGCTGTAAACCTAGGACTTAGGTCAGTCATTGTGCAGGATACACACAATTTCAGAATTTCTAACTATTTCCTGATTAGTCTGTCAACCAGCCCATTATATAACATATTCCATACCACTTATGTTAGTCTACTGGAGAAACTTACTTCTATTATACTAAACTAGCTGAAACAGGCTCCCTTTGGGAGCCTATATTCAGCGTCGGAGATACCGGTGGACCCCTTTGTGGGACTTCGCACATATTTTGATCTTAGACAGAGCCTTTATTTAGCGGCGGCCTCTTCGTGCACATTTTGATCATTGAAACATTTTGATTTATAAATATTGTTTTAATATATGTTTTTTTTTAGATTTAATTCCTTGCTCAATTTAACAAAACCAATTCAGTCCAGGAGTCTGAGAGAACAATCCGGACAGATCCTACTCGTTTATATATATATATATGACAGCAGTCACAGCACTATACAAGACTTAGATACTTTGGGTCATTATGCCAGACTTGGATATTTTAGGTGTTGTGAGAGTAACAGATAATATGAGTTGATAGACATGCAAATATTTCACTGATTGGCTTGATGCACTGGTGAACAGTGTGATGACAGTAATTCAAGCCATTGATATAGTCACATTAATGTTTGAGACAGTTGCTCGCTCTTTTCTCATGCACACAATGATCTAGACTTTAGTTACATCAAGACAAGTTTATTTATTTCAGTTTTACATTACTCTAAGCTTCTTTCCGAAGGGTGTCGGGAAGGAATGTTTTCACCCCACCGTCCCATATGAAAAACATGCCATAGCTTAATGGCATCTCCACTAAGGCCGACATGAGGTCCCAGTAACATAAATATGGTGTTTTTGCTGTTATAAATTCTTATATGTTTTAAACTGTTACAAATGTTAAATAAGGGCACAGAAGGTATTTACTACAAAATTTGCATGATGTTGAACAAAACGCGTTGTTTTTTTGCCCCTCGGGCCACCCACCCACCCATGCATACCTTCCTGCAATTTTTGTATTACCCCCCCCCCCCCCCCCCGATTTTATGATGGCATTTTGTTTGTTGCGTTTATTCCACTCTATATCTCCTATACGATAGCGCATTGTAGGGCCATCCGAAACACCCCCCCCCCCCCAAATATACAAACACACAACTTCCAACAACTAGTTATAAAGACTTGCAATTCGTTATAAGGACTTACAACTCCTTATGACGACTTGCAAGTCGTTATATCGAGTTGTTGGAAGTGGTTATAACGACTTGTTTTTATTTCTACAAGTGGTTATAACGACTTCCAACAACTCGTTGTAAGTCGTTATAGCGAGTTGTGTATTTGGACATTTGGTGGTGCGGTGGTGTTTCCAATGACCATAATGCGCTTTCGTAATCTCCACATGCAGTACTGTACGTAACGTTCAACGATCGTTCATTGACATTTTGGATTACAAACGACCAAATATAGGGTTTTGGATCGATCACGCAGTATATATCGCAAAAGATAAACGTGTGTTATGCGATAATGTGAGCCATTGCGTGCGACAGACTCCATTAATTATATTTTTGAATTTGAAATATTGATAGTTTTACGTGGGGACTCCCATGTTCTTTAAAACTAATCGAACAGACCAAAGAGGTGACTTGAAAGAAGTAATCCATTCGAGCATAGAATGCGCCTCCAATTCGACAAAAAGGGGAGTCGAAATGTGCAGAAAATTTGGGTAAATTTCTATCGGGGAATTTTATAATGGAATTTATGCGAGGGTATCAAATGATTAACATTTATTTTAACTCTAAATTTGTATATTAAATATACATATATACATAAACATTTCTCGCCAATAAATAGCGATCCTTCTGCACTTTTATGATCTGACGTCTGCTTATTCTTTATGAAAACCCTCCAGACGAATATAATAGACCATTTCAATGTAATTTTTATAACAGTGTGAAAGGTTAAAGATGTAAAATCCGAACTACCGCTCCAAATTACTATTTCTTTGGCTTCGGGGTAAATAATAATGTATTCAAGTAGAGGAACCCACCGATCAAAGCTCAGAGTGATCAGATCTCAATTTTTGAAATTTATTTCTCGAGATATGTATTTATTTGTGGCCTGAAAAAAAGTCGCCAAACCGATTAATCGATGCCCATAACTAAAGTGTATTTTGAAGAAATGTTGTTGTTGTTGCTACTGCTGTAACTTGATGATATGGGGACCGTCTGATCGGATTGAGTACCGTTAACAGATGACATTAACAAGGAAAATATATTCTACATGTATACTATATGGAACATTTGAGGAGGGTATATAGATTTTTTTTTATTCTTTTGCAGCAGAATCTTTATTTCAATTTAATTTCCAGCCCTTCGTGTACATTCTAACCTTTTGTTCTCCAAATAATAATTTGACAACAGCTTGCATATAACGGCAGGTCTGGTTTGGAACAGTTTAACGCTTTCTATACTAAATACTCAACGACGAGTGGTTTCCTTAGGTCACGTTTCAACAAACGACCATAGGTTGACCATATATAGGTCGTATGTGGAACCTATTATCTCAACATCCCCCCATCAATGAATATTAATTATTCTGCTCTTGTATTATCGTTTTTTTTCTGTCTGTCGTCTGTTTTTATTACATGAACACCCCTCCAAATGAATAATACGACGTTCCAATGTATACTTCTGTAACTGGATGTGAGAATCCATTCAGCATAGAAAGGGTTAATGTTTAAAACGTCAGTGACTTATCCGCTGATATCTCCCGATAAGAAATTTTAGGGTTGTAATTCTCTATTCCTTGTCCCGTGTCTATGGTTGAGGGTATATATAGGTAAAACCCGGGATGGCGCGGGCCATAGTGAAAACACATATATAGAGCGCACATATCTGCTGCAACATATCTTCGTGCAAATAGGTTCATATTGGACTTATTTGATTCTGAAATAGGCTCATAGTGAGCTTATTTAAAAAAAAAAGTTATTTAATTAATTTTGTTTAAATCAAATGTTTGAAAAACTAACGCCGTCATAGCCTCCGCCAGGGTACCCCGAGTCACCTCCCCCAATTTAGTTAAATCAGACCGTATATAAGTTTTAGAATAAAATGCGGACATACAGACAGTCACACAGACAGACAGACGGGCAGCCAGATGCTACTCTTGTATATATATAGAGATAAACGGAATGATTGGAAAAAGGGATTAAACGACAAGCCCACGGGCTTATTTTAAGAAGAAAAAAATGGAGATGAGAAGTTGGGAAAGAAGATTATAGTTGAGTTCACTATGAACAATAGAGAGAAAGAGAGAGAGAGAGAGATAGAGAGAGAGAGAGAGAGAGAGAGAGAATAGCGAGTAAGAGATAGAGAGAGGGGCGATTTAGTCGGAAGCGACAGAGTTATGAGACTGCTTGGCATGCCTGCACCTGTGTCATGTTGCCACGGTTGTTGTAATTTGCGGACAGAGGCTATATACCACATAATACAGGAAAAATGTCAGTGGATCCGTAGAAATAACGTGGGTTTCAATGAAGTCGGTCACATGTTGCGTAGCTCGACCTGACATATTACCTATATACGTATCTACCTATATATATATATATATAATATATATATATATATATATATATATATATATAACAGAATTCACAGCTGTATAGTCAATATGTATACATACCTGCAGGGCCGACGAAAAAGTATAGTACTACTCCTAATGTACCCAACAAACATCCACTTATACAGCATATCCTCGCTGGTTCATCTGCAAAAAAGTGACATGGAACACTCAGATGCATGTAAACATAACGCAGTATATTATAGGCTTGGCCAAATTATAGTTATTTTCACAAATTTATTATCCAAGTATACAGGTATTTGGGCGCCATTGTTATAAACGATGTAGATGCAATGGATATTGTTGGCCGGATCATGGACTTAATGTCCATCACCAAATAATTCGTCCCTAATAAAGAAGTCAATATTTACATGCATGTGTGCGTAGTTCAGACGTTGTTCTCTGAAACTGCACAATCGGTGTGACCGGAATTCTCGACAATCTTATAGTTGATTGCTACATTCAGTATAACATTCTTCAAGTGGAGATAGTATTGGGTACAAGCTTATCAGTTTAATTCACTGAAAAATAAGTTCGCAATTTGTCCTTCAAACATGAACTATATAGGCACAATAATTGGTCTCATGATGGTCCATGACGATGGGCAAATAAAGGTGCACCATTCGTATATACAGTCACCGCCTGTAGCCTGCATGGGGCGAAGGAGAGGATTATATGAGGTGTGTGAAATTAGTTGGACGTTCGATATTCAACAGACATTCGCGTGAAGTTAGATGGACGTTCGATATTCAACAGACATTCGGTATTCAAATTTTTTTTAGATTTTTCGTTTTATGCATGAGGGTTGCGCCATGAGTCTAATTCGTGCTCTCCCACTCAAATAAACTTCGTCCGAAATTTCGCGCTTTTCCTGTTTTTCAGACCATAGCTGGACTTTACACTTACGCGACATATAGCTATAAAGGGCGCAGGCTGTATTGACGAGCTGATTGAGTTGAAATTTTGTAATTATGGTCATTCCCATACGAGAACTGCACATGCCAATCTACAAGACCAGACATGGTCAGCGTCATGCGTTTTGAATATCGATTACCATATCTGGACTGAAAATTTCGGCTAACATATCCACACACAAAAAAACGCAGTTTCCTGATTGCACCAGGAATGGGAATGACTATAATTACCAAATTTCAACTCAATCGGCTCGTCAATACAGCCTGCGCCCTCTATAGCTATATAGTCCGGCTATGGTCTGGAAAACAGGAAAATCGCGGAATTTCGGACGAAGTTTGAGTGGGAGAGCACGAATTAGACTCATGGCGCAACCCTCATGCATAAAACGAAAAATCTATTTTTTTTTAAATATCGAATGTCTGTTGAATATCGAACGTCGAACTAACTTCACGCGAATGTCTGTTGAATATCGAACGTCCAACTAACTTCACACACCTGATTATATGATCTTTTCGACCATTCCTGGCGCGAACATCCAACAACACAATTCACCGTTTCTGGCAAAATAGTCGTCGATGTGCATGGTGGTAAATCGCCCCTCAGTGAACTTACATATATAGCTTTGGTCAACAACTGTAGTTCTTGCACGGTCAACTATGGTATAACATTTTCAAAACGTGCTATTTATCAAAATGTTGTTCAACGAAATATGGCCGTATTATCACTTGATTATCACGAAATGTGGCCGTATTACCACTTCATTTTAGAGTGATCCATCTTCATCCGCAAATTTGTCCGAGACCGTCGCTTTGACGATTTTCCCCCAGGCCATCAATAAGTACACATGTCCAGAAATAACACATCTCAAAAATCGATATCTGATAACTCTGAGCTTTGATACATGGGTTCCTCGACTCAAATTAAATATGTTTTACCCTGCAGCCAAAGAAATAGTAATTTGGGAGCGTTAATTCGGATTATGCATCTTTAAGGTGTTCATCGAATAGCACTTTCGTATAGGTGCGGTTTTGTGCGCCACTTTTCTCATAATAACGTGGGCCCAATGTGCTGTGTGATAACTACATGCATGTAGTTTGGCTTCAGCTGGCATCTACATTCTTATATCGACGGCATCCAGCGTATAGTATACGCAGGTCCGGCGTCGGGAATTATGCCACAACAGACTCCTAATCCGGCGTACCAAAAGGGTGGTGGCTATAGTTTCAGTGATTGTCACTGGGCGACAAGCTGGGTATATGACTGTCCTTCCTTGGTGCATTGTAACAATATTCCATATAGAACTATATGGCGTTGCATTTAAAATTCCTCAACCGGATGGGACCAACAATAAGGATTTGTTTGTATAAATAGCACCAGTTTGTTCTGCCAACATATAGATGAATCAGCATACAGGAGCAACTAACATCACTGAACAGAACCAATTGAATGAGCTTGATTTATTGTGCTTCTGGCTGTAACAATTTCTCGCGATGATCGCTGGGTCAAACCACTTAATTTTATGTTAGTCCTCCACTTGTTCTCGCTGAAGCCTTGAGAACATTGTGTATGAACAGAGTTGCACAGGAAGAGTGTGTCTGAATGAATGGGTATCGATTGGTCATGTAATCAGTCGGCGTGAAATTACAGACGATCAAACTGATATTGGGAGTTATGAGTCGTCGGACCAGAGAATCCCATCTATCCTTAATAAACCTAGCCAACAATACACACTCCAACTGACCAAAGGTCTACGGATAATATTTGCTTGCCCTTTCGTTCTCTCTTGAGCTGTCTCTGTTTGAATGGACACCGTGGTTACAAGAGAGCGACAAAACGAACATCGTAAATTATTGCAAGATATATAATCTATATATCCGTAATTAAGGCTGTTTCCACACACTGGCAAATTTGTATGTCTTTTTCCCAGGCAACTGATTACACCCCTGGTTAAGTGGTCGGGGTCCTCCCGGTCACCCGGCATGTATTGTTTCGGGTCAAGGTGTCATAATCAGGTACATCCTAGAGATGCTGACTATAGCATAACCCATGTGGTCCTCTTAATTGTATATGGTGCTGGAGGGTCCTCTTGAAATTGCTATGATGCTGGTGCATATGGGCCAATTTGGGTCTATTTATCGATGGACTCAAAGCATATGAGTTTGTTTTACTTTTTATCATTGATAACGCATTGATAAAGAATATAATATGCAGTGCTGTATAAATATACGATATACAGTTTACTGTTGGCATTGCTAAATAATACAAAACTATTCAGCCAATTATTGTGTATATTTGCACATAGACTCCAAACATATCAGCCAATACGCAAAGTATTATATATCAAACAATATCTAATCGTAACAGGTGCCACGCGATGTTAGGATTGTATTTCAGTATCCTGTATTACTCGAAGGGGGATAACCGGAGCCGACAAGCCACAAATAAATATACTTCCTCTTGGATGAGTATATTGACTACTAGTAAAATAACTGAGACATTCAGAAATAAAAAAAACAAAGTGTCGTCAGACCGAGACTCACTAAAAATTGACGAACTATTAACAGAATCATAACTCAGAACTATATAAGGGCCATATAACTCAGGTAAAAACGAGATGGCAGCCAGTGGCCATGTTTTTAAAAGAACATCGTTTAGATTCGATAGCTCCCATCTACATGTGATCCTAAACAAGTCTGCAAAGTTTCAAAAACAATTCTCCAACAAATGTGGGCTGCAGGGTGTGCTGGTGGATTAATATATATTTGAAATCCAAGGCGTCTGCTGGCGCCCATGTTTGTTTTAACAAATTTCGGGGAAGAAAAGGAGACTCCCATCTAGAGGTCACCCCGAAGATCCATATGAAGTTTGGCGACGATTGGATGAGAGATGTGACCTACATTATAAGGTGTGCTAAAGGATTTAGTCATACAAAGAGTAAAATCCAAGATGGCGGTCGCAGCCATATTTTTTTTACAGAATTCGGAAAAATGGTAAGCACCCATCTAGAGGTCACCCCGATGATCCATATGAAGTTTGGATGAAAGGATGGGGGGTATTCTATATAGGGTGTACTAAAGGATTTAGTGATGCAAAGAGTAAAATTCAAGATGGGTGTCGGCGGCCATGTTTTTCATCGAAAATCATTTAATTCGATAGCTCCAATGCATCTAGAGATCATCCTAAACAAGCCTGTAAAGTTTCAAAACAATTCTCCAATAGATCTGTACGGTGTGCCAATGAATGAATTTAGTGATGCAAAGAGTAAAATATAAGGTGGCTGCTGGCGGCCATGTTTTTCATCGAAAATTGTTCGTATTTGACAGCTCCCATCTAGAGGTAACCCTACACTCATTTACCGAACATTCAGGTTGAAATCGGTCAAAGTGTGTATGTGTTAGCGAACGATCAAAATCGGTAAAAATTGACAAACTAAGGCCCATAACTCTCGTATAAAAGATTGGACAAATCTGGTTTTCGAACACGAGCTAGATATTGTTGCAACAGACCCATATGCCAAATATCATTTAAATCGGTTGGTGTTTGTTTGAGTTATCGCGCTAAAGGTCGCGAACGATCAAAATGGCTAAAATAGACAAACTGAGGCCCATAACTCTCGTATAAAAGATTGGACAAACCTGGTTTTCGAAATCCAGCTAGATATTGTTGCAAGATACCAATATACCAAATATCAATTAAATCGGTTGACGTTTGTTTGTGTTATCGCGCTAACGGTCTCGCCAAAGCATAAGTCGAGTTTGTGAAGAAAAAAATCTCGATTAATAAAAAAAAAATTCTACCGTGATTCTTCGTGTGGAGCGACTGAATATGAAATAACAATCGAGAAGTAAACAAGAGTCACTCACAGCTCAAGTTGTATCTGACATCAATTATATATAAACACTAATACAAGGAAATGTGGACCTATAATAGTAACACTGGCATAATAATAGTCTATTTGAGATATAATCACATCTTGTATAGGTTTGAGAACATAGCAGTGCACAGAGTTAATGTTCTAGAAAAGATACAGTTGGCACATTCTAGCGCTCGTGGTTCAAAGTTTAGTTATTTGCTGCACTTAGATTGCGGTACACTCATACGTACCATGCATGTACCAATTACATCTTATGTGATAACACAGCGCTAGCCATGAATTATCTTATATATGCCAGTCTCCCAGCTGTGCATATAATGGTCACACGGACATACTATATAGAATATACATGTTTTGCATAAAGGAGGCCTAGTCAGGGACGTGGATAGAGTGTGTTCGCAGGGGTGGGTGGGGTCCACCTTTAAATTTCCATCTGGATTGAACCAGACAGATCGACACCCCTATAAGGTTGGAACATTTACAACTGATGGCAATTTCAAACCAAAATTAGATAAATATGCTGCTGTTGGTCTAAAAATACACAACCACCACTAATTACTGACATGGCTAAAATATAATTTTTTTTAGAGCAATTAAAGGTACTCAATCCGATAAAACTCCTCTCAATTACTATTTCAATGGCTTCGGGGGTCAAAAATATTTTATTCGAGTCGAGGAAGTCACCCATCAAAGCTCAGATTTGTTAGATATCGATTTTAGAAATCTATTATTTTTCATTATCGGGAATACTTTCTGACCCAGAACACAGTCAAAATTGCGTTATTATTACCAGTTGATTTTAGAGTTATCCATCCTTGTCTGTTTGAATAGTGTTTTGGTGTACACATCTCGAGCAGATTACGAAATTGAATGCAATTATTAGTACTCATCTCGAGAAAATAACAAATTTCAAAAATCAATATCTAATAACTTTGAGCTTTGTTTGATGGGTCCCTCGACTCGAATCAAATAATTTTTACCCTCAAAGCCAAAGAAATAGTAATATAGGACCCTCTGATCGGATTGTTGTTGTTGGAATCTGTTGAGATGGGGACCCTCTGATCGGATTGAGTACCTTTAAAACCTATATGTGGTGTAAACAGTGTTCACGCTGTCGGTAGCCAAATTAGCCAATGGCTAATCTTTTTCGAATTTGGCTAATAAAAATTTCATTTGGCTAAACTTTTGGCTAAACGTTTTTTTACCCCAAATGGAGACTGAAAGCTAATTCATAAAAGCGCTCAAAAGATCGACATTCAAGACGAAGTTAGGTGTCGAAAGTATTTCATTAATTTCGTACTTATGAAATATCTTTCCGTAACAGCAAAAGGTAAGCTCTAACATTTAGTGTACAGTAAACATATTTTTATTTCCAAATCTAACATAAATTTTGGCAAGTGGGTTTTCAATTCTGTGATGTGAACGATCTAGTCCGAAAATATCGAAAGTGGGAATATATTGCCGACTGTACAAAGGGAAACCCGATCGACAACTCTATCAACCAAGCGATCACACAGTGATATGCAATCATATTTAGTTTTCACAAGACGGACATTCAAAGACGCATGGACATTAAACCGACCGTGGTTGAATCATGACAATGTGAAGAAAGCAATATTTTGTAAAGTGTGCATTGACGCTGGTATATAAGCAATTTGTTCGTAACAGGCTGTTTTAATCTGGAGAAAAATTACGTCATTCTGCACGAAACAGCAAAAGGTTATTATTTTACATTTAATCCCCTAATCCCCCATTGTCTGTCTGGTCACTCACGGGACTCCCGCACAATGCATGTTTATGATGACATTGTATTTATGTCGGTCGAGGTTTATGTCCCCTGATCCTTAAATGTTATGCCCTTGTTTACATCTTTGAAATCCTGTCCTATCCCAGTTGCGATATTTTCGAATGTTGGGATGTCTAACCCCCAACTTTTGTAAAAATGTTCAATAGTTGGAAATTTCATGACTGACACAACTTTAGTTCGAAATTTTACACCGTGTAAAATTTCTAACTAAAGTTGTGTCAGTCATGAAATTTCCAACTATTGAACATTTTTACAAAAGTTGGGGGTTAGACATCCCAACATTCGAAAATATCGCAACTGGGATAGGACAGGATTTCAAAGATGTAAACAAGGGCATAACATTTAAGGATCAGGGGACATCACTTGACCTGATCAGAATCACATGTTTACCATGCCATAAGAATAGGCAACTTGAAATAGTTTGCTGCAAAATATGTAATTGTTTAGAAGAAAAAATATTTTTTTTGATTCACTTACCATATCACCACTTTCATTTGCTGAATGGGTAATAAGTTTAGTGAAATAATAGCACATTTGATAATTATTTTTAAAACATAGTCCGAGCACATGTTTAAAGTGAATCATGAAACAAGAAATTCTGCAGTCTCAATTTCAAGGTAAATGCATTTTTTTGTTCAACATTTGCTGCCCAACGATGTTTTTGCTACATTTTTGTTTACAGTTGGCCCAACCTACGTACTGTTAATTCAATAAATGTGATTTTTTTTATAGACAGGATAAATTTTCCAGTTGAGGTCACATGACCCTTAAGCCTTAAAACTAAAGTTTGTTCAATGGGTAACATCATATTAAATTAAAGCCACACTACATGGAGTAATCTTAGGACAACTTGCACTTTTACCTTATCACCTAAAATGTTTAGAAGTTCGAATCACATGTATCAAATGTGGCGAGCATTGCCGAAGTCAGTATAACTTGTAAATAATTGTGAATGTGATGTTGGTGATGAATATAATGTTTATAGTCTACTGAAAAATGTCTGTGTATTCAGGTATATTGCTAGAAATATAGAGTTCAAGAAATTAGATAAATAATTATTAAATGTTGCTTCTTTGTTATCTTATTTTTTATGAATATAATATATTATTATTATTTGATACTGTATACGAATATGTATATGTCACCTATATATTATACATGGCGTTGTGTATATGCTTGACTGTCTACATAGTGTAAATATTCAGTCTGGATATATTATTGTCTGACATTTGCAGAATGAGGTTTCCAGAGGGTGAATTTAGTTATGGTATCCCACACAGCGGGCTAGCATTACCAAATTCACCATCTGAACCTCATTATCCTTAGGCCTCGTCTTCTGGTAAGTATCTATGGTCTCAAATAAACATTGTTTTCCTTATATTTCCCCTTCTGTTCAGTTTCTATATGTCGCCTCATTTTCAGAATATAAAATGTATAATCGAGGTGACTAATTAGTGTATGGACATCACCAACTTCAACTGGAGAACTTCAATCTGATTCCAGGTCTCCCACAGCAGTTGAGGACTGAGAATAATGAGGTACCCAGAGGGTGAATTTTGGTGACGCTCGCATGCCGTGCAGGATAGTGCCACTAAATGCACCCTATGTGGACCTAATTCTGCAAATGTCAGACACTCTATATCCAGGCTTGGTTAATAATATTAATATTAATATGTTTCAGCTTGTTTCACTATATTTAACTATAGTGTCCAAGCAGTAAACTTTCGTACATTCATTCTCCATCAATCGGTTTCTTGAAAGAATAACATAAGATGTGTCTAATATAAGAATAACACAACATGTTTCCAATATAAGAATAACATAACATGAGTCCAATATAAGAATGAAGTAACGTCTACCAATATAAGAATAACATAATATGTGTCCAATATAAGAATAACATAACATGTGTCCAATATAAGAATAACATAACATGTGTCCAATATAAGAATAACATAACATGTGTCCAATATAAGGCAACATCGATTTAATAGCCTGGTTTACGAACCCTTCCTACAACTGATTCCTCAATATTGTAAAATAAATAAACTTTTATATATATTTTTGGTTTATGTTCGCGCTGATTACAATATGAAGTATGTGGTCAGCGGTGAAGAAAATATTTGATGACAGAGTCTCTTTTTTGCTTTCACCTACTTTTCCATTATTTATGCAGTTTTATGGGAAGAAATACCTCAATATATCTTTTACAATTTGAGTAAAATTTATCGTATTCAAAAATCTTGTGATATTCATGGATACTTCTGTTATTTGTCAATTGTTGTGGTGGTGATGCATAATGTTACTTTTATTTTTTCCCTCCATCTATATCCATCTACATTTTTCAACCCAAATGTTCGTACACAAGGCTATTTTTTTGTTTGTGGCATAACGTAAAAAAAAAACAGCGAATAGCGTGAATTTTGGCGAAATTTTTTAGCTGGAAATTTAAAGATACCTACCTCCTGATTCAGAATCAGCATCGGCGTCCGAAGCACCAACATACTTCCCGAAAGTGTATGACGTATTACACCCATGGATGGGCATTGTATGACGGATTCACGTTATACGGAAATCCCTTGCGTAGAAAGTAACATGTACGGTTAAAAAATCTAAATCAAAACAGTTTAAGAATGGCACTCCAGCTGATCATATCCATGATTATAGTACACCTCTTGGACAAGAGCATCAGCAGATCAGAATCATAACAGGTATATAGCCGCCAAATTGCATCCTATTAAGTTATTATTTTAGAAAGAATATCTTGTTGTCCTCGTCTCCATGTACTTTTCTACTTGTTCTTGTGAAGTTGTGACGAATAAATAGGATATCCTTTGTTTATTTTGGTATGTTAGTCAAGCTAACTAAGCACGCTGTGACCCTAATCCGCGATTATATATATCGCACAGTATATAAGTTCATTGTAGTGTTGTTTCTAGTCCACAATAAAGAATGGAGCGACTGGTCGCCGTGTGTGATCTCATGTTTATAGTAATTTTCCCACGTGGCGGGCGGTTATTGACGTCGATACAAGGCATAGACTGTTAATAAACGAGATCCACCCTGTGTTCCGACCATTCCATGAGAATTGATCACTAACTCTATACTTCTATTGAATGGGAGCGAAGCCTTCTGCCGTGGCGGGTCTGTGTGGTACTAATGGCGAACTCGGGTATATATGCAGAGATTCAGGTACACAATCGATATATACACTGTCGCAGATCGAAGCGGAACCGGTCTGGCTTTCATCGACGCCGTATACGCTGGATTAATTAGAATGTAGGTTCGCGAAAACCCCGCGTAGCGATCACCTTAATTAACGGCAAATTCATTCGATCAGTCATCGATGTGACAAATTTCTTGTTTCCGACACATTCGATTAAGTTTGTCTATGTTCGTTTGGCGCGCCCGGGACATCCAGCCTATATATTCGTTTGGCGCGCGGACTTCCATTATTTCTGCTGACGTCTACCTGTTGACAACACGTTAATATTGAGCTTGACAGGTATTGACTGGCGCTAATAGGCTTACTCCCAAGCCCGCGCGTCGACTAATTTTCCAGCGAACTAGGCAGTGCAACATTTCACATCTATCGCTCAATTTAACGATCGACGTTTGATATGTAATCCCAATAAGCCACCATGCAATGGTCTTCGGCGAGTGGTTAAAACCACAATTCCACGAGTGGTGAAAATTTGTTATTCTCGGCTACTATGGATGTATTTTGTTTATACCATAATTATTATTCTTCGGTCGCTTCGTAAATGTATTGCTACTATGTTGGTGACTGTTAACATGTATGTGCACCGAGTGACCAAATATGATGTTAAGCTATCATGAATGTGGGTCACGAGTAGTATTATACCAAAATATGATGTTAAGCTATCATGAATGTGGGTCACGAGTAAATACATATTTCTAGGAAATTCGGTGATCCGCCACTTTCTTGGGCATCAGTCAGCTGATGTGAACACACATTCAGATTTCCCACATTGCAGACACCATTAACAATTTAAATACGTCGTTGTCAAAATGTAAGCCGTCGTTCGCTTTAAACACGGAAAGGCAGACGAACACGTGCGTTTGTTTTGTTTACATTTTCGACAACTGTCGCCGATCTATATAAAACGTGTACTTTGTCGGTGCATCTAGCATAAAACATCTTTAAACTAACTTTAATGTGTCATTTTTGGACAAGTAAACCCAGTAAATGGAATTGGATAGTATAGTATATATATCTGTGTTTAGACCACTTATCGCATTTCAGAATGTCACAAGTTTTGAGTCGGAAAAAATTGTGTATTTACTTCGCGAAGCGGGCATGACGAAAAATTGGGCTAAATTTCGACAGCGAGGTCGCCAGTGGTCAAACGACGGGTCGTTCTACTATGTGGGTATAAACTTTTAACACATAAAGTGCCGTTGAAACATTTACACAATGTTCAGTAGAAATATTTTTTACCAACAGTAGGAATCTTTATACCCACAGTAGGGTGTAAAGATGAAATTTACAAAATAGGTGTTATACACACATAGCCAATTATGGTATAAATTCATATCGTATAGATATAAAAATAGAGAAATATAAATATAACAAGAAGGCAGCTTGACAGAAATTTGCAGAGGGACAAGATAGTGAATTAACCCAGCTCAGAAATAACTACTACATGAATACCCATACCTTATATAGAAACACGATAATCAACCCTTGCTATCCAAACCCCCTCCCTCAACAGGACTGTCATGTTGCCTATGCAATTAAGAGATACTAGTAAGATATCAGGAGATAAGTAAGACGATGAAAGATAGAGATGGAGGTAGAGAGGTAGATAGAAAAGTAGAGGAGACATATATACTCATGAATATGCTCGGTCTGACAATTGTATATGCAATGTCCTGTCTATGTTAGGCTCCTTTAACTTATTTTTTTTCTTCATTTCACATATGTTTTGCTTGTGTGTTTTATTTCAAATTTTATTAAGTTAAGACTGAATGACAGGTAGTGTATATATTTTAGCGAGAAAGTTGTAATCTTAATTATTTATTTGTTCTTACATGTATGTATCTGTCTCGTCAAGTCTATTTCTGATGCCTAAAATAAATTTCATCATCTTAATTAATCTTGTCTTCAAGTACACATCAAATTACATATAGGCATGACACCGAAGTCATTTCATTCCTCTAATAGAAAAGCAACCCCATGTTGCAACGAATTCGTTACCATAGGCTACGAAAGCGCATTAGGGCCATCCTATATACAGCATTCAAATACACAACTCGTTGTAACGACTTGCTCCTAAAACATCACACACCGAACACATTTTGTGTGAAAATTACTCATTGCAACCCTGATTACAGTACTACTTGAAAGTCGTTATAACGAGTTGTATATTTGGGGTGCGGTGGTGTTCGAGTGATCTTCTCCTTCACCCCACGGTTTGTTGTTGGAGATATAGCACACAGAAAATAGTCATGTCTGAACACGGCAAAAGCGGACACAATTGAATTAATGTTATCTCTTTGATTGAATTAATTTGGATGGATTATTTGGGGAAGAGCCCACGAGCTTTAATATGGGGTGTGAGGGGTGTCCCGGTGGGTCCCTTTAATATGGTTGAGCTGAGCGTGTCATATGGTGCGCTGAAAAAGGAGCGGGGCCCGTGTTATAATTTAAAATAGTGTTAGTTTGTTAGTTATTTAAAAAGCAACCGCAAGGCAGAGCGTGTGATTCAATGTGATTCAATGCGCCATCATACCGCGATTCTGCTATGGCCAAATGCGCAGAGACAGTATGTTTTGGTTAATTCATTGTTTCTTTCTGTGTGGACCGCCCTACATCCCATAGCACGGGCGTAAGTGAAGACTCTGACAATTTTATGTGCAGAGTTATTTGGGTTTCGATAAATGAAGTAAATCTGATTGATAATGTACAAGATAGACTTTAATAGTTGACGATATATGTGAATGGTTTTGTACAGAGATAATGGTGTTTCGGGTGGCTAAAATGCGCTTTTATACAATGACTCCATATTGTACTGTGTACAAACATGCTATATAATATATTTGTGCTGTACACCCTACTGTGTGTGAACAGGAGTCCGACCGTGGGTAACACATTTCTACTGTTATTAACACGTTTTTATACCATGACTCCCTATTGTACTGTGTACAAACATGCTATATAATATATTTGTGCTGTACACCCTACTGTGTGTGAACAGGAGTCCGACCGTGGGTAACACGTTTCTACTGTGGGTAACACGTTTGAATGGCATTTCAATGGTTAAAGTTTATACCCATAGTAGAACTACATCCGAGTTGACCTTTCATTAACCTTCCGTGACCTCGATCAAAATGACTCTATTTTTAAAACGTATATAGCGCTTCGCGATGAAAACAATTTGATACTTTCGATTCAATTGAATATTATACTCACTAATGCGATAAAAACGAACAGTTAATTCCGTGGAAATCACATCCAGATCAGATCAGCAAATTGAACATCTATTTCAAGAAACTCGAACAACAAATGGTGGATTTCAAAATTACTTTCGTGGTTTCCCGTTGACTGTCCGGCGCAGAAAAAAAAGTTCTCGCAATGTGTTATATTTATATTCATTAATTTCGTATTCCCAAATATATTCATGTTGTTTATTTATGGCGGTTTCATTACAGTTTATTGTGTATTGGCTAAACTGATGCCATATTCGTACAATTGAGTGTTGACCTAATTCAATGTATTAATACGCTTGATCAGCTGTGATAGTGTACGTCGATGTACGACCAAGTGTGGGGAACAGAACGGGGATGATTGTGAATGGTGTGACAGAATCGTCTTAATTTAAGTGGATTTATTTCGATTTCATACCATTTTTTGCTCCTGTACCGGTCATGGTATAAACAAAATATACACGTAATGTTTCTGAATACCAAATTTACACCACTCGTGGGATTGATGATTTACCACAGTCGCTAAAGCTCGTGTGGTAAATCATCAATCCCACTCGTGGTGTAAATTTGGTATTCAGAAACACTACGTGTGTATTCTATATGAATGGCATTTCAATGGTTAAAGTTTATACCCATAGTAGAACTACATCCGAGTTGACCTTTCATTAACCTCCCGTGACCTCGATCAAAATGGCTCTATTTTTAAAACGTAGCGCTTCGCGATGAAAACAATTTGATACTTTCGATTCAATTGAATATTATACTCACTAATGCGATAAAAACGAACAGTTAATTCCGTGGAAATCACATCCAGATCAGCAAATTGAACATATATTTCAAGAAATAGACGTAACAAACTCGAACAACAAACGGTGGATTTCAAAATGACTTTCGTGGTTTCCTGTTGACTGTCCGGCGGAGAAAAAAAAGTTCCCGAAATGTGTTATATTTATATTCATTAAATTCGTATTCCCAAATATATTCATGGTGTTTATTTATGGCGGTCTCATTACAGTTTATTGTGAATTGGCTACACTGATGCCATATTCGTACAGTTGAGTGCTGACCTAATTCAATGTATCAATACGCCTGATCAGCTGTGATAGTGTACGTCGATGTACGGCCAAGTGTGGGGAACACAACGGGGATGATTGTGAGTGGTGTGAAGAATCGTTTTAATTTAAGTGGATTTATTTCGATTTTTTGCTCCTGTACCGGTCATGGTATAAACAAAATACACTCGTGGGATTGATGATTTACCACACTCGCTAAAGCTCGTGTGGTAAATCATCAATCTCATTCGTGGTGTAAATTTGGTATTCAGAAACACTACGTATAGGCCCTACACGTGTATTCTACATTAATACCATAACAACGGATCCTGGGAAACTCATATACAAACGATAACCGAAAAGGCCTGGAAAAGAGTAAATCATATTCGGAGACATAAATTCCGACTGAGCAGGACAACACTTGAAAAATCCTATTTCTCATATGTAAGGCCGATACTCGAATATGCGTCACCTGTTTGGAATAATATACCAATTTATAAGAGTGACAAAATTGAAGATATTCAATATGAGATGGCGAGGATTGTTACTGGGGCTACCAGAAGTGTCAGTGATAAAAACTTATTATTTGAAACTGGTTGGGAATGTGGCAGAACCCCGTACGTTGGAGATACGACGTTCCGACCGGACTTCACGTTGTGTACTTTTTTAGTGTGACGACAACTCATGGAACCGTAGATATCTGTTTATTTCTAGAGCATAACTTCGCTTCTCAAGATAGGTCAGCTGATGCTAGCATTCTCAGGCTCTTCTGGATCAGTAAGTCTTTCCCAGGGCGGTACTCATAGGAGGACTCAGTCAACTGAACACTGATGGGTAAAACCTCAGTGCTTATATGTAAAAGTGGTAACCTACTTTTCAAAATCATGTGACGATGTTACTGGCCAGGCTTGACAACTAGTTGTCAACGGCTCGTCACTAAAGTTAGCTTTAGTATAGCTTTCGTATATCATGACCAGTGCAGTGTACCAAAACAACTAATAACTTTTAGACCTCTGCACTGGTTCGACTGAGAACCTTCCTGAGAACTAGCTAGAATCAGCATCGCGTGATCTCGTCATCGTGCTAAGTACGGCTGTCCGACTAACAATCCCACGCCTGTTATTCGTGCATCGTAATAGTTGGAACTGATGCAATAGTTACAGGGGCGTGATCAGGCAGGGGCGCACATCGTTCTGTTACATACCTCCCATACCAAGATGATTTCGCATAGGCTGATGCGAAATCATCCTAGCAGGAATCGTTAACAGAAAGATGGCACACTGTTAGTTTAAGTTTAAGTTATTATTATTATTAGGATTTGGTATCCTTTAGTGAAAAGGCAACCTTTCTGGTTGCCATTGAAGGACAGACTGAGCACAATGACGGCCAAGGTCTAAGGCAAGACTACTATTGTTAATATATATTAATATGCTTTTCAATTGCTGTAAAAGGAAAATATGGGCAGGATACGTGAGTAGTATCTCTCTATCCAGATACTAAGCAGGGTTAACTATAGTTAAATGAGAACAGATATGTGTACCTGCTTGTTGAAAAGAGGATATGACCTCTGCATGTTAGCAGGGTTTAGATGTATGGAAAAAAATTGATTTTTACTCCATTAAAAATCTGTCTGTGCAGAACATCTAAATGGCTTAATAGCCTGATTCAAAAGTAAACCATAAGTTGTGTTTATAAGTTGAATACTTTAAAGTCTGTTATAATTTATTGAACAACTACGATACTACCTATCTCACGTATCCAGCTATAGTGAGCTAATCTACTTATTATATCTAATTATTTTTTTTAGCCTTAGACCGTGGTCTTTATATAATCCTAGGGCATGCGACGAATTAATTTGAGCATGCACATAATATCAGGGTATACAATACCGTATTTGGAATTATATCACATCACAATAAGTTCGTGTTTTAAATCACGAGGTTTCATTTTTTTTACATCGTCTTCGTGGAATGTCATATATTCATTTTATATACACTTGTTGCTTTCTTGACATCATATTCAGGGAATGTCATATATTTATTGTATATACTCTTCATCTTTTCTTGACATCATATTCAGGGAATGTCATATATTTATTGTATATACTCTTCATCTAATCCTCTTCTGTAATGAACATGATTCAGCTGAACCGGATACAAGTCCAAGCACAGGTCTTGGCGGAGACGTACGTGACTACGTACTCAAGAATCCCCAAGCGCAAGTGGTTAAATTCTTGATCCAATCCAGCGGTTATAATGGATATGAGTTCGTTGATGCGAGCACAATCGCGTGTTTTATATTCCGGGATATACGGTTATTTCCTTCTTCTTGGCATCTAGATTGCTCGCCACATCATTATTCTGATAGCGGGACGTAGTTGTTGTAGTTGGTTGATGGTTGATTTTGGACATTTTTCTATAAGGTAGATGTTGAAGAAGCTTCGTCAGTGGTAATCAGTTCTGGCAGTTCCATGAGTTGGTGCTGCTGTAAATAGGCAATATCATTTTCCGTTAGATGAATTTTGGTACGTTTGATAGTTACAGGAGTGGATGGCGATTCGGCTGATCGCTTGGTTGCTGATGAAGACGTGGTGGGTTCTTCGTTCAAGGTACCTGCGTCTTCACGTACACCCAGTGACCCAAATCTGACGTTATGGCGCCTATTGTGGCGTTTATGTTTGCATAAGAGGGACATAACTTTATTCCGGTAACGACAGAGGGCAAGCACCGAAGCTAACATTGCCACAATTATAATCACATACACATTGTGGAATTACAGGATCGAGAGGCGATATGCTTTCCGAATTGTCCAATGTTTTATATTTCAACAAATTGTGTAACAATACTTCTAAGTATTCTGTATTCATTACATTCATGCAGATTTTCACTGAAACTCGCGAAAGTATTTCCGAATTGTTTATTTATACTCGTTAAGTTAATAAACTAATGTCCGTTTGTTTTTACTGGTTTTATTTTAATTGTCTTCGTCTCCGTTCGAGTGTCCTTTATGTATCTTGACAGGATTTTTTCGCGTTCTAACAATGCCATTTGTTTGACTACTTTAAATATAAGAGTCGCTTGATTAGAGTGATCTCACAGGTCAGGGTTAGGCTATGTCTAGTTGTTCTATCTGATTGCCTTTGCTTTCCTTGTATATTGTAACTATTTGGCTTTAGCTTAAGCCACAAGCAGACTGTTTTAGAAGATTCATGGCGTCTTCAAAAACTATTACACTCGTTCTTGGAGATGTGCACTTCTCCAAAAACTAACATTAATTCAAACATTCCTATCTATGGTACTATTTAGATTGGCGAATTTCAGGTGTACAATGGTACTAGTTAAGTCAATATTTTTTCCTATCTCACCTTTTCACCTATCTATGTTCACAAAGAAGGAATCAGACTGCAGTCACAGGGAGGAAATAATAAAAACAAATTTGCAAGATTCTGGTCGTTTCAAGCAATCTTTGCAAAGAGGAAAGAGTCTCCGAGGAGGTGTACGTGACAACCGTACAAAGGGCAGTTCCTCAGAAGACTCATGCATGTTAACACCGGGCGCTCAGGTCAACGCTGCACAATCCTCCCTAACAAGGAATTCTTTAGCAGAGCTAAAGAAGGCAAAGAATAAATGAGCAGCGGGGATAAACAAACCGCGTTATAAGCTCTACCATTAATGGGACCTTGTATATAATCAAGGACATGCAGTAGAAATGCATGTGATCACGGCTGATCCATATCCATCAATGGAAAAGGGAACAACAGACTAGTCTACGGGGGAGTCGATGATTAGAGATCAGTCTCTAGAATGGGCACAACTGTGGACGGTTCAATTGTGAGCAGGCGACCAGGTTCAAACTAAGATTCATCTGAGTCGTCCTCTGCTGCTGATAATATGGCACGAATAGATTCAATGTCTAAAGCCATTGTGATGTCTTTGAATGCCAAGTTGGGCAGTACATCGTAATCATCGATGCACGTGCCATATGCATTTTGCATATCATCACTGCTCTCTTCTGTAGAGGCATTATTATCAGTCCGAGCCTCTTGGGCCAATTTTACGAGCACGCAGCTTGGTGCGAAGTTCATTAAGGGTTATATCATCTCCGTCTACAGATCTGTTCGGACCTGGTGTTTTCAGCGTCAGAATCAGAGCGGGAGGAAGGGGACACGACATTGCGTTCCGATAATAGTGTTGCCTCTTACGGGCCAACTTATTTTGGTGCGATTGTCATTGTAATAGACAGGGTCGCCCATCTCAAAAGATTTCTCTTTTTTTTTTCGCCAACTTTTCTTGGTTGGTTTTCTGTCGCTTTTTAGCAGACTATTGATGTCAATGCATCGAATGAAATGAACTATGCATTTCTTGCATCACCCACATACTTGTGATGAGGGCGGAAATTGGGGTTTGTGTCGCTTTTTTAGCAGACTGTTGATGTCAATGCATCAAATGAAATGAACTATGCATTTCTTGCATCACCCACATACTTGTGATGAGGGCGGAAATTGGGTTTTGTGTCGCTTTTTAGCAGACGTGTTGATGTCAATGCATCAAATGAAATGAACTATGCATTTCTTCCATCACCCACATACTTGCGATGAGGGTGGAAATTGGGGAGTAGGGGAATATGACTGAGTTTAAACCTTGCCTAAGAACATCCATTTCTAAGTTTATAGAACTTGTCAGTATCATTGATATTGACAATGTATACAGGGATCTGACATAAAGAAGTAAGGTCATTAACATTAATGACTGCATCACTTAAGTTCAAGCCAGGCTGTTCAGGTAAGAGACAACTCTGGGGCTTGAAAAGTGCTTCCTTCTTATGTCTAACAAGGCTTGAACTTTCTCAATCAGGTATATTTTCGAGTAATATCTCGATTATCAGCCTTTATCGACTTCGTTGGATACTGAGAAGACGAAGTTCGTTGTTTATGGCCAATATTCTGCTTGGGAATTAATTTATTCCAACTTTTTTATTTTCCCAAATTTTAATATTCGGATGGCCATTTTGGTAGCCATCATACAGAAAAAATTTAATTTCTGTTTTTTCGGGGATTTTTGGATTGCCCGTAATGTAATAGGTTACTGTAAGATTGATTTGATTGTTTTGAAGCATTTTGTCCCTTAAAGGGGCACTTAATTTGTGATTTTAGAAAATTCCAATTTTTTCGGATTTTGTAGTGATTTTTCAGTTTTATTATCACTTGGCGAGGTGAATCGCAGATTTATAGATTGTCTCTCTCGATTCGCATGCGTTGTATGCGTTCGTTGTGGATGACCATCTTTACGGAAGGTAGACCCACGGGTTGTCAAATTTTCGAGTTCGTGGTTCCGCATGTATAGTGTTAATTGTATTTGTCGTCTTGTGACCCATGACGGAAGTATTATTCATTTTATTTAGCTCAATTGAGTTCTCCAATGATTTCTTGTTCGATTTTACTCGATCAGCATGTGACACTTCGGAATGCAAATGACTGTGCACCGATTTGACATGAATGTCGGTGTTGAGTCGCGCTGTCAATCATTTTTACTCTGAATCTGGCAGAGTGTATATGCTTTGTACTCTCATGACCAGATATGTTTTTACTATGTGAATCGTAACATAGACACCGCATGCTGTTAGTATGTAACATAATTATCATATGTTCTAGATAATCTGTGTGGTGTTAGTGGTTTTTCATGTTTAGATTGTACATCGCGTAGAGTTGGTTTTAAATTTTGATAGACCACATTGGAGACAAATGGATGCCTCGCCACATACGGGTTATATTCGTTTAAAGAGGGATTCTGTTTTCTGAGTTGTTGTTGGTTCAACTCTTGTTTTTATTGTGTTTACCTGTTTGATTCCGTGTTTAATTTATTTAACTTCTTAATGTGCATAGCTGTTCTTTTTTCTTTTTCTTTTTAAGTTGATTTTCAACGCCATTAGGTTTATGTGACTTTTCAACTTGTATTAGTAGTTTTACTAGTTTGTCTATTGTGTGCTGTATCCATTGCACATAATTTTGGTGATTCAGTTTTAATTAGATTTAAAGTATCATCATTTTTAAGAAGTTTAAACTTTGAACTGGAATTTTGATTTTTCATAAAGCTCTTTGGTTTATGGTACATGTATTTTCTTTCCTTTTTTAATGTCCGGAGGACAATTAGTTCCAGGACACTATACCTATTCTTAGGATAAGTAATTTGAAAATTGGGCAGATGTTTTCTTTGTTTTATTTGTGCCAATACGGAACGGTTTTGAGTAAGGCATGGACTTTTGCCAATTGTTCCGGGTTCAAGTCGCGTTGTATTTGAGAAGCCATGGTGTTTTGAAAAAGGGGCAAGAAAACGTCAGATTATACGGTCTTAGGTGTACTCACCTATCTTCATCCTTGAAATTGTCGTCGTGGTTGATCCTTGCTCACAGCAACCAGTTGATCTCTATGTGGCAGAACCCCGTACGTTGGAGATACGACGTTCCGACCGGACTTCACGTTGTGTACTTTTTTAGTGTGACGACAACTCATGGAACCGTAGATATCTGTTTATTTCTAGAGCATAACTTCGCTTCTCAAGATAGGTCAGCTGATGCTAGCATTCTCAGGCTCTTCTGGATCAGTAAGTCTTTCCCAGGGCGGTACTCATAGGAGGACTCAGTCAACTGAACACTGATGGGTAAAACCTCAGTGCTTATATGTAAAAGTGGTAACCTACTTTTCAAAATCATGTGACGATGTTACTGGCCAGGCTTGACAACTAGTTGTCAACGGCTCGTCACTAAAGTTAGCTTTAGTATAGCTTTCGTATATCATGACCAGTGCAGTGTACCAAAACAACTAATAACTTTTAGACCTCTGCACTGGTTCGACTGAGAACCTTCCTGAGAACTAGCTAGAATCAGCATCGCGTGATCTCGTCATCGTGCTAAGTACGGCTGTCCGACTAACAATCCCACGCCTGTTATTCGTGCATCGTAATAGTTGGAACTGATGCAATAGTTACAGGGGCGTGATCAGGCAGGGGCGCACATCGTTCTGTTACAGGAAACCCTTTCATCCAGGAGACATACTCAACAAATGATATTATTTTACAAGATGCATAGAAATCAGGCCCCATCTTATCTTTCAACCATGATCCCACCCGATTCGACATCAACCGTGGAAGAATTCAAGCGTCTTCTGAAGGTCGGTCATACTAATTTAGCTAAGTTTTATTATCATAGTCACTCTCGTAGAGGCCAAGTATATCACACAAGAATGAGACTGGGGTGCAGCCATCTGAACAAAGATCTTGTTGTAAATTACGTAAGAGATTCCCCATTTTGCTCTTGTGGGGAATTTGTAGTTGAATCCGCGTACCACTTTCTTTTGCAATGTCCCCAATATAGTCAAATTAGAGCTGATATGATAGCCGCTCTGCCATTTTCGCCAGCAGATGTGAACATTGATGTCCTATTATATGGGTCTAATGAGATGTCCGATGAAACAAATTCTATAATATTTGAAGCTGTACAACTGTTTATTATCCAAAGTCGACGTTTCGATAATGTGTGAGCTCCGTGCGCAGGGGGTCGTGTATGTGAACATGAGGTGCATAACTTGTATGTATAAATATGTAAGTCGCGTTTCTGCACATTGTGTTCGGGCATATCCGCCTGTCTGCCCACGGAGTGCACGCTCAACCGTGCTGACCTTGGCATATTAATGGACTTACTATACTGATTGTACTTACATGTACTAATTGTATCTAGATTATATTGATACGCACTACAAGTATAACAATTATCCTAATATATACTTATTTTCATGCATCATCTCTCCTGGGTGCCGAGACGTATTTGGGGTCTAATTCCGTTTCTATATTGGACAACACACCATGATTTAACGCCATAAAGTAAAATTTAGATTATGACTGAGGGATTATTGTATACAGCATTTATCACACTTCCTTTCCACCTACTTTATTATCTTTCTTGTCTATTTGATAATCTCCTCCCTTCTAACACTCATCCATCTTTCTGATCCCTGCACTCGCTTAACTAACTTCCCAACATTTATTTGAAAACACAGAACAATATTCAAATTCCCGTCCTTTTTACCCTGTAGCTGTCTGTATTGACACTCGGGGTAACATTTTTGGAGGAAAAGATTTTTATAAAAGCCATAGGCTCATGGCTTGTTATCTAATCCTCATTTGAACTATGTTATTTTCTCAATATGTATAATTGTCAATGTGATGTTCTGTTCTTTTGTTCAAATAAATATTGTTTACACTAATACCATAGCAGATTTACCATACTGTTAAACCACATCCCCTTTCTTCCATTGTGTGCATTATATTTCAGAACAAGACAAGCGATAGCGACGGATCGACTTTCGAAGAACAATAACACTGCATTGTTGAATAATAACTCTATCGACATTCGGAGAAAAATAACTCGACACTATTGAGATAATGTCGAGTTCGAATTAGACCCACCACAAAACTTTGGTTAATATATTCAACAGTTGGAAATTTCATGCCTGACATGCACGACATTAGTTGGACATTTTACACCACATATAAATTGAATTTGTTCTCATTGTTTGAGTTTCCAACCGTAATTAGTGGGGAATTTTTGTTTTTAGATAAACAGCAGCATATTTTTCCTTTAGTCTGAAATGGCAACGTTGCAAATTTTTCAATCTTAGGGAGTGTCAGGTTGGGAATTTACAACAGTTGGAAAGCTTGAGTTGTCGGTTGCCAACTTCCAACCCAATGGGCTGGGATGAAAATGAATTTCGCGAACATGGCAGTTTGGTCTGGTTCAAGGGGGGGGGGCGCAGCTGGATGGAAATTTCAACGTGGACCCCCCCCAACGGAGGCCCTTGAGCCACATCCCTGCTTGGGGAGGTTATACGAGGGGTCGTGGGTTATATATCCGAAGTGTACGGAAATCGGAACAGAATGTCAAGCTTTATTTGAGTTGAAGGACATCTCAGTGCATGTGCCATTCTGATCGCAACATGGCCATTTCGACAACAATTATAATTTGTTCACCCCAGAACGAACTCATACTGAGCCAGTGTCTAATAGATTCAGACCACAGGGACGCGGCAATGGGAGAGGTGTGATCGGAATTAGAACCCCCCCCCCCACATTGGTCAACATTGTCAACAGTTGGAAATTACACGAATGACACAACATTTAGTTGGAAATGTCGCCCCACATATATATTGAAAATGTTATCATTGTTTGATTGTCCAACCAGTGATTATAATGGGGAATTTGTTGTTTTTAAATCAACAGTAGCATATTTTTCTACATTGGCTGAAAAGGCTGATATGGCAATCTTTTGGAAATAGTCCATGTGGGTGTCATGATGGAAATTTCCAACAGTTGGAAAAGCTTGAGATACAAGCTGGAAAGTTCCATCCCAAGGGGTGCAAATGGAATTGTTCGAACCGGGTAGTTTGGTCTGGTTCAAGGAGGGCTTGTGCAGTTGGAAAGTTCAAGGTGAACATCCCCCACCCAACTGGAACCCTCCACCCACGTCCCTCTCAGACCCATAGAAACTGGAATCAACAAAGGTGATTTTTTCAAGAAATTGCTTCCCCCAAACCCTTTCTGTGTCGTGTGTGAGTATTCTGGACACTATGGCACTTACGGTGACCTTGCCGCCGGCTCGTTCAATGATACATATGATTCATCAGCGTGTTCGTGACAAACGTGCAACGATTCTATACTACTGCCTTAACCATACTAAAGGCGATTAATCCATATTATCGGATTAGCGCGAACGGGGCATATCAACGCCCTATAGTGTGAGCCACCGCTGTCTGTGGTTTAAGTGGGATAATTACCCTCATGTTGGAACATTCGGCTCAGAATTAACTCGGGCCCTGCGAGCCATCATGCATTCCGAATCAGAATCAATGGTGAACCTCGGGTGACCGACAGGCTTGGGGCAATTACTTGTGAATGTAATTAATTACAATTACAATTACTTCAACATTTTCCATTTACAGTTCCCATTACATCTATTTCACGATATAATTTAATTACAATTACTTTTCAGAATTGAAGAAGGGAACACTGTTTATTTACATGAACTTTATTTGATAACAAAACATAAATTTAACACAAGCAAGATAAAATACATGAAGAAGCACAATAATGAAGCACACAGAGTCTTGAAATGTCTACAACTTGATATGTTTATTAGACTTGAGCATCATCTGCTGCTGATGTTTTTGCATAGTGAAAGATTCTATTTTGTTGGTCACTTATTGATGGTGCTTGTGTGACTGTGGATTCGTAGATATCTCGATGCTTTCGGTATAAAATTAAAATAATAGAATATTGTAATAACAAATACATGTATCCATCATTTCATTAAGGAAATAAGGCTAGCTGTCTCAGTCAGTCAGACACAACCAGGGGTCAATACTATGAAACTTTTTCTTTGTAAGAATCTACAATTGTTTGTAAGAAATAACAATTTATCATTCCGCCAATACTATGAACCTACGATTACAAACATAAATCACAAATAGTACGTGTTCTTTGTATTTACAAATATCTCCAATCACAAAGAATGTTCGAGTACTATGAAACATAATTTTTCAGTTTTCGCACCCTTAACACGGATAATATATATATCTATGATACGCAGGGACGTGGCGACAAGGGGTCGATTCACCCCCTCGGGAAAATATTTTGTCAGCTGGAAATTTCAAGTACAACCACAGGGACGTCGCGACAAGGGGGTTGGGTTATGTTTCTCGCTCCAAACATTTTATCAACACGTTCAACAGCTGGAAATTTGATACCTGAAACAACATGAATTGGAAATTTTACAACAACAATAGGTTGAACTTGTTCTGTTATTTAGTTTTTTCCAACAATTTATTAGGGGGTATGTTTTGTTTTAGACCAACATTTGCATATTTACCCTCCTTTGGTCAAAAGTTTGGATTGAAATGGCCTATATTTAGAAATTGTCAAACCTTATGGGGTGTCAGCTTGGATGTGATGTAGCAGTATGTGTTCCTTGTAACTACTGAAATTACCCAATTTATTGAAAGTTACAACGTTAAGAACTTGTCTAGAATGTCTATATAGGGTGTCAAACATAAATTGTCGATTTTCACATCCTTAAACCAGAGCATATAACCATCTGATTCGCAGGGATGTAGCCCCCTTATGAAAATGTGTTATCAATGGAAATCTCATAAACAGGGACATGGCGATAGTGGTCTTGGGAACACGATGCCTGGCACATTACAGCTGTTCAGAATAGGATGGGGCGAGTAGCCGCCAAATCGTATGAGTCACAACATCTCTGACAAAAGTTAGTGATTAATACAAATAGTGAGTGATACTTGCGGATTATAGCCAACATTAGCATGTAACATGTACTTACCATAATCAATGATATATCCAAGAATGGATAAAAATGACGCGTGTTCCCAATGTGAGTATGATTTTTCGCTCAAGAATGCATTGCGGATTATCCTTTGAGTTTCAATCGTCGACGCGAATGCATTTGGTCACGGTAAAGGACACGAATACGAAGATGCAAGCACATTTTTCATAAATGACTAGAGCATAAATGCAGTGACGTGGCAAGATGCTCTTTTTTGTTTTCGAAACGTCGATATCCAACTGTATCCCCACCCCTCAATTATAAACAATTATAAAATTGTTTACCCCGGTTGGCTTCTGATTTTCAAGCTGTAACAGTAAGTTGTGCACCCCCGCCCCTTGGATTGGACATATTGACTAAATATGACTAACTTAGTGTTAGTCACAAACGTTTTGAGTAACTTTGGTCAATTATTGGAATTATTTGCACATAATTCAGCAACTTTAATTTACGCCTTCCAATTGACTAAGAAAAGTCCCCATTCCTTAGTCGTTATGACTAACATCACCCTAGTAATTTTGATTAATGTTATGCCTCAGTCATGTTGGCTGAACTAAGTCAGTCATCCTGAGGAAAAACGTTTGACTAACATATGTTAGTCATATTGACTAAGTTTTGTTATCAGCGTAGAAAAATTAAAATACTTTCCTCTTGATATACGATTCCATCGTTATGTGGAATTTATAGGCATTGTTTTGTTCAAAGGGTGCATATGGAAATTATAGGATGGACAACCCGTCGCCAAACTGAGCCCATATAGCCACGTCCCTATCTAGATATATTATAAGATATCGGAGCAGTTTGATATTATAAAATGACACTCCTTTTGGTTTGGTATGGTTTATTAGGGTTTATCAACGTCCTAGCCGCTATGCCACACACGACGTTGTCAATTTTACGGGTGGAGGAAAGACCACCCAGAGGCTCGATTTCACCGAGAAATCGTCCCACTGCGTGTAGAAACCACCGACCCCCGGAAAGCAACTGACAAACTTGCCCAGATACACGATTCCGGTCACCCTCCATATGACGGGGTTAGAACCAGCTTCGTCAGCGCTGGACGCCATGTAACAGTGTAGTGCACCTGTCATTCTACCGACTGGCACTCTACCGCACCACTCCTATAACTGAGACCATTAGCACGTCCCTGCTTCGATACACCCCGCCCGATAAAATGGAGCCACGTTACTGCCTCGATGTGTTATGATAAGAGTAGCGGATCAGTTTGAAACAATAGGATGGTCACAATATATATAATGCTATACCATCAAAATATAATATTTTATTTTCACAAACTGAATGATTGTAAATTTGTAATTTGTAAAAACAATGATACCAAAATGTTTGTAGTACTCGGTATTACACTGACTTGTACTTACATACACACACTACAAACGAACCGTTTAATTGTTAACTTGCGCAGACAAGTGGTCATCAACTTAGTAATCCGTGAACCGATTGGATAGCTCTGATAAGCGTTCACCTCTCAACTAATGATTGGTTATTTCTTTTGTAACTTTGGCCCGCCGTGATTCAATATATTGTTAATCACTCACAGGCAAAAGTTTGTCCGTAAGCAATCTACAATAATCAACAGTAGATCTTTGTGAAATTTGCGAGATTTTGTTAGCTCATCGTTTCATAGTACCGGCGTTCTCACTAATCACAATATGATAGCACGCATTGTAACTTCCCCATATAAATTGTTGTCAGTTATTTTAGCTCTATATACATGTCCGTCTAATTTGAACTGGTATTCAGATAACACTGATAACATGTGCATGGGAGCAGAGTGGGGAGTTAGTTTTATCTAAGTTTTACAGCTGCCTTTTAGGGGTTTCACCTCTCGCCCAGTCTAAGGTATTACAATAATACGGCTAAATTTTCCCTGTACTATGAAACCACTGTGATAGTTAACACAAATTTGTAATTACAAATTAATAAATACAATTTGTATTTACAGGTATAAAATTGTTCATAGTATTGACCCCAGACCACTGAAAAGTACAATGAGCTAAACCAACACGCTGATTATTAATTAGAGTCACAAACATATGTGGCCATAATTATGCAGGCACAATGTAATCAATATATCACCTTGTCAAATAATTAGCCTTGTGGCCACCAGCTTACTGGTGACACAATGTCTCCACTAGACACTGCTAATTTGGGGATTATTGAGGCAGATATTTGTCACCACGTTGTCATTCAGTTACAAATTAGAAGGGACAACAGCCAAAGCATACACCCATGGGCAATACTGAAATTAACAACCCAAATGACATCGAAATGGCAGCCAAATCAATATCCAACATAATTAAGGATGCCATTGACACAGCATACCCAAAAAGAAAATAAACCAAAATACATGAAGAGTATCACGCATATATGGCAGAATGATGTGGTCGAAAAATTAGACGTATCCATTTTTTCCCCTGCTGCATCGCTACACATAAAAAAGCAGAAATTTATCGCCGCTATATGGGTGAAACATGCTTCACTTCTACCTGTTAAAACTCTAAGTAAAAACATGGATTCAACCCCCCCCCCCCCCCAGAGCACTGCTGCAGCCGCTATATACAGTGCTGCATTGAAAAAAATTGGGTCGCGATATGGGTGAAACATGCTTCACTTCTACCTGTTAAAACTCTAAGTCGAAAAATGGATTCAAACCCCACCCCCCCCCCCCAGAGCACTGCTGCAGCTGCTACAGCGCTGCACTGAAAAAAATGGGTCGCGATATGGGTGAAACATGCTTCACTTCTTCTTGTCTAAACTCTAAGTAAAAAAATGGATTCAAAACCCCACAGAGCACTGCTGTACAGCCGCTACAGCGCTGCATTGAAAAAAAATGGTTCGCGATATTTGTAAAACATGCTTCATTTCTACCTGTTAAAACATAAGTCAAAAAATGGATTCAAAACCCCCCCAGAGCACTGCTGCAGCCGCTACAGTGCTGCATTGAAAAGAAATGGGTCGCGATATGGGTGAAACATGCTTCACTTCTACCTGTTAAAACTCTAAGTCAAAAAATGAATTCAAAACCCCCCCCAGAGCACTGCTGCAGCTGCTACAGCGCTGCATTGAACAAAAATGGGTGAAACATGCTTCACTTCTATATATATACCTGTTAAAACTCAAAGTAAAAAAATGGATTCAAAACCCCTCAAAGCACTGCTGCAGCCGCTACAGTGCTGCATTGAAAAAAAAATGGGATGAGATATGGTTGAAACATGCTTCACTTCTACCTGTTAAAACTCTAAGTAAAAAACTGGATTCAAACCCCCCCCCCCCCCCCCCCACCACCACCACCAAAGCACTGCTGCAGCCGCTACAGCGCTGCATTGAAAAAAAAATTGGTCGCTATATTTGTAAAACATGCTTCATTTCTACCTGTTAAAACATAAGTAAAAAAATGGACTCAACCCCCCCCCCCCCCCCCCCCCCCCCCCCCAGAGCGGCTGCAGCCGCTACAGTGCTGCGTTGAAAAAAATGTGTCGCGATATGGGTGAAACGTGCTTCTGGGGGGTTTTGAATTCATTTATTGACTTAAGAGTTTTAACAGGTAGAAGTGAAGCATGTTTCACCCATATCGCGACCCATTTTATTTCAATGCAGCGCTGTAGCGGCTGCAGCAGTGCTCTGGAGGGGGGTTGAATTCATTTTTTGACTTAGAGTTTTAACAGGTAGAAGTGAAGCATGTTTCACCCATATCGCGACCCATTTTTTTTCAATGCAGCGCTGTAGCGGCTGCAGCAGTGCTCTGGGGGTTTTGAATTAATTTTTTTACTTAGAGTTTTAACAGGTAGAAGTGTAGCATGTTTCACCCATATCGCGACCGATTTTTTTTCAATGCAGCGCTGGGGGGTTTTGAATTCATTTTTGTACTTAGATTTGTATTAATAACTTGCAGAACATATTTGATTCAATCTTCGAATGTAATCTTTTTTCAAATCTGATTTCTTGTAGCAATGCTGCAGGGAATAAAATGGATACGTCTAATTTTTTTACCACGTTTCTTGTCATATCTAGTATCACGGGAAACATTAGAATTAATTCATATCAAACGCAAAACATGCAGACCGATGCAAAAATATCCTAAAGACATCGAATACAGCACTATGTATAACAACTTAACAAGACAAGTAAGCAAAGCAGTTAAACCGGGGAAAAGAGAATCACGGGGAAGGGTAACCACCGAACTTGGGGAAAGGCAATTAGATGGGGAAATTCTGGAAAACATTCAAAGTTTTAATTGGCTAAGCTACCTCAAATAATAGCGACAAACCACTCAAAGACGAAAACAACGAATCATACAAAAAGAACATAGACAAGGCAAATATTTTCGCGACATCACTACAAAATATACATAAAAAGATGTAATTGAATATATAAGACAAAACAAAGACACATTCATACACTTAAAATCACACATTCCCAAGGAAGACGATGAACATACATTGGCAACTACTATATTACACCACAAGTAATCCAAGACTGCCTTAAGCGAGCAAAACCAAACAAAGCCCCGGGTGATGATGAATTAACATTTGGAATAATCAAATAGGGCCCAAAATCAATGTTCGATAGTCTAGAACTTATATATAATAAACGTTTACAACACGGCTACTTCCCTAAATCGTGGGAATCCGCTATAGGGGTCATGCATGATAGCTACAAATTTTAGACCCATTAGTTTACTTCAATGTTTGGGAAAACTTTTCGAACGAATCATCAGCACCAGAATATTAAACCACCTCGAGAACCAACACTTTTTCAACAAATTCCAACGTGCATATCGTAGAGGCAAAGAAGGATCCGAACATGTTTATAGAATAGTAGAAGATATGCGCACATTAATAGGCCGGGGCTGGGAGGGGCCGCCATATTCTTGGATGTAGAAAAGGCCTTCGATTCAGCATGGCACCATGGCAATCGATACAAACTAAAAACAACAACCTAACATCCCCACTAAAAGACTTATCTTCATTTCTCATGCAAAGATCAATCAAAGTAAGGGTCGGGAAGAAATTTCAGACAGCGTCAACCTTAAAGCCCCACTTAATTTTCGAGTCGCCGATAAAAAAAATTTATACTGACTTGATATACGGTTTTAATAACAATCTATGCATAAAATATGATTAAAATACTATAATTCATCACCATCTGAAACATCCGTGTCTCAGAAGATGCCCACAGAGAAATAGAAAACTGCTGAAACCATAGAATGACTTCCCCCACATCTGGATCCCAGAATGCAACAGAATTAAAACTTTTTCAATGGAAGGGGAAGAACTATATCTTTAATATATAGAGCTATTCCCCCTGCATTTAAAATAAAACTGATTTTTACTGCAATCCAGGTGACAAAACGCGTTGGCAACTCACAAAAACAACATGTCCACAGTTTATTACACCGGATAAGTTGACAATACAATGTTTTGGAGCTTCCTCTTTCAAATGGTATAAATATGGCATATATTTTATATAATGTAATATGGGGGTTCGAAAATTAAGTGGGTCTTTAAAGTCGGAACGCCCCAGGGGTCAGTCACGTATTAAGTCCGTTACTCTTCTTACTATACGTCAACGACATACCTAACGACCCACTACTACACAACATACAAATCTCAAAATTCGCCGATGATCTGGGCCTTTGGACCACAGGTGGGAACCCCAAAAATGCTAGAATTCAGACTATAAAAACAACTCAACGACCTGTTTGATTTTACGTACCTGGCGGACTCGGCCACAAGTTAGGGGTTAACAGTGCCGTTTCCGCTTAATATATCGACTTGGGGATTGGAAATTTGGTATAAAGGTCCATTCTGCACGATAGTCCATGCCCCATCTCGATCGGTCCCCTGGTGGTGGTACGGTTGGCGGGTGTTATTTTTTGTGTTTTTGAGTATACATGAATAGCGAATTCGACCGCAGCGTATGGGTTAATATATTCACTTCCGGTATAGCTAGCCACTTGCCATATCGGTCATAGATGGAGAGCGGTATTCGCTGCATGATATGCTGTCTTTTTCCGTTTTCAGACAGCAGGGAGAGGTGAGGTCGGTGCCTTTTTTATTTTGCGTAACTAGGGGGAATCGGCCACAAGTTAGGGGTTAACAGTGCCGTTTCCACTTGAGATATCGACTTAGGGATTTGAACTTTGGTACATACAGGTCTATTCTGCACGATAGTGCCTGAACCATCTCGATCAGACCCCTCTACTCGGGATGGTGCGGTCGGTACGGTCGGGTTTTAGTGGGACCGTCTAGGACTAATATTTGAGACAGTGTGCGATATATTGCATCCGTGTTGGAGGCCATCTTGGATAGTAGTTTCATCGTATAGACTATATTAGCGGATTAGTATATATAGGTGTAGCCTATGCCTATGTGGTGCTTCAGACTAATCCTCACATTTTGATACGGCATGGTTCGCATCTGTATACTTGAATTGCTTCATTGTTGATCCAAAATACTGTGCTCCGCGACAAGATAAGACGAATCAAAAATATTATGATACACCATTCATAATTTAACTCGGAATACACTCCAATGATTCCATGCACACCCAATTCTTTAGGTGGTTTAAGGTCAGCAGCAGTCGGTGTGCTATATAAAAAGTACAGCTCCTCCAGACTGGATTTCGTCCTGTCCCTGGAAATTAACGAATGTCATTGAGCTATATCAAACCTTTTGAGCAATTTGGATTTTTATAAATGATTTATTTTTCGTAGCTGATTTTGTCAATCATTATCGTTAATTCATTCAGTGCCGGCGACTAGATATCTCGTCGCCCGAAAACACCATATGGGTGCCGGCGACGAGATATCTAGTCGCCAAACACACCATGTTATAACGTGCTGCATACTGACCGAAACTCACAATTTCAATGTGGGTGCACATGATTTGAAACATGCATACTTCAAGTCGCATTGTGGAAGACATCTCAGTTAAATTTTTCAACGGGGGTGGGGGTGGTTTCTATATACGCGCATGCGCAGATTCAACTTGTACATCCTGATATAGCTGAGCATGTCGCCGTTAAAATGACGCATCAGGCAGCTCCGTTTAGGAGATACAGTCGTCTGAATATAAGTGGTGAAAATTGATGTGCTCTGTGGGCGTGACTAAGTCTTGCAGAGTTCAAACTCTCTAAGAGGTCAACGTTTACAAACGTACATATATGTTAATTGGAAACCGATTTTATTGTGTAAAGGTCGATTCATACCAAGTCGGGCATGCACTGATCCATCATAGACTTGGTTTGGCGACAAACGACCTATAGGAACGCTAATGTCGACGACATGCACATTATGTCAATCAAACTCTGTACCTTAAGGGGTTCGCCAAATTACAATGAGAATTTACGATAGAAAAAGTTGTCGATAGATTGCTCAAACGGTGTTAACAATATCGATCTGAAATTTGGTATTGTGGGAGTGTTCGATGCGCTGAATCAGATAGAATTGTCACCGGGTTAATTCGATGGCCCAAAATGTGTCATTGGCATCGTAGCTACAGCACGTACTAGAAGTACGCCGCATCGCGGATAGTGCGACTGTTGTAGGCATAAAAAACGCAAACATCCCATTAGAAAAATTGTTTGGGCTCACCGATTAGCCCCCCCCCCCCCCCCCCCCACGCACACACACACACACACACCCGCATCCTTGCCATAACAAAATGTTAAATGTTGTTCCAAAAGCAAAATTAATGTCGAAAACAACACTGATCAAATGATTTAGTAGGCCACATAACACACAAAAATTACCTTAGCATCCCTCCAAATGAATAATAAATCATTCCGATGTATACATTTATAACTGAGTGGGATAATCCATTTATTATAGAAAAGGTTAAATCGTTACCGTGGACGTAAAATATCTTCATTTCAATTTACAATTTATACTTTCATGTTATCTATAGTGTCTTATCTATGTATGATAATGGATACATTGTTGCATATCGAGTTCGTGGGTTTCATTATGCTAGTTAATTTTATTATTGGATGGTACTTTGCTAAATAAAATTAAAAAAAATTAAAATGAAATGAAAATCTGCACGACCACCTCAATTAATTTGGACACGGTACCAGAAACACCCCCCATGTGGATTCGTGTATTATGTTTGGGCTTTACTCAGAGAGGTCATCTTTCAATGTCCAGTTCGTCTCGGGACAATTTGAATTCGGTTTAAAGCAGAGATATGGCGTGCCCCCACTCAAATATGGATGGGTAACACTTTCTCCAAAATGTTTCGTTCTGGCGGGTTTTACGTCAATTCTGGAAATAGTTGTGGAACTTACCGTGACGTTGAATCTCTGGAAGTGAACTATTTCGGAAACGATTGCAAATGGAGAGTACTGAAAATCAAACGAGAATGAGTCGTGGTGACGAAAATGGCACGGCGGAATAGCAGTGCATGCCAACGGGGACTCTTAGTACAGGAGTGTGTTATGTGAGGAAATATCTCGCAGGACACCACCATGGATTGGTGAATTAAAATATAATCACACATAATTGCGGCATGTATTGTACCATCCATACTTCTTTCAAACCCTCATGGATGCATCGAACACTCTATTATATCTCTATCATTCTGCTGTAATTATACAAATATACTCAGTCATATCTAACTTGATAAAACATATATATTATTTCTAGCGTTACGCAGCATATGGTGAAAGTGTTGTCTGTGCGGTGCGATATGGGCTAATGTGAATGCATGCACGCTGAGTCGTGCTAGGCTGAGTGGCTTGTGAAGTGGTACTCACTCGCTCGTTTATGTGATGACGTAGTGTGGACTGTATTGTCACTCTAGTCGACGTATACCCGCGGATCGGCTGCGATTTACAGAATGGCGTTGCATCCGAGAATCGCTGAGCAAGAAATGGCAAATAAAACTGCAAGTTAAGGGCTTTGAGAACCCAATTTTTGATTTATTTTTGTAAAATTCATGGCCTGAGTTTACCAATAATACTGATGTTTTTTACGGTTTTGACGCAAACCAATGTCATCTAAGTGGTTAAATCATCATAATAAACAAGGTCAATTGTTGTCAAATCAATTAAAAACATTTTTGTGGACATGTTATTTTCATCATTTTTCAGGCAATCAATCGCCAGATATGGATTTTCAGCAGTAAACATGAATATAGCAAACGTGTTAGCAAGTGCTGGAGAGTGACGTATTACCATAAAAAAACTGCAAAAGTCGCGTGGTTACATATAAGTTGAAAGTTTTCGTTTTCCGACGTTCAGACTGAATGGGGTAGGCAATACCACGAATTGATAAAACAACATGATTCTGGAAGAAAAATCTTCGAGTAATATTGGTAAACACGACCATGAAGTATTCGACTATGTGGCTTGAAATGGTCTCTACATGGAGGACTGATAGAGGTGTCACATTATTCCGTCGATTCTTACTAAAATCTGATGGTAGGCGTCGATTTATTTCAGAAAAACACAAGACCTACACACGCCGTAAACAGCAACCTCAAAATACAAAATGCGGACTACAAAAAAGGTCTTGAGTCAAGTTATTACGAAAATGTTGGTATAAAACTTATATTTGGAAATTAACAACATGTGAACATGTACCTATTATTCTAATAATGATAATAAATTGGTGAACTATATACAAGTGAAAATCAATACGCTGAACTATTTTTAGATTTTGGTCTGTGAAGATTAACTTCCAATGGAATTGTGAGTAGTATTCGCTGCGAAGCTAGTGATAGAGGCCACCTAGTGTAAAGTTCATCAAGAAGCTCATGTTCGGCAGGTCTTTTGCAACGATCGTTACATATTTCACTCCGATCACTGGTAAGTTTCATTACGACCTGGGTAGATACCATGTGACATTGTTTACATAATAAAGCAAAAACAACAGTCATGTAAGTTTGAAATTGATATAAAAAGAGTCAATGTCCGTATTTTCTGTTTACTGTTTACTAACGAAGTAAGGTTATGTGATTCTAAAAAAAATTACACTTAAAATTAAGTTGGAAAGAAACCACGAGGTTCATCAATTGTTTAGGTCGAAGTAAGGTGTGCCATTTCATCAAAAATGGGTTCGAGCCAACGTTATAGACATAGACGTTCAAAGTTTGGACGTAAAGCAAGTCGTCACGTCAAAATAAAATCTAGTGTTAAATCAAAAAATAAACCCCAATCATTAACTGGCAAATCCTCTTCACTAACAGAATACCGTGTCAGTAATATTGGAGACAGTGGTATGCATATTAATATCTCAAAAGGTGGAGATGCATCAACACAAGTTGCCACATACAGACATCTGTTTCATATCAAAAGCACCATCCAGGATGGAAAAAGTGTTGTTTTGACTTTAAAAAAGAAATCAGTTACCAGTGTAGAAGGCTATAGAATTATCGATTTGGTAAAATTGAGTGAAATGATCAACACTGTTGCCATTCACACAAGCCACTGTGAAGCTGTGTTGTCCAATAAGTCTCTTACCAGAAATTTTAAACCGTATCAGTTACTGTCAGAGGTGAAGCGGTATGGAATGGCGTCCGTTCTACTTGGTGGCTGCCTCGAGACGTTCTATTTCACAACAAGTAACAAGATGGATTTCGGTGAACAGAAAGTTTACGATATTAATGCCCGTGCTGTCTGGGGATCGATGCCAACTGGAAGTGGCTGCAGTTCCATTAATGAGCAAGCTGCCACTATGGACATGTCAGGAATGGCACAGAAAACGTTTACCAAAATTGAAAATTGTGCTGGAAAGTTGTGGGAGGAGATCTTTCAGGAAGAGATGTTAATAGCAGGGATAGAAGAGCGAAAATTGGCAATCGAGAGAGGAGATGATGTAATTCCTGCAATAACAATCATATGTGATGGTGGATGGAGCAAGCGCCCCCATAAGCATTCATACAATGCTCTTGGAGGAGTAGGAGTGATTATAGGTGCAGTAACCAGGAAGATTTTGTACATGGGGATCAGGAATAAAAGTTGCTACATCTGTACAAAATATACCAATTTGAAAAAAAGATGTCCCTGAACATGAATGTTTCAACAATTGGAGCGAATCAAGCCAGGCAATGGAAGCGGACATTCTAGTGGAGTATTTTAAGGCAGCTGTGAGAATGCATGGAGTCCGGTATATGAGACTAATTGGAGATGGGGACAGTTCGGTTAATGTACGGATACAAGAAAATGTTCCAATCTGGGGATCTCGTGTCCAAAAGGTTGAGTGTGCAAATCATATTACAAAATGCATGCAGACCAAACTTGAGCAACTTGTGGCTGATAACCCACATTACAGAGGAAAAAACAACCTTACGAAGATAAAACGGGTTCAGCTTGTGTCGACAGTTCGCTCTGCCATAAAATACAGGTATGAACATCCTTCAACAACTAAACTGAAAACATCAGAATTATTGAGAAAGGATATTCTTAATTCTGCAAGGCACGTATTTGGTCACCATGATAATTGTTCCGATTTTTGTAAGAAAGCAAGAGAGCGAGATTGTGCAGATAAAGCAGCGCAGACTGATGATGCTGAAGTTCTGGAAGACCAAGCAGACTTTTTGGAAGACTTGGCTTCCCATTGGCCAGAAGGAATGTCTGCAAAGGAGTTAAGTGATGCCCGTTCACCTGAAATGCAGCCAACCGAAATAGACCCATCCCTTCATCGAGATATAATAGTGCATCTCAACAAGATTGCCGACAAATCTGACAAACTACTCGACAATGCAACAACTAATCTGGCCAAGTGTTGGATGAATATCCGTATGAAGTTTGATGGAGGAAACGTTATCAATCGCTGCAGTAGAGGATCATGGGGCTACATATGCTATGGTGCTCTGATCAGACAAAAGTTGGGCCCAAACTGGGCACCACTTGCTTGGGAGAAGGCTACAGGCATAAGAGCAGGGCGGTCTTTTGGCGATGAATACATGAAGAAATCGAAACATATAGCAAAAGCGACAATCTATCAAAAAAAGAAAGAATATAAAGTGCGGAGATGTAAGAGAAAGATCCAGACAGCGAAGAATAACATGACAAAGAAAGCCCGGCTTGAGTATGGTCCCGATGCAATCGAGGAGACGAGTGACATAGTTCCTGAACAGCTTGAAGAGAAGGTCAAATATTTTTATGAAAAGGAAGTGAATGTATCAGAAACAATCTTGAAGCATATCGAAAATAATACCAAGGATCAGTCTCTCAGTGGGTACTGGATAGATGAAAGAAAAAAAAGGATAACAGCTTCAAACTTTGCTGCAGTGTTGAAAAGAAGACCAACAACAAAAGTGGTAAAATTAGTAGAAAGGCTCCTGTATTCAACCTTCACTGGGACACGCCTCACCAGAAGAGGTCTTAGACTGGAACGTTTCGCCGTCAAAGAGTACATACAAAAGAAGAGCGAAAATGGTGAGGAAATTGCAGTTTTACTTTACTTTAAACACATTTTAATGTATTTAGAAAAAATATACATAGGGATCGGGGCACAAGTTACAAAACTTACAAACTTGCCCCTCTCCTAATACAATCATGGAACATACATAAAAATACATAGCAGATATAGCAAACTGTTTATAAAGAAGAGCGCAGAGTGTGTGTGCTGCGGATATCGGGTTTCCATCTGTATTCCAATCTCGGTTATGAAGAAAACGCTAGAAGGCTCATTGAGTTGAAAGATGAATAGCGAAATTTACCATACATGGGTTTGTTCAAAACGCTCTGTTTAGCTATAAAAGATTGAGTAATGCGGAAAAGAGTAGTGTTCTTTTGATTTGATATACCTTTTACCCCATATAAGAAATGATTTGCTTCTAATGATTGAAAGCCATTAATACTTAAATTTCGGTAAAAGCCAATTCTCTGATCTACAAATAAAGGGAAAACATGAAAATAGTGATTGGCGTCTTCAATGTCTAAGTTACAGCGGCATATAGGCGAATCTGATATGTGATTATCAAACACCCGAACGGAGATCACTACACTGATTCCAAATTTTACAGAGTATTGTATTAATTTTCCTTTTTCCTGTATAAAAATAAGAGGGTGGTTTTATTATTGGGTCTATAGTCCCTAAATTGGCTTTGAAATCGGAAATGGAGGTTGCATTGATTATATACACAGGTAATTTGTTCCATTCCAGAACAACAGATGGGATAAATGACTGTTTAAAATGCTCAGTATTAGCGAAATAGGAATACAATTTATTTGGAAATCTAAGATTATAATCCGATATTTCTCTGGAGCGTGCCGGTAGGAGTTATGTCAGATACAAAGGGGCGTCTTCATTGATAATTCTGTAAATTGCTTGCAAATGGCGATGTTGCCTACGTCTGTGTAGTGTCCGCCAACCTACCTCAAGCCATAACTTGTTAAGTGATACTGAACGATTTAGGCCGGTTACGATTCTAGCGGCGTCTTTATGTATTCGGTCGAGTTTTTCCAATAAGTAATCGGGTGCTGAATCCCATATGATGGTTTCAAAATCAGAATAAGTGTTATTGATTCGGACCCTTTGCTTCCTGTTAGTGAGATAGTCCTCCAGCCATTTAGAAAGCGACCCTGTTATCCCATACGCGGTAGTTTTGGCAATCAACCCTCTGTGCCAGACTCTCTCGAAGGCTTTAGAGATATCACAAAATACTGAACAAGTGTATAAGCCTTTGTCGAGTGTCTGACACAGCTGGTGATAAAGATCAATCAATTGGAATGTAGTGCTGTGTTTCGGAACGAAACCCGACTGATTTTGAAATAGGAGTTTATTCTCATCGAAAAAGGACGAGATTCTATTTAGAACTAACTTTTCAAGAATTTTACCCAGGCATGGTAGAAGGGAAATTGGTCGGTAATTAGCGCTATCTGCGGAATCTCCATTTTTAAAGATAGGAATCACATTGGCTTTCTTCCACTGTGATGGGAACTTTCCCGTTTGTAGAGATTTTTAAAAAATTAAGAAAAGAGGGTGGGCTATAGCGTTAGCCGTGCCATGGAGCATTTTTGTTGGTTTTAAGTGATCTCATCGCAGATATGACATCATCGACTGAAAATTTAAGTTCTGATAATTGCAGTTTCAACAATGGGCCTGTATATTGATCGAGATTACCCCTTCTTGGGGGCAAGTGTTGATGGTCTAGTTACATCTAATAAGGCAGGGAATTAAGCATGTTTTAATGAACAAGCCAGACTCATTGCAAGAAGCTGCAGCTAAAACAAAAACCTTCTGTTTGGAGTTGAAGGAAGGGAAGTTAATGCTGAAGAAGGGACATGATTTTTATCACCAGATACAGGGTCAACTGGACATCCTGAAGTTAGACTGGGCAGATCTCATTGTCAGAAGAGTTGACCCTCACCAGCTTCATATTGAGAGAATTGAGAGAGATCAACAACTATGGAACAGCGTGATGGTACCTAAGCTCTCAGCATTCTATAACAAAGCCCTTTTGCCAGAGCTAGCAGTTCCCAGGAATGGCAAAAAAACAGGCATCCGTGAACCAGGGAATTGGGTAATAATTACTTGAAGTTCTCATCATGAATGTTTAACTACATAATCATTTCTTACTCATTAGAAAGGCTCTTAGAATTCTCAGTTGACTCTACAATATTTTGTTAGTGTGGAGGTATAATACATCTGTAATGAAATTCAAATTATGAATCTACTAGGGTAGCTTGCTCGGGCAAAGAATGCAGGCCTTACAATCCAAACACTGATATGGCATTTCTACAATAAATCAGCTGTTTTTACCAGAATCAAACTAGTTAGAATCATGATTCTGATTATTGTCCGATTTTAAGTGATGGAATGAGTAAATAATTAGTGCCATTTCAAGCCATTTATCAGTCACCTGAGGTAAACAGCACCTATCGTCATAATGACTCTCTCCGGATAAAGTTTCCTCTCTCTCTCTTTTCAGCTGATAAGAAGATATTATCTTAATTTCTAATTATTAGTGCCTCTGATGTGCCTTCACCAGGTCAATATATTCCGGTTTCACTGCATCCCAATTGCCAGGTTCCAAACATTTTGGGTATATTAATTATTTAATTAACATTATCTGTTAGTGGCCTTTCAGTCATATGAGGTCAACGACACCTATCCCAAGACACTCATCAGGTCAATTTACCCCTGTGTAACATTTTTCAGCTCACATGGTTCTGCGGCTTGGTCGCTATAGTCAAGACAAACACATGGGTGTGGTCATATCAGAAGGGGTGGGGGGGGGGGTTCTGCACAGAAAAATATATGACCTAACCATTTTCTTTGCATTATTTTTCTAGTATCATACGACTGCAGTGCACCAGAAGAACCAAGTGGGGCATCCAATAGGAAGGGGCAGAGGAAGGCAGCTCAAAAAAACATCAACATCTGGCCACACTTCCACAGCTGATGAAACACCATCTGACGTGAGACTCATCAATGTTCTCCGAAATACATCAAGAACTCTTCCTCAATAAGAACATCGTACATCAATGGGAAGATGAATATGGCCGTAACCAATGGTACAATGGTATTATTGTAGATGTCCTGGAAGGAATTGATTGTGATGAGGATGCAGTTTATGAGGTGAGACATAATGATAAGGATCATTCTTTTGCATAATCTTTGGGTGTGCTACTGTGCAACACTGAAATTCATGTACGGTATGTGCTATGTTTCAGTTTATAACTTTCTATTCATTTTACAGCTACATGTACATAATTATGGTGTAATTGTACACATCATATTATCAAGTAATAATGATATCTGCATGTTTTTTGTATAGTTATGCAATTTGATATCTTATAGCCTCAAATCACGACATATCTAGTTGTCTTTTCGGATACATGTTCTTCATAATTGGGCTCTAGTATTCCCTGTTGCTTTCCTCTGTAATATGAACTTAGAACTTATTACTTTTTTCATAATTTTGAACATTTTACATTGTTAATTAATAGTATAATTATTACAAACCATCTGTGGCCTCATGTTAATAAAATTTGTATCCCAACAGATCATGTATGACGGTAACACTGAGATGAAATATGAAATGACCTACTCTGAATTGATGGAAGATACTGAAGCTGGATCACTCAAATTTCTTGAGGGTGCAGTGTATGTATATACTCAGGTTTATCCCTATAATACCCGGTATCATGGTCATATTTTCAAAGCTTCATTTCTCTATCGACAATTCGAATATCACTTCAGACTTCTGTTCAGACAATGGTCTTGAAATCTGATATACCATATACATGTGAATTTATTACATTTCAATATGATTTCAAAAAGTTAAAACAACAATATTCAGGCGTGGTGACATCATACTTTGACTGAAGAAGCAGTCAATCTGAATTAACTTTAATTTGCTGCTTGCCTTGTCGTTTTGTGGATATAATCAGCTCACTTGTATTCTGTGACTGTCCAGTTACTACATGCACTTGGTGGGAGTTATCTACTCCGGTTGAGTAATGTTGTTTTTAGTTAATTAGTGTTCACAAAGACATGTATCTATCTCCTTGACAAAACATACAGATATAACTCCTATATGTCACTTGATGGTAATCATTGGGGTGCCATTCCCTTTCGTCACATCCCTGGCAGCATGCTGATTCTATTCGTCTACAATATATGTAGCTGAATTTGTCACGAGGAACACAGGAATGCTGTTATAATAGGAAAACTCATTCATTTTAAATTTCTATTGTTATCGATATGTGTCTCCATACAATTCAGTGGGAAATAGTTCCAGCATTCCTGTCATTTATTATTTATTTTAATTTTCTAAAATATTTTTTTCTTAGTATATCATAGCTTCAACAATTAACCTTTCAGTAGTACATCGCTCTTCATAATTGTCTACATGTTATACTTTCTTTATTTTCCAGACTTGATGACTGATTTTGTTGGTTCATTGCCTGTAAAGAATATTCAAAGAAAATTTGATTAAAGTTCACTTTTATGATTTTTTGGTAAGTAGCATCCACGTATATACTTTATTTGATCTATAGATCTGACATGTGAGCTGAAAAACTGAAAAACTTGGTAAGCCGAGTTTGGAACATCCTGAAAATTGGGAAAATTGGTTCCTCAAAGCCCTTAATGATTTATTGGACAGTATGAAGAACCTGATTTCTTCCCAGATGATGGATTTACAGAATTATTTTCAGGCGAACCAAATGAGTTATCAAGCGTTCAACGTTCAGATACTCACCAGTTCAAAGTAAAAGGCACAAGGGACAGTATCAGGGTTGAATGCATTTGAGTAGCTGTATGAAGCTGAGTTCGAGTTGAACGAAATGATGGCGGACATTCTGTATTAAACAAACTGCAGCTTCGGAACAGAGAAATGAGATAAGTATTTGTTCTCATATTATACATTGTATATGAATTAGATGCTTTGAAATCTAAAGAGCAGGTTGACAGTGCACGTACACCAGACATGTCTGTTAAACAACAAAATGTTGCAACAGCGACGCCTTTAGAACGATTGAAAAACGCACTATAGACCAATGGAAAAATATTCCTTCTAGTTCGGAAATTATAAATTTATTAGAGCACGGTTATGCAATCGCCTTTATTAGGAGGCCAGAGAGTGACGTTTTGCGTATTAATAATTCCAAAATTGAAAACTCACATTTTGTGGAATCCGAAATCTAAAAATAGTTAGCTAAATGTCGTATTTCTGAAGTGAACAAAGTACCCACTGTTGTTAATCCATTAACAGTCTCCAAAAATCGAATTGGCAAGTCACGATTGGTATTAGATTGTCGACATGTTAATCCATTTATTTTTTAAACAATATTTTCGATATGAAGATGCTAATGTAGCACAAGAAATTTTCAGAGTAGGAGATTATCTTATTTCTTTCAATATGAGAATTGCATATCATCATATATCTGTTCAGATGCACAGATAACAATATTTTGGATTCAGTTGGAATTAAGAAAATTGTGATTCAAACAAAATGGCGTCAAATACTTTATTTTTGAAGTTTTACGTTCGGTTTATGCTCGGCGGTTTTGTATTTTCAAAACTAATGAGAGATTGTACAATATTGGCGTCAAAGAGGAATCGAAATGATAAAATACCTGGACACTATAGGTCAGATGTCAAACAGCTTAGTGCTATTTCAAAAAATAATTTAGAAAAGTTCGGTTTCTTGATAGCCGAAGATAAATGTAAATGGGAGCCTACCCATAAATTGTCATGGTTGGGAATTTCTTTGGGTATGGAAGTGGGTTCTATGGTGATGACAGAAGAGAGGATAATCAGGCTCGAAACAATACTTGATGCAATGATAAGATGTATTTGCAATTGAACATGTATAGTAAAGGTGCTTTTCTGAGTAGCATTGATGGCCAAATCGGTGGTGCCATTTCCATGGCACCGGACCGGATACCAATAATATCAGTTCATTGATACCTTTACAAATAGTAACGGTCAACAGTGATTTTTTCTACTAGATATTAATTTGCTACAATTAATGAGCGCAGACACTGGGAAGACAGTGTTACAATCAGAAGTGATGCTTTCATTGAATTTTTGTTCTAGAAATCGAATTTATGAAAATTAAATACGTCCATGTTCGGACGTACAGTTTCATTTGATTACGCATTCTTTAGCGATGCTTCCTCTTCGGGATACGTGCATATTTTATCTCATTCGACGGAAATGACAATGGGGGTATTTTCGCCCAGGGAGTGTCAGACTGACACTGTCAGTTCATTGGCACTAAGAAACGGCGGTGTCAGTTCATTGACAGCAGGTGCCGAAGGTATCAGTTCATTGATACCAATAATCGGTGGCGCCATTTCCACGGCACCGGATACCGAGATTATCAGTTCATTGATACCAATAATCGGTGGTGCCATTTCCACGACACCGGATACCGAGATTATCAGTTCATTGATACCAATAATCGGTGGTGCCATTTCCATGTCACCGGATTCCGAGATAATCAGTTCAATGATACCAATAACCAGAGGTGTCAGTTCATTGGCACCATTTATCGGAGGTGTCATTTCATTGACCCAGAGTCGTTATCTCGTGGGAATCCGGATTCAGAATCCGAAGCCGATTACGGGGGCGGGGCTAATTCCCGATTCTAGGTCAGATTTTGAAATCCACGTGGTCTCCGAAACTATGTTTAATGTTCTCCCAGCGTCAAACATGGCTCATGTCATGTATTTGACACAAGTATCATTTGCATCTTATATTTATAAAGTTCATGTATGTTGTGAAAGTCCTGCTTTAATTCTTCTATGTGTATATATACGGCACATAATTAGCTGCCAATCCGACTTAATCGCATCTTTTTTTCAAGTTAAAGTGTGTTTATTGATGAGGGCAAGCATTTCTAACAGCTCTAGGTCTCCTGAATCAAATTCCGAAGATGTTGTGAAGAACACACGAAACTTGTCAGTTGTACAGGGACGTGACGACAGGGACAGGGGTTGTTTGGGGTGTCTCGACCCCCCCCCCCCCCGAACTTTGGTACAATTTGCTTAGCTGTGCAGTCATTCATACGTGAAGAAAATCAGGATTCTTTTGACTAACTGTTCCAAAGAATGATACGTACAAGCCAGCAAACGCAACAAACAAACCCGATTTTAAATAAATACGTATACAAACTTATGACTAACTCGGGAGAGGGGGTGACCGGTGATCTGTATATATGTTCAACTTGTTTTGGTAGTCATGTTGCTTTGCCATTACTAATTATTTATTTTTTCAGTGTAATAACATATGGTAGAGGGGGTACCCTTAAGTGAGTCAGCACTTGTCCTCCAATCCCATTGTATGTATAAACAAATGTATGTGTTATATATCATGTGTTATCTAAATTTGACAAATATTTGAAATATATATGTTTAAACTAAACTTTGGTACATTTCCAGCAGTTGGAAATTTCATGCATGACACAACATTAGTTGGACATTAATTTGACACCATATATAGGTTGGAATTGTTCTCATTGTTTGATTTTTTCAACCAGTAAAAGTTGGTAATTTTCCAATCTTAGTGTGTCAGGTTGGATATTTCCAAAGGGTGCAAATGGAATTCTGCGAACCTGTGAGATTTATGTTTGGTTCAATGGGGGGGGGGGGGGGTGCAGTTGGCCGGAAATTTGAGGAAACCTCTAGCCACATCCCTAGAACTTGTACGTGTGGGTACTTAATCAATAAATTGACTGACATTTCCACTATATAGTCCTGAGATCCTAGAATAAGCTTTACGTTTGTGTTTGTGCGATTGGGAGATGCAGTTCACCTGTGATCACAAGACCACATCATTAGCTTCATGAGCCAAGCTTTATTTTCCAACTAATGTACAGCACGTTGGCCAAAAAATGCCTGTGTTTGTTATCTATACATAGACTATTGTGCAAAACGACTGCATTTAACGAAACAAAACATTTTAAACATGAAATTGCTATAAGACTAGATAGTACATACGTGTATTTGATAATCCATCGATATCATATAATCCTATAATCCTACTGTTTCTTGAATAAGAAGAAACATTATAATAACGAACAAAGCAGAAGACATATCCATGCAGGTTCACATGAATTCGGTCAATGGTGACGTATCCGCCGAATTTGAAATCGACATGCGTTGGGGCGGTATTTTGTGGATGGAATTATGAAATGGACATATGAAAGTGACAATGAAATCGACATTGATTTGCTTCGCCATCAACCGAAGTGCTCCCCCAGCGTTACTATCAATAGCGTTATTATTTGGCTAATTTCAGTAATATTCTCCCAGTTTACATTCGATAAAACAAATTTGTCTCCGCATTTAAAATTCTTTGATATAGATCGTTTATATTCTGCAATAATTTGCACACAAGAGACGGTTTCTCATGTTTCATTGTGTTTTTAAACTCGGAGGTGGCGAAATCTCGGTTTGTTTACATTACGAACATTTGAGTCCGTAATCGGAATCGGAATCGGAGTCTGGATTACCACGAGATTGAGATTACGGTCTGTTCGTTTACTGATTCTGCCAATTTCTGGTCTGTTCGTTTACCGAACCAAGTCGTACGGGGATTAATCTGCAATCTGAATCCAGATTCTGAATCCGGATTCCCACGAGATAACGACTCTGGGAATGCGATTTTTTTTCCAATCGGGTCCCCCCCCCCAACGATCAAACAAAGCGTAATGTTCATTTTACGGCGAAGAGCGAGTTTATTCGCAATACTTTGGTAAATTACGAACCTGAGAACGGATTTTTTCCCGTGTACTCGGAAAACAAGGGCAAATCACTTGATGATTTAGACTTTTGTGGCAATATCGGACAGCAATTCGAAAGCCAAAACGGTTTAATTGAAAATCAGTTCGAATTTGTTTCGCATGATCATTTAGATTCGAAGAAACATCCAATATGTCCTGATGAGCGCGAAAATTGTTTAGCTGCATCAAAAAATGCTAAATTTGATATGATTTGTGCCAATGATAACCAAGTTAGTGGTTTTTGAAATCAAATTGAATCGGATCAAAGCTCCAATGGAGAGAAGCCGAAGCGTTGAAGTGGAAGTTGACCGCTTTCGGTACTCGATTGAACGGGTGTAGCAGTCATTGTGAAACAGACAACAGAAATTTGACATAATTATGTTATTCCGAGAGATAGCCACATTTTAGGTTTGCATAGACATTGACGAAATTCAACATGCATTTGCGTGTGATGTAGATACCCCACATTCTTAACGTCAGAGCAAATGAGCTCGGTAAGTCGCGAGACTCTGATAACTGGGCCGTAAAACCAGAAGTGTTCAATATCGTCCATTTTGAATGGGGTAAGCATGAAGTCGATATATTCGCGGACAGCAACAACGCGAAATGCGAATTGTTTAATTCAAAAGATCCATGTTCAGGAACAAGCGGAATAAATTATAAACGCTTTACTGAATCGTGGTCGGGTGTGATAGATTGGTTAATTCCTCCTCCAAAAATGGTTCCTCGCATTTTGAGAACAATGGAGAGAGAGAGAGAGAGAGAGAGAGAGAGAGAGAGAGAGAGAGGAGAGAGAGAGAGAGAGAGAGAGAGAGAGAGAGAGAGAGAGAGAGAGAGAGAGAGAGAGAGAGAGAGAGAGAGAGAGAGAGAGAGAGAGACGGTTTTCCGCTCGCTTTTGGTTCCGCATTGGATTTATGCGGCATACCGGCCAATGATTTAAATAGGCCAAGTCAATTTCATGATTTTGCGAAAGGGGTCATGGTTATGGGTGATGTCATGAGCTCAGTCAGTCGCGAGACACTGATAACTGGGCCATAAAACTGGAAGTATTCAATCTCGTCAGTTTTGAATGGGGTAAACATGAAGTCGACATATTCGCGGACAGCAACAACGCGAAATGCGAAATGTTTAATTCAAAAGATCCATGTTCAGGAACAAGCGGAATGAACGCTTTTACTCAGTCGCGGTCTGGTGTGATAATCATGGTTATGGGTGATGTCATATGTTGGATGCAAGTCTGTGTGGTATGTTCAAGTCGAGACCGGAAACATAGTTCGCTATTATAAATATAGACTTCCGAGAACTTTGTTGAATTCGGTTTAACGATTATTGTTTTTTTTGTAGATGTCATTACAACAGAGTTGATTATGGAGGAGCTGGGGAATGTTGGAATAGACTATGTAGATCTGCAGCAGTTGGCTGTAAACATGGTTGATCTTCTGATCGCATCCAGGAGTGACAATACTGTGACGAAATACCATTGAGCTTATATAAAATGGAAAGACTTCATCCTCACGAAAGTGGATGCCCGTTGCCTGCTGTGGATACTCACATCGCTTTGTATCTCACAGAACTGTTAGATTTCAACATCGTGTGTCATAAAATGGTATCATGACATTTGAGGAAAAGGTGATCCTGTTCACATCTAATTCATTTGTCAAAAACAGTTGAATATTGAAAGGCACATAAACCTCCAGTTTCAAAGAAAGACCCAATCAGTTGAGATATGTTAATTCAAATTTGTGATATTCACGCGAAAGCCAATATTTTGTAATTGTTAGAGACCTTGCTATAGCAAAAGGTGAAACAAATGCATGTCCATATGTTTATTACAACGATATTTGAAAATAGCTCGCATAACTGAGGCAGAAATCTATGTGTTAGATGAATGTATAGATCTAAAAGTTCCATTGGTTTACTTTCCACCAATATACTATTTATTTACACACCAGAGAAGATAGCTGGCACATGGCCAATACAAAACTGCTAATTAGTTTAGCAAAACAATATTTTACTACATTTGGACAAACTTGTAGACATAAATGGTCATCAGTTGAAGAATTTTCCAACCTGAGGGGGAGCATGAGGTTTGAAATTTCCAACACTAGGAAAGCTTCAGTTGAGGCCAGTCTAGATGCTAGGATTTGCGATTTTCTTGTATAGTTTTCAATTTTTTCTCACACCGGGCCGAACAACCATGGTCGGCGCTGTGTTTCCTGGTCTGTTGTCGGTAGCTGTGTGCATTTGTCTGGAATTAGACCACTAGTTGTTTTTTTGGGGCAATTTTCAGGTTAAATATCTTAATGTTATCATACGGGGATATTCAGAAGCATGGCTTATCAATATATAGGAAATTAGGCCTGAGCATGGGGTACAGCAAGGGGGGGGGTGCAAATAGAATTATGCAAAAAGTTGTGTGTTGGTGTGATTCCGACTCAAGGGGGGGGGGTGCAAATGGAATTATGCAAAAAGTTGTGTTGGTGTGATTCTGACTCAAGGGGGGGGGGGGGGTGGTGCAGTTGGAATTTCCCAAGGTGGACACCCCCTCAACGGAGACCCTCTAGCCACATCCCTGCATCCAAATATTGACTCGATGACGCGTCCATGGTAAAATACCGTATAGACAAACAGATCCCGGGAGATGCCGGGCGTCCCTATGGTCCCGTGGACACTATATCTCGACGTTATGAGGTAGCGGCATACTACCTGAGGGCAACCTAGATAATTTTACTCGCTGGCTCATCTCCGGTCGGTGTTATTAACCTCGAAAATGCCGATATTGGCTAAGAGAGCCAGGGGAGCCCCGCTGTCTTTGTGTGGTTTCGGAAAGTATATTGTGGAGTGTGACGTCCAAATATTGACTCGCTGAGGCGTCCACGGCCGATGTTATTAACCCCTCAAAATGGCCTCTCCCGGGATCTTTTTGTCAATACGGTATTTTGCCGAATTTTGAGAGGTTAATAATAACATCGGCCGTTGACGCGTCAGCGATTCAATATTTGGATGCCACACTTAGGTGGTATTGCACTATACCGCGCAGCATCAAAATATACTGTCATAAACCACACGAAGACACCCGGGCTCTCTTTGCCAATATCGGCATTTACGGGGTTAATAACACCGGCCGAAGACGAGGGAGCGATTAAATGTTCTAGGTTGCCCTCAGGACGTCGGGATATAGCATCCACGGGCCCATGGGGGTGCCCGGGTGGTAATTAGTCACACCGCTAGCGGTGCAAGTTCAGGGGAGCGGGTGTCGCATTTACAGTGTGTTATAATAGAGGGATGCGTTGTCTGCGTAATGATGACAAACTCATTGTATCGCGATATGTTTGATATTTCACAAATTTTTAAATAAATATGTTCATTCTCCAGAATGTAATAAAGACGGTGACACTCGGTGTTGGCCGCACTACTACACCGACGTCCGCATGACATCGTGACGTCAATCAACAGTCGGCCAGAACTGCAACTTGTGAACATGATGGCAAAACTTATCAGAAATGGTCTCCGATTGAGTGACATGCTTGGCAAATATGTACGGGCCTACGCGCAACATAACTAAAACGATCATATTGTTTTCTTCAGATCTAATTGATTTAAGAGAAAACGTCTTCATTCACGCACAGAGACGGAGTGTCTTGTTCGGAACTGTAGTGTTGTTGATATGTTCCGCCTTATTGGCGCTGACCGGATTGTTGATGTTGTGGTTGAGGCGCCACGAGCAGACGGTTTCTTTGAACGAGCACGAGTACATTCTGGTGTCACATGACCTGAGTATCAACATGGAGGAATCTCAAAAGAATCTAATTCACCACACCCTATACGACAGAACTACTCCGTCGAGAATCTCATGGGGCTAGACACTTACGATTCCAAAAGGAACCTTTCCACAGAAACCAGTTGACCGACGTCCAAACCTGCAGCTCACGTCATCGAGGAATAATTATTTCTATTTTAGTATTTTTCTCTTCAGAGGTCAAAGGTCGGTAGTTTGCGATATTATTTTATCTGAAACTACATATTTGGAAGCAGTCTTATAGGTCTTATAGTTGTTGTAAAATACAAACCGTTATCTTAAAGAACATTGACGAACAAAACCCGTTTGAAGTATGTCAAGCTCGTTATGCATGGTTCCGCAGTAATGCTGGAGGGAACGACCACCCGACCCGGGACCACCCGATCCAGACAAAGAATAATATATAACTTTCTCAATTTTATTTAAAATAAGAATAAAATATATTGAAAAACTGCGTGATGATAGATACTTGTATATAGTTGTGACATATATACACATACGCATCTAAAGTGGAACGAAATGTATAGTATATTTAGTGACGGTATCAGCGTGATCCAAATTATGAATAACATTTAAAATATACCAATATGGAACCAGAAAAATCACATGCATCCGGATCGGCAAAACTGCATATTTATAACGACAGGAAATCAAGTAATTATATTCGTCTTTAAAATATGACTTTTACATTCTAAAGAAAATATGAAGAAACAATTATGAATACGACAACAAATACTTGGTCAAAACATGGGACAACCTGGCCCGAATAACCGGGACAACCCAACCAAACATACGTCCGGTTGTGTTGCCCCTGGGTTGGGTCGTCCCTCTTCCAATGCCCATATGACATTCTGGACTCCTCAACCATGCATTGACCTCTCAGTATACGGGGTATACAGAGATTGACGAGGTTTGCCGACTGACACAAAAGGTCGTTAAGTTTTTGGTTACGTGCCTTTGCTTCCATTTCACTGCATATTATGTATGTACAGCGCGCCAAAATCTGGATCATACAACGTCTTGTTAATAAGCAGATCACCGAGTCGCGGCCGTATATATTGGATTCATCAAGCCCCCTTCCGTGGTTTCAGAGGTTCATCCAGCCCCGGTTCCGTGGTTTTAGTGCTACAGGTCAAACTTCTGGAGTAGCATTTCCATATATGGAGCTTTTTGAATATTCATGACTTCCATATATGAAAATGCTATTCCAGAACTTTGACATTTAGCACTAAAACCACGGAACCGGGCCTGGTGGATCCAATTTGGCCGCGAGGTATACATATTTATAGTGACAGGGCGTATTACATCTACGTCACTATTTATTAGCGGAAACAAAGTGTGGGCCCATGTACTTTGCTGAATTAAATAAATTTATGTTAATAAATATTTTAGTATTGTGATATGCCTTTCACATGTCATTGAGTCGCGGTCATATTGGATACATCCAGTCCCGTTCCGTTTTTTAGTGCTACATGTCAAAGTTCTGGAATAGCATTCTATCTATGAAGCTTTTGAATATTCATGAATTCCATATATGGAATGCTAATCCAGAACTTTGACGTGCAGCACTAAACAAACGGAGCTTGATGGATCCAATATAACGCGACTCGGTGACAAGGTGTATTGAGCTGACAAATTGTTCTTAAACCTGTTTATTACTATGATATAATGAAAGTAATTTGAAACTAGTGTGGATTGTGTTGGATATGATACATGCAAATTGTCAAATTAGTATATCATTCCAGACGTGTTACTGAGTTTGCGTGTAGACGAAGTTAGCACGCACCCTCTATTATATTGATTAGATATCGCTGCTGTTCGTGACCTTTGACCTGTGAAGATATGATAACAAACCTGTGATATAAGTTAAATGAGCTCTGTAATCCTGATATTTATATGATCTGAATGAATGGGGTGAATCTGGTGAATTTATGATTTGTTAAACTAGCTGAATTAAAATTTTGCACCTACAATTTGTATACAAAAAGTTATATTTTATATGCACATATTTGAATTTCTATGTTTGGTCAGGCCTATTTTTTGGCAAATTATAACACAGTTGTATTCTTCAAACAAACCTGCTGCGGTATATACGCGTGTTCTTGTGTGGGGTTTTAGTTTTCAGAGTTTTCTACCTATGTCAGATTATTGATTAACCGTGAACGAAAGCAGCAGTAAATACAAGCAAAAAATAATTCTGAAAGAAAAAAAATCAACAGTGATTAAACTGAGATTGTTGTCACGTTTTAATCTCGCAATTAATCGTAACTGTATACAGTATATATTTATGGTTTTTAGACCATTGTTGTATTCCTATTTGCTATAGACTTTTAAATCGATAAGGAGTTCAGTTTGAAGAAATGTAGTGGCAGAGGTTATCTAAACACACTTTCGAAGAGGGATTCTTGTTTAATCGCATCATCTGCAATGACAAACTGGATAGGTACACTGCTGCAATGAGATAAGGAATATATATAGGAATATGGTATTTTTCCACAAGTGCATTTACTGCTGAAATAGGGGGGTATTTGTGAATGATTTGCATCGAAACGTGGCGACTGCTGAGCAGGTATATATATATACGTGCATATATTGGTGATCAATACGTGGAATGATTTGTTCCGAGCGACCTTTGGTGTTGTGATCATTGGGATTGCATGGAGTTATTGTGGCACGAAAAAAAAAAGAAGAAAAAAAAACAGTATATAAAATCACGCGAGCTGGAAATATGGAAGATATGTCAAGCCGGCCATTGTATCAGTATGCCTGCATGTCAAATAGTTTAAAGTGATTTGAAAATCTGCTGCGGCTCACATCGAATAATTTGCTCAACGCAGGTATTTCAATAAACTGTGTATCAAAATGACCAGCAAACAACGTCATCCTTTCATATAAATTAAATAAATTGAACCTGGTTGCGAAATCATTCCCGTTTGTTTATTGGCGATTTGTTCGGGACGAATGGACGACTGTTTATTTAAAGATGCGTATAAACCGATTAAGCGCCCATCAGTTACTATTTATTTGGATTCGGGCGTAAAAGATATCTGATTCGAGGAACCCACCTATCAAAGCTCAGAGTTATTAGATATCGATTTTTTAAATCAATTATTTTTCAATGTATTTTTTCGCATCATATATATTTCGTCTTTGTTGGACTTTGAATAGAAGTTTCCAAAAGGAAACGAACATTCGAACAACCCAAATATTTGAATCGTTGATTTCCTTTTAAAAGGTATTTCATGACGGAAATGTATCTATTTTGTTAATATTTAAATCGATCTATATAGTGGATTTCCACATGCGATTTCAGGAAACAGTAAGCGCTTATATGGTCATATTTGCGGTCACGACCGAATACGGACGAAGTTGAATTCAATGCAAAAAATGTAGTGGTGTTCAGACCGATCACCCCGCTTCGGAAGTATGTTTAGGAACCGCTGCCGTTGCACGTCAATCCCATGATACAGTAATACTCTAAATAATCGACCCTTTAACCACAGCAGAATTATGGGTAACTTTTCAGGATTTAGTCGGAAATATGGCTTGTTGCCATTCATCGGAAAGCTCTCGCCGAGAGCTTTCCGATGAATGGCAACAAGCCATATTTCCGACTAAATCCTGAAAAGTTACCCATAATTCTGCTGTGGTTAAGGAGTCGATTACATTACTGTATTTAGAAACTCGCGCGGTTGGTGCGCACCCGCAATCTTCCAGAAAATAGTCTGCTGTCTTATTAATCCTTTCTTTACTGAATACTAATTGGCGAGTAGTAATTCCATGTTCAACAAACTCATATCGGCCGTTCTGTTGAACTTATTATCTAAACATTTCCCACCAATGAATAGGTATCCTTCCGCACTTGTAAAATATGTCATCTGCTTTTATTCCCGAAATATCCCTTCAGATGAATAATATAAACCATATACCTATGTATACTTTTTTAACTGAATGGCGGAATCCATTTAGTAAATAAAGGGTTAAACTGAAGCAGAAATGTATGTGAAAAATCGCTCACCTATACATGTACCTTTGTCCGTTCATTGGACATTTTGTATTTCTCCTATGTTATTTTTCTCAGAATTAATCAATTTATTTTTCGAATAAATCGTTCCCAGTTTAAACCTGATGTACATTTACCTCACCAGCGATATGTTTGTGATTTGTGAATCCCCTCTTTTAACCCTTTGGTTACTAAATACTGATTGACGAGTGTATATAGTTCCCTTAAGAAATGTTCAGATAATAATTTTAACAAACAGCTGTTGTTGCTCTTGTTATCTGGACATTTCCTTATTATACACACACGCACGCGCACGTGTGTTTTTATGCACACGCAATAATAAGAATCCGTCTGTATGCACCAGTTTGCTGATGCAATACTAAATTGAGCACATATACTTATTTTTCGTAGTATATGGGGTGGATCGAATTAATATTGACTCTGGGAGTCTGATGTTGCTCCGGGTGTGTGGAATTTATAATGACTTTGGGAGTCTGATGTTGTTCCGGGTGGGCGGAATTTATAATGACTTTGGGAGTCTGGTGTTGTTCCGGGTGGGCGGAATTCATAATGACTTTGGGAGTCTGATGTTGTTCCGGGTGGGCGGAATTTCTAATGACTTTGGGAGTCTGATGTTGTTCCGAGTGGGCGGAATTCATAATGACTTTGGGAGTCTGATGATTTTCCGGGTGGGCGGAATTTATAATGACTTTGGGAGTCTGATGTTGTTCCGGGTGGCCGGAATATATAATGACTTTGGGAGTCTGGTGTTGTTCCGGGTGGGCGGAATTCATAATGACTTTGGGAGTCTGATGATGTTCCGGTTGGGCGGAATTTATAATGACTTTGGGGGGTCTGATCTTGTTCCGGGTGGGCATAATTTATAATGACTTCGGGGGTCTGATATTGTTCCGGGTGGGCGTAATTTATAATGACTTTGGGAGTCTGATGTTGTTCCGGGTGGGCGGAATTTATAATGACCTTGGGAGTCTGATGTAGTTCCGGGTGGGCGGAATTTATAATAACTTTGGGGGTCTGATGTCCCGGGTGGGCGGAATTTATAATGACTTCGGGGGTCTGATGTTCCGGGTGGGCGGAATTTATAATGACTGGGAGTCTGATGTTGTTCCGGGTGGGCGGAATTTATAATGACTTTGGGAGTCTGGTGTTGTTCCGGGTGGGCGGAATTTATAATGACTTTGGGAGTCTGATGTTGTTCCGGGTGGGCGCAATTTATAATGACCTTGGGTGTCTGATGTTCCGGTGGACGGAATTTATAATGACTTCGGGGGGGGGGGGGGGTCTGATGTTCCGGGTGGGTGGAATTTATAATGACTTTGGGAGTCTGATGTTGTTCCGGGTGGGTGGAATTTATAATGGCCTTGGGAGTCTGATGTTGTTCCGGGTGGGCGGAATTTATAATGACTTTGGGGGTCTGATGTTGTTCCGAGTGGGCGGAATTTATAATGACTTCGGGGGTCTGATGTTGTTCCGGGTGGGCGGAATTTATAATAACTTTGGGCGTCTGATGTCCCGGGTGGGCGGAATTTATAATGACTTCGGGGGTCTGATGTTGTTCCGGGTGGGCGGAATTTATAATGACTTTGGGAGTCTGGTGTTGTTCCGGGTGGGCGGAATTTATAATGACTTTGGGAGTCTGATGTTGTTCCGGTGGGCGGAATTTATAATGACTTCGGGGGGGGGTCTGATGTTCCGGGTGGGTGGAATTTATAATGACTTTGGGAGTCTGATGTTGTTCCGGGTGGGTGGAATTTATAATGGCCTTGGGAGTCTGATGTTGTTCCGGGTGGGCGGAATTTATAATGACTTTGGGGATCTGATGTTGTTCCGAGTGGGCGGAATTTATAATGACTTCGGGGGTCTGATGTTGTTCCGGGTGGGCGGAATTTATAATGACTTTGGGAGTCTTATCTTGTTCCTGGTGGGGGGAATTTATATTGACTTTGGGAGTCTGATGTTCCGGGTGGCGAAATTTATAATGACCTTGGGAGTCTGATGTTGTTCCGGGTGGGCGGAATTTATAATGACCTTGGGAGTCTGATGTTGTTCCGGGCGGGCGGAATTTATAATGACTTTGTGAGTCTGATGTTGTTCCGGGTGGGCGGAATTTATAATGACATTGGGAGTCTGATGTTCCGGGTGGGCGGAATTTATAATGACTTTGGGGGTCTGATGTTGTTTCGGGTGGGCGGAATTTATAATGACTTTGGGAGTCTGGTGTTGTTCCGGATGCATGGATGGAATTTATATTGACCTTTGGAGTTGGACTAGACACTGGCTCTATACTACTACGTCATGACGGCGAACAGAGCAGAGCATCGAAGCGCCATAGAGCCAGTCTCTAGTCCACTTTGGAGTCTGATATTGTTCCGGGTGGGCGGAATTTATAATGACCTCGGGAGTCTGATGTTCCGGTGGGCGGAATTTTGAACGACTTTGGGAGTCTGATGTTGTTCAAAGCTCACAATATACTAGCCCGGTTCAGACAACTTTATAATATATAAATATTTTATTTCAAATAATGTATTATAAATGCATTATATACGCATGCATAAGGGACTAGACGATATTCAAATTTATAATAACAATGAGAAATATAAACAGTATATAGTTGGTATAATTATGACGAGTTGGGTAGGCCTTATATTTAATCATTTGAACTTTGGAAGTGCATGGGTGTTATAGAATCCATGGATATCTTTGTGTGGGGTGGGGAGTACATATATATATATATACAGAACATTATTTGAGGTGATCAAGTTTGATTCAAGTATATATGTATACTATAGAGAGGATATCTAGTGTTTTGAGTGGATACCGAAAATTTTCTCATGAGTGACCGAGACACGGGAGTAGCTTGCCACGAGCTAAAAATAAACATTTGTCGCGGTCACGAATGAGATAATTTTCGGTATCCACTGAAAACACTAGATTTTTTTTTACGCGTGCTGTATATACCCATTATAACCGGATCACATTCAAATCTACTTCTTCACAATAAAACTATACTAATGCTACTATATATATGGTTAACATTTTACAATTCGATCATAGTTATTCAAGAAATTCAGTTACGTCATGGACGTCCGTAACGTCAAAGTAACTATATGAAAGTGTAATTTCTATAGCTTCACTGCTAGCGGTGGATAACGATAATAACATGTTAGCGATGTTTTCTATAATCTATTGTTGAGCGTATCATAAAACACTTTATACAGTTATGCCTCCGTGTCAGCAGATAAAATAGTATCTTCTAGATAAATTACCAGATAAATTCTTTGTTGAAAATATCTTGCCATTTTTGGATGGATTTATGCAAAACGTGCCTCTCCCCTTCACATTACTTCTTTCAGTTGAAAACTCTTGTGGAGTTCAGAACTATATAATGTCTTCTATGGAATAAACAGTGTTATTTTCACAATTGAGACATTTTACTATCGTCATTTGTGATTTTAGATGAGCGGGTGATTTACGCTTAAAGTCCGCTATTATAGAAGAGTAAGGCAGCGTACTTCGATGTAATAATAATGGAGTAGTTTCGCTATAACGATTTCACTGGCTGGTTTACGAAACTTGGACTAGCATTTGCGTCAATATAAAGTTTATTGTAATTGATATAGGCCTACATAAAGAGACGGGCATATACTAATACACACGGAGGTCAGTTTTATTTTAGATAAAGTCAAAATCGCACTGCAAGCATCGGCAGTCAATAACATTCTAAAAATGTGTATGGTGGGAAAACATTACCGAGTAGCCTATATAACTCTTTACCCAACAAACCGGCCAAATAAAGCTTCAACAACCTAAAATATCTTCGGTCTGTCTCAATAGAACCATACAAATATGGATATCATTGGAACCGGCTCCTTGACCACATTGTGATAGTTACAGTTATGCCCTGTGCCAATGCATTCTCGTATATATGCGAGGCGACCTATATAAGAGAATGCATTGGCCTAAAAAAAATCTTTTTTTAACACTTACCATTTTTTCTTACATTCTTTAACAATTTTATAATTTTTAATGTGTTAAGCCAATGCATTCTCTTATATATGCGAGGCGACCTATGGTCGACTCGCATATATAAGAGAATGCATCGGCACAGGGGCCTTATGTTGGGTAAAGGGATAACAGACGGCCATATGGCATATTCTATTTACAAGAAAATCCTTTAAACATAAACGCTTTCGGCTTGTTTTTGTTTTTGACCCGGAGATCCCCGTCAAAATATAGAGGTGTAAAGTCTATCGACGTTCGAAGTTAGACATGCAAAGTCTCGTCTTATGCTGCCTACATATACTGAAGTCTTTTTTTCTTCAGATTCCACTGATCAGATGCCGGGCGAATTCATCAGGACACATCCCGGAATTTCACGAAGCTGTCAGCGGTTTCGTCAACCATATCCGTGACCAATCGAGCGTCCTCCTGGCGGAGATACAAGCCGTCCAGATAAATGGTTTGTGTATTCAACTGTACTAAAAAAACACTTCAGTTTTCTATAAATACGCGGTATATTTGGTATCGTTAAAAAAATTTGTTCTCAATCATATTCCATTTCATTCTGGTTTCAAATTGCCTATTTTAGATGTATAGTCCAGATAAATTAAGTCAGCCCTCGAAATGAGGAAAAATCTCCCACGGCAAGTTTAATGCTATGACATTATAGATTCCACATGTTGCCACGGCATTTCCCACGGCATTGCTTATATTGCTGTCGTCAATTTCGATGACTGTAAATTAAGTCTCACATTATCGTCAATAGCGTTTATATAGGTCATTTTGGTATAAATCTATACAGGGGGGGGGGGGTCGATATACAAATGGGGTGATTTCTCAGTGAAATTAACCCTCTTCAATATGGCCTACAAAGCGAGTAAACGATAACGACGACAAAAGTTTTGACAGAAATGGTCATCAGTTGGAAATTTTCCAACCTTAGGGGGTGACAGGTTGGAAATTTCCAACACTTGGAAAGCTTGTGTCCTGGTCCCTCCCCCGTGGCCAGTCAAATACTTCTAGTTAATAATTTAAGAAAACAATATTGTCATACAATCGGTCAACATTGTCATTGGTATTGTCATCAGTTGGAAATTTTCCAACCTAAGTGGGGGTGTAGGGTTTGAAATTTCCAACAGTGGGAAGGCTTGAGGCTAGTCTAGATGTTAGGATTTTGCGATTTTCTTGTTCAGATTTCAAAATTTTCGCACACCGGGCCGAACCATGGTCGGCCCGGTGTGTCATCGCCTCATCTACATGGCCAATACAAAACTGCTAATTAGTGTAGCAAAACAATATTTTACTACATTTGGTCAAACTTGTAGACATAAATGGTCATCAGTAAGAATTTTCCAACCTGAGGGGGAGCATGAGGTTTGAAATTTCCAACACTAGGAAAGCTTCAGTTGAGGCCAGTCTAGATGCTAGGATTTGCGATTTTCTTGTATAGTTTTCAAATTTTTCTCACACCGGGCCGAACAACCATGGTCGGCGCTGTGTTTCCTGGTCTGTTGTCGGTAGCTGTGTGCATTTGTCTGGAATTAGACCACTAGTTGTTTTTTTTTGGGCAATTTTCAGGTTAAAATATCTTAATGTTATCATACGGGGATATTCAGAAGCATGGCTTATGAATATATAGGAAATTAGGCCTGAGCATGAGGTACAAGGGGGGTGCAAATAGAATTATGCAAAAAGTTGTGTTGGTGTGATTCCGACTCAAGGGGGGGGGGGGCGGGGGGTGCACATGGAATTATGCACAAAAGATGTGTTGGTGTGATTCTGACTCAAGGGGGGGGGGGGGTGCAGTTGGAATTTCCCAAGGTGTACACCCCCCCCCCCCCAACGGAGACCCTCTAGCCACATCCCTGCATCCAAATATTGACTCGATGACGCGTCCATGGTAAAATACCGTATAGACAAACAGATCCCGGGAGATGCCGGGCGTCCCTATGGTCCCGTGGACACTATATCTCGACGTTATGAGGTAGCGGCATACTACCTGAGGGCAACCTAGATAATTTTACTCGCTGGCTCATCTCCGGTCGGTGTTATTAACCTCGAAAATGCCGATATTGGCTAAGAGAGCCAGGGGAGCCCCGCTGTCTTTGTGTGGTTTCGGAAAGTATATTGTGGAGTGTGACGTCCAAATATTGACTCGCTGAGGCGTCCACGGCCGATGTTATTAACCCCTCAAAATGGCCTCTCCCGGGATCTTTTTGTCAATACGGTATTTTGCCGAATTTTGAGAGGTTAATAATAACATCGGCCGTTGACGCGTCAGCGATTCAATATTTGGATGTCACACTTAGGTGGTATTGCACTATACCGCGCAGCATCAAAATATACTGTCATAAACCACACGAAGACACCCGGGCTCTCTTTGCCAATATCGGCATTTGCGGGGTTAATAACACCGGCCGAAGACGAGGGAGCGATTAAATGTTCTAGGTTGCCCTCAGGTAGTATGCCGCTACCTTATAACGTCGGGATATAGCATCCACGGGCCCATGGGGGTGCCCGGGTGGTAATTAGTCACACCGCTAGCGGTGCAAGTTCAGGGGAGCGGGTGTCGCATTTACAGTGTGTTATAATAGAGGGATGCGTTGTCTGCGTAATGATGACAAACTCATTGTATCGCGATATGTTTGATATTTCACAAATTTTTAAATAAATTTGTCCATTCTCCAGAATGTAATAAAGACGGTGACACTCGGTGTTGGCCGCACCACTACACCGACGTCCGCATGACATCGTGACGTCAATCAACAGTCGGCCAGAACTGCAACATGATGGCAAAACTTATCATAAATGGTCTCCGATTGAGTGACATGCATGGCAAATATGTACGGGCCTACGCGCAACATAACTAAAACGATCATATTGTTTTCTTCAGATCTAAATGATTTAAGAGAAAACGTCTTCATTCACGCACAGAGACGGAGTGTCTTGTTCGGAACTGTAGTGTTGTTGATATGTTCCGCCTTATTGGCGCTGACCGGATTCTTGATGTTGTGGTTGAGGCGCAACGAGCAGACGGTTTCTCTGAACGAGCACGAGTACATTCTGGTGTCACATGACCTGAGTATCAACATGGAGGAATCTCAAAAGAATCTAATTCACCACACCCTACGACAGAACTACTCCGTCGAGAATCTCATGGGGCTAGACACTTACGATTCCAAAAGGAACCTTTCCACAGACACCAGTTGACCGACGTCCAAACCTGCAGCTCACGTCATCGAGGAATAATTATTTCTATTTTAGTATTTTTCTCTTCAGAGGTCAAAGGTCGGCAGTTTGCGATATTCTTTTATCTGAAACTACATATTTGGAAGCAGTCTTATATAGGTCTTATAGTTTTTGTAAAATACAAACCGTTATCTTAAAGAACATTGACGAACAAAAACCGTTTGAAGTATGTCAAGCTCGTTATGCATGGTTCCGCAGTAATGCTGCAGGGAACGACCACCCGACCCGGGACTACCCGACCCAGATAAAGAATAATATATAACTTTCTCAATTTTATTTAAAATAAGAATAAAATATATTGGAAAACTGCGTGATGATAGATACTTGATATAGTTGTGACATATATACACATACGCATCTAAAGTGGAACGAAATGTATAGTATATTTAGTGACGGTATCAGTGTGATCCAAATTATGAATAACATTTAAAATATACCAATATGGAACCAGAAAAATCACATGCATCCGGATCGGCAAAACTGCATATTTATAACGACAGGAAATCAAGTAATTATATTCGTCTTTAAAATATGACTTTTACATTCTAAAGAAAATATGAAGAAACAATTATGAATACGACAACAAATACTTGGTCAAAACATGGGACAACCTGGCCCGAATAACCGGGACAACCCAACCAAACATACGTCCGGTTGTGTTGTCCCTGGGTTGGGTCGTCCCTCTTCCAATGCCCATATGACATGCTGGACTCCTCAACCATGCATTGACCTCTCAGTATACGGGGTATACAGAGATTGACGAGGTTTGCCGACTGACACAAAAGGTCGTTTAGTTTTTGGTTACGTGCCTTTGCTTCCATTTCACTGCATATTATGTATGTACAGCGCGCCAAAATCTGGATCATACGACGTCTTGTTAATAAGCAGATCACCGAGTCGCGGCCGTATATATTGGATTCATCAAGCACCCTTCCGTGGTTTCAGAGGTTCATCCAGCCCCGGTTCCGTGGTTTTAGTGCTACAGGTCAAACTTCTGGAGTAGCATTTCCATATATGGAGCTTTTGAATATTCATGGTTTCCATATATGAAAATGCTATTCCAGAACTTTGACATTTAGCACTAAAACCACGGAACCGGGCCTGGTGGATCCAATTTGGCCGCGAGGTATACATATTTATAGTGACAGGGCGTATTACATCTACGTCACTATTTATTAGCGGAAACAAAGTGTGGGCCCATGTACTTTGCTGAATTAAATAAATTTATGTTAATAAAGATTTTAGTATTGTGATATGCCTTTCACATGTCATTGAGTCGCGGTCATATTGGATACATCCAGTCCCGTTCCGTTTTTTAGTGCTACATGTCAAAGTTCTGGAATAGCATTCTATCTATGAAGCTTTTGAATATTCATGAATTCCATATATGGAATGCTAATCCAGAACTTTGACGTGCAGCACTAAACAAACGGAGCTTGATGGATCCAATATAACGCGACTCGGTGACAAGGTGTATTGAGCTGACAAATTGTTCTTAAACCTGTTTATTACTATGATATAATGAAAGTAATTTGAAACTAGTGTGGATTGTGTTGGATATGAAACATGCAAATTGTCAAATTAGTATATCATTCCAGACGTGTTACTGAGTTTGCGTGTAGACGAAGTTAGCACGCACCCTCTATTATATTGATTAGATATCGCTGCTGTTCGTGACCTTTGACCTGTGAAGATATGATAACAAACCTGTGATATAAGTTAACTGAGCTCTGTAATCCTGATATTTATATGATCTGAATGAATGGGGTGAATCTGGTGAATTTATGATTTGTTAAACTAGCTGAATTAAAATTTTGCACCTACAATTTGTATACAAAAAGTTATATTTTATATGCACATATTTGAATTTCTATGTTTGGTCAGGCCTATTTTTGGCAAATTATAACACATTTGTATTCTTCAAACAAACCTGCTGCGGTATATACGCGTGTTCTTGTGTGGGGTTTTAGTTTTCAGAGTTTTCTACCTATGACAGATTATTGATTAACCGTGAACGAAAGCAGCAGTAGACACAAGCAAAAAATAATTCTGAAAGAAAAAAAATCAACAGTGATTAAACTGAGATTGTTGTCACGTTTTAATCTCTCAATTAATCGTAACTGTATACAGTATATATTTATGGTTTTTAGACCATTGTTGTATTCCTATTTGCTATAGACTTTTAAATCGATAAGGAGTTCAGTTTGAAGAAATGTAGTGGCAGAGGTTATCTAAACACAGGGATTCTTGTTCAATCGCATCATCTGCAATGACAAACTGGATAGGTACACTGCTGCAATGAGATAAGGAATATATATAGGAATATGGTATTTTTCCACAAGTGCATTTACTGCTGAAATAGGGGGGTATTTGTGAATGATTTGCATCGAAACGTGGCGACTGCTGAGCAGGTATATATATATATACTAGAAGGTGACCCGACTTCGTCCGGGCTTTGACCTTGAATTGTCCATTTTGAAGGTCAAGGTCAAGTGGGGTCACGATTTGACCAGTCCAAAAACACTGCCCGGACAAAAGTACCCGACAAACGTGCCCGTCGAAATCCATCCGGTTTTACCCGATTTGACCTTGAATTGATCATTTTGAAGGTCAAGGTCTGGTCGGGGTCACGACTGGACCCGTCCAAAACAATCAGTGGACAAAAGTAACCCCACGTATCAAATTTCGTCGAAATCCCATCAAAATTGGCGATTTGACCTTGAAGTTACCCGATTTCAAGGTCAAGTCGCACGGGCAAATGAATATGCTTGTGAGACTCGCCATAAGAAAGTACTCCCACATACCAAGTTTCATCGAAATCCCTAGTCCAAGTCTTCTTGTACTAAAACCAGCTAAGATATTGGGATGGCGATGCTGGCGTTTAGTCCAAGACCGCCCTATATGCTCGCTTATGACACGGCTTAAGCGTTAGTGACCCGCTCAAATAAAACCACAATTATATGAAATAAAATATCACAATTGCGACAATAAACGGATATTTTCCGCAGAAGACATGCTATTTTATCTGAAACCCACATCAGTTGTGAATTTAAAACGGTAATTTAATGCGAAAAGAGACATTTACCTCAATGTTTACAATTTTTTAAAAGTATGCGAACTCGGTTGACCTCGCGAACTGTGTTCGGCATTTTCCGTTGAAAATATTCCGTAGATTTTGGACAACAACGCAAATTACGAAGAATTCTCCATTGTAATCGTAATTATGTGTGTCAATAAATAAAATAATAAATAGATTAATTAAACATTGAAGATATAAATGTAATACATTAAATAAATTACGGGGAATTACAACCCTCTCAAAGTTTAAAACAGTGTAAACACAACGAGTATTAGAATAAATAATATGGTGCTACATTTCCCACATTTGGTGGACTTCGGCGAAATTAAGATATATACTAAGCGAACAGAGCAATATACTGCTCTTGTTAAGCACACAAAAAATCAAACAAAATTTGTATAAATTTTTAACCTTAAGTTTGAAAAGTCCCACTGAAACGGAAGAACTATATTTCGAAACTGTGTGATTCGGTTCTCCGATTATTTTATCAACACACAAATCAAAATGCACATCACACGCATGGCAAGTCAGACATAAGAGTTCTAATTTGCTCCAATTTTGACAAGTTGCTTGCGAAAATTGTCAACAAAACTACCGTTCTGATCCTCCATTATGTCATTAAGTTTTTAGTGCGGGAATTGTTCTGAAAGCACATAGAAAACTGGACTTTCGGGCGATCGGTTTTCTCCATTTTTGTTCGGAAAACCCGCGCTATATATAGAAACGGAAAGTAGAATTCTCAGAACAAACAGCGGATTATGCCGAACTTATTCGGACCACTTCGGCTTTCGGTTAAAACGTAAACAAACAGAGAAACAAATCGATGTTTATGGCAATCAACCGGAATATTCTATGTGTAATTTAACATTAAAGTTAGATTATTATACACCATTGTGACCATAAGATGTAAGCCTTTCCGATGTATATAGCATCATGTATTGATTTGCTAGGTAAATCGAGTAAAATACACCACAGATTCCCGCCACAGATCGTGGGCGTAAGTCGTGTGGTAGGATTGGTATGCAAGCGGGCTTGGACTAAACGCCAGCATCGCCATCCCAATATCTTAGCTGGTTTTAGTACAAGAAGACTTGGACTACGAAATCCCGTGATATTCGGGAGTTTGACCTTGAAATGACCCGATTTCAAGGTCAAGGTCACGTCGCACGGACAAATTAATATGCCTATGTTCGTCCCCGGCCGAAAATACCCCATATACCAAGTTTCATCGAAATCGGGTGGGCCGTTTTCGAGTTCATCGCGAACACACAGACACACAGACAGACACACAGATCTTCCAAAATATATAATAGACTAGCCGATGAGCCCGACGTTGTCCGGGCTATTCAAAAACCAAATTTCAAGTCGATAGCTCTACCCAGCCTGGCGATTTCAAGTCGATAGCTCTACCCGTTTCCGAGATATGGTCTGCGCATGCGCGAAGCTGGCGTCGCACGGGCTCGGCGACCCGATAAAATTCGTATCCGGGGCAAGATACATTCACATAGCAAATTTCAAGTCGATAGCTCCACCCGTTTCCGAGATCTCGTCTGCGCATGCGCGAAGTTGGTGTCGCACGGGCTCGGCGACCCGATAAAATTCGTATCCGGGGCAAGATACATTCACATAGCAAATTTCAAGTCGATAGCTCCACCCGTTTCCGAGATCTCGTCTGCGCATGCGCGAAGCGGGCGCCGCACGGGCTCGCCAATACGACAACGTTCACCGCCTGGTCAAACTACACACACGTACCAAGTTTCGTCCCGATCGGTCGAGAATCGTAGATTTGTATAAATGACAGACAGACAGACAAACAAACAAACAAACAAACAAACATACATACAGACAGAGGTCTTCAAAATATATATGAGACTAGCCGATGAGCCCGACGTTGTCCGGGCTATTCAAAAACCAAATTTCAAGTCGATAGCTCTACCCAGCCTGGCGATTTCAAGTCGATAGCTCTACCCGTTTCCGAGATCTGGTCTGCGCATGCGCGAAGCTGGCGTCGCACGGGCTCGGAGACCCGATAAAATTCGTATCCGGGGCAAGATACATTCACATAGCAAATTTCAAGTCGATAGCTCCACCCGTTTCCGAGATCTCGTCTGCGCATGCGCGAAGCTGGTGTCGCACGGGCTCGGCGACCCGATAAAATTCGTATCCGGGGCAAGATACATTCACATAGCAAATTTCAAGTCGATAGCTCCACCCGTTTCCGAGATCTCGTCTGCGCATGCGCGAAGCGGGCGCCGCACGGGCTCGCCAATACGACAACGTTCACCGCCTGGTCAAACTACACACACGTACCAAGTTTCGTCCCGATCGGTCGAGAATCGTAGATTTGTATAAATGACAGACAGACAGACAAACAAACAAACAAACATACATACAGACAGAGGTCTTCAAAATATATATGAGATATACGTGCATATATTGGTGATCAATACGTGGAATGATTTGTTCCGAGCGACCTTTGTGTTGTGATAATTGGGATTGCATGGAGTTATTGTGGCACGAAAAAAAAAAAAAAAAAGAGTATATAAAATCACGCGAGCTGGAAATATGGAAGATATGTCAAGCCGGCCATTGTATCAGTATGCCTGCATGTCAAACAGTTTAAAGTGATTTGAAAATCTGCTGCGGCTCACATCGAATAATTTGCTCAACGCAGGTATTTCAATAAACTGTGTATCAAAATGACCAGCAAACAACGTCGTCCTTTCATATAAATTAAATAAATTGAACCTGGTTGCGAAATCATTCCCGTTTGTTTATTGGCGATTTGTTCGGGACGAATGGACGACTGTTTATTTAAAGATGCGTATAAACCGATTAAGCGCCCATCAGTTACTATTTATTTGGATTCGGGCGTAAAAGATATCTGATTCGAGGAACCCACCTATCAAAGCTCAGAGTTATTAGATATCGATTTTTGAAATCAATTATTTTTCAATGTATTTTTTCGCATCATATATATTTCGTCTTTGTTCGCCGTAATTCAACTTTGAATAGAAGTTTCCAAAAGGAAACGAACATTCGAACAACCCAAATATTTGAATCGTTGATTTCCTTTTAAAAGGTATTTCATGACGGAAATGTATCTATTTTGGTAATATTTAAATCGATCTATATAGTGGATTTCCACATGCGATTTCAGGAAACAGTAAGCGCTATCTAGAATGGCCATATTTGCGGTCACGACCGAATACGGACGAAGTTGAATTCAATGCAAAAAATGTAGTGGTGTTCAGACCGATCACCCCGCTTCGGAAGTATGTTTAGGAACCGCTGCCGTTGCACGTCAATCCCATGATACAGTAATACTCTAAATAATCGACACTTTAACCACAGCAGAATTATGGGTAACTTTTCAAGATTTAGTCGGAAATATGGCTTGTTGCCATTCATCGGAAAGCTCTGTTGCCATTCATCGGAAAGCTCTCGCCGAGAGCTTTCCGATGAATGGCAACAAGCCATATTTCCGACTAAATCCTGAAAAGTTACCCATATTTCTGCTGTTGTTAAGGAGTCGATTACATTACTGTATTTAGAAACTCGCGCGGTTGGTGCGCACCCGCAATCTTCCAGAAAATAGTCTGCTGTCTTATTAATCCTTTCTTTACTGAATACTAATTGGCGAGTAGTAATTCCATGTTCAACAAACTCATATCAGCCGTTCTGTTGAACTTATTATCTAAACATTTCCCACCAATGAATAGGTATCCTTCCGCACTTGTAAAATATGTCATCTGCTTTTATTCTCGAAATATCCCTTCAGATGAATAATATAAACCATATACCTATGTATACTTTTTTAACTGAATGGCGGAATCCATTTAGTAAATAAAGGGTTAAACTGAAGCAGAAATGTATGTGAAAAATCGCTCACCTATACATGTACCTTTGTCCGTTCATTGGACATTTTGTATTTCTCCTATGTTATTTTTCTCAGAATTAATCAATTTATTTTTCGAATAAATCGTTCCCAGTTTAAACCTGATGTACATTTACCTCACCAGCGATATGTTTGTGATTTGGGAATCCCCTCTTTTAACCCTTTGGTTACTAAATACTGATTGACGAGTGTATATAGTTCCCTTAAGAAATGTTCAGATAATAATTTCAACAAACAGCTGTTGTTGCACTTGTTATCTGGACATTTCCTTATTATACACACACGCACGCGCACGTGTGTTTTTATGTACACGCAATAATAAGAATCCGTCTGTATGCACCAGTTTGCTGATGCAATACTAAATTGAGCACATATCGATACTTATTTTTCGTAGTATATGGGGTGGATCGAATTTATATTGACTGGGAGTCTGGTGTTGTTCCGGGTGGGCGGAAATCATAATGACTTTGGGAGTCTGATGTTGTTCCGGGTGGGCGGAATTTATAATGACTTTGGGAGTCTGGTGTTGTTCCGGGTGGGCGGAAATCATAATGACTTTGGGACTCTGATGATTTTCCGGGTGGGCGGAATTTCTAATGACTTTGGGAGTCTGATGTTGTTCCGGGTGGGCGGAATTCATAATGACTTTTACGAGTCTGATGATTTTCCGGGTGGGCGGAATTTATAATGACTTTGGGAGTCTGATGTTGTTCCGGGTGGCCGGAATATAAAATGACTTTGGGAGTCTGATGATGTTCCGGTTGGGCGGAATTTATAATGACTTTGGGGGTCTGATCTTGTTCCGGGTGGGCATAATTTATAATGACTTCGGGGGTCTGATGTTGTTCCGGGTGGGTGTAATTTATAATGACTTTGAGAGTCTGATGTTGTTCCGGGTGGGCGGAATTTATAATGACCTTGGGAGTCTGATGTAGTTCCGGGTGGGCGGAATTTATAATAACTTTGGGGGTCTGATGTCCCGGGTGGGCGGAATTTATAATGACTTCGGGGGTCTGATGTTCCGGGTGGGCGGAATTTATAATGACTGGGAGTCTGATGTTGTTCCGGGTGGGCGGAATTTATAATGACTTTGGGAGTATGGTGTTGTTCCGGTTGGGCGGAATTTATAATGACTTTGGGAGTCTGATGTTGTTCCGGGTGGGCGGAATTTATAATGACCTTGGGTGTCTGATGTTCCGGTGGGCGGAATTTATAATGACTTCGGGGGGGGGTCTGATGTTCCGGGTGGGTGGAATTTATAATGACTTTGGGAGTCTGATGTTGTTCCGGGTGGGTGGAATTTATAATGGCCTTGGGAGTCTGATGTTCCGGGTGGCGAAATTTATAATGACCTTGGGAGTCTGATGTTGTTCCGGACGGGCGGAATTTATAATGACCTTGGGAGTCTGATGTTGTTCCGGACGGGCGGAATTTATAATGACTTTGGGAGTCTGATGTTGTTCCGGGTGGGTTGAATTTATAATTACTTCGCGGGTCTAATGTTGTTCCGGGTGGGCGGAATTTATAATGACTTTGGGAGTCTAATCTTGTTCCGGGTGGGGGAATTTATATTGACTTTGGGAGTCTGATGTTCCGGGTGGCGAAATTTATAATGACCTTGGGAGTCTGATGTTGTTCCGGACGGGCGGAATTTATAATGACCTTGGGAGTCTGATGTTGTTCCGGGTGGGCGGAATTTATAATGACCTTGGGAGTCTGATGTTGTTCCGGGCGGGCGGAATTTATAATGACTTTGTGAGTCTGATGTTGTTCCGGTGGGCGGAATTTATAATGACCTTGGGAGTCTGATGTTCCGGGTGGGCGGAATTTATAATGACTTTGGGGGTCTGATGTTATTTCGGGTGGGCGGAATTTATAATGACTTTGGGAGTCTGGTGTTGTTCCGGATGCATGGATGGAATTTATATTGACCTTTGGAGTTGGACTAGACACTGGCTCTATACTACCACGTCATGACGGCGAACAGAGCAGAGCGTCGGAGCGCCATAGAGCCAGTCTCTAGTCCACTTTGGAGTCTGATATTGTTCCGGGTGGGCGGAATTTATAATGACCTCGGGAGACTGATGTTCCGGTGGGCGGAATTTTGAACGACTTTGGGGGTCTGATGTTGTTCAAAGCTCACAATATACTAGCCCGGTTCAGACAACTTTATAATATATAAATATTTTATTTCAAATAATGTATTATAAATGCATTATATACACATGCATAAGGGACTAGACGATATTCAAATTTATAATAACAATGAGAAATATAAACAGTATATAGTTGGTATAATTATGACGAGTTGGGTAGGGCTTATATTTAATCATTTGAACTTTTGAAGTGCATGTGTGTTATAGAATCCATGGATATCTTTGTGTGGGGTGGGGAGTACATATATATATACAGAACATTATTTGAGGTGATCAAGTATATATGTATACTATAGAGAGGATATCTAGTGTTTTGAGTGGATACCGAAAATTTTCTCATGAGTGACCGAGACACGGGAGTAGCTTGCCACGAGCTAAAAATAAACATTTGTCGCGGTCACGAATGAGATAATTTTCGGTATCCACTGAAAACACTAGATTTTTTTTTTTACGCGTGCTGTATATACCCATTATAACCGGATCACATTCAAATCTACTTCTTCATAATAAAACTATACTAATGCTACTATATATATGGTTAACATTTTACAATTCGATGATAGTTATTCCAGAAATTCAGTTACGTCATGGACGTCCGTAACGTCAAAGTAACTATATGAAAGTGTAATTTCTATAGCTTCACTGCTAGCGGTGGATAACGATAATAACATGTTAGCGATGTTTTCTATAATCTATTGTTGAGCGTATCATAAAACACTTTATACAGTTATGCCTCCGTGTCAGCAGATAAAATAGCATCTTCTATAAAACAAATATTGCCAATTCATCAACAACAATCATTCCACACAAAAGCTTTGTAGGTCTCTCAAATCACTGTAATAGTAATGTATACATAATAGCGGTTTCAACATACGAAATATCGTTATGGGAGAATTATTCTATTGTGAAAATAACAATTTACAGCCTTTTATCATTTCGCACACCAACCAACTGCGAAGACCCTGCGTCCCTTTCAGACAGGTTTGTCTCATATACAAGAACGTCCCGGAAATCTTCTCCCGAATTTAATTCACCATTGGCCGAGAGATTTAATGATAGCAAGTCTTTACCTATAAACCGCATGAAGCTCTTCTGTGCCTCTTCTAACACGCACTTATATTTCGACAAATTTGGGTGCAGAGGAAGACTACATGTATAGTCACTATACGCCTTTAGGCAGTACATATCCGTATGCTGTCGCGAATGGACACTCGATCTTCTTCTGGTAATGCGCTTTACATTCGGTTTGTGGCTGAACAGCTTCAACGAATGGCGTCTTCCTACCATTCCCACAGAACATCCACATTTATTTTCGTTAATTATATCGTACTTGCAATCAAGTGAGCGCATTTCTCGTGCGTCATCATCTCCAGAAGAGCTTGTCTTTTCTCGTTGTTCAACTCTCGCCCGTCTATCTTCCGAGTTGTGCGTTGCCATGGTAACTAGCGTCATATCTGAGAGAGCTTTCCCGAGACTGTCTAACCGAACCCGAGATGAATATGGACATGATTTATCGCTCATACATGTCGGCATGCTGTGATATCTTTTCAGAAGCGGGCGCTGTCGTTTTCTGTTCTTATTTATAGGAAATACTAAATTATTGCGCATCCCGGATTTAGCTGTAATGTTGAGTATTCCTTCGTTGATATATATATAGCTTCCACAACGAAAAACTATGTTCAAATATTCTTTATTTTTCTTTTACCCGGAATAATTGAATAATCAACCAGCCTATGTCCGCAAGTCGTATTCGAAGAGATACATATGTCAGATGTGGAAGAAAGCTTTCATGATTTATAATCGGTTATAAAATCCTCACGAAAACATCCGAATATTTTCATTTAATCGTGTGAACATAAGCTGCATATAAAACCAGTACCATCCACGATCGCTCTAACTAACAATGACACGAGGTAGACGATATAATGCCATTATATAGCTTCGAATACATACCGTTTTCATACGTCGATATCGTACCTCGTGCGTTATTGGTGCCCATTGCACAATAGAATGCAACAGCAAACGTAAGTTGTGCGCTTTTTGTTCCCGAATGTAATAGGGTTATCCCTCTTGATCTGTACAGTGAGGTAGAAATTGATTGCCGTCGAGATTGAAGGGACATTTTATCATTATCTAAGACATATTGATAATGAATTTAAGAACAAAGCCAATCTGCATTATGTGCCCTAAAATGAAGGAAAAAAACGGTTAGAAATTATAACGCCATTTATAGCAAACACACACACACACACACACACACACACACACACCCTCACACACACACACGACCGTATAGTCAAAATTAATCCTAGCATCTGGTGATGTAACTCCAGGCAACTTCAGACTGCGATTTGTGTTTCTTAAATTGATTAGCAGTTTTTAGCTCAACTTTGAGCTTGGCATCCTGAGTGTTCGTCTGATCATCATGAAATTAATCGTGGATGTTAATATTGACATGTAGATGGGACCGAGTCATTTGGGGTCATTCAGCAATAAAACATGGCCGCCGGCAGATTTTGGATTTAGCTCTTTGCATGACTAAATCATTTGGCATGGTCTACAGGTCATGTCTTTGGTCGTTCATCATGAAATTTGTCATGGCTGTTGCCATTGACATTTAGATCGGAATGAGTCATTTTGGGGTCATTCGGCCATAAAAAAACATGGCTGCCGGCAGCCATCTTGTATTTTACTCTTTACATGACTAAATCCTTTGGCACACTGCAGTCCATTTCTCTCATCCGATCACCACTAAACTTCATATTGAACTTGATATTGATCTACTAGATGCGAGCTATCAAATGTTTTTGAATTTCATTGGAAAACCTAGTCGCCAGCGGCCGTCTTGGATTTTACTTCATCTCTTCATGTTGATAATCGAGGATTACTTATAGACATTTCAACTTTCCGCATTCCTAATCGCTCCATTGACTGTAACACTTGAAATTATTCCCTATCCAAGTTGAGCTACAGTGTCATTGAAACTTTCATTCATTGACTACGGGAGAGGGACCAGTCTGATACGTTAAAAAAAATCTGAACTCGAAAATTGCCAAATCCTAGCATCCGATGTCCATTTCAGTCCACACTGTTGACCTAACGTATGCATATGTTGGTATAAAAACAACAAATTCCGCACTAATAAATATCAAACTACGAGAACAATGTCAACCTATTGTTTGTGTGAATTTTTCAACTACTGTTGTGTCAGGTATGAACTTTCTAACTGTTGATAACTACGAGTACACTTTCAACCTATCATGCATGTGCGTGGTGTTTCCTACTATTGTTGTGACAGCTAAACAAATTAACACCCCACCCACTGTACATACATTTATACCCGCATGCTTATCGGGAATCGAACCATCTTCGCCATCATTGACTGAATAGCTTATGTTGGCCTGTGGTGCACCATGCACCTTACCAACATGTCCATGGCACAGGGACACCCAAATATGATTCGCGTTCTACAACGTATACGACAGTGAACAGGAAAAGAGCACCGAGTGTATACATATATATGATATAATTATGTATTACATGATCCTAACCTTATTCCATCCAATAAACCCATTCTATAAAGTGTGATATTAGACGTTCGTTTAATAACAGGAAATAGTGCCAGGCGACCTTTGATTTCGTTTCAAAATACTATGGCTTCCAATATTTTCCAACAAACTTTCATGAATGAAGAGTTTGAAAAGTTATGTCATTAAATATACGCCATTAAATGCGCCAAAGAGTCTTTATTTATCTGGGACTATTTCTTTACGCGGGCAAACAACTAATAGTTACGTGAAACGTCATCGCATGCCTTATAGAAGCCGATGTTACTTTCGCGTCCCATTTGTTGATTTAAGCACCTGATACAGACCAATGTTACTCTGTAGTAATACAAAACTATTAGTTAAAATTCCTCAGTGATAAAGGGTATGTGGCATGCCACGCCAGCCGTTGAGGCATGCCAATATCCCATAATATGTCAAATATAGCGAATTATCGAAATATGAAATACCACGAAAAAGCGAAATAGGAAAATACAGCGAAATTGCGGAATAAAAAATGCATCGAAATGACGTAATAGCGCGAATTATGAAATAAGAAATTATTTTTATTAACTAAATAACGGAGATATTTGAAGAAGTGTTTTTGACGAAATAACGGGCATATTTGGAGAAGTTTTTTAAAGAGCGTACCCCAAACCTCCCCCAAGCCCACCCACCCAAGAGAAGAATTTTACTTATATTTCACCACAGTTGATCTATTGTGGTGTTGTTATTTCTAATACAAATCGGCGTTATTTCGTAAATATACATTCTTTATAGAGTTATTACCCTGTGGCAATGTTACGAGTTTAGCTTGTCAAAGAACATGTGGCATGCCTCAACGGCTGGCGTGGCATGCTACATACCCTATATCACTGAGGAATTTTAACTAATAGTTTTGTATTACTACAGAGTAACATTGGTCTGTATCAGGTGGATTTAAGTGCGTTTTACAGATGTTTTGGATCATGCAATAAATGTTTATATAGCGGAAATTACAAAACTCGTCCAGTAAGTTAGGTCTGGACCTCGCCAAAGGCTCGGTCCAGACCTAATTTACTGGACTCGTTTTGTAAATTCCGCTTTAAACTGGGGACTCGTTGTAGATCCTCTATATAGTGAATGAGCACGTGAACTTATTACGTTACAGACGATTTGGAGTTTGATTGCATTTCGGATGGCTCCCGTTTCAATGATGGATGCTCAACGTAGGATTTTATTTTTGTGTTGTTTTGCCAAAATCCACAAAATCCGCTCGTGGGAAAATTCATGATCCAAGATGGCATCCACAATGACTATTGGTATCGGAAATGCTGAATTTCTTCGGTTAATGCTCCAATTAATGCCAAATTCGTAATAAATTGAAATGTACACAAACAATGCTTAGTCGTAAACCATATATGTATAATGTGTGTCACAAAATGGATAAAAACGAATGAAATTTAAATTTTGTGCAAAATTTAATAGCTAGTCCTATAAAAGTGAACACACGCTCGAATTGTGCGAGGAAGAATGCTTGCAGAGTATATAATAGAAAAGTTTGATCAGAGATGTAAGAATTATTTCTAATGTATCTTACGAGAGCGCAAGCGTTTTGGATTTTGTGTGCAGCAGCTATGCGTAACATTATAGGTAGAATGGGTAACCGTGGTGCTGCTGTTGCAGAAAACGTAGTAAGTTAGTTTCGCATATACAACCAATACAACCAATTATAATTTCCAGGTATAAACACAGTTTCTGCCATAGAATATGTAAGCAATTTTGGTCAAGTTTTGAATTTATTGAAGATAGCCTGTGGTACTCATTTGTGTTTTGATAAATTGCGTTCATAATATACCTCCATGCATTCTTCTGATAAAAACGAAATATTCTTATTTCATCACATGATCGGAGGCAATTATGATTACTATTTTGAGACACGGATCTACACATTTGACCCATTAATATATGAATATCTCTCATTATCTCATACTGTTCTATATATAGCAGTAAGTTTTGAAAGGATTTGATGTTGTAGATATCAAAATAAATTATTATCGGTCACGTTCGTGAGACTGCTCTGAGAGTACATATATTTCTGCTTCTAGAAAATGTCACATAATCAATACATCGCTACCAAATCTCAATAAACTGTTTAATTACACATATATCACACGTTTCAAGATAAAGAGTACAGATAAAACTGCGTTACTTTTCCATTTCTGGACACACAAAAGTCTAGATTTAACCGTTGCACGAGACCCTGCTTTCGCCTGATCTCTCGTACATTAGAACGTATTCGTACATCTCTGATCAAACGGTTCTATTATACTTTGTAATAATTCTTCCTCGAATAATTCGAGCGTTTGTTCATTCTTATAAGACTAGCTATTAAATTTTGCACAAAATGTAAATTTCATTCGAATTGGTCCATTTTGTGACATACATTATACAGATATGGTTTACGAATATGAATTGTTTGTGTACATTTCAATTTATTACGAATTTGCCATTAATTGGGAGCATTTACCGAAGAAATTCAGCATTTTCCATCTTGCAATGGATCCTGAATTTTCCAACGAGCGGATTTTGGATATGTTGTTCCTGATGTTTTTCCGCGTCGAATGACACCAACATCAGCGTGTATCTAATTTATTCCGAGTTCAACTCTCCCACGACTACACTAACTGGAAACCGAAACTGTCATCAGATCCAAGACTTTTACGAAAATATTTTTGTCAGTTTTGAATACGCGCAGATAGGTGCGTGCGAATTCAAAACTGAGCGAAAAATAGTACTGCGCGAATTTATATACCAGAAAGTATATCACGTTCGTCATTGTTCATTCCATATACGTACATGATTATATATAAATTAGTAATTAAATTATATTATACAATAATAGTCGATAAACTTAACAAGTGGGATAATTATACGAGTTCACCCATAACAATATATACGTGTTCACCCATAACAATAAATATAAATTTCTGATTCCGCTCACATGGAATAAGACACATTCTTAAAGGCACACCTTAGGAATACACATAGCCTTTTCATGAGGCTTATATTTTGAAGGGATGGGAGTCCATGGCATTTCTAACTCGTATAGAGTTCTTCCAATAGTATATTCGGGGATATATTGTTTTCTGATTTCATCCAATTGAGTGCACATAATAACTAAATTGCATTCGTCTCCTAAATATTCTCCACTTATTTTGCATATCCTATTGTTATTATCATTCGGAGATATCTTCCATCTTGCGGATTCTATAGGCATTAAGCAGTTTACGATTTGCTGTTCCGAGCTTCAGAGTGTATATCGATAGATTAGACGGCAAAATCTACAAACAATTCGGATAACGGAAAGGTGTCCAATCAGAGGAGCATTATATGTTCAGTTTAAAATAAAAATTCGCCTGGCTATTCCCGGGAGAGGATGTGAACATTCAAAACATATCTATTGGCGGATACCAGCCTCGCTTGCATTTTGTTCGCTTGCAAAAAAACCGACCACTGCAACCAACACTTCATCAAATCCGCCACAGGCGATATTTGCAAAAAAATTAACTCTGTTTAGCAAAAAAAATGAAGGCATCAACATGAAAAAACACAGATATAAATCGTACTGCATGCCAGACGTATATAACAGAAGAACAATAAGAATAAGAAAGAAAATGTACTATATATACTGTGATATATTAATGGAACAAAAGATTAGATTCGAATTCAAATTCATTTCCTTCTATATTTGTGGATAACCAAATCAAAATCACTCATAAAACCGATATAGCAGAAAAGATTAATGATTATGTGTAAAAAAAAAAAAGGTCTATTAATATGTGAAAGAGTCATAGGCGAAATTAGTGCGGATTACTCAGATTATCTTCTCCTGATGGAAACAGAAGTATTAAAACAAACCCCCACTATAATGAACAAGAATAAAGAACTTTAAAGAATAAATTTTAAAAGCAAAAATAGCAACTCGAAAACTCACTTAGTTATTATAACCGGAAATACGATACCCCGCCAATATCCCAAATGCCGTCTATGGTTAGATGTCATACCGATACGCCGTACACATGAACAAAGTTCAAAGTTTTAAAATCTGAATTTATATATTAAAATGAACATATATTCGATTTATCCCAATTTACATGTCAGTCACTGGGAGTGGATATGGTGTACGAAAGACGTGTAAATGAAGCGAGCGAGATGTGAGCGAATTGGAAGAATGTCACTTGATATATAATAATGTGTACCTCTGTTTATATTTACATTCCTTCATTGATGTCTGTTTATTCCAATAAAAAAAAATTTAAATTAAAAAAAAAATAGCAAAGGCATGCATGGTTTAACAAGTAAGATAATGAAGGCACTTGTTTAAACAAGTTAGCTAACTTGATTAAACAAGTTAGCTAACTGGATTAAACAAGTTAGTAACTTGTTTAAACAAGTTATCTAACTTGATTAAACAAGTTAGCTAACTTGATTAAACAAGTTAGCTAACTGGATTAAACAAGTTAGTAACTTGTTTAATCAATTTAGCTAACTTGATTAAACAAGTTAGCTAACTTGATTAAACAAGTTAGCTAACTTGATTAAACAAGTTACTAACAACAGAGGAGGTGGCGGTTCTACGTAGAACCGCCACCTCCTCTTTTGTTACTAACTTGATTAAACAAGTTACTAACTTGTTTAATCAAGTTAGCTAACTTGTTTAATCAAGTTACTAACTTGATTAAACTTGTTTAGCTAACTTGATTAAACAAGTTAGCTAACTTGATTAAACAAGTTAGCTAACAAAAGAGGAGGTGGCGGTTCTACGTAGAACCGCCACCTCTTTTGTTACTAACTTGATTAAACAAGTTACTAACTTGTTTAATCAAGTTAGCTAACTTGTTTAATCAAGTTACTAACTTGTTTAATCAAGTTAGATAACTTGTTTAAACAAGTTACTAACTTGTTTAATCCAGTTAGCTAACTTGTTTAATCAAGTTAGCTAACTTGTTTAAACAAGTTACTAACTTGTTTAATCCAGTTACTAACTTGTTTAATCAAGTTAGCTAACTTGTTTAATCAAGTTAGCTAACTTGATTAAACAAGTTAATATCTGACCAATCACTAATAGCCATTTTATGTCGGGGGTTTCTATTCGTTGTAACCTAATAACTTTTTGGTGCATGCGCAGCAAAGGAGCCATGCATACGGCCTGGTGATGTAAGCTAATAGTAGTCAATGTTGCACGGTGCGGCTAGGGCATGTGTTTGAATATATACATACGATCACACCACTTTAACTAAATGGGGTCGGAAAACCAGTTCCAATTATAATTTATATAGTCTGGTCGATAAAAGGTTTGACCTGGAACAAATTTGGACTAAGTTTGTTTTTGTTCCATTTTGAAGAGTAATATAACCTCTATAACATATCCATACCGCTAAAATCCACTTTGAGTATTTTTTTTATAATTCAAGATGGCGACCCATATGGATGCCATTTTTCGATAAGTACGTTTGGTGCAATTATAGTGAGAATATCTTGCCATAATTATGAATACCTGGTGCAATATAGATATACGGATAATTTATATCTCATGTTTGGGAAAGGCTGCCTCCTATGTTCATTTACGCAAAGCGCCAATGTGACCTACCCCGAAGACATATATACGAGATAACTCCCGCCAACGATAATGTGCGTAAAGTCTATTATTTAAAGGTAATCGATCCGACCAGACGATCCCCATATCATGTCATATCATCAAGCTACAACAACAACAACAACAACAACAACAACATTTCTTTAAAAAAAGGTCAACGGCATCTATCGCATTATACTCTACGGGCCAATTTATCCACGTGTATCAATTTTCACTGACCAGATTGCAACACGTTTGTGTATGTAATTAAATATTTAATATAATTAATGATTAGTGCCATTTTAAGACATCTGATGTCAACGGGACCTATCTAATAAGATTCCCCGGGTCAAATTACTCATATATGCACATTTTCAGCTCCGATGGTCCAGCCGTTCCTGTATAAACACTCAGGAGATAAAAGCCAATTGCGACAGCTTTTCATGTTTGACACTCTGTGTCGCTCGAAGTCCCTCATGTGACGTCACACGAAGGAAGATTAACGATTCAAACTGCATCATCCATAATCAATCGCATGAATCTCCAAAACTTCGGCAACGGGATCACCACAAAAAAATAATTTTCGGCAACGTGCTCAGTGGATTAGCGGGCATCGATATTGACTGAGATAAATTACACCCGTGTAATCATCTAATTTTCCGAAATTACAGGGAATAATAAATATATGTACAGGGATATACAAATTAGTTTATTGGTTGGCGACTTGAATATACTTTGGGTGATATTCTGTGTCATTGCCAATTGATTGGTGCATACTCAAGAGTCATAGACCTAACATCCAATGTACGACCACAGTGAGATGTACCCGGTCTAAATATATATAGCACCTGTATGACTGCAGACAGGTGTGATGCCGATCTGGTTTATTATTGTTTATCACTGATAGCATTAATTATAGGTTTATGAAATAAAGAATTATGTTGACCTTTCTAACGATGTTTTAAAGGAACCCACGCGAGTGATTGCGAGCTTCATTTGCCCTGATCTTGTGTCATATGTTCGACAGCTGCTGATAATTTCAACAATCTATAAATATCAGTATGTTTCAACCAATAGAAAAACCCGACATATAATGGCTATTAGTGATTGGTCAGATGCTAACTTGTTTAATCAAGTTAGCTAACTGGATTAAACAAGTTAGTAACTGGATTAAACAAGTTAGTAACTTGTTTAAACAAGTTAGCTAATTTGATTAAACAAGTTAGCTAACTGGATTAAACAAGTTAGTAACTTGTTTAAACAAGTTATCTAACTTGATTAAACAAGTTAGCTAACTTGATTAAACAAGTTAGCTAACTGGATTAAACAAGTTAGTAACTTGTTTAATCAATTTAGCTAACTTGATTAAACAAGTTAGCTAACTTGATTAAACAAGTTACTAACTTGATTAAACAAGTCAGTAACAAAAGAGGAGGTGGCGGTTCTACGCTGCCGTAAGAATGAATGGCAATCGCTCTAAAACATATTCAACTATCATTCAAATATGTCATATTTCCCACAAAAAATGAAATTGTCCCGAGTTATATGGGAGGCCCTTTTCACATTTATTATTTATTTTCGCTTAAGCGCAAATAAATAATAAATGTGAAAAGGGCCTCCCATAGAGTTGTCCCGATTTACAAAAGCGGCAATAAAAGTTAATTCACTAATTATAGACCTATATTAGTATATTCGTTGTTTCTCAAACATATTTAAATGAAAAGGAATTCAGAAATAATCGATGGCTCCCATCATTATTCAAGAGGTCACTCCGAAGATCCAACGAAGTTTGGTGACGATCGGATTAGCTATATATGTGGCCAATTTTTTCAACGAATTTCGGAAATAATCGATGGATCCAATCTAGATTTTTTTTCAAATCGATGGCTCCCATCTAGAGGTGATCATAATCCAAGATGGCTCCTGGTGGCCATGTTTTTTAACGAATTTAGAAAAATCTAGAGGTCATCCCGAAGTTCCATATGAAGCTTGGTGACGATCGGATGGGAGGTGTAAGCTGTAGGGTGTGCCAAAGGATTTATTTATACATGGAGTAAAATCCAAAATGGCTGCTGGTGGCCATGTTGTTCATCGCAAAACACTCATCTAGAGGTGATCCTAAGCATGCCCGTAAATATTGAAACTTTTGCGCGTTTGCTTGATTAGCGAAAAAAGTTTGTATTCACAGTGCGTGACATAATTAGTAGTGAACAATTAGACATGAGCGATAAGCGTTAAGGCAGTGGCCAATATGAGCTGTGTTATGAGCTGTGGTCAGTAACACGGTGATAGTGCATTCTAGCCTTAGCCTTCGCCGGACTTAGATCGTAAACTTATAATCACAGTGATGATAGATAATACACATTCAGTGTACAGATATATGTGTAAACGAGTAGATTATGTTATAACATGAAATATACGAAAGTTACACGGCTATCGACTCTGCATGTTAACATGTTAAGTCATAATAATATGTATTTATACTCATTGCATAGGATATTATTTGTACAGATGAATTTCCGAATTTGATTGGGTTTCGGAAAACAGGTTTCCTCCTATATAAAATTAGGTTTTTCCTGACCGTCGTCGCAGACTAGGTAGATTGTAAAATTGTACTCCATGTGACATGTGCCCACTGGTATGCAGTTTTCATGTTTCCAATAAACGCCAGTCCGGTAACGGTGCGGCTCGTTTGCAACGAGTGTTGTTTTTGATTATGAGAGAATTGGGAAAATACAAAACATTTCCACGGTGGGGAATCACGTGATTTCGAGGTTGGCGACTACCGCACATTCAAAATGGCAGAGGCGAGTGCAAACGCACAAAAACATAATATATGAGCAACTGACACAAAACGTAGCATTTTGACTGTTACGAGCATATGCTAGTTCATTTTTAAAACAAGTTGATACCTTATTTGTTCGGAAATACTGAGTAGTTTTCTATAACATTCTGACCAAAGTTGCCAGTTTTGGGTTCGTGGAATACACCAGTCCATGCATCTATATGAGAATCCTTCGACTGACAACTTTGGTCAGCCTCGGAATGTTAGAGAAAACTGTGAGTTTGGTCACAAATAAGGTATCAGCTTGTTTCAAAAATAGTATAGCACATGCTCGCAGTTTCCAAAATACTATATAATATATTATTATCCTAGTTTATTACCTTTCAATAATTTCTGGTCGCGTTTGCGATTGCCTCGGCCATTTTGAATTCGTGATACTCATCAACTCGAAACCACGTGATTCCCAACCGTGATTTCTTCGATATATACAGGGTGTGCCGATTGATTCAAATTTGCAATCCAAGATGGCTGCTGGTGGCCAAGTTTTTAACGAATTTCAGAAAAAATCGATGGCTCCCATCTAGAGGTGATCCTATAAACATAGTTGTAAATTTTCAAAGCATTTTCCCAATAAATGCGGGCTGTAGGGTGTGCCGATTAATTCAAATTTGAAATCCAAAATGGCTGCCGGCAGCCATGTATTTTAACGAATTTCGGAAAAAAATCGATGGCTCCCATCTAGATCATAGATAGACCATTTTCAAATGAATATGGACAGTTCAGTTTCTCATAATAATGCAGAATGAACCGTAACCTACAAAAATCTCAAATAAATATGTGCGACAATTCTTCACATTACGTGTAGGTGCGGGCAGCGGTAAGTCCTGCGTAGGAGAATGAACTCTGCATGGAGCTTGTATATCTATACAAGAAATACAGACCAATGCATGCGCGTAGCGCGGCGGTATATGTATTTACTTATGAAGATACACAAGCGGGCTATAACATATTTAGAAACCGTTTCATACACCGAAGAAAACGGATTTGAGCCACTTTCAATGCGACGATTACCCATAAATTACCATTCAATCAAAGGTGAATTGAATGTTTTGTGGTCTTTCATATACCTGCCACACGAGTCAAATACTCGTTGACCGTCGGATCACTTGCATCGGTATTATATACAGCGATGATAAACCATTTTATCTCCGAATTCGAAGTATTTTGTATATTGACGATGTGTTTCTGGATAAAACAGATTATTCCTTGTTATTGCGCCCTCCGGGTGTATAATCAGCTAGAGATTGTTGGTGTGTGTATATATATATATATATATATATATACACAAGGTCGCATGTGGGTTTTATTTATAGAAATGGGAATTTTTGGGACACACTAAACGTTGTAGTGTGACGCCGAAGTCGAGTCCGGTAAAAGGTGTAGTTGGGAATTCAATTTCGCTTATTGTCGTTTACATTATTATGTCAATAATGTTGATTTATGGTTTGTGATAAGCTATGACAATTACAATAGAAGAAATGAAAAAGATAATTTGTAAGTCTTATATTTCAACTTTTATCGACATTTTTCGTTACGCAGCGCACTAAGAGTTCTAGTCGGACTGTCGGAGACACCCGAGTCAGCCACGTGTTCGTTATATAATTAGGTGCTGATCGGTGAGACAGTTTGCAGTAGGTCCCTATTTGCGGAGGCCCATTTGCGGAGTTCCCCGAATTCGCGGAGGTCCCCTAAAATGGTCGAAATAGGTTGATTTTAATGAGTGAACGGGTGCGTATATGTCAATTGATACGTATTTTAAACAAATAACGACTTCATCATAATAGTGGTTTGTCCTATCAATTATATCATCGTCATCGTCATCATAATACGGAACAAGTCTTGCGACATTTCGTCCAAATAACATTATTTGCGATGTTTGTTTACAAATATATGTATCGTCATTCGATATTTTCTTGTGAGTCACTTAATCACATTACTTGTCGTCGAACTCGTATTTTATATAATAGAAGAATGAGTCTATGATTCTTTTTGAATTGATCGAGTGTTGGAGCCTCAACAGCGAAGTCTGGCAGAGAGTTCCAGCTATTTACCACCCTCTGCGTGAAGAAATATTTTCCTATCTCCTTGTTATATAAGTGCGCATCTGTAACTTTTTATTATGTCGTCTTGTTCTTCCTGGTGAATTTCTTTCTAATAGGTCACATGCATTGATATTATAATGACCGTGCAACAGTTTATTTACCTCTATTATTTTAAAGACATCAGATTGCGTCTTATCATTCTGTCTCGGTATAGCATATACTTTTGATTTGAGGATCTAGTTTCGTTGCTTTTCTTTTTGTTTTCTCTAACACAATGCTTTGATATTTGTGATGTGAGCTCCATGCAGTATTCGATGATAGGTCTAACCATGCTTATGTAGAGCGATCGGAAATTATCGTGAAAGTTCTACTGGGCCGATGATTTGAGAAGCTTTATTGTTTTATGATATTGTTGGAAGGCTAATCTGGCCGTGTCAAGTTGAGCTCTAGCGATGGGACAACACATTTCGGGTTTTCGCGGGGTGTGTATTCGCTAGATGTCTGATAGTTGCAGTATGTAACTATTGTGACCGCGTTAATTGCTTTCGATGTTTAGGTATGAACAATGGCTGGGCCACTCTTGAAGATTTTATGGCGGGAACACAATGCCTCCGATTAGTAGATTTTTATCCGCATTTAGAGACTTTCTGGTGTGGTGAATGCGAAACCTGCAGTAATAAGCCGTAGTTTTTTGTAATCATTTGAAGGATTAGTAGTTTTAACAGATATCTGAGGCGGGGCATTCATGTAACCAATATATTTTATATTATAACTTATATTTATGCCTAATAATATGATCGTGCATGAAGGCGCTACCATTTCTGATTATGGTTTTCTTGTATGAATTGGTTATAAATATATTAACACATACGGTACCGGTATTAAATAGAGTTTGCTTCGTTTGATAAAAGCTGGCCTATGTTATTTTAAATTTGAGGGTGCCTATCTTTTGTCTCTTTTTAATATCAAACACACTATGTCAAAATAGTCAAAATTAATCTCAAAATAATTAGATGTAATCAAAAAGAATTGATTATTTTTGAAAAGTACTGTATTTGTAATAAAATACACCAACTGGAAAAAGTATTTGTACTGTTATGTATAATCATCAAATTGAAAAGTAAATTGTATTTTAATAAAATACTTTGTATAATCACCCCATCCATGTTTATAGTTTATACCAGTCACGAAAAAAGAAGAAGCTACAAATAGAGCCTCTCAAATTCGTCGCAATTCTATACGAAATATATTAACCGAGTGCACTAAATTCGACGCGAGCGCGAATCGAATTTAGTACACTAGGTTATTAAATTTTGTATATAGAATTGCGACGAATTTGAGATCTGTTCTATCACATAATCACATTTTACCAAGGAAAAAGATCTCGAAACGGGTGGTTTTAAAACAAATTATTATTGATTTCCTTAGCACAACCAAAGAGGAAGTAAATACACCTTCAAGAAAAAATTGTAGTTCAATTTTAAATGTGTCTTTTCGTGTTGGACAAAATTGTTCAACCACTCTTATCACCCATGTTTATCTCACAGTTAACACTAAATAACCCAATGCAAATTGAATATCATAATTACATTCTAATTAACTTAATACTAAAGTTCTCCCATTGCCATCGATATCATTGCGCTAAGCTCTTATGTCACTGTGCGTGCCGATAATACACGTGTGCCTTACTAAAACATATGAGGCCGGATTTAAGGGGTAATTATGTGATAAAATAACATCTAAATTTCCCACGCATAATGTCAACGACCACTTAGTAGTGCTATATATATATGTAACACAAATACTACATGTAAGTGGTATCATACGCATATATAGGCCTACAGCCGTGAATTACATATTATGTCCACCAACACAGGCATATATAACTCGACAAGTGCATTACCACACACTAAGCTGCGTGCGTCCATGCATAACTGGGCCATCGGTACAAGTGACACACAACCCGAATGCTTTGTATTGAGTTATAAACACAAAATAATCAAACAGAGATTGCTATACAATTTATTAAAACTCGCAAAGACGACCCGCAGTTTTTAAACCTCAAGCTTTATACACGGGGCATTTAAAGCTTTGAATTTGGCATGGTTTGCATATCTGTGCGACTCGAAGTCTGGCGGTGTCTGAACACTGCATATATCTGTTTGTGATCAGAAAAGTCCCCAATGTTCCAAAAAGGTCACGTATTATTGTTTCGACCAACATTGTGCTTAAAGAATTCAATATCCGTTATATAGGCTCACAACAGTGGGTCAGTCAGACGTACGTTGACGTTGTTCCATGAGTTCAATGACACTACGGCCAACCAGATAGGGCATGTGGAACAGATTGTTAATAGTTCAAACGTATTTTATTTTAACCAATATAATGTACAAAGTTCACGGTATGGTGATGAAAGATATTGATGGTTATAATGGGATTTGGCAGTAAGCATAGTGCTTATCTTAAGCCATCTCCTATACACATATAAAATATTGAATGGTAACCGTTTCAAACAGATTGTTAATACACATAACACAAACATTCTTAGTTTTTAATTAAAAAAAATCCGTTAAATCATGATATGGCCTATCGGCTGATATATAACGGTACACCACAAAGAAACCAAACCGTATAATAGACCCCCATATGGGAAGATATAAATACTTCCCATATATAACAAACACACTCGTTAAGACGATAAATTATCGTAACTGTTAGTCTGTTACCATTCACTCATCGTCACATGATTAGGGTTAACATGCATATCTCAGCACTGAGTCATCGTCACAATGATCAGGGTTAAACATATCTCAGCGTTCAAAGGTAACATTGAATAACTACACAAGACACACAAATCAGCTTAAAGAAAAGTCTCTAAATGGTTTGTAATCGTTAAATGAATAGACTCGAGGTTTAATTATCTAAATCAGATTGACAACTTATGCATGATCATGGCTTAAAGTTAAAAGTATTAGTGCATGGTCGGGCGACTAGATACAGTTGAGTTTCAGTAACACGTTGTTATATCTGTGTTAAAAGTCATTTGGTGCCCGCTGCGAATACGCGCTGACACTCTCAGGTAGCCTCCGGTAATGAAATTCTTGTGTTAAACATCACATCAATCAGTAAAACTCTATCACCTGCACGTCGGAATCGCCACATGGTAACGCAGACGGCACAACGACACGATGCATTTTGTAGCGCATACCGGGGACGTGGTCAGGGGAACTAACTTTCCCACAAACTTTCATCTTCGCCCTGGGGATGGATTCGATTTGCCGCAACATTCCCCGAACCGGAGTCCGAGCCATTCTCCCTTGTTGGGCAGGAAAAAACATTCTGTCGTATATGCAGCACTCAATGGATTTAATAGCAACAACGATGTGGAGTTGAAGGACAGCAGATCTGCGTTTGGTAGCAGGAAGAGTTCCGTTGACAAAGAGCTTCCAATCGAACACGACTGTGTGAAAGAACATTGTAAAAGAGTTGTAATCAATGTTTCGGGAATGAAATACGAGACACAACTGAAAACGTTAAATCGTTTGCCGAACACTTTATTGGGAGACCCTGCGAAGCGTGCGGAATACTGGGATCCAAAACGAAAGGAATATTTCTTCGACCGACACAGGCCAACCTTCGCGGCCATTTTATTTTATTATCAGAGTGGTGGGCGCTTGAAGCGCCCATTCGAAGTTCCATTAGACATATTCTTGGAGGAACTCAATTTCTACGAGCTTGGTAGATCTGTGATTGACTCTTTGAAACAAGGAGAGGGATTTATATTCAACGCACCGCCCATGCCCTCTCCCAAGAACCCAGTGCAGCGGTTCTTTTACGAGTTGTTCGAAGTCCCCGAGAGTTCTTTTGCGGCAAAAGTGGTCGCCATAATTTCTGTCATTTTCATTGTTACCTCAGTCGTTACATTCTGTGTGGAGACTCTTCCCAATTTCCATGGAACTGAATGTTCTAACACCACCGTCAACATAACCGACGAGAATGGGACCTTCTATGAAGAAAATGTTTTGTCACCCGATTTCATGGAACCGTTGTTCTTGATTGAAAGTTCTTGCATAGCATGGTTCACTGTCGAATTCGCGATCAGACTGGCGTCATTCCCATCTAAGTGGGAATTCTTCAAAGATGTGATAAATTATATAGATTTCATTGCTATTTTACCATATTTTATATTTGTTTCTATGCGTCTGCTTTCCATGGACTGCTCTGACAGCAAGACTGGTGGATTGGCTGTACTGCGAGTTCTGAGGGTAACTCGGATTCTCAAGCTCAGTAAACACTCGGAAGGACTTCAAATTCTTGGAAAAACTCTTACAACAAGTTTGAAAGAGCTAAGTATGTTTTGCTTATTTCTCGGAATCGGGATAATAATTTTCTCGGCGTCAATTTTCTTTGCTGAGCAAAGCCAACCGAACTCTCACTTCGAAAGTATACCCGGTGCCTTTTGGTGGGCTGTTGTTTCCATGACGACCGTCGGATATGGAGATAATTACCCTACCGGACCTCTAGGAAAGCTGATTGGAAGCTTCTGTGTCCTGTCGGGAGTTCTGGCCATAGCACTTCCGGTTCCGGTGATAGTGGCGAATTTCAACCAATATTACAGCGCCAGCAAAGGACGCGGAGGGTACGGATACAGTTGTGCCACCATAGCAAAACCTACACTCTAACTCACAGATCCCCAGAACAGAATTTTACCCACCCCAATAATACTTAATCATATAGAGATATATTGATAAACTTTAACAAAAATGAAAAAAGATCATTGTTTTTTTTAAATACACAAACTTGTTCAAAATACACAACAATGATATTTGTTACATAAACACCTCATATATAGGTAGAAAGATATAGTATTACTCTTCAATCCAGTGCAAAAAAAAATGGTTCGAACACGCAGGTCTGACGCCGGCTGGCTATTTTCTTTTTCACTCATTCGACATGACGTCTTCTCAAGCTCGGTTAAAGACTAGGTTTTTATACATGCTTGGACAAATATTGGAAGCCATAGTATTTTGAGAGGTAGCGTAGAGAAATTGTAAACAGACGACAAACCGGAAATCAAAGGTAACCTGGCACTATTTCCTGTTATGCAACGAACGTTGCATATCACAATTTATAGAATGGGTTTATTGAATGGAATACGGGTAGGATCGTGTAATAAATTGATGCTACTTACCATTGAGAGTGTCTTTGAGGCGCGAGTCTGTATACAATCTGAGTCTTTGACCGAGCTTCAGTGTCGAACAAGTAACAAAATAAACAACAGCCAGTTGAAGTCAGACCTGTGCTCATAACCGAATTTGATTCTGGACCGATTTTTACACGTGCATGATGCATCAAATTGAAGAGTAATAATATATCGTTCTATCTATATATGAGGCGCTTATATAACAAATATTGTTTTTGTGTATATTGAAAAAAACAATTTTATAAACAAAAACATTTGTTTTAATTTTTTTTTAAAGTTTGATACCTTTCTGTATATGATTAAGTATTATTGGTGGTGTGCCAAATTTTTTTCTGGGAACATGTGCTCTAATTGTAGTGCCCACTGTAATCGAACACATGGCTTGATAATAGTTGTAGTGTGTACACTCTGTGGCTCTTCTGCTCCTCGAAATGCATTGATCATGTGGTCGGCTTGATTTATTATACTAAACAGTATTAGCACTATAACCAGTTAACTGATGGTGACTCCGCACATATTTGTTGCAAAAACTTGTTTCTTCCAAATATGCATTATAGTATGCACCCATGTGTGCACAAATTGGTCACATTGCGATAACAATTTAACGAATATAATTTCTGGTCAGATTGTTAACGGTTTGTAACAAATATTTAAATAATTATTGGTGACAATTTGAAGAGAACCGGAAACAAATCAAGAGGGAACATGTTGGCTATTTGCGCGAACGGATCTGATTTCGAGCAGCAGTAACGCCGCAGAACCACGATTTAACTTAGCACCCACCAAACTTCCAATAATTTGATATATCTGATACTAACCAATATTTTTAATAACACGATATTACATATAATCCATAACATCCAATCATTGACGCGCATTACATGAGACCCATACAACCCATCAGTTCATTCTGTGAAACAATTATAGCATTATGTATATAAGAATAGCCTGTATTTTCATGCCACATACCTTTAAATATACATGCATGACCGCAGCACGATTTACGCGGGTAACTTTTAATTTCCGACTCGTATTTTGCTCAGCATGACATGATGCGCATTTTTATAAATTCAATTTTTATAGACAAAGGTGAATTAAGGAGAATTTTTACAATTGTTATACTTCAAACGATGTGTTTTCTGCAATGGCCGATTGAATTGGTTGGAAGTTTCGAAAATATTAATTGATTATTACATGCTTCCAGTTGGCACAGTGTCTGGGCACTCACATATAATGTATATTAAAGTTTTAATATATACGTTATGTTAAAGTGGTGGGATTGCTTTTGTTTTCCAAAGTAAGAAATTCGGTTCATCTCTAATGAGCTGCACGTTGTTAAAAATTCTGAGAAAAAAGATCGAGCGAGAAAGAGAGATGGGGCAGGGTGTCTAAGTTTAAAATCCAACAATCAGTACAACACCCACCCACCTTGAAAAATGTTCACCCAAAACGTTCAAATCGTTTGTCCAATCAAACAGTCCAACTTTGTGATGGATATTTTCCAACTGATAGTCATTTCAGTCTAAATGTTGATTGAATGTATGAACTTTTTTTTAACCTTGATTGCATACTATACATTCCGGTATTTTACACCAAATGTTGGTTGGAAAATCAGGTTTAATCTCAGCATATTATCGGTCTGAACATTCTAACAACTACTGTTCAAAACTTCAAGCATGACCTTTCCAAATTTGTCAATGTTCACAAAGTTAGGTGGTTCTGTCGCCACGTTCTGTATGTTACTGCCACTAAAGGAAAAAAAATGTCAGATTACTACGAATCGGGCGGCTGGTTCGATTGGGGTGAGGACCAGTCTAGTGCGCGACATACGTCAACAACTTTCTAAGTTTCCACTTCATGGAAGTAAATGTAATTTTTAATAACATATTTTGGTCCCAAAGTTGATATAATTGCTCAGTATATGAAAATTGCTATCAAGCCCTCGTATGTCATTGTTTCCGAAACTCTGATGTGAAGTTGTGTCTATTGATTTGCCCGCACTCAATGTCTCGTGTTAAATAGACTGGTTCCTGGTGCAAAATTGCAACAAATCTGAATACGTAATAATTTGACTCCTCGAGCGTTACTAAATGAAGCATGACCAAATCATAAAGTGTTACTGTTCTGAAAAAAAAAACTCTTCATGGGCTAGAGCACAATGACCTTGTCGTACTATACATGCCGTACATAATTATATACTATACGTGACAAGATCGGTAACGTGTTGTTTTTATGAAGATTGCGTATATGTATCATGCAAAATTTATCGACGGAAACCTGTCACCATGAAGTGTTCGCATCAAAGATATCAGCGAGCAACAGCTGGTGGATCTAGGAGGCGCCATACAGATGGGACAAGTATATATACGTACAAGTAATGCTCTAATTAATCGACCTCTTAACCACAGCATAATTATGGGTAACTTTTCAGGATTTAGTCGGAAATATGGCTTGTTGCCATTCATAGGAAAGCTCTCGTCGAAAGCTTTCCGATGAATGGCAACACGCCATATTTCCGACTAAATCCTGAAAAGTTACCCATAATTCTGCTGTGGTTAAGAGGTCGATTAATTAGAGCATTACTGTACTCGGTTCAAGTTCCTATATAGTGATGGTCGTGGAGTTTTATTTCTCTAAAATAGTGCATATTTATGTTGGTCACCTCACCTCGTCGGATATATACCCTGCATGTCGGTTGTGCGGAAATATATAGGCAGCTGACCTCGCATCAGAGATATCAGCAATCAACAGCTGGTGTATATACGAGGCGCCATAATGATGGAACGTTTTGTTTAAACAATATCGGCATAATAATTATACGTGACTCAGTTTGAGTTCCTTATATATAGTGATGGTCGTGGAGTTTTATGTCTCCAAAATAATCCATATTTATATTGGGCACACTATAGATTTCCAACTCACCTCACCGGAGATAAACCCCGCATGTCGGGGTGCAGCAAGATAGGAAGCTGAACTCAATCGCTATATTTACCAAGCCGTTTGGCTTGTCGGTATTCATCTCGGCTTATTCCTGAAACGAATTAGAAAAGCAAATGCAAAATGTCATTTTATAATCACATATAAATAAAGAGTACAAACAATTTTCGAAGTTAAAAGGAAATAACCGGAAAGTAAAAAAAAAGTCAAACATAAATTTCCAAAAGTAAAATATAAATAAAATTGCATATTTTAATTGAAGTCCGTATCAACCGGGTCCGTAAAGGCCAGGTCCGTATGAGCCGAGCTCCGAAAAGCCGTGGACAGTAACAACCAGTGGTCCATAAAAGCCGAGGTCCTTATATCAGTCGCACACATATATATCATATAGATAATGCATTGCCTGGAGTTGACTATGCCAAAATAGTGGTCCGAGAGGAAGAAGACTATTCCTCATCGAGGACCACTATTTTGGTATAGTCAACGACAAGACATGCATTATTTAGTATATTATATCGATCATTGGTGTCAATTCTCACACAATTTCTGGGTCTGATTTTGTAATATTTTTATATACCATGAATTTTGGAAATCGGTCTCCGATCAGATTTTACAATTTGAAGCAATCTTTGACGATGTCAGGGGAGCATAACTATATATTATTAGTTACATCTAACAGCATCTCTTTGTGATTCGTGTATTTATTTCCATAAACACGCCATTGCCAAAGACATTTTGGCGAAAATATTCAGAAGTTAACTTGTTTATCTTCGATGAAAACGGAAAAGGAAGTTATAAATAAGGTCCACCCGCATAAAAATAGGACTATCCGCTTGCCAACTAAACGGACAACCTATTAAACTATTGGACAGCTATGATCGGACAATTGTAAGATACTAAAATTCACCAATAAGTCTAATGATATACCGATATTGCAACAAGTATCGTACAAGTTAGAGTTTCCGATTGGCCATGTCTTCAAGAGGCAATCCGATTGCGCGAACTGAGTCTGTTACTATAAATAGAAAAAATAATAGTAGGCGAGTAGGAATCCTAATGGGGTACTATCGTAAATAGTATATGAGTGTGTAGTCAATCAAAACGTGAGGAAATCACGTGAGATATAATATATACCTATAATACCCCGACCAATAGGTCATGCTGTAACATTTCGCTGTTGGTGCATGGGTCAAGCCAATTTGTCTTAAATTTTCTATACAAAATGGATTCTCGGACTCATTTATGAAAGTATACATTGGAATGGTCTATTATACATCTGGAAATATGTTTAGGAAATAAAACTCAATACGGAGGGCAAAAATAACATACAAGTGCTGGTGGATTTCTATTAATTGGTGGGGAATGTTCAGATAATCAGTTATACAAACGACCTATATATGGTACTGCTGCTTTCGTATTTTACAAACTGGTTTTATTGATTCGAATCGACATTTAATTTCATGCAGCATTTATCATATAATCTATATCAACAGAAATTTGACACACTCCTTGCAATATACGTAGATTGTTAAAAAGTATAACTATTTTTCTCAAATATACTACTTATAATTTAGTTTAGACGGTAAATGCATGGTAAATATATAAGTTAGGCCTACTCTGTCGGCTCCCAAATACCAGAGGTGTGAACATGTATAGGTAATTCTTCGACAACTCGATCGATTATATCGGCAGGCAGTCAATCATCATAACCATTTTATTATCGAACACGCATTTATGAGTAGTTCCACTAGCGAAATGTTCATATAATATTTTCAACACGTCCGGCCGGGCCGTTTGTTGAACTTATTATCCAAACAATTTTCCTCCAATGAACAGGAATCCTATTCATCTATCTGTTGTCTGCTTACATTTCCCGACATCCCCCAATTGAATAATAGACCATTCAAATGTATATATTTTTTATAATTGATGGGAAAATCGATTTGGTGAATAAAGGGCTAACACGTCGACATACTGAATCGCAGACAAGATTACCGGGAGCAATATGGGTGGAGTTGCAATTCTATATTTTTATTCCATGTGGGTCCAATTATGGGTGGTGTGTGCATTAATTTTAGGTCCAGTGAGAAATTCTCACCCTTGACCATTTCCCAAAATCCAAGATGGCGTGCAACATGGTTGTCATGTTGCCGAATATGTAATTAGTCAAGCTTATCTGTTTTATTGGAAAGAATATCCTATTGAATTTATACAATAGTGGGATGCTATGATATTACACTACATTTTTAGATACTCCACTAGCATGATGGCTGCCAAAATGGCGACCAGAATTGTAAACGTTTTTACTCATATCATAGATCATTTTCTGGTGGCATATTTTGGTTAGTTTGTCTATTCTTGTTCAATGATTATTTGAGTAAATATATTTGTAATTCGTCAGATACGGATTCGATAAGTACCGATATCTTAATATTTCGGCGTGTGCGTGTCTATTGTCATGCGACCTATATACAGGGGAGTTAATTTACGACAAACAGCATAGACGCAACTTTTAACAGATGAAGAAACTAATACGACGAAGTCAGGTAAGAATACATTTACATCAACGTGTGTACATATGAATAATCAAATTTGTCTAAAGTTGAATAATGTTCCACATCTATGATCATGAATCAGACCAAGAATTTTGAAATTTCAGACTCAATGTGTTCTCGTTTCAAGAAACCACAGTTACTGGACGTAAAAGTCCCAAATAAGCAGGTTTTAATCGAATTTTTAAATGGTATCACTAAGAGCGAGGCGAACGTATTGCAAGCATTATCGCCCCATCAAACATGTCTCAAATAAACGCAATCTACACAAAACACTGTCCATAATTATGTCGCCTATTTCCTATAAATAACTCATATAAAAATAATTCGTGTCGACAAATTATCGGAGTTTATCCATTCTTCCCACTTAGTTCCGAGTGACTCGTCGCTATTTAGGTCGCCATTTTGTTTCTAGGCATCATGTGAAGAAACCAGTGTTGTGAAAAATAAGTGCATGTGTTTTTGTTTTTTTTCATAACACCGGTTTCAGAAACAAAATGGCGACATAGATGGCGACGAGTCAATCGGAACTAATTAAGTGTGAACACATGAATTAAAACTCCGATAATTTGGCGACCGGAATGATTTATCGCTGCAGAGTTGTAATTAAATGAGTCAGTTATTTATTGGAAACAGGCAACATACGCCCCTTGTTTGTGTTGAGTGCGTTTATTTGAGACATGTTTGGGTACATGAGGCGATATATGCTGCTTGAGTTACTTTCGCTTCGCTCTTAGTGATGCCATTTAGAAATTCGATTAAAACCTGCTTCTTTTTGGGACTGTATGTCCAGTAAAAGTGAAGGAACTACCTTATTTTAGCTTACATCATTGATTTCGAAGTAGACTCAGTTATGCGTATATATATATATATATATATATATATATATATATATATATATACATATATATATATATATATATATATATATATATATATATATATCTGGCGCGAGTCACATGACTAAGTAGCCGGAAGACAAGCCGTCAATACACGTATATTAACAAAATTTATGACGTCAGATAAGAGTAAAAGTACTTTCCCATTGGTCAACTAATCGCTTTGCTTCAATAAAAAACGGATATACAATTACCCCCCCCCCCCCCCTTCCTTGGCTACATACGTTTTCGTTACACGGTTCCGAAGGTAATATGCAGAAACTTTGAACCGAATTGTCTGGAGAGTGGCTCATTAAGTTGCAAAAAACTTGTGTCTCTTTTATATTTGTATGCAAATAAAATGTGTTTCAAGTATAGCAAATACGTCGCAAAGTTCATTCACAAATTCATTAGGTGCAGGCATGGTATATCGGCTTATCAAATAATATAAATGTTTAAGATTTGTATTGCTGTGCCGTTTTATGCGTGTGTAGTTTTCACAAAGTATTGTATTTTTATCTAAGGTGAGAATGTACATAAGAGTTTCACATACCCTCGCCATCCACAACACTTCCCTGTTATCAAATTATCAATTGTAATAACGATTAAAGACGATCCCTTTTATAGTATATACAGTCATGTAGGCCCTCCAAACGCAGTCACGTGGTGGCATGTCGGGTATAACGAAAACTCTATAACAACACTCTACTGAATCACAATTTGTTTTTGGAGTTTGGCGCTTCCCCCGGAAAGTATCGACATTGGGCATACGCATGCACTCCAGCCTATGCACAGTGAATATGGCGGATGCATTGCTTACAACTCTTTGAAGTGAGCCACTATTTATGATTCGAAAGTAACAACAACGTGACCGCGTTTAGAGATAACATATATACCCATACCTTTTAATACAGATAGTTACTCATATATCTATATTCTAACAATTATATTCAGATAATTTGGACAAATTTGCACGAATGTGGAACCGGAGCACCGACAATGGAACACGTTCGCTCAGGTTGAAATAAAATGGCAAGTAGATTTTGAAAGGTTTTCCGATTTGAATTACTTTGGTTGGAATGTTATATAGAGATGATATCCGAATATTTCGGCACAAATTGAGTTTCAACGTGTTTACTTATACCCCTGGTTACCCCTGGTTAAGTAGTCTTGCTAATTTTATATGATTTTGGTCCTGCTGAAATACTATGATGCTGGCAAGAAAAACTGATGCTGTGCAGAAATCGTACCGTTATTTTATATATATAGTTATAGATAATTCAGTTTTGTGTATACCTTTGCGTGTAACATCTAGTATTTGTACTCATATTCCCCTTATTGTATAGCATAATGACATAAGACGTATATACACACGACCTGAAGTTCATATCTCCTTGAAAAGCAATGGGTAATTTATTTTATGATAATTTGCATGATCAACCAACGCACATTTTTGAAACTTACTATAGAGGCTTCCCACTATAATGAATGCAATCACAATGTTTTAATTTTTTTTTAAACCTTATTACGCCCTCATAGGTTCGCCCTGTGGTAGGTGTAAATGTGATTAAATCGTTTTTATTATGGGACTAACACGCGGGAGAATAAAATCACTGTCACGAGCGAGCGAGGGGAGGGGGTACATATTATCTGCATACACTGTCATCGCATAACGAGTGGGGGATATATGCATAAGGTTTCGGTTATTATCGATTGGCTCCATTGATAATGCTTCCCATTCAATTTGTCGGGTAGTTATTATCAGTGTTATTCGCGTGTTATCAACGGCATTGGTGTATCAATGAAATGGGCGCTGCATGTTTACCAGTGAACCTTTCAACCAATTGGAACGTAAGCGCCCTTTGTGAACACATATTATACGTGACATATGGTATGTAAATATTTCATAATTATCATAAATTTAGTTTGGCACGTCCGATTTAAAAAATGTTTTAACATGCTTCGTCACCAAGCAAACACCATACACACATACGACAGAAATTACATAATAAAGCGCCAATATATTTTATATATGTCTAATAATATGATCTTGAGGGCGTTACCATTTCTGACTATGGTTTTCTTGTCACAAACTGCAAGGCAGAGATCAGTACCCTCCGATCGGTACTTTCCGTCGATTCCGCGGAATCACGAAGTAACTCTATTGCCAAATGAATCGGTGAAATTGTGTTCGCGCGCAATACTCTGGTGGATTTAGCAGACGTTTCACTTCCGCATTGAGTTTTTGTTCCACTTCCGTGTTTAATGTACCAAATCATGCTTTCTTATGATGAGAATCAAGTGCCGGCAATTACCAAACATAACCACAAATGTTTTATTCCCAATATTTAGATAAACATACAGATGGATAATACAAATATAATTATACAATGTTGTGTACAGTATGTGTTTTTTCTTGTACTCGTCCAGGTTGTGGTGAAAAGTCATATTGGACTTTCACCACAACCTGGACGAGTACAAGAAAAACACATATTGTACACAACATTGTATAACAAGAAAACCCTAGTCAGAAATGGTAACACCCCCAAGATCATATTATTAGCCATAAATATAAATTATAATATAAAATATATTGGTTACATGAATGCACCGCCTCAGAATTCCGTTAAAACAACTAATCCTTCCGGGGGGGGGGGGTAGTAAAACATTTGCATCTGGCATTTTCGGGGACCCACCACCGCCAATTTTTTTTGCATCTGGCATTTTCGGGGACCCACCACCGCCAACGTGCACACATTTTTGTTTTGGTCCCAATTTTTTGACACCCACCCCCCAAATTTCACTAAAATTGGTCTAAAATCGAATTAAACTCTACTGATATCACTCATATGACTGGGAATTATCTTAATTAGTTCTAATAACAGTTTAACCTACTTCAGAAGCTGATTTAATTAAAAAAAAAAGTTTTTATAAATTGCTGATCATTCTAGGTCATTGTGCAGAATGAATTTTTTTTCATAATTTCTAGCTATTTCCTGATTAGTCTGTCAACCAGCCCATTATCTAACATATTCCATACCACTTATGTTAGTCTACTTGAGCAACTTACTTCTATTATACTAAACTAGCTGAAACAGCCTATATTCAGCGTCGGAGATACCTGTGGGACTTCGCACACATTTTGATCTTAGACAGAGCCTTCACCCACCCACCACCCAGCATACGTTCCTGCAATTTTTTTACTACCCCCCCCCCCCTGATCCTTTAAATAATTACCAAAAACTACGGCTTATTACTGCAGGTTTTTCATTCACCAAACCAGAAAACTTCTAAATGCGGATAAAAAATTGTGTTCCCGCCATAAAATCTTCAAGTGTGCATGGCCCAGCCATTAATTAACGCGGTCATAATAGTTACATACTCCAACTATAAGACATCCAGCGAATACACACCCCACGAAAACCCTAAATGTCTTGTCCTGCGAGATATCCCATCGCTATAGCTCAATTTGACACGGCCAGATTAGGCTTCCTACAATATCCTAAAACAATAAAGCTTCTCAAATCATCGGCATAGCCAGTAGAACTTTCACGAACTTGGACATTCCAACTACAGCTTTTACCGGAATCGGGGTGGCAGTACAACTTTAACGCGTCCCAAAATAACCGGGAAAAAACAATTATCTATTTATAAAATCCCCATGGGACCACAGATTTCTAAAATTTGTAGAACAGTATACACAGGTGGCGTTAAAGGTACGGTTGGCCTTGGTGGTGGGTATCCTGTGAAAATATTTCCACCCGTCAAAAACCGCCACAAACAGAAAGAACAACACAATGTAGACATACTTTGTCCATATACAAATAAGAAATATCGCATAAACAGTATGTCATTGTCATATTTTTGACCATTGTTATGTAAACAAAAACATAAAAAGTTACTTTTCTTGTGTTTGTTTATATTATGATGGTAAACATAAAGAGCGTTCTTTGTGGGTTAATTCCTGATATGGAACGAATAAAGAGCGTTTATGCCATTTGTGTGTGATTAGCCAGCAGCATTGTGTTGTCTTCTGTAACACAATCAGGCTCTTGCTTAGGTAAAATATAGTAAATCTTTATGATAACATGCTGTTTACGCGATGGTCATGGTATATATGAACGAAAATGTATGCGTTTTAATGTTTTTCTGTTTGCGGTGATTGGAACAAATATGAATATTTTCGACAGCTAAGGCCTCACGTGCCTTTAATAACTTTATAATATTGGAACGGTATGTTATTGATATGGTGGGTGTTCATGTAATATAAGCAGATGACATACTTAGAACAAATAATATAAGTGCTGAATGATTCATATTAATTGGTGGGAAATGTTCAGATAATAAGTTCAACAAACGACCTATATGTGTCATATCTATGATCGTTAGTTGAACTTATGTTCTGAACATTTCCTATAAGGGGACTACTCGTCTATGAGTATTTATTATGGAAAGGGTTAAAGTAAACAGACGACATATTATAAAGAGCGTTTCTCATTGATCGATCAAAATATTTGTAGCTAAAATCGGGCGTCCTTAAGTTCAGTTTTATGCGTATTTGTAACTCGCATGTTGCTTGGCGTTGCATACTTTGATTCACAAGTCATAAGTCGCGTCGTTTCGAGGTTCAGTTCGGGAGGTCCTTTTATTCATTTAGTTTGCTACCATGCACAATCAGGTTTTCCGAATATGCATGAAGAAAAAACTCAATATGTTAACGGGACTCAATCCGATCAGACGGTCCCCATATTATCAAGTTACAACAACAACAACAACAACATTTCTTCAAAATACGCTTTAGTTATCAGAATCGATTAATTTATAACAAAAAATAATGCTAACCACTGTCAAATATGATATAACATTTCCCAAAACGTGTTATTTATCAGCATATTGTTCAACGAAATATGATATATTATCGCTTGATTATCACGAAATTTGGCCGTATTACCACTTGATTTTAGAGTTATCCATCTTCATAAATTTTGTCCGCCATGACGATTTTTTCCAGGCCACAAATAAGTACATATTTCGAGAAATTAAAAAATAGATATCTGATCACTCCGAGCTTTGATGGGTGTGTTCCTCGACTCAAATCAAATATTTTTACCCCCCCCCCCTCCCAGCCAAAGAAATAGTAATTTGGGAGCGTAAATTCGGATTATGCATATTTAATCGGCAATTCCACGGTAATTATGTAACATGAATCCGAGATTAATGCCAACAGATTCAGAATTTCAGAAAGTTGGAAAGCAGCTGTTTTCTCATTGAAATTTTGAACACATTCGCGAAAGGAATTCGGTCATTTGAAACACAAAATGTATTTATATATACTTTCCTTTTCAGCAAAAGCACGTCCAAGGAAATAGAGGCGTCTTCGTCAGATTCCGTTTGAAGCTTATTCACATTGGTGAATCTAGACACAAATTAACAGCTATACAACGTGCATGTGTACAGCATATTCCGGCATACGTCACAGCGGGTGGAATCGCGGCACAGAATGCACCCGTCGTGGAAAAACCATTCGTCAATAACACAATATCTGCATACCTGATCATATCTATACTGAAGTCTGTATTATACTCAAACATAATCATGGGCGAATTTTAAAATTATATTCGCCTATATATCAAGGAATAGTTCTGAGATTCATTGAAACTTACATTGTGTCTGTTCTGTTTTATTTCTTCTGTTGTTTTTTTTAAATCTCGCTTTTATCTTTTATTTAAGATATAAAGTTGTATTGATATCGTACACATTCGTCAATCATTACGCATCATAGTCGTGACATGTAAATAATAGACGTGAAATGTAAATAATAGATGTGGAATGTAAATTAACAAACGTGAAATGTAAATAATAGACGTCAATTGAAAATTAATAGACGTGAAATGTAATTAATAGACGTGGAATGTAAATAATAGATGTGAAATATAAATAAATAGACGTGAAATATAAATAATAGTCTCAAATGTAAACTAATATACTTCAAATGTATATTAATAGACGTGAAATGTAAATAAATAGACTAATCTAAATGTGTTAATACATATTATTATAGTAATAATAAAATAAAAGCATGTTAATTTCCCCAAAATATGAATAGTCATAGAGTTAACCATTGAATATATACTTTTGTTGAATGAGTTGATAAAAATTAGGCTACGCCCCTCCCCCATTCTGCCCAAAACTTGTAACCCCACTTCGTTTTATCTCCCGCCGCCCCTGTACATTTCTTGTTAATATTTATCAACGATCCATCCAAACGTATTGTATATATGTACTTTAGTGTTGTGCAACGTAACGTTACCATCACTGGCATCACTTTGCAATTTCGACGCTGTGAGTTTGTTCATAATTGATATAGAGTTATCTCTCCCTATATTACACTGAACGCGCCCTCTAGCGACGTCTATTAAAAATGATCTCAATCTATTGGTAAAGATTTCACGTCTTTTATTGTATCGTCTACGATAAAGTTCTTCCCCATTGTCTGTTAGCTGTTGAGAAATGACATGTTCAGAGTGAATTGACTTATCTAATGTATATTTTGGAACTTCTGTTTGTTGTTTGTTTGTTAGTTATGGCCGGGAAAACTGCCGGACGGATTGAGCCCAAACTTCCTATCTAAGGGTAAAATCGCAGATGGAGTGTCATCGCACCGCTTCTGAGAACGCCAGAGCACTCATTATCCAATCCCCCGCCACCGCAATGGAAATTCATGGGTTAATCGCGTGATAGTTAAAGAGCGTTCGTATCCGCAGTGTCGTTGATAAAGAGCGTGTATGTGTCCAGACATGAGCGTGTTGTGTCTGTGTAAAGACATGAGCGTGTTGTCTGTATTCGTACTTAGGGGTTCCTGGGAATGGGGGAGATTTTCATCGGGTCAGTTTTTCCGCCCGAGGTGACATTCACCTTGAAACGGGTACCCACAAATGATCTAATATATATTTTGGGACTTCTGTCTGTTTGTTTGTCTGTTAGCTATGGCCGGGAAAACTGCTGGACGGATTTCGACAAAATTTGATACCTACGGGTAATTTTGTCCGGGAGTGTTTTGGACGGGTCAAATAGTGACTCCGACCTGACCTTGACCTTCAAAATTGTCAATTCAAGGTCAAAGCCCGGACGAAGTCTGGTCACCTGTTAGTATTGGATATAATTCGGCCTTTATTGATTTAGAATTGACGTCTGCTATTTTTAAAAGGACTTCTATTAATTTACATTCCACATCTATTATTTACATTTGACGTCTAATAATTTACATTTGACGTCTATTATTTATATTTGACGTCTATTATTTACCGTTCACGTCTATTGTCGTCTAACTGTGTGTATAGTTTACAGTCATTCGTTGATCGATATTATACAATTAATACATTTGTGTATTGTGAAACGTTTGCTTATTCCAATCGCTGACCCCTTTGATCAGTGAAGGACATGGTCATCTCATTTTAAGGTGATCACAACGGCATTCACGTATTTTCAAAATTTTAACACAAGTTTCCGACCCGTACAACAAACACAGGAACTATGCATGGCAACGAATTGGCGAAGTTCAGATTGGATATACGTAGCGATTCAAGAATCGACAGACTGTAGCACTTCATATGGGTGGCGGTAAAATATTATCTAGATGTCAGTTCTATTTTCAAACGAAGTTCATGTAACAGGTATCGATCATTGGTTTCTCCAGTCGACAATGAAGCATGAAACGTATCATCTCACCATATGTATTATATAGGCTACGACCGCTACTCGTGAGTTACAATTCACACCCTGACAGCTGACCCGATATTATTTTGTTTTTGCTATCGAGTTGGGCGGATTTTCCAGCCACAACTGGAAAGTTAAATCCTTCAATGCATTGAGGCACGGTTTGACAGTGATATAAGGAAATAGCTTCGGGATGCCAATATGCGAGAAACTTCAATGAACTATGTGTTTGTTGACCATGTTGTCTTTCTATGTCTCCAAGAAGTCTTGAACTGATAAATTCAATATGCAGACTTTTACTTGTTGATACAGTCACAGTTCGATGCATACTCTCATATTTCATTTCAAGCTCTGACTGAATGGTGGGTGTGGCTACAAACACGTTTTGACACTATGGTTATTTACCTATATAGATATACTCACATATACCAGTATGGCAAGCCGTTTTCACATTTTCCATTTATTTGGACTTAAGTGAAAATAGCTAAACTTAAAGGGGTACTGTACACAAAGATAGGCGATTTTTTTATTTACTCCCATTGAAATAACTTTCAAGTTAGATTGTGTTCGTGTTATATGAGTTTCGTATAAACCTAATTTAGCGAAGAAAATATTGATCTTGGAAACAAAAATATTACGATTTCAAACTACGCGCCATGTTTTTGACCTTCACCGGAGAAGACGCAGGTCGCAGGAAGAACAGGAAGTTCATTGCTCACAGCTTCGATTGATGCATTCAATCTCTTCCATCGAACAATCTCACTCCCTATAAAATACTTGACGCTTTATGACTCTTGTTTCTTTCTCCATTTTTTCCGAATCGGTTATAACGGGCCTTCTTTTGCAGGTAACATGTTTTGTTTGCAACTCAATAATGTTCGCGAACGGCCGTCGATAAAAGACACGCAACATATGCGATTTCAAGAACGGTAACTCGTAATGGCATAATTCTCCATTTTATGACTCCAGCCATAAATGAATTTATATTGAATAATTCAATTTTACTTTTACGATAGCCTGTTAACCGGAACGTTTTCAGTAGACATCGTCGACTCAAATTAGTTATTTTATAATATAATATTCATATTAGATCGCTATTGTCACCGGGCATTTATTGAAATTGGGGTACAGTACCCCTTTAAGTACAACGTGTGTTTAAATGTGAATTCGGCGAGGAATTGTACTTAATCGCAAATGAATTACACTTAAGTATAAAAACTAATATGTTCGTCTATTTGCACTTAAGTCCAATTCCTCGTCTAATTCACAATGTGGTATTTGAAATTAAGTCCAATTCATTAGCACTTAAGTGCAACTGAACTGTATAATAAACACACGACCACAAGGGACGCAACTGTATGGAGATTGATTGGCAATGAAGATTTACAGGAATATACCATTACAAAAAAGGGTTGTCGTTTTAAACCAGAAGAATCGCACATAAGTGCAAATGAATTGCACTGCATGAAGTACAAATGAAATCACTATTTGCACTTACGTGCAAATAATTGCACGTAACTACCCTTATTTGTACTTAAGTGCAAATAATTGTACTTAAGTACAACTAATTTAACTTAAGTGCAATTATTTGCATTTAAGTTGCAATTATTTGCACATAAGTACCAATATTTTCACTTAATTACAATTAAGTGAAAACGGCTTGCCATATAACCCGGTTGGAACGGGTGATAGTGCCCATGCGTGTGGATGATTTGTACATGTATTGCCATGACCTGATGACGCAAATATCTAAATTGGCCCGCGTATACTAACAATTTAAGTTCATCATCTTGGTTGACAATATTGGTCAACTGGTTATGTTATGGAGTTGTGGGCTTTGCTGGGTTAGCAATGATATTTATAGGACAAAAATGTTGTTCTATTTTTAGATAACTTGGCAGCATTGCTTATACTCTTACCAACATCGTGGTTAAATATAAGCGAACCCACCATAGTATAGCAACTATATAGTCAGTTGACCACGGTTGGTTGGGTTTCTTTCTCATTATATACTGCACGGCTTGGTTTATACTTACACTGAACTTTTCATTTAAGGCTATATATTAAAAATGTCATGTCCTATTTTATGCCAAATAATTCCAGAATTTCCTTAGCTGATTTTTCGCTTACCGGGCAATAGAAAAAAGAAAAAATACTTGCAATGACCATCATTCATATAACACAGACATCGCGAAATGTCACAAAATCGTCCATAAGTAATGCGTTGAAAACTATCACAGAGGCTCTTAATTGAGAATACTATTTATAATCTACCGCTTTTGAACGACGGAAGCTTAAACGCTCTTTATAAGCGCCGATCTTTGGAATTAGTGCCAGGCTGACAGAAATTCAAAACATGTTAAACTTCCTCTTTTGAAAGTTGATATATGTCCATCACAACATCCTATACAGTCCCTCTGAAAAGCCGACGAAAATCCTATAACTGAATTACATCTCCAGAACTCTGTTAAATTTAGGTTCTGTTTTGAAGGGATTCCCTCCATTTCGTTGGAGAGTGGCGCACGATTTCGTTGGTTTGTGGCACAGCAGATCACGTCAGAGATCAGAGGTCAATGACGTGTTGACAATTTCCCCCACGCATTGTCAAACTCAACTATTGTTGGTAAACTAAATACAGGCGATATATCCATAATTCATTTTACTCATCGCAATATAGGAGACATCATCTTCGAGGTCAGCGATATTCATGACTGATTATTCTTTCGCATCTAGTTGTATTTATAACTATTTCTATATACTACGATTCTCACAAACATTTACTACGCCAGGAATGCACTCCATATTTGGAAACGTTTTATTACGTCCTGTTCGGAATGCCGCGTCGTCGTAGAAATGAAATATTTTATGGACACTTCTAGAGACGTAATTCCGATATTGGATTTTCGTCGGCCAATCAGAGACTGCATCCTATAGTAATGTGCTTGTGTACTATCTAATTATTTTTGGTATATAACGCGTACATATGGTGGTTTATGATTTCAAATCGGACAAGGTGCCTTTAATGATATATTCGTGGTTCTGAACCTTTAGTTACAAGAGCATTTTTGTCTATAACATCCAGACACCACGCCTTGGCACAACATGATACATGAATTGCATAAACGGTACTGAAATCTAAATGATAACTAAAGAATAGATTTCGTAGTAAATAAATAAACAAAAAGCCAGTAACGCTGAATAATTCTCTAATATGAATAACGATATTAACGATTATTATAAAAAATGCTCATCTGAGAGTCACAATATATTGTTATTATATGCACGTTCTCATGGGTGTGACGAACGTACGGGCGCCAGATGCAACCAAGTGAATTGGCGTAGAACTTCCGGGAAAAAAGGCACTCCAGTAGAAGTTTACCGTATAGATCGAGAATATATAAACTTGTCTCACTTAACCAGTTATGTACTAAACGGATTCTCCCAGTAAGTTAACAAGTGTACATCGAAATGGTCTATTATTCATCTGGGGATGTATGAGTTCAACAAAGGAACTATGGTCGTTTGTTGAGCTTATTATCTGAAAATCTCCTGGGATAACCACTCATCAATGATGCTTTATTATAAAAAGGGTTCAGCAGAATTTCAAACACGTTTGATGGACTGCTTGAGCTCAATCTCAACAGCTCGGTTATATATCTATAAATACACCTCTCATCCTTATATGGCAGACATTGGCGCAAGGATACAGACCGGATATGCCACTTAACGCAGATTTAATTAAAATTACGCATTCAAACAACATGAACAAATTTCCGGATTATTCATGTAAAATGACGAATTAATGTTCAGGTGACTTGAAGTTGTCCGGCGGATATGCGAATCTATGTTTGGCTTCGGAAATGGACGAGCAGTTGAGATTTGGTTTGAGCTATTTATGCAACATTGACATATTTTGATCTGGAAATATAGCAGCTAGTTCTATTGACATTTCATGATGTTGCCATTTTATGAAACATAACGGGGTACGATCTGCCCGTGTGTCTCCACTCCCTTGGTGGAAGGCAGCGCCCATCAGGGGGCCCGGTGGCCTTGATATATGATGGCATTAATGCATCCATTGGGACTTCCATTAGTTGAATGTACTCAATCCGATTCGATGGTCCCCATATTATCAGATTCCAACAACAAGAACAACAAGAACAACAACATTTTTTGAAATGCCCCTTCAGTTATCAGAATTGATTAATTGCCCAAAAAGAATGCTAAACACAGTCAACTAGAATATAAAATAGCCCGAAACATGTTGTTTATCAACATTTTGTTTAACGAAATTTTTCCGGTTTGTCAAATATCTGACTAAAAACAACAACTTTATTTTAGAGTTATCCATCTTCATCAGCAATTTGGTCCGAGACCGTCTTCTCGACTCTTTACTGGGCCACTTAAAATTATCGTTGATGAACAATAATAGATTTAAAACATCGATATCTGATCACTCTGAGCTTTGATGGGTGGGTTCCTCGACTCGAATCAAATATTTTTTACCTCGAAGTCAAGGAAATAGTAATTTGCGAGCGTCAATTCGGATTACGCATCTTCAACGAAGCACAGGAGCTTGGAATTTGGTCCAAACCAAAGGTCCCGGGTGGTGGTTCCGCTAATAAAAGAGGGGTTTTGACCAAATTCCAAGCTCCTGTGAACGAAGCAAGTAAATTGATAAATCCGCCAAACGCATGCAATACAAGTAGTATATATGAAGGGAAATAACTCTATTGTTGATTGTATTCGAATCGTTCTGTACTGCACATGCTTGTCACAGTGCATCAGTGAATGCGCGGAACGTGGGGCTGGATATGGTATCGACTCAGTGATCTCGCTTATTGCAAGTATCGGTATTTTTCATTTTCAATTTACCTGGTATGCGTAAAAAGACATTCTGGATTATTTGCATATAGGTGTTCCATGTATTCATCGAGCTATTTTCATCACGGGAATGAGAGGAAAGCGATAAATTTAATACTAGGCCGAAATATAACTAGAAATGAATTGGTCACTCTATCGCCGGTTTTCTGTGATAATTAAATGGTTCTCGAAATTGTGATACACTAACCCAGGTTAATAACATTTCGTGTATTGACCATGTTTTCATTAAAATTACTGTTATTACTCTTTATAAATACACGGTTAAAGGTACACAATCCCCTTTCATCAGATTCCAACAACAACAACAACATCAACAATAACACCACCAATAACAACAACAGCAATAACAACAACAACAACATTTTTTTTAAAGACTCTATAGTTATCAGAATCGATTAATTCCCAACAAATACTGCTAACCACTGTCAACTCTAGTATAAATTTGTACTAAACGTATTATATATCAACATTTTGTTCAACGCAATCTGGTATCGAGAGTATGTCAATCGGCTCGTCGAATATTTTCTAGGCCGCCAAATATTCCAGGTGGTGAAAAATAACAAATTTCAAAAATCGATATCTGATAACTCTGAGCTTTGATGGGTGAGTTCCTTGACTCGAATAAATATAGTTTTTTACCCCCCCCCCCCCCCCCCGAAGTCAAAGTAATTGAGGAGCGTTTATTCGGATTATAATTCTTTAATACTAGGCCTATATATAAAACTACAACTGAATTAGTCACTATCGCCGGTTTTCTGTGATAAAGGGTTCTCAACGTTGTGATAAACTAACCCAGGTTAATAAAATTTCGTGTATTAACCACGTTTTCATTATAAATGCCTGTTATTACTATTTATAAATTAATGATAGCTGGAGTTATATTGTAAGATATGTTTGGCTCTATAAATCTATTTGGATTAATATATGGGCTGCCTGTGCCGTATATTTCACTAAATTATATTGTAAATTTTCTTGGGGTATAACTACTATAAGGAATTGTAACAATTTCTTCGTTTTTTTTCCATTTGAAATTTGATGATTTAAAGTATGGATTTTTTAAGTTAAAAGGGAAAATTATGGTCGGTACTAGAATAAGAGGCTGATGGTTCAATTAATATTTCCAATTTATTCTATCTTTCTCTGAAAAGCATCTGTTTTTCGATTTGAAACGACATGGAATGTAAGTCTAGATATCCATGTAAATAGTATACTTGAATCTCTCAATTAAACCATGGAGAGTGGGTTAAGAATTTCAACTCTTCAAAACTTGATAATTTATATATACTTCTATAGAGATACGTATACCCTTATCTGAAAACGGAAGGTAGATTAAACCTGGGTAGCTTTATCACAAATTTGGTAACCTGGGTAACTTTATCATAATTTTGGTAACCTTGGTAACTTTATCACAATTATCACAACATGTCTGAAAAGGGACGGGAGATTAAACCTTGGTAACTTTATCACAAATTTGGTAACCTGGGTAACTTTATCACAATTTTGGTAACCTGAGTAACTTTATCACAATTTTGGTCACCTTGGTAACTTTATTACAATTTTGGTAACCTTGGTAACTTTATCACAATTTTGGTAACCTACATGGGTAACTATATCATAAAAGAGTGACAAATTCAGCATGACTAAGCACCGACGATTCCTTGTTATAGCATGTATATGGTAACTATGGTAATAAAGAGAGCGTTTTTCTCGCTTCTTTGTGGAAAGTTGAAAACAGTATAATTAAATTACTATCACTTCTGTAAGTATGTGAAATAATCGTATACATGTGTATAACGTCAGGGTATTACTATATCGAGTATTCTTTTGCCCGTTTGATTGCCTGAATGACCAAATGCTTTAAAACAAGTTATTAGCTTATATTGAGGCGTAGACAATTAAAGTGGAGACACGCGTGGATACCGTTAATTCTAAATATGTCAGTTTTTGTACAGAAAAAAATGCTACTCGTTTGAAACCGGTTACTTGGGTTACAAATGCAGTAACCCAGTTACAAACGTGTGTTTAATATTGTTGCATACCAAATCTGACATATCTGCAAATATACTCCGTGTCATGAGTTGCAATCTTATACATTTTACAAAGTTACATCTCGAAACCATTAAAAAAAAATATCTGTGTTCTGAGTTACAAAGTTTGGCAAACTGAGAAAGTGGGTATTTGCTATATAAATGAGAAAGTGGGTTGCAAAGTTACATTCGGAATAGTCCAAGTTTCCTTCGTTGTAAACCAGCTAGTGACATCGCGGAAGGGATCATGCTTTTTGTTTATTAAACAAGGTTTATCCTAACAAACAAACATTATCCTAACAAACAAACATCATCCCCCACAGATTCCACTAGCCGGTTTACGTCGAAGGAAATTTTGTCCACATTCAGGAGTAATCTAAAATTCTCCGTCTTCTGAGTTCAAAAGTTACATTACCAAATTTGGACATATATCATTATTTATGAACCACAGCTGCGTAGTGGTGGTGGTGGTGGTGGTTGTGTTGACGGTGGACTCGGTTTATCGTTCATATTGGGAATAATGGTTTCTCTCAATAGCCGGGATGTGAGATTGAACAATAATTACTATTAAAACCCAGCTCATTTGTTCTATATCGACCTTCTATTTCTCCGAATGGACACTTTATACTATGCTTTATATAACAAGTCGATGCTTTATAACACAAGTCGACATTCTTAATCCAGAATGGTCATGTCTCCCATTTTATGCACAACGAACTCCCACGGGGACCTCTAATAGGGAATTAGTTCGCTTCCAACACCCGACACAGATATGCACAGTGCTTATAAACCCCACGCAATTCAATTCCTTGTAAGAAAATGCAGCATTTTAATTTGCAAACCAATTGTATCTTTCTCATTCAAACATAGCACGTCATCATAATAGAGTTACTGTTCTTCTTCTGCGCAGAACGATATTACTTTGAAAATTCGCGAGTCAAAATTATCCTAAGATGCATTCGTATTCGTGCCCAAAATACAGATAATTGCGTCGACAGTATATACTACGTTATATTTATATCGAAAACAAATACTTTATTATATGATTGTGTATATCGACGTTTAATTTCTAACAAAAGTGTACGAGGAGGTGGGGGTTCTACGCCGCTGCACAAAACCGACCCGTTTCACACATTAGCACATTCACGGGGTCACGGGAGTGTGGCTCACGTACGAGCTGATTCTTTGCGGGGAGTGCTTCGAGGAAGTCTGATTTAATTTGTTATTTTTTGGCTAAACCAGAGTCAAACACGCAGGTTGCTTTTGGACAGAACATGTCAGTATGTAGCTAAGTGTAGTATCAGTGAAGCTTATGGGTGTTTATTTGCTGGGAATTTGCGAATCAACGTTGGCGAAGTGGAGCAAAAACCCCGATAAATACGCTAAATATAGTAACAAATTCGGCAGCATATTCTGTATATGAGCCTAAAAAAATGTGATACGGATTCTTTAACCGTAGCTGGAGTGTGTATTTCAACACCAACGACTTGCGATTCTGGAATATTCAGATTAATGCGCATTGGATACGACTTTAAAGTTTTTTTTTTTACCACAGCCACTTGGAAGTCATAAATTCATTTTACCGAGCCGTTAAGGATCAGACGGACATTTTGCCAAAATTTCCTGGTATTTCAATATGTATTTTCTCAAAATCTGTCAGGAATTTCTTTGTGAAATTTGGTACAACCGATTAATGTGACACAATATTTAAGAACCATCGACCAATTGGATATTATAACCTCATTTACTTTACTTTTATGGCATTAACTATACAATATCAGTTTTCCGTTACCAAGAACTTTTTTTTCAAAAGTGCAGTTCATATATCGATATTCATGAGAGACTTACTTTTTTTTATTCGTGAAATTTAATGATTATTTTCAATTAGAAAGGCATCTACCGATAAATAATTATATATATATATATTTGAGAATGTTCAAGTCATGCCTGATAAATGAAATATTGGGCTGAGATGAGTTCTGGGCACGTATGCCGGGGTGGGTGGGTGGTCGATAGGACCAACACACAATATTTTCCGCAACTCAAAAATATTTTTCCTGCAAGTCTTTTTGACTGTTTTTGCAATGAGTTTGGCTTAAAACACATCTATGTCAATATTAACATAAATGACAAATTTCATGATGATCAGATAAACAGTATAGTCTGTAGCCCATGCTAATGGATTGAATTTTGAAATCCAAGATGGCTGCTGGCAGCCATGTTTTTTTTTGACCGAATGAACCCAAAATGACTTGTTCCTATTTACATGTCAATGTTAACATCCATGACTAATCGTATGCACAGAAATTCATATACAGCTGTTTACAGTGAATTTCCCCCCGCAAATCTGCTTTAGTGTTAAAAGGGGGGTGGGTGTCAAAAAATGGTCGGCAAAAACTGCCGAAAACGGAAAAAAATTTGGACGCGGTGGTGGGTGGGTCCCAACAAGGGTCGAAAGTCAAAAATCAGCATACGTGCCTGCAAATTTTTTTCGACTCCCCCCTGAACACACTGGCCTAATTCCAGTTGAAAGTTCCCTGCTTGAGTGCACCGTACTGCATATCAACATTTTGTTTTCATTGGGCTGGAATATTTGTGACTGCTTTATTTTTCATTATGATTATAATAAAAAAAACTGGGGTATGATAGAATATTATGCAATTAAAAATCTAACTGAACATCATGACACAAATGAAGCCAGCCTCCTCTCATAGCGCCAAGACAATAAGCTATTTGGTGATTGCAGTGATGTGTGGAATTATTAATTATTCTAGATGTTCTTGGTAACAAAAGGGATAAAAAAGAGAATAATAGTTTATGGGTACGACTTTAAATGTATAATTTTATTGAAATCCATTGTTTTCATCGTTTCTTAATAATTTCTCATATTCTATATACAATAAAGATGATGATATGTGAAATTCAAGATTTTTCGCCAAATAGACCCCGAGAAATTATTTGTTGAAAATATCTTTTCCATTTTGGCTGGATTTATGGAAAACGTGCGTATCCCCCTTAATATTGGAGGCCGTTTTCACATTTATTAAATAATTGGACTAAAGGGAAATTGAATTGCGCTTAAGCGCAATTCATAAATATAATTAATTTCGCTTTAGCGCAACATTAGTTTTACACAAATGTAATTCAATTGCGCTTAAGTGCAATTCGTTTAACATTATGTGGGCAGCAATTGCGCTTCTTGTGCAATTAAAAAATCTGTAATTTAAATTGCGCTTAACGAAATTATTTATTTATTATTTATTCTTAAAGAATAGTATGCAGGAGGACTATCCAACCTAACCTGTTTGTGTACCTCATTTGATATTCGAGGGGTGAAAACTTGTTACGGCTATTGCGTTTAAGCGCAATTGGGTAGAGGTGTAAGTAATTGAGTTTAAGCACTTAAGTCCAATTATAAATAACTGTGAAAACGGCCTCCCATAAGCTGAACTGATCACTGTCACTATTTTTCGAGCACTTGGGTAGTGGTACCCAGTTTTAAAAAATTGGCCTTCGGGTACCCAACTTTTTAAAATCCGGGTTTTATACTAGTTTTTTTTCCATTTTCTCAATGTTGAATTACTCTTTCGATGCACTCGGACTTCCATGGACAGAAATAACATTTGAAATGCATTTTCATTGAAAAGATATCGAAATACATAAATAGTAAAACTAATCCGTAGCAATTAAATGCTCGCAAAGAATCAGGAACAGTTATCAAAGAATCCGCAGCATTTTAAGAAAAATACAAATAAATAATCCGCAGCTATAATACTTAAAATGGTCTCAAAGAATCCGCAGCGGGCATTGACAAATCCGGAACATATTTTACTTTTTAAAACATTAATAACTCGACGAAATATGAATTCTGTTATTTATTTTAACAAAATTAAATTCGTTTATCACAGCTGAGACCATATATTGCAAAACAAAAAATCAACACCATTGTATTTTGTAAACTATATATTATTAGTTTTCGTCCCATATGGGATTTTACTATAAAAAGATATGTCAGTCGGTAACATTCCAGCCCAAATTACAGGTTTAGCGGTTGATTGCACATTGCAATACTAGCTGATGACAAAATGGTAAACCACTGCAACTAAATTTGAGTTTGGATTTGTTTTAATATGTCGGATAAGCATTAATTGTCAGAAATTAACGCTCTTTAAAAACACTTCTTCGAATATTTCCGTTATTTCGTCAAAAACACTTCTTCTCATACAAATCACCGTTATTTAGCAAATTAACATTATTTATAGAGTTATTGCCCTTCATGCAGGATTAACAAAACATGTCTTCATTTAGTGGACAATCCCAAGCTCGCGTGCCACGCGTGGTTGGATTGTCCATTTATTAATAACCATTTTAGGTACCGATTGTCCATTTATAAGTGGACAATCCTTGAAGAATTGCCTGATCATGTGATCTATGAAGGATGAAAACGTGGTAATTATAATGAAAATGAATTTTATGACTGCGGTCATATTTTGTTGAGCATAAAAGGAGATGGTTCCATAAATTGCCGGATCTTGTGTGCGCCCCCCCCCCCCATTAAGCAGACGTGAGCTATTGTCAGTAATTCTTATTGCTGGGATGTCGCTTCGTGGACACAGATTGCCACGGATGTTTCGTTTCTTGGCGGAACATATTTTGCCCTTATTTTTGTACGCGTACTGGTAGAGTTCTTACTCAAATTTGATTTTATTACGGAGTGGTTGTTGGGATATTTAATGCTGCACGTGCGCAGCTCCCGTCATTAAAATGTTAAGGAAACAGATGTAGAAACCAAGTGAACTTCTGCATGTGGTTTAATTCGAGAAAACAACCGATTCGGAGTATATGAGTTAGATACCAACACCAACAGTGTAGCCTTTTTATTTGTGATAAAAATTAAGTTTTAATTTGCTTACATCAAGTCGTAACTGGTGGGTTAGATACACATTCCCGTGTTTTCAAACTAAATTATATCTAGGACCTTCCATTGGCTCAGTAAAGATGAGGTCAAAATCAATTGGGACTAATTTGATGGTTGATTTTCGAATTGACAACTTTGAATAATAATTTTCTCCTTCTTTTTTTCCAGCCATCAACCATAACAGAATTCCATTCATTATCCATTTTAAACTGTAGAGTCTACAACCAGAATCATATACATGGGTTGGTTGCCTGGAACGTTCTTGGTGCTGCGTGTAAAGTGTCACTATAAGCCATGGCAACCGAATATCACAGCCCAAGAAAACAGAATTTACACCTGGATACCAACAGGTGGAATGTCGAGTCTGGTCAACTGATCATGATGTAATGCTATGGCGTTGATGGATTGGGTTGAATAAACTATGACGTTAATGGGTTATGTTGAATTAACAATGATGTTGATGGGTCATGTTGAATCAACTGTGATGTTGGTGGTGACTGCTGAATTAACTATGACGATGATGGGTCCTGTTGAATTAACTATGGTGTTGGTTGTGACTTTTGCATTAGCTATATGATGTAGATAGGTCCTGTTGAATTAACTATGTTGTTGGTAGGTCCTGCTGAATTAATTTAACTACGGTGTTGACGGGTCCTGCCAAATTAATTATTCTGTTGGTGGGTCCTGTTGAAATTAATAACTATGATGTTGCTGGGTCCCGCTGAATTAACTATGCTGTTGCTGGGTCCTGCTTAATTAACTATGATGTTGATGTGTCCTGTTAAATTAACTATGGTGTTGGTGGTGACTGCTGAATTAACTTAGATTTTGATGGGTCCTGCTTAATTAACTGAGATTTTGATGGGTCCTGCTGAAATAAATATGATATTGGTGATGACTGTTGAATTAACTATGATGTTGTGACTGTTAAATTAACCATGGTTTCGTTGTGCCTTGCTGAATAATTATGCTGTTTGTGGTGACTGCTGAATGATCTGTGATGTTGTTGGTGACTGCTGAATTAACTATGGTGCTGATGTGTCCTGTTGAATTAACTATGCTGTTGCTGGGTCCTGCTGTATTAACTATGATATTGGTTGTGACTGCTGAATTAACTATGATGTGATGGGTCCTGCTGAATTAACTATGATGTTGTTGCGTCCTGTTGAACTAACTATGATATTGGTTGTGGCTGTTGAATTAACTATGCTGTTGCTGGTTCCAGCTGAATTAATTATGACGTTGAGGGGTCCTGTTAGATTAACTATGTTGTTGGTGGTGACTTCTGAATCAACTGACATTTTGATGGGTCCTGCTGATTTAACTATGATATTGGTTGTGACTGCTGAATTAACTATGATGTTGATGGGTCGTACACAATTAACTATGATGTTGATGGGTCCTGCTAAATTAACTATGGTGTTGGTGGTGACTGATGAATTAACTATGATGTCGATTGGTCCTGTTGAATTAACTATGATGTTGATGGGTCCTGCTGAATTAACTATGATGGTAGGTCCTACTGAATTTACTATGGTGTTGATGGGTCCTGTTGAATTAACTATGATGTTGGTGGTCCTGCTGAATTAGCTATCATGTTGTGGGATGTGTTGAATTAAATATGATGCTGGTGGGACAAGTAATTCCATTAAGAACTTCCACTAGAATGGTCTATTATTCAACGGGAGGGCTATTCAGAAATAGAAAGTGCAGTAAGAATCCTATTTATTTATTATTGGTGAGAAATGTTCAGATAATAAGTTCAACAAACGACCACCAGCAAGAGATAACTACTCGTCGGTTAGTCGGTTAGGATTATACTCTTCCGTGTTTTGCAGCAACTTCTACAACCATTATTAAGTTTTAAAATATAACTGTATAAATGTAAAATTAATTATCACATTAATTATGCCCCACCAATACCAACAGGACCCACCAACAAGATAGAACTTAAACATCACTAGTTGCCCAGAATTTGGAGTGTATTTTTGTTCAAGGAATGTCAGTTGAGTTTTGATGAAATAAAGTTTATTTTTCCTTATTTAGTTTGTGTGTACGCATTACCAGGTGTTTTGGTTGAGTTATTGGTGACATTGTGGTTGCCTAATACTACGGTGGCTGGTTTAGGACATGGGAATTTATTTTTTATTTCGTGGCCACGAAATACTAATTCGTGGCCACGAAATAACTAATTCGAGGCCACGAAATAACTAATTCGTGGCCACGAAATAGCACTTGTGTGCCGAATATGGCCGACAATAGCATTGGTGTAACGGGCGCAGATAGATATGATTTATTTGCATATATAAACACTTAATATATCAAAAATGGCACCTTTGTCTGGGCCATTAGGACTACGTTTCTTCGAGATATCTTTGATTATGCCAAGTACATGTAACATGTTATTGTTGGTTATATGATTTTATCGCTCACTATGGACACTCCGTGCATGTATAATAATCACACACGTTTGTCAGATACATGGTGACATAACTAAGTGTTTCGTGGCGACTCGCCCCTCCCTATTCCGAACAGCTGTAAAGTGTCAGGAGTTGAGTTCCCAAGATAGTTTGACAAACGTTTGAGTGGGACTAGGCCTATACCGTATGTGTCGGCGGGAGTGGAATGGGACACCCACCTATTGCCATGTCACTGCATGTGCATGCTATTGTTAGCTGATACAGCAATGGACAAGGGTGTGAAACTACCAGACACCTTGTCGCCATGTCCATGTGTATTACAGATGGGTATATTTCATCCCACATCGATCCAAAATGGCCGCCGCCCAGATGGGTTCAACTAGGGCACTCATGCCATTTCTCGTCTCTTTGACAACTTTAGGTCAAACAAAGGGTGTTGTAGAGTGGCCCGACAGCCAGTCTAGATATTCACACATTTCAACCCACCCAGATTCATAATGGCCGCCGTACGCAGCGGTTCAAATAGGTACCATGCCATTGCTCGCCCCCTCGACCAATTTAGATCACAAAGAAAGGGTGTGGTATGCCCCCCTCAAGTCAATCTAACTATTCACCGCTTTCAGCTCATCCCGATCCAAAATGACCGCCATCCAGAGGGGTTCAAGCAGGGCACCCTTTCCATTTATTTGCCCCTTGGTCGATTTTGTTTACCCTACAACACCCTTTGTTTGAACCAAACGGTCAAATGGTCGAGTAATATTTTAGGCCCATTTAATGTTCCCTTGAACTGTGTGTCGGAAGCGGGTTCTTGTGTATGACAAGTAACCGGCTATTCAATATAGCCTATACCAGATACTATAAGCCGTTATATGAAGTGTATCTGACTGAATGGGGATAAAATAGTTATTTCGTGGCCACGAATTAGTTATTTCGTGGTCACGAAATAAAACAAAATTCCCATGTCCTAAACCAGCCACAGTATAATCCATATCGTCGGGAATAAAATAATTAAATAAGCGTTCAAATGAATGGATGATAGCTCTATATCCAATTCAATTTGAAGTCTTCCCTATGCTACTGTCATGTTCCCTTGGAAATAACCAAATTACTCAAACATATATTTGGTATTAGTGCGACGCTAGAGATCGGCCTGCAAATTTATTAATTAAACACACATAAATGTGAACAACAATAATATATATCAAATAATATTTCATTATTTTTTTTATTACATTTCCAACTATAATTCATATCATGTAAAAGCGAAGGGCGTTCGGGCATATACAGCCTACACCACACTGTAAGCGAAATATACTTCATGCACGCGAATTATACTATGATATCACCTATTTGTAAAAACAACCTTTCATCGGCCGTGAAAACCGCTCAGGAAAAACCGGATGCATCTTTTGGTGGCCATATATTTCAATATGACTTCTTTTGTTGGCTCCCGGAAACCTGCATCCGATACTCTACTACATATGTAGAGATCATGTGGATGGGGCAATGACACATCGGCCCGGTGTGCGAAAATTTTGAAATCTGAACAAGAAAATCGCAAAATCCTAACATCTAGACTAGCCTCAAGCCTTCCTACTGTTGGAAATTTCAAACCCTACACCCCCACTTAGGTTGGAAAATTTCCAACTGATGACAATTCCAATGACAATGTTGACCAATTGTATGACAATATTGTTTTCTTAAATTATTACTAGAAGTATTTGACTGGCCCCGGGGGAGGGACCAGGACACAAGCTTTTCAAGTGTTGGAAATTTCCAACCTGTCACACCCTAAGGTTGGAAAATTTCCAACTGATGACCATTTCTGTCAAAAATTTTGTCCAAAAATAGGAACATATGCAAATATTGGTCGAAAAACAATAAATTCCCCCCAATAAATTGTTTTTACCTGAAATTAGGAATTTCCAACTATTGAAAATATAGCTCTATGCTGGGGGTGAGACAACCCCCACACCCCCCCCTAGCCACATCCCTGTTTGGATGTCACACTTAGTTGGTATTGCATTACCACGAATCATCAAAATATACTGTCCGAAACCACACGAAGACAACCGTGCTCTCTTGGCCAATATCGGCATTTGCGGGGCTAATAACACCAACCGGAGACGAGGGAGCGAGTAAAATTTTCTAGGTTGCCCTCAGGTAGTATGCCGCTACATTATAACGTCGAAATATACCGTCCACGTGACCATGGGGGCGTCCGGGCGGTAATTAGTCACACCAGCTGCTAGTTAAAAAAAAGAAGGTTGATCTGTCGTCGTTATCGTTTACTCGCTTTGTAGGCCATATTGGAGAGGGTTAATTTCACTGAGAAATCACCCCATTTGTATATCGACCCCCCCCCCCCTGTATAGATTTATACCAAAATGACCTATATAAACGCTATTGACGATAATGTGAGACTTAATTTACAGTCATCGAAATTGACGACAGAAATATAAGCAATGCCGTGGGAAATGCCGTGGCAACATGTGGAATCTATAATGTCATAGCATTAAACTTGCCGTGGAAGATTTTTCCTCATTTCGAGGGCTGACTTAATATGTCTGGACTATACTTCTAAAATAGGCAATTTGAAACCAGAATGAAATGGAATATGATTGAGAATTTTTTTTTTTAACGATACCAAATATACCGCGTATATAGAAAACTGAAGTGTTTGTTTAGTACAGTTGAATACACAAACCATTTATCTGGACGGCTTGTATCTCCGCCAGGAGGACGCTCGATTGGTCACGGATATGGTTGACGAAACCGCTGACAGCTTCGTGAAATTCCGGGATGTGTCCTGATGAATTCGCCCGGCATCTGATCAGTGGAATCTGGAAAAAAAAAATTCAGTATATGTAGGCAGCATAAGACGAGACTTTGCATGTCTAACTTCGAACGTCGATAGACTTTACACCTCTATATTTTGACGGGGATCTCCGGGTCAAAAACAAAAACAAGCCGAAAGCGTTTATGTTTAAAGGATTTTCTTGTAAATAGAATATGCCATATGGCCGTCTGTTATCCCTTTACCCAACAGAAGGCCCCTGTGCCAATGCATTCTCTTATATATGCGAGTCGACCATAGGTCGCCTCGCATATATAAGAGAATGCATTGGCTTAACACATTAAAAATTATAAAATTGTTAAAGAATGTAAGAAAAAATGGTAAGTGTTAAAAAAAGATTTTTTTTAGGCCAATGCATTCTCTTATATATGCGAGGCGACCTATATATGGTCGACTCGCATATATACGAGAATGCATTGGCACAGGGCATAACTGTAACTATCACAATGTGGTCAAGGAGCCGGTTCCAATGATATCCATATTTGTATGGTTCTATTGAGACAGACCGAAGATATTTTAGGCTGTTGAAGCTTTATTTGGCCGGTTTGTTGGGTAAAGGGTTATATAGGCTACTCGGTAATGTTTTCCCACCATACACATTTTTAGAATGTTATAGACTGCCGATGCTTGCAGTGCGATTTTGACTTTATCTAAAATAAAACTGACCTCCGTGTGTATTAGTATATGCCCGTCTCTTTATGTAGGCCTATATCAATTACAATAAACTTTATATTGACGCAAATGCTAGTCCAAGTTTCGTAAACCAGCCAGTGAAATCGTTATAGCGAAACTACTCCATTAATATTACATCGAAGTACGCTGCCTTATAATAGCGGACTTTAAGCGTAAATCACCCGCTCTTCTAAAATCACAAATGACGATAGTAAAATGTCTCAATTGTGAAAATAACACTGTTTATTCCATAGAAGACATTATATAGTTCTGAACTCCACAAGAGTTTTCAACTGAAAGAAGTAATGTGAAGGGGAGAGGCACGTTTTGCATAAATCCATCCAAAAATGGCAAGATATTTTCAACAAAGAATTTATCTGGTAATTTATCTAGAAGATACTATTTTATCTGCTGACACGGAGGCATAACTGTATAAAGTGTTTTATGATACGCTCAACAATAGATTATAGAAAACATCGCTAACATGTTATTATCGTTATCCACCGCTAGCAGTGAAGCTATAGAAATTACACTTTCATATAGTTACTTTGACGTTACGGACGTCCATGACGTAACTGAATTTCTTGAATAACTATGATCGAATTGTAAAATGTTAACCATATATATAGTAGCATTAGTATAGTTTTATTATGAAGAAGTAGATTTGAATGTGATCCGGTTATAATGGGTATATACAGCACGCGTAAAAAAAAAATCTAGTGTTTTCAGTGGATACCGAAAATTATCTCATTCGTGACCGCGACAAATGTATATTTTTAGCTCGTGGCAAGCTACTCCCGTGTCTCGGTCACTCAGGAGAAAATTTTCGGTATACACTCAAAACACTAGATATCCTCTCTATAGTATACATATATACTTGATCACCTCAAATAATGTTCTGTATATATATATATATGTACTCCCCACCCCACACAAAGATATCCATGGATTCTATAACACACATGCACTTCCAAAGTTCAAATGATTAAATATAAGGCCTACCCAACTCGTCATAATTATACCAACTATATACTGTTTATATTTCTCATTGTTATTATAAATTTGAATATCGTCTAGTCCCTTATGCATGTGTATATAATGCATTTATAATACATTATTTGAAATAAAATATTTATATATTATAAAGTTGTCTGAACCGGGCTAGTATATTGTGAGCTTTGAACAACATCAGACTCCCAAAGTCGTTCAAAATTCCGCCCACCGGAACATCAGACTCCCGAGGTCATTATAAATTCCGCCCACCCGGAACAATATCAGACTCCAAAGTGGACTAGAGACTGGCTCTATGGCGCTTCGATGCTCTGCTCTGTTCGCCGTCATGACGTAGTAGTATAGAGCCAGTGTCTAGTCCAACTCCAAAGGTCAATATAAATTCCATCCATGCACCCGGAACAACACCAGACTCCCAAAGTCATTATAAATTCCGCCCACCCGAAACAACATCAGACCCCCAAAGTCATTATAATTCCCCCCACCCGGAACATCAGACTCCCAATGTCATTATAAATTCCGCCCACCCGGAACAACATCAGACTCACAAAGTCATTATAAATTCCGCCCGCCCGGAACAACATCAGACTCCCAAGGTCATTATAAATTCCGCCCACCCGGAACAACATCAGACTCCCAAGGTCATTATAAATTCCGCCCGTCCGGAACAACATCAGACTCCCAAGGTCATTATAAATTTCGCCACCCGGAACATCAGACTCCCAAAGTCAATATAAATTCCCCCCACCAGGAACAAGATAAGACTCACAAAGTCATTATAAATTCCGCCCACCCGGAACAACATCAGACCCCCGAAGTCATTATAAATTCCGCCCACTCGGAACAACATCAGACCCCCAAAGTCATTATAAATTCCGCCCACCCGGAACAACATCAGACTCCCAAGGCCATTATAAATTCCCACCCGGAACAACATCAGACTCCCAAAGTCATTATAAATTCCCACCCACCCGGAACATCAGACCCCCCCGAAGTCATTATAAATTCCGCCCACCCGGAACAACATCAGACTCCCAAAGTCATTATAAATTCCGCCCACCCGGAACAACACCAGACTCCCAAAGTCATTATAAATTCCGCCCACCCGGAACAACATCAGACCCCCGAAGTCATTATAAATTCCGCCCACTCCGGGACATCAGGACGCCCAAAGTTATTATAAATTCCGCCCACCCCGGAACTACATCAGACTCCCAAGGTCATTATGAATTCCGCCCAACCGGAACAACATCAGACCCCCGAAGTCATTATAAATTCCGCCCACTCGGAACAACATCAGACCCCCAAAGTCATTATAAATTCCGCCCACCCGGAACAACATCAGACTCCCAAGGCCATTATAAATTCCACCCACCCGGAACAACATCAGACTCCCAAAGTCATTATAAATTCCACCCACCCGGAACATCAGACCCCCCCCCCCCCCGAAGTCATTATAAATTCCGTCCACCGGAACATCAGACACCCAAGGTCATTATAAATTCCGCCCACCCGGAACAACATCAGACTCCCAAAGTCATTATAAATTCCGCCCACCCGGAACAACACCAGACTCCCAAAGTCATTATAAATTCCGCCCACCCGGAACAACATCAGACTCCCAGTCATTATAAATTCCGCCCACCCGGAACATCAGACCCCCGAAGTCATTATAAATTCCGCCCACCGGGACATCAGACCCCCAAAGTTATTATAAATTCCGCCCACCCGGAACTACATCAGACTCCCAAGGTCATTATAAATTCCGCCCACCCGGAACAACATCAGACTCCCAAAGTCATTATAAATTACGCCCCACCCGGAACAATATCAGACCCCCGAAGTCATTATAAATTATGCCCACCCGGAACAAGATCAGACCCCCAAAGTCATTATAAATTCCGCCCAACCGGAACATCATCAGACTCCCAAAAGTCATATGAATTCCGCCCACCCGGAACAACACCAGACTCCCAAAGTCATTATATATTCCGGCCACCCGGAACAACATCAGACTCCCAAAGTCATTATAAATTCCGCCCACCCGGAAAATCATCAGACTCCCAAAGTCATTATGAATTCCGCCCACTCGGAACAACATCAGACTCCCAAAGTCATTAGAAATTCCGCCCACCCGGAACAACATCAGACTCCCAAAGTCATTATGAATTCCGCCCACCCGGAACAACACCAGACTCCCAAAGTCATTATAAATTCCGCCCACCCGGAACAACATCAGACTCCCAAAGTCATTATAAATTTCACACACCCGGAGCAACATCAGACTCCCAGAGTCAATAATTAATTCGATCCACCCCATATACTACGAAAAATAAGTATATGTGCTCAATTTAGTATTGCATCAGCAAACTGGTGCATACAGACGGATTCTTATTATTGCGTGTGCATAAAAAAACACACGCTGCGCGTGCGTGTGTGTATAATAAGGAAATGTCCCAGATAACAAGAGCAACAACAGCTGTTTGTTAAAATTATTATCTGAACATTTCTTAAGGGAACTATATACACTCGTCAATCAGTATTTAGTAACCAAAGGGTTAAAAGAGGGGATTCACAAATCACAAACATATCGCTGGTGAGGTAAATGTACATCAGGTTTAAACTGGGAACGATTTATTCGAAAAATAAATTGATTAATTCTGAGAAAAATAACATAGGAGAAATACAAAAATGTCCAATGAACGGACAAAGGTACATGTATAGGTGAGCGATTTTTCACATACATTTCTGCTTCAGTTTAACCCTTTATTTACTAAATGGATTCCGCCATTCAGTTAAAAAAGTATACATAGGTATATGGTTTATATTATTCATCTGAAGGGATATTTCGGGAATAAAAGCAGATGACATATTTTACAAGTGCGGAAGGATACCTATTCATTGGTGGGAAATGTTTAGATAATAAGTTCAACAGAACGGCCGATATGAGTTTTGTTTGAACATGGAATTACTACTCGCCAATTAGTATTCAGTAAAGAAAGGATTAATAAGACAGCAGACTATTTTCTGGAAGATTGCGGGTGCGCACCAAACCGCGCGAGTTTCTAAATACAGTAATGTAATCGACTCCTTAACCACAGCAGAATTATGGGTAAACTTTTCAGGATTTAGTCGGAAATATGGCTTGTTGCCATTCATCGGAAAGCTCTCGGCGAGAGCTTTCCGATGAATGGCAACAAGCCATATTTCCGACTAAATCCTGAAAAGTTACCCATAATTCTGCTGTGGTTAAAGGGTCGATTTATTTAGAGTATTACTGTATCATGGGATTGACGTGCAACGGCAGCGGTTCCTAAACATACTTCCGAAGCGGGGTGATCGGTCTGAACACCACTACATTTTTTTGCATTGAATTCAACTTCGTCCGTATTCGGTCGTGACCCGCAAATATGGCCATATAAGCGCTTACTGTTTCCTGAAATCGCATGTGGAAATCCACTATATAGATCGATTTAAATATTAACAAAATAGATACATTTCCGTCATGAAATACCTTTTAAAAGGAAATCAACGATTCAAATATTTGGGTTGTTCGAATGTTCGTTTCCTTTTGGGAAACTTCTATTCAAAGTTGAATTACGGCGAACAAGTCCAACAAAGACGAAATATATATGATGCGAAAAAATACAGTGAAAAATAATTGATTTAAAAAATCGATATCTAATAACTCTGAGCTTTGATAGGTGCATGGGTTCCTCGAATCAGATATCTTTTACGCCCGAATCCAAATAAATAGTAACTGATGGGCGCTTAATCGGTTTATACGCATCTTTAAATAAACAGTCGTCCATTCGTCCCGAACAAATCGCCAATAAACAAACGGGAATGATTTCGCAACCAGGTTCAATTTATTTAATTTATATGAAAGGATGACGTTGTTTTGCTGGTCATTTTGATACACAGTTTATTGAAATACCTGCGTTGAGCAAATTATTCGATGTGAGCCGCAGCAGATTTTCAAATCACTTTAAACTATTTGACATGCAGGCATACTGATACAATGGCCGGCTTGACATATCTTCCATATTTCCAGCTCGCGTGATTTTATATACTGTTTTTTTTTTTTTTTTTTTTTTTCGTGCCACAATAACTCCATGCAATCCCAATGATCACAACACCAAAGGTCGCTCGGAACAAATCATTCCACGTATTGATCACCAATATATGCACGTATATATATATACCTGCTCAGCAGTCGCCACGTTTCGATGCAAATCATTCACAAATACCCCCCTATTTCAGCAGTAAATGCACTTGTGGAAAAATACCATATTCCTATATATATTCCTTATCTCATTGCAGCAGTGTATACCTATCCAGTTTGTCATTGCAGCTGATGCGATTAAACAAGAATCCCTCTTCGAAAGTGTGTTTAGATAACCTCTGCCACTACATTTCTTCAAACTGAACTCCTTATCGATTTAAAAGTCTATAGCAAATAGGAATACAACAATGGTCTAAAAACCATAAATATATACTGTATACAGTTACGATTAATTGCGAGATTAAAACGTGACAACAATCTCAGTTTAATCACTGTTGATTTTTTTTCTTTCAGAATTATTTTTTGCTTGTGTTTACTGCTGCTTTCGTTCACGGTTAATCAATAATCTGACATAGGTAGAAAACTCTGAAAACTAAAACCCCACACAAGAACACGCGTATATACCGCAGCAGGTTTGTTTGAAGAATACAACTGTGTTATAATTTGCCAAAAAATAGGCCTGACCAAACATAGAAATTCAAATATGTGCATATAAAATATAACTTTTTGTATACAAATTGTAGGTGCAAAATTTTAATTCAGCTAGTTTAACAAATCATACATTCACCAGATTCACCCCATTCATTGGATCATATAAATATCAGGATTACAGAGCTCAGTTAACTTATATCACAGGTTTGTTATCATATCTTCACAGGTCAAAGGTCACGAACAGCAGCGATATCTAATCAATATAATAGAGGGTGCGTGCTAACTTCGTCTACACGCAAACTCAGTAACACGTCTGGAATGATATACTAATTTGACAATTTGCATGTATCATATCCAACACAATCCACACTAGTTTCAAATTACTTTCATTATATCATAGTAATAAACAGGTTTAAGAACAATTTGTCAGCTCAATACACCTTGTCACCGAGTCGCGTTATATTGGATCCATCAAGCTCCGTTTGTTTAGTGCTGCACGTCAAAGTTTTGGATTAGCATTCCATATATGGAATTCATGAATATTCAAAAGCTTCATAGATAGAATGCTATTCCAGAACTTTGACATGTAGCACTAAAAAACGGAACGGGACTGGATGTATCCAATATGACCGCGACTCAATGACATGTGAAAGGCATATCACAATACTAAAATCTTTATTAACATAAATTTATTTAATTCAGCAAAGTACATGGGCCCACACTTTGTTTCCGCTAATAAATAGTGACGTAGATGTAATACGCCCTGTCACTATAAATATGTATACCTCGCGGCCAAATTGGATCCACCAGGCCCGGTTCCGTGGTTTTAGTGCTAAATGTCAAAGTTCTGGAATAGCATTTTCATATATGGAAGTCATGAATATTCAAAAGCTCCATATATGGAAATGCTACTCCAGAAGTTTGACCTGTAGCACTAAAACCACGGAACCGGGCTGGATGAACCTCTGAAACCACGGAAGGGGGCTTGATGAATCCAATATATACGGCCGCGACTCGGTGATCTGCTTATTAACAAGACGTTGTATGATCCAGATTTTGGCGCGCTGTACATACATAATATGCAGTGAAATGGAAGCAAAGGCACGTAACCAAAAACTTAACGACCTTTTGTGTCAGTCGGCAAACCTCGTCAATCTCTGTATACCCCGTATACTGAGAGGTCAATGCATGGTTGAGGAGTCCAGAATGTCATATGGGCATTGGAAGAGGAACGAACCAACCCAGGGACAACACAACCGGACGTATGTTTGGTTGGGTTGTCCCGGTTATTCGGGCCAGGTTGTCCCATGTTTTGACCAAGTATTTGTTGTCGTATTCATAATTGTTTCTTCATATTTTCTTTAGAATGTAAAAGTCATATTTTAAAGACGAATATAATTACTTGATTTCCTGTCGTTATAAATATGCAGTTTTGCCGATCCGGATGCATGTGATTTTTCTGGTTCCATATTGGTATATTTTAAATGTTATTCATAATTTGGATCACGCTGATACCGTCACTAAATATACTATACATTTCGTTCCACTTTAGATGCGTATGTGTATATATGTCACAACTATATACAAGTATCTATCATCACGCAGTTTTTCAATATATTTTATTCTTATTTTAAATAAATTCTTTGTCTGGATCGGGTGGTCCCGGGTCGGGTGGTCGTTCCCTCCAGCATTACTGCGGAACCATGCATAACGAGCTTGACATACTTCAAACGGGTTTTGTTCGTCAATGTTCTTTAAGATAACGGTTTGTATTTTACAACAACTATAAGACCTATAAGACTGCTTCCAAATATGTAGTTTCAGATAAAAGAATATCGCAAACTACCGACCTTTGACCTCTGAAGAGAAAAATACTAAAATAGAAATAATTATTCCTCGATGACGTGAGCTGCAGGTTTGGACGTCGGTCAACTGGTTTCTGTGGAAAGGTTCCTTTTGGAATCGTAAGTGTCTAGCCCCATGAGATTCTCGACGGAGTAGTTCTGTCGTAGGGTGTGGTGAATTAGATTCTTTTGAGATTCCTCCATGTTGATACTCAGGTCATGTGACACCAGAATGTACTCGTGCTCGTTCAAAGAAACCGTCTGCTCGTGGCGCCTCAACCACAACATCAACAATCCGGTCAGCGCCAATAAGGCGGAACATATCAACAACACTACAGTTCCGAACAAGACACTCCGTCTCTGTGCGTGAATGAAGACGTTTTCTCTTAAATCATTTAGATCTGAAGAAAACAATATGATCGTTTTAGTTATGTTGCGCGTAGGCCCGTACATATTTGCCAAGCATGTCACTCAATCGGAGACCATTTCTGATAAGTTTTGCCATCATGTTCACAAGTTGCAGTTCTGGCCGACTGTTGATTGACGTCACGATGTCATGCGGACGTCGGTGTAGTAGTGCGGCCAACACCGAGTGTCACCGTCTTTATTACATTCTGGAGAATGAACAAATTTATTTAAAAATTTGTGAAATATCAAACATATCGCGATACAATGAGTTTGTCATCATTACGCAGACAACGCATCCCTCTATTATAACACACTGTAAATGCGACACCCGCTCCCCTGAACTTGCACCGCTAGCGGTGTGACTAATTACCACCCGGGCACCCCCATGGGCCCGTGGATGCTATATCCCTACGTCCTGAGGGCAACCTAGAACATTTAATCGCTCCCTCGTCTTCGGCCGGTGTTATTAACCCCGTAAATGCCGATATTGGCAAAGAGAGCCCGGGTGTCTTCGTGTGGTTTATGACAGTATATTTTGATGCTGCGCGGTATAGTGCAATACCACCTAAGTGTGACATCCAAATATTGAATCGCTGACGCGTCAACGGCCGATGTTATTATTAACCTCTCAAAATTCGGCAAAATACCGTATTGACAAAAAGATCCCGGGAGAGGCAATTTTGAGGGGTTAATAACATCGGCCGTGGACGCCTCAGCGAGTCAATATTTGGACGTCACACTCCACAATATACTTTCCGAAACCACACAAAGACAGCGGGGCTCCCCTGGCTCTCTTAGCCAATATCGGCATTTTCGAGGTTAATAACACCGACCGGAGATGAGCCAGCGAGTAAAATTATCTAGGTTGCCCTCAGGTAGTATGCCGCTACCTCATAACGTCGAGATATAGTGTCCACGGGACCATGGGGACGCCCGGCATCTCCCGGGATCTGTTTGTCTATACGGTATTTTACCATGGACGCGTCATCGAGTCAATATTTGGATGCAGGGATGTGGCTAGAGGGTCTCCGTTGAGGGGGTGTCCACCTTGGGAAATTCCAACTGCACCACCCCCCCCCCCCCCTTGAGTCAGAATCACACCAACACAACTTTTTGCATAATTCCATTTGCACCCCCCCCCTTGAGTCGGAATCACACCAACACACAACTTTTTGCATAATTCTATTTGCACCCCCCCCCCCCTTGCTGTACCTCATGCTCAGGCCTAATTTCCTATATATTGATAAGCCATGCTTCTGAATATCCCCGTATGATAACATTAAGATATTTTAACCTGAAAATTGCCCCAAAAAAACAACTAGTGGTCTAATTCCAGACAAATGCACACAGCTACCGACAACAGACCAGGAAACACAGCGCCGACCATGGTTGTTCGGCCCGGTGTGAGAAAAAATTGAAAACTATACAAGAAAATCGCAAATCCTAGCATCTAGACTGGCCTCAACTGAAGCTTTCCTAGTGTTGGAAATTTCAAACCTCATGCTCCCCCTCAGGTTGGAAAATTCTTCAACTGATGACCATTTATGTCTACAAGTTTGACCAAATGTAGTAAAATATTGTTTTGCTAAACTAATTAGCAGTTTTGTATTGGCCATGTGCCATGTGGATGGGGCAATGACACATCGGCCCGGTGTGCGAAAATTTTGAAATCTGAACAAGAAAATCGCAAAATCCTAACATCTAGACTAGCCTCAAGCCTTCCTACTGTTGGAAATTTCAAACCCTACACCCCCACTTAGGTTGGAAAATTTCCAACTGATGACAATTCCAATGACAATGTTGACCAATTGTATGACAATATTGTTTTCTTAAATTATTACTAGAAGTATTTGACTGGCCCCGGGGGAGGGACCAGGACACAAGCTTTCCAAGTGTTGGAAATTTCCAACCTGTCACACCCTAAGGTTGGAAAATTTCCAACTGATGACCATTTCTGTCAAAATTTTTGTCCAAAAATAGGAACATATGCAAATATTGGTCGAAAAACAATAAATTCCCCCCAATAAATTGTTTTTACCTGAAATTAGGAATTTCCAACTATTGAAAATATAGCTCTATGCTGGGGGTGAGACAACCCCACACCCCCCCCCCCCCCCCTAGCCACATCCCTGTTTGGATGTCACACTTAGTTGGTATTGCATTACCACGAATCATCAAAATATACTGTCCGAAACCACACGAAGACAACCGTGCTCTCTTGGCCAATATCGGCATTTGCGGGGCTAATAACACCAACCGGAGACGAGGGAGCGAGTAAAATTTTCTAGGTTGCCCTCAGGTAGTATGCCGCTACATTATAACGTCGAAATATACCGTCCACGTGACCATGGGGGCGTCCGGGCGGTAATTAGTCACACCAGCTGCTAGTTAAAAAAAAGAAGAAAAAAGAAGGTTGATCTGTCGTCGTTATCGTTTACTCGCTTTGTAGGCCATATTGGAGGGTTAATTTCACTGAGAAATCACCCCATTTGTATATCGACCCCCCCCCCCCCCTGTATAGATTTATACCAAAATGACCTATATAAACGCTATTGACGATAATGTGAGACTTAATTTACAGTCATCGAAATTGACGACAGAAATATAAGCAATGCCGTGGGAAATGCCGTGGCAACATGTGGAATCTATAATGTCATAGCATTAAACTTGCCGTGGAAGATTTTTCCTCATTTCGAGGGCTGACTTAATATGTCTGGACTATACATCTAAAATAGGCAATTTGAAACCAGAATGAAATGGAATATGATTGAGAATTTTTTTTTTTAACGATACCAAATATACCGCGTATTTATAGAAAACTGAAGTGTTTGTTTAGTACAGTTGAATACACAAACCATTTATCTGGACGGCTTGTATCTCCGCCAGGAGGACGCTCGATTGGTCACGGATATGGTTGACGAAACCGCTGACAGCTTCGTGAAATTCCGGGATGTGTCCTGATGAATTCGCCCGGCATCTGATCAGTGGAATCTGGAAAAAAAAAAATTCAGTATATGTAGGCAGCATAAGACGAGACTTTGCATGTCTAACTTCGAACGTCGATAGACTTTACACCTCTATATTTTGACGGGGATCTCCGGGGATCTCCGGGTCAAAAACAAAAACAAGCCGAAAGCGTTAATGTTTAAAACATTTTCTTGTAAATAGAATATGCTATATGGCCGTCTGTTATATCCCTTTACCCAACAGAAGGGCCCTGTGCCAATGCATTCTCTTATATATGCGAGTCGACCATAGGTCGCCTCGCATATATAAGAGAATGCATTGGCTTAACACATTAAAAATTATAAAATTGTTAAAGAATGTAAGAAAAAATGGTAAGTGTTAAAAAAAGATTTTGTTTAGGCCAATGCATTCTCTTATATATGCGAGGCGACCTATGGTCGACTCGCATATATAAGAGAATGCATTGGCACAGGGCATAACTGTAACTATCACAATGTGGTCAAGGAGCCGGTTCCAATGATATCCATATTTGTATGGTTCTATTGAGACAGACCGAAGATATTTTAGGCTGTTGAAGCTTTATTTGGCCGGTTTTGTTGGGTAAAGGGTTAAATAGGCTACTCGGTAATGTTTTCCCACCATACACATTTTTAGAATGTTATAGACTGCCGATGCTTGCAGTGCGATTTTGACTTTATCTAAAATAAAACTGACCTCCGTGTGTATTATAGTATATGCCCGTCTCTTTATGTGGGCCTATATCAATTACAATAAACTGTATATTGACGCAAATGCTAGTCCAAGTTTCGTAAACCAGCCAGTGAAATCGTTATAGCGAAACTACTCCATTATTATTACATCGAGGTACGCTGCCTTACTCTTCTATAATAGCGGACTTTAAGCGTAAATCACCCGCTCATCTAAAATCACAAATGACGATAGTAAAATGTCTCAATTGTGAAAATAACACTGTTTATTCCATAGAAGACATTATATAGTTCTGAACTCCACAATAGTTTTCAACTGAAAGAAGTAATGTGAAGGGGAGAGGCATGTTTTGCATAAATCCATCCAAAAATGGCAAGATATTTTCAACAAAGAATTTATCTGGTAACAAATCTTGAGTTTCTCATATCATCATCTTCCTTGTATATAGGATCTGTGCAATTATTGAGAGACAACAAAATCAATGGATTTTAATATATTTGAGATGTTGAAGATATTACTTTATTTTTTGTCCATTTCGGTACCAAGAACTGCTGGAATAATTAATAATTTCACACAATAATCCAATCACCAAATAGCTTATTGTCTTGGCTCTACAGACGAGGCTTCATTTGTATCATAATGTTGAATTAGATTTTTAACTGCATAATGTAGCATCATACCCCCACATATGATAACGAAGAATAAAGCAGTCACCAATATTCCAGCCCAATGAAAACAAATGTTGATATGATTATAGTGTGGTCCACTCAAGCAGGGGGCAATCAAGTTGAATCAACTGAATCAGGTCACATTCCTAAGACTAGCACCAGACTGAATTGACCTCTCATATGGAGAGTATACTTAATTGTATAAATTGTGTATATATTTTCATTATAAATTACAAATCAAGTCCAAAATAATTATTATTTGATTTGTATAAAAATGTATATGATGTTTAATCATAAATTTTATAAATAATAATCATCATGTCTAACATAAAACCTCTCACTCTGGCTCAACTACATTAGTAATACTAATAGTAATGGGTAAGCACTTGCACAAATAAATTGCTGCTTTCTCTCAGACTATAAATGTTAAAATCTACATATGACTTTAACTTAAGATGTTACAATTTACATCTGACACTTAAATGAGATAGACAATTCCAATGATTTTGTTGTACCGCACTATCTATGTAGGTACCGGTATTAAAAATAATAAATATCATAAATTCAGATGGACAGCAGCTCCTAAGTAGCAAAAGGCTAACCATGTAACTATATATTAGTGGATAAAATGTGTACCATTAATTAATTGCTGAGAATGGTGGAACAGAGTGAGGGGTGTTAAACGAATGTTAAACGAAGTTCCTTGACACTTGGGCTGAAATTGTATTTACTGGCCGATTGTGCCATTTGTGGATGAGTTAAGTATATTCCAGTGTAATCTATAATATAATTTATTATTTTAAATTAAGGAATCTGCATATACTTTTGTGAATAAATCATTTACAAGTGTCTGGAAACTGTAGAGCATACTTGTCAACCGTACCACTAGTATCAAGTGGACTATACTCACCCTTTGAGCATATGTCATGAACACCATGAATTCCCTTGTGACTAATTGCCATTAAAAAGCACTGCGGTGTGAACTGTGCTGAATGTGACACAATGTATCAACACTACCATGTTTCAATATATATCCGAATGTGCGAACATATTGAATTTAATACCGGTAACAATTGAATTTGATTATTATTGACGGAACTTCGGAAGTAAAATATAAGTTGAACGTTCTCCGTATATCGGGGGGGGGGGGGGGGTGAACAAAAAATGCCGGGGTGGGTGGGTCGTCAAAACCACCAACAAGCAATTTTTTCCACAACTAAAAAAAAAGATTCTGCTTGTTTTTTTAGTGTTTTGGCAATGAGTTGGGCTTCAAAACCACTTTGAATTAGAGAAATAATGTAATTCTAACTGGTAAACTGACTGCAGGCAGTTATCGTGTTGTATTTTGTTGCAAATTTTGAAATCCAAGATGGCCGCTGGCAGCCATGTTTTTTTGGCCGAATGACCTCAAAATGACTCATTCCTATTTACATGTCCATGTTAACATCCATGATAAATAGTATGCACAGAAATTCATATACAGCTGTTTACAGTGAATTTCCCCCCGCAAATCTCTGTTTTAGTGTTAAAAGGGGGGGATGGGTGTCAAAAAATGGTCGGAAAAACTGCCGTAAACGGAAAAAAAATTTGGCGGTGGGGGTGGGTGGATATAAAAAATTATCGAAAGGGAAAAAATGCCATACGTGCCTGAAATTTTTTTCCGACCCCCCCCCCCCCCCCTCTGCGTATATATCAATTAACACAAATGTCGAGTTTCCACAGCATAAATCCACATTGGATGATAGGAAATAAAATCCTGATGAAAAACAAAATATTCCGACCACTTTTGTCGCACTGGTAAAGATAATCACTAGGTCACCGAAGCGACTCGCCCAGACACCGCATTCCATTTATAAGCAGGTCAGCACGTGCTGACCTAATTACACGACCTTAACACAAGTGAGGCTAACTACCCGGTATGCCCAAAGACCAATAAAGATGGACATGAGTTAAATTGCCATTGATCTTGTGGTCCGATGACCCGAATATATTAATATATTTTAAAATATACCATGCCAAATCGTAATTATCACAGATATATTGCTGACCAAAAATATTATTGCATGCCCTATGTATTATGATCTATTATATGACCTATATGCCGTATATGGATCATTACATTATATGAAATGATTGCTTCTAAAAGTTAGTTGAAACCTGTAAAACACGTAAAATTTAAGCTTAATGTAATATGTTCTCCTATGAATGAGATGTGTAAGGCGAGTAAGACAGTGAGTAAGACCACACACCACCGAGATATTATGTCGAGATCTCGAGATAATTAAGTCGAGATCTCGAGATAATATGTCGAGATAATTAAGTCGAGATCTCGAGATATATGTCGAGATCTCGAGATAATATCTTGAGATCTCGAGATAATATCTAGAGATCTCGAGATAATTATGTCGAGATCTCGAGATAATATATGTTGTGTGCATGTCGCAAATCAGCCACCGTAGATTGGAGCTCAAGACCAAGGTGTTTGTGTGTCTCAACAAATGATATTGTGTCACTATTAAAAGTTAAATTAGGGATATCACCAGAGGTGCCAATCAATGAATATGACATGCCCATTGTTTTTGAGGGATTAAAGCTGACCAGCCAATTTTTTGACCATGTTGCTATGGTTTCAAGGTCCATATTCATAATCCGTGCCAACTCATTCAGATCGTGGTGGCTATTTGTAAGACAGGTATCGTCGGCGTACATTCTGGTCACGGAACTGATGTTGTCTGGTAGGTCATTTATGTAAACTAAAAATAGAAAAGGTCCTAAAATTGAGCCTTGAGGGATACAGATACATGTACGAATACACCCTTTCAATAATAGGCTTAATTAGCTAAGATAATCCCACTGTGTAGGAACTGTTACATCGGAAATCGTTCTACGCCGGTTTGTGATGGTTCTTGCTTGATTTGTGACGGTTCTTCCTGATCGAAATTATACATTTTCACGACTTTTTGACAGTTAAAACGCAATTTTGAGGCATCTAGGTGATAATTCGATTAGTTATTTTCGATCCCATTACAATCTGTGGCACCAATGAGCGTGTTAATAACGAAAAATTCATTGTGCTAGTCATAACAACGACAAGAACCGCGAATTTTGATTATTGTTTGGGTTCTCTCCTGATCGAGTCGGTTCTATCCCCATTAATCGTTCTATACGGGTAAAACTATTGCTAATATTTGCCATGGTACATGGTTCAAACTGCTAATTTTGTGAAAGTATACAAAGATAAACACAACAAACTATGCATTAAGTTGAAATTTGCACCACTTGTCATTAATTTCGACGAATTACACTGCCTTTCTATGCTTATCCAATAAGCTGTGTTACGCCTATCAAAATTCACAAAGTCGCCAGCTAGTTTGACAAATAACGCGTTTTGCAGGCCCGACATTCCCATGAGTCAACAGCCGGTTAACAATAGTGAAATTTCATTGCGCTGGACTTCGTAAAGCGTGAGCGTAAACGGGATATATAGAGTTATCTGTCTTGTATTTTATCTATTATATATTTTGGAACTTCTGTCTGTATGTATGTATTTGTGTTATAGACTCGAAAAACTGCTCGACCGATCCGACTCAAATTTGGTGTGTAGGCCTACTTTGATCCCGGGAACAATATGGGTGGGTCCAATTTCACGTGCGACAATGTCCTTGACCTTGACCATATTCGCTCATATAGGCATGTTTCCGGGCCGATCCGAGTCAAACAATAGTTTGCCCAGGCGGAGACGATCACAAAAAAATCCCTAAATAGCCCGGACGAAGAGGGCCGGGCACATCGGCTAGTGTTGTCTATTTTCATAGACGTATTTTACTCAACAAAAAGCCAAAAATATGACGTTAAAAGTTAGTTGACACCCATACAATGCTCTGATTACGCAGTTTATGAAGTTTATTTCGGGCAACCGCTTGCTGGTTGCTGATTATCTAGGTTAAGTTCTAGAATTCTAGAATATGCAGCTATTAAAGCATATACAAGCACGGTAATCTTCCATTCAATCATATTTTAGATTGATTAGGGATATCTGATTTTTTAATAGAAGATATAAAAAAAGCAAAGAATCCTACAGTTACAAATATTATTATATGGATGTTAAACCTTTGGTTACTAAATGCGCTGTAATGAGAATTGACTTGAATCCTATTGATTAATTTGTAGGAATTCTTAGCTATTAAGTTCAACAAGCAGTAACATATAAATGAAAGTGTCAATGACACTGTAGCTCAACTTGGAAAGGGAATAATTTAATATATTACAGTCAATGGAGCGATTAGGAATGTGGAAAGTTGAATGTCTAATACTAGTTTATAGACATGAAGAGAAAAGTAAAATCCAAGATGGCTGCTGGCGGCCATGTTTTCAGCCGAATGACCCCAAAATGAGTCGTTCCCAACTACATGTCATCGTTAACATCAATGACAAATTTTATGACGATCAGACTAAAGGTACGACCTGTGGCCCGTGCTAATGGATTAAATTTTGAAATCCAAGATGGCCACTGGCGGCCATGTTTTTTGTCCGAATGACCCCGAAATCAGACTAAAGGTACGACCTGTAGCCCGTGGTAAAGGATTTAGTCATACAAAGAGTAAAATCCAAGTTGGCTGCTGGCGGCCATGTTTTTTGGCCAAATGACCCCAAAATGACTCGTTCCCATCTACATGTCATTATTAATATTCATGACAAATTTTATGATGATCAGACTAAAGGTACAACCTGTAGCCCGTGCTAAAGGATTTAGTCATACAAAGAGTAAAATCCAAGATGGCTGCTGGCGACCATGTTTTTTGGCCGATTGACCCCAAAATTACTCGTTCCCATCTACATGTCATTGTTAAGAACCATGACAAATTTTATGATGATCAGACTAAAGGTACGACCTGTAGCCCGTGCTAAAGAATTTAGTCATACAAAGAGTAAAATCCAAGATGGCTGCTGGCGGCCATGTTTTTGGCCAAATGACACCCAAAATTACTCGTTCCCATCTACATGTCAATATTAACATCCATGACAAATTTCATGATGATCAGACGAACAGTACGACCTGTGGCCCGTGCTAATGGATTAAATTTTGAAATCCAAGATGGCTGCTAGCGGCCATGTTTTTTGTCCGAATGACCCCAAAATGACTCGTTCCCATTTACATTCCAATTTCAACAGCCATGAAAATTTTTATGATGATCAGACTAAAGGTACGACCTGTAGCCCGTGCTAAAGGATTTAGTCATACAAAGAGTAAAATCCAAGATGGCTGCTGGCGGCCATGTTTTTTGGCCGAATGACCCCAAAATGACTCGTTCCCATCTACATGTCATTATTAACATTCATGACACATTTTATGATGATCAGACTAAAGATACAACCTGTAGCCCGTGCTAAAGGATTTAGTCATACAAAGAGTGAAATCCAAGATGGCTGCTGGCGGCCATGTTTTTCGGCCAAATGACCCCAAAAGTACTCGTTCCCATCTACATGTCAATATTAACATCCAAGACAAATTTCATGATGATCAGACGAACAGTACTAACTGTGGCCCGTGCTAATGGATTAAATTTTTAAATGCAAGATGGCTGCTGGCGGCCATGTTTTTTGTCCGAATGACCCCAAAATGACTCGTTCCCATCTACATTCCAATTTCAACAGCCATGACAAATTTTATGATGATCAGACTAAATGTACGACCTGTAGCCCGTGCTAAAGAATTTAGTCATACAAAGAGTAAAATCCAAGATGGCTGCTGGCGGCCATGTTTTTGGGCCGAATGACCCCAAAATAACTCGTTCCCATCTACATGTCAATATTAACATCCATGACAAATTTCATGATGATCAGACGAACAGTGCGACCTGTGGCCCGTGCTAATGGATTGAATTTTGAAAACAAAGATGGCCACTGGCGGCCATGTTTTTTGTCCGAATGACCCCAAAATGACTCGTTCCCATCTACATTCCAATTTCAACAGCCATGACAAATTTCATGATTATCAGACTAAAGGTATGACCTGTAGCCCGTGCTAAAGGATTTAGTCATACAAAGAGTAAAATCCAAGATGGCTGCTGGCGGCCATGTTTTTTGCCCTAATAACCCAAAAATGACTCATTCCCATCTACATGTCATTGTTAACATCCATGACAAATTTTATGATGATTGACTAAAGGTACGACCTGTAGCCCGTGCTAAAGGATTTAGTCATGCAAAGAGTAAAATCGAAGATGGCTGCTGGCGGCCATGTTTTTTGGCCGAATGACCCCAAAATTACTCGTTCCCATCTACATGTCAATATTAACATCCATGACAAATTTCATGACGATCAGACGAACAGTACGGCCTGTAGCCCGTGCTAATGGATTGAATTTTGAAATCTAAGATGGCCGCTGGCGGCCATGTTTTTTTTTCCGAATGACCCCAAAATAAATCATTCCGGTACAAATGTTGATGTCAACAGCTATGACAAATTTCATAATGATCTGATCAAAGGTACGACCTGTAGCCTCTATTGTTGACGCCTTACGTACACACGCACACACGCGCACACGCACACACGCACAAACGTACACACGGACGACAAAGCCATGGCAATAGCTCAAACTTTACAAAGTAAAGTTGAGCTAAAAAGAGAAAAGAATCATGCAGTTACAAATATTATTATATGGATGTTAATTCTTTGATGACTAAATGTGCTATGAAGAGTAGCGACTTGAATCCTATTGATTCATTTGTAGGAATGCTCAACTATTAAATTCAACATGCAGTAACAGATTGTTTGAATTATTAGCTAAACATTCATACAAATAAATCATTAAAAATTAGTATTATGGGTGTCTGAACCTGGCTATTACAAGGCACATTATTATTCCTCGCTACTAACGTGTCAAGTGAGCAGGGACGTGGGCTGGAGGGTATCCAATGTTGGGGTGTCCACCTTGGAATTTCCAACCGCACCATCCCGTTGAAACAGACCAAACTCATGCACAAGGCCTGGGCTTTGGTTTTCCCCAACTGCATGACACATTATAGCTCTAGATTGTATACCATTCTGAAGTGAATTGATCAGTAGCCTTTGATTGGCCACCATGCAAACCGGGGGAGAAACTCAGGATACATGGGCCCAGTGAGAAAATGTGGATATCTGAACCTGAAAATTGCAAAAAACATATAGACTGGCTTCAAGATTCCCAAGTGTTGGAAGTTTCCAACCTGGCGCCCCCACCCCCACAAGATTGGAAATGTTCCCAACAGATGGAGAGAGAGAGAGAGAGAGAGAGAGAGAGAGATGATTTATTTTGCAAAAGAGCATACATTATTTAATACAAAGCATACCAATTAAATGGAATTAGATTATTTGTCCATTAAACCAGTTTCTTGCCAATTGGGTGGGGGGGGGGGGGGGGGGGTAAATGTGATATAGAAAACTAGATCACACCTGCTCCCTACTTCATGTCCACCCATCATGAGTTTTGGATCAACTCGAAAGAAGAGGTGTCCATTTGTATATGTCAAATATGGTTGATTACATGTTTAAAGTGTAGGAAAGTATGCAAATGTTAGTCTAAAAACGACAAAATCCCCACTATTAAATTGTTGTCAAATCAAATTAAGAGAACAATTTCAACAGATTGTTGGTATTAAATTTCAAACCAATCTATTGTAAGATAAGAAATTTGTAACTGTGGAACATTTTGACCAAAGTTGGGGATAGATACCAATTAAGCACCCCCTCCCCCACCACCCCAATCACGTCATAACCTATCAGTGATTCAGTTGAACGTGATTTCATAAGTTATATTCATGTCTGGGCGACAAACATGTGTAAATGTCACTCAGGCGGACTTCAGAGGAGGAAATATGATGGCGCTGGCATTGAAATATTGTCACACCTGGATCTTTCAATAATGCCCAGATTAAGTAAATGAATATAACATATCATATTCTCCTGAGGGTAGATTTATATTACCATTGATCATTTATATAGGCGGGCATGCTTATGATACTATACTCATCGGGACTTTCAATATTTTATTTCTGCCTATTAATGTCACTTAATCTCCCGTATTAGGTATTTATTGTGTTATTTCTTAATATACCTGTTATATTATGCAAATTACATAAGCTATAGTCATTATCTGGTTTAAAATGTCAGATACACAAGACGATTTCCGGACCCAAGTGCAGAAATCGTTCGAATAAATCTCATGGACAGAACCGTCACAGCCATGATCGGTTTGAAATACCCGTGTTGATTACGAGGTCACAGCTCCCAATTATCAACCCCTATCGGGATACTTTCTCAGCTATTTTACAAAAGAATAACACGGGTACACTTTATAGTCAGTGTATGTCTTCAGAATGCGTTTCATATTTTATACGCCACGAAAAACAAAGAAATTGCGTCCACGTGGCTTGATTTTCAGTGGTAACATGTTGATATTTACGCGTTAACTCGCTAATATCGAGTTAATTGTGGTCTAGAGTTCAGGTTTCGATAACACGGCACTTCTGCAGCCTCTGTTCATTCAGGAAAGTTTAATATATTCAAGATATCTATAATTATGCGTGATTTTGTCACAAAAATGATTATTTTCAATCATCAGGAACCGTAACAAATCAGGCAAGAACCATCACGCTACCGGCGATAGAACGATTTCCGATGTAACAGTTCCTACACAGTGGATAATCCGTACAAATTCAAAATATGATCATATGTATCTGTAGAGCAATAATTGTAATCCGTATTCAATTACTGTATTTAACAAGACAGTCAATGACTGTAAAGACTGAGAAGAAAGGGACTTTGAAGACTAACACAGTCAGTACTTGTCAAAATAAGTTAAGACAAGTAGTTCTAAACATGGACATATACATGTAGCTCGGGATTTGCTGATGAGCCGGGCTCTTCACCTTGAAATTTCAAAGTGCACACTACTGTCAAATCTCCAACCCCCTTTTAAACAAGATAATCTTAACCATTCCATAGTCCTAAGTTCACAAAATTAATTTTGCACACCCCTCTTATGTTGAAATTTTATAACTGGAATGGGTGCTTCAAGCTCTCAAACTTTTGGGAATTTCCAGCCTGACATCTCCCATAAAGTCAAAATTTGTGCCCCATTACAACAGATTAACATGAAGTCGGAAAATATGGACTGTTGGTTTAAAAACATACTAGTTGGAAATAGAAATCAAATTATGAGAACTATTCATATAGTGAGTCTAAGTTTGGTTTAAGGATGTCTTATTTTTGGTGTGAAAATCTAATCTACAACTAATGTTGTATCAGAAATGAAATTTTCAAGAGGAATCTATATATTATTATAACAGTAGCATACAACATAGATACAGGTAGTGTGGGTGGGGGAGCTATAACTTTTACCTCTGCCCCTAGTTGAACAAACATGAATCCCCATGTATGAGATCTATTCATCTAGTAATTTTAAACAGTGGCTTTTAAGAGTTGAAGTTAATTGATTTTCCAAAAAATGACCCCATTTGAACAGATCTGAACATGCCGCCCAATGACCCTGCATACCAAATATAAGCTAAATAGACTTGAAGGTTCTTGAGAAGTAATGATTGTTAGAATTACTATGGAGGGAGAAAGTTACGGCCCTGGCATCCCTCCCATTTGAACGCGAGTCGCCTACAGGTAAGGATTTCATATGGATTGTTGACGGATTGGATGGACAGACCAATGGATGGAAGGACTCTCTGACAGACCGACAGTTTAAATCCAACAACAGCAATATACATGTACCTCGATTGTTTGTTCATAATTAGGTATAATGAGTTCACATAGATAAGTGGTTGTTAAGAAAATATTGGAACAGCCAAGCCTGAATTCAGTGTGTCTGAAGTCCCCAAAGAGTGAAACTAGTGATGCTATTCTGATAGGTGGGATAGCATCACCAAATTCACAATCTGGGAACCTAATTTTACTTAATCCCCAACTGCTATGGGAGACCTAGGGACAGATAGAAATTCTCCAGCTGAAGTTGGCGATGTATGCACACCCATTGGGCACCTCAATTATGCATTTTATCTTCTGCAAATTAGGGGATATAGAATCTGAACAGAAGGAAAAAAAGCAGCTAAAAATGTTAATTTGAGACTCTAGATACTTCCCAGAAGATGAGGCCTAAGCAGAATGAGGTCATCATAGGGTGTATTTGGTGATGCTAGCCTGCTGTGTGGAGCAACATAATTAAATTAACCCTCTGGGAACCTCATTCTACAAATGCCCAACACTCTTAATTCAAGCTTGGAGAAAATGAAATTAATCTGATTTTAATGACCACTGAGTGATAATGTAAACAACAAGGGTGCTTCATTGATAACACCATTAATCTCATTTAAATTATGAATGACATGAATTACACTCTCTGGGATAGAGAGCACTATGGCATAGCAGTTGTTATCTTGTTTTATAAACATGTGTCCATCAGAGCACATGGGTGGCTTGCTGTAGTGAGAATACAAGGATATTAAAGTAATTTACTGAACATTTCTGTACATCTGTCTGTTCCTGCTTTCTCCCAAACCCCTGATTTCAACCAAATATAGTGGAGTGACTAGAGGTACCTCCCCTTTCCTCCCAAAGATGTTATGTCATAGGTTCTTCATAATTTTAATGAGTTTTTTTTTATTTAATTTAAAATAAAATATTTTATCTAATAAAAAAAAATATTTATTAAAAATAAAATATATATATATATAATTGTTTGGGGTTAAATTGAGCAATAAGTTAAATCGACAAAAGAAAAAAAAATATTCAGATTTATGTCCATAGCCCCACCCACATTTGACCCAGTGACCTCATTTGAACAAATCTGAACCACAGTCACCCAAGGTACCCTCATACCAAATATGAACCCAATCGGCCCGACAACTTCAGAAAAGAAGTCGTTTTAAGAATTACTATGTGGAAAAATAGTTATGGTCCTGACATCAAAACTATTTGACTCGGTGACCTCATTTGAACAAATCTGAATGAGAGTCACCTAGGGAACATCCACACCAAATATGAACCAATTTGGTATGATGGTTTCAGAGGAGAAGATGTTTTTAAAAAAAGTTGACGGACGGACAGACAGACAGACAGACGGACGGACGAACGGACGGACGGACGGACGACGAGTGATGACTATAGCTCCACCGGAGACTTCGTCTCAGGTGAGCTAAAAATGAATTGCTAGTGGTGGTGTGTGGTTTTAAGTACGCGTGTGATGGCACTGGGCCCTACCTGATTATCAGCTGCCTTGTGTCGCAAAACGACACTGGAAGGGATAGTCAGTGGGGGGCCCAGATCATTTTTGGAAAGTCAGGATGCGTGGTGTGATCGTTATGGTGGCGTGTGCGTGATGTAAATTATTTTGATTTTGTATTTTGTATGTTGTCTTGTATGTCATAAATTTTCTTGACGAAGGCAATAAAACTATTGTAGTTGTAGCTAAGAGATATGGTGGTCAGCTTTAACTTGGTTATGAACCAATGACCCACAACTCATCTCAGCCCATTTATTAATTGATCAACGCTGGGCAGTCATGACATAAATTCGCAAATATAGAAAAAATATTTAGGGGTAGTTGGGTAGTTCCCTTTCTAAAGGACAATAATCATTAAATTTCATCATTCAAGAATAATTAAGTCTCCTCTCATGATCTAGAGATATGATATCATGGATATAAAAACTGCACTTTTGAAAACAGGAAAATCGCTCGTACCAAATTTCACTAAGAAATTCCTGGCAGGTTTTGAGAAAATCCATTTTGAAATACCAGGACATTTTGGCAAAACATGCGTCTGACCCGTATCATCAAGTTACAACAATAAAACATTTCTTCAAAATACGCTTTTGTTATCAAAATCGATTAACTACAACAAAATAATGCTAACCGCTGTCAACTGCGGTATAAAATTTCCAAAAACGTGATATTAATCAACAAGTTGTTCAACGAAATATGGCCGTATTATCACTTTCGTATCAAGAAATTTGGCCGTATTACCACTTGATTTTAGAGTTATTCATCTTCATCCGCAATTTTGTCCGAGACAACCGATTTGACGACTCGTTACTGGGTCACAAATAATTAAACATTTCGAGAATTAACAAATTTCAAAAATCAATATCTGATCACTCTGAGCTTTGATGGGTGGGCTTCTCGACTCGAATCAAATATTGTTCACCCACGAGAAGCCAGTGGGATAGTTATTTGGCAACAATAATTCGGAGTGAGTACCTTTAATATGAAAAATATGTTTTATCACAATGAGTTCCTAATTTCAAATGAATAGTAACTCATATGACGTCGCTAACTTCGTGACAGTTCGGGTCTTCTCTAGAAGTAAATAAACAGATCAAATGTGAATGAGGTTACTCCTAATCAGGGACGTTCCTAGGGGTTACCAAGGGTGGGGTGAAACCATAACATTTCAAACTGTATAGGATTTGGTCTAATAAAATTTCCAACTATATAGGATTTGGTCTATTAAAATTTCCAACTGTTTTGGATTTGGTTTTGAGTAATGCAAAATTCCAATATTGGCTTAATGGCTTAATAATTTGGGTTTCTATATGTTCTTTTTAAGAGCATGGACTGTGTAAATAAAGAAACAAGCAACAAGAATGGCATAGTTGATCCATGTGTTATGTATTGAGTACACTGTGCATGCAGTACATGTACATTATACATGATGTTAATCGGAATATGGTTGAGGAACGAATACGAGTTACTCAGTTACATGTATTAAAACTCCAAGAAGCCACAAGTGATAACTCACACAATGGTAACAATTATGCAAGCTGAATGATTGTTATATCGTTAAAGCTGTCATCAGAAAGATATGGAGGTTTGGCATTACTAATAGACTAGTGACCATGAAGCTATGGTTGGTACAACATACCAGTCTAACTTGAAGGAAATGCTTTGCCTTCAATTTCATATATGTGTTCAGGTAATGAGCATTACTGGAATGTATTTACTCAAATGACTGTGTATTATAACTTGTAACATTGACATTACATTGCTACGTACCTTGCAGGACAAATTTAAATAAACTGATTAATATACTGCTATGAGAGGAACTTAATGTATAAGTGCAATGTCCCCTTGAACATTCAAAATAATTTTAAAAAAAACATGGTTAACATATGTACATATCAACAAGTTATCAATATATTGAGTGAAAGGCACCACATGTCAGATTTGAAAAGCTCAAATGTAAAACATAATAGAATCCTGGTTCGGAATTCGGAGTCGGAAAAAACATTTTTTACAATTCCGGAATTGGAAAATCGGTGACGAGTATTTAGAATAGGAATTCCGAGTCGGAAAATAAACAACCGGCACAAATTCGGAGTCGGAAAATCACGAACTCTGATTGAAATACTTAGATCATTCGATTTACTTATTACTTTTAATTACCAACGATTGGAATTTGTCATGAAATTTCCAACTATTTAAAATGATGGTCCTCATTGGGGGTGAGACACCACACACCCCCTGTCGGTACGTGCCTCATCCTAATTTTACGGTATATTTTATGCGTAATTTCAATCACTATTCCGACAAATATAGCATTAGGTATGGATTTTTATGATAAAGTATATTAAAATTGATGAAAAATCACGCCACTGAATCTGGGTATATAGCGACAATATTCTATCAGCTGAGGGAATTGTCGTTTGTCATCGGAGACCGCAAATTCGGTCTGGAAGTTCGAAACACCGCTTCGGAATTGCTATCGATTCTGAGTGTGTTGATTACAATAAATGTTCTAGAATTGTTTAAAATAAGTGAATTTTACACCAGATCCAGCAAGTATAGTTTAATAGTTTACGGGTGCTTTCGTGTAGTTTATCGTTGGAAACATAGATCGAATTGTGTGTATTTTAATAACTTTCGATCAGTCGCCCAATTTATTTTCGACCCTATTTCCCAATTTACGTTAAAAGTCCAGACACAAGTATCACTTGGGTAGTTTTACTATTTGATGTTTTAATATAGTATAGTTTAATAGTTTACGGGTGATTTCGTGTAGTTTATCGTTGGAAACATATATCGAATTGTTTTTTTTTTTAATAACTTTCGATCAGTCGCCCAATTTATTTTCGACCCTATTTCCCAATTTACGTTAAAAGTCCAGACACAAGTATCACTTGGGTAGTTTTACTATTTGATGTTTTTAATATATATATATAGTTTCTTCATAAAAACTGGTTCAATCACCAACTAATTTATGCGGATTGTGTTGTTAGGAATTATATTTGCCGACAGATGCAAAACGACGTTGATTGCATATATAAAGTCCACTATATTAAAAGGGTAATTAGGCCAGGGACATGCCTGGAGGGTCCCCCGCCCATCATGAAATTTCGAACTGCATGCACCCCCTCTTGAACCAGACCAAACTCCCTTTTTGGTATACAGTAACCTTAACTGTAGAACCTTGGAAATGTCCAACCTGACACCCCCTAAAGTTGGAAAATTTCCAACTGATGGCCATTTCAGACCAAAATTAGAAATATGCTAAACTTCAACCCATATAATATGGCTGAATAGGTCATTGTCGCATGGTTTGGAGCAAAAAGTAGGGAATCCTATTAGGGCCACTTGCTAATGGCGCTTTCGGCGCGATGCGCCGACAGCGACAAAACGTGCGCCATTAGTAACGCGCTGAAAGCGCCGAAAGCGACAAAATATGCGCCGTCACGGCGCACTATTTGTCGCTTTCGGCGCACTTTTTGTCGCTTTCGGCGTTTTCGGCGCGCGCGCCAAAACCGACAAAATGTGCGATATTAGCGCATGTTTCGGCGCGCCGAAAGCGACAAAATGTGCGCCGTAACGGCGCATATTTTGTCGCTTTCGGCGCGTTACTAATGGCGCACTTTTTGTCGCTTTCGGCGCGCGCCGAAAGCGCCATTAGGCATACTATTAGGTCCACTCCCTAATGGCGCGCGCCGGAAGCGACAAAAAGTGCGCCATTAGGGTATGTTTCGGCGCGCGCCGAAAGCGACAAAAAGTGCACCGAAAGCGCCATTAGCAAGTGGCCCTAATAGGATTCCATAAAAAAAGACACCCAGGATCTCTCAAACGGGCAAAAAGACACACAGGATGTCACAAACAAGCAAAATGACACCCAGGATCTCAACGTCACCAAACAACGGGAATTTTGTTTAGTCGTATTGGCCCAATTATCAAGGATACGGAACTGCGCTGCCAGTCAGACTCAAAGCCCATTTAAATTTCGTTGATATTTCACTCCGATCACAAACAAATTAATTATAATAGCAGACGAATAAACAAAATTCCCGTTGTTTGGTGAGACTTTGAGATCATGGGTGTCATTTTGCTTGTTTTGGGACATCCTGGTTGTAAAATTTCCAACTATAATAATGTTGTGTCAGCCTGCATGTGAGGCTGACACATAAATTTCCAACTGTTGTAAATTTGTACCAAAGTTTGGGGGTATGGGGTGCCCCCTGTATATGTCGCCACGTCCCTGAGTAAGGCAAACGTACTTCGACGACGAGGAAACTTGGACTACGCAAATGTATAATTTTTTTAAGCTGTTGAATATACAGTGTTATAGCCTACCTATCTCAATCACAGATCGACCAACACCCTCGAACTACGTTTGTTGACATGTCGACGGCCATCTCTGTATACAAGCCTTGAAATAGTGTGCCTGTCATTGCAGAATGAGGTCCCCAGAGGGTGAATTTAGTGATGCTACCCCGCATAGCGGGCTAGCACCACCAATTTCACACTCTGGTGACCTCATTCTGCTTACACCTCAGCAGAATGAGGTTCACAGAGGGTGAATTTGGTGATGCTAGCCCGCTAAGCGGGGTAGCATCACTAAATTCACCCTCTGGGAACCTCATTCTGCAAATGACAGACACACTATTTCAAGGCTTGTCTGTATAGAAGATATGTACGGCGTCATTGGTGACGACATGCCAACTTTGCAATGTAACGGACATATCTATGAAGGTTGGTTGGCCACATACATAATAGACATGTGCATGTATATGGATCAACTTAACATAACAGATATCATTGGAATGATCAAATTTCACATAGCCATTTATATTCTATATTGCATGCATGGATAGCATTGGAATGATCAAATTTCACATAGCCATTAATAATCTATATTGCATGGATAACATATAGGTATAGAGCTAGACCTATAGCCAGCTCGGCGTGTGATTTAGCATAGGCCTAAAGGATATATCATTGAATAATCTATATGTGAAACATATCGTGGTCCGCATGCATGGTACATATATGTGCTGATACATACCATGCTATTGAGGCCAACTAACACCACTCAAGACTCTAAATGTAACTATTCAACGGCACCATATATAATCCCATTCAACTTTATTTACAAATAGTATATTATGTACATGCACATTGCACGAATTTTTGTGGTGTGTATACATTTCACTGCTTGCACACATCATGCATCAACGTATATGCCTATATATCATGAATTGAAGTTTTGTTACTGATTGGTTATAATACAATATTTATGAATAGAAAAGAATTGCCTTCACAACATGCTCCTGCTGATTATAGCAAACTGAACTGAAAACACAGAAATCATCAAGTTTATGAAACACTGATGTGGACCTGTGGTCATATATGTCTTGGCATCGACCAGTGACACATAAAGCCTGTGGACGTATAATAAATATCACTGTTATATTGTGTCCAGAAAGCTTGATATGAGTCCAGGGACATCTCAATGTGCCATTCTGATCGCTACATGGCCATTTCGATAAGAAATGAGAAGTTGTTCACGCTCACTGAAGCAAACACATTTGAAGCAATGAACACTCATACTGAGTCCGTGCCTCACTAACTATGATATATATATGAAATGAGTTAAAGGGGTACAATCAGGATTTGATTTTCGTACCCTCAAACTTGTTAATCAGCTTTGATTCTCACAAAAATGGATGGAATTTTAGGCCTGCTATATAGCATATACTAAAGACCAATGGTGGGTAAGTGCTACGTATACGTTACGTATACGTACATGTATATCGTGCGCGAGTGAGTGACGGTTATTACATCGTCATATCAGACGCATAGTTCTCTCCATGTAACACAAATACAGCCCATACTTTAGTAGTTGTACAATATTACTGTACGTTTATGTTTTTTCACAAGTATATGTGTTCACTATATTTTGTAATCAAGATTATTAACACATTGTTATAGTTTGTGACTGCATGACTGCATGGACTACTCTATACGACTGTGCAGTTATTTATCACATGCTCTGGAAATATCTTATGGCTGAATTTTACAAGAACTAATATTACCACCCATAGATCTTTCCGTTGCTCTACATGTGACATGTGATGGAACAACTGAGTGATTGTTTAAATTCACCACCTTAGAAACAATAGCGATAGTATTCCTGTATGGAGAAATCAGAGAATCCTACCGGCAGGTGGCAAAGTCAACCCGACCCAAGGGGTGACATTACCACCCAGAATTTTCAGTGCATGCTCTCATTCCAAACATACATGGGCCATAACCACACATGAAATATGCAGCATGACGGTACCTAATATAAATGGCTGTAGGCCTATAGAACTGTTTGTTGAATTTATAGCTTGTGATTGAATGTTCAATAGAAATATGATAAACAACGAGAGGCCGATCACGATCGGCAGATGTTTAACCCATACCTTGGCGCTAGCGATTAGCTATAACTGATAATTGGTCAAAGATATGATCACAGTAAAAAAATACATATATGAGTACTAGTACCTAACTTAAAATCAAAAGCTAAAATAATTTGTCTTAAGAAGGGGTTAAAGTAATTGGGGTGGGGGAGAAGTCGTTTTAAATATCATAACTCCATCCATATTCACACAAGGACCTCTCACTGTTAGATCCAATTGTTTAGCCATTAATCAATTTGGCAGATAGGATAAACAATTATCCAGCCAGCAGGTTGTTCATCTTTACCTTCATACAACCACCTCCTAGAGCTACATGTATGTAACATATGTTATCACTCAATTAATAACATATTTCGCTTGGAATGATATCTATTAAAGGTATTCTCATATACTATGGATATTGGATGTTCACATGACAATTTATTGATATCATTATATTACATGCAACTATTGCAATAAAATCTTCACATTTTCAATACAGGACTTCACAACTAATTAATGAAATACAACTAAAACAAATTACATTTAGTGTCAATGACAAATTTTGTTTTTAATTAAATTTTTTTTTTTTATTATTATAAAAGTTTTTAAATATTTGTTTATGTTAAAGGGGTACTGTACGCCAAATGTTGTTGTTGGTTTTTATAGTCTCCGAGTCGGAGAATAAGGTAACAATTTTTTCATTATTTGAAAGTCTGTTGAGTACGAAGTAGTGTTACGGATGACAAATTTACCGGAATGCAAAAATACAAATTGTCGTTGTCGAGTAATTTTTGTACAGTTTTCAACCAAATGAATCAAATAAAAGTTATATTATATGCATACTAGTCCCATATAATCAATTAAGTTATTGTATCGTCGCTAGTCAGTGAGTGGCTTGAGTGTTCTCCCCGTATTATCATAATATTTTAAGCGATCGTGTGTGCGATCGGTTTAACAATCCAGTATCCCTCAATTACTTGATTTGATAACGGAAATTCGTAATTTAATTGACGCCATTTTATGGCTCCAGTCATAAATTCAATTTATATCAAATTATTAACTTTTAAATTATTAAATTTTAAGATAGCCTATTAACCTGAGCGTTTACAGAATACAATTACTTCGACTCAAATTACTTATGTTTCTATATATTATCGATATTAGATCGTTGTTGTCACCGGAAATTTAATGAAAATGGCGTACAGTACCCCTTTAAATTAAGCGAGGAAATTCAATCTAAAAAAAAATGAAAAAATCAAAATTTCAAATTTAAAAAAAAAGAAGGGTCATACCTCCTTTAAAATAAATTGGATCGAACCCATATTCAAACTCGAACTGTATTTTGGGATGAGAAACCTATATACAATATTTGGTTCTGATAAAATAGAAATTGTTAGAGTTATCGCATTATGCCTAAAGTGTCTACAAACTGACAGACAGACGGATGGACAGACGAGTGGTCAATCCGGACATTGACACTATGTGTAACATACCATACTATGGTATAGGTACACATAAAAAGTGTTATCTCATGCAGAGTACAGAAAAAATACATCAAACCTGGTGTGCCCCTTTAATATTTCAATTCACAATTGTAACCAATTGAAATCAATGTCGAAAAAGCTTTCCATTAATATATAGATAAAACAAACTAGACCTACATTTCTAAGTGTTATGAACAATTATTTTGTTCCCATAGACTGATACAGAGCTCTCAAGTTTTTAAAAGTTTGAAAACCAAAGTTGTCTTCCCATGCAACCAACAAAATTCCAATGGTAATGCTATCAAACAATGAAACCAGATTATGCCTTTAAGGTGAAATTTAAATAACCATGCATATATTACACCTATGATATGACCAGAGGAACTTAGCTCTATAAAGTATATGTGATAAAGCCAACACATCACCTAGCAGTTAATTAACTCAATACAAGAGAGAGAAAAATAATGGCATTGTAACTCGATACTATATCTGTGTCTTCACAGCATTGCGAAGGTGATTTATTAGATACTATCTAGACAGTGCCACCTGTGTATCTTTGATATATATCAGTGATGAATAAAATAATCAAAGGGCCATAACTCCATTGAAAAGTACCGGATCAAACCCAAAATCGAACTTGATCTGTATTTTGAGTTGAGAAACTCACATACAAAATTTAGTTCCTATCAGTTGAAAAATTATTGATTTATCGAAGTGTTCATGAATTCTATATCAAAGGGCCATAACTCCTTTAAAACAATCGGATCAAACCCATATTCGAACTTGATCTGTATTTTGGTCCGAGAAACTCGCATACCAAATTTGATTCTGATCAGATAAAAAAAATTTGAGTTGTGGTAGCATGCATGAATTCTAAGTCGAAAAAGGGCCATAACTCCGTAAAAAAAACTCGGATCGAACCCATATTCGAACTCGATCTGTATTTGGTGCTGACAAATTCATATACAAAATTTGGTTCCGATCAAAATATTTCAGTTATCGCACCATGCGTAAAGTGTCTACAGACAGACATACAGACATACAGACGGACGGACGGACTAACGACGAGTGGTCAATCCGGACAACGACACTATGTTTACCATACTATGGTATGCGTAAACATAAAAACGTGGTAAAGTCTTACGGTACGGTATGTAAAATAGCTGGGAGGCGGTGTCTCTCCTTCGGCCTACTAGTTAACCGTAAACGTACCAGGGTAATCGTGGTAGACGGTGACGTAGACCGGACCGAATGCATGGTTAGTGGTGCATGGTGACTCATCACTAAATATATATGCAATAAGATTAGGAAATCCCATTTATAGGCCTACGACATCAATATATGATAAATGACTGCTGTCTGCTATGGTATACCGGGCCTAGCTATCTCACGCTCCACGTATGTATACAATACAATACATGTAAACAAATAGTCGGAAATGGTGTGTGTGTGTGTTCATCATCGATACGCATGTTACTATACAGTCTGATAAGAACATAGATCGATAAGAACAAAACGCCCATTTCCGTTCATGCCTTGTGTGACCTTGTGCGCCTAATATACACAATGTAATACTTACCTGACAGATACCGCCTTCCATAAATTCCATTGACGATGTAATCGCGAAGCCAATTGTTCTGTACGTACATGTGGACTGTGGTAATTCGTTCAGCCATCCATGTTTCCACACAGAGTAATACTCACCGATTTACGCGCACATGGATGCGTTTACAAACATGTAGGTCATTGATCAACAAACCGGATAACGATATGGTTACGTGGACCAAGAGACGTAACTCCAAACATTCCACCTTTAGGCCAAACACTGACGTGGACCAATCACTCTTGTATTCACAGTGTAAGAAGTGTAACTCTAAAATTTCTCAAAATTGATCCGTTGTGCCTCCAAACAAAAAATATCGTGGACCCAAGGCCTGAATGCACTCGCATGTGCATAAAAATAAAAGTCTGCAAAAACATCACCACCAAGAAGAACATGGAGTATTGATAGTTCTCTGAATTTCGCGTGCACAGTTTAAACCATTGTTATATAAACAAAACTGTTATAGTGATCTGCCAACACACATCGCTAATCGTGTAGTAAGTTCAAATATTTTAGTCTGAATATGATTTTCATGATATTGTATCGATGCTTTGACCTTTTACCCTCAAGTTTTGGCAAAACTTTGGTATCTTTTAATATTGGACTAACTCGACGTTTATCAGGAATTCCACTGCAACAGAAATTTTTACAAAACAATGCCTTTGATATACGAAATCTCGTTATTGGAGAATTATTTTTAATGAAAATAAGAACAAAATCCATCCATTTTTGAATGTACGTAAAGGCCTTGTGTCCCTTTAACTGTGAGTGGTAGCTTTGCAGAGCAAGTATCTGACTTGTGAAATATATTATCTATAACCGTGGACGCCCATTTCTGTTCTTATTTTTTTCCCCCTTTATTTTGTTGATAAAACAATGCCCAAGCATTCATGCGAAACCAGTGACTGCTTTGTAGCCTATATACTGTTACCAATAAGAACCAAATGAACAGTTAAAAGCCAACAACAATCATTCAAACAATATTTGAAAACAGAAACAACCTAATTAGTGAAACTCCATTGCCAGGTACCTCCTTCCAGCTATCAGACTACCGGTATATAATTGAAAGTGGTGTGTGTAGCTCTCCAATTTTAAAGAAAATATCCATTTTTTTTATTTCATTGAATGTTGCTTTTCTAAAACAGGTACACTAAAAGGTGTGAGCGGTGTGTGTGTACATCTTAGGTCAGTGACAAATTTCTTTCGCAAGCAATGCAGTTGACTTATTTACGGATTTCAGTTTATTACTTATTGCATTTAATTACCCTGTCCATATAGTTACTTCATATATTTTGTCAGTGAATATATTAATTACCTAATTTTAATTTAATTACATGTCCATTAATTGTTCCAGAAATTAGGCTCAGTACAAAATGTTCTTGAACGTTAGTTTTCTTGTCCATACTTGTAGTTGTGGTAGAAATGATTTCTTAAAGTTTTTACTTCTTCAGATCGAACTTCATCATGCAGCTTCTAGTGTTTGATATAGTACAGTGTGGATATATTGAACGCCTCCCGGTGGATCGGGTGTTTGCTGTTTGCATGTCTTGTTGATATGTCGCATTTTGACAATGTACGCTTTCCGGCGTAGTTGGACTGTATATTGTTGAAACTTTCACGTATGCCTGTAACTTCCACAAAATATTAGGGTGGTGTAATGAATCTTTGCTTGACGTCTCCGCGAAATTACCCGACGTTAAAATTGGACATGCTGAAGACAAAGAACGAAGACCGGCGGTAGGACTGAGTTGGGGTATATAACTTGAGGATATTCCAAGATAAGAAAAGTAATGTGTTTCCCCCACAACTTCCGGACGAAAGCACTATATATGCATGGAGTATTTGGGGGGGGGGGGGGGGGGGTCACACCCACACCGCCATATTTTACGGCCCTGGTTGTCACTATAATTCATGAAGCTATTCTACAAATTCCATAGAATGTACGTGCAACACGTTCACGCGAAGTGCATGTACAAGTATCACATTATCGAGGGATGTTAAATAATGTTTTCGGAAACAACTAACATAACCATATGAATTGATATCGCATCCGTTCCATGGCAGTTATATATTATTCACCCTGATTTCACATATTGTTTGTTTGTTTGGTATGTATGTATGTATGTATGTATGTATGTATGTATGTATGTATGCATGCATGCATGCATGTATGTATGTATGTATGTATGTATGTATGTATGTATGTATGTATGTATGTATGTGTGTATGGGTGTGTGGGGGTGTGTGTGTGAGGGTGTGTGTGTATGTATGTATGTATGCATGAATGCATGCATGTATGTATATATATATATATATGTGTGTGTGTTTATATGTATATATATATATGTATATATATGTATATATATGTGTCATGTGTATATATTTATATATATACATACATACAATCGAGCGATTACGACAATATTATACATGTGTACATATAATGACAATTTTATACTATTGTTGACTGTGGTTAACATTATTTTTGGGCAACTACTCGATTGTGATAACTGAAGCGGCATTTAAAAATAATTTGTTGTTGTTGGAATATCATGATATGGGGACCATCGAATCGGATTGAGTACCTTAAATGAGCTGACATGCAGTGCCATCACATGGATAATTGATGGTCAAACCCAATTGATAAAACCTGTGAGAACAGATGAAATTGCTATTTTTTTCAGTGCAATGTTTTCCTCGTCAGAAACCGGACCCACCCCATGATATTGTGTTATAAAAGAACAAATAGTGTGTAACTATTGAAACTGGGAGGCCCCTTATCTTCGTTAATGCTCTATATTTGGTCCAGTTTATATTTGTGAACATTTGTATTCATCTGAGGACAACTGTCAATGCCCACGGAATGGCCTCACGTCTCTTACTCAATGCGGATGTGCAGACACTTGGCAAGTTGTCTTTCAACCCAAGTAAATGCCATGTTCTAAGGATCCACATAACTAAATCACCCATATCAATACTCGATGAATACCAGATAAACAAACTAGAACATTTTCAGAAAAAAGCAGCAAGATTCATAGGGAAAGTGTATTCTCGGGAGCCAGGGACTGTCACTAAACTGATGAACAAACTTAATCTGAAATCACTTCAGGAACGAAGAGAAATAAAGAGGCTCCCCACGTTCCACAAAATCATACACGGGGGAATTGCTGTTAAACCTCAATTCTGAATGTGGCACATCGGAATAAGCTAAGTAGTTGTTCTGAATCTTGTAAGTCATAATATAACTACTCGACGCACCTACGGGTACGGACATTATCGGACTGGAGAATGGAATTCGAAATGCCACATCGCGATTATTCATTGTGGGTTTTCGTCCTCCCAATATACTACTAGCTGCGCTATGGGTCTGAAGACGTTTTATATAGGAACAAATAGATGATTTGTGCACCGTGTCGTCTTAACATGTTGACATTATGACAACAGTGGAAATTATAATGTGAACATACAGACGACTTTCCTATTTCTGGCCACCAGTTTGACCTCCATCCTGGTCGTGAGTATCAATTGCCCAACTCAAATGAACACTTCTTATAAATTTTCCATATACACACATGTAAATATTGGTGGAATTTATGTAACAACTAGCTGATATGCCCGACCTCGTCCGGGCTATTTAGGGAAGAACATTGAAAAGTATTGGGAGAAAGAAAAAAAAACTATTGTTCGATCGGTCCAGAAACATGCCCATATTGTGCCCGGGATCAAAGTAGGCCTACATACCAAATTTGAGTAGGATCGATCGAGGTCCAGTATATGAGCGTATATGAGCGAGTTCAAGGTCAAGGACACGGCCGCACGTGAAATTGGACCTGCCCATGTTGTTCCCCGGATCAAAGTAGTCCTACACACAAAATTTGAGTCGGATCGGTCGAGCAGTTTTCGAGTCTATAGCAAACATACACATACATACAGACAGAAGTTCCAAAATATATAGTGGATAATGTAAGAAAGTAAAGGAATATCAACATGTTTTAACATTCCGTATTTGTGTCCGTCCGCCCGTCGTCCGTCCGTCCGTCCGTGGACACAAATTTGTCCGGAGTTTTCCTCAGTCGCTTTTTAATAATTTTCCGTTAAACTTGGTCCAGACGTCAACCACCATGCCATGGGATCCTGCCAGTGTGAATAGTGTGTTTTTTTTAAATCGCATTGTCACTCGAAATATCGAAAAATAGCTAGATTATGTCCACACATTTGTGTATTTTTGTCCACAGACATATTCACCTCGTTATGCGAAGAACTCCGTGTGATTAATCAGCTTATTTTGTGATTATACATATAAAGTAGAATAGAGCCATTGTGCACACCACCTCGGCGAATGAGCAAAACAAAACAGACAAGTTTGATCACGCTAATATTCGCCAATATATAATACTAATAATAATGACAGTGTTATATAGCGATTAACCAATTACTTGTTCTAATACACTTTTTTAACATTACAATATTACCCCAGTCAGTTGTGCAAGCCAACCAATGAACCGGCTGTAACCATTGCAGGCGTTGCTCTAGTTTGATCAGAACATGCTCTGATACTCACCAGTATGACAGGCTGGCTGGTACTCGTTTAACGCATGAGTGGTGCGAAGCATACATATACATAGGAGCTACCTTGCTCAATGGTCACAACTTGGCGCGGGATTTGAAACAGCGAACAATCCGACAATTGCACTTCGCTCAAAGCCGCCAAGCCATTGTCGTGTGAAGACTCACAATAGCGACGAGCTGCGAACTCATATAGCGAATACAAGTCCGACACGCTAACCACTGGACGACGGAGCTCCATAAACAGATACTAATGCAATAGATATACCCTAACTCTATGAACAAACGAGGTGGCCTATGTATTCTGTGATATATTGTGTTAAAGTATAACCATGGACTCTTTCTGAAAACGATGGTTAAATATGCATAATCCGATTAAGCGCCCCTCAATTACTATTTATTTGGATTCGGGGGTAAACAAATATTTGATTCGAGTCGAGGAACCCACCTATCAAATTTCAGAGTTATTAGATATCGATTTTTGAAATCTATTATTTTTCACCATCGAGACTTATAAGTGGCCCAGTAAAAAGTCGACGAGCGACGGTCTATGACCAAATTGCGGATGAAGATGGATAACTCTAAAATCAAAAGGCTTTGTGTTGATAAGGCCAAATTTCGTCGAACGACATGTTGATAAATATCACGTTTCGTGCAATTTTATACTATAGTAGACAGTCTGTGGTTAGCATTATTTTTGAGCAATTAATCGATTCTGATAACTGAAGCGGCATTTCTATAAAATGTTGTTGTTGGAATCTGATTATTTGGGGACCATCGAATCGGATTCTGTATGTTTAACAAAAAGAACTAATCTAAATTTAAACCAACATACCTTCTGCATGTGGCCTTAAAGGTACTCAATCCGATCAGACGCTCCTAAATTACTATTTATTTGGCATTGGGGGTAACAAATATTTGATTCGAGTCGAGGAACCTACCCATTAACGCTCTAGAGTGATCAGATATCGAATTTTGAAGTTTGTTAATTCTATTGTTTGTGGCCCAGAAACACGCCACCAAAATGATGGTCTCCGTCAAAATTGCGGATGAAGATGGATAACTCTAAGATCAAGCGGTTATTATTACCACATGATTTTAGAGTTATCCATCTTCATCCTCAATTTGTCCGATTGACCACGCGTTTCTGGGCAAATTACCAGTACACATCTCGAGAAATAACAAACTTCAAAAATCAATATCTGATCACTCTGAGCTTTGATGGGTGGGTTCCTCGACTGGAATAAAATTTTGTTTACCCCCGAAGCCAAAGAAATAGTAATTTATGAGCATCTGATCGGATTGAGAACCTTTAATGCTGCTCCGCAAATATTGGATTTTCTACACCGTATGCTACACCGATCTTGCACCACTGAATTCGCCGAGTAAAATTAGCGTTATACTTTTGGAGAAGACATGGATAACGAGTGAGGAGGTAGAATATGGAGACGATACAGTTAAAGACTGACAAGCATGTTACTTTATTACGCCACAAGGTGGTGTAAGCTGTATTACAGTTTTTCATGTTAGAGCGGACGATCGATAATCCACTGGGCGAATGTATTATGATTAGGTATTTTTTCGTACTTGATTATAAACCGTACCGATAGAGTGACGATAGTCCAACAAAGATTAGCACATGTGTTTACGTCACCGGTGTAATTGTGAGGACATGTTTCTATTATGACGGTTCGCTATCCCGAAGGTCCACTATTCCGAAGGTTCACTATTCTGAATAATTGCTATTTCGAAGGTTCACTATTCCGAAGGTTCGCTATTCAGAAGGTTCTCTATTCCGAAGGTTTTTGTTATTTTTAGGTTAATTCTATATTCTAAAGTATTGAGAGGGTTCATTATCACGAAGATTCTTTTTATGGAGTGTGCGCTCCCATCCGAACTGATCATGTGCGCATACCGATACAGATACAGGAGGAAATAACTTAGAACATTAAATGTGATTTTGTTTTGTTTTCGCGGGTTTTCTTGAGATTTAATGTGATTACGTGGCCCATACCTTTGAATTATTGGCATATAATATGAATGTTGTGGTATATATGGACCCTCCTGCATTGGGACATGACACAGGTACAGTTGACTTAAGTGCTGTTCTGTGCGGGCTCCAATTTGGGGTTCAATATTTTAAGGGCCAAATTTTATAATTTTATGGGCCCATACCTTTGAACTCTGGGCATATAATATGAATATTGGGGGGCATGTCTCTATTCCGAAGGTTCACTATCCCGAAGGTACACTATTCCGAAATTTCTCTGAATGTTCGCTATTCCGAAGGTTCACCAATCCGAAGGTTCGCTATTCCGAAGGTTCTCTATTCCGAAGGTTTTTGTTATTTTAAGGTTAATTCTATATTCTAAAGTATTGAGAGGGTTCATTATCACGAAGATTCTTTTTATGAAGGAAATAACTTAAAACATTAAATGTGATTTTGTTTTGTTTTCGCGGGTTTTCTTGAGTTTAATGTCATTACGTATGACCTTATTTCTCATTACATTATTCACGCCAAGCAGCCCACACAATTGTTATGTTTCCATGCGATTTAATGTAATTACGTGTGCCCTAATATCTCAATAATCTTAGGCAAGAGTACGCCTGCTAAAGGCGAATTATAACAGTGGGGCTATAACGCTCAATGAATACTGGAGGCTATAACAAACTGCGCAGCAGAATAAACTTTGTTTAAAGGCCCCCTTAATTTTCGAGTCATTGATTTTTGTTATAGTATATACGGTTTTAATAACAATTTATGCCATAAAATTTGTATAAAATACTATAATTCATCACCATTTGAAACGCAGAATAATTATATCTCCTAGTTTGAAACACCTTTAAAAAACCGCGACAAGTCGTGCGCCGTATATCTAGCAATTAGCAACAAAAATGTCCTCTTCGGCTTTCCATAGATTTCAACGTAATTTGATACTTAGGGGTATTTGTGTCCGGGAAGTGTTTTGGACGGGTCAAATCGTGACCCCGACCTGATCTTGACATTTAAAACTGTCAATGCAAGGTAAATTTGGGTAAAACGGACGAATTTCGGCGAAATTTGATACCTAGGGATACTTTTGTCCGGGGAGTGTTTTGAACGGGTCAAATTGTGACATCGGCGTAACCTTGACCTTCAATGTGGACAATCAAAGGTCAAATCGGGTAAAACGGATGGATTTCGACGAAATTTGATACCTAAGGCTACTTTTGTCGGGGGAGTGTTTTGGACGGGTCAAATCATGACTCCGACCTTACCTTGACCTTCAAAATTGTTAATTAAAGGTCAAGTGGGGTAAAACGGACGGATTTCGACGAAATTTGATACCTAGGGGTATTTTTCTCCGGGGCGCAGGGGGGGGGGGGGGCGGAAAAAAAACTGCAGACACAGGGTGGAAAAAACTTTTTTCTTCGGTTTGGGCACCCCCCCCAAAACAGCAAAAACTGCAGTTTTTTTCCACTGACGATTTGCCCCCCCCCCCCCACCCCACCAGAAAAATCAAATCTACCCCAGCCGGACAACTCGGTTTGACCGGAAACACCAGAGCATACAATTCACGAGAAGGTGCTTGGTAACTTAGTTTAGATTATTATAACTAAAATGGTCATTGTCTACCAGTAGAACAGAGTAGAACGCAGATGTGTACCTCGTGATGTCATGACATGTACAAACATGTATATTGGTGATCGCAACGCTTTGTATGCACTTTAAAAATGACCTCGACTTTGAAAAAGATGCAAATGAGATGAGTGAGATACCAGCATATAACTGTTTTCTGATACCATTGGAGGAGAAATTGTTTAATACATCAGAATACATGGGATAGTTCTGCAGTAAAAATTTGCCAGATACGCGATCGCAGGGTAGAATTCTGCATTCGACTGGTAGACACTGACATAGTCGGCATTATTAAAAGGGTTAATGGGGTCAATATCACATGTAAACCAAGACAGTGGTTATCCAAAATTTTTTTAGTTGGATTGTACTACTCATGTATATATGATTTGGATATTAAGGTTAATCCATATTCTATAAAATGAGAGAAAATTGAAGTTGTGAGTCTGAAAATACATATTTGGAAAAATATTGCGGAAATTTTTCCGACAACCCCCCCCCCCCCCTAAATGAATAAGGAAAAAATTTACGTGTAAATTTTTGACGCCTATGTACCCCCCCACCCCCGGTACGTTGTGTACCGCAGTTTTTTTCCAGCCCCCCCCCCCCCCTGCGGGGCGGGGGTGTTTTGGACGGGTCAAATCATGACCATGACCTGACCTTGACTTTCGAAATAGTCAATTCGCCGGAAATCAGATGGGAAACAGCCCGGACGAAGTCGGGCCCATCAGCTTGTGTAATATTGAAGACAGTTTGAAGAATGTAATGTATAACACGCGAAACGGGAAAACTTGAAATATGGAAGTATGCATATTTCCCACAAAAAATGTTAAAGCTAGTTTATAGTATAATTATATTATAATTTATATTTATGGCTAATAATATGATATTGGTGGCGTTACCATTTCTGACTATGGTTTTCTTGTATGACGATGAGGCTGAGTTTCTTCGATTACTGGGACCGCAGCACGTATGACTTCATCACAACGAATGGTGAAAACTCGTTCAGTTTGGATAATTATGTTGTGTCTGATATCAAACAGGGTAAAAAGCAACACCAGTATACTTGGTCCGTATGTGGACGAGAGACAATGCATAAAACACAAGGTATGCCAATTAGCGAAAACATGGGGAGGTACCGTACGGCGGAATTTCCAACTGACCAAATTTGGCATGTTCCCCGGGCCAAGCGCCATGCAACCCCTTTCGCCTCCGTGATAGCACAGCTCCGACGACCACGTGCACAATATTTCTACAATGACTGAATTTCTCACCAGGTGAGAAGCCCTCGTGGTATCTATTTATAACTGTAATTAAACTATTTTTAGTAACTGCATATTATTTTCGGCAATAATGATTATTGCTTCCGTGTTGTGACGTCACGGACACCTTTTTTGGGGAGATTTTTTGGTAAATCGCTCTTCGATGCCGCGGTTTATGAGGTGACTAAATTTATCAATGTACCAGCATGTACTGCCATGACTTACAATTGCTCTGTGTCTTGTTATCATTCAGAAGAAGTTGTTGCCAGACATTTATTAAGTCAATTGCAACCGTGCAGGTGTGTAAGTTTGTTTAGAAAGATTGCAGTAGTTTGAATTTGTTTTATCTGTAGACAGCATGCACTGAGCAGTGACACTGACCACAGTTGCTGGACATAAAGTCCAAAAATAAGGTTTTAATCGAATTTCTAAATGGTATCACAAAGAGCAGTCTGAGTAAACTCATACCTAAATATTCATTACAACATTGAATATAAGAGTCAACGTTCACCCAGACTGCACAAAGAGTGAAGCTATATATTATATTAGTTATACCAAATTATAAATTTTTGGGACTTTATGTCCAGTAACCATAAACTAAGTCCCAAAAAATAAGGTTTTAATCAAAGTTCTAAATGGTATCACAAAGAGCGAAGCATTATATTATGAAAGTGTCAATGACACTGCAGCTCAACTTTGATAGGGAATAATTTCATGTGTCACAGTCAATGGAGCGATTAGGAATGCGGAAAGTTGAAATGTCTAAGTAATACTACTCATAATTATACTAGATTATCAACATGAAGAGATATATACAGTAAAATCCAAGAAGGTTGCTGGCAGCTATGTTTTCAAATGAAATTCAAAAACATTTGATGGCTTCCATCTAGTAAATCAATATCAAGATTAATTTGAAGTTTGGTGATGATCGGCTGAAGGAAGTGAACTGTAGTGTAGGGTGTGCCAAAGGATTTAGTCATGCAAAGAGTAAAATCCAAGATGACTGCCAGCAGACATGTTTTATGGCCGAATGACCCCAAAATATTCGTTCCCATCTACATGTCAATGTTAACAGCCATGACAAATTTCATAATGATCAGACCAAAGTTACGACTTATAGCCCTGCCAAAGGATTTAGTCATGCAATGAGTAAATTCCAAGATGGCTGCCTCGTTCCCATCTATATGTCAATATTAACATCCATACAAATTTCATGATGATAGGGCAAACAGTCCGGTCTGTAGCCCGTGCTAATGGATTGAATTTGAAATCCAAGATGGCCACTGGCCCCATGTTTTTTTGCCGAATGACCCCATAATAACTCGTTTCCCATCTACATGTACATGTCAACAGCCATGACAAATTTCATAATGATCTGACCAAAGGTACGACCTGTAGCCCGTGCCAAAGGATTTAGTCATGCAAAGATTAAAATCCAAGATGGCTGCTGGTGGCCATGTTTTATGGCTGAAAAATGACCCCAAAATGACTCGTTCCCATCTACATGTCAATATTAACATCCTCGACAATATTCATGATGATCAGATGAAAACTCCGGCCTATATAGCCCGTGCTAATGGACTGAATCTTGAAATACATGAAGGCTGCTGGCACCCATGTTATTTTGCCGAATGATGCCAAAATTACTCGTTCCCATCTACATGTAAATGTCAAGAGCCCTAACAAATTTCATAATGATCCGACCAAAGGTACGACTTGTAGCTCGTGCCAAAGGATTTAGTCATGCAAAGAGCAAAATCCAAGATGGCTGCCAGCACCCATGTTTTATGGCCAAATGACCCCAAAATGACTCGTTCCCATATACATGTCAATATTAACATCCATGACAAATTTCATGATGATCAGACCAAAGGTACGACCTGTAGCCCATGTCAAACAATTTAGTCATACAAAGAATAAAATCCAAGATGGCTGTTGGCAGCCATGTTTTATGGCTGATCGACCCCAAAATTACTCGTTCCCATCTACATGTTAATATCAACATCCATGACAAATTTCATGATGATCAGACTAACAGTAGGATCTGTGGCCCGTGCTAATGGATTGAATTTTGAAATCCAAGATAGCCGCTGGTGGCCATGTTTTTTTTCCGAATGACCCCAAAATGACTCGTTTCCATCTACATGTCAATGTCAGCAGTTATGACAAATTTTATTATGATCCGACCAAAGGTACGACCCAATGGCCCATAGCCCGTGCTAAAGGAATATTTTGACGAATCACACACATGCACATACACACACACGGATGACGGATACCAAGCCATGGCAATAGCTCAAACTTTACAAAGTAAAGTTGAGCTAATAATATATTAGTTATACCATTTTATAAATTTGATTAAAACCTTATTTTTGGATCGGACTTTATGTCCATTAACCGTGCACTGACTAATGCACCACTCATCAGTAATCCCTGGTAATGTTGTTTTACTGATGCTATTTTAGCCTAACAGTTGAATGGAACCAATTTATCACAAAATTTGTTTTACCTTAAAAACAATTCAGGTTTGGGGGGGGGGGGGGGTTGTGGTGGGCAGCGGAGATAACTTCAACTAGGTCAATTTCAAGAAAAATGATCAGGGCAAGAAGAAGATAACCTTATAGGGGGTGGATGAAATTTATAGGGGAGAGTTAAACTGTAACACTGGTACATGTCTAAGGCCAATTTCTATCACATATTTGTATTTATGGGTGGTGATGCTGTTATAAAGTTCTAACTGATTTATTGTGTAGGTTTTACAAGAAACTGAGGGGCCCATTAGAATTCTTGACAGTCACAGCTTTGTGATCCATGTATAGTATGGTAACCTGACTCGTGTATCTGGGCAAGTTTGTTAGCTGCCTACCAGGGATTGATATTTCTACATACAATGGAATAATTTCCCAGTGAAATTTCCCAGTGAAATTAACCTTTTGTACAGTCTTTCATTGGCCAATAAACCTGATGTTGTGAGGTTGAAATGATAACTTAAGGACTTTGCTAACCCAATTTTCCCCAAACACATGAATGCAACATTTTAAGAGTATTATTCATGGTGGAATATGTTAGAAATATTACATGTGAAATTTATAGAGGTAACTTAATACTTTGAAATGAATGAAGTTGGTGTCTAGGGGAAAACTTGACTAGGGGAATGTGGCTGTCAAAAGGACCCCCTGCCGGTATAGCGGAATCCCTGCAATGTCTACTGAATACTGTGAAGAATGATGAACAATAAAATAATATTCATATTTATCAAGCATTCTTTGATAAAATTACTAAGAACCAATTGTTTACAAATAATTGAGTAAGTTACCTGACATCGCTTGTAGTGAGGTGGCAGTTAAATGTTAATATCTGTGGACAGTGGTGTGTTGTGAATCTCTTGACAAAAGAACTGTGTAATCCCCAATCTGGTGTACCCCATACCCCAGAAACTAGGTCACCAATCAGCCTGAGTCAGGATAAAGTACTCTCATGGTTCAGCACTGGCTGGTCATAATCCCAGCAGGCTTGAGTGAACATTATCTTGACCCATCAAATTCAGTTCCCAAATAGCTTTGCTGAGCAATGAAATCTACCATTTGTAAACAACTGCTTCCAAGCCAAAACTCTTAATAAAACTGAAGAAATGTGAGTATATCTTTATTGTTCATCATTCTTCACAGTGTTCGGTACACATACCCATATCTTTTTGTTAGATACAGTAATGCCCTAATTAATCGACTCCTTTAACCACAGCAGAATTATGGGTAACTTTTCAGGATTTAGTCGGAAATATGGCTTGTTGCCATTCATCGGAAAGCCGATGAATGGCAACAAGCCATATTTCACCCCCTTGTTGCCATTCATCGGAAAGCCGATGAATGGCAACAATCCATATTTCTGCTGTGGTTAAAGGAGTCGATTAATTAGGGCATTACTGTATAATCTTTGTGTTTGTTGAATTTGGGTTCGAAAAAATAGATTTTAAAAACTTCTACAAATTTCACATTTTGAATTTCTAACATAATCTACCATGAATTATACTCTTAAGATGTTGCATCCATGGGATTGGTTACTGTGATTACTAATAAATGTGAACATAAACCTTTATTTTGGACTCCATTAAATTTGGGAAAAATTGGGTTAGCAAAGTCCTTAAATCATGAAACTGAATCCTGTGATACAGGATATCTAAACTTGTTCTTTGTTTTTGTTTAAAGACATCTAGCACTGTTCAAATCAGGGATGGGGTTGTGGTGGGGCATCAAAAATAATAACAGATTTGTCATCGATTTCCTCCAAACTTAAATATATTGGCATCTCCATAACATACCTATGTGCTCATCGTGATATTGCTTTATTGCTAAAATGACGTTAAATCCCAATCAGTGAACCATAATATATCAGGAGTTCAATGGTGTTGGGTAAATTTTCTGAAGTGATCGATGCCGAAATAATGAACTGTAACAAACCAGACCATTTCTGTGAACACCCCCTTTACTCGTGACTCATCCTTAGATCACATTTGCAGGTACTTTAGTTCGCCCTTATCACCAGCGAATAAGACACCAAATGCACACATGAAATAAGATCTCGTCTTTCATACTCTGGCTGCTTAAAAACTGTAGCTTCCTGGTAATTTCTTCACTGATTAGAGGCTCAAGATTGTGCCTTTCAAGATTGTGCCTTTCAACTCACCGTTGTCAGGAAACCACCTGAGTTAATCAGAAATATGATACAAGAGAAGTCCAGATGATGGCATTCACAACTTCAAAATGAGAGGTAGAGGAAAATCAATACTCAGTAGTGTGGCTCACATTAAGTTAGCTTTTCTTTTAGACCAATATATAAAAATTGCTTGATTCTAATCCCCTCCCGGCCCTAGTTTTTGTCCCCTCAAATTTTGTCATTTGGCTAGTTTTGCGGTAAACCTTTTTTTTTCTATCATGCCTTAACCTTCAAAATACATTGCAATGACCCACTAATCAGTCTATTTCAATCAAATTGAGCAATTTAAATCACCTTATATTGTATAGAACTGACCATGACCATTTAATAAAAATATACATTGAAAGGGTCTATTAATCATCTGGAGATGTCTCATGGAAAATGAGCAGACGACAGAGACCAAAGTATAATGCAAATTCATAAGGATTCTTATACACTGGTGGGAAATGTTCAGATAATAAGTTCAAAACAAACATCGTCGTTTGTTGAACTTATTATCTGAACATTTCCTAAGGGAACTACTTATCAATGAGTATTTAGCATAGAAAGCATTAAGAATAAAATATAAATAATAACATTAGCCCGCCCATCCCAATTTAAAAAAAAAAGGTTGGATGAGAATCGATTAATTTATTTATATTGACCTTAAGTTGGCATTTATGTTAGGTTGCACTTTTGTTATGAGAGCCTTGTCCAATGAGCCGCTGAAATCTATTGAACTTTAGAATAGTCAGAAATAAATACTGTAATAAATGAGTTCTAACAAGTCATACATATGTAAATAGAACCTGAAAATGGCCAAATTTTCATGTAATATCTGTGAACATATCATTTGTGAAATTTTTGTTTGTGTAACAATGTACTGTAGTTTTATCAAAACATAGTTTTGTTACAACACAGAACTGCACTCATTTATTACCACCCCTGGTTAAGTGGTCCTACTAATTTGCTATGATGTTGGTGGGACAAATTGATGCTGTATTGTTATGTTTTAAATAGTTCATTTTCGTGGTCTTTGGCTAATCTGGACATATCGAGTAAAAACCGTTATATGAATAATATTATAATTAAAAAAAACATGTATATTGTAAAGTATTTTAATAAAGGTTGTTTTATTTGTTGCAAACCGACCATAATTGAGCTATCTGTGCCATTTTGCGAACACCTGGGCAGCCATTACTTAAATATATTGAAATATATATGTTCTTGAATATTTCATACAGTCACTGGCTTTTCTCAAATGAGTAAAATCACTTTGATCAGCCAAGCAATGCAAAATTTACAACTTTATCAAAGTTCAGTGATATGATTGATGAAATTCAAATTGATAAATAAAATAGGACTAGATAACTCTAATGTTTGTCTGTCATTTTGCACCGACCATGTGATTTCCCCATTAAGGCAAACCTTGTCCATATCTGTAAAGTATGCTTAGAGTACAAGGGCCGAGGATGCATGGCATTTACTCTAATTACTGATAAAATACACAGATGAAATTTTGGTTTATATATTAGAGAAGTCGCATGAGTATCCTGGCGCAGAATGGTTAGAAAATTTATTGATTTTCATGATCATTTCTAATCAAATCGAACCTTTTGCGTGATTTCACATCAGATCGAATCTCGAACATTTGCAGGAGCCTAAATGTGCCATAAGTTGCCAGCTAGTAATACACCTGCGCTGTTGCCTAGCTAGCAGCCTTTTATTAAAATTAGTACAATCTTAAGAGATGTGCCAATCTACCAGGAGGATATCACCCCCCCCCCCCCTTTTAGCTCAACTTACTTTGTAAGTTTGAGCTATTGCCATGGTTTGGCGTCCGTCGTCTGTGTGTCCGTGTATGCGTGTGTCCGTCAACAATTTCCTTTGGCGCGGGCTACAGGTCGTACCTTTGGTCTGATCTTTATGAGATTTGTCATGAATGTTGACATTGACATGTAAATGGGAACGAGTCATTTTGGTGTCATTCGGCCAAAAAACATGGCCGCTGGCGGCCATCTTGGATTTCAAAATTCAATCCATTGGCGCGGGCTACAGGTCGTACTGTTCGTCTGATCATCATGAAATTTGTCATGGATGTTAATATTGACATGTAGATGGGAACAAGTGATTTTGGGGTCGATCGGCCAAAAAACATGGCTGCCAGCAGCCATCTTGGATTTTACTCTTTGCATGACTAAATCCTTTGGCGCGGGCTACAGGTCGTAGCTTTGGTCGGAATTTCATGAAATTTGTCATGGATGTTAACAATGACATGTAGATGGGAACGAGTCATTTTGGGGTCGTTCGACCGAAAAACATGGCCGCTGGTGGCCATCTTGGATTTCAAATTTCAATCCATTGGTGTGGGCTACAGGTCGTACTGTTCGTCTGATCATCATGAAATATGTCATAGATGTTAATATTGACATGTAGATCGGAACGAGTCATTTTGGGGTCATTCGGCCGAAAAACATGGCCGCTGGTGGCCAACTTGGATTTCAAAATTCAATCCATTGGCGCGGGCTACAGGTCGACTGAGGTCGTACTGTTAGTCTGATCATCATGAAATATGTCATAGTGTCATTGACATTTTCTGGTATGTGGGATTCGGTTATTTTGAAGTTTTAAGCAGGATTCAGGTACTCTGGATTCCTGTGCCAATTTTATCCCTATTCAGAAATAAGGCTTGTACTCAGCTTTTACTAGTATAGCATAATTTTTTTTATATTTTGTTGCCAAAATGACATATTTTGATGTAATTCAGTCTCATACAGTATAAATGCCCTAAGTAATCGACTCCTTAAACACAGCAGAATTATGGGTAACTTTTCAGGATTAGTCAGAAATATGGCTTGTTGCCATTCATCGGAAGCCATATTTCCGACTAAATCCTGAAAGTTACCATAATATTCTGCTGTGGTTAAGGGGTCGATAAATCATGACTTGGTATTCTATATTTTCTTAACCTGTATGTAGGATCCAGCCCTCTCTGTGAACTATTGGTTTAAAGGTACTCAATCCGATAAAACTCCTCTCAATTACTATTTTAATGGCTTCGGGGGGTCAAAAATATTTGATTCGAGTCGAGGAAGTCACCCATCAAAGCTCAGATTTGTTAGAAATCTATTATTTTTCATTATCGAGAATACTTTCTGGCCCAAAACTCGGTCAAAATTGCGTTATTATTACCACTTGATTTTAGAGTTATCCATCCTTGTCTGTTTGAAAAGTGTTTTGGTGTATACATCTCGCGCAGGTTACGAAACTGACGGCAATTATTAGTACTCATCTCGAGAAACTAACAAATTTCAAAAATCAATATCTAATAACTCTGAGCTTTGTTTGATGGGTTCCTCGACTCGAATCAAATATTTTTTACCCCCAAAGCCAAAGAAATAGTAATATAGGACCCTCTGATCGGATTGTTGTTGTTGGAATCTGTTGAGATGGGGACCCTCTGTTCGGATTGAGTACCTTTAATCTTATCAACCCATAATACGTATTAAGATAACATATATGACAATTATGTACATGACTTACATAATAAATATTCAAATGATAAACATAATACATGAACAGTATTTACAACTGGTATTTAGGATTCATGGGGGGGGGGGGGGCAGGGGGTGATGCTGTCTACCCGAATACCAGTATCTACCTTTCTAATAGTACCAGTAGTGGCACACTGAGTCTTCCTAGGAATACAACAGACATGTTCATTTGGTCATGCTGATTACAAACCAGTGTTTTTACTAGGCCGGTGGGCTGCTCCCCTTAAAATGACCAATACAAAATAAAGGGTCCAGGTGTAAATCAATATAAAATGACTTGTTTTATACAGACTCCGTTGTATTTGATTTCCGATTAGCAGTCACCAATGCCACAAACTTCAACAGATCAAAGGAAAGAGGCTGTCTGTTTTTTACTATTTGAATTTCGTGACATCCGAAACAAATTCAATGAGTCATTCCCAAGAAAATACATTAGCCCAATATAACCGCCAATCCAGGGTTTCCGCCAGGCCGGCTGTGGGTCCGTCGCCCGGACCCATTCCCCCTGCCGACCTTTGCCATGAAATCCCACTCATACACAAATAAATATATATGATATTTAACCTTATTTTCATTAATAATGACCAAATGTAATCGACACAGTCCATCTTCAGAACAAAAAATAACAGCATGAACAAACCATAAATAGTGAAACCCCACAAATAGTTCCACGGGATTCCCCCACGTGATTGGTGGGGAATTCCCTATCAAGGGAGATATCATTGGTTCAATTTACTTCAGAGTATGGGAATGTGGATCATAAAAACTGCCTCATTTATTATTTCGACGTGAATATTGACGAGGCGTTTGGACTAATTTATTCATCATTATTCCAAATTGTATAAAACATGTGTATAGTTTGAGGCATGAGGAAACACACAAATAACGTATCATTTATAGTATAAATATAAAATTGCGACTTGGCTTATTGTCACGAACTGAAGCATGAAAATGCTTGGGCTAATGGCGATCATCATAAAAGAATCTTTGTGCAACATACACAAGTTCGCGGCTTTGCGTTAATGGCTTAATGCCACATTAAAGAATAACACCCTGACCATGCGTGCCCTCATTCATAGTAAGAGTTTGTCTATAATGCTCGTTCACGGGCTGGCTTAGATAATCATTCCGATGTGACGTCATCCAGTAGAAATTTGCAGACACATGCAGCAATTAACTGTGTCACAATAATATAGATAATCAAAACTATTATACTGCAGTCATTGAATATCATGCACGTGTCCACAATTATTAGTCATGTCAAGGACACCCAATGTTTTGCTGCTCTTTTGCAGTTGAATTATCAGATACTAATACATATAATTTGATATAAATGTGTGAGACAGAGAATAAAATAAAGACACACAGACACAGTGAGAATGGGTTTGTTTATTTCTTTTTTTTTATATCGGATTTATCATATTTTTAGATTTAGTTTGCGCCGGCATTTTGTCTTGTTGCTTACCTGTGATCACCGTCTGTTTCTCAAAATCCTGATGAAAAATGCCCCTCATGACATACCGATCCATAAGTCGCAGGAAGTTTTTAATAAGGGAAATTGGGTTAGAAAGTTGCGACTTATATATACACCGGCCGGTACGGTAAATGGCGAAATTACAGATAAATCGGTCTTCATATATTTAATTATTTACTGGTTTCCCCCATAGCAGCTACCGGACCCATTCCCCTGACCCCTAGCGGAAACCCTGGCCAATCACTATTCTCTAGTGCAACGATACAGCAGATTTTTTGCATCTGATGGGCCAATCCATGGTCGACCCATAATATCCTAGCCCTTAGGTTCTACGGATCCAACAGTATAACCCTAACGGAAACCTTTATAAGCATTAGGTCAAGGACATTGTCCGAAACATATATATTTCAAGTGGCCTACTTGATTGAGTTGGTGAAGCACAAGATGAGTGAAGTGTTTTCCTTTGATCTACCGGATAAGTATATTTGGCTATATGATGATGGGATCAATATTTTTGTCCCCAACATTCCCTTGGAGGACTATAGTAATGACCCTTGCCCATCCGTGCATCCATCCTGAACTTTGTCCGAGCCTTTATTCTGTCATTTTCTGCTTAATCTTTTTAAAACTTTGCACATATATCAACTAGCATGTGAACCTGCGTATCAGGGACGCATCTTGTGTCCGAGCCTGTACGTATTATACCATTTTCCAGTAATTTTGTTGTAAACTTAGCACAGATGTCAACCAGCATGGGAACCTGCCATTCTGCGATTTTGAGTTCAGTCAGAGTCATATTGGCAGAGTTATTGCCATTTTTTGACATATAATCGTACATCCTGGGACACTTTTTTTGTCCGAGACTGTATTCCATCATTTTCCAGTCAATTTTTTAAAAACTTGGCATAGATGTCAGCATGTTAACCTGTGCACCTGCGACTTTGAGTTCAGTCGGAGTCATTTTGGTGGAGTAATTGCCATTTTTCAACATATAATTGTACATCCTCGGATGCATCTTTTGTCTGAGCCTTTGACCTAAACCATTTAGATAATTATACCCCAATCCCAAAAGGTGGGGGGGGGGGGGTGTACTGGATTACATGCGTCCGTCCGTCTAGCCATCTGTGTGTCCATCCATGTGTCCGTCCACTGATATATCTCAAACATGGGTTATCAGATATCGATGAAATTTGGTATGCACGTTTGGCATCAGTAGGGCTTTCAACAGAGGGTTCATTGACAGTGTTCAAGAGTTATCCCTCTTTGTTTATTTGAAAATGTTCGATTTCCATCAATTGTTCGTTAGAATTGTCCAGTAATTTGTTCGTTCATCACATTTTTTTTCACAATTTGGTTTCCGACCTGCCCATATTTCAATTTTCACCATGGGGTATCCCAGCACCCTTGATGCCACCGCTTGTTATGATCAGCCTTGCATTTAGTAGTCTTTAGACTCTGTAGGGGCTGGTGTTTGCACTCCTAGGCAATGCTAGGAGTAGGAGGGCAATCATATGCACTCCAGCATTTTATACAGTAATGCCGTCAATAATCGACTCCTTAAGAGCTTTCCGATGAATGGCAACAAGCCATATTTCCGACTAAATCCTGAAAATTTACATATAATTCTGCTGTGGTTATGGAGTCGATTAATTGTGGCATTACTGTAGAATGCCTGGCCTATAGTTACTATCCCTTGATCAGAATAATTTGATGGATCAGTTTTGTTAGCTCAATCATGACACTTTTGTAATTAAACTGATTGAAATAGTGTGTGCAATGATGGATTAAATTACTCCTTGGTTTGTATCGTGATTCACCATTCGAATAAACACCTGGAAAAAAAAAACTTCCCATCCACAGGGGCATGTCTTTAAAATTGAGTAAACAATTTAAACAAAATAGTCCAAATTAGAAATGACCGTATCACTTTAACAAATTCATCGCTATTGATATAATATTATATCAAAAGCAATGCGTTTGTTCGAGTGACATGCTCGTTTTAAATCTAGATTTTTTTTATTTATATTTTTTACTTGTTTTTACGATAAGCCCCTCTGTTCCCCACTCATTTTCGAGAATATCTTCAGATGTGATAAACAGAATGTGATGAAACTTTCGGGAGATAATCTATTGATGAAGTGGTAAGATGCTACATGCTGGAATGAACACAAATTGAATGAGAAGAGTCAACTTTCTAAGAATCACTGGGTTCACTAAGAGGGAACTTGTTTGTGTATTGTTAGAATTCGCATGGAGCGAGCAATCTACAGTAATGCTCTAAGTAATCGACTTCTTAACCACATCAGAATTATGGGTAACTTTTCAGGATTTAGTCGGAAATATGGTTTGTTGCCATTCATTGGAAAGCTCTCCCCGAGAGCTTTCCGATGAATGGCAACAAGCCATATTTCGGACTAAATCCTGAAAAGTTACCCATAATTATGCTGTGGTTAAGAAGTCAATTACTTAGAGCATTACTGTACAAAAGAGTGGATATAATGACACCAAACAATATGACATTCCCAATCTACTGCTAGAGGAATTGGTGGCATCATGGTAGTATTGAATCCAGTGTCGATTTATTCATTACAATAATGACTCCTGCGAGTTCTGAGTCTTGGCATGGGGTAAAATGTACAGCAATGCTGTTCTTCACATGAATATTAAACCATTCTATACAAAATGGATTATCCCAGTCATTAAAAAGTTTTCATTTGAATGACCTATTATTCATTTGGATGGATGTTAACCCTTTGAACCCTGACGTCCTGAATGTTAAATGGTCCCAACCCGAGGTGCCTGACATTATAGTGTTCCGATGACATAACTTATAATGCTCTTAACTGGGACATCGCATTCGACTATGCTAACTGAACTAGTGTCGTGTGATATATGTCACAAGGTATTTCAAGGAGACAGTCTATTCCACGCTCAATATACATGTAGATTATATTGCAGTTCCCTTTGGCCGCGCTATATATTTATAATGAAATTCTTATCTTTTGTCTACAATTCAAGGCGTTTCTCAAAATGCACCTCTGAGCATGCATGAAGAAACAATTTGGTACAGTAATGCCCTAAATAATTGACTCCTTAACCATAGCAGAATTATGGGTTACTTTTCAGGATTTAGTCGGAAATATGGCTTTTTGCCATTCATCGAAAGCTCTCACTGAGAGCTTTCCGATGAAGGCAACAAGCCATATTTCTGACTAAATCCTGAAAAGTTACCCATAATTCTGCTCTGGTTAAGGAGTCGATTATTTAGGGCATTACTGTGGAAAGGGTTATAAATGAGTTTTCTACCCTCATAACTGTTTTGCAACTTTTGAATTGACCACCACCTCTGCACACACAGTACTCACTCAAGCATGCAAGCTCTTAGTGGATCAACAATATCTTTCTTCATCAATCCTATTATGCATGAACAAGGGACGGGGTCTCAGGATTCTCGATATACAGTTTAATATGTCATGGGGAACTTGCTTATTTTGAGGTGTTCATAATGAAGTGAAAATTGCATTTCAGAAATATTGTTGAAAATTACCATGTATGGTGAAAATCTCATTTTGTGAAGTTTTTGTCTGTATATATACCCATGCAGCTCCCAAGTATCACCAATGCCATATTCCTCGATTCAACTTTGTTAAATTTGATGACCTGATTTCACATGCATGTGAATTTATGAGTGAAATTAAGACAGATAAAGAATGGGAACCGTTGGTTTATGGAATAGAACAAAGTATTAAGGATTGCACTATTCTGCTGTTTATTGCAAGAGCGCCATAAGTTGTCAGCTACAGTAGAAAATTTATTATCATTTCTATTCAGCAATCTGTTGTGTTGAGGATGGGAGCAGAATTCCGCTCTACTAATGGTGCTTCACAAAGCTTCTACACTCTCCTAAAATGGAAGTTGGCCCCTAGTTATATTGGTTACTTTAATGGTGCATTTACAAAATTCAATACTTTCTGGTTTCATGTCCATGCACCCACAGGTTACTGAACCAATATTTTCTTGTGCAAATTAGTGTAATGAATCAGAGATGACCATTTACTGTACAAATGGCACCCTATAGCCTGGAGTTGTAGTGATCTACTAGTAACATGAATCAGAGCTTTAATGGACACATATAGCGCACATTCATTAATAAGACCATGGTTAATTTATTAGTCAACTATTGATATGGTGCAGATGGCTGTCATCCGGGTGGGTGGCTACAAACCTATATAAGAGCAGTTTTTTTATGGAATCTGACAATTTTTTGTATGTGAATTAATTGTCATGTGCGGCAACTGTACCAGAAAATAGGGTCCACTCCGACTATCTAACCAGAGTTATGCCACTTTTTTATATTTATTGAAATTTTATGTCTCTTAGCACGATAACTAGTCCAAGTCTTCTCGTACTAAAACTAGCTAAGATTTTGGGATGGAGATGCTAGTGTTTAGTCCGAGTTCCAGGCCCATGCATTTCTATGACACGAGTTACGCCCAGGATCTGTGGCGGGAATCTGTGGTGTATTTTACTCGATTTACCTAACAAAGCAATACATGATGCTATATACATCGGAAAGAGTGACATCTTATGGTCATAATGGTGTATAATAATCTAACTTTAATGTTAAATTACACATAGAATATTCCGGTTGATTGCCACAAACATCGTTGTTTTTTCTGTTTGTTTACTTAACTGAAAGCCGAACTCAGGTTCCGAAGAACTTCGGCATTGTCCGGTGTTTGTTTTGGCCGAGACGAATTTCGATACAAACAAAATGGCGGCCCCCATGATATTCTAATGGTCATTGTGTTTACACTGTTTTAAACTGTGAGATGGTTATAATTCCCGTAATTTATTTAATGTATTACATTTATATCTTCAATATGTATTTAATCTATGTATTTATTTATTTATTGTCACGTATAATTACGATTACAATGGAGAATTCATCGTGCGTGGTTGATTGAAAATCTATGGAATATTTTCACCGGAAAATGCCGAACGCAGTTCGCAAGGTCAACTGAGTTCTTATACTTTAAAAAATATGTAAACACTGCGGCAAAAGTTTCTTTTCACATTAAATTACCGCTTTCAATTCACAACCGATGTGGGTTTCAGATCAAATAGCATGTCTTCTGCGGAAACTATCCGTTTATTGTAGCAATTGTGATATTTTATTTCATATAATTGTGGTTTTATTTGAGCGGGTCACTAACGCTTAAGTCGTGTCATAGAAATGCATGGGCCTGGAACTCGGACTAAACACTAGCATCTCCATCCCAAAATCTTAGCTAGTTTTAGTACGAGAAGACTTGGACTACACGATAACTTGAACAAACGTCAACCAATTTCATTTATATTCTAGTCCATGAGCCATGCAGGAACGAAAATGGTACCAATTTGATGGGCAAATTCTATCAACAATTTTCTGAAAGCTTATAATCTGAAGTTTATCTCAGTGCTGGGGCGCACTGGAGCAGTGTAGCTTAGTGTCAAAATGTGTGTTTCCATGGCAACGGAGGGTGTTTTTGGCCAGTATAAAAATTATGCCTATAATGGTTTATAACTAGATAGTTTAAGGCAGTACGTCTACCTGTGCATCGATACGGGGTGCTACCCTTGGTGGGCTTTCTTTTGTCACCGGAGATTTCACCTCAAGAGGTCAAGGTCATATATAAAGGTCAAGGTCATTGACCAAAATAATAGCATTTTTCATATCTATCGAGTCATACGTTTTCTACCCACTGAGTTTATTATCAGTTCTGAATACGTTATCTTTGCTCAGAAATAATCTATAGCATATAGGCTACATGGAGAACTGTGTTATTGAAACCGAGAAGACTGTCATGAGATATACAGTACAAGGCCCGTGGTTTTTTCAAAACCACGCGTGGCCAACATTTTGACACGGAAAAATCACGCGTGGTCTTAGCGTGGTCAACTTCAGAAAAATGGCCAGCGTGTTCAAAAACGGTTTGAACACGGAGTGTACATGCCGTGGTCACCCGAGTTCACGCCGTGGTCATCCGTGTTGAAGTCGTGTTCTTAGCGTGATCAATTACGGCAAAATGGCCAGCGTGTTCAAAAACGGTCTGAACACGGCGTGTACATGCCGTGGTCATCTGAGTGCACGCCGTGGTCATCCGTGTTGAAGTCGTGTTCATGCCGTGTTAATAGCGTGATCAGCCGTGTTTACGGCGTGGTCTGCACCCCAAGCAGAGCGGCACCTACTCTTTTCAGGGACAGTGCGGGAGGTGTGAATAATCCGCGACATCAAAGAGTTGCCGCAGGATTACTTGCGGTAGGATTTTTTCGGGTATATTTGGCCCGGATTGATTTCGTCAGTGATTAAAGAATTGTCAGATAAAATCTTTTATAATAAAAAACAATTTCATATATTGAATTATATATATATATATATATATATATATATATATATATGCATATTTGTTTATCTGTGTCTATGGCCTTTATATCCGTGTCATGTTTTGTTGTCGCATTTTATTTTAGTTGGCATTAATATTTTCTTGTGTTTGTTCATATTACATGTACGCAAATGTTTTCGGTAGTTTGTGCGGCGATATCGTGTTCTAACAAATGGCAGAAAAATTGGATATAACATTACAAAAATGCATAAGTTAAAGACATATTATGCACTCTGAGTGTACTCCGTGGTCATCCGTGTTGAAGTCGTGTTCATGCTGTGGTCATCCATGTTAATAGCGTGGTCAGCAGTGTTTACCCCGTGGTCTGCATCCCATTGCAGAGAGGCACCTACTCTTTTCAGGGACAGAGCGGGAGGTGTGAATAATCCGCGACATCAAAGAGTTGCCGCAGGATTACTTGCGGTAGGCTTTTTAAGGGTATATTTGGCCCGGATTGATTTCGTCAATGAATAAAGAATTGTCAGATAAAATCTTTTATAATAAAAAACAATTTCATATATTGAAGTATATATGCATATTTGTTTATCTGTGTCTATGGCCTTTATATCCGTGTCATGTTTTGTTGTCGCATTTTATTTTAGTTGGCATTACTATTTTCTTGTGTTTGTTCATATTACATGTACGCAAATGGTTTCGGTAGTTTGTGCGGCGATATCGTGTTCTAACAAATGGCTGAAAAATTGGATATAACATTACAAAAATTCATAAGTTAAAGACATAAAATGCACTTGTTCGGGCGTGTGAAATTGTTTAGTTAGTATGCAGGCGCTATGCCAACTCGTGGAATGTAGAATTCTACTAACATTGCCAAAAATCTCAAACAAATTGTCGTACCACATCATAGAAAACATCGTCTGAACTACGCTCAATTGTAAAAATTTACTTCCCGATTCGGGAGGCAACTATCGGCGGTAAATTAACACAAACGATTTCGCCATCGGGGGGTCACTGTATTTAATGAATATATATGAATTACGGTGTGTTTTGTCAATTTGGATATAATATTTGTAAAAATAACTACTTTCAGCAAGATTATTCTCCATTTCTATTTGATTAGCCTACCGGAGTGTTTCACATCACTTTAAAATTTCGAATTTAATAAATATATATAGTCATATGTTATTGTCAAAATATTCGAGTTATTTAGTATTAAGTTAGCACCCTTCTTGAAATAATGCACGTGTATCGGTACCATTCCTACTCCCATATATAAGTTATTTTTATGAGTAATTGCGGTATATTGGTATCTTTACTTTCTCTGGGCCAATTTTTACAATCGATGATTTGAATTTCGATGAAATTTCCGTTAAATAAAATGATGCTGCTCATTTGCCAATTTGAGCAGCAATTTCGAGAATATGTTTTGGACTAGGGAGGTGATAATTAATTACGTAACGCACACCGCGAGCTCCGCCACCGCGGCGTGCCAAGCTCCGGCCGCCAGCGATGGCTCCGTGTTCAGCCATGTTCCTACGTGTTCATGTCGCGGTCACCTGTATTATGGCCGTGGTCACCCGTGTTATGGCCGGGGTCACCCGTGGTCATAGCATGGATGTTCCGTGTTCAAACGTGATCAAGGTTTGTTTAAAACTAAACAGACATTGATACCAGAAACATTCTAAATTGAAACTAAATTGAACATTTATCAAAGGTCCCATAAAGTTATTTTCGATCAGGAAGATGTAAATCTATAAAATTCAATAAATATTTATAGTCATAATGTTCCTGTCAAAATATTCGAGTTATTTAGTATTGAGTTAGCACTCTGCTTGAAATAATGCAAGTGTATCGGTACAATTCCGCCTTCCATATATAAGTTATTTTTATGAGTAATCGCGGTATATTGCAGATTGGTATCTTTACTTTTTCTGGGCCAATTTTCACAATCGACGGGTTGAATTTCGATGAAATTTCCGATAAATAAAATGGTGCCGCTCATTTGCCACTTTGAGCAGCAATTTCGAGAATATATTTTGAACTAGGGAGGTGATAATTAATTACGTAACGGACACCGCGAGCTCCGCCACAGCGGCGTGTCAAGCTCCGGCCGCCAGTGATGTTTCCGTGTTCAGCCATGTTCCTCCGTGTTCATGTCGCGGTCACCTGTGTTATGGCCGTGTTCACCCGTGGTCATAGCGTGGACGTTCCGTGTTCAAACGTGATCATTTGGCCGTGGTCACCCGTTGATCGTACCGTGGATGTTCCGTGTTCAAACGTGATCAGAGCGTGTTAAAATCTGAACACGATTGAACACGTTTAACCAGACCGTGTTCTTGGCGAGTTCAGATTTTGAACACGGAAAAACCACGGAAGAATCGCGCGTGGTCTTCCGTGGACATGTAAAAAACCACGGGCCTTATACTGTAGTCCTTTAAACTTGGTGACCATTTTCCAAAATGGGTCAAAATCAGTTATTTCACAAGCTATCGTACTTCCGTGTATAGTATATATTAACCCTTTGAACCCTGACGCCCTACCACGACCGACACCCTGACCCTGGGCTCCTCATGGGATTTTCCTTTAAATTTTATAGTGTCTTGTTGGATGATTTTGGTTATGTTCAATTTGTGACACAGGTATGAAACTTTACAGGTCCCCCTAGTAGAAATGAATGATTCCCATGACCATCCTGCAATCATGATTTTAGGTTGCGACTTGATTCCCATGCGCGCTGATGCGTGCGATATGCTTCCCCATGGTTCCCTTAGGTTGCAGACTTGATTCCCTTGCGTGCGTTAAGCTTCCCCTTGATTCCCTTATATTGCAGACATGCTTCCCTTTGATTGCAGACATGATTCCCAGCTTGCAAACATGGTTCCCTTGATTGCAAGAACAGAATATGATGCTTCCCATGTTTTCCAGTTGTAATCTTGATGTTTGCGAAGGTTGCGATGATGGTTGCAAAACGGAAACCATCAGAAATAGTTTAAGTACAGCAATTTCATTCCCAGAAATTTCTAAGTCCACATTTTATAGGCTCAGAAATAAACTAAGTCCAACATTTAACTTATTGTCAGTAATTTGTGTGCATTTAGTTTAAAATATATGTTTTAACCTTTCATTGGAAAGCTCTCGAGTGTAGCATTCCAATACTAGGAAAATGCATTACGGCATATTTTGGGCTAAATCCCGAAAATGTATATGCAAGGGATCCCGAATAGTTTATACGATCCAAATTTCACCAGTTTGAAGTTTAAGTACAGCAATTTCATTCCCAGAAATTTCTAAGTCCAGATTTTATAGGCCCAGAAATAAACTAAGTCCAACATTGAACTTAATTTTAATGTTTTTGTGCATTTAGTTTAAAATATATGTTTTTACCATTCATCGGAATGGTATTGAATGGAGCATTCCAACAAATGGCATTAAGCAATATTTTGGACTAAATCCCTAAAATATATATGCATGTTTAAGGGAACCAGCATAGTTCCTAAGTTCAAAATTTCACACTAAGCATAGAGTAAAATAACCTCAGCTCTTAAAAATAACTATTTTGTTAAATTGGAGCAGCTATCCTTCCCTACACATAAAGCCTTAAGGTGCACTATCCAAAAGAGGAATTGTGGCCCTGAAGTAGGACCAAATTTCCAAAGATTATGCTTGAATATTAAAACTACTTCAATTAGTCCGAAAAAAAGTCTGATTTTGATCAATAATCAATCTAATGTAGAAACATATGTCCCTTTATAATAATCCATTCATTTAGATAAAGCAAAACTACGAAGACACATTCTAATGTTCTTTACAGTGTCAGCTCACAACCATACATCATTTTACAAAACAAGACTGCCATAGTAGAACCATGCAGACACCACAATAACAGAATTAAACTCTATCTTTGTATGTGACATGTGTGTCAGGCAAACTCCCAACAAATTATGACATATCTGTATAGAAACAATGTAGGATCATGTTTCATTGAAACACTGCAGATATGCACATCTTGTTTGCCATTTTTAAAATATAAACGTTTTTTTGGCACTGGATAAAGGACCGCCTTTTTCATTTATCACTTGTTTTGTTTCCATCACAATGTGATTGCACAGAATCGATCCACACCACCTGGGATGCTATTTTTTCATATCTCAGGTAAGTACTATTATAAATCAATTATTTTTTCTGTTGTTATGATGAAACTTAATGCATGAAATTTAGATATGGATAAAAAGGTTTATACTGCATTCTTGCGACCATCCTGAGCAGTCATGCAGACCTCTCCCCAGAAGCTAGGTATCCTCAACAATGCCCCAAAAACTCAACTGTATTTGTCTCCTCCAGATTCCCTTGAAGAAAACACTATATGTACATACATATATGATTAATTTAATTCATTCATCTCAAATATCTGAATTGGCATATACATGTACAGGTAGCTATAGTTTTCCACAATTTGAGTTTTTATGCAGGAGGGGGGGGGGGGGGGGAGGGGGGTCCATTGAATTCAGGAAAATAGATAACTGACCTGGCACTTCAGTGTTTACATCTGGCTAGTTCCTTCAGATTTGATTTTAGATTCTTTAATGAATTACCGATGTTTGTGATAAAATTCTATCATATTTTATATAGATCTGTGTCAATTATCAAGCTTTTACACCATAAATTATAATAAATGATATTAATGAAACAAAACTGTATTTATGTATTCAGAAAATGAACCCTCCCGACAGACAAAAAATTTCCTAAAAGTGGGATTGTTATTTGCTCTTAATTCATTATGTCAAACTCATTTTCATTATAACTATCATGCATGGAGCACATTAGTGCATTTTGCACTCATCCCTGGCTCAAATTTGTTCATTTGAATATAATACTAAGAGATGGCCTCTTAAATGGCCGGATTTAGTGTACAGTCCCCCTTTAAACTATCAAACTCAACATAATTCCCCCCCAATTGATTTGTTTTAAAAATTTGTTTGCAGGTTATATGTCAATGATTACAGAAATGTCAGAAGCCACAAAGTTTCCAAGAACTACCATTACAAAAATGATGAACTCTAACTGTTCTACATCAAGAAAGACTCTGGGAAAAAAGGAAAAGAAAGTTTCGTCGAAAGAGGCTAGTTGAATAACTTGCACGTTTCAATCGTTATATTTGTTCCTGGGAAATGAGGATTAAATTATAACAATTGTTTTGATTGAGTTTATGATGAAGTTATAACCAAAAAGTATCATTTGATGTTATTTAAGTTGAAGCCAACCTGTAAAATATTGATTAAGCTTGTTTTAAAATATAGAAATAACTACAGTTTTTGTGTTTGAATACCAAAATATCTCACGAGTGTCTGTAAAGAAATATCAAATTTTCACAAGTGGCCACTAGTGAAAATTCAATAGCTCTTTCCAGACACGAATGAGATGTTGAAGATATTCAAACAAAAACTGCATGTATTATTTTTATTATATGTGCCTTTTTAGCTTTACTTTGTAAAGTTTGAGCTATTGCAATGGTTTGGTATACATCGTCCGTGTTGTATGTGTGCGTGATTCATCAACAATTTCCTTTATGTAGATGGGAACGAGTCATTTTGGGGTCATTCGGCCATAAAACATGTCCGCTGGCTGCCATCTTGTATTTTACACCTTTACAACTAATTCCTTTCGCACACCCTACAGTCCACTTCGCTCATCCGATCATCACCAAACTTGACATTAATCTTGATATTGATCTACTATATGTAATAAGATATCAAATATTTTTGAGTTTCATTGGAAAACATAGTCAGCAGCCATCTTGGATTTTACTTTATATGCTGATGATGTTGATAAGCTAGTATTACTTAGAACTTTCAACTATCCGCATTCATAATCGCTCCATGGACTGTAACATATGAAATTATTCCCTTTCCAAGTTGAGCTACAGTGTCATTGACACTTTACAGGTAGTTTTTTTTATTGACATATGTTACATGATTATTGCAATCCATAACAACATTTTACACTTTTCTGAATTCAACAAAAATTTAAATTGGGTCATAATTATTCTCAAATATCATTTAATGTTATTTAAAATGAAGCCTGCTAGCCAATAAAAAATGCTGAATTTTTTAGGACACTCTTGATCAATCGATAATTAGATGTCATGTGTGGCAAGTCTGTTTCAACTGTAAAAGAGGTTTTCTTCAGATAGATTTTCACCTGTTTTACTTCTACCTTCCAATTATGGTGGTTCTCCTGTGAAATGATAAATTAAATTATAAGAAACAACTCTTGTTTCGATTAAGGTTATGAGTTATAACCGAAAAGTTCGCTATGCACAGTTGCGGAATTTGTCATCAAACTTTTTGGTTATAACTGCATACCGTTTAATAATCGAAATGAGAGTTTTTTCTTATGTAAAACAATTCAAATAAGCAAAGTCCAGTACAGTATGTACTGGGTGTATTGATTCATGCTGCTTAAAATGCCAGGAAGCTACAGTGAAATAATGAAATATACTGTGAAATAACAAAACTGAATTAACTTTGGCTTCTAAGAGATACATACAACGAGCTATGTTTCGGTGATAAAACTGATATATTGAGGGCAAACATATAAAACAGATAACAGCAGACAGTTTTAATACTAAAATTACTTTAATAAACCTGAAACAGGCACTGCCTTGCCATGTGGCTTGGCTGGCCCTGCATTGAAACAATTAATACAAATAGGGAAAACATTCAATTTGTTTTGGCCTTATGCTACTGAACTTTCTTTTAAATTGTTAAGAGAATACTTATCCATTTAAAATTAAATATTTTATAAAGTTTGACATTTTTTAATATCTACTAGATCTATAGGGTTCATATCAAATCTTACCTATCTAGTATTAGTTAGTAAAGGTGAATTAACATAATGTGTTATATAATATATAATTATAGTGAGGGATTTTTCACACTGTTGTTTGACCAAATAATATTGTTGGTAAAAAGTTCCTCATAAATTAATAAACAAAAAGTGTAATCATCATTATTATGGAAGTGAAAGTAAATAATAGTAAAGTTTTTGCAAGTTTCGAATGTGAAATTAAATGAATGTTTTATTTAGTTCAAGGAAACTTATTACTCAACAGGAAGAACACGAATTGGTTGTGATATATCAGGAGCTCCAAACATGATCATATTTTAGCCAGTAAGAATGGTGGACTCCCAAGTGCTTCAAAGTCAGTATTTTTGTAAATATTATCGGTTATGTCTTGCGATGAAGATCCACTGTAGCAAAGGAAGTGCTCTGATTTCGATACCCTTTCGGCTCAACAAAGTGTCCATATTGCATATTGTGCTAAACTGTTATGTGCACTAATTTGTTATCCCCTTTTGTATACCAATTAGATTGCAATGATGATTTGACTGCCAGAACTTTTTATAGTAATGCATGTGCCCATGCACTGTGAAGGTTGTGAACTTTATATTTAATTGGGGGGGGGGGGGTAGAATGGTTGTGAAGATGATTGCGGGAATCATAATGAAGGTTGCGAGATGGGAATCATAAAGAAGGTTGCGAGATGGGAATCATAAAGATGGTTGTGAGGATGGTCATGATGATGATTGCGGGAATCATAAAGAAGGTTGCGAGATGGGAACCATAAAGAAGGTTGCGAGATGGGAATCATAAAGAAGGTTGCGAGATGGGAATCATAAAGAAGGTTGCGAGATGGGAATCATAAAGAAGGTTGCGAGATGGGAATCATAAAGAAGGTTGCGAGGATGGTCGCGATGCGATGACCATGTTCGCAACCTTCTTTATGATTCCCATCTCGCAACCTTCTTTATGATTCCCGCAATCATCATCATGACCATGCGCGCATCCTCGCAACCTTCTTTATGATTCCCATCTCGCAACCTTCTTTATGATTCCCATCTCACAACCTTCTTTATGATTCCCACAAGATTGCGATGATTGCGATGCATGCGAAGATGATTGTAGGGAATCATTTGAGGATGATTGCGGGAATCATTATGGTGGTTGCGCAACCATCATGATGGTTGCGCAACCATTTTGATGATTGCGCAAGCTAGAATATACTCTAACTTGGAGGTTGGGAATCGTTCCAAATGCAACCATCCTCAGATGATTGCGGACATGGTTGCGAATATGACTGTGATCATGGTTTGGGAATCATTCCATTTCTACTAGGGGCGGCCCCCCCCATTGATCACTGATCATTATAAAATTGGGAGACTTTGCCACACGGCAGCGTCTTGGTAACGGTTGCTAGGCAACTACCCCGAATTGACTGGAAAAGGCAATTATAGCATGGTATGTCATAACTCAATGCCAGTGATTGTGTTTTTGATGACGATAATACCCTAATGTGAAATTTGAGATATATACGACAAGAATTTAAGAGAGATCGAATGAAATTAGTTATTTAAGGTAGCAGCGGTTGCTAATCAAGTACCACAAATGAACGGATGACACCACTGCACAGTCTGCACTAACCATTAAGTGGTAGTGTTCCCTTAATTTATACAATATCTAGTCGCATAATGCTTTATATGTTCAATGGGGGCACCTGTTTGAAACTGGACCATTCTATGATCATTAAAATATAAGGACACTTTGCCACCCACTCTCTCCTTAGTAACGGTTACCAGACAACTACCCGGCATTAGCAAGAAACTGCAATTATGATGCAGCTATATGTCCTATATATAACACCACATTTCGCTTAAAACGCATGTTTTTGTCATTTTCAACCTATGTTCTGCGCATGCGCATATATTCCTACCCGATACTATAGCGGGTAGACATTCCATATACACACCCTGACCACCGCAGATGTCCGTGGGGCCATTTAAACATATATTAGTGGCTATGTCGTGCATAAGTACGCTATAAACTATTTATTTCGTTGCTCTGCGCATGCGCGAAGAAATCAGCTTGATGTGCGATCGAGGCCCTTCACCATATAAATATAATTTGAACAGGCTTTTTATATTTGATATATATAACTAGAGTTTAGACGTCGATAAACACGTGGCGGTCGTTATAATGGCCGGTTCAGCTAGGGTATTTGGAGGTTCACGCAGCGGCCGGTTTTCCGGCCGCTGGGGTTCAAAGGGTTAAATACTTATAGTGGGATCCCTTAAGGCTTGAATCGTGATTTTAGTGAGACTTCAAATATATGTTGCTTAGTTATAAGGAAAACTTTTTTTGGAAGGGTGCTTGTGTTGGGGGGTCATGTGTCAAAATAAAATCAGGTTTCCATGGCAACGACATAAAATATTTGAAGAAATATTTAAAAAGCCACTTTTAATATTCAACGAACCTGTGGTTAAAGGAATTATGTTAACTCATATCTGACTCATTAATGGTCCACCAAGGGGACTGGGCCACCAGGGAATATAGGTTCAAGGTCAATTACCAAGGCCATTGGGGAAAACATTTATTATTTTGGTCTATTTGTTACTAATTGTCTCATATTTAGCTACCCTTAGTGCAATCCACATCACAATATAGAAAAGTTAGGGCGCCATGCATCACCACGTTGAATTTGATATATGGCACACTTGATATAAGACGATCAATGTCAATATGTCACAACATTTAGTTCATATATAATCACTGTTTTAAGTATAACTTTGTATAGTATCTGTGGCAATACATAAGTCACGATACATTGCCCTATAGAGATTATCAGACCAAAATAAACAGGAATACTTCACATATATTTTGCTTAGTTATAGTGGAAACTTTTTGGAGGGTATGCTCAGATGAGAGATCATGTGTCAGGAAAGACTATGTTTTCCATGGCAACGGCATAAATTATTGTGAGAAAAGCTGACAAACGTCCACTGCTGGCAACCGGATGAGTCTTGTGTTAGAATAAATGAAGTGAACTCATAGTGCCATTCAATGGTCCAACAAACGGACTGGGTCAGTAGGACATATAGGGTCAAAGTCAACTGTTACGGTCAAGGTCAATCACTCTTATTTGTCAGCCAGTTTTATAAAGAGTCCAGTATACCGCTCCCAGATAATAAACTTTTCATTTGTTTTACATTCATTGCCTCACAGTGCGCCAGTATCCTTTTCACCAACTCATAGGTGCTTCAAGACAGCTGATACCCCCAATCAATGGTGTCATATGCCACCATATTGCGTACTTCCTGATATCAGAGCAGATTTGCCACACCCTACTATCTTTGTTAGTGGCAGATCCCACCTGTCCATCATCAGGTTTGGTTTGTTTGGGTTTCTGGATTGGACAAAAAATCTTTAAAAACATGCAAAAATATATATGGTTGTTCAAGTTATTTGCCAGACGGGTTTTGTAACTGGTCCATGCTGTCTGCGTAAAAAGTTCAATATATCCCAGATTAAAATTATAAATGATCAAATGATAAAAGTGTAAGGGGGGTACTGTCACTCCACCAGTATGCCAAGTTTCATACGTTAGACCCTAAAATCGAGATGCAATCCTCAAGGGACTCTGCTACATGTAAGGAATAGGAATAGTTTCTCTCCGTAATATTGACTCTGCGTGGAGACATATATCCTACATTGGCTCCAAAAAATGCCATTTCACCTTCAGTGACCTTCTCATATATGGACTGTGATGATTGGCTGAAAAACTGCTTTGTGTGACCCACATGCATGAGTAAATGGGCATTCCCAATGAAACTTGATTCTACGACATATTCGATGGCTCCGTCCCGGGTGGTGGTTCCGCCAATAAAAGAGGGGTTTTGACCAAATTCCAAGCTCCTGTGCTCCAGTCAAGTGGTCACCTGGATTCACTAGTGGTCACTTAAGGATTCTCATGTGGAGAACTGACTATATGTGGACTTCGATAAGTAGGTTATATGCTTTCAAAAAAAATTGGGTAGAAATAACAGAAAGTTGCTTTAGCAATGACGTAAACATGAATGCCAATTATTGAGGTTTCCGACAATTGGGGCAGTATTCACCAAGTGGGTTTATTTTATAAACCAGGTAGTTCGCATGTGTACCAATATTGAAATTATATATATGTATATATCCGTCTCCAGCACTGAATGAGTTAAAGGAGACTACTATAAATATCTAACTATAATATACGCAAAAACACGATATCTTGGGAAATAACTGATTTTGACCAAGTTTTGAAAATGGCCACAAAGTTTAAAGACCTATATCTCACGACTTGCCGGTTGCAATAATAATGCAGTTCTCCATGTAGCATATATGTTGTAGATTATTTCTGAGCGAAGATAATGTATTCAGAACTGATATATAAACTCAGTGGGTAGAAACTATATATGACCCGATATGAAAAAAGCTAATATTTTGGACAATGACCTTGACATTTGTATATGACCTTGACCTCTGGAGGTGAAATCTCCAGCGTCAAAAGAAAGTACACCAATGGCCAACACCCCCATACCATTGCAAAGATAGACTTACTGCATTAAACAAAATATTAGACAGTTAATAAAAAATAAACCAAAATAATACATTTCCCCAATGACCTTGACCCTGGTAATTGACATTGGCCCTATATTATGCCATGGTGGCCAGGTCCGCTTGGTGGACCATTAATGAGAGATATGAGTTAATATAATTTGTTTAAACCCAAGGTTCGTTGAATCTCAAAAGTGACTTTTAAAATATTTTTTTAAATATTTTATGCCGTTTCGATGGAAACCTGATTTTATCATAATAGATGACCCCAACCCGAGCACCCTTCCAAAAAAAAATTCCTTATACCCAAGCAACATATATTTGAAGTTTCATGCTTTAGTCACTAAAATCACGATTCAACCCTTAAGGGATCCCACTATAAGTATATATAAAGTATCTAATCGATACTATACACAGAAGCACGATATCCTGTGAAATAACTGATTTTGACCCATTTTGGAAAATGGTCACCAAGTTTAAAGATTATATCTCATGAGGGACTTCTCGGTTTCACTTAACAACGCCGTTGTCCATGTAACCTATATGCTCTATATTATTTCAGAGCAAAGATAACGTATTCAGAACTGATATATAAACCCAGTGGGTAGAAAATGTATGACCCGTTATGAAAAAATATTTTGGTCAATGACCTTGACCTTTATATATGACCTTGACCTCTTGAGGGGAAATCTCCAGTGCCAAAAGAAAGCCCAATAATGGTAGCACCCCCCTATCGATGCACAGGTAGACGTACTGCATTAAACTTTCTAGTTATAAACCATTATAGGCATAATTTTTATACTGGCCAAAAACACCCTCCGTTGCCATGGAAACACAAATTTGCACACTAAGCTACACTGCCCCAGTGTGCCCCAGCACTGAGATAAACTTCAGGTTATAGGCATTCAGAAAAATATTGATAGAATTTGCCCACCAAATTGGTACCATTTTTCATTTTTGGGGAGCCTGGGTCATGGACTATTCGGTATATGGATCTCGTAACAATATCTCGATTGAGTTTGATAACCAGATTTGTCCAATTATTTTTACCTGAGTTATGGCCCTTTATTTTAGTCTATATTTAGCAATTTTAGAGAGTTTATGGTCTGTTAGCATGATAACATGAACAAGCATCGACCAATTGTAATCGTATTTGGTATATGGATCTTTTACAACAATATCTCGAATGAGTTCGAAAACCATATTTGTCTGATCCTTTTTAATTGAGATACAGCCCTTATAGTTTGTCTATTTTTTATCAATTTTAGGTCTGATAGCGCCAAAACTTGAACAAATATCAACCAATTTTATTCTTATTTGGTATATGGATCTTTCACAACAATATCTTGAACGAGTTCGAAACCAGATTTGTCCGATCCTTTTTACCTGAGTTACAGCCCTTAGTTTGTCTATTTTATACACAGGGGCCTGTAACGCGCTCCGCTGTCCGCCCCCGTTTTGCACTGCCCATATACGCCGCTCTATATACGCGCCTTCTTCGCGTTAATGGAACATTATATAGACGAGGGTGACTGTAGAAATTCAACGTTTCACCATCGCTCGGGAGTCGCACAAATTTAGCCCATTCACCCCAGTAATGATAACGATATATACACGGATGGATCGGCAAAGAATTCATCTTTCAATAAATACCACAAACTCCCATCAGAAACATTCATACACGTTGCATTTATTAAAATTTTAACCACCGAATATTGTCTCCGGAGAGACATTAAAAATCGGTCAAACGATCAACTAAATATCTGGAACTTAGTGATTTATTGTCGGCTAATAATTTATTTACTCATACAAATCAACACATTGTCAGTAAACAATTCTAATAGAGGAGAAATCTGTCGATAATTCAAACTTTAAAAAAGAAATTTGTCAAGTGACACAATTCCTAAATTTAATATTCATTGTGACCTGACCTTTCCATGACTGACATAGTAGAAACAGCCAATCACCGCTCAGTGTTAGAATCGAGGGCCTCATTTTAATATTCATTATGACCTGACCTCGATTCTAACACTGAGCCGTGATTGGCTGTTTCTACTCTGTCAGTCATGGAAAGGTCAGATCACAATGAATATTAAATTTAGGAACTGTGTCACTTGACAATATTCGGTGGTTAAAATTTTAATAAATGCAACGTGTATGAATGTTTCTGATGGGAGTTTGTGGTATTTATTGAAAGGTGAATTCTTTGCCGATCCATCCGTGTATATATCGTTATCATTACTGGGGTGAATGGGCTAAATTTGTGCGACTCCCGAGCGATGGTGAAACGTTGAATTTCTACAGTCACCCTTGTCTATATAATGTTCCATTAATGCGAAGAAGGCGCGTATATAGAGCGGCGTATATGGGCAGTGTAAAAGGGGGGCGGACAGCGGAGCGCGTTTCAGGCCCCTGTGATTTTATACGCCCTTTTGAAAAAAGTTGTATTATTTTGGTTTCCGACCGATAACTCCAGTTTGGATTATTTGATCTGAACCAACGTTGGTATGTGTATTTCCCAGCTAAAAATACAGGCCAATTTCGAATATGGGTTCCGTCCAATTATTTTTACATGAGTTATGGCCTTTTTGGATTTAGAACTTGACCGATGTCATAACATTTCTGTTTCTTAACGATAACTCCAGTTTGGATTATTTTATCTGAACCAAAGCTGGTATGTGTGTTTCCCAAGTTTGAATATAGGTTCTGTTCAATTATTTTCACATGAGTTACGGTCATTTTTCTACTTAGAATTTGACTCCATTTTGGCATTGATATTAGGGATATATCAGATATTCTTTGTAAGCTCAAATTGTTATTTTATTTTGCGGTAGTACAATTCAAAATGGCTAAAGGGCGTATTTTGCCATCCCCTAGCGATGTTCTTGTTACTAATTTTATTACCATTAGTGCAAAAATTTGAACAAATGTCAACCGATTACATTCATATTTGATTTGTGGACCTATGACAACAATATCATGATTGAGTTCGAAAAACAGGTTTGTCCGATTTATTTTACCCGAGTTATGGCTCTTAGTTTGTCTATTTTGACCAATTTTATGATCGATAGTGCAAAAACTTGAACAAATGTCAACTGATTGCATTTGTATTTGATATGTGGATCTATGACAACGATAACACGATCGAGTTAAAAAAAAACAGGTTTGTCCGATTTATTTTACCTGTGTTACGGCCCTTAGTTTATTTTTAGATTTATTATGACTGTTAGTGCTTAAACTTGAATTTATGTCAACTGATTCCATTCATATGTATCTTCACAACAATATCTTGATTTTGTTAAAAAATACAGGTTTGATCAATTTTTTTCACCTGAGTTATGGCCATTAGATTCACTCTTATTTGGCAAAAAAACTCGACCCGAGACATCTTTGATGCACAATCCTTGTTTTATGTTTTATGCAAATATCGCCACATTAGTGTTGAAACGACTCTGAGATTCTGGAGTTGGCTTGTAGAACCCAAAAGTCGAATCGAAGTTGACTAGTCGGTACCTGCGGCCGAGAATTTTATCCTTATTTCCCTCCTCACCTAGTCGCAATTTTATTCCATTACTAGCTTTGTTCAAAGGACAATGATTCAGTGGAAAAACTTTGGTTTAATCATTAACACATCATAAAAATCTTCATAATTGATTTGACGAAAGAACTCATGTAATGATTATGTTCACAGATGTTGAAAACAAGAGATACAGGTATAAACAAAATTGTAAAATATCAGCTATTTTGCACACTTCTAAAAGGGAAGTATTTAATCATGTGATTTCGATAAACAGGGGTTCTTCAACCACTCGTAATGATAAAAAAAGTTCCATTGAAACTGTGAATCTGAATGTCAATTTCACCATCATGGAACTTGGAACACCTGGTGACCGAGTTATCTCGCGATTAGTGCACAACTTATCTTGCGTTTTTAACACTGTCTAATCCGCTGCAAGTGTTTGATCAACATGCCATGTACCTACCTAAATTATAGTCTTTAAATCTCTTATTGTGGGAAGTATATACAATTATCTGACTAGTTGATGGCAAAATACAGCGTCGACATTGGGAGATATCAGCATCGACATTGGTTAGTCGACTAATTGTTTCAATGCTATGCCACATTTCCTTTTTTGGTAGAAAATATAACACATTTGATTAATTAATTCCATTGTCCCAAAGAGTGTCCCTGTGAAAATTCAGATGTGAACATTTACTATTAAATAACATTCAGACTGGTTCATTGCATACATGTATGTTGCATGCATTCTGTTGAAATTTGATTACAGGCAAGGCTTATCCCATACCTTATATGGGATACGTCATGACATTTCTTGTTTTCAATCGATAGCGACTGTCTTCGAAGCGAAGGAAAACGGATCGTGTCAACACAACATACGGACCAACGCAATGTATGCAATGAACTCATCTGAACACTACTCTATTCCCTAAACACATGCTTCACTCGCATCATACAGTAATGCCCTAAGTAATCAACTCTTTAACTACAGCAGAATTATGGGTAACTTTTCAGGATTTAGTCGGAAATATGGCTTGTTGCCATTCATCGGAAAGCTCTCACTGAGATACCACTGCCACAAGGACATTTGGTGTAAATGATTTCTGACATGATCTTAGTTCTGTACAAAACACATCCAATTATATAAAGCTTTGTAGTGATAGTGAAGCTGGCTCAATTCCTAATAAGAACATAAATTTGATCCACAGTACAGAATAATGCCCTAAATAATCGACTCTTTAACAACAGCAGAATTATGGGTAATTTTTCAGGTTTTAGTCAGAAATATGGCTTGTTGCCATTCATCGGAAAGCTCTCTCCGAGAGCTTTCCGATGAATGGCAACAAGCCATATTTCCGACTAAATCCTGAAAAGTTACCCATAATTCTGCTGTAGTTAAATAGTCGATTACTTAGGGCATTACTGTATGAATCATTATGAATGTAAACAAGATTTGTGTTAAACCTTCCATACTGGAGCTTCCTGAAATGTTTCAATGCATTTTCGCATATATAAGAGAATGCACTGGCATAGAATCATTAATGCTGCACCAGCGCAGCTCCCATAATGAATGGCTTAATATATGATTAAAATTAATATATGCTTAAAATGATATGATTAATAATTGATATGTGATATTATAATTAATTACATTATACTATATATAAGTAACTTCAGAAACCTATCAAGAATAATTAATAATGAATAATCACTGCATTTTACATTTACATGTAGTTCTCAGAATCCTGGATGACACTAGTAAACATAAACTTAATTAACCATGGCCTGAATCAGCAGCATGCAGGGTCATTGAGACAACATCATAATTTTCTTGAAAATGGTGGTGTGGCAGGATGCCTCACATTGAAGTGAATGTTCATTGTTATATTCACCTTTATAATAACTGAACCAAAAGAGATAGCAAAATGAGCTATATATATAAATATTTGCTATCTCACTATGAATCCCGTCCCCATATAAATATGATTTTTGAGACGATGTAAGTGTAAGTGTTCAAGTGACTTTGTCACTTTTTTCAAGATTGTAAAAAAATCTGTTCGATACAGTTTGTTATCCGTTTTTTGCAGTATCCGAGATGAGCGGTTGGGATAGCTCATTAGTCTATAAATAGCTCGCTGATATCTTTGGAAAATACAGAATAAACTAATTTTGAAATTGTCAGACCAGATCTTGCCGCCATTTTGGTGTGTCTGTCATTTGCAGAATTTGGTCCCCAGAGGGTGAAATTTGTGATGCTATCCCATATGGCAGGCTAGCATCACCAAATTCACCTTCTGGGGACCTCATTCTGCTTTATAGGCCTCAATTGCTATGGGAGACCCAGGATCATATTGAAGTTCCCCGGTTGAAGTTGGTCTGATGTTCACCCATTTGTCACCTCAATTATGCAATTTATCTTCAGTAAATTAGGGGATATAGAACTGAACAGAAGGGAAAAAGGAACTAAAAACAAAGTTATTTGTGACCTTAGACAATTCCCAGAAGATGAGGTCTAAGCAGAATAAGGTCCCCAGAGGGTGAATTTGGTGATGCTAGCCCACTGTTCAGGGTAACGTCACTATTCACCCTCTGGAGACCTCATTCTGCAAATGTCAGACACACTATTTCAAGGCTCGCTTGTGACAATGGCCCCATCAGCTATAGGCTGCAGACTGTTTTTCGATTCCTTGTAGCATATGTGTTCAATATCTCAGTTCTCGATATCATGATCTGATTTGATTACAGAATTTCCAATGATTGAACAGTATCCATTCATCATGGGATTTTAATAGTTTGAAATATTGACTTTGATTAGATTGTGTAATAGATCTTCAGTGAAAAATATTAGTCAACTCTATCAGTACCAGATACCTAAAATTATCGGCCGCATAAACAAATATTTTTTATTTATTGATTGTTATTTATTTATTTTTTTTCAGAATTTATTTTTGGGTGTATACATAGATATTTTATCAGTCCTCTTTGGATTATGGCACTGAAAGAGTTAAGCAAACTGTTATGCCTACAAATGATATGGAACATAAAAGATAATTTTCACCCCACATCTCCCCAGTCCCCAGTGGACAGAATCTGAAGCAAATGCCCTGTCTGCACCCTGCAGAGATATCCCTGACTATTTGGTCTCATTTGCAATGACAAATTGTTGAATCAATTACATTTCTATGTACAAATTAGCACAATTATTGAAACATGACCATTTACTGTACTGCATAGTGTTGCACAGTAGCCAGGAGCTATATTGACCTATTACTATTATATACCAGTATTTCACTGGCCACAGAGAGCACACATCCTTTGATAAATAAACTAGAGTAATGCTCTAATTAATCGACCTCTTAACCACAGCAGAATTATGGGTAACTTTTCAGGATTTAGTCGGAAATATGGCTTGTTGCCATTCATCAGAAAGCTCTTGCTGAGAGCTTTCCGATGAATGGCAACAAGCCATATTTCCGACTAAATCCTGAAAAGTTACCCATAATTATGCTGTGGTTAAGAGGTCGATTAATTAGAGCATTACTGTAGCCTGTATAGTAATCAGGGAGCTAAATGTGTTCCAGAGTCGGGGAGCGAGTACACTGTGGAATGCCAAAGGTGAAGGTAACTGAAGAATGGCCTTCACCTGATACATGTGACACGTTATTAAATGATGACAGCATGTTTATTTGATTTGTACATCATATCTGAATCATTTAAACTGGTGAATTAATGGGGGAATGGATTTTTGTGAGTGGGAAATTTATTTAACTAGCTGCTGTTACAAGTTCTGGGTTTTTCCAGACCAAATTTGGCTGTGGGATAGCCCTGTCGTACACTTGGGGATTTATTAAAAAAATTAAACACATGACCTATGATTTTTCTTGCATTTCGTGATCAACTGGTGTCAATCTAGCTGGGTAAACACCACTGGAATAGCCTGTAGGCTTAAATTCAGTGAATTCGATCGACACGTTAACACTGTCGCCTATGGGAAACCATTTAATTCAGTGATTCCTATATCAGTTTCTCTGACACAATCTTCTGTCTTCTCTTCAAATCAATTTTTATCAGAGTTGTCCACCTTTACTGATATTCACTTCTGTCACAGCACTGATTAAAATGCTTTCTGCTGTTAAATTAATCTACTAGTATCACTGTCTTAATGCAAGGAACACAGCACCCCTCCAACCTCAACCCTCGCCCCAATAATCTCCAGAATTTAATTGTTTGTGTTATTTGACAATTATAGGAATAGAATTTGGCAAATTTGTTTAACCCTTTACCCAACAAACCGGCCAAAACCGGCCAAATAAAGCTTCAACAGCCTAAAATATCTTCGGTCTGTCTCAATTGAACCATACAAATATGGATATCATTGGAACCGGCTCCTTGACCAAATTGTGATAGTTACAGTTATGCCATGTGCCAATGCATTCTCTTATGGTCGACTCGCATATATAAGAGAATGCATTGGCCTAAAAAAATCTTTTTTTAACACTTTTTACCATTTTTTCTTACATTCTTTAACAATTTTATAATTTTTAATGTGTTAAGCCAATGCTTCTCTTATATATGCGAGGCGACCTATGGTCGACTCGCATATATAAGAGAATGCATTGGCACAGGGCCGTTCTGTTGGGTAAAGGGTTAAAGGGAGACTTTAATTTCAATTTCAATAAATTCCTGTTAATACATGTAATAACAATGATATAATGTCAACAAAAAAAGTAATTTATTTCAGTCGAAGATGTCTTCTGTAAACATTCAGGTTAACAGGTTATATTTACATACTAAGTGTTGTCATCACTAAATCCAGCATTCTGATTGGTCGGCGCCCACGTGGCTAGTTGCAATTATTTCTCGGTGAATGCGCAACGGCTTATAACTGCAAGCTCATAACACCATCGATATGTCATTTGGGTTTGGAAAGACGAATCCGTAATGTTTTGGGCGCATTTGGATTCACGCAGGATTGACTTAATAAATCATCGGGTTTCAATTGTTCCTGTTAACATTTGCCAAGGGTGCTATGGGATATTTTGGGCTGGTTTTGTCACGATACACTTTTCGATTTAAATACATTTACAAAAGTGGCTTTTTCGCTAAATGTATATAAATATAAGGATTAACTGTCATGTGGACTGTTTTTATGGAGATGTAACCGTGAGGTAAGTGGTCATAACTTGTATGTAAAACCCTTCGGGTTTTACACAAGTTATGAACACTTCCCTCACGGTTACATCTCCATAAAAACAGTCCACATGACAGTTAATCCTTATATCTTAAAATCAAATTTAACTTATTCTAAAAGGCAGAGAATGTAGAAACAAACAACAACATTTATACTTTATATACTATATATAACGAATATGTGATTAAAAAGGGGATCATTGCCCTATTGACACTGTTATATTAGCATGTGGTCTATATGGTACTGTATATGATACATTAGATGGAACTGTGGGGAATCCAGTGATAGAACGGGATACATTCCAATGGACCAATGTTTAAGGTACTCAATCCGATCAGACAGTCCCCATATCATCAAGTTACAACAACAACATTTCTTCACAATAGGCTTTAGTTATCAGAATCGATTAATTTCAACAATATAATGCTATCCACTGTCAACTATGGTATAAAATTTCCCAAAATGTGTTATTTATCAACATATTGTTCTTGATAATCATAAAATTTTGCTGCATTGCCACTTAATCCATCTTCATCCGTAACTGTGTCAGAGACCGTCGCCTTGACAAATTTGTTTCTGGCCACAATTAAGTACATACAGTACTGTGTTGTAGCTGTCGAATTCTTATTGAAATGGATTTTTCTGAATATACAAGAATCTTTTAAAAGTTGGTGCTGTGAGTGTGACAGGGGTAAGAATTGGTATGTTAGACAACTTTGGCAGGTCTGAGAATAAGGTTCCTGTCAGTTATAGAATGAGGTCCCCAGAGGGTGAATTTAGTGATGCTATCCCACATAGCAGACTAGCATCACTAATTTCACATATATTCACACAAACTTTATTCACCCCCTCCAAAATGGGCAACTGCTGCCTCTGCCCTCCTCTGCAAAGGCATCTCTTTAATAGGTGCAAGGAAAAAGGCCAACTACCACCTCTGTCCCCACAGCTTATTGAATTATATTTACATGTACAAATTAGGGCATTTAATGAGACATGACCATTTAATTTACCAGTGCCACTAGTAGCCAGGGGATATATTGACACACAAGTAGCATGAACAGTGCTTTACTGGACACAGAAAGCACACATTCATTGATAAATCAGGGATACAGCAGGTTCTCTAACACACTGCTATCTCCCCACCAGAATGTACCATGCTCAGCCAATAATATCAAGCTGCTGCTGCAGTGAGATTCTACCTTAGTGTGGAATGCTGTTTGCTTCCTGTCTTGGAGGTGTGCTGTTATACTGTTTGGTTTATATATCTTCCCTGGATTGACTTGATAACTTATCAGTTCACCTGTGTTGTTTACATATTTCTTGGAGAGAATTCACAGTGAGTTGATAAACAAATACCTTTACTAGCTTTTGTTCTTATGTTAATTTTCAAGTTAAGAAACTTTGGCTCACTTTGCCGACTGTGTTGTATTTGTGATGTGCTAGCAATATTTTCTATGCACCCTCTGCCGCCAAGTCATGATATAGCTTGGGTAATCTCCCACTAAATCACTCTTCATAGAGTCCTTGATTATATTTATGTCTTTCTTCATGTTAATATTTTTAACGCTTAAAGGGATACTGTACTCAAATGTTGTTGTTGGTTCTATATATAGTCTCTGAGTCGTAGAACAAGGTAACCAGATTTTGATTGTTTGAAAGTCTGTTTAGTGGGAAGTAATGTTACGGATGACAGATTAGTCGGAATCCGAAAATACAAATCGTCGTTGTCGAGTAATTTTTATAAAGTTTTCAAACAAATGTATCAAATAAATGTTATATTATATGCATAATATTCCCATATACTCATTTAAGTTATGGTATAGTCACTAGTCAGTGAGTGACTTGAGTATCAACATAATTTTTTACATGATCATGTGTGCCACGCGGTTGCCAAATCCAATATCCGTTAATTAATTTGATTATGTCTTGTACACGGAAATTCGTATTTAATTTATGGCTCCAGCCATAAATTAAATTCATATCAAATTACTGACTTTGATTTTAAGATAACATATTAACCTGAACGTTTACAGAATGCATCTTCATCTCAAATTACTTATTTGTCTATATATTATCGATATTAGATCGTTTTTTATTACCGGGAATTTATTGAAAATGGCGTACAGTACCCCTTTAACTCGTTTGGGACTTGATTCTTTTGAGAAAACATTACTCACAGACGAGATTGTTTGCAGAAATGCTCACTTTTATATAATTTTATAGCAATTTATGCATTTATTCAATGTTGGGTTAGATCATTTGCCATGGCAGAATTCTCCGCGTGACAACTCATACAATATGAGTGATCATCCGTAGTCTATAAATTTTCTAGAAATTTTGGGTAGATACCACCAAATTGCGACCGGTTACCATAGCAACATATTTTCGGAAATGTATGCATTTGGGGCTGTAATTTCGCTATATGACGATACATTTGCAACATTTTGAATCAAATATAAATTATTTCCAAAGTTAAATGATCCAGGAATATTTTGCCAACATCTGGAACTAGCCTTGCTCAAAAATAACCCATCACCGACAGAGGGCGCCATTCAAAATGGCCGCCAAACCCCCGTTTTCTAACGTTAAAATGCTTACTTTCATATCATTTTATAGCACTGTATGCGTTAATTTAATGCTGGGTCAGACCATTTGCCATGACAGAATTCTCCATGTGACAGCTGATAATATATGGGTGATCATCCGGGATCTATAAATCTTCCAAAAATTTTGTTTGGGTAGATACCACAAAATTGCGACTGGTTGACATGGCAACCGATTTTCGGAAAATTATGCGTTTGGGGGCTGTAATTTCGCTATACGAGATGTCTGCGTGCGACATTTTTAATCAAATGTAATTAATTTCCAAAAAATTGGATCCAGGAATATACTTAAATTGCTCTCGCTTCTTGTTCCTTCTGCTGAACGGGTCAAGATTCACCTGCCATGGTGATTGACAACCGAAAAAATTGTCTACGCGTCTACGGCTTAGGCTACTGGGCGCCGCCATTTTGGAACAATGACGTCACGAATCATGGCACGCGACCCCCCACGTGACGCCATAAATAGGTTACATCTTCATGGACCCCTCATTGAGTGATCGGCCTATATTGAATACATGATACTATGTGCAAAAACATTTAATTATAAAAGATTCATTCGCTGATAACACGTGCATGAAGTGGGAAACGGATATATCCGTTTCCCGTCCTGTAGGTAATGTTTTGGGAAACGGATATATCCGTTTCCCGTCCTAAACGAGTTAAGCTCTAAAAAGATTATTAACATCAATCTGAATTTGTCCCCTGAAAACATTTCGGAGGACAAGAATTCACCAGTGTGTGATGTCCGTGCATCCAAGCCTGAGAATAAGGTGCCTGTCATTTGCAGAATGAGGTCCCAGAGGGTGAATTTAGTGATGAGTTGATAAACAAATACCTTTACTGGCTTTTGTTCTTATGTTAATTTTCAAGTTAAGAAACTTTGGCTCACTTTGCCGACTGTGTTGTATTTGTGATGTGCTAGCAATATTTTCTATGCACCCTCTGCCGCCAAGTCATGATATAGCTTGGGTAATCTCCCACTAAATCACTCTTCATAGAGTCCTTGATTATTTTTATGTCTTTCTTCATGTTAATATTTTTAAAGCTTAAAGGGATACTGTACTCAAATGTTGTTGTTGATTTCTATATATAGTCTCTGAGTCGTAGAACAAGGTAACCAGATTTTGATTGTTTGAAAGTCTGTTGAGTACGAAGTAATGTTACGGATGACAGATTAGTCGGAATCCGAAAATACAAATCGTCGTTGTCGAGTAATTTTTATAAAGTTTTCAAACAAATGTATCAAATAAATGTTATATTATATGCATAATATTCCCATATACTCATTTAAGTTATGGTATAGTCACTAGTCAGTGAGTGACTTGAGTATCAACATAATTTTTTACATGATCATGTGTGCCACGCGCATTGCCCAAATCCAATATCCATTAATTAATTTGATTACGTCTTGTACACGGAAATTGGCTCCAGCCATAAATTAAATTCATATCAAATTACTGACTTTGATTTTAAGATAACATATTAACCTGAACGTTTACAGAATGCATCTTCATCTCAAATTACTTATTTGTCTATATATTATCGATATTAGATCGTTTTTATTACCGGGATTTTATTGAAAATGGCGTACAGTACCCCTTTAAGCTCTAAAAGATTATTAACATCAATCTGTATTTGTCCCCTGAAAACATTTCGGAGGACAATAATTCACCAGTGTGTGATGTCCGTGCATCCAAGCCTGAGCATAAGGTGCCTGTCATTTGCAGAATGAGGTCCCCAGAGGGTGAATTTAGTGATGCTATCCCACATAGCGGGCTAGCATCACTAAATTTACCCTCTGGGGACCTCATTCTGTTTAGGCCTGACATCTTCCCTGGAAAGTTTTTTAAAATCAAATTTCTCTAATGAAACTTCTTTACATAGATTCTATTTATTTTTTTAATTTAGTTTCTCAATATCCCTAAATTGGTAGACGACACATAATCACCATTTTGGAACTTTAATCTGAGTCTATGTCTCCCGTTGTAGATGAGGCCATATTTGGTGATGCTAGCCCACTATGTGTAATAGCGTCACTAAATTCACCCTCTGGGGACCTCATTCTGCAAATGACAGTCACACTCTACCCAGATGGTTTCTCCATGATAAATTTAGTTATAATTATACAAATGTTTTCGAGTCAAGTTTGGTATATATGGATGATTCACATGGAAGTACAGGTCAAGTTTGAATTTGTGTTCGATCCGCCCATTTATACTGGAGGTATGATCCTTGTTGACTTTGAATTTGCCCATTATTTTGGTTCGTTTCCAGATGAAAACTTTGTTTTATTTATCAGATTGTTTTCAAATTTGGTCTATTGATTATTTACATGAAAATACTGGTTAAGTTCGAATTTGAGTTTGGTCCTCATATTTTTACCAGAGTTATGGTCCTGACTTAAAATTTCATAGAACTTCATAGAATTTGATATTAATTATTATATTCTGGTGTCTAATCAAATAAAACTAGGTGTGTTAACAACATAGACAGTTGGAAGCAAAGTTTTATTCTATAATTGTTCCCAGATCAAATTATTCATTTCTAAAAAAAGCCACTGGTCAAATAGTTGCAAGTCCTCTTTCTATAATTTGTTATTTAAAAAAAAAATTTCAATCATGATAGCACAATGACTTGGGCGAGGTTGGTTCGCATGGAAATAATTGGTATGTCAGACTTCCTCCACTATCCGACTCATGGCGCAGTCAATGTTGTGTATGATTCGAAGTTACAATTAATGAATTTTCAATCAAAGTCCATATTTAGCATACCTACCGCAACTAGATCTGTGTATCTGATGTGATTCATTTCTATACCTTAAAATAAATTGGCCAAATATTAACCTCTTCGCTGCTATGACGTCCGTAACTATTACGGATGTAAAGGTGCATGCCATGTGCTATATGGTCCATTGGTCCATAGGTACTATGGACCTACTTCAGCACGCTAGCAGTAGTCCATTATACATAACTGGAACACAGAGATTGGTGCATCGGAATAACTGTGTCTCGATGTTTCAAACAGTGTATGAAGTTCCACGATTGTGAACGATAATAGCCTCTTATGGTTCTTGTGATATTCCCGTTATATTTTCCCACTGGAAAATAGCAATAACTTCAACAGCCCAGCACACAATGTCATAACGTTATTCAGCAGCGAAGAGGTTAAGCCCATTCATTTGAGGCTTCATTGGTCAATATAGAGTTGATTGTCAGACCAAGTTTTATCAAGTTTTGAATTGGTTGGTCGTTTGTTGAATTTATTAACTGAACATTTTCCTCCAAGAAAAAGGACTCCTTCTGCACTTTCTATTATCTGTCATCTGCTTATTTTTGCTGATCACCCCTCCAGATGAAGAATAGGCCATTCCAAAGTATACTTTTATAACTGAGTGGGAGAATCCATTTAGTATAGAAAGAGTTAAAGGTGTTTTTAAATTTGTATAATGTCTGTTCTCATTGAATTATTTTGGATATTCTTGTGGGTTCTTCGTGATGCAGGTGTGTTGGGAATGAAGTTGATTGTAATTGCATTTCATGTTTTATTCACTTGGTACACTGTGGTAAATGGAAAATTAACCCTTTCTATACGTACTATTTCTATTCTCCCACACATTTATAAAAGTGTTTATTGGAACGGTCTATTATTTATCAAGAGGGATTTTCATGAAAAATAAGCAAGACAACAGTAAAGAAGGAAGTACAATAAAGTCTGTCACACAGTAATGCCCTATTAAGTAATCAACTCCTTAACCATACCAGAATTATGGGTAACTCTTCAGGATTTAGTCGGAAATATGGCTTGTTGCCATTCATTGGAAAGCTCTCCCCAAAGCTTTCCGATGAATGGCAACAAGCCATATTTCCGACTAAATCCTGAAAAGTTACCCATAATTCTGCTGTCGTTAAGGAGTCGATTACTTAGGGCATTACTGTACTGTTAGCTTGTCAGTTGTTGGACCTGAAATCACCTGCAAGATATTGATTGCATGGGAGTGCTTTGAAATGAAGAAAGGTAGATCTGTTAATTATTCATCTCTGTTGAAAAACGGCATCATTGTCAACAACTCACCTGTATATCTCTAACATTTACCTCACATTGAATAGATGGTCATCCACAAGCCTGCAAATAGTGTGTCTTTTATTTGCAGAATGAGGTCCCCAGAGGGTGAAATTAGTGATCCTATCCTGCACAGCGGGCTAGCATCACCAAATACATCCTCTGGGAACCTCATTCTGCTTAGCTCTCAACTGCTATGGGAGACCTAGGATCAGATTGTATTTCCCCAGTTGAAGTTGATCATGTTCACCTGTTAGTCACCTCGATTATGCATTTTATCTTCTGCAAATTAGGGGATATAGAAACTTCCCATAACTAAAAACAATGTTAATTTACAACTATAGATAAGATGAGGTATAAGCAGGGGTGAATGTGGTGACACTAGCCCACTGTGCAGGGTAACATCACTAAATGCACCCTCTGGGGACCTCATTCTGCAAATGACAGACACACTATTTGCAGGCTTGTATACAGTGCATTATATACTGGTACATTTTTTCACAAAAGAGGAAAGGTCTGATGTGTATACTAGTAAGTAGATAGTTCAGGACAATATTCCAAGTGTATCTGACATTTCAAAAGTCTATTAGAGAAAAATTGTTGTCCCCAAACAAAGTTCAGAGCACAATAGAAATGCTTTGATGTTCATGACTACCTAAAACCATGTGATATTTCCGAACTATTGAATAAATTGTGTCAATTCTCAGAACAGGTATGGCTGTACTGAGAAAACTACTGACTTCAAAACCAGTTTCGGTCTAGAGCCATATATAAATACTGTAATGAAAGGAGCATTCGTTAATGGGTCAGTTCCATTGCGGGAATCCTCTTCTCATGATAGAGAACGGATGCTATCGGGGTGAAGATGAAGTAGAAAGGATATGTGTTTTATTTGCGACAAATGCAAAAGAAAATGAGTTACATTTCTTGCTTCAGTCTCCTGCATTTGCATAAAAACGTACTCATTTCTTGCAGAAAATTTATGACTCTTCTGACATTCCTTCTGAGAGTGATGCTGTGACACATTGTATCAATCAGTTTCCTTTGTAGACCCCGAAGCCAGGACAAATAGTTTTCGCAGCTGGCTCAACCAATTTCATGGCTGGTTAGCTAGCTAAGCCGGCTCAGTCACGATGTTCATGACTATCGAAATATGGCAGCTCAACCGGCTGAGACATTATCATTCAGCGTATTTTCGTTTCCGAAATTGTCCTAATCCCCAGTTATAGACCCCAAGTCCTTCGTTTATTTTCACCATTATGGAAACGCCTAACACCAAAAGGATACGTACGGTCTGGAATTCTACGGGTTCACCACAAACGCTAAAAAAAAACACGCGTGGATGTATTGTGTAGTTTCCCACCTAATAGGTGTAAGTTATATTGGGACTTCTGTCGACTTCAGACTGCAATCATCACTAGCATTTTGCGATATATGCATGCATCATTGAAGGATGAATCCGATAGTAATAATATATAATATTTCAAACTATTTACTATTCTATTCTACAGGTTATGTGCATATATTGACAAATGCCATAAATGTCTGAGACGGAGTCATGTCGAAATAAACAATTTATATTTTAACCCTTTCAAGTCTCAATACTGAATGGATGCTCCCATTCAGTAATATGAAAGCATGCATTGGAATAGTCTATTTCACATTGAGAGGCCTGGGTGTTCTGATAATATAACAACCAAGCAGTGTCCATGCGTGTATGCCGATATTAGGCAATGCGGTTTAGTTCTTTGCGATTCACAGTACAATTGTGCTTGACATATAAGCCCATGCACAAGGGTCGGCCATTTTACAATTCTGGTGGCAGAGTTTTTTTTATGTGGCTGATGTTAGGATAATATGGCTGGCGGCGGCTTGTGGCCAATATGGCTGGCGGCAGCATGCGATGGCGGCTTCGGGCTCTATTCCTTTGCAATCTGTCCATTTTATTTCAAAAGCCTATTCATTGAGACATTCAAAACTTTCCAAAAATGCAAATGTACATTAATTTATATATAATGTAATTAACTGTAAAAGTGACTTATCGGTCCTATCGGCCGGATGTTAACCATACATACAGTAATGCCCTAATTAATCGACTCCATAACCACAGCAGAATTATGGGTAATTTTTCAGGATTTAGTCAGAAATATGGCTTGTTGCCATTCATCGGAAAGCTCTCCCCATAATTCTGCTGTGGTTATGGAGTCGATTAATTAGGGCATTACTGTATGTCACTATAATAATCAATGTATTCTATTCTATATAGAAGATCAGTGTCTGTCTGTGTGCCCTTGTGTCCATTCATACATGCATCCAAATTTTGTTTCTTAAATTTTTTTATTTTATTTTAAGAAGACACCATATTTTTTTCGCACACAACCAATTACATGTATGTGTATGATACATTACTATTTCGTTACCATTAGTTGTCACCTTGAGTAAAGTTGTTTCATAAAATATGAAATGTTGATTAGTGACTCAAAAGTCTATTGATATCAAGTATGAATCTGAATGTGGTTTGAATGATTTTTGGCGGAGCAGGGGGGGGGGGGGGGGGGGGGAGGGCATATAGTTATCCCTTAGGAAATGTTTACCACAGCGGAGTGTACCAAATAACTGTTGTACAGGATTCACCTCTCTATTAAAATTAGTATTCATTCAGGTTCGTGTGGGGGAGGGAAGGTGTTAACACCATCTCTAATTCCATAGCAATACTATAACCTCACTGGTTGCATGTACATGTATCTATTAGAATTTACATGTACATGTATGTCTATTATTCAAGAAATATTGAATTGGAAAACTTTTTCTGGCAGATTGTAGGCATTTATTGCATTTCTGTAGTCGTTGTCAGGTACATGTATATATCCTAAGGTTCACAGCTTGTAACTTAATTATGTTCAACACAATGCACAATGTTATGAACTGCAGGCCATATTCTCGTAATGGACCACAATAACTCATTGAATCATTTGAGAAAAATGGATTTGTAAAATGTTCAATGCCGTAAGCGAGGAGAATGGAGATAGGATTTACATTTGCTTGCTTCACCGATAATATTTTTTTTATATATTAGAAGAACTAGCTAAGCTAATTTCACAGAAACCAATAGAGCGAAAATATATCCAGATAAATTTATTGCTATTATGAGATCTTCCTTGTCTGATAATAATTTACTGAAAGTTTAGGTCAAGTGGCCTACACCATTATGGTACACATGTCACTCATCGTAGTCGTATCTAATGCCATAAAAGTTTGCTTCAACTCTCTCCTTGAAGAGGTCCAATGTTTCAGCCTATCATGTCCTGTATTCAAGCCTTGAAATAGGGTGTCTGTCATTTGCAGAATGAGGTCCCCAGAGGGTGAATTTAGTGATGCTACCCCGCATAGCGGGCTAGCATCACCAAATTCACCCTCTGGGGACCTCATTCTGCTTACACCTCAGCAGAATGAGGTTCCCAGAGGGTGAATTTGGTGATGCTAGCCTGCTATGCGGGGTAGCATCACTAAATTCACCCTCTGGGGACCTCATTCTGCAAATGACAGACACCCTATTTCAAGGCTTGCCTGTATTCGGCATGTTTTAGTTCAGGTTCAAGTTTTGTTGCCTGTCTCTGAACTTTCTCGATTGCTATAGAATGTTTTTGTACAGAGGATACCAGATTGTATTACCACAGTCAAGAATCGGTCTCACCATAGTTGAATATATTTTAAAGAACTTTCTTTATCAAGGTCTGAGAAGGATCGTTTTATAGTCTGCATTAAATGTGTGGCTTTTAGTTTTAGCTCCATTTCACTTATGTGTTGATCGAAAGATAGATTGTTGTCTATTTTTATCCCGAGGTCTTTCTCACATGCAGAAGATGAAATTGCTGGTCTCTCCTGAGCATCAGTCATATAGTATTCTACCTTCAGGTTGTTGCATCCCAAGTGTAATACATGGATTTTTTAAAAATTAAATCTGAGTTGCCATTGTAGTGAAACATATCATCCCTCGGATCAAGCTTGGAAAAATAGTATAAATTTTCGCACATGTTGGGGTTCGAACACATGCTAACCTCATCTATACCAGACTACAATGATGGTGTCCATGACATAACCACCTTGGGTAGCCTGAACATGGGTTATAGATAGATAAATGGTTTAGTACTATTAGAATACAGTTAACTGTTAAAGTAAACTGTACACTAAATCCGGCCATTTATGGAACTTGAGTCATAAACTCATTTTCATTATAATTACCATGTTATTTACATCATTTATAGAGCACATGAGTATATTTTGCACTCATCCATGGCTCAAATTCATTCATTTGTTGCATATATTCTGTTGAGTATAATAGGTGATGGTCCCATAAATGGCCGTATTTAGTGTACAGTCCCTCTTTAAATAACTGTAGAAAATTTAAAGTTGCATAATAAATATTTTTTGTATCTGGGTCAGGGTTAGTGTGATGTATATTTATAGCTGTACAGTTCACTAACCCCGAGCTGGGTGCACTTTGCCTGGAGTGAACGTGCATGGCGTAACAAATTGTGCTGTCTTCCCGTCCACCCTATCTGCTGAATAAGATATTAACTCCTATTTATATCACAGAAGTTGCAAGTAATTATACATATATAACTGTACAGCTATAAATATACATCACACTAACCCTGACCCAGATACAAAAAATATTTATTATGTGACTTTAAATTTTCTACACAGTTATTTAAAGGGGGACTGTACACTAAATACGGCCATTATGGGACCATCTCCTATTATATTCAACAGAATATATGCAACAAATGAATGAATTTGAGCCATGGATGAGTGCAAAATATACTCATGTGCTCTATGAATGATGTAAATAACATGGAAATTATAATGAAAATGAGTTTATGACTCAAGTTCCATAAATGGCCGGATTTAGTGTACAGTCCCCTTTTAACAGTTAACTGTATTCTAATAGTACTAAACCATTTATCTATCTATAACCCATGTTCAGACTACCCGAGGTGGTTATGTCATGGACACCATCATTGTAGTCTGGATCTTGCCTGTTGTCTGCATATGTATGTACATGTAATATACATATCCATATTTTAGAGTGATTCGGTGAAATCAGTGTGGTGAAATCCAGTCACAGAAGCGCTTGTTGATAGCGGAGAAGTGGGATATACATTTGTATCTCAACAGCGTAAGTTTCATACAAAGAAACGTCTTGTCTGGAAAATGACAATGTTAGAAAAGAGGGTTGAGAATTAAGATTGTGATGGGGTCAGCGTGTACATTCTTGGCAGTATGTGTGTTCTGTCTGGGCAGTAAACATGTATACCATCAAGCTTGATCCAGACAAATTTATTGGTGTTGTGGGATCTTCCTTCGTGGTATAAAATGATTCATTTTCAATGTTACGATAAATTCATAAAAGTGCTGTTCTCTGCAGTAAAAGGAAATTTATTATGTTCACAAATATAATATCGATCAGCTCATAAATTGGGGCAATACTGCGTGACTTGGTAAGTTGTCAAGGAAGGGCATAACTCTTAGCAGAAGACGCAATTTCACGTTTCCTCTAGAGAAAGTCAACGCTAAAAGGTTGCGATATTTGGTTGTATGCTCTAATACAACTCTTCGGAATTGCTAATTAATTGTCTTATTAGTAATCGGTCAATATTCATTAATTGTCTTTATGGAGCTATTCCCGAGGAACGTTTTGATGGGTCTCAGAGGTTTCTTTATTGATCTCTGACATCGCGGGCTCAAGGGATTTCCATTACTTAGTGGGAGTTGTAATCACTTGGCATATAAACAAGTCTAGGTTTTGGCCATTGTGCACCAAATTTGGCACAGAGTTATAAATTCTTAAAGATCTATAGTCCATTTTGAAACTAAATTAGTCAAAATTTCCTAATGTTCACATTACTAGGCCAACGAAAATGAAATTACAGTCATGCCCTAAATAATAAACTCCTTAACCACAGCAGAATTATGGGTAACTTTTCAGGATTTAGTCAGAAATATGGCTTGTTGCCATTCATCGGAAAGCACTCACTGAGAGCTTTCCGCTGAATGGCAACAAGCCATATTTCCGACTAAATCCTGAAAAGTTACACATAATTCTGCTGCGGTTTAGGAGTCGATTATTTAAGGCATTATCGTACTTGCAATCACCATCTTTCGTATCGGACAGGCATCGCAGAAATCTATTGGATCATCAATAATTAATACGCTGAAGAAGATCACAAAAGCTCATGATTGAGAACGCTCTTTATTATCTAGCACTTTTGGGTGACAGAAGAATTGACGCCCTTTACAAGAGATGGTCATTGGAATTTTTGCTAGGCTGACAACATTTCAAAACATGTTATAACATTCTCTTTTGAAAGTATAAACCTCCTATTAATCGGCCCATGTGTCTGATCTAATTATTTTCTGGTATAGGGGCGGTGGGGGTTTGAGGGTGTCTTACCCCCAAATTCAGTCAAAAATTTATGATGGAAAGTTCCAGCCCAAGGGGGGAGGGAGTGTATAGGAAATTGGGAGGGGGGGTATAGTTGAGAATTGAAAATTTAAAGGTGGACCCCCCCCCCAAAAAAAAATCAGGGACCCTCTAGCCACGTCCCTGCACTCTTGTCCCAATAAATCAAGCCAAAATTTAAAACAACTTTGTGTTCCCACTGCTATCTATAAATAATCAGTAAATTTATTATATTCAGCTATAGATAATAATTTTTATTTCACTAAATTTATGTGATTTTTCTTGAAATAATTGCATCGGTTTCTATGAAGAACTTAAATATACCATTATAAATTGGGTTGTAAGATAATATATTTATCTGATATGATTGGATACAAGCATGAGTTTAGTGTGCCTGTCATTGCAGAATGAGGTCTCCAGAGGATGAATTTAGTGACGCTATCCTGCACAGCGAGCTAGCATCTCCAAATTCACCCTCTGGGGAGCCTCATTCTGCATGGCGTCATCTGATATGGGAGACATAGACTCAGATTGAAGTTCCCAAATGGTTAACCTAAATTATGCAATATGTCGTCTGCCAATTTGGGGATACAGAGAAACTAAACTAAAAAAGAAGTAGCTTCTATGTGAAAAAGTTTCTATAGAAATTTGATAATAAAGAAACTTTCCAGAGAAGATGTGGGCTAAGCAGATTGAGGTCCCCAGAGGGTGAGTTTAGTAATGCTAGCCCACTATGTGGGATAGCGTAACTAAATTCGCCCTCTGGGGACCTCATTCTGCAAATGACAGCACACTAAACTCAGGCTTGCCTGTAAGTTAACTTACCTACCCAAACTTTTTACATGTGGTAGGGAATGGGTTAACAAAGATTTTAATAATAGCGCCAAGACAATAATGGTCAAAACAGAGTCGTAAGTACATGATGTACTTATATATGGACTGTATATGTCTTATAAAGACTTATTGAAGTGGTAAAAATTACTGTCTCAACAAGATAAACATTTTCCCATAATCTGTAGGATGTAACAATTAAGAGAGCTTGTTATTATAATTTTGCCGATATGGCTGGATATGGTAGAAGCAATGTACTAATGATCAAAAGGCTTTCAAACATTGAGCAACTTTGGGATTTTTTTTTGATTTTTCGATTATTTTATTTAGATTCCAACAGTGTTTTGACAATAGAACATTAATTTTAAATAATTATATTTTTTCCGATTGAGTAAATTTTGTATACTGGCATCCATTCTTGAGTCCTATGGTATGGATGTTCACTACTATGAGGACATTCAATAGAGGGTTCCATTGTTTTGTTCGGCTTTTCCATTCTAGAGTTATTCATCTTTGTTTATCTGGAAATGTTGGCTTTTTGCAGAGTTATGGCCATTTACACCTAGAATACCACACAATAATATTTTTTAAATGCTTACTTTACAGTCCGTATGTCTGAGTATACCAGTCACATGTTATAGGTATGCCCACACTAGGAGGTATGCCACAAGGGGGTATGTACCGGATGACAGTCCATCTCTTGTTAACTACCAGTGTTATTTATATCTTGAGAAATGGACTGAAAGTCCTTCTAGTTTGTTGATATGTAGTTTTCTGGACTTTATACTGGGATAATTTGACTGGGAACCCAAAGTCCATTTGTAGGCGTGTTGAACATCACTGAACATCGTATTAATATACACATATAGAATATAGACATAAATAAGCAAAGAGAAGGCTTATTGTCCTATGTTGGACACAATTGATAGTGATGAGTTATGTGGATCCATTCGTCAATGGAATTAAGAATAAAACCTTTGACATTGGCCTTCATCAGTGTCTAGACATCCCCTTGTAAACTAACTTAGGTGATAAGAGATCCAAATATGCATACTTTGAATGAAGGCAGGATTCGCTTTAGGAGTTTCATTTATGTGTGCACCAACAACTGGAGAACTGGTGACTGAAGATTTACAGTAATGCTCGAATTAATCGACTCCTTAAACACAGCAGAATTATGGGTAACTTTTCAGGATTTAGTCGGAAATATGGATTGTTGCCATTCACCGGAAAGCTCTCAGTGAGAGCTTCCGATGAATGGCAACAATCTAATAATTTGTCCCAATTATTTCGTAACTTTTCAAACTTATTACGCCCTTCTAGGTATCGCCAATTGGACAATTTTGTTTGGATTAACAATTTTATAGCTTTTAAAACTTTGCCTGTGAACAGGAGATAGGTAGAGGTCAAAACCGCTGCCAACGGAGCTAAAATAAAGCAACCTGGCATTAAACATTTACCCTACCCCCTAAAATGCAATTTTATTTTAGCTTTATGAAAATGATAGAATCAAGCGAATGTGGTTGTTTGCTGTCATTAAATCAAAAGATTTGATGAACTCATGACGAATACCCGTCAGCGAGTATCAATTATCTCATTTCGGGTCTATTTTGAGGAAAAAAATGTAAAATGTCACAAAAACATACACCCGTCAGTAAGCCCGGAGGGGCTCGTGCAAGTTTTCGCTCAAAAAGTGGGTACTGGGCTTACTCACGAGGACCCCCCTGTGCAAAAAATCAGTTAGCCTTCAGGTGCCAACCTACCATCATGTTTTATACCAATACCATATTTTAAAGATAATAATGTGTTTTATTTATATTATTAAGAAGATAAAATCATATGATAATAACCAGAAACAGTGATAGACAAACATTTGGGATCAATTTGAATAAGATTGTAAATTTTGGGATTAATTTGTAAACATAATAGGATTGTATGATGAGTTCACAAGTTAATTTAGTTACACTAATACTTCTTAATCAAGCTAATTCTTATAAAAACACAACAGTGGAATTAATGCAGGTGAACATACATCACTCTTCTGCATTATCAAAGGATCCTACAAAAACACCAAATCATTACTCCACTTCCAATTGGATTTACTCTGATAGAGTTGTGAACAATAAGTGACACATCCTTTGATTTATTAAATTTGATCCAACAACAAAGAATATATTAAGATGTGTATAATTCACAACAATATTAACACAAGTGTATACTATTATATATCTTTATTATTTAAGAAAAACAACTGGAAAAAATAATGTGCTTAAGTATCATCTCCTATTCTACAGGATAGATAGACATTATTGTTTTCACCTTCAAAATGCTCAAAAATGGGGGTGGGCTTATCTACGAGGACCACCCGATGTTTTATTTAGGGTAAATAACCCAGACTGGGTTTATCTTCGAGGATGAGCTTACTGATGGGTGTATACAGTATATATGTAGATCTTTTCTGTGATAACATTGTTCTTATAATTGCAAGATTGTCAAAATAAACTGCGAAGACTGCGGAATCAATTTTAGAGAATAAACTTATTTCAAAATCAACGTAGGATCAGTAAATTGAGCCTAGAATTCCTTCATGTTCTCATGATTGCTGGGAAACTGCCTCTGGGTTCATAGCAGCTACTATTGGCGGTCTCTGCCAAAGTAAAATCTCAATAATATATACAGATGTTTCTATTTCTTTTGCTCACGATTAATTTGTGAGAGCTTTCCGATGAATGGCAACAATCCATATTTCCGACTAAATCCTGAAAAATTACCCATAATTCTGCTGTGGTTAAGAAGTCAATTATTTAGGGGTTTTACTGTACCTTCGCTAGCATTTACGACACAGTCATCGATATGATTCACCCAGTCTATCAGATTTGCCATTTGTCAACAGACACTGACTCACAACTACAGCCCTCTTAATTCAGATTGTTTGGCTTCGGCTTTCCGATGAATGGCAACAAGCCATATTTCCGACTAAATCCGGAAAAAAATCCCATAATTCTGCTGTGGTTAAAGGGTCATATACTTCGGGCATATCTGTATAACATTCACTTCATGTTATCTCAGAGTAATTACATTGACAGAACAACACAAAGTTCACAACATTTCTACTCTATACCTAACTTAACACCTTCGCTGCTAAATGACGTTATGACGTCTTGTGCTGGCCTGTTTATGTTTGTTAATACTGCCATTTTCCAGTGGGAAAATATAACGGGAATATCACAAGAACCATAAAACTGACTCAGTTGAAAGGATATTGTCATTCACAATTGTGGAACTTCATGCACTATTTGAAACATCAAGATACAGTTATTCCGATACACCAATCTCTTGAGTTCCAGTTATGTATAATGGCCTACTGCTAGTGTGCTGAAGTAGGTCCATAGTACCTACGAACCAGTGGACCATATAGCACACAGCATGCACTTTTATATCTGTGATAGTTACGCACATCATAGCAGCGAAGAGGTTAATATCAGATACATGGATCGAGTTGCGGTAGGTATGCTAAATATGGGCTTTGATTGAAAATTCATTAATTGTAACTTGGAATCATACACAACATTGACTGCGCCGTGAGTGAGGGGGACCACCCCACCCCCTCTGGCATCCGGCCTAAAATGGGGGGTGGCATCTGGAATACTCCATAACAGAGGGTGGCATCCGGAATACTATTTATACCAATTTAATCCATTGTTGCCAAACGTTTATAGCTAAAACAACGCACTGGTAGTATCAAATGTGCAATTCATTCTATATATGACCATATATACTCAAAGAAAGAATAAGACGTGGGAGTGCTATACAACTATCCCTTTACGTTGCTCCATTCCGTCTCCGTGTCACAGCATACAACCTTCCATGAGGGAAATCTGGGTTGTGTTTTAGCCTCTTCAATGATATTTTTGTTTTGAAATTCGCCACACCAACGATGCGGCCCACTGAGTCGTTATTTGGTGGGAGAATCTGGATTCAGAATCCTAAACCGATTACGGGGCGGGGCTAAATCTAGATTACACGGATTCTAGGTCAGATTTTGAAATCCACGTGGTCTCCGATACTACTAGTATGTTAACTGTTCTCCCAGCGTCAAACATGGCTCAAGTATTTGACACAAGTATCATTTGTATCTTATATTTAGAATGTTCATTTTTATAGTGAAAGTCATGCTTTTCTTCAATTATATATATACATGGTACCTAATTAGCTGCCAATCCGACTTAATCACATCTTTTTTTCAAGTTAAAGTGTGTTTATTGATGAGGGCAAGCATTTCTAACAGCTCTAGATCTTCTGAATCAAATTCCGAAGACGCTACCCACGAGTACATGTTGATATGGAATATTGATATGAAGCATGTATTCATTTGAGTTTGGCAATTGATACTCAGTCAAGTATGCGGTCAAGAAGTGTGGGTATATTATGCATTATGGTCTTCTACGCCTTAGCAGAAAGGCATCCGTCAAATGTCAGGATTTCAACATTCGAAGCCATATACAGAAGTTTTCCGGGTACGTCCGTGCATTAGATGAGTATGTGAATTGATGAACCATATATTGAGAAGTGGCTGTTTGGGACGATCACCAGGTGTACATGTTATCCCCATTAGGTCACCAGCAAAGCTGAAAATATGCAGATAGAGACCGGCACCGGCATATGCATTGTTTGAAACATTCCGATTAGTGGGACCTTTCTACAAACAAGTTTAGAAAACTGTGTTGGTGTGAGCGAGATAGATTAATCTAACGAAGAGACGGAAACTGGTCCAGATAATGCTGAATGTGGCAAATCAGAATAAACTCAGGTACTGTTGTTTTGATTCTTGGAAGTAAAAATATGACTATTCGGCGCACCTATATACGGTTACGGCCATTATGGGCGCTTAGTGGAGAATGGATTTCGAAATGCCACATCGCGATTATTAATTGTGGGTTTTCAGCCTTCCAGAAGACTACGACTTATGTTGGAACTAATATATGGCTTATATTATGTACCGTTTTGTCCATCGAAATAATGACAAAAAGTTGAAATTAGTATGTGATAATATCGACTTCTTTTCAATTTCTGGCCGCCAGTTTGGTCGCCATCTTGACTGAGAATTTCTCAATTGAGTACTTCATATAAATTTTCCATATGAACATGTAATTGTGGGCATAAATCGCGTAACAATAAGGTCCATCGTAAGAAAGTAAAGGAATGTGTGCTTGTTTTCAAATTTCGGTCGCCATTTTGGCCGCCATTTTCAATTTGGAAAACAATTTCTTGCATGAGATGCAAGGTAATTACTTCACCTCAGTATTTCCAACTCAACTGTCAGCATGGGTCCAGTTGTCTCGAAAAATAATGCCCAAAGATGTGGAAATGAGGGAATTCAGGAATTTCGGTAATTTTTCAAAATAAGATTTTCAAGGTCGCAAGTCGAAGTCTCGAAAGCGATCGAGTTATCTCTCGTACTATACATTTTGCGTTCATCGTCTACACTATTGTTGTCATTGTTTCTATTGACGCGGGACTATTGTGAAATGCCGTCGTTCGACGGGTAGGAAAATTAAATATGTGACAACCATAGTTAATTATGAATGCAAAAAGAACACTAAATAATATCTGCCATTGTAATTTCGGCATCCGGAATACGAAATATACAGGTTTCGGCATCCGGCGTACCGACACTCGGCATCCGGAATACTCTATATTAAGCCTGGAATCCAGCGTACGAAAAGGGGGTGGTCCCCCTCGTGAGTCGGATAGTGGAGGAAGTCTGACATACCAAATATTTCCCCACGAACCAACCTCAAAATGTGTTTGAAACTTTGAGATGCAGTTATTCCGATGCACCAATCTCTGAGTTCAAATTATGAATGATGACCTGCTGCTAGTGTGCTGAAGTAGGTCTGTAGTACCTATGGACCATGTAGCAAACAGTGTGCACTTTTACATCTGTAATTGTTACCAATGTCATAGCAGTGAAGAGGTTAGGTTCAGACAATAGCTGCCATGTCACTTTCAACAGCTGAGGGCATATCGTGACATAATTTACCCATAATTCTGCTGTGGTTAAGGAGTTATTATTTAGGGCATTACATTACCTTTTGTGTTCAGCCTTACCAAATCAACTACCTGGTTTATAAAATGATGTCTATTTCTGTAATAGTTTGCATCTGTGTCCCTAGTATTAAGTCTTTCATGGTTGACAATTTGATATCAAGCTCCTTAGCACTGAACTGGCAAGCCTGCAAATAGTGTCTCTGCCATTTGCAGAATGAGGTCCCCAGAGGGTAAATTCAGTGGGGCTATTCTGCAAAGCAGGCTAGCATCACCAAACTCACCCTCTGGGAACATCATTCTGCTTAGGCTTCAACTGCTATGAGAGACCTATGATTGAATTTCCCCAGTTGAAGTTGGTGATGTTCTCCCATTAGTCACCTCGATTATGCATTTTTTCTTCTGCAAATTAGGAGATATTGAAACTGAACAGAAGGGAATAAGAAACTAAAAACAATATTAATTTGAGACGTTAGATACTTCTCAGAAGATGAGGCCTAAGCAGAATGAGGTTCCCAGAGGGTGAATTTGGTGATGCTAGCCTCTGGGGACCTCATTCTGCAAATGACAGACAAACTATTTGCAGGATTGTGAACTGGAGTCATTGTAAACAAGTTTATAAATTCCCAACTCAATAGAAAAAAAATGGTTTACATTGTTGTTAGACACATTAACCCCTTCTATACAAAATGCATGATGGTCTCGGTGGGTATTGTTGCTAAACTAGTCACATTTGTTATAAAACTGCCATAAACAGAAAGAATATTAAAATATAGACAGACCATGTTCATAATTAATGTGGATTGGAAGAAATATTTTTTGTGAGCGAAATTTTGCTTCATTAACTTGTCCTCCTCCTTTGTCTCCAAATGTCAAACAAGAATTGGGACGCATCAAATTACAAACTGACACACTGACCATCAGTCGACAATATGTATCATTTTCTACTAAAACCCTTGTTAATTATTCTGGGCACGCACACAGGATCAAAGGATAAACAGATCCACTGTCTGATTAAGTCTCCCTACAATACTGGTGTAACCCTATTCGATATTGACCATTTTAAAGCAAAATAAGTGAGATCCTCTATGTATGTCATGTCATATGTAGGCTGCTTGGTGGGTGGATGCTCTGCCCAGTCAAACACAGTCAATCAAAGGCAACCAACCGAGGTCATCGTGATTCTGATTGATGAACTGGCAGATAGATTGACTGAAGTCGTTCAATGGTAAAGTAGTCTGTGCTATTTAGACACGAGAAATTATATTATGCATGTATAGATGCTAATTTAAAAGTAATAAAATGTTATCCAATTTAGGTCCTTCAATAATTTGCGAACCAGCTGTAAACGAGTAAACACATGTGTGAATTAGAAGATAGATGACACACAATAACCACAAATACATCATCTTCATCACCATTATCATAATCTTCATCATCATCATCATCATGTAACTAATAATATTTGTTTGTTAACTTACTAATGCGATTATGTTGCATATTGTTATATGGCTAAGGCATAATAAAATATTGAAACAGTCCACAGCTCAATGCAACATGCTGAAAAGCAGCTATCTGTATGTTGTGAACCCCAGCAATGCAGTTTAGTCATTCATGGTGGTGGGGGAGAAGGGGTTGGGGTAGACCCATGCAGGTCTGAAGTCTACCTCTCACCCAACTAGCCTGACCCAAAATGTTTCTTGTCTCAATTTGTTCATTATGACTTGAAACATAAGTTATAGAAAACATTGTTTCTAAATTTCCGGTCAAATGCAAGAATTTTTTTTTTTTTACCAGGCCTAGGTGTCATATGTAGCTGCTGGTTGGTTGGGGAGATACCAATGTTTGGGTATCTTCCCACCCCCCGCCAAACCCTGACTCAAACAAATTTTTCTCAGATCAAGAAAATGTTATTTCCTCGCCGTTTAATGACTACTGCATTTATATAAACCAAAATAAGCGATAAAATCATAAGATGATTTTTGTCATATAAATATAGCTGCTGGTTTGGGGAGAAGATCCCCAACTTTTTCGGTTTGCCAGGCATATCTCTGACATGAATTTAGTACGATTGTCCCCCATCAATAAGGCAGCGGTGGTTTGCTGGACTGTTGATTAAACTATAAAAGATTCAAAGGAAAGCTACACCTATGACCATAGTATGAGGAATTTCAATTATATGCAACACATGACAATATTGAACATGGAGCTTCAATTATGGTCAGCTGTGTGCCAATATAATAGAAACTTACAAATGTTGAAACATTTATAAAAGTCTAGCTGCTTCAGCAGAGCATATATCTGGCAAGGCATCTTCATTCCGGGGAAACTTCAAGTTGATAAAAAATAGCTTTTTCGCTTAATGTAATTGAACACCCTTCATTATTGAAGTTCTAACCTTGCTATATTTGTTGAGAGTATTTGGACTCACAGCTCTATGCCATATGGTATGATACTGACCTGATACCTTTCTCAGTTATTAATATAAATATTGGAATGGTCTACTACTCATTTGGAGGGATGTTCGAGGTATTTGAGCAGACAGAGACGAAAAGATAATATATTTGCGAAAGTATTCATATTCTTTGGTGGGAAATGAACTACAGAAACTACAGTATATGACCCTTTAACCACATCAGAATTATGGGAATTTTTTCAGGATTTAGTCAGAAATATTGCTTGTTACCATAATAATGAGTTTGCAATGGAAATTAGCTGGAGTAATGCTATTTTTGTGAATTAATTTTTGTCATCTTCCTTCAGATTTAACCTGACATCAATGTACACTCGCCCTCTAAAGTTCTAAAAATGGGGCTGGGCTTATCTATGAGGACCACCCCTTTATTTTTTTTTGGAGCAAAAACATAAACTGGGCTTGTCCTCAGAGATGGCCTTAATGACAGGTGTATACAGTATACTATTTGTGATTTTTTTTATATCTTTTATGTATATGCCTCATGAAACTATTAAGAGTTCTCAGAACTTGTATCATTAAATGTAAAGTGTTGTGTTCACACTTTGTCAGTGCATTGTTTTTGTCAGTTTACGCCACAGGGGCATGTTGTTGGAATGAGTTAAAATATAAAAATATTTCAATTTAGAATGAGCGCGCCACTTTAAAAATGCATCGTTATAGATATCATACGTTACAAGGGAGATCACAGAATCAAATATCTCCTCACTTCTAATGGCCATAATTCACAAAAGCCTGAACCGATTCTTTAAATTCCAATGCTATTTGATTGAGTAAAAGCTCTATTTTCCAATTACGGTACACAATACTAGGAAAAACTGTTCCAAAACTTTGAAAACACATGCGGAAGGAAAAAATCGCTGAAAGCACCGGTGTGCTATGAGGGGGTGCTACGGGGGAAGATAAACTGGTTTTGCCTACTATATACTGTCCATTTCAAACTAAATATTTATCATTAAAAAACCCACCTGTTGTACAAAACTTCTTTATGCATGGTTTATACAGACATCTCAGCCATATATGTTATTAATCATAGTTAAATTGGGAATAGATCTTTGGAACAGCTTTTGAAAAGGGATCCATTGATGTTTTTATGATTATCAATCCCAGGGTTACCCCAATCTCTACCAGAGCGCACCAGTCATACTTCCTTCATACCTGCATGCACTAATAGAGTGGCTCCTCAAGCTCTGCAACTGGTCCTCCTGTATTATATTTAATGGAGATATCACCAGCACCACCGGGTTATAAACTGTGTTGGATTTTGCGCCAAGAACTTGTGGTAACAAATGAAAAATCATACTTTTGCCATATCCTACGGGCAAATTAACAATGATATCAGAATTGGTTTGATATACAGTCTCTAAAACCTACTTCTGTTTCGGTTCAACTTAATATTTTTGTCGTAGGCTGTAATAATTTGTGATAGATTGAGCATTTTACTGTTGTACTAGAGAAGAAAAGTTTCACGTGTGTTGACAAATTAACCGGGAACCGGATTACACCTTTGAACAAAATAGTGCGAGGATTATATCAGCGATTTTAGATACCTTGTGGGCTGACCACGGGAACTTCATAGCACTGTTCGCTTAATATATATATTAATATCGCACAAGTCCACCAAATGTGGGTGAAATGTCGCCGGTAGCAGCGGTCTTACCGAGTCATCAAGGGAGGTAAACCCTGCATGGAGTTTGGGGTTACCCTAGTTTTTTGCCAAATTTTCTTTGGTCAAGTTCAGCTCTTGTATCCACATTAGAGAAAAAGAGTCTCAGGCAGATGCAGAATTCATTCGGGAAAATTATTTATTATGGACTGGTGTGAACATGATTTTCCTATACCATGATCAGTTTATGTTGCGTATGTCGAAAATTGTATTGTTTGTGTGTTTACCTGATGTTTAAAAATCGTTGATATATCAGTGTGTTTGTGATTGTGATGCTAATAGACTTTATAGAGCGACATGTGTGGATATGCAAGCACCCGTGGTGCAACCAACTCTTGTATCCACAATTCTCATGCAGGGTTGCATTGTCATTATAAAACATGCCTTCACACTATGTGATGGTTACCTTTGTAGGCATATATGGATTTAACCCTTTCATGTTCATGACTGGAGCTTCCTGAAATTTTGCGAAAACCTTGTGCCAATGCATTCTCTTTTATATGCCCATAGGGCGCCTCTCATATATAAGAGAATGCATTGGCCTAACAATATTTACCTTGATCTTGTAAGCCAGTGCATTCTCTTATATATGTGAGGCTCCCTATGGGAGAATATAAGAGAATGCACTGGCACAGGGTCTTTAATGCTGCACCAGCACAGCTCCCATCATGAAAGGGTTAACCACCTGACATCAGACATTGTCAGATGCAAAACAGTCCAATGTCCGGTTGTTTGTATTTGCGCCTGACATTATGTCCCATAGTCTAGTAGAGCTCTTTACATATTGTTGATATTGTATTGGCTGACTTCTTCACACATTTGAACTAATTTATCAGTTATAATGGGAGAGTGTATGGATTTGACCAATTTCTTGTCACCGATTTTCACCACTGTAATGGGACTAATAAAAAATGCTATTAAATTTAGGCCAAGTGCCTGTTATTTCATCATAAAATAGTATCATCCTCAGTGTTATGCTAATGCATATATCAACCTGCAAGTGTTTTTCACCAATTGATATTTTATTCAAAAGTGTAAATTTAACAAAATAACTGCCAACACTGAAAGACACCATATTTGATATAACATTGCAAAAATGTATTCAAAATCTAAAACTATCGGTGTGTGCATGGTCTTGGAGAGTCTCGCGTACATCCAACATTTATTTGAGAAACTTTTTATAAATTATGGACTGGTTTGAACACGATTTTCCTGATAATACTGTGGTCAGTTTGTTTCGTGGATGTAAAAAATTATTGTTTGTGTGTTTTCCAGAATTCACAAGAAACTTATAGAAACCTGAGGTTTGAAAATCGTCAATATCTGTGAAAGGATTGTGAGGCTAATTACAGTAATGCCCTAAGTAATCGACTCCTTAACCACAGCAGAATTATGGGTAACTTTTCAGGATTTAGTCGGAAATATGACTTGTTGACATTCATCGGAAAGCTCTCGACGACAGCTTTCCGATGAATGGCAACAAGCCATATTTCTGACTAAATCCTGAAAAGTTACCCATAATTCTGCTGTGGTTATAAAGGAGTCGATTACTTAGAGCATTACTGTAACTTTGTAGACCTTGTGTGAAGGCATGCCAGGGCCCATGGTGCAAACCTTTTGCATCTATCATTGTGAGGATGGCATTGTCATTATAGAACATGCTGTCTTGGCACTGTGTGGTGGTTAGCTTTGTAATTTAATTGTTGAACTCCGATTGAGCTCTTTACACATTGTTGACATGTATTGGCTGACTTCTTCACATATGAACTAATTAGTTGGCTATAATGGGAGAGTGTATGGGTTTGACACAACTGGGAAACATCATTACTCTGTGGTATAAACACAGTACAATTAGCAAGAAATGTGCAAACTGTGTACTCGGAATGCAAGAGAAGCATGTCTACAGTTAGCAACAGAATAAACCAGCCATTTGGGACGAGGAACAATTATTTTCCTGGAATATATTTATCTGCTCCTCGACTAGGGAAACCTTGTGTGTCAGTCAAGGTGAATTAAATTTTTGACATATGAGAATATACCCAGTAATTTCCATGTGTAGTAGAAGCAATTCAATGTGGTAGGATTAAACTTTTCTGAAACCATGGCATCCAGGATACTAATGCTTGGTGCAATTAGGCATTTTATTTTTATAGCTTGGTTTTCGGATTATTTTGGCTCAAAGGTAGGGGAGGTGGGAGGAAAACAAATAAAATTAAAATTGTGGTTTTCAATGCAGATATCTGCTGTATAATAATCTTATCTCAAACAAAAGACACAAGATAGCCTAATATTGATTTGCCAGTGTCCACTTGCATGGCAAATATATTTTTGGAATTGGAAGTGTCTTTAAAGCAAGGGGTGGATAGATGAAAAAATATCGCCAAGATCGGATTCAGCCATGTTGGCAATGACATTCAATTTATCCGTTGTAAATTATTTTGCTATCTTGGAATTACAAGTTACATATTTCTACTAACTCTGTAGTACAATAATGCCCTAAGTAATCGACTCCTTAACCCATTGGAGAGTATCTGTAATGTCATATACATGACGTCATGAGTAAATTTAACGTCAACGTCATAGCAATAATTATTAACAAGTTCGGGTCAAAAGGGTCCAATAATTCGTTTTAATTTATGTGCATTTTTGTTAACGTGTGTTATCATAATCGATTGCACTTATGCATTTGGGACATTATAATAATCAAAATAACTCCTATACAAATCATTTATAAATCAGATGATTTATTGCAGTTATGTCTACGTAAAATAACACTTCCTGAAACGACATATATGTCGTTCTACTCTTCAACCGATAGACGACATATATGTTTTTCTACTCGCTCCCCTGAGAGCTTTCCGATGAATGGCAACAAGCCATATTTCCGACTAAATCCTGAAAGGTTACCCATAATTCTGCTGTGGTTAAGAAGTCGATTACTTAGAGCATTACTGTATAGAGTTTTATATAGTTAGTGTCAGTAATAGTTTCTTCTAATATATCTAAACTGTGCATTCATACCTCTGTTAACTTGCCATTGCAAGTGTGTTTTTTGTGTCATAATTATGCTAGTTGCATATTAATACATTTTAATTCCCCCATAATGTTAATATCCAATGATCCACATATATGTAACATATTAAGATGGTCCCTCAAATAAATGCATTCCGAAGGAAAAGAAATGACGTATATGTCACATGTTATACTAAGTGATTACTAAGTGATATATATAGTTTTGATTTTCGTTGAGAATAAATAAAGTTGAGAATGATGTCAGTCACAACACAAAACATTTGTTTGTGTACTCTGTCTTGGTTTCATATTTGAAAAAAATTCTCAGCTTTTTGACAAATAAGTGAACAATAATTAGAAGGACATCCAATGGTCAGCTATGATTTTCTCCATCCATGCAGTGCTTAAAAATGAACTATATGTTGTCACTACTTTTATTTAGCTACCCGGCCGACAATTCAGCTTGACACTGGGATTCAGAGTCTTTTGCACTGTCACGAAACAGTTTGAATTGTGTACCATGTGGGATGGCTACCACGCCATTCGTTTTGAAGCGCATATGCCATTTATAGCAAGATGGGAATGGGTCTTATAACACTACAATGAATATTATGGAATAATATTTGTACTCACATAAATATAATATCAGGAACATGTGAACAACGTCATTTATAACGAATCATCATCAGGCACAGTTTATATATCGAATTTAAGAGTTATTATTAAGTTCATGTCGTGGTCAGTGGTTTAGCTTTCAGTGAAGTTCGGCATCAGGGATTCTCGCCGTCCTTTCTCGCCGTCCTTTCCCAGAGTTAGCCAATTCGTGTTCGTTCTCGCCATCATGATTGACTCTCCCGCAATTGTTTATTGGGGTCAAATGTAATGCATTTTGACCACCTTCAGACAAAGTAATTCGGTGCTTATTTTAGCATCCACGACATAAAATTACAATACCTAATATCACTACAGTTATTGTATTTAGCTGCTTGTAGCTTTTTCTTTGACCATAATAAAACAACTGCATGGGACATCACCTAAGCATCCATTTAATGCTGATTATGGTCGTTTGTTGAACTTATTATCTGAACATTTCCTGAGGGACCGCCATCATTGGACCGGTCCACCCATGGCGGTCCAATACTGTACCGGTTTGCGAACTTGAATACATGGAATTAAGTAATCGCCCTTTATGCTGGTGTTACCTGGTACGGAACTCTGAAGTTCCAATAGCCAGTCAATGCATAGTGTCGCCAATGTCAGGGCACCTGGTGTGAGATCACATAGCAGCATGTGAGATACCCCCTATGTCATTTGATTCTGCCCACTTCAGAATATGCACACGTAACTATTTTCAATCATGATGATATCACAGGGTACACGTTCAATGACTTGAGTGTTGACAGTATGTGATGGAGCCCTCTAGCGAGTGACAGCGAATTACCATCAGTAATACCATGTCAACTAACCTTCATCTACATTTCAATGTACTGAACATAGGTCTCGATTCACAATATACTATAGCCTATATTTGGAAATATCTAACTCCAAGAAACCACATCCAACACCGATGCGGTGGTACGCATACCTGCATATTGGAAATTAACCAATCTATCTGGAATATGTCAGTTGTCAATGCTAATAACAAAACATAATGAGTGCTGAAAAACTTGGAGCATTTGCACTCAACCCAATCACAGCATGTTGGGGGGGGGGGGGGGGGGTGGGGATAGCAGAGACATGAATTTCTACAGACTCTACACTGAGTCACTTTGGTCACAATAAGCACATTTATTCTTTCTCTATTAGGCGACACCAATTTTTAAGTCTGGTTTACGAACATGTGGGGGAAAAAAAAGTAGATGCAGGAGGGAAAAAAAAAAAAAAAAAAAACTCTCACAACCTTTTTGTTGGTTAAATTGTGGAGTTCTACCTGAATTTCACAATAATTATATATAGAATATGAATTTGAAATGTGTTTTTAATATTCAAATTTAATATAAACAGACATTTCTTGTCATAAAATAAATAAAAATAGAGACATGTATTAATAGGAAATTAGTGCATACTGCTCCAATCCACAAATTGTCTAGCCAGGCATATGCAAATATAATTTAAAAACCCTACCTTTTAGCTGAGTAACGTTGAACTATTATTCCCCATGCTTAATACTAGTACACTAATAAATATTAATTTATAAATAATAAAAAAAAAAAAAAAAAAATTAAATTAATAAATTAAAAAAAAAATATATATATATATATATTTTTTTTTCATGGAATGGAACAAAAGTTGTCGGCGGTGTTCGTAAACCTAAATATTGGTGTCGCCCAACTCCTATTTAATGCTGTAGATAAGAAAATACACTACATGTTACCACAATGTACATACAATGTATTATATATGATGTCCAGAGTTTAACCCATTCAGTGCAAGTCCGATTTTTGTATCAACCCATATTTCCTTGATCATTTTTCAAATTAAAGGGTTAATAGAAGCTTGTTTGGCAGTAATTTGACGCTTTCTGTAACACAAGCACACATACCAAAGTAAGATTTAACACATTTCTGTCCATTTAAGGTATTTTATAATAATTGGACCAGTCCAGGCTGGTCCAGGCAAGAATACCGGACCACCGAGAGCTGGATCGAACCGGACTGGACTGCCTCTTTGCTGGACCGGACCACCACTGGCAGTCCGGTTCGGTCCACATCCCTATTTGTTATATAGGGATACTTTGATATGGCTACATTATTTGTGGCCCAAGTCTTCATAAGAGGCTCTATCCTTCAGTCACAGGCAAAACCACTAGTTAGCAAACTGTTGTAGTCTCCTTCCACCTGAGTTTAGTGACGATAACAAGAAATGATTTGATGTTATGAATTAAGCTCTGAGTGCACATTTGTTTTGAGTGAGGGCAAATTTTCTACTTGATTATAAGTAAACAAGCCTTGAAATAGTGTGTCTGTCATTTCCAGAATGAGGTCACCAGAGGGTGAATTTAGTGATGATATCCCACTTGGTGTGCTAGCATCACCAAATCCACCTTCTGGGTACCTCATTCTGCTTAGGTCTCAACTGCTATGGGAGACATAGGATAAGATTGAAGTTCCCCAGTTGATGTTGGTGATGCGCATTAATGTTCAGCCATTAGTCACCTCAATTATGCAATTTGTCTTCTGCAAGTTAGGGGATATAGAAACTGAACAGAAGGGAAAAATTTACTAAAAATAATGCTAATTGAAGACTATAGATACTTCCCAGAATATGAGGCCCAAGCAGACTGAGGTTGCCAGATGGTGATCTTAGTGATACAAACCCGCTGTGTTGTGTAGCATAATTAACTTCACCCTCTAGGGACCTCATTCTGCAAATGACAGACACACTATTTTAAGACTTATAAGTATAATCATCTGATTAGAAGGACGCCACAGCAAAACAACCTCAAAGAGCGCTACATTTATGAAGGCTCATTATTGAATTGATGCACCAGACAAGTGCAAACAGTTTAATATGAAGTGTGGTTGTATTTATCCGGGTGGAGGTTTTTCTTTGATCATAATAATCAACTGACTGGGACACCACCTACACAAAAAACATGACTCAAAACAGTTTGTTGTAGATCTACAAAGGGTCTGTATAATACTGATTAAAATGTACTGCGACAGACGAGTAAAGGAAGACACAAGTAGTTGATTATTTATAATCCATATGGGGCACATGCATGCACAAGAAACGAGATACACATACTAGTATCATGATGCCAATAAAAGATTTGTTGCACTCGAATTTGATACATAATGCACATCATTCTTTAACTTAAGTCCTATACTCATATGCTCACAAAGAAGCAATCAGTTATATGCAATGAGCCTTATGTTCGACTGTATCATTTAATTAACCGATTCCTCATTCCTCTTTCTGATAGTTTGTCATGGATGAGCAAGGGCACCACAAGCTGCCAAGGGGCAAAGGGGCAGAACTTCCAGAAAAAAGTATTTTTGTCAAAGGTAAAGCAAAGTATAAAAAAAAGCTGAAAAAATTAATTTTGCGCCACTTCAAGCATCGTTTTTAATAAGCCTGGATATTATTATAGTGTGTTTGACATTTGCAGAATGAGGTCCCCAGAGGGTGAATTTAGTGACTCTAACCAGCACGGCATGCTGGCATCACAAAATTTACCTTCTGGGAACCTCATTATGATGCTATGGGAGACCTAGGATCAGACTGACGTTCCCCAGTTGAAGTTGGTGATGTTCACCCATTAGTCACCTCGATTATGCATTTTATCTTCTGCAAATTAGGGGATATAGGAACTGAACAGAAGGGAAAAAGTAACTAAAACAATGCTAATTTGAGACTAAATACTTTCTAGAAGATTATTATAAGGCCAAAGCAAAATGAGGTCCCCAGAGGGTGAATTTGGTGATGCTGACCCACTGTGTGGGGTAGTATCACTAAATTCAGCAGCTGATGACCTCATTCTGCAAATGTCAGATACACAATTTGAAGGCTTGTATGTGGAGGTTATGTTAAAAATAAGCTGCCAAAAGCTCTTAATATATATTTTGATGCACTCTCTACCTGAAACACAACTATGATTATATTTTGTATATGTGCAAGTAAATTAGCCTGTGGTATTTGTGTCACGATAATATGTGTATATGTGCATAACCCTTGGGAGAGTATATGTAACGTCATACATTACGTCATGAGTAAATGTAACGTGTATGTCATAGCAATAATTATTAAAAAGTTCGGGTCAAAAGGGTCAAATAATTCATTTTAATTTATGTGCGTTTTTTGTTAACGTGCGTTATCATAATCGATTGCACTTATGCATTTGGGACATTATATTAATCAAAATAACTCCTATACAAATCATTTATAAATCAGATAATTTATTGAAGTTATGTCTACATAAAATAACACTTCCTGAAATGACATATATGTCGTTCTACTCCTCAACCGATAAACGACATATATGTCGTTCTACTCGCCAAAGGGTTAAAAAGGGAGCGCTGACTGATATTTCATCTCTCCCTCTAGACTGGTCCTTGGACTATATTCTGTGTTTTATGAAGATACTATTAGACAGAACATTGATTGATGTTGTAATTAGGCTGTGTTTGTTGCACATTTGGCTTCAATATCCTTTGATTCTTCAAGTTAAGTGTTTGGTGATCTAATGTGTACCGGGTATGAGTGGTTTATGTATTGTTTGAGTGGCCTTACATTTATGCAATAGATCAGCCTGTTGCTTTTTACTGCCTTAAATCTCATGTTTGGATGATTTTATTATACGCCTGTTATTGGTCGTTCGTCTGTCAGTATTCCATTTACTTTTGGTTTCCAAATGAAAACTTTAGAGAGTCTCAACTGAATGGAATGAAATTTGGTATGTGTGTTTTATAGCACAAAATACAGGTTAAGTTCGAATGCGGGTTCCGCCCACCAATTTTTACTACAGTTAGAGTTAGAGTTGTTGGAATTACCATGGGGCATGTTTTGCCATGCCCTAGAAATGCTATTTTTGTTATCTTGTATACATTGAGCTGCATTTGTTGTACCATTGACTTTAACTGTATCAATGATTTGGTTATAAGTGGCCGATGATAGCGCTTCAGGTATCAGCATCGATTAATTGCCCAAAAATAATGCTAACCATAGTCAACTTTTGTATAAAATTGCCTAAAACATGTTATTTATCAACATTTTGCTTTTTGTCAAATATCTGACACAAAAAAGCCACTTGATTTTAGAGTTATACATCTTCATCTGCAATTTAGTCCAAGACCGTCTTTTCGTTGACTGTTAATTATCGGTGGTGAAAAAAGATTTCAAAAATTGATATCTGATCAGTCTGAGCTTTGATGGGTGGGTTCCTCGACTCGAATCAAATATATTTTACATCCGAAGCCAAGGAAACAGTAATTTGCGAGCGTTTATTCGAATTATGCATCTTTATTATAGACTAGAAATTGGGATTAATGCAAGATCAAACACTATATGTGTCTAAAAGGGAGAAACTAACAAATGCAGAATTAGATTTTGCAACAATAACAAAATTGTTGCAAGGACTGGCATTAAGGGCGACTTGGGAGACATATTATTCCTGAAAAATGCCACTTCTCCCTAATTTTTCTCCGAGGAAAACTCTTAAATACCAGTAGGCATATGTTCCAGCAGCAATAAAAGTACATTTATTGATTTTAATAGTGTTCTTACTCAGTATAATGGTTTTTATAAATGGGCTATAGTGTTTACATAATACTGATCATAGCAGGGTGATTGATGTTGGGGTGTAATTTGAACTTTAGCTATACTTCTCCCTAATAAACAAACAAGGAGAATTGTCTTGGTTGGTAGAATTAGATTTTACAAAAAAAATGACATGCTTGTAAGCGGAGGTACGTCTGCGACTCAGAATTCATCTCTAAAACCAATCTCTTCTGGAGATGTCAATCAGCAATATATTACTGAGCCTTTTTTCTCAACTCTATCGCTCCATTTATAACTGTAACATTTGACAACATTTTCCCCTGTCAAAGTTGAGCTTCAGTGTCATTAACACTTTCATTTCAGAGACTGTTAGCCAAGCATCTTCATTGGATGCCAAATTGGGGAGGGGTGTGAGTATTTTTCTGTACTTAATTTTTTTTTGCAAAAAAAGGGGGTATATGAATAACTCCATCAAAAAGATAGTGAATGAGCTATATATAATTTTCTGCTACAGTAATGCCCTAAGTAATCGACTCCTTAACCACAGCAGAATTATGGTTAACTTTTCAGGATTTAGTCGGAAATATGGCTTGTTGCCATTCATCGGAAAGCTCTCCCCGAGAGCTTTCTGATGAATGGCAACAAGCCATATTTCCGACTAAATCCTGAAAAGTTACCCATAATTCTGCTGTGGTTAAGGAGTCGATTACTTAGGGCATTTCTGCTAGCTCACAATAAGTAATTGTTCAAGTGGCTTCAGTCACAATTTTTTTAGGTTGTGAAATTTGACTGACAAAATCTCCTTAAAAAAATAATCTGTTGATATCCATTGTTTGCAGTACCCGAGATGAGTTGTTGGGATAGCTCATTAGTCTATAAATAGGTTATTGATATCTTTTGGAAAATATAGAAAAAAACAAATGTTGAAATTGCTAGGCTTAAAGGTACTCAATCCGATTTGATGGTCCCCATATAATCAGATTCCAACAAAAACAACATTTTTAGAAATGCTGCTTCAGTTATCAGAATCGATTAATTGCCTAAAAATAATGCTAACCACTGTCAACTATAGTATCAAATTGCCCGAAACATGTTATTTATCAACATGATGTTCAATGAAATTTGGCCTTATTATGAACAGAAAGCCTCTTGATTTTAGAGTTATTCATCATCATCCACAATTAGATCCGATGTCGGCTCATCGACTGTTTACTGGACCAATAATAATTCATGATGGTGAAAGATAATAGATGTCAAAAATTTATATCTAATAACTCTGAGCTTTGATAGGTGGGTTCCTCGACTCGAATCAAATATTTTTTACCCCCCGAATCCAAATAAATAGTAATGGAGGGGCGCTTAATCGGATTATGCATCTTTAACACCTTGCCGTCATTTTGGAGCAAAGTATGATGTAGGTTCCTGTTTCAGAGCTGTATGAGGCAGAACTAAGTAGAAGTGACAGAGACATGAGGTCATAGACTCCAGTATGAATAATGACATAATTGACGAGATTAGCGATCTACTGTTATGGAAAAAAAAACAAATGATTGCTGTCAGGAGGTGGTAATTACCTCTTGTACCTATTGATATGACTTAGCTAATGTCACGAAAGATATAAAATGTAATAATTTTACCACTCATCCCCGCCCCTGAGAGTCGATGTTTGGGTTTCTTCAAGCCTTGAAATAGTGTGTCTGTCATTTGCAGAATGAGGTTCCCAGAGGGTGAATTTAGTGATGCTACCCCGCATAGCGGGCTAGCATCACCAAATTCACCCTCTGGGAACCTCATTCTGCTGAGGTGTAAGCAGAATGAGGTCCCCAGAGGGTGAATTTGGTGATGCTAGCCCGCTACGCGGGATAGCATCACTAAATTCACCCTCTGGGGACCTCATTCTGCTAATGACAGGCACACTATATTTCAGGCTTGGGTTTCTTTATTATTATCTCGCTAGCTTTGGGAACAGACATGCACAGACGGCAGAGCAGGATCTCCAGCCCTGATTGTCTTTGACTGATCCTTACTCAAATGTATATATACTTTATGAAACGGGCAAGCCTGGATATAGTGTGTCTGACATTTTCTGAATGAGCTCCCTAGAGGGTGAATTTAGTGATGCTATCCCATACAGCGGACTAACATCGCCACATTCACCCTCTGGGGACCTCATTCTGTTTAGGCCTCATCTTATGGGAAGTATCTATAGTTTCAAATTAACATTGTTTTTAGTTACTTTTTTCCTTCTTTTCAGTTTCTATATCCCCTAATTTGCAGATGATAAATTGCCTAATCGATGTGATTTATGGGTGAACATCACTAACATCAACTGGGGAACTTCAGTCTGATCCTAGGTCTCCCATAGCAGTTGAGGCTAAGCAGAATGAGGTTCCCAGAGGGTGAATTTGGTGGCGGGGTCACTAAATTCACCCTCTGGGGACCTCATTCTGCAAATGACAGACGCACTATTTCAAGGCTTGAGTAATGGTGAATTGGTGATGATAGCCCACTATGTGGGGTAGCATAAAATTCACCCTCTGGGGACCTCATTCATGCAAATGTCAGACACACTATATCCAGACTTGTGTTCAAAGGTGTATATATATACTTTATGAAATGTTCTCTTCTGAAGGTTATATATTCTTCATCTTCAGTAGTTTGGCATTCCCTGGATATATGCCCTCTCTTTTGTACAAAATGTGATTACAGCTCTGGCCCAAAAGAAGCACTGTTTGGAAGACATCATTGCTCTCTAATTAGCTTAGCAAATAAAGAGGAAGATGTATGGATATCGGATTAGCCATTTTGGATAAACATTCGGATAGATAGGCAGATTTAATATGTAATAATATTTATCCTATTATGGTTGTTCTACCGTTATGGTGCATAGCACATAAGATTGTCATTAGCTGCCTAGCAATAGTGAAGCTGGTTTAATTCCCAATAACGATGGATTTGTGAACCACGCAAGGGGGTGTTAACCATTCTATGACTGGAGTTTCCTGAAATTTTGCGATAACCCTGTGCCAATGCATTCTCTTATATATGCGAGGCTCCCCTATATAAGAGAACTCATTGGCTTAACAATACTCACCTTGTACTTGTAAGCCAGTGCATTCCCTTATATATGCAAGGCTTCCTATGGGAGACTGGCATATATAAAAAAATGCACAGGATCTTTAGTGCTGCACCAGTGCAGCTCCTGTCATCAAAGGGTTTAGTTGATTTGTGTATCTGGGCATGTTGGTCAGTTGCTTACCTGGTATCGATAGTTTCTTCGTGTAGAAGACTGATTTCGCTGAAAAGGATATTGAATTGCTCGTGTTCCATGGAGTATGGATTCAAGTTGGTCTGACATTGTGTGTGGAATACGATAGTGGATTAAATTTTGAAATCAAAGATGGCCGCTGGCGGCCATGTTTTTTGTCCTAATGACCCCAAAATGACTCGTTCCCATCTACATTCCAATTTCAACAGCCATGACAAATTTCATGATGATCAGACTAAAGGTACGACCTGTAGCCCGTGCTAAAGGATTTAGTCATACAAAGAGTAAAATCCAAGATGGCAGCTGGCGGTCATGTTTTTTGGCCGAATGACCCAAAAATGACTCATTCCCATCTACATGTCATTGTTAACATCCATGACACATTTTATGATGATCCAACCAAAGGTACGACCTGTAGCCTGTGTAAAAGGATTTAGTCATGCAAAGAGTAAAATCTAAGATGGCTGCCGGCGGCCATGTTTTTTGGCCGAATGACCCCAAAATTACTCGTTCCCATCTACATGACAATATTTACATTCATGACAAATTTCATGACTATAAGACCAACAGTACGGCCTGTAGCCCATGCTAATGGATTGAATTTTGAAATCCAAGATGGCCACTGGCGGCCATGTTTTTCTTCCGAATGACCCCAAAATGACTGGTTCCAATCTACATGTCAATGTCAACATCCATGATTTCATAATAATCGGACCAAAGTTACGAACTGTAGCCCGTGCTAAAGGAAATTGTTGACGAATCACGCACACACGCACACACACACGCACGACGGATACCAAGCCATGGCAATAGCTCAAACTTTACAAAGTAAAGTTGAGCTAACAATGACAGAGAATATCTGATTGGCTATTCAATGGCCGAATCGACAGCTATAATATCCAGGACACTAATGCATTACCAGGTAATGCACCTTTTTGTACTCAATTCCATACTCTATTTGTTAAAACTCTCTAGTTGAAGGTGGGCTATAATACTAGATATGCACTCTTAGTACAGCACCCGGTATATATAGCTTCCTTGTTCATTAGGATGGGTAACATTAGGATACAGTAACTTGAGAAGATGGTGTATATAGAATGGATGAATTCTTTATGATGTCAATAGACTTGAACTATTAACCCTTTGAGTGCCAGGTCCGATTTTTGTATCAACCCATATACCCTGTGCCAATGCATTCTCTTATATATGCGAGTCGACTCGCATATATAAGAGAATGCATTGGCCTAACAATTTTTCATCATTTGTTATTATTTTTTACAATTTTTTACAATTTTAATAAAAAAATTTAAAATCTAAAAAAAAAAAAAAAAAAAAAAAGTTTTTTTTTATTTTTTAAGGCCGATTTTACAGACCGTAAATTAGGGCCGATGAAATCGGCCCCTGGCACTGAAAGGGTTAACCCTTCCATGCCTAGAGTTTCCTGAAATTTTTGAAAACCCTCTGCCAGTTCATTCTCTTATATGTGAGTCTCCCATAAGGAGCCTCGCATATATAAGAGAATACATTGCCTAACAATATTACCTTGACGTTGTAAGCCAGTTCAGTCTCTTATATATGCAAGGCTCCCTGTGGGAGACTCACATATATAAGAAATGCACTGGCCCAGGATCTTTAATGCTGCACCAGCCAGCTCCCATCATGAAGGGGTTATGATATATTGGATAGAGAATAGGGCTGCTGTCTAACATACATTATCTCTTTCAAAATTAAAGCATCGTTGATGAGTAGTTATCCCATAGGAAATGTTCAGATAATAAGTTCAACAAACGACCATGAACTTATTATCTAAACATTTCCCTCAATAAATAGGACTCTTTCTGTACTTTCATTTTTCTGTTGTCTACTTTTATCACACTAACATCACTCCAAATCAATAATAGACCATTCTGATGTACACTTTTTAACTGACTGGGAGAATCCATTTTGTAAAGAAAGGATTAAAGTATATGAACAGTGGCACTTCTGTATTCATGAATATTCTCATTTATTCAACAAAACTCTTCACAATATATCACTAAATAACAATTAATACAGTTTTAACCCTTTCGTGGGTAGAACAACATTTATGTCATTTTACGGTGATGGGTGGACATATATGTCGTTTATGGTAGTTGGAGGGTAATATTATGTTACCATATCATAACTTTGGAAACTCATCTCCTAAAAGGAAAGTTTTCATGGATATATAATGTGGATGTATATTATTTTTATTATTTACATTAATTTGTGTTTTTAATAATGTTGCCTGTGGGATTTATTTGTTACAATATAACAATAACATGATTTTTGAGGGTGGTATGGTTTAATATGAATCGTACGTGATACGTAGTGGAGCAACCACACAATCATGATGTGCCTCAAATTTGCATTTTTACGGCGACATAACGCTAAGAATAATTTACGTAACATCATGCAGTGGTCACGACGGAGACGACATGCAAAATTGACAAGATGTGTCGTGGATTGTAAAATCTTGTCTGGATTATCGTCGTGACTTCTTCATTTTTCATTTACCAACGAAATTGGTCTAAATGCAATTAATAGACTTAAATCACAGGTGAATTCTTCATAAATTGTGAAGTAGTTACATTCATTTCTATCGCGATGCTTCATTTCCAATTCCGGGTTTTTTACAATCTCAACACGGTTGCTAACCGGAAGTGACGTGACAATTTCTCCAGAATCTATACCTGCGATCTTGAAAAATCACTGATGGATATAGAAACAATTATATGACGTCATTCACCTGCCTTAGGTATAAGCACCCTTGGTGGTTGCTATTAACAACCCGGCAGGAATGATTAACTGCCCAAAGGCCTATTAGCGGCATGAGACGAAGTCGAGGGCTGTTAATCATTCCAGAGGGCCGTTAATAAACCATAATGCCCGATACGATCATGTTATTACTATTATTACCACATATTTGGAATTTGACCCAGTGAAATAATGAAGTAGATTAAGAGAGAGATATTTCCAAGAACATATAAATAAATAAAAACCAGCATTGAAGACGAGTGACAAACGATGAGAGTTTGACAGCTAAAGTTATTTATGCATGTTTACGCTTGAGACAATAATTCAACCATATAGCGTGATTTCCAATCATAACTATTAAACCACTACAGTGTGAGGAAAATATGGTACATTTTCCCATTATTTTCTTTAAATAAACAAAGTAAGTCTGAGATTGAAAGGACGTAACTCATGATAATAAATGAGATCTAACTTCTGGTCATTTGCCGGGGCCGCGGCCTGGTGTTTTGGTAACAATACGCTATTTGGAATGCCCCGAAAAACATTATCAATGGCCTAGAAAACGCCCCATAAAGCAGCATAAAGTGGTAATAATAGGCAATTGTTACAATATGATTCAATAATATATTCACCCATGTATATGACATCATCAAACCTTGAAATAGTGTGCCTGTCATTTGCAGAATGAGGTCCCCAGAGGGTGAATTTAGTGATGCTACCCCGCATAGCAGGCTAGCATCACCAAATTCACCCTATGGGGACCTCATTCTGCTTACACCTCAGCAGAATGAGGTTCCCAGAGGGTGAATTTGGTGATGCTAGCCCACTATGCGGGGTAGCATCACTAAATTCACCCTCTGGGAACCTCATTCTGCAAATGACAGACACACTATTTCAAGGCTTGGACGTCATATATGACATACTCACCCGCCAAAGGGTTAAGAGTGCCCACATTTGGATCATTTCATTTAGGCATCAGCCCAGCTACAGTAATGTACTAAATAATCGACTCCTTAACCACAGCAGAATTATGGGTAACTTTTTAGGATTTAAACTGTTAGTTTGTCAACAAACATCGCTGATCATATAGTAAGTTCAAATATTTTAGTCTAAATATGATATTCAGAATATTTTTCAATATTTTGGCTTTTTCGAGTGTTTACTGCCACGTTTTAATTAAACTTTGGTATATTATTGGACTAATTGTACAGTAATGCCCAAAACAATCGACTCCTTAACCGCAGCAGAATTATGGCTAACTTTTCATGATTTAGTCGGAAATATGGCTTGTTGCCATTCATCAGAAAGCTCTCACTGAGAGTTTTCCGATGAATGGCAACAAGCCATATTTCCGATGAATGGCAACAAGCCATATTTCCGATGAATGGCAACAAGCCATATTTCCGACTAAATCATGAAAAGAGTGAGAGCTTTCCGATGAATGGCAACAAGCCATATTTCCGACTAAATCATGAAAAGTTACCCATAATTCTGCTGTGGTAAAGGAGTCGATTATTTAGGGAATTAATGTACTTTAGCGATTAATTTGATGAGCTGGAACCGCGGCCAGAAATGTATAATTTCATATATTTTATTCTCATAATGTTTTTTTTTTTATTTTCAGTCTTCCTATTAATCCTCCCAAACTGGGATGTAGGGGGTAAAATGATATAGAGACTATTTGTCTCAAGTTTCCTGATAAGCGGTGGAGACCTGCCTCTATTATAAGGATGGCAGGGAGCATTTGAGTGGCTATTACCGAATCAATAGCTATAAAATCAAGAACACTTTGTGGTGCATTAATCCCACTTGTAGCTCTTCAGATCTGCGCTCTATTCTTTGTTAAAACTCTTTGAGTTTAAGGCGAGATATAATATACCAGACACGCAATCATTGTACAGCCCCTGGTATATTTCCTCTGTTGTTCATAGTAGGATAGATACAATACAGCATCTTGAGAAGACTCAGGTGTATATAGAATGGGTGATATCAATAGACCTGAACTCTTAAGATATCGGGTAGATAAAATGGTTATAGTCTGACATATACAAAGAAGTATATCGTAGATGTGCAATTGCTTGCACTTTTGTATTCATATGGTGTTTAACACACAGTTTAATAGTATAATACAAACAGATGTCCATGAGAGCTTTCCGATGAATGGCAACAAGCCATATTTCCGACTAAATCCTGAAAAGTTACCCATAATTCTGCTGTGGTTAAGGAGTCGATTATTTAGGGCATTACTGTATTTAAAGTCAGTTTGCTAGAGGCTCATGTCTGTCAGTATGTCTGTCCATCTGATCATGTATCTCTGTCTGCCCGTCTGTTCACTTTTTGTTTCCAGATTTCGGATGATAATTTTAGTTTTACGGAACAGAATGAATTGAAATTTAGTATGTAGGATTACTACCACATAATAATGTTCAAGTTAGATTCTAGGTTCTCGTCCTCCATATACCAGAGATTAAAGTAGCAAATTACATTTCCTACAGTTGGTTGAATAGAGGCACAGTTGGATATTGGAAGACACCCACTCCTGGGAGGAGACCCTATAACCATATTCCTGCTGGTGATAAACACATACTGTATACACCCGTCAGTAAGCCCATCCTCATAGATAAGCTCAGTCTGTGTTTTTTACCCTAAATAAAACATGGGGTGGTCCTCATAGATAAGCCCACCCCCATTTTTGAGCATTTGGAAGGTGAATACAAGCATGTATCTATCCTGTAGAATAGGAGAAGATACTCAAGCACATCTGTGCTTTTATAATTTGACCAGTTTCTTAAATAATAAAGATGTATAATAGTATACACTTTGTTAATATTCTGAATTATACACATCCTATTCTATTCTATTCTTAGTTGTTGGATCAAAGAGGTTTCAAATCAATAAAATCAAAGGATGTGTCACTTATTGTTCACACCTCTATCAGATTAAATCCAATGTGGAGTAATGACTTGGTGTTTTTGTAGGATCCTTTGATAATGCAGAAGTGTGATGTGTGTTCACCACTTCTCACTGTTGTGTTTTTATAAGAATTAGCTTGATTAATAAGCATCAGTGAAAAACATAATGGTAGGTCAGTACCTGAAGGCTAACTTAATTTTTGCATGGGGAGATCCTCGTGAGTAAGCCCAGTACCCACTTTTTGACCAAAAATGTGCATGAGCCCCCTGGGCTTACTGATGGGTGTAATAAAAATCATAATGTAGCCATAATCTGGACATCTACATAATCAGACAGTATTAGTGTACAATTTCCAGGGTTATTATGTCAGTCAGTGTGTCAGTGGGAATTATTCCTCATGAAAACCTACCTCATGTGCCAGGTACTACACTACACATGTAACACAGGCATAATAAAGAAATAACTCAAATCTGGAGAGCTATACCGTCAATAATAGAGTATTTTTGTGCTATCATCAGAGTTATGATGTCAGTGGGTATTCTAAATATCTTCTCTATACCTACCTCATGCACCACATAAGAAATACATGCATAATCAAATTTGTATTAAATATCTGGACTGATACACAATTATTGACTACTCTAGACTTGAAATAGTGTCTGTCATTTGCAGAATGAGGTCCCCAGAGGGTGAATAAATTTCCCCTCTTTCCTGCTCTGGCCTCATCTTCTGGGAAGTATCTAGAGTCTAATATTAACATTGTTTTTAGTTAATTAATGCATAATCAAGGTGACTAATGGGTGAACATCACCATGTTCAACTGGGGGGGGGGACCAGAATGAGATTTTGGTGATGCTAGCCCACTGTGCTATAAAATTAAAAAATTTGATTTACAAAAACATAATAAAATACTAGTTTTGCACTGAACATAGTGTAGTATACCAGTAGATACGTAATATATACTGATGATGCAATTGAATCTGTATTTTGTTCACATATACATATAAATGTATATATATATGAACAGTGCATTCAAATTGTCAGGATTATTATTGTTCCAGAACAAGAACAGTAACTCCATTACTGCTGATGTTAGGTTTTAATGTGATATATACCCTGGTATGCAAATGAGCAGCAAGCCTCTATTGACAAGTAATTGAATTCTGTGGATTTCATAAGTACTGTGCATATGTTTCGTCTTGTGAGAGGGTTTAGCAGAGAACTATTTCTCAGGTTAGAGGCCTCTGTGGGGAGATCATTGTGCATAAATATTGGGACATGGATATAAAGCATGAACGTTCTAGATTACGAATATCGACTTGAGGTATAAAGCTTGGTATAAAAAGTGCCCATTCGGAGAAAATGAAGGTCAAGATAGATTAAAGGAGCTGGGTTTTAATCAGGGTTTATGATGTCAACAGCTGATATCAGTGTGGATTATATCTTGGTATCTATAAATGTGCACCAGGAAGGTATATAAAAGTAGAAATTTTTCTGTTAGTTTGATTATTTTAACGAATATTTAGTTCAAAGTATTGTGTTTTGAGGCCAAGGGTGGAAAACACAAATTGCACTCAGTTGGTAAATACAGTAATGCCCTAAGTAATCGACCCCTTAACCACAGCAGGTTTATTGGTAACTTTTCATGATTTAGTCGGAAATATGGCTTGTTGCCATTCATCGGAAAGCTCTCACTTGAGATATTTCCGATGAATGGCAACAAGCCATATTTCCGACTAAATCCTGAAAAGTTACCCATAATTCTTCTGTGGTTTATAAGGGGTCGATTACTTAGGGCATCACTGTACCTAACCATAGGTGGGTGCAGGTTGGAAATGGAAGAGACCATCTAATCATATTACTACTAGTAATACACAGTTAACCCTTTGAGTGCCAGGTCCGATTTTTGTATCAACCCATATACCCTGTGCCAATGCATTCTCTTATATATGCGAGTCGACCATAGGTCGCCTCGCATATATAAGAGAATGCATTGGCCTAACAATTTTTCATCATTTGTTATTATTTTTTACAATTTTTACAATTTTAATAAATTTTTCTTATATTCTTTAACAGACTTATTTTGTAGGTTTAGTGCCAGGGAATCTTAAGTTTTTCATGGGCATCATAATTATTACTATGAATACATGGTGATATTTTTGAGTTATAACATGCCCCTAAGGTTTTATCCAGTTTGTTTTTAAATTCTCTATAGCATGCTTAAGCATACCCAAAATTTTAATTTTTTTAGGGCCGATTTTACAGAACGTAAATTAGGGCCGATGAGATTGGCCCCTGGCACTGAAAGGGTTAACACATAATACAGATCTTAATTGCAGCCGTAACAATGGAGTATTAGTGAACTTAGTGTACTATCATCATATGTATGTCAGTAGGAATTATATCTCATCTACCTACCTCAAGGAATTGTAATCTGGACAGCTACACAATAAGTATTAACACACTATCAGTCAGGGTTATGATGTCAGTGGGAATTATAAATATCCCCTGTAATATACTATCATGCTGTTTACCTACAAGTACCTCATGTACTACAAAAGTGTTACACACATAATGAAAAGTAACCAAAATGTCGACAGCTACACAATGATAGAGTATTTTTGTACTATCATGATGGTTACGATGTCAGTGTGGATTATATCGCTGTACCTACCTATGCTACCTCATGCATTCCACCAAGCAGGTCTGAGTCTAGAAGTTTTTGTGGCATAACTTTTGATTATCCTGCCAGTGTGTAGCAGATACCATTAATTTTCACATCCCTGCGCTGTCTTTGCTTTGAAAAGATCTATTGTAAGGTCAAGCCATTAGTCGCTTCTATATGAGAAACACTCAAATTATGCATAGATCATTTTGATGGCTTTGATGTTTTCACTTTTATCCTTCGTATTATTTCTGTTCGTTATGTCTGTTCGCTAGACTGATCTCCGGGATTGGTTCCTTGTTACGTCTACTGATGCTTATCGTCACTGATGTCTTCTGGTTGAAGACTTTTCCATTCATGAATTTAGCTTCATTGTCAGCACGGTCTCGGGATAGTCAAAGGAATATAAGTTTGTCTAGAATATTGGATAGAGAAATAATAGGCTATCCATGCTATCGTGTGTGATCAACTATCCCACTGGGTCATCAAATGAATGTTAGAATATATCTTAAAGTGTCTCATTATATTCAGACCATAAATTGAACCTGCTAATTTGATGATTTTTTTATGTGTACCCATACCATATATGACAGTGCCTATATACTAACAGTGCTCAGGCCTCTTAAGGGGTTTCCACGCATAGCCTACAGTACTGCCCTATGTAATCGACTCCTTAACCACAGCAGAATTATGGGTAACTTTTCAGGATTTAGTCGGAAATATGGCTTGTTGCAACAAGCCATATTTCCGTCTCCCCTTTCCGATGAATGGCAACAAGCCATATTTCCGAATAAATCCTGAAAAGTTACCCATAATTCTGCTGTGGTTAAGGAGTCAATTACTTAGGGCATTACTGTATCTCTTGTTGTGGAAATTGCAGATGACTTTCATCATATTATTTTAAGGGAAATCTTGTGAGGAGTGTTCTCAGAGAGTTGTCAGTATAAATATTAAAGACATATTATGTACTTGTTCTGGTGCTTGAAACTGATCAGTTAGTATCCAGGCGCTATGCTAACTTGAGGAATGTAGCATTCTACTAACACTGCCGAAAATCTGAAGCATATCGACCGTACCACTCCATAGAAAACATGGTCTGAACTACGCTCAATTGTAAATATTTACTACCCCATTCGGGACGCATCTGTCGGCAATAAACTGACAAAAACGATTTCGTCATCGAGAGTCACTGCATTTAATTAAGATATAAGAATGACGGTGTGTGTTGTCAATTTGGATATAATATTTGTAAAAATTACTACTTTAAACAAGATTATTCTACATTTATATTTGATAACCCTAGCGGAGTGTTTCACATCACTTTAATTGGAAATGAATAACTGCCATAAAAGGGTCTGAACTAGTGAAAGGCTAGAATGATTGCTGGACATGATGTGGTCTTCAGATACAGTCATGCCCTAAATTATCGACTCCTTATCCACAGCAGAATTATGGGTAATTTTTCAGGATTTAGTTGGAAATATGGCTTGTTGCCATTCATCAGAAAGCTCTCAGTTAGGGCACTACTCTAGCATAGATTCCTTCAGGGGGTGAACTAGCTTAACAATTAAGTTAAAGTTTTCTGTATGAGGGTGACGACCCCCCTTTTCAGACGTCGGATACGGGGGAGATCTGTTATGGCGAATTCTGGATGTCAGACCAGCGTACGTCAGATGTTTTCAGGCTCATATTTTGGATGCCGGATGATTCCATTGATATTCTTTCTGGACGTTAAACACAGAAAAACAACAAAGTTCCGTCTGCTGATTTATATTTCTTTGCTCAGACATAATATTTCTCCACAATTTAGCTCCTTATACGTCTCATTATCATACCTAATAGTGCTATTTAATGGTAGTGATAGAATAGATTGTAATGCTGATTTGCGATATCGGTTTGTTATATTCCCTGATATATTGATCTCCTATCGGACGTCTGCTTGACAAGTCAAAACGCTGATAATTTAAATTAGTTTTTTTGCTGAGCACACCATACTAGAATAATGGAATAGTTACATTGAATGAATGGAATTTGTTAGAATGGGAAGAATTTGCAAGTCAAAATGCAAAAATTGTTAATCTTTTGACACTGAGCAAAGGGAGATGTTGTATATTGCATTTGCATGTCAAAGTATGCAGCTCCCATTCTAGTGTATTCTAATATGTTAATCATTACACCCGTGTTCCTACACTGCATTCTATCTGTGAGCACGTGACTTCTGCATATTAATACCTGCTACACTCGTTCCTAGGGGTTTCGAAATTATAAGTTGATGCATTCAACTTCTTCTTGAGAATACCCATCCCTGGGGTACAATACACAACAGTCGAGAATTTCGATTTCGCCAAAATCAGCCAGTTTGAGCTATTGCCATGGGTTGTCGTCCGTCGTCCTTGTGTGCGTGTGTGTCCGTCAACAATTTCCTTTGGCGCGGGCTACAGGTTGTATCTTTGGTCGGATCTATAAAATTTGTCACGAATGTTGACATTGACATGTAGATGGGAACGAGTCATTTTGGGGTCATTCGGCCAAAAAACATGGCCACTGGTGGCCATCTTTGATTTCAAATTTGAATCCATTGGCACGGGCTACAGGCCGTACTGGATATCTAATCATCATAAAATTTGTCATGAATGTTGACATTTACATGTAGATGGGAACGAGTCATTTTAGGATCAATCGGCCAAAAAAATGGCCGCTGGGTGGCCATCTTGGATTTTACTCTTTGCATCACTAAATCCTTTGACACATCCTACAGACCACATCTCTGATCCGATCATCACCAAACTTCATATGGATCATCGGAGTGACCTCTATAATGGGAACGTGTCATTTTGGGGTCATTTGGCCAAAAAACATGGCCGCTGTCAGCCATCTTGGATTTTACTCTTTGCATCACTAAATACTATCACACACCCTACAGACCACAAACCTGATCCGATCATCACCAAATTTCATATTCATCATTGGGGTGGCCCCTAGTTGGGCACGATTCATTTTGGGGTAATTCGGCCAAATAACATGGCCGCTGGTGGCCATCTTGGATTTCAAAATTGAATCCATTGGCGCGGGCTAGAGGCTGTATTGTTTGTCTGATCATCATAAAATTTGTCATGAATGTTGACATTTACATGTAGATGGGAACGAGTCATTTTAGGATCAATCGGCCAAAAAACATGGCCGCCGGCAGCCATATTGGATTTTACTCTTTGCATCACTAAATCCTTTGGCACACCCTACAGACCACATCCCTGATCCGATCATTATGAAACTTGTCATGAATGTTGATATTGTCATGTAGATGGGAACGAGTCATTTTGGGGGTCATTCTGCCAAAAAACATGGCCACTGGCGGCCATCTTAGATTTCAAAATTGAATCCGTTGATGCGGGCTACAGGCCGTACTGTTTGTCTGATCTTCATAAAAATTATCATGGATGTTGACATTGAGATGAAGATGGGAACGAGTCATTTTAGGGTCATTCGGCCAAAAAAAACATGGTCTGATCATAAAGGAGTTGTTGCTGCAATTCCTGCCCTTACTATCTAGTTAACATTGTTCATTCAAATACATTGTCATTCCATTTCTACGTCCACCGATATTTATTTTTTGGTCTCTCTTCACATTTACATCTTGTCTTACTTAGACATTTCAATTAGCACCTTTCCTAATTCCTCCATTTACTGTCAACCATTAAATTATTCCCCTACCTAAGTTGAGCTAAAGTGTCATTGACACTTTCATTTTCGTACAGCCTCGCTTTCACCCATCATTTCCTCTCTCTGTAACACTTATTTTTAGCAAGATTGGGCAGGGCTTGTGTGAATAATTATTATTTAGTGCAAAGTGTGAATAATTATTGGATTTGCAGGAAGCTATTGATTGGTCGAGCAACAACTCTTCGATGCACAAGTAACTTTTATTGGTGGTATTCTCCCGTTTAAAATAATTTAGTGTATGACAGTCTCAAGACCATAAGTTGAAAGTAATGAAAATTAGGTCAAGTCCAAATAAGACTGTAATAAATATTGTTTAATTAACCCTTTATAATAATGTGATACATCGTTCCATCAATGTATCACATTATTATAATCAATAAATTTGAAAAATGATCAATGAAATATGGGTTGATACAAAAATCGGACTTGGCACTGAAAGGGCTCTTTAATAGAGCTCTTTCCATCAATGTATCACATTATTATAATCAATAAATTTGAAAAATGATCAAGGAAATATGGGTTGATACAAAAATCGGACTTGGCACTGAAAGGGTTAAGGCAAAATTCCATTTAATATATAAAGGGTTAAGACAATGTTATTGGCCGAACACCTGAACTTAGCTTTTATGACTTCTCCCTGATATGATAAACAAGAAGAGAGCAGTGACTTGAAACCTTTAGACTGGTCCCTGTCCAGTGTTGCTGTTAGGTTCTGGTTACAATGAGTCAGACCACTGGTTAATTGGAGCAAGGCTGTGACCAGACTCTCATATCACCTTTGCCATTTAAGTCATGTAAAACAAGCATGAGTTTAGTGTTCCTGTCATTTGCAGAATGAGGTCCCCAGAGAGTGAATTTAGTGATGCTATTCCGCATAACGGATTAGCATAACAAAATTCACCCTCTGGGGACCTCATTCTGCTTAGGCCTCATCTTCTCTGGAAAGTTTCTTTATTATCAAATTTCTATAGAAACTTCTTCACATAGATTCTATTTCTATTTTAGTTTAGTTTCTCTATATCCCCAAATTCGCAGATGACACATTGCATAATTGAGGTTCCCAATGGGTGTACATCACAATATTCACCATTTGGGAACTTCAATCTGAGTCTATGTCTCCCATAGCAGATGAGGCTATGCGGGATAGCGTCACTAAATTCACCCTCTGTGGAACTCATTCTGCAAATGACAGCTCGTCACACTAAACTCAGGTTTGTTACCATTAAAGTCATGTGAAACACTCTGCTGAGGTATTCCGAAAATTATTTTCATAAATCAAAATAGAAAACAGGTCATTGTTATAAACAAATTACACACAGTGACTATATTGGCACAAGGAAAGGAAACCCGCAAAAGGAAATAAAATGTTCTGGGATATAATCCGTGTAGAGCTATATATTGGGACATTAGGTAATAGGTATTATAGGATCCTGGGAATAAAACAAAGGGCACCCCTGGCCTGCATTCAGAGGCTGGTGTTTTCTTAATATAACTGGTTTGAAATTACATAGGTCACACGTACCTCATGTGCATATAAGCTCCACACACTGGAGTACTGCTTAAATAACACAATACAAAGGCGACTTTGAGTATGATAGCACTAAGTGGGAGTTATCAATGAAACAAAATTGAGTCAAGCTAATCAATTCGCTATAATACTTTGTGAAATCATAATTAACATTGGTACGGTATATATATCTACCTAAAGGCTGTCCAAATAATTCAAATGAAAATGGATCTTAATTGTGACGAATGTTAATACAAAGTCATTGGTTTGGATGCATTTCGGTTTTGAAAAGGGTGAGAATTCTAAACTGAAAGATGAAACTCAAGCTGTTGTCATTTGTGTGAGAAGATTAATGTTCAATCAAAATGTGGCAATACATCAAATTTGATGGTTCACCTGAAGTATCACCATCCTAGCAAATACATGAAACTGCAGACACCCAAAACAGAGAGAACGTGATGATGCTGCTATGAAGGATGCATTGTGAAAATACTAAGATATTCTAGCTGCCATGGTGTTTTATTCGATATTTAGTCATACCGTGATAACTTAAAAATTTGTACAATACTGTGCAGCCCTAGTTATAACCCGCTTGGGTATCTATACAAGAAATACAGACCAAGGCGTGTTATTTCTTGTATAGATACCCAAGCGTGTTATGACATATTTATATTAAAACTAATTCACACCCCATTTGAAGGCAAACAGAATTGAGCCACTTTCAATATGATGATTACTTATCAATTACCATCCAATCAAAGATTAATTGAATGTTGTATTGTGTTACATATTCCTATAAAACACAAGTCAAATGTTCTTTGACCATGGGAGCACTTGCATCTTAATTATTTATCAGCACCGATAAACACACATTTTGTCTCCGAATTTAAAGTATTGTTTATACAGATTCCTACTTGTGACAATAAACTGTTGCGGATGTTAATGTTATTTTCATCTTAGTTCCCATAATAGATTTATCATTCAAAACCCAGGCGGTAATGTCCCGATAGTACATGTTCGAACATTCCGACTCCGAAGAAAAACTATTCCACATTACAGGAAGCTTTTGTGTTGAAATACCACCACCATCATTCATGAAAAAAGACTAAAACAAATCTGTGTATATTAATGGATTAATTGTCTCCACAACAAGGGGAGATCCTCTAATTGTTTTTGGTATTTGGTATCTATGCTAATTGCAAGAATTATAGAAGGGCAAGATTATCTCCTATGGAACAATAGTGACTATGACGGAGTTGTTCTATATGCTTCGCATAGTATCATATTAGTGATTGTGGGTTTGAACAATAGAACCTCTCAAAAGTCGATACATTAAATGCTTATTGAATGAAAATTGATACCAAAACTGTTGTCTGCCATTGTTGTAGTGACACTTTATATGTCAATGATGCCAACAACATGGTAATTCACCAGCTAAATAAATGTTTTCTGGCGGAAACTGTGACAATACCAAAACATAGTAACCTGACCCGATCAGTGCTGCATGGGTTCCCAGGTCATTTACATTGGAAATATTTGCATCAATAAGAGGCTTATAATTGGGAATATACAGAGAATATACAGTAATGCCCTAAATAATTGACTCCTTAACCACAGCATAATTATGGGTAACTTTTCAGGATTTAGTCGGAAATATGGCTTGTTGCCATTCACCGGAAAGCTCTCACTGAGATACCACTACCACATTTGGTATAAATGATTTCTGACATGATCTTAGTTCTTTTGTTTTAGGATTAAATTGTCTATGTCTGGCTCATGCAGTTCATATTGTTTTTATCAATACCGAAAGAATTACCATTATTGCAAACTTGTGGTGGTCAAAATAAGATAATAGGTGACGAAATATAGTTCCGACGATACATAAAAATAGATGTATCGGTCCGCAAAGTACCATCCTTGTGGCAGTGATCGGCGCTGCATGGAGTTTGATGAACAGCACCAACTTCAAATGGGGAACTTCAATCTGATCTTAAGTCTGCCACAACAGTTGAGGCAAAAGCAGAATGAGGTTCCCAGACAGTGAATTTGGTGACAGTAGCCCCACCGTGTGGGGTAGCATTACTAAATTAACCCTCTGGGGACCTCATTCTGGCAGATTAATGTATTTCCTAGATTTGTTTTCCCTATATATTGCCTGTATGAAAAAGGAGCGAGGCCCATGTTTAGGTCCATTTCATTGCCTAAAATTGCAGTGTTGATGGAATGTAATCTGTTGCAGGGGAAAAAGGGTAAATTTAGGATGAATTATAAAATACTGTTCATCTACCTGTTTGCTGTTATCAGTTCAAATCAGTTGTCAAACTTATCTGTAATATCTGTGTACACAAAATACTTCTGTTCATCAGCCATCATCATAATTGGTCACAGCTTCTCTTCTTAATCAATATATTTAACTGCTCCACCAAAGCCTGTAAATAGTGTGCCTGTCATTTGCAGAATGAGGTCCCCAGAGGGTGAATTTAGTGATGCTATCCCGCACAGTGGGCTAGCGTCACCAAATTCACCCTCAGGGGACCTCATTCTGCTTAGACCTCAACTGTTATGGGAGACCTGAGTATCAGATTGAAGTTCCCCAGTTGAAGTTGGTGATGATCACCCATTAGTCACCTTGATTATGCATTTTATATAGAAACTTTCCATTCTGTAAATGACAGACACACTATTTGCAGACTTGGTCCGCCAAACTAATCACCATAGTCTGTTAGACTTGCAGTCACATCTCAATAAATCAATCTGTACCCATCTTCAGATAGATCAAACATCAATTTGACGTCAAACCTATCTGATTAGTCTCTGGCCTTAACCCTTTCTGGTATCCGGATGTGCTCATGCTGCCGGCACTGGGCGGGAGCACCCACCACTCCAAGTTATCACCCAGGAGTCGCTCAAGTCTGAGTTTAGTGTGCCTGTCATTTGCAGAAGGAGGTCCCCAGTGGGTGAATTTAGTGATGCCTCTCATAAATGCATGCATGGGGAAAGGCTTGATTAGTGATTTGTCAATGTGAGAGAGATTTCAGTAAGGTGGAAATACTTAAATTGTGCTGAGAATTTAAGTAAGAAACTATATGAAATTTTGGACCATGGTTCACCCGTCGGATTTGAGGCCCTCCGGCCTGGTACCAAGCCTGAGTTTAGTGTGCCTGACATTTGCAGAGTGAGGTCCCCAGGGGGTGAATTTAGTTACGCTATCCTGCATAGCGAGCTAATAGGCCTCAACTGCTATGGGAGACCTAGGATCAGATTGAAGTTCCCCAGTTGAAGTTGGTGGTGTTCACCTTGATTATACATTTTATCTTCTGCAAATTAGGGGATATAGAAACTTCCCAGAAAGGAAAAAGTAACTAAGAACAATGTTAATTTGAGACTAGATACTTCCCAGAAGATGAGGCTTAAGCAGAATGAGGTTCCCAGAGGGGGAATTGGTGATTTAGGATAGTGTCACTAAATTAACACTCTGGGGACCTCATTCTACAAATGACAGGCACGCTATAATCAGGCATGCCTGGCACTATTTTCAGAATTGGCAGCACATCACTGCCTTTCTATACTAAATACTCATTGGTGAGTAGTTATCCCATGGGAAATGTTCATAGGTCCTTTGTTGAACTTCTTATCTGAACATTTCCCTCCAATAAATAGGACTCTTTCTGTACTTATATTGTCTGCTTAGTTTTCCTGAAAACCCCTCCAAATTAATAATAGACCATTCCAATGTATACTTTTATATAACTTATATTCCCTTAACCCTTTCATGACCGGAGCTGTGCTGGTGCTGGTGACTCATATATAAGAGAATACATTGGCACAGGGGTTTTGCCAAATTTCAGGAAGCTCCAGTGATGGAAGGGTTAATTTGAGGATGGCACTGTGGACCACAGACCCACCATGGTTTGGCATGGTGAGAAATGTTTTTTAATTTGACATCAAAAGAAACCAATTCCTTCGTTTATTGGAACTGAATTCCTACCTCAAGAAAACTTAAAAAATGATTTTTCTTCTGTTTAGATGAGAAATGTTTTATTATTCACAGTTATATTCATATACATGACATGTCTTCATCTATGCTAATTTGGACACCATTTCCATCTTTTGGACTCGCCCCTTTTCGGCTTCAATTTTGGGAATTTTAACTTTCCATCACTGGTGCTTCCTGAAATTTTGTGAAAACCCTGTGCTAATGCATTCTCCCATTGGGAGCCTTGCATATACACCGCGGTCAGGCGTTATTACACCGCGGTCAGGCGTTATTACACCGCGGTCAGGCGGTATTACACCGCAGTCAGGCGGTATTACAACGCGGTCAGGCGGTATTACACCGCCCGACCGCGGTATTACACCGCGGTCGTACCGCATGTCAACCTCGTTAAGGAGGGTCGATTAATTACAGCATAGCTGTATAAGAGAATACATCATCCTAACAATATTTACCTTGACATTGTAAGCCAGTGCATGCTATTATATATGCGAGGCTACCTATGGGAGACTCACATATATAAGAGAATGCACTGGCACAGGATCTTTAATGCTGCACCAGCACTGCTCCCACCATGAAAGGGTTAACAGTGTGCATGCATATAAAATGTTGTATTCGAGCACCAGTTCTGACCAAAATGAGTGTTTGATCAAATTTATTGTACAAGCTTCTGTAAATACTCTTACTTGGTCTGTACTTTAAGCCTTTCTATTCTCAATGGATTCTCCAATTCAGTTATTAAAGTATACATTGGAATGGTTTATTATTCATTTGGACGGGTGTTCATGTAATAAAAGCAGATGACAGATATGTGAAAAGATAGTAGTAGAGCAGTAAGATTCATATTGAATTGGTGGGAAATGTTTAGATAATAAGTTCAACAAACAATCTATGCCATTTGTTGAACTTTAGTAGAAAGTGTTCTATCTTGAAGTCTTAATTGTGTTCTCTTTAATAAAGGTGTACTGTACACTAAATCCAGCCATTTATGGGACCATATCTTTTACGAGTCATAAACTCATTTTCATATTAATTATCATGTTGTTTGTATCGTTCAAAGAGCACATGAGGGTATTTTGCACTAATCCATGGCTCAAATTGATTCATTTGTTGCACATATTCTGTTGAGTTTAAAATGAGATGGTCCCATAAATGGCCAGATTTAGTGTACAGTCCGCCTTTTATCATTCATCTGAGGTAACAGAGATGGGTGTAGGTCCTTCGATCCAAAGCAAAAAAATACTCTGGCAAGCCCATGAGAATGTAAACATCTGAATATTCATAGTAATCATCATTGACTGTCAAATCCAGACCAATCGATAATTACATATTGACATTTGTCTTGTCCTCAGTGTGATTTGGTCAGTCAGCGTATTAATATATGCTGCATCATATGCAATCAGATAAAGTTGTTTATTTTACAATCTACTGCTTTCTCTTCAAATACGGGCGGGAACCTCGATTCCTATTCTCTATTATAGATGGTAACATTGTATCCTGTGGAGTCAATTTATACAATTAATTAAGACGCCAATCAGGGGTCAATGGCCAACAATTAAAATGTTGTATTTGAACCTGTTTGAACACTATTTTTAACAGAAATGAGTGTTTGATCATATTTATTGTACTATGCATGTTCTGTAAATATGCTTGTTGGTCAATACTTTAATGGTCTACAAACTTACAAATTGCATATTGTTATCTTGATAGCTTGATCTCTGTCAATGGTGTCTTGATGTCAAAATCTGCCAAAATTCCTTCCTATATTTCTGAAAATATGGGACTCTCATGCATGTGAGGCTATTGTGAAACCTAAAAATAAGGCTGAAAACAGATTTCTTATCCATTAAAATCGTGTCAAGTGACATCTTTTCATGTTAGCAATATCACAGTGTATAAACCGTACAAACATTAAATCGGAAGTTGTTTTCGAAAAGACTAAAAATGCTATTTTTAGAATGTAAATATGACAGAAATATCACAACAACACCACATAATCCAGGTTTCAGACGGACACACGGTTGCACCACATCTATAAACTTAATTATATATTGTACATACACATTTGCCGATCGTAAGCGGGCTCCATTTGAGCGAAAGACTGTTTAATAGATAAAAACGGCGTTTGATCACTTCAGAAAATAATTTTCTCGCAAAAATTCCCTCTTCAAACACTGCTTCAAATGTCATTTTAACACATATCCAGCATCTGTCAGAAATCCCACTATATTGCAACGGAAAGGCCGTTATGTGTGTAACATATATGGACATGCCCTTGGCTCGAGTGTATTCACAATTTGAAAGTAGATAGTATTTATTTGGACACCCCACTCGTCAGTCTATGTACGCCTAGTTGTGTACGACGACAATACCAGTTGCGACATTGTACAGGAATCGTACAGTAATGATATGTTCCTTTCGACCCACTTAAACATAACTATGTCTTCGAAATGTCATGTCATTGAATTTATAGACTCTGCCTGAATCAAACAAGGTATTCCGATTAACTACTTTTATTCGACTCCGCATGTAACAAAACTGTATTTGGGGGTTGAGGAAATATGTTGTATTCTGTGATGGAATTGTGTATACGTCAGGGGTGTGGTCTGCAATTGTTTTCCGAACACTAGGCGGGGGCGGTGGTTGGTTCTGCAGCCATGCTTGCACATTTTTCCTGGCCCTGTAATTTTTTTCCTAGAGTAATTTTTCTTCAAAATAATGGGACAAAAGTTTTTAAGAATGCTTCTATAATGTAATATGTATGCACTTAACTCTTGGTAGGGGGTTGAGTTCACCAGCAGTTAATAATGAGGAATGACACCAAGGGGTAATAAAAATGTCAGCTTGCTAAATGTTTTCACCAATGATCTATAATTATACCCCCACTTTCAAAGAAAATGGGGGGTATACTGGATTGACTGCGTCCGTCCGTCCGTCACGCTTTCTCCCTCCGTGTGTCCCTTCGTCCGTCCGGTCGTCCGTCCGACCTCATAACTCGAACAACTATGAACCGATTTCAATAATTTTTTGTATGCAATCTCCTTAGGACGGTCTCTCCGCATGATGCTAACTGCGGTTCGGTCCGACTTTTTTTTTTTCAAGTTACGCCTCATTTTCGACTTATTTTGACTTAGAAAATTCTGTCCGACTTAATAACTTTAACAAATATGAACCGATTTCAATAATTTTTGGTATACATGCTTCTCACAATACCCTCTCTACATGATGCGGCTAGGGATTGGCTCAAACTGTTTTTTGTAATATTACACTCATTTTCGACTTATTTTGACTTAGAAAATTCTGTCTGACTTAATAACTTTAACAAATATGAACCAATTTGAATAATTTTTTCTGTACAAGCTTCTTGTGACACCATATCGATATAATTAGTCCGAATTTTTCTTTAAAGTTCAAAATCTTTTTTGTTGGGTTTACGGATAATGCGGGTTGAATTTGCCATGGTGGCGGTATACTAGCACTCGAGTGCACACCTCTTGTTGCACATTGGCATGGAAAGGCTCATATTTAAATAGTTCTATTAAAAATCATTTAATCAACCTGATGTAAATGAAAACATAACACAATAATAGATTCTTCAAATAAATGTAAATTCTTCACGTAAAGGTACTCAATCTGATTCAATGGTCCCCATATCATCAGATTCCAACAACAACAATTTTTTTTTAAATGCTCCTTCAGTTATAAGAATCGAGTAATTGCCCAAAAATATTGTTAATCAGTCAACTATAGTATACAATTGCCCAAAACATGTTATTGTCAAATATCTGACACAAAAAAGTCACTTGATTTTAGAGTTATCCATCTTCATCCGCAATTTCTTCAGAGAAGTCTTCTCGTCGACTATTTACTGGGCCACCTAAAATAAAAATAATAGAATTCAAGCATCGAGATCTGATCACTCTGAGCTTTGATGGGTCGGTTTCTCGACTCGGATCAAATATCTTTTACCGCTGATGCCAAGAAAATAGACATTTCGGATTGAGTACCTTTAACTCTTCAAATAAAAATAGACTATTAAAAATCTGTAATAAAATAAAACAAATGTGTTAAAACAAACTTTGACCGATTTCAACGATATTCGGTATATGGGTCGAGGATCACCTATAGATGGGAGCTGTTTACTCGTAGCTGGCACCAGCGATGGCCACTGGTAAATTCCGTCCCAGGTGCCAACTATGAGTTTTCTCGTAGTAGCTTTATATCATGTTTCAACATCATAAAAACAGATTTTGCTCGACTAAAATACTATAAAACATGATGAATGAATTTATATATACACACTGGTACACACATAGCCAGAGAAACAAACTTGTATGCATGATTAAATACTTGATGTAGGGCTAGCTCGAGTTTCCAGCAGCCTCTGACACTATATCTGAATTCTCCTACTGTCAAAATGTATCCAGTTATAAGTACGAGATGTGTAATAAACATAGAACTACTTTCAGTCGCTTGCATGCCCCATCCCTCTAACTAGAACCCAAAGCCACGACAAATAGTTTTCATGGCTGGCTCAACCGATTTTCGTGGCTGGTTAGCTCGCTAAGCCGGCTCATTCACACCGTTCGTGGCTGACGAAATATGGCGGCGCAGCCGGCTCAGATGGTATTATTCAGCGTATTTTCGTTTCCAAAATGTTCCTAATCCCCTGTTACCGGTTATAGACACCGTTTTTTAGCGTTTGTGGTAAACCCGTAGAATTCCAGACCAAACGTAATCTTTTGATGTTTGGCTTTTCTATTATGGCGGAAATTCACGAAGGACTGGCATGGATATACTATATAGTTTCCCATCGAATCGGTATAAGTAGTTACATTGGGACTTCTGTCGACTTCAGACTGCTATCATCACTACCATCTTGCGATATATGCATCGTTGAATGATGAACCCGATAGTAATGATATGTAATATTTCAAACTATTTTCTAGTCTTATGTGTTTATATATTGACAAATTCCAGCGATGTCTGAGACTGGGTGTTGTCGATTTATATTTTAACCCTTTCAATACAGATTGGACGCGCCCATTCAGCTATATGAAAGTATGCATTGGGATAGTCTATTCCACATTAAGGGGCCCGTAGTCCAAGTCTTCTAGCTTGTCCTAAAACCAGCTAAACACCAGCATCTCGCCATACCAATATCTTAGCTGGTTTTAGTACAAGAAGACTTGGACTAAGGGGCCCGGTGTTCTGATAATATAACAACCATGCCGTGTCCATGCGAGTATGCCAATATTATGCAATACGGTTTAGTTCTTTGCGATTCACTGTACAGTTGTGCTTGACATATAAGCCCATGCACATGGCTCAGCCATTTTACAATTCCGGCCGCGGAGATTTTTAAATGTGGCTGGCGTTAGAGATAATATGGCTGGCGTTGGCTTGTGGCCAATATGGCTGGCGGCGGCGGCGTGCGATGGCGGCTTCGGGCTCTAACTCTAACAATGGGGTGTATTATCACTTTATGGCCAAAAGCTTCAAATGAAACCTGAACAATCTAGAGCTAACTGATTATTGATTTATGCAACGAAAGCCCTCTATGTTGTCCGGGAAATGTCTATTTGCACCTGTCTACCATGGGTCAGGGATGTACAGAAGAGGTCCTGGTGAGTTGGAGTGTCCTAGCAATATTTCAAACTTTACCCCCACCCCTTGATCGGGATGTGGGAATCGTTGTATCTCAAGCAATTATAATTATACATTTGCAATCGTTCAATGGGGTCGTTGGGCATGGATTGACGCATAGACTTACATTGCTCTCTGTTTCTGTTGTTATTTATGTGGTATGAACACCACTACGAGTTAACTCGAAGTAGCAGTCCCCATCCAACCGTGTACTACGAGTTATCTCGGTGTGGCAGTCAACGTGTTAAATTGGTTAGCAGAAATTGGAATATTGCATCGCAAATTGCGATGCGAGTCCAATTTTATCGAGCCCTGTATTATATTGTTCAAAACTATAAACTTTTATTGTGTAATACGATTATCCTATACTAACACTGATGCACATCTCTACATCGGTACATGCATGGGTATTTTAAATGTTTTTAAGTCAACAAATACTTCCGCATTGCCTAAACTTGTAAGATAACAATCATTATACCTGAAAGACACTGAGGACATATTTGATAGCGTAATTCAAAATGTGATACGAAAATAATTGAATTACATGACTTTATGTGAAGTACTGCATTGCTGTTTATTACAACTAACAGGGTTACCCGGCGTTGCCCAGGTTAATGTATGCTGTGGATATTTGTTGGGAATAGAGAATGCTCTTGCTTAAAGTGTTATACGTTTTCTCATAAATTGTATATTCAAATAGCATCACAAAACATGATTATTACAGTCATGGAATATAAGTAGTGGCTCACCTTGTCAATTGTCATTCGCGATTAATCCGTTCCACCAATAATGAAGTATTTATTTATTTACAACTGCGTATACATTATAATATGATACATGAACATCATAAACACATTAGTTCGATAAAAGATGATAATTGGGTTTTACATATTGAGATGTATCAATCAATCTAGTGGGTTGGACTAAGATCTCGAGGACACCTGGCTATCATATCTCCATGAAGATACAGATGTTTCAAAGAAATTTCCAGGTGCTCCTCTGTTCATGGTGCTATATATTGGCTAAATATTCTTAGTTTAAACGAAATATTGCTACGCGTATATATCAGCTACATGTGCCAGGCACAGAGCGAGATTTTGAGTTGTTTATGTCAGTCGATGAGTCTGTTCTAAAACCCTTGTCAGATGTCAGTATTGGTAGGATCCTGAAAAGTCTTGTGCTACTAACTGCATTTTCTTGTATATCAGAAGAAACTATATTTGACTGCACACTGTGACCACTATTTTTGAACAGGCCTTCCATATCTCTTGACAAATTGTAACTTTTTGTGGAAACTGTATTGAATGGAACAGACTAATTTTTATTATTATATATATGCAATCCTCTGACGGTTCGAGGTCTCTCAGTTTGCACGAATATATGTATCTCTTCAATAGAATGATAAATATACGTTTAATGCTTCTTCTAGTTATCTCTTTTTGCTAGCTCATTGTGTGAATGCCTTGATTGCCATTCCCATATAAATATGACTGTTAAGAAGATATAATTGTTCAAGTGACTTATGTGGGTCACCATATGTCGGGGTTGTGAAATGTGAACGCCCAACTACTTAAAATGATATGGAGATGGCCTGGTGACTGTATATAACTTATATGTGGATATCGGCGAATAGCAATCTTATCAATGATAGTGCATATCCGCTCGCCATCCTTGACGCAAACGACACCAAATGTGATTTAATTCATGGTATATCATTAGAGAAAAACGTGTATGAATTTGGTGGAATTTAGTTTATTAAATCAATTGTTGATGCAACGCTGACTCGAACAACACCATATTGCGAAGGTGATTATGTATTCGTTTGGTGGAAATCAGCGATAAAACTATTTCACCATATTTTTTTAATTTCCCCTCCCACCAACAGCGTCATTTTAGAAAATTTTAACCTGCACCATTATCTTCCTTGTAAAAAGTTACCCCTCTTGTGACCACCTTGGTGCCATCTCGATTGTACCGTGTGAAGTTATATATAGAATAGAGCTGAAACGGTTGACCCATTCTTCTAACCGGTTAACCATCGGGGTTAACAGGATTTCAACCGGTTAACCGCTAATTTATAGTGGACTTCTCTCTGACTAATTATGTCGACATTTGCCATGCTCCAGGGACAGACCTAGGTGAGAAATAGCAGCTGAACTAAAGACCTTATTCACCGCATTTAACGATATTCAAAAACACGCATTCATATTTCTTTTGCTGGCTCTCGTGATGGGGAATGAGCAAGTGAAAATTGTGAATGGCAGGGGATGCTTATTTGCAATTGCCGGTGATCAGCATGTTTGGGCATCTGTAAAACGAGTAACAATAGTATGGGTCATTGGGTATTGGTAAAACGAGTAACAACACTATACAATAAAGATCTGTAATATATAATTACCATCATTGGTATATCCTCCAATGATTTAATAAAAACTGAAACGTAATAACTCATACATGTAGCTAATAAGCTATATAGCACTAAAATGAAGGTCAGTTAGGTAATGCAGTCCTATTCAATAGGCCTAATACTATTCGTCGGAATCACTATCATCACGACAAATTTTGCATTTCGCAAACATTTTTTTGTTTGCATTGTCTTCTACCAATCGGAAATTCGCCCAGACTTCTGATTTACGCGATTCCATTTAGATAATAGCCGTCTTGAAGCGTCTTCCCTTCTCAAAATTCAACACGAAATAATACCTGAGGGGTGTCTATCAGATGACAGATTCACTGATTCAGTGACGTCATTGCATTGAACTATCCCGCCTTGATACACAGTGACTGCACACATGCTCTTGTCGGAAGATCAGAGAAAACTTCAAAGGGCCGGAATTGATTGAAGGTCGCCGACACTTGCAGACAGTTCGAGAATTGCTACTATGTATCTGATACTATCGCGTGTACCAATTAATGCTTGCGTTGCACTCTACTATCGGTGACACAGGATTTAGTATTAGTTTTGCATCATTTAACCTAATATTTTGAGGATTATTCACGTTCACATTCAACTGATAACGGGATGCGGTTTCGTCCGGTTCATTTTTTTCTAACCGGTTACGTCGCTAACCGGATGCTAACCGGTTAACCGTCTAACCGTTTCAGCTCTAATATAGAACAGACAGACAAAAAGACAGACATACAGCACGATTTTATTTCTTGTATCATTTGAGAAGAACGTGTCTGAATTTGATGGTAATTGGTACTAAAAATATTTTGTATCAGTTTTGGTGACCCTCCCGTCCCTATTTCAGACTCAAGCTGCACACACTAAGACTCATTAGAGATTAGAGATGCATATATATGAAATTGGTGAAAATTGGCAAGTATACAAATTCGTATCAAATTTAAGGTCCCCATATCTCTCACCCATAGGGCACCAATTTGGTATATCTAAACCACACGATAAGATTCCTCGTATGCCGGAGAAGAATATGTATCAATCTGATGGAAATCGGCACTAAACATATAGATATAATTTTTTGTGTCCCTGTCATCTCTATACACCACTGACTCGAATGGCCCCACTTGTGACATCCTTAAACCACACGATTACACTCCTGATATCATGGAGATGATTGTTTATAAGTTTGGTAATAATCGGCGACTAAACAATTTTGTTATCAAATTTGGTGCCAATCCCTCCCCTCTCCATCTCTCACCCAAACAGCACCACTATGGCGTCTTTAAATCACGATTAGATTCCTCGTATCATGGATAAGAACGTGTATCAAATTGCTGGAAATTGGCGCTAAAACAATTGTGCATCAATTTTGGTGCCCCTGTCCCTTTCAATGCAACCCTGACTCGAATGAGGCCACATTTGACAGATAAAAGCCACAACATTAGACTCCTCATACCGTGGGGATGATTTTGTATAAGTGTGGTGGCAATCGGCGACTTATTATCAAATTTAGTGCCCACCCCTCGCAATCTCTCATCCAAAAACAACAGTTTGGCGTTGTTAAATCGCACAATTAGATTCCTTGTATCATGAAGAAGAATATATATCAATTTGGTGGAAATTGGCGCTTAAATTAGTTTTATCAATGGTGGTGCCCCTCTCCCCTTCCGTTCATCCCTGACTCAAACGACGCCACATTTGACATATTTAAACCACTATTGGATTCTTCATATCATGGGGATGATTATATGTAAGTTTCGTGGCTATCGGCGAGAGAAAAAAAATCTGCCCCCCCCTTCCGGGCACCCCTGACGCGAACTGCGTGACTTTTGCCATAATTAAACCACTACATTAGATTCCTCATATTATGGGGATGATTATATATAAGTTTGGTGGCAATCGGCGACAATTTTTTTTTCTGCCCCTCCCCCTTTTCTGCCCCTGACAACAACGGCGTCACTTTAGAATATTCTAACCCCGACCATTATCTTTCTCGTAAAAAGCTACTCCTAGTAGACCCCTTTGGCATCATCTAGATGGTCCCCTGTGAATTTCTATAGAACACAGACAGACAGACATTCGCAAATATAGATATATAAAAGATGTAATGCAAAAAAGGACCTACAGTAATGCCCTAAATAATCGACTACTTAACCACAGCAGAATTATGGGTAACTTTTCAGGATTTACTGTAATGCTCTAAGTAATCGACTCGGGGAGAGCTTTCCGATGAATGGCAACAAGCCATATTTCCGACTAAATCCTGAAGTTACCCATAATTCTGCTGTGGTTAAGGAGTCAATTACATAGGGCATTACTGTAGTCGGAAATATGGCTTGTTGCCATTCGTCGGAAAGTTCTCACCGAGACCTTTCTGATGAATGGCAACAAGTCATATTTCCGACTAAATCTGACTAAATCCCAAAAGTTACCCATAATTCTGCTGTGGTTAAGGAGTCAATTATTTAGGGCAATACTGTAACATGGTCTATCTACCCAGATATGAAATCAGCATGAAGGCACTGAGACTGAGAATGCAGGTGTTTAGCACAGGACTAATTTACTACCAGAGACACCCACTGCATGAAATAATAATGTAAAGGACAATAAACAAAATTGAAATTCCCGACTACACCTTTTACCTGACTCGGCCTCGGGTCGCAGTACAACTTTTCATGCGTCCCAAAAATCCCAATTTCTATAAATAAAACCCCCCTGCGCCCATAGATTACCAAGAAACTGTGGCTGATAATACACCTGGAGGGCGAAATAATTGCAATATTAGCTGCTATTCAGGCCTGAAATAAGGTGCCGGACATTTGCAGAATGAGGTCCACAGAGGGTGTATTTAGTGACGCTACCCCATATTGTGGGCTAGCATCACCAAATTCTCCCTCTGGGGACCTCATTCTGCATGGCCTCATCTGCTATGGGAGACACAGACTCAGATTGAAGTTCTCAGATGATGAGTATTGTAATGTGCACCCATTGGGAACCTCGAATATGCAATGTGTTGTCTGCCAATTTCGGGATATAGAGAAAGTAAACTAAAAATGAAAAAGAATCTTTGTGAAAAAGTTTCTAAAGAAACTAAAACATTGTTAATTTTATAATAAAGATACTTTCCAGAGAAGATGAGGCCTAAGCAGGATGAGGTCCCCAGAGGGCGAATGTAGTGATAATAGCCGGCTATAAAGGGAACTACTCATCAATGAGTATTTAGTATTTTTAGAACTCTATAGAATGATTTCTGAGTTCAGGACCCTGTATAATAGTTACTGGTTCCGGAACTCCATAGTGCTACTTTAAATAATGAAGATACTACAATAGGCTATCTAATATTTACACTATGTTATATACAAGGCAGAGATTACTCAGTGGACAGTGCAAACATGCCTCAATGAACAGTTAGCTGAACACGACCCGTGACGTCAAGTCTTCAGAAATTGACAAGTATGAAAGCGTGACTGTGTGAATGTCATGGTCGTATCTTCTTTTGTGTACTCCGTATGGATATTTGGTTTCAGTCTTGACTAACTGTCACACTCTAGCAAGCCTGCAAATAGTGTATCTGTCATTAGCAGAAAGAGGTCCCCAGAGTGTGAATTTAGTGATGCTATCCCGCACAGCAGGCTAGCATCACCAAAATCACCCTCTGGGGTGCTCAGACCTCATCTTCTGGGAAGTATCTATAGTCCCAAATTAACATTGTTTTTAGTTACTTTTTCCCTTCTGTGTGGGATAGCATCACTAAATTAATTCACCCTCTGGGAACCTCATTCTGCAAATGTCAGCCACACTATATCCAGTCTTGTTTGTGACAGATTGACAAATCTGCATTTGTTGGGTTGATGTTATTATATATAATAGGTGCAAGCAATCATCATTTCATAGCATAACCTCAATGATAGGGCAGAGGTGCACTGGTATGTCATCAAATACATACCTGTTGTATTTACCTACATGATTGGGTGCAGTGCACTGTGTGTCTGTATAAAGACTCTATTTATCTATGTGATGCGAAGTGTGAAGTGATGTAGTAGGATTTAGTACGAAAAATAGGATGTACATACCCTCTCGGTAAGATCTCATGTTCTTATAAACTTTACTTTTAGGTTAATCATATATATAACAATGGGGTCGGACCACCAGTGCTCTACTTTGAAGTTTGATAACTTTTCCCAGTACACTTCTTAAATGGATATATCCATATTCGCTGGCCTGTACCTTCAAGTTGTGTACATAAGTTGGAAGGAGGGATTAGAAGATATGTGGGCCTAACTGTTCAGTTCCCAAGGTGCAACGTCTTGTTTTTGGATTATATTACATCTGCAGAGATTCCACTCTGTAATATACATGCAGAGTGGAAAAAAAACCATGATTTGTTTGATTTATGGCTGCCATATAATAATCACATTTGTAGCCGGCACAAGTGTTAAACATTAATATCATTAGTGTGAAACCCTGAAACCCATTTTCCAGCTGAGATTGAGAACATACTGAATGCAAATCATGCCTGCATGATAAAGATAATAGGTTAACACCTTATCATCTTGGGACGATAAATACAGGAAAAAACATCACAGCTATATGTAATAACAACAAAAAATAACTTATTACCAAAATAACGCCATGTATCATGCCCCGTGGTCTGTCAGATTCTACATCCTTTCTGAAGAATTCCATTCTGCCTTGTGATAGATCCTGTGCCGCAGTAAATTAGATTCAATTCAGGAAGGTCTATCGCACAATTTAAGCTGTGCAAATGTGATGAGAACTGTGCTGGATCACAGGATTTATTGGGTGCCAATACAATGTTTTTTTGTTGAGTTGGAACTCGTATATTATTATCTCTCGTAAGATTCTTTGGGAAGTTAATCCTGACTGGGGCTTCATAATGACTTTCTGAATTTTGTAAGTAATCATATTTTTGATCGAGATGGATCTGTAAAGCTTTTGGATTGTGATTTTTAATCTAATCTTGCTTGTCGACTTTCCCTATGTAACTTTTTTTTATTCATTTGCAGTGATGATTACGATTAATTCCAAGGAAGTAAATTTCATCTTTTTGATGCCTTTGAGGAATGTATTTCCACTGAATTGAAGAGACGTAACTGATATTCTGTATCTAAGGGGGAGGGGGGCATTTTTAGAAAAAGGTTTGGCTAATAATTGAGATTTGATTCCATAGAATAGTTTTAATTCATTGTTGTATTCACATTCCATGTGCCTTTGAATCAATATATTATATATATACTTATATCGTTATCCTGGTCTAGAGTTGGACAATAAATGAGTTTTTTTGAGGGCTGGTGGAGGATGGGTCCCTGATGAGACTAGTTTATCAAAATTGAAATAACGCAAAACTCCACAAATATTTGTGAAGAACATGGTTGCATTGCAATCCATAACTCGATGCATTTGAGAATAGGCAATTTAGGTGAGCGGCAGAGACCCCAAAATAATTGATTTAATATACCCACCGTACTTAAGGACACATTTGGTATCTTTGGAAAGGTGAGGATGTAGGCTAATTGATATGACCTACTATCGGATCTGAAAGTGGTGCGGTTGTCATGGAAACGGGCCCCCAAAAGTATTGTCACATATCGACGGTATTGTCAATAAATGCCATCGATCGAATAATGGAAGGCTGCATTTTTCAACATTCATTTTCATTTTAAGTCAATTCTGGTATAAGGACGATATGTGAACTCAGCTGAACGTTCCTATTGGAGATATGAGTCCGTATGGTGGTTGGGACGCCGTTTTTGGGTAATTTTAGGGTTTTTTAGTGAGAAAATTGTGATTTTTGGAATCGCAGTGCTGGTTGAGAACAACACACTATCAAATGGACTGTGATATGTCATTTTGAAGATCTTGATGTTGCCTACCCGATTGGATGACTTATATGTTTGGGCGTTGATTTGGTTGTCATGGAAACAACTCTAATAATTCGGAATAAATGTGTGTATATTCCTTGAAATTTCATGAAAAGTTTATCGATACAAACCGACAATCTACTACAACAATAGTATTGACCTTTATAACATTCGCTAGAATGTTCTAGACTACATCTACTTTCAGAATAAAGGATCTTTCTGATTTTAAAGACCAATGTTGGTATTTTTTATGTTATTTTGAATAAAAATGAGAAAATTATTTCTCAATTTATAGTTTTATAAGTAAATGTAAAGTATTCAATATTACGATAGGAATTCCATTCCTCTAGGATCAAAATTCGCCCAATTCACCGTCGTGCAACAAGGTGAAGGTCATAACAAAAACTTTCCAAGTTAGCGCATGCGTAACTGGATATATCGGAATCAACCTGTAGGATTCATTCTCCTATCTGGCGATCGAATACGCCAAATCTCAAATCCTTCTACTCTCTGTTTCCAGAGGGGAGGAGGGTCTGGGACTGTAATATTGAATACTTTACATTTACTTATAAAACTATAAATTGAGAAATAATTTTCTCATTTTTATAGCGTAAATGATCGTATTCAATATTACGATAGGAATATTATCTGATTACACAGTATGCTGACGGTGGAGGGATGAACAGAGAGTAAAGTAGAATATTTAAAAGTTTCTACTCACCAAATGATACATCTTGATTGTCTGTTGCTGCAAACTTGCACGCTACATTCCTCAACAATCAACATCCCTACTATATACAGAATCCTTGGGTCTTCTATTTACAATTCATATTCAGCATATCCCTCTTTGGGAAACTCGCCAATAAAAGGAAGTTTTAACACTAAATGGCACAAAATATAGCCTCGCCTGAAATCCTGAAGGCGAAAGCGTATAAACAAATCCCAAATCATCCCTTAGTGTTGGTCCGTAGCTATGCCTGCTTCCAAGACCTCTGAACTTAAGCGTTTTAAATAATGCCGAATGAAGGTCGTCTCCCGCGACCAATCAGCGGCTTCCATAACATCACTAACAGAAGCTCCCTTGAAGAGGGCCCATGAGGGACCCAAACTTCTAGTAGAATGCCCCCGAACAGCAGGTACATCTTTTCCATGTAATTCGTAGCAAAACTGTATACACTGAACAATCCAGCGTGAGATTGTAGAACTATAGACTGGTTTGTGTGGATCAATCATTGAAAGAAATAACGAAGCTTGCCCATCTGTTGATGGGGCTTCTGAACGCCAGAAACTGGTTACCTTCAAGTAATGTAAGAGAGTACGTCGTGGATCCAGTGTCGGACATTCTTCAAAGGCAGGAATAAAAATTGACTGAGAATGATGAGAAGGTCTGTCTTGTTTGGCCAGGCCAACACGGCGAAACAGGATACCTTGGTTCTGAATGTTGATGTAACCTTGTCCTAACTGAAAGGCTTGCAAGTCACTGGCTCTGCAGAACGAAGTGATGGCAAGTAGAAAAACAGTCTTCCATGTGACCATCTTCACTGGAGCATCTGTTAATGGTTCGAATGGTTCTTTCTTCATACATTCAAAAAGGAAAGGAAGATCCCAATTAGGACAAAGATGTTTAGCAGGAGGTCGTTTATTGAAAACCCCTTTTAGCATACGTACAATGTCAGGATGCTGCCCCACCGAAAAATTGTCCACTGGGGAAAACATAGCGGAGAGAGCATGGATCGATAACCACTAATGGTGGAATATGATAGGCCTTCATTAAATAAATGAGCAAGGAAATCGGCACATACTTTCAAAGATACTGGATCGGAATTAATTTGTTGTTGACGACACCAGCACTGAAATCGCCTATATTTACAGGAGTAATCTTTCCTGGTGCCTGGCCGCCAGGAGGCTGACAGCAATTCGGTAGCGTCGCTAGAAAAGCCCTTTGCTTGGAAATTTCGGTCGATATCAACCAGGCCATGAGATGTAGACTCTCGGGATCTGGGTGACATATCAGGTCCCTGCCCTGGATCAATAAATCTGGTATCATGGGAAGGCGAACCGGAGGTGCGACTAAAAGACCCAGTAGTCGGGGATACCATGCTTGATGTGGCCATCGAGGGGCTATGAGGGTGAGATTGCACTGAAACCGTTCGAAATGCCGGAGACACCTTGCTATGAGAGCAAACGGAGGAAAGGCATACGCATGTAGACCGTGCCATGGTAGAGATAGGGCATCGATCGTCAGAGCCAAAGGGTCTGGGTACCATGAGCAATATTTCGGAACCTGTCTGTTGCTCCTGGTCGCAAAAAGATCGACCTGTGGCCAACCCCACAGTTGAAAAAGGGGTCGAGTAACTACCGGATTCAACTGCCATTCGTTGTGGTTGAGGTAATTCCTGCTAATGTGATCCGCAAAGCGATTGTCTTGACCTCTGATAAACGCACCCCACAGATTTATCTTGTGACTGAGTGCTTTCTGCCATAACCGCCATGTGATGCGATTGAGATTGACAGAGCGGGTGCCCCCTTGATGATTTATGTACTGAATGACAGAGGTGTTGTCGGATCGGATCCGCACATTGTGGCCCTCGAGAAGTGGGAGGAAGTGTGTCAGGGTCAAAAATACTGCCTCCATTTCTAGGCAATTGATATGTTGAAGTTTTTTGATTGGGGACCAAGTCCCTTGAGCAAATTGCCCCGTCAAATCGAGATAACCCCCCCAGCCGTGTGACGTACTGGCATCGGTGGTGATGGTCACCCAGTTTCTGGGAGATACTAGGGAGCTTCCCTGTAAAATGTGGAGATCCTGTAACCACCAAGCTAGATGGGTTGTCAAAGGAACCGGAATTGGAATGACCGTGGAAAGGTTCATACGAGCGGGTGACCAGTGGGAAAGTAAGTGTAGCTGAACTGGTCGCATATGTAGCCGAGCATTGGGTACTGTTTCGAGCAAGGACGCCATTGTCCCCAAAAGTCCCAGATACTGGCGAGCAGATGGGGGTTTTATGGCAATGGCCCTGATCAGCTGTTTTAATTTGTTGGTCCTCTCTAGAGTGGGGTAAACCATTCCGGAGTCTAACTGAAATCGGCAGCCCAGATATGTAATGTCTTGGGTGGGTTGTAATTGCGATTTTTTCTGATTGATTAGAAATCCCAAGTCTGTGAGAGTGTGTAACACTATATTCTGGTGATGTGCTAACTGTTCCTGGGATGAATGAAGGACGATCCAATCGTCCAGGAAATGGCACAAACGAACACCGCGGGAATGAAGGAAAGAAACAATCTCTGCTGTCACTTTTGTGAAAACCCGAGGACTGGACGTCGCTCCGAAACATAGAACGCGGAATTGATATGAGAGGCCTTGAAAGTGGAATCGTAGAAACTGACGATGTGTTCGGTGGATTTTTAGATGGAAGTAAGCATCGATCATGTCCAAACCGAACGCGTAATCGCCTTTTCTGATGTGCTCCAAGACTTTGTGTAGTGTGTCCATTTTGAAATGTATTTTGACAATTAATTTGTTGAGAAGTTTGAGATTGATTACAGGTCGCAGGTGACCATTCTTTTTTGGCACTAAAAAGATTGTGCTGTAATAACCTCCATGAGTTTGATTTGGGGGAACTTTCTCTATTGCCTGTTTGCTTAAAAGAGTTGCAATTTCTGCTTGGAGCAAGCCTGTTTGACTGGGTGGAACCCGTGTTTCCTTGATCCCCAAAAACTTGGGGCGAGTGTGGAACTCGAATTTGTAGCCTTTTTCCACTATGTCTAAAACCCATTGATTTGCAGTAACTTTCTGCCAGTTTGTTAAAAAATGTGTCACCCGACCCCCGACTGGCACGAGAGGAAAAGGTACATTTTTTATTATACTTACATAGTCAAAGCCGCCGGCCCCGACAACCCCGGCCTCTGCTTGCCCTGTCCTGACTGAAACCTCTGCGATTACTGGAGTATTCTGAGGCATCGGTAGGTCCATGATCTGATCTGGGAAATTTTGGAATACGAAAATTCCCAAAACTCGAAGTGGTGTTAGTCAGACCAGTCGAAGTTCCTGAAGAAGGATGGAAAGACTGTTGTTTTCCCGTGAACAGCTTCTTTGCTGGTGGAGTGAACTCCGATGAAGTACCACTTTTCCTCTTCGGAGGACGGACATCAAGGAGTAGATCATCAATCTGTTTTCGTCGTTCCTTGCGTGTCTTGAGGACACTCTCAAGTCCGGTACCAAAGACACCATTACCAGACAGAGGAAGATCACTGATATGATGCTCTGTGTCTGCTGTATATAAACCAGTGTATGAAGAAGCAAGCGCACGTCGGATTATGTGAAAGAATCCGCCAGCATGACCTATCTGATCCAACGAATGGGAGGACATTTGAAAAATGTCCTTAACAAGGTCTAGTGCCAACTGGGGATCAGGCTGCTCCTTGTCAAGCATAGCCAGCAAGTTGCCCAGAGATTGTTGCAAATAACATTGGATCACAATCCCCAGCCGACAGGCTTGATGGCCTTTGTACGCTATTCTTTCAACCATCTTATGTGGTTGGGATATTAGAGAAACCGGCTGATGTTTCCTAGTGTTTGACGCACGTGATCCATGCTGCTTCACCAGCATATTCTCCACCAAAGTGTCCATGGTAGGTACCGTCAGGAAGTCGTCTGCAGCTGAATCAAGGGGATACTTATCAAAAAGGTCCTCCGAGAAAGCAGTCAGAGATGCAGGATGATGTGATCGGTATGATGTCAACAGCAATGATTTCTGTGCCTCATCAAGAGACAGGCCAGTTCTTTCAGCCTTCTTGGAGAAGTTGAAACTATTTTCTCCGAACAAGCCAAGAAGACTCCTGTCTGCCAGAGAGTTTGTGATCATATTAAGGTAAGTCTGTGGATCAGTGTTTTCCTCATCAAAACCAGACGGAGCATCTACGCTCACCACGTCATCGTCTGCTCGTAACAAGATGGAGGGAGTACTGCCTGCCCTCTGCGGGTCAGGTGTTAACAGATCGGTAGTAACTCTCTGCGAGTTAGTAGAAGTACAATCCGTCCTCTGCGGACTGGAAGGTAAATAGACTGTCTGAGATGCAACTGGAGCAACAGTAGTCAAGTTGCAAGCTGTGGAAACGTTAACCGCAGATGATAAAGGAATCATCGTGGTGACAATACTGGAAGTCAAACATGTGGTTGAACATCCGCCAAGAGAGATCTGCCCAGGCATCAAAGTCCCAATTAGCAAGTCCAGTTTTCCTTCTAACCCATTTACACGGGAAAAACATTCCGAACGTAACGATGTCATATCGTCCGGTGGAGGATGGAAATGTCTGCGCCTTACAACCGGCGAAGAATCCGAGGAACTTGAACTCAAATTGGAATCGGACGCCATTACGATTTAAAAAACGTGGTTCTTTTCGAAAATACGGGCGTATTCGATCGCCGAGAAAGGAAGAATGAATCCTACAGGTTGATTCCGATATATCCAGTTACGCATGCGCTAACTTGGAAAGTTTTTGTTATGACCTTCACCTTGTTGCACGACGGTGAATTGGGCGAATTTTGATCCTAGAGGAATGGAATTCCTATCGTAATATTGAATACGATCATTTACGCTATAAAAGTTCCATTTTCAGTATAAAATTAGTGAAAGTTTGTGAAATTTTAATTCTTCAGCAAAATTGAACGAGGTGATCAAAATATGTTAATATTCTGTTATTTTCAATTTAGGGATGCTAATTGGATTAGAACATTGGTGTTTATAATTGAAATGCCAATGGCGATATCAGAATTATGTACCATAAGTTGATGACAATGATGGACTACCAATGTGTTCATGTACAACAAATACGCGGCGGATTAAATGTGGTCATGGGATTTTGACTGCGAGAAACATTCAACAAATTGCAAGAACCCTGAACGAGTTTGCTGGATTTTTATCGCGGTCAAAATCCCAATGACCACGTTGAATCAAGCATTTATTATTTATATTTATATACTTAAATTCATTATGAACTAGGATTGTTTGGCTATCACCATATTTATTAAACTTCAAATTAAGTTTTGGAACGGTAAACCCACTCCTGGTGGGAGCTGTTAATGTCCCGTTATTTTGCTGGTTAAATTGTGGGACTCCGTTGACGGAGAGCGGAATGAAGCTTGTTTATTTTTTAGAAATGGACCAATAGGAACCTTACATATACTTAGAATTGTTTTATCTCAGTCATAACACCATTTATGCTCAACGCATTTTAGTTGCAAACTAAAATCAATAATACTGCAAATTAGTGACACCACGGTTCGTGATTGTTACGCATTAAGGTTGGGGTTTATAAAAGGAGAGTTTTCAAGAATTGTCAGGGTATAGATGCACGATCAGTACTTCATATTTTTTATTTCAAATATTTTCTTATCTAATTCGATTATCAAGATAGACATATATACACCGTTCAGGCGATACCAAAATATTAGAGTTCTTCCATTGCTACGTTTCAAACGTCAAATGTCCCAGTTTTAGTTTTTGTATTGTTTTATTCCATAGCGATACTGAGTCTAATTAACGTTTAGTTATGACAAACGTACACAATATAATTGATGGTATTTGTTAAAAATAACCACTACTGGTCATTAGATAAACGATCGCACATGTTTATGCAATAAATTATTCGAAATACATGTATAATCCATATTAATCGATTGAAGCGTTTAATGGCAGGGGTCTTAGATTCACATGTATATTATATTACACCAAGGAATAAATATATAACTTGTTACAGGAAGAGATAGACCTTCTTTAATGGTTAAGGACCTCATATGAGCCTCAGAGGAGATGATATTAAGCTATGACATGTTGCCATATGGGACGGTGGGGTGAAATAAATCCTTCCCGACACCCTTCGGAAAGAAGCTTCGAAAAATATAAAACTTAAATAAATAAACTTGTCCTGACCTAACTAAAGTCTGGATCATCATGTGTATGGAAAAAGAGCGAGCAATTGTCTCAACATTAATGTGACTATCAATGCCTCAGTGCATCAAGCCAATCAGTGAATTATTTGCATGTCTATCAACTCAGACGATCTCCCACAAGACCTAAAGTGCTGCGACCGCTCAGGCGCACAAACTGCTTGACAAATTGATGGGAATTTTGCAGATTTGAACTCATATAGTACCCGTCTATCAGAATCGGTGCGACTAATTTTTATATTTTAGTCATTTAAGGTCGTATACTCCAATGTTAGCGATGTTTTTGGGTACGTTCTGTCAGCTTAGGCGCATAAACTACTTGATAAATTGAAGGGAATATTAGATACTTGAATTCATATACTTGTTTGCAATGATTTGTGACACAATATTGAACGTTCAAATGGCAAAATCCTGAACACAAATGCTTGTAGCAATTTCCATCACCGGTCATCAACACTGTGCATCAGCGTCTGCACATCATAAAATATCTGGAACACATCTAGACATTCCTATGAATTGTTGATGTTTGATTGCATAGCGTTTCACTTTTAGTGCATATTAATGTATTTCGGCCATTTAACACATTATTTTTCTTATAAATGAAAACGATCCAGTGAAATTTGGCGAAAATTGGCCAAAATGTACCACTTCCGGTCTCCCATTTGTCCGACTCTTTGGATTGTGACAATCTAATGGTACACGGAATGACATGTCAGTCATGACAACTATAATAATCTGTTTTTGTTACATTTTTCTGCCATATTTATAACTTAAATTTAAATGTCATTGAAGTGTATATTCCTTCAGAAATGGAACATGTTACAAAAAAGCCATAAATAGGACATTTTTTTCAATGATCTCTGGAAAATGTTCCACAAAGTGGATTTCAGAGGATTTTGGATATGTTGTTCCCAGAAAGAAATACCCCAAAACAACTTATTATCAATTTGTTATAGGTGCAATGCTTCAACGACCACACTACTTCGCTAACGCCTCTTTACACACACCTACAATCGAGATCGTATATGTATATATACGAACATGGATGTGGCGATATGGCGTTTGTACCCCACCCCCATTTGGTAAACAACCATACTAATAGTAGGAACTTCCGACCCTCCAGCAGCCTTCAGTAGGAAATTTCAGAGTTTAAACTTGTCGAATTTTGAATTTTATTTTGAATTTTGAATTTTTATTTTGAATTTTGAATTTTTATTTTTAACTTTCGAATAGACTGTAATCTTGGATTTGTTATGGGAAACCTCAAAATACTTGTTAAAGTCCCAACTGGGAAATTCCGACCCAAAGAGGTGTGTTAGAATAAAATGTATTGTAGTTCATATGGTTTGGCCTGATTAGTCGAAACATGAGGATTAATTGTGGTCCAATTTAAGAAACGAGGGCTGCATGGTGCAAAGAATATCCATATAATTTCATTACTTATGAAATATGGGGATCCGAGAGGGGCTGAACATTGGGTATCCATTGATGACTAGTGTGATGCAATCGGATTTTCTTACATGGGCACCTCCCCCCATTCAGGATAATTTCATCATGCCCCTGACGACGACGAATTTATATGGTGGGTCCGCTAGTATGTAGTTTCAGTAATGTTAAATAATTATGTGATATGTATCGCGCCTATTTGATCAGTCCATGGACGTATGTGCGCCGTTTTGGATTTCTGACCGAAAATGTTTTACATAACGAACCCACACTAACACTCCATCCTACCAACTGCGCAGTTTTATCTGTAGATGGTGTTGCACCCAAATACGACACGTCAGGTCGTAACTGACACCATAATGGAACACCCATATACCTCAAAATGGTGAAACCACCGGTGACCAGAGAACAATTTGATCCCCTGACTTTATTCATTGCTTGAAATGAAAGCCCCATATACACCACAATCTCAATAATAAACTAATGCCGAAATATCACATATTGTTGGCGTCTCTTGGCAGAATACATTATTCTCCAAACAATGACTTTATATTAACGGTTGATGCACTCACGCATATCATCTGAAATTTGACAATGAACTGCATATCGTATTTATATGGAATGCAGTTGCACCTAGTTATTGTGACGCAAGTGTACATACATTAAGATTACATACCAGTTTATGATATCAGTCAACAATGTTGGTGCGCAGGGGATCTGTCAACACGATACGAAACTCACAGGAGCCACACTCCTTGGTAAACAGCTGTTAATAAATATGAAGATGGTGATGTTACGGGAAGCTGTTAAAATAAGCTGGTGTTTGGAGAACGGTGCCTGAGTGACGATGTCATTTGACACACAACGAGCGCCATCCTCCAGAAATATATATATACACAACAGTGGTTTTCCCAAAAAATCTCTGTTCGCACAGATTTAGGCTTCTGGCTAACTCAGTTTTCATATTCCCCATATCCGTGCAAACAATTTGATATATAATAAGTCTTGGTGGTTGGCGACATGATTCAACTAGTAAAAAAATAAGGCCCTTTTTCTCTGCTGCTCCACTATGTGATTATAATACTCCATCCGGTTTCAACAAGGTGTTTGAACCTTCACGTAATGCCAACGTCATTACATCATTAGCTCAGAATTGCTAAAAAAATACTTCCCACACATTCCATGCTGTCATTTCTGTGAATTCAAATAACATTACATTCTGATAGATAAACTGTCATTCTTACAAAGGAATGTCATTCCAATTTTCACCAGTTTCCCCAAAACAAAACACTTAAATCACTTAAATCACACGAAAATGACGAAATATTTCAGAAAAACATAAAAAAGAGAAGCGAATGAAGTTTGAATGCACAGGGTAGTTTGGAAAATGAGCCTGTCGTAATACAACACACATTTGGTCCTCATTCTAGTGGAACAGTATAACATGAACTGTATTTTATTGTGATAGTGTCTACAATTATTGCTAATTTCACGAAAGTCGGCTCACCGTTTCCATGGTTACCGCACCACTTTCAAATTTTTTGACAGGGCCTATCTTGTAGCATATAATCTAACCTTTCATATGACATATAAAAATCGCTTAAGTACCATAGGTATATAAAACTCCTTAAATACGGCCATTTTTGGGTCCTGGCCGCTCACCTAATTCCCAAACAAACGTTACTCCCTAACAGATGCTTAAGAATATTTATGTATTATATAACAAATAGTATTTAGTTCTCCGAAAAATTCTACCTTGTTCTGTTATCTAACTTTTGAGACGTTTTCTCCCTTTCTCTTTAAGCACGTGAAAATAAACAGGGATATCATTTTCAGGATTTTGCCTGATTTCATGTTTTTGAGCTTTCTTGTGTGGTATTTTATAATTGCACAAACTCAAGATGTTTCACTGTTTTTTAGCTATTGCCATGGTTTGGCGTCCGTCGTCCGTGTGTGCGTGTGTCCGTCAACAATTTCCTTTGGCGCGGGCTACAGGTCGTACCTTTGGTCTGATCTTTATGATATTTGTCATGAATGTTGACATTGACATGTAGATGGGAACGAGTCATTTTGGGGTCATTCGGCAAAAAAACATGGCTGCCAGTGGCCATCTTGGATTTCAAAATTCAATCCATTGGCGTGGGCTACAGGTCGTACTGCTTATCTGATCATCATGAAATTTGTCATGGATGTTAACATTTACATGTAGATGGGAACGAGTCATTTTGGGGTCATTTGGCCAAAAAACATGGCCGCCAGCAGCCATCTTGGATTTTACTCTTTGCATGACTAAATCCTTTGGCGCGGGCTACAGGTCATAGCTTTGGTCAGATCTTAATGAAATTTGTCATGGATGTTAAAAATGACATATAGATGGGCACGAGTCATTTTGGGGTCATTCGGTAAAAAAACATGGCCGCCAGTGGCCATCTTGGATTTCAAAATTCAATCCATTGGCGCGGGCTACAGGTTACACTGGTGTAAATGTTTCCCATAGGCCTCAGTGCTAACGTTTTAGCGTATAGTGTTGGCAATATAAATGTTGGGTCCAAAATTTTCTTTAAATCTGAAAAATTGACATTTTGGGAAACTTTTTACACAAAAAAATCATGTCTGTCTAGCAGGGAATTCGCCTTTAAATCTTATGTTTTCGTAACTAGTGTCAGAACCGCATAAAAAAATACAGTCATATTTTAGACCACACCAAAATATTCAAACTTCACTACAAAGGGTTAATTCCTGTGCCAATGGTTATTTTACCTATGGGAAATCATAGGGAAGAGGTGTGATGATTTTTTTATGTGAAAAGCACACAAGGCTATTGACCAATCAGGGCCCAGTGTCTATTTTATTCTCTCCTATATATTCCTCCCGCATCCGCTAGATGTCACTCGGAACCTTATTTACACCAGTGTAACCTAAAGCGATAGCCCGCTTTTTCGCGGAATAATTGTAACCCCCTACATTTCTTCAGAATTGCCCATCAATGGAAAAAATGTGTTCAAAAACAATATCACCCCTATGGTTCTTTATTTATCACACACAATTTAACCCCACCCCCTTTAACAAATTATTCATCAAAAAGGCACAATTTTCCACCACCAGTCATGTTCAGGCCCCATTTTCACTCAGTTTTAGGGGTCTGGTGTTGCAAACTTGGATCAGCTATGGAAGACTGTACAATATTCTTTCCATGAGAGAACTTCTGGTGATGTGAGGTCATTGAGTCCAGATCTGATCAGCTGAGCATCAAGCGCATGACTTTATCAGCACATTGAAGAATAAAATATGACATTTTCAGGTCTGCAAGGGTGATCCAAGATAACTGGATGTGGGTGTATATTGAATTAGTTGAATAAAGATATGCTCTCTTTGAATTGCTGAAGCATTTTCTTAAATGTGTCCAAGTTTTAGTGCTATTAACCTTCAAATGACCATACCCACCAGTGGAAATGACACACTTTTATGATATATATCTGTATATCACTGGCTATAAAATCCAAAATACTTGTTAGATTAGGTTCTTATAACAATTGATATATGTGTCGTTGACATGCTCATGTTATGGGTCATTTGCATTATCATGTGACTATTACCACCTTGAAAGTTTTTGAAAATACCTTGAAAAATTGGCATTTTTTATGAAAAATCTTACTATTTTTTTGGCTGATGTAAGTGAAAGAAGACATCATCAGCAAGAATAGCCACACCAAGCATGAGATATTCATTGGACTGAAAGACCAGGCTCTGTAAAATGCATTAAAATGCTTTAAAGTGACTCCCAGGAATCAAAAATGATAAAAAGCTATTTTTTCCCTTTAGGTTACACTGGTGTAAATGTTTCCCATAGGCCTCAGTGCTAACGTTTTAGCGTATAGTGTTGGCAATATAAATGTTGGGTCCAAAATTTTCTTTAAATCTGAAAAATTGACATTTTGGGAAACTTTTTACACAAAAAAATCATGTCTGTCTAGCAGGGAATTCGCCTTTAAATCTTATGTTTTCGTAACTAGTGTCAGAACCGCATAAAAAAATACAGTCATATTTTAGACCACACCAAAATATTCAAACTTCACTACAAAGGGTTAATTCCTGTGCCAATGGTTATTTTACCTATGGGAAATCATAGGGAAGAGGTGTGATGATTTTTTTATGTGAAAAGCACACAAGGCTATTGACCAATCAGGGCCCAGTGTCTATTTTATTCTCTCCTATATATTCCTCCCGCATCCGCTAGATGTCACTCGGAACCTTATTTACACCAGTGTAACCTAAAGCGATAGCCCGCTTTTTCGCGGAATAATTGTAACTCCCTACATTTCTTCAGAATTGCCCATCAATGGAAAAAATGTGTTCAAAAACAATATCACCCCTATGGTTCTTTATTTATCACACACAATTTAACCCCACCCCCTTTAACAAATTATTCATCAAAAAGGCACAATTTTCCACCACCAGTCATGTTCAGGCCCCATTTTCACTCAGTTTTAGGGGTCTGGTGTTGCAAACTTGGATCAGCTATGGAAGACTGTACAATATTCTTTCCATGAGAGAACTTCTGGTGATGTGAGGTCATTGAGTCCAGATCTGATCAGCTGAGCATCAAGCGCATGACTTTATCAGCACATTGAAGAATAAAATATGACATTTTCAGGTCTGCAAGGGTGATCCAAGATAACTGGATGTGGGTGCATGTATATTGAATTAGTTGAATAAAGATATGCTCTCTTTGAATTGCTGAAGCATTTTCTTAAATGTGTCCAAGTTTTAGTGCTATTAACCTTCAAATGACCATACCCACCAGTGGAAATGACACACTTTTATGATATATATCTGTATATCACTGGCTATAAAATCCAAAATACTTGTTAGATTAGGTTCTTATAACAATTGATATATGTGTCGTTGACATGCTCATGTTATGGGTCATTTGCATTATCATGTGACTATTACCACCTTGAAATTTTTTGAAAATACCTTGAAAAATTGGCATTTTTTATGAAAAATCTTACTATTTTTTTGGCTAATGTAAGTGAAAGAAGACATCATCAGCAAGAATAGCCACACCAAGCATGAGATATTCATTGGACTGAAAGACCAGGCTCTGTAAAATGCATTAAAATGCTTTAAAGTGACTCCCAGGAATCAAAAATGATAAAAAGCTATTTTTTCCCTTTAGGTTACACTGGTGTAAATGTTTCCCATAGGCCTCAGTGCTAACGTTTTAGCGTATAGTGTTGGCAATATAAATGTTGGGTCCAAAATTTTCTTTAAATCTGAAAAATTGACATTTTGGGAAACTTTTTACACAAAAAAATCATGTCTGTCTAGCAGGGAATTCGCCTTTAAATCTTATGTTTTCGTAACTAGTGTCAGAACCGCATAAAAAAATACAGTCATATTTTAGACCACACCAAAATATTCAAACTTCACTACAAAGGGTTAATTCCTGTGCCAATGGTTATTTTACCTATGGGAAATCATAGGGAAGAGGTGTGATGATTTTTTTATGTGAAAAGCACACAAGGCTATTGACCAATCAGGGCCCAGTGTCTATTTTATTCTCTCCTATATATTCCTCCCGCATCCGCTAGATGTCACTCGGAACCTTATTTACACCAGTGTAACCTAAAGCGATAGCCCGCTTTTTCGCGGAATAATTGTAACTCCCTACATTTCTTCAGAATTGCCCATCAATGGAAAAAATGTGTTCAAAAACAATATCACCCCTATGGTTCTTTATTTATCACACACAATTTAACCCCACCCCCTTTAACAAATTATTCATCAAAAAGGCACAATTTTCCACCACCAGTCATGTTCAGGCCCCATTTTCACTCAGTTTTAGGGGTCTGGTGTTGCAAACTTGGATCAGCTATGGAAGACTGTACAATATTCTTTCCATGAGAGAACTTCTGGTGATGTGAGGTCATTGAGTCCAGATCTGATCAGCTGAGCATCAAGCGCATGACTTTATCAGCACATTGAAGAATAAAATATGACATTTTCAGGTCTGCAAGGGTGATCCAAGATAACTGGATGTGGGTGTATATTGAATTAGTTGAATAAAGATATGCTCTCTTTGAATTGCTGAAGCATTTTCTTAAATGTGTCCAAGTTTTAGTGCTATTAACCTTCAAATGACCATACCCACCAGTGGAAATGACACACTTTTATGATATATATCTGTATATCACTGGCTATAAAATCCAAAATACTTGTTAGATTAGGTTCTTATAACAATTGATATATGTGTCGTTGACATGCTCATGTTATGGGTCATTTGCATTATCATGTGACTATTACCACCTTGAAATTTTTTGAAAATACCTTGAAAAATTGGCATTTTTTATGAAAAATCTTACTATTTTTTTGGCTGATGTAAGTGAAAGAAGACATCATCAGCAAGAATAGCCACACCAAGCATGAGATATTCATTGGACTGAAAGACCAGGCTCTGTAAAATGCATTAAAATGCTTTAAAGTGACTCCCAGGAATCAAAAATGATAAAAAGCTATTTTTTCCCTTTAGGTTACACTGGTGTAAATGTTTCCCATAGGCCTCAGTGCTAACGTTTTAGCGTATAGTGTTGGCAATATAAATGTTGGGTCCAAAATTTTCTTTAAATCTGAAAAATTGACATTTTGGGAAACTTTTTACACAAAAAAATCATGTCTGTCTAGCAGGGAATTCGCCTTTAAATCTTATGTTTTCGTAACTAGTGTCAGAACCGCATAAAAAAATACAGTCATATTTTAGACCACACCAAAATATTCAAACTTCACTACAAAGGGTTAATTCCTGTGCCAATGGTTATTTTACCTATGGGAAATCATAGGGAAGAGGTGTGATGATTTTTTTATGTGAAAAGCACACAAGGCTATTGACCAATCAGGGCCCAGTGTCTATTTTATTCTCTCCTATATATTCCTCCCGCATCCGCTAGATGTCACTCGGAACCTTATTTACACCAGTGTAACCTACAGGTCGTACTGCTTATCTGATCATCATAAAATTTGTCATGGATGTTAACATTTACATGTAGATGGGAACGAGTCATTTTGGGGTCATTCGTCTAAAAAACATGGCCGCCAGCAGCCATCTTGGATTTTACTCTTTGCATGACTAAATCCTTTGGCGCGGGATACAGGTCATACCTTTGATCTGATCTTTATGAAATTTGTCATGAATATTGACATTGACATGTAGATGGGAACGAGTCATTTTGGGGTCATCTGGCCAAAAAACATGGCCGCTGGGGGCCATCTTGGATTTCAAAATTCAATCCGTTGGCGCGGGCTACAGGTCGTGCTGTTCGTCTGATCATCATGAAATTTGTCATGGATGTTAATATTGACATGTAGATGGGAACAAGTGATTTTGGGGTCGTTCAGCCAAAAAACATGGCCGCCAGCAGCCATCTTGGATTTTACTCTTTGTATGACTAAATTCTTTGGTGCGGGCTACAGGTCATAGCTTTGGTCAGATCTTAATGAAATTTGTCATGGATGTTAAAAATGACATGTAGATGGGAACGAGTCATTTTGGGGTCATTCGACAAAAAAACATGGCCGCCAGTGGCCATCTTGGATTTCAAAATTCAATCCATTGGCGCGGGTTACAGGTCGTACTGCTTATCTGATCATCATAAAATTTGTCATGGATGTTAACATTTACATGTAGATGGAAACGAGTCATTTTGGGGTCATTTGGCCAAAAAACATGGCCGCCAGCAACCATCTTGGATTTTACTCTTTGCATGACTAAATCCTTTGGCGCGGGCTACAGGTCGTAGTTTTGGTCGGAACTTCATGAAATTTGTCATGGATGTTAACAATGACATGTAGATGGGAACGAGTGATTTTTGGGTCATTCGTCTAAACAACATGGCCGCCAGCAGCCATCTTGGATTTTACTCTTTGCATGACTAAATCCTTTGGCGCGGGATACAGGTCATACCTTTGATCTGATCTTTATGAAATTTGTCATGAATATTGACATTGACATGTAGATGGGAACGAGTCATTTTGGGGTCATCTGGCCAAAAAACATGGCCGCTGGTGGCCATCTTGGATTTCAAAATTCAATCCGTTGGCGCGAGCTACAGGTCGTGCTGTTCGTCTGATCATCATAAAATTTGTCATGGATGTTAACATTTACATGTAGATGGGAACGAGTCATTTTGGGGTCATTTGGCCAAAAAACATGGCCGCCAGCAACCATCTTGGATTTTACTCTTTGCATGACTAAATCCTTTGGCGCGGGCTACAGGTCGTAGTTTTGGTCGGAACTTCATGAAATTTGTCATGGATGTTAACAATGACATGTAGATGGGAACGAGTGATTTTTGGGTCATTCGTCTAAAAAACATGGCCACCAGCAGCCATCTTGGATTTTACTCTTTGCATGACTAAATCCTTTGGCGCGGGATACAGGTCATACCTTTGATCTGATCTTTATGAAATTTGTCATGAATATTGACATTGACATGTAGATGGGAACGCCTCATTTTGGGGTCATCTGGCCAAAAAACATGGCCGCTGGTGGCCATCTTGGATTTCAAAATTCAATCCGTTGGCGCGGGCTACAGGTCGTGCTGTTCGTCTGATCATCATGAAATTTGTCATGGATGTTAATATTGACATGTAGATGGGAACAAGTGATTTTGGGGTTGTTCAGCCAAAAAACATGGCCACCAGCAGCCATCTTGGATTTTACTCTTTGTATGACTAAATTCTTTGGCGCGGGCTACATGTTGTAGCTTTGGTCAGAACTGCATGAAATTTGTCATGGATGTTAACAATGACATGTAGATGGGAACGAGTGATTTTGGGGTCGTTCGGCCAAAAAACATGGCCGCCAGCAGCCATCTTGGATTTTACTCTTTGCATGACTAAATCCTTTGGCGCGGGATACAGGTCGTACCTTTGGTCTGATCTTTATGAAATTTGTCATGAATGTTGATATTGACATGTAGATGGGAACGAGTCATTTTGGGGTCATCTGGCAAAAATATGGCCGCTGGTGGCCATCTTGGATTTCAAAATTCAATCCATTGGCGCAGGCTACAGGTCGTGCTGTTCGTCTGATCATCATGAAATTTGTCATGGATATTAATATTGACATGTAGATGGGAACGAGTGATTTTGGGGTCGTTCAGCCAAAAAACATGGCCGCCAGCAGCCATCTTGGATTTTACTCTTTGCATGACTAAATTCTTTGGTGCGGGCTACAGGTTGTAGCTTTTGTCAGAACTTCATGAAATTTGTCATGGATGTTAACAATGACATGTAGATGGGAAACGAGTCATTTTGGGGTCGTTCAGCCGAAAAACATGGCCGCCAGCAGCCATCTTGGATTTTACTCTTTGCATGACTAAATCCATTGGCACAGGCTACAGGTCGTACCTTTGATCAGATCATTATGAGATTTGTAAAGGCTGTAGATGGGAACAGGTCATTTTGGGGCAATTCGGAAAAAAACAAGGCTGCCGGTGGCCATTTTAGAATTTACTCTTTGCATCAATAAATCCTTTGGCACACCATAATCACCACATCCCTGATCCGATCATTATGAAACCTGTCATGAATGTTGATATTGACATGTACATCTAGTCTTACTTAGACATTTCAATTAGCACCTTTCCTATTCCTCCATTTACTGTCAACCATTAAATTATTCCCCTACCTAAGTTGAGCTTCAGTGTCATTGACACTTTCATTTTAATAGTTCTAATACTACACAGGCTGCAATCGATACAATCCGGTTCCGCTTTCAATGTCCAGTTCAACATTTTTTAACCCGAAAATTTGAAGTGGGTTTTCTGTTGATTACTAGTTAAGTGTTGGTATCTGTATCATAGTACACTAATGCCTTAAATAATTGACTCTTTAACCTCAGCAGAATTGCTGGTAATTTTTCAGGATTTAGTCGGAAATATGGCTTGTTGCCATTCATCGAAAAGCACTCAGTGAGAGCTTTCCGATTAATGGCAACAAGCCATATTTCTGACTGAACCCTGAAAAATTACCCATAATTCTGCTGTTGTTAAGGAGTCGATTATTTAGGGCATTACTTTATGTAGCTTATCAATTATATGTGTTAACTTAATCATGCATAGCATGTTAAATTCCCATTGTTAAAGACATATTAAGGACTTATTCAGTGTGTGAAACTATTAAGTTAGTATTCAGGTGTCATGCTGATTGGAGGAATGTAGCATTCTGCTAACATTGCCAAACATTTCAAACTAATCGACCCTACCACTCCATAGAAAACATTGTCTGAACTGCGCTCATTTGTAAATATTTACTTCTCGAATCGAGATGCAACTATCTGAGATAAACTAACAAAAATGCATCAACAGTCACTGTGTTTAATTAATATATAAGAATGACGGTGTGTGTTGTCAATTTGGATCTAATATTTGTAAAAAAAATAACTATTTGAGCAAGATTATTCTCCATTTGTATTTAATCACCCAACCTTGGAGTGTTTCACATCACTTTAAAAAATGAGACAAAAAACACAAATTAAACTGAACAAAATGTGCACTCCCTTCTCAATGTAAACAAATAATTGCCTTGCAAGATAGCGTCCCTAAATTCACCCTATGGGGACCTCATTCAGCAAATATCAGACCCTAAATTCACCCTCTGGGGACCTCATTCAGCAAATATCAGACACATTATATATCCAGACTTGCAGACATTTATGCTTCACTTCGACTAAATGATGTGTCATTGTCTGGAAGTTGTTTCTCCTTGCCCTTAGTTGCTGTCCACGCCCTGGTTTCTGAGGTAGGGATTGCCCCCCCCCCCCCCCCCCCCCCCCCCCCCCTCAGTTCCCCTGCGAATCTCGCACAACTTTCTTATACCCAGCCAGCTGTGCCCCAACACCGCTGATTTCCTCTGAGAGTTCTTAAGGTGTCTCATGTTGAATGCTAATGGTGTTGCCTTGTGAACTGGAAACTGTCCATTGTGATCCTCATCGGGATTATGCATGAATATTTATATAATTTATCTGATATGGTATCATGTTAGATTCTCGGTAAATACATCAGTACTGGTCTCTGGAGAATGCGTGTCTGCCTGAATAACGAATCACTCCGTCTATGTACATATTTGGTAAACACACTATTAGCTCGGATAATAATGATGAATCGGCCAATTACAACAACTAGTTAACCCTCAATATTCCGAAGTATTTTCCATATGATATGGCTATAAGATATCAATGAATGAATGTTGACTTTAGGCAGTTTGTTGATCATCCACCATGGAATTTTCAATGTTTCAGTCCAACCATAATGGTCAAGCGTGTAATACGTCTTTTCTGTTAGGGGCAAATTTGTGAGCACAAAGTAAAATTATGTCATGAGAATTTCCTTTTTTATACCCCCCCCCTTCTTAAAAACAAAGGGGGGGGGGCTATACTCTTTTGCATCTGCCCGTGCTTCCATCTGTCCCTTGGTTCATCCATACATCCATCCAATGTCTGTTCAGGTCATAACTTGAACAATAGTGCTCAGATCTCATTAAATTTGGTACAAATGTGCACTACTATGAGAACATTCAATGGAGTATTTAATCGTTTTGTTCCGGTTCTCCGTTCTAGAGTTATTCATCTTTGTTTATCTGGTAATGTTGGTTTTTTGTCTGTCCGGGCAGATATCTTCACCACCCGTTGTCGGATCTCAATGAAATATGGTATGGATGTTCACTACAATGGGGACGTTCAATGGAGTGTTCAGTTTTTCCGTTCTAGGGTTATTCATCTTTGTTTATCTGGAAATGCTGAGTTGTGGTTTCCATCTGCCTGGGTATCTCAGTCATAGGTTACAGCTATTCCCACAATATGCTACATGGGCGTATACACTGGACAACAGTTCATCTCTTGTTTTAATCTGGAATCTAGATATATCAGAATGTATGGGGTACTGACTCATGCAGTGTGTTCGTTGGTGTGCATGAATATTTTTTCATGAACAAATGTTATTTCTTAACTAAATTCACACTTCCCATATTACGATCAGAATGGCATATCTCAGTGAGAGCTTTCTGATGAATGACAACAAGCCATATTTCCGACTAAATCCTGAAAAGTTACCCATAATTCTGCGGTGGTTATGGAGTCGATTATTTAGGACATATCTCAGGTCAGACCAATGTTGAAATCAGTCCTGAAGTGATTGAACCCACAGCCTTCTCGTATAGCCCATACTGTGATGATAGTATCCCTCAAAACATAAATCTTAATGTTAAAAGACTTTAAAATATTGTCTGAATGCCTTTAATTTTCACTTACATTTACATGTATATTGCATTTGTGTAATAGATAAAAATAGTGAGATTTTTTCAGTTCAATATGCTTAATCTCTTGACATATTTGCAATTATTATTCCCAAAAACACAAGAATAACATCTGGCTTAGTACAGTAATGCCCGAAGTATATGACCCTTTAACAGCAGAATTAGGGAAAATATTTTTCAGGATTTAGTCGGAAATATGGCTTGTTGCCATTCATCGGAAAGCTCTCACCGAGAGCTTTCCGATTAATGGCAGCAAGCCATATTTCCAACTAAATCCTGAAAAATTTCCCATAATTCTGCTGTGGTTTAGGGGTCAATTATTTAAGACATTACTGTACATTTTAAAACACTTAAGTCAACATCAATTTAATTAGTTGGTTTATGAACCCGCTGACAAATTTTTTACTGAAAATGCTAAAAAAAAAATTGGTGTTCAGTTTATGTAAGACTTCTCACCAAACTGTTATATCAGTCATAGTAGCATAGGAAATGAGAATAATTGAGATATTAATGCGTTTTTTAAGAAATGGATGTTGATTTGATTACGTTCCATAGATGCAAGTTGCAATGGTCTGACATTTTGTGTGGAATTATTTTGCGTTCCACACACATAAAAATCAAAATCAAAATCCATTATTTATATTTTAGTTAGGCCACATAAATTTTAATAGTTGCTTTAAGGACATCAGGGAACAAAACTTGATGAAGGAGGGGGGGAAAAAAAAACCCAGACAAGTCTTGATTGGCAATTATTCCACATGATCAATGGTGAATGCAAACCTGATATATTCACTTGAATTTTCGCCAATAAAATTAATTATTATATGATCATAAACTTTCTTCTAAAAGTCCCATACTAAATTATACGGAAAAGGAGTTGATAAATCATGATATCAACTGGAACTTCCTATTAATAGGAATGATAGGTTAATAACAAGCTCACGCGATGTCATGAGTTATTAATAGGAATTGTAGGTTGATATAAATCGATGGGTTAAATTTTGACTTGTTGAATCACATTGTTGTGCATTTGATGGATCCATACATATATACATGGGTCAGTAAGGTATTTCAGGTCTAATGGGCTTGATAACATTGGTAGATAATATAATAAAAATCTTAGTACTCGGCCTGCAGCCTCAGTGAATATTAACTTCCTTGGGTTGATAAATCCTCATGTCAACCTCGAAACAGCATGCATTCGCATTGTGGAACATGAATACAGGACGTTGGTTGGTTGAAATTACATCACTTGATGTCGAACGTAGATCTCTACTTGTTTCCATATTGTGTAGATGCACCGAGCTACAGTAATGCTCTAAGTAATCGACTTCTTAACCACAGCAGAATTATGGGTAACTTTTCAGGATTTAGTCGGAAATATGGCTTGTTGCCATTCATCGGAAAGCTCTCGGGGAGCTCTCGTTAAGAAGTCAATTACTTAGAGCATTACTGTACAAGAATAAAGTTGGAAATGGGCACTAACTGCTCTTGTTATCTGCCAGTTGACTTTGTTGAGTGTAAATATAAATAATGGATTTTTATTTTTATTTTTATGTGTGTGGAACGCGAAATAATTCCACACAAAATGTCAACTTGCATCTATGGAATCAAATCAACATCCATTTCTTAAAAAACGCATTAATATCTCAATTATTCTCATTTCCTATGCTACTATGACTGATATAACAGTTTGGTGAGAAGTCTTACATAAACTGAACACCAATTTTCTTTTAGCATTTTCAGTAAAAAATTTGTCGGAGGGTTCATAAACAAATTAAACAAATTAAATTGATGTTGACTTAAGTGTTTTAAAATATACAGTAGTGCCCTAAATAATCAACCCTTAACCACAGCAGAATTATGGGTAATTTTTCAGGATTTAGTCGGAAATATGGCTTGTTGCCATTCATCGGAAAGCTCTCACTAAGAGCTTTCCGATGAATGATAACAAGCCATATTTCCGACTAAATCCTGAAAAATTACCCATAATTCTGCAGTGGTTAAGGGGTCGATTATTTAGGGCATTGCTGTAGATTTTCAATCAAAACTCATGCACGTGACATCTGAATAGTGTAATGTTCTAAAAATAGTAAACACTTCCTGTCCAAGTTCCTGGAAAGCAATTAGAACAAAATTATTTCCTGGAAGCAGAAGTTCCTGTTGAGTCAAAATCTGTTTATACCCCTCAATAATAAATATTCACAGAAGAGATTACCCCATCTTTAATAGACACTCGTATATCAGGCTTTATATATAACAAGCTTGTCTTTTAGTAATGGATATCTCTAGGATCAGACCAGGATATGATCAACAGGTCTCCTCGGGTCATTTTACCTCACGATTAAGATTGTTCACTCAAGTATTGTATGTGTCCGGGGTCTAATTGTCAATACACCTTTGAAATTGAAGTACGTAGGACACATCTGCTATGTTGTGGGGATGAATAATACTCTAATAAAATAATGACGAATAATAGGTCCTCACGACTTACTGAAATTATCTAAATTATTTCTAAATTTAGCTGAACTTAACAGGTCATAGCAGGAGGGATATATTGAGCTTTTATCACAACATTTATGTGAACTACAGTAAAGCCAATTGGTAAACTCTTTGTAAACACCACACATCTCCCTAAGCCGATTTATACAGTGTACATAGTATATGGACAGAAATTGAATGGCCATGCTTCATGCATGGACTGCACCCCACATAAGTATGTCATCAAAAATAGCTCTGTACTGTATTGGTATTTGTGGTTTGGGTATGCAGGGTCACGGCTATATTACAGTTGTTATACAGTAGACTTTTTACTTCCTCGTGACAAGTTTCTCTATTGTGATTATCTTCGAACAGGTAGGAGATTCAAGTTCCTCATTTTGTGTTATTTGAAGTTTATTTCTCAACTTAAGTTCTGAAATGTTTCATGGATTATTGATGTACTGTAATATGTTTTGTCTGGTTTCACTCGTGTTCATTCATAATAAATGACATTATTCTTCCAGCAGTGATTGGGGCCATATATTATTGCATGTAATTAAACTAAATTCAGAAATGAAATTTTAGAATTAATGCCAGTGTTGTATTTGTAAGTTCACATTTTTCCACATTGTTTGTACACAATTTAAAATTTTTAACAAATAGATGTGTCAGATCTGATGTTTTTCCATGAAATGTTTGTGTGATAATTTGTGACTATAAAGGAAGCTGAGCAAAACACAAAATATATTCAACACTAGCTTAATGTAAGAAAGTGCCAAACAAGGGCACTGGATGAAGGATACAGCTGCGCCTACTGCCTTCCACCAATAGGGGGAGGAGGGGGAGAAAATACCCTTTTAGTTTCATCAGAATGGCAGACAATTGTGTATGGGGTAAGCAGGTTCACGGTTCTATTGTGGTCTCTATACAGTCAACTTAAAATTTTACTTTACTTCCTCATGTCAAGTTTCTCTATTGTGATTATCTTCGACCAGGTTGGAAATTCATGTTCCTCATTTTGTGTTACTTGAAGTTTATTTCTCAACTTAAGTTCTGAAATGTTTCATGGATTATTGATGTACTGTAATATGTTTTGTCTGGTTTCACTCGTGTTCATTCATAATAGATAACAATATTCTTGCAGCAGTGATTGGGGCCAAATATTAATGCATGTAATTAAACTAAAATCAGAAATGAAATTTTAGAATTAATGCCAGTGTTGTAATTGTAAGTTCACATATTTCCACATTGTTTGAACAAAAACAAATATAAAAGTTCTGTGATGTTTCATAGATTATAAATGTACTGAAATTTTTTAACAAATACATGTAGATGCATCAGATCTGATGTTTTCCATGAAATGTTTGTGTGCTAGTTTGTGACTATAAAGTAAGCTGAGCAAAACTTAGCTAAAACAAAATATATTCAACACCAGCTTAAAGGGGGACTGCATGTACACTAATTCTGGCCATTTATGGGACCATCTCCTTTTATACTCAACAGAATTTATGCAACAAATGAATGAATTTAAGTCAAGGATTAGTGCAAAATACACTTGTTTGCTCTATGAACGACGCAAACAACATGGAAATTATAATGAAAATTAATTTCTGGCTGGAGTCATAAATTCATTTTCATTATAATTACCATGTTGTTTGCATCGTTCGTAGAGCAGGCAAGTGAATTTTTCAGTAATCCATGGCTAAAATTCATTTATTTTTTGCATATATGCTGTTGAGTATAAAAGAAAGATTGTCCCATAAGTGGCGGGATTTTGTGTACGGCCCCCTTTAATATATGAAAGTGCCAAACAAGGGCATTGGATGAATGATACAGCTGCGCCTACGGCCTTCCACCAATGGGGGGAGGAGGGGGAGAAAATACCCTTCCTGTTTCATCAGTATGGTAGATAATTGTGTATGGGGTATGCAGGTACATGGTTCTATTGCGGTCAATATACAGTCAATTTAAAATTTTGTTTTACTTCCTTGTGTGAAATTTCTCATTTTGTGTTACTTGAATTTTTTTTATCAACTTAATTTCTGAAATGTTTCATGGATTATTAATGTACTGTAATATGTTTTGTCTGGTTTCATTATTCTTGCAGCAGTGATTGGGGCCAAATATTAATGCATGAAATTAAGTCAGAAATAAAATTTGAGAATTAATGCCAATGTTGTAATTGTAAGTTCACATATTTCCACATTGTTTGTACACAAACAAATATAAAAGTTCTGTGATGTTTCATAGAATATCAATGCACTGTAATAGAAGACAATATACATGCAGCAGTGATTTGAATCATACGCGGTTCAGGTGCATGTAAATAACTAAAAACAACAGGAAATTCAAGCAATCCTGATTATAGCGTGTCTGTCTTTTGCAGAATGCGGTCCCCAGAGGGTGAATTTAGCATAGCGGGCTAGCATCACTAAATTCACTCTCTGGAGATCTCATTCTGCTTAGGCCTCATCTTCTCTGGAAAGGTTGTTTATCATATATATATATAGATTATCAAATTTCTTTAGAAACTTAGATTCTATTTCTTTTTTAGTTAAGTTTCGCTATATCCTCAAATTGGCAGATGACACAATGCATAGTCGAGGTTCCCAATGGATGTACATCACAATATTCACCCTTTGGGAAGTTCAATCTGAGTCTATGTCTCCCATAGCAGATGAGGCCATGCAGAATGAGGTTCCAAGAGGGTGAATTTGGTGATGCAAGCCCACTGTGCGGGATAACATCACTAAACTCACCCTCAGTGGACCTCATTCTGCAAATGGCAGGCACGTCCTAAACTCAGGCTTGATTTCGAGAATTAATAGGGGGGATTAACTCCCTTAGGAAATGTTCAGATAATAAGATAAACAAACAACCATAGGTCTTTTTTAAATTTATTATCTAAACAAGTTCCCTTAGGAAATGGTCAGATAATTAGTTAAACAAACGATGTTGGTTGAACTTATTATCTGAACATTTCACACCAAAGTACAGTAATATTCTCTAAGTAATCGACTTCTTAACCACAGCAGAATTATGGGTAACTTTTCAGGATTTAGTCGGAAATATGGCTTGTTGCCATTCATCGGAAAGCTCTCATTGAGAGCTTTTCGATGAATGGCAACAAGCCATATTTCCGACAAAATTCTGAAAATTAAGTTACCCATAATTTGCTGTGCCTAAGGAGTCGATTACTTAGGGCATTACTGTATACACTGTACCATAAACATACCATTCATTCATTCATTCATCGGAAAGCTAAGTGGATTACTTAGAGCATTACTGTATATAAATTCTTTGCACTTGTATTATCACTTCCTCTGGCTGTAGCCTGCTCATATATCCTTAACATCCCTCCAAATGAATAATAGACAATTCCAATGTATACTTTTGTAACTGAATGAGAGAATCCATTCAGCATAGGAATGGTTAAAGAGCACATATTTCCATATTTTGTGTATACAATTTGAGATTTCTAACAACTAGATGTGTTAGATGTGTGAATATCCTGTTTTTAGCTCACCTGAGACGAAGTCTCCGGTGGAGCTATAGTCATCACTCCTCGTCCGTCGTCCGTCCGTCCATCCGTCCGTCCATCCGTCCGTCAACAATTCTTTGAACATCTTCTCCTCTGAAACCGGAAGAACGAATTGGTTCATATTTGGTGTGGATGTTCCCTAGGTGACTCTCATTCAGATTTGTTCAAATGAGGTCACTGGGTCAAATAGTTGCGAAACCAGGGCCATAACTCTACGACTTCTTGTCCATAACCATTGTGCCGATTTAGCTAATATTTGGTATGGAGGGTCCTTGGGTGACTGGTGTTCAGATTTGTTCAAATGAGGTCACCCGGTCAATTAGTTGAGAAACCAGTGCCATAACTCATAGTAATTCTTACAATGACTTCTTCTACAAAAATATTTGGCCGAATTAGCTTATATTTGGTACTGAGAGACCTTGGATGACTGGGAATCAGATTTGTTCAAATTGGGTCACTGGGTCAATTAGGGGCAGAGCCAGGGACATAACTCTAAAAACCAAAAAATTACATTTTTGCATTTTGATCATATTTGGTGTGGATGTTCCCTAGGTGACTGTCATTAAGATTTGTTCAAATGAGGTCACTGTGTCAAACAGTTGCGAAACCAGGGCATAACTATATTCCTCCTTGGTAATTCTTATAACGACTTCTTGTCAACAAGCATTATGCCGATTTAGTTTATATTTGGTATGTGGGGTCATTGAATGACTGGGGTTCAGATTTGTTCAAATGGGGTCACTGGGTCAAATAGTGGTGGAGCCAGGGCCATAATTCCCCAAAAAATAATAAAAAATTCAGGAACTCCTTGATCAATTTAACATACAAAAAAAAATATCACCCCTCCCCCCCACATGACCCAGAACCCCACCCTGCCCCCAACCAACAGCATTCCACCCTATCTCATATCCTAACTCACAGGTAAATAAAGTTTTTTTTTAAATTCCCATTACAAGGCAACTCTCCTATGAACTGATAGACAGGACAGATAGAGTCCCCAGGGAGTGTATTCATGTCATCCATAATTTAAATGAGATTAATGGTGTTATCAATGAAGCACCCTTGTTGTTTACATTATCACTCAGTGGTCATTAAAATCAGATTAATTTCATTTTCTCAGAGTGCCTGGCATTTGTTGAATGAGGTTCACAGAGGGTGAATTTAGTGACGCTATCCTACACAGCAGGCTAGCATAACCAAATACACCCTCTGAGAACCTTATTCCGCTTAGGCCTCAATTTCTGGGAAGTATCTAGAGTCTCAAGATCTCATTCTGCTTAGGCCTCATCTTCTGGGAAGTATCTATAGTATCAAATTTACATTGTTGTTAGTTAAATTTCCCTTCTAGGAAGTTTCTGTATCCCTTAATTTGCAGAAGATAAAATTCATGATTGAGGTGCCCAATGGGTGAACATCACCAATTTCAACTGGGGAACTTCAATCTTATTCTAGGTCTTCCATAGCAGTTGAGGGCCTTATCAGAATGAGGTCCCCAGAGGGTGAATTTAGTGATACTAGCCCGCTGTGCAGGATAGCCTCACTAAATTCACCCTCTGGGTACCTCATTCTGCAAATAACAGACAGACTATTTCAAAGCTTGATTCAAGGCTAGCATCACCAAATTCACCATTTGGGGACCTCATTCTGCTTAGGCCTCATCTTCTGGGAAGTATCTATAGTATCAAATTTACATTGTTGTTAGTTAAATTTCCCTTCTAGGAAGTTTCTATATCCCCTAATTTGCAGAAGATAAAATTCATAATTGAGGGGCCAAATGGGTGAACATCACCAACTTCAACTGGGGAAATTCAATTTTATTCTAGGTCTTCCATAGCAGTTAAGGACTTTATCAGAATGAGGTCCCCAGAGGGTGAATTTAGCATCACTAAATTCACCCTCTGGGGACCTCACTCTGCAAATGACAGACACACTATCACACTATTTCAAGGCTTGTTGTATAATACATTGTGTTGCTTGAGGCCAGGCATACACAATGTAGGAACAGACACGCTTTTTGTGATGCTATCCGGCACAGCAGGCTAGCATCACCAAATTCACCCTCTGGCGTCCTCATTCTGCTTAGGCCTCATCTTCTGGGAAGTATCTATAGTATCAAATTTACATTGTTGTTAGTTAAATTTCCCTTCTAGGAAGTTTCTATATCCCCTAATTTGCAGAAAATAAAATTCATAAATGAGGTGCCCAATGGGTGAATATCACCAACTTCAACTGGGGAACTTAATTTTTATCCTTATCAGATTTGTGAAAATGGGATCACAAAGTCAAATAAGGGCAGAGCAAGAGACTTAACTATTTCACTACATAGTAATTCTTAAAATATGTTTGCAAGAACAAGTTGGCTTATATAGAATGGAATGTTCTTCCTTGACTGCAATTCAGATTTTTTTAATGGGGTCACCTGGTCAAATAGGGGCCAAGCGAAGGACAGTTTCCCTCTTAATATGCTTCCTTCACAAGGACCATCAGGTCTATTTGACTGATATTTATGATTTGTATGAAGGGTTCTTTGGTGTCTGGGATTCAAATTTATTCAGATGGGGTCACCCGGTTAAATAGGGTGGGACCAGGGACATAACTATATGTCTCTATAGTAATTCTTAAAATGTCTTCTCAAGGGATTTTGGACTATTTAGCTTACATATAGTATGGAGGAATCAGGAAGATCCTTTAGTGACTGAGATACAGATTTGTTAAAATGAGGTCAACCTGTCAAGAAATGGCAGTCTATGGGGAGTTAACACTTTTGTGTCCAATAAAATCATAGAAATACCAAATTCATTAAAACATCTACCTTGGAACCACCTGACTGATTGGTCTGACATACATGTATTGTGTTTTGGGTCCATGGATAATTGGGCTTCAAACATGTTTAAATTGTTTTAGAAAAAGGCGCTTGTGAGATTGGAAATTTCCAACAATTGAGAAAGTTTGAGGTGTCGGTTGTGAAATTCCAACCTAAGACTTGGGAGTCTGGATCCCGGTTGGGAGGGGACTTGTTGAGCTGGAGGAGGGGGGTGATCAGTAGTGTACAGTTGGCAATTTCAAGGTGGTTTTTTACCAAGCTAAGTCTCTCTAGCCACATATCCTGTTTAAATCTACTTCTTTTAAAGTGATTATGAAAAGTGCTGACTGTTTTGGTCTCCAGAGTCCCAGTCTTATCAGTCTTTGCAGTCTGGTGAGCGACCCCACAGTCATTGACTGTCTTGTTCCTTGAAAAGATTGGTTTATGAGTATTTCAGTAAGCTGAGAAGCTCAAACTATACTGTACATTCTTTACTACCATGTGATAGTTTTCTCTTTTGTGATTATCTTCAAACAGGTAGGAGTTTCATAATCCCCATTTTGTATAACATGAAGATCTTTTCTCAAGTTTTCACATAAAGTTCTATAATGTTTAATAGATTATGGATGTACTCAACTAAATGTGTTTTCTCTGGTTTCTCTCACGTTCATCTATCTATATAAAAGCTAAGTGTTCGCCTACTTGTATGTGTGTGCGTGTCTGTAAATTTTCTCATTTAAAAATATATCACCCTCTGTCATGTCCGATTGCGCCCAAATTTTGACCATGTCCTAAGAAACATCTTAGAATACAACATGCAAAATGTTAGGCCAATCGGTTAAAGACGACCACCTGAGATATAACACTTTTGCCAAAGGTTATCAAGGCGTTATTTTCCCCAATATAATACATTTCTCTGAAGGCGAATGTGCTTTCAGCGGCATCCTCATTATAAAACACCAAACCTAAATTCTGAACAAACTCCGCACACCGTTTGCCGGTTTTCTTTGTATCGTTATCAGCGGTGCAGCAGCAATGATGATATTTTCCTCCAATCTTGTTTGTCACTTGTCATATTTTTCCTCAGATGACTTAAAGGGGCATAAATGAGAAATAAAGAGCTTTCCTTATAAGCTTAGAAGATATTTAGGAAAATTGGTACACGTATGTTCACATGACCAGAGGAATGTCATGGGATAGGCGCCTTTGACCTCAGATGACTACTTAAAGGGGGACTAATAAATTGCATTTATGTGCCATGGAGTGATGTACCTTTGACTACATTATATGATTATATCATTTATACTACTAAATGTACACAGTATGACCATAAACTATGGAAGAAATATGTATGATCTGGGGGGGGGGGGGGGGCGCACACAACCCTCTATGCCGGAGATATCCTTGAATATTCACAATGCCTGATTGCATAACTAACACAACTAACAGCATATTAACATTATAACATGGGCCCTGTTCTTCATTTCAGCGCACCACACGACTCGCTCAGCAACTACAAACTACAAAAACATTAAAGGGACACCTCGGGACTCCCCCATACCCCGTATTAATGCTCGTGGGCTCTTCCCCCATACAACATTCATTCAATTCAATTCAACTTTTGCCAGGTTCAGACATGACGATTTTCTATGTTCAGATATCCTCACAACAACAAATTGTGGGGTGAAGGATCTTTTCGACCATCCCGGGCGCAACCCACTCTCTCATGCATGATCAATAAAGAGCATTCATCATCAGCTCAGAAGATATGTGGGAAAATTAGTGCACAGAGGTAATATGACATGGGGAATGTCACTGGATAGGTGTCGTTGACTTCAAATGACAATATACATGCAGCAGTGATTTGAGTCATATACGGTTTACATGTAAATAACTAAAAATTACATGAAATTCAAGAATTAATAGAATTGTTGAATTAAACCCTTTCAATACAAAATACTCATTGATGATTAGTTCCCTTAGGAGATGTTATGGCAGCAGTTAATTGGGCCATATACAGTTGCATATAAGTATAACTTTTAAAACGACATGAAATTTGAGAATTAATGGCATTGTTATACTCTGGTGTTAATTATCGCAATTCGTTGTCCTTTGGCATGGTGATAGCACATGATGTGGGGAGGGGAAGCCCCGGGAAGGTTACACACATACTACAGGTTATGTCCATTATGATTCATATTCATTGGCGGGAAATGTTCCGATAATAAGTTCAACAATGACCTTTGAACTTATTGTCTGAACATTTCCTAAGGGAACTACTCATCATTGAGTATTTAGTAAAGAAAGAGTTAAAACACAGTTGTCGCATCTGCTTTAAAAATTCTGTCAGATGGTCCAGAGCGGAACAAGAACAATGCCTTCTTTATAGGCAGGGTTCACGCTGCCATAGTGTGTCTGTCATTTGCAGAATGAGGTCCCAGAGGGTGAATTTATTGATGCTACCCCGCATAGTGGGCTAGCATCCCCAAATTCACCCTCTGGGGACCTCATTCTGCTTACACCTCAGCAGATTGAGGTTCCCAGAGGGTGAATTTGGTGATGCTAGCCCGCTATGCAGGGTAGCATCACTAAATTCACCCTCTGGGGACCTCATTCTGCAAATGACAGACACCCTATTTCAATGCCTTCTTAGGCAGGGTTCGATTATGCTGCCATTGGCCAATGGGCAATATCAAACTTTTGGCCAAAATATTTTTTACTCAAAATCGGTAATATAATTAAAAAATCGAAATTGATTTTGTCACGGGAGCGGCATGAGAATCAAATTTATAGTATCGTCATCTGCTAATTGATTATGTGATGCCGCTTAAAGGATAACAAAATACACTCATGTCAGTGCACTATCAAACAATGTAATAAAAAAGTAATGAGGATTTACACTAATGAATCCTTTTTAGAAGTCTAGACATGGTATTTGAAGGTATGGACATAATTATATAGAATGTTAGATGTTAAATAAAATAAAAATATTCATTTACCTCTTCGCTGCTATGACATCCATAACTATACAGACATAAAAGTGCATGTTGTGTGCTATATGGTCTGTAGGTACTATGGACCTACTTCAGCACACTAGCAGTGGGCCATTATTCATAACTGGAATTAAGATATTAGTGCATCGGAATAAGTTAACTTTATCTCGAAGATTCAAACAGTGTATGATGTTCCATGACTGTGAATGATAATATCCTTTCAACTGAGTCAGTTTTATGGTTCTTGTGATATTCCTGTTATATTTTTCCACTGGTCAACAGTCCAGCACGCGACATCATAACGTCATTTAGCAGCGAAGCGGTTCATTGTGATACCAGAAAATTAGCATTTAATTTGGCCGAAGTTTTTTTAATTTGGCCAAAAAAAAATCTTAATTGGCCAAAAGATTTTTCAACCCAGCGTGAACACTGTTATTAGGACAATATATGCATTGTTTGAACAATAACTGTGCATTCTGAAAAAGAGTAGCCCCGCGTTCACACAATAATAGCTTGATGTTGCTGTATAAGCTGCCCATTCAGAGAAATAATATGAGAGGTATGACACAGGGACTGTTTTGATCTATATGCAGTAATGCCCTAAATAATCGACTCCTTAACCACAGCAGAATTACGGGTAACTTTTCAGGATTTAGTCGGAAATATGGCTTGTTGCCATTCATCGGAAAGCTCTCACTATAACTCGGAGTACCCGGCCGATGTTATAATGGCAATTTCTTCAGGTGCAGCAGGTCCCTCCGGGGTTGCATAAAGGCTCCCAAAGGGAGTCTGTTTCAGCTTGTTATACATGTATATAAAATAACTTATTGTTTTTATAATTTCAGGTCTCATAATGAAAGACTGAAGTTAAAAATACACAACTGAGACATAATACTAATAAAACCACTTACCATCACATCGAGGCAAGCACTGGAAATAGGTGTGTTGTATGTACAGTAAAATTTGAGCATTTGATGAACATTTTAACCCTTTATTTACTAAATAGATTCTCCCTCTCAGTTATAAAAGTATACAATGGAGCGGCCTATTATTCATCTGGAGGGGGTTTTTAGGAAAAATTAGCAGACAATAGATAATTATAAAAGTGCAGAAGTCTTAAAACACAAGAGCTTTTTCATATAATTTAATCCCACTATTGCCAAAAAACTGCGACATTCCCCAATATATTTTCATAAATTTATATATTTTTTTTTTTAGAAAATAACTATTATAGCTCTAGTTGCCAAGAAACTTAATTTTCAATTGTCAGCAGAGCTGTTAAGTTTCACGGATTGTCCGTGAGACTCACGGATTGCCATAGCAAAAACATCTAAAATACGGATAACCACCCATTTCTCCCGCATGTGACAACGTGGCTAATCAGTAGGGCCACGCATGTCAACAGATAAAATGAGCACACTCATCGGCCACTAAATCCCTTTTTCAAAGTTTGGGCATCCCTCAACATATTAATTGATTGTTCTGAGACAGTTCAAGCATTTGTCAAAACAAACATGCAATCATGCATCCACGGTACTTTATTTCAGTGGGCCTCCAGACTGACACATAATCACACAGCTGTTAAATAATGCTAAGTCACAAAGCATGCAAACGGAATGTGTCAATTTCGTTTGCGGGGTAAAACTGTAAGACTTGATCCATTTTGTACTTTTGGTTTCACGCATGTGCAGCTCTAGTTTGTTTTTACTTATTTTAAATGGAGTTTCTCCTTCTTAAAATTTGTTAATAAATGGTGGAATGTATCCATTACTTTTGGGGGTTAAACCGTAAGACGAATCCATTTTATAGTTTATTCCGATATTGTACTTTTGGTTTCGTGCAAATCCGGACATATCTGGTGGAATTCTGAGTATTTTAACTTAGTTTAAATGAAGTGTCTGCTTTTTTTATCTTTAATAAATGGTGTTGGTCTCTCAACACAGGTGGAATTTATGTTTTGAACCAAATATCTGGTGGTCACAGTCGCATTTAACAGGTGAGCTCCCATTGAAGGTGATATATAGAATAGACCAGTTGGTGAACAGGAAATGCGGTCGCAAATTGGAGGTGGTCCCTCCTGCAAAAATCTCCCAGATGGCCATTTTAAAAACTTAACAGGACTGATTGTCAGCCAAGTGAAAGCAAATAGGCTGGCATTTTTCTATACATGTACAGTAATGCCCTAAGTAATCGACCCCTTAACCACAGCAGAATAGTGCTGATGTGCTTTCTGGGAGAGGGAGGGCTTCATCAATGAATCCTGACTAAATCTTCGACACATAACCGTTATAAATGGGTTATTAAGTGGGTGGATCGAGTGACTTCCATCTTCGGGGTGACCTCAAGATGGGAGCCATCAATTTTTTCCAAAATTTGGTTAAAAAAAACATGACTGCCAGTAGCCATTTTGGATTTCCAATTTGAATCCATCGGCCCACTCTGCAGCCTGCATTTATTGGAGAATTGTTTCAAAAATTGACAGGCATATTTAGGATCAGCTCTTGATGGGATCTATTGAATTTGATCAATTTTCTATGAAAAACATGGCCGCCGGAGTCCATCTTGGATTTTACTCTTTGCATGACTTATCCTTTGGCACACCCTAAAGACCACATCACTAATCCGATAATCACCAAACTTCATATGGATCTTTTTGGTGACCACTAGATGGGAGCGAGTTGAAGAACATGACCACCAGTGGCCATCTTGGATTTCACTATTTGTATGACTAAATCCTTTGGCATACCCTACAGGCCACCTCCCTCATCCAATCACAACCATACTTCGGGGTGACCACTGGATTGGAATCATAAAATTTATTTTCCAATGGAATCATGCAAACTTGTGAGCAAAAAGTTGGCCTGGTTCAAGGGGTGGGGTGCAGTTGGAAATTCCAAGGAGGACACCCCCCCCCCCCCCAAATGGAACCCTCTAGCCAGGTCCCAGCTTATAATGAAGTATAAAGCAGTGACACATTTTATTGAAGGTAAATGACAAACATCGCACTGACTCCTTAAGCCCAGTATTAATCTTGTGTGGGATAGCCACTTTATGCTGTTGAAATAGCCATCACCTTATTCAATTAATTTTCTTTGCTGGCAGTGATAAGGCAATCTCCTTTATAAAGATTCTTTGGCTCCTCAGTGGAGCATATTAAGGCCAGAGTGTGAAAAATACTGCCATAAAAACTCTAATTGAGTGTTATTGGTGTAAAAACACGTGCCATTTGCTGTTTGCCAATCTGCGTACAGCAATATTTTTTTCAGAAGCATTGATTTGGGAAATATCAGTTGGCTGAAATTGTATGGTTTGTCTCTATTGAGAATTGTCATATTCATGATTTTGGTTTCATTTCTCAAATATAAAATGAATTTCATGCCATATTAGGCATGGTGGCGCCGGATTCAATCGTGATATTGCTCAACTATTTAATACATGTGCCATTAACCGGTGCAGTTCAAAGTGGGACAGCGCTAAAGTGCTGTGATACATTTCCCACTGGAGTCTTCAAACCTTTCTATACTAAATGGATTCTCCCATTCAGTTATAATTACATATACATTAGAATGGTCTATTATTCATCTGGATGGATGTTATTGATATATGAGCAGACGACAACCAGAAGAAATGATAATAATAATGGTTGTTTGTTGAACTTATTATCTTGAGTATTTTGCATAGAAAGGGTTAAATAATCAAAGCAAGTACTTTTATACTCAATGTAGTTCACAAACGTTGAATATATACAGTAATGCCCAAAATTTACGACTCCTTAACCACAGCAGAATTATGGGTAACTTTTCAGGATTTAGTCGGAAATATGGCTTGTTGCCATTCATTAGAAAGCTCTGAGAGAATGGCAACAAGCCATATTTCCGACTAAATCCTGAAAAGTTACCCATAATTCTTCTGTGGTTAAGGAGTCGATTATTTAGGGCATTACTATATTGGCATCACTCTTATATGAGATAATTTGCAGGATCTCTCATTGAGAGAATGTTTATCGGAGATCATTTCCGTCTCAATAAAGAATAAATATTTACATTAATACTCAGTGCAGATGTCCGGCTTTTATGATATGTTAACCCTTTCACTTTCATGAGGCTGCGCTGGTGCAGCATTAAAGACCCTGTGGCAGTGCATACTATTATATATGCGAGTCTCCCATAGGTAGCCACAAATATTAAGAGAATGCACTTGATTACAAGATCAAGGTAAATATTGTTAGGCCAATGCATTCTCTTATATATGTGAGGCGCCCTATGGGAGTTTCGCATATATATGATAATTAATGCATTGGCACAAGGTTTTCGCAAAATTTCAGGAAGCTCCAGTCATGAAAGGGTTAAAACTGATGTTGGGGTTTTCTGCAATAACAGTTGAATGTAAAATAGCCACATGGTATGGTACACATAGTGTTGACATCCGGATTGATCACTCATTGTTCGTTCATAAGTCCATCTGTCTATGTTCTATCCGATCGGAACCAATTGTTTATATGAGTTTCTCAGCCAAAAATACAGATCAAGTTCATGTATTTGATCCAAGTTTTTTTTATGGAGTTATGGCCCTTTTTAGCTCATCTTTACTTTGTTTGTCGTCCATGTGTATGCGTGATCCGTCAACAATTTCCTTTAGCACGGGCTACAGGTCGTACCTTTGGTCGGATCATTATGAAATTTGTCATGGCTGTTGACATTGACATGTAGATGGGAACGAGTCTTTTTGGGGTCATTCGGCAAAAAAACATGGCAGCCAGTGGCCATCTTGGATTTCCAAAATCAATCCATTAGCACGGGCTACAGGTCGTACTGTTCGTCTGATCATCATGAAATGTGTCATGGATGTTAATATTGACATGTAGATGGGAACGAGTCATTTTGGGGTCGTTCAGCCAAAAAACATGGCTGCCAGCAGCCATCTTGGATTTTACTCTTTGCATGACTAAATCCTTTGGCATGGGCTACAGGTCGTAGCTTTGGTCGGATCATCAAGAAATTTGTCATGGATGTTAACAATGACATGTAGATTGGAACGAGTCATTTTATGGTCATTCAGCCAAAAAACATGGCCACCAGCAGCCATCTTGGATTTTACTCTTTGCATGACTAATTCCTTTGGTACGGGCTACAGGTCCTACCTTTGGTCGGATCATTAATGAAATTTGTCATGACTGTTGACATTGACATGTAGATGGGAACGAGTCATCTTGTGGTCATTCGGTAAAAAAACATGGCCACCAGCAGCCATCTTGGATTTTACTCTTTGTATGACTAAATCCTTTGCACGGGCTACAGGTCCTACCTTTGGTCGGATCATTATGGAATTTGTCACGACGGTTGACATTGACATGTAGATGGGAACGAGTCATTTTGGGGTCATTCGGCAAGATAACATGGCCGCCAGTGGCCATCTTGGATTTGACTCTTTACATGACTAAATGCCAGATACCTGTGGCCCCCTTTGTTGGACTTCGCACACATTTTGATCTTAGACAGACCCTTCACTTAGCGGCGGCCCCTTTGTGCGCTTCAAGCACATTTGGTCATTGAAACATTTTGATTTATATATATTGTTTTAATATACTTTTTTTTAAAGATTGAATTCCTTGCTCAATTTAACAAAGCCAATTTTTTTTATTTTTTTTTTAATTCAAAATTTTGAAAAAATAATACCATTGTAACATCCGCCAGGGTACCCCGAGTCACCACACCAAATTTGGTTGAACTCGGTCCAGGGGTCTGAGAGAAAACTCCGGACAGATCCTACTCGTTTATATATATACAATGTAGATGACAAGCAGTCACAGCTCTATACCAGACTTGGATACTTTCGGTCTTGTAAGAGATCATCTGAGTTGAAAGACATGCAAATAATTGATGCACTGATGGATTGATGCACTGATGACAGATATTTTGTACCCATTGTTAGTCACATTAATGTTTGAGACAGTTGCTCGCTCTTTTTTCATGCACACAATGATCTAGGCATTAGTTGCATCAGGACAAGTTACATTAGTCTATCAACCTGCCCATTTATATCTAGCATTATGCCTTAACACTTTTGTTAGTCTACTGGAGCATCATCCTCTGTTATAATAAATGACAAACAGTCACTATATATGCCAGATATTTTAGGTGTTGTGAGAGTAACAGATCATATGAATTGATAGACATGCAAATATTTCACTGATTGGCTTGATGCACTGATGAACAGTGTGATGACAGTTATATTCTAGCCATTGATAGTCACATTAATGTTTGGGGCAGTTGCTCTTTTTCCATGCACACAATGATCTTGGCTTTAGTTACATCAAGACAAGTTTATATATTTCAGTTTTACATTTCTCGATTCTTTCCAAAGGGTGTCGGGAAGGAATTTTTTCACCCCACCGCAACAGCTTAATGTCATCTCTCCTAAGGCCCATATGATGTCCCAGTAACATAAATATGGTGTTTTTACAGTTATAAATTCTTATAATATGATTTAAACTGTTACAAAAGGTCTTTAGTAAAAAATTTGCATGAGGGTGTAAAAAACATGTTTTTTGAGCCCTCGGCCACAAACCCACCCCGGCATACCTTCCTGCAAATTTTTTACTACCCCCCCCCCCCTGGCATCATCATAAAATTTGTGATGGATGTTAATGACATGTAAATGGGAACGAGTCTTTTTGGGGTCATTCAGCAAAAAAACATGGCTGCCAGTGGCCATCTTGGATGTTACTCTGCATAACTAGGCCTTTCAACTTTCCACATTCCTAATCACTCCATTGACTGTAACACATGAAATTATTCCCTTACCAAGTTGAGCTACAGTGTCATTGACACTTTCATTCAACTTAGAATTATCCAGATTTGGGTATTCCTGATGGTCAATGATGTTAGTAGTACAGGTGTCCCACTGAAGAAAACCTTATCAGAGTTATCACAGTGGTTTATAGAAATGGATAAATTTTTAGTCATCAAAAGCAAGTGAGATATTTATCCAGAATTCTCATTATGCTTGTTTACACTTGTTGCCATTCATCGGAAAGCTCTCTGTGAGAGCTATCCGATGAATGGCAACAAGCCATATTTCCGACTAAATCCTGAAAAATTGCCCATAATTCTGTTGTGGTTAAGGAGTCGATTAGATAGGGCATTACTGTATACAAAAAGTAAAAAAGAAGATATACGCCATCATTAAAATTAAAACAGACACACAGTCTTATCAAATCAAAAACCAATTCCAATCAAGTGTCAATTTTACTCTCATCAAGCCCAGAACAAATTGGAAATGTCGTCGGGTCACCTTCCATTGTTATTAACTCGAGGTGATCATTACAACATTGTTAGTTATCAAGCTTACTCACATATGTCTGTTGTGACTGGACCAGGTCTGTGATTACATAGTTCAAAATCTCCATCATTGAGTGCGAGTGACCTGAGTCAGTAGTTTTCGCTTTTGTACATATCCATTTTAAAAACGGGACATGTAATGTTTTTGGTTTGTCCGTCTGTTCATTTTTCATTTCCGGAAGATAACTTTAGTTCTATTCAACTTAACGGAATGAAATGTGTTTTTTGGTATCAGGTAATAATTGCTTTATTCTCTGGTCTAAATAACATGATATTGAGAATCAGGTCTCAAAATATGTTGCTGGGCATTTGCAGAATGTGGTCCCCAGAGGGTGAATTTAGTGACACTACCCCGTACATTGGGCTATCATTACCCTCTGGGGACTTCATTCTGCTTAGGCCTCATCTTTTCTGGAAAGTACTAGTATCTTGATTATCAAATTAACAATTTTAGAAACTTCTTTATAAAGTTCTTTTTCTTTTTAAGTTAAGTTTCTCTATATATATCCCCAAATTGGCAGACAACAACGGCAATGCATTATCGAGGTGCCCAATGGGTGCACATCACCATATTCACCATAATTATGGGAACTTAAAGCTGTGCCTGGGTCTCCCATAGTAGATGAGACCATGTAGGATGAGGTCTCCAGAGGATTAATATGGTGATATTAGCCTGCTCTGCAATGTAGCGTCACTATATTAACCCTCTTGGGACCTCATTCTGCAAAATTTCAGCACCATATTTTGAGGCTTGTTGAGAATATATACATAATTTGGAAGATAAACGAGCCATGTCTTTTTATCCCTTTCTGTACTAAATGGATACTACCATTCAGTTACCAAGTGTATACCGGAATGGTCTATTATTAATTCGGAGGGATTTTAATGTGATTAAAGCAGACGGAGCCCTATGTATTAAGGGAAGTGTTAAGATAATAAGTTCAACAAATGACCTATATTTGTTGAACTTATTATCTGAACATTTCCAATGGGATAACTACTCATCAATGATGCTTTAGTATCATGATGGGGAATTACGTGGTTTCGAGGTTGGTGAGTACCACACATTCAAAATGGCAGAGGCGAGCTTATACGCACAAAAACTTGATATATGAGGAACTGACATAGTATATGCTTGTAGCTGTCAAAATACAATGTAATATGCCATATCCTAGTTTATTACCTTTTTCCGCATTTCTGGTCGCATTTGCGATCGCGTCAGCCATTTTGAATGTGTGATACTCATCAACTCGAAAGCACCGTGTGTATACATTAATGCCCTAATTAATTGACTCCTTAACCACAGCAGAATTATGGGTATTTTTCAGGATTTTGTCGGAAATATGGCTTGTTTCCATAATTCCATATTTCCAACTAAATCCTGAAAAATTACCCGTAATTCTGCTGTGGTTAAGGAGTCGATTATTTAGGGCATTACTGCAGAAAGGGTTAAAATAACACATGTCAGTCTGTAGTGTTATTTAATAAAAAGCAATCAAGTGTCCGTTTTACTCTTCTGAAGCTTGGAATAAATTGGAAATCATGTCAGCTCCCCTTCCATTGTTATTGACTGGAGGTGATCATTGCGACATTGTTAGTTATTGAGATTATTCCCATATGTCTTTTGAGACTTAAACCAGGCATGTGATTACTGAGTTCGAAATCTCGATCGTTGAGTGCAAATGAACTGAGTCAGCAGTTCTCGCTTTGTCCGTCTGTCAGTTCCAGGGTTTGTAAAGTAACGACGGTACCAGTTAATGTGGTTTCGGTTCCGTACTGAGACCAGTTTCGGGACTGCGGTACTGGTGCCGCGGTACTGCCCATATATCCTCATATATATTTTAAAGCGGGTATACATATATAATTGAGTGTTGAGAGGAGGGAGGGTTGATTTTCCAGAGCGGAACAGAGCAAGTGGGTGAATAGGACATATGATAGGCGAATAATGTATATTTCAATATACATTTATGTATTTTATGAAATTGTTTTTCTTTTTATGAAGGTGCTTCTTCAAACCACTGGTACTGCCTCGCAAACGAGCTATTAACACATTAGACTCGACACATTTTGCTTTTCCCTTGTAGGCGAGTAACATATTTTGATATACATTTATGCATTTAATGAAATTGCATGTTTTTTATGAAGGTGCTTCTTCATACCACTGGTACTGCCTCGGGAACGAGCTATTTGGTGCATTATACTGGACACAATTTGCTTTGCCCTTATCGCTTGGGTCATCGAGATAGTAGTCCCAAATGTTACTGGTGTTCTTGTTTGTTCTGCAATCTGCTGTAGTATGATTGTTCAATTAAATCTCAATTGATTTTGGTAATAGGATGAAAAGTCGAGATATTTACTATCACGTATGATACACGTACATGTAACAGGTACATAGCATACAAGAACTAAAATATCTAAACAATTATTTGTGTGTGTGTAATTTGATCAAGGGGGATGTAGTATCCCAGCAGAGTCACATTAAAACAGCATAATGTCTGATCCATGACATAACCAGGGTGTCGTTAGACATAGCTTTGTTCACAATGTGACAGAAACAATTCACACATCCTTTTTTGTCAGCAGCATTGTCAACAAAATATTGGTGTTCTTAGCAACCAACATTCAGCTTGCTTTGTCATTTGCACATGATAGTTGCCTGTAAATTTCCCACCATCAATATGTGACACATATAATTAATAAGATCTGCCAACCACAGAAAACAAGTTAGTGATCAAGGTTATACCAATATGATTGAATTCCGGTTCAAATATTCAGACACACAACTGTTAACCCTGCTATAAATGCTATCACGCAATCCCTATTACCGGCGGTTCTGACAATGAGAACCGGTATCACATTTAAGCTGCATTTACCATGGTTCCGATTCCGGTACTAGTACTGACTGCGAACCCTGGTCAGTATGTTCATTTTTTAATTGATTTATTTTCTCATTAAAATAGCATGATATTTAGAATATATACATAATATGGAAGTTTAAACTAACCATATCCGTTAAAACACACATGTAGTGTTATTTAAGAAATGAATGTAGTATGAGTACTGTATACAGTAATGCCCTAAATAATCAACTCCTTAACCACAGCAGAATTATGGATAATTTTTCAAAATTTAGTCGGAAATATGGCTTGTTGCCATTCATCGGAAAGCTCTCAGTGAGATCGTTCCGTTGAATGGCAACAAGCCATATTTCCGACTAAATCCTGAAAAATTACCCATAATTCTGCTGTGGTTAAGGAGTTGATTATTTAGGGCAATACTGTATGTCTTATTTAATGGTATAGCTCTGTGTGAAATGCAATGCGGTTCATGCTAAATGTGCTCCAACTGTCACAATGCTATACATTTCAATTAAAATACACGCATAATACTTTCATTTCTTATTATTTATTATAGCCTTTTCCTGATTAATTTCTATAAACTCCAATAATTTTTTTTATGAAATATCTCTACAGTTTGATAATACGCCATGCAGAACTGTAAGTTAGCCAAATATTCTACCTGTGAATTATTGATTTTGCAACAATAACGTGATTGATATAAATAACTTGTTTCAGATGCAATTCGGCTGAACTTTGAAAAGCATGCCCAATTATTCTGCTGAGTGATTATACTGCTTTTAGTGATTGAAGTCAGATTAGGTCAACAATTTGTGATGTTGTGTTCATGTTACGGTCTGTGTGTTATTGGGGTATGAAACGGGTGACCTAATTTGCAGTGGAAATATAGTCAGCTCACCTTCCATTGTTATTGACTGGAGGTGATAATTATAGTGACATCATTAGTTATTGAGCTTTATATTCCCATACGTATAGTCCATTGAGACATAAACCAGGTCTGTAATTGCAGACTTAGAAATCTTGATTCATTGAGTGCAAGTGATCTGAGTTAGTAATTCATTTGGCAGCAGAGTATACACAGACAAGCCTGCAAATAGCGTGTCTGTCATTTGCAGAATAAGGTCCCCAGAGGGTGAATTTAGTGATGCTATCCCGCACAGTGGGCTAGCATCACCAAATTCACCCTCTGGAGACCTCATTCTGCTTAGGCCTCATCTTCTGGGAAGTATCTATAGTATCAAATTAACATTGTTTTTAGTTACATTTCCCTTCTAGGATGTTTCTATATCCCCTAATTTGCAGAAGATAAAATTCAAATTGAGGTGCCCAATGGGTGAACATCACCAACTTCAACTGGGGAACTCCAATCTGTTGAGGCAGGAGGGTGGGATAGCACGGGTTGATTTTTCATGTTGTATATATATATACAGGTACGAGTATCTATTTAGTAGTCATTACTAAGCTAGGTTTATTCACTATCTTGTCCCTCTACAGAACTGTCAAGCTGCATTCTTGTTATATTTATATATCTATACTTTTTATATTTATACTATATGAATGTCACACTCTGTGTTTACACTTTTGTATATATGCTTATGCTCATGTCTGCAAATTTTGCATCTTTTAGCCATTAAATTTTTTTCTATCTATCTATCTATCTGATCCTAGGTCTGCCATAGCATTTGAGGGCCTTAGCAGAATGAGGTCCCCAGAGGGTGAATTTAGTGATACTAGCCTGCTATGCAGGATAGCGTCACTAAATTCACCCTCTGGGGACCTCATTCTGCAAATGACAGACACACTATTTGCAGGCTTCAGTGGTATGATGGTTTATCTTATATTGCCGAGATTCCCAGACGTCATTTACTGGTACTGATCCATCTAAGATGTGAGCACAGTCTTCTTAGAAATAGAACTTGATACTTTGTGCAAAGAGCATGATGGTTATACAAGCTGCAATGAACAACTTGTTCCTAAATTAATGCATTTCCAGCCACATCAGCTACAGTACTGCTCAAGACAAGTGTCCATTTATGTCCCGTGAAAAACAATGTTGGGGGACTATAGGAATTTTCAGTGTCCATCCGTGAGAAAGATGTTGTATGTGGATTTAACACATGAAAATAAATGTAAACTTTGAATTTGGGTTCGGTCTGACCATTTCAGTCATCATATCGCAGTACGAAATCCAAGGTTTGCCTCAGAAATGATGGTGATTATCTCAATCTATATTTATGTAGACCCTTTTCGACTTTACTGATTATTTTGTTGTCCGAATGTTAACTTGAATAGTATTTGACAGAATTTGAAGAAACTTGCTGTGTAGCCTTTATATGAGAAAGTCCGGATAAGTTTGAATTTGGATCCGACCTGACCATATTTGCAGAGTTATGCCCCTTCTTTTTCGACTTAGAATTTTAGGATTATTTTTCTGTATCTAATCAAATATGTTAACAACATAGACAGTTTGATTGTTCCCATAATTCATTTGTGAAAAAAGTCACCGGTCAAATAAAGCCACCCTATTCGTGGGACGTGTAACCTGGTGACCTTTTATTATTGTTGTAATTGTTTCTTATCAAGGCATGCGTATATGTACTTATTGTACTAGTCCTACATAGAGTAAGGTCCCACAGAGTGTGAATTTAGTGCCGCTACCCCACACATCGGGGTAGCATCACCAAATTCATCCTCCGGGGACATCATTCTGCATGGCCTAATCTGCAATGGGAGACCTAAACACAGATTTAAATTCCTGCATGGTGATGCACCCATTGGGCATATCGATTATGCATTGTGTCATCTGCCAATTTGGGGGATATGATGAAACTAAACAGAAAAGAAAAAGAAACTTTTTTTAAGGAGTTTCTAAAGAAACTAAAAAACTTGTTAATTTGCCGGATAATAAAGATATTTTCCAGATTAGATGAGGCCTAAGCAGAATGAGGTCTCCAGGGGGTGAATTTAGTGATGCCAGCCGACTATTTAGGATAGCACCAATAAATTCACTCTCTGGGGACCTCATTCTGCAAAAGTCCAGCCTCGTATTTTGAGGCCTGGCAATTTTTTCTGACTAGGAATATACATTATCACAATTTAAGTCGAATAATTATTTCTGCCTTATGTCCTGATATACCCACATGTGTTTGTAAATTGTTAATCCTTTCTGCCTTATGTCCTAATATACCCACATGTGTTTGTAAATTGTTAATCCTTTCTGCCTTATGTCCTAATATACCCACATGTGTTTGTAAATTTTTAATCCTTTCTGCCTAATATCCTGATATACCCACACGTGTTTGTAAATTGTTAATCCTTTCTACCTTATGTCCTGATATACCCACATGTGTTTGTAAATTGTTAATCCTTTCTACCTTATGTCCTGATATACCCACATGTGTTTGTAAATTGTTAATCCTTTCTGCCTTATGTCCTGATATACCCACACGTGTTTGTAAATTGTTAATCCTTTCTGCCTTATGTCCTGATATACCCACATGTGTTTATAAATTGTTAATCCTTTCTGCCTTATGTCCTGATATACCCACATGTGTTTGTAAATTGTTAATCCATTGGTGGGTAGACCAACATTTTAATATGTCAGATGGTTGGTGGGGTAGAGTGTGACATGTATGTCTTTGAGGTAGTTCTATGGTAATAGTATGTTACTGTGTATATAACATATAAAAAATTATAAATATTATGCAGATGGATATTAATATATTGTTCTAACTTCACGCAATGTTGAGTTTGATCGTAATTAAAGCGATAACTCACAGAAATTATTAGAAAATAGCGTGGTGCGCCAATTTGTTAGTACACATTTTTTAATATATGATTAAGCCGATTTGGTAGAGGGAGTACTGGTATGTTTGCTCAAAGGCTATCAAATTGTGTCTCACTTCATTTAGTTTATTGATGACGGGAGACGATCATCAGCGGGACTGTAGCTCATCTGAAGTAATAAGTTTTAATATTTACATTGATTCATGCTTGCTAATAATGTTGTTTGGGTGATTTGTTTGTTATACTACTCAGTTTATTTGCAAAATGTAATCACCCTAGGATCTGACGTCATATTTGATATACTCACCCGCCAAAGGGTCAATGAGTCATATTGATGGTTCTGAATACAAAGCTTGTGTGACCATCTTCATGTTGATGGGGTCAGAATTATTGGAAATTTTTCAGGATTTAGTCAGAAATATGGCTAGCTGCCATTCATCAGCAAGCTCTCTGTGGTTAGAGGGTCATATACTTCGGGCATTAGGCCTACTGTATGGCGATCATATTTTTGAGTAGAAGAATTAAAAACAACTTTTATCAGGGAAGAAATAAATTAAATATCAGTTTATCATTTAATAATGATTCATATACATAAGGTTTTCTATCAATGTCGCGAAAATGTTCGATTTCTATTCATACTGTATATAATTTAATTTATTAACACAGTTTTGGACCATTACGTCTCCATTTCAGTTTCTAAATATGACGACGTCATATATAGCATCATAAAACGAAGGAATTTGATAAGCTACTATGAAATGTGATCGCCAGTGAAAAGCAGGCTATGAATGTGATCGATGCCTTGTGACAATGACCCCCATCGGTCCAAGTCTGAGTTTAGTGTGCCTGTCATTTCTGCTTAGGCCTTATCTTCTCTGGAAAGTTTCTTTGTTATCAAATTTCTATAGAAACTTCTTCACATAGATTCTATTTCTTTTTTAGTTTAGTTTGATATCCCCAAATTGACAGACGACACATTGTATAATCGATGTTCCCAATGGGAATACATTACAATATTCACCATTTGGGAACTTCAATCTGAGTCTATGTCTTCCATTGAAGATGAGGCCATGTAGAATGATGTTGATGCTAGCCCACTATGCGAGATAGCATCTCTAAATTCACCCTCTGGGGACCTCAGTCTGCAATTGGCAGGCACACTAAACTCAGGCATGCAACGGCCTTAGCAATTGACTCGTTTAAATAGAATGGAAGAATACGTTCAGGAGTCAAATGGACAAATAATCTCTGAACACTCAAGAATTGTTTGAACTGCATCAGATCATTCATAATTTCAAGCAACACAAATATAATATAGTGCCTTCTATATCTATACTTGTATATACCGGTATCTATGGCAAGAGCTATCCAATTCAGTTGCAAAATCAATTACTTCCTGAACAAGCCTGCAAATAGTGTGTCTGTCATTTGCAGAATGAGGTCCCCATGCAGAGGGTGAATTTAGTGACGCTATCCCCGAGAGGTGGGCTAGCATCAACAAATTTACCCTCTGGGAGACTCATTCTGCTTAGGCCTCAACTGCTATGGGAGACCTAGAATCAGATTGAAGTTGATGATGTTCATCCATTGGTCACCTCGATTATGCATATTATCTTCTGCAAATTAGGGGATATTGCAACTGCCCAAAAAGGAAAAAGTAACTAAAAACAATGTTAATTTTAGACTAGATACTTCCCAGAAGATGAGGCCTAAGCAGAATTGTGCAGAATAGCATCATTAAATTCACCCTCTGGGGACCTTATTCTGCAAATGACAGGCACTATTTTCAGGCATGTTTCTGAAATTTCACGAGAAAATTCTGTATAACACTATTTTCACCATTTCTATTTAAAAGTTAATGTATTCTTTGTTTTTTTTCTCAACCGAATGGCAAATTTAAATCGGTAAAACTTTCCCCCCAGACAGGCCACTCCATTTGACAAGAAAACAAAATAATAATTTCAAAGAGATGGTCTTCATAAGGTAGTTGACAGCTAAATGATACAGCGATACAGCAGTTTGTACTTAATCCTTGCATTACTAAATACTCATTAACGAGTAGTTCCCTTAGGAAATGTTCATATAATATGTTCAACAAACGTAGGCTTTTGCTGATCTTATTATCTAAACATTTCCCTCCAATGAGTATGAATCCTTCCGCACTATTAGTATCTATTTGTCTGTCTAAGGCTATCTGTCGTCAGCTTATATTTCCTGAATACCCACCCCTCAACAACTAGGGTAATAATGTGAAGCGCTTTAAATAGGGTCTCATATGTTGGAGAGATAAGCGCTATTTAAGCCTCATTAAATACACTGTTTTACCCCCCCCCCCCCCTTAATAATACATGATACATGGAAGAACAGCTATACAGTTTCTGATTGCATATCCTGGATAACTACATACTATCATTGGGCATAAGCTTTGTGTGGGGTTTCATTCATTTCTAACGACCATGAGTTGTTTAATAACACGTCAAGTAACTTCAATTATTTCGAAAAAATTGTTGCAATCCTTGTAAACAATTAATATTTTGATTTATTGCATATTAATATATGAGTAATATTTGCTGTTCTACAGTCTTATTGTGTAGAAAAATATTGAAATAAAAATCTATTTCTAGTTACACAAACCTCTGTTGACTTAGACTCAGAATTATTATTTTACTGATAGCCCAGAATCTACATAAAAAGTGTAATGAAGAGACACCCAATCTTTACTAGGTTGTAGGGAAAAAAAGTGAAAAGAACTTTGTCTTGTTAGGAAATGACATCATTTGTTGGAACACAACCATAAAAGTATTTATAATGTATAGAATGAGATCTCATAAATAATAAGAATGACCATAAAAGTCCTTCCTGTTCAGGCTATTTAGTTGATTTGTGCGATAGATATCACCCTGGTTAAGTGGTCCTGCTAATTTGCTATGATGTTGGTGGGTCCTGCTGAATGTATATGATGCTGGTGGGGTAACATGATTCTGTTAAGAAAAAATAATATTGTTATTTTTTCTCAAGTTTTCATGCGTTTTTTATGCGTTTTGCTAATCCAAGCGGTTTAAAAAAAAAAAGCCAATTTCTGTATGAAACAAACATATAAACAATTTTTTTTAATCAAAAATAGCTGGGTTGTATTTGCAAAATGACAGGAATAGAGATTTTGATTCTGTTCGTTTTACAACAACCAACACAGGCATTTGTATTAAAATATTTTACAATATATTATGTTATTGCATATTTTCTACACATATTAATGGCTTTTCTGTACCAATAACACATGTGCATCTTACTAGAAAACATGAGGCTGGGATATGTGATAAATAAGTTTTTATACTCAATTTCATAGCATTTCAGGGAACATGGGTTATAAAATAAAACACCAATGTTGGGAACCTGTATAGTTTATAGTAACCATTAACAGGGGATAAATCAGATTCAGCTAAACTGCACAGACAGTATAATATATACATTTTTTCGACTATACTGAATGGTTATTCTCCATATAATAACATATTTTACTCTCATTAACAGGTTTTATAGCGTTTATTGAAGACCTTTCATAATGTACAATAATGCCCAAAGTATTAATCGACTCCTTAACCACAGCAGAATTATGGGTAACTTTTCAGGATTTAGTCGGAAATATGGCTTGTTGCCATTCATCGGAAAGCTCTCGGGGACTAAATCCTGAAAAGTTACCCATAATTCTGCTGTGGTTAAGGAGTCGATTACTTAGGGCATTACTGTACTAAGTAAGGGTTAGAGCATAAGAATAGTTCTTTACCAGATTCAATCTTGTTGAAGATGACATTTATTCTGATAATGAATTATTTGAATGCCGTGACCCACGCAATGGGATTAGCTGGAAATCACCATTGAGCATGTGTTGACCATAATATTGAACACGCCGTGGAATGTGACGATGGGATTGTGCTCTAATACATGTTATTTCTCATCAACAGGTTTGATAGTGACCAGTGAAGTTCTTTCATAATGACTGGATTTATAAGAGTTAAGCTGCTCCAGATGGATCGTGGGAAGGATATAGAATCTTCTCAAGAGATATTTAACCCGTTTGTTGCTGTTAATGTTAAAGAAGCCAGGGATACTCCAGGTAATATATGATAGCAGTCAGTTCAGTGTAAACTGTGCACAGATCTCACTATAATTTTATCTCAACAGTCCTTCCCATGATAGAAACACAGGGAGAGCACTTAAGAAGATGGGTATAATTGCACCCGTAAGTTGTGTTTTTCTGTAACAAAATATCATTGTGGGATTGACCTATGTCCAGTTACACATTCACATGCACATAATTGAACTGATATCTATATATAAACCTTCAAATAGTTCAATATTGAATCAATAATTACATTCATCATGATCATTTTGACAAGAGGGACAAGTGCCAATTAATGCATTTTCTTATATATGCGAGTCTCCCATAGGGTGGGATATCTGAATCATCGAGGGAGCAATGCAAAAAATATCCTGTTTGCACGATGTTAGCATCTCTCTTGCTCCTTAATGCTGCTTCAGTTTGGAACAATGGCCTGATGCTCTCAGTATCTAACTGCTGTCCAATCAAATCATTCTCGTAGGGAAACATATTACCAGAGAAACCTTGAAAGTTGGAATGGGAGGTCTACCCTATTTTAGCAATTGTATGACCGTTAGTTAGCATGATTACATTGATCAAATTTCAACCAATCAAATTCATATTGAGTGTATGCATCTTTCACAACAATATCTCGATGAATTGCGAAAACCAGGTTTGTACATGTTTTTTTATCGGAGTTACAGCTCTTTAATAATTTGCCTATTTTTAGCAATTTTATGACCATTATTGCGAAAACTTGAACAAAATCAACTGATTCAATTCATATTGGGTAAATGGATCTTTCTCAACATTTACTACAATATCTTGATTACGTCCAAAAACCAGGTTTATCCAATTTTGTTTATATACCTGAGTTATGGCCCTTTAGTTCTGAGATATGGTTCTTAACTTGATCCATTTTTAGTGATTCTCTGTTGAACAGATTCACTGTTGTGGGCAAAAAAACTTGACCAGAGCCATCTTTGATGTGCAACCCTTGTTGGAACTTTAACCCTTTCAGTGCCAACCCATATTTCCTTGATCATTTTTCAAATTTATTGATTATAATAATGTGATAAATTGATCAATGTATCACATTATTATAATCAATAAATTTGAAAAATATCAAGGAAATATGGGTTGATACAAAAATTGGACTTGGCACTGAAAGGGTTAATATCTGAACGTTTCCCACCAAAGAATAGGAATCCTTCTGCTCTTTTATTATCTTTTTGTCTCTCTGCTCATTTTTCCTGAACAACCCTTTAAATTAATAAGATAAAATAGTGCAATGTATACAGTTATTTAAGAAATAACTCTTGTTTCGATTAAGGTTATGCAGTTATATTTACTTACACCTAACATCGCTTCCGATTTCCCCATAGCGTTACGGTAGACACGCCCCCTGAGTCAGTGTGTTCATAAACCTATGAATGTAACGTGACGTAACTTTCAATGTCGTTCATAGGTTTATGAAAACATTGATCCCGGAAATCACCAGGGATTGTCAGACATGAATGACTGCTTAAGTATTCAGCACGTCCAGATTTGGCAAGAAGTTTGTTTTGGTCTATAATCAGTGTTGTTACCCTGCAACTAAAACTCATCTCCTCTGATTAAACAACCCACATCTCGACAACAGTCGCCATGAGAAGATCTCTCACCTCACAGCTATGTTATAATGTAAAGACGGCACTCTGTTTATAACCCCACAACTTTGGAAACATTATGAACAATGGTGTTTGCTCATTTGCATAATTATCGTTTTTAATTTGCAATTGAAAAGCGTTGTGCGAATATAGTGTTGCGACCGACGTAAATTTGTTTTATGGTGTAAGGTTCCTATTGGGTCTTCTTACATGAGCACCGTGGACCACATAGTAGCACAATAGCATTATACTACAGCTAATACTGAAATACCGCAGACAAATGCACAGCCGAGCGACCATACAATACGTTTCGTGTTATTAAGCGTTGATGTTCAAATAACCACGCTACTCAGTGGAGTTTGATCATTTTCCTTGCCGCTACAAATATTCCCCAGACCTCACAAATATATCATTATGGTAGAACGTCGTGTTGTCAATTTCTTATCCACAGCTGAAACTTAATTGTTTGTTTCAGATATTATCATTCTTGAAATCAACAAGACTATACATTCATTACAAGCTAAAACAAGACATTTCGTCATATGTGTATACTTTGCTGTGAAATTGCGTTCATGCAGTTTGCTGAATTTTTCTCACGGTCAAAATCCCGTGACCACATTGAAACCGCCGTTCATTTCTTGTATAACCAAAACTTTTGAAGACAAATTCTATAACGCACGTAGCGCCGTTATTGTAAATTTGTCTTTTTTTCGGTTATAACTCATAACCTTAATCGGAACAAGAATTATTTCTTATAATTTATTCTGTCATTCCACAAGAGAACCACCATAATTAGATGGTATAAGTATAAAAGAAGAGTAAAACTTTGAGAATATTGCTATCGAAAAGACATACCCATAGTTGAAATTGATATGTATGCTGTCCAATATCGAGTGACCAAATGGTGTCATGAATTTGTTGCTTTTGATTGGCCAGTGAACAGCGTACATGCACTAATCAACTAATTTCTCCACTGTGGCAGGAGGTAGGTGTTCCAGAAATAGGATTTTTTATGCAGCATCAGAGTCCCCATTTATATCGCAGAAAGTACTGAATAGTTTGCATGTACATTTTAGGCATGCAGTATATAGGCGTGGTCATATGCAGGGGCGTAGCGGTCATACAATTATGCGTACTGCCGAATAATATGGGCACAATTTACATATGCTGTGAAGCATTATCCGAGCTGCAAAGCAGTAAGTTGGGGAGAACACAATAGTGGGAGAGAACACAAGAGGATGGGGTTCGGGGGCCTGCCCTGAGGAAATCTTTTAATATTGCATTCAAAATGACGCATTTTACTTGGTTTCCTGATATATATACATGCATATAGAAGTGGTTACAAAAATGGAAATAAGTAATATTTACTGTAATAATGAGTTAGATCAACTAAATCCTGACATCGGTGGTATTTCTAGTAGATTATATACATGAGTGAGTGACAATCACATAATTACATTCGCCGATGCAGCCATGTCACTGCAGGAAGTTGGTGAGGGGAGTGTGGTGAGGGGAGTGTGGAGTGCTAGCTGGTTGAAAAAAAAATTCTATAGCCTATACCTGATTGACTGAATTTGGTACATGATAGTAACATGCCTACGGTTGGCGATACATGTATCGTAACAACTAAATTTACCAAAATCCATACGTCAATACCACGTACACATTTGGCCCATGCACTTTCCTGGCAGTGCTTAGCCATGGAGCATAACATAGGAATAGGCCCTTACAGCCCTATATAATATCGAAAGAGTTTGTGATATGACTGAAAGGGCCATTGGTCGTGATGTTTATATATAACGCCAGATCTATACCACGCACATGCCTACACATATACACGGAACATGATGCAACTTATCATAACTACGTGTACAGATCAAACATTATGATCAATTCGTTGTTCCAATACTGATCAATACTCGTAATAAGTTAATTGGGCATACTGATGGGAATGACAGGATTATTAACATTGGTCCTGCTAGAAGTATATTATTCACCTTTGCCAGCAAAATATTGGTACGGTCAAAACCGTCCAGCCGTACCCAGAATTACGCCCTTGGTCATATGGCACGATGCTGGTATGAGTGCTGTTATTTCACTAGCAGAAGTAATAAAGAAATTTAGGTTTTCGAGTAATACTAGTAACTTTAATGGCTAAATGTGTGACAACCAATGGTTTTATAGTATTATGTGGATTGACAGCTTATGATGAAATTATGACTGGGTGGGAGAATAACATTTAATGAATATAGGGTTAAGTGAGTCAGCTGTGTATGCCCATTCGTGTGTAGGAGGTGGGACCAGTTGTACAGTAATGTCCTAATAATCAACCCCTAAACCACAGCAGAATTATGGGAAATTGTTTCAGGATTTAGTCGGAAATATGGCTTGTTGCCATTCATCGAAAACCTCTCATGGTGAGAGACCATGAGAGCTTTCAGATGAATGGTAACTAGCCATATTTCTGACTAAATCATGAAAAATTTCCCATAATTCTTCTGTGATTAAAGGGTCATGTACTTTGGGCATTACTGTATATATCCTTTGCTAGCATAAGGTTGTGCAAATTAGTTACTGATTCCACCATACTTCCTGATAGGGATATTTTTCGTTATGTCTTGTGCTGATATATAGATGATATAATTGCAGCCATGTAAGATGCGATGTAGTTTGTTATTCTTCGATTGGCTCCCGGTTTGCCTGGTCATGACATCTCAGACTGATTTTGGATGATTGTTTCCCGTAGTATGAGATTGACAAACAACATTATTTGGGAATGGCTCCCAGTTACATTGATTGAGTCAGGCCTGGTTCAGTCTACTGGCTGGCTGCCCTCACGGGATACAATTAAAGGGATCCAAGACATTCAAGTTGGGTTAATGCGAAATAACATCAACTTGATAAAAGTCTGTCACACAACTAGCACCAACAGTACATGTAAAAATAGATCGATTTCGTTTTATTTCCATTATTAATATAAAGTCTCCAATAACGAGATTTCGTATATTGAAATCATTCTTATGAAAACATTATGTGACATTTCCGTTCAAAGTCCAGTTAGATACTGAAGTTTAACCAAAACTTAACAGTAATCAAGGTCAAAACATTGAAAAATATTCTGAAAATCATATTCAGCCAGAAATGTTTGAACTTAATTTACTACACTATTATCAACGTTTGTTTAAAAATCACTGTAACAGTTTTGTTTACATAACAATGGTTTCAACACACAAAATTTCATTATTGGAGAACTATCAATAATAAACATATTAAAGAACAAAGTTGATCTTTTTGTTGGTGATGTTTTTACAGTCTTTTTAATTTTTTGCACATTTTCCCACTGAGTGCCTTGGGTCCCTTTAAAGCCGCCAAGCCTGGATTTAAGAGGTCGGACATGGTCATTGACCGAGCCAAATACACCGATGACCGCCGCCTTATTATCGTCCGTCAGTTTGTCCGGCGCCCATTATCTTCACAAAAAATATATAATTAAGGGGAAAACAACAAGTAGATGTATTATCCGCGGCAAAGACATTCAATTACCACTACTGTGCACTAAATATCAAATCCCCCCACCAATACAACGCGTTTTACCGAAAACATGTTAATGATCCGTTCCGTATACAGGACCTATAAATGTAATTTTAATGCAACCTCTAACCTAAATTGTCCGCAATTGATGATTGATCGCAAACTGCGAATTATCGCTGCCTTCACGTCCGCACTATTTATGACTTTCTATTTTTAGAACGTGAAAAACCCCAAAAAAATTGCTGCCACTGGGGGGAAACTCCAACCAAGAGATACGCTTCGTCGTGTTTTTCTCGTTTGACGTAAGATACTTGGAGATGTCACAAGTTAAATCAGCACAAGTGTAATATATTCCACAAGTTAAGGGTGTTAGTTGGAGATTTAGCGGAAGAAATTCCGAAAAAATTAATACCGGGTAGTTTTTAAATCGCCGCGTTTTGAAACATGTGCTCGTGTTTACTTGGGGGAAGGACGGCGTAGGATTTTTTCTGCGGACTAATAATGTAATAGTATTTTTGAAACTGGAAAAGAATTCAGCAGAGACATACTGTAAATGACAGCCTTGTCTGACTTTGCACCCCTGTCACATTATGACATGATAATATGAGCTTCAGCTAAAAGTGATGTAAAACACCATAATTCATAACATGGTACATCAATGAATCTAATTTGTGCATTGGAATGGGCTAAAAAACAACTAATTGCTGTTATTGATACCAGGTAAATGACAGACACACTTTTCAAATGTCAGACGCCGAATCTTTGGTGCCTGTCATTTTGTCAGACACTCAAAAAAAAATTATATCCAGGCTTGAAAGCCGCACATGGTGTCGTGGGCTGCCAGTGGCTCACTGAGTAAGGTTCATAGCACATTACGCGTCATCATCTGTCCATGGCGTTGCTAATTTGCTTCCAGTTCCTGATCAGCTTGGATTTGTGAGCTACAGTAATGCCCTAAATAATCGACTCCTTAACCACAGCTGAATTATGGGTAATTTTTCAGGATTTAGTTTTAGTAACTTTTTCCCCCTTCTGGGAAGTTTCTATATTCCCTAATTTGCTGAAGATAAAATGCATAATCGATGTGACTAATGGGTGAATATCACCAACTTCAACTGGGGAAATTAAATCCGATCCTAGGTCGAGCTCCCATAGCAGTTGAGGCCTAAGCAGAATGAGGTCCCCAGAGAGTGAATTTGGTGATGCTAGTGTTGAATAGCATAACTAAATTCACCCTCTGGGGACCTCATTCTGCAAATGACAGACACACTATTTGCAGGCTTGGTAGTGGAGTAATTTCCCAGTGAAAATGACCCTCTGCAGGTCATTCCACCTAAGAAATGGATGTTGATTTGCTTGCATTCCATGGAGTACGGATGCAAGTTGGTCCCTACATTTGGTGTGGAACGCATTCAAATGTCTGACCAACTTGCATTCATACTGTATGGAATGCAAACAACATCAACATCAATTACTTGAAAGTAACTGAAAATTTGCTCAGATACACAGATATACTAAGCATGGGTTTGTGATCTACAAACAGGGAAGGAAGGCATCGTGTATCTGAGCAAGTTTTCAGTTACTTTCCAGGAGTCAGTGGTTTCCTCATGCATTCATTTGAGGGGGGGGGGGGTGGGGGGGGTCCCAGTGACTTAGTAGGTAAGGTGTGTGATACATTAAGCCAACATAAGTCATCCAACAATGGCAAAGCCAGTTAAAATTCTGATTTTAAGCATGGACTTGTGATCTACACATAGGGAAAGCATATCCTGAATCATGTATCTAGGCAAGTTAATGTCAGTTACTTTCCGGGGGGGGGGGGGGGGGGGGGGGGGGTAGTGGTTTCCTCATGCATTCGGTTGATTTCATCCCTCTGTGGTCTTCCTCCACCCATAAAACTGACGATATGTGTATCACTTGGCAGCTGAAACAACAGTAAACCCCAATAAATAAAAAAAATACACTGTTTCAGCTCGATTTGGTTAACAAGTGGATTTCTACAAGGGGTGTTTATTATCTTGGCCTTGACAACTGTTAACGGCTGTGATGTCATTCATGTAGCATCTTCGTTTGTTTCGAATAAAGTTAATGAGCTACTTGAGCTTACGTTTATTGTCAGGGATAGCAGGAGCTCAGATTTAACAACTTCCTGTCATCGTGACAACATTGACTATAATATGATAGTGACTTCTTTTAATGTGATTTATAGATCTCATTTTACTAGATTGATGCTTGCAGCATTACTGTCCCCGCATGAAACGTGATGTCACATATTACGACATCTAGACTTTATTTATTTGTTTATCCCCTCATAATATGATTCCCTTAACCCTTGCATGACGCGAGCTACACTGGTGCAGCATTACAGACCCTGTCCCAGTGCATTCTCTTATATATGTGAGTCTCCAGACTCGCATATATAAGAGAATGCACTTGCTTACAAGCTATGTCAAGGTAAATATTGTTGGACATAATTATTACTGGACATTTCCCTCTTACATAGGACGCCTTCTGCACGTTTATTATCTGTTGTTTGCTTATTTTTCATTAAAACCCCTCCAGATGAATAATAGACCATTCCAATGTATACTTTTATAACTGAGTGGGAGAATCAATTTAGCACAGAAAGAGTTAAAGCGAGTAGGAAAACTCCCATCCCTCCCAAAGTTCATTTTATGCTCCCAAGGCTCATTTTACGTCATCTCCTTGCTTCCTCTCCTTGCTTCCTCTGGGTGACTATTACAAATTTACTGCCAAGCGATTATCACTTGTTTGCCTTTCAATTTCCTCAATTTACCAAACTATGGAATGCCAGCACAGAATGCAAATAAAAAAAATCTTACTCTGATTGGAAAGGATCAAGGGCGTATTTGATGTTTAGTAAATTAGTATCATGCATTCCATAGAAATAACGTGAAATCTATTCAAAACTTGAATAATTCACCAGTCAATTATTATAAAACATGTTTCATTCGCTAATGGCAGCTATCCTTTCTATCCTTTGGTGTGGACCAATTGGATTTATGCGATTAATCGTGTACCACTCCAACTGGTGTGTCGTCTCTGCCGACCATTGAGAATCTATTGCCAAGCAATTAATCACTTGTTTGCCTCCTCATTCTCCTCGATAACATTATCACCAAACATCACCAAACTCTCAGCTGGCATCATTAAATTAATTATCTAATCGGAATTATCCATCGGACGCTCTCCGGGCCTCATCCTGTTTCCGGCATCTACGAGAACGCTGGGTTTGTGGGTGTATGCAAACATTGTTCATTACAATAGTAGCCACGTTTATTGGTATTTTAATCAGCGATTCCACAGTAGAATTAATTGTATGGTGGAATGTCAATTTATTGGCAGAGATTTGCTCATCTGTTATAGCAGCTCGTTTACTGTGTAAAGCTATCATAGGTGCTATTTTATCCCATCAATAAGCTGTGTTAGGTGTCATCTAACATGGGTGTATTCATAATTAGAGTTCCCAACAAATAGTCCACTGGACCACCATCAGCTGTTCGATGTCTAGAAGCTAGTTTGATCTCTATTAACTCGAAATACTCATTGACAAGTAGTTCCCGCAGGAAATGTTCAGATAATAAGTTCAACAAATGACCACCATAAGCTGTCCGATATCTGGAAGCTAGCTTGATCTCTATTAACTCTAAATACTCATTGACAAGTAGCTCCCACAGGAAATGTTCAGATAATTAAAGTTCAACAAATAACCTTATTATCTGAACATTTTCCACCAATAAATATGAGTCATTCTGCATGCTCCTGTATTATCTGTTTTGCTGTCTGTCGTCTGCTTTTATTACATGAACACCCCTCCAAATAAATGATAGACCATTCCAGTGTGTACTTTTATAACTGAATGGCCAGAGAGAATCATTTGGTATAGAAAGAGTTAAATAAGCCTGGAATTGTGGTCTAATTGTGGTCATCTGCTATGAGAGACCTACTAGACACAGATCTAAGTTCCCAGATGGTGAACATGGTGATGTGCCAATTTGGGGATATGGAGAAATTAAACTAAAAAAGAAAAAGAAAACTTTCTAAAAAAGTTTCTAAAGAAACTAAAAAAACTTGTAAATTTGATAATAAAGATACTTTCCAGAGAAAATTAGGCCAAAGCAGAATGAGGTCCCCAGAGGGTGAATTTAGTGATGCTAGCCCACTGCTTGGGGTAGCATCATTAAATTCACCCTCTAGGAACCTCATTCTTTATATTTCCAGCACCATATTTTGAGTCCTGTTCAGTACGCAGAGTATTAAAAAAAACTTCAGTTGAATATAATGAGGATTATAATATTAATAGAATGAAGGAACAGCAGGCATTGTGGGTCCCCTGGTAATGTCGGCACGTTTGTATTTGATTTTGATAATGTGCCAAGGCACACAGTGGATGATTCAGATGATTAGGTATCACGTTTGTATTATTAATCCACCAGTAAGACAGACACACTTTCACGTATATCGTCTCCGAAAAAATAGTAGTAATTATCTCTCCCTACTTATGGCTGTCTGAAAGTTCGTGTTGGTGCATTTAACCAGGCTTTCATACTGATGGGGCCAGGTTACAGTAATGCCCTAAATAATCCACTCCTTTACCACAGCAGAATTATGGGTAATGTTTCAGGATTTATTCGGAAATATGGCTTGTTGCCATTCATCGGAAAGCTCTCATTGAAAAATTACCCATAATTCTGCTGTGGTTAAGGAGTCGATTATTTAGGGTATTTACTCTGTTTCATTTTGTATGCCACACTCCATCCATGCCTGTTAACTGGTTTCCCATATGCAAATTTGGGTGTATTCAGTGTATTGCACCTCTTTACGTTAAAGTGGTACACCACATCAACATTTTGGCCATTTACACCTTCAAATTGTAAATTAAACATACTATGTTTTATCACAATCTGCATACTTTTCACAGAAGTTATGTATTTTATGTGCCATTGTATCTACAATACATGAAATATACATTAGCGGTCAGATTCCAGATATAACCCTACAAAACAACGCCCTGCTTTTGACTGTGTATTTATCCATGGTGTGTGTGTCTGTGGTTTACTGTAACCTGGTGCCCGGTGTTATTGTTTTGAAGGGTAATCATGGTGTTGTTAGATTGGTAATGGGTTTAGTGGATTCTATGTCTTGTCTTGTCAGATTTTATGTTTTAACTTTGTCCAAAATAGTCACACTTTTTATAGTAGAATTTGCGCAACAGGAGCAGGAGGAAATCGCACATCAAGTGGGTTTAAATAGACCATATATATACAGTAATGCCCTAATTAATCGACTGCTTAACCCCAGCAGAATTATGGGTAACTTTTCAGGATTTAGTCGGAAATATGGCTTGTTGCCATTCATCGGAAAGTTCTCCCCTTGCTATTCCTTTCGTTAGCAATTTTTTTGACTTAAATGGCCATCAGTTCCATCGTTTAGGGTGGGTGCCAGGTTGGAAATTTCCCCGAATTGGAGAGATTGAAGCCAGTCTGGATGCTAGGATTGTCCTATTTTCATGTTCAGATTTCAAATTGTTTTCACACTGGGCCAAACCATCGTCCGACGTGTGTGTCCTCAGCCCTTCCCAGCAGCCAGTCGAAAACTGCTAATTAATTTAAGAAATACAAATCAGGATGTGAGTTTGCCTGGCGTTAGATCACCAGATGTTAGGATTATGAAATTTTTAACTATTTAACATTTTCATGACGGGAGCTGCACTGGGGCATCATTAAAGACCCTGTGCCATTGCATTTTCTTATACAGTAATGCTCTAAATAATTGACTCCTTAACCACAGCAGAATTATGGGTAACTTTTCAGGATTTAGTTGGAAATATGGCTTTTTGCCATTCATCGGAAAGCTCTCGGAAATATGGCTTGTTGCCATTCATCGGAAAGCTCTCGTCGAGAGCTTTCCGATGAATGGCAACAAGCCATATTTCCAACTAAATCCTGAAAAGTTACCCATAATTCTGCTGTGTTTAAGGAGTCCATTATTTAGAGCATTACTGTATATGTGAGGCTCGCTATGGTAGACTTGCATACATTACATTGGCAGAGGATTTTTGCAAAATTTCAGGAGGCTCCAGCCATGGAAGGGTTAAGATTGGCAGTTGTAGCATTACATTTTAGACATCGGAGCCAATTGCATTTGGATCGTGAAAACTAAAGAAAGAGGAGAATATAAGTGTCTATTATCATTGACTTGCCTGTGAATGAGATACCCGGTTTGTTAGTTATTGCCTGTTAACTGATGGATATTGGTTTTTCATTGTCAGATATGATCATAGGCCATCAAATCAAAATTATTACTGCTAGCATAGGGGAGTAATGAGAGTAAGAGAGAGGTACTTTGTTGGCAGCGGAAATCTATATCTTCAAAGATCATCAGCCTTGGCTTGTGTCTGAAATTGTTGCAATTTAATAGTGCTTAAAGAATCCTTCCTGCATGCCTATTAAATGGGTTACCACCACAGGTAATACCGGGTGGGGTGAAGGAGAAGATCACTCGATCTTTTTGACCATCCCGGGCGCTTCGCGCCCAACCACTATCCTCGCGGTAATACCCGGTTATGATAGGAGGGAGGGGGATTCTTCAGGTGGGGAGTTGGGGTTGGCAATCAAGATGCCCTTTTGTGATAACAAGTAATACGCCAGAGCAGGGTGGGGGTGCCCTTTATCATGGTGGGGAGGGGAGACAGTCACACAGTGGGTTGCAAAGTGCCGTTTCAATCTATATAAAATTAAAAAAATACTATAAACATGTGCATTGTTATATTGTCCTAAAATAAAAGTAACCATTCTAGTAGCTTAATATGATAGTTCTGGAAATGCATTGACTGATAAAGTGCCATTTTGGCTGGTAGTGGTGGAGCAGAGGAGTGGAGCCCCTCTTCCCATGCATATGACTGACACCTGCTGCATAATTTACGTTGAGGGAAAACTGCCCTTATAATAAAGCATGTGCCTCTCAGGCCCCTCGTTTGGGTAATTTTTTACCATAGGTGATTTGTTTTTAATCTTCCAAGGATGTCAAACTCAAGTTATCAGTTGAAGTGGTCCCATGCATTGAGGTTGCACTGAGAGATTTGAAGTTAGACACCCTCGAATGGCGACCCTCTGGTCACATCCCTGTATGTATATATGCATGATATGTGCTGTAATCAGAAGGACCAAGAACAATGCAGTGAATGATAAAGATTGAAGGTCTTAACCCTTTCATGATGGGAGCTGCGCTGGTGTAGCAATAAAGACACTGTGCCATTGCATTCTCTTATATATCGGAGTCTCGATCCCATAGAGAGCCTCGCATATATAAGGGAATTCACTGGCTTACATGGTCAAGGTCAATATTGTCAGGCCAATGTATTATCTTATATATGTGAGGTTCCCTATGGGCGACTTGCATATATAAGAGAATGCATTGGCACAGGGTTTTCGCAAAATTTCAGGAAGCTCCAGACATGGAAGGGTTAAGTTCTCAAATTTGCTCCAGAAGATAAAAAGTCTATATATTTATGCTTCCTGCCATCTATAGGTATGATGGAAGCTAGTGGGGTTCAATGGTCTTTGTCCCAGGGTTTAACTATTCTGATTCTCATGCCCGTCAAATTTAGGGACCCAGGTTCACAGAAATTAGATCTAAGGTACTCGATATTCGTAAATTAGGCATATCAATAACAAAAATTTATCCATTTATGTATGTATGTACATTAATGCTCTAAGTAATCGACGCCTTAACCATGGCATAATTATGGGTAACTTTTCAGGATTCAGTCGGAAATATGGCTTGTTGCCATTCATCGGAAAGCTCTCACTGAGAGCTTTCCGATGAATGGCAACAAGCCATATTTCCAACTAAATCCTGAAAAGTTACCCATAATTCTGCTGTGGTTAAGGAGTCAATTATTTAGGGCATTATTGGATATTGCACATTATACAGTAAATTAACTTTTGATCTTTACCCCTGACCAGGTAATAGTGCATATTTAACACATGAATGGTATGAGAGAATTGTCAGTCAGGGATAAGGAGCCCCTGATTGCTAGAATTTGCCCCCCTGCTCCGCCAACTGGCCGTGCGCCCTTGCATACAGGGAGCTCATTCTAGGTCATTTGGGGCAAGGAGCTAGCCCCTGCATGCCCTCCCCCTATGGAAATGCTCCTGGCCACAACCCTGCAGGGAACTAATTCCAGGTCATTCAGGGCCAGAATAACCCATGCATGACCCCTAGCTAGCTCCCTCTCCACACTCTCCACAGATGCCCCTGGCCACGACTGTACATGCAGGGAACTGATTCCAGATCATTCAGGCAATGTACCCCTACACGCCCCCACCTCCTCCTCCGCCGACTACGGCCACGATCTGCATACATGGAACTGATTCCAGGTATAAAGGATGGGTTAACAACTCCGCAGATGTAACTTTTTATTTTCGAATGTCAACAGGTTCTCCTTCATGACCGATGATTCTGCTTTGATGAGATTTCATGTTTGTCTGGGAGTGAAACTAGTTAATTTATTGATGCTGTTGATGGAAGCCTTTGTAGATAAATATTGCGTTTTCACTGACAATACATTGCCCTTTGTAGTGAACTATCTGATAGCATAACAGTCCTTTTCAGGAAATTGCAACAATGTTTTAGTGATTTACCTATCAATGAGGGTATGTGATTAATTGATCTTATTGGCAAACATTCACATCAGGAATGAATTTTTAAACTTTAAAGGTACTCAAGGCCTTCGAAGTCGGTTCATGTGAAATCACATAAAAGCTGTAAAACAACTATCTTATTGATTTTATTCTTATTTTCATTATTAGTAACCCTCCAATAATGATATTTTCGCATGTCAAAACCGCCTCATGTTACAGTAAATGCCCTAAGTAATCGACTCCATAACCACAGCAGAATTATGGGTAACTTTTCAGGATTTAGTCGGAAATATAGCTTGTTTGCCATTCACCGGAAAGCTCTCGGGGAGAGCTTTCCGATGAATGGCAACAAGCCATATTTCCGACTAAATCCTGAAAAGTTACCCATAATTCTGCTGTGGTTAAGAAGTCGATTATTTAGAGCATTACTGTATGTAAACAGTACTGTTGCAATGTGATTACCGATAAAAGTCCAATTAGTCCAATAAGATACCAAAGTTTTAATCAACACTTGACAATATTTTAACATTGGAAAAAGTCAAAGCATTGATACATTAATGCATTAATATATGGTTAGCAATGTTTGTTTACAAATAAATCACTGTAACAGTTTTGGTCACATTACAATGGTTTGAACACTTTAAAAAAAAAAATTATTGGATAACTATCAGCAACGAATATAAGAACAAAGTTTATATTTTTCTCCGTAGTCTTCTCAGTGGTGATGTTTTCACAGACTTATATTTTCTGTATGGATTGCAAGATATTTTCTGTATGGATTGCAAGTCTGAGTTTAGTGTTTCTGTCATTTTCAGAATGAGGTCCCCAGAGGGTGAATTTAGTGACGCTATCCTGCATAGCTGGCTAGCATCACCAAATTCACCCTCTGGGGGACCTCATTCTGCATCGCCTCATCTGCTATGGGAGACATAGATTGAAGTTCCCACATGGTGAATATTGTGATGTACACCCATTCGGAACCTCAATTATGCAATGTGTCATCTACCAATTTGGGGATATAGAGAAACTAAACTAAAAAAGAAATAGAATCTATGTGAAGAAGTTTCTATAGAAATTTGATAATAAAGAAACTTTCCAGAGAAGATGAGGCCTATTAAAGCAGAATGGGGTCCCCAGAGGATGAATTTAGTGATGCCAGACCACTATGTGGGATAGAGTCACTAAATTCACCCTCTGGGGACCTCATTCTGCAAATGACAGGCACACTAAACTCAGGCCTGATGGATTCTTCAAATCAGTTCTAGAAGTATACACAGGAATGGTCTATTTTTCATTTGGAGGAATTTTATGACACCATAACAGATGACAGACAAAGAAGTATATGCAGAAGGTTAATATTTAACCCTTTCATGATTGGAGGTGCAACCGTGCCGCAATAAAGACCCTGTGCCAGCGCATTCTCTTATATATGCGAGTCTCCCATAGGGAGCCTTGCATATATAAGAGAATGCACTGGCTGTATAATACAAGGTCTAGGTAGATATTGTTAGGCCAATGAATTCTCTTACTAGTATATATGCTAGACTCCCTATGGGAGACTCTCATATATAAGAGAATGCATTGGCACAGGGTTTTTACAAAATTTCACGAAGCGTCGGTCATGGAAGGGTTAAAGGGGGTCAAGGCACTAGCAGAGCTACTCCTTTTCCGAATGCATAGATAATGTCCCAAGAATGTATAGTTATTGTTCTGCTCTGGTGCTCTGGACAATCGGACAGACAACTGTGATTTAACCTTTTCATGACGGGAGCTGCGCTGGTGCAGCATTACAGACCCTGTGCCAGTGCATTCTCTTATATATGGGAGTCTCCCATAGAGAGCCTCACATATATAAGAGAATGCATTGGCTTACAAGATCAAAGTCAATATTGTTAGGCCAATGTATTATTGTGTATGTGTGAGGCTCCTTATGGGAGACTCACATATATAAGAGAATGCATTGGTACCGGGTTTTCACAAAATTTTAGGAAGCTCCAGTCATGGAAGTGTTGTCAGATAATTAACTTGTGAACAGCACAGGGCGAAATGGCTGTTTATAATTGCCTCGCGCATTTCTGTGTCCAAATTCCCTCTCCCTCGTTACATAATAGAAATGGCTCGTTTCAACTAAAAAGGATCCACCTTTTTCTCCTATGATTCTCCATCAAGTGCCTGTATTTAAATTGCAATGAGCTGATTGGACAACAATGTTGCAGAATAAGCATTGGTACTAGAGTGCTAAATACCAGGTACTGATGTAGAGTAGAATTAATATACTAAAATACGACTTTACAGTAATGCCCTAAATAATTGACTCCTTAACCTCAGCAGAATTATGGGTAATTTTTCAGGATTTAGTCGGAAATATGGCTTGTTGCCATTCATCGGAAAGCTGTGGTTAAGGAGTCGATTATTTAGGTTAAGGAGTCGATTATTTAGGGCATTAGTGTAACTGCAAAAGAAGTGTGTTACTGAGCCATGTTTATACAATATGAAATTTACTTTATAATTAAGCAAGTAAGAATGTAGGGCTGTTTTGTGAGTTGTTACAAGTTTGGGTGCCCAAATGTAAAAATCTACAATGTCCCCAATTTCCAAGTTAATGGTATATATACAACTTAAATGTTAAGCCAAATAAATAGTAATTAAGAGGCGATTAATCGGATTATGTATCTTTAAAGCAAATTTACAAAATACTGTTTAACCCTTTACCCAACAGATGGCCCTGTGCCAATGCATTCTCTTATATATGCGAGTCGACCATAGGTCGCCTCGCATATATAAGAGAATGCATTGGCTTAACATATTAAAAATGATAAAATTGTCAAAGAATGTAGAAAAAATTACAAAATTGTTAAATAATGTAAGAAAAAATGGTAAAAAGTGTTAAAAAGATTTTTTTTAGGCCAATGCATTATCTTATATATGCGAGGCGACCTATGGTCGACTCGCATATATAAGAGAATGCATTGGCACAGGGCATAACTGTAACCATCACAATGTGGTCAATGAACCAGTTCCAATGATATCCATATTTGTATGGTGTTATTGAGACAGACGGAAGATATTTTAGGCTGTTGAAGCTTTATTGTGGCGTTTTTGGCCGTTTTGTTGGGTAAAGGGTTAAATCATCAATCTGCAGTTGATAAATGCACAGAATCACATTAATGTGTTAATGGGTTTGTTGTTAGTGCGAAAGGATAGAATGAGAGTTTTATCCTTCCATGATGGCACAAGTGCCATACGGTATCAAGAAACTCATTAACACATGTGTCGTTCTGTGTTTATTACACATCACCCATCCTAGAATCCGTGCATTAAAAATTACAGGCTAACAAAGTTTATTTAGGCACATACAGGGCGTGTTTTGTCATGCGTGATGATGCTTTTATTTTATAGTTCAAGTTTAAAGGCCCACTTAATTTTCGAACCCCCAGATTACATTATATATATTATATATGCCATATTATATACCATTTGAAAGAGGAAGCTCCAAAACATTGTATTATCAACTTATCCGGTGTAATAAACTGTGGACATGTTGTTTTTGTTGAGTTGCCAACATGTTTTGTCATCTGGATTGCAGTAAAAATCAGTATTATTTTCAATGCAGGGGGGATTAACTCTATATATTAAAGATAGAGTTCTTCCCCTTCCAATGAAAAAGTTTGAATTCTGATGCATTCTGGGATCCAGAGGGGGAAGTCATTCTATGATTTCAGCAATTTTCTATTTCCCTTCTAAGACACAGATGTTTCAAATAGTGATGAATTATAGTATTTTAATCATATTTTATGGCATAGATTGTTATTAAAACCGTATATCAAGTCGGTATAAACAAAAAATTGCTGAATAAAAAATTAAGTGGGCCTTTAATGGTTGAGGCGAACATCATTATGATGTCATTTGATGTCAACGAGATGCTTATGGAACGTGCATATGGAATGTAGGTTCCATATGCCTTTGTATATATAAAAGAGCAATAATACTGTACAAGTACTTCTAGGAACAAGGGTGTATTAATGTCTTTATTAGCACAATCACGCCTTTAAGTATGAGCAGTATGTCTTCTCAATATATCGGTCATGTGTCTTCTCAATATATCGGTCGTGTTTAATCGCAGAACATTTGTCCCCAAAATAAAATCTGAATTCTTCCCGGCATCGACCTTCACATTGTTGGAGAAATCGAGTGTGTAGATATTCATCACGAATTCCAATGACACACAGAGCTTTATGATTTCTATTGATCCATAAGAATATACCTATCTGTATGCTCCAATAGGCAAGTTTATTACCCTGTCCATAATGATACATCATTATAAACTTCATTGTTTATTGTCAGGATGCTATGACTGAAAATCCAATGAATTTTACTGCTGACTGTGAACACTCGCATGTCTAATTGAACAGTCACCTTGCCGACTTATCTAGGGCCATACTTCCTTACTCCCAGTAATCTACAATTAGTGATCTCCGAAGCTTTATAATTATGCCTCAATAAATTTCTGAAACAAAGTGACACTTTGATGGGTATATGAATATAAATCTCTCTTTCCTCTCATAGCAGCTCATCAGGGAATTTCCCCATGGTAATATAGACAATCTCATACAATGAATTTACTCAAAATTGCTTTGGACATTGTGTTCATCTCTAAACCTATACTTCGGTATATTATTTTTAATAGTTGGTTGTTTGTCCTTGACAGAATTTTGAAAGGGAAACAGAATTTTGAAAGGGAAGTCCATTGTATGAAAATATGAGATTGGTCAAACTTAGTAGGCCTATTATAGCAAGGTTTCCACTTGGGGTTGGGGGAACTGGACCCCTATAGCCACTAGGGGAAAATGTCAGCAGTAACTGCGAATATCTAGTATTTAGTAAATCAACTCATAATAATTATAGTGCTTATAAATCAGCTCATACTATGAGCCTAAATTCTGAACGTCTATAGTAATACAAGAGCATCACTGGAGCGTGGCTAAATATGCGCGTTAATTTAATTGTAAATTGTTATTAAATCAGGTGAATTAAGTTGAAAAAGGACTGGAACTCATGTAAAAACTCATGCTAAACCCATATTCGAACTTGGCCTGTATTTTTTTTACTGAGAAACACACATATTACATCTTTGATCAAATAATCCAAACTGGGGTTATCGGTCGGAAACAAAAAGGTTATGAAATCGGGAAAATTCTAAGTCGAAAAAGGGCCAAATCTGATGTAAAATTAATTGAACGGAACCCATATTCAAACTTAGCCTGTTTTTTTTAGCTGGGAAACACACATAGCAACTTTGCGAAAAATTTATCCAAACTGGTGTTATCAGTCAGAATAAAACTTTTTTTAACTGACAGATGGACGGAGTGATTACCTAATATGGCCTGTTTTTTTTAAGTGGATATAAAGTCAAGGAATTGCAATTCTGTTTTTATATTTAACAAACTTAAAGGTTAAATAATGTAGGTGTGTTTTCAGCGGCACTGATTTATATATATGTATATCCTCAATGTAATATTTGTCAATGTGTGTATCCTTTGAGAGAATTATTTTTCTGTGAAATTGTTATCTAGTGGTCAATGTTAGCCGAAAAATAAAATTTCTCTTGTTTATCATTCCCTGTTTGTTTTATTTAATGGAAGATGTAGCCTGGCAATATAGCTATTACAATCTTTGGATCAGTACATCCTGTATGGGAAAATATGCGTGCCAGGTGAAATTTGCCCCTCTGCCCCCCTAGCGAAAACCCTGATTATACAATTATACAATTTTATTCAACCCCCATGGACGTGAGTCACATGTATTCAATGGAACCCCAGCCATTGAATACATATTATTGTATACCTCTAGTGGAATACAAGCCGGAACTATTCTTGTTGACGTTGACGCAAAGAAAGATGACGTACATTACGTCGATCATCCGCTTCCGGTGATCCCCCCCCATAATTACTGGTTATTTGTCAGACTTAAATCACAATAAAGGTAGCTATAGTAACAATGAAGGTGACATTCATGGACTGAAATTATCTGACTGTACGGTGTAGAATAAATACAGAACACAACTTGCATCATAATCTCGATTCTTTTATCGAACTCGTTGCGGACGGCGCATTGTTACATTTTCTCGATTAAGATGCGCGTTGTGTTTTGTCTATTTATTACCCCCCTCAAACAATTTTAGTCAGGGATATAGAAATGGGATTCAGTTTTCTGTCCATGCTTGTGTCTATCAGTAAAAACATTTAGCATTCTATGGACTCTCTCAGACATCATAGGCTGGATTTAAATTATATTTGGTATGCCCATGAACTACCATGGCGGAAAGAATGTTCACATATCATGTTACGTGTAAATCAGTTGAATATAAATAAAGTCATACTATTTTTTGCTCAGTTTAAAATTTGCATACATATGGTGCGGGAAAAATAGTACTGCATGAATTTTAAACGTGAGTAAGGTATCTAGAAACATCATCAAGTACTCTTATAGACTTAACCAGAAACCTACCAGTTCCGTTAACACTTTCTATACTAAATACTCATTGACGAGTAGTTCCCTTGGGAAATGATCAGATTATAAATTCAACGGTCGTTTGCTGAACTTATTATCTAAACATTTCCCACCAATGAATATGAATTCTTCTGCACTTATGCTATAATTTTATCTGGCTGTTGTCTGCTGATATATCCTTAACATCCCTCCAAATTAATAATAGATCATTCCAATGTACACTTTATAACTAAATGGAAGAATCCATTTACAGTAATGCCCTAAATAATCGACTCCTTAACCACAGCAGAATTATGGGTAATTTTTCAGGATTTATGGCTTGTTGCCATTCATCAGAAAGCCCTCAGTGAGAGCTTTCCGATGAATGGCAACAAGCCATATTTCCAACTAAATCCTGAAAAATTACCCGTAATTCTGCTGTGGTTAAGGAGTCGATTATTTAGGGCCTTACTGTAGTATAGAAAGTGTTAAGAAGAATATGTGAACGGGTCTTGTGCATTATCAACACTACATTCTAGTGATTAGTTTCCTTTATGTGGAGCACATCGATTGATGCTTAAAATAATTGCAATATGGAATATCTTTTTCTTTTCGATCCTGATGACCTTGAAAAAAAAAATCAAGGAATGTGATTAGTATCATGATTGGTTATTTCAGTTCATTAATATTCCTAGCTCAACTGATTTATGCATAACTTGATAACTAGGTTATTACAATGTACTCTATACCTTTGTGAAGTCAATTTTTAAAGAAATTTTAGTTCATCTGGGATGAGAATGAATATTGATTTTTGTCTCAGATTAGAAAACAATTTTCTTGACATCTTAGATCCGCCACAGAGCTACAGGCTAATGCTAAAATCATAAAAATATCTCCATCACATAACATTAGTGCATCCAAACAAGTGCATATGATCTCCTTGTTTTTCCGTATTAGAATATAATTTAATCTATAAAAATCCTTCATTCACAAATGTATTTATGTGCTTTTGAAATGTTCCAATGAGGCATCCTGATATCTAATGTAAATGTGTAAAATTTACTGTTATACCCACCCACACAAATGATACTCTAATGAATTAAAGTCATACATAGTGTTAGCCGTTTGGAAAGAGTAAAGTGGAAAGAGTATTGAAAATCACTAACAGAAGCACCGCCACCGTGGCATAGTACGCACGTTGTTTTGTTTCAAATTGCATTTCAGAAAAATTCCATAGCCAAAAAGAAATCCAATTTAAGTCAAAAAGAGCCCCATAAGTCTTGAGAGAATCATTCAATGCTCAGATCCCGATTCACAGATTGGTGGTGATCAAACAACCGTAACTGAAGTTATCAACAGGAAACAAAGAGAACCTAAATATAAAGTTGAAAAAGGACCACAAAACGAATATCAAACTTGACCTGTTCTTTATGGTTTCACATCTTCATACCAAATTTCATTCCATTCAGTCAACATTAACCTTTATAATCCTTCGACGACTGGAGCTTCCTGAAATTTTGCGAAAAGCGTGTGCCAATGCATTCTCTTATATATGCGAGTCTCCTATATAGAGCCTTCCATATATAAGATAATGCATTGGCCTAATAATATTTACCTTGACCTTGTAAGCTAGTGCATTCTCTTATATATGCGAGGCTCCCTATTGGAGACTTGCATATACATATATAAGAGAATGCACTGGCACAGGATCTTTAATGCTGCACCAGCGAAGCTCCCATCATGAGGAAAGGGTTAACTGAAGTTATATATCATACGGAAATGAAGAAAACACACATTTCAAGGTCAAAATTGTTTGTTACTCCCGCTCCCCAAAAAGCTACAGTAGCATCCCTATATATAACTTTTTGTCATAACAATGTTTCTGTGGCCACTACTTTCCTATATCTCACAGGAGGAATCTGATGGTTTATTCATCTCTGATTATTGATGCTTATAGATTCCACTCCTCTACCATTTGTTATAAAATTCTGGAGCTGGGAGACAATTTGTTTGGTTATAGTTTCCTTATCAGCATTTGCTTTAACTTTTTACATGCCATAAATCACCATAGGATGTCAGTGTTTGTTAAATTAAATTTGAACATCTAGGCCACGTTTTGTAAGTTAATTGTTTTTTCAGAAGTATTTATCAACACAACATGAAATTTAGGATGAAATTTGAATGTTATAAGTGTGCCTATCATTAGGCTGAAGTCTGAAGAGATACAGTAATGCCCTAAGTAATCCACTCTTTAACCACAGCAGAATTATGGGTAACTTTTCAGGATTTAGTCGGAAATATGGCTTGTTGCCATTCATCGGAAAGCTCTTTCCGACTAAATCCTGAAAAGTTACCCATAATTCTGCTGTAGTTAAAGAGTCGATTACTTAGGGCATTACTGTAGCTCTGTCGCCTAATAAAAGAGTTAACTGTTACAGTGCAAGAGCTCTCCTCATTTCAGAGTCATTATATGGGAATTGTCTGTCCATCCAACCATGGACAGAAATTTTTTCCCAGCTTGTATCCTACATTTTTGGTCAATTTCTTAAAAACTTGCCACATATATTTATCGCTATGCAATCCTGTGCACCTGCAATAATGAGCTTGATTCGACTTTTTTTTAGTGAAGTTATCCCCCTTTTTCGACTAAGTAATGGAGCCGCTGAGTGGGGGCACATTTCTCCCTGCCCTCCCTCATGACGGGCAAAGGTGGCACTAAATTTGTTTTAATGTATACCCATTCTAGTTGGTTGGTATGAACTTGGTCCCGAAAGTAGGCTACTGCGAATGACTTTTTTGTCGAATCGAACCTCAAATCAAATCGGATGAGGAATATTTCACATCGAATCGAACCAAATAATCAAAAGTTCAGTGACATTAACAATTTGGTTTCGTTGCCGGTGATTATAGAAACATATATGATGGGTAATTGATCGTCAATTCATCATAGCCCTACGATGTCATATTTTAGCTGATTGTACCTTATTATACTGCAAAATTGAATGGATAAATGAAATCGGATTAGAAAAGGGTACATTTGTACCATAATGATTGATACATGTACATAGGTGGTTATCTTCCTTCTGTTAAACGAGATCAATGTTTTAAGGTCTTTTTCGTTTATATATATTAGACAGTACAGTAATACCCTAAATAATCGACTCCTTAACCACAGCAGAATTATGAGTAACTTTTCAGGATTTAGTCGGAAATATGGCTTGTTGCCATTCATCGGAAAGCTCTCAGTGAGAGCCATATTTCCGACTAAATCCTGAAAAGTTACCCATAATTCTGCTGTGGTTAAGGAGTCGATTACTTAGGGAATTATTGTAGCACGAGTCTCCCAAGGGTTCGAAAATTTATTGAATCTCCACTATAATTTAATCGAATTGAACGTTTTGCATGATATCAATTCGAATCGAATCTCGAATGTTCGCCGGAGCCTACCCGAAAGGGCTTTAAAATGTGGTATTTTTACAAAAATTTGGCCATTATGGTATTTATGCCAATACATGTACCTCTGACTGAATAGAGTGCCCTTTTCTGGAAGTTGTGCCCCCATGCCCTTGGTTGCAAACCTTGAAATAGTGTGTCTGTCATTTGCAGAAATGAAGTGAATTTAGATGTCAGCACAACCCAATTAATAAGCTGCATAGAAATTCATAAACAACCAAGCCTGAGTTTAGTGTCTGTCATTTGCAGAATGAGGTTTCCAAAGAGTGAATTTAGTGATTCTATCCCATACGGTGGGCTAGGATCACCAAATTCATTCTGCTGAGGCATCAACTGCTATGGGAGACCTAGGATCAGATTAAAGTTCCCCAGTTGATGTTCACCTAATAGTCACCTCGATTATGCATTTTGTATTCTGCGATATTTTGGCGATATAGAAACTGAACAGAAGGGAAAAAGTAACTAAAAACAATGTTAATTGGAGACTTTAGGTACTTCCCAGAAGATGAGGCCTAAATGAGAATGAGGTCACCAGAGGGTGAATTTTGTGATGCTAGCCTGTTGTGTGGGCTAGCATCACTAAATTCACCCTCTGGAGACCTCACTCTGCAAATGACAGACACATTATCCAACCAATTATTAGGAATCCATCTACACGTATATTCTGTTCATATGCCTGCTGTCTGCTTATAATTCCTGAACATCCCACCAGATGAATAATAGACCATTCCTATGTATATTTGTATAACTGAATGGGAGAGTCCATTCAGTAAAGAAAGGGTTAACTATACACATTAGTTCTCTGAGTTATTTCCAAATGATATGTGTTTATTTCAGGGGGCAATTCCATTTATTACGCTGAGCAGAAATGAATGTATTAAATGAGTGATACCTGACTGGAGTAATCTAAATAAAACAGCAACCGCCACAGGATAAAATTGTGTTTTAAATATTAAAATTGGACGTAACCCAAATCGAGTGTGTTGAAGTCAGATATATATATGCAAACAAATGTGTCAAATTATTAATATTCATTATAAAACCAAAAAATTCTTGCCTCTTTCATAATAAACAAAAATACCTAAAATTAGAACGACCTTGATACTAAGTACAAGTACCTAAACCTTTGGATAAAAGATTTCAACTTTCTTTTAATTGAATAATGTATGATACTAGCTGATGCGCACGACTTCGTCCGGGCTAATAGGGAGGACGAGGACATGGTCACATGTAAAATTGGACCTGCCCATATTGTTCCCGGGATCAAAGTAGGCTACATACCAAATTTGAGTCAGATCGGTCATGCAGTTTTAGAGTCTATAACACACATACATAATACATACATACACACAGACAAAAGTTCCAAAATAGATAATCTTGACAAAATTCATTTAACCCTTCCATGACTGGAGCTTCCTGAAATTTTGCAAAAACCCTGTGCCAATGCATTCTCTTATAGGGAGCCCATAGAGAGCCTCGCATATGTAAGATAATACATTGGCCTAATAATATTTAGTATAGAAATGGTTAATAATAGTTCGCCCATACTTGTACTCCTAATAAACACATTATGATAACTATATATTTTTTTTCTTACAGAAAGAGGTGTACAGTTGATACAGATGAAGAAGACGATATTTCCAGAATGGAACACATGTTTTGATGCCCATGTGTATGAGGGACGATGTATAAACCTTGTGATAATGGAACGACCAAACCGTTTGTTGGCAGAGACAACCATCCCAGCAAAATCACTGAGCGAGAAATGTACTCAGGGTGACATAGCCACTGTGTGGGTGAGTCTTAATTTCATTCAGGGGTTATCCCAGGTATTTTGGGAATGGGTTCGGGGCCCCTCCAATTGGGGGAAATTGTGCAGTGAAGGGATGAATTGGGAATTTTAAGGCCACCTGCTCAGTAATAAAATTACCTTATACTCAAAGGTATACTACAATCTGATCCTATGTCTCCCATCTACTTATAAATAGTGGATCTACAACGAGTCCCCAGTTTATAGCGGAATTTACAAAACGAGTCCAGTAAAGGCATACGATAAAGCATGTGCATTATGCGTTGTTTGCCTGCGTAAAGAATTAGTCCTAGATAAATAAAGACTCTTTGACATATTTAATGGCGTAAATTTAATGAAATAACTTTTCAAACTCTTCATTCATTAGAGTTTGTTGTAAAAATTATTCGATACCATAGTATTTTGAGATGTAGTGTACGGAATATAAACAGAAGTCAAAGGTCACCTGGCAATATTTCCTGTTATGCAATGAACGTTTCATATCACAATTTATAGAATGGGTTAATTGAATGGAATAAGGGTAGGATCGTGTAATTAATGATTATAAGGCATGACTGGAAGATCGATTGGGGGGTCATTGGGTTTTAACCAGCAGAATAGTTAAAACAAAGTTTATGTGAATCCTTTGGTATTCACACACTATGTTTTTTCACTCTGCCGGTCAAAACAATATGACCCAAATCGATCTTCCAATCATTTCTTATGTACCCCTGAATATAAACAAATTCAGGGAAGGGATACAGCATCTTTAAGTATTGCATAATGAAATTACGAACTAACTTAGCTATTGCATATATATGTAACACTTGCCATGGCAGATATATTTTGGCACCATGAAATCCACTTCTTAGAAAAAATAATTGAAATGCATTTCGTATCAAGTCACACGTGAAAATTAACTGGATACGTCTTAACTAGAACTTGTTGAGTCGGAAATGTGCGTTAAATAAGTAAATTAGTCCTGAGTGCTGTCGAACCATGCAGAACAGAGGCTGGCGCAGATTATAACTCATAAACACCCCAGCTTTATAATACTCAGTAAGTGTTTGGTCCATAAATTGTGAAGTGCTTGGATTCTGCAAATAAGTTCTATTGGTAATTGCTTTAGTGACTGTATTGTGTGTAATGTTGTTGAGATAGTCCTTCTCAAAGGCCAGACATTGGGTCAATAGGCCATTCATACGATATGTTATTGGCGATCTGTTCACAATCATGCAAATTCTTTCAATTAATTTCCTACATACTGGTCTAATCGTACTAATGCTGATAATATGTTTGAGACACTCCTGCTAATAATGACTGAGATGTTTAAAGTGATACTTCTGGCCAAAGACACCAGATTTGTTACTGGGCTCTGTGTGAGTGATGGTTTATATGTGTATGGTCTCTACCATACCAATGATGCCATATATGGTACACATAATGCTGATGTCTGTATCAACCATCTGTTGTTTGTCTGTCCGTTCATCTGTCCATAGACACTTTCTATCCAATGCAATAAGTCAAGTAATTTTTGTCGGATCAGGTTTATGATGACACACCCTCACCTGTTTAGTGTTTGGTATCAATCATTTGATCTGTTTAGAAAACATTAACACTTTCCATCAATCACATAGACACATGCTATAAATAATTTGTCAATTATCCAGTTATTGCGATCAAGCCAATTTGAATTATATGTTCAATATGCAATAAGCACACTAATATACCTGTCTGAAATATGACTATTGTTTCAACTGGGCTGAACATGTTAAGGAGGAGGTCAAGTGACCAATTTTGAATGGGCATTTCCATGCAAATCTCTGCAGAAAAAGTTACAGAGTTGCAGATATTTCTGGGTGTGACTTTGTAGTATTGAAAACAATACACATTTATCTGGTGGGTTGGCTTAGAATTTGTTCCATTAGAAAGTTGATGTATTTTTATTTTTTTTATTTTTTATTGATTTTTTCAAACTAGGTCAAGTGTTGTAATTCCAGAAAAAAAATTCTCAAAGATCAATTTATAACAAATATTGCCTATTTACCAAAAAATATGGCTTGTTGCCATTCATCGGAAAGATCTCATTGAGAGCTTTCCGATGAATGGCAACGAGCCATATTTTCAACTAAAAAATCTTTAAACATTTCCCATAATTCTGCTGTGGTTAAGGGGTAGATTATTTAGGACATTACCGAATGTGCAATTGAACCATCTTTTAGATCATCATGTAAATGTAAATGTCTATGAGCAGGATTTGAGCATCTAACATGGTCTGGGCTGAACCTAGCACAATAATTGCCTAATCTCCCCAAGCGGACAAAACGGTTTATGTGACTGCAATAGCTAAATATTTTATTTGTCAATTGTGCAAAACTTGCCCTTTGCATAGAAAAACTGTCACTTGTCATTTTATGAATTGTTTAATTTGTCTCTTTGATATGATGCCCATATATTTATCAACATACCATATATAGACAGAACACAATGCGCATCTTAATCGAGAATCTTTTATCGAATGAGTTACGGATGGCGCTAGGATATATTTCGCGAGAGCGTAGCTCGAGCGAAATATAACTTTGCGCCATCCGCAACGAGTTCGATAAAAGATTCGAGATTATGATGCAAGTTGTGTTCTGTATTTATTCTACACCGTTCAGTCAGATAAGTTCAATCCATGAATGTAACCTTCATTGTTACTATAGCTGCCTTTATTGTGATTTACGTCTGACAAATAACCAGTAATTATGGGGGGATCACCGGAAGCGGATGATCGACGTAATGTACGTCATCTTTCTTAGGCGACAACGTCAACAAGAATAGTTCCGGCTTGTATTCCACTAGAGGTATACACTAATATGTATTCAATGGCTGGGATTCCGTTGAATACATGTGACTCACGCCAATGGGTGTGGAATAAATGCCAGTCTCCAATAGGCTTGCAAGGTCAACCTAAATATTACTTGGCCAATGTATTCTCTTATATATGCGAGGCTCCCTATGGGAGGCTCGCATATATAAGAGAATACATTGCCACAGGGTTTTCGCAAAATTTCAGTCATGTGAGGGTTAACTTCGACCAATTTCAAAGGAGTTGATGAGAAAGCCTGTGTGACAATCTGTTAAAAATGCCAATAAACTGGCTGCCTTTGAGTACTTAGCTAGACACCAAGGTACTCTTTGAGCATTAGAGCCACCAACTGTCTTTTTTACTTCAATAATCAATCTTTCTTGATTTTCCAGTTTGGTTCTGACCTAATTGCTGAGTGTTATCTTAGGAATATTTTTATTTTAGCGACCCGTGACCCTTGACGTTTACTTGATAGAAGCTGCGCCCTAATAAGTCTAATGGATTTGATGAATCAACTCATTTAGAATCCATTTACTGACTGAAATGTTTAACGATGGAGGATGTCAGCCCCTTTATATACTGACACTTTGAGTTTATTGAGGTTTATCATGTTTTTACTCAAGCCTGCAATAGTGTGTCTGTCATTTTCAGAATGTGGTCCCCAGAGGGTGGGAAGTATCTACAGTCTTAAATTAACATTGTGCATCATTCAGATCTATCAACTGAAAACAAGGCTGCAAATTTGGTGTCTGTAATTTGCTGAAGGATGTGCCCAGATGGTGAATATAGTGACGCTATCCCGCATATTGGGCTAGCATCACCAAATTCACCCTCTGGGGACCTCATTCTGCTTATGCCTCATCATCTGAGAAGTGTCTATAGTTTCAAATTAACATTGTTTTTATGTAACTCCCTTCCCTACTGTGATCCTGGTTCTTCATTTGAAAAACCTAATAGACCCCGAGGAGTGAAGAAACTAATAAACTAGTGTATGTGGTCCGATGGAATATTTTATTCGCCAAAATCACTCAAAGGTGTCAATTGTTAAAAGTCCTTGTTGCTGGCTGCAAATTAATCATGGTAATATTTTTGAAGAAATATAAATGTCCATCAGATGAACAGACCTTGATAAAATTTTGAGCGAAATACTATTTGTAGGTGTAAAGTGCCACAAAAATCCAGCATATAGTCACATCTACAAAACCCTGAGGACCCTATATTTTGTAGCAGGGAAAGCTATGACTATCAATGACCAAACATGGAGATCTGAAGGAGCTTCCTGCCATCCATACTTTGAAAAGGTTGCCTTTTTTGCAATGCATTAATTGGAAAACTCCTTCAAAACTCTAAATGCATAAAAACTAACAAACATAATAATCAGTACAACATATAGCATACAATTCAACAAAATGGAGATTATTATTCAACAATACCCTGACACAAATTTTTTATACACTAAACATTGTGATGAAAACATTACAGATATTCAATATCATATCATCTATACTAAATACTGATGAGTAGTTATCCCCAGGCCTGAGAATAAGGTGCCTGTCATTTGCAGAATGGGGTCCCCAGAGGGTGAATTTAGTGAAGCTATCTCGCATAGTGGGCTGTCATCATTAAATTCACCCTCTGGGTACCTCATTCTGCTTAGGCCTCGTCTACTCTGGAAAGTATCTTTATTATTAAATTTCTATAGAATCTTCTTCACAAAGATTTCATTTCTTTTTTAGTTTAGTTTCTCTACATTCCAAAATTGGCAGATGTGCATAATCGAGGTTCCCAATGGGAGTACATCACAAAATTCACCATTTAGATTTTCAAAATCTTAGTCTATGTCTCCCATAGATGATGAGGCCATGCAGAATGAGGTCCCCAAAGTCTGAATTTGGTGATGCTAGCCCACTATGCTGGATAGCATCACTAAATTCACCCTCTGGGGACCTCATTCTGCAAATGACAGGCATACTATATAAAACTCAAGTACCGGTATGGTTATCCCATAGGAAATGTTCAGATAATAAGTTCAACCATATGTCATTTGCGGAACTTTTTACCTGAACATTTCCCTCAATAAATAGGGCTTCTGAACTTTTATGTATATGTTGATATATATACACTCCCGTTCACTAAATATTAATAGTTTGATATATCAACTTTGTTTAGTTTGCACTATAGATGAGGGTATCACCCCTCCTTTTCGGTACGCGGGATTCAGGGTGTTTTGAAGCCGTACGCGGGATTCATACCCCCGAATTACCTGGTATTCTGGTTCAAGCAAAATATCTTGGATGCAGGTTAATGTTTTGTGCTAGATATCTGTATGAATGAGTGGGTAGAATAGAATAGCTTCTTGGGCATATTCGACCAACATGCCATCATAAAGTATCATTAATCCTATCATAACAGCCTCATAACGCCCATAACGCGACCAGCGTCTCTTCGGTCGTTAAAACCGGAAACTATATTTGATTTGTGTTCCAATTCCAAACTTTTAATTAACCGATATATTAAAACAGTCAATTTGTATGTCATTTATCGCATATTATTTCTTAACATGTATTCAGGATTCACCCCCCAAAATTAACTGGTATTCAGGATTCAGGGGGGAGGGGGGGGGGGGGGGTGATACCCTAAAAGATCTTCAGTAAAAAGTAAGTTCAAGCAAACTGTCTACACTCATGACTTATCATGTATACATAAAATGTAGCTAAAATATAAAAGGCCTTACAAATACAACGTATATGCGAAATGTTTAGCCACAATTCCAATTTCCTTGTGTGGAGATTTTATCAGATTTTAACCGATGTCACCCAATTAGAAGCATGCAACTGATGCAGAGCCCGGGTGGGGCGATACATTAAGCAATGTCAATCAAGTATTCACTTCTTGTCAATGTTGTCGATGTTATCAATTTGACGATGTTTGGTTCATCTTTTAGCAGGATGAATGGATGAAATTTTACTGAGCATGTTTTATCAATATCGCATTGTTCATATTGGCTAATAGTCTTTTTATGAGAAAATGGTTTGGTGCATGCATATTTTATACAAATAGCCGAAATATGCATTTAAACGATATGCATTTAAACGATATGCAATTAACTGAAATTGACTGTATGCGGTATTCAGTATTTATCTTATCTGTTTGATGCTCTGTTAATAGTGTATGTCATATCATGGAGGTCAATAAATACATAAAATCATTTAAAGATGCATAATCCGAATTAACGCTCGCAAATTACTATTTTCTTGGCTTCGGGGGTAAAAAATATTTGATTCTAGTCGAGGAACCCACCCGTCAAAGCTCAAGAGTGATCAGATATCGATGCTTGAAATCTTTATTTTTCACCACTGATAATTTAAGTGGCCCAGTAATCAGTCGATGAGAAGAGGGTCTCAGACCAAATTGAGGATGAAGATGGATAACTCTAAAATCAAGAGGCTTTTTTGTGTCAGATATTTGACAAACCGGCAAAATTTCATAAAACAAAATGTTGATAAATAACGGATTTTGGGCAATTTTATGCCATAGTAATAGCATTATTTTTGGGTAATTACTCAATTCTGATAACCGAAGCAGCATTTAAAAAAATATTGTTGTTGTTGTTATTGGAATCTGATGATATGGAGACCATATTTAAAGGACACAGGTTACTTCCGAAATTAGAAACAGTAGCGGAGCTTCAGGACCTTTGATTGTGACATGTGCAACCTTGCACTGATTCCTGTCATACAATCTATGGCTTACAAAATACTGATCTGTCAAAAGGCTTCTGACATGTGACATATCCCTGATGGCATCGACCCAAATTACCCAATAATTGCCATCTCTTTATCCTTGTCATCTTCGACTTCAGCTGAGTATTTGATACTGATGATCATGCATGCATTAATACTTCTCCACAAAACTGAATTTAGTGTGTCTGACATTTGCAGAATGCACTGTGGGCTAGCATAACCAATTTCACCCTCTGGGGACCTCATTCTGCTTAATAGGCCTCATCTTCTGGGATTAATCTATAGTCTCAAATTAACATTGTTTATATTTACTTTTTCCCTTCTAGGAAGTTTCTATATCCCTTAATTTGCAGAAGATTTGCATAATCGAGGTGACTAATATCACCAACCGCAGCTTGGGAACTACAGTAGGTATCCCATAGCAGTTGAGGCCTAAGGAGAATGAGGTCCCCAGAGGGTGAATATGGTGATGTCACTAAAATCACCATCTGGGGACCTCATTCTGCAAATGCCAGACACTCTAAATTCAGGATTGCTTGTATGGCTGGAAGGCCGTGTTTTTTTAAAACCATTTCTATACTGAATGAAATTGTCCAATCAGTTATAAAATTACACATAGAAATGGTCTATTATTCATTTGGAGGGATGCTCAGATCATAACAGCAGATGACAGACAGACAAAAAGATAATACAACTGCAGAATGAGTCATTTTCATTGGTAGGAAATGTTCAGATAATAATTATCTGAATATTTCCTAAGGGAACTACCCATCAATAATTATTAGCTCAACTTTACTTTGTAAAGTTTGAGCTATTGCCATGGCTTTGTCATCCGTCATCCGTGTGTGCGTGATCCGTCAACAATTTCCTTTAGCACGGGCTACAGGTCGTACCTTTGGTCGGATCATTATGAAATTGTTCATGGGTGTTGACATTGACATGTAGATGGGAACGAGTCATTTTGGGGAAAAAACATGGCCACCAGCAGCCATTTTGGATTTCAAAATTCAATCCATTAGCACGGGCTACAGGCTGGAGTGTTCGTCTGATCATCATGAAATTTGTTGTAGAAGTTAATATTGACTGTAGATAGGAACTAGTAATTTTGGGGTCGTTCGGCAAAAAAACATGGCCGCCAGCAGCCATCTTGGATTTTACTCTTTGCATGACTAAATCCTTTGGCATGGGCTACAGGTCGTACCTTTGGTCGGATCATTATGAAATTTGTCATGGCTGTTGACATTGACATATAGATGGGGTCATTCGACCAAAAAACATGGCCGCCAGTGGCCATCTTGGATTTCAAAATTCAATCCATTAGCACGGGCTACAGGCCATACTGTTTGTCTGATCAGCATGAAATTTGTTATGGATGTTAATATTGACATGTAGATGGGAACGTGTCATTTTGGGGTCATTTGGCCAAAAAACATGGACGCCAACAGCCATCTTGGATTTTACTCTTTGCATGACTAAATCCTTTGGCATGGGCTACAGGTCGTACCTTTGGTCAGATCATCATGAAATTTGTCATGGCTGTTGACATTGACATATAGATGGGAATGAGTCATTTTGGGGTCATTTGGCAAAAAAACTATCTTGGATTTCAAAATTCAATCCATTAGCACAAACTACAGGCCGGAGTGTTCATCTGATCATCATGAAATTTGTCGTGGAAGTTAATATTGACATAATCCTCGAGAGCTTTCCGATGAATGGCAACAAGCCATATTTCCAACTAAATCCTGAATTCTGCTGTGGTTAAGAAGTCGATTACTTAGAGCATTACTGTACTCTGTTGGCTTTGTATATATATTAACTAGCTGATGTGCCCAACTCTTCTGGGCTATTTAGGAACTTCTTTATGATCGCCTCCGTCTGGGCAGAATATACCGCATCTGTTCGATCGGTCCAGAAACATGCCTATATGAGCGAGGTCAAGGTCAAGGACATGGTCGCATGTGAAATTGGACCTGCCCATATTGTTCCCGGGATCAAAATAGGCCTACATACCAAATTTGAGTCGGATTGGTCAAGCAGTTTTTGAGTTTATAACACACATACATACATACATATAGGCTTACATACAAACACTGGCAGACAGAAGTTCCACAATATATAATAGATATCGCGGAAGTCCACCAAATGTGGGTAACATGTCTCCGGTAGCAGCAGTCTTATGCGAGTCATCAAGGGAGATAAATCCTGCATGTAGTTTGCTTTGAATGTTGAAATATGTATACCCCAAGTCATTCACTGTGCAATCCATCAGCTGACAGAATCATGAAGTTCACTTCTGTTCCTATCTTAAAAGCAAATATTTACCTTTGAAATTATAAAATACTCAAGGTTATTCATCAAAGGGGTGCACAATCAATAGAGTCAATTTAGTTTGCTGAATTGAATTCTTAATAAATATTGCTAGGTTACTTATGCAACTTAAAGCAACATTATATCGGAACTATTGAACGCACAACACATCTTGCTTTGAACAATATTTATTTCAACTCTCAATTGACAAGCAAATACAACATTGTGATTAAGACAAGCATGCTTTGAACAGGGAATGGCTACAAGTCTGATTTAACTGTGCCTATCATTTGCAGAATGGTGTCTGCAGAGGGTGAATTTAGTGACGCTACCTGCATGGGGGGCTAGCATCACTAAATTCTCCCTCTGGGGACCTCATTCTGCATGGCCTCATCTGCTATGGGACTCAGACTCAGATTGAAGTTCCAAAATGGTGAATATTGTGATGTACACCCATTGGGAACCTCGATTATGCAATGTGTCGTCTGCCAATTTAGGGGTATAAAGAAACTAAACTAAAAAGGAAATAGAATCTATGTGAAGAAGTTTCTATAGAAATGTTATATTAATAAAGAAACTTTCCAGAGAAGATGAGGCCTAAACAGAATGATGTACCCAGAGGGTGAATTTAGTGATGCTAGCCCACTATGCGGGATAGCGTGACTAAATTCACCCTCTGGGGACCTCATTCTGCAAACGACAAGCCCACTAAACTCAGACTTGAATGGCTAACAGGATCTAGCTACAGTAATGCCCTAAATAATCGACCTCTTAACCACAGCATAATTATGGGTAACTTTTCAGGATTTAGTCGGAAATATGGCTTGTTGCATTCATTGAAAAGCTCTCAGCGAGAGCTTTCTGGTGAATGGCAACAAGCCATATTTCCGACTAAATCCTGAAAAGTTACCCATAATTCTGCTGTGGTTAAGAGGTCGATTAATTAGAGCATTACTGTATTCTAACAGCAATCAACATACTTTAAGATAAAAAAAAATATTTTTCCTGCATACAAAGATATTCAAAGAACCCTTGCAAGCCTTGAAATAGTGTTTCTGTCATTTGCAGAATGATGTCCCCAGAGGGTGAATTTAGTACTGTTACCCCACACGCTGGGCTAACATCACTAAACTCACCCTATGGAGACCTCATTTTGTTAGGCCTCATCTTCTGGGAAGTATCTATAGTTTTAAATTAACATTGTTTATTATAAGTTACTCTTTCCCTTCTGTTCAGTTTCTATATCTTCTAAGTTGCAGAATATAAAATGCAAAATCTAGGTGAATAATGGGTGAATAATGGGTGAACATCAACAACTTCATCTGGGGAACTTCAATCTGATCTTAGGTCTCCCATATCAGTTGAGGCCCCAGCAGAATGAGGTTCCCAGAAGGTGAATTTGGTGATGCTAGCTGCCATGCATGATAGTGTCACTAAAGTCACCCTCTTGGGACCTCACTCTGCAAATGACAGACACATTATGTCAAAACTTGAACCCTTGGCAACATTCATAATGTAGATTAATTAATGTATTGGTTATTTTTGGTCAAGTGCATTCACACTCAAAACAAAATTCCAAACAAATGTGATTTTAGTGGCTTTACTTTATTTTTTTAAAGTTCTTCAGAACTTGAGTTATGTTATTTCTTTCTTGACAGAGCTCATTTGAATTGTGATTGATTTTTAACCACTGTGCTATCGATGGCTCTGTTTCTATTCTACTCAGTCCAATTAATTTTTTGCAAAACCAGCAAAGGTTTGTGCTCAGTCCAAGTACTATGAAAAAATCTATTATTTCCTTTATCTCCAATTTTTAACTTAATTTATGATCCAAAAATCAATACAATTCTAGGAAGATGAAACTTTTTGGTTCTGATTCAAATCAGTCTATGATCCCCATCATATCAACTTTGATCAGCAGGATATCTTTGAATTCAAACATCAGAATATCTATTGAGCGCAGATTTGTTAGAAGTACCTTTGTATTTTTCTTTAGTATAAATTGCACTGGTTCAAGGTGCTTCAGTCAATTTGCAATTTTCTCCTGATTATAGAAATACAAGGTTGAAAAATTCTTATAGCATTCCCAATAAACGTGCATGCATGTTAATTATTTTTATTGAAACTTTTTACATTACATGATGCTTATTTTGGGTCTGCATGTATATTGTTCCGTGATAAATTTTGCTTCCATGCATCCGTTCATCAGTTAGTCTGTCCATCTGTTTGGGTTGTCTGGATCATTACTTCGACAATATTAATCAGAATTCCATGGGATTTGGTATGTAGTTTGTTTGGCGGGCGATATAGAAATGGATTCCGTCCGTCTAGACTCCACATAAAAGTAAATAAATTAATGCATATATATAAGGACCTATTTTCATCCCTGGAACCGGGCATGAATTTGCCCCTTGTGTGTGAGAAAAGAAGTATTTGATTTGGGACGATGTGTATATATACAGCACAATTGTATGAGTTCCCTAGCCGTATAACTGTTCCCGGTCTGTCCATCTGAAAATACAAAAGACAAAATATCCTCCAGGCCCATCCTGAAAAGTCTGATGATAAGCAACAACTCAATTTTGAAAAGCCTAATATCTTCTAGATTGCAATGAGTATAATGAATTATGAGTAGAGGTACAGTAACGCTCTAATTAATCGACTCCTTAACCACAGCCGAGAGCTTTCCGTTGAATGGCAACAAGCCATATTTCCGACTAAATCCTGAAAAGTTACCCATTATTCTGCTGTGGTTAAGGAGTCGATTAATTAGAGTGTTACTGTATGTTGTTTGTATTCTGTATTACAAAATTTGTTGTGTTTTGCTATGCGTGGAAAACATTCGATCTCGCAATTTAAATATAACCAATCATTAAGCTATGTTTGTAATTGTTAACGGCTTTTAAAAGAGACTTGATTCTGCCTTGAAATGAGCTGTTGTCTGCACAACCAATAAAATAGCACCCAGTCTGAGACATGACCAATGGGATGAAGGGAATCCCATCAATAGAGAAATGAAATCCGAATCTGATGTTCTAGAGATGTACAGTAATGCCCTAAATAATCGACTCCTTAACCACAGCAGAATTATGGGTAACTTTTCAGGATTTAGTCGGAAATATGGCTTGTTGCCATTCATTGGAAAGCTCTCAATGAGAGCTTTCCGATGAATGGCAACAAGCCATATTTCCGACTAAATCCTGAAAAGTTACCCATAACTGAGAGCTTTCCGATTTTATTCCTACATTTTTTGGTAATTTTTATTTAAACTTGACGTATTTATTTAGTACCATTGGAACCTGCAATTATGAGGTCTCTGTCCGACATTTTTTTGTGGAGTTACCCCATTTTCAATACAGGGGTATACCTTTGTTCGAATTTTATTCCTACATTTTTTGGTCAATTTTTTAAAAACTTTGCACAGACATGAACAGTAGTACCATGGGAACCTGTGTACCTGCGATTATGAGGTCTGTCCGACTTTTTTGTTTATTGTGAAGTTTATCCCCCTTTTTCCATCAATGCTGCTTCTTTAGTTTTCCACTTCTGCTGATTAGTGACCATATTAGGTACATTTGTTGTCAAGTCAATACAATACATTACGATATTACACACCTATTGCGATATTTTGGTTGATTACGTTACTTCAGCTCGTGTGGTAATTTTACCCAAAATGCCATAGAGCGATTCGGATAGCTCGCGTGACATAAATGACATCATGCAATAAAATCCAACTGGTACTACAACAATAACTTGTATAACCTTGTTTTGTTTTGAGTACAAGCCTGAAAATAGTGGGTCTGACATTTGCAGAATGAGGTTCCCAGAGGGTGAATTTAGCTAGCGTCACAAAATTCACCCTCTGGGAACCTCATTCTGCTTAGTCCTGAACTGCTAGGGAGACCAAGAATAAGATTGAAGTTCACCAGTTGAAGTTGGTAATGTTCACCCATTAGTCACCTTTATCTCCTGCAAATTAGGAGATATAGAAACTGAATAGAAGGGAAAAAGTAACTAGACTAGAAATGAGGCCTATTAAAGGACTTATTCGCTCTAGAAACTACAAAACGCAATCGGAAAGCCCTCCCTGTTGTGATTAAAATGATCCAAGTCCCATTCCGATCGCATAATAAATAACCCGTAAAATAAATAAATAATACCACAACCGGTATTCAGAGATTTCCGTGACTAAACTACGAGTGACGTACTTGTGGGGAACGAATTAAAAACACAGATTCGGAGCCGGAGTTTATTATGCAGACAACGAGGATGTATTCGTAAGTCAGCCGATACTAAAATGCCATTTATCTGGAATAGAAGACAATAACTATGTGAATAAAGTAATTAATAGCCCCTAGAATGGTTTTTTTTTTTGTAGCCATTAATAATTAACATGCTGGCACATGTCTGTTTTGGTAAATAGATGGCAGTAATTAGTGCTTTGATTGTCTCGCGTATTCACTCTGTGATTTGTAATCACTCAGTGACTATTCATCAGTGTCAGTCGCGAACTTGTTTGCACTCTAAAATGCCACAAAGTGAATAGAAAGAATTCGAACATTATCTCTCTGGTCATACATATATAAGAAGCGCCCAAATTTATATAAACACTGGGCTGAATAATGTTAACTCTATTTATGCGCCTTTGTTTTGTGTTTGTTTGTTGTTTTACTTTCGATATAAATATCCCGAGTATCTGTCATCTCCACATATTCCAAGATGGCTAGTAGATGTAGTGTGTTCAGTTCTGGGCGGGCTAGCGATCCATTATTTAGTACCTCCAAAAAGACAACTCAGTGCGTAATTTAGAACGCTCTTTATTGTCTACCGCTTTTGGGAGACGGAATAATGGACGCTCTTTATATTTAATTGTCACAATACCACATACAAAATCACCCATGACATATCGAAATAGAGCACGTTCATAATTGAGAACGCTCTTTATTGTCTACGCCGCGACGAAAACATAGACGCTCTTTATTAGAGGCAATCATTGGAGTTTTTCTATGCTAACAATTCAAAAACAAATCCTGTCTAGAAAGTCAATATGTGCCATCAAAATGTAAAATAAAACAAACAACAAACTGAAAAAACAATGCCAGGCTAGCCTTCAATTAAAAAAAATGTCATTATGCCAAACTGCAGCCTAACTAATAATTATTGTAGTTTCAACAGTCTGTTGTGTATTCGAGTGAATTATTTTGTTTACTCACTTATCGATCTTGACTGGAAGGATTTTAGCAAGCTGTTCACAGTCGTGCACTTCTCCACACAAAATGTTTCGTGTGAAGAAACAGACAGGAACATTATTATGACGAATTTAAGCTTATGATACATGTACTAGTACAATAATTACCACCTTTTTAATCACACCCATTTGTATTTAATTGTACGCATATAGCTCACAACGGGATGACACTAATGTGTAAACTAGCTTCCGAAATTGGTACCATACAACGAAGAATGAAGTACGGGTATATGGCCTAACTTGTATTCTTTCAGAAACAGTTAAATTAGTTTCGCACGAAATTCCGCTCGCTCATTGCATTTCTGCATAAATGAATCTCATTTCAAATAACTTTTATCGCATCAAAGTGCATTTTAGCCATCACTATTCGTTATATAATCCACATTCTAGCAAAGCCAGTTCATAATTCAGCACATTCAAACAGTTTTATTCCGTGATCGCTATTTATCGTAAAGGCTTAGGTAATTATCCAGCGTAATTTATCAACTCGTTACGCGATTGGCGGAATTATTTCAAGCTCCACCCACCGCTGTCATCGGTAAGCGTCGATGCAGATGATCGTTCGTGTGACCGCGTTGTGGTCATGTGATCGCACTCACTTGACTGACTTCGGATATTTCCGCGATTTTTTTAGTATCATAATAATATGAATACTATCTGCTCGATTTTGAATTTTCTTGGCAAAATGGGTTTGTTTGACATATATTATTAGTATTATGACGATAACAAAAATATTTTTTTGAGAGACAAATTCCTTTAAAGCAGAATGAGGTCCCGAGAGGGTGAATTTGGTGATGCTAGACTGTTTTATCACACTCATTTGTTATGGTGCAATTACAACTCGAGTCTGACGAATATCGTTTGTATAATTGCGCCACAACAAATATTGTGTGATAGCGTTCTCCATATTCAAATGCCTGTGTGGTTCTGTCTGTATATAGTTGGTCTTGACAACAGTGAATATAATAAAGTACTCGAAATTAAAAGAAAATAAATTATCGCTAACAGCTTCCGCTATGCTTGCATAAGCCACCTTTTAACCAAACAAAAGCTATATTAGATATGGTTTCATTCATTTAAGCTAAAATTATTGGCACTATTTGTTTCGATCAGGAAATTGAGTCAGCATGTTTTCACTTTCATCTTACAGTTATTTCGTTATACTTGAAAAATGGAATTTTTTTATCAATCGCGGAATGAAGAAAAGTTAGTGGTATTTCGGCATTCGGCATATGTTAGTCTTCACGGCGAAGATGAATTTTCCAAGAAAAATGCCTCTTATAATTAAATGGACAGTTACGTTCCATTTAACCCTTTCATACAGTAATTTCCTAAATAATCGACTCCTTAACCACAGCAGAATTATGGTTAACTTTTCAGGATTTAGTCAGAAATATGGCTCACTGAGAGCTTTCCGATGAATGGCAACAAGCCATATTTCCGACTAAATCCTGAAAAGTTACCCATAATTCTGCTGTGGTTAAGGAGTCGATTATTTAGGGCATTACTGTAACTGATTTCCACTGGTGGTTGGCAGTATGAGACCCCTATGGCCACTTGGGAAAAATCACAGCCTTTAACTGTGAATATTTTAACGTCAAGTTATCTGCATGTAAAATAAGAGTAATGAGAATTTTTTGTATTGCCACCAACAATTGAAGCGAAAACTTAAAAATTGTGTGATATATATCTATGTCGACTTCTCTAAAGGCCGTGGCTTCGTTTACTGCTATGTAAATATAGCCGTGGATTTTAAATCTATGCTGTGACTTCATTTACGTTATTTCAAAGTTATGTGATGATCTTATGCACAATTTTGAAGTCATGTATACCATGCAGTACACATCTCTGTGTGTCAATATAATTACTATTTCGAGCAGTCTCATTTGGTAGCCTTCATAGCATATGCATTGCTATAACGGATTAGTCTTGTTCCTAGCCTCTATAGGCCTACCAGACATTCCTCGTGTTATTATCTGAATGTCAACTTAACTAAATTGATATTCTTGACTGTTTGTATAATTTAGCCTACTCATAAAGTTTTGGGAAAACACAAGTTCTAAACCTGTGAATATGTAACCCACACCTGCCGAGTATTCTTTCTAGGCAACAGTAAGTCCCCTTTTCAAAACGGAACACTGTCACATTTGTGGAAGAATCAAAACTGCATATGTCATGGCGTTGTTCAGTTTAACCCTTTACCCAACAGAAGGGCCCTGTGCCAATGCATTCTCTTATATATGCGAGTCGACCATAGGTCGCCTCGCATATATAAGAGAATGCATTGGCTTAACACATATTAAAGAAAAAATGGTAAAAAGTGTTAAAAAAAAGTTTTTTTTAGGCCAATGCATTCTCTTATATATGCGAGGCGATCTATGGTCGACTCGCATATATAAGAGAATGCATTGGCACAGGGCATAACTGTAACTATCACAATGTGCTCAATGAGCCGGTTCCAATGATACCCATATTTCCATGGTTTTATTGAGACAGACCGAAGATAATTTAGGCTGTTAGGGCGTTTCTGGGCGTTCTGTTGGGTAAAGGGTTAATAAAAACCAGACCGTGTTTCATTTCAATCAACTTACGGTCTGAAGACTCTCATGGTTAAAATTATTTCAAACGAGAGAAATCTAGCCAATACGCAGCAAGGATGCGCTGGTTGACCAATGAATAGCTTCTTGCAAATCCAATTAATATTCACTTATTCACACAAGCCACACCCGTGGCATTCGACTGCAATCTCATGAAGTTATCATATACACGACACGTTAATGTCGCGTATCTTAACTGACCAAACGTCGTATGTTCAAAATCACAACTAATGTACGTTTATTCATAATTGGGAAATGTTCAGACAGAACAAGTATACATAACAGAATTGTATTTGCAAAGATATTTAAAAAAAATACTATTTTCTCCTAACCTACGGATATTACGTCACGTGCCAAATATGGATAAATTTACAACGTCGCAGTAAATTCCAACGCCGTATTTTAAACAAGGAGATGATGCAACATGACCGCGGTACAGCTTAATAAAATTTATATAGCATGCTTACCGCTATATTGTCATTACATTGTTCTTTATTATATAGCATCTGAATTGCTAGACTATGTATTCTGTATGTACAGTAAAGCAATTTAGATTGAGAGCATTTTATTGCACGGAAGAACAGTGACAACTCTTAAATGTTTACATGACCTCGGGGGCACGTGTGTAGATCTATGTGTGTATCGTAATGATAAGCAAATGCCTTATGAATATTAATGAGTTTTTACAAAAAAGGGATTTCCCCTTCATCTCTGAAATCAGATTCCATGCGAGTGTCGTCAGACCGTAAGTTGATTGAAATGAAACACGGTCTGGTTTTTATTAGACTGGGCGTTGTTATGAGTATGGTGACATCACGGTATAAATCTAATACCTGTGCCTATGTATATCTATGGCACTTTGAACTGGGGCACTTACGGTAGTTCTCTAAATTCACGAAAACATTGTTATGCCTTTAAACATTCTTGATCAGGCTAACACTTGGTCTAAGTCATCAGTACAGTAGAATCCAACACATTGCTTATAGCGATGTCTACTTCAATATTTTTCAGAATGATTAACCCTTTGAGTGCCAGGGGCCGATATTATCGGCCCTAAACCTACACAATAAGTCTGTTAAAGAATATAATAAAATATATTAAAATTGTAAAAAATTAAAAAAAAAAAAAAAAAGTGTTAGGCCAATGCATTCTCTTATATATGCGAGGCGACCTATGGTCGACTCGCATATATAAGAGAATGCATTGGCACAGGGTATATGGGTTGATACAAAAATCGACCTGGCACTCAAAGGGTTAAGGCAATCATTGTTGATATGTGCAACTTTGAAGAGAACTTATAATTTTACCTTAACTATTGCACTGAGCAAGATGATAGAATTATCATTCCCTCTTGATTTTATTTAGTGGGAGATACACAGGCAGGCCTGAGAATATAAGCTGCCTGTTATTTGCAGAATGAGGTCCCCAGAGGGTGAATTTAGTGACGCTATCCTGCATAGTGCGCTAGCATTACCAAATTCACCCTCTGGGGACCTCGTTCTGCTTAGGCCTCATCTTCTCTGGAAGTTTCTTTATTATAAAATTTCTGTAGTTTAGTTTCTCTGTATCCCCATATTGGCAGATGACACATTGATAATTAATTGAGGTTCCCAATGGGTGTACAGCACAATATTCACCATTTGGGAACTTCAATCTGAGTCTATGTCGCCCATATCAGATGAGACCATGCAGAATGAGGTCCCCAGAGGGTGAATTTGGTAATGCTAGCCCACTATTCAGGAAAGAATCACTAAATTTACCCTCTGGGGACCTCATTCTGCAAATTGCCGGCACACTAAACTCAGCATGCTAGGAAGAATATGGGGAAAGGGACCCTAAATGGGAACCACTGCATTCCCCTCTATCCGAAACCCATTCTGGACTCCTCAACCTATGACCTCTATGGCCTAGTTCTGATATAATTATAACTCATTTTTCACGTATGATTACATGTATATCTAGAACTGGAAGAAATGTGTCATTCCACTCTATAGCCGATGTTCTGCATAAAATAGTCCGATTAATTGTATTGACAACGGCATAACGTAAAAATGTTGTCACCTCGCAACAATTGTGCTATTCAACATGTCTACAGAAGTCAATTTAGGCCATGTGGTTATTTCATCTAGATAATTTATACACTATTCTATATCAGTGTTTTAATGCAAAATTTATATAATGCTTAATTAGATGTTATTAAAATGTATATGTTTTCATGCCACGAATGTACGGAATAGAACTGCACTGCACGTGCCCTTGACCCAGCTAAAAATAATGTGATATAGATTGAGCCAATCATGGCATTGTTTATAGCCGAGTCTGAAACAGTACGGAATCTGATGAGGTCTGCCCATTGGCTGAAACGCTGAAAAAGTTTGGTACACTGACAATGAGCCATCTCTGCCTTCTTTATTTACAGCTTGAGTTAAAGCCGTCTGGAAGATTACAAGTCCAGATCCGATACTTCTCAGAAAATGAAGGTACGATAATATTATATGTCATAATTATAAACCAATCTCTCCTCTCTCGGCTATAGATTTGTTGGATTGTATAGGTTTGGTTTGAGGTTCTGTTTCCTCAACATAAAGAGTGAACATCATGCATGGTAAAACTTGATACATGTACATGCAGAGTATTAGCTGAAAATTTGTATAACAAATCAGACCTACAGTTTGATGAATAATGGTGGATATCTGTCTGTCCATATCTCAACTTAAAACGTGATAACTTTAACCCTTTCACAACGGGAGCTGCACTGGAGCAGCATTAAAGATCCTGTGCCAGTGCATTTTCACATATATGCTAGTCTCCCATAGGGAGCCTTACATATATAACAGAATACACTGGCTTACATGGTCAAGGTAAATGTTGTTAGGCCAATGTATTCTCTTATATATGTGAGGCTCCATATGGGATACTCACATATATAATATAATGCATTGGCACAGGGTTTTCGCAAAATGTCAGGAAGCTCCAGAGTCATGGAAGAGTTATCAATCATAATTCAATTTTGACCAAATATGAATCACGGCATCTACTCATGAATCTCTTGGTTGAATTAAAAAACCAATCCTGCCCAAATTTGTTTACAAGAATATGCCTCATAGACTATTTATTAGGTGTCTATTTCATGGCGATAACTTTAACAAACCGTATCTAATTCTAACCAAATTTGGACCATTGCTTCTGCTCATGAATCTCTTGGATGATCGAGCTTGAATGCCTGGGCTCCACATGTAAATGCAGTACGTCCTTTCAATGAAAGTCTGTTATTAAAGAGTAATGTTCAGGACAGGACTCGGTCCAAAACAGCATCAACTCAACCGATATCCCAAGCTCTTGTGGACCGAGAAGACTTGGTCCAGCCACAATGCCATGATTAAAATATTTTAGAAATGTCCATCAGTTGAAATGTTTCAACCATAGTTTCAACCATAGAAATATAGCTTGTTGCCATTCATCGGAAAGCTCTCAGCTTTCCGATGAATGGCAACAAGCCATATTTCTGACTAAATCCTGAAAAGTTACCCATAATTTTGCTGTGGTTAAGGAGTCGATTATTTAGGGCATTACTGTAGTGGGGTGTTAGTCGGAAATTTTCCAACAATCGTAAAGTCTCCCATAAACATGAATTTTAGTTTTCAAGGGAGTGGTGTGCAATAAAATGTTCAACACTCTCCCCCAGCCCCCAAAGACCCTCTAGCCATGTCCCAGGCTACGTATAGGACAAGATGGCTACATTATTAATTTCAATAATGGAAAGCTGTTTTCCAGCAGATGAATAGGTTATTTTGCTCAATTGCTTAGAGTGCAGTATTTTACATACAGAAAACTGCTTGAACCATGCTTGCACCAGTATGACCAGAGTTCCAGTCTCTGATCAACCAGAAAACGTCTGTGTATATACAACATACAATTAATGCCCTCAAGTGGGAAATGTCAATATTGTTTGTTAGTGAGACACATTCGCTTAGTTAATTTTTCCAAGAAAATCACTCTTCCCAAGTGAAAGAGTAATATGCAAACCTTAATGAAGAGTATGAACGGCAGTAACCATGCCTTCAAATAGTGTGTCTGTCATTTGCAGAATGAGGTCCCCTGAGGGTGTATTTGGTGACGGTATCACGCATGATGGGCTAGCATCAACAAATTCACCCTCTGGGAACGTCATTCTGCTGAGGTCTCAACTGCTAAGGGAGACCTATGATTAAGTTGAAGTTCCCCAGTTGAAGTTGGTGATGTTCACCATTAGTCACCTCGATATGCACTTTATCTAAGAACTGCAAATTACGAGTTATAAAAACTGAACAGACAGGGAAAAAGTACCTAAAAACAATGTTAATTTGAGACCATAGATACTTCCCAGAAGAAGAGGCCTAAGCAGAATTAGGTGACCAGAGGGTGAATTAAGTGACCTCATTCTGCAAATGACAGACATGCTAATTCAAGGCATAAACCCTTGATAACATTCACAATGTAGATGAATTCATTTATTGTTTATTTTGGTCGAGTGCATAAATTCCCCATAGGGATACTCGCATATATAAGAGAATGCACTGGCACAGGATCTTTAATGCTGCAGCAGTGCAGCTCCCGTCATGAAAGGGCTAACTGAAGGAATGAAATTTAGTATGCAGATTTACAACCATAAATGATGTTGTTGGTGTCTGAGATCTGGCGGCAGCTAGGAGTTGTTGTATGTGTCTGTTCTGTTTGCCTGCCTGCTGATTTTATAATTTATCTGCATTCCAAGGCTCTTGTATCCGCCAGTGTCTCCTGAGATTTCTTAACTGCTTCAGCAGTGGTCGATATGGTTGAAGGGATGGAGCTGCTGCTGGTGTTGTTGTTGCAGGTGCAGATGGAGGACATCGGGCTGTGGTGGTATTCCACGGCCCTAGGTGGCAATGTGTCCATCGATCTCCACCCTGTCGTAGGTGACGTCAGCATCCCCGCTTCCGCCAGCTCTGAAGTCGATGGCAGGGACATCTGGGGTGTTAACTCTTTACCCAACAAACCGGCCAAAACCGGCCAAATAAAGCTTCAACAGCCTAAAATATCTTCGGTCTGTCTCAATAGAACCATACACATATGGATATCATTGGAACCGGCTCCTTGACTACATTGTGATAGTTACAGTTATGCCCTGTGCCAATGCATTCTCTTATATATGCGAGTGGACCATAGGTCGCCTCGCATATATAAGAGAATGCATTGGCCTAAAAAACATTTTTTCTTACATTCTTTAACAATTTTATAATTTTTAATGTGTTAAGCCAATGCATTCTCTTATATATGCGAGGCGACCTATGGTCGACTCGCATATATAAGAGAATGCATTGGCACAGGGCCATTCTGTTGGGTAAAGGGTTAACGGCGTCCCTACTCTCTCTGGTGGTGATATCATCGACGACTGGCAGATGGTCTTGAACAGAGGCCAAGTGAGCGGGAACTAGGCATCTCTCAGTTCTCCGGCCCCTGTCTCCACTTGGACCTCCTGTCAGTGTCTCTGTGGCGTCTGGAGGGAGGCTTCTTTGCTTTGTCCTTGGTAGACCCAAGTTCCACCAAGCCACAGCCAGTAGAAGATCCTACTGGGTGACTTGGTATAAGAAAACTACCTCCAGCCAACCCGCATTAGCATGGAGAGTCCAGCTTGGTGGTCCAACACAATGAGCTGACTGTAATCCACTCAGTGCATGTAGCATTTAGCCATAATCCAGCATGGTCGCTCACGGATTAGTGTGGGAGCAGTAGGTGCATGCGTTCTTTCCATAGAGCGACCGGATAAAAAATGAAAACAAAAAATGGCTGTTATCCATTTCCCTTCTAAAACTATGATAAAAGTCATCTATAATATGTTTGATGTGTCCATGTGGTATACTATGATTGCTTATACCTTCAATAGATCGGACATTGTTGGTTTCTTGCTATTGATCTTGATCGAGATGCACCGAGTTTCATTTCTTTTATTTTGCATCCATATTAGGCATGACTTATAATTGAATATAAATCACTTTCACTAATTTCCCCAGGGTTAGGAATATTGTTGAGGGGTGCATTGATGTATGATTATTAAATGCCTAATAATCATTTTCCTTGGGAAGTTACCGATTTGACATGAAAAATCAACATTTGTGACTACCGGGGTCGTATGCCCTAAAAATTTACGATATTTCGAGGTGCGCTCGCTTCGAGGTTATATATAAAAATGTGCGACCTCATAAACTTCCCAACAAATGTTTCTAAATGTACACCAGTATGGACTGAATGTGGGGGGAATATAATGTGGGTTAATATAATATATACAGCTCATTGAAAGGATACTTTGTGGTGATCTGTGCTTTGCACATTTACATTTGTTGTCATGTACGATTCCGTGTGCTTGAAAACGTCAGCAGGAAGTGACTTATAGTTAGTGTCCTATATATGGCTTGTTACCCGATTGTTACTGTGCTCGTCATACTAGTTTCTATGAATTCTTGACAATTACCCATCAATTTTTTTACCCTGTGCCAATGTATTCTCTTATATATGCGAGTCGACCATAGCACTGTCGGATACCCGTTTAGGTTATGACATTCCAAGATGGCGGCGCCCACTTAATCAGATAAACGTTAAGTGTATATATTGTCTCCAAGCAGCAATCAACGACATCTTTTGGTGATACACCTTGAAACAGTTATGTAGGAATTTGTATGCCCAACATATACGCAACACGCCTTTCGCATGACATGCATATGAATTGTTGTATTTGGCGTGTCAATTCGTCATAATTTTTAGAAATTTTATCGAGGATAGCGAAATGTTCGCTATTTCGTATTTTTTTGGCCCTGAGCTCATGCATCCGCAAATTTATTTATTGTTGTGGGTAGATTAGGTCACCACACATCTTCGGAATGCAAAATCGGCGATATTTTTATTGTCTAACTCCGAAAAACGACCTTTGAAAATTTCAAAATGTTCAGGTTCGGATTCGCAACATTCGTGATGATTTTGTTCAGGTTCAGACACAATTTACGTTCAGGTTCGGACAAATTGGTTCAGGTTCGGACAATTTTAGTTCAGGTTCGGACGCATTAAAACCTTACCTATAAGTGACATGCCGAGGTGCAGTCGCGATCTTATTGTGCGTGTTATTAACGAACATGCATTGTTAATTTGTTATATCTAAATATGTCAGCTGAAATTTCCAAATATAGGTGGTAAATTCTCCGAATTAATGGGATAAAAGCCACAGTTGAATATTCTCGAGCAATATCTACTATAAACCAGCTAGTGGGAATTATTACAATTTACATATGAGCAACAGTGGTATTATTACTTATCTTCTGAAATATCGGGGATACATGGATATTTAATACCTGGTTCTCGATTTTTAACCCCGAGGCGGAGCCAATGGGTTTCCAAAAGAGACATCCGGGTATTAAATCTCCTAGTATCCCACGATGATGGCGGAGCTAACGATTTTGTCCCACATCAATAGTTACCATGTGGTGTGCTTTTTATAGGTTATCAGATAAATTCACACCAATCAGCACCAATAAGAATAAATCAGTAGCAGACCTATCGATCCTGTTTTAGGTGACGTCAATTAAGCTCAGCGCGCTAGAGCAGTGTCACGATTGGTGAAACTGCTAGTTCAAGGGTAATTCATAACCACGATGTTTCACGTGCTTTTATACGCCCACTGCCAAGAGTTACGGGGACATGGTGCATGATTTAAACGTGACGTTGTTGTCAATCAGATTGTTAGTTACAATCGGTTGTGGGGACAAGCGTTGTTTGTTATATGTTTCCCTATGAAATAGCTGTAATTTTAAATGACATACGATGCGCTCTCTTTCGTCAGGACCTTGGCATGGATAATAATTTCCAAACGTTATCTCACTGTAGATATTTCTATTTAAAAAAGGTACACAATTATTGACGCGTGTATTATTATCAATGGAACTACGCGAAATTCCGCGGAAGACTGAAAATAGTTTATTACTGCGATAAGTTCTAAAGAAAAACAAATGATCCCGTTTTATTACGTATTCAGTTATTTGTTAATTGGGTTTCTGTCTGTAATATTCAACCATTGGGTAGGCACTATTCTCTTAAGCGCATGAAGGAAATTTTCCACCAAAATTTAGAGATGCTTAATTTGCCAACGGAACTGCTGATATTGTTTGCATAAGTTTCGCTACTTCGGCGTCTAAATTCTTGTTTCGATGAACAAATACTTGTAGTTTTGCAGAATTGCTTACCATAAGCATAACATAAAGAGAACACATATGGTTTCTCGAATAATATAGTCCTGAAATATCGCCGCTCGTGAAGATTCGAATATTGCAGGTATTATTCGGCAAACCATTGGTATTCTCTATGTTCGCATAGTGCTGAATAGAACGCAACATGTTCGGGCTCTAATTAATAGTCCTGCATAATAGTCGTGTGACAAACGGTTAACTTGTAACTGGATTCAACATATAGAAATGAGGCAAAACACATAAGGCTTATATTGAAAAGAATATGTTTCGTGTGAATACCCAAATATATAATCCAATTATTGATACAAAACATGGTATATATTGTCTATCTATCAGCAAGTATTTATGGGCAAATTGTGGGGACAGCTATATCATCACATTCATCGTATGAGCAGTCTAACAAAATAGAGTTACTGTTCGTGGCTCGTTTCTGTGCTTTTTTAATATGTCTGGGAATAGAGTTAATAGAGACCGGGGGTAAATACATCATTACACGGCTTGTTGAGGGGGGGTCGCCTCGGGGGATACGAGCCTCTACCGGGGCATACCACACAGTATCCCCCATCAAAAAGCCGTGTAACTTATATTATGGACAGTTATCTGCTCATCTATACGTGCGGCGACCTTCGTGGCATCGTATGTGGATGTGGAGGAGAATCACGTGATCGCATACATCTCACACGCATAAAATAAGAAAGTCCGCCAAATTATTCACGAGTGGGCTAAAACCATGCCTCGTGTTCCCCATTTATCGTTTCTTTTACGAATGGAAGATAATCAAATGCACAAAAACGCAATAAGAACGCGACTGTACCTCGACGTGTCATTTTTATGCGAAGTTTTTGATGCGTCCGAACCTGAACCAAATTTGTCCGAACCTGAACGTAAATTGTGTCTGAACCTGAACAAACTCATCACGAATGTTGCGAATCCGAACCTGAACATTTTGAAATTTTCAAAGGTCGTTTTTCGGAGTTAGACAATAAAAATATCGCCGGTTTTGCATTCCGAAGATGTGTGGTGACCTAATCTACCCACAACAATAAATAAATTTGCGGATGCATGAGCTCAGGGCCAAAAAAATACGAAAAAGCGAACATTTCGCCGCCTCGATAAAATTTCTAAAAATTATGACGACTTGACACGCCAAATACAACAATTCACATGCCTGTCATGCGAAAGGCGTGTTACGTATATGTTGGGCATACAAATTCCTACATAACTGTTTCAAGGTGTATCACCAAAAGATGTCGTTGATTGCTGCTTGGAGACAATATATACACTTACCGTTTATCTGATTAAGTGGGCGCCGCCATCTTGGAATGTCCGAACCTAAACGGGTATCCGACAGTGCATAGGTCGCCTCGCATATATAAGAGAATGCATTGGCCTAACAATTTTTTATCATTTTTTTTAAATAAATGTTTCTTACAATTTTTAGGACATAAAATAAAAAACATCCATTACCCTGCAGGGAGCCCCACACATATACAGAAGCATATAGAAGAGTGTCGTCTGCTCATGTTTGTCTGGGTCTCTGTATGGGTGAAATTATAAAATTGTTAAAGAATACAAGAAAAAATTATTAAAATTGTTAGGCCAATGCATTCTCTTATATATGCGAGGCGACCTATCATTGGCACAGGGTAAAAAAATCCCGACTTTAATAAAAGAAAATAGTAAGACATATGCATGTGTTTAGATAATAATACAGACATTGCTCAAGTTGAATCTAAAACTTACGCATACATGGACAATATATATCAGTAAATAGGCCTACATGAGATTCCGTTATATAGACAGTATACAGTAATGCCCGAAGTAATCGACTCCTTAACCACAGCAGAATTACGGGTAACTCCCCGAGAGCTTTCCGATGAATGGCAACAAGCCATAATTCCGACTAAATCCTGAAAAGTTACCCATAATTCTGCTGTGGCTAAGAAGTTGATTACTTTATATATAATAAGGCATTACTGTATGCACTGGACAAACTAAAAAATTACCAACTGTTTTCAATTGGCAGTACAAAGTGAAGCACATGCTCTTTATGATGCTTTTACCCACCCCCTTTGATACGCCGGATACAATGCAAGTGTTTTGGAGCCGTACACCAGATTAACGGTCTGTATCATACGTCAGATTCCAATTGCATAACTGAATTCTGATTACAGCTAAATTCAACAATTCAGTCATATCACTTCATATTCACCACAATGTTTCGCTTTGCAAATCGAGTAAATGCATGTAGATATTAATTAATAAGCTCATTATAAAGATTTACTGAAGTAATGTATGCCCCAATTTCTGAGTTCCCATTATAATTGATGGCTGGCTTAAAGCACACGATGTGACATTTTACATAAAGTACACACCAAGGCAGCCAAGAGGTTAACACATAAGCAGAATGTTTCACATCGCGTTAATCATTTCAGAGCAACCTCCGGCGCTTGATCCATCCCAGACTGGCGGCGGCATCACAAGGCGGAGGGGTGCTATCAGACAACAGAAGATCCATGAGGTTAAAGGTCATGCCTTCATCGCAAAATTTTTTCGTCAACCAACATACTGTTCATTCTGCAATGACTTTTTATGGTGAGTATGCGTGGGTATTAACCCTTTCTTTACTAAATGGATTCTCCCATCAGTTACGAAAGTATATGTTGGAATTGTCTATTATTCATCTGAAGGGATGTTCAAGAAATATAAGCAGACGACAGATAATACAGGTGCTGAAGGATCCCTATTAATTGGTGGGAAATGTTCAGACAGTAATTTTAACAAAATGGCCTATGGTGAACTTATCATCTGAAAATTTCCTAAGGGAATTACTCATCAATAAGTAAAGAAATGGCTAAATATAAGAACAATGTTGTATGTTACCAATTTGGATATAAAATTTAGGAAAATAACTACGTTAATGTTATTCACAATACACATTACTCTTATAGTTGAAGAAATAGAGGATCTACAACAAGTCCACAGTTTATAGCGGTATTTACAAAACGAGTCCATACCTAATTTACTAGACGTGGTTTGTAAATTCCGCTATAAACTGGGGACAAGTTATAGATTCAAAACCTTGATAAAACATACTTAAATCAACAAATGTGATATGAAACTAATTTCGGCTTCTATAAGGCATGCGATGGTGTTTCATGTAACTATGCGTTGTTTGCCCACGTAAAGAAATAGTCCTAGAGAAATAAAGACTCTTTGACATATTTAATAGCATAAGTTTAATGAAATATCTTTTCAAACTCTTCATTCATTATAGTTTGTTTTAAAAATATTGGAAGCCATAGTATTTTGAGACGTAGTGTACGGAATATAAACAGACGACAAACCAGAAGTCAAAGATCACCTGGCACTATTTCCTGCTTTGCAACGAAGTTTCATATCACAATTTATAGAATGGGTTTATTGAATGGAATAAAGGTAGGATCATGTAATAAATAGACGGCACACAAAGTGCATCTTAAATCGAGAATCTTTTATCGAATGAGTTGTGGATGGAGCATTTATGTAACAATGCGCCATCTGCAACGAGTTTATTAAAAGATTTGATATTATGATGCAAATTGTGTTCTGTATTTATTTCACACTGTCAACAAGAATAATTCTGGCTTGTACTCCATATAATATATAATATGTATTCAATGGCTGGGATTCCATTCAATACATGTGCATCACATCAGTTGGTGTGGAATAATATGTTAGATGTTTCACCTTAATACATGTTATGTTTGATGTGTCTGCATCAGTGACAATATATTAACCTTGTTGATTCCGATGTTGTTTTTGTTGGTTAAATCGGCAAATGCACCTCATTTGAAAACTGGGCGTGATATGGTGCGGCAGCGCTATTGCGCACCTCAAATTCGAAGGACTGCCTTCTGATGGAGGTTAGGGTTATATAGTCGATTGCTCCCTCGGTTTCGTCCATACTTTCTGACTAGAGTTTGTGAATTTTCCATCTATGACATTTCCCCTTGTATTAAACTCTGTGTATTAACTGATTTGGTTGTTCTTTGGTCCCGCTTGGGGGGGAAATGATACCCACATACTATGCGGTTCTTTCTTTCATTCTTACCGGGGTTGTGAAATTCTTGTCTACAACAAGTATTAAATAAAGATAACAGGTCTTAAGGTATGGGCTCTCATATATAAAAAAAACAGTGGGGATGCAGTCAGGGACTGTTTAATAATTCACTGATATCACAGGTGTTCCCTATTGGCTGATCTATCCAGTAATCAGGGGAGCTCACTCAGTCAACACATCCATCAGTAGTTACCGGATCACATCCTGTTTACACTGCTGATAGTTGTTTATTTCTATTTCTGTGTTCTTGGCAGATCACCTGGAGAAACCCACTTGGGTCTAATCTCAGAATTGTAAATGTGAATTCTGTTATATAGGCAGCTTAGGACATAATAAAGAAACTACTAGGTTCTCATCAAACTTTTTATACTCGGCAAACAAAGTTTGGCATATATCCCTTTTGTGGTGGGAGATGCACTGGTGCGGCATTAAAGATCCTGTGCCAGTGCTTTCTCTTGTATATGCGAGTCTTCCATAGGCAACCTTGCATCAGTGAATGCACTGGCTTACAAGGTCAAGGCAAATATTGTTAGGCCAATGTATTCTCTTATATATGCAAGGCTCCCTTTGGGAAACTCACATATTTAAGAGAATGCATTGGCAGGCACATGGTTTGCGCAAATTTCAGAAAGCTTCAGTCATGGAAGGGATATAAATTGGTTCATTCTGTCCATCCGTCCATCCGTCTGTTCATAGCCAATTTGGAGTAACTATCTCATTCATCATAGGCTGGATTAGAGTGATCTTTTGATTGCTCATGAACCAGCATGGAGGGACTGGATATCCACATGGAACTGGTTATTCATGTTTTGGAGAGTTATGGCCCTTAAAATGAAAAATGCATCTGTACCAACTTTGTATCTCTATCTCAGTTAACCCTTTTGAGTGCCAGGTCCGATTATTGTATCAACCCATATACCCTGTGCCAATGCATTCTCTTATATATGCGAGTCGACCATAGGTCGCCTCGCATATATAAGAGAATGCATTGGCCTAACATTTTTCCATTTTTTTTCCATTTTTTTTCAATTTTAATAATTTATTCTTATATTCTTTAACAGACTTATTTTGTAGGTTTAGGGCCGATGAGATCGGCCCCTGGCACTCAAAGGGTTAATAATATCATAGGTCAAGTTTGCTCATGAGGCAGCATGAAGGGAGCAACATTTTATACACAAATTAATACACTCAGCAAAAAGCCACCATTGCTGTGGTGCACTTATTTTAACCCTCTCATGATGGGAGCTGCACTGGTGAAGCACTGAAGATCATGTGCCAGTGCATTCTCTTATATATGTGAGTCTCCCATAGGAAGCCTCACATATATATTAAAGAGAATGCACTGGCTTACAAGGTCAAGGTAAATATTGTTAGGACAAAGTATTCTCTTATATATGAGAGGCTCCCTATGGGAGACTCGCATATATAAAAGAATGCATTGGCATCACTGGACAGGTGATGGACATTTTTTTTAATATTTTCGTTTTATAGTTATATACTTTAAAAGATGCCATGAGAAATTTAGAAAAAATTTACACCAAAATTTCACACACAAAAAATGATTAGAAGAGAAAAATAGGGTGATGCGGGAATGAGAATCCTCTTTTTTTATCATTATCCTGATGCAGTCGGTGTGTACAGAAAAGGTTTCGTTTATTCTCCTGACTTCAGATTAGATAAGTTTAGCTTGAGATAATGGCAAGGAAAATGCAATTCTATGTGAGCCAAATTGAATTTCTGCCAGACTTGAAACAATACTGATGACACAAACAGGTTCCATTAAGCGATAATGTTCGCATCTCGTTCACTCATCTTCTCAGTAAATTAAATTCTCAGTCAAGATTGTCTGTTACACAATGTGATCTTTGAACATAGTGCTAGAAACAACATGTAATTTTTGCCTGTTATTTGGTCCCTGACTGGAAGTTTTGAGGACTATTGTACTGAAATCAGCATCTCCGTACATGTGTCTGCTGACAGTTTCTATTTGTATGATTTGATGATTCCCAACAGAACCAAATATTGATGGGGAAGACCAGTTAATTTTTTGGTTAGTTACTTTCCCAAAAGAGTTGAATCAGGCCATGTACTAATTGCTTATGATTGACAAAGTTACTATTTTTATTAAACCCTTACATGTTAATCTAGTGGTATCAAAATAATTCATTGAAATATAATAAAAAATTCACAATTATCCAGATATTGAGAGAAATCGGATATCCAAAACACATTTATTAGATGTTTTCGTGCATCATGTGCATGTCTCAAATATTGGGTAAGGTGCATGGTACAACATAACCAATTGAACGATGGTGGAGCCGGTTCAGATCCCAATATGAATGGATTTGTGATCCACGCATATGGAAGGTATTAAACCTGTATCTGCACATGTTATATCAGTTGCATTCTGGGATTCTGGGTGTCACTATGTGCAGCGGAATAATGTTCCAGTGAAATTAATCTCCCTGCGCTCTTTCCTTTACATCTAACACTGACATTTTGATATTGCCTGGCGACTGAATGGACGATAAACCTCAATAACCCTTCAGCCCTTTCTATACTAAATGGATTCTCCCACCCAGTTATAACAGTATATATTGGAATGGTCTATTATTCATTTGGAGGGGACTTCATCAAAAATGAGCAGAAGACAGACAGACAGACAAAAATATAGTAGAAGGATTCAAATTCATTGTTGGGAAATATTGAGATAATAAGTTCCACAAAACAAATGACCTATTTCCTAAGGGAACTACTTTTATTTAGTAAAGAAACGGTTACAGAAGTGCAAGAACTAGCCTAGAACTTTAAACTGTATCAGGCATGAAATTTCCAACTTTTCCCAATTGAAATTAACCCTTTCAGTGCCAGGGGCCGATCTCATCGGCCCTAATTTACGGTCTGTAAAATCGGCCCTAAAAAATAAAAAAATAATTTAGTTTTTAGATTTTTTTTGGTTGAATTTTTTTTTGGGTATGCTTAAGTATGCTATAGCGAATTTAAAAACAAACTGGATAAAACCTTAGGGGCATGTTATAACTCAAAACTATCACCAAGTATTCATAGTAATAATTTTGATGCCCATGAAGAACGTAAGATTCCCTGGCACTAAACCTACAAAATGAGTCTGTTAAAGAATATAAGAAAAAATTATTAAAATTGTAAAAAATTGTAAAAAATAATAACAAATGATGAAAAATTGTTAGGCCAATGCATTCTCTTATATATGCGAGGCGACCTATGGTCGACTCGCATATATAAGAGAATGCATTGGCACAGGGTATATGGGTTGATACAAAAATCGGACCTGGCACTGAAAGGGTTAACCAATTGTATGCATAGGGGGGAAGGGTGGGTGGTTGAGTTGGGGGTTGGGGTTGCATGCTTCTCACATCCCTAATGTCACTAATTTCTTGACAGATTAATTTAATTCATTAGATATAGAGACCTTATAGTGGCCTGATTTATCAGGGTTACTATCCTCTCTGACATGGATTTTGATGATGTTAACCCTTTACCCAACAGAAGGGCCCTGTGCCAATGCATTCTCTTATATATGCGAGTCGACCATAGGTCGCCTCGCATATATAAGAGAATGCATTGGCTTAACACATATTAAAGAAAAAATGGTAAAAAGTGTTAAAAAAAAGTTTTTTTTAGGCCAATGCATTCTCTTATATATGCGAGGCGACCTATGGTCGACTCGCATATATAAGAGAATGCATTGGCACAGGGCATAACTGTAACTATCACAATGTGCTCAATGAGCCGGTTCCAATGATACCCATATTTCCATGGTTTTATTGAGACAGACCGAAGATAATTTAGGCTGTTAGGGCGTTTCTGGGCGTTCTGTTGGGTAAAGGGTTAAAGCACCAGGTATTACAAGATCTTGTTAATACAGGAAAATGCTTGTGCATTTTGAAATCGTCAAAATTATATGATCACCATAGTAATTGAATCGTGTTTATAACTGTCCGAAATGATAAGTTTCTCAGATAAATTCTAGATGTGTGTGGGACTATTTACCTGTAAATTTCATTTCCATTATATGAATGACTCCACAGAGAAGACCCATATGCAGCAACCAGTGCAGCAGTATTAAATTGTTTTACTCTGGGTGGCATGTTACCCACATTAGTTCAGTGAGTCCTGTAACAGAGGTGAACATCAGAGAGCCGATAGACACCTCTGGAAGAGATTGGTATAGTGGGAACACAGTGATCTGGTGTTGGGTTTTCAATTTGATGTAGAGTAATGCTCTAAGTAATCAACTCCTTAACCACAGCAGAATTATGGGTAACTTTTCAGGTAATACCTCGAAATAAGTTTTTGTCTCTCAACCTGTCTCAACCATGTAATGTATCGCTCCAGGAGAGAATTGTGTGAGAGCATCAAAGTGTGAATATTGTTTCCGTTATATACAAATCTCCTTGCATGTTGCGATCATTTGTGAGATCATTTGTACTGCAATGAACTCCCAGTACCTGGGTGTTAAATCATTACCAGTCATCCTTTCATACTGATGAATATCAGAACATGTTCTGATCAAACCAGAGCAGCACCCATACAAAGGCTGCTTTTGATTCATTGGTTGGCTTGCACTATATTAGGACAGCTATATTAATGTTTAACCCTTTCTATGCTAAATGAATTCCCCCAGTCAGTTAAAAAGTGTACATCGGAATCTCTATTATTCATTTGGAGGGATATTAAGATGATAAAAGCAGACGGCAGATAAATAAAAGTTCAGAACGAACCCGCCCCTCATACAGTAATGCTCTAAGTAATCGACTTCTTGACCACAGCAGAATTATGGGTAACTTTTCAGGATTTAGTCGGAAATATGGCTTGTTGCCATTCATCGGAAAGCTCTCCCCAAGGAGAATTTTTTTTGAAAATCAATCTTTGAACTTTGACTCTCATAAGCATTGAGTGTTGGTGGATTTAACTGAGTAATCAGTGTTGGTTACTGGTATTAAAGTGTCACCGACCTTTTCACTGTGTGGGATTGTCTTGAACATGACCAGTTGTTATGCTGGGGGAATTTTATAGGGGCACGCTTTTGAAACAACACATTTCTGGTTCACTGCATTCACTCAAAAGCAACCATGCCCCCTACAACGGACCATGTTCTCAATTTGTTCAAAATTTCAAATTGATCTTATGAATAACATAGACGATATAGGGTATTATATGAGGGGGGACTTTTATTTAGCTGTTTATATATGATTGAAACCTACAAGTATATAATGTGAATTATAATATACCTTTAATATAATATACTTTCCCACCAATGAATAAAGGGTTAAACTCGTCTTGGAGCAAATAAAAGGCAATGCACTATATGAAGCCCAAAGTAATTATAACTATGATTGAAACCTAGAAATATAATGCAAATTATAAATTAACATATAGCATGCTGGAACATTCTGCGATTATTCACAATGTGGGCAACATGACAGCGCATTCAATAGTACAGAAAAAAATAATATTTCTTAGAATAAATTGAATTTGTAGAAGATTGAAAAACATATTGATACTCATGCGTTTCTCTGTAAAGATATTCTCCCTGTACTATTCGCTCAGGTTTTGGGAAAATTAGATTCTGGATTCTCTTAAATGTTATAGATTGGGTCTGAAGACTGTCAAATGCAATATTGATGAAATTTCAACAATGTTGAAAGGAAAAAAACTATGAACAATCCATGGTCCCCATAGTGTGAAGCTGAATTCATCTTCAGTGTGATTGATTAAGGAACTCGATAAGCGCCATTTGATCCCTAAACTTGTCAGACCGAGGCGAGATTGCCTTGAGTTTATCTGGTTCGTTCTTTCTCTGCCGTGCTCATACACCGGGGTACAGATCGCGTTAGGATTGCATGTCTCCGGAAATCAAATTGAATTCTTGCCTGACATTGCTCCTGGCAGGTTCACAATCCATTAAAATGCTATGTTAAGGTGGTGTGGAGGTCACCAATTTTTTCACCTTTGCTGGAATCTCTGTTCTGCTCAGCTGGATTTCAAATTAACCCTTTCTTTACTAAATGGATGGAATGGTCTGTTACAGTAATGCCCTAAATAATCGACCCCTTAACCACAGTACAATTATGGGTAACTTTTCAGGATTTAGTTGGAAATATGGCTTGTTGCCATTCATCGGAAAGCTCTCAGTGAGAGCTTTCCAATGAATGGCAACAAGCCATATTTCCGAGTAAATCCTGAAAAGTTACCCATAATTCTGCTTTGGTTAAGAAGCCGATTATTTAAGGTATTATATATGTAGGGATGTTCAGAAACATAAGCAGACAACAGATAAGTGCAGAAGGAATCATAGTAATTGATGGGAAATGTTCAGATAATATTAAGTTCAACTAGTCATTTGTTGAACTTATTATTTGAACATTTCCTAAGGGAACTACTCATCAATGAGTATTTAGTAAAGAAAAGGTTGAATGAATTAAACTGGACATCATTGCATTTCTCCAGAAAGTAAATAGAATTTTGGCGTGTCATTATTTCTAGGAGATTCAGGTTCTGAAAAAATTATAATGTTAACTCTTTTATGATGGGAGTGGTGCTGGTGCAGCATTAAAGACCATGTGCCAGTGCATTCTCTTTTAAATGTGTCTCCCATAGGGAACCTCGCATATATAAGAGAATGCACTAGCTTACAAGGTCAAGGTAAATATTGTTAGGCCAATATATTCTCTTATATTTGCGAGGCTTCCTATGGGAGACTCGCATGTGTAAGAGAATTCATTGGCACAGAGTTTTCACAAAATTTCAGGAAGCTCCAGTCATGGAAGTGTTAATTGAATTGATGTCACTGATTTGCAATTACAGTAAACTGGACAAGGTTTACTTTCTCCGGAAAGCAAAAAGAATTTTAGCCAGTCAATATTTCCAGTAGATTCAGATTCTAAAAAAATTATAATGTTAAAGACATATTATGGACTTATTCGGGTATGTGAAACTGATAAGTTAGCATTCAGTTACGATATGTTCACTGGGGGAATGTAACATTCTATTAACATCGCCGAAAATCTGAAGCAAATCTAACGTACCCCTCCATAGTAAACATCATCTGAACTACGCTCAAATGTAATTATTTACTTCTCAATTCGGGATGCAACTATCGACGATAACGTGACGAAAACAAGTTCGCCATCGAGAGTCACTGCATTTAATTAATATATAAGAATGACGGCGTGTGTTGTCAATTTGGATAAAATATTTGTAAAAATTACTTATATGAGCAAGATTATTCTCCATTTCTATTTGATCACCCTACCGCAGGGTTTCACATCACTTTAACCCTTTCAGTGCCAAGTCCAATTTTTGTATACAAAAATCGGACTTGGCACTGAAAGGGTTAATATGATGCTGAGGTGTCTATTTTTTCACCATCATGAAATTTGCAGTTTCCCACTGCTAAAAGTTTAAAAAAAAATTAATGCTACTGATTTGCATTTATGGTTATTATAAAATAGACGTATTTTCTGAACTATAATTAATGTTGGAAATCAACTTAATTAATAATAATTCAAAATTATGTCATGTTTTTGAACAGATTTTTTTTTTAAATAATTAAATTCAGTTGTTTTAGAATCCTCATGCAAATCACAAGTGATATTTTATATTGTGATCTAGTAAGTAACTCATTGGTTTACTAGTTCAAATATATTCACTTTGGGAGAGGGGGATGGTAAATTTATTTTGGAAAAAAAACAGGTGCTAGTGTAGTTTTGAATTAATTATGCAAATTATTTTCTAATCATATATATTCCTAGAAAATAAAACTATACATATAGTTTTACTAATCAGGTTTTCTAGCATTTGATGATTTAGTCATCAGTTTAACCCTTTCTTAACTAAATACTTGTTAACCCTTCCATAATTGGAGCTTCCTGAAATTTTACGATAACCCTGTGCCGATGCTTTCTCTTATGTATGTGAGTCACCCATGGGGCGCCCTGCATATTTAAGAGAATGCATTGGCCTAACAATATTTACCTTGACATGTAAGCCAGTGCATTCTATTATATATGTGCTTTGTATGACCCACATATACGTGAGTAAAGTGGGGATGCCCAATGACACTTGAGTACAGGACAAGAGGTACCATGTCTTGCCCACCACAAAGGATGTGAGGCTATCTTGCTTATTTTATTTCAAATTTCTGACTGATTCTGAAACTGCCTGTACAGCACGTGAGTAAAGGGCGGGTGCCAATTGACACTTGAGTCCACGTCAAGAGGTACCATGTCTTGCCCACCTTGACATTGTAAGCCAGTGCATTCTCTTATATATGCGAGTCTCCCATAGGGAGAATGCACTGGCACAGGGTCTTTAATGCTGCACAAGCTCAGCTCCCATCATGAATAGGTTAACATTAGATAATGAAGATTTAGTTTTGAAAAAATTGCCATGACAATCAGTACTGAAATAAGCCCCCTGAGCACCGCCTTAAGACATTTTCTATTAATGCTGATCATTCATCCTGACTGTTGAGATATTGGTTGCATTGGTTCTTTCTGGTAGACCTGTATTTCAAATTAGTTGACACCATTGAAGGTTTCACAATCATGATATATTTATACCCCCCTCCATAATTAGGGGGCTATATAGGAATCAGCTTGCCGGACCGCCTGTCTGTCTTTCCATAGATGCTACTTTGTCCAAGCTTTTATTCTTACAAGGTTTTGGTCAATTTTGTTCAAACTTGGCACATATATTTAGTACCATGGGAAAATGCGCTCATGTGATTTTGAAGTCTGCCTGATTTTGTTTGTTTGGAGTTATCCCCCTGTTTCGACTTATAAAATTTTCTGAAGATGCATAATTTTGTCTGAGCTTGTATTCATATATTTTTCTGTCATTTTTAGCTCAATTTTATTTGTAAAGTTTGAGCTAATGCCATGGGTTGGTGTCCGTCATCCTTGTGTCCGCTCATCCGTCCATCAACAATTTACTTTGACTCACCCTACAGGCCGTATCCCTGATACGATCATCACCAAACTTCATATGGATCTTCGGGGTGACCTCTAGATGGGTGACATTGATTTTTTCAGAAATTCGTTAAAAAACATGGCCACCAGCAGCCATTTTGAATTTCAAATTTGAATCCATCAGCACACCCTGCAGCCCGCGTTTATAGGAGAAATGTTTTGATAAATTACAGGCATGTTTAGGATCACCTATAGATGGGAACTATCAAATTTTAGCGATTTTCAATGAAAAATATGGCCGCCGGCAGCCATCTTGGATTTTACTCGTTGCATGACTGAATTACTTTGGCTCACCCTACAGGCCACATCCCTCATCCGATCATCACCAAACTTCATATGGATCTTCGGGGTGACCTCTAAGTAATCGACCCCTTAACCACAGCAGAATTATGGGTAACTTTTCAGGATTTAGTCGGAAATATGGCTTGTTGCGACCATGAGTATCTTTCCAGGGGAGTGGAGCTATATAACGATTGTTCTTGAACTGTATTTGATCGGAGTAGTCCTTTAACTCACTCTCCCTGGTTTGATCGGCACCGTCGTCGAGTATTCCAATTGATTCAATGTCCCAGAATTTCTGAATCAACTTTTCCTCACGTGAGTGGTCAGTTATAACATGTAACATCGCAGTGGAGATAGAGTCATTTCGGTTCTGACTTGGCGTCGGCCCAGCCAGTAGATATCCCAGCTTTGATTTCACGGCGATGGGCCCACCTTCGCCTCGAATTACATCACCTTCCACAATGTCATAGTAATAGTCAGCGCCTATTAACACGTCGATAATTACTGAGTGTCTGTTGTTCATTGGATGCGCCAACTTCAATCCTCGGAGATGAGATGCTTGGTAGTCTTGACTATTTAACTCACAATTCAGAGGTGTCGTGATCTGTGGCGTGACGAGTAATTTGACAGGGATAGTTCCATAGTCGGATTCTATTTGCGCTTTCACGACATCCATATTTACTGCTGAGTGTGTCTTTGACCCGAATGCTGATAGATGGATTATTTCTTTGCTAATCACGGGTAAATCCAACTTCTCCGCGAATTCCCGTGTAATGAAGGAACGTTGTGATCCATCATCCAGCAATATGTGTGCGGTTGCGGTATTCGATTCCGCACTCATCGTAGCGACCGCCGTTTTCAGCAATACGGGAGTGCCACAGCTGTTGCTGAGCACTTGAGAATTAGTGGTAATATCCCCGGGAACTTCAGAATCATCGGTGTTGACAACACCTGAATGAGAGACCTCTTCATTTTGTATCTCCTCAGACACACGTGGCTTGGCCTCGGTATGCAGACTCGTATGATGCCTGCGATTACAGGTCTTGCAGCCCGACTTGACTTTACATGCTGAAACGCCGCCACGATGGTCACGCAAACAATTGAAACAGAGTCTGAGCCTTCTCACTATCTTGTATCTCTCATTGACATCACGAACTTTAGAACACTGTGTAGGCCAGTGATCTTCTGAAGTTGCACAATAGACGCAATATTTGGTATATTCGTTGTCGCGCGAAGCAGGCAGACGCGATTTCCCGGCACCGGTCACTAGGGTCGAGACAGCTGGTTCTTGTGGCGATGTCGTCGTTCCAGCGGAGGCTCGAATTTCTATTTCCGTCCGTAGAAATTTTCTTATCTGACCCAACTCATATTCGCCGCTTCCTTGTTCCCGGGTTAAGGTGCTCCGCATGGATCCGGGTAGTTTGTTTACAATCAGGGACACCAGCATATCTTCATAATGGAGTGTGTCTGTGAGTGCAGACAGGGATCGTAAGTTCGCTTCCATCGTGTCGCGGAAGTTTTCCAAACTTGATATTGTGTCGTTTGGAGTCCGCAGGTGTATCAGTGCTTGCATGTGAGCATCTATGATGGCATGCGTCCGGCCGAATCGGTGTTTTAAGATATCAACTGCTGCATTGTAGTTGGCTGATGTAAGACTCAGTCCTTCGATGCTGAGTGCAGCTTGCCCTGTGAGTAGCGATTTCAGGTATTGAAATTTCTGTATTACCGGCATCGTCTTCGTGTCATGAACCACAGCACAAAATGGGTCCCAAAACTGGGTCCACGACATGGCATCTCCATTGAATGTGGGAAGAGTCAACTTGGGTAAAGTCACAGGTTTCACGTGTGATGCGCCATATATTGAAAGCTCTCTCTCTCTACGTATCTCCTCGGGATGTGGTTCTGTGTTAGTTGACAGTTTGTTTAGATACTGCCCGTATGCCATCAGTTTGTTCTGCACTGGATAAACTTGCAGTTCGAATTCGTCGGCCGTCTTTGTGTATTCATCTTGTTTGTCGAAAGGAATCATGGAAAGCATTTTATCGTTCAGTTCTTCAACCGCTTGCATCTTCTTTCCCGCCGATTCCATCAACCGTTCCAGACTTTCGATTTGGTCAGTTGAGGGTCGCTCCTCCTTCTTTGTAATGTCGTCAGCCTCCGCTGTTATTCGGGTAATGTGACCTCTGATGGCTGCCCTACGACGAGCCATCTCCATGTACTGATCCGTATCCATAGCGTCGTTGCTATCCGGTTCGAGGGACCATGTGTTGAAGAGTTAGGGTATCAGTGGAAAGTCACATTTACAGAGAGAAGTCACTCGTTCGATAGATAATTTTACTCTGAATCTAAGCTATGCAAGTTACATTATATACCAAACACACACACACTAATTCCACAGAGTCAGCAATTCCCACGACTCTTATCTTAGAAGTAGGTTATACATTAACCTGATGACACAGTTCTCTACATTCGCAACAGATTCAATAGAAATTTGACAATAAAGAAACATTCCAGAGAAGATGAGGACTAAGCAGAATGAGGTCCCCAGAGGGTGAATTTAGTGATGCTAGCCTGCTAAGCGGGATAGCATACTAGATTCACCCTCTGGTGACCTCATTCTGCAAATGACAGGCACATTAAACTCAGGCTAGGATAAGATCTAGGGATAAAACGACAATAAATGCCAATGAACAAACCAAGTTACCAGTTACCAGTATATTGGGTGCCTGTCACCTGGCTTCATGTTATTCCCACTGTCCATGTTACTGTAAAATTAGTCTAGCTTTAAAATCACTCCATATTGAGTAGTTGTCTATACATTGGCAATCTAATGTTATCTTAGCTATCATGAATAGACTTCATCTTCTCTTATCCCAATTTAGATTCTGTTTATTACTGCAGAGTTGATAATTCAGTGTTGGAGAACTAAGGCGAACAGATGTCTGGTGTCTGGCTGATGATGAAAACACTGTCTGGGTAACTGAAAGCATGCCAATGTCCAGACATAAAATGAAAATTACCTCCCTTCTGAGACGTGGTCAAAATTGTCTTATTTTCTAATTTTTCTATATGATTACCAACTGTCAACAATATTTATTCAAGCCCATGCATAAATTAAGGAATATGAGGTTAATATTGTACTAATAATTGATCAATTAGAAATGATTTGAAACAAAAAATAGATTTTGAAACAAAAAATAGATTGGTTGAAGAGGATCTGACAGCAAGCAGGAGTCTATATATTCGCCGTTAGTTTATAAACTAAAATAGTTCTCAACTTTATGAAGTTTAACCTTTCTTTACTAAATTCTCATTGATGAGCAGTTCCCTTAGGAAATGTTCAGATACATGTAATAATTTTGTTCAAGAAACGAGTATTATTATCTGAACATTTCCCTCCAGTAATATGACTCCTTCTGTACTTGTATTATATGTCATCTGTATATTTTTCCGGAAAACCTGGTCCAGATGAATAATAGACCATTCCAATTTATACATATATAGTTTATGTCTTAAGGTTTTTCTAATTGAATACCTGCAGGCGAGTAGTTACTTGATTCCAAATGATTTATTTGTAGGGATTCTTAGCTCATAAGTTCAACAAAACAGCCTTTTATGTATTAACCCTTTCAGTGCCAAGTCCGATTTTTGTATCAACCCATATTTCCTTGATCATTTTTTAAATTTATTGAGTAAAAAATAATGTGATACATTGATGGAAAGAGCTCTAATGTATCACATTATTATATTCAATAAATTTGAAATGAAAAATGATCAAGGAAATATGGGTTGATACAAAAATCGGACTTGGCACTGAAAGGGTTAATTCACTACCTTTGACTGAAAATTGTACCCTTGGCTAGATATTGTACCCCCTTGCCCTGGGTTATATCCGGTACCCCTCCATAATTTTGATTTGTTATGGATATTCAAACCAAGCCTGTGTCTTTGAGTATAATTGTGCTCAAGTGCTATGACGAATTACTGGAGAAGCTGTTATATTTCCATCACATGTCAGTGTGAATTGATTTGATCAGGGTGTAACACACTCGAGATGCGTTATTGATACAACCGGATTGATAGGATGTCTAAATTAATGTGTATCTGAATAAATTATCAAATCACCACTGTCGGGTATAAACAATTGATGACACTAAACAAACGCACTCAGACCATGCCATTAATTGTGCTCATTACTTGGAAGAAAATATCGAGAAATCCTATAAATCCTTCACACAATGCTGTAAAGTAAATTGGTCTTGTTCACTAATGTCATACGGAAGGAAACGAGAGTCTGTTCTCCAGAAATATAAAATGATACATAAGGTGAGGCCGTGAGGGTCATAAATATAAATACGGCAATTATGCAACTGGCTTAGCACATTCGATTGGTTCATTCTTTGTCCAGTCCTGGATGACATATTAGCAATTTTATGGACTAAAATTAAACTAAATAAAGATTGTCAATGTCTTCCCTGAAATTTTATATAGATTCCGGGATATAATATAAATGATATGAATCATTTCAACATGAAAGATCCTGTGCCAGTGCATTTTCTTATATATGCAACGCTCATTATGGGAGACTCGCATATATAAGAGAATGCATTTGCACCGGGTTTTCGCAAAATTTCAGGAAGCTGCAGTCATAGATAATTAATATAAATTTTATTTACAATTTGTTATCACATTCAACAGAAATCCCCTCGAAAACATTCAGAGCAAACCAAAAGCATACCAAGAAGGACAACTCTATCTAGTTTATAGCAGCCTCCATCATGCAAACAAATTGTATTTCAAATATAGATTTACCAAGATCTTCTGATCGAAATAAACACATTTAGTATGCCTTTATATACATATGCAGTAATGCCCTAAATAATCTACTCCTTAAACCACAGCAGAATTATGGGTAACTTTTCAGGATTTAGTCGGAAATATGGCTTTCCGATGAATGGCAACAAGCCATATTTCCGACTAAATCTTGAAAAGTTACTCATAATTCTGCTGTGGTTTAAGGAGTAGATTATTTAGGGCATTACTGTAATATACCCAGTCTTCATTTTATCTGTATTTTATTCACAAAATCGCTAGTTGTAGTCTTGAAGTCGGCGATTTATAAAAATTATGTTGTTGTTGTAGTTGTGGCCCGAAAGATTTAGTCGGAAATATGGCTTTCCGATGAATGACAACAAGCCATATTTCCGACTAAATCCTGAAAAGTTACCCATAATTCTGCTGTGGTTTAAGGAGTAGATTATTTAGGGCATTACTGTAATATACCCAGTCTTCATTTTATCTGTATTTTATTCACAAAATCGCTAGTTGTAGTCTTGAAGTTGGCGATTTATAAAATTTATGTTGTTGTTGTAGTTGTGGCCCGAAAGAAATAGAAAGAGAAGTGAATAATGTGCTGGGATGTTCAAACTCATATAGTAAATAATCTTGCTCCATTCAGGTGCTTTCATCAAAGTTGGCAACACAGAAGAACATCATTCCTTTATATAAATGATATGTAGTGACTATCATTGACCAAATTAATTCTGCTTGTTAAATAGTGATTGATTCAGGATGAATTGATGACTAAACATTTGCTTTTTTGCGTAGTTCAAATGTTGTGTTTTCCTTAAAAACAGTAATGCCCTAAATAATCGACTCCTTAACCACAGCAGAATTATGGGTAATTTTTCAGGATTTAGTCGGAAATATGGCTTGTTGCCATTCATCGGAAAGCTCTCACTGAGAGCTTTCCGATGAATGGCAACAAGTCATATTTCCGACTAAATCCTGAAAAATTTCCCATAATTCTGCTGTGGTTAAGGGGTCGATTATTTAGGACATTACTGTACTTTCAGCAGATATAGTCGCTGAATATTATTAAAATATAAGGTTGAAGTTGTACAAAATATAATATGTCTTTAATTAAGATAAGATAAGATACGTTTTAATGGTCTTTGTATAACCATAACAGGTATCAAACAACAATACAAATAAAATGACAAGTACAAGAGATAGCTTTTTGAAAAACTATGTCGTGAATAATGTGCAGTGTAGTAAAGTTGAGTTACATGTAATATACATGTACGTATGGCAATTTATCTGTAAGTATAAATATCATGGGTTTTACTAACGAATTAGCTCTGTAAAGAGGTTGTCTGGCACTATCAGCTGATCAAAAAACCATCGGGGATAGCATAAAAACAGTCTAATGACAATTTATTTCCATTATGGTCACAATTATGTATATAGCAGAGTGTTTCTTAATTTAACCACACAATTTGAGTTTGTCTGTCCGTCCATGTGTCAGTCTGTTTGTCCATTCATGTTTTACTCAGTTATGGGCCTTAGAGTGAAAATTGCATCCATGTCAAGTTCTGATATCTGTATTTCTGTTATCATAGTCCCAAGTTTTAGTTATCTGTAGCATACTCATGTGGCAGGCAAGAGTGCTTGACATTTGCAGAATGAGGTACCCAGAGGGTTAATTTAATGATGCTATCCTGCACAGTGGGCTAAATTCACCCTCTGGGAAACTCATTCTACTTAGGAAGTATCTGTAGTCTCAAATTAACATTATTTTTAGTTACTTTTTCCCTTCTGTTCAGTTTCTATATTCCCTAATTTGCAGAAGATAAATTGCATAATCAAGGTGACTAATGGTGACCATCACCAACTTCAACTGGGGAACTTCAATATGATCCTAGGTCTCCCATAGAAGTTGAGGCCTAAGCAGAATGAGGTCCCCAGAGGGTAACTTTTGAGATGCTCGCCCACTTCAAGATAGCATTACTAAATTCACCCTCTGTGGACCTCATTCTGCAAATATCACACACTGGGGGGACAATAGATGGGGGGGACAACATTCATATGCAACAAGTTTTATTTTGGAGTTATGGCCCTTAGAAAATTAATAAACATCAGCGAAATGCCACGTTTGTGGGGGATTCGCAATGCACTTGTTTGGCCTAAATTAGTGACAATAGACAAGTCCGTATGAACAAACATCACACTACTGTACCAGTATTGTGCAGCGTTCAAAATAGCTTTATTAATAGTTTTCAGAAAAAAATTGTGACTGTCTCATAAATATTGTTTTGTACGACTAACTCGCAGTCGGTTCACAATGTTTGAATTGTTGGCTAATTGGTTATTTGTTAAAACACTTTAGTGGGTCTATTTTCTTGCCAACTCAATTTTAGCTCTAATGATAACATGTAAATACATCAAATATCCATCAAGAAATCAACGATCATCAGTGAGATAAAACAGAATGCTTTCATGGACAGAAAAGTGTTGCTATTTATTGACCTGGTAGAAATGTTCATCAATGGAAGTTTTTTTTCAATCACTTAAGCTGGGAGATATGTTGATGTCTGGAAACATTCTCAACGACTCGGCCATTTCCACTTTGCTCGGAAATAACCTCTTCTATAAATAAAAGCCATTTTCACCCAATGCTACAATGCACAATCTTGGTGATGAGGCAATGACCTTGATTCGTTGAGTGCATAGATGTGAATGGAGCAGAATTTCTTCACTGCATGGCTGTACCAAACTTGATCATGCTTTAACCCTTTCAGTGCCAAGTCCGATTTTTGTATCAACCCATATTTCCTTGATCATTTTTCAAATTTATTGATTATAATAATATGATACATTGATGGAAAGAGCTCTAAGAGCTCTTTCCATCAATGTATCACATTATTATAATCAATAAATTTGAAAAATGATCAAGAAAATATGGGTTGATACAAAAATCGAACTAGGCACTGATATGACTTGGCACTGAAAGAGATAAATAGTAATAAATAAGGATTAACTGTCATGTGGACTGTTTTTATGGAGATGTAACCGTGAGGTAAGTGGACATAACTTGTGTAAAACCCGAAGGGTTTTACATACAAGTTATGACCACTTACCTCACGGTTACATCTCCATAAAAATAGTCCACATGACAGTTAATCCTTATATTTATATACATTTAGCGAAAAAGCCACTTTTGTAAATGTATTTAAATCGAAAAGTGTATCGTGACAAAAACAGCCCAAAATACCCAATAGCACCCTTGGCAAAAGTTAATAGGAACAATTTCTCTTCATATTGAAACCCGATGATGTATTAAGTCAATCCTGCGCGAGTCCAAATGCGCCCAAAACATTACGCGTTCGTCTTTCCAAACCCAATGACGTATCGATGGTGTTAAGAGCTTGGTGTTATGAGCCGTTGCGCATTCACCGAGAAATAACTGCAACTAGCCACGTGGGCGCCGACCAATCAGAATGCTGGATTTAGTGATGACAACACTTAATAGTATGTAAATATATAACAATAATTAGTCCTAGTTTAACAGACGAGTCTCCCAGTCAACAGACAGATTTCCCAGTAGTATGCACATGATCAATCACATGATTGAAATATCCCGGCAGATATGGTATCTATTTATGGACGAGGTTATTTCCGAGCAAAGCGGAAATGGCTGAGTCATTGAGATTGGTCTGGAAAATGACAAATATCTAGCAAGTGCTCCTCCTTGTGCACCCAAAACCGGAGGCAGGAAGTTATCATGTTTGTTTACCAGAAGTTCACTGAGAATCTCAATAATGTTGATGCTACCAATAAGTTGGTCTTTTATGAGTCCAATGCTATGGATTAGGAGTGCCTTCCTTGTGCACTGAGTGACAATGGTTGTGGCATGGATACCATCATAGCAGTCTGGGTTAGACAGAAGAGTCAAAACCTGAAATAGGTGGAGATTGATCTTATTTGAGGGACATCTCAATTGCCATCCTGATATTAACCCTTTCATTGGGGGAAAGGTGCTGGTGCAGCATTAAAGATCCTGTGCTTCTCTTATATATACGAGTCTCCCATAGTGAGCCTGTCTGTTCTCTTTGTTATTGTGCAAGAGTGCATCGAGATATGGCATCCCATATTTTCATTTAAACAGAGAGAGAACCCAAATCAGGTACATTTGTATAATTGTTGATTCAGGATGTGCCTAAATCCTGAAATATTACCCATAATTATGCTGTGGTTAAGGAGTCGATTATTTAGGGCATTATTGTATATAGCCATAATATGATCATGTACGTAAACGTAAATTGCGCCCGCTTGTTACTGTTCATGGGATTATCGGATGAATTGTTATCTTTATAGAAGGATTTGATGATAAAACCTAAGGGTGGATACACACATGCATGTAATCTCTGTACTTATCGTGTATTTTGCGTTTTACATGGATCATACAGACGATGTAATATGTGTCCACTGACAATCCAATCATTGCCTATGTGTTGAACGCACTGAGTTCTAGTTCCAATTAAGTCGGAATGTAGATAAGCCGATATCTTGGACCGAGTCGCCAGGCCACTTAAAATAATTGTTCGTGGGATAACCCATATGGTAGACTTTCTATTTAAATAATTACCAGTCCTCTCTTATTTATAGCAGTGGTCGATTAGGATTTCCCTGACGCATGCAGGGGGCTATATATGACCCCGAAAGCTACCAGGCGGGGGTGGCTAACTCTGAGCTATTTAAGTAAAACATATCATATTGTACCTTCTTGCCCAGATTATTCCGACCGATACATCCAACTATTAGTCCCTAAGCGATTTGAAGCTTTCGAGACCCCATGCACCCAAACAAGCATCATGATTGAAAATGTTCTACATCAAGTCTGTATATGAGTCCCCCACCCCTACCCCCCTGGAATACGGAATACCACTTAACACAGAGGGTGGAATACGGAGTACCAGTTAACAGCCATATGGAATTTTCCGGATAAATTTTATATTGCCGTACGAACACCGGCCATCCCGCAGTGTCCACCTCTAAAATGACGATGATCGACGATTTATGTCAAACCGTGAATTTATTGTAACAAAAATCGCATTTATATTATTATTATGATCATTTTATGGAAGGTGTCGAAGGTCGGCGTACGAATACCGGTATTTTTGGAATACCTCCTACCAGAGAGGCCGGAATACGGCGTACCTCATAACAGGGCATGGAATACGGCGTACCAAAAGGGGGGGTGGGGGCCTTGTATATGCCAGACGTATGGCTTCTGGTGTTCGTGCATTAATAAAATGCCAGATATCACACAGACTTGACTAATTTCCGCATCCGTAAGAGAAGACATGTTTTGGACTGGCCTTAAATGTACTGATAGAAGACAATTTGACTTCGCTTAGCACTACTCACTTGTCTGGCCTGTTAACAACGAACCGCTCGCGCGCAGGTGAATAATGTTGTCCATTATTGGTGTGGCCATGTAAAATACATGTATTTTACATACAGAAATTACATGCATGTGTGTATCCACCCTTATAATGGGACACAAGAAAATGATATATACAATGTATGTAAATAATCACATATAACGTAAATGTGGATATTTAGCCTGACATGTAATACGAGTCTCAGCTGTCTGGCCATCGGCGCAGTCCTGTCTGGAATTTTGCGCGCCGGTGTAGGTAGTGACGTCATGATGTACGTCTTGATGTCATGACGCCTTTACTGGTTTCCCAAGAAGAAATCTTAAAATGACTCTGCGATCTTTAAATCGGAACTTAAAGTTTCCGTTTGTCGGCCTTGAACTTTGAGAATATTTCATCAATCTTTTAGGCGGAAATACCGTTAGAAAATTGAAGATAATATGTAAACGGCCAGCAAGGTCGCTAGATTCCCCTTTGGGGGTAAATATTTTTAATAATTTTATGAAATATGTAAACAAAACTTTTTCATGCAATTTAACTTTTTTGTTAACCAGAGCTTTTGTTCAATTTACATTCACTTTTTAAAAATATATTTGGCTTTAGGAGCATGATGTTCCTACATATGATGAAGTATATCTAACAGTTGCTAGATCAAAGTTTTTTATTTTTGCCCTGGAGCATTTTGCCCAATTACACATTTCGAGGTGGCATTAATCAATACAAAATGGCAGCCGTCGCCAACAATCATTTTTGGACTCCGCTGACCTTTGAATTATGAATAAATTATTCTACTTTAGGTAATTTAATCTACTTTTAGAGTGGGCTGAAAAAGTCGATTAGTTATATATCTCATATTCGCATACGTGCACCCTGGGTCGCTTCGCTTCCGCGGCTTTGCCGCGGGAGAGCGGGCGCTATAAATCAATGGATAAGTATATATGGATAAGATGTCTAATAACTATGTTTTGTTTTTTTCAGGGGATTCAACAAACAAGGTTATCAATGCAAATGTAAGTTAATCTAATTTTTACCTGCTTTGGTGTCAATTATCTGGTCTTTAATTATGCCTTCAATCTCTTAAATTATGCCTTCAGTTATTATGCATTTTGTCTATATAAAAGGTCCAATTTTTTCTGGCATAGCAATAAAACTGAAAAAAGATAGAGATTTCCGCATCTTATTAAAGATACATAATCCGATAAATGGTCCCCGTTTCATCCAGTTACAACAACAATTACACTAAATTAGTTTATTACCAATAAATACTCACAACAATGCCAATCATGGTATCATATTTGCTGAAAAAGTAATATAATATGGGTTTTTCATGGCAGTTTGGACGATGAGCGAGTGTGGTTTACAACTTCCATATATGGTGATTGTTAGATCAAATTGGAATTTCTCAAATACACATAGTATTTCCATGTGTAACCAGCATGGTGCCATATAACATGTCTATTTGCATGAATAAACATGATTACCAATTCGTAAATAAGTATATGTATGTATCTGCACGTCAACTGTCACAACATACCGTATTCTTGTTGATGGCGATACTTTTCATCGTCTTATATTCAGAAATTAATATGCGATCGCATTGATTAACAGCATCCGCTCATGTCTGTACTATTTCTGGAAGAAGTCAGCGGAATTTTTGCCAGACCGCCAAATGTTCCAAGTGGTGAAAAATAACAGATTTCAAAAATTTAAATTTGATAACTCTGAGCTTTGATGGGTGGGTTCCTTGACTTATTCCAATATTTTTTTTCCCCGAAACCAGAGAAATATAGTAATTGGATTACGTATCTTTAATAATGACTCAATTATCTACTATTATTATTTCTTAGCTATTTTAAATCTTGCTGGTACAGTAATGCTCTAATTAATCGACTCCTTAACCACAGCAGAATTATGGGTAACTTTTCAGGATTTAGTCGGAAATATGGCTTGTTGCCATTCATCGGAAAGCTCTACCCGAGAGCTTTCCGTTGAATGGCAACAAAATCCTGAAAAGTTACCCATAATTCTGCTGTAGTTAAATAGTCGATTAATTAGAGCATTACTGTATCTAACATAACCACCACTGCTCACATTATAATGTGAAATAACACTTCATAGAAATCAGGTTTGTTCAGGCCTCAAAATATTGTGCTGGACATTTGCAGAATTTGATTACTAAATTTGAAAGACGTAAAAATTTTATGTGGACTTTGCTCGTTTATACGATTGATTAACTTTAAGTTGGATGACAATGATTAATCCGTTGTTGTTGTTGTTGTTTTAGTCGCTACTGTTGTCATTTTTAGTTGATTTTAACAACAACGGTGAAGTCGGCACGTGGTGATCATATTACGAATATTATGATCATGTTGACTATGATAACAATGACGATGATCGACGTCGACGCTATGATGAAGATGATCATGACGACAATGATTACAAGTGGTGATGATAATGATGACTATTATTTTGAGGATGAAACTGGTGATGATGACAGTGATGATGATAATGTTCATTATGAAGCCTGGGAGGTCGCTGTATATTTTGTACATTCATAATTTCTTCGTTCTATCTATCTTTTGTATATAATTTCGTTTTATTATGTCAAATTTGATTAGATAATAAAGCAATTCAAGAATGAGGTCCCCTGAGGATGAGTTTGGTGACACTACCCCACAAAACAGGCTAGCATCACTAAATTCAACCTCTGTGAACCTCATTGTGCCTAAGGCAGAAGTAAATTGGCAGATGAAACAATTTGTAATTGAGGTGCCCAATGGGTGCGCATCACCATCTTCATCATCTGGGAACTGAAATATGTGTCTATGTCGCCCATAGCAGATGAGGCCATGCAGAATGAGGTCTCCAGAAGATGAATTTAGTGATGCTAGCCTGCTGTGTGGGGTAGTGTCACTAAATTCACCCTCTCGGGACCTCATTCTGCAAATGACCAGCACCAGATTTTGAGGCCTGAAATTGTTGTTATGAATTTAGTGAATGAGCCCCTATTAAATAATTATAATAATCTATAAAGATTATTATTAATTAGCTATAGGTTATCAGCCGCAATAAGTAGAACGCTGCCCGCATCATAAGTAACAAAAAGTCGGCCAATAAGTAGAAAACGTGGTCAATAAGTCAAGGTGACGTAAATGACGTCATACGTAATTAGCTCGATCGGCAAAGAATATTGTGTCGACGGAAGATAGATTGCAGTTGATTTCAGATGAATTACGGACAGTCACTGTTTTTGGGAGTAAATATACATGTATGTGGATGAACTACATGTATCCGTATCAATATCATTCCCATGCATTGGAAACTGACAGTACTGTGAAATCGCTTCTTCACAAAGTTCACAAGAATAAAAATTGCTGGGATAATTGCCAATTTAATAAAACACACAATGGTATATCTATGTTAATATATTCATCCTGTGAAACAATTATTACATTGTTGCTAATTAATAAAATACTTATTAATTGGTTGTTTCCACATTGACCGAGTTATGAGGCCTCGGTCTGTCGTATTAGCCTTTGGCCTGCGGCCTCAGGCCAGTACGACAGACCTCGGCCTCATAACTCGGCCAATATGGAAACAAGCAATTAATAATATATATTATGCATAACTCCTACTCCATTGTTAGTAAAAAATTCACCAAATTATTCATACCCAGGCTATAGCTGATTTGAAAGTCCTTTCTGGAAATATGTTCTTTCAGTATGCAACTGTGCTGTTCATAAAAAATGCCATGACAAGATTTTGGGTCGATGTCCGGGAACAGCAAAGGACAGCAGAGAAACTAAGGTATGCAAATGTGTTAACAAATCTCTTTTAACAGCAATATTTACATTCCTTCTACCCAGTTTTTTTTGTCCTCCGACAATCAAACGTTGAGGCCTAAGCAGAATGAGGTTCCCAGAGGGTGAATTTGATGACGCTAACATACCATGCGAGATAGCGTCACTAAATTCACCCTCTGGGGACCTCATTCTGCAAATGTCAAACACACTAAATGCTACTAACAAGACAGTGCACTTGTTTGGCCTAAATTAGCGACAATAGACTACAGGTAATGCTCTAAATAATCGACTCCTTAACCACAGCAGAATTATATATTGGTAACTAAAATATTTGATTCGAGTCGAGGAACCCACCCATCAAAGCTCAGAGTGATCAGATATTGATTTTTGATGTTTGTTGTTTCTCGAGATGTTTAATAATAAGTGGCCCAGAAACATGTGATCAAACGGACGGTCATACGGATGAATATGGATAACTCTAAAATCAAGTCGCAATAATAACCACTTGATTTTAGAGTTATCCATCTTCATCTGCAAGACCTATTAATCGATGACAGCTGTATCTATAGTAAACAACTTGCGGTTGCGTTCAATTATGCTACTCCTGCTCAATGACATATTTGAAGCATGTTGTTAATCACAGCATGCTACTTTTAAATTGTTCAGTCAGTGGAGCGTGATGCTGGAATTGAAAACTAAAGTTGACAGTTTTCGACCAATCAGAATATGTGTTTTAGCAACAGGTATTCAACTTGAATTACATTGTATGATATTTTTCTTTTCAGATGCTTACAGAACGATTCAATATCAACGTTCCTCACAGATTTAAGGTCAACAACTATATGTCTCCAACATTCTGTGAACACTGCGGCACCATGCTCTACGGTCTCATACGACAGGGTCTCAAATGTGAAGGTAATTATTAGAGGTTTTTTTTTATAACTCGACTTATAGTTTGACGACGGATGGTTGGCAGGTGTCTGGGCGGGTGTCCCTATTGGGCATTCGGGTATGCGGCCCCAAAGGTATATAACATAGCCATTTATTGATGTATTCTGACAATTTTTGGTATGTGAGTTTATTGTTCTGCACATAGAAAATCAGGCCCGCTCCAACTTTCTAACCAGAGTTATGCCACTTGTTTCTGTTTATAACTGTTGTATGTCGATATTTGACAACAATATATTGATCGAGTTCAAAAACCAGGTTTGTCTGATTTTATTTACCTAGTTTCTGCCGTTTGTTCGTCTGTTTTTAGAAATTTTAGGAAATTTTATGTCCATTAGCGTGATAGCTTGAACAAACATCAACCAATTTCATATTTTGGTATATGGATCTTTTACAACAATATCTCAAACCAGTTTGAAAACTAGATATTAATATTACATTTGCAACGTCTTAGATTTATCTGTAGCTCTATAACATGTTTCAGCACCATAAACTCGATTTTGGTGGACTAAATATTTGTATAAGACACAATAAATTAACTTGACATAGGGCAAGCTATTAGCCAGAAAATACAAAATATGAAGTGTTCACGGTACGAAACGTCCAGGAAATGACATATTACATTAACATTTTCTGAAAAAAGAGTACCACCTGGAAATTTCCAATTACAGTAATGCTCTAAGTAATCGATTTCTTAATCACAGCAGAATTATGGGTAACTTTTCAGGATTTCCCGAGAGCTTTCCGATGAATGGCAACAAGCCATATTTCCGACTAAATACTGAAAAGTTACCCATAATTCTGCTGTGGTTAAGGAGTCGATTAATTAGGGCATTACTGTACAATCAATCAGTGGGATCGTTGGGTATGTATTGGCACGTAAACCGTGTTGCTTATGGTTTCTGTTGTTATTTATGTGGTATGGACATCACTATGAGTTAACTCATGGTAGCAGCCCCAATGGAACTGTTTACTATGTGTTAACTCGTAGTGACAGCGAACTTGTTTATGTGTATTAAAATGAAAACACGCTTGTTAAATTAAAATAAGTTTTGCTAAATGTGAGTATATTTTTTGCATTTGGCAAGCGGGAGCTCAACTCTTTTTCATAATCCCATGGTTTTGACACACTTTCTCATTCATTTCCCCTTGAATAGACCTAAATAATTAACCTATTATCTGAACATTTCCTAAGGGAATACTCGAAAATGAGTATTTAGCAAGGAAAAGGTTAATACCAAGTGCTTTTGTTTAGAATTTACGACCTTGACCTTACATATTGGTATTTTATATTACAGTTTGCAGTGTTAACTGTCACAAGAAATGTGAGAAGTTCATGCCGAATCTGTGTGGCGTCAATCAGAAAGTGATGGCTGAAGCATTACAAAAAGTGCGGAAATCTGCCGATCCCAGGGAAAAAAGTCAGATGAAACACACGTCGTCAAATACCAGTGTTACGAGTGTGAGTAATTGATTAGATGACGCAGCTCTCTAGTTATTTGTTGATCCATGTCACAAATAAAATAAGATTACTTTTGACGATTTCATTGAAAAAAATTGGAATTGTTATTTCCAGAATGTAATCAAATTTTGCAGATGTTAATTGTTTTTAGCCCTTTCATTTGTAATTGTTACTTCCACAATGTGATAAAATTTCACAGATGCTAAATTTTGTTTAACCCATTGGAGATTATTTATAACATCATATACATGACGTCATGTGTGAATTTAATTTCAACGTCATAGCAATAATTATTAACAAGTTTGGGTCAAAATGGTCCAATAATTCGTTTTAATTTATATGTATATTCTGTTTATGTGTGCTATCATAATCTATTGCACTTATACATTGGGACATTATATTAATCAATATATTCTATACAATTCATTTATAATCAGATGATTAATTGAAGTTAGGTATACATAAAAATGACATTTCCCGAAAAGATATATATGTCGTTCCACTCGCAAACCTTACGGCGACATACATGTATATGTCGTTCTACTCGCCAAAGGGTTAACCTTTAAAGATGTATTCAGAGTGACAGACTTACAGCAACAATATAAAAATCTAATTTAACGTTTTATGCTTTGTACTGCTGAAAATATTTTGAAAACCAAATATAGTACCATTAAAGGGGACTGTACTTTTATACCCTCATTTAAAAAAAAGAAGGGGGGTATACTGTTTTTCATTTGTACGTCCATTCGTCCGTACGTCCGTCCGATGTCTGTTCATGTCATAACTTGAAATGTAGTGCATGAATCTCAATAAAATTAGGTATGGATGTTCACTACTATGATGACATTAAATAGAGGGTTCCATCGTTTTTTTCGGATTTTCCATTCTAGAGTAATTCATCTTTGTTTATCTGGAAATGTTGGCTTTTTGGTCGGTCTGGGGGTCTGTTCATGTCATAACTTCAACAGTAGCTCTTGGATCTCAATTAAATTTGGTATGGATGTTCACTACTATGAGGACATTAAATAGATGATTCCATCGTTTTGTTCGGATTTTCCATTCTAGAGTTATTCATCTTTGTTTATCTGGAAATGTTGGCTTTTTGGTCCATCCGATGTCTGTTCAGGTCATAACTTGAACAGTAGTCCTCGGATCTCAATAAAATTTTGTATGGATGTTCACTATTACGGGGACATTCAATAGATGATTCAATCGTTTTGTTCGAGTTTCCGTTCTAGAGCTATTCATTTATTTGATATGGAAATGTTGGCTTTTTGGTCCATACGATGTCTGTTCAGGTGATAACTTGAACAGTTAAATGCTCAGATCTCAATGAAATTTGGTATGGATGTTCACTACTATGAGGACATTTATGGCACATTCAACTGTTATGTTGTGGTTTTTCGTTCTATAGTTATTCATCTTTGTTTATATGAAAATGCTGATTTTTGGGTCCATCTGTCTGAGTATAGCAGTCATAAGTTATAGATATGCCCACACCAGGCGGTATACCACAAGGGGGTATGCACCGGACGACAGTCCATCTCTTGTTGTTTCTTTCTATATTCTCTGCTTCGTCATCGAGATATTTTTGTACTGTTTTCTGGCGAATGTATCAAATAAATGTTATATTATATGCATAATAGTCCCAGATACTCTTTAATTTTATTGCATACTTAATTTTTTACTCACCGATTATTATTTTATAGAGCCTTGATATACAGTTTTATTAACAATCTATGCCTTAAATATGATTAAAATACTATAATTCATCACAATTTGAAATGCCTGTCTCAGAAGATGCCTATAGCATGATGGGGAATCACGTAGTTTCGAGGTTGGTAAGTACCACGCACTCAAAATGTGCAAATGCACAAAAACATAATATATGAGGAATTGACACAAAACATAGAATTTTGACTGTTACGAGCATGTGCTAGTTTATTTTTAAAACAAGTTGATACCTTATTTGTTCAGAAATACTGAGTAGTTTTCTATAATATTCTGACCAAAGTTTCCAGTCAGTGTTTTGTGGAATGCACAAGACCACACATCTAGGAGAATCCATCGACTTTGGTCAGAATGTTAGCGAAACCACTGAGTTTGGACAGAAATTAAGTATCAGCTTGTTTGAAAACTATTATAGCATATGCTCGTAGTTGCCAAAATACCATGTAATATAATTATCCTAGTTTATTACCATTTTCCTGATTTCTGGTCGCATTTGATCGCCTCGGCCATTTTGAATGCGTAGTGCTCATCAACTCGAAACCATGTGATTCCCAACCGTGCATAGAGAACTAGAAAACAGCTGAAATCATAGAAATATTTCCACTGTTGTGGCTCCCAGAATGCAACAGAATTCAAACTAAAGTATTTTCAATGGAAGGGGAATAACTCTATATCTTAATATATAGAGTTATCCCTCTTCCATTGAAAATAATTAATCTTTTGCACAGAACACAAGTCGACAATTCAACAAAAACAACATGCTCACAGTTTATTACACCGAATAAGTTGATAATACAATGTCTTGGAGCTTCCTCTTTCAAATGGTATATAATATGGCATATATTTTATATAAAATGATCTGGGGATTCGAAAATTAAATGGGCCTTTGAACCAAATATCAGACACACTATTTCCAGACTTGGAGTCGAGCATCCTAATCAATGGACCATCATTTGTATTTTAGTTGGGGAGCAATGGTAACAGCAGTAGTAGTGCCACAGAACAGGACAGTGATGACGACTCATACCAAAGAATCTGGGACAAACCTGGAATTGACCAACCTCCCCCTCGACCTCCACCTCGGATACCTGTTCATAAGTTCACCGAGAAAGATTTCATTTTGCTCAAAGTTCTAGGAAAAGGCAGCTTTGGAAAAGTAAGATCTTAGGACTCAAGAAATATATATGACATATTATTCTGTGATGTTTTAACACTTTCCATACTGAATGGATTCTCCCACTCAGTTATAAAAGTATACATTGGAATGGTCTATTATTCATCTAGAGTGGTTTTCAGGAATATAAGCGGACCACAGATAATACAAGTACTGATAGAGATAGATACCCTGTAGATAGATAATTTTTTATGGCTAATAGATGCATAACAAGTAGACAGGTGAGCAAAAAGAGTGTGACATTCATATGGTATAGATATAAAAATATAGATATATAAATATAACAGGAATGCAGCTTGACAGTTCTGCAGAGGGATAAGATAGTAAATTACCCCAGCTTAGTAATAACTACTAAATAAATACTCATACCTTATATAAATACATGATAATCAACCCCTGCTATCCCAATAATGATAATCAACCCCTGCTATAATAATGTGATACATTGATGGAAAGAGCTCTAAGAGCTCTTTCCATTAATTATTATAATCAATAAATTTGAAAAATTATCAAGGAAATATGGGTTGATACAAAAATCGGACTTGGCACTGAAAGGGTTAAAGCTTTCTGTGATTCATATTATAGTACAAATCATCTGAATAATCACGGTATGAAATGTCCCGACCTCTGGCAGGAAAAGTATACAGCCAGAAAATACAAAATATGAAGTGTTCACGGTACGAAACGTCCAGGAAATGACATAACATTTTCTGAAAAAAGAGTACCACCTGGAAATTTCCAATTACAGTAATGCTCTAAGTAATCGATTTCTTAACCACAGCAGAATTATGGGTAACTTTTCAGGATTTCCCGAGAGCTTTCCGATGAATGTCAACAAGCCATATTTCCGACTAAATCCTGAAAAGTTACCCATAATTCTGCTGTGGTTAAGAAGTCGATTACTTAGAGCATTACTGTACATGCTATTGTAAACTATTCATGATGTCACACGTATGTGCGTTATGATGCCGTTATCTATACAGTGTATAAACAACCCAATCTGGGGCTGTTACGGTACCAGATTTATGGTGGCACGTAATCAGTGTGAGTGTTCATTGCTTCAGTGAGTGTGAACAATTTCTCATTTCTTATCGAAATTATGATGTATCGATCAGAATGGCACATTGGGATGTCCCTCAACTCAGATCAAGCTTGAAAATCATTTCCAATTTTTGCCGATTTTGGGGTTTGAACCACTAATCTCGCCTAGCCCAGACCTTATCCATGACCTAACCACTTCGACTACAGGGACATCTTTAAAAATTAAAGAAGCCCTTTCTCCGAGAGTTGGGATATATATGCATCAGTCTGAACATGGGTTTGAATATATTGACACAGAACGAATCTACCATTATATTGGAACAGCACAGTGCACTTCCTCCGAAATTATATATGACCATACGATTACTGGTATACTGGCGTATAGCCTATATATCAGATTCATGAAGGCATATCCTCAGCAGACCTGTTTACTTTCCCGATTTCGGCGGGAGTCTCCCGATTTTGTGTCATTTCTCCTGTGCTCCCGATCGGGAAACGAAATCTCCCGATTTAAAAGATGAAACCAAAAATCAAGCGATAAGCCATGCATGCTATAGTGTTACAAATCAAATAGGAATATATCGCCTGAGAGTCAAACAGTGACAAAATGTTGACACAACGTTGACTCTCTTTTGTTTAACAGTGTCGAGTAAGTAAATGCGGTCTGCAATGTCCAGACAATGATTATAATACATCATACAAGAAGTCTTCCTTTTTGGCCACACTTAAAATAAAGTGTTGGTTTCTGCTCGCCCCGACTGACTACTTTAAAACCGCCGACTCAAATTATTATAATGCCGATTTAAACTTTTTGTTTGTTTTAGTTCCGTTTCCGTTATTTGTGGTATTCCGTGTTTTATATACGCAATAACATAATGCGAATCGAACGGACCTCAAACAATTCTGTCAATGCGTACTCTCTTTAAATTCACAGATGTTACTGAATATATTTGGCGACAAAATTACCCGAGAGCACCATTTTATAGTGTGCAAATATAGTTTTAATCATTGTATTGCCTTGTTCAAAATAAAACGTGATCCATAACCGGAAAATCGTAATTTTATTCCCAATGATTCAGTGAATTTAGAAATTATGAGACACTCGGTAGTCGGTGTCAAGGACATTAATTGTGGCTGATGCAAACCAAATGCAACAACAGTCTATATGACATTTAAATGAAAAATATGAAGTTTTTTCCATGATACTGACATTGAAAAAAAATCTCCCTATTTTTCACTAAATCTCCCTATTTCTGAGGACAAATCTCCCTATTTCCAATTTTGAAAGTAAACAGGTCTGGTCCTCAGTATGTGTGTTCGTTGCTTCAAATGTGCTAGCTAAAGATATTTCAGCTAAAATTGGATTTTTGAATGGATGTTACCATATCAAATCGCTGTCATTTTTATGTAGTTTTAATTTTACAAATCCTTCTCAATTTCAGGTATTATTAGCAGAACTGAAGTCCCAGAAGAAATATTATGCTGTAAAAGCCCTGAAGAAAGATGTAGTATTAGAAGATGACGATATAGAATGCACCATGGTGGAACGACGTATTCTCGAGTTAGGATGTCGACATCCATTCCTCACGCATTTATTCTGTACATTTCAGAGTCCAGTAAGTAGAATGTTTCTTCATAGGAATAAAGTAGTAGAATCAAGCCTTGAAATAGTGTGCCTGTCATTTGCAGAATGAGGTCCCCAGAGGGTGAATTTAGTGATGCTACCCTGCATAGCGGGCTAGCATCACCAAATTCACCCTCTGGGGGACCTCATTCTGCTTACACCTCAGCAGAATGAGGTTCCCAGAGGGTGAATTTGGTGATGCTAGCCTGCTATGCGGGGTAGCATCACTAAATTCACCCTCTGGGAACCTCATTCTGCAAATGACAGACACACTGTTTCAAGGCTTGAGTAGAATGGTTTCTGTATCTCTTGTGAACAGTTGCTAGTAACTCTTTAAAGATGCATTATCCGAATTAACGCTCCTAAATTACTATTTCTTTGGCTTCGGGGGTAAACAAATATTTGATTCGAGTCGAGGACCCACCAATCAAAGCTCAGAGTGATCAGATATCAATTTTTGAAGTTTGTTATTTCTCGGGATGTGCAATTATTTGTGGCCCAGAAAAACGCATGGTCTCGGACAAAATTGCAGATGAAGATGGATAACTCTAAAATCAAGTGCTAATACGTACGGCCAAATTTCATAATACTGAAGTGATAATACGGCCATATTTCGTTGAACAAAATGTTGATAAATAACATGTTTTGAGTAATTTGATACCACAGTTGACAGCGGTTAGCATTACTTTTTTACAAATAATTAATTCTGATAACTAAAGCTTATTTTGAAGAAATGGTGTTGTTGTTATATCTTGATGATATGGGGACCATCTGATCGGATTGAGTACCTTTAAGCCTCCTTGACTGGAGCTTCCTGAAAATTAGTTTTGTTGATGCTGCACCAGCGCCGCTCCTGTCATGAAAGGGTTAAAATGATATTTGCACTTTGGAATGAATAAAAACATTTTTGAGTGATTGGAGTGATATAGGACAGTATATGACATGCATATTACATTTTTCTACTTTAATTGTGTTCTGTATTGTATCATGATTATTGCCTCTTAAATCTAGATATATTGCATGTCATTAAATGATTTTTTTTATATGGTAACCCACTGAAAATTTTCAAGCTAAAATTTCATGGAGAAATTTGGAGTAACAAATACTTTTGCATGCACTCACAGGTAGAGGTTGAATAATTATTACGCCAGTCGGGTCCCAGATGTGGGCACTAGGATTACCTGAAACACATGTAGTTTTTTAGTATGCCTATAATACACAAGTATATTTGTAAAATTATAAAACACTGGGATAATAAAAAGTGATAAGTCAAAGCCAGGCATAATATTATATTCTCAGTTTTTAATATCATTTATAATTTCTTTTCATTTTCAGAGCCACTTGTACTTTGTTATGGAGTACCTTAACGGAGGTGACCTTATGTACCATATACAACTGTCCGGCAGATTTGAAACTATGAGAGCTCAGTGAGTGATCTTATATAAATATTCACCCCAAACCCAATCAAACATACCAACAGTAATGCCCTAAATAATCGACTCCTTCTTAACCACAGCAGAATTACGGGTGATTCTGCTGTGGTTAAGGAGTCGATTATTTAGGGCATTATTGTACTTGTGAAAACCAGTTGCCCTTATTTTTCTTCAGCATAGAACAAGAAGAGGTATGTTGCTGTTAGTCTATTTTGGGGAGAACCACGCTGTCTGGTGTGATTTTGGGATGTATATTGGTGGTTTTACAATGGAAAATGCAAGGAGCTGGTAAAAACAGATATTTTTCATTGGAAAATCCACCAATAAACGTCCCAAAATCACAACAGTCAGCATGTTTATTATCCCCATTCTTATTCACACTGAATGAAAAATCATGAAATAGGCATGAGCATCTGCCAACGAGTTGCTGAACTTGACATGGTTGACAATTTATAAACTATCCATATCACTTCCTCCTATAGAAATTGTGCTCCGCTCCATGAAGATATAGCTCCATATTTCAAATAGAAATAAACAGAGCAATCCAAAGGAATCCATTGACTCAAATTCAATATCATGCCAACTTGACATCGGATATGTATAAATTATACTAATGAATGTAAGTTTCATGGGCAAGTTGCATCAAGGTATTACACTGCTGACAGGCCATTGACATTGCAATGCAACAGCGAACAATGGGTCGCTCTTTGCAACATTATGTTCACTATCAATTACGTCATCAATCCGACATCCTTCAAAAGACTTGTTTCAATTAAAATGGTTTGTCTGAATAACTTGAATTTTTCTGACATTAATAATTGAATCAATCCGATGAGCGATTCAGTCATATGTATTCAATCAAAGTCTACATCGTCAAGCCTGGATATAGTGTGTCTTGACATTTACAGAATGAGGTCCCCAGAGGGTTAAATTAGTTATGCCACCCTGCACGGTGGGTTAGATTCACCAAATTTACCCTCTAGGGACCTCATTCTGCTTGGGCCTCATCTTCTGTGCAGTGTCGAAAGCTTTTATCTCACTTATGTGCGAAACAATAGAAATTGCTATGACTTTAGATTGCTATTTCATGTATGTATCAATCTATTATCCCTCCCTCCAAAATACGAAACATTATATGGATGCTCAAATGAGCCATGTCGATTTTAAACTTCACATATAACATACCACATTATTACACCCTTTTCCCAGAATCACGTTATTCCTGCCATGTTGTATTTTGATTCTGATTCCACACTGTGCAAAATGGGATGACTCAATGTCACATGACATAAATGGCATTTGCCTTGACAATGAAACTGGAATGATTCAAGGATGATTGGTGTATAAAAAATAAAGAACTTTTTATCATTTTGTGCTGGAAGTCCTTTCTGGATCAACATGCCCATTCACACATTTGTGTCATTCTGTGTATTTACTGCATGTTAACCCTTTCATGGCTGGAGCTTGTTGAATTTTTGCAAGAACTCTGTGCCAATGCATTCTCCCATAGGCCCCTCGCATATATAAGAGAATGCATTGGCCTAACAATATTTACCTTGATCTTGTAAGCCGGTGCATTCTATTATATATGCGAAGCTCCCTATGGGAGACTCGCATATATAAGAGAATGCACTAGCACAGGGTCTTTAATGCTGCACCAGTGCAGCTCCCATCAATAAAGAGTTAAGATGAGGTCTGATGAAGTGACTTTTTGCTTTGAGCAGTTTATGTTTGAATAATTCAGTTTCCACTTTCTCATGATTTCTACTGATATTTTTGGTACTCTATTTTCAGATTTTATGGCGCTGAGATTGTTCTAGGGTTACAATTTATGCATTCCCATGGCATCATATACAGGTATGTAATTGCTTTGTTCTTTTTGGTTGAGTGTTGTGTAACAAACCTTGAAATAGAGTGTATGTCATTTGCAGAATGAGGTTCCAAGAGGGTGAATGTAGTGACGCTACCCCGCACAGTGGGTTAGCATCACTAAATTCACATTCTGGGGACCTCATTCTGCTCAGGCCTTATCTCTGGGGAAGTATCTGTAGTCTGTAACTAACATTGTTTTTAGTTACTTTTTCCGAATATCAATCTGATCCCAGGTCTCCCATAGCAGATGAGGCCAAAGCAGAATGAGGTTCACAGAGGGTGAATTTCGATACGCTAGCCCACCGTGCTGCAAACGTTAAATACACAATTTCAAGGCTTCTGTTCAGTTTCCATATCCCCTGATTTGCAGAAGATAAAATGCATAATCGAGGTGACTAATGGGTGAACATCACCAACTTCAACTGGGCAACTTCAATCTGAACTTATTTCTCTCATAGCAGTTGAGGCCTCAGCAGAATGAAGTTCCCAGAGGGTGAATTTACCCTCTGGGGACCTTATTCTGCAAATGACAGACACACTATTTCAAGGCTTGATACTCTTATGCCACAACTCACCACAGCATCTCCGATGCGTATTTCTTGTACTGATTTAACCTATAAAAGCTATAAAACCATTGGGTATTATTTTTCCTCCTTTGTTTCCTCCTCTAAATGCGAGATCTTGGTATGAAAGTATTTATGTATGAACTATTTATAACTAGATATCATTGATATGATGGCATGTAAGGCCATAACTTATATACACTTGTGTGATCTTTCCCTAGAAGTGAACAAAATGATAATATCGGAATAAAAAACTAGATGAATAACAAAAAGATTAGGACAGATTTCTAAGAGGGTTGTGAAACCTCTATATCATAATTTTGTTCAGCCATCATTGAACATTTACTTATTTAGATCAGTCTGACAACGAATATGACCATTTTACATTGAATTAGCCATGAACGATATTACCATGCTAGTCCAGAGAAATATCTCAAGAATATCTTACTAAATTTTAAAATCTATAACCCCCTCACCCTTACCCCCCCCCCCCCCCCCCCCCCAAATAAAAATTTATACATGCTAAGCAAGTCTGAGTGATAAAATGCCACCAAAATTTGATAATATATTTCTAAATCTTCTTTGAGAACAACTTTACAGAATCATATAGATCTTTTCAGTGAGTGTGTAACGTGATATGCGTGGCATCATATGTGTCATTCCCGCTTTTTTTGATAACGAGTTATGACAGGACTTTTATTTTATTTTATCAGAGACTTGAAACTTGACAATATTCTACTTGACAAAGATGGACACATTAAAATAGCAGACTTTGGAATGTGTAAGGAGAATATATTTGGTGATGCTAAGGCGACAACATTCTGCGGAACACCAGATTATATAGCACCAGAGGTTAGTGATCAGACCTGTTAAGTTTTGAAAATGTCAATCCGGGAGATTTTTGCGGGAGGTATGCCCAAATATGTTCATGTTCCAAAAATCATTTTTATAATGAATATTACATAGTTTTTATGAGTTTCTCTTTGTTTTTATTTTTTACCTAAATACAATGGTAATGAATGTCCTGTTGGTAGTTGTAATAGAGCTGCTGTGTGTGGGAGATACCATCATTTATTGAAGAGAAAGAAGCAGACACTTCGTATAAACTAAGTGAAAATACTCAGAATTTCACTGTATACAGCCAGATATGCACGAAACCGAAAATACAAATCGGAATAAACTACAAAATGGACTCGTCTTACTGTTTAACCCCCAAAAGAAATGCACACATTCCACAATTTATTAAAACATTTTAAGAAGCACAAACTTCGTTTAAAATAAGTAAAAATGAACCCAAGTTACAAAGGTTACAACCAGACATGAATGGGTGAAAATGTAAGTACAAATTGACAACGTGTTACAATTTTACCCGCAAATGAAATGGACATGCTCCGTTCACAATGCTTACCACTAATCCGTTACAAAGAACTGTTCATCAATGAGGGCTAACAATACAGCTGCACACTTGTAATTATACGTATTGATAATATAACAACACCCCTTTATGTGTGTGGCTTCACCAGAGTGTGAAAATCAATTAATATCAGTCTTCAATCAGGGAACATCAACAGTGAATGTTGATGAGTGGGTATTTACGGTACCGGAAATAAGGAAATCCCTGTCATTTGGGAAATCCCGGCAATTTCACGAATTTGAAAAATAAGAAAACATCGTTTTTTTGGGATTTGATTGCGGGGTTTTGCTGAATCCGGGAGATATTGGGGGTTATCCGTGTTTGCGGAATTGCCGTGGCAATCCGGGAGTCTCACGGACAATCCGTGAAACTTAATTAACAGCTCTGTTAGTGATATTAACTTATTGTAATTCAACTGGGATATTTCTTCCCTAATAGTAAATTCTGATTGGTCGAGAGCCGCTAACATTCATACCGATACTGTACATTGATTGTTCATCCTAATTTTGAGTGGCTCATCTTTCAATAGTAATGACCAGTGATCTTAAAAGTACTAGTATTTTATTACCAGTTGCAAATGAACTTATTCTCTCCTTGGCCATTTTGTCACTTGGGCAAACATGTAAGTTTTGTGGCACCATTATCCAATTATTAGAATGTGGGAATCATAACGTTAGAACATAAATAATTAAAACATGGTTTTAGCCATCTTCGGCAAGTGTCTTTGTAGTACTATTGTTGCGAGTGACTTGACTTCTAACCGTTCCCATTTAATTTTCAGATTCTGAAGGGTTATAAGTACAATAATTCTGTAGACTGGTGGTCATTTGGTGTGCTGCTTTATGAGATGATGATTGGTCAGTCCCCGTTCCATGGCGATGATGAAGATGATCTCTTCTACTCGATACAAAATGACATACCTCACTATCCACGGTGGTTGCCAAAAGAAGCCGCCACACTAATAAGTCTGGTAAGTCACCAGCTAAAGTGGCCAGTGTCACATCTCAAGTGTCTAGTGTCACACCTCAACTGTCCAGTGTCGCATATCACATGGCCAGCGTCAAATCCAATATGGCCTGTGTCACACCTCAACTGCCCAGTGTTACACCTCATATGGCCAGCGTCGCATCTCAACTGGCCAGTGTTGCAACATTTGAAAGGTTTGGAAAACTTCCAATGCCAAATTCCAATGTGTTTTACACTTTGGTTTCAATACCCTACGGCCAGACATGAAATTCACTATGTTATATCCTCTAATGTTTGAATGCTACTTGTGCAAAACAACTGTACAAGTGTTGGCGATCAGCTTTTTGACAGATGATAATTGTGCTGTTATGTTATAACTTTTTCCCATGACCCGTATAGAGATTTATAGTCTATCGATGCTTTGAAGTACGACCTTGAAGTTTTCAAATCAAATTTTTTTAAACTTCATCACTCAGATCAATATTTTTCAGAAATTTTGAATAGTAACAGCTGTGCACAAGTCTTGTTGTTTGTATGTGACTATCTTATATACTGTTGAGATAAATGAATAGTCCACTATACAGTAATGTCCTAAATAATTGACTCCTTAATCACAGCATAATTTGGGTAATTTTTCAGGATTTAGTCGGAAATATGGCTTGTTGCCATTCATCGGAAAGCTCTCAGTGAGAGCTTTCCGATGAATGTCAACCAGCCATATTTCCGACTAAATCCTAAAAAATTACCCATAATTCTGCTGTGGTTAAGGAGTCGATTATTTAGGGCATTACTGTAGATACCTCATCTAATTTTGACATCAACTTAGTACAAATTTTCTGACCCAGGCAACTAATATATAAATTAAATTACCATATATGCCATTCATAACACATAATCACTAGAAAACAGGAACATCTAAAATAATTTGATGAGAATGGATAAAATGGTAAAAGCTTTTTTGCAAGAATATTAGCCATTAGTGGGAAACTAACCCATGAATTATTTGTGATCTTTTCACTTTTTGGAGCCTGATTCTAATCCACTCTCTAAGGTTTAATCCAGTTGATAATTTCTGACATTTTAACTGGTTTGTAATCAAGGTTGCAAATAGCGTGTCTGTCATTTTCAGAATGAGGTCCCTAGAGGGTGAATTTAGTGATGCTTTCCCACACAGCGGGCTAGCATCAATAAATTCACCCTCTGTGGACCTCATTCTGCTTAAGTCTCAACTGAAGTTCCCCAGTTGTAGTTGATGATGTTCGCCCATTAGTCACCTTGTTTATGCATTTTATCTTCTGAAAATTAGGGGATACATGTATATATAAAGAGAAAGGGAAAAAGTAACTAAAAACAATGTTAATTGGAGACTATAGATACTTCCCAGAAGATGAGGCCAAAGCAGAATGAGGTTCCCAGAGGGTCAATTTGGTGATGCTAACCCGCTGTACCGGGTAGCATCACTATAAAATTTCCCACTCTGGGAACCTCATTCTGCAAATGTCAGACACACTATTTCTAGGCTTGTTTATAATTCTTTGCTGCTTCCTCCTAGTTAGTAAATAGGTTTTCGCTTTCTTCCTTCAATCACTATCTTCAATTTCAGAGATAATATGTTTATTCATTTGTAGCTATTTGAAAGGAAATCCCAGGAAAGAATGGGCATGCCTAACTGTAGAGCCGGACCAATCAAGTCACAAGCTTTCTTCAAGAATATCGACTGGGAGAGGTTAGAACGACGGCAGATTGACCCACCATTCAGACCAAAAGTGGTAAGTCTAATTCTCCTTAAATGAAAATATTCACAAAACTAATAAGTTAGTGTGACAATTCACCTGAAGATCTTAACCCAAGCTAAATCAGTTACACTATATTTTAATACGAAAAGTATTGGTACACCAAATACCTAATTTCCTAAGTTAATCATACTTAACAAGCAATTTACTTAATACAATTTATACCGACCTACTATGCTTTACTAAGACAATTAGGCTTCCTTTGCTAAACTATAATCTTGTAATTAATCACCCCAACTACTTAGTATATGGCTACTTAACAATACACCCACATCATCCTCCCATGGATGGCTCACCTCAGAAACAGAAGTTGAACAATCCGACAAAGGTGAACCCCACACAAATACCGGAGTTTAGGAACACCAAAAAATGGCGACTAACTGTTCCTGCCCAGACACACGATAAACTTTCACAGGTGAAGGTCAATATCCCCCAACACAAATTAGGCTACCTTTATACAAAGCCACCATAAATGAATGAGAACACAACATCTGTGACCTCTCATACCGTGTCATACAAATCTCACATACGGACCCATATATGAAGACCAACACTCCACACTAGCGAAACACAGAATATAACTTGATGTTCCTACTAAGGACGTTGTATCCAGAGGATCAGGTCAGACATCTGATGGTGAATAATATTAATCTCTTAATCAGTTAGTTAATTGTAGATTAATCATAGATTAATAGATGTGGTCACATCATGATATAAGATAAGAGAATTAACTATTGACTATGGTGTTCATTTATTACTCCTCCCACTTTTAGAAGACTTCTACAGTAATGCCCGAAGTATATGACCCTTTAATCACAGCAGAATTATGGGAATTTTTCAGGATTTAGTCAGAAATATGGCTTGTTGCCATTCATCGGAATGGCAACATGCCGTATTTCCGACTAAATCCTGAAAAGTTACCCATAATTCTGCTGTGGTTAAGGAGTCGATTATTCAGGACATTACTATACTTCAGGCAGTGATTACCATGGCCTTATTCTTTATTCCATGCTGGGACATATCCCAAGTCTTCCGACTATAAACAGGTGCCATTATGCACAACCTGGGACCACACAGGGGTCAACACTAAAGAGTAATACATGTGGTTTTAGTTTTCGATGAATTCATGAAAACTTGTGGGTAACTTTTAACCCAATGTCATAATGTCATTGAACATCAGATATATATGTTAAACTTTTAATGAGTACTCGCGTAAATCAGTTCTCATGGTTATTGCCTTGACTTAACACTATATTATCCCATTTGTGTTATGTCCCAGTCAAGTAATCTTCTGATCGCTTTCCGAAATAGATTCATTATCATAACAAAAGTTGAGCTACAAACTTTCTAAGTTTATTATTGTTTGATAACTGAATACTCCCTGATGAGTTGTTACTTGATTTCCATTGATTCATTCATAAAGATGTTGAGTTGTTAACCCTTTCTATATTAAATGGATTCTCCCACTCAGTTAATATAAAAGTACTAATTGGAATGGTCTATTATTCATTTTGAGGGTTTTCATGAATATAAGCAGACGAGAGATAACACAAGTACAGAAGGAGTTCTATTTATTGAAGGGAAATGTTCAGGGTTTAACAAAATGACATAAGGGATAACTACTAGTCAATGAGTATTTAGTATAAAAAGTGTTAAGTTCAATGTCCGGACTTAGCTGAACACTCCCTTCAAATAAATTGTAACAGTGTTTCTATGCTTGTCATCTGCCTATAGTGTCTGAGCACCCCTACAAATAAAGAATGGACCATTCTCATGTCTACTAGTATTTTTTGAACTGCCTAGAAGAATCAAATCAGTAATGAAAGGATTTACCCTTTTTACACTAAATGGGTTCGCCAACCAAGTGAAAAATTTGTATATTGGAATAGTCTATTAATGATTTAGAGGGATGTACAGGTGATATAAGCCGATGACAGATAATAAAAGTGCAGAAGGAATCCTATTTATTGACCGAAATGTTCAGATAATATGTTCAACAAACAACATATATGTTGAACTTATTATCTGAACATTTCCTATGGGGAAACTATACTCATCAATGAGTGTTTAGAATAGAAAATGTTAAAGATGGTCTATCTCTTCCTATCAAGTTTTATATATTTTTCAGGGTATAAAATAATATGAGATATGAGTCTGTCCGGGAACTCTATTATCAATTAAAGATGGTGTATCTCTTCCAGAAAATCAAAAACTGACTGGTTTCTTGACGATATGCTTATCACGAGACCGAGAACAGCATGTATCTTATATTAAGTGCTGAACCAAGGATTTTTAGAGGTGTGCCTCACACACACACACCTCTGATTGAGTAGTAGTTCACATCACAGAAGGGTACACAACCATGCATTATATACATACATGTATGGCACTATATGTCCCTTGCAAACTATTAATATGGTGTTGAAACCTCATTACTTGAAGGTTGTCATTGCAAGACATGACAGTTACCTTTATTGCAACACCTTTAATTAAATGTCTTACTTGATATCTGTACACAGGTCACTAGCCTAAAAATGCTTGAGTTCAAAACTATTTGGCTCACTTCAGTATGGTAGTACAAGTAACTACACCGGCCTAGTTAGTAAATGGTGCAGCTTGTAATTTTTCAATTATAATACGCCAACCAATCAGGTTCATACTTGACATGGGGAGGTGCGCATGCTTCACTACCTAGCAGGCAGTTGTGCTTAAGTGTTAAGCGATGACAGTCACATTATCTGTCCCTGCTGTGACATTTGGTCGACACGTGGGTGTTTAACCATTGATATTTATATGACATTTTGCATGCAGTGCAAATATTATGTGTCCATGTGCTGAAGCGCTAACACAGTTAGCTTATTCTTGAAGTTGACATATCAGTATCTGACAATTGCAAAATCAACTTCAAAACGATAAAAGCACAATGGTGTGACTACCTCGAAAATTGGATATACGCACTAGTACAGCGACTCATGGAGCTCAAAAATACATACTGGTAATCGGCTTAAGTCTGCACGTATAATGTGGACATAATTATGATGTCACAGACATCAATAAAGCCGAGCGTATTCGCTAAATATTAGAGCATAAATTTGTGCCTCGGTATCGGCAACAAAATACAAGTCGCTACAGTACACATGAACTCAAGCACATGCGTGACATATTTATTTAGTCACAGTGTAATGAGCACCTGTGTGACATACAACATTGATTTCAATGTATATTCACTAGTGATACAAAATTACATATACAAAGGATAAACTTTGCAGTTGTTGCAATGTTCCTTTAATTCAATTCAATTCACTGTTTGTGACAGACAAACAGCAAGGTGAAGGTCGTTTCCAACATCACAATATTGCAGACAAAAAACATGAAAAGCAATGCTATCCTACCATTTCCTTAGATACTTGAAGTGCACACCAACACAATTAGTTGTTGTATGAGGAGGAATATGATAGCTTTATAACTTGTTGCTGACCAATGATAGCTATATAAATGCTCATGGAAAGTGGGGAAAAATTAACCCTTTGCTGTGACTGACCTAATTAATCATAACATGGCTTTACTAATACTTATGATACACCATTATCAAGACGGTCTGGCAATCGTTATACAGTAATGCCCTAAATAATCAACTCCTTAACCACAGCAGAATTATGGGTAATTTTTTTTCAGGATTTAGTCGGAAATATGGCTTGTTGCCATTCATCGGAAAGCTCTCAGCATAAATTAAGCATTATTTTATTAATGTAACACTCAGGAAGGTTCAATTCTGAATGACATGCAAGATAACTCATGCATCTGACTGGGGGACTAGTCTCATGATGTATAACTCTGTCAATGTAAATAGAGCTTTGACTCTCCTATCGTTGATAGGCAGACATGTCAGGTATGAAACTACATGCAACGTGTGGCATATAGCTCCAATGGCACTGCAAATAGGGTAACATTGTTGCCCGTGCAAGAATTTGCATTGAGTTTCTTGAATGATGTTCCAATTTAATCTATACATTCATTCTTCCACATTGTGGCATGCATGCACATCACTGACTGACCTCAGGCCATCCCATTTAAGGGTTCAGGTGTCGAGTGTATTAACTATGGCAATCACTGTTAGTTCAAACATTGTTTCCATTGAATTGGATCTGATCACAACATGCTTACTGAATAGTTCCTGTCATATCAGTTCTCATGCACTCCCACTCTCATGTCAGCAATGATGATCATGGAGGAAGATTTTCATGTCAATAATTAGAACAATAACATGTATATGTTATAAACAATACAATTTCTAAGCGCCAAAGGATCAACCCATTGTTGCGCCTTGGTGTTGGCATGATACATTGCATTTGCATGTAACGGTGTTGTGATCACTACCGATAGCTCTCCCGACCAACATGTTATATAGATTCATGTACAACCACACAGGCTTCTGACATCTTATATGAATATGCATTTGCGAGGTCACATATATATGACTATAGAATCATAGTTCAATAATGAATATCCTCACATGGTTTTGCACGCCTTGTTGCTCACAGACGAGGTCTTCTGCGATCATGATGTGTTTGAATTGTTGTGCATATTGAAGATTGCAACTAAGTTCACCATTTCATTTTGATTTTGCATGAGGGAACGTCATGCATTGTCAAGTACATGTATAAACAACAGACATAGAAGATGCATCGCAATCAAAAGGTTGTGCATGCATATATCTTCATAGCAAAGCAATGCTGATCACATTTATGCCACCTACCTTGACTATGGGTGTGCATTGCTTCAATGCATGTGCATGCAGGGTTCGTACGGGTGCTTGAATATCTTGAAAGTGCTTGAATTTGGTTTTGGGTTTTTCAAGCCCTTGAAAGTCATTGAATTTTCCCTTAAACACCCTAAGGTGCTTGAAAGTGCTTGAATTTAGTCATCAAATGTTGTCTTATTGACACACGCTTGCCGTCTTATACGCAGTATCAAGAAGCGTCAAAATTTTCAAGCGGCATCATATGATTGCCAGGTATTCTGTTCGTTTCGCTATTCGTGCCGGTATTCCGCGATTTGTATTGACTCATTCTAAAAATATAACAATGGCGGCGCCCATGCTTCGAAATTATCGCTACTCTTTCGTTAAAATAACAATGGGAAAGTGTGTGTTCAACACTGCGTGGTTATAGCACGAAACTTATTCTGGTTGGTTGCAACAAACGAACAACAATAGGAAGGCAATGTGCGTGCTTTGTTGCAAAGAAATATATATTTCTGGGATGGGAGAATCAGCTTTGAAAAGTCATGTGAAGTCGACAAAACACGCTGCGAAAGTTCGACAGCTATCTGTCGTGATGGTGAATAAATTTTTCGCAAGGAATCAGACAAGAACGAGTGCCCCATCGAACACAAATACTATGTCACCTGTAAATATCACATGACCACCAGCATCCAGTTCAAATTCAAGTACCGGTATATACCTAGAAGCTGATTGAATAATATTCATATATGTATCATTGTACCGGTATGAAGAAACTATGGATAAGTTGGATAAGACTGTGACACATGGGTGCACCTATAAGACTATATGAATAAAGGCTTAGAAATTAATGTCTGAAAACTTGAGTGTTCATCTGATAGAAGTTATATAATACAAGGTACCAGTACAGGTATATTTCTTCTTCTCTTTACTTCATAAAGGTTTATATCAAGTTATCTATGGAATATTCATCTGTTAGGATCATATTTTCTTTCCGCTATTTATGACCCTGTCTTTAGTACATAAATATGAAAGTTCATTAATTGGATGGGTATACTAGTTAATATTAAAACTAGTATACCCATCCAATTAATGAAATACAGGTAATAGTAGGGATTGTGTTATTATTTTATTCTTCATTCGAACAAAGCACAAGCCATGCATCAGATCATTTTGTTGGAGACTGGATACCCTATTTATATAATCGGTTCTAGTAGTCTGTGAGGTGCTTGAAAATATTTGAACAAGTGCTTGAAAAGTCCTTGAAAAGTGCTTGAATTTGGTTTGAAATTCATAGTGGGAACCCTGTGCATGAACATATCAATTCTCAGTTCTTATAAAAATGGCCATGTATTGATGGGAATGGCACAATAGGGGGTAATAGTGAATCGCATCTACCTGTGAAAACATGGAAAGGGGTGTAGCGGGATGTCATATATATGCAACATGTGGATCTGTAATTCACTTCGTATATATATTAATATCGCGGAAGTCCACCAAATGTGGGTAAACTGTCTCTTGTAGCAGCAGTCTTATTGAGTCAACAAGGGAGATAAACCCTGCATGGAGTTGGGATTGCTACAGTAATTTCCATTATGAACACATCTCTCTGGTTAATTAACCTGATTTGGGAACAGCAGTAAATGGCTGTAGTGAGATCTATTTGCTGCGGTAAATGGATTCCGCAGTCAGGGCCGCCAGAAGGAGTGAAGGGCAGGAGGGGCAAACCTATTATTGGGGGCACATTTTGTGAAGATGTACAGTCAACGGTAAAATGCGTATAGCAGTGACTTCACAATGGCCGGGATATCGCGAATGCTAGCACGTATAATGCGTCGATGTTCATATACTTTATGTAAAACAATAATCAGAGTTCAGCAATTTATACAACAATAAACTCAGTTTCTTTAAAAGCCGACGCAATCTCGAATCTTCGATTTATGTCTCTGGAATCTCCATTCACATCAGTCAGACCTTGACATTCGCCAACAGCCCGTGTCCAAGAAAGACGACTCTACTAAAAGTGCAACTCTATATTATCGGGTCAATGGAACGCACCCCCATTAAATTTCGTCAGGCGATGTCTAACATATATAACTAACAATAGAAAGCAAGCATGATTTTGCGTTGTGAAAGACAAGCTGAATGTTTCAATAAAACATATTTAAGTTTTTCCGGAGACCGGAGCTACCAGAAATAATTTTATACTGCAGACAGGACTGTTTCTGGTCTGCTCATAGTTGATGCATGACATGAGCTGTCATGTGCAGATTAGGACATGGAGACTGATAAATAAAAATCGAAGATTCAAGATTACATCGGCGTTTAAAGAGACTGCAATAAACCATAATGGATATAACCATACAACCTTGAATGACACATAATCCACCTATACACAACTAAAATGCACCGAAATATGCTCTGCGGTTTGCCGTCTTACTCACAAAATCATCTGCTATGCTTTGAGTGTTAACTTTGTCCATTAGCCGCTTTTGAATTGTCGCAAACATCATGTCATTAAGGTGGTTTCCTCCTGACGTCGCACAGAGCCAATTTTTTAACCTTCTCATGGCGCTGAAGGAACGCTCGCTCGACGCTGAACTTATTGGCATTGTATAATAAAGTTTTAAAAGCTCATGCACTTCACTGCATCGTTGTTTCGCTGCTGGCATCGCCTCAAACATCTGCACAATAGTGCTGACCTTGGTCACAGACTTAATCGGCAACATCTGATGGGTGTTGTATAATCCAAACACAGACGGTAATTCATTTAACTGAACAGCTAATTCGTCTTTGTCGATGAAGCTGATAATATCCAAATTATCCATAGGAACATCCCGCTGTGTTACTGATCTGATCAGCACTTGCTCGATGTCCTTAATCGCACTCAGACTTTCTTGATGAAACCGCCCATCCATGCTTTGCAGGATGGCATCAATGGCTTCAAAGTATGATGCCCGCAGGGTCGCTTCACTGGCACACTTCTGGCTGTTGGTTGGTAATTGTTCAGTCAATAGCATAGACCCGTCATGTAATCTTTTGGGGACTTTTCTTGCTCGTGGGGTTTTCACATCTACCGGCAAACTCAAACCAGTCAGCGATTCTGTTTCCTTGACAATTTTCATGAAATCAATTTCACTCCGCATTTCTTGGAGGCGTTGGCGAGATAGAATGACACATAATCCGCTGACATATCAACTCTCTGTAGCTCTTTGGAAAGTTTTTCAATGATACAGATGAGTTGTTTTGATACTGTGAGCCGAAAAATGTCCCGGAATGACCTCAACTGTTTCATGAGTCCATCTATTTTTGCTTTTGTGTCAGCTTTAGTTGTGGCATCACTTCTTATTTCCATCATGGTATTCAGTAATTCCGGAATTTTCTTGATGACGACGTCGACTGCATTCACTCTCGTCGTCCACCGTGTCGCTGAGAGACTCTGAAGGCGAATTACAGAATTGTCACTGGAGCCGTTTTCATTAATAATGTCCTTTTGGATGTTTTCGAATAGAAGAACACGCTTCGGGTAAGCCCCAACAACAGCATATAGGGACTGGCACAAATCTAGTGCTGTTGAAAGCAACTCAGATATGTCGATGGCATCTTTGACGATCAATTCGTTACAATGTGCTAAGCAGTGCACATAAACAGCATGTGGTGCCATATCGCTCTGCATCTTCATGGCCAAAGACTTCATGGCTGCTGCACCATCGAAGCACATAGCAGCCATCCTGTCGCCATTGAGTCCACACCGAATCATGATGTCCTTAACATATTTAAGAAGAGCATCAGATAAAAGTCCTTCTTGGCATTCATACAATCCCACGAAGTCGTCGGTTACCTGGTAATCGTTGTCGCACGTTCTAACCGAGAATGTTAGATACATTTTTGGATACATCCGATGATTCATCTGCTAAGACAGGAAAACATTTGGAGTCTTTCAGCTTTTCTGTCAGCATCCTGCGGGCGCTGAGCACTAGCATTTGCCTCTGTTCATCAAGTATGTCATGAGCGGTCGTGTAATGCTTCTCATCTAGGAGCAACTTCAGGCCTTGGTCATTTTTCGCTTTATCCTAATCAAACTGGAATATATTTGACTCATTGTCCGAGTCCCCTCTGATCGGCATTCCCTGTCTCAGAAGTGTTTTAAGGGTATTCAGGTGGGAAACCAGTCCATTTCGTCGTAACTCCTGCTTGCCCATGTGCTCCGAACTGATAATAGCATGTATCGACTGGTTCGATTGCTCTCCTTCTTCAGCTTGTTGACATGTGCGAATTTGTGAGGACCACTCTCCTCGTGTTCCCTGAACTTGTTGATGGCCTTCTTCCAGTTATCAAACCCAACTCCCAGTTTCAAGTTGAATGTTCCGCCCTTTCTTCTCCGTATGTTGAACATGTATCGCAGAATGCTTTTTGCAGCTTCCCGTGATAAATCAGCCACCCAAACATCTTAAACCAGTCTGTGTTGAACTGTCGATTGCCTTTTCTGCTCCGTTCCTTGTCATCTGGAGTGAAGTGTTCTGGTCGTCGTACTAGATCAGAGAAGCCCAGTTTTTGTCCTTCTGTTTGAACATCCCCGTTCAGTGGTTGTGAAAATTTGAATGGCGATCCGACTGTCTCGTTATTAGATGGCTGTGGCTGGTCGTCAGTACAAACTTTTGTTTCGTCTCTGTTATCAGTGGACAATTTCGGCAAAAACGCTGTCAATTTTGCCTGTCCTGGTTTGGCCGCTGCCTGTGCCCTCGCCTTCTCTGCTTCTTTTTTATTTCGTTCAGATTTCGGCATTTTCTGAGAATTGTTCGCAAGTTCGCAACTAACACTTTCGGAATTATAAAGAGTTATGAGTCAAATTGTTAATGCTGAGAGGTCAGTTTCGTTGTAACTGCACGCGTATGTAACATAATCAGCTCCATGTGGCAACACAGACATGTGAAATCAGGTGCCAGCTACGTGACTGTTCAAAGAAGGCATTTCATGATTTATTGCATTTTTATTTGCCTTATTCTCCATGGCACTATTGATCAAATGTAACCCACTTGCTTCTTGGTGAAACCCATATGGTACGACGGGAAGTGCCGACGATAAGGCTGTCTTCAGTTTGTGTTGTGAGATTATGCCGACGGTCAGGAACAACAGGCATTGTTAATTACCTCCCAGTGGGACTGCTTAGTTTGTAGTGGAGTTTCGTAACGAACAGCTGATATATTGCCCCCCCCCATGCCCCCCCTCTCTGGCGGCCCTGTCCGCAGTGTCTTTTTAAAATGCCAGACTCATTGAGAGCCTAATAGGGAATGTTAAACTGTGCAGTATAGTTAAGCTTTTGTGCTGAAACATGAGAATTGAAATTACGCCACTTGAATATACTTTCCGAAACGTGCAATAGTATGTATTCTATTGAAAACCCAGCTCATCAATGGTATATTACAGTAATGCCCTAAATAATTGACTCCTTAACCACAGCAGAATTATGGGTAATTTTTCAGGATTTAGATGGAAATCAACAAGCCATATATTTCCGACTAAATCCTGAAAAGTTACCCATAATTCTGCTGGTGTTAAGGAGCCGATTATTTACTGCATCGCTGTATTCTATTGAAAACCCAGCTCATCAATAGCATATTACTATATCAGTTGACCCCAGAAGTGATTCTATTGTGATTTTTGTGAAGGTAACAACATTTTAATGTAGCTGCTTTCAGTTTGCCAGCTTGCTGGATTTTCATGGCAAAATTTGTGTTGTCCTTTTTCATATCAATAGTGCACCATATCACGTTAGCAGTGGCTTTTATTTTCTTTACCATAACACAATAGGTCACGATTGTAGCTACTTGATAATGCGACACAAATTGAATCTACGATAAATTCTGGGTTGTGAGGGTTTGATTGTTTTATTATTATAATCCAAAAATGATCTGTAATTTCCCCAAGGTAAGTCTAGTTTATTTGCTAATTTTATTTTGATTTTTCTGGTATAATACATAACCATTTGTGAAAGTTTTACAAGCTATTTTTAGAACAGATAGGCCATGAAACTTCAGGCAATCTCAGATAGAGATAGAGTTCTCCCGGAATGTAGCTAGTTGAAAAATTATCTTGTTATAGTCGATTTGACGTTTCTATCTGTTCAATATTAAACCTAGAAATGTTCTTTCCTGCAGTTTCGTGTGAAGTTTTTTTTGTTGATTTAGACTCATATGGGGACCTAGAACAATTTTAGCTTGGTTGACCGAATGACAATGTTGAGCAACTCTGATAATTTGCATAATCCAAGATGGCCACCACGCACCATGTCAAAAATTTAACGTTTGACCCGCTTGTCCTAAAATTGATATCCAGAACTACTGTCCCATCCCAATGCTCCATCTGCACTTTGCACTGTAGGTCTGCCCGATACACCCAATACACCAATAGGACAAATACATCCTAGTAGGTACCCGTCCTGGTGCGTAAAGAGATAGTTGCTCATTAAGGTAGCAAGTCAGGGCTAGTCAAATACCTTGGTGTGCCTGAGACATTGCCAACAGCTGCTGATATTGTCATCGTAGATGTTTCACAGCTGTTCTACTATATTGTGTGGCTACATGGGGGCAAGTCCCTCAGGTCTAATCGCATCAATCTAGGGTAATTTGAGTCACTACCCAGCTGCCACTGAGAAAATCATTGTCTTCGATAAGTATCAATATGTCTCTGCAAAGTACAGTAATGCCCAAAATAATCGACTTCTTAACCACAGCAGAATTATGGGTAACTTTTCATGATTTAGTCGGAAATATGGCTTGTTGCCATTCATCAGAAAGCTCTCGTTGAGAGCTTTCCGATAAATGGCAACAAGTAACTTTTCAGGATTTAGTCAGAAATATGGCTTTTTGCCATTCATCAGAAAGGTCTCACTGAGAGCTTTCCGATGAATGGTAAAGTTAACCATAATTCTGCTGTGGTTAAGGAGTTGATTATTTAGGGCATTACTGTATCATGACAGAATGTGTAGGGCTGGTGATATTATTATCGATTATGAGCTCTCCATCGCCAGTCCTTTACCCAAACAAGCTTTCATCCGGAAGAGCAAGTGTTGACGACAATGTGACGATGGATATTCGCGACGATGGTGCATTTGGTCATGACGAGGCAGATATCACCATTATTTCCTATGTCCTGGCAGCCAACTCTAGAAAGGGTGTCGTATGCATGCTTAGTGATGACACTTACATATTTGTCCTGTTGGTGTATTGGGTATATTGGGTGGACCTACAGTGCAAAGTGCAGATGGAGCATTGAGATGGGAGAGTCCTGGATATCAATGCAACCTGTGCTGACCTAGAGCCAATAATGTCTTTATAGACAAATAATATACCCAAGTTCAGTTTGTCAGTGTTGTAATCACAAAAAATATTTTTGAAATTGTTTTTATAAAAATTATGTTGTTGTTGTAATTGTTGCCCCGGAAGACATAGACCATCTTTAATATTGATTTTATTTTGATTTTCTGGTATAATACATACAACAGGAGGTGATTTTAGAATGGAAACTTCAGGCGCATTCGATGGAGAATTCCATATTATTAGCACTCTCCATCAAGGCAAAATTCCATTTCGATTAAGATATTTTGCCGGAATAAACCACTTTATTATGCCTTTATTGACAAATAATTTACCCAGTCTTCAGTTTTGTCTTTGTTTTATTCACAGAAAAAGGTATTTATAGTCTTAAAATCAAATTTTATAAAAATAATGATTGTTGAACTTATTATCTTAAGATTTCCCTCAATAAATAGGGGTCCTTCTGAACTGTTATTTATCTGTCATCTGCTTGTATCACTTTTAAATCCTTCCAAATGAATAATAGATTATTACAATGTATACTTTTTAATTGATTTAGTATACAAAGTGTTAACAGAACTTAATTTTGTTTAGCTTGATAACTTTGCAGGATTTAGTCGGAAATATGGCTTGTTGCCATTCATCGGAAAGCTCTCACTGAGAGCTTTCCAATGAATGGCAACAAGCCATATTTCTGACTAAATCCTGAAAAATTACCCATAATTCTGCTGTGGTTAAGGAGTCGATTATTTAGGGCATTACTGTAGCTATTCATCTCTGATTAAGACTGATTATTTTGTTTCTTTCAGAAATCTGAATCTGACTGTTCTAATTTTGACTCAGATTTCACTGCGGAGAAACCACACCTCACGCCACCTGACAAAGATTTCCTTAAGACGTGTGACAATAACCTGTTCCGAGGCTTCAGTTTCTCCCGGGGCTGACCTCCAGTGTGCAGTAGTATTAGTACCCTCATAGCTTTCATTCAACGTCAATCCAATGTGCTGCGCAAGGAATCCATCATCTTCATCATTGAGCTTATCCACCTGTTGATGAAAGAATTGGAGAACGATGTTTTTTCACTGTTGATACAATGTGTAATGAGCATGCTGATCTTAATGACTTGTGGCTGTGATGAAGTAATTTCGAAAGGATATTTATGGACACTCGAATTAATGTGCTATAAATAGAATGCATAATCTTAATGATCGTGCTATTCAGGTGATAACAGAATGCAGGAGTGTTGTCCAATGCGATTGAACAAAATCTTCAATGACTGTGCTATCCGAGAAGTAATGAGAGAAATCTGGGAGGATGTACATTTATTACACACCCACTGTGGTAACAATTCGCTCTAAGTTGATCCTGGTCTCTCCCTGGATATGTATGATGTAATTACGTTGCCAAAGCCAATGTAACGTGAATCTAGAAAGTTTGTGATACAAAAATCATTGCAAAACAACAAATGTCGATCGGAAAAGCTCAGAATAATATCACTTTTGTTTGTGTTTGGGTATGTATTAAATATGGAACCGCACTGGTGTTGGTTAGAGATTACCACACTCGATTAGATTGCGGAAGTATTCCCCTTGAGCCTACGGCTCTCGGGGTATCCTTTCTCCATCTGCTGTCATGAAATAATCGCTAACCCAAAACAACACAGTGCGGCTCTATTTATTTAGCGAATGCAGAAGTGATTCCAGTTCAGAGGGACTGTATGGTGACACCCAACAATTAAAGAACCAACATTCTTGTTGGAAATTTTTTGTCATACAGAATTCTTCAGCCAAAGTGATTTATAAAGATACATTCAATTAATACTTTTTAGCTCAACTTTACTTTGTAAAGTTTGAGCTATTGCCATGGCTTTGTCGTCCGTCGTCCGTGTGTGCGTGTGTACGTAACGCGTCAACAATAGAGGCTACAGGTCGTACCTTTGATCGGATCACTATGAAATTTGTCATAGCTGTTGACATCAACATTTGTACCGGAATGATTCATTTTGGGGTCATACGGAAAAAAAACATGGCCGCCAGCGGCCATCTTAGATTTCAAAGTTCAATCCATTAGCACGGGCTACAGGCTTTACTGTTCGTCTGATCGTCATGAAATTTGTCATGGATGTTAATATTGACATGTAGATGGGAACGAGTAATTTTGGGGTCATTCGGCCAAAAAACATGGCCGCCAGCAGCCATCTTCGATTTTACTCTTTGCATGACTAAATCCTTTAGCACGGGCTACAGGTCGTACCTTTAGTCAGATCGTCATAAAATTTGTCATGGATGTTAACAATGACATGTAGATGGGAACGAGTCATTTTTGGGTTATTCGGGCAAAAAACATGGCCGCCAGCAGCCATCTTGGATTTTACTCTTTGTATGACTAAATCCTTTAGCACGGGCTACAGGTCGTACCTTTAGTCTGATAATCATGAAATTTATCATGGCTGTTGAAATTGGAATGTAGATGGGAACGAGTCATTTTGGGGTCATTCGGACAAAAAACATGGCCGCCAGTGGCCATCTTTGTTTTCAAAATTCAATCCATTAGCACGGGCCACAGGTCGCACTGTTCGTCTGATCGTCATGAAATTTGTCATGGATGTTAATATTGACATGTAGATGGGAACGAGTAATTTTGGGGTCATTCGGCCCAAAAACATGTCCGCCAGCAGCCATCTTGGATTTTACTCTTTGTATGACTAAATTCTTTAGCACGGGCTACAGGTCGTACCTTTAGTCTGATCATCATCAAATTTGTCATGGATGTTAACAATGACATGTAGATTGGAACGAGTCATTTTGGGGTCAATCGGCCAAAAAACATGGCCGCCAGCAGCCGTCTTGGATTTTACTCTTTGCATGACTAAATCCTTTAGCACGGGCTACAGGTCCTACTTTTAGTCTGATCATCATAAAATTTGTCAAGAATGTTAATAATGACATGTAGATGGGAACGAGTCATTTTGGGGTCAATCGGCCAAAAAACATGGTCGCCAGCAGCCATCTTGGATTTTACTCTTTGTATGACTAAATCCTTTAGCACGGGCTACAGGTTGTATCTTTAGTCTGATCATCATAATATTTTTCATAAATGTTAATAATGACATGTAGATGGGAACGAGTCATTTTGGGGTCATTCGGCCAAAAAAGATGGCCGCCAGCAGCCATCTTGGATTTTACTCTTTGTATGACTAAATCCTTTAGCACGGGCTACAGGTCGTACCTTTAGTGAGATCGTCATAAAATTTGTCATGGATGTTAACAATGACATGTAGATGGGAACGAGTCATTTTTGGATTATTCGGGCAAAAAACATGGCCGCCAGCAGCCATCTTGGATTTTACTCTTTGTATGACTAAATCCTTTAGCACGGGCTACAGGTCGTACCTTTAGTCTGATAATCATGAAATTTATCATGGTTGTTGAAATTGGAATGTAGATGGGAACGAGTCATTTTGGGGTCATTCGGACAAAAAACATGGCCGCCAGTGGCCATCTTTGTTTTCAAAATTCAATCCATTAGCACGGGCCACAGGTCGCACTGTTCGTCTGATCGTCATGAAATTTGTCATGGATGTTAATATTGACATGTAGATGGGAACGAGTAATTTTGGGGTCATTCGGCCGAAAAATATGGCCGCCAGCAGCCATCTTGGATTTTACTCTTTGTATGACTACATTCTTTAGCACGGGCTACAGGTGGTACCTTTAGTCTGATCATCATCAAATTTGTCATGGATGTTAACAATGACATGTAGATTGGAACGAGTCATTTTGGGGTCAATCGGCCAAAAAACATGGCTGCCAGCAGCCGTCTTGGATTTTACTCTTTGCATGACTAAATCCTTTAGCACGGGCTACAGGTCCTACTTTTAGTCTGATCATCATAAAATTTGTCAAGAATGTTAATAATGACATGTAGATGGGAACGAGTCATTTTGGGGTCATTCGGCCAAAAAACATGGCCGTCAGCAGCCATCTTGGATTTTACTCTTTGTATGACTAAATCCTTTAGCACGGGCTACAGGTCGTACCTTTAGTCTGATCATTATAAAATTTGTCATGGCTGTTGATATTGGAATGTAGATGGGAACGAGTCATTTTGGGGTCATTCGGACAAAAAACATGGCCGCCAGCGGCCATCTTGGATTTCAAAATTTAATCCATTAGCACGGGCCACAGGTCGTACTGATTGTCTGATCATCATGAAATTTGTCATGGATGATAATATTTAAATGTAGATGGGAACGAGTAATTTTGGGGTCATTCGGCCAAAAAACATGGCCACCAGCAGCCATCTTAGATTTTACTCTTTGTATGACTAAATTCTTTATCACGGGCTGCAGGTCGTACCTTTAGTCTGATCATCATAAAATTTGTCATGGATGTTAACAATGACATGTAGATGGGAACGGGTAATTTTGGGGTCAATCGGCCAAAAAACATGGTCGCCAGCAGCCATCTTGGATTTTACTCTTTGTATGACTAAATCCTTTAGCACGGGCTACAGGTTGTATCTTTAGTCTGATCAGCATAAAATTTTTCATGAATGTTAATAATGACATGTAGATGGGAACGAGTCATTTTGGGGTCATTCGGCCAAAAAAGATGGCCGCCAGCAGCCATCTTGGATTTTACTCTTTGTATGACTAAATCCTTTAGCACGGGCTACAGGTCGTACCTTCAGTCTGATCATCATAAATTTTTCATGGCTGTTGAAATTGGAATGTAAATGGGAACGAGTCATTTTGGGGTCATTCGGACAAAAAACATGGCCGCCAGCGGCCATCTTGGATTTCAAAATTTAATCCATTAGCACGGGCCACAGGTCGTACTATTCGTCTGATCATCATGAAATTTGTCCTGGATGTTAATGTTGATATGTAGATGGGAACGAGTAATTTTGGGGTCATTTGGCGGAAAAAACGTGGCCGCCAGCAGCCATCTTGGATTTTACTCTTTGTATGACTAAATTCTTTAGCACGGGCTACAGGTCGTACCTTTAGTCTGATCATCATCAAATTTGTCATGGATGTTAACAATGACATGTAGATTGGAACAAGTCATTTTGGGGTCAATCGGCCAAAAAACATGGCCGCCAGCAGCCATCTTGGATTTTACTCTTTGTATGACTAAATTCTATAGCATGGGCTACAGGTCGTACCTTTAGTCTGATCGTCATAAAATTTGTCATTGATGTTAACGATGACATGTAGATGGGAACGACTCATTTTGGGGTCATTCGGCCGAAAACATGGCCGCCAGCAGCCATCTTGGATTTTACTTTTCTCTTCATGTCTATAAACTAGTATTAGACATTCAACTTTCCACATTCCTAATCGCTCCATTGACTGTAATATATTAAATTATTCCCTTTCCAAGTTGAGCTACAGTGTCATTGACACTTTCATTATATTTTCAATGAGTCACTTTTATTGTCACACCTTGACACCAATTTTGTTGATGCTTTGAAGTTAACCCCTATGCAGGGTAGCATCACTAAATTTGCCTTCTGGGGTCCTCATTCTGCAAATGTCTCAGGCATGATCTTCCTTCTCCAATCACTTCTGGACTCCATCATTTTTCAACTGTTTCCAAAACCGAAAACATCTCATCATGGGCAAACAGTGTCCTGTGGCATCAATGGCCATGTTTAGATGTGACGTTTATCACAAACTGTAAACCCTTCTATTGAATTCAATGTACCTTTATAACTAATTTTGGTTGAAGAAAGTCATGTGATTGAAAATTTCCAGGAAATTGGGTGTAAATTTTGAGTCAACTCGATATGCTGTGGACTCTACAGAAATGCCCTAAATAATCAACTTCTTAACAACAGCAGAATTATAGGTAATTTTTCAGGATTTGGTCGGAAATATGGCTTGTTGCCATTCATCGGAAAGCTCTCACTGAGAGCTTTCCGATGAATGGCAGCAAGCCATATTTCTTTACTAAATCCTGAAAAATTACCCATAATTCTGCTGTGGTTAAGGAGTTGATTATTTAGGGCATTACTGTATCACAAACTGTAAAACCTTCTATTGAATTCAATGTACCTTTATAACTAATTTTGGTTGTGACTGAAAATTTCCAGGAAATTGGGTGTAAATTTTGAGTCGGCTCGATATGCTGTGGACTCTATACAGTATTTCCAACTAAATCCTGAAAAGTTACCCATAATTCTGCTGTGGTTAAGAAATCGATTAATTAGGATATTACTGTATTCATGACAATTGTGCTCCCATACTGCCAGTGAAAGATTTTGAAAAGGTCTTCATTGAAGACAAATATATATTGTGATGTGGCAAAGAATATATGTTACTGAAGAACAAGCCTTGAAAATGTGTGTCTGTCATTTGCAGAATGAGGTCCCCAGAGGGTGAATTTAGTAATTCATGTGATATCAACCTCAAATTTATTGTCGTTGATGATATATCGGGTCTTCTGTTTTATTTGTATTAGTAGCAAGCCTGGAAATAGAGTGTCTGACATTTGCAGAATGAGGTCCCCAGAGGGTGAATTTAGTGACACTATCCCACACAGTGTGCTAGCTTCACCAAATTCACCCTCTGGGAACCTCATTCTGCTTTATAGGCCTCAACTGCTATGGGATACCAAGAATAAGATTGAAGTTTCCCAGTTGAATTTGGTGATCAACTTGTTAATCACCTCGATTATGTAATTTACCTTCTGCAAATTAGGGGACATAGAAACTGAACATAAGGGAAAAAGTAACTAAAAACAATGTTAATTTGAGACTATAGATACTTCCCAGAAGATGAGACCTAAGCAGAATGAGGTCCCCAGAAGGTGCATTTAGTTATGCTAGCCCACTGTGCGGGGTAGCGTCACTAAATTCACCCTATCGGAACCTCATTCTGCAAACGACAGACACACTTTTTCAAGGCGTACTGAATGTCAGAAATTGGCTTGTAGCCACTTCATTGCTTAATTATGACCTTTAAAGAAGTTTTGTTTGGATGTCACAGCTGATATCAAGCAATTTTGTTCAAAAATATATTTTAATCAGTTCAAGTTGTAGAACTGAACTTTTTGGTCTTGTTTGACGAGAATTTGTTTTTATGTTTTGTTATACAGTAATGCTCTAAGTAATCGACTTCTTAACCACAGCAGAATTATGGGTAACTTTTCAGGATTTAGTCGGAAATATGTCTTGTTGCCATTCATCGGAAAGCTCTCGGGGAGAGCTTTCCGATGAATGGCAACAAGCCATATTTCCGACTAAATCCTGAAAAGTTACCCATTATTCTGCTGTGGTTAATAAATCGATTATTTAGAGCATTACTGTAGTTGCCAGTGTTGGATATCAATTTCAGAATAAGTTTCGGATATGAAAGCCTTGAAATAGTGTGTATTTCTTTTGCGGAGTGAGGTCCCCAGAGTGTGAATTTATTTGTTCACACAAACCTATAACCACGCTGGTGGCTAGAAAGCCTGAGTTTAGTTTGCCTCTCATTTGCAGATTGAGGTCCCCAGAGGGTGAATTTAGTGACTCTATCCCGCACAGCAGGATAGCATCACTAAATTCACCCTCTCAGAACCTCATTCTACATGGCTTCATCTGCTATGGGAGACATAGACTCAGAGTGAAGTTCCCAAATGGTGAATATTGTGATGTACACCCATTGGGAACCTCAATGTGTCATCTGCCAATTTGGGGATATAGAGAAACTAAACTAAAAAAGAAATAGAATCTATCTGAAGAAGTTTCTATATAAATTTGATAATAAAGAAACTTTCCAGAGAAGATGAGGCCTAAGCAGAATGAGGTCCCCAGATGTTTAATTTAGTGATGCCAGCCCACTATGCGGGATAGCATCACTAAATTCACCCTCTGGGGACCTCATTCTCAAATGACAGGCACACTAAACTCAGGCATGAACCACACTGGTGGCTAGAATATGACTTGTCATATTAAAATAATGACAAAGGTTCCAGAAATTACCATATGTCACTGGAAATTAATGTCACTTTGGCTAGTGATTAATCATCAGTGCAGAGTGCCAGAAATCTATCATTGTGTTACAAATGGATAAGGAAATGACCCAACCCACCGGAAAGTTGAATAAAATAAATAATATTTGTATAAATGACATGATTTATTTCAGTATGTAATCATAGGTAAAAAATGGTGAATTCACTGTGGTAACAGTGAATTGACCAATCAAAAATCCAGTTAACTTTGGATGAACCTTTTTGTGGTACTTTCAACTGACTGATTTTTTTCTCAAGGTCAAAATTGTAACATTGAAGTTGCCATTCATTTCTCAAGTGAGGTCACTTTATACTGACATGCTCCTAACCAGAGAGATTCCCGAACAAGATTCTACTGATGAAAACAAGCTTCTTTTCTTTTTTCTTCTTTTTTTTATACATCCAAACCTTGTTCCCCCCCCCCCCCCCCCCCCCCCTAACATGCTCCTAACCAGAGAGATTCCCGAACAAGATTCTACTGATGAAAACAAGCTTCTTTTCTTTTTTCTTCTTTTTTTTATACATCCAAACCTTGTTCCACCCCCCCCCCCCCCCCCCACACCCCCCCCCCCCCCCCCCCCCCCCCCCCCCCCCCCCCCCCCCCCCCCCCCCGCAATACTCTACTCGGCATTTCCCATGAGAGGTGTTCAGTTTTGTGTTGTAATAGTTTACTTTACCGAAATGGCATTGGATTCGGATGTGTGACGAGTTATATACATGATTTTATATTTTATAAAGAGTTTATTTTTGTGTCCTCATTATCATAACTGTGATGAGTTATACTAACTTATATGATCATTCACCCTTTACTTACGCTGAAGAGGTCACTCTCACCATTAGGGCTGTCGTGATTCGGATCCATCACATTTTAAATTTCACGATGCAATGCATCTTATTGGGAGAATGCAATGCAAAAACAATTAATGTATGCAGAGTTATCAATAGTCAAATATCCAAACTTTTCCACTCAAAAACTTCCATCTGGGAAGATCTGGGGACTGTATTAGCTATTATGGTCTTCTTCTAATACCTGGCCATGCATTTTGGTCATTTTAGTTAGGTCTGGTAATTTACTTCAATGAATATGCCGAGGTGAACACTGATGAGAATATACATACTAAAAATGATTAAGTGGTTCATCTAGTTTTCACAGCAATTAGTTGCCAAAAATTCGCATCATGAACATCTGAATCGTTACAGCCCTACTCACCATAAACAGAGGAATGGGTTCACATATTTTCTGCCAAAGAGAAGAGTACAAACTTTCGCTAAAGACCCCCTATATAGATCACAGATAACTTGGCAAGTATTGTGTGTGGCTCAAGCATTGGATGTGGTGCAACAAATTTAACCCTTTCAGTGCCAAGTCCGATTTTTGTATCAACCCATATTTCCTTGATCATTTTTTCAAATTGATTGATTATAATAATGTGATACATTGATGGAAAGAGCTCTAAGAGCTCTTTCCATCAATGTATCACATTATTATAATCAATAAATTTGAAAAAATGATCAAGGAAATATGGGTTGATACAAAAATCGGACTTGGCACTGAAAGGGTTAATTCTTGTGTTGTCAACGTCAAATTTGTTGTTTATCATACTTCGGGTCCTCTGTTTTGTTTGTGTTAGTAGCAAGACTGGATATAGTTTGTCTGACATTTTCAGAATGATGTCCCCAGATGGTGAATTTAGTGACCCTATCCTGGCACAGTGGATTAGCGTCTCCAAAGGCATAGGATCAGATTGAAGTTCCTCACTGATGTTCACCCATTAGTCACCTTAATTATGAAATTTATCTTCTGCAAATTAGGCAATATAGAAACTGAACCGAAGGAAAAAAGTAACTAAAAACAATGCTAATTTGAGACTATAGATACTTCACGGAAGATGAGACCTAAGCAGAGTGAGGTCCCCAGAGGGTGAATTCTGCACAGCGGGGTAGCATCACTAAATTCACTCTCTGGGGACCTCATTCTGCAAATGTCAGACACAAAATTTCAAGACTTGATTAGTAGGGATATTTAGATTGAAAACTTGTAACTTTTCCCCATAAGAAAATATCTGTATTTACTACATGATCCGATCCTTATTACGTTCATTAAAACGATTCTATAACAGGAAATAGTGCCAGGTGTACCCAAATGCATTATTTTTGCGCAATCGTCGTGACTACCGGTTTGTCATATGTTTACATTCTGCACGCATATACGCTAAATCGATGTTTGTGACTATTGTTGATTTAGTTTGAACAAATATTTCATTAAATTTCGCTATTAAATATGCCAGAGAGTCTTATTTATCTGGGTCTATTTCCTTATGCGGGCAAACTATGTATAGTTACGTGAAACATCATCGTGACCATATAGAAGCTGCTGTTAGTTTCACATCGCATTTATTGATTTAAGCATCTTTTATGGAGGTTTTGGATCAAGTAATAAATAGAATCTATAACGAGTCCCCAGTTTATAGCAAAATTAACAAAACTCATCGGAAAGCTCTCGATGAATGGCAACAAACCATATTTCCGACTAAATCCTGAAAAATTTCCTATAATTCTGCGGTGGTTAAGGGGTCATATACTTCGGGCATTACTGTAGCTGTCTGACTACTGGATCTGTTCATGCCTCGGCACAGAGGATTGTAATCTGTTATGACTGGAGGGGGAAGTTACATGTCGATGTTTATCGAGACCGAAAATATTGTGTGAATATACCACAACCAAATTATATGGCAAGATGGTTTTCACATGTTCAATTTACTTGGACTTAAATTCAAATAATTGTACTTAAGTGCCAATAGCGAATTCAATAAGTACAAATTGTATTTAGATGTGAATTCGGCGAGGAATTGTACTTTAATAAGTGCAAATGAATTACTGATATTTTTGTCTATTTGCACTTAAGTCCAATTGATTTGTACTTAAATGAAATTTATTTGCACTTAGGTGCTTTTCACTTAAGTGCAAATAATTTGGTCTTAAGTACAACCATTTGCACTTAAGTACAATTATTTGTAATTAAGCTTTCTTTATAAGTACAATTATATGCAATTAAGTGAAAATATTTTCTAAATAAATCGAAAATTTAAAAACGGCTTGCCATAAAATGATAGCACTGAGACATTCTTGTAGCTGCATTGTTCAAGACACGTGCCATGTGAAAGTTTCTATGATATTAATGGAAATGGATACAGAGGGATTAAAAAGTCTTGTCTAGTAATATAACGTTCTCTATCCTAACCCTTCCATGACTGGAGCTTCCCTAAAAATTTGCGAAAACCCTGTGCCAATGCATTCTCTTATATATAGGGTGCCTCACATATATAAGAGAATAACAATATTTACCTTGACCTTGAAAGCCAGTGCATTCTCTTAAATATGCGAGGTTTCCTATGGGAAACTCGCATATGTAAGAGAATGCAGTGGCACAGTATCTTTAATGCTGCACCAGCGCTACTCCCATCATGAAGGGGTTAAGGTAGTAGCTTCTCTATGGATGGCCTCTACATTTTCCATCTCCATACGTCCAAAATGATCAGAGAAGATTTTGACAACAACAGATCTAACACTGCATACACTTTCTCACTATTTCTCAAGCTGGCGTACAGTAATGCTCTAATTAATCAACTCTTTAACCACAGCAGAATTATGGGTAACTTTTCAGGATTTAGTCGGAAATATGGCTTGTTGCCATTCATCGGAAAGCTCTCACTGAGAGTACCCATAATTCTGCTGTGGTTAAGGAGTCGATTATATAGAGCATTACTGTACACTTCAAATTTTACAAAACCTGTGTCCCATCATTTTCGATGAGAATGACCCCTTCAGCTTTATTTACTCACAATTGTTCATTACTGTCATTTAATACTATGACCGTTCTTGGTCAGTACTTTGTTGTGAGATGCATTTCCAGGACAGCTCTTCCCATGGTCTGGTTGAAATTTTTACACGACCGCTAATTTAACCCTTTCATTGCCAAGTCCGATTTTTGTATCAACCCATATTTCCTTGATCATTTTTCAAATTTATTGATTATAATAATGTGGTACATTGATGGAAAGAGCTCTTAGAGCTCTTTCCATCAATGTATCATATTATTATAATCAATAAATTTGAAAAATGATCAAGGAAATATGGGTTGATACAAAAATCAGACTTGGCACTGAAAGGGTTAATTGATATCAGTAATGCCCTAAATAATCGACTCCTTAACCACAGCAGAATTATGGGTTACTTTTCAGGATTTAGTCGGAAATATGGCTTGTTGCCATTCATCGGAAATCTCTCACTGAGCCATATTTCCGACTAAATCCTGAAAAGTTACCCATAATTTTTCTGTGGTTAAGGAGTTGATTATTTAAGGCATTACTATATTAACAGAGAGCTGCATTGTGAAGAAAATGTTATCTCTATCTGTCACATTGATATATTATAGTCTAAAATTTGTGTTTATACAATACCCCTTACCGAACATAATCGCTTATTAAGCGTTTTCTTAGCGTTTCCTTAGCGTTTGGGGCAATTTGTTAGCGTTTGAACGTTATGAGAAGACATTTCTTAGCGTTCGAACGCTAAGAAAACGCTTCTGTTAGCGTTTGAACGTTAAGCATTGATGATCCTTAGCGATTTTTTTAATCCTTAGCGTTTAGAAAGTTAAACGCTAAGAAAAACGTTAATATATTTGCGATTTTCTTATTCCTTAGCGTTTAGAAAGTTAAACGCTAACATCTCTTCTCTGTTATTATAAGCATTGATAGATCTGAGCGTTTCTTTGTATTCCTTAGCGATTTTCAGCCTTTCATAAACGCTAGTAAATGGTTCTTAGTGTTTCTTGCATGACTGTGCATTTGAGGCTACCATTATCAATTCAGAAATAAACTAAGTCGAGTTCAGGTAAATTTTATTGAAAAATTTATCAAAACTTCATATCTCCTATATATTTGACTTGTTTTTGACAATCTACGTACGAGAATGACCAGAATTCTTTACACTAGAAAATGATGTAGAATTCTGAAAATATTTTTTAAATACATTTTTAATAGGTTCATGTACTGGTAGTTTGCCTTGGAAATAATTTGAATATTCCAGACATGTACATTTAAACTGAACAAGCGATAATATTTGACAAGTCTGGCAGGTATGACATATGTACCTGTACATGTACTACTGTCTAATATCTTCCAACAACAAGTACCTGGTAATTTGTTTCTTTTTGTTTTCATATCTCCTATATATGCGACTAATATTTTTGACAATCTACGTATGAGAATGGCCAGAATTAGTTAAACAGAACAATGACGTAGAATTCTGAAAATATTTTTTTTACAATACATATATTGAGTACATTTTGTTGTCTTGGAAATACTTTGAAAACTCGACACATTTAACTGAACAAGAGATAAATATTTGACATGTCTGGCAGGTTTTACATGTACATTGTACCATACATGTACCACTGTATACCCTTTCTTTAAAAAAAATCACTAAATAAGTGTAATATGTTTATGGGATTTTTTTCAAACACTAATATTTAATGTATAGTGCACAGAATACAGAGAATTTTGTTTCTTTCATGCAAGCCAGTGCAAGCAGAGAATCTCTTGTAATTAAACTAATTAAGTCCATGTTCAACAACTATTTCAAGGAAAAAGTGGGGGGGGGGGAAATCTATTGTTGTAAGAAATATTGGCTCATCTGTGCTTTATACATTATCAAAAGAAGTGATTTTATGAACATTATTAATTTTTTATTTTTTTTTATATATAAAATAATAATTATATTTAAAGTCAGACAGACCAGTCAATATGAGTTTCTATCACTTGAAAATATTTTTCTTTAATTATTCTCTCAGAAAATGTGGCTATTTTAGATACATTTAAAATTGTATAATTAATATGAATTGAAACTACCCCAATTCTAAATTAAAGTGAGAGAATATTTGCTTAACTAATTCAAGTAATGAATTTGTCTCACTGTACTTGCTAGTTCTGGGCATCCCCTAAAATATTCTTAGAACCAGATAATGCCTACACATAAAATTAAATCACTGCCTTATGCAATCATTGAGTCTGCATGACAATCCCCTGGGGCAATTTAAATTGTTAAGTTGGGAGAACTGGCCCATAAGCTTGGAATTTGATACTTCTTAAAATATGTAACAGATGTGTGGCCCAGTGTTGACTCTTTGTTTTGACCATTTTGTCTCTCACTGATGAATGATGTACATGTTTATGCAGCTTTATACTCTGATTTTGTTCTAAAAAGCAATGTGAAAAGAGATCATTTTTCTGTGTTTTTGATGGATTAATTTATGAAGTCTCACAGAATCCACAGCACCTGGATGGCCGGGGAAACCATTATTTGTGTCTCTGGTAAGTACTTTCATAATTCAAATTAATTTATGTTGCTTATGGCCTCATGACACTTCAAAATATGATATTTTATATAGAGAGAATGTACTGTACAATTAATATTGGCATGATCATCTTTCATGCAGTCACACACAAAGGCAATATTAAATCTTAGCTACAGGGATCGAACCATTACAAGCTAGCTAGGCCCTCCACAATTCAACTACTCTCTCACAGATTTTTGGATTCCCTTTAAACCATGCACAACCCTGTATAAATGGGATTTAATATATCAATCTCATAAGGATAAACCAATTTGAATAAAAACAAATGACTCACATATCCAGGGTTTAATCTACATATTAATATATTTTATGGGTGGAATCAGGGGAGGGGTCAATTGTATTATAAAGTAGCCCCTGCATTGGGGAATTTAAATGCTGATGCCACCCCTGATATATTGCAATATTTAAATGAAACTTACTATGGGTGTATATATATATGCATGATGCCCATGCATGCAAATTAACTTTGAAGTGCTTAGAATTAAATTTCTACCTACAATTTTTACTCGACCAACATAATTCAATGTACACATGGCTGAAGTATATATTTTTCTTCTATGGTACCAAGATCAAAATGAAATAAAAATATGGCTTGAATAACACCAACATAGCTTTAACTATGACTTATTCTATTTCAATTTCAGAGATCACAATTTCTTTTTCAAAGAAACAGTCACAGAAGATTTGAGAAGAAACTGCATGACTACAGAAAGGAAATCTACTTGAAATGTACCAGTGCAAGGAGTCAAAACAATCTCTCTGTCAAAGTAAAGATAGCAATATTAGAAGGGTAATTAAGCTTTATACTTTAAATACAGTACAATTAATAGCTTATCAGGTCCCCTCAATATAGAATTTCCATTGTGCTAAACATGTATCTGTCATTTATACGCTTTGTTGAATGGGATTTCTACTTATAATGAATATGAACTCCATATTAAATTTTGGGTATTACCAAAAAAATTAACTTAACAGCAGAATTGATGAGTTATAAATTTTCTCAGCAGATAATATTTCATGGTTTGACAATACACATAAAACACATATATTCTATAAGTTGGCTGTAGTGCACCTAATAAGAAGAACATATGCCCTATGTTTGACTTTGGAAACAGATATATGCTCAGCCTGTAACCCGGCCTGTACAGATATTCTGCATTGTATGCAGGGGCGCCGGAAGCATCCAAGGACAGGGGGGCAGAGCCTACAAAAAGGGCACTTTTCCGCAAAAAAGGGCATTTTCTCCGCAAACTCGGGAAAATAACCATAAATTCATTGTGGCAAAATCCCTATTTTAAAGGTATTTGTCGGTTTTTATGGCCGTTTTGTGATAAAATTGACAAAAAATTAATATTCCTTGTGAAATTGGTGGTATTTGGACCAAAAAAGTAACATTTTGCTATAAAAACATGAGATTAAACACACAAAAAGCATTTTCTGTCTCCAGAAAAAGGGCAAGTCCTGCCCCGCTCGCCCCCCTTGGTCAAGGGCAGGGGGGTCAGCTGCCCCTCTGCCCCCCCTCTTCCGGCACCCCTGATTGTTGGATTGTAATGTCCTTTGGTACTACTATGACCATATTATACCAGCATGGGCAGAAGGATATCCACATACAAACTATTTCATCCATTAATTAACATCCATTCAAACTTTCAGCACTGCACCCTTTCCAAACTGCAAATCAGGAAATATATATGTCATGCTATGCATTACAGTTGTAATAAATAAGCCAATCATGAAATTGATCAATAATCAGGTGATACATGTACGAAGCCTTTAAATAGCTATCATTATATTAATTCTTCAATTTTCAGAATTCATAATTTCGGTCTCCAAAAAAGAGATGTGGGACATCATGAAGGAGACTGACGTTAATGCTAAAATATGCTCAAAGTGTATAAATGAAAGAAGTCGGATGAAGATTTCGTATGATAAGGTCAAGACTAATGAAGGGTAAGTTATTCTTGTCTCATATGGATGTCATACTGTCCAGCATGTATGATATCATACCTTTTCATGTGTCATAAGAATGTGCAACATTGTTTGGTACATTGTGTAAGTATATATTAATGCCAAGTTTATGACCGCACAGCTAGACAAATAATTTTGTGTAAAGTAACTCCATCAGAAGACCTGCAGGTGATTGTGCCTGATGTCCTTGAAAATTAGTTTGTCAAATACAACTGTGGGGGACCATTTTGCATAAAACAAAGAAAGCAGAGTAAAGTTGCTTAATTGTTTTATATTGAAGGAAATTTCATCAATGATTCTTGGAAATCTTAATTTTTTCTTTTATTGTTTTCAGAAATGAATCACCAAAGTAAAGAAAAGAACTCGATCAGGATAGAATGTTATATATTAATTACTGCTTAGTTATAGCCTGAATTTCCTCTGGCCTTCACATGTTATTGTGACCGAGTGAAAGACAGAGTTAAAAAACTTCAAAACCCTGGTATATATGTTTCACTCAATCTTTTATAGCACGTCACCACCAGGTTTTGATGAATTTCACACTGTCCTTCACCCAGTAATTATAGCATATGAAGATGAGAGGAAAATCAGGCTAAGATCATTTGATTATATTTGAATAAATTCTATTGATTCTGAAATTGGAGTAGCCTACAGTTCATAATTCCACCATGAGGAAGGAATATTTTGGGAGAGTCAACAATCAGTGAATGAGTTAGTGAATCTTTAGAAAAAGAATGTAAGGTACTGTAACATTTAAAAAAATGCATATTCTAAATATGTGTGAGCAAACGGCGAGGCATTTCTAAGCAGCCTTTTAAGTCATAACCAGAAGACTGTACAATTCAGTAACTTGAGGGTTAATATTAGCGTTTAAATTATTATATTTGAACGCTAAGGAAACGCTAAGAAAACACTAAGGAAACGCTAAGGAAACGCTAAGGAATAAGGAAACGCTAAGGAATTGCAACAGTATATTTGCCAACATACCAACAATATGCAAATGAGGTAAGCATTCAAACGCTAAGCTTAGCGTTCGAACGCTAAGCTCATAAATATTTCGCCCTATATACACGCTAACCAAACGCTAACCAAACGCTAAGATAGCGTTTGAACGCTAAGCTTAACATTTGTTTGCCCCATTCATCTTAGCGTTTATTTTATGCATTTGAACGCTAAGGAAACGCTAAGAAAACGCTAAGGGTAATCGCTAAGCAAACGCTAAATAATGGCGTTCGGTTTTGGTAAGGGACACTATAAATGTATCATGTTATTACTTATCTGTGCCTGCTTTCCAAATCCAAGCGCACCTCAAATTCCAAGAACTGGATCCAGGATTAAACCAAATTTCCAAATCACAATTCTGAATATTATAAGGAACTAACTATATTGAGTTTTGTCTCTTAGGAACAAGCCTAGAAATTGTGTGTCAGACATTGGAAGAATGAGGTCCACAGAGGGTGAATTTAGTGATGCTACCTGCACAGTGGGCTAGCATCACAAAATTCACCCTCTGGAGGACCTCATCCTGCTTAGGCCTTATTCTGCATATGTCAGACACACAATTTTCAGGCTTGCTAATAGGAAGTTATTTGTACACTGGTTTAGAGAAAATCTGGCCTAAGATTGGTGCAGTGGTGAGACCAAATTTCAAATTCAAAAACTGAGATTTCCCATTTGAACACACAGTTCATAGAAGACCCTTCCGACAGTATAGATGTGTTGAGGGTAGAAAATTGTGTGCAAACAACACTGGGTGATTCGGACAAATTGAAAATGTTTGGTTTCCATTAACATGAAAACCCACCCAGATAATGAAAACTATGATCTATCCTGGCTAATGCTCTCATTCTGAATAGAAGTCTTATAAAATATTCTTTCTCATATTTACATCCAATGTAATTGACTATTTCAGTTTTAACCCTTTCAGTGCCAAGTCCGATTTGTGTATCAACCCATATTTTCTTGATCATTTTTTTAATTTATTGATTATAATAATGTGATACATTGATGGAAAGAGCTCTTAGAGCTCTTTCCATCAATGTATCACATTATTATAATCAATAAATTTAAAAAATGATCAAGGAAATATGGGTTGATACAAAAATCGGACTTGGCACTGAAAGGGTTAATTGTTATCCATATATCAATCAAGCCTGAGAATAAGATCCCTCTCATTTGCAGAATGAGGTCCCCAGAGGGTGACTTTAGTGACGCTATCCTGCATAGCGGGCTAGCATCACTAAATTCGTCCTCTGGGGACCTCATTCTGCTTAGGCCTCATGTTCTCTGGAAAGTTTCTTTATTAGTAGATTTCTATAGAAAAATCTTTTTTACTTTAGTTTCTCTATATCCCCAAATTGGCAGACGACACAATGCATAATCAAGGTTACCAATGGGTGTACATCTCACCATTTGAGAACTTCAATCTGAGTCTATGTCTCCCATATCAGGTGAGGTCATGAAGAATGAGGTCCCAAGAGGTGAATTTGGTGATGCTGTATGGGATAACATCACTATTAAAATTCACCCACTGTGGACCTCATTCTGCAAATGACAGGCACACTAAACTCAGGCTTGGTATCCATTGATAACTGTTTTACATCACTAGAACTTGTCTGTTTTATGCACCTAGTATTACAATATTACATGCCCTCTTGTCTGAAAGGGGTGATGTAATTTCAAAGTGAGCATTAAAGTATTTAATTAATAAAGTAAGACCTCTATAAACTATTATCCCTTTCTTTACTAAATACTCATTGATGAGTCCTCAGGAAATATACAGATAATAAGTTCAACGAAATCAACAAACTTATTATCTGAACATTTCCCACCAATGAACTGACAACAAGCCTTGAAATAGTGTGTCTGTCATTTGCAGAATGAGGTTCCCAGAGGGTGAATTTGGTGATGCTAGCCTGCTATGCGGGGTAGCATCACTAAATTCACCCTCTGGGGACCTCATGCTACAAATGACAGACACCCTATTTCAAGGCTTGACTGACAATTAACTGTTTGTGTGATTGAGTGGATTCTTTCATTAGAGATCAGGACTCCTTCTACTCTTGTATCATCTATCATCTACTTTTATTACCTGAATATCCCTCCAGATGAATTATAGACCATTCCCATGTATACTTTTATAACTGAATGGGAGAATCCATTTTGTAAAGAAGCGGTTAAATACCCATAGGATTGACCTCTTTGTTTCATTTAGAGAGGTGTTCATTTCACAGAGAATCAATATCAGTTCAGAAACATTCTGCCATTTTCCAAGGACAACTTAAAGGGGTACTGTACTCTAAATCTGGCCATTTATGGGACCATCTCCTTTTATACTCAACAGATTATATGCAACAAATGAATCAATTTGAGTCATGGATTAGTGCAAAATACACTTGAATGCTCTATAACGATGCAAACAACATGGAAATTATAATGAAACTGAATTTCTGGCTGGAGTCATAAATTCAATTTCATTATAATTAACCCTTTACCCAACAGAATGGCCCTGTGCCAATGCATTCTCTTATATATGCGAGTCGACCATAGGTCGCCTCGCATATATAAGAGAATGCATTGGCTTAACACATTAAAAATTATAAAATTGTTAAAGAATGTAAGAAAAAATGGTAAAAAGTGTTAAAAAAAGATTTTTTTTTAGCCCAATGCATTCTCTTATATATGCGCGGCGACCTATGGTCGACTTGCATATATAAGAGAATGCATTGGCACAGGGCATAACTGTAACCATCACAATGTGGTCAATGAACCGGTTCCAATGATATCCATATTTGTATGGTTTTATTGAGACAGACCCAAGATAATTTAGGCTGTTGCAGCATAATTTGGCCGTTTTTGGCCGGTTTGTTGGGTAAAGGGTTAACATGTTGTTTGCATCATTCATAGAGCATGCAAGTGAATTTTTCAGTAATCCATGGCTCAAATTCATTCATTGGTTGCATAAATTCTGTTGAGTATAAAAGAAGATGGTCCCATAAATGGCGGGCCCCCTTTAATGTGGAGATGGCAAAAATACAATATATTCATGTGTTTCTTCCTTTCTCGACCCAGGAACCTACTGCAAATGATATTTATTCATGGTTGTCCAATTTTCGTGGTTCCTTGAGTAACAACGTCATGTGCCAGATATTTGGGGTGTGTTTGATACATGTTGACATGTACTCGGTTGCATTCGTTACACATGCTATACAGTCCATGGTAATATGTGATATCAATGGTTAACTGTGGATTGGAGACATATTCGGGTCATATTCACTCTCACCAATGGGATAAGGCAATACAAAATCTCGGCTGTGAAAAATAATAATACCCGGTAATAAAACAATTAAAATATGGAAGTATAATGATGGTACTTTTTCTTAACAGCATCAGTTTGCCCTACCAGCATAATAGCAATTCAGAATTACCTGCCGACATCATAGCAATTCAGCAGGACTACTTAACTGCGTGTGTATTGAGTTTGTACAGGGTACAGTTTATGGAGATTTTACACTACAATAACCTGATTAAAGACATATTGGTAGGTTAGTACCCAGGCGCTATGCATGATACTAACATCGCCGACAAATTAAAAGAAATCGACCGTACCACTCTATAGAAAACATTGTCTGAAAGACGCTCAATTTTAAATATTTACACCTTGATTCAGGATGCAACTATCAGTGACAAACTAACACAAATGATTCCGCCATCGAGAGTCGTTTAATTAATATATAAGAATGACAGTGTGTGTTGTCAATTTGGAGTAATATTCGTAAAAAATAACTACTTTAAAGAAAGATTATTCTCAATTTCTGTTTGATCACCCTACCGGAGTGTTTCACATCACTTTAAGATCTGAATTGAGAACGATTTCTGCTATCAGATATTGATGGTTGTTAACTCTTTCATGATGGGAGCTGTGCTGGTGCAGCATTAAAGATCATGTGCTGGTGCATTCTATGGCAGATCTAATGGGATCTCATCAGAATAAATTGTCAAGGTAAATATTGTTAGGCCAATGCATTCTCTTATATATGCAAGGCTCTCTATGGGAGACTCGCATATATAAGAGAGTGCATTGACACAGGGTTGTCGCAAAAATTCTGGAAGGGTTAACAATTTATTTTGATCAGATACCTTTAGATATGTCATAGATTCTAACATTTTTTTCTTTCGTAATTCACAACTAACGCTAAGAATCATGTCCAATTTCTTGATTCTTATTTGAATATCTTTAGATGATACATTTTTATTAGGTTTATTTCTGGTGCCATGAATATTTCCAAGCCTTGAAATAGGGTGTCTGTCATTTGCAGAATGAGGTCCCCAGAGGGTGAATTTAGTTATGCTACCCCGCATAGCGGGCTAGCATCACCAAATTCACCCTCTGGGGACCTCATTCTGCTCACACCTCAGCAGCGGGGTAGCATCACTAAATTCACCCTCTGGGGACCTCATTCTGCAAATGACAGACACCCTATTTCAAGGCCATGAATATTTCTATGTGTTTACTGGAATGTTATGAGCAGGCTTCTATATTCTTCAAACATATTGTTCATTTTCATATGTTAATATATGAATTATGTGTACTGTTTATTAAAATTTTATTAACATTCTCATCATTTTTGTGTTAAGTTTCTGTCAGCCAAGAACTGTGAGACATTTAGCAGCTGGAATGACTGCTTCTTTAACACGTTCATGACGGGAGATGCGTTGGTGGGGCATTATAGATCCTGTGTCAGTGCATTCTCTTATATATGCGAGTCTCCCATAGGGAGCCCTGCATATATAAGAGAATGGACTGGCTTACAAGTTCAAGGTAAATATTATTAGGCCCATGTATTCTATTATATATGTGAGGCTCCCTATGGGAGACTCGCATATATAAGAGAATGCATTGGCACAGGGTTTTTGCAAAATTTCAGGAAGCTCCAGTCAGAAGGGTTAACACTATTGCCATTCAGTTATAAAATTTACATTGGAATGGTCAGACAATACCTATCATGAAACGTTCCGATGATGTCAGATAGAGATAGAGTTCTCCCAATTGCTATGCTCCAAACATTTCCCTGAGCTGTAAAATGTTCCAAATTAATCGTAAAATCAATATTAATTGATAGAAGCATTTTCGGACAGGGTTCTTCGATTCATATTTATTATTTTATACCCAGGGAAGGAGAATCTAATATATTTAGAGAAAGATTGTGTCATATAAAATATAATTTATTGATGTATTGCTAAGAATTCTTAATTCATTAAATAAACATTATATTTAACATTAAAATCCCATTCTGTAAACGAGACCAGAATCATCAGCAATATCATAATTTATGCACATTCAGAGAGTATTCAGGCCTTCCTACAGATATGGTTGATAAATTGGAACAAATGCTATTATATATAACCTTTTATTATATACTTGCCCATGAATTATAAGGTTTTAGCAGTGAGATATAAGTGATATCCCACTCTAGAGTGATATCCCACTAGTGAGTGATATCAGCTTGAAATTTCTGATGTATTGACATTCATTGGGGGCCATAGGCAAGTAACTAAAGTATATAATAAACAGAATATCCACACTTTTTCAGTGGATATGGGTTAAATCTCATTCGTGATGACAAAACATTTGAATTTCCACTCGTGGAAATTCAATGTTTTGTCATCACTCATGAGATATAACCCATATCCACTGAAAAAGTGTGGATATCCTCTATATATCACCCTCTTGATAACTTGTCTGCTAACAATGGATTGTAAAGCAGTTTTAGTCTTGCATAACAGATAATATAGAGTCGTTAACTGAGCCACACATTTTCTCAAAAGGACCGGATTGACCCCTCCCATGGCACCTGACACATGAAGATTACTATAGACGAGCATCAGTTCTATCATGCAACAACCCAATTATTGAAAACTCCCCACTACAGTCGTCACTGCGCGACTTCATCTACTCCCTCTTGTCTTCTAGTTTCTCCTCCCCTTTCTCTTCTCTCTCTCTCTGCCTCCTGCTATCCATAACACTATCTTCTACCCTTTTTTCCATCCCTAACTCAAATTCAGTCATATATCTCCATTTATCCTGAAACCATTATTTCCAACCCTTCCCATCTGACCTATACCCCTCACTCACATGTCGCCAAAGAGGAGAAGACTTCATATAAACCCTCGGGCTTGTTGTCTGATCCTCATTTCCATACATTAACTCTTCTACTTTGCATATATGTGTCATACGTCTATTAATATGTTATTTGTTTGGATTTGGAAATAAAAATATGTTTATTCTAAAGGACCAGAACATCCAAATTTTAAACAGGACTGTTGAATACATATTGTATTGTAAGTTGGAATACTTTGTCTCTTTTTGGAAGATTCATCAATGTTGAACTCATGCTTGAATTACTAAGGCAACTTCAATTTAATTAGTTGGTTTAATAATAATAAACAAATAAAAAAAAAATTGCCCATGGTCTTCAGTTTGGGTAAGGCTTTCTCCAAACTATTCTATCGGTCATCAAAATATGGCAGAATGAGAATAATTAACATAATAATTTGTTGGTTTTATTTATTTCTATTTGCATGGCAGACTAGGATTACCAAATTCACCCTCTGGGAACCTCATTCTGCTTAGGCATCAACTGCTATGGGAGACATAGGATCAGATTGAAGTTTCCCCAGTTGAAAGTTGGTGATGTTCACCCATTAGTCATCTCGATTATGAATTTTTATCTTATGCAAATTAGGAGATATAGAAACTGATCGGAAGGAAAAAGTAACAATGGTATTTGAGAATACATATACTTCCCAGAAGATGAGGCCTAAGCAGAATGAGGTTCCCAGAGGGTGAATTTGGTGATGCTAGCCTGCTGTGCATGGTAGTATCACTAAATTCACCCTCTGGGGACCTCATTCTGCAATTGTCAGACACACTATTTCCAGGATTGTCCATATCAGCTTTGAAATCAGATTAGGAGGCTAGACAAAACTAGAGGTAGCACAAATGAGATCACTTCTATAAAGAAGCCGCTCACTTCTTTGAATCTCAGACTTCTTTGAATCTCAGGGATAACAACATGAACAAAGGTATAAATTATTGATGGTATCTTTGGTGTTTGATTACGTCATGTCCATCGATGCTTCACTCTCATCATCGGAGAAATCCCAAATCTGTAAAATAATAAATTTTAAAGGGGTACTGTACACTAAATCTGACAATTTATGGGACCTTGCCCTTATATACTCAACAGAATATATGCAATAAATGAATGTATTTGAGCCATGGATGAGTCAAAAATACACTTATTTACTTTATGAACTATGTAAAAAACATGGTAATTATAATAAAAATGAATTTATGACTCCAGTAATTCATTTTCATTATAATTGCCATGTTTTTTACATAAATAAGTGTATTTTGCACTCATCCATGGCTCAAATTCATTCATTTATTGCATATATTCTGTTGAGTATATAAGGGGAAGGTCCCATAAAAGGTCGGATTTAGTGTACAGTACCCATTTAACCCTTTCAGTGCCAAGTCCGATTTTTGTATCAACCCATATTTCCTTGATCATTTTTCAAATTTATTGATTATAATTATGTGATACATTGATGGAAAGAGCTCTTAGAGCTCTTAGAGCTCTTTCCATCAATGTATCACATTATTATAATCAATAAATTTGAAAAATGATCAAGGAAATATGGGTTGATACAAAAATCGGACTTGGCACTGAAAGGGTTGTTAATACATCTGTAAAATAATGTTTTTTTCTCTCTAGTTTATGTTTTATACTGTAATCAAATAATTTATCAGTGCACCATGGCATGGGACCTAATTAGACCATATCAATTAAAGTCACAGCTATACATTATAAATGAAATATCTAGATGGAAGAAGGAATTAACAATTAACAGAAAATGAAACATGTTTTCAAATAATTTTTTGGGGTTAAAATATTTTCAACAAAGTAAAAAAAAACTAAAGTGAGTACATAACACCTCCGTCTATCGGCACTGCTGTCATTTACACATGGTCAGATTCTTTCCATCTCATCAAGACCTTGAGACCAGAAGGTAATTATATGTACAGTAATGCCCTAAATAATCGACTTCTTAACCACAGCAGAACTATGGGTAATTTTTCTGGATTTAGTTGGAAATATGGCTTGTTGCCATTAATCGGAAAGCTCTCACTGAGAGCTTTCCGGTGATGGCAACAAACCATATTTCCGACTAAATCCTTATAAATTACCCATAATTCTGCTGTAGTTAAGGAGACGATTATTTAGGGCATCATTGTGTTACATAAAACCATTAGTCACTCACCTCAGCATCCACAGTTTCTTGGTGCATCTTTGTTAGACCGGTGATATCCTCTAAATAATTAGGCTCATTAAAGGCTTTTATCAGGAACTCAAAACCCTCCTCTCTGTACTTCTCAATGATCTGTCAATCATAAAATGTACATTTATAAAGATATTCTTACAGTAATGCCCTAAATAATCGACCCCTTAACCACAGCATAATTATGGGTAACTTTTCAGGATTTAGTCGGAAATATGGGGTGTTGCCATTCACCGGAAAGCTCTGTTAGAGCTTTCCAATGAATGGCAACAAGCCATATTTCCAACTAAATCCTGAAAAGGTACCCATAATTCTACTGTGGTTAAGGAGTCGATTATTTAGGGCATTACTGTAGGTCCTTCTTAAGTATGACCCAAGTACATACTATAGAATAATGAAAGTGTCAGTGAAACAGTAGATCAACTTTGAGAGGTGATAATGTTATACATTACAGTCAATAGAGCAATATGGAATGAGTACAAATTAAATGTTTAAGTAAAACCAGAGGTGAACCCAAAGAAAAAATACGAAGTTTTGGATCAATTTGATGAAAAATGTTGGCTATAGGACAGGTTGAAGTATTTAGTGATGCAAACAGTAATATCCCAGATGGCTGCCTGCAGCCATGTTTTTGATCGAATACCGTTAAAATTTGAAAGCGCCCATCTAGAAGTGATTCTGAACATGGCAGTAAATTTTCAAAACATTTCTCTAACAAACGTGGGCCGCAGGGTGTGCCTATCGATTCAAATATGAAATCCACATGTCTTTTTTTTTAAATTGAAAAATTTGATGGCTCTAACTAGTGGTCACCCTGAAGATTCATATGAAGTTTAGTGATGATTGGAAGAAGGATGTGTCTGAAAGATTTAGTCATCCAAAGAGTCAAATCCAAAATGACTGCTGACAGCTATGTTTTTCAATGAAATGGCTGCCATCTAGTGGTCACCTAGAAATCCATATACAACTTGGTGATGATTGGATGAGGGATGTCAGGTCTGTACGATGTGCCAAAGGCTTTAGTCATGCAAAGAGTAAAAGATGGCTGTTGGTGGCCATGTTTTTCATAGAAAATTGTTCAAATTTGACAGCTCCCATTTAGAGGTGATCCTGAAATTGCCTATTAATTTTCAAAACAATTCTCAATTGAATGCAGACTGCAGGGTGTGCCGATGAACTTAAACATTTGAAATCCAAAATGGCTGCTGGCACCAATGATTTTTAGTGAATTTGGAAAAAAATAATAGCTCCTATCTAAAGGTCTCTCCAAAGATTAGAAGTTTGGTTATGTGGCCTGTAGAGTGTACCTAAGGATTTAGTCTTGCAAAGAGTAAACTTCAAGATTCATGGTTCAAATTCAATAGCTCCCATCTGGAGGTGATTCTAAACATGCCTGGAGTGATTCAGACCACTTTAACACTTCAATACAAGGCATACGATGTTTCGCTCATGCCATAAATTATGAGTGATGGGTGTTTTCATTTACACATGATATTAATCCTCAACTAATAATGAAGGTGTCATAACTCATGTGGAAAATTGTCGGGCGAATTCCAAATTCGAAATTGACCCTGAACCAGTAAATTTCCAGACCAAATTACATTCAATTCAGTTTAGACCCACCGCATCCCTGTACTCATGTGATCCATCTAATGGCCTGTCCAAAGCGCTGCTCATCCCCACCCCCGCCACCGCGTCCGTGTACTCACGGGACCCACCTAATGGCCTGACCAAAGCGCTGCTCACCCCACCCCGTCACCGCGTCCCTGTACTCACATGATCCACGTGAAGGCCTGACCAAAGCTCCCCCAACAGTGTTCATGCTGGGTCGAAAAATATTTTAGCCAAAAGTTTTGCCAAATGATATTTTTTTGGCCAAATTGTTTTAGGCAAATTAAATCCTCATTTTCTTGGCTAAGAATTAATGACTAAAATTTGTTTTTAATAATAAAATAAATCTGCTTAAACAAGTGCAATAATTCTCTGTCACCGACACCCTGTTCGCCAACTTATGATCAGCTTGGTTAATTCTCACTGCTAGTTTCGCCAAGATATAAAACACTGTCAGTGTTCCATATTATAGTGAGGTGATAACTGTTGATTATCTATTGTTAGATTAAAACCTTTATGAGGTTAAGCCAGTTTGTTGTGATTATAAGTCCTAGACAGGAGTTTATTACACATTTAACTTAAATTATCCAGGACACCGGGTTTACAGCAGTTTATATGAAAATTCTTTGTCTCACATGTGGGGCATTCATACTAGTATTTATAGATGTGATAGGTGAGGACACCCATATATTGTCATGACTAGTGACAACTGCCCATCAATTTGCACTACCTGCCGATGGATGACGTCATATAATTGTGATTATATCACCATGGTAACACACGCCATGTGTGAAGAGGTGCGTAAATACATTTAAACTCAATATATACTGTTACAGTTAACTTTATTTGCAATATTTAACCACATAAGTATATAAGTCCTGTCGCCAAACCCCCGAAATTCAGGAATGCGTGTTTTCGCGTATAAAGTTTTTTTCTCTGCGGATTTTGTAAATTCAGGTATCCGACATCAAGATTTTATCGGCTGGCCATCTGTCAGCCTTGAGCAATTTTTTTTATAGCGCCCTAAAAAGTATACCCCCCCATATTTTTTCCCAGACGTAAAACCACAGTTACTTTGGAATTTGTTGCAAATTCACATGTCTAATCTAGTAAAATGTATACAAATGTATATATTTTAATGAAGCTAAGACATAATGACACTATTTTGGGCCAAAATTGAAACTCACCATCCAAGATGGCCACCAAAATGGCCGTTGGAAGTTGAAAATATGACATTTTTTCACAAATATCTTCTAAATCAGTTCATGCTGTTTGGAACTGGTTCAGTAATATGACTTTATTTTGTATTTGTTATATTAACTGTTCATTGGAGCAATTAAATATGTAATTATTGGGGTCCTATCCGCTTGTGATACCTCAAAAATTTGATTTTACAGAACGCGGTATAAAATTTCAAAAAAAATCCCAACTGGGATTCTAGTCATATTTCAACAAGAAATGAACAGAAGGTTGCAATTAAGTGAGGCATACCATTACCTATGAATATTCCAACTAACTTGAACCAAAATTCTTACTTTGGCTCAAAATGGCTGCCAAAATATGGAAAATGGTAAATATTTCCCTAGGGTGTCCTGCAATCGCTTACAAGTTGTGGTTGATGTACAAAATTGGCTATTATGCTTTCTATACATTGAATACTAACATGTCTGCTGTACCATGGTTAATTGTTACTGTTGTCACCACTGACACCACCAAAAATATTGGACTTTTCTCTCAAAAACTTGACATAAATATCGGCAAAAATTAACTTTTCAGGTTTGGACCATTTTTTCTTGTAAAATGTAACTATCTTTGGATTGAAAGGTGTTTATTGTATTGGTCTATCTTAAATGTGTCACACTACGGTGTTTATAGACCAAATTGATGAAGATGGCTTCCTAAATGGCAACCAAATTGGTAATAAAATAAAATCACTCACTATTTATCCACACACCCCATCCATGATCATACAGAAAACACATGTACATCCCACCCATGACCTTACAGTCACTCCATATATACATAATCAATACATAGATGACCATGTAGCTATATCCGTACACACATCAATGTCCATACAGGCACACCTGGTGCACCCATACAGGACACACACAACCATATACCATACAGTCACTCCATGCATACCGATTCACCCCACACCTGACCATGACCTCTCCCTGTATACCTATACATCTCACTATGGACAAAAAACTCATAACCATATATTCACTCATTGTATACATATTCACATCATTCATGACATACACCAACTCCATGTATACCTATTCACCTAACCTATGATCATAGAGTAACTCCCTGGCTACCATATTGGCATCCATCCTGTATCCAGTTGATATTGGTTTATCATAATGGACCAGAAGAGCCACATATTATGGTTCATCTCAGTTCCGTCTCAAAGTTCTGCCCATTTCCTTTCAATAATATGGCCAGAATCACAAAAGAGGTTCTCCGCAAAATTCCATACTTTAAAATGAATTTGTCATCCCCACACGGAACTGGGACAACCATAATAGAACATTTAGTTGTCAGTTAATTAACTAACACGTATAATAACTAAGTGAGTCACAATTTGCTACCTTTTCAGATAACGTAGAGAATAGTGTTATATATATAATGTTATAATGATATATGTAAAAAAATAACTTATTACAAATTTGGTTGCCATTTTGGAAGCCATCGTGAGCAATTTGGTCTATAAACACCGTAGTGTGACACATTTAAGATAGACCAATACAATAAACACCTTTCAATCCAAAGATAGTTACATTTTACTAGAAAAAATGGTCCAAACCTGAAAAATTAATTTTTGCCGATATTTATGTCAAGTTTTTGAGAGAAAAGTCCAATATTTTTGGTGATGTCAGTGGTGACAATAGTAACAAATTAACCATGGTACAGCACACATGCTAGTATTCAATGTATAGAAGGCATAATAGCCAATTCTGTACATCAACCACAACTTGTAAGCGATTGCAGGACACCCTAGGGCAATATTTACCATTTTCCATATTTTGGCGGCCATTTTGGCAGCCATTTTGAGCCAAAGTAAGAATTTTGGATCCAGTGAGTTGGAATATTCATAGGTAATGGTATGCCTCACTTAATTGCAACCTTCTGTTCATTTCTTGTTGAAATATGACTAGAATCACAGTTGTGATTTTTTGTGAAATTTTATACCGCGTTCTGTAAAATCAAATTTTTGAGGGATCACAAGCGGATAGGACCCCAATAATTGCATATTTAATTGCTCCAATGATCAGTTAATATACAAAATAAAGTCATATTACTCAACCAGTTCCAAACAGCATGAACTGATCTAGAAGATATTTGTGAAAAAATGTCATATTTTCAACTTCCGGCGGCCATTTTGGTGGCCATCTTGGATGGTGAGTTTCAATTTTGGCCCAAAATAGTGTCATTATGTCTTAGCTTCATGAAAATATATACATTTGCATACATTTTACTAGATTAGTCATGTGAATTTGCAACAAATTCCAAGTAACTGTGGTTTTACATCTGGGAAAAAAATTTGGGGGGGGGGTATACTTTTTAGGGCGCTATAAAAGGCTCAAGGCTGAAAGATGTCCAGCCGATAAAATCTTGATGTCGGATACCTGAATTTACAAAATCCGCAGAGAAAAAAAATTTATACGCCAAAACACGCATCCGTGACCTGGCGGTCGGACTGGGAACATCTCATTGTGGCCGTATTTGTCAGGTCTGCAGGTTCAGCAATCAATTAGTATTGTTACAGAATATCACCCAAATGATATCTAAGTTGCCTACCAATAAAATAATTAGCATATCCATGTAAACATGGTATTATTGCCTGTTATTCCCTAAAATTATTCTCTGCGTTAAAGCGGGCTGCGGTGGTGAAAGAGTGAAGTAAACATGTCATTGAGTAGTGCGACTGGCTGGTACCTCAAATTTCTTTGTACCACCCAATTAAGGGACAATGAATTCACGTATTTTATCTTTCAATCAACAAAAAATGACATAACCAGTGCATGTTGAAGCAGGCCTCAGCCTAGGGGTCCAGAACAGGGAGACTTGAAGTCTCCCTCCAGGAAATTTAGGGAGACTTCAGAAAATTTAGGGAGACTTCAGGGTGGGGAGACTACCAAAAATTGACAATTTTCAAATATCGCTTTATTTTATAACAACTGACAATAAAAAATTTAAAAAGATAAAATAACAAATAAAACTAAAAAAATTTGACTTTATCTGAAATTAGCTTAATTGTTATTATACATTTAAAATTTTTGGAAATGTTTTGTGTAGCTATCATTTAAGCAAGACAATTATTAAGTTACAGTAATCAGTGGTAATAGTTACTTTTTTAACTAAATGAAAGTAGTATTATTTCCAAGACTGCAGCTGAATCATGATGCATGCATGTAACTTTTTAAGTTTAATTTGGTCACGGCTGTAATGTGGGTGTCCGCTAAAATAAACAATAAGGACTAACTAACAAAGGAGTTGCAAAAGCTTTTATTAATTAATGGCCTCCCTTAATTAATGCCAACATCACTGGTATAATCCGATTAAAGCAATAAACTTGACATTATTTTATTTACGGAAGTCGGTCTCTTCAAAAAGTCCGACGCGGTCTCTTCAAAAAGTCCGACGCATTACCGAAACGAACTTCCGAAGCGCCTGGTACATACTCTGATAATGTCGTAATTGTTTTATATCTGAAAAGCGGGACGTCGGTCTTTTAAGTTAATTAAAACATTTATTTGTGACACTCACGATGGTCAGTAACAACACAGATGCGAACATCTCATCGTGTTTTCAGCGTGTCAAAACATTCGTGATTAACATTCATTACCGCAAAGGGAACAAAGGCGACGGAATAACAACACAATTTTAAAACAATAGGTCATATTTTATTTTTTAATTTTAAACACTTGGGTCTTTGGCTCTGCATCGTCTGTTTCTTTTTGGGATGGCCGCCACAATTCATCTATATACGGACATGTCCGGAAAAAAAACTAGAAAAAAAATTAAGAAAAAAAAAAAAAAAAAAAATTCCCCCTAAAATTGAAGGCGACTTCGATTTCGCCTTAGAGCGACGATAGGGCGAAGTCAGCGACAGTAAGGCGACAATCTCGCCCGAGTCGCCTTGTGAGCTGAGGCCTGTGTTGAAGCTTTGCTATAGTTTGATATAAGTCTGTAATGATAATATGTTTCCAAAGTACGAAACCCACATGTTCAAGACCAGCCAATTGGCGATACTTTTCCGTCGCCTAATTTCGGCGCTGTCGATAGATTCAATGTATTTCAATTATATTTCCATCTCCAATTTGGTCACCAACAGCGTGAACCCTGCCTGTAAATTTTCAAAACAATTCTCAAATAAATGTGGGCTTCAGGGTGTGCCGATTCAAGATGGCTGCTGGCTGCTGGCGGCCATGGTTTTGAACAAATTTTGACAAAAATTATGGCTACCATCTAGGGGTCACACCAAAGATCCATATGAAGATTGGTGATGATTGGATGTGAGATGTGACCTGTAGGGTGTGCTAACAAAAATTGTTTATGGACAGATGGATGACGGACATCAGGTGATGGCAATAGCTCAAACTTGACTTTGTCAAGTTGAGCTAACAGAAATGGGAAGCATTTTATTAATTTTATGAGAAATTTGAAGCATAAGATAAACTGAAGGGTATTAAAGGGCTCTTTTTTTTACCGAAAACGTTGGAATGGGTACACAGTTTTATCTCCCACCAAAATTGATGTCTGACAGTTAGAAAACAGACTAATAGGCATAATAATAATAATTGTCATAGTCACAAGTACATGTAACTGCACCTGTCCACATGTCAGTACATTTATCAGCCAGACAGTTACAGTAATGCTCTAAGTAATCGACTTCTTAACCACAGCAGAATTACGGGTAACTTTTCAGGATTTAGTCGGAAATATGGCTTGTTTAACCGGTGAGAGCTTTCCGATGAATGGCAACAAGCCATATTTCCAACTAAATTCTGAAAAGTTACCCATAATTCTGTTGTGGTTAAGAAGTCGATTAATTAGAGCATTACTGTATTTATCAGCCAGACAGTTAGATAGCAGAATGTCAAATAATTGACTTACTATGTCAGCACAGGCAGTGCATTTATCAAATGCCCGGCTGGCGGGCAGAATATTATAATATCTGGATAAGTAGCCTCTGATCTGGAAAATAAATTGAAGGTTAATAATTGTCAAAGGTGCTGAGTTTGCTGATAAAATTTGGTCAATATCATTTAATTTGAGAAATACAATGAGATATTAAAGTGATGTGAAACACTCCGGTAGGGTGATCAAATAGAAATGGAGAATAATCTTGCTAAAAGAAGTTATTTTTACTAATGTTATATATCCATATTGACAACAAACATCGTCATTCTTATATATTAATTAAATGCAGTGACTCTCGATTACGAAATCGTTTTCGTTAGTTTATCGCCGATGGTTGATTCCCAAATGAGAACTAAATATTAACAACTGAGCGTAGTTCAGACGATGTTTTCTATGGAGTGCTATGGTTGATTTGCTTGAGATTTTTAGCGATGTTAGTAGAATGCTACATTCCTCCAATTGGCATAGTGCCTGATTACTAACTTATCAGTTTCATGCACCCCAACAAGCCCATAATATGTCTTTAATAGTTGCTTGTAAAATATAACACAGAAAGAATTTTGTCTGGAAGAAAGTTCATATTTATTACACATCTATAGCTGATTTATAAGGATTTCTTGGTGAATTAAAGTGAAAATTACATCACCCGTGACAACATGCACATTTTGACAGCTCTTTAATAACTCCAACCCACGTCAGAACTATTATTGTTCATATTCTTGAATACAAAGCGCTCGGTTTGAACCATCACAGACATGCAATTTTCAAAATTACTGACAGCACAGATATAGACAATTCAACAACTTGAAGATATTATATCTCGTCATAATCATAGTATCTTCCGTATCCAAATAGACCGTGTTCAACTATAAACATTTGTGAGAGATGATCCACGCAACTGATTTTGGGGCTCATTAATGGACAATCAGCTGATCAGGGACTATTTTGTCATATAACTCTATGTAATCATAGTCAGAGTTTCCGCTTTGGTGGCAGAGGGTCCCTTTTAGGGTCCCTTTCCCCTCGACCAATTTCCCCCCATCCATACATGATACATCACTTTCCTATATAATGTGAACCAATCATCGAGTATGCGCAGAGTTAAATCATAAAGTGCTAACGCATGTGTAATCTAATCCTGATTATATTGTCAGCATAGTTATGTCAGACATCGATTGTATTTCCTTTGACGTCGCTCGAATCTCTTTGATCTCGATTTGTTTGTTTAGTGAGTCAACAGCACAAATTTCTCGCTTTGACAACGTTAATACAATTGAACAGTCAAGGCCCAAATACGTAGTCAAGACCAGTGAGATGTCGCATTTAAAATTCAGTATGCTAGAATAAATTGTGCATGTGCATCAGGGTGGATGGACCCGGGGCAGGATTTGACTAGAATGACTGGGAACAGATCATTGACAATTTCAATGAAGAAAGACAGGTTGACTTTTAAACGTCGCAAAAATGCATAATGCTGTTTGTTCATAAACAATGTGCATCACTCAGAGAAGTGACAGGTGATTGTTAAATTTCGTCACGTCAGAACTAAAGTGTTCTATCTCCATATTTTCATTTTGGTGTGATCACTGGTGTAAAAATACTATTATATGACGAGTTTCGAAAAAACATTATGATATCTTGGGTGTGTAATCACGAAAAAACACTTTGGAGATAGAACAATTTGTGTAAATTTTCTGTTTTTATTCCGTGCTACAGTGATTTTCATGTTTTTCAATCATATAAACGTGCAAAAATCCCAAATCACGCCATTTTCTGTGTTATTTTAACCAAATAATTAACCTAGAAATAAGATGTTCACACCTAGGAGGAGGAGAAACATTGTACGCTATTATCTTGGGTTTATGGTATTTTCTACACCAGCTTGGAATGACTGAACCACAATGACAGACATTGTTAGGCCAACAATTTTCCTAACAATACAATTTGAAAAAAAATTCCATTGAGGATACCAAACAATGCAAATAAATGACAAGTTCCGAGAGTGTAATAATAACCTGAGAGTGGAATAATAACCTGACAGTGTAATAATAACCTGAGAGTGGAATAATAACCTGACAGTGTAATAATAACCTGACAGTGTAATAATAACCTGACAGTGTAATAATAACCTGACAGTGTAATAAGAAGTTTATGCTTCTGGGAGCAGGGATATTATTTATATTGTGAAGGTAAAAGTTGATTATAATATATAGAGAGTAATCAATTGGTTTTGATGATAGGGAGTCAGACCTGGTAAAACCTGAGTGAGTGGAATAAATGAGGGTTTTACCAATCGGTCAGATTCCTCAAGTCAGGTAATCATCGAAAGCAATTGATTATTCTGTTTCATCATTTGAATATTTGTGATGTAATGATTCTGATTGACTTAATTTTTCCACGTTGGAACTGTCAAATCTAGAGATACTAGAACATAATCACAGGATTGACATTAGCACTTTTAATTCACCGAGAGATCCTCATAAATCACAGAAGGTGTATATTAAAGTAACATATTCTTACTTGATGCGGCACCAATCCAAGAGAGGAGGTAAATTCCATCGTCATGTGATCATCCTTAGCACTTGTATCAGCGGGCGCAAGAGGACTGGAACGGGAAAACATAACGGTATGTGGTGAGTAAAGATGTGAGGATTTTCAACTTTGATGGTACCATAACTTGGCATAATTCTGGAAAATTATCAAACTGACATCAGACAATTTTATAAGTGGCTGATCACCTTCATTTTTTAACGAATATATGGCGCAGACTTTATCCATTTCCATTATTTGTAATGGTTAGAATAAAACATGTATCAGAAAAGAATGCAATTATGTGGCAATATGTTGGGGGAAAAATGATACATCACATGTTTACTCTTTAATATGCAAAGATCGCAAGTGAATCATTGTTAAATTCTAAGACCTACCAATTACATGTTTGTTGTGAACAAATTACGTACTGCAGATGTACAATTTGACTTTTGGGCCAATAATCTATGATGTTGTCAGTATATTAACAAAAGTTGTCCATAGAAATATACTTTGCTGTTATTCTGAGATTGTTCCTCCCTGTAACTAAACTTTAGATGCAACAAACCATCGGTGTGAAGCACAGTCAAAATTGGCTCCAATCATAAACAAACACTGGTGTACAGGGAATGAAAATTTGTTCCCCATTTTCTAAATTCCATTGTCGTATATTAGTTTTCCATGTTATAAAAATATCTCCTATGTATATCCTACTACTGATAATGTAATTAATATTACTGAATACAGTAGCGTCATGATGGTTCAAAGCATACTTGTAAGCCTGTCATGTAAGTTTGTAGTCTCCGTGTGAGATAGACTATTACATACCCCTATTACTGCAGAGAGCTGATGCTATCATAGATATCGCTGGACATGACACAGTACACTGCTGGCCCAGTGTGCGATCATTATTATCTATATTAAGCTTCAGGTCTTAATGTCACAGAGTACATACCCCTGTTCATGCTGCAGGACAGACACCATCAGTTCGACAGCCAGAGCCGAGGTTATCATAGACATCCCTGGACGTGATACAGTACACTGCTGGTCAAGCGTACGATCTCTTGTGGACTGTAAATTATAAAAGGAAAATTTTACTTACATTTTGTCGTGTTTTTCTCTAATTATCGTGGACCACTTATAGATTAGCAAGTTTGGATTTATGTGATTTGAATGCAAATAAAGTCCAGTGGCTGTTTCGACCCATACATATACATGACTTTATTTTAGTCAAGGATTCTTAAATCCTTTCATAACTACCCCTTCCTGAAATATTGCGAAAACATTGTGCCAATGCATTCTCTTAGGGAGCCTCGCATATATAAGAGAATACATTGGCCTAACAATATTGACCTTGTGGGGCTAATGCATTCTCTTATATATGTGAGGCTCCCTACGGGAGACTCACATATATAAGAGAATGCATGGCACTAAATCTTTAATGCTGCCCCTGCACAAGTGCTGTCATGATAGGGTTAAACCAAATAATTATAGCCCCTTTTTCAGCATTGATTCACTTCTCAAATTTTTTAATAAGATAAGAGAATGCACTGGTTTACAAGGTCAAGGTAAATATTGTTATGCCAATATATATGCAAGACTCCCTATGGGAGACTCATATATATAAGAGAATGCATTGGCACAGGATTTCCGCAAAATTTCAGGAAGCTCCAGTCATGGAAGGGTTAAGAAAACCTTCCAGAAAATAGACTGACCCACCACGATATCTCCTGATTTCCCATTCGTCAGTTTCCATCGTTCCCCAAAATGTTGCTAAAAATGGAAACTTACATCTCCTGGGGCAACAACATCATTACAATAATAGCAGCCGAGGTGATTTCCGGGAATGTTACTGAGACATGATATTGATATCTCCTTCTGAGACAGGGTTCTTGGCCGCTGTTCTGTCTTCATGCCATGCCGTAACACCAAGAAGCTGTCAAATCCCATGGCTGCATTGATCACAAGCTGAAAGAAATGGATGAAAAATAGAAGCCAGTTATTCTGAATTTCTGTCACCTACTACTACCTTCGTTTTACTGTATAATCCTTTTAATTCATGGGGGTTTATTATTCTTGGATTTTGTGGTTTGGCCCAACCAGGAAATCAACATCCAATGAAATAATTGACTCTGAGTTTGTAGAGTAAATACCAATATACAAGATAGAAAAGACAAAATGTTGTAAAATGGGTGCGAAGAGTGGGAGAAACAGAGAAGATGGGATGAAACATAATCAATTTATATAAAATATCAGTCATTATCAAATAAATATTTTATATTTTAAAATCTATAACGCAGGTTATACAAAACAATAAATGACAACTCCACCAGCGTGTGAAATGAAGCCGGTAGCTATTAATTTACTGATTGCGTGATGACCTTTTGGCGTCGGAATACCTGGAGGTACAATAGTGACAATTCTATGATGTCATAAACCTTTTATTGTTCGACCTGTTGATGTAGATAAATATGATATCTGATCCATGAGTTCACATCCCCCACGAAATGGCCCTTTTAAGAGAAACAACGATACTTGATGCAGACAAAAAATCAAAGTCATTCACAGTTTTCTGAAGTCTCTGTCACCTACTTTGTCAAGCACAGAACTACCTTCCTTTTATATTTCTAAAGTTCATACAATGGTCGGTTGATGGTGTCTATAAAAACTAGGCCAGTCACTTTTACGAATGGAGGGAATACATGATAGCAGTAAATTACAAATCACTCCACTGCTTAACCCTTCCATGACTGGATCTTCCTGAAATTTTGCCAAAACCCTGTGCCAATGCATTCTCTTATATATAGGGTGCCTCGCATATATAAGAGAATGCATTGGCCTAACAATATTTAGCTTGACCTTGTATTAAAGGCAGTGCATTCTCTTATATATGCAAGGCTCCCTATGGGAGACTCAGATATATAAGAGAAAGCACTGGCACATGATCTTTAATGCTAAACCAGCGCAGCTCCTGTATTGAAAAGGATATCAGAATCAGTGGAGGCAATGACTCAGTATATAGTGCATGTTGCTCCATATTTGCAGGCTTGTTGAATATACAATTGATCTTGAACAAGAAAGCACAAAAGTAAATCGGTCATAATTGATAGTGTGAAAGTGAACATTTCTGAATATACATTTATTACCTGTCAGTAAAATATTGTTAACCTATTGTTGAGCATATAATTAATAGAAATAGTCATGAACAGTTTTAATCTGCCCATGATATATTTATATCACGATAGTACTGAACACTTGCACCGCGATGTACGATTTGAAAGAGTGCAAATTCAAAACTAAACTTACTACATGAATTTAAATACGAGTAAGGTAGAGTAGTGCCCTAAATAATCAACTCCTTAACCACAGCAGAATTATGGGTAATTTTTCAGGATTTAGTCGGAAATATGGCTTGTTGCCATTCATCGGAAAGCTCTCACTCCGATGAATGGCAACAAGCCATATTTCGGACTTAATCCTGAAAAATTACCCATAATTCGGCTGTGGTTAAGGAGTTGATTATTTAGGGCATTACTGTAATGACAGCAATGTACTTGACATAATGCCCCACCTTATTCTGTGCTGCTGCTATAACGGTAGGCAGCCAACGACTCTCCCTCGTATCCATCAATAGAAACGTGACATCGTGAATCTCTATAAGTCGCTGCAGTCTACCTACATCGTCCATTGTTTGCTGCATGAGCCCAGCTGTATGGAAGAAAAAATATTTTAAAACATGAAAAAATATATAAATACAAACTATTTTATGCACAAATGTAATGCATCTTGTTGCATAACTTAGATTAGTACTTTCAGGTAACTGTTTCGAGGTTGGTCAAAGGAATCAAAAAAAATGGCGAGGGAACACAAAGGTTCATATAACCTTCACTCGGCACAAAATTAGTGAGTAGAATCAAATTAGAGTATGCCCAGTCTGTATGGCATCCAAGGTCAATGGAACAAGTGAAAGCCATTAACCCTTTATATACTATTTAAAATACTCATAGACGAGTTGTTTCCTTAGGGAATGCTCAGATAATAAATTCAACAAACGACCATTTGTTGATCTTATTATCTGAATATTTCCCACAAAAGAATATGAATCCTTCTGCACCTGTGTTAGCTTTTCATCTGCCTGTTTGCTTTTATTACCTGAATATCCTTCCAAATTAATAATAGACCATTCCAATGTACACTTTTATAACTTTTGTAACTGGGTGGAAGAATCCATTTAGTATAGAAAGTGTTGAGAAAGTAAAAAAGAGAGCCACCAAACAGATCCAGGGATGAAAGGATTCAAATATGAAGACAGACTAAAACATTATACTCTCTACAGCTACCAACCCTATCATTCACAAGGGACAGAGGAGACCTAATACAAACTCACACATGCCATCTACAAAGAAGTTGACAAAAAGCTAATTTCCATGAGATTAGATAATCTGACAGATATGGTGAGGAGGAAACATAGAAGAGTACATAACCACACAATCTACAGTAATGCTCTAAATAATCGACTCCTTAACCACAGGAGAATTATGGGTAACTTTTCAGGATTTAGTCGGAAATATGACTAAATCCTGAAAAGTTACCCATAATTCTGCTGTTGTTAAGGAGTCGATTATTTAGAGCATTACTGTACCACCAATTACACAATGGCAAACAGAGAACGAGCACCCTCCAGTTCTCAATTGGAAATATCTTTAAAACCCAGCTCCTTTGTTTTACCTAGACATGTTAACCCTGAGGTTCATGACGGCAGCATTAAAGATCCTGTGCCAGCATTCTCATATATATGCGAGTCTCCCATAGTGAGAGATATATGACATATGCATATATGTGAGTCTCCCATATAAGAGAATGCACTGGCTTACACGGTCAAGGTAAATATTGTTAGGCCAATCTATTCTCTTAAACATATGCGAGGCTCCCTATTCGCAAAATGGAAGGAAGCTCCAATCATGGAAGGACTAATACAAGAAGATCTGACAATAGAAGCCTGTTGTCAGGAGTAATTTTAACCCTTCCATGACTGGAGCTTCCTGAAATTTGCGAAAACCCTGTGCCAATGCATTATCTTATATATATGAGTCTCCCATAGGGAGGCTCGCATATATAAGAGAATACATTGGCCTAACAATATTTAACTTGACCTTGTAAGCCAGTGCATTCTTTTATATACGAGAGGCTCCCTATGGGAGACTTACATATTTAAGAGAATGCACTGGCACAGGATATTTAATGCTGCACCAGCGCAAAACACACATTCAGTCAAATCTTGAATATGAACAAGACTGTCAATGACTGTGGAGACGCTCACCAGACTGTAAAGACTGAGAAGACTGGGACTCGGAAGACCATAAGAGTTAGTACTTGTCAAATTCACTTAAAAACAAGTAGTCCTAAAGAGGGATGTAGCCTAGAGGGTCTCTGTTGAGCAGTGGGATGTCCACCTTGAAATATGGTACAGATCCCCCCACCCCACATAGTCCATAGTCTGCTCCCTCCCAACTGAAGCAAACACACTCCCAAGTTCGTAAAATTCCTTTGCACATGTTGGAATTTTACAACTGATACCTCAAGCTTTCCTAACTGTGGCAAAGTTACAACCTTCATGCCCCCATTCAAACAAATTTTGATTCCAACTCTCCACAGGCCATATACACCAAATGCCATTTCTTGATTGGTCGAACCCATTTTAACAAATCTGTAACCCAGTCACTCAAGGACTCTCTATATCAAAATGTATGCTAAATATGCCAAATGGTTCTTGAGAAGATGTTTTAAAAATAACTAATGAGGGAAAAGTAACACAAGGACCCTCCATACTAGTTACTACATATAAGCTAAATAGGACCGATGGCTCTTGAGGAGGAGCCATTTTAAGAATTACTATGGGGGAAGAGTTATGTCCCTGGTCGCACCCCTATTTGACCTGGTGAACTCATTTCAACAAATCTGAATCCCAGTCACTCAAGGACTCTCTATACCAAAATGTATGCTAAATATGCCAAATGGTTCTTGAGAAGATGTTTTAAAAATAACTAATGAGGGAAAGAATTATGTCCGTGGCTCTGACCCTATTTGACCCAGTGATCCAATTCTGAATCAAATCTGAATCCTTGTCACCCATACCAAATATAAGCTGAATAGGCCTGATGGTTCTTGATAGGAAGACATTTTAAGAATTACAATGGATGGACAAGTTATGTCCCTGGCTCCGCCCTTATTTGACCAGGTGACCTCATTTTAACACATCTGTATCCCTGTCACCCAAGGACCTTCCATACCAATTATAAGCTAAATAGCCCCGATGATTCTTGAGAAGATGTTTTAAGAATTACTATGGATGGAAAGAGTTAGGTCCCTAGCTATGCCACTTTTTTGACCATGTGACCCCCCATTTGAACAGAACTGAATCCCAGCCACCTAGGGACCATCCACACAAAATATGTCTCAATTCTTCATCTCAGGTAAGCTAAGAAAAATGCCTCCTTCTTTCTCATCCAGTTTCCCATATGTAATTGCCTGAGAAAACAGGTATTTAGTTTTACTGGTCTAACTGTCAGATTCATCATTCACACTTGCCCTTGGGAGTTTGTTATCAAAAGCCATGGGTCATTTATATACAAATTCTCTAACAGGCAGATAATTTTTGGGTATTAATCAAAGGAGATGTCATTCCAATCAGTTTTTGTAAACACTGCCATTTCATTTATTACTTTATAATCAATGTGACTTCTATATGGTGTTAAGTGAACATTCTGTGATTGCAGACACCTTCCTCATATCTCATAGAGCTCTGAGTATCTTCTAGCTTTTTGCATGTTCTTGATTTTAGACTGATTTAAACCAAATGTGGTTGAGTCACCCTGGTGGATGTTATATGGTGTTATTATTTTTTTTTAATTGGACAGGAAATTAATCTCAATTAAAAAAAAAAAAATTAATTTGAAGAAAGAAAAAAAAAATGCTTTTTTTTTTCAAATCAAATTATTTTTGTATTGTTTTGTTTTTTGTTAACACGTTCACTGCCGAAAACCAATGGGTAATTCCATCCCATATGCCAACATGGGATTTGATGTTTTGCCAATAGTAGATGATATTTTACGTATGTATGAGTAATGGTTCGACCAATATCGGGTCATATGATGCTGAAACATGTTATAAGGCTACTACGAGATAACTCGTAGTCGGCAACTGGGATGGAATTTATTAGTGTTTCATCCCTGGTGCCAGCTACGAGTTATCTCGTAGGTAAATACAATTACGTTGTCAGTGTCTTAGATGACGAAGAGTGCTATACATGTACAAGCATATCGTATGTAAGACATGGTAAATGAATTTATATATGATAATTGGTACAGACTACGTCGAATAAGACGTCAAAAACATAATATGTATTTACCTACGAGATAACTCGTAACTGGCACCAGCGATGACCACTAGTGAGTTTCATCCCAGGTGCCGACTATGAGTGATCTCGTAGGAGCTATATAACACGTTTCATCTTTCATTTGACCCGGATTTGATTGACAAAAATTGTATAAAGCACGATAATTCCTTTATATATGCACAATGTGGCCGGGAATGGTCTAGTTGCACATGTATATCATGGTTCAGGGAATTACAGAAGAGGTCCTGGTGAATTGGAGTATCCTACCAAGATTTCTAACTGGACCCCACCCCTTGTTCGGGCTGTGGGAATCGTTGCATCTCAAGCCGTCGTAATTATACATATAAAAACGATCAATGGGATCGTTGGGCATGTATTGGCACATACACCAACATTGCTTGCGGTTTGTGTTATTATTTATGTGGTATGAACATTACTACGAGCTAACTCATAGTAGCAGTCCCCATGGAACCGTTTACTACGAGTTAACTCGTAGTGGCAGTGAACGTGTTTTGTTTTTTGTTAAATTGAACAAGGAGTTAAAAAAAATAAAAAATAAAATTTAAGAGTTGTGTCCCTGGCTCTGCCCCTATTTGACCCCATTTGAACAAATATGAACCCCAGTCACACAAGGACCCTCCATACCAAATATAAGCCAAATCGGCCCAATGGTTCTTGAGAAGAAGTCATTCTTGGAATTACTATGGAGGAATAGAGTTATGGCCCTGCTTTCGCAACTATTTGACCCAGTGACCTCATTTGAACAAATATCTGAATGTGAGTCACCTAGGGAACATCCACACCAAATATGAAACCATTTGGTCTTATGGTTCCGAAGAAGATGTATAAAGAATTGTTGACAGACGGACGACTCGACGGTACGATGGACGACGGATGAGGAGTGATGACTATAGCTCCACCGGAGACTTCGTCTCAGGTGAGCTAAAAAGCACTTACATTTTAAGTATTAAATAGTATTACCTGCTATATGATGTCCCGGCATTGGTATAGATAAATCTACTGGCACTGCATTCTGTAATTTAAAATTAACCGTAAGTTTTGGCACAATCGGTCGTTCTGATGTATATGTATGTTGGGTGTTTGATTCCATTTACAATCATTGAACTCCCTATTGAGGCAGTGTTTTGGTACATTTTCAAATTCAAGTACATTAAAGAGTGCTATACACATGTGAAGCACATGCGAGCGGTATAAAATGTCTAAGTTATGATTGACTATTTTTAAGTTGCAACAATGTACGGAATGGCGATGATTATTAACTAAATTTAGATGGATGGACAATAATTGTTCGCAATTTTTCTGACATTTCCCATTGGTCACATATATTGTCTTTTTGCAACTTGCAAGCATTTAAGTGTGCGATTTGATTTATTTTGCGAGTCCCATATCCAATGTGGGCTTAACCATATAACTATATAATATGACCTATCTATGTTCAAACAGTCTTCAAAATTATGTGGATGGATAAGTCTGGGTTACTGGGTATTCACAATAATTATAAATAGATTCCCCGAACCGTCCTCATATTCATATTAAAACAATTCCCCCACATGTTGGTTGTTATTGAAGATAGTTCTGATTGCAACTGTACTAATTCAATGTGCTAAAGTATTTATCAAAGCCTTGACACACAGCATGTGATGTCACATGGCACTCGCTTGATATGAAACTGTGTAATGAGGTCAGCTGTTGAAACTTTTCTTGGCAGTATTCTTGAACCAATAACTTCATATTTGATAATGTATGTCAGGTATATGCATTGGTATGCTCAACTATAACCATACCAGACTAGCGATACCAAAATAACTTCTCATACACAGCAACAACTGTTTTTTTTCATTCAATAAGCCGGCCGGCTATTATTGACCATCCGATTATCGGAACACTACTACAGACAAATATATAATACAAGAAGGATTTTTAACCATTTCAAGGCGGGAGCAGCGCTTGTGCAACATTAAAGATCATGTGCCAGTGCATTCTCTTATATATGCGAGTCTCCCATAGGGAGCCTCATACATATATATATATAAGAGATTGCACTGTCTTACAAGATCAAGGTAAATATTCTTAGGTCAATGCATTATCTTATATATGTGAGGCGCCCTATGGGTGACTCACATATATAAGAAAATGCATTGGCACAGGGTTTTCGTAAAATTTCTGGAAGCTCTAGTCATGAAAGGGTTATTCATTGGTGGAAAATGTTCAGATAATAAATTCAACAAATAGCCTATGACCACTCATCTTATTGACGTTATTATCTGAACATTTCCTGAGGGAACTACTGTTCAATGAGTACTTAGTAAATAATAAAGAGTTAAGAAACAATAAACCTAAGATAAGCCATACTATGCCTGGAAAGATTTTCTTCAGTGATTCCGTTGCTGCCTCGGCTTTATGTCGACCGCCGTTTAAACAGTCCTCAAATGTCAGCAACGACTGACGTACTGGATTTGAATACGATACCTTGCTATTATCAACCATTGTTATGTTTCTTACACCCCAGCCCTGTGAAAAAGAATGATCAAACTGTAATATACATCGGATAACTAGAATGGAGTTATTGGAGATGACTACTTTAGCCTTGATTGATATTCCTGCCATGATTGTTTCAAAAACTTTCCAATGTATTTAATCTCTTCGCTGCTAATGATGTTATGACGTTGTGTGCGTGGCTGTTGACGTTATTGCAATTTTCCAGTTGAAAAATATAACGGGAATATCACAAGAACCATAAAACTGACTCAATTGAAAGGCTATTACGGCTCACAATCATGGAACATCATACACTGTTTGAACTTTGAGATACAGTTATTCTGATGCACCAATCTCTAAGTTCCAGTTATGAATAGTGGCCTACTACTAGTGTGTTGAAGTAGGTTCATAGTTCCTACTGACCATATAGCACATGACGTGCACTTTTACGTCTGTAATAGTTATGGACGTTATAGCAGCGAAGAGGTTACAAGCAGCAACATGAAATATAACTCGGGAATAGATAATTTAGCTGAAAAACAGCGACATAAAACAGCTTCTTATTAAATATTTGAAATCAGATCATTATTGTTTTTCTTTTTAAATAGACTTAACCCTTTCACCCCGACGTCCTGAATGTTAAATGACCACAACCCAAGGCGCCTGATGTTATATATAGTGTGCCGACGATGTAACTCATAAAGCTCTTAATTGGGACATATATACATGTATACACGCTCAACTATACGGCAATCTACTATGCTAACTGAACAAGAGTGCGGTGAAATATGTCACAATGTATTTCAACGAGACAGTCTATTCCACGTTCAATATGCATGTACATGTATATAGATATATTGCGGCTTCCTTTGGTCACGCTATATATTTATAACGAAATTCTTACACTTTGCCTACAATAGAAGGCATTTCTCAAAATGCACCTGTGTGCTTGCGCGAAGAAAGAGACCCCCTGTTTCCAATTTGGCTGCTAATATCAGAGGTATGAACATGTGACTCATTCGCGCAAAGTATAGAAGCACTATTCTAGTTAATTTGGGCTTTGATCGCGAAATTTCTAACGAAATACTTCCCCTTTTCCGACGATAAAAAGTGGGGTTTTTTTTCTTGAAATAGGCCTCTGCGCATGCGCAAAGAAACAAACCCTCTGTCGTCAAGTTTGTCGATCAAAGTCACGTGGGTAAACATGTGACACGTGTGTGCAAAGTAGATGTACAACTCTAGTTGATATGTGCGTTTATTGAGCTGTAATTTCGTGTCAAATATCGTCTGATTTCAGGACCGGTATTCCGGTCTCCCGGGATATAGGATTATAAGGATTGGACCGGTATTCCGGTCTCTCGGGTTCAAAGGGTTAAGATTAAACCTAGCCTGTTTGAGTATACCCAGGGTTGATGCTGCCACTTGCCAAATTTGCCAATGGCAAAAATAATTCACATCTGGCAAAAAAAATTCATTTGGCAAAAGTTTTGGCAAGTCACTTTTTAATTCCTCAAGAAAGTTGAAACATATTGGTCAACTATAAACCAATACCATTCATTTCAGGAAACTCTCACAATATGAATGATATTAGTGGTGTGTTATAAAGTCTAGGAAAAGTTAACACCTTTATTGAGATGCAGTTAATCTGATAGCATTGGTATTGATGGGTGAGGGATTACCCGTATTTAGTGTGGTGGTGTGTATATTGTTAATCTTGTAATGTGCCCTTCTGATGAAGCAACCCTTCAACAATTTTATTGTTCAGTGATTGGTTTATTGTTGTATAATAAACCACAAAATAAGACTCAATGTTGCAGAAAATTATGCTCTCAGGGATAGCATTTGGCAAATTCTAAAAGAATTTGGCAAAAAATATTTTCATTTGGCAAATTATTTGGCATAAGTTAATTTTCACCCTGAAAGTATTTATGATATATGGATTTTGTTTCTTATTCTAACATTTGACTTTGATAAACCTGAATTAGGGATCCACCTTTCATAATGTATAATAACGTGTAATACTGAATGTTGCTGTAAACATTAAAAGTGTATTTTTAAGCTTGTCACCAAGTTCCACCCAATGCAAGCCCACTGGTGAGTAGATCATGGAACAGATATTCCAGGATGTCAGCATTTTACAATCATATGCACAGCGTAGGTGGAAGATGATTAGTGTCTGTAACAACCAATTCAATTGAAATGACACACAGTTACCTGTAGATGACATACAGTGTTAACCCCTCCATGACTGGAGCTTCCTGAAATTTTGCGAAAACTCCATAGGCAGACTCGCATATATAAGAGAAATTGCACTTGCACAGGATATTTAATGCTGCACCAGCGCAGCTCCTGTTATGAAGAGGTTAATTGCAGTTTGGTGTAAACAAGTACTCTTGTTTCAATCATACAGAAATGGTCCCTCTGATTCAAGATAACCATCTATATATATAAAACCCATTGTCTGCCTGTGTGGGTGTGTTTGTAAATTGGTCATATTTTTCGCACATTTAAATTTTTTCACTCTTAAGTCGAATTTATCCCAAAATTTGACCATGGCCTACGTTTTGTCGTAGAAGTTGACTCACTAAATTTCATGCCGATCGGTTGAAGAAAACTTGAGATCGAACATGGTCCACAAAGGCCATATTTGCACTCATGTATATACTAATTCTTATGCTCACATACCCATACTTTCATCGCTATTGTATCAACGAAACTTCCATGCGCTCTACAAAAGCATCATTAGAAATGAGCGCTGAATTAACTTGTCTGTTCAAGTTGAGTGTGAATATAAGTAACGGATGTTGATTTCGTCCTGGAAGTAAATGTCTTAATGAGGTGTAGAGACGAGGGAGTAGGCTTAGCATTTATATATTCTAATATGGCTAAGGGACACAGGTTGGCCACCAACAGTGGGTACCTTTCATCAGATTCACTGGAACTCAATTAGAAAATTTGCATTCTCAGACAAACAGAGACTAATACAGTCACAACACAACCAAAATTAGAAAATGTTAGAACATATCAGAAAGTAATATTAAGAGGATGTTTATAAATCCGTCATTGTAGTAGAATACATTGCATACCATGAGGCATCTTGCTACATTACATCCGAGTGTTCCGGATCCTAGCAGCAGACACTTGGTGTTAGAGATTTTATCGAGATCTAAATCTGGTATCAGTCTCCATCTCATCAACTTCAAATTTAAATCCACTGCTGACTCAGCTAATCTGAAAAGTTAGAATTAACCCTTTCATGACAGGAGGTGCACTGGGGCAGCATTAAAGATCCTGTGCTAGTGCATTCTCTAAAAAATGTGAGTCTCCCATAGGGAGCCTTGCATATATAAGAGAATGCACTGGCTTAGAAGGTCAAGATAAATATTGTTAGGCCAATGTATTCTCTTATATATGCGAAGCTCCATATGGGAGACTCGCATATATAAGAGAATGCATTGGCACAGGGTTTTTGCAAAATTTCAGGAAGCTCCCATCATGAAAGGGTTAAGAGAGTGGTAAAGGCAATATAAAATGGTTGTGTCCATCCGTAAGTGATCTACTCATCAAGAAGTTGGTGATGTTCACCCATTAGTCACCTCAAATATGCATTTTATCTTCTGCAAATTAGGGGATATAGAAACTGAACAGAATTAAAAAGTAAACTAAAAACAATGTTAATTTGAGTCTATAGATACTTCCCAGAAGATGAGGCCTAAGCAGAATGAGGTCCCCAGTGAGTGAATTTTGTGGTGCTAGCCTGCTCTGCAGTGCACCATCACTAAATTCACCAGTGAAACCACTATCAACCACAACAAGGCTAACCATAATATTAACTTACTTAGCAGGATCCATAGACGAGCTGAGGTTAACAAATCTTGGTCCCAACTTCTGTCTCTCATTCTTCTCCCAGCCGACACATTTGGGCATTTCTGAAAAGTTGAAGTGATGTCAAAAACAATTTATTTTATTCCATGATTGGTTTGTAATGTTGAAGTGATGTCAAAAACAATTTATTTTACTCCATGATTGGTTTGTAATGTATTTATATCCTAGGGTCCTGCGAGTATTCAAATATGAACAAATTGAATACCGAATCACATATCATTTCAAATTCTGAATTCACAGGGCCCTATTATACCAAGTTGTTCTATAGATGTCAGCTTAACAATTTCTAAACTAAATGGATTCCCCCCTAGTTATAGATTTATACATTGGAATGGTCTATTATTAATCTGGACTGATTTTCAGGAAAAATAAGCAGACAGTAGATAATAAAAGTCCAGAAGGAATCCTATCTATTGGAGGGAAATAATTAAATGTACTTATAATAAATAAATAATAATAAATAATAAAACAGATGACATATGGTTGTTTGTTGAACTCATTATCTGAACATATCCAATGGGAACTCCTCATCAATGAGTATTTAGTATAGAAAGGGTTAAAGGGGCATGCTGGTTTGAATATTTTAAATTGATCAAATTTGTTTACTTGAAAGTCCCCACTTCAGTAGGTGATTGGCTGCATGACAAAATTAGATTTTGTTTATATATCTATACTAGCAGGTGGACCCGACTTCATCCAGGCTGTTTCCCCTCTGCTTTTCGGCGAATTGCGCGATTTGACCTTGAATTGTCCATTTTGAAGGTCAAGGTCAGGTGGGGTAATGATTTGACCCGTCCAAAACACTGCCCGGACAAAAGTACCCGACAAAAGTACCCGTCGAAATCCATCCGGTTTTACCCGATTTGACCTTGAATTGATCATTTTGAAGATCAAGGTCAGGTCATGGTCACGATTTGACCCGTCCAAAACACTCAGTGGACAAAAGTAACCCAACGTATCAAATTTCGTCAAAATCCCATCAAAATTCGTGATTTGACCTTGAATTGACCCGATTTCAAGGTCAAGGTCACGTCGCACTGGCAAATTAACAGGCCCATGCCACTCCCCGGCCGAAAGTACCCCCACATACCAAGTTTCATAGAAATCTGCTTGGTCGTTTTCGAGTCCATCGCGAACACAGACAGACAGACAGACACACAGATTTCCCGAAATATATAATAGACTAGCCGATGAGCCCGACGTTGTCTGGGCTATTCAAAAACCAAATTTCATGTCGATAGCTCCACCCGTTTCCGAGATCTGGTCTGCGCATGCACGAAGCTGGCGTCGCACGGGCTCGGCGACCCGATAAAATTCGTATCCGGGGGCAAGATACATTCACATAGCAAATTTCAAGTCGATAGCTCCACCCGTTTCCGAGATCTCGTCTGCGCATGCGCGAAGCTGGCGTCGCACGGGCTCGGCGACCCGATAAAATTTGTATCCGGGGCAAGATACATTCACATAGCAAATTTCAAGTCGATAGCTCCACCCGTTTCCGAGATCTCGTCTGCGCATGCGCTGCACGGGCGTCGCACGGGCTCGTCAATACGACAACGACGACCGCCTGGTCAAACTACACACACGTACCAAGTTTCGTCCCGATCGGTCGAGAATCGTAGATTTGTATAAATGACATACAGACATACAGACAGACAAACAGAGGTCTTCAAAATATATATGAGATAGTATAATAAGAGGAGTGGTGACTTAATTTTGTTCCTATTCAAGCCGTAAGGAATCCCAAAATATACTGTGAGTCCCTGTTCTTGCGAACTTTGGTGTTTGCGTCATTATCTGGGTCCCTGGGTAGTATATAGATAATTTGGCCTATTATATGATCATAAGCTTTCTTCTCAAAGTCCTATACTAAATCATATGGAAAAGAAGTTGATAACTCATTATATCTACCGGATGTGTGCTTTAAATAGGCTAGAAGGTTTAATAAAATTTTGTATTATATGGTCATAAGTTTCTTTCCCCAATTCCTATGTTAAAACATAACGAAACAATCGAGATATCTAACGATGTTCACATCATTAATGAAACAACAGGTTAATAACAGTTCTGAGTAACGTCAGATACTTCAGGGGTTAACATAACTTATTATCAGACCTGAAAATAGATAAGGTTTTCCCAGCGATGTTCAATGTCACAACGTCTTGTCCAATCAAAGTGCGTTTCATATAATAAAACAGTTATCGCATTGTTTCTTGGTTGACACGACAAATTTTCAGCCCTTGGAAGTCAATATTCACCTCGGCATATGGCCTTGGTGAATATTGACTTCCTCGGATTGACAATTCCTCGTGTCAGCCTCGAAACAATGCGATAATTGTATAAAGTCATGCGATGTCATGAGTTATTACTATGAATTGCAAATCCCTGGGTTTTTCCAATGTATCTACATTGTTGTGCATTGATGGATCCATTTACACCCATCTATATACACGGGTCAGTAAGGCGTTTCAGGCCTAATGTGGCTTGATAACATTGGTAGATCATATAATAAAACACTTATTGCATTGTTTCGAGATTGACATGAGGATTTATCAACGTTTGGAAGTTAATATTCACTTCATAACTTCCTCGGATTGATAAATCCTCATGTCAACCTCAAAACAATGCAATAAATGTATAATGTAAGGTCTGACATACTGCATGTGGCCGGGTAGGTTGTAGTAAAATGTGACAGGTCTGTCCCTGTTGTGTTATATATTGGTGAAAGTCGTTTACAGTGAAAGAGTCAAAACTAAGCATGACAAACATCCCCAAAATAATCATAACGACATGTGACAACAAAATGAACCACAAATGTGACCACAAATGAGACCATCAGATTTAAAGTTCATATGCAGCAGGACCACAATACCTCCCTACCCAGTGAAGTACATATGTGAACCACAAAAACTGCCCCTCTGAATCATCACTATCACATAGGAGTGAACCACAGAAGTGAACCACGCCTTGTTCAGTTCACAATCCACTGAACCATAGATATGAACCACCAAAATCAAGCTAGCTTACACGATTAATGAACCACATACTACTAATGGAGTGATGATCGAAGCCCATGTCCCAGTGAACCACAAAAATCAGGTTAATGTATCAAATAAGTAGAACCACAACCATATAAGGGAGTAAACCACTGAGTGAACCAGTAAAGGAAGCCACAATGAGTGTCAACCACATTTGTGAACCATGACCTTACAGGTTTAAATCAATCATATTGAAGGATGATGCACCAAGGGCTAAATGAACGGAGTCAGCAAGCAATTATCCTCACACCCACTGAAGATGGATAATAGGTAACAATCCAAAACTAGTCGACCACTTCCAGCAAAGGTTTATTCGTTGTTGGTGACCTTCCCTGGAGATTCATATCTCACCCCTCCTAATATCTGTATTGTACATCTTTCGTTACTTTAACCCTTTCAGTGCCAAGTGCGATTTTTGTATCAACCCATATTTTCTTGATCATTTTTAAATTTAAGAGCTCTTTCCATTATTGTATCACATTATTATAATCAATAAATTTTAAAAATGATCAAGGAAATATGGGTTGATACAAAAATCGGACTTGGCACTGAAAGGGTTAATCAGTGGGTGGTGGGGCATCACATCAATTATCAAATATCTTGCTTGTAATTAAAAATAAAGGGAATATCTAACTAGTCACAGTTAGAGAAAATTATACTTAAAAAATAGTCAGATTTATTTGTGTTGTCCCAGATCAATCGCCATATAAATATAATAGGGAGCCTCACATATATAAGAGAATACATTGGACTAACAATATTTACCTTGACCTTGTAGCCAGTGCACTCTCATATATATGCGAGGCTCACTATGGGAGACTCGCATATATAAGAGAATGCACTGGCACAGGATCTTTAATGCTGCACCAGTGCAGCTCAAGTCATGAAAGGGTTAAGTGGTATGACTGTATATGTGATATCATCAAGAATTTTCCTTCCATACGCTACCTAGCACTACTTAGTACTTGCATTGGAATTTAATATGTAAAAGAGACCAAACTGAGCTACTAATTACTTAATAGCTTTAATTTTGTTGGTATAATTGAACTTTTTCAGTATCCAAAAATTGTTGGCCTGCCACTGTTGAATAACATGTTTATAGCTCACCTGTAACGTTTGACATGGATGACATACTGAGATGTATAAGTATACTCTGTGACATATCCCTTATCCCGTCTTTAGCTCGGTCCCTCAAACATATTATTTCTATTTCATCATCTTCTCCACACCTAGAAATAACATTCCAAAAAATAGCTAATATAAAGTCAGGAAACAGACAGTATAATGATTTAAGAAATGGCTGCAAAAAAACTTCAGAGAATGGATAATAAATAAATACTACCTTCCTCTTATTTAATTTTGTGCAGGACTATTTTTCACTCAGTTTTGAACTTGCACTTTGCATTCGCACAAGGTGCTGCGGGAGTTCAAAACAGACAAAAATATTTTCGTAAAAGTCTTGCATCTGATGACAGTTTCAGTTATTAATTGTTCCTGAAGACACATATGTATATTAACCCTTTCATGATGGGAGCTGCGCTGTTGCAGCATTAAAGATCATGTGCCAATGCATTCTATTATATATACGAGTCTCCCATAGGGAGCCTTGTATAAAAGAGAATGCACTGGCTTGCAAGGTCAAGATAAATATTGTTAGGCCAATGTATTCTCTTATATATGCGAGGCTCCCTAAGGGAGACTCGCATATGTAAGAGAATGCATTGGCACAGGGTTTTCGCCAAATTTCAGGAAGCTCCAGTCATGGAAGGGTTAAAGACCACCACGATGAAAACTTATATCAAGTAGAACATAACTGCCTCATCATATTGTTGTGAAGATGGGTGATTATATACTCCAAATAATAATTCTGATAAAATAGTTATAGACATCATTGAAATAAACTCGAAAGAAAGTAAAACCTGGTGGCATGTATTTTAAATAGTGCGTATTGACATACAGTAATGCCCTAATTAATTGACTTCTTAACCACAGCAGAATTAAGGGTAACTTTTCAGGATTTAGTCGGAAATATGGCTTGTTGCCATTCATCGGAAAGCTCTCCCCGAGAACTTTCCAATGAATGGCAACAAGCCATATTTCCGACTTAATCCTGAAAAGTTGCCCATAATTCTGCTGTGGTTAAGATGTCGATTACTTAGAGCATTACTGTACATGTAACTAACTCAGACTGTTTGACCATGGCGTCACTCTTGCGTTGTGAATATGAAAACATGCTTTCATGCACCTTCAGCCTGGAATATGCATATACTTCTTAATTACAAGCAATTTAACATCGAAGATAATACTATGATCTATTGCTTACGTATGAATAATTGAATTAGAATTGGTTGCCCGCATGTAAATATAATTGTCTAATCAAGTCAACCTTCTTTAATGTAACTCATTAACATAGCTCACTTATTTTCCCTGAAGCCAAAACTCAAATGTGTTTATAAACATGCTAAGTGAAATTGATTTATTGAACCCTTTCTATACTAAATGGATTCTCCCAATCAGTCATATAAGTATATACATTGGGATGATATATTATTCATCTGGAGGGGTGTTCAGAAAAAAATTAGCAGATGACAAATAATTCAAGTGCAGAAGGAGTCTTATTTATTGGAAGAAAATGTTCAGATAATAAGTTCAACAAACAACCTATGAACCTCATAAAAAAAAAAAGTTAAAAAAGGGGCATAACTCCATCAAAATTAATTGAACTGCAGCCAAAATCAAACTTGACCTCAATAATGTTAAGGTTAGTCTTCGTACCAAGTTTCGCTTTGATCGGACAATGTGAACTGAGTTAACTCTTTCATCCCTGAATATACGGTTATAGATATCCCCGAACCCTGGATTTACAGTTTGCCTAAGTAAAATTATGTGTTCCTGATGTATGCTTCAATACTACCTTTAGAGTGATGTCGGATATGGCAAACTGCATGTTTTTATTATCGCTAGTAAGTTTCTTTCAATTTGTATTACATGTATATACCAGTTGGTGATGTCATCTCAAAATTATATCTCAGGAGTGTACAGGTGAGAACTGAGAAGGGATATTGAACCCCAATATACACTCTAGTTAATTGTATCACATGTGTCTTGGATATCAACTTAGCATATAAATGTGTCCCACAACTACATGCGTGTATGTATGTATCAATTCTTTGCAAGTGTCACTTATATAAACGTGGTTGTGATGACACCCTGCATGGTTTCAAATATTTTACTAATAGGTTCATTTAACATAACTGTTTTATTAAAGACGAGCCCAGACCCGTACTAACCTAATATGCCCCAAAAAAAAGTTACTGACTAAAATAGACATATTTTCACACATTTTGCAAATTTAGGCCAATAATTATACATTCACTTGTCATTATGCTCAGGAATTATGAGTAACTTTCCAACTAAAACAACTGCCAGAACCCTGATCGGGTTTCTAAAATGTTTATGAATGTTCATGTCATGTTTATAATATGCATGTGCAACTATTATTATTAAAGTCCCAGGGTTGCAGTATGGTGATTTTGGTCACATTACGTCAAAAATAGGAGACAATAGATGGATACCACAAATAAAACATTGAGAGAAAGAATGTGACGTCATACATGAGCTGTCAATATTTAGGCCCAGAAAAAACCCTCTTGATAACAGTACATGTTAGTTATGCATATGCACCAATCAATTAGTATTGATACCAAATAACACCCAAAGGATATACCTGTCGCTAACCAATAAAATAATTTTGTATATCCCTGGAAATAAAAATTGTATTACTCCCAAAAAATTGCGCTCTGCCTGCTAAAGCGGGCTGCCAGGTTGAAAGAGTTAACGTCTGGACAAGGAATGGGAATACACATGCACAAATGTATGAACGGACGTAGCTGATTACAATAGTCCTCCAAATATTTTGGGGAACAATAAGAATTGCTGAATAGTTATATATTCTTTGTCAATGCCAAAAATTAACCCGTATATCCCACCGACGCCAATGACTCGGATGCTGCAACTTAGGAATATTTAAATTACATCTCATATATATTTTGAAGACCTCTGTCTGTTTGTCTGTCTGTTTGTCTGTTTGTTTGTTTGTCATTAATACAAATCTACGATTCTCGACCGATCGGGACGAAAATTGGTACGTGGGTGGGTGTAGTTTGACCAGGCGGTGGACGTTGTCGTATTGGCGAGCCCGTGCGACACCCGTGCAGCGCATGCGCAGACGAGATCTCGGAAACGGGTGGAGCTATCGACTTGAAATTTGCTATGTGAATGTATCTTGCCCCGGATACGAATTTTATCGGGTCGCCGAGCCCGTGCGACGCCAGCTTCGCGCATGCGCAGACGAGATCTCGGAAACGGGTGGAGCTATCGACTTGAAATTTGGTATGTGAATGTATCTTGCCCCGGATACGAATTTTATCGTGTCGCCGAGCCCGTGCGACGCCAGCTTCGCGCATGCAGACGAGATTTCGGAAACGGGTGGAGCTATCGACTTGAAATTTGGTATGTGAATGTATCTTGCCCCGGATACCAACCAGATCTCGGAAACGGGTAGAGCTATCGACTTGAAATTTGGTTTTTGAATAGCCCGGACAACGTCGCCCGGACAATGTCGGGCTCACCGGCTAGTTATTATATAAATGTCTCGTATCATGAAGATGACTAAATAAGTTTGGTGACGTCGTCAACAATATGTTAGCAATTTTTGTGCCCCTTTCTCCACTTCTGAATCAGGAACTATAAACCACAACATTTGATAACTCATATCATGGAGATGCCTATATGTAAGTTTGTGGGAAAACCGGCAAAAATATATTTTAACTAGAGGTGTGACTGTCCCAATGGGACTACGGATACCCCCCTTTTTTAAAAATACTAAGATGTTTGACATGTCAGTAAACATTTAGTTAAAATAATAAAATAACAGTTCCCATTGCAGGTGTACAACCATAACCCTAATCTTAAACCTATTGACCGAAAATTGTAGGAATAAAAGCTTGGACAAAATTATGTATGTTGCGAAAAAAATTCTAAGTCGAAAAAGGGGAATAACTCCACACAAAAAATGTCGGACAGACGTCATAATTGCAGGTGCACAGGTTCCCATGGTACTAAATATCAGTGCCAAGATTTAAAAACATTGACCAAAAAATGTAGGAATAAAAGCTCGGACAAAATTATGCATGTTGCAAAAAAAGTTTCTAAGTTGAAAAAGGGGGATAACTCCACCAAAAAATGTCGGACAGATGTCATAATCGCAGATGCACAAGTTCCAATGGTACTAAATATCTGTGCCACGTTTTAAAAAAATTGACCAAAAAATGTAGGAATAAAAGCTCGGACAAAAGTATACATGCTGCGAAAATTAAGTCGAAAAAGGGGGGATAACTCCAAAATAAAAAGTCCGACAGACGTCATAATCGCAGGTGCACAGGTTCCCATGGTGGTTGATGTCTGTGCCAAGTTTCACAGAAATTGATCAAAAAACGACTGAGAAAAACTCCGGACAAATTTGTGTCCACGGACGGACGGACGACGGACGGACGGACAAGCTGACTCCAGTATACCCCCCCTAACTTCTTTGCGGGGGGTATAACTATATTTGTTAACATGTTAACATGCTACACCATTACATTCCTTATATCATGGGGATGCTTAATATATCTAAATTAGAAGTAAATCTGAAATAAACATGTTTTTATCAGTGTTGGTGCTCCTCCCGAAACACTCTCGACCGACACCACTTTAATATCTTTAAACCATACCATTAGATTCTCCATATCAAGGAGATGACTTTATTTAAGTTTAACCCTTTCAGTGCCAAGTCCGATTTTTGCATCAACCCATATTTCCTTGATCTTTTTTTTTCAAATTTATTGATTATAATAATATGATACATTGATGAAAAGAGCTCTTAGACAATTCATTTTTGTATCAACCCATATTTCCTTGATCTTTTTTCAAATTTATTGATTATAATAATATGATACATTGATGGAAAGAGCTCATTATCAATTCATTACATTGATGGAAACAGCTCTTAGAGCTCTTTCCATCAATGTATCACATTATTATAATCAATAAATTTGAAAAATGATCAAGGAAATATGGGTTGATACAAAAATCGGACTTGGCACTGAAAGGGTTAAATTGGCAACAAAAAACAAAAAAAATGATCATGGTGACCCTACCCTGTTCCATCCCTGACTACAGTGTCACTTTTGAAATTTTTAAACTGCACCAATATCTTCCTCGTAAACAGTTAGCCATTTAAGACCTATTTGGAGTCCTTCAGATGTTCCGGCATTAATTCCTAAAGCAGTAGACAAACATACATTCGCAGATATATCTATAGATGACAAAATTATGTTCTGTGATTGATAATATCATACAATCAAATATTTTTAGATGCATACTCCTTTCGAACATTCCATGCTCAAGAGCTTCATTATCAAATTTCATTGAAATACAATAACAAGTGACTATAAAGATATCTATGCCGAGAGACAGGATGTAACCTATTATATAGCAAATCATTTGTAGTGTCAGAATGTACAATATGTACAACACACGTATGATAGATTTTATGCCCTGTCATGAGTCAAATACGTTGAGCAGATGTAGACAACAGTAATGCCCTAAATAATTGACTCCTTAACCACAGCATAATTATGGGCAACTTTTCAGGATTTAGTCAGAAATATGGCTTGTTGCCATTATTCGGAAAGCTCTCAGTGAGAGCTTTCCGATGAATGGCAACAAGCCATATTTCCGAATAAATCCTGAAAAGTTACCCATAATTCTGCTATGGTTAAGGAGTCGATTATTTAGGGCATTACTGTACATGAAGTTACTCTCATCCATCACATGTAAGCTAACTCACCAGTGGTAAGCTATAAGTATAAGGAAGTTCCTGAGTGGCCAGCCAGGAAATGAATCCATACTGCTCGGGTCCGCAAAGCAGAACGTCACCTAAAATATAAGTATTCTTCATATGATATACATATGGTATGTGATACATGTGCTATACATGTAAATTCGCAAGGATATCTATCTTTCATTGACTGTTATACTAACTTATACAGTATGGAATTTATTTTCAAATTTGAGTAAAATGGCCTGTATCTAAATTTACATGTTATATGGCCACTAAAAATAAATAACCAATTTTCTCAGGCAATTATTAGTAAATATGGAAAATTTGAAATGGAAAGGGAGGCTTTTTATTTATATTTTATTAAAAAATTCTAAACATCATGTATGGATAATTTTATGGAATAAAATTCAAATATTTCCCAATAAATATATAGAATCTCACTTCAAATGCCTTTCATTCATTATATCTATAGATATATCTAACCTATCTAAATTTCTTATTGTTGATAAATAGGAGGTTAAATTCTGAATAGTTGGAAAATTCTTGGTGAATTTAATTTTCAAATGAAACTTTTAGATTGGCTCTTTTTGGCTGGTGAGCTCGAGGAAGGTGCCTCAGAACTTAATAGTATTTATATTTATTTGGCTCTGTGGAATCAGAGATTTCCCTGGTGAAATATATAAAATAAAGGTCAGCCGACCACAGTGTCCCCCGAAAATGTGGCAAGTCGACGCCGCTTTGTTAAAGAAATTAAAACAAATGTGGAAATCTTATAATTCGAAAGGGTTAATAATTCCGTAAAGAAATAATTTTTCCATAATCTATATACATTTTGCACATCTCAAATATGTGGGTAACAATACTCTGAAGTTTCAAATATCTACGATCAAATCTGTAGAAGGAGTTGATTACACCATGAAGGTACCCTCATACAGAAAATAAAAAAAATAAATTCAAAGTCGAAAGGCCCATAACTCTGGGAAAAATCATTGGATCAAACTCAAATTCGAACTTGAACTGTATTTTGATATGAATGACCCACAAAAAAAAATGAATTTTAAATTGAACAGTCCAAACTTGAGTTATAATCCCAAAACCAAAGAAAAAAAAGAAATTAAATTTCTAAGTCGAAAAAAGTCCAGAAAAATCATCGGATCAAACTCAAATTCGAACTCAACCTGTATCTTGATATGACTGATCCACATATTTGCAATTAAAGGATCCAAACTTGAGATATCATCCGGAAACCGAAAAAAGTGAGAAATTTTCTAAGTAAAAAAAAGGGAAATAACTCCACAAAAGAACATCAGATCAAACCCAGAATTGCAGAGCACCTGTGGTCTTGGTTGAGACACCTGTGGTCTTGGTTGAGACACCTACATACCAAGTTTCAATCAAATCGGATGATCATTACTGGAGTTATAACTCCGGACGGACGCCGGAGCTGATCACAATAGTCCTCCGAAAAATTACGGGGGACAATAATGTGGAGTACTCATTAAAACTATAATCAAGGTGGTACTCAGTGAAGCTGAATATAAATTTGGCTGACATTTTCTACTGTTGATTTTTTTTAGAATTGACATATTCAATTATTTGTTTTAAATCCAGACTGAGGGCTCACTCCCAAACCCCCAATGCAGTCACATCCCTGATAATATGTACAGTAATGCCCTAATTAATCAACTTCTTAACCACAGCAGAATTATGGGTAACTTTTCAGGATTTAGTCGGAAATATGGCTTGTTGCCATTCATCGGAAAGCTCTCGCCGAGAGCTTTCCGATGGGCGAGAGCTTTCCGATGAATGGCAACAAGTCATATTTCCGACTAAATCCTGAAAAGTTACCCATAATTATGCTGTGGTTAAGAAGTCGATTAATTAGGGCATTACTGTGTAGGCAAATACCCAAATGCTTATAGGATCTCTTTTTAACTTTCAATTAATTATTCATATACTTGTAATCTGATGCACTGTAACCACAATGAAATTAAATAACTAAGAAGCCATTTATAATTATAATTATACAGCAGATGCCAATGCCTGAACCTAATTGACAGGTCAGTGGTGGCCACAAAGGAGATAAGGTGGGCAGATTTCATCATCTCTATAAATACAAAGACTGCTCTACAAGTGAATGTCCACTGTGCAAATAGCTCTAGTTAAAGTCTTGGCTACAACACTGACCACTGGATATTTCAATTCAATGGATTCAACAGATGCAGATTTGAGTTAAATATGTAAGTATTGTAACTTAAATCATAAGGTGTACCATGAAATAATGTAACTTGTTTGGACCAAATGATGATTATTTGTTTTATTAATTTTGAGGATATATTTATTTTATAAACTGGTTAGTTAGTTACAGAGCATCTTACAGCAGAGCATAGCAATGAAATGTGTTCAATAGTTCACAAGTGTATTCATTAGTATTTGTATAAAAAATTGGAGGTTCCCTGAACCTAATGATAGAATTGGGATTCCTAGTGAATTACAACATATTTTTAAAATATATATATTAAAAGAGCACAATGTTTTTACTTTGACAGAGAAGAAATTCAAGAAATTGGCTCATTTTTATTTGGAGATAAAACATGAATCCCCAAAATCTCCCACTCAATCAGAAATTTTAGGCACAATTAAGACTGATGCTCGTATTAAAACCCCATGGTGGTTTTGAAGCCTGAAATTATACTTGTTTTTGTTACACTATGTATGGTTCGGGGAATCAAAATAGCTTTATTGACAAGGAAATTCAAGTAATTTAGAAATAATCAAGTCCCGACTATTCGTGAGCAAGAAACAATAAAGAGTGTTCCTTATCAACCTATTCCTGAGTTAAAATAAAGAGCATTTCACATATTTGTGTGAGATATTGACAGCTGCAAAATTGATACAAATTTGAAAATTGTTCCCCCCCCCCCAAGTATATAAAACATGTATATCTATATGTTGTGTTTTTATCGCCTGTCTCATCCCTTCTTCCAAATCACATAGACATTATTTCAAGATTGAATGAGCGTATGTGGTTCCCATTGATTCATTTGTAGGGAATTTAGGTCTAACACAATTTGTTAATAATATTGATCAGCTGAAATGAATCCTTAGGGTGTTTCTCTGTCTGTCATCTACTAATAGTATCTAGATATCCCTGCAAATAAAGAATGGCCCACTAGATTGTACAATTTTAAAGGGGAACCGGAGAATCTATTCATCAAAATAAATCAAAGGTTTAAAAGGATTCCCAAATCTTGACAGGTTTGCCTCTGTTCTACAATTTTGCAAAGTCAAATAGTTAGAATAGCATACCTTTTGTTTATTAGTCTTTAGATTTTCAACTTCATCCAGTTTGTGAAAATGGAATCTGTCATCATCCTCAGTCACTGCGAAAAAGCCTATGTAACTGCTGTTATTATTTTGGAATTTGTCATAATACTCTGTGAAATTATCCAGCTACAATGATACAATAAAGTAAGAAAACCATTCAATAAAATTAGAAGGAGAATATGTTTTCAGGATAAAAAACAGTTCATATTATTTTTTTTATTCAACAATTTGAAGTTTTCAATAAAAAACATGATTTTATAATTACATCAGCTGCATTATTTTATTGTCAAGTTATCAATTCCCCTTTTTATTCACCATTTGGTAGTTGATTACCTTATACTAACTCCACTGTGTTTCCAGAACACACATTATATATCTTATGACCAAACAATGAGATCCAAACAGCTAGCTAGCTATATGCATGTAAAAAGCTCGTTAAACTTCTTAGCAGATTTAAAAGCTGGCTAGCAATGCATGAAATTGGTGCCTTTCGACAATTTCGCCATCAGTCTTATTTTATAAATTGTATTGGATATCTCTTTGAAAATTCATAATTAAAAAAATAACTCACCTTAGATTGTGAGAGACCATCACTGAAGAGGCAATGTTTGATGACATTACCATTTCCTTGTGGCAGGCACAAACATGGAAAGGCGAACCAGTAATAGTAGTGGTACTTCTTCAAGTCCTGCAAAGGTATGGTGTTCAGATAATATGAATTTCCAATTCCATGGGCGGCAACAGCAAATCAAAAGTGGAAGGGATGAAGCTTTTCAGACTGAATCAAATGCTTAGCTTGTGAGCTGTTGCCTATTTGTTGGATGACCAGTTCAAAATATAAACTAGAATATTTTATTTCAACTTGCTGGTAGAGAACAGGAACTCCTTGTAATAACATTATTTTAAACAACGAAATCATACTGAGAACATTATAGGAAGCATCCAGGCAGAGAGGGTCCATTTGAAGGTATGTATGACAGGAACGGGACAACCCGACATGATCAACCCGGGACAACTGGACCCTGGACAACCGGACCCAGGGAGAACATGAACATATATAAAAAAAAGAGAGGCTGATCACGATCGGCAGATGTTTAACCCATCCCTTGGCTATAGTAAATTACTGTGATCAGAATCATAAATTAGAGTTTTGATGTTGAATTATATAGTATACTGTTATGTACTATAATAGACAAATGTACATAACACAAATTAATGGAATTTATGGGTCACTCGCATTTATAAGAGAATGCACTGGCACAGGATCTGTAATGCTGCACCAGCACAGCCTTGGAAATGTGAAAAGGTGACCTGGACATGGAATACTTGGGTTAATAGAGTCCAATTTAAGTTTACAATGATAATGTATCAAATTTGCACCATGCGCAAAGTGTCTATGACAGAAAGACAGACGGACAGATGGATGGATGGATGGACAAATGACGAGTGGTCAATCAGGAAATCGACACTATGTTTACCATACTATGGTATCGGTAAACATAAAAATATAACTTTATCAAATTTATTTAAAATAAGAAGTAAAATATGCAGGGAAAAAACATGAAGATATATACTTGTAGTTGTTATACTTATGTCTACAATGCAACATAATGTAGTATGTTTTAGTTACATTATCAACCTGATCCAACATGAATAACAATAATGATATAAAATATACCAATATGGAACTAGAAAATGCATGTATCTAAATCGGCAAAACTGTGCATATATAGCAACAGGAAATCAAGTAATTATTTGGGTTCAAAAATAAGAAATTTACATTATTATGAAAATAGGAAGAAACAATTGTGAATACGATAAACACTAGGGTTTGCGCTGCTGCTTGCCAAATGTGTCAATGGCAAAAAAGTCACTTTTAATTCCGCTAGAAAGTTGAAAAATATTGTTAAATCAATACTATTCATTTCAGGAAACATTTACAATATAATTGTATTAGTGGTGTGATATAAGGTTTAGGAGAATTTAACATCTCTACCATGATGCAGTTAATCTGATATGATTGGTATCGACGAGCGGAGGGATTACTAGTATATATTGTGGTAGTGATTACATAGCTAATCCTCATTGTTTCGACATGCCCTTCTGATGCAACAACCCTTCTAAATCCTATCAATATAAAAAGTCGTACAAACAGCAATTGTCAAAATGTATGGCTTAATGTAGCAGAAACTGATAGCATTTGGCAAATTCTAGCAGAATTTGGCAAAGAATATTTTCATTTGGCAAAATATTTGGCAAAAGTAATTATCAGTCCAGCGCAGACCCTAGTTAAAAGATGGGACAAACCAACAAAAATACATCTGAGTTGTGTTTTCCCTGAGTCAGGTGGTCACGCTTCCTGTACTATGTACATCAGTCTCAGTAAACTTCAGGCCCACATTTATAACAGTGGGTCTTATTACCTGCCTAGAGTTTCTATTTTGAATTTGCAGGATTCTGAGTCATTAGTACCATCACAACTTACTCTACAATGAAAGCTTCCAATCAAAAAGACTAACAAAACACAGAGTGACAAGCCCTAAATGACTTACGTATTAAGTCAGGACATATTATATCAATGGAAAAGCTCAAAGAGATGATTGCATTGATATACTATGCTGTCGGGTATTTAGATTTTGAGAACAAAATCACATTCCAACATAAACTCGTCTATTGTATTCACAACAATGATAGCTACAGATAACTGCTCTTTATGTATGTGCAGTCATAGTGAGAATAAAGCTATCTATTAGGCAACTACAAGAAAATAAAAAAGTCATTAGTAAGAATAACAAATGATCAAATTTTGTGATTAAATCCAAGTTTAAAGGCCCACTTAATTTTCGAACTCCCAGATCACTTTTATAAAATAAATGCCATATTATATACCATTTGATAAAGGAAGCTCTAAAACATTGTATTATCAACTTATCCGGCATAATAAACTGTGAACATGTTGATTTTGTTGAGTTACTGACGTGTTTTTTCATCTGGATTGGAGTTAAAATTGTATTGTTTTAATGGAGGGGGAATAACTCTAAATATTAAAGATAGAATGATTCCCCTTCCATTGAAAATACAATTTTAGTTTGAATTTTGTTGCATTCTGGGAGCCAAAACGAGGGTAATCTTTATATGATTTCAGCTGTTTTCTATTTCTCTATGGGCATTTTCTGAGACGCAGATTTTTCAAATGGTGATGAATTATAGCATTCTAATCATATTTTATGGCATAGATTGTTATTAAAACCATATATAAAAAAAAATAATCAGTGACTTGAAAATTAAGTGGACTTTTAATTCTTGTTCAACCTGGTTTGACTACAAAGTTGCCTCTCATGGTAAAATTTTCAATAATTATATTTATCGATAATTTTACTACAATATAGTAGAAAGTGATTGAAGCTCTACTCACAGCATAGGTGAGAAGATAGAAGGCAGACAGTGAAACTGTATCATGGATCGCTTTCCCTGATTTTATATCATCCCAAATCTGCAAAAAAAATTATTGGAATAGAATAAATACAGGACAGTAACATGTAGAAAGATAGAATTGAATAAATTCAATATTATGAACCTATAATTTTATAGGAATATTTTAATATTGAGGATATAAAGTAATGCCCACAGTACATGACCCTTCAACCATAGCAGAATTATGGGAAATTTTTCAGGATTTAGTCGCAAATATGGCTTCTTGCCATTCATCGGAAAGCTATCGGTGAAAGCTTTCCAATGAATGGCAACAAGCCATATCTCCGACTACATCCTGAAAAATTTCCCATAATTCTGCTGTGGTTTAGGGGTTGATTATTTAGGACATTACTGTATATCAGAACCAGTGGAGCCATTAGCCCAGTATGATGTTCAGGTTGCTCCATATGTGTGAATAGCCATATTACAATTAGAATGGCACACAGATCTCCCTCAACTCAGATTAAGTTTGAAAATTTGTTGCCAATGTTTGGGTTCAAACGCACCCTTTCTTATCCAGCTCAGACTGTGATAATGGTATCCACGATCTCAGTTACAGGGACAAGCTTAGAAGCTGTGTATCAGTCTGTACATGAGTTTGAAGTATAACTACCATTATCATTATTGGTACTGTACTGACATACATGTACCAGAATTGGTAGAGGCATTGAAACCAATAGGACAGAAGATGAGTTATTGTAATCAAAGCCATACATGCTTTACGTCATATTATTTAAGAGTCAAAGCGGTAAATAAAACAGAGTTTACCCCCAAGAAAAAAGGGGGCGTTATAAATTTTTTAAGTGTTTTACTAGAGGATTGTGCAAGAATTTTGGAATATATTGTAAACGGTTTAGCTTTAGAATGGTTGTGGGGTAATCTACCTGATCTCCCAGATTATTGAGAAGAACTTTTTTATCACAGTTCTTGAACTTGTCCAGTGTATTTGTGTTGTTTAGTTTCCCCCATGAAACATAATTTCTTCTCGGTGGTTTGTAGTCACTGCAAAGCAAAGCAGGATTTTAAAGACAACATTTGTATAATATTTAAAATATGAATGGAGATCCCAGTCCAGAAACGCTATCAATTAATATCGATTTAATTTTGATTCTTTCTGGTATAATAAATACAACTTTTCGGGACAGTTTTACATGCTATATTTAGAACAGAAACTTAATGCAATCTCGCGGAAACATTCAGAACATTGCAAGAAGGAAAAATCTATCTTGTTAGCAACCTCTATCAAGGCCAAAATCCTCTCGAATCGAAAAGATTTCACCGCCCAAAGATCTTTATTATGCCTTTATAAACAAATAATTTTTTTAATCTTCAGTTTTGTTTTATTCAATCAGCGTTATAAAAATACTGTTGTTGTTGTAATTGTGGTCCAGAAGAGAAACACTATCTTTAAATGATATTACGTATTCAAATCTTGAATTTTTTAATGTTTTTGGGTGTCAATCTAGGGGCCTAAACACAAGCAATCCCATCATTTATATATGCTGATATATATATATACAGTAATGCTCTAAGTAATCGACTCCTTAACCACAGCAGAATTATGGGTAATTTTTCAGGATTTAGTCGGAAATATGGCTTGTTGCCATTCATCGGAAAGCTCTCACTGAGAGCTTTCCGATGAATGGCAACAAGCCATATTTACGACTAAATCCTGAAAAATTACCCATAATTCTGCTGTGGTTAAGGAGTCAATTACTTAGAGCATTGCTGTATATATATATTACATGTATGCTCATACAGACTTTATATCCTATGAATATATCTGACAGATAATCTCTCATCTCACAAATAATCCATGGACATGATTCACTGGTAAATAGCAATAATCGTCATTTCTTGATATGGTGAAATTTGATTTCTAATCAATTTAATATTGAAATCTGCTAACTACACATCTACAGTACTAGTGAACAGATCTCTCAACTACCAAAATGATATCCCTTAAAAAGCCATAAATTCATGGCATTTATCACAGCAGAATACGAGTATTTCAAGGACATCAGCTCTGAAATTCATAGCTCACAGTGATAATTGCATGGGACTCACTACCACATGCAGTGCTCATTTACATGTACCTGTCAAAAGCAGTGTAGTCAACATTCAACAAGCATGGAACACCAGGCTGGTCTCCTGCAATAATAAACTATATTAATTATATCTTATATAATAACCCTTTCATGACAGGAGCTTCCAGAAATTTTGCGAAAACCCAGTGCCAATGCATTCTCTTATATATGCAAGTCTCCCATAGGGAGCCTCGCATATACATGTATAAGAGAATACATTGGGCTAACAACATTTAACTTAGCCTTGTAAGCCATGCATTCTCTTATATATGCGAGGCTCCCTATGGGAGACTCGCATATATACCGGTATAAGAGAATGCACTGGCACAGTATCTTTAATGATATACCCGTGCTGCTTCCTTCATGAAAGGGTTAAGTTGATATGTTATATAGTGATAGATCTGCAGCGACACCAATAACAGTGAAATATGTTTCGTACATACAAACAGTTCTGACCCTGAGTAAAATGGGAAAAATAACAACTTCTTCCAAGATCAAGGTTCGATGTCAGTCAGGTACTAGTACATGAGATCTGGACAAACATTCCAATTGTTTATTCACTGATGACCTGACTCAAGTCATTCACAGGGATGTTCATTCATATCACATGTTTGATAAACAGCCTCAAGCCTTGAAATAGTGTGTGTCATTTGTAGAATGAGGTCTCCAGAGGGTGAATTTAGTGATGCTACCCCGCAAAGTGGACTAGCATCACCAAATTCACCCTCTGGGGACCTCATTATACTTAAACTAGTCTCAAACTAACATTATTTTTAGTTACTTTTTCCCTTCTGTTAAATTTTTAGATCTGCTAATTTGCAGAAGATAAAATGGTGATACTAGCCAGCAATTGGGATAGCGTCACTAAATTCACCATCAGGGGGACCTCATTCTACAAATGTCAGACACACTATTTCAAGGCTTGTCAAGCTGTTCGTTGAAATTGTCTTCAGAATGGGGTTCCATTGATTGTTTCGGCAGACATCTGCTAACAAGAGAGAAGTTAAAATGGTAAATGTGTTCTAAATATGTATGAAATTTTAAAATTAGTATATCGTCATTAATGATGACCCATTGACTCCTGAATGCAACATGCATGAGGAACACAAAACAATTCAAATAATCTACATATTATGTGTAGAAATATTTGTCAATCATTTTTATATTATAGAATGTATGTTCTATAAGACTATAATGAAGAAGTTAATTTAGATAAAATACAGCACAATTCAAATTTTCGTCCACACTGTCATTTTACATGTGACAAGTGGTTAGAATGATATGCAAAGCAGGAAAATAGAACATGGTGTTTGTGAGAATATGTGAGAAAACAGTTTTCTCATGAATTCTAATATGAGAAATATTTCTGGCATGAATTCTCGAGAGATCTTTATGAGAAATTTGGAATTCGAAACCTTCTAAAACGAACGTTGTGCCACGGTTGTGGTAAATATTTTATGTCCAAATTTCTCATGTGAGATCTCACGAGAAATCTTGACTTTGAAATGTTTCCTAATGATTGAGTGTGTGAATATTCCATCTGAAGACCAAATATCTCATATGAGATCTTATGAGAAATACAGTAATGCCCTAAGTAGTCGACTCTTTAACTACAGCAGAATTATGGGTAACTTTTCAGGATTTAGTCGGAAATATGGCTTGTTGCCATTCATCGGAAATCTCTCGGGGAGAGCTTTCGGATGAATGGCAACAATCCGACTAAATCCTGAATAGTTACCCATAACTCTGCTGTAGTTAAAGAGTCGATTACTTAGGGCATTACTGTATATCTCCAAAATACAGAATGGAGGCCTGGGGCAATTTAACCATTCCACGAATGAAGCTTCCTGAAATGTTGTGATAACCCTGTACCGATGCATTCTCTTATATATGCAAGTCCACCATGGGGATCCTCACATATATATAAGAGAATACATTGGCCTAACAATATTTACCTTGACCTTGTAAGCCAGTGCATTCTCGTATATATGCGAGGCTCCCTATGGGAGACTTGCATATATAAGAGAATGCAATAGCACAGGACCTTTAATGCTGCATCAACACAGCTCTTGTCATGAAAGGGTTAAATTTATTCTAAAATTATCCTATCAGCTCTTCTGTGTTAAGTATGGTGAAATTGATACCTACATGACTCTGCTTTGCAATAATCTGTGCTATTTCATTTGAACTGCTTACGCCAAATTATGAAACGGTTGTTTCATTTTATGTTGAAGAATCAAGGGATTATGGCTGTTTATGATGGTCACAACTTAAAAAGTATTCATGAATGTAGTTTATTTGAGCTATCTATCTAGATTTCTTAAAACACAGTTCTCAACGATGTCATCATAGTCATGATTGTAATATTTGCAAGTTCTTTGGAACGAACGTAGCGATTAATTTCAGTGTTATGAGTAGCCAGCGGTTCCTAAAAAAGGGAATCTAATGTTATGGAAACTATAAGTTTCAGCAAACTTCCAGAGCATGGATAACAATCACAGAGGTCTGCACTACACGCAAATGTCATCCGCAAGGTATTTGAGTTTCATTCACTGGTCACCACATGATAAGCGATAGCCTCTACTAGTAATATTTAAGTATATGTATGCAAACAAGGTATACTCGCAAATGATATTGTGCAGCAGAATATCACTGATTAAATGCTGTAGTTTCCCTGGTTTCGGATATCTTTTGATTATGAGGAAGTATTGCTGAAGAATTATTAAAGGGATACAGTTCACTTGCATTTGGGATCATCAATATCATATACTGGTATATGCACAATGTCAATCAACTCCCCACTGGTCCAGTCAAGGGCGAGTGCATTCAGTTCATTGAACACGATGACAGTCGGCACATTTCAAAGACATATAGTGCCGCCTTTCTTGTAGAAATATACAACGACTTTGCCTTAAGTTCAAAGCTACAGTGTCGCCAATTTGTAAAATATACAATGACCCGAAGAGTAACCATGTCGTATCATCAAATGAACTGCCGACTGTTTGCAACATATTAGTAGTACTCATATTGTCGGAATCTCTTTGATCGCGATCAAGGATTTTTAACTTCTCGGTTGTAGATTAAACTGTCACTGTAAAACAAACATGGTATTCAATAATACCCGGCATTTTCAGACGTCCGAAATAACACAGATTAATCAACGACGGAAATGGTAATCGATTATCGGCTTTATCAACGGTTCATCGATTATACGATTAATCGTGGCACCCCTAGTCGGGCACAGGTGCCAAATGAGCTCATTTGAGCTCACGTAGCTAAATCGAGCAAAATTTCTAATGTGATTTCAGTCTGTTCCTTCAGTTCAACACCTAACGCGAAATTTTGTGCTGTGAATTTAATTTTACTGGTTCATTGAGCTTCACAAAAATACCTTGCGCTCATCTACTCATGCAGTCACAACAATCTTGATATATTTTAAGTGACATTTGCTTAAGGATTTACCCATATGTTTTCATTAAAATTCTGACACGAAAATAGTTTTTAGTTGAAAGCCATGGAAAGCCTGCTTAACCATATCGACAAAATAAAAAACACAGTAAGCGATTATACAGTAGAATACGAATGTATTGACCGCTCGTGCTTCCATATTTCGTCTGCTCTAGACTAAGTACAAATACAACACATTTTTAGCAGATAGCTGCTGGCTTTATTGGTGACAAGGTGTGAAAACAGACATTCCAAGAACCGCCGTCAGAAACATTTCGAGGCAGAAACCTTCATGTTCATGCCAATAGTATGGTTATTAACCAGCTCTTACTGTCTCATATGCTAATGCATTATACTCATGCATTTGGTAAATAACTTCTCAAACCAATATTTTCAAACAACTTGATTGAACTGACAGCTGTTTACAGAAGGCATTCAGGCATTAACACTAGGGTCTGGCGAATCGGCGATTTTGTTCGAATCGAATCTCGAATCGAATCAGACACGCGGATTTCACATCGAATCGAATCTCGAATCGAATCTTACTCCCCGTGGTAAATCGACAAGAACTAGATTTATGTCGGCGATCCCACTGCAGCGCGAGTGTCTCCCCATACCATCACCTGTGCGTGTTTGGCAGCTTGCCGTGTGGACTTGCGTCACAATAAAAAATGTTGAGAACGGCACATGAAAGTATGACGAGATAAATCGTACTCTGTCGTACTTTTTTTTTCATCGGGGCCCAATTCTTTCTTCATCGTGAAGGTGGCTACTGTTTCTTTTTAAGGGCTCGCCCGCATCGCCGCTACTACTAGACGTGTTGCCGGTTAATTTTCGTTTTTAGTCTTTCTTTTCTTTTGCCTCATGGTGGATTGCAGGATGACTGCGGCTAAGATGTGCCCATAAGTGGGAGGTAGTGCCTGTTTTCTGAACTGATAGTACAGTCATGCACGATTTGCACCTGAATTTGTCAACGCTGCATTCAAAATAACTTTTAATTTCCGCCATTATAACTTTGGATAAGTAAAAACTAGGGAAGGGCACAAGAGATGGATCGATGATATGGATATTTCGCCGCCGCGACGACCCAAGAGCAATAATTTACTGAACAAAACAGGACCGCATCTCGTGCACTGACGGCGTTCGCAACGACATCTGCGTGCGTTTGTTTTAGAGCTTTTGTAGGACACGCTGTTCAACAAGTTCGTACAGAATGAGGTTATTATGGTTATTATGGTTATTATGGTGATTCGAACTACATTCGAATCACACGATCGATTTAGAATAGAATCGAATCAGTAAGACGATTTCGAATCGAATCGAATCTCGAAGCTTCGCCGGACCCTAATTAAAACAGAGATAGACCACTGTGTGGAGAAAACAACTCTGAAAGCTTTGAATGCTCTTGCCTACATACATGTAGAACACCAAACATATACAACTGATACATAATTAAATGCATATTTAAACATGATCAATAAGCATCCTACGCGATTTAAATTCCAATTCGTAATAATTTGATTCCAGCAATGCACTGAAATCCAAAATTTAACAAAAAATACAAAATAAAATATATGCACTTGGGTCGTTTATCAGTCGAACATATTGTAACTGTTACTTATAATATATGATGATCGACTACTCATGATAAAAACGTCTCAAACGTTCTGCTTTGCTTACACGACCTTGGTACCGGTAAAGACATATATGTGAGTTCCATTTATTTGAAATATCCACATGTTCTTTTAATTTAAATTTAAATTTGATACGTGCACCTTGCGAGACCAGACCGGTTAAAGTGACCAGAACATCAGCTCACCCAGTTAGCCCGACAACGGCTTACACCCATTAACACTAATCACCTGCCTTTTGCATGTGATCGACAATGAACAACGACTCAGTTGTACTCATACGTTGCGCTTCAGACAAAAGTTTTGTACTATACTGCGAAACGTCCAAAACAAATATTCCTCTCCTTATGGGAGTCCAGTCACTTTGGGAAAAATATTTCTAGTAAATGGATGCCAGCATTTATCCAATCGGACAAGACGTACGTTGTAACCTTGTGTCCTTAACCTTAAGAAATACATTCCAGGTAAATTCATATGCAGAAGCGGCAGTTTAATGTACACAATTCGTAAGTTCGATAAAAAGTTTAATCTATCTCATTAAAATCGCATTACGATATTTCACGTTAGGTGTTGAACTGAAGGAACAGACTGAAATCACATTAAAAATTTAGCTCGATTTAGCTACGTGAGCTCAAATGAGCTATTTACTAATTTAGCTCATTCGGCACCTGTGGCTGAGGCTAGCTTAGTTCAGTCATGAACGTAGTGCGTATCCTTCTGAAAGCAGCAATCTGCGAAAGCGGTCATGTTGACCTAAGGCTAGCTGTGCCCGACTTGTTGATCGCCCCTGGCCTGGGTTCATTTGGGTCACATCATAGGGCGATTGGGCCATGTGAGTAGTCCAAATCACAGCAACAACCATTTTGTGTTAATTTCACTAGATTTCTAACATATTTTCTAACCATTGAAGTAGAAACCATTCAAATCTTTTTCTTGTTCATCCAGTCCATACTCATTGAGTTTTTTGTGAGTTAATTTCTGCCAGAAACCAGCTTCTAAACAACTACTAAACGGAACAAATTGAAGAGTTTGCTGTGAATTATGTGACATGATGTTTCTGGCACATTAGCGTGCGTCTTCTCTGTAAAAGTGTGACAACTTTTCGATTTAATAATGATTTCAACTCCCCCAGTCACATGAAAATTCTAAAAGATAAACAAGCAGAAAGACACTTCCGCGTTTGTGGGCTGTAGGTAGAGGAACGTTTTGATTGGTCAAAATTCAGCAGGTGCTCTTGTAAGCTTGATTTCTTCATTTGAAAATTGTATAATCAGCAACAACAACAAGTATAATCAGGCTTGAAAAGTTGAAATTATTCACACATAGCAACATCCAGCAGAGTGAGCTGGCAAAAATCGCACATTCTTTACCAAGATGGAGTTCCGACTTTTGATTCCATAATTTTAGCTGATTTATGCATATAAATGCTTGCCATATTTTATGCTACGTTTCCTAATTTCGTCATATAAACAAACCACTCACTGGGACACTAGCAAAGGTTAAAACCATGGTACGGGTGTGGACATGCATATTAGTTGTGTTATGTGTTGTGCAATCAAACTATGCAGATGTTGATGAAGCAAAATATGATGAAGGCAAATTGCAATATGAAATGGTCGTCAAACGGACTAAGATGCCGAAATACGGAAAATGCTGGATGAAAACTTTGTCCATCATTGAAAACGGGTGTAAGGAACTCAGTGATGTAATTCAAAGCAAATTAGCATTGTCATATCTCAATTGTTTTCTACAGCTTCAAGGAAGGGTTAGTTATGAATGCGATGATAAAGACGTCACGATAGAACATTGTACACGAGATATGGCTGGAAGTGACAGATCTTCATTTGCAACATTCTTCACACATACACAGAACATTTGCTACTTCTTGGAATCACAGATGTGGCAGGAACATACAGAAAAAACAATAAACAAACTGTCGGACAGCTCAGCGGTCGTAGCAGAGCAACTGATGGAATCGAGTCATCTGCAACATGACATCATTGACAAGCAAAACATTGCAATAATAAATCAAGAAACTATCATTGCCAAAGCTATAAATCTCAGCGGAATCATCTCAATGTCATCGGGCAATATCAAGACCATGTTTGATGAATTCAAGTCAACGACGCAGGAACAGAGGCTGATGATCAGTGATGTATTTGACAGAGTGTCTCATCTTCAATCTATGGTTCTCGGGGAAATATCAGGCTTTTATTCAGTCATATATTATACACTGTCTATATTGATATGTTACCTGCTCACATCAACGCAAAGAACAATGAGCGCCAGATTCTGGATGTTTGGCATTATGACTCTGAACTTTATCAGCGAAAGAACAATCATCACTTGGATATCAGCTGAAGATCTACTTGGACCAAATGCCATGGACTCTGAGGTAATTTGACAACTTTTCAATCTGTATGCAATACTACCGGTAGTATGGGTTTGAAATTGGCACCCCTGATTATTAGCCTATTTGTGTTCTACTCTTCTAGTATGGTTTCCGCTAAGGCTAGATGCATGGGTACTATAGAAAAGCCAGAGGGTCAGAGAATACTGCCAGACAGATTAATGGTCTACATTATTTGTAAAACTCACTCAGTAGCTCTGGATTATGCATTGGAGTAGGTGTTCACTTAATTGTGGTATAAAGTTGGTGCCCGCCATACCATCCTCAATACTAGTAGGCTGTTGAACCAATCGCAGAATCCAGAGACTTCAATCAGTGTCTGTACATGTATAACATCTTAACTTTTCCTCATTTACCCTCCCCCACACTCACCCCCTTTCTGCACTTAGCAAATGACAACCCCCTCCCCTTCCGCTATTCCATTATAACTATCTGGGTATATCCTCCCCAGATTTTTAGATACACTTTCTATTATCAATTAAGAGATTTAAATGAAGAAATTTTATACTTTTATTTTTAAACAAAATTTCTGTTGTAGAGTAGCTAGTCACATACTATTTTTATCCACCATGAACTTTAATTGACCAATTGACCACAGTGGAATTATTTCAACATGCTCGTATCGCTGGGAGCTACATGTACCTAAGGACCACAATGGAAATAAGTCCCTCTTGGGACTTTTTGTGTCATCCTTGATAGCCCTCAGCATATATCATCCTATTTTCATCTGCCCATCTACTCTCCTCTCTAATATCACCATCTTTACAGGTTCTTTTAAGCCAATACAAATATCTTCACATTCAATTTTCAGCTCTGTCAAGTTGTCAACTTAATGTATTTATCTCTTTTATCAAATGTATTTATTTGTAATTATTTATTGTACAATGCTAATTGAATTTATCCAAATAAAAATCAATCAATCACCATATGAACTACATGTAGTAACTGTCTACATAAACATATTCATGTAGCACATGCTTTGCCAACAAATGTCAGAATATTTTATGCATGAAGAGGACACCAGCATAAATAAATCAAGAGGTGCTAACTATCCATGATTTTTTCAACTCAGTGCATAAAATTTCCGACAATCGGTTTGTTCGCATATGGGTTATGCACAATAAAAATAACTTGAATGATGGGTGGGTTCCTGCACTAATTATTGGTACTAGTATCGTAGAATACACTTTGAATTAGTTGCCAGGAGACATCGCTGACCAGAAAAATACTCCCAAGATCAATTTGGTGTGATCAAGATTATTTTAAAATGTTGCTCAAGTTCACTGGGGGACTTGGCCTGAAAAGTACTCTTGTGTACCATGAATAGAAGTGCAGAGCGGAACACAGTATAAATGCAGCCCTGGTAGAAATTTCTGAAAATATTAATAATAGTGCAGGGCGGAATAGAAGTGTGTGGTGGAAAAATAACAAATAACTTGAACAATTAGTGTTGTAGACATGAGTATAAGTTTTCGCAATTGACATGCTTAAAATTGATACATGCATGGGAAAATTTTATCCTCGTTGTCTACATGCCAATATATGTGCAACATCTTGAATTAAAAATCAACATTTTCTTGTAATTAAACTATTTGTATACCATAGCATTTGCTAATCAAATTTAGATCAGAGCCATCAATTTAAAGAAAACGACTACGTGTAGCCCCGAATATTAAGCATTGTGCAAAGTGGATTTTTCTCATAAAATTGATAGATACTAAAAACATACAGAAAAACTATTTTTAAATATATTCAAGATAAATATATATTTTTATGATTTGATCTAATTATTGATACTTGATAGTGTACAGTAATGCCCTAAATAATTGACTCCTTAACCATGTGCAGCAGAATTATGAGTAATTTATCAGGATTTAGTCGGAAATATGGCTTGTTGCCATTCATCGGAAAGCTCTGTGAGAGCTTTCCGATGAATGGCAACAAGCCTTATTTCCGGCTAAATCCTGAAAAATTACCCATAATTCTGCTGTGGTTAAGGAGTTGATTATTTAGGGCATTACTGTATGTTCCTAGAAACTACTTAGTGTAAACATTATATTCAAATGTTTCAATATTTCAGGAAGAGGTTTATGCATTGCAATGGATTTCAAGAAAGACTGCATTTTCCTTAGCATTACTCTGCCTGGTCGTTTGTGCTTACAAGTATCAGGACCTCAATCAAGTGAACAACCAGCTGCTGTTGGACATAAAAAGACAGAATTGTGATCTCAGAAAACTGTTTTTAGGTATGTACACCTGTCAGGATATATACTAGTAGCAGTGGCTATTTGATTGGTGAAACTGAAACAGAATATTTTGTTAATTACATGTACATTAAAAATGCGTTGCATTGACATAAATGTTTTAAGTAGAATGATTGGATGTGACAATGGAAATTGCTTATCATTAGTTTGTTCCCAAAGTTTTTGACATATATTTTCATTTAATTCTTCCTTTCCTTCTGTTGAATATGTTTTCTAGTTTAATAGAGAGTAATCAATTGGTTTCGATGATTATGTGAACTAATTCACGAGGGGAGTTGGGCCTGCATGGCAAAACCTGAGTGAGTGGAGCAAAGGTTTAGTTGATTACTGGTGTTCTTCCTTGGAGAACTTTGTTCTCTTTTACCTAACCAATAGGACCATCTCCCCAAATAAATTTTGTCACGTAATCATCGAAACCAATTGATTATTCTGTTTATTACGCAAGAATTATTCTGAAGATAATGTGTGAGAAGATAGTCCCCAATCAGCTGATCTCGTGCGCTCACTGGGGACATAAATTCACATTTGTGACATTATCACTTTTAATTCACCGAGAGATCCTTATAAATCATGGCTAAGTGTGTAATAAAATTATACAACATTCACATCTGCTTGATTACATTCCTACATTACTCTTTGAACATTCTCAGTCAATGCACATATGATTTATTGCAGGTAATGGCCAGGATATAGGAGAATTTCCTAAATTACTAGACAGTAACCCATCCGGCTCTGAAGCCAATCCTGCTCTACCAGCTGCTGTTGTCGCCTCTGCTGACAGTGAGTGATAAAATGTTTCTTAATTAAAGAGAAAAATATTGAAGCATAAATTTGCCACTCTCGGGATCCAAATAAAAGAAGGGTTCAGATTAAAAGAAGGGGGTGTAAAATATCCCAAAATCAAATGAGTACAGTAATGCTCTAAATAATCGACTCCTTAACCACAGCAGAATTATGGATAACTTTTCAGGATTTAGTCGGAAATATGGCTTGTTGCCATTCATCGGAAAGCTCTCACTGAGCCATATTTCCGAGTAAATCCTGAAAAGTTACCCATAATTCTGTTGTGGTTAAGGAGTCGATTATTTAGGGCATTACTGTACTTTATATGAAAATAAGTCCCAAGATTTGACTTGCCAAAATTAAATAGGCTAATGATTCATTAGATTGGTTCAGTAGCTGAAACAATTGCTGCAATAATTTTTGCATTGTGAGTGTGATTATTTTGACAAAAATAATAAATGTAGGTGTATGTTTATTTGGATCCCGAAGGTACATGTATAGACTCTGCACTCAGTATTTTATACATAATTTCAGTATGGGGCACATATTAAAGCCACTCAGTGTGCTTGTTAGGTTCTGCTTAGCTGACCTGCTTAGTATTTAAAGATAAGGCCACTGAAATAAAATATCTGTATTCTCAGGCAATTAGATCTCCAATATTTCTAACAGAGAATGTTGAAAAAAAAATTTGACAAGGCGTTTTAAAAGAAAATTTCAGTGACGAGTGAGGTGCCTGAGAACACAAAATTTTTATTTGTTTAGAATTTTTATTTATTTGGCCTAGATATCATATGAAAATCAATACTCTGCCAAGTATGGCATTTCTGCAGATCTTGACAAGCTCTACATGTATTGATATTAACCTACCAATAGAGCACCAGTTATGAGTTAATCAGTGGCAATGCTGCATTTACACATATACCTAAGAGTTATGAGTATGGTTCATGGTTGCGAATAATTTTTTCTGAGTATGAAAATTTGTGGTTGACCTTGTGCCTTACTGAAGATTAATTGACCGTTAATTATGACAACCCCATTCATATTTCAGGTTTAGTCTGTCAAAAGCTCTTCAGAGCTCGTGCTTGTATAATGTTTTTACCTCTGACTTTTGAAATTTATCTTATCTTATCTTAGCAACTGGCCATGAAACTGATTCAGCTGTGAGTAGTTATTGTTCAGACACTACCAGCTTCATGACGGAATCAATGGATGATACATACATTCTAAAGTCAGTGGATAGCTTCAGTGAAAGTGGTACCTATGCCACATTGCAGACATCACAATCACACCAAACATCAACCAAATCACTCATACAAGAACTCATTAATCTGAAAGAATCTGTTCCTGTCCAAGATGTCCAAAACAGAATCTTTGATTGGCTGAGAGGCAGCTCATCTAAAAATAGACATCCGGGTATGTTATTTTGTAGAAAACGTGAGATTTTATACTTTAACCCTTTCAGTGCCAAGTCCGATTTTTGTATCAACCCATATTTCCTTGATCATTTTTCAAATTTATTGATTTAGAGCTCTTTCCATCAATGTATCACATTATTATAATCAATAAATTTGAAAAATGATCAAGGAAATATGGGTTGATACAAAAATCGGACTTGGCACTGAAAGGGTTAATGTGTCTTATCTGCCAGTATAAATAGTGCAGGGCTGTTTCGACTAGGGCCCTTGAGAATCATTTACACCAGGTCCATTCCCATGATTTCTGCAAATCAATTTTTTTTTTTTTATCATTTTTGGCATGAAGAGACTTCATGATACAAATCAACAACCACATATACTTGTAACAGATAACAATGTCACAAATAATCTATAAATACACTGCACAATCTCTGTAATATTAATTCTACGAATTGCGGATCACAAAATCATTCTGCAAACCTCGTCAGCCTCTGCTTTGTATAGTAGCACAGAGTTCAAAATGATACAAATGGCAGATTTCAGTATACAGTATGGAGACTAACAAAGTTGGTCAAATGTGAAAATTTGGATTCACGTATCAACACAACTACACATATCATATGTATATAACCCGGTGAACAATGAATGAGGTGATGGTTTCCAAACATGCACAATCAGATTCAGAATTACAGCATAGATCTGTAATATAAATACCATACAGTTTGGTGACTCTTACTCGAGAACAATCTCGAGGTTGGTCAATGTTGGCTGGATAGATATAAGATGTTAAACAGAGTTACTCCCAATCATATCCATCATATTCTTCGCAGTCACATCCATATGTATTTATGATGAAAATGAGCTGCATGCATTTTCTAGAAATGCTGTCTTTCTTGTTGCTTCTGGTATTATAACATTAGTGACAGATGATCTATTGCACAGAAAAGACATTACCGGTAATATGGTTAGATAATACAAGATCCATTGACGATCTCTTATCTCATGATGATTTTTGTATTCATTATGGCTACCGATTTAACGGGGTACCGTACACTAAATCCGGCCATTTATGGGATCATCTCCTTTTATACTCAACATAATATATGTAACAAATGAAGGAATTTGAGCCATGGATGAGTGGAAAATACACTCATTTACCGTATGAACGATACAAACAACATGGTAATTATAATGAAAATGAATAAATGGCTGGAGTCATAAATTCATTTTCATTATAATTACCATGTTATTTGTGTCGTTCATTGAGCACGTGAGTGTATTTTGCATTAATCAATGGCTTAAATTCATTCATTTGTTGCATATATTCTGTTGAGTATAAAAGAAGATGGTCCCAAAAGTGGCCGGATTTAGCGTACAGTACCCCTTTAAGTGTTCTCCAATTTGTTTCATATGTTCACTCATGAGATAATTCAATATCGAGATTCAACGCAAATTGAAACAGCTTGTTTCTAAAGTTTCTTTGACGTCAAGTTAATGAACTAAAACATGTAAGCAACGCAATGTATAATTTAAAATGCGAGTGACTGATTACTACTCAACTGGCAGGTTGTTGAAAACAGCGATAAAGCTTTTGATTGACAAGGTATTGAATGCCAAGAATCACAGTAGAACTCATATATTTTGTTTCTACATGCATGGTAAATCTTGCAACGAAATAGTCAAGCATATAACAATTTGTCATGCTCGGACATTTCCCGACATTAGCCAGGGTTTCTGCAAGTATTTGGGGGAATGGAAATCTCAGTCCATCAACAAACTGCATATGATCTAATAGTATTTACCGATAGTAAATCAGTTGTTCATTTAAATCCAAGTTCTGAACGTCTACGGTAATGCAAGAAGACTAGATAAAACAGACTCACAAAGGGAGCCTTTATTCATCATCGAAGGGGCCTGCGGCCCTTGCACAAAGGGGTTAGAGGTCTGTTGCCCCTTTGTGCACTGCGCACACATTTTTTTTATTGAAGATAGTCTTTAATTCAGCGACGGCCCCTTTTTGTGCACATTTTGACCTTTTAAACATTTTGATATTAAAAAAAAATAATACAAATTTTAGTTTAAATTTTTTTTTTTAATTAAATTTTTTAAATATTGTTTTAGATTGAACTCCTTGCTAAATTTAACGAAACAGATAATGCTCTGATGATTTCTGTATCTTGTGACCTAGCATTCATGTGCTGTTAATCAATGGCCATTGCACATCAGAAGATTGTAGTACAGTACCCCCCTCAAAATAGTAAAAATGGCCAGAAATAGTGTATTGCTCAACGGAATATATGCAAAAATTGAATAAATTTGAGCCATGGATTAGTGCAAAATACACTCATGTGCTCTACGAACGATGCAAACAACATGGTAATTTTAATGAAAATGAATTATGGAGTCATAAATTCATTTTCATTATAATTACCACGCAGGCCTCTATTTTACGGTATTTGACAGTTTTAATGTTTTTGACAGATGATGGCCCAGGGTGCAGTTCTTGGTCAAACAGAGATAATCAAGAAGATTCCCATTCTGATGTAAGTACACACTACAAAGTATTATAGCTGGTGTGCTATGATGTTTTCTCGAATCTTCGTTATTCAGTGGCAAATCACCTTTCCAATTAGTTAGTTCAGATATCTCCCGAATAGTACAGCACTAGAGAGTACTCCAACTGATAACTATTTATATTACCAAAAACACCAATCACATTAGTTGTTCCTTATCAGAAAACAATAAAACAGTTACAAGAGGTTGCTGGCATACCCCCACAATGACAATTTTAAACGTGGGCAGATTTAAAACAAACAAACAAATTCGAGCATCACCAATATTTCAATGAAAGGCCTTCTGATTATAAATATCCATACCAAATTTCATTGAGATCCCATAACTCACGGCTGTGATATTTAGAGGGACAAGCAAAAAAACATTAATTCTTGAAAAACAAAGAAGTATAACTCTAGAACAGAAAATGCAAGCAACTTCATTGGCCCCTCTCAGCACATTTGAAAGCACTCCTGATGGTGAACCTCCATACCAAATTAATTTCATTTAGATCCGATAACCCATGGCTGAGATACTCGGGGCAGCCGAACAAAAAACCATTGCTGGTATTTCCATTTAAACAAAGAAGGATAACTCTATTTGGCCATCTTTTGAAAGTACTCCTGGCTGCAAACCTCCATACCAAATTTTATTGATATCCGTTGAATTATGGCTGTGATATCTGCACGGATCGATAAACAAAAAAAAAGATTTCCAGATAAACACAGAAGGATAACTCTAGAATGGAAAATGTGAACGTCATTGGCCCCTCTTTTGCAAGTTATCATAATGGCGAACCACCATCAAATTTCATTTTGATCCAATAACTCATGCCTGCCATTGCCTGGACGGACGGACAGACGGATAAAGTCAATCAGTATACACCCCATATTTCTTTGAAAAGTGGGGGTATAAATATAAAAATTAGCCATTCATTTGTAACATATTAATCCCCGTTAAACATGTGTAAATGATTTTGCTAACAAGAGAAAATACAAACATAAGAATGATGGGTATGTTGCCCATATGCAGAACGACACGAGTGTGTTAATGGGTTTGTCGATATGGCACAAATGTAAGCCTGGGAGGATAGAACTAGAGGTGCAGTCACCCGTCTGAGAATCCATTAACTCAAAAATAAAGACTTACACGATTTATTCAGAAACACACAGGGCTTGTTTTGTCACTTGTGATGATGCTTTTATTTTATAGTTTTCATCATCATTTACATTGTGCGATGTCAATGTCCATCATTGGAATACCTATCACCCATGTGGGTCGTACGTATTTGTAAATATGACACAGCAGGAACACTGTAATTCTAAGAACAAGCATGTAATAAATCTGTATATCACATGAAACCTCTATTATATCATTAAAAAAGCCACTCTCACTCGTTATGAATAGGCGCTTGCTTTTATTAGAAATTAGTTACATATCACTTGGCATCGCGCCAACAAAATTACAATGTGTTGTTACATTGATTCAGGCGGATTAATTTTATTTTGAAAAGCCATGCATGATACAAACACCAGACAATGCAAAATGTTTGCTTTGTTCATTAAAGTTAAATTCTTGTCCAACTTCATTGCACTAACGAAAATAGACACAAAAACAAAGAAGAAAATTGGGGGATTATATTTTCCATTGCCAGCCCAAGAGCGCGCAATACTGTCATATACGGTTGTGAAGCATCTCAGCCAACTCTGTAAATGTATGCATTTTTCAGCTTCTTTTAAGGATTTTGATTTGTTTAAAAGTCATGAAGCTCTAGCCTCTAGTTTTTTCATGTAATATACAAGATCTTCAACTCGTTATGTTGAGATATAAGATTTATGAAACTAGTTTGATAAATTTGATTCACAACTCGTCTACGACTCTTTGTGAATAAAATTTATCAAACTTGTTTCATAAAATCTAATATCCCTCTATATATACCATTGTGAAATTAATTTTGTTAGGCAGATTATTCACATTGGGAATCTTTAAATTCCATTGAAGTTTTTCACATCACTGAATCTTAACAGGTTTTTTAATGCATGAAAATACACTTTTTATTAAAATTTCAAAATCAATTCATTTTCTGTCTACAGAATGCTTCCCCTGGCAGATACAATTTCAGAACCAGAAAAACAAATCAAGTTAATCCTGCTGTCGGCACAGAAACGGCGAGAAGCTTCTCAAAAGCAGTGCGGAATATGGAAAAGGTTGCAACCAAAAACAGCAGGATTGTGAGAGATAAACTGAGAAAGTTATGACCTTCCTTGACAGGATTTCCATATCTTTTTTTATCATGAATAAATGATATACCTAACTCGTATTTAAATTCACGCAGTATTAATTTTTGCCTAGTTTTAAATTCGCCCATCACTGATGCAGGGCCCAAGCTAGGGGTTGAAAACAGGGTGAAGTAACTTCTCCCTCTGAAGATTTTAGGGAGACTTCAGCCCATAATTGTGAGAAGTGGGGATACTTATAAAAAACAAGAAACACTTGTACAAAATGTACATGCGCCTTATACAACGGTACCGGTAAGTCAATATGGGGGCTGAATTCTCAGGGCTTCGACTACAAAACACAGGTGAGATTTGGCAGTCACCACGACGAAGAGTGCATAAGTGTTCACCTCAATACAAGGTCACGGTGTATACCAACGAAATGTTTAATTTCAAATAAAAACAATTAAAATATTAATAGTTGTTACCAGTGTATAAAATATTAGTAGTTGTTACCAGTGTATTTATTCCCTATCCAATTAATAACATATTATCATTACAAGACCGGGGCTGATCCAGGGTTTCAGTTTGGGCACCCTGTACTAGTAGGTAATAACGTCATACCGGATCAAAACCAAGAGTGCGGTAGAGCAGTTGTGTGCTATTTATCCATGTATGTTATCTATGTATCTATGCATCTCAGTTAACAGTGAATTTAATCAATTTATCTTGTTACTTTCTTTCAAATCATGGTGGCAAACACAGAAATATTCAAGAGTGGTTGTTGCCTTGTTGGGTAGAATATTTTCTTTGCTCTTGAGTTATACAAAGTAATTTCAATTATTGAAACATATGGATACAAATATGAACATCACCTCAAAATGTGGACTTTAGTTCCAGAGCCAAAATGTATAATATTGTCCAATCAATTAGCAATTCTTCTCTTCTTGTCCACAGTCAAGATTGGGGCACCTTTCATCAAACAGGAAATTTTATGAACTTTTTTCAAACAGGAAATTACAAAACGAAAGTAGAAAATGCCGTTTTTCAACCACTTTGATGTTTTCAATGAATACATGTACTTGTCTTTGATGCTCATTGGTGGCCCATTATCCCCTTCATGTGTGACCTTTATTAGTATAAGAGATAACCATACTGTCACCTGCAAATATTGAATTTTTCCTCAAATTTGGTGAGTTTAGGCGCCCAAACTCATGGCGCCAAAACCCTTTCAACGGGTGGGGAAAATAGGCTGGATCAGCCCCTGCAAGAATCCAACATGAGACCATCTCTGTCTGAGGAAGGGCTTTTGCTTTTACTCCACATTGTTTTGAACGGTACTTTAAACACAATACCAAGGAAAGCATGCATGCAAAACAGCACATGACGTAACACAGCATTGGTTTACTGCTAGACTAAAGTACATTGACATTGATTGTGACAAGTGTTTTTTGCCGAAAGCGGTAATATCTTTGGTGTCGGCTTATTATAGATAAAATGTCATTCAAGCCACTCATCTGGCTGAAATTGAATCAAGTGGCTTCAATGACAATGTGAATACTGGTGAATAGCGACCGGTCATTACGTTGAATAGTGGTAGTTGATTAATGAACAATGGGGATGTTGTAAACCCATTGTATGTTATATATAATTGGTCTCGGCTGGCTATTTTATATAATCATTTAATTTCATTTGATATAATTATAATAACTGTTACTTGATATTCTTAAGACTTCAAATAGATCGGGCCAGGATCGGAGAGATAGACGAGATAGAACAACATTATGACAGATATATATTAATATTTTTTTTTTTGCAAAACTTTCCACTGGTAAGCAGGCAAGTTTGGTCAAATTATGGAAGGCGACTTCGTTTTCGCCATGCGGACATCCGAGGTAAAGTCACTGGCTCGAAGGCGAGAACTTCGCCCCAGTCACCTCCTAGCTTGGGGCCTGCACTGATATCAAGATATAAAACTAAGTAAATTCACATCAAGGACCATCAATAGATTGTTTACCTCAGAAATGTCTCTTCATAGTTTACATCTACATGTGTGTATATATATCGATTAATACACAAATCACAATTTTTTTTTTTAAAGTCCTCACAAATTTAAATACGAGTAAGGTAAAGGTATATCATATTTTCAATAAAATGGCAGGGGTTTTCAGTCTTTTGAAAACCATTTCTGTAACAAATGCATTTATATCTACTAGATACTGGTTACAGTGGTATATGTCTTGGTTGACTGGGATTACATTTTGTTGAAATGATATAAAGTCATCAAATTAGGGGTCAACCTACATGCAGATATCTCTATAAAATAGTTTTTAAATCTTCCAGTTTTGGAAATGGGAAATTTTTTAGAATTCTTTGATAATTTTTGTAAATTTAGATTTGTTCATTTTGTTCATGTATTATTATAATTCACTTAATGTATAAAAAAAAGATACAAGTCTGATATAAACCCATAATTTGCTACTGTTTTTTTTTCGGCTTTGGTAAAAAAAATATTGGATTTGATCTATTTATTTTCACCAGTTTCAATATTTGTCAGGTCATGCGAATACATAGGTATACTTATTCTCGAATCAGTAATCATGTTTATTCATGAAAATAGACAAGTTATAATACCATGCCAATCACATATGTAACAATATGTTTGTTTACATTTATGATGAGACATGCTGGGGAATTCCAGTTCAAACCAGGCATCACCATATATGGAATTTGAGTTGGAGAAAATAAATAAATTTCAGAAATCTAATACCTATCTGCGTTGAAAGGTGGGTATCTCAACTCAAATGAAATATTTTTCAACTCGAAAGCTGAAGAAATAGTAATTTAGGGGAGTTAAATTAGACAAGGCATCTTTAAGCGTATTCTGCTTGAATCTCATGGGACCAGGTGGGGGCTTTTTTAGCCTGAAATATATTCACTGGCGATATATAGGATAGATTCTATAGGCTAAAAGTCCTTCCCAAATTTTGATTCCCTGGGTTAACAGTGGAAAATTCCCCCTCCCAAAAAGTTTATCTATTTCTCCATGTTCTTCTTAGCTGTGATGTTTCTTACAGACTTTTATATTCGTTGCATATTTACCCACTGTGAGTGCGTTGGTTTCCTTTAACAAGAAAGCAAGAAGCCGAAGTTTCTCCAGGGAAATCACTGAACTGTGTCTACTAGTTTTGTTTATTTTAAACTTCATCAGGATTGTGTGTTGCAATGATTTGGATGCGATCTTGCCTACCCTTTATAATTTTCCGGTTGTCCTGCTGTTTTCCGATTGGATAAGACTGGTTTGACTGTGGTTCTCCTTAGCTGAATAGTTGAGGAAGGTTCTCCTGGGGATTTTCCTTTATTAGGAGTGTGGATTGGAAATAGTCCCTGTTGGGCATTTCCCATTGGTTGTTCTCATTTAACTAACTTATTGAGAATGGATCCCAAGCCTGGATTTAGTGTGTCTGACATTTGCAGAATGAGGTTACCATAGGGTGAGTTTAGTGGATATCCAGAGGGTGAATTTAGTGCACAGCAGGTTAGCATCGCCAAATTCACCCTATGGGAACCTCATTTTGCTTAGGCCTGAACTGCTATGGGAGACCTTGGACCATATTGAAGTCCCCAGTTGAAATTGGTCACCTCGCTTTAATATGCATTTAATCTTTTTCAAAATAGGTGATATGAAATATGAGGCCTAAGTAGAATGAGGTCCCCAAAGGGGGTGAATTTGGCGATGCTAACCTGCTGTGCAGGATAGCATCACTAAATTCACCCTCTGGGGACCTCATTCTGCAATTGTCAGACACTCTAAAACCAGGCTTGATGGATCCACTGGTGGTTCCCCCTTCTCACACGGCGTAATCGATCCAATGATTTGTTGTGAGCACGGAGAATTCAATGTGATGCCAATGAGGGTTCGAGCATTTTTGGTGCATTTTTTTGTTATTATAATTGGGTAGCTCGTACAAAGAGGTTCACTGCTCGATAATAAACATGCAAATGCTAATATTTGGTCGGGAGATCCTATATAATGTAGGAGAAGTGAGGCTGGGTGTAAACACAAATGTCGAAGCAAGTTGGTGAAATATCCACCTATACGCACATGTCTTAGATAATGCAAAACTGACAATTTAATTGGAATTATTGAGGGTTTTATTAAGTGCACTGATTTTTTCGTTGACAGTACCTGACTAGTGAACAGGATATCAATATACCTGGCCCCATCTACACCCAATTGATGGCCTGTACATATGTTAGAAGGGTCTCCCCACTGGGCAAATGACCAAATGTTAGCATTTACATGTTTATTATCAAGCAGTGAACCTCTTTGTATGAGTTACCACATTTTAATAGCAAAAACATTCACCAAAAATGCTCAAACCCTCATTGGCATCACATCGAATCCTCCGCACTTACAATGAATCCTCGGATCGATTACGCCATGTGCTTCTAAGGAGTTTGGTTTGGAGGTGGTTCTAGTTGGGTGGTTCTCATTGATGTTTCATATAGGCTCACTAATTTTTGATGTTTTTTTCCCACCCTCTTATTGAGTGTATGTAATTCACTAATAAATTAAATGAGCTGTAAAATTCAGTGTTTTTTGTTTCATGAATTTGAGGTATATGTTATTTATGTAATGAAGTTGTTGACATAAGATTGCTATGTGTTAATTTTAGTTATGATCTTGTGGTTGATGGGGAGAAATGACATAATATATTGTTTATGTGACAAAATTAATTATTGTTTATGTATGTACGGTTTAATTGTTTAATGAACAATATGGGCCCATTTGCGTCCAGGTTTTACATATATCTTTAGTGTTAATTAATTTGTTGTTTTTTCACCATATTAAAGGGAGACTGTACATAAATCCGGTCATTTATGGGGCCACCTCCTGCAATACTCAACAGAAAATATCAAATAAAAGAATTGGTATGAATCAAGAATGAGACTTAACCCTTCCAGTGCCAAGTCTGATTTTTGTATCAACCCATATTTCCTTGATCATTTTTCAAATTTATTGATTATAATAATGTGATACATTGATGGAAAGAGCTCTAAGAGCTCTTTCAATCAATGTATCACATTATTATAATCAATAAATTTGAAAAATGATCATTACTCATTTTCATTATAATTACTATGTTGTGTTACGTCGTTCGTTGAGTACAGTAGTGTATTTTACACCCATCCCTGACTAAAATTCATTTATTTGTTGTATATTTTCTGTTGAATAGAGTAGAAAATGGCTTATACAATGGCTGGATTTAGGAACAGTCTCCTTTTAAGATTAGATCATATTTGTTGTATTAATAGATAAAGGTATCCAGGTATTCGTATTCTGGATGTTTTTAAAATAAATATATTTATAAAATATGTGTTATTAATTCACCAATATAGATTGTTGCCTGAATGGATATATATCTTTTAGCATTAGAGCCAAGCCAACCAGATTGGATCTACACTAGTGTATTAGAGTGTCAGGGTCGTGAATTTCAGTGAACATATCCTGACTGTTGGTTGATCCATACCAAGGCCTGAAAATATGGTGCTGGACATTTAAAGATGAGGCCCCAGAGGATGAATTTAGTGACGCCACCCCCGCACAACAGGCTAGCATCACCAAATTCATTCTCTGGGGACCTCAGTCTGCTATGAGACATACATTGTAGACTCAGATTTAAATTACCAGATGGTGAAGATGATGATGGGCCCCTTTGGGAACCTCGATTATGCATTGTTTTGTCTGCCAATTTGGGGATATAGAGAAACTAAACTAAAAAAGAATATTTCTAAACTAACTAAAACAAGACAGTCAATGACTGTGGGGTCGCTCACCAGACTACAAAGACTGATAAGACTGGGACTCTGGAGACTACAACAGTCAGAACTTTTCATAATTACTTTAAAAGAAATAGCTCTAAACAGTATATGTGGCTAGAGAGATTTCACATATGTAGATTGGTGAAAATCCACCTTGAAATTACCAACTGTATACTACTGATCACCCCCTCCTCCTCCAGCTCAACAAGTCCCCTTTGACCGGTATACAGACTCCCAAGTCTTAGGTTGGAATTTCACAACTGACACCTCAAACTTTCTCAATTGTTGGAAATTTCCAATCTCACAAGCGCCTTTTTCCAAAACCATTTAGACATGTTTGAAGCCCAATTATCCATGGATCCAAAACACAATACATGTAAGTCAGATTAATCAGTCAGGTGGTTCCAAGGTAGATGTTTTAATGAATTTGGCATTTCAATGATTTTATTAGACACAAAAGTGTTAACTCCCCATAGCCCCACCATTTCTTGACAAATTGACCTCATTTTAACAAATCTGAATCTCAGTCACTTAAGGATCCTCCTGATTGCTCCATACTATATGTAAGCTAAATAGTCCAACCTCTCTTGAGAAGACATTTTAAGAATTACTATAGAGACATATAGTTATGTCCCTGGTCCCACCCTATTTAACCTGGTGACCCCATCTGAATAAATTTAAATCCCAGACACCAAAGAACCCTTCATACATATGATAAATATCAGTAAAATAGACCTGATGGTCCTTGTGAAGGAAGCATATTAAGAGGGAAACTGTTCTTCGTTTGGCCCCTATTTGACCAAGTGACCCCATTTAAAAAAAATCTGAATTGCAGTCAAGGAAGAACATTCCATGCTAAATAAGCCAACCAGTTCTTGCAAACATATTTTAAGAATTACTATGTAGTGAAATAGTCTCTGGCTCTGCCCTTATTTGACTTTGTGATCCCATTTTCACAAAGGTAATTTCATACCAAATATAAGCAAAATAGGCCATTTGATTATTGCATAGAAGACACATCATGAATTACTATGTAGAGAAAGAGTAATGTAGCTGGCCTTGCACCTACTTGACCTGGTGACCCTGATAGAACAAATCTGAACCACAATCACCAAAGGAGCAAGCCTGCAAATAGTGCACCTATTCCTACATTGTATGTGCCTGGCCTCAAGCAACACAATGTATTATACAATCAAGCCTTGAAATAGTGTGATAGTGTGTCTGTCATTTGCGGAATGAGGTCCCCCAGAGGGTGACTTTAGTGACGCTATCCTGCACAGTGGGCTAGCATCACTAAATTCACCCTCTGGGGACCTCATTCTGCTAAGGCCCTCAACTGCTATGGCAGACCTAGGATAAGATTGAAGTTCCCCAGTTGAAGTTGATGTTCACCCATTGGACACCTCAATTATGAATTTTATATTCTGCAAATTAGGGGATATAGAAACTTCCTAGAAGGGAAATGTAACTAACAACTGTGTGGGATAGCATCACTAAATTCACCCTCTGGGGACCTCATTCTGCAAATGACAGACCTCCTATTTGCCATGTTGAACAATACATGATAGATTGTACCTCTTATTAATGATTCTCTGACCTGCAAATGTCAGACACACTAAATTCAGGCAGTTTGTTTAAATTGCTAGCAGTATGTTTATACAAGCTGTCAGTGACATTGTATTCCTTGATTAATGACCTGTGTTTCTCTCTGTTTATCCACAAAGAGATATCTGCAACTTTAATAGAACAGGTATTAATGTTGGAAGCTGGAAATGATATCCATTGGAAGGGATGTTGGTTGGGTGTAGGCCACTGCAGGGTGGGGGTGCATCTGGGCCATGTGGGAGGGGGATGGGTAATGGAATATTTCTGTAATTTCAGAAGATTAAAGATTAAAGTTTCATAAATCTGCAGATGTTATAATGGTGTCACTTTTTCAAATTTTATAACATGGTTTTTTTTTTATAGTTATGTCACTGGCTCTGCCCACATTCGACCCAGTGACCTCATTTGAACAAATCTGAATAACAGTCCCCCAAAGACCCTTTGTACCAAATATGAACCCATTCGGACCAATGAAATTTGAGAAGAAGTTGTTGTAAGAATTACAGAGTTATGGCCCTGGCTTCGCAACTATTTGACCCAGTGACCTCATTTGAACAAATCGGAATGAGAGTCACCTAGGGAACATCCACACCAAATATGAACCCATTTGGTCTTACGGTTCCAGAGGAGAAGATGTTCAAAGAATTGTTGACGGACGGACGACGGACGAGGAGTGATGACTATAGCTCCACCGGAGACTTCGTCTCAGGTGAGCTAAAAAGTTATTAATTTTATAATAATGATACTTTCCAGAGAAGATGAGAGCTAAGCAGAATGAGGTTCCCCAGAAGGTGAATTTAGTGATCGGGTAGCATCACTAAATTCACCTCTGGGGACCTCATTCTGTGAAATGTCTAGCACCATCTTTTCAGGCCTGTCCATATATCAAAATGAGGGGAATAAAATCTATAGAATAACTAAGAAAACAAAAAATTGTGTGTTGATAACATGATTTTTTGGTCCACGGATGGGAAATAACAGAATACAAGACAGCCAATGACTGGGGTCACTCACCAGACTGTAAAGACAGAAAAGACTGGGACTCTGACTACAATAGTCAGTACTGTCAAATCACTTTAAAACAAGTAGTTCTAAACAGGGACACAGGTATAGGGTCTTTGTTGAATGGTGGGAGGGGGGTATGGGGTGAAATTTCTAACTGCACACCCATCCCCTCCCCCAATAGATCATTGCCCATTACCTCCCAACTGGACCAAACTAAATTACAACTGGTACTTCAAGATCTCCAACTGTTGGAAATTTATGAAGACCTTACTGATAATATCAAAATTATTACATGCAATGTAGGAATCTATATACAAGTACCAAACATGAATTCATAGTATAGACAGGGTGGGTGCGGGAGTGTTAAATCTCCTATCTCGGCCCATATTTGAACCAAATGCAGATCACAATCTATGAAATCCATTGATCAAGTAATTTCAAATTATAGAAGTTGAAGAGAGTTCATTTTCATTAACCCTTTACCCAATAGAAGGGCCCTGTGCCAATGCATTCTCTTATATATGCGAGTCGACCATAGGTCGCCTCGCATATATAAGAGAATGCATTGGCTTAACACATTAAAAAATATAAAATTGTTAAAGAATGTAAGAAAAAATGGTAAAAAGTGTTAAAAAAAGATTTTTTTTAGGCCAATGCATTCTCTTATATCTTTGAAATCATCAGCGTAATAAATAAGACACATCATTATCGCAGATGAAAAGAAGTCAATAGCCTATATAAACATAATTTTAACACCTGCCAGTACAACTGCATAGAACACAGCACATGGGAATTAATCTAATTTAAATTGAAAGGAGTGACATAGATAAACATTATCTGTTATTTGTTTATCAAATGCTGTCAGATAAGATACAATCTCATTTCATTCACAGGAGACATCTGAGAATGGCAGGCAGACAAGCTTTATATTGGTCTTCCCTTCACTGAATGAAAGTGTCAATGACACTGTAGCTCAACTTGGAAAGGGAATAATTTCATGTGTTACAGTCAATGGAGCGATTAGGAATGCGGAAAGTTGAAAGGTCTAAGAAATACTAGATTATCAACATGAAGAGATATATAAAGTAAAATCCAACATGGTTGCTGATGGCTATGTTTTCCAATGAAATTCAAAAACATTTGATAGCTTCCATCTAGTAGATCAATATCAAGATTAATATGAAGTTTGGCAATGATCGGATGAGGGAAGTGGACTGTAGGGTGTGCCAAAGGATTAAGTCATGCAAAGAGTAAAATCCAAGATGGCTGCTGGCGTCCATGTTTTTTGGCCAAATGACCCCAAAATGACTCGTTCCCATCTACATCTCAATATTAACATCCATGACAAATTTCATGCTGATCAGTGTTCGCGCTGTCGGTGGCCAAATTAGCCAATGGCTAATCTTTTTGGAATTTGGCTAATAAAAATTTCATTTGGCTAAACTTTTTTTTACCCCAAATGGAGACGGAAAGCTAATTAAAAAGCGCTGAATAGATCGACATTCAAGACGAAGTTAGGCGATGTGTTATACGCCGTCGATGACACCAACTATGTAAACAATACTAAACATGTATGCTTTGAAGAGAGTTGTTATCAGTGAGCACAATGGATAGGTGATTACCTAGTGATATCGCTGTTGTTTTATGAAGTGTTTTAATAATGTCCAATAAATATGCGGATCGGAATAGTATCCATCATTCACAATTACTACAATGAGTGACAAACGCAAGCTACGGAATGTCACACCAGAACGCCCGGCAAAGACAAAAATACTGACTGACTTTTTCGGACAAAGACAGACATTGACTTCTATAGACTGACTGTCCTCTAACGGACATACGAAATGACGATAGTAGATGTGAGGAAGTTACTGAACACTTAATCTGTATACTGGTTATGTAATTTTTTGTTGATTAGGGAGTCTGTAAGATAAAATACCTAAATGCTTTGTTCCTTAATTGGATGAGCAACTCAATGGTTACGTAATGTGTCATTAACTGTATCCCGTCTAATAACCTGGCTTCACATCATAAAAGGTTTTGAATACAATAGATATTCAACAGTTATCACCTTTCTATAATATTTTCACCGGGCTTTTTGCGTATGGTCGGACGTGAAATCCCGCCGTATTCTATATTAATGCTTCACATTAATTGATCTGTCTGTGTGATATAACGCATACCTATGTTCGTATAATATAGTTTTTAAAGTTGTTTTTTTTAATTATGTTTTTATTCTGAGTAACAAATAAAGTTTAAAACAAATATTTTAGTCATTAATTGTGAACCGCCCAGAAAATGAGGATTTAATTTGGCCAATTTTTTTTTTAATTTGGCCTAAGTTTTTTTTCATTTGGCTAATAAAATTTTCATTTGGCTAAACTTTTGGCCACAAGATTTTTCGGTCCAGCGCGAACACTGATGCTGATCAGACAAACAGTATGGCCTGTAGCCCATGCTAATGGATTGAATATTGAAATCCAAGATGGCCACTGGCGGCAATGTTTTTTTGGCCGAATGACCCCAAAATGACTCGTTCCCATCTACATGTCAATGTCAACACCCATGACAAATTTCATAATGATCCAACCAAAGGTACGACCTGTAGCCCGTGCTAAAGGCAATTGTTGACGGATCACGCAGTTGCACATACACATGGACGACAAAGCAAAGTAAAGTTGAGCTAATAAATGACAACGAAACACCTTTTGCATACCAGCTGCACGGGCAGGCTCTAGCTTTATTCATGTTCATATTTACAGACAAGACCTGACCACCAACAATTTGACAATATATCCCCATTAAAAAAATTCCTTCCGACTTGTTTTATATTTTTTGAAGGCGGAAATCTGTAAACAAACCAAACTCTGTCTACATAGAGAAGGTGGTGTTTCTCGCATTTTACATAACACTGTATGCAATGTGTTTCTATTTAGAGAAATGTTCAATGCCTGAACTCAAGAATTCATTCTTAGAAACAGATTTTCATGATGTAATTTCAAACAAGTTTTAAAACCTTTACAAAGAATATACTGTAAAATATATAACATATTTTATAAACTTGATGAGCCGACCAGTGTACACTAGAAAGTGACGACCCGCCCAGAACACATGACACGCATAATCAGAAACTCTTCTCCGATTGGCCGTCATTGTCACGTGTTCCATAAACAACTGTACATGCCCCACCCATTTATTAACCTGTATCATACAAGACAAATGTTTTTCCCTATACTGCTAAACTCAAAAAACTATTATTAGTGAGAGATGACTTCTCAAATAATATTGTAGCATTAGGAATGTGAAAGAACAACATTTGTAACAGAGGTACATGTACTTTGACCCTTTAATTGGCTAAATCTGTTTTTTGGCTTTTTTAGCTCACCTGAGACGAAGTCTCCGGTGGAGCTATAGTCATCACTCCTCGTCCGTCGTCCGTCCGTCCGTCCGTCCATCAACAATTCTTTGAACATCTTCTCCTCTGAAACCGTAATGCTGAATTGGTTCATATTTGGTGTGGATGTTCCCTAGGTGACTCTCATTCAGATTTGTTCAAATGAGGACACTGGGTCAAATAGTTGCGAAGCCAGGGCCATAACTCTGTAATTCTTAGAACGACTTCTTCTCAAATTTCATTTGGCCGAATGGGTTCATATTTGGTATAAAGGGTCCTTGGGGGACTGTTATTCAGATTTGTTCAAATGAGGTCACTGGGTCGAATGTGGGCGGAGCCAGTGACATAACTTTAAAAAAAAACATTTTTTGGTCAAATTCAGATTTTTGGAATTTTCACCATACTCAAATTAACAAACAAAAAATTAATTTTTTAATCATTTTATAAAATTTGAAAAAAGTTACACCATTATAACATCTGCAGAGTTATGAAACTTTAATCTTCTGAAATTACAGAAATATTCCATTACCCATCCCCCCTCCCACATGGCCCAGACCCACCCCCACCCTGCACCCAACCAACATCCCTTCCAACGGATATCATTTCCAGCTTCCAACTTTAATACCTGTTCTATTAAAGTTGCAGATATCTCTTTGTGGATAAACAGAGAGAAACACATGTCATTAATCAAGATTAGAATAATATGTCACTGACAGCTTGTATAAACATACTGCTAGCAATTTTAAACAAACTGCCTGAATTTAGTGTGTCTGACATTTGCAGAATGAGGTTCCCAGAGGGTGAATTTAGTGATGCTATCCCACACAGTGGGCTAGCATCACCAAATTCACCCTCTGGAGACCTCATTTTGCTTAGGCCTCATCTTCTGGGAAGTATCAAAAGTATCAAATTAACATTGTTTTTAGTTACATTTCCCTTCTAGGAAGTTTCTATATCCCCTAATTTGCAGAAGATAAAATTCATAATTGAGGTTCCCAATGGGTGAACATCAACTTCCAACTGGGGAACTTCAATCTTATCCTAGGTCTGCCATAGCAGTTGAGGGCCTTAGCAGAATGAGGTCCCCAGAGGGTGAATTTAGTGATGCTAGCCCACTCCAAACGAAGGACAGTTTCCCTCTTAATAGGCTTCCTTCACAAGGACCATCAGGTCTATTTTACTGATATTTATCATATGTATGAAGGGTTCTTTGGTGTCTGGGATTCAAATTTATTCAGATGGGGTCACCAGGTTAAATAGGGTGGGACCAGGGACATACTAGTAACTATATGTATGGAGCAATCAGGAGGATCCTTTAGTGACTGAGATTCAGATTTGTTAAAATGAGGTCAACCTGTCAAGAAATGGCGGGGCTATGGGGAGTTAACACTTTTGTGTCTAATAAAATCATTGAAATACCAAATTTATTAAAACATCTACCTTGGAACCACCTGACTGATTAATCTGACATACATGTATTGTGTTTTGGGTCCATGGATAATTGGGCTTCAGACATGTCAAAATGGTTTTAGAAAAAGGCGCTTGTGAGATTGAAAATTTCCAACAATTGAGAAAGTTTGAGGTGTCAGTTGTGAAATTTCAACCTAAGACTTGGGAGTCTGTAGCCCGGTCGGGAGGGGACTTGTTGAACTGGAGGAGGGGGGGGGGGGGGGGGGGGGGGGGGGGGGGGGGGTGATCAGTAGTGTACATTTGGTAATTTCAAGGTGGATTTTCACCAATCTATATATACGTGAAGTCTCTCTAGCACATCTCTAGTTTTCTTTTAAAGTGATTATGAAAAGTTCTGACTGTTGTGGTCTCCAGAGTCCCAGTCTCATCAGTCTTTGCAGTCTGGTGAGTGACCCACAGTAATTGACTGTCTTGTTTAGTTATGTCCCTGGCTCCACCCACATTTGACAGTGACCTCATTTGAACCCCTGTCACCCAAGGACCCTTCATACCAAATATGAACCCAATCGCCCCCCGATGGTACCTGAGAAGAAGTCGTTTTAAGAATTACTATGGAGGGAAAGTTATGGCCCTGGCTTTGACTTGGTGACCTCATTTTTACAAATATGAATGCGAGTCACCTAGGGAATCTCCACACCCAATATGAACCCAATCGGTCTTACGGTTCTGGAGAAGATGTTTAAAGAATTGTTGATGGATGGACGGAAGAGGAGTGATGACTATAGCTCCATTGGAGACTTCGTCTCAGGTGAGCTAAAAAGTGGAATACATAGTAATGGTACCTTATTATGGACAGTACGGTGGATGGGAGGAGATTATCTCCACATGAATATGTTGGGGAGGATGTCAGTGGGTTCATTGTTGGGAGCAGAATGTTTTTAGATAAAGACCAGGACACATTGATAAAATAAGAATATTTATATGTACAAAGATCTCCATCATTGTATCATAAAACATGAATAAAACAGAATGAAACATATGATGCAATGAACACATCTCTAATCAGTTAACATGGACCACGTCTCAGTTAAACTCATACTTTCCTATTCTACAGTGGATGGAGAAGTCTTGTGAGCTGGCCTTGAAATAGTGTGTGTTATTTGCAGAATGAGGTCCTCAGAGGGTGGATTTAGTGACGCAACCCTAGACCATGGGATATCATCACTAAATTCATCCTCTGGGGACCTCATTCTGCAAATGACAGACACAGATTTTCAAGACTTGCTTGTGAGCAAATATAAGTAGACAGTTGCAATGGGACCTCATGTTATTTTGGTATAAGGTAACACATTCATCAAAGAGGCAGTGATGGTTGGAACGTCTGAAGTTGATCAAATTTAGTATTTATAGGTATTGTTGGTAAGATAATGAGTAACAGATATCCAAATCTCTGGGTTGGTTGCAAGACGAAAAGATAATTTTGATCATACATGTATAACTATAATTTTGAAGTATAAGATCAATTGTTTTACAGAAAACAAACATTGACAACATCAGTATATCCACTTTACATTAGTTTATCCATACAGAGGATATAGGTTACAAATTTTCTGCCATCTGTGTGGCTACCGATCAAAACCAGATTTCAGATAATTTGTATGCCGGAAAAACACCTTCCAAGCCAGATCATTAGATTTTTGGACGGACAACATTTAACCCTTTCATGACAGGAGCTGCACTGGTGCGCATTAAAGATCATGTGCCAGTGCATTCTCTTATATGCCAGCTTCGCATATATAAGAGAATGCACTGCCTTGCAAGGTCAAAGTACATATTGTTAGGCCACTGTATTCTCTTATATATGCAAGGCTCCCTGTCGGGAGACTCGCATATATTAGAGAATGCATTGGGACAGGGTTTTCACAAAAATTTAGGAAGCTCCAGTCATGGAAGGGTTAAAGAGTGTTTTATAATAATTATACCTGTTTATGGTCTTCAAAAAAAACCAATCCATTTTAGTAAAGATGAGTCAGAATATAGATGAGTCAGAATATGGATGAATGACTGCTGATGAGACGGGGTATTAGTAAGTGATTTCTACACTTGTCGCCAATCCCATTGCCCGAAATTTGTATAAGATTGAGGCGAATAAATGTTTAGTTCTATACTAAATACTTTATATTGATGAGTAGTTCTCTTAGGAAATGTTCATAGGTCGTTTGTTGAACTTTTCCAATAAATAGGACTCCTTTTGCACTTTTATTATCTGTCGCCTGTTTATTTTTCCTGAACAATAAATAATAGACCATTCCAATGTATACGTTTTAACTGAATTGGAGAATCCATTTAGTATAGAAAGGCTTAAACTAATGACTGCTGATTTTTCAACTTGCAACCAACAGCAGAGAATAAATAATTATAGGTAGCTGCATATGCCTTCAGTAGGTATTGAATAACTAATTGTGTACGACTAGAACTTAAGTGTTTGGAATGCAAGTCTATTGTATTTGCCTCAAATGTTCGCCCATTAGTCACATTGATTATGTATTTTATATTCTTTATATCAAACAATTGTTTCTGTTTGGTTTCCATGCTAGTTGGTCATCTGCTCAAAACAATACAAGGTTGAATCATTGTAAAACAAGTTGGGTTTTCATGCATGATGTCATTTATGTCACTCAAGCTATCTGGATCACTCTAGAGCATTTGAAATTTTCACACAGGCTGAAGTAACGTTATCAAATGAAAGATAGCAATATGTGTAATAATTACCAATGTCGGTGACGTATACAAACTGAAACCGCCATGTAGTTTAAAGTGATGTGAAGCACTGTGGTAGGGTGATTAAATAGAAATTAAGAATAAACTTGCTCAAAGTAGTTATTTGTTAAGAATATTAATCCAAATTGATGATACACACCGTCATTCTCATATATTAATTAAATGCAATGACTCTCGATGGCAAAATCATTTGTGTTAGATTATCGCTGATAGTTGTGTCCCGAATCGAGATGTAAATATTTACAAATGGGCGTATCAGACGATGTTTTCTATGGAGTGGTATGGTCGATTTCTTTGAAATTTTCAGAGGTGTTCAGCTGCGGTGTTAGAAGAATGCTGCATTCCCCATGTTGGCATAGCGCCTGAGTACTATCTTATCAATTTCATGCACCCAAACAAGTCCATAATATGTCTTCAATTGTACATAATTGATGAAATTTGATTGGTGTTGTCATGTTCAGATAAAACATGAATATACATGGGATGAATTGATGGGATGAGTAATGACTAATGAATACATTTGGGTATGATTTAATGAAGCAGTGTCGTAGTAAATTGGTGAACCCCAGGTTTACAGTAACATACATGACTATAATACATCAAAACAATGAAAGTATGTCCCACGGAGGTGAAGAAATCAATAGCAATGAATATTTGTGATAGATGTTCAATTAACCCTTTCTTTACTAAGTACTCATTGAAGAGTAGTTCCCTAAGGAAATGTTCAGATAAGTTCAACAAATGACCATAGGCTATTTTTTTAACTTACTATTTGAACATTTCCCCAACATTTATGTGAGCAAATAGAAATTATTCAGCAGCTGATGTTTGCCTGTCTGTTGGCCGATTTTTCCTGAACACCCGTCTAAATGACAGTTGTCCATTCCACTGTATCTTGTATAACTGATGGGAGATTCCATTTAATAAAGAAAGGGTTACAGATGTATTCAAGGTTCCAGAACAACATGTTTTTAAAACAAACTATAATTTCACATCACTATTGGCTTGTTATTTTTATTTAAGGTTGCACAATAAACTTAAATGCGTTATTTTACACACAAGAGTCTTTATCAACAACAAAATAGATTTCGTAAAGATAACATGAAACCCTGATTACATCTTTGTTGACAAGGAAAATATAAATTATGACACCATAAAAAATAATATTGTCATGAAAATGCTTTTTCTAGGTTGTGCATAGCACTATTGAACTTTATTGATATAAGCCATTGATGGCTAAATATTCGCTGGTGAGTAATTTACTTAGGGAACATACACATGATATCTTCAACAAACATTGCCTCCAAATGACTAAATAGTATCTGCACTTGTATTATCAAAACATCCCTCCCAACAAATAATAGACCAATCCACTGTATACTTTATAACTGAACGGGAGGGTCCATTAAGTGATTAAAGGAATAACAACATGAACATCAACTTGTGCAGTCATTGCTCACTGAACATCAGCGCTGGGAATTATGTCATAAATATAACCAATGTGATTTTCAAATTTGAGATTATTCTAAAATTTAAAAAAAATACATCAAATTTGTCTCTTGTGAACAAGAATAACTAGAGAATTAGTAAGTTAATATCCCGGAACAAGCACCATATTCTTCAGTCTTATTAAATCAGATGATTGAACAAGCGACGCATTCCCGAGTCTGAACTAAATAGCCGGGAATCAGATTACCTCCAAGAAGCATTACGTCAAATGTCAGCCAATCAACCTTTAACGGTAAAGCGATGAAGCCAATCAGGTGATTGTTGGAATTTCTTTACAGGACCGCAATTCCCCTGTTCCTCGCCACATAGCCAGAAATAGAGTAATAAATTTAAAGACAGATCTGGACAGATTGCTATTTTCACACAGTGTTTACAAATTTAGAGATTACGATAACTAATTAAACACTAAAAAGCATCTTCAATATGAAGAGCCCAAAATTTGTCAATACCTAGCAAGGAGAATAGAATTAAGTATTTCCAACAGTTAACACCGAATTTGTTATTCGTAAAAAACGATAATGTGAACTGTAAAACTATTTTTTATGTGAAATACACGCTGTGACATCATACTGCAGGGATTGCCTGTAGAAGCTATTTATAGCAGCGATGGTAGTATAAATTATGGTGAAATCGGCCATACTCTGGAGCGCGTAGCTGGTTCAATAGTCTTGATTTTATAGGCACACTTAATTTTCGATACACCAATTTTTAATTTTTTTTTATAGTGCCTTGATATATGGTTTTAATAACAATCTATGCCATAACATATGATTAAAATACTATAATGCATCACAACGTGGAACGTCTGTCTCAGCGGCGCCCACAGAGAAATAGAAAATAGTAGAAATCATAAAATTATTTCCCGCGTTACGACTCCCAGAATGTAACATAATTCAAACAAGTTTATTTTTCAATGAACGGGAATAACTCTATATCTAAATATATAGAGTTATTCCCCTTCCATTGAAAATAATATACTTTGTGCAGAAAATTTGACAGAACAAAATGTCTTTATCTCAACAAAAACAACATGTTCCCAGTTTATTACATCGAATAAGTTGAAAATACAATGTTTTGGAGCTTCCTCTTTCAAATGGTAAATATGGCATATATTTTATATAATGTGATCTGGGGGGGGGGGGGGGGGGGTCGAAAATTAAGTGGGCCTTTAATAAGACTGCATATCCTTCTTTTGTGAATAAAGAATAAACAGGTGCTTTATATTTAGTTATGAGGAATGAGAGGTACAGATCAAAAACAATAAATAATTAAAACTTACACTATCTACAAATACTTTAATTCGAGTCATAATTTAACATGGAACGAATATAATCCTCAAAGGATTCAGAACATTGCCAACAAGCCTTGAAATAGTGTGTCTGTTATTTGCAGAAAGAGGTTCCCAGAGAGTGAAATTAGTGATGCTATCCTGCATGGCAGGCTAGCATCACCAAATTCACTCACTGTACATTCGGGAGACCTAGCATCAGTTCCCCAGTTGAAGTTGGTAATGTTGACCCAAGTCACCTTGATTATGCATTTTATCTTCTGCAAATTTGGGGATAGAGAAACTGAACAGAACTGAACTGAAGGGAAAAACTAAAAACAATGTTAATTTGAGACAATAGATACTTCCCAGCAGAGATACAGAAACAGATAGAGGTACCAAGAGGGTGAATTTAGTGATGGAGGCCCGCTGTGCGAGGTTGTGCCATTAAATTCACCCTCTGGGGACCTCATTATGCAAATGACAGACATACTATTTCAAGGCTTGATTGCCCAGGTGTCTTTCGAAATACAATCATGCAAATACCACAAATTATACATCAGCTAAACTGTCTTCATTTAAATACAAAGGGGAGGTGGACTGAAATGTTGTCATGGGATGATTCATGATTTCAGCATTGAAAAAAAATTTGCCCAGGCTTATAGAGGGTTTTCAAACAAATTCTTGAAACATAAAATAACTATTAAGTGCCCTATGTTTATAGATACAACAATTTAATTAATTAACATTTGACCCTAACGTAGGGTGTATATGAAGGAGTTCTGTATCTCTTGAATTGGGCAGGGTAAAGTGTAATCAAAATATGACTAGCATGATGGCAAGATTTTAAATTGTTCCTTTTAATATTAGGTAGAGTCAGCAATTTCGACCATGCTACAGGGCATAAAATCTGAGAATTTGATTCTCGTAAAAGCAGCTGATTCGCTGTAGAAATGCTATATTTTGATTTCCGCAAAATGTTATGGATTTTTAAGGCCTGATGCTGATACGTATAGTCTACCAATATCAGATTCAAATCAGTTCTCACTGTACAAAATTTCCAGTGATAAATCAATGAGCAGACTTAAATCACACTTGTCTCAAGTTTAAAGTTGCAAAATCCGAATTAATGCTCCAATTTATACTTTCTTTGGCTTCGGGGATAAACAACATTTGATTTGAGTCGAGGAACCCACCCATCAAAGCAGAGTGAACAGATAACGATTTAAAAAAAAAATTTATGATTTGTAGTTATTGGTGGCCTGGTAAAAAGTCGTCAAACCGATGTCTCTGACCAATTGCGAAAGAAGACGGATAATTCTAAAAACGAATGGCTTTGGCATTAGATATATTGACAATCCGGCCATATTTTGTTGAACAAAATGTTGATAAATAACAAGTTTTGGACAATTTTGTACTGCAGTTGACAATGGTTAGCATTAGTTTTGGGCAATTAATCGATTCTGATAACTGAAGGGGTATTTCAAAAAATGTTGTTGTTTTTGTAATAAGATGATATGGGAACCATCGAATCGGATTGAGTACCTTTAAATAACCTCTGTAAGCCAGCTTGTTTCTATGTAATGCCCTGGGAATCGAAGGCCAAATATATACAAAAATACATAGGTAATGTTAGGTTATGGTAATGAGTATGTATACATGAATAATATCTAGATGAATATGTATACATGACTAACTTTATACAATTATAACAAACATGGTAAACAGACTAACAGAACAATCTAAGGGGCTGAGTTAATCAGCTTCCACTACCGTCATCTTCTAATTTGATTTTCTTTATACCAGCACTTCCCACCATAGCTGCTTTTCTACAATGGGAATAAATGTACTGTTAGTCATTTATGTACTAAGTTTACTATAATATCATGCCACAGTCTTATAACAGTCGGGGACGTGGCTAGAGGGTCTCCGTTTGGGGGGTGTCCACCTTGGGGAAATTCCAACTGCATTCCCCCCCCCCCCTTGAATCAGAATCAGACAAAACACAAATTTTGCATAATTCCATTTGCACACACCCCCCCCCCCCCCTTCCCCCTTGCATCTTAGTGCTCGGGCCTAATATCCTATATTTTCACAAGTGTCCACTGCCACCGCGGTGTACTTGCCGTTCGGCCGCGGTGTCACTTTGTGTAACCGCGGTTGAGCACCGCGGCCGAACGGCATGTACACCGCGGTCGAACGGTAAGTACACCGAGGCCGAACGGCAAGTACACCGGGGTTAAATTCCTGGTTTGTATCGTCTTTTTTTCTCGAGTTTAAAACATGTGTTTTATTAGTAGAAATATACGAAGGTTAGTATTTTTAATTACAGGAAATTTAAATCCGTACATAATATCGGCTTTAAGGTCATTATGCAAAATCACATTTATATTTAACCCAACTGTTTCAACGATCTAACAAAGTTTTTAATGGAACTTTGTTGTCAAATATAAAAAATAAAATAAAAAAAAGTCATGCGTCGATCCTGTGCATGTCATCACGTCGACAAACACCTGTCAATCATCCAGGATTAGTTTGTGAGATTTTATTCTCTGCTTTAATTGGTTGGCTGTGGGAGGAGCTTACCGATATTTTGTTCTAATGTGGTATGCTTTGACACCATATCCGAGATTTGGTAAATAAAATGATTCCCATGTTTTTATTAGAGTTGCTATTATTTTTGAAAAAAAAATATGATCAAATGAGCATGTTAAATAAAAGTATTATATTATCGATCCATATATGTGGCAAATCCATTGCCAAGTAAAAATTAACTGCCAGCGCCAGAAACTGGAAATACGCGACATTTTACTCTATAAGTCCATGGTATTTGCCACCAGAGGATGGACTGAATAAAGATTACACAAACAATGTGTGTTGAAAAAAAATTTAGAATTGTGATGGGACACGTGTATAAGGTCAAAAGGGATAATGCACACGTTTCCCCCGAACGGACACCCCGAAATTAGGGGTGGGCGGTAAGCTTTTCAATTCATTTAATTTTTTCCGTTTTATTATGCATTAACAAGCTATTGAAAATACACCATTTATTGTATTCTCTACCAACATTCCTACAGATAAGATTTTAGTCATCATATTCAAATAAAAATTCTCATGTTGACAAGTTATGAAAACCACTAGCCCTGATCAGAAAATGCAGATAATTCGGGGAAAACCTCGCGTGCACAAACAACCACGCGGTCAATATGTCATGCATGCATGCGTTTATTACTGGTATAATTTATGTAGGAATCTGGATTTTAAAAACCAGACAGCTATGACATATATTGACAAGTATAGTATCTCAACAAACATGCTTACTAGTACTTATAATTACTTCATTCAAGGGTGAAAGAGAAATAGAGTTTCATAAATAAATAAACATTGGAATACACAGCAGCGCCGTATACGCCAATAAAAAAAACGGAGAACCACGATACTTTTGTTTTCGCAATGGAAGTACATTCTCAGATATTCCTGTTTTGTTGAAGTGATGCGCTCTGGTGCCGTGTTTCCCAGAAAGCCGATTAATTTAGCACAATTCTAATCATCCCATGATCTCCCATATACGATCTATTGCAAATTCACAAAAACGAACCACGTGGTCGCTTTTATTCAATGGATGTATAAACCATGCATGCATCATTAAATTTTTATTTTGTTATATATCCATTATAAAGTATTGTTTACGTATATTGCCACAAAAAAGTGAGTGAAACCCTTGATTGGGAGGTTGATAACCGCCGTTAATTTTGCGCACATCTGTACATCCCAAATGCCAGGTGCACGCGAATTACAATTTATTACATCAGCATTATTCAGAAATTGGGCGCGATGATTGTAGCAATGACATTGTTTGCTACATCGTAACTGTTTGAGTTAACATGATTGTGACATGTCACTTTCTCCTCGATATTCCCTTTCAAGTTTTATCAAAGGTCAATTGGCATGCTGTCGCGGTTTTGTCTTTAAAGTAACCACGGTATTGAAAGGATTTGAATTTTTAGGTTCATAAAATCTTCGTGGACGAAAAATACCTTATCAAGCACAAATGCTCTTTATTGTTCATTCTGAAGACAATTCTGGCACAGATTTTTATACATTCAATGGACGGCAGTGAATTCCAAAATGAGGTCCACATGGGTGGATGTAGTCAGTATATAATTCAAACCAAATAATAGTTTAAATTAATGTAAAAAAATATATTTTAACAAGAGAAAACAACATCACAATAACAAATATTTCAACATGGGCAAACAAACAGTTCAAAGTAGGATGCGACAACAAACCATAATCCTTATTTTATAATCAGTCTTAAATGACAGCATGGTGATTCAATTCTCTCACGATGAGGCTGCCACGTGTGCACGGCATTCCAATGCTTATTTCTCAATGAAAGTGTCAATGACACTGTAGCTCAACTTGGAAAGGGAATAATTTAATATATTACAGTCAATGGAGCGATTAGGAATGTGGAAAGTTGAATGTCTAATACTAGTTTATAGACATGAAGAGAAAAGTAAAATCCAAGATGGCTGCTGGCGGCCATGTTTTCGGCCGAATGACCCCAAAATGAGTCATTCCCATCTACATGTCATCGTTAACATCAATGACAAATTTTATGACGATCAGACTAAAGGTACGACCTGTAGCCCATGCTAAAGAATTTAGTCATACAAAGAGTAAAATCCAAGATGGCTGCTGGCGGCCATGTTTTTTGGCCGATTGACCCCAAAATGACTCGTTCCAATCTACATGTCATTGTTAACATCCATGACAAATTTTATGATGATCAGACTAAAGGTACGACCTGTAGCCCGTGCTAAAGAATTTAGTCATACAAAGAGTAAAATCCAAGATGGCTGCTGGCGGCCACGTTTTTTCGCCAAATGACCCCAAAATTACTCGTTCCCATCTACATATCAACATTAACATCCAGGACAAATTTCATGATGATCAGACGAATAGTACGACCTGTGGCCCGTGCTAATGGATTAAATTTTGAAATCCAAGATGGCCACTGGCGGCCATGTTTTTTGTCCGAATGACCCCAAAATGACTCGTTCCCATTTACATTCCAATTTCAACAGCCATGAAAATTTTTATGATGATCAGACTAAAGGTACGACCTGTAGCCCGTGCTAAAGGATTTAGTCATACAAAGAGTAAAATCCAAGATGGCTGCTGGCGGCCATCTTTTTTGGCCGAATGACCCCAAAATGACTCGTTCCCATCTACATGTCATTGTTAACATTCATGAAAAATTTTATGATGATCAGACTAAAGATACAACCTGTAGCCTGTGCTAAAGGATTTAGTCATACAAAGAGTAAAATCCAAGATGGCTGCTGGCGACCATGTTTTTTGGCCGATTGACCCCAAAATTACTCGTTCCCATCTACATGTCATTGTTAACATCCATGACAAATTTTATGATGATCAGACTAAAGGTACGACCTGCAGCCCGTGATAAAGAATTTAGTCATACAAAGAGTAAAATCTAAGATGGCTGCTGGTGGCCATGTTTTTTGGCCGAATGACCCCAAAATTACTCGTTCCCATCTACATGTAAATATTATCATCCATGACAAATTTCATGATGATCAGACAATCAGTACGACCTGTGGCCCGTGCTAATGGATTAAATTTTGAAATCCAAGATGGCCACTGGCGGCCATGTTTTTTGTCCGAATGACCCCAAAATGACTCGTTCCCATCTACATTCCAATATCAACAGCCATGACAAATTTTATAATGATCAGACTAAAGGTACGACCTGTAGCCCGTGCTAAAGGATTTAGTCATACAAAGAGTAAAATCCAAGATGGCTGCTGACGGCCATGTTTTTTGGCCGAATGACCCCAAAATGACTCGTTCCCATCTACATGTGATTATTAACATTCTTGACAAATTTTATGATGATCAGACTAAAAGTAGGACCTGTAGCCCGTGCTAAAGGATTTAGTCATGCAAAGAGTAAAATCCAAGACGGCTGCTGGCGGCCATGTTTTTTGGCCGATTGACTCCAAAATGACTCGTTCCAATCTACATGTCATTGTTAACATCCATGACAAATTTTATGATGATCAGACTAAAGGTACGACCTGCAGCCCGTGATAAAGAATTTAGTCATACAAAGAGTAAAATCCAAGATGGCTGCTGGCGGCCATGTTTTTGGGCCGAATGACCCCAAAATTACTCGTTCCCATCTACATGTCAATATTAACATCCATGACAAATTTCATGATGATCAGACGAACAGTGCGACCTGTGGCCCGTGCTAATGGATTGAATTTTGAAAACAAAGATGGCCACTGGCGGCCATGTTTTTTGTCCGAATGACCCCAAAATGACTCGTTCCCATCTACATTCCAATTTCAACAGCCATGATAAATTTCATGATTATCAGACTAAAGTACGACCTGTAGCCCGTGCTAAAGGATTTAGTCATACAAAGAGTAAAATCCAAGATGGCTGCTGGCGGCCATGTTTTTTGCCCGAATAACCCAAAAATGACTCGTTCCCATCTACATGTCATTGTTAACATCCATGACAAATTTTATGACGATCTGACTAAAGATACGACCTGTAGCCCGTGCTAAAGGATTTAGTCATGCAAAGAGTAAAATCGAAGATGGCTGCTGGCGGCCATGTTTTTTGGCCGAATGACCTCAAAATTACTCGTTCCCATCTACATGTCAATATTAACATCCATGAAAAATTTCATGACGATCAGATGAACAGTACGGCCTGTAGCCCGTGCTAATGGATTGAATTTTGAAATCTAAGATGGCCACTGGCGGCCATGTTTTTTTTCCGTATGACCCCAAAATGAATCATTCCGGTACAAATGTTGATGTCAACAGCTATGACAAATTTCATAATGATCCGATCAAAGGTACGACCTGTAGCCTCTATTGTTGACGCCGCCCGTACACACGCACACACGGACGACGGACGACAAAGCCATGGCAATAGCTCAAACTTTACAAAGTAAAGTTGAGCTAAAAAGACATGTGCTGCCAAATCTAGATGAATTCTGTTGTCGGCAACATCACACTTCCGTGTCGCCTAATAATTATCGGGAGCCTTTTCTAATCAGGATGGATTATGACACCTTGATTTTATGACAGTTTACAAGTGGGACGTTGACTACTTAAAAGATTATCACACCTTGTCACCAGACAGATTAACCCTCAAACATAAAATAGATCGTCTGGTGGACAGTATTTAGACAATGGCCTCAATCAAGCCTCATTTATGGTGCCCTCTTTGTGTTTTTCAACATCATTCCAAGAACGGCAAGTACACCACGGTCGAATGACAAGTATACCGCAGCCGAACGGCAAGTACACCGCAGCCGAACGGCAACTACACCGCGGCCGAACGGCAAGTACACCGCGGCTGAACGGCAAGTACACCGCAGCCGAACTGCAGTCAGCCGGTGGAGCCGCGGTGTGGTTGCAGTTCGGCCGCGGTGGCAACGCAAACCGCACCGCGGTTAAGTGGACACTTGTTTTGTCCAGTGGGGTATAATATTGTTTTGTTAAAATAATTAGCAGTTTTGGATTGGCCACGGGGGAGGGACAATGACACACCAGGCCAACCATGGTTCTGCTCGGTGTGCGAAAATTTTGAAATCGGAACAAAAAGATTGCAAAATCCTAGAATCTATCTAGACTAGCCTCAAGCTTTCCTAGAGTGGGAAATTTCAAACCTGACACCCCCACTTAACCCTTTGAACCCGAGAGACCGGAATTTCGGTCCATTCCGGTCCAATCCTTATATTCCTATATCCCGGGAGACCGGTCCGGAAATCAGACGATATTTGACACAAAATTACAGCTCAATAAACGCACATATCAACTAGAGTTGTACTTCTACTTTGCACACACGTGTCACATGTTTACCCACGTGACTTTGATCGACAAACTGATGACAGAGGGTTTGTTTCTTTGCGCATGCGCAGAGGCCTATTTCGAGGAGAGAAAAAACCCGCTCTTTATCGCTGGAAAAGGGGAAGTATTTCGCAATCAAAACACAAATTAACTAGAATAGTGCTTCTATACTTTGCGCGAATGAGTCACATGTTCATACCTCTGATTTTAGCAGCCAAATTGGAAACAGGGGGTCTGTTTCTTCGTGCAAGCACACAGGTGCATTTTGAGAAATGCTTTCTATTGTAGGTAAAGTGTAAGAATTTTGTTATAAATATATATCGCGGCCAAAGGAAGCCGCAATATATCTATATACATGTACATGTATATTGAACGTGGAATAGACTGTCTCGTTGAAATACATTGTGACATATTTCACCGCACACTTGTTCAGTTAGCATAGTTGAGCGTGCATGTATACATGTATATACGTCCCAATTGAGAGCTTTATGAGTTACGTCGTCGGAACACTATATAACGTCAGGCACCTCGGGTTGGGGTCATTTAACATTCAGGACGTCAGGGTTCAAAGGGTTATGGTTGGGAAATTTCCAACTGATGACAATTCCAATGACAATGTTGACCAAATGTATGACAATATTGTTTGCTTAAATTAACTAGCAGTTTTTGACTGGCCACGGGGGAGGGACCAGGACAAAAGCTTTCCCCAAGTGTTGGAAATTTCCAACCTGTCACCCCCCCCCCCCCCCCCCCCTAAGGTTGGAAAATTTCCAACTGATGACCATTTTAGTCAAATATTTTGACAAAAAATAGGAAAATATACATATTGGTCCAAAAACAATTAATTCCCCCAATAAATTGTTTGAAAATCAAACTACAAGAACAATTTCAACCTATTGTTGGTGTGAAATTTCCAACTAATGTTTTGGCAGGTATGAAATTTCCACTGTTGAAAAGTTATTAACATGGTTGGATGGTTGGTAAAGTAAAAAGTCATGATTTATACAGTGCGTAGATCTAAATACAGGAACCAATGTTCCTTTCAACTCTTTCTATTTGAAGCTTGTGAGTTTCAGAGTAACTTTACCAACATTTATAAGGCCAAACTTTTTAACTTTTCTGCTTTACAGATTTTTTGGACCGTGTTTGAGTAGGGTCAGTCGGAAAAAAAATAAAAATAAAAATGCTTGAATTTGGTGATGATCGGATAACGGATGTGGTCTGTAGGATTTATTCATGCAAACAGTAAAATACAAGATGGCTGTCAGCGGCCATGTTTTTCTTCGAAAATCATTCAAATTCGATAGCTCCCATCTAGAGGTGATCCTAAACATGCCTGTACATTTTAAAATAATTTCTCAAAAAGATGTGGGCTGCAGGGTATGCCGATGGAATGAAATTAGAAATCCAAGATGACTGCTGACGGCCATGTTTTTTAACGAATTTCGGGGAAAAAAATTGATGGCTCCCATCTAAAACAATCGCACCAACTGTCAAAAAATTGCTAAACTAGACAAACCAAGTCAGGTAAAAAGGATAGGACTAATTTGGGTTTCGAACATGTTCAAGATATTTTTGTAAAAGATCCATATACCCGGTACCAAATATGATTCAAATTTTTATATATAGAAACAAGTGGCAATACTCAGGTTAGAAAGTTGGGGTGGCCCCGATTGTTTGTATACAGCTGTTGTATATGACAATTAATTCACATACCGAAAACTGTCAGAATCCATCAATAAACGGCTAAGTTATATAGGTTTGTTGCCGCCCACCCGTCAACCGTCCCTCGCCATACCATTAGTAAAGTCAAATTTTTATAAAAATAAAACCCTCCCGCATTGGTTTGAAAAAAAAATTGCCTGTGAAATAAAACATTTTTTTTTTTTTTGGACTTAGCTGTGACATATTTGATTGACATAGATTGCTATGAAGCCCATCAATAAACTCTTGCAGCAGGCTGAGAATCATTGGTTATCATGGTGGTTAACTGATTTTTGCAAATAAAGTTTAAACTTACGAGTCTTGAGGGATAGTATTTGGAGGAAGTGTTCTTTTCACTGTTGGTTTGGAAGAAGCACTAGCAGGAGCCTGATTAGCATCTGTGAAAACATAATTCATACATTTATACATCATGAAAATTCAAGACAATCTATTCTGAAATTCAAGGCCACTCAAAGTCATCTCTCAGAATTGTTTTTTAAATTTTCAGTTATGCGTCCATCAAGTTCAGTTAGGTGCATATATCACGGGAAATCTAGGCTATTCAATGCTCTCTATAAGGTGTTGAAAAGTAATTTTTCACATTCAAGAGTATTTCTAGTCCAAGTCTTCTCGTACTAAAACCAGCTAAGATATTGGGTTGGCTAGATGCTGGATTTTAGTCCGAGATCGTCCCGTATGGTCTCTTATGACACGACTTACGCCCAAGGTTTGTGGCGGTATTTGTTGTGTATTTTACTCGATTTACCTTGCAAATCAATACGTGATGCTATATACATCGGAAAGAGTGACATCTTATGGTCATAATGGTGTATAATAATCTAACTTTAATGTTAAATTACACATAGAATATTCCGGTTGATTGCCACAAACATCGCATTTTTTCTCTGTTTGTTTACGTTTTAACTTCGGCATAATCCGGAGTTTGTTTTGGGTATACTAGTTTCCGTTTCTATATATAGCGCAGGGTTTTCCGAACAAAATGGCGAAACCGATCGCCCCAAAGTCCAGTTTCCTATGTGCTTTGAGAACAATTCCCGCACTAAAAACTTAATGACATAATGGAGGATCAGAACGGTAGTTTTGTTGACTTGTCAAAATTGGAGCAAATTAGAACTCTTGTGTCTGACTTGCCATGTGTGTGATTTTCGTCCATGTGCATTTTGACTTTTGTGTTGATAAAATAATCGGAGAACCGAATCACAGTTTCGAAATATAGTTCTTCCGTTTTAGTGGGACTTTTCAAACGTAAGGTTCAAAATTTATACAATTTTTGTTTTATTTTTTGTGTGCTTAACAAGAGCAGTATATTGCTCTGTTCACTTAGTATATATCTTAATTTCGCGGAAGTCCACCAAATGTTGGTGAAATGTAGCGCCATATTTATTCTAATGCTCGTTGTGTTTACACTGTTTTAAACTTTGAGAGGGTTGTAATTCTCGTAATTTATTTAATGTATTACATTTATATTTTCAATGTTTACTTAATCTATTTATTTTTTATTTATTGACACACATAATTACGATTACAATAGAGAATTCATCGTAATTTGCATGGTTAGTCGAAAATCTACGGAATATTTACAACGGAAAATGCCGAACACAGTTCGCGAGGTCAACTGAGTTCGCATACTTGAAAAAATTTGTAAACAGTGCGGTAATTGTCTCTTTTCACATTAAATTACCGCTTTCAATTCACAACTGATGTGGGTTTCAGATCAAATAGCATGTCTTCTGCGGAAAATATCTGTTTATTGTCGCAATTGTGATATTTTATTTCATATAATTGTGGTTTTATTTGAGCGGGTCATTAACGCTTAACTCGTGTCATAAGAAGGCATAGGGCGCGATCTCGGACTAAAATCCAGCATCTCGCCATACCAATATCTTAGCTGGTTTTAGTACGAGAAGACTTGGACTAGAGTATTTCAGGCTTTCAAGTCCAAGCAGTATTCTTGTAATTCATCGTTTGACACAAACTGCAAAATAATTCTTGCGATCCAAGGTCGTGCACACAAATTTAAGCAGAACAAAACACTTAATGAGAAACCAGCATTTGCTTCATCTCTATCAGTATGTCCTGATGGTCACACACTGTGCCACCAGCCTGACTTGAAGATGAAGGCGTGGAGCATATATTTCCTTATAGCTATCTTACATAGTCAACTTGAAATGAAAATCATGATACAAACAAAAGTTAATGATAAACAAATATGTAAGCCTTGAAATAGTGTCTGACATTTGCAGAATGAGGTCCCCAGATGGTGAATTTTGTGACTCTACCACGCATAGCGGGCTAGCATCATCAAATTCACCCTCTGGGGATCTCATTCTGCTTAGGCCTCATATTCTGGGAAGTATATTTAGTCTCAAATTAACATTGTTTTTAGTTACTTGTTCCCTTCTGTTCAGTGAAATATCCCCTAATTTGCAGAAGATAAAATGCATACCTTACTCGTATTTAAATTCTCACAGTACTATTTTAAAAACTGAGCGAGAAATAATAGGACTCCTGAGTTCATTCCAAATCACAGGGAGCATCAGCTATCTTATTGAGTTACATGTACATACATTACAGATGGTTAGACTTAATATAGACAATTATATTGACATGCTTTCTCAACACCATTATTCACATGTAAATCTTGGTAAAATCTTCGATGATGCAATAAAATACTTTCAAGAAATACACATATTCCCATATGAAGTGAAACGAAAGCAAATCTCCATATCTACCACCATGGAGTGACAATTTGTCATGCAGTCTGAGTTAAATATGTCAACCTAACTATTTAAAATACTCGTAGCCACATGTTGATTTCTTCACAAGTCGTCCGCCACGTGGTTGTTTTACATGTAATTCTTTAAAGTGATTTGAAACACTCCAGTAGGGTGATCAAATAGATATGAAGAATTATCCTGCTAAAAGTAGTTATATTATACAAATATTATATCCAAATTTATATGACACACTGTCATTCTTATATATTAATTAAATGTAGTGACTCTCAATGGTGAAATAGTTTTTGTTAGTTTATCGCCGGTAGTTGTGTCCCGAATCGAGAGGTAAATATTTACAACTAAGCGTAGTTCAGACGATGTTTTCTATGGAGTGTTATGGTCGATTTGCTTGAGATTTTTGGTGATGTTAGTAGAATGCTACTTTCCACCAGTTGGCATAGCACCTGAATACTAACTTATCAGTTTCATGCACCCGAATAAGTCCATAATATGTCTTTAAAGTTCACTTCATTGATGTCCATAACCATGGGATATGTGAGTGTGAGAATGATTATTTTGAGCATATAAGTATAACCACCTATCATCTCAACAAAATGTTGATGCGGTTACAATTTACTAGTGGTGTTATTTTTTGTCATTTTTGTCTTTAATATACACATGTAACTTCAGGAACAATTGAGAACTGAAATGGTCACCCGATACTAGTCTTTTACGAAAATATTTTTGTCAGTTTTGAATACGCGCAGCACGGTGTACGAATTCAAAGAGTGCGAATTCAAAACTGAGCGAAAAATAGTACAGCGTTAATTTAAATACGAGTAAGGTAATGAGGTGACTAATGTGAACATCACCAACTTCAGCTGGGGAACTTCAACCTGATCATAGGACTCCCATAGCAGTTGAGGCCTAAGCAGAATGAGGTCCTTAGAGGGTGAGTTTGGTCATGCCAGCCTGCTGTGCTGTGTTGGATAGCATCACTAAGTTCACCCACTGGGGACCTCATTCTGCAAATGGCAAACACACTATTGGCAGGCTTGATGACTGATAGCATAAAAGTTCTGTTTCTCAGATAATATTTTTTTTTCAGAAGGGGCAGGCAGGTTTTTATTTTTAATCCCTTTGGTCAGCGTTTCAATACATTATAATAGCAAGGGGGGTTTTCAGAGGAGAAACATGAAATATTTGCTCAGAATGGCTGAAATTCACTCTGTTTCAACTTTTCTCCAATTACATAGAGGAGCCTTGCATATATCAGAGAATGCATTGGCTTGCAAGGTCAATATTATCAGGCTAATTGTATTCTCTTATATATGCGAGGCTCCCGATGGGAGACTCGCATATATAAGTGAATGTATTGGCACAGGATTTTCGCAAAATTTCAGGAAGCTCCAGTCATGGAAGGGTTAAGTTATTTTTACCTTGGAGCCACCTGACTTGAGTAGCTGGTCCATACCCTTTCTCGTTTCTAGCTGCAATTCTGAAGATAATGGCCGGTTTAGTCGTGTAATCAATGTGTGCTGATGCAAGACTAGCTGTCTGCACAACACATGTTGGGTTCGGACCGCAGAACACCCGCACAAACGCTAGCTGCGCAGGTGAACCAGGTTTCGCTTCAGGTTGGGAGGCGTTTCTCACTGCTAAGTAGACTGAATATTCAGTTATCCGCCCGGCAGTGTTCTGTGGAGGCTCCCATGATAGGTGTGCACCTTCTCCGCTCTACAATGAAAAAATAATGTTTACTCAGAAGTGGGTGAGTGAAAGAAGTGAGCAAGGAAAGTGCGTGTAGCAAGAGAGGTTTGTGTGAATGTGAGGAATGTTTATTCAATTAAGTTCATTTGACCTTTTTGTATATGACATTATGATTGTTTTTCCAATAAAATTAAAGGTACTCAATCCGATTTGATGGTCCCTATATCATCAGATTCAAACAACATTTTTTTTTAAATGCGGCTTCAGTTATCAGAATCGATTAATTTCTCAAATTAATGCTAACCACAGTCAACTATAGTATAAAATTGCCCAAAACCTGTTATTTATAAACACATTTTGTTCAACAAAATTTTGCCAGTTTGTCAAATATCTAAAGCAAAAAAAAAGCCACTTGATTTTAGAGTTATCCATCTTCATCCGCAATTTGGTCCGAGACAATCTTCTCATCGCTTTTTACTGGGCCAATAAATATTCCAGGCGATGAAAAATAATAGATTTAAAAAATCAATATCTGATTACTTGGAAGCAACACAATTTTCCATCTATTCCATTTTGATAATTAAACAAAATGGCATATCCCCCCAAAAGAGGCTTTTTTTTAAATAGCTCACCTTACTAATTTTGATTGCAGAAGGAGCACCAGGAAATCCTGGGAGACATGTTTTAAATGCTGAGATTTCACTCCACACCCCTCGACCACAAGCATTAATACCAGCGACTCGGAACTTATAAGCAGTCCCAGGCAGCAACTCCTGCCTCTTCATCACACTGTGATCTTGTATACTGACAACATCGATATCCTATGTTAAAAAAAAAGAACAAATATGCAATCACAAGAATTTTTTGTAAAATGAAATTCTAGAATTCAAGAAAACAAATTCTAGAATTCAAGCTAAAAAAAAACAGAAAGACTAACAATCTAATGTACCAAGTGCTGAAAATGACTTTTTTTATTTGGTTAATTCTACACGTTATGTAATAAAAATATAAAGATGCTTCCTATTTCAACAAAATAAATAACAAATTATGTTCATTGTCCATGTTGTAACAAATTTGTCACAGAATTTTAGGGCAATTTATGTTCAAAACTTCAGAAAACAATGTCATACTGAGATCAAATTGTGTGCTATTTAAATCACTGAAGTTAGTTTGGTTACAAACAATAAAGGAAGTCATGAAGTCATTATACACTAATTATTTTGTCAAATGTAAAATGTCCCTCAATCGGGATATACCAGGATATATGTAATGACACGGTCAATTAAATTTTACATCTAAGTTTGATCAAGCAGGCTTATCTAGAAGGTCAGAATAACTTTTCTGCATTTAATATGCCAGAATAGAACATTTTCAGTCATTATCATCAGAGAATGTCACTCACTTGCTTGCATACATCTCCGTTGCCACCAGTTTCTGAGGGTAAGTGATAGTGAGACACAACACATGATGTCCCTTTGATAATACCGACATCATACCAGTTGTTACCCTCCTTCTTCATTGGCACTATTAGCTTCGAAAGAGATTCGGGCTTCTGTTCCTGGAAAAGATTTTTTTAATATCAAACCATGAAAAGTCAATTTTCTGAAATATTAAAAGTGATATTACATGTGTGTATTTATGAATGAAGCGAACATGTTATATCATTTGTGCTGACAGGGGTAAATATACAGAATGAAAAATATTCCATATATGGACTTATGGATGTTTAAAAACGCCAGCCCTTACTTTTTTTTTTACCTATCTTACCAGAAACATCACTATATATTTTTTTTTTAGGCCTCATCAGTTTGGTTCACTGAAATAAGTACATAATATGTGTTTATACAATAATTGCCACAATAATTGTGTGTATAACACCTATTTTGTAAACTTCATCTTTACACCCATTGTGGTAATACAGCTTCCTACGTGGGTATGAATTTCTACTGTGAACGGAAATGTTCAGACGTAATTTCCTGTGTTATACGTTTTTACCCATAGTAGAACTACATCGTATTTAGTAAAATAGTTCCTATGTCACATTCATTTAAAATTGAAAGTGGTCATGATATCAATTAGATATCAATTAGATATAAGGAAAATTGCCTGCATTTCAATCAAATATAGCTTGCCAGTCTTATATGATCTAGGAAACATATGAATGGTAATTCCAAGTGACTGATCGTTCAGAAACAGTATGAGGTCATGATGCAAATGTATGCACAAGGCCAAAATAAGAAACATCCTTGTTTCCGGTTTCCCGACCTACCTGCCGAGATTGGGCCGACCTGGATTTGTTTTCGTAAATTTAAAAAAAATAAATAAATAAATAAATATTCATGTAATTGACATGTAAAACACATCTATATCGTTAAATATATACTATGTTTACATTAAGCAGCCATAATTTTAGATGGAATTTTCAATGAGAGGCCGATCATGATCAGCAGATGTTAACCCATCCCTTGGCGATAGTAAATTACTATGATCGGAATCATAAATGAGAGTTTTGGTGTTGAATTATAGAGTATACTGTTATGTACTATTATAGACAAATGTAGATAACACAAATTATTGGAATTTATGGGTCACTCGCATTTAAATAAGAGAATGCACTGGTACAGAATCTGTAATGCTGCACCACCACAGCCTTGGGTTAAATGTGAATGGTGACCTGGACATGGAATACTTGGTTTAAGAGAGTCCAATTTAAGTTTACAATGATAATGTATCAAATTCTACCAACAATATAGATCAAGATAAGCCACCTCACTGCTGACCCATTAATATCAATTATATAGCAGAGCTGTCAACAAATCACAGGAATTGTTTATGTTGAAAGCTGACATCTCTATTAAACCAATAACATTTATAATGACCCCAGACAATCTGTAGAGTGATATCTTCAGCTGTGCAAGGCAGCACAGATGTCCAAGTCTACTGTTAATATCATGTGATGTTTATTGTTGAATCTTTATTTTTAAATTCGATACCATAGCTTTCTTTATAAGATTATCTGCACATTGGCATAAGGGACATCAGAAAATAATATAGCCTTATCAATAGCTAAGTAGTCCAAAGGCATGGGATGGAATTGGTTAATTGGATTTAATGTCGCTCAAAACAAATTTACCAGTACATAACACAATATTTTGGACCGATTGAAACCAAATTTGGTGTGGTGACGCGGGGTACCCTTGGCAGAGTTATAATGGTGTTAGTTTTTCAAATTTTAAAACTTCTAAACTTTTAAGAGTGAATATTTTTTCGAAAAAGGGCCATAACTCTGTTAAAAATAGTCAGATCAAACCCATATTCGAACTCGATCTGTCTTTTGTGCTGAGAAATTCATATACAAAATTTGGTTCCGATCAAATAGAAAATATTTGAGTTATCGCACCATGCATAAAGTGTCTACGGACAGATAGACGGAACACTGTGGTCATTCTGGACAACGACACTATGTTTACCATACTATGGTATGGGTAAACATAAAAACAAATTTACTTCTATTAAAATACATGTCTACATGTATTTTTGGTTGCAGATGAATCTCAGGAATAAATCTGTTCTGTTCTGAGATTATGGCGCGGAAGTTGTCTAGACTTTTGCCAGCAACGCTGATAGCATCAATGTTGTCATGTACAGTCTTGCGCAATATTGTGTCGCGGTTCCATGAGCCACGGGAGATAGCATTTCCGTGTCCCTTCTTGTAACTCAGATTGCTCTGGTGCATATTCTGGTGCATATTCTGGGTATATTGTCAGATATAAAACTAGTTTTCTGTCAGAAACTTCAGCATCTGGATACAAAGGTATTAAGAATACCAAATTTTATTTTGTTTTTAGAATATGGTGCATTATAGATGGATTTGAAGAAAACAAAATCCTACCTGCCTACCTGGATTTTTTAACTCAAGATATCGGAAAGAGACAATTTTTTTTTTTTTGGCCTAACTGCATGATGCACATCCCTTATAGCATCGTGTTTGTGTATCTCGGTGTGGATACACATTCAAAGCAGGGTTGGCTGATTTAAATCAAGCGATTTAAATCACTGATTTAAATCAAGATTTAAATCAATGATTTTTTTCAAAAAAATCATTGATTTAAATCAAAAATTTTGAAATGATTGCATATCTCAAGAATTTTCAATATCTAACAAGGTCTTTTGTAAATTATAACATGATTATGATTAAACAATATACATAATTGGATAATAGATATGAAATTGTGCAGTAATTGTCAACCCTAGGCTATAGAAACAGGCATACTGCATGGTTCTGTGACTACCGGTACTGCTCCAGCAACGACCTGTTTCGCTTAGTTGTAACTACAATCAGATTCAGCACTCCCCATTACACTATTAAATTTCCTTTCCTTTTCTGATTGCAATACATGTAAATGCCAACCAAGTAATTCTACCATATACTCTGCCATCTAAACTACCCTAGTTATCCATACTTGATATATGGTGTGATTACATTTATGTCCTCAAGTCACTGAGGAGAAAAGGTGATTGATAATATCATAATATATTCAGTTCTCAGCTAAAATTTACTAAATGTATCAGTAAATCTTTAAGCACAGGTCTACTTTTCCAGATATCACAACATTGGAACTCACATAGACCTAAGTGTATGCATAATTAAAGTACATGGTCGCTATATCTGTTCTGCCGTGATATTTGTGCTTGATACATGTTTTGAATTTTTTTGATTGTGAAATATATCCAACAATCGACAACAGATTAGTGATCTGTGTTCTATGTCCCTACATTTCCCGGATAGTCATGGTTTAAATTGAGCATATGTTTCGATTCACTTTTCCACTATAGTATGATAGTGGTAACGCGGAATTTCATCGGGGGACAGCGTAATAAATAGATGGGCATAATATATGCCTATTTTAAATGTGAATGGCCTGATTTGTCGAGGCCAGTAGCACAATTTCCACGGTCATGCACAATATGTGCCAATTGTATAATAGAGCATATTACATGCCACTTTAATGATTATTTTGAGACCGGAATTTATAGATTCCATCAATTTAGATAGGGTGACTTATGTTTCTAATTTATTAGAGCAATTGTATCAGTCATAGTTTGAGCAAGCTACTATGCTAAATATAAAATACTATTATGCCTGTTTTGCGCATTTTATATGCGGAATTTTTTGTATTTGCATATTATATGCAACTTATTTTATATATGGTTGGATAAATACCAACATCCCATCAGAACTATGGACGGGAAATTCTATGTAGCACTATACACTGCCTATTAGTGTTTCGACCTATTTTGTCACCCAATTTAGACATTGGTGAACCCGCAAAAATAATAAATAATAATAGAATTTTGATTAATCCAGCCTTGGATATAATAAGCAACACCTTTTAGAACCTTCATTTATCAAAGACATTGCAAAATTGCATATTTTCATAACAATTAGAAAAAAAATCGATTTAAATCCAATAAATCTGATTTAAATCAAATAAATCAATTTTTTTGATTTATTTAAAAAAATCACCAACCCTGATTCAAAGTAATCAACAGAGAAGTTGAATTTGAGAACAAATCAAAAATAATAATTATGGCATAAATAAAATACATGCAGAGTAGCCGAGAGTACAGAATTATCACCACTCATGTTATTTTGGTTTTAACCACTCGCCAAAAGGCTCGCACCACAATTAAACTCGTGGTGAAAATTTTGTATTCTCGGCTACTATGGGTGTATTCTATATTTAACTCAAGCTATCAACTCTCTCATAATTATGTATTAAACCACACAAACCTCTGGCTCAATCTTGGGCTCTAACAGAGGTTCTGTTTTGATATGTGATGCTGAAGAAACTGCTGCTGATGCTAATGTTGCTAGGGGATCTGAAATATAATAGTTTATTTAGGTAATTATTAATCAATTATTATCAACAAAATCTTATCAAGATATGCGATAGGATATTAACCCTTTCATGGTGGGTGCTGCGCTGGTGCAGCATTAAAGATCATGTGCCAGTGCATTCTCTTATATATGTGAGTCTTCCATTGGGAGCCTCACATATGTATAAGGATTAACTGTCATGTGGACTGTTTTTATGGAGATGTAACTGTGAGGTAAGTGGACATAACTTGTGTAAAACCCGAAGGGTTTTACATACAAGTTATGACCGCTTACCTCACGGTTACATCTCCATAAAAATAGTCCACATGACAGTTAATCCTTATATTTATATACATTTAGCGAAAAAGACACTTTTGTAAATGTATTTAAATCGAAAAGTGTATCGTGACAAAAACAGCCCAAAATACCCAATAGCACCCTTGGCAAAAGTTAATAGGAACAATTTCTCTTCATATTGAAACCTGATGATGTATTAAGTCAATCCTGCACGAGTCCAAATGCGCCCAAAACATTACGCGTTCGTCTTTCCAAACCCAATGACGTATCGATGGTGTTATGAGCTTGGTGTTATGAGCCGTTGCGCATTCACCGAGAAATAACTGCAACTAGCCACGTGGGCGCCGACCAATCAGAATGCTGGATTTAGTGATGACAACACTTAGTATGTAAATATAAGAGAATGCACTGGCTTACAAGGTCAAGGTAAATATTGTTAGGCCCGATATATTCTCTTATATATGGAAGGATCCATATGGGAGACTCGCATATATAAGAGAATGTATTTCCACAGGGTTTTCAACAAATTTCAGAAAGCTCCAGTCATGGAGGGGTTAATAACACAACAAACTTACCATCGGTTAATCTAAATGATTACATTGATATAGGCAGTGTTATTCCAAAACCAATGAACTAACTTAACACAATGTTTAGCATCTTGCACTCAAAACAGGAGATCAGCTGAAAAAAATAATATGTTCATAAGGATCTTGTTAAGTTCCACAGATATAAGGAGAATCACCAGCAATCGTTGAATTTTTTTTCATGCCTAAATTCATGTGTAAAGCCAATCGATGCGGCCTGGCACCAGGTGCAGTTTATAATTTGACAGCCGAAACAATGTCGGCAACTTCAAAGTTGCGTAAATTCAGAGTAAATTCAGAGCATGCTACATTGCATGTGGGGCATTCAGCTGGTAGATTACAATGAAGACCAATCATGTCGCATGCAAAAAAGGTGTACATGATTTTTTTGTAACGTGCTTACATTTGTAATTGTGACATTTTTGTTTGAAATTCGGCTTTTAATTACTGTGTGGTTCACATCTGGTTATTTCTTGTAATATTTATTTGATATTGATAAATGAAATGAGAACAAAGTTCCCCTCCACACATGCCTTTAAAAGTGGATGCATCTGGTTCCAATTAAAATAATTATAATTATATGTAACCATGACGTTTGCGCGCCTGATTATCAGGATTATCTCACTAATGGGGGGGGGGTGCATTTACGTGCAAACCATGACCTCCCCACATGCCTTTAAAAGTGGACGAATCTGGTTCTGAACAAGATGGGTATCCATGACATTCGCACACAATTTTGTCAGGTTAACTCAATATTAGGGAATGCACCAACTGCTTACAAGAATACACATTATTTTATGTGGGCTCCATTTAGGCACCCAAATATTTTTGTTTTAATAATCCCAATAAAACGACCCAATACTGCTCTAATCCAGCAATTACATTAGAGGTTTATAAACGTTTTGGATCATTGGAAGTGCAATTAAATTTCAATTTATATATTTCCATTTTTTTGGGTAGGTGCTAGTAATGAAGTGGATTGTTCAGACTGGATAGAAACAGAAAGAGAAATTACGTACATTCCCGGAAAAGTCTATCACTGTGCATGAATGAAAATTCTGCTAGTCATCAGTTCATAGTAAACACTGTTACACTGTAAACCCAGAATTCCAACCCACACATGGTAACTGAGTGATGTCTACACACCAAAGGCCCAACACAGCGCTCTTTTAACCCCCCTATATACAGATTTTCTATCAAACATTCTCATGTCCTGCACTTGGAATACTATGAATCAACTATTCTCTACCTCACACATGGAACTACGTTAGACTTAAGACTAGACTCAGTCGAATCAGGCATTTGTGGCTCGAATTGAATCTCGAATCGAAACAGTTCAAGGATTTCACATAAAAATTGAATCTTGAATCAAATAGTCACTTATTAAAATCGTAACAATAAGTTTTGAGCAATTGCAGCATACCGAGAGAAGTTTTCCGACAATGGAGACTATGCACATTTTATCAACCGTATTTTTACAAATTTAAATACATTGGAAATCTCGTACCGGTCGAGCTCTTGAATCCTGACAGGGATAAGTATAACCATACATATTAGGTATAAAATAGGCCGGCATTTACATTTTGAGCTTACATTGTTTCATATGTGCGGACTTGTTTTAAAATATAATTTTTGGTGCAAATTGTACAATGACATTACCTGAACCATTATATTTTTGTCGCTGAACTTCGGAAGAATTTTCAGAGACAAAAATATATGGTTCTAAGTAATATAAATGTACTGTTTTGTTCAGTTGTGGAAATTGATAGATTCGATACACAATAGATGTGCGACACAGTGTCATTGATTGTGACCACCAGATTGTATTCACAGTACTGTGGCTACAGAACAAAAGTACTTTTCACAAGCACGATAACTCTATTACTCTACTGCGTTAACTTGTGAAGTTTGCCACGTATTCGGGTATTGACTGGAGTCTTACGCGGCAATACATGCGTATTTGCTTAATTCTGCTAAATTTTCACTAAATGAAACGAGGAAATAAATGGTGTAACAAATATTCGAAATATAAACGAATCTCCACACAGATTTCAAATCGAATCAAATCAGTTGGACGATTTCGAATTGAATCTCGAACCTTCGTAGGAATCTAACTTAGACACGCGGAAAAACGTGTATGCGGAGCAATAAAATCAGGTACGTATAATAACGTCAGACTATATTGTCCGTAAAAAATCCCTGCATTATCACAAACTGTGACTGCATGAATCGTGGTTTAATTGGCGGTGATATTGAAGCGGTAATACTGTTTAACATCACCGCATTGTTTGAGGTGCAACTGTATTATCAGGGTGACAACACATTATAAGTGGTCAATTACTTTAAGGATAACTGTAATTATCAGTCTGTGTATGGGTAATCAAATCTGATTGCGTCCACATCAACATACCTTAGATTCACTGCTTAAAGTGACTGGAGGCCTTCGATGTAGGTTCATGCCAAATAACAAAACTTTTATAAAAGTCTGCAAAACAACTATCATCAATATAAAGTACATGTAAAAATAGATCAACTAACTCTCCAATAAAATAATTTTACATATCGAAACCATTGTTATGTACACACCGGCCTTGAAATCCAACGAGAATCAGAATCATGATTCTCATTTTGTTTCTCGTAATAAAGTTTTGATTCCCTGTAGAAACACTATGTTTTGATTCTTGCAAAATTTGGTGGATTTTAAGGCCTGAAACATTATTACTGTAACAGTAGCATTACCGATCAGTCATATTAGTCCAGTAAGATAAACCAAAGTTTAATCAAAACTCAATACGGTCAACATTGGAAAAGGTCAAAGCATTGAACAAACTATTCTTAAAATCATATTTAAACTAAAATATTTGAAATTATTACGTGATTAGCGATGTTTGTTGACAACTCACTGTAACAGTTTTGTTTACATTAATAAAATAGTTTCAACATGCAAAATTTTGTTATTGGAGAGCTTATCACTAAGATTATCTATTTCTCCATGTTCTTATTGGTGGTGATGTTTTTTCAGACTTATATTTTGTGCACGTTTACCCACTGCGAGTGCCTTGGGTCTCTTTAAAATTTCGACGACAGTAATCAAACATACTCACCAGAAACATCTATCGCCGATAAAGCTGCCGCATCCAAAGCACTATATGTATTTGAACTGAGATCCGACCGAGGCCGTGCCAGACCAACAGAATGAGTTCCGTCACCCATTGGTCCAACAGACTCTGTTAAATCCGAGTTAGAATTGAGCACTGTTTTCGGTAGCACATTATTAACTGGATCAGGTTGTTTACTTGCATCGGATAACTGTTGAATATTAGATGTATCTCCGATATTAGCACTAGTAGGAACAGTGGCGGAAACAGACGTATTAACATTACCTTCAGAATCTTGACTATAGCCGAAACTCTGTGTCGGCTGTAAATGTAATTCTCCTGCTGGATTACTGACAACACCATCCATTGGAGTACCCGTTTGAGAATTCACATTGTCCGTTTGGGTAACCATAGGGGTCTCCTGATCAGGAACTTCACTTTTAACTGCCGTTGCATCGATCTGCATGCTCTCAGGAACTGCTGGGTTTGCGTCCCCTGTAACATTAAGTCCTTCATTCTGTTTCTGACTATCATCAGCTGCCGCTTCACCAGGATTACCATTTCCATCACTGTGTGGGTTCCCAGGATTATGTGGGTTCCCAGAATTATGTGGATTTCCTGGATTTCCAGGATTGTGGGGGTTTCCTGGGTTTCCATTTAGACTTCCTGGGTTACCATTTCCGTCATTATGTGGGTTCCCAGGATTATGTGGGTTTCCTGGGTTATGCGGGTTTCCAGGATTGCCATTTCCATCTTCATGTTGATTTCCTGGATTGCCAGGATTGTGAGGGTTGCCAGGATTTGGGCTTCCTGGGTTACCATTTCCATCATTGTGCGGGTTACCTGGATTATGTGGATTTCCAGGATTGTGTGGGTTTCCTGCATTCGGACTTCCTGGGTTGCCAGGATTACCATTTCCATCATTGTGTGGATTCCCTGGGTTCTGTGGGTTGCCAGGATTTGGACTTCCTGGGTTGCCAGGGTTACCATTACCATCATTGTGCGTGTTGCCTGGATTATGTGGATTGCCAGGATTGTGTGGGTTTCCTGGGTTGCCTGGATTCGGACTTCCAGGGTTGCCAGGGTTACCATTTCCATCATTGTGTGGGTTGCCTGGATTGTGTGGATTCCCTGGGTTGTGCGGGTTGCCAGGATTTGGGCTTCCTGGGTTACCATTTCCATCATTGTGTGGGTTGTCTGGATTATGTGGATTGCCAGGATTGGGTGGGTTTCCTGGATTCGGACTTCCTGGGTTGCCAGGGTTACCATTTCCATCATTATGTGGGTTTTCTTGGTTATGCGGGTTGCCAGGATTTGGACTTCCAGGGTTGCCAGGGTTACCATTTCCATCAGCATGTGGATTGCCTGGATTATGAGGATTTCCCGGGTTTGGACTACCTGGATTACCAGGATTATGTGGGTTTCCAGGATTGTGTGGATTTCCTGGATTTGGACTCCCAGGATTGCCGCCTCCCTCATCATGTGGGTTTCCAGGATTGTGTGGATTACCAGGATTGTGTGGGTTGCCAGGATTGTGCGGGTTGCCAGGATTGTGTGGGTTTCCTGGGTTTCCATTTCCATCATTATGTGGATTGCCAGGGTTGCCTGGATTTGGACTGCCTGGGTTTCCAGGATTTGGATTTCCTGGATTTCCATTCCCGTTGTTGTGAGGATTGACAGGGTTTCCTCCCTCCTCTGCTTGCTGTGGAACAGCAACATTTACAGCATTTGCAGGCGCAGCAGCGGCAACCAGAGCCGAAACATCAGGCTGTGGCACCAAGAGACCAGTGACGGGATCGAGCACTTGAGGAATATTCGGATCCAGAGCGACACTTCCTAGCATGTCTAAATCGGATGTTTGAGATGGACCAGGATCTAATAGTGTAGCAGGAGGTAACGCTGAGACTTGTTGTGGATCAGCACTTGCTTGTGTTACGATGTTGGAGGCATTCACAATTCGAATGTTGCTGTTGGACCCCGTTAATGAGCTCAGATTAGTCTGACTATTTAATGTTATGGTATGACCATGTGACTGTGAGGATGACGGAACAAGAGAAATCTGGACTGGCTGCTTCCCTGCAGTAGCAGCACCTATAATTAAATTAAAATCAAATTAAAGCCCTCGAGTGCTTACAGAGAATGGAATTGGTTGCTTTTATCAATTCTACAAATTCCTTGATATTAAATTGCTGCATATGGAATTCACATAAACATACTACAATGTGCTTGGCTTTGTGAGAAGTGTTCAGAATAATTATACATAAGGCCAACCTTTTTTATTTTTCTGCTTTACGGATTTTTTTAACCTTGTTTTGGTAGGGTCGGTCGGAAAAAAAATAAAAATAAAAATCCTTGAACCATTTTTTTTTTTTTGGACATTCGCTAAGGTGGTAATTGTGTCTTTATAATTCTCTGTCAGTCACTTACAGAGAACAGTTTTTCGGATGTATATCACAAATTTCAAATCCAGTACTATTGTTTGAAACATAACTCAGATTATTGAATAATATTGAAAAAATCCAGAAATAAAGAGTTTGTTTTTGTTCAACATTTTAATTATTGAATGAATGGACACCCACCCCCATTCAGTTATATTGTATATATTGAAAAAGTCCATTATTCATCTGGTTGGATGTCATGGAAAAATAAGTAGCCGACAGATAATATATGTGCAGAAGGATTCCTAATAGTTGGTGGGAAATGTTTAGATAATAAGTTTAGAACTTGTTGAACTTTTTATCTGAACATTTCATAAGGAATCTACTTGTCTGGTCAATGAGTATTTAGTATAGAGAGGGTTAATAAACACATGTGAATGGTGAGATTAGTGGTAGTGATAAATAGTGAATGTGTAAAATGAGCAAACCCACACTGAACATACTCATTAGCTTGTCATTCCTATCTAAGAACCTTGTGGACTGTTAATGGTCTTCAGTCATAAAGATCACCATAAATTCCCAGGAATACAAAATGTATTCTAAAGGCCATTTAAAGTTTTAAAGAGATGTCAAGATTTATAGAAAGCATACAGGTATCTTGGTGGCAGAAGCATATAAACTCCAGATGACTTCTCAGTTTTCATCTTGGATGTAGTTAAAAGTAATTAAAGCCATAGATATCTACAGTTGATATGTCCTATGCCTCTTTAATTACCAGTGAAATGTGGTTAGATAATTTGTTACTGATAAGCAGAACCAGCTAAGGTCGGCTGTGAAAATAAAAATAAAAATTATATTTGATTTTTATTTCCTTGTCGGGCCACAGCAAACAGGGTCGGCGGATCCGTAAAGCAGTAAAATAAAAAAGTTTGGCCTAAGGCATAAAAGCCGACAAATTCTTCTGTGTCAAAATTGGATGAATATTTGTTCAAGAAATCAGACTCTAAAATGTGAACTGTACTCTTTGCAGATTTAAACATAGGTGCTTTCTTTGCGGCAAAGAACAAAGTTGACCAAATTCCAGTCACTTGTCATTATGACAATTTGAGATGCATAGGGTGCTATTATCTGGCCAAGGCATAGGTTTGTTTCTGCTAATATGACAAATATTTATTTCACTGGCCATGTATGAAGCTACAGGTGTGACTCATTAGAAGTCTCTAGCATTGATTTGAGTGACTGATGATGCCCTGTCCGATTAATACCTCTAAATTACTATTTATTCTGCTTCAGGGGTAAACAAGCAGTCGCAGACGACGGTATCCCCCGCCGAAATGTGCAGTTGGGGAAGTGGATTCTCAATAATGTTTGCGTTCTCAATCTGTGCTAAACAAGAGGTGGGATTTTATCAAAAAGCCTGGCTTGCGAACTCATTTTAGGTACAGGTCAAACACCTGAAGAGCTTAACCCAAGCGAAATCAGTAAACCTACTAAACTATAAACATAGTGAAGTATACCAAATACTTATCACCTAAGTTATCATACTTAACAAGCAACCAACTTATGAGAACTCAACTCGACAAACGTTATACTAAGATAGTTAGGCTTCCCTTGCTAAATTATAATCTCATTTTAGGTACTAGCCATGTGACGTCGTCCATTTGCACCAAAAATAATAAACAAAGTCCAATAAGTCCGCTTAAAATATCCGGCCGGACCTGGTTTGCGAACTCGTTCTAGATACTCGTCAAGTGAACTCATATACCAAATATCTTTGAAATCCGTTGAGATTTGTGGAAATGAGCCCTGTGACGTCGTCTATTTGCTATTTGGTAAATTCGACAAAACTAATAAAGAAAGTCCAATAACTCCGGTAAAAATATCCGGCCGGACCTGGCTTGCAACTCATTATAGGTAATGGTCAGGTGAACTCATATACCAAATATCTTTGAAATCCGTTTACATTTGTTCAAGTTATGACTCTTACAATTTCGGGACGGACGTACGGACAGGACAGAATCAACCCTTCAAAGCTCAGAGCTATTAGATTTAACATTTTTAAATTAATTTATTTTCTACACCTCGAATTGTTGTTAGCCTAGCAAACATTTCCATCGGAAATATATACAGACATGAGTGGACGCCGTAATGAGAGTTGGGAGGTCGCATTTAGTGGTGACTGGTAATGATTCTCAGAATAATAAAAGACAACAAAAATTATCGTCATTATTCCCAATTCAGTAATCATGTTTTAGGCATGAGGCCAAAGAAAAAATAATTCTGTTTCCGGTTACTCGACCGACCCTATTCTAAACAGCCAACTGTAGACATTTTATTTGTGAATTTGGAAAACAAAAAACTGAAAATTAAAAAAAAAATATATATATTTTTAAAACATTGCATTCAAAAACATCAGGGATCGGGTATCAAATGACGTATGAATTTGGCAAGATAGGTGAGGAAGATTGTTGTATGTGCGCATATATGATTGAACTTGGAATTGGAACACATTTTTAACTATCATCAGATATATACTGTACAATAAATCAATCATCTGTAAAACGATCCATATATTTCTGTCGGAAAATAATGAATTTAAATGTTAATGTATGATCATGCACCATGGATATCAAATTTATGAAAATAACTTATATTGTCAGATATTGTCATGATTATTTGTTATTTCTTTCTTAACACTTCACTTAAACTAGCTTGAAACAAGGAAGTTGGCAGTTGTCTTGTCTGTACAACGTACTGTATGATACCAAACAAACACCAAATACAGGAATCCCCCCCCAAGAAAAACCGTCTGTTGCAACAGTTATTGTGTTGAGTTAATTGGACTCTGTTTTTACAACTATTGTCATATTGGCATATAGGCACCATAACAGTTTGAATTGATCTTCCACAACGAATGAGCCATCACATAAATGACAGCGCACAGAGTTGAATTTTTACCAAAAAGTTAAAATTATTAACCATTTCAGTGCCAAGTCCGATTTTTGTATCAACCCATATTTCCTTGATCATTTTTTCAAATGTATCACATTATTATAATCAATAAATTTGAAAAATGATCAAGGAAATATGGGTTGATACAAAAATCGGACTTGGCACTGAAAGGGTTAAAAGATCTCCAGGCTACACCTAAGCTGACATACACAGAGCTGAGCATTAAGTATGGCAAATCGACCATCAGCGACATCTTCAAGTACCGTGACAAGATAATACAACTGCACAATCACAACACCACTGGTACCCGAAAAAGAGCAACGACCAATTAGAAATGTGCCTTGCCATATCAAAAGATGACAGATACATTCCTGTCGTCATGGAAATGAAATTGATGACAGAAGTAACGATCGTCAAGTTGTCATGTGCACTGTAAACACAGTCGACTAGATAGCTTCTTCCTAAAGATGGACTCTGCATAAACCAGAGTCATGTCGTATATGTCTTATATTATTTGTTATGTTTGTCTATATTATGTTTTTTATAACATGCGTTATATATATATTTGGATTTGGTTTTCGTAATTATTCAATAAAGTCTCATTAATCAATAATGCTGTCTTGGTCATTCTTGGTATTATAAACCGACAACGTCTCTAAAACGAATGGAAGGGCCGATCCAAAGGGTGTTCGGTTTAGAGAGGTTTTACTGTATATGGAACTTGGGTGTAGAAAATAAATAGATTTAAAAAATTGTGAAATCTAATAGCACTGAGGTTTGAAGGACAGGATCCTCGACTCAAATCAAATATTTTTTCACTCCAAAGCTGAACAAATATTAATTTGGGGTTGCTTAATCGGACAGGGTATCTATAAGTGAATTATCAAGATTAGTTTAGATATTTATTACACTCCTATGCACGATTTTCATTGAAAATGCTGTTAATTAAAAATGGTAATGTCACTGGGAAATTATGTCATTTCCCATGACATCATTGACATTACGTCGCTTACTGATCTAGACTGAATTTTCGATGGTTGGTCTTTCTCCATTAGGTACTTTCATGCATTAATTCTGTGTGTTTTAATCATATTTGGCGAACCAAATTGATGCAGAAGTGTGATAAATAGAGTAATGAATTAGTTCCGAGAATCAATAAGGCTAAAGACATGGCAAGAAACTCGTGCGCGTTATCGTTTCTTACTGACATCTCTCGTGAATTATTTAACGTAATTCTCAGAAACAATTGATTACTCTCTACATGTGTATACTTTTCAAAGAGACAAACAAGTCAACATCAGCAACATATTTCGGTAGGGAAACCTTTCCAAACATTCTTAAAGACATATTATGTACTTGTTCGGGTGCATGAAACTTATAAGTTAGTATTCAGGTGCTATAACAACTGGAGGAATGTAACATTCTACTAACATCGCCGATAATCTGAAGCAAATCGGCCGTACCATTCCATAGAAAACATCGTCAGAACTACGCTCACTTGTAAATATTTACTACTCGATTCGGGACGCATCTATCGGCGATAAGCTAACGAAAACGATTTCGCCATCGAGTCACTACATTTAATTAATAAATAAGAATGACGGTATGTGTTGTCAATTTGGATATACTATTTGTTAAAATAACAACTTTGAGCAAGATTATTCTCCATTTCTATTTGATCACCATACTGGAGTGTTTCACATCACTTTAATGTCATTGTTTCAAAAGTACTTACATTTTTATTCTTTAATTATGCATTCCACTTATTTACAAGCTGATGTTTTTTTGTTACTTGATGTTTTTTTGTTACTTGATCTTCAAACAAAGTTAGTTAGTTGTGGTTTAACCCTTTCTATACTAAATGGATTCTCACAGTCACTTACAAAGTGTACATCGGAATGGTCTACTATTGATTTGGAGGGATGTTAAGGTGATAAATGCAGACGACAGATAAAGTGCAGAAGGAGACCCATTTATTTAGGGAAATGTTTAGATAATAAGTTCAACAATTTGTTGAAAATATTATCTGAACATTTCCTATGGGGTAACTACTCATCAATGATGCTTTAGTATAGAAAGGATTAATGCCACTTTCCACAGTTATATGATGACATAAGAGTTTACCTAAATTCAGGCTACGTGGTTTATTATTATTACTTATAACTCCTCCCACTTTCAGAAGACTTCTACTTCAGGCACTAATTACCGGGGTCCTATTCTTTACTCCCTTATGGAACAAGTCCCGAATCTTAGTCTATAACATGCTCACTGGGGACCACACAGGGGTGCTACACAATCTACAATTAGTAATTCATATTTTCACACACCTGCATTTGAAAATGGTTGAGTGATAGTAATGGTTCTTGGGGCTTGCGTTGGAGTTGGTTGAGTGATGAGTGATATTGTTGGTGTTGTAGAAGTCCCGGATGATAACACAGCAGAACCTGGTGGTGAGATGAGTGTGGATATTGCAGTTGTTGTGACTGTTGATGAGGCAGCAATGCCGCTTGGGGACGTCGTAATTATTGTGACGCCAGGTTTATGAACTGTTGTCCCGCTGACTGCGGTAATAATCTGCTGAGCGCCAGAAATACCACTGACAGCTTGCCCGGCAGGGACGGCTTGCAGTGTGGTTTTCCCACCTGAAAAAAAATGTACCAGTCAATATTAATTTATTAAGTCTATCTAATGAGGAATAGTCCTTCCTTTTTCAACTGAGTAAGTATGAGACCATATTCAAATAATTCCAAAGATGAAGGTTGAATTTTGTAAACATTTACAAATCTAAAAATAAAATTTCAGCTGTCTTGTTACTTTTTATAGTAAAAAAAAAGGGAAAGAATGATCGAGTGGGAAGCACAATTAATAATTGAGATATACACAGAATGAAATCTGTGTGAAAAGGGTTGCCAATATGGCACGAGTGCCAGCTCGGAAGAATATATAGACAGAACACAACGCGCATCTTAATCGAGAATCTTTTATCGAATGAGTTGCGGATGGCGCAAGGATATATTTCGCGAGAGCGTAGCTCGAGCGAAATATAACTTTGCGCAGTCCGCAACGAGTTCGATAAAAGATTCGAGATTATGATGAAGTTGTGTTCTGTATTTATTCTACACCGTTCAGTCAGATAAGTTCAATCCATGAATGTCATATCCATTGTTACTATAGCCATCTTTATTGTGATTTAAGTCTGGCAAATAGCCAGTAATTATGGGGGGATCACCGGAAGCGGATGATGGACGTAATGTACGTCATCTTTCTTGGCGACAACGTCAACAAGAATAGTTCAGGCTTGTATTCCACTAGAGGTATACACTACTATGTATTCAATGGATGGAATGGGATTCCGTTGAATACATGTACCTCACGTCAATGGGTGTGGAATAAAAAGTGAGGTGCAGCCTCGAGTTCTATCGTTCCACTATGGCACAAGTGCTATTGACAAACCCATTTAAATATGTCGTTCTGTGCTTATTACACGCCACCCATACCAGAATACATAAATTGAAAAAATAAAGACTTACGTTGTTTATTCAGACAGGGGTTGTCTTGTCATGTGTGATAATGCTTTATTTTATAGTTGAGACAGACATAATTTTGTCATGTGATGTCGACTTAATCAGAACCAGATTCAAAATATGACACGAGAGGAACAAAGTGATTCCAGGAATAGGCGAGTAATAAAATAGATTGTAAGGAATATCATATTAAATTATTAAGTCACCATGATATAACTGCAAATTTGGCAACCCTGTTTAGCAAAAAGCCAGGTATGATAAATGCGATAGGTAAGAACTATATTCTTCAATGTTATGACAATTAACAAGAGCATTGCTAGGACATGGCAAAATATGCCCATGGTAAGTTCAACAAAGGGCCATAATGAGTAAACCATATGCCAAATTTTAAAACAAAGAACTATAACTAAAGCGATCACCAGGAAACCAAAATAATCATCAAATTATAAGTCAACAAGGACCATAACTCCAGTTAAAATGGGCGGACGGAGCCCAAATTCGAATTTGACTTGTATTTTCATGAGTAATCCATGGAAAACAATCAGATAACTAAAACTAAAGTTATCACCCAGAAACCAAAATAATCGGCAAATTCTAAGTCGACAAGAACCATAACTCTGGCAAAAATTGGCAGACGGAACCCCAAATCTAACTTGACCTGTATTTATGGCTAGTAAACTCACATACCAAATTTCATTCCATTAAATGAAAATTGAGTACAAATTACAACAAAAAGGGCCGTAACTCTGGTGAAAATTGGCGGGCGTCTCCCGAATTCGAACTTGACCTGTATTTTGTTCTAGTAAACCCACATAGAAAATTTCATTCCATTCAGAATTACTAAAGTTATCATTCGGAAACGAAAAAAGCACAATAACACAATACGTTCCTTTTTGTTTTTGTTTTTTTCAAAACAGGCCTATAAAAATAAAAGGTCACCGACCACAGTGTCCCCCGACAACGTGGCAAGTCGATGGCCGCTTAGTTAAAGAATTTTTTTTAAATGTCGATGGCCGCTTTTTAAAAGAAATTAAAAAAAATTCACACAAATATCGTCAGATTGGCTATGGCTGACTTTTGCCATAATTTGGCTGTCACTGATCATAGTACATTTTGAAAGTAATGGTATTCCCTGCTATTTGTTTCAATTTGCTTTAGACTGTTAAACATATACATGTTGCAAATCTGCAATATGTGGGTAACAATACTCTGAAGTTTCAAATATCTACGATCAAAACTGTAGGAGGAGTTGATTACACCATGAAGGTACCCTCATACAGAATATTATAAAAAAAAAATTCAAAGTCGAAAGGCCCATAACTCTGGGAAAAATCATTGGATGAAACTCAAATTCGAACTTGACCTGTATTTTGATATGAACGACCCACAAAAAACAGAATTTCCAATTAAAAAATCCAAACTTGAGTTATCATCCGGAAACCAAAGAAAAAAACAAGTAAAATTGAATTTTCTAAGTCGAAATGCTCATAACTATGAGAAAAATCATCGGATCAAACTCAAATTCCTACTTGACCTGTATTTTGATATCAATGACTCACAAAAAAACGGGATTTTCAATTGAACAGTCCAAACTTGAGTTATCATCCAGAAACCAAAGAAAAAACAAGAAAAATTGAATTCTCTAAGTCGAAAAAAGTCCATAACTCTAGGAAAATTCATCGGATCAAACTCAAATTCGAACTCAACCTGTATCTTGATATGACTGATCCACACAAACATTTGCAATTAAACGATCCAAACTTGAGATATTATCCGGAAACCGAAATATTTTTTTTTAAAAGTTGAAAAAAGGGAAATAACTCCATAAAAGAACATCGGATCAAACCCAGAATTGCAGAGCACCTGTGTGCTTGGTTGAGACACCTACATACCAAGTTTCAATCAAATCGGATTATCATTACTGGAGTTATAACTCCGGACAGACGGACGGATGGACGCACAGACGGAGCTGATTAAAATAGTCCCCGAAAATAAATTTTACGGGGGACAATAAATGACTACTCTCTAGCACTCATACAGGGAAAATGAAATGATGTAGGGGGATTTCCAACTTGGAAACATGTATTCCATCAATCATAAACTTATCTAAATTTCTATAAGCAAATAGAGTTAAATGCTTGAGCAATTAAAAAAATTTCAGTTAAGCCATTTAAATCAAAATTCTGTGTTAACCCTTTTCCCAACAGCACATGTAGTTAAACCACGTCATATAGCCAACGTCACCAGGTATGAAGGTAATTACGTTAGCCAACAGGAATTTGACGTTATAATATCATTGGGTGTTTCCCCATACTGGCCACAGGTATATGTGCCATGTCACGCATGTGTAATGTATCATCCGATATGCAACAACAAACATGCTTTCACTTAAGTGTCATCTGTGAATAAGATAATGGAAACATAAACCAATAGACGAACTAAATATTGTGTATATAAACAACCGTCTATGTTCATTTTATCACACATGTGAGTCAAAAATGACATGTTATGCAAATTTACGGTATGCCTATGCGAGTATGTCCTTCAAGTTTGTTTACCCGCGGATTCGTGTCCTGATTGAAAAAAAAATAATTCATGATTTTTGAAAACAAAAAAGCGTATTATAAATAAAATAATTAAACCAAATGTCTTTATATTTGATGTGCATTAATCATATAAACCATGATTTGACAAAAGTCGTAAAAAGACTTCCGATAAAAGCGCAAATTATTAGCAATTACGTCACGTTGCTTTGTGAAAGTTTGTAAATTTTCGTGCAAAAACCACATGTTCAAAGGTCACTTTTTGTTGATTCTAAGAATGTTTTCATTGACAACCAATGACATCAATGATTAGAAGTTTGAACTGATTTCATTGGCTCAAGTTTAGGGGTGGAGCTTCCCCATTGATGCTAATTAGATGACAGAAAACGAGCGCGAATTGTTCGAAATGGCAGTGGGCTAACTTGAGACGTCGCCAGCAGGTGCTCGAATGTGTCGCTTGGGATATTCTTTGTTTTATCGACATTGCGTTGATATAAGTACCTTATTACTTTATACTCGGTAATTATATATGCATACACGCAAAGAAGTTTCCCAAGATGAATTTGAGATATCTGCATGTCAACTGTAAACTCACCTTTATTTAGAAGCACCCGCATTGGGCTGACTTGATGTCAAACCAGGAGATATTGACTTTTTTTTATTGATTTCTTTCTCGATCGATCAGGGTCGATGGTCTTTTGCGCGGTATATTTGAAATCTTGAACAGATGGACATATAAAAGTAATATCTCATCAATTTATTATACTAAATTTGTAGAGAATATATTTTAAAAAGTTTTAATTATGTGTTCAGAATCCCGCCGATAGCACAACAACGGCCGCGTCCGTAGTTACATTACAACCGGAAATAATATTCCGATGCTCCGACATAACCTGATTTCGCAGAGTAAATTTGTGCAATAAAAGCAGAAAGATCCACTTTGAGTCATCAATTTGGAATTGCAATGTTCGAGTTCTCAAATTAAACAACAATTGTGACACTAAATGAATATGTTTCCCAACATTTGGTTTGTGGAGAAGTTCACCTACATTAAATATTGTCAAATTTCGTCTTCGTCGAAAATTTGCTACCAGTGAACCACGTGTTTCTGTTTCGTTTGTTTTCATTTTGTCAGCCAATATGAGACTGAGAACATACTCTATGTCAACATTTTTTAATATTTAGGAAGGCAAGGTGGAAATACGTGCCTGCATTATGATGTTAGTCCATTAAAAAAAATATTATTATAAAAATCTTTTTTCACGGTGAAGTGACAATCATAATGGAACTCGACAGGAAAAACATCCCAATGGCCAGTTCCGCAACTGTCACGCTGATATTTTGCTTAGCTGTGGCCGATTTAATTACGGCTGGGGAAAATGTTCATATTGCACTATTTGGAAATATAAAATCACCACTTATTTCATAATACATAATCCAATATAAATATCAATTTCAAGTTGTCATATTTTACATAGATTACCCTCGCGGCCACGCATAACGCAATCAACAAGGAAGCGTCTCTGACAACAACTTTCGTTTTCGTCGAAACCACGTGTTTCTATTTCGTTTGTTTTCATTTTGTCGGCCAAAACAGTATTCTAAGTAAACATTTTGCAAATCTAAAGCCTAGCAAAGGAAGAAAGGATTTAATATGTGCCCTTCATGATCTTAACCACCAGCAGAACAAAACACAATCAATGTAAATCGTCATTATTACTCTTTATTCGAGTCTCAAATCCGAGTGTTGAAAACGCAAAAATTAAAGACGTCAAAAGACGATACGGACGCTACAACAAAAGACGTCAAAAGACGATACGGACGCTACAACAAAAGACGTCAAAAGACGATACGTTGGAATAAGGGTTAATTAAATCATCTCAATTTTGAGATGAGGGAGGGAGGCAATTTATTTTGTTCTCGAAATCTGAAAAACATACTCCAGAAACAAAAAATTCATTTTCGTTGTTCAAATCCAATATATCTAACAGAAAAATATCATTTAAAAATATTTGACGAAGCTTTTTAAAAGAAAATTGACGAGGGAGGTGCCTGAGAACACAGAATTTGTACTTATTTGGCATTAATTTACGATCGGTGTTAATCAGGGAATCTCAGGGTTGGAGCCTCTGAAGTTTTCCTGGCCGACCTGACATGAGTCAAATATTTTTAATTTTATAATGAACTCACCAACACTAGACTGAGGACTGACTACAATAAACTGGGTGTTTCCAGAAGATCCACCAATTTTTGGCACAGCAGATATAATCTTCGTTGGCGTTCCGATTGAGCCTGCCATTCCTCCTTTTGGTGCTGCTATGACTATCGTTTTACCCCCAGCTTGTGTTGTATTAAGTATGGTTCCTGGCTTGGCCATAGAGATCATTGAAGATGGAATAGTTTTGATGATAGTGCTTACATTCTTGACGTGTGTCTGAAATAGAGTGTGCAGGTCTCAAAATATGGTGCCAGACATTTGCAAAATGAGGTCCCCAGAGGGTGAATTTAGTGATGCTACCCTGCAGCATCACCAAATTCACCCTCTGGGGACCTCATTCTGCATGGCCTCATCTACTATGGAAGACCAAGACTTAGAGACCTAGATTTAAGTTCCCAGATGGTAAAAATGGTGATGTGAAACCATTGGGCCCCTTGATTGTGCATTTTATAGTCTGCCAATTTGGGGGTATAGAGAAACTAAACTAAAAAAAAAGAAAAAAATTGTCAATTTAATACATAATAAAGATACTTTCCAGAAGAGATGAGGCCAAGCAGAGTGAGGTCCACAGGGGGTAAATTTAGTGATGCTAGGACACTGTGTCACTAAATTAACCCACTAGGGACCTCATTCTGCAAGTGTCCGGCACAAATTTTGAGGCCTGTTCTCTTTTGAAGGAATTCAGAATTTTTCTGTCCATTTTGGTAAAGTCTCCTGGGTCTTTACCATTATTTTTGATAAGGAGTATAGTAACAAGTATTATTATTGCAAAAAAGAGTTTAATTAAACAGTTTAGATGATAACAGGTTTATCAACAACTCGGACTATCATCTTACCAATGTCTCAGACTGCACATACGTGAAGTTAACCCTTTCATGTCAGGAACACGCTGATGCAGCATTAAAAATCCTGTGCCAGTGCATTATCTTATATATGCGAGTCTCTCATAGGGAGCACCGCATACATAAGAGAATGCATTGGCTTACAATGTCGGTAAATATTGTTAGACAGGGTCTCCGCTAGGGATAAAATGTTCGGCACCTTTTCTTGTGGCTAGGAGAAAAATACAATTGCCATCGCCGCTGATGTTGACGAGGAATTAAGATACACCAACACATACAGTATACATACATGTAACTGGCTTCTAGTAAGTTCTACTCTGGTTATGTCATAGTTCAAATGTTCAAAATGTCCAACGGACTAGCCCATTTTCGTTTAGACAGATAAACGATGGCAATCAGTGGCGACTGCCGATGATTTCACGTGCTTTTCTCGACCCTTGACCTCCATGTAAGGTATGGAGTTTACAGAGATGTGCCAAGTGGTTTCGTCAACACACAGTACAAACTATAGGATAGAGTTCTCTTCCTTACTATAATGAGTCGATTCAAAAGTTTCATAAGCTCGAGTCATTGAAAGATTACGTTATGAAATAGGAATTAGGAACCGCCAAAAAATTTCATACCTTACTCCCATTTAAAATCATGCATTACAATTTTCACTCAGTTTTAAATTTGCGTACTTTGAATTTGCACACCCTGATCTGTGAATTCAAAAGTGACCAACCTATTTCCATCAAAATCATCATGAATCCGATGGCATGCAATTTAGTGTTGATTATTAATCTATCTGCATCTACATTTAAAGACCACATGGCTATGATATAAATGTACATGATGTTCAGAAGGTAACTGTCTCAATTATATGAAGATGTAGGTAATTCTACTTCAATGGTCCAATAATAATAATTATATATTCTGATAATTATGGACATAGCATCAACTATATATATTGACCAAAATGACAATCAATGTCGAATTTAAATAAGTAAGGTTTGCAAATGCTAGGTTCCCTACGTCATATAAATAAATAATTACCTGAGGCTGAACGCTGCTGATGCCGAGTATATTTGATGGTGTATGACCAGCCACCTGGTTCCCTGACAGAATAGCAGTTGGTTTTGCACCAGCTTGGGATGTCACTAACTTCACTATTGTAGCCCCTTGTGGTATTCCACCTTTAGTCTGCAAAACACAATACAGAAATTATACCATGTTCAGAAAGAATATTCATTTAGAACATTTTAGTTTTGGAGATTTATTAACACTTTACTAAAACACTCAAAGATGAGTTGTTCCCTTATGAAGTGTTCAGATAATAAGTTCAACAAATGGCCATATTATCTGAAAAGTTCCCTCCAATAATTAGGACTACTTCTGTACTTGTATTATCTGTTATTTAGTGTATTATCTGTTATTATTCCTGAAAACATCTCCAGATGAATAATAGACCATTCCAATGAATACAATTCTAACTGAATGGGAGAATCAATTTAGTACAGAAAGGGTGAACCTATGAGTCAACAGGCTACTATTATGCTGCAGAATCCACACTCCTCTAACCAAATTTAAGTACGTTTGAAGGACCACAGTCATAATAATGTTCCAAGAACTACTTTTACATGCCTTTTTTTGTATTCCTATAGTAGCAAGTAGACATTCTTATATTATATTCCATATGAAGAATGGTTCAGGTGGGGAAGGCATCTTGTTTACTACAGTATACGAATACAAACCTTGAAATAGTGTCAGACATTTACAGAATGAGGTCACCAGAGGGTTAATTTAGTGATGATACCCCACACTGTGGGCTAGCATCACCAAGTTCACCCTCTGGGGACTTCATTCTGCTCAGGTCTTGTCCTCTAGGAAGTATCTGTAGTCACAAATTAAATTAATTTTTAGTTACTTTTTCCATTCTGTTCAGTTTCTATATCGACTAATTTGCAGAAGATAAAATGATCGAGGTTAGTAATGGGTGAACATCACCAACGTCAACTGGGGAACTTCATACTGATCCTAGGTCTCCCATAGCAGTTGAGGCCTTAGCAGAATGAGGTCCCCAGAAGGTGAATTTGGTGATGATATCCTGGTGAGTGGGATAGCATCACTAAATTCACCCTCTAGGGACCTCATTCTGCAAATGACACACTATTCCAAGGCTTGCTCAGACTGTTCTCTGCATCTCCTTGATATAAAATCTGAACACCACTACAAACGATGAATGGTCCTATTCAATGTATACTATTAGAATTGGATGGATGATTCAACTCATTAAAGGTACTCAATCCGATAAAACTCCTCTCAATTACTATTTCAATGGCTTCGGGGGTCAAAAATATTTGATTCGAGTCGAGGAAGTCACCCATCAAAGCTCAGATTTGTTAGATATCGATTTTAGAAATCTATTATTTTTCATTATCGGGAATATTATCTGGCCCAGAACTCAGTCAAAATTGCGCTGTTATTACCACTTGATTTTAGAGTTATCCATCCTTGTCCGTTTGAATAGATTTTGGAGTACACATCCAGAGCAGATTACGGCAGTTGAAGGCAATTATTAGTACTCATCTCGGGTAAATAACAAATTTCAAAAATCAATATCTAATAACTCTGAGCTTTGTTTGATGGGTTCCTCGACTCGAATCAAATATTTTGTACCCCCAAAGCCAAAGAAATAGTAATATAGGACCCTCTGATCGGATTGTTGTTGTTGGATTCTGTTCAGATGGGGACCCTCTGTTCGGATTGAGTACCTTTAAACCTTTCATGACGGGAGCTGCGCTGGTGCAGCATTAAAGATCCTGTGCCAGTGCATTCTCTTATATATGCAAGTCTCCCATAGGGATCCTCACATATATATATAAGAGAATGCACTGGCTTACAAGGTCAAGGTATATTTTGTTAGGCCAATGCTTGTCCCTATGGGACACTCGCATATATAAGAGAATGCATTGGCACAGGGTTTTGCAAAATGTCAGGAAGTTCCAGTCATGGAAGGGTTAACTACAGGTCACCCCGAAGATCCATATGAAGTTTGGTGATGATCGAATGAGGGATGTGGTCTGTCGGGTGAGCGCAAGGATTAAATCATGCAAAGACTAAAATGCAAAATGGCTGCCAGCGGCCATGTTTTTCATAGAAAATTTTTCAAATTTGATAGCTCCAATCTAGAGGCGATACTTAACATGACTGTAAATTTTCAAAATAATTCTCCAATAAATGCGGACTGCAGGGTGTGCCAATGGATCTAAATTTTAAATCCAAGATGGCTGCTGGCAGCCATGTTTTTAACACATTTTGGAAAATATTGATGGCTCGCATCTAGAGGTCACCCCGAAGATCCATATGAAGTTTGGTGACGATCGGATGAGAGAAGTGACCTGTAGGGTGTGCTAGCGGAAATTGTTGATGGACAGAAGCACAAACAGATGGATGGCAGATGCCAAAAACCCATGGCAATAGCACAAACTTGACTTTGTCAAGTTGAGCTAATAAAAGGTTTAGTGTACATACTGTGGCTACAGTCATGCCTTGAGAAGTTTTGACGAGTGTGACTATCTGTGGTTGACTTGACGAGACTCCGCCTCCTTTATGTACTGTAATTATTTGTTTAGTTCCACCTAGGACATTATGGCCGCCCGGTCCGGTGGTTCTTAATACTGTGCCTCCTGGGGTGCCAACCCTAACAGTCTGAGTTCCAGGACCAAGAGGCGTTCCTGAAAACAGACATCGGATGAACAAAAGTGTGGTTAGTGGAAAGGTTGCGAAGATCCTTACAAGCACGTTGTTAAAGACATATTATGTACTTATTCGGGTGCATGAAACTAATAAGTTAGTATTCAGGCTCTATGCCAGCTGGTGGAATATAACATTCTAGTAACATCGCCGAAAATTTCAAACAAATCGACCTTACCACTCCATAGAAAACTTTGTCTGAACAATGCGCAATTGTAAATATTTACTTCTTGATTAGGGACGCAACTATCTGCGATAAGCTAACGAAAACGATTTCACCATCAAGAGTCACTGTATTTAATTACTATATAAGAATGACAGTGTTTGTTGTCAATTTGGATATATTATTCTCCATTTCTATTTGATCACCCTACCCGAGTGTTTCACATCACTTTAAAACCTAGCATAATATCGAAGTTCATTTTCTGATGACCAAAGTCGACTACTATTTAATCTTTTAGGCCTCATCTTCTGGGAAGTATCTATAGTTTGCTTATATATCCTGAAAATCCCTCCAGATGAATAATAGTCCTTTCCAATGTATACTTTTATAACTGAATTGAAGAACCACTACCACCAAACAATATACAATCTGTTACGGGAATAGTTCTGATCAATGTTACTTCAATGCGGTTATGATTCCCTTGATGAAGACAATTCTTCAGGAACGAAGTTGCTGTAGCATAGTGAAATTGATCATGAGAACATAGCAGGTATTAGCCTATACTGATCGTAAAAGGGGCCTGTGCTCAAACAAAAATTGAGAGGATTAACAACTGCAAAAGATTTAATAAGAGCATCGCTAGGGCATGGCAAAATACGCCGATGGTAATTTCAACAAAGCCAGCCATCACTCTTGTGAAAATTGTGGGCGGAACCCAAATTTGAACTTGACTTGTATATTGGGCTAGTAGTAGTAAACTCATACGAAATTTCATTCCATTCAGTTCAAACTTACTAATGTTATCATCCAGAGACAAAAAAATTGAGTGCAAATTCCATCAAAAAGGTCCGTAACTCTGGTGAAAATTGGCAGGCGGCACCCAAATTCGAACTTTACCTGGTGACTAAAGTTATAATCCGAAAACGAAAAAACCGAAAGCATGGACAGATGGTCAGACAGACATCTAGACGCCCCGACGGATGGACCAATAACATAATACGTCAGGGAATATGAAAATTGCCATACCTCCAGTATGTCCAAAAGAATGGAAACAAATTCGTTGAGTATTGTGTATTAACCTATCACAAAATCAAATATTTTAAATAAATCACTTTCGTAACTGGCAATACTAGACTAGGTAAAATGGGTTAATTCTAGCATTGAGAAAGGGGTCTGCATTGGGCCCATGCTGTCACCAAGAATAATACCCAGTTTTAAGAATTAACCGATCTAAAAAGACCTGGAAATACAGTAATGCTCTAATTAATCGACTCCTTAACCAAAGCAGAATTATGGGTAACTTTTCAGGATTTAGTCGGAAATATGGCTTGTTGCCATTCATCGGAAAGCTCTCGGGGAGAGCTTTCCGATGAATGGCAACAAGCCATATTTCCGAATAAATCCTGAAAAGTTACCCATAATTCTGCTGTGGTTAAGGAGTCGATTAATTAGAGCATTACTGTAGCATGACAGCCATTTTATCCCTACCTGCAATACGACCAGGAACCTGTGTTATTTTCATTCCAGTGGGAGTAACAATAGTTGGCGTGACGACCTTTATGCCCGGTGTCATAGTTGGTGTGCCGGGAGTGCCTGGTATCTTTTGTGTGGCAGCTGCTGCAGCAGCTAAAGCTGCGATTCCTGTCATCTGATTTCCAGCAGTCTGTAAATCAAATAGATATTAAGAATTGTATATTAGTGGGGTTTCCAGCTGTCTGTTAAAGCAATATTAAGAAAACCAGTGGGTAAATATACTAAAGCAATGATATTTATTTTATTAAAATGCTAAGAATTTCGTCACACATGGATTGGGGTTCCAAATTTGGGTGTGCACCATAGATCAAAAGTTTTTTAAGCGACAAGTCCATTTTCAAGCTCCAAATGTTTCATTGGTCAAGTTTTAAAAACCAAAAGTCTAAGTACCCTATACTTAAAGTAATTGACCCCCTCTAACGGGGTGCCACCCCAGTAATTCCGTGGTGATCCCGAACACCGCGGTAAGGATACCGCTTGTTACCGCTTCAACACCGCGCGTACCGTGGTCATACCACGATGCATGCGGTCACGGATCAAGATACCGCGGTGATTTTCACAGGCAATATACACGGAAAAGGAAAAGACACTGAAGAAATCTGTTCTTTATTGTGGGAATTTTAGTTACTAAATTAGTGACGATGTTTGTTTTATATTGTTTTATTTTTTTGACAATAGTGATCTATTCATGTATCTACTCCAAATTCCAAAACAATATTTCTGAGTGGTGTTTGTTTTTGTTCCATAACCGATGGAGTTTGATAGCTGATACACGATGCATGCGGTCACGTGCAGTTCGTAATAGCGCTGTGATTTTTACGGACAATATAAGCGGAAAAAGGAAAGGGCAAAGAAATATTTTGTATTTTATTGTAGTATTCTAATTACTAAATTAGTGACGATGTTTGTTTTGTTTTGGTTATTTGTGCATGTGTCTGTGCCAAAACAATGTTTCTTTTTATCTTTAAAAATGTGCGAATGCAGTTTTGGGATCTGGTTGACCCAAATAATATTGCGGGGGGTCACTGTGAGAGCGACAATTTGTCACAGCTATGCCTGAATTCATCAAACATTCACAAGGCACGACAATATTCGCTTAGTACATTGCACTTGGAAATATGTAAATAAAGTCTATAAAGAATTGATGCACTCAAGGTGCTCGAAAAATATGGAAGGATCTCCTTCTCACATACTGTAAGACAATCCATGACGAGGCCCCGATGTTTTATCCAACTTAATTATGGCTCATCCCATGTCATAATATGTAATAGGAACAAGTGGTTATATGCGCACATGTATGGGCGAGTGCGCATCCCTAATAATGAAATAATCCTGACGTTCTCATGCGCCAATGTCATGGCTACACGGCTTATTTGGAACCAGATTCGTCCATTTTTAAAGTCACACAGGGTGTCGTGGTTAGAGCGCGACTTCAAAATTTATAATGTAGGCTAAATTACGTCATAATTATGTCAAGTGTTCAAGGACATTCTGTCTGAACATGCGCGGTGTTGCGTTGTACTTTGACATTGACCTTTCACAGTTGACACAATGTTGGTTATATCAAAGGAACTTGAAAATAACTTTTACGTCCGTCAATTCCTGCATGCTTTTTCGATGATCTGGGATATTGTTTGAGCCACAGTCATCTGTTTTAATGTTGAATCGAAAGTTCATTATCTTCACCATTCAAAATGCGACAGAAGCACGTCATAATCTGTGCCGACCACGTGGTCACTAAATTGTGTCAGCAGTCTATTTTCGGAACACAATATAATTTATATCGAAGTCACCAATGTATCTGATTACGTTTTGCCGTTTATCCTCGGTATCAACCACCATGTATTGTATAGTACTACTTAAATGTTCGAGACTGACCATACTTAACAAGTTACCATTATACTTACCAGGCTTACTGTGAAAGAACAGTTCATGTGCACATTTGTTACAATTTTCTCGCTTTGCCGCACCGATATTGGAAACAATAATAACGGCAGGATAATTTTGCCGATTGTAAACATAACTAGAGTTCACAATCCATCGCGGTATTCCAAACATTTAACGCAGTGCCCGCTAATATACCCTGGTATCATGACCGCACTATACCGTGCCGCGACCGCTTCGATACCGCTACAGTCACCGCAAACCGCCGGTATTACTGCGGTCATGACCGGGGTATCACCCCGTTTTTCAGGTCAATTACTTTGAGTATAGCGGTACACCCACTCAAAATAATCATGTTTTGATAATAAAGTTATTCATTTTAAATGTTTTTCTATCTCAGTGACGTCAAAGTATCAAATATTAGAGATTTATCTTTATATAAGGTATATAATACATTATAAGGGTATGGTAATGCCCTAAGTAATCAACTCCTTAACCACAGCAGAATTATGGGTATCTTTTCAGGATTTAGTCGGAAATATGGCTTGTTGCCATTCATCGGAAAGCTCTCGGGGAGAGCTTTCCAATGAATGCCAACAAGCCATATTTCCGACTAAATCCTGAAAAGTTACCCATAATTCTGCTGTGGTTAATGAGTCGATTACTGTATGACGATAAAGATGTGGAATGATACTCACCGACATCACTGTGCCAGGTGTGATTGACTTAATAGCTTGATTAAGGGTTACCAACTGCGGTGGTGTCACTCCTCTTATGGCTGATGATGATAGAGGTGTCACCGTGATGGGAGATTTCTGTCGTGGAGCAGCCACTGAAATAAGCCATAGCAAGTTAGTATCTTTCGATTGCAGATGATAATACTCCAGATTAATGTCTCGAGAATTCCAATCAAACCTGAATTTAGTGTGTGTGAAATTTCCAGAATGAGGTACCCAGAGGGTGAATTTAGTGACGTTATCCAACACAGTGGGCTAGCATCACCAAATTTACTATCTGGGGACCTCATTCTGCAACTTTCAGACACACTAAATTATTTAAATTATATAAATAATAGCATTCAGGCCATGCAAAGTCAATTTCCAACTTCTCAGGCATGCATGGTCCCGAAGCCTTTTTTATTCGAGTTTAAACTGTAGAGGAAAAAATTTATCGGTATAAATTTATTTCGGTACATTTTTTTATAGAAACATGCGTGGAATTGAGATCAAACAGACCTGTTTCCCACTTTATATATTCAAATAATTACTGTAATTGGTAACTATGTTCAAACATTTGTCAAACAGATGATGGATTGCGACTGCAAGTTCAGTAAACAATGCATCATTCATACTTCATTAGGCCATTATTTTACGAAATAAATCACATGGAATCTATCGACTAACATTTTGAAGGACATCTGTTTGGGAAGTAATGGCCACAGGCAACCGAAATATTAGACCTGGAGCTCGTGGGGAGGTGGTATGCTTCGCCGGAGTGTACCCCAGAAATAAATAGAAAATATAAAGACTGCATGCTATTCAAATTTTTGAGAAACGGGAGATTGACTTTGCATTGCCGTAGCAGTAGTAGAATTTATTGAAGCAATGAAATTGGAACAAATAATAATAACTGAATAGTGTTGCCTGAAAATAACTTGGAGTAAAAGAGCATTAATACAAAACATTATTTGAAGAATACAAGTGAAAGGAATTCATCTTAAAAAGTACCATTCCAATTAAAATTACTTTATGCTTTCAAGCAATGCAATGTAAGCCTAAGATCACAATAATAAGAACCAGCAAGGCACCTGATAATCAAAATGATACTTTTTATTTGATTTTGCTGGAAAAATAAGTAAAATTTAGCCATCAATAAATAGAAGCAAAATTTCAACATTTTTTGCTATTCAGTCATGAAAAACAAATGCGAACACATTAGTCTGGCTGTTGAAGGGTTGAACCCGGAAAAAATTCTTAACAAGCTGAATTTGGTGTCATTCGAAGCAGAATAGTCCCCTGGTGAACATATCCAAAATCCGCTAAAATCCGCTTTGGGGAATTTTTTTTATTCAAGATGGCGTCCAACATGGCCGCTTGAAAGCTGAAAATTTCGAGAAGTCTCTTGTTTGACACACATACTAAAACTATCAACCCGTGTTATAACCAAAATTTCTTTTGTAGTGTATATAATATATTTCCAGGGCAAACTATGTTGTTTCCGAGTAAAAGACCTAAACGTGGCGGACAAAATGTCAGTCAAAACCGGAAAATATGTGTTTTTTCTAATATTTTCCCACTAATTTTCCATATTATGAATCTATTGACTTTGAATCTCCCACCCGAACGAGATATAAATCTATTGAGTGTTCAGATTGCTTTCTAGTGATACAGCCACATTCAATCCAGTTCATGATCAACAACCGTTTGCTCAAAATTCGTGCAAATCGCCCCACGACAATCCCCACAGGCAGTGACACACTTAAGTCCATTTTTCCGACAGGAACATTGATTTGTGCCACAAGGATATCTTGACGACATTTTACAATTGCATCTAATGAATTTAAGAAGATTTTCTGGTGCTGGTTCTAGGTCAGTCATTGTTGGGATAAGTATTGACCCCTGCAGTTGCCATCCCCAATGTCTTGGTTCTAGATCTATTTCCCCGAGATATGCCCAGATTAATATCTGTAAGTTAACCCTAAGACTATGGAAATAGGCTGCCCTCTCTGTAGGTGGCAATTTCTGAGGTTCGATAGCAGACCTGCCGGAGGAAATCATGGTCATGAACTTCGCGTATTTTAGATGGTCGAGGGACTCTCCATCCTTGCCCGAATACATTTGAACGAAAATATTCGAACCTGCCTCGGCTACCTGTTGGGCTGACGCAGTCCGTTTGCTGATTTCTATCGAAAGATGTTGCAATTGAGCAGACGATTCTAATCGTTTCACCAAGCCTGTATTTCCCTGTCCAAATATCGCCGAGGTTGTGTCACACCCACCCCAAGCATGCAATAAAAGAATATGTTTAGTGACCAAATCACCGGCTTTGTGCACGATATCGGCAACATTCCACCGCTTTTGTGTGACCTTCGCATCTCAGACTTGAAATATATATTTGATAATGAGCCTTTCCAGTGATGTAGGAGTAAAACTAGAACATCTGTGTCATCAGCAACAACAACTGCCTGTGATTTTGATGCTGATTCTATGGCAACTGAACAATCATTGTGTCTGTGTCAGATGTACTGTTATGGACTGCGTGATGAGCGTCCCATAGCGCCTTGCTGGGTAGATGTATACACTGCTGCTTGTTCGTTTCGTTCGAAAGAAACACTTCTTGATTGTTGTGAACCTGCATAATATCGGTAAGATGGACATCAGCACAGGTTTTGCTCACTCTTCGCTGGTGTTCATGATCCTTAATCGATGGTCCTTGCACATAGCCATCGAAAACTATTGAGCACACACCATACTTGGCCTTAACATATCTTACATAATGTTCAACCACTTGTTTGTAGTTGCATTTCTTTGACTATTTAACTCGGTGGAGGAGAGCGCCACCATCGATGACAATAAATGCACCCTTAGGCGATTGTATTACCTCGACACCTTCAGTCAATGCATTTGCCAATTGTGCCATGGTTGGTTTTCGTAGAGTATGTTCCTTGAACAGAGATGTTGGTACCACTGTCAGTTCATATTTGAAGTATTTGTCGATGTCTTCTTTTCGTTGAGCAATAGCTATTAGTCGTGAGAACAAAACAGTAGGATTAATATCGACTCGGTTGTTTTCGATTTTAACTCCAGGTGTTAAATAACTGAGCATCCGAACCTGCTCTTTTCTCCTTACAGACGCATCGGCAACAACGACGTTATCTAACTTCTCTTGAATTTGTGAGCCAACCAACTCTGTCTCGTCGCAATTATCTTTGTCATCTGGACCTGCAATCAAATCAGATGAAAGGGAAATGAGCCGTGAGTCATTTGGGTCAAACGGCGCATGCCCATCGAACCATTCCTGGATACTGCATAAATCGGATTCGTCACGTCTGCCCTTGACCTCCAGACTCCAGCCATCCACACAACGAATCAAATGAGCGTTGCATTTCAACACTTGGTGTTCTGCCCTGTGGTTTTCTCTCAGATGGTTCCTAATTTATTTCTCCCAAGAACATGGAGAAACAAGATGCATGATATACGGCTTCCGCAGCAACGAGATCAATGCAACTTAGAATGCGTTTCTGAACCTTCAATGCCCACGAATCATCTCTTATTCGGCAATGTTCTAAAACTTTGTCTCTAATAGGGAGAGTTGTTACGGTTCACACTTGCCTTCTACCGGGATGACGGGGATCTGATATGGCACCCTTTCCACATATGAAACAGTCTTCTTTGAAATTAAATGGGTCTTGTTTAGACCTCATTTTCTTAGAGAGCGGAACCGTATCCATACACTCAGGATTGATACTGAAGGTTTCTTTCCTATCAGTGAAATCACGCCTACAGTCTTTATGGACCAAGACCTTACCAATGGGGGTGATTATTTGTTGCCCCTTCAAATACTCAGATAAGTGGTGATATCCTCGCTTATCAGAGAAGTCAATCAAAGTCTCCAATCCTTTTGCCATAACTTGTACCAATGGCTTGTCCTTAGTATCCACATTACATTGACACATGCTATGAAAGGATAAGACGCACATGCCCTCTTGAAAGTTGTTGGCCCCTACATACGGGATTGGTTCTGCCATCGCCGAACACGTACCAGACCAAATCAATGAGACTATAGTATGAGAATTAAAAAAACTCAACCAAGAACAATGCAGTTTCAATGTACAATAAGCCTTCTGCGTATGTTGGCATCAATGAGACTATAGTATGAGAATTAAAAAAACTCAACCAAGAACAATGCAGTTTCAATGTACAATAAGCCTTCTGCGTATGTTGGCACCGTTAGGTTTCAACAGAAGGCGAAAAATAAGCACAATGTCACACAAAAACCTATCAAAATAACTATATTAATAAATTATTTGCCACTACACTCTTGAAGAAACAATCGCTACGTTCTATTTGATAGTTATATTGCATCATTACATAAATCATTGAATTTATCGCCTTGGACCATTAAAGGCACGGGAGGCCTTAATTGTCGAAAAATATCATATTTGTTCCAAACACTGTAAACAGAAAAACATTAAAACGCATACAGTTCCTATTGTTATGTAAACAAAGGCATAAAAAGTAACTTTTCTGGTGTTTGGTTACATTATGATAGTAAACATAAAGAGCGTTCTTTGTTGGTGAATTCCTTATATGGAACTAATACAGAGCGTTTATGCCATTTGTGTGTGATTAGCCAGTAGCATTGTGCTGTCTTCTGTAACACAATCAGGCTCTTGCTTAGGTAAAAATATAGTAGGTCTTTATTATAACATGCTGTTTACGCGATGATCATGGTATATATGAAAGAAACTGTATGCGTTTTAATGTTTTTCTGTTTACGGTGTTTGGAACAAATATGATTTTTTTTTTAGACAATTAAGGCCTCCCGTGCCTTTAAACGCAATTTCATCATGATATAAGAAATACGTTTTAAATTGTCCATATTTATGTAAATATATTATCTGATGGCGTGGCAATTATATAATCGTTCATTATATATACATATATGTACTGAAAACAACTGTTATATATATCACTTTGCGCATATACAGAGTCCCGTAGTCACAATTACCTTTATAAATTACGTCAGACCCCTCCCCTATTCAGGGCGCTGTAGAAAATTTTCCCCAAAGCGGATTTTAGCGGATTTTGGATCTGTTATACACGAAGGTCTCCTCTTTCCAACGATACCACATTTAGCTTGTTAAGAATTTTTTCCGGGTAGATCCTATAGATTTCAGCTCCGACAGCCAGACTACATAGTAAACATGTATATTTACGGTCTCTGATGAGTCGCTATTCTATATGAAATGTATTAATCGAGTGCATTAAATTCTATTCGAGCCAAGCTTTTCATGTTGACAAAATTGTTCAACCACCCTTATCACCCATGTTTATCTCAGTCAACTCTAAATAAACCAAAACAAATCGAATATCATAATTATATTTTAATTAACATAATAATCAAGTTCCAGCATTGACATTAACATCATTGTGCTAAGCTCTTACATCACTGCGCATGCTGATAATACATGTGTGTCTTGCTAAACGATCTGCCGATCACAATCGGCAGATGTTTAACCCATACCTTGGCGATACCGATTAGCTATTTTAATAAATCCTTACACCAACCTTTTCATGAGTGAAAAAGTTTCAACAATTCACACCTTACTATTAAGGTCACAAGTGGAAACAGACTTATTGGGCACCTTGCTCACATAAACACAATAGCAACAAAGATGTGGCATTCGATTTCAACCTATTTTAGGTCACTCCAACACAGATGTCTTATAGTGTGATAAAGCTAATTAAGCTCAATCCATAGTCAGAGAGAAGAGCAATAGCAGCTAAAGACAAAATAGTTAAAACATTAAGTAGAAAAACATCATACCAACTCCATTTATTTGCTTATTACATAGGCATGTGAGACAAAACATATTATGTTTTTTTTTATTATTGCTGTTTTTTTTATTATGTTTTGTGTTAGCTGCATATTAAAAATTTATGGGATCATTTAGATGGGAGAAAAGGGTTAATATTTCCCATTCAAAAACCAATCAATACCTGAACAACTATACAAGTGAGGGATGTATAGACCTGGATATAAAATGATTGATAATGATTGGATATAAAATGTTTTAATGCAGAATTTTCAGATAGCTAGAGGTAGGATATGAGATTGGTCAGATTGAAAATATTAGATTCATTACATGGATAGCATACTGTATGACTATGGAATGGGTTAATTTTCTTCTAAGCTGATCATTGGAAAGATATAAGTATGTAAACAGCGGAAATGTAATTAAAGTTATGGTTAATATTATCAAAACCATTCAATCGATACCAAAATCTATACAGGTGAAGAATGTGTCATCATTAACATGGATGCAATTATTTATATAGTGGTCGTGTGAAAAATATTTAGTTATCACATTGTGTCAACAGGATTGGTGGAGGATGTTAATATTTTTTAAGCAAATAAATCAAATGACCCTCACTATGCAGGTTAGGGGTGTGTTATCATAAACTATGCCAAGAACTATAAACATAATCAATGGAAATATTTGAGTTATGAAATGGGATAGAATGGGGTTAATCTTACCCAAATTAATGAACTGATAAACACAAAAAGTCTATAAAAGCATGTCATTGGATTTAATTTTAACTCTAATTTCATGAACCTGTTTCAACAAAGGGGTTAACTTAATATTGCACAGAACACAGAATGGACCAGAGAGTCATCAATCACTGTTTTGACAGATTTTATCAACAGACTCTGTGAGCCATGCCTATCTATCTAGTGTCCAGCTAAACATAACTCATTGCCAATCATACACTCTCTGTGTAATAAGAACTTCTCTTCTAAGTGCAGGCATTAATTACATTATCAGTTACTTGAATTTTAAATGACCATAACTCTTAAAATATACCGGATCAAACTCAAATTTGAACCTGATCTGTATTTCGGGGTGAGGACCATATGTACCAAATTTGGTGCTGATCAGATGAAAAATATTTAAGTCAAAACAGCTTGGATGAATTCTATTTAAAAACAAGAGTGGAAAGGGTTAACTAAACAATACCAAAATCCATACAGATGAAGAACGTGCTAAGAAAGACCTAGGTAAGAAATATGAGGCATATCAGAAGAAAATTGTTTTTTTTACTTAGATGCATCAGATAGCATGTGTGCAGGGTTAATTATTTTCTAAACCGATCAACCAATCGATACCAAAAACTATACAGGTGAGGTGTGTGTCATCATAAACCTTCATATCAAATGTGAACAATCGGACAAAAAAAGACTTTGGTTACAGCATCGGATAGCTCATGCCTATGTGCGGATGCAAAGTGTTAATAATTTCTAAACCGATCAACCGATCGATACCAAAAACTATACAGGTGAGGAGTGTGTCATCATAAACATGCACATAAAATTTGAACACAATCCGAGAAAAAATATTTGAGTAATCGAATCGGATAGCAAGTGTCTACGGACAGACGGACGACAGATGGTTGATCCGGACGTCGGCATTATGTGTACCATACATGGTATGGGTACACATAAAAATATGAGGCCAGAGTTAGGTACTAATTATGTGATAAAAGGCTGAATGTTAACTCTTTGGCGAGAAGAACGACATATATGTCTCCATACGGTTCGCGAGTGGAACAACATGTTTCAGGAAGTGTACTTTTTATGTAGACATAACTTCAATTAATCATCTGATTTATAAATGAATTGTAAAGGAGATATTTTGTTTAATATAATGTCCCAATGTATAAGTGCAATAGATTATAATAACACACGTAAACAGAACTTCGTGTATATGACGTTATAAATACTCTCCAAAGGGTTAACAATTAAACTGTCAAAGGAAATTAAAAAAACGTGCAATTTTTTTTTTACCATGCAAACATCCTGCCATGCAATACAAAGTCTCAGCATATCGGTATTGTGTGTAAGATGTTGTGATATTGTTAGTACAATTTGTGGGCATATATTTTAAGAATCTGCTTGGAAAATCTATGCTGAATTATCAAGCCAAGTTAGATAGCTATCTTGAACCAAGAGTCTGTGATATTGACAATAATCATGCCTATAAAATATATAGTAATGGGTTCCGTCCGTCCGTCTGTCCCGAATTTGTAAGAGTCATAACTCGAACAAACGTAAACGGATTTCAAAGATTTGTGGTATATGAGTTCACCTGACCATTACCTAGAATGAGTTCGCAACCCAGGTCTGGCCAGATATTTTTACCAGAGTTATTGGACTTTGTTTATTAATTTTGTCGAATTTACCAAATAGCAAATAGACGACGTCACAGGGCTCATTTCCACAAATCTCAACGGATTTCAAAGATATTTGGTATATGAGTTCACCTGACCATTACCTAGAATGAATTCGCAAGCCAGGTCCGGCCGGATATTTTTACCAGAGTTATTGGACTTTGAGAGGGTTAATAAGAAAATATGCAGTGCAATTGATCATAATAAACATCTGTATTTTAGAGTGATTGTTCATTGAACGATTATTGAAATGAAAAAAAGAACGAATTCCTTCAATTTTGTCCTTCGTGGTAATAAACGGTTTAACAAACTTGGTATGATTTTTCAGTTGTATCAACCGGGGACAGGCCTAAAAATATGGTGTTGGACATTTGCAGAATGAGGTCTCCAGAGGCTGAATTTAGTGATGCTACCCACGCATCAGACCACATGTAGCATCACTAAATTCCCCCTTTGGGGGGGGGGGGGGGGGCTCAATCTGCTTAGGCCAAAACAAAATATTTCTCGGTTTCCAAGAACATTAGGATAATTTTCCCCGACAGGCAGGCATTGTTTTTTTGTTTTTTTTAAACCTTTCAGTCATAAGCGATATTATAGTGTAGTTATGGTCCCATGGAATATGGTAGATCAATGTTTATTGAAAATGAGCCAAGCATTGGATAACGAGAGGCCGATCACGATCGGCAGATGTTAACCCATCCCTTGGCGATAGTAAATTACTATGATCGGAATCATAAATGAGAGTTTTGACGTTGAATTATAGAGTATACTGTTATGTACTATTATAGACAAATGTACATAACACAAATTATTGGAATTTATGGGTCACTCGCTTGTATATAAGAGAATGCACTGGTACAGGATCTGTAATGCTGCACCACCACAGCCTTGGGTTAAATGTGAACGAGAGGCCGATCACGATCGGCAGATGTTTAACCCATACCCAGGCGATAGCGATTAGCTATAACTGATAATTTATCAAAGATATGATCACAGGTATCCATATATCAGCACCATCTTGAATTCAATAGCTCAAATAATTTGCCTTAAGAAGGGGTTAAAGTATTTGTGGTTGCGGAGGGGGGGGGGGGGGGGGTGTTTTAAATCTAATAATTCTATCCTTATTCATCCAAGGCCCTCTCTATGTATGTGAGATCCAATGGTTTAGTTATTTCTGAGGATATGTTTATAAGTTGAAGTTAGCTCATTGGAAGCAAAACTATTAAATATCTATTTCTGCCATTTTTGACCTACCAGCTATTCAAATCTCATTCACTTCTAAAGAGAAATTATAATTAGTTGATAAGCCAGACTGTTTAGAACAACATGTGGGATTCCATCTCATATTTAATTTTAACTTTAATGACCCCATTCTTCCCAGTTGTTATTTGTTTATCAAACATGTCAAAAATGCATGTAGTTTATACAATACAAAAGTGTTATCTATATAATGTTATCTATATCTATTATATATTTTTGGAAGATCTGTGTGTGTGTGTGTGTGTTCGCGATGGACTCAAACACGGCTGGACCGATTTCGACCAAACTTGGTACGACACGTAATTCGACCCGGGAACGAACATGGGCATATTAATTTTCAGATAGGTCAACTTTTCACGTGCGAATAATGAAATGCCAGTCATAATAATGACACTGAGAATCTTTCGTGTTTCCTCTTTCCAACGATATATAATGCGTATGTATCCGTTTTAGTTATCTGCCTCAATTATCAAGAAGAAGTGGTACTATCTTCCATCAGGATAAAAACAATGCGTAACTTCTATGACGTCGTTAGAGGTCATAATGTTAGATCACGTTAACGCTTAACCGGCCGATGCATTTGACTGTTTCAGACGTCTTGGCGATATCTCGGGCACCGATGGTAATTTATCTTTACGTTGAAACTTGATAATTAATGAGCGTGTGTATATGAGTCGCGTTTATATACTTGAGTGGAAATCAAATCGGGTTAAACTGGCAGATTTTTACGGACGAAATTTTATGCATAGGGTATCTCGGTATCCGCTGGGCCGATTTCCCGGTATCCGCTGGGCCGATTTCCACCATTTTTGGGGTGTTGGTGTTTGACCCCACCTGACCTTGACCTTCAAAATGGTCAATTCAAGGTCAAAGCCCGACGAAGTCGGGTCACCTTCTAGTAATGTTATATATGGTGTGGATGCTGGCCCCTATGGCCCCTAATTCGAAGATTACCATAGTTAATATAAAGGAAAGTATTAGTAGCACTCAATCAAATGGTTTCAAGACATAACAATATTTTACAAGTAGCTTGCAGACTAAAACACATAACCTTCACTGTTAATCTTTTAAGCACTCTGTGGCCCCCAAAATTCAGTCAACAATGACAATATGAACAGATGGGAAAATAAGGTTCCTGGCAATATTAACAACATCTGCCATATTGATTTTCAAAATAATGCATCACCTATAATCTGTAAGCATATTCAATTGGTGTCTTATTGAGTGTTCATTAACTAATGAACCTGATTCAACAAGAGGGTTCATTTAATATGTTTATGCATAATTCAAACAATAATGTAGATTTATCTGCTTGCAACCCATTGCATATAAATATTATATTGGCTATTAGTCATTGTTTTAATGTAATATCGAAAGAATGTGTCTGAAGGGTTAATATATTTTACAACGAGAGGCCGATCACGATCGGCAGATGTTAACCCATCCCTTGGCGATAAAAATTTAATATGATCGGATAAATGAGAGTTTTGGTGTTGAATTATAGAGTATACTGTTATGTACAATTATAGACAAATGTACATAACACAAATTATTGGAATTTAATGCACTGGTACAGGATCTGTAATGCTAAACCGCCACAGCCAGCAAGCCCATGGGTTAAATGTGTAGGTGTGACCTGGACATGGAATACTTGGGTTAAGAGAGTCCAATTTAAGTTTACAATAATAATGTGTCCTAGTATACAGATAAGCAACCTCACCACTGACCCATTAATATCAATTATATAGCAGAGCTGTCAAAATATCACAGGAATTGTTTATGTTGAACACTGACCTCTCTATTAAACCAATAACAATTATAATGATATCAGACCATCTGAAGATATAACTCTGCAGCAGAGATGTCTACTGTTAATATCATGTGATGTTTATTGTTGAATCTTTATTTTAAATTAGATACCATAGCCTTCTTTATCAGATTATTTGCACATTGGCATAAGAGACATCAGAAAATAATATAGCCTTATCAATAGCTAAGTATTTGGTGAATTGGATTTAATGTTGCTCCAAACAGATTTACCAGTACATATCACAAGATTTTGGACCGATTTAATCAAATTTGGTATGGTGATTCGGGGTACCCTTGACAGAGTTATAATGGTGTTAGTTTTTCAATTTTTTTTTACTTAAAAACTTTTTAATTATTTAAAAAAAATTAAAGGGACACATTGGAAATCTTTTTATCAACTTTTATCATAATCATCAATATATAAATGAAAACAAATGACAATGTCAATGACATTTTTATTTTATTATAATTATAAATGTTAAAAGTAAAAAAAAATTTAAATTGATTTTTTTTTCAATTTTTTTCTTCGAAAAAGGGTCATAACTCCTTTAAAATTAATCGGATCAAACCCATATTAGAACTCAATCTGTATTTTGGGCTGTGAAACTCACATACCAAATTTAGTTCCAATCAGATAAAAAATGTTTGAGTTATGGCAGAATGCGTGAATTCTAAGTTGAAAAAGGGCCATAACTCTGTAACAAAAGTTCGGATCAAACCCAAATTCGAACTCGATCTGTATTTTGGGCTGAGAAACCCATATACAACATTTGGTTTTGATCGGATAAAAAATGTTTGAGTTATCGCATTACTCGTAAAGTGTCTACGGACAGACAGACGGACAGACGGACAGACAGACGGACAGACAGACGGACCAACGACGAGTGGTCAATCCGGGCAACGACACTATGTTTACCATACTATGGTATGGGTAAACATAAAAATCAATTAATCAATCAAGACCACAATCCATAGAAGTGAATAGTGTGAAGATAACCCAAGATAAGACATATGAGGAAGAGCCCATGTGCATTATAGCATGAGTCTGTTGGAAACTTGGAAAGGGTTAATTATTTTCTAAGCATATCAATGGAATATAGAAGACAATTATGTAGGTCAGGGGTCCATTATCAGACAGCCTGTAATGAAATTTCAAAATAGGATAAACAAGAGTCTCATGTCATTTATCAAATTTGACAATTATCCAGCCATCAGTACTGCTTATCTTGGTATCCATCTAACCCTGGCCATAGCTCTATAGCAGATGTCATTACTCATTTCATTTCATGTGCTATTTGTATGCCTCAGCAAGAGGGAATGTTATCATTATATTTCTAATAGAGTTGTCCACCACTCCACCATATAGCTTTAACCAGTGTATTACATATAACTACATTATCAGTTACTTGAATTATAAAGGGCCATAATGTTAAAATATATCGGATCAAACCTAAATTTGAACTTGATCTGTATTTTGGGGCGAGGACCACATGTACCAAATTTGGTGTTGATCAGATAAAAAAATGTTATAGTCATAGCCGCTTGCGTGAGTTCTAAGTAAACATAAGAGTAAAAAGGGTTAATTAAATAATACCAAAAAACCATACAGATGAAGAACGTGCTAAGAAAATTCTAGGTAAGAAATATGAGGCAGATCAGAAGAAATATGTTCAACTTATTGCATGGGATAACATGTGTGTGAAGGGTTAATTATTTTCTAAACCGATCAACCAATCGATACCAAAAACTATACAGGTGAGGGGTGTGTCATCATAAACCTACATGTCAAATATGAACAGAATCGGACAAAAAACACTTTGGTTATAGCATCGGATAGCACATGGCCATGTGTGGACGGAAAGTGTTAATAATTTCTAAACCGATCAACCGATCGATACCAAAAACTATACAGGTGAGGGGTGTGTCATCATAAACATGCACATAAAATTTGAATTGGATCCGATAAAAATTACTCGAGGAATCGAATCGGATAGCAAGTGTCAACGGACAGACGGACAGTTGATCCGGACGTCGGCATTATGTGTACCATACATGGTATGGGTACACATAAAAAGGTGACCTGGACATGGAATACTTGGGTTAAGAGAGTCAAATTTAAGTTTACAAGGATAGTGTATCAAATTCTACCAACACCCATTAAGATAAAGACACCTCACTGCTGACCCATTAATATCAATTATATAGCAGAGCTGTCAACAAATCAGACATTGTTTATATTGATGCTGGCATCTCTGTTAAACCAAAAATATTTATAATGACCTCAGGCCATCTGTCGAGTGATATACTCAGTGATATACATAGCTTTCTTTATTTGCCCATTGGCATAAGAGGTATCAGAAAATAAAATCGCCTTATCAATAGCTAAGTAGTCCAAAGGCATGGGATGAAATTGATGAATTGGGTTTAAAGTCGCTCCAAACAAATTTACCAGTACATAACACAAGATTATGGACCGATTTAAACCAAATTTGGTGTGGTGACTCGGGGTACCCTTGGCAGAGTTATAATGGTGTTAGTTTTTCAAATTTTGTTAACTTTAAAAAAAAAAAAAATTAATTTAATATTTAAAAAAAAAAATTATATTTTGTTTTTATTTATTTATTCATATTCATTTTTTTTTAAATTGAGCTAGGAATTCAATCTAAAAAAATTGTTTGTTTTTTTTGAGTGAATATATTTTTTCAAAAAAGGGCCATAACTCAGTTAAATATATTCGGATCAAACCCATATTCGAACTCGATCTGTATTTTGGCCCGAGAAACTCACATACCAAATTTGGTTGCGTTCAGATAGAAAATATTTGAGTTATCGCACCATGCATAAAGTGTCTACGTACAGACAGACGGATGGACGCACGACGAGTGGTCAATCTGGACAACGACACTATGGTATGGGTAAACATAAAAACATGCTGTCCCTTGGATTCATTCACTCTGCAGTAAGATCTCTACCAACAATGAGCTTAATAACAGACTTATTTTTGCTTTTGGGATTGGGAAACCGTTAATATTCACAAATAGACCAGCCTTCTGGAGAAAATTGAAAAATAAATTGAAGAAAATCTTAGCCAGGCAGGGTATCGGAAACAAAGAGGTTTTTTTTTTTTTTATAGTGCAATAGTTACTATGACATTGAAAGCTAGTGCATTCTCTTATATATGTGAGGCTCCCTATGGGAAACTCGCAATAAATAAGAGAATGCACTGGCACAGGATTTTTAATGCTGCACCAGCGCAGCTTCCATCATGAAAGGGTTACTTTTGCTCACTGTACACTGTTGTGACTAGTGAGGGTAAGAATCTGAATTTATCTATAACATACGTTTTATCTTCAAACAATATCTGTATTAAAAGTTCATAGACTTAATTGAAACATGCCATTCAGACATGGCACGTTAAAACCTAAATTTTACTATATGTAATTTGGGAGGCAGAATATCCTAACATGTATGCAGGATATTTCCGACCAAACTCAATGATATAGTGCAGAAAAACATGCTTTCTTATCATTTGTAATGGTACATGTATGTTCATGCAAAAACAGGGGGAGGTTCGTTTTCAATCTCACTTAAGGAGAAGGTCAAGTGACCAATTTTGAATGAGCAATGGGCATTTCCATGCAAATCTCTGCAGCAAAAGTTAAGACTTGCAAATATTTCTGGATGTGACTTTGTGCAGTATTGAAGAAAATAAATATTTACCTGGCGGGTTGACTTGCAATTTTTTCCAATAGAAGGTAGGTGTTTTTATTTTTGAATTTGATATTGATGTTTCAAAAGTAGGTCAAGTGTTGCTACATGTAATTGCAGAAAAAAAAATCTTAATATAAAATTATAGCAAAAATAGTCAATTCACCAAGCCCAGCCGCCAGTTAAATGTTAGGTCTGTTTAATGATGAGGCTGCTTTAGTTCCAGACAACAGATTCATATATAACTTTTGCTTCTTCAGATTTGCATGGAAAACCCCATTCAAAATTGGTCACTTGACCTCCCCCTTAACTCACAGAAGCACAAAGTCCGAATGAAAGTATTTCACGCATTTTTATCCTAATTTAATCACCGGAAGCAGAATGTGATAAATGCAAGAATTTCTAGGCATAACCTGAGTCACCAAACCGCTATTGGGCTTTAAATTGTTTTAAGAAAAACAAACATGCTTGTAATACTGCTAGATAACAGAAAATACTAAGTTTACAATAACACAATATTGGTAATGATTAAAACAAAATAACAGACCCGGGACCAGCAGAGCATGCAAAGGATCTTACACCAGGAAAGTGGATGTTTTACCTCGTATCGTATGTGGAGTGGAGATACCAGACAGTGGGGTACTGGTACCAGTTATTGCCCTAACTTGGGTGACACCTGGATGAGACAACGTATATAATAACTGATACCTGCAGACATATGCTTCATTTCTTGAATAAAAGTTTAATGAAAATATTCAAAGAGTAACATTTTAGGCCATTAAAAATAAAGTTCTCAAGTAATTATGTATGGAAAATTGAATGAGGACGAAGATTACTATTCTAACCCTTCCATGACAGGAGCTTCTGAAATTTTGTGAAAACCCTGAGCCACTACATTCTCTTATATATGTGAGTCTCCCACAGGGAGCCTCGCAAATATAAGAGAATACATTGCCCTAACAATATTTACCATGACATTGTAAGCCAGTGCTGGCACATGATCTTTAATGTTGCACAAGCGCAAATCTCCTTATGAAAGGGTTAATTTTTCAAAGATTTATTTAATTTATGGATATATCAACTGGAACAACAAATAATAAAAAGTTTCATAACAATCCATAGAATCTATCTTCCAACACAATGCCATAGCATCATTCTCAACAGAAACTGATCCATATTTTCTAATTGTGGATAAATGTATGATGAGTAATGACATAACAAAAAAGAATTTTGTTATCATAAAAACAATTTCTTCTGCTCCTCCTGTGTTTTATCCAATATAACAATCCTATGGCCTCTCCTATAATTAGTTAAACAAATCACACACAACGCTTAGGTTCATAAACATTGGCTGTTATTTTTTTAAATCAATAAAAATTCCAGAGTTGGTGATTTTTTTGATTTTTTTTAAATAAATCAAAAAAATCAATTTATTTGATTTAAATCGGATTTATTTGATTTAAATCGATTTTTTGGATTTTTTTTCTATTTGTTATGAAAATATGCAATTGTGCAATGTCTTTGATATATGAAGGTTCTAAAAGGTGTTGCTTATTATATCCAAGCTGGATTAATCAAAATTTTATTATTATTTATTATTTTTTGTATAACTTCATCTATCAAGCACAAATATCATGGAAGAACAGATATAGCGACCATGTACTTTAATTATCCATACACTTAGGTCCATGTGAGTTCCAATGTTGTGATATCTGGATAGGTAAACCTGTGCTTAAAGATTTACTAATAAATTTAGAAAATTTTAGCTGAGAACTGAATATATTATCAATCACCTTTGCTCCTCAGTGACTTTAGGACATACATGTAATCACACCATATATCAAGTATGGACATTAGACAACTAGAGTAGTTTAGAATTACTTGGTTGGCATTTACATGTACATGTATGGAAATCAGAAAAGGAAAGGAAATTAAATAGTGTAATGAGGAGTGCTGAATCTGATTGTAGTTACAAATAAGCGGAAAAGGCCGTTGCTGGAACAGTAATCACAGAACCATGCAGTATGCCTGTTTCCATAGGGTTGACAATTACTGCACAATTTCATATCTATTATCTAATTTTGTATATTGTTTAATCATAATCATGTTATAGTTTACAAAAAACCTTGTTAGATATTGCAAATTCTTGACATATGCAATCATTTCAAATTTTTTTGATTTAAATCAATGATTTAAATCAGCCAACCCTGATTTAAAATTCCCACTTCTTCACTTCAAATCAGAAGAGGAAATTTCATTGAAAATATCAAAGTTCATTTTCTGATGATCAAAATCAACTACTATTGGATGAACTTTCCACTAACATTTAATATTGAAATCATTAAAGAGACATAACATATCTGTAATGGCAAACATATCTGTAATGGCAAGCCTTGAAATAATGTGCAGAATGAGGTCCCCAGAGGGTGAATTTACCCTGAACACCTTTGGGGACCTCATTCTGCTTCTGGGAAGTATCTATATTTTCAAATTAACATTGTTTTTAAGTTACTTTTTCCCTTCTGTTCAGTTTCTATATCCCCTCATTTGCAGAAGAGAAAATGCATAATCGAGGTGACTAATGGGTAAACAGCACCAACTTTAACTGGGGACCTTCAATCTGGTCTCCAATAGCAGTTGAACCTAAGAAGAATGAGATTCCCAGAGGGTGAATTTGGTGATGCTAGCCTGCTGTGTGGGATAGCGTCACCAATTTCACCCTCTGGAAACCTCATTCTGTAAATGTCAGCCATACTATTTCAAGGCTTTAGTAATGGGTAAATGTGAATAAAATAATAGTTTATACAACCAACAGCAGTTAGAAGAACATGGAAAAATAGATAGATATTGTTCTTGTATTTATTATTAGTAAATGCTTCAATGACGAAATATCGCATGTTAAAACCATATGTACACATTACTGTTAACAGTACTAGCCATTTTTCAACAAACATTCGAGCAAATCATAAAGGTCTACATTACAAAAGGTCAGAGCAATGAAAAATATTCTAGAAAACAGATTTTCAACTAAAACATTTGATTTGCAATTGCATTTGGCGATGTTTGTTTATAAAATGGCTTAGATAACAGTGGTTTCAACAAGTGTTCTCTGTATTTATTAATGATGATGGATTTACAAACCTTTGTTATTTTTCAAATTTACCCACTGTGAGCACCTTATGTCTCTTTAAAATCTAAAATGTGAATGCTAAAGGTGTCGTGAACTATGATAAAAGAAAAAACAAATACTCTAGAATGCCTACCAATTGTACATTTATGCATGTAATGCTTATTTTATTACCGGATGAAATTCATGACTGTATGATTGTTATGTGTCCCTGTACTTTGTTTATTATTTGGCTGTTAACCCTTTCTATACTAAATTATAATTGATGAGTAGTTCCCTTAGGAATGTTCAGATAAGAAGTTCAACAAACGACATTAGAACTTATTTTCTGAACATTTCCCACCTGTGAATATCATTCATTTTGTTCTTGCATTACTATAATCTTTTCACATATCTGTCGTCTGCTTTTGTTACCTGACCAGTCACCACATCTCCAAATGAATAATAGACCATTACAATGTATATATATTTTTTTTTGTTATAGAAAGGGTTCAATGTGCAACCTGCTCATTCTTCGATCTCTCCAACCAGGGTTGGTAGGCATTGTTTGCAACCACACTGTTTAGTTCTCTTTCCTTTTCTTATTGCCTTACATGTAAATGCGAACTGAGTAACTCTACCATATACTCTGCCATCTAACTACTTTAGTTGTCTAGTGTCTATACTCGATATATGGCGTTTACCATCACTGAGAGCAAATGTGATTGATAACATTCAGTTTTCAGTGAAAATTGACTAAATTTATTAGTAAAAGTTTAAGCACAGGTCTACATTTCCAGATATCACAACATTGGAACCCACATGGACCTTAGTGTATGCATAAAATACATGATCGCTATATCCGTACTCCCATGATATTTGTGTTTGATTGGTATACAAAAAATATTGAAAACTAATACGATCAAAGAATTCTGATTAATCCAGCCTTGGATATAATAAGCAACACCTTTCAGAACCTTCATTTATCAGAGAAATTGCACAATTACATATTTTCATAACAGTTATAAAATAAATCCAAAAAAATTATTTAAATAAAAAAATCTTGATTTAAATCAAATAAATCCATTTTTTTGATTTATTAAAAAAAAATCACCAACCCTGTCTCCAACTATGGGGTAGGCCCCTGTGAATCAATTTGATTCGGTGTGATTCAAAATCATTTATCTGATTCAATACGAAAATGGACAAAAAATTTAACGAATCATTTCCACCAAGTTCATTCCCATGGTTTCTATAGTATCAAAATGTTCTTTCTTAATATTTGGCGCAAAGAGCAGACGGATAATTTCAAGGAAGATGCAATATGGTTAGATAAATACAAGATCCATTGATGATCTCTTATATGCATGAATTTTTATTCGTTATGGCTACTGATTCAAGTGTTCTCCGAATATTTTCACCATTGACACAGAGACAAACAATCCAATATATCAACCCCATTGGTCAAGTGGGAATATGAATCAACAGTAATACAGAAGCATGTGGTACATTGCAATCCTTTAATCTAATAGACAATCCCAAAACATATATACAAATACCACTCAGGTGCTTCAAAGATTACTATTACCTAATTTTCTCATTGTTTCCACCCTGTACTAATTATTATGGTCTGTAATACTATTTGAAATTTAAAACTTTTCCCCCATGTACAATTATTAGGCACCCGTGAGTATTCTTATAAAATAACATTTTATTGTATATTGTAATTACTCACCTTGTGTGGGTGACTTTATTATTGTTGGTATATTTGGCTGTGGAGTTGGTGTGACTGTTGTAGGTTTAGGTAGAGTATTTGATGTGGATGATGGAGTAGATGGCTGTGATGTCGGCAAGTCATATTTCTGAAGCTGAAGCAGGTATGCATCAGCAGTTGGAACGGACCCCCAGCAAACCTCTAGCGTGTTTGTACTAGCACGGACAAGTTGTACTCTACTAGGTGCTGGTGGTTTTTCTGCAAATCAAATTGAAGAAATGAATATAGTAGTCTCAACAACAGATGAGTAGCCTTCATCCAAGTGACAAACCTTGAATTAGTGTGTTTATGATTTGGAGAATGAGGTAATTAGAGGGTGAATTTAGTGATGCAGCAGTCCCGCACAACATCACAAAATTCACCTTCTGGGGACTTCATTCTGATTAGGCCTCATCTTCTGGGAGGTGTCTGTATTTTCAAATTAATATTGTTTTAGTTACTTTTTCCCTTCTGTTCAGTTTTTATATCCCCATAATTTTGCAGAAGATAAAATGCATAATCGAATGACTAATGGGTGAACATTACCAACTCCAACTGGGGAACTTCAATCTGATTCTAAGTCTCCCATAGCAATTGAGGCCTCAGCAGAATGAGGTTCCCAGAGGTTGAATTTGGTGACACTAACCCACTGTGTGGGATAGCGTCACTAAATTCACCATCTGGGCACCTCATTCTGCAAATGACAGACACTATTTCAAGGCTTGCCATATGAGCTCTGTATCAGCTGCACTAAATGCTTGTGTCAAGATGAAAATCAACAAAATCCTTTCCTAGCATACAGTTTTTTTACCCAAACTGGAGGGGTCGGTAGTTATCTTGTCTTATTATTTTAGCACCTTGCCAATGTTTATGTTTGCCTCCATAAATCTGATATTTATATATATATTTGTTTATTTTCAAACAAATTCATGGCGACTTCAACTTTTGACAGATTATAGCTAGAGCATCGCTGGGGTATGGCTAAATATGCCTGTTAGTTTAATTGTAAATTGTTGATTAAATCAGGTGAATTAAGTTAAAAAAAATAAAATAATAACCATAACTCATGCAAAAATAATTGGACGAAAACCATATTTCAGTTTCCTGTATTTTTAGCTGGGAAACACACATACCAACTTTGGTTCAGATCAAATATTCGTATTTGGAGTTATTGGTCGGCAACCAAAAATGTTAATGGAAGGACCGAATGACTGATTATATAATACAAATTTTTTTTCAATAGGGGCCTAGTTAGTGATAATAGGTTGCAAAAAGTCTAGACTACTTCCTTCTCGTATTCTTCTGGTGAACGCAGTTTTTTTTATCATACATGCTAGGTATTGTGGATGCTTAATACAGTGAATTCATATCAAATTTTATGATTGAAGTGAAATCTCTAAAAAAAAAAAAAAAAAAATTTTACAATGCCAGTCAAATGAGTATACATACCTGTTTCCAAAAACCACAAGTCTTTGAAGCAAACCTGTAAAAATAAATCATCATTTTAGTCGAAGAATAAAATTCAATGAGAGAAAATGATACTTCTCATTCAGCTGATAACTTCAAGCTTCAACTTTATACAAGGCCTTCAATTTCTGAAATATTTGACTATGAACTGCTATGGTCAAAACTTTTATTACTATATAGTCATTTCAGGTGCAGAAGCTTTCTTTTACAAAGAGAATTGAAATTCGACGAAAAATGCAACCCAATTAGCTTTAATGGTAATTATTTATGGGAACCTCCAGAAAATGTTAATGATAGGGTTCGTAATATTCTCGAGCCTATAAATGCACATATACCTGGTTATTCCAAGCTTTTCTATATCCATCTCGACCGCTCCATATATATAATCGTGTGTGAATTGATACAGAACAATGGCCGGCTCTGGCTCTGGGAAGGGCATCTTCAAACACTTCCATCGCCAATGGCTCCCACGTCATGGCATCTATAAAATGAAAATCATTTTTAAAACATTTAAATAAACGTGAATTTTTTTAGTGCCACAGAAATTAACAAAAAGAGTCAATGGCACTAATTTTCAAGTTAACATCAAGACACTGCAGGCTTTGCAATTAGTGATCCATAAACTAGTAGATTCAATCAAATTGGAAGGTCAGATTGAACTAACCTAATTCTGAAAATTTACCCATAATTCTGCTGTGGTTAAGGGGTCAATTACTTTGGGCATTACTTAAAGAACAATATGTAAAACAATAAACTCTCCTGAAAAATTTGAAGGCGGCCAGGTTCTTCTGGCTTGAAAACCAATTTACAATTTGTATGATTGTATCTAATCTAGATGACAATCCAATTTACTATGCAAAGTTTCTGAACAAGAGTGACAAATTAGCACGTCCAAAATTATATTAATTATTGATTATAATCTAAAATGAAAAATTGTAGTTGACTTTGCGCTTGATTTACATAAATCGACTACTATTGATCACAGCAACCCTGAAGAATTGAGGGATATATATCTCACCTAAATTTAATGATGCTAAACTGTTGGTACATTTCCATTCTTTTTCGTGAGTTGCAGTTTTAATATCATCCATAACGAGTGGCACCCATCCACCAAATACGAACATTCTATTTCCTATCACAGTCGTTGAGTGCAAACTCCTTGGCAATGGAGGTATCCCTTTAATCATTGGCTTTGTCCACGTAAATGAATCTGCAAGAAAAACACATCAGTGCTAAGTTTGAATGATTAACCCTTTCTATACTAAACGGATTCTCCGACTCAAGTCATAAAAATATACATCGGAAGTGTCTATTATTCATCTAAAGGGATGATCAGGAAATATGAGCAGACAATAGACAGTTTGTTGAACATTTTCTAAAGGATAACTACCCTGTCAATCAGTGTCAGTGAGTATTTAATATAGAAAAGGTTAAACTTAGACCTTTAATAATATAGCGATGTTTTCGGTAACATTGGGTAAAAAAAAGTAAGGGTGGGGCAGATTTTTTTTGTGGAAATGTCCATAAGACCATGAATATAATAATTCAAATCCCTGGCAGCACAAATGATATAACAAGAAACAATGAGGCTGAATGAGCATATAACTGTAGATATTAGGAGGGATAATGAAGACTAATTTTTAATGAAAAACTATCGCGGCATCAACCTCAGGCCGTACACACAAGGGTGCTGCCGTCTTAAAACATCGACTTCCAGTGTAAATAACAGATTGGCGACTGATCAGCAGATCAGAAATCTATAAAAACACATTTTTTTGTTTTGGTTATTGTGCTAATTATTAGTAGGGGCGGATGTCGGGACTTTAAGCGGGCGAGTTACCGGCAACATCACTATTAAGCACACACTATAAGCTCAGTAATAGTTGATTGAATACAATTTTAATTACCTTCTGACAGTTTGTACTTCAGAGAAATGTATAACCTTTTACAGCAATCTGATTGGAGTTACATAAAGCTGACAGAAATGCATGTCCTGTTAAGAGCCAGTAATGAAATTGGTCATCCTATTTTTATTTTTATTCAGAGATCGCAACAAAACAGAAAGGCCATGCAAAGTCAATTTCCCATTTATCAGACCAAACAAACTTTAAAAAGCATTTGAGCGCACATTTTTATATTATATATTCCGCATCAGCTAGCCCTGGGTCTAATTTAATTTGGCCGTGGTCAATCTTTCCCGAATAGATATCTGTAATGAAAGTGTCAATGACACTGTAGCTCAACTTACGTAGGGGAATAATTTAATGGTTGACAGTATATAGGAAAGGAAAGGTGCTAATTGCAATGTCTGACCTGTGCCAAAGGATTTAGTCATGCAAAGAGTAAAATCCAAGATGGCTGCTGGCGGCCATGTTTTTTGGCCAATTGACCCCAAAGGACTCGTTCCCATCTACATGTCATTGTTAACATCCATGAAAAATTTCATGAAGATCTGACCAAAGCTACGACCTGTACCCCGCGACAAAGGATTTAGTCATGCAAAGAGTAAAATCCAAGATGGCTGCTGGCGGCCATGTTTTTTGACCGAACGACCCCAAAATGACTCGTTCCCATCTACATGTCATTGTTAACATCCATGACAGATTTCATGAAGTTCTGACCAAAGCTACGACCTGTAGCCCGTGCCAAAGGATTTAGTCATGCAAAGAGTAAAATCCAAGATGGATGCTGGCGGCCATGCTTTTTGGCCGAACGACCCCAAAATCACTCGTTCCCATCTACATGTCAATATTAACATCCATGACAAATTTCATGATGATCAGACGAATAGTACGACCTGTAGCCAGCGCCAATGGATTGAATTTTGAAATCCAAATTGGCTGCCAGCGGCCATGTTTTTTGGCCGAATGACACCAAAATGACTCGTTCCCATCTACATGTCAATGTCAACATTCATGACAAATTTCATGAAGATCAGAACAAAGGTACGACCTGTAGCCCGCGCCAAAGGAAATTGTTGACGGACACACGCACACACACGGACGACAGACGCCAAACCATGGCAATAGCTCAAACTTGTTGAGCTAAAAAATGTGACATAATGACATAACATTTGACAATTTTGAATGCACGTACAACTTTAAATTTAAATTCAGTTACCAATTACAGTATGAATTGGAAACGGGTATATTCGAACAATCCTCCACACATGTTTGTATGATATAAAACGTAATGCAATTATTTTGTACCGTACTAGATAGAAATTTGCCCTACATTTTAAATGTGAATAAAAAGTTGCAAGTGCTGTATTTTGGAACCATATGCATGGGCTTGAAAAACAATATGATCCATACACACATGTCGTAAGAAAATTACCTATATCATACTGCCACAGGTCACCAAGTCGACAACCACTCATTCCACCATATACTATAAGCCTGGGTTTGCGGCCGTCTCTGTCCACATATGCTGAACACGTGTGAGATTCCCTAGCTGGAGGGGGCTGACCATGTGTTGATGGAAGTTCCCACGCTAATGCATTAGAATTTGGCTTCAGATCCAGTGCATAAAGGTCATTCAGATACCTGAAAGAAAGAATTTCATTAAAATTTCAAAAGAAGTTGACAGAGGTTTAATGTTAACTTGAATAATCAGTCTTTAATGCAAATTCTGAGTGAGTGGCTTGGCCACTTTGAGCGACATGCAATTGTCAGAATGTATGCGGATCATATCTCATACCAAGTTGTGAGCCTTGAGCAAGGTCAATCGTACCATGTCGGCTTCGCACCACTCATGCATTTAACGAGTACCAGCTTGTCATACTGGTGAGTTATCAGAGCATGTTCTGATCAAACTAGAGCAGCATCTGTACACATTATAATGGCTGCAGCCGGTTAATTGTTTGGCTTGAACAAATGACTGGGATAATATTGTAATGTTTAAAAGCATCTTAGAGCAAGTAATTGTTTAAGCGCTATAGAAAACCTTCATTTATATGCTATTAAATATTATTTATGAACAATTCGAGAGAGAGAGAGAGAGAGCACAAAATAAACAAGAGGTTGCACCATAGGTGCTGGGATACGCCCATGGTGAAAATTAAAATATAGGCAGGTTGGAAACCAAATTGTGAAAATGAATTCAAAACGAACAAATTACTGGACGGCGAACAACGGAAATCCAACATTTTCAGATAAAGAGGGATAACTCTTGAACATAAAATATGAACACCATCAATTAACCCTATTTTGAAAGCCATCAGGATATTTTGAAAGCCTTCCTGATGTCAAACCTGCATACCAAATTTCATCGAGATCCGATAACCCATGGTTGAGATATATGAGCAGACGGACAGAAATGCAACATTTCCAGATAAACAAAGAGGGCTAACTCTAGAACGGAAAATGTGAACAACGTCAATGAACCCTCTTTTGATAGCTCTCCTGATGACAAACCTATATACCAAATTTCATCGAGATAAGATAACACATGTTTGAGATATTTGAGCAGACGGACAGAAATGCAACATTTTCAGATAAACGAAGAGGGCCAACTCTTGAACGGAAAATGTGAACAACATCAATGAACCCTCTTTTGAAACTGATGCCAAATCTGCATAACAAATTTCATCGATATCCGATAACCCATGGACAGAGATATATGAGCGGACGGATAGATGCATGTAATCCAGTATACCCCCCCCCCCCATCTTTTGGGATGGGGATATAACAATTAGGTGAACTGTCCACTTCTCCCTAATAGCCAAATGGGAGAAGTGCCTTCTCCCAATTGGAGAAATGCATTCTCCCAATATGAAACTTCTAAGCTGGTCCATGTGTCAGAGGATAGAACGTATACAATATACTAGCTGATGTGCCCGACCTCGTCCAGGCTATTTTGGGATTTCTTTGTGATTGCCTCCATCTGGGCAGAAAGAAAACAAGACAGTCAATGACTGTGGGGTCGCTCACCAGACTGCAAAGACTGGGACTCTGGAGACCACAACAGTCAGAACTTTTCATAATCACTTTAAAAGAAGTAGATTTAAACAGGATATGTGGCCAGAGAGACTTCAAATATGTAGTTAATGTAGATTGGTGAAAATCCACCTTGAAATTACCAACTGTACACTACTGATCACCCCCCCCCCCCCCCTCCTCCAGCTCAAGTCCCCTCCAGACTCCCAAGTCTTAGGTTGGAATTTCACAACCGACACCTCAAACTTTCTCAATTGTTGGAAATTTCCAATCTCACAAGCGCCTTTTTATAAAACCATTTAGACATGTTTGAAGCCCAATTATCCATGGACCCAAAAACCATACATGTATGTCAGATTAATCAGTCAGGTGGTTCCAAGGTAGATGTTTTAATAAATTTGGTATTTCAATGATTTTATTAGATACAAAAGTGTTAACTCCCCATAGCCCCGCCATTTCTTGACATGTTGACCTCATTATAACAAATCTGAATCTGTCACAAAAGGATCCTCCATACTATTTGTAAGCTAAATAGCCCAACCTCTCTTGAGAAGACATTTTAAGAATTACTATAGAGACATATAGTTATGTCCCTGGTCCCACCCTATTTAACCTGGTGACACCCTCTGAATAAATTTGAATCCCAGACACCAAAGAACCCTTCATACTAAATATCAGTAAAATAGACCTGATGGTTCTTGTGAAGGAAGCATATTAAGAGAGAAACTGTCCTTCACTTGGCCCCTATTTGACCAGGTGACCCCATTTAAAAAAATCTGAATTGCAGTCAAACAAGAACATTCCATGCTAAATAAGCCAACTAATTCTTGCAAACATATTTTAAGAATTACTATGGAGTGAAATAGTTGTCTCTGGCCCTGCCCTTATTTGACTTTATGATCCCATTTTCACAAATCTGTCACCCAAGGTAATTTCATACCAAATATAAGCAAAATAGGCCATTTGGTTCTTGCATAGAAGACTGTGACATATCATGATTACTATGGAGAGAAAGAGTAATGTAGCTGGCCTTGCACCTACTTGACCTGGTGACCCTGATTGAACAAATCTGAATCCCAATCACAAAAGGAGCCTCAATATTAAATATGAGCTAATTAGAGCTGGTGGTTCTTTCAAAGGACACTTTTCTAAGTTTGCCAAATATGTTCTTGAGAGATGGTGGATGTGGGAGTGTTTAATGTACTGTTGAAAGATTTGAACAATACATATGATAAGATTGTTGTTGCAATTGGGAATTAATCACCTCTAGCAGATCTCCAGGGAATATTTATAAAAATGGCAGATTTCACTTGACACATGTAGGCATACCCCGACTACAGTTACAGCCAAAGTAAATGCTTCTTATTAATGATTCTCTGTCAAGAATTTGAGTAAATATTATTTTTGGGACCAGGGTGGCAGAAGCAGTGAACTTGAGTGAAGGGCCAGGGGGCACAACCTTCAGAAATGTAATGGCATTAGCTTTTCAATTTTCAAAAAATGTTAAACAATATATATATATATATATAATTGATGATGGATTAAACACATATTTGTTTCTTCTTTTTTTAAATATTTTAATAAAAAAACAAATTTCACATTATTTCATATTATTTTTTAATATATAATTTTTTGTCTTCTTTTTTTTGGTTAGAGTTCAATCTAAAAAAAAAAAAATGGAGTTATGTCCCTGGCCCCGCCCACATTTGACCCAGTGACCTGATTTGAACAAATCTGAACCCCAGTCACCCAAGGATCCTTCATACGAAATATGAACCCATATGGCCTGATGGTATTTGAGATGTCATTTGAAGAATTACTATGGAGGGAAAGAATTATGGCCCTGGCTTCGCAACTATTTCACCGAGTGAGTGAACTCATTTGAACAAATCTGAATGCGAGTCACCTAGGGAACCACACCAAATATGAAACCATTCGGTCTTATCGTTCTGAAGATGTTTAAAAGAATTACTATGGTGGGAAAGAGTTATGGCCCTGGCTTCGCAACTATTTGACCCAGTGACCTCATTTGAACAAATCTGAATGAGCATCACCTAGGGAACATCCACACCAAATATGAACCCATTCGGTCTTATGGTTTCAGAGGAGAATATGTTCAAAGAATTGTTGACGGACGAACCGACGAATGAACGGACGGACAGACGGATGACGGACGGACGAGGAGTGATGACTATAGCTCCACCGGAGATTTTGTCTCAGGTGAGCTAAAAACTATTGTTCGATAGGTCCAGAAACATGAGCGAGGTCAAAGACACGGTCACACGCAAAATTGGACCCGACCATATTGTTCCCTGGATCAACGTAGGTCTACATTCAAAATTTTAGTCGGATCGGTCGAGGAGTTTTCAAGTCTATAACACACATACATACATGTACATAGACAGAAGTTCCAAAATATTTATAATAGACTAGTACCTTGGAATATTATTCTTTGGATCTTCGCTATCATTTGCTAGTCCACCAAATAACCAGGCTTTAGTACCGCACAGGGTAAAACTATGCCCTGAAAAGATACAAAATGAATTAAATCAGGAGAAAATAATTTGGAACATTGTATATTGATACTTATTAGCATGAGGCTCTCATTACTCTAAATACATTAGGCGTGGCAAGCACTGTATGCTAAACAATTTATCAAAGCAACTTACATGACAAATTAGTAGAGCTTTTGACTATAGTCTCAAAAGGCTTTTATTCTTACAATACAGCCAGTATATATGCTGGTGTTTATCAACATACTCACCTTATAGTGCCTTGTATACAAATCAATGTATCATTCAGAAATCATATTCTACCTTTATAAGTGAGTCCCATTCAAGTCAAGACTTGAAATTGTTGAAAATGAGAGTCAGCATCAACCAGTAGATTTAAATTTACTGGCATTTCAAATTTACTCAATCCAACTTACCAAGTCTTGGACATGGTGGTGGCATCCCATGTTTTGGGTGCTTAGGTTTCAGCCTTTTCCATTCCCATCTACTTGCTTGCAGTTCATATAACTCATTTGAATATTTTCCATATTCGACCATTCCACCAAACACCAGCAGTCGGGTTCCATCGCAGACAAATCCATATGCAGCACACCCAGGGGGTATGTCACCTCTCACAGCAGGTACAAACCACTGATTGGTTGCTGGAAGCAATAAAATAAATGCTAACAAAATGTTAATAAATTGTGCTGCATATCTCCAGTCATGATTTAAAGTAATGTGAAACACCAGAAATTGTTTTCAAAAAAAGAATATATCTGCTTGCTGCTATAGGGTGATTCTCAAAAAATGTCAACCAGAAGAGTAAAAATTTGCATATGTCCTAAGATTGTGATTTTTTTAAATTTGTTTGTGAAGACTCTCATTGTTTGGAAAATTTTAATTTTATTCCAGTTTGCCATTATATTTCTTGTTATGCATATGGGACACATGGGACAAAAAGTCTCAAATATTTGTGAAAATCTAATTCTAAATTAGTGTTATGAAAAAATAGTTGCTAATATACACTAGGCCATAGTTTTATCTCATTTTATATTGTTTGAGTAGTCAAAACTATAAACAAACATACTACTTCCAAGAACAGTGCATCAATTTCTTGATATGACACAATACACCTTATGAGTTTAACTGTAACGTACGTGACAAAAATGAACTGTTTAGTATTATCATTACACGGAAACTATGTAAAGGAATATAACAGTTGCATTATTGTATGTAGTAAATGGATTGAAAAATTATGACGATTAATCAAGAGTGTTCTTGCGGTAGGTAAAAACGCTTAAATACGCTATAAGTTATGTAACGCACGTGACGTCACGTACGTTACATTTTAATTTAATGCAAATACACATCAATTGCCCCTTCTGTTCTATACTATGATGCTTCTACTAACAGAAGCACTTAAGCTACATGATTTAACATCTACATCTCCATTGTTTACCAGCAGATTGGCTATATACATTAGCTCTAGTTGTTATAGGTAGATTTGTGTAATCTCTGGAAATCAGTTGTTCCAGACATGGTGAAACAAACATGTTTTGTGATTTATTAAAAGGCAGAAGGCCAGTTACTTCTTACTGTTCAGTTACCCAGAGTTCCAGGAACTGCCTAATAGTTGGTTAGCATTTCTCCCAATTAAAATTTCATACAGTACAGCTGTACTACAGCATAACACATACATGTACACAATGTAGCAATATTTCAGCAGAAGTGTGGCAATCCATATACAGGGATGTGCTCACGCCGGGCGGCGCCGGGCGGGGGCGCCCACCACTCAAAACGATCGCCCGGGAGTGACTACGTTTTCAAACCGGTGTGCGCGGCACATTTTTACGATCACAACTGTACTCGCATTGTAAATTGTGCGGAGTTCTCTTGATGAAAACGACATCTTGCATGTCTGATAGCGACGACATGTTGCCATCTGTGGCATTTTAATGCCTCCTATAAAGCACGCGGGGAGCCTTGATTAATGAGGTGTCAAAAGGTCTGCGATGACCGGTGAATTTTATTACAAAGAGCCGACATAATCAAATACTTTCCGCGCGTGCTGACCTGCAGTCACGCGCTGGAGTTAAAAGTCCCGGGTTGAATTTGGAATGCTCACTTTCAATGATCCTAAGCCAAAATGATGTCGTTATTGAAATTTTTCACTCAAACTTCGAAAAGTAAAAAGCTCAAATCATGTGTCAGAAACCGCATGGTGGAGGAAACGTTAGACGCGGTCATGCATATAGTAATTGAAGGACCGCCCCCTTCCACGGCGCGGTTAAACTGTGAGCAGAATAGGCGATTAAAAGTCCATTCCATGAAAGTGTGACGTAACAGAAGTTGTATAAACATTGTAAATATACGTCACTGTGTATAGAAAAAAAAGGAAATCACGTGGGAAATATGACATGACGCGTTTAGCACTCAGGCGATGATTGGCACGTGTTGGTGTGACGCTGTTGTTAGTTCTCTCCCAGACAGCCTTTGATATAATGCCGCCGTTTCAGTTTACTGTACCGGATTAACTTGTTAAATAATTGGATTTATATAAAGAATATGCAGAGGATACTTATACCGGGTGAGTTACACTGACTTTCAAATTATGTTCGCCCAAATTTTAAATATGAAATGTCCCTATTTTATGATAATTTGTCAGAGACCTTGTGGTGTATTTTACACCTGAAATGCAAGGAAAACGCGTTTGCGGGCGCTAATAATCCAAATTTTCTTCCGATTGGGCGAACCATGGTCGCCCAATCGAACCGATGACCCTCCCGCCCGGGACTATTTTGGGGATTGGCACATCCCTGATATACATGTAGATGTGCATGTCAAATTAACCATTCAATTCATTGACTATTATGTCCAGTGCTATTTATTAGGACAGTGGCCTAAATAATAGGCATTGTATATCCAAGAGCGCTATTCTGAAATTAGTTGTCCATTATTTACTTGTTTAAAGGCTGACATTTTGGTGGAATCAATAAACATTGTGGTATGTGCTTGAATTTTTTCACCAGCGCAGCTCCTGTCATGAAAGGGTTAAGGGATGAATAAATATAGGATATCTGCACAATTTTAGTGAATATGGGAATTATTTTATTGGTGTAATTTCTAAGATTACATACTGTTATAACTTTAGCATATTATCTGTAAAGTGGCCCGTGGTAGATTTATTACTGATATTATTTTTTAGATGAACATACCGTAGGAAAAGAAATATAATACTTCACCCAAATATGCAATACCATTGGCTTAGGATTTAGAAAATTTATGTTTTCAGCAAGACATTCACAAAAATCGGTTGAAAATTTTCATCTTAGATTTCTTATGATATCCAAACTATACTTATATACAATGCATAGACACATTTAATATGTACATATATACTAGTAGCTATATTGCCAGCTATATTGCCATTGAAGAAGGCAGTGAGGCCGAAAGACTGTTTCTATCCACTATATCTACACAACTTCCCTTACCCCAGACATGATTAATTTTATTATTTTACATATATGGTATAAAAGCAAATAAACACTCTTAAAAAGAGTGTCTATTTACTGTTATACCATTTGAAAGAATTTGGATTTGTCATTCTCTGGATAATCATTTTTTGTATTACAATTTAACATAAATGTGGTAATAAAATAATTTCACAAATAAATGTCTGCATTATAAAGCTATTTTCATGAAAACATTGTCCATCACTTGAAGATGTAACGTACGTGACAATTCCATGTAATGTACGTGATAACAAATTGAGAGTTACTGCAGAACAATTTGAGGCTCTGCAGATAAATTAATTCTTGAAAACAAAAGAAAGTGAGCCTGGGTCAATAGTAGTTGATTGGAAATGGCACATAGTTGTCAGAAATCACAGAAACAATGAATGTCACCAATAGTTTGCGAAAAAGTGTGTTTTTGCATGTAACGTACGTGACAGACTTCTGTTTTGGCATAACATTTTAAAACACCACCAATCCACTGATCTGCTATTTTATTGCAATTATATATACTGTTGACTATCTGGACACTTAGACAATGGTTGATATCAGTGCTCAGTTTTCAAACAGTAACTTCTTTTATTCTTCAAAAATGAGTTCAGTGTAACATACGTGACGCTGAGAATCACCATATATCCTCTTCCCCCTTTTATTTATTTCTATTCTATTTCTACTCATGTTTTTATCTGACATCAAAATGTTGTTCTATAATTGTAATCTAATTGTGGCAAATAAAACGGTGTTAATTAAATTATTGTCGTCCACTACATAGATCAACTACATAGCCTACCAACTCGATGATTGAAACAAACAAATCCTGTCGCCGCTGGAAAAAAATAAAAAATACCCTGTCACGTGACCTGATTAATATCCAGAGATCAGACAGCGAACTGAACCGATCTTTTACGGAAACTGCCGAATGTACGGATTGAACTAGATTTCAACAGCAAAATCTAGTCAACAAACTAGTCTGTTGGGGACGAAACTACAACAAATTGTAAAACATAAACTCAGCAAAAACAATAACCGACAATCGCCGTCAACGCATCATCTAAAGTCCTAATAAATTGGATAGAAAAAGTCAATATTTACTTTCATATTGAGATATAGGGCGCCGCCATTTTGAATATTCGGCGGACTGACAATTTATTAAAACTGTTGAAAACTGTCAGGGTGGATATACTGAACACAAACTAATAGGATACTTATGTTCGACTAATATTTTTGAACCGATCTAGATAGAAAATACCGATTTTTTCCTTTATGAATAGAAGGATTACAGTTTGACAGACCAACAACAAAACGACGCCATTTTCGATTTTGTAAACCGAAACAACCCATAGCTCGAAACTTACCGGTATTATAAACATGTAGCTCGTCGACAATTCCTTCGTTCCCTCCACCGAAAACAACTAATAAATCCTTTATTGCGACAGCTCGATGTCCGTGCCGGGGCCTTGGAGAAGGCCCAGAAGTATTTGTAACTCTCTTCCATTTCAATATGGGAGCAGCCATATTGAATGTACAGTACCCACAATGCCGTTTTTCCGCGCAAGTGCCCGTACGTGAAAACAATATTTACATGTCACGTGGTTCTAATTAAAATTTACAATTTGATTGTTCTGAAATTTAGGAGTTAGATAATGATGGTTAACTTTTTATTAAAATTTAATGAAATGCAGACTTAATTTCACAAATGTTTATTTAAGCTTATAAGTTTTGGTATAAGTGTTATTTAAAACTTCCAACCTGGACGCGAATAGGCGGATCGTATACCCGGAACACTCTCTAGATCGCAACTTCTCGGATTATCGTTCATGTAGAATATAAATTTGCGCAGAAAATCTTATTGTATTTACACCCAGGGACGTGGCGATAAAAGGCAAAAACAAAAAGGCAAGGGAAGCCGGTAGCCGAAAGGTAGCGTAGGGTAATGTGGGGCATAATGCGACACATAAGCACATTAGACCCCACCATGCCACTAAAAACGGTGGAAGGGCACACATTATTAAACTAAAAGTTAGATCAATATTTCCACGATATATTTTAATACTCACACTTGCCTGGGAAGCACCAATTTCTGAACAGCATTACTCCCCGTCAACGTACCCAATCCGTCGCATTATGCCCCATACACGGGGTATAATGCGACACATTTGACATTACAACACCAGAATATATACCGACCCTAATAAATGCAAGACGGTCTGCAGTTTCTTTTCTTAAAGTTTGTGGATTGAAAGAATGTATATAAGCGTTATTTAAAGTCATAGCAGAAGACCAATGAGACATTTTATTGATTTATATGGCCGGTAAAATATCACCATAAAGTTTTGATTTCAGGAAAATGGCCGGGGTAGGGTTAACAATAATTATTTATCTATATCATGTTTTAATGTTTGGGAATATGATCGAATATGTTTTTTTATTTCTTTTCTTTTGAACTAAGGTTACGATAAGATTTATATTTCCAGGTTTGATTTGCGATATGCCTAATCATAATTTTTTTCTCGTACTGGTTGTACCCGAGTGTCGTATTATGCCCCACAACCAGACAATCTGTCTCTCCCCCAAATATGAGTGAATGTGAATAACCGATGTACATAGAACTGATCAACTTGCTATATAACTCGTCTTACTTTACCAAAATATGCATGTAGCTTTGGTGGTAGTGGTAATATGTTCTCGTTTTAACATGTACAAGACCTACCGGAAGTTATAAACCATTCAAAAAGGGGGTCACCAAATGTGGGTACCCCTACTCCGGCGTTTCGCATGTGAGATTAAACAGTCATAATGATGTCGGTCCAATTGTGATGTCCACTTCTATGATTGGTCTTACTAAAATAATTAATGTGCGATTCAACTTCAGTCATGGAAAAATCATATGGCCTGATAACGACCGTCTGTCGCATTATGCCCCGCGTCGCATTATGCCCCACATTACCCTACTGGTCTCTCGTGCTAGCCGACGGGGATCGTCAGGGTATTCTGACAAAAATCAAAAAGTTCTCGGTCAGATAGCAAGTTTAAATTGTCAGGCTGAAAAGTCTCATTCGAGATCCTGAATAAAGATCCGAATACTCAATGCCGACATCCGCCATTATAACATTTATCCATGTATGTTGTCGTGGGTGCGGTACGCTGTCCGATATGGCAAGCTACAAACCGCTATTTAATATTAATTTTACTTAAAGGGATACTGTACGCCACATGTTGTTGTTGGTTTCTATAGTCTCCGAGTCGGAGAATAAGGTAACAATTTTTCCATTATTTGAAAGTCTGTTGAGTACGAAGTCATGTTACGGATGACAAATTTACCGGAATGCAAAAATACAAATTGTCGTTTTCGAGTAATTTTTGTAAAGTTTTCAACCAAATGAATCAAATAAAAGTTATATTATATGCATACTAGTCCCATATAATCATTTAAGTTATTGTATCGTCGCTAGTCAGTGAGTGGCTTGAGTGTTCTCCCCGTATCATCATAATATTTTAAGCAATCGTGTGTGCGATCGGTTTAAAAATCCAGTATCCCTCAATTACTATTTTTGATTACGGTAATTCGTAATTTAATTGACGCCATTTTATGGCTCCAGTCATAAATTCAATTTATATCAAATTATTAACTTTTAAATTATTAAATTTTAAGATAGCCTATTAAAGGGGTACTGTACGCCAATTTCAATAAATTCCCGGTAACAATTGCGATCTAATATCAATATTATATTTTAAAATAACGTATTTGAGTCGACGATGTCTACTGAAAACGTTCCGGTTAACAGGCTACCACAAAAGTAAAATTGAATTATTTAATATAAAATGATTTATGGCTAGAGTCATAAAATGGAGAATTATGCCAGTACGAGTTACCGTTCTTGAAATCTCACATGTTGGGTGTCTTTTATCGACGGCCGTTTACGACGAACATTATTGAGTTGCGAACAAAACATGTTACATGCAAAAGGAAGTCCCGCTATAACCAATTTGGAAAAAAAGAGAAGAAACAAGATTCATAAAGCGTCAAGTATTTTTATAGGGGGTGAGATTGTTCGATGGAAGAGATTGCAGGCATCAATTGAACTTCCGGTTCATCATGCAACCTGCGTCTTCTCCGGTGAAGGTCAAAAACATGGCGCGTAGTTTGAAATCGTAATATTTTTATTTCCAAGATCAATATTTTCGTCGCTAAATTAGGTTTATACGAAACTCATATAACACAAACACAATCTAACTTGGAAGTTATGTCAATGGGAGTAAATAAAAAAAATTGCCTATCTCTGTGTACAGTACCCCTTTAACCTGAGCGTTTACAGAATACATCTTCGACTCAAATTACTTATGTTTCTATATATTATCGATATTAGATCGTTGTTTTCACCGGAAATTTAATGAAAATGGCGTACAGTACCCCTTTAAGTAAAATAAAATTACACTTTATTTTACTTAAAGGTACTCAACCCGATAAAACTCCTCTCAATTACTATTTCAATGGCTTCGGGGGTCAAAAATATTTGATTCGAGTCGAGGAAGTCACCCATCAAAGCTCAGATTTGTTAGATATCGATTTTATAAATCTATTATTTTTCATTATCGGGAATACTATCTGGCCCAGAACTCAGTCAAAATTGAGTTAAAATTACCACTTGATTTTAGAGTTATTCATCCTTGTCTGTTTGAATAGATTTGAGGTACACATCCAGAGCAGATTACGGCAGTTATTGGTACTCATCTCGAGAACATAACAAATTTGAAAAATCAATATCTAATAACTCTGAGCTTTGTTTGATGGGTTCCTCGACTCGAATCAAATATTTATTACCCCCAAAGCCAAAGAAATAGTAATATAGGACCCTCTGATCGGATTGTTGTTGTTGGAATCTGTTGAGATGGGGACCCTCTTTACGGGTTGAGTACCTTTAAGTGAAATAAAATGTCATTTTATTTCACTTAAGTGAAATAACGGTCATTTTTTATTTTAAGTAAAAAAGAATTTTACTTAAGTAAAATTAACCATGTTTTAACTTAAAGGGGTACTGTACCCCAATTTCAATAAATTCCCAGTGACAATAGCGACCTAATATGAATATTATATTATAAAATAACTAATTTGAGTCGACGATGTCTACTGAAAACGTTCCGGTTAACAGGCTATCGTAAAAGTAAAATTGAATTATTTAATATAAATTTATTTATGGCTGGAGTCATAAAATGGAGAATTATGCCATTACGAGTTATCGTTCTTGAAATCGCATATGTTGCGTGTCTTTTATCGACGGCCATTCGCGAACATTATTGAGTTGCAAACAAAACATGTTACCTGCAAAAGAAGGCCCGTTATAACCGATTCGGGGAAAAAGGAGAAAGAAACAAGAGTCATAAAGCGTCAAGTATTTTATAGGGAGTGAGATTGTTCGATGGAAGAGATTGAATGCATCAATCGAAGCTGTGAGCAATGAACTTCCGGTCCTTCCTGCGACCGGCGTCTTCTCCGGTGAAGGTCAAAAACATGGCGCGTAGTTTGAAATCGTAATATTTTTGTTTCCAAAATCAATATTTTCTTCGCTAAATTAGGTTTATACGAAACTCATATAACACGAACACAATCTAACTTGAAAGTTATTTCAATGGGAGTAAATAAAAAAATCGCCTATCTTAGTGTACAGTACCCCTTTAAGTAAAATTAATATTAAATAGCGGTTTGGCTTGCCATAGTCCGATCGGCGCGGACATTAATGGCTGACCCGTGTACACGCCTCGGTGTGTTCACGTTAAAGGTACTCAATCCTATTTTTTGCTCGCAAATTACTATTTCCTTGGCTTCGGGGGTAAAAAATATTTTATTCGAATCGAGGAACCCACCCATCAAAGCTAGGAGTGATCAGATATCGATGTTTGAAATCTATTATTTTAATTTTAAGTGGCCCAGTAAACTGTCGACGAGAAGAACTTATCTGACAGGGATCTGGGGGAAATTACTAAAATACCTTTATCTCATATATATTTTGAAGACCTCTGTCTGTTTGTCTGTCTGTATGTTTGTCTGTATGTTTGTCATTAATACAAATCTACGATTCTCGACCGATCGGGACGAAACTTGGTACGTGTGTGTAGTTTGACCAGGCGGTGGACGTTGTCGTATTGGCGAGCCCGTGCGACGCCCGTGCAGCGCATGCGCAGACGAGATCTCGGAAACGGATGGAGCTATCGACTTGAAATTTGGTATGTGAATGTATCTTGCCCCGGATACGAATTTTATCGGGTCGCCGATCTCGTGCGACGCCAGCTTCGCGCATGCGCAGACGAGATCTCGGAAACGGGTGGAGCTATCGACTTGAAATTTGGTATGTGAATGTATCTTGCCCCGGATACGATTTTTTTCGGGTCGCCGAGCCCGTGCGACGCCAGCTTCGCGCATGCGCAGACCAGATATCGGAAACGGGTGGAGCTAACGACTTGAAATTTGGTTTTTGAATAGCCCGGATGAATAGCCCGGACAACGTCGGGCTCATCGGCTAGTCTCATATATATTTTGAAGACCTCTGTTTGTATGTATGTTTGTCATTTATACAAATCTACGATGCTCGACCAATCGGGACGAAACTTGGTATGTGCGTGTAGTTTGACCAGGCGGTGGACATTGTCGTATTGGCGAGCCCGTGCGGCGCCCGTGCAGCGCATGCGCAGGCGAGATATCGGAAACGGGTGGAGCTATCGACTTGAAATTTGGTATGTGAATGTATCTTGCCCCGGATACGAATCTTATCGGGTCGCCGAGCCCGTGCCACGCCAGCTTCGCGCATGCGCAGACCGGATCTCAGAAACGGGTGGAGCTATCGACTTGAAATTTGGTTTGTGAATGTATCTTGCTCCGGATTCAAGTCGATAGCTCCACCCGTTTCCGAGATCTCGTCTGCGCATGCGCGAAGCTGGCGTCGCACGGGCTCGGCGACCCGATAAAATTCCTATCCGGGTCGCCGAGCCCGTGCCACACCGAGCCCGTTGCCGAGCCCGTGCGACGCCAGCTTCGCGCATGCGCAGACCAGATCTCGGAAACGGGTGGAGCTATCGACTTGAAATTTGGTATGTGAATGTACCTTGCTCCGGATACGAATTTTATCGGGTCGCCGAGCCCGTGCGACGCCAGCTTCGCGCATGCGCAGACCAGATCTCGGAAACGGGTAGAGCTATCGACTTGAAATTTGAATAGCCCGGACAACGTCGGGCTCATCGGCTAGTCTCATATATATTTTGAAGACCTCTGTCTGTATGTCTGTCTGTATGTCATATATACAAATCTACGATTCTCGACCGATCGGGAAGAAACTTGGTACGTGTGTGTAGTTTGACCAGGCGGTCGCCGTTGTCGTATTGGCGAGCCCGTGCGGCGCCCGTGCGGCGCATGCGCAGACGAGATATCGGAAACGGGTGGAGCTATCGACTTGAAATTTGCTATGTGAATGTATCTTGCCCCGGATACGAATTTTATCGGGTCGTCGAGCCCGTGCGACGCCAACTTCGCGCATGCGCAGACCAGATCTCGGAAACGGGTGGAGTTATCGACGTGAAATTTGCTATGTGAATGTATCTTGTCCCGGATATGAATTTTATCGGGTCGCCGAGCCCGTGCGACGCCAGCTTCGCGCATGCGCAGACGAGATCTCGGAAACGGGTGGAGCTATCGACTTGAAATTTGGTTTTTGAATAGCCCGGACAACGTCGGGTTTGGTAGAGCTATCGACTTGAAATTTGGTTTTTGAATAGCCCGGACAACGTCGGGCACATCAGCTAGTCTCATATATATTTTGAAGACCTCTGTCTGTCTGTATGTCCTTTATAGAATCGAAAACGGGTTGACAGATCGAGACCAAACTTCCTATCCAAAGGTAAAATCCCACGGGAATCGTCGACGTCGCATTTTGAAGAAGCCCAGAGCACCCATTCTCCACTCCCAATCATCAAAATCACCGCAAACGCCACTTCGGGGGTTAAGGCATCAACGATCTTTATATTGACCATATTCGGAGGTGTTAAGGATTAACGCTCTTTATTACAATCGAAGCTGCTAAACGGCTACCCATGCGTAAAATACGGATGCAAAACGAAACGCGGAATGCAATTATCTCGATTAAAAAGGCAGAATGGGTTGTTGTGTCATATATGTCCTAGGAACAGGGGAATTTTTCATCGGGTCAGTCTTTGAGGGACGGGTACCATGAATTAATTCATGAAAAAAAAAATCGCGCAGACGAGATCTCGGAAACGGGTGGAGCTATCGACTTTAAATTTGCTATGTGAATGTATCTTGCCCCGGATACGAATTTTATCGGGTCGCCGAGCCCGTGCGACGCCAGTGTATAGTCTATATTGGTATTTTAGTACTTTTCCCCAGGGGCCTGTGAGTGCGTCTATAAACGAAAGGTTCCTGCACTGCAATATCTACAGATACAGGGCACCCCCATACCTGACGCGACGTCAGTTGGAAATTTCACAACAACAATATATAGGTTGAAATTTATGGGAGGCCGTTTTCACATTTATTCTTTACTTGCGCTTTAGAAGCTGAAATATTTGCGATTGCAAATATATACACTCAAGCGCTAATCATTTGCGCTTAAATGCAAATCATTTGCGCTTAAATGCATATAATTTGTGCTTAAGCGAAAATCATTTATGCTTTTAAAAGCGCAAAAGATCATATTTACACTTAAGCGCAAATGATTTGCGATTATGAGCAAATACAAATTCATATGCATTGATCCCTCCTGAATTAATTTTAAATGGCACATGCCTAGAAACACATCACTCAAGTCTATATGGCCTATATATATATAGGTCCACCATATGAGGGAAACAATCCCCCAGTAACGCTGAAAGAGTACGTTTGGGACAACTTGTGTGTCTTTTTGCACATTTGAGAGATCCTGGGCAGTGTCCTGGGTGTCTTTTTGCTCGAAACCATGCGACAATGACCAATTCAGCCCCAGTTAGGTGGTGTCAGATTGGACATTCCCGACACTTGGAAAGCTTGAGGCCGATCTGCTAGGCCCCAGAGGTTATTGGTCGAGGAGTCCAGAATGTACATTAAGATATCTGGTTGTTCTATATTAACGGTGTAAGTAATTGGATTTTGGTAGGACATTCGGCAGAGGTGAGGTTTTGCCTGATTTTTTTTACATTTTTATTTCGATTTTTTTTTTTTAATAATTGCCATATGATCAGACCAAAGTTGTGCATGGTATCAACTTATATATATACCCCCCCCCCAGTTCAATTGTCGTTTGAATCATCAACCATGCATGCCTCAACCTCTTTTAATAAAAATGTCATTTTATTAACCACCCCCCACCAAACTGTGGTAACCGAAAACCAATCTTGAGTGAATGTTAAGTGAGGTATATCCTCAAATTTCGTTGAGCAGATTGTAAAAGTAAAGTCCTTGTAAGATAGATACCGGTACATCATTGTGTGTAATTATATTGAAATTATACCATGGTGTCGCCCAAGATGGCGTCCAAAAATGGCCACCAAATTTAACGACATGCTATGACCCACCCCCCCCCCCCCCCCCCCCCAGGTAAAATTCACAAAAACACACTTTGGAGACAGAACAAATTCCCGTTTTTTGCCGTGCTATACTATATAGTAGTGGTTTTTGTTTTGTTTTTTTAATCATATATACGCGCACTAATCCCAAATCACGCTATTTTCTGTGTTATTTTAACCAAATAATTATCCTGGAAATAATATGTTCATACCTATAGGAGTGAGAAAGCATTATTTCTCATCTTCCAAATAGATTCATTTGTCCCCAGTGGAGATAGAACAATATAGCACTGTCAAAAAAGTGAGTTTTCAGATGGAACAGATTTACTCAGCCTCTCATTCAAATCTGATATATGTTAGACACGATATCTGGTGATTTTAGGAGAGGAAATCCCGCACCGAATCGAAAGATACAAATATCTCATTTTCCCGCCAAAATTGAGATAGAACAGTTTAGTTCTGACGCGAAGATTGGTCACTAACTATTTCATTTAAATTGTCTGTCAAATCAGTTAATTATTTTGTTTCCGATTGTTTTCTAATATATTATTTGTGTTAAGGCTTTCACAGGTGTTATTTGCCAAATTTCTGAATTGTTGAATTCTGCTTTCAAATATACTGAAAACTTAATTGTACGATCCCAGTGCAGATATAGAGGTCCAAGAGAATAAGCACTTCGTTTGAATTAGATTTCCTTAAAATATTAAATAATATAGTGAATGAAATAAAGTCAGAACAACTCAGAGATATGTAATTAACCAGGAGACAGAGTATTTATAAGCGGTAGTTAATTAATGAACACCTTGCATGATGAACGGCTTATAGTGCTATACCGCCAATGTTATGTTCGTTTGTGTTCGTAGTTTAGTAGCTTTGTATAGTGATATGAAAGACACCACAAGCGGCTCCTTAACAGCCATTGTAAGCCATAGGAAATTTACGAACACGAGAGCAAAATATGTGTTTAAGAGCTACAATGGTGTTGAAATGTACATGGGGGAAATGTCCGGTTGACGAACGATATTTATACACATGCATGTTTTAGTTCGGTTTCCTAAATAAAAAAGTAACTAAGACTTCTGTTTACGCTGGATTAAACAATGCCAACGACCACACTCGGATCCTAATGTTATTTAAATTCCAATATTAATATAACAGATTTCAAACTAAAACGTGGAAATAGTAGTCCCGATCGATGATGCGATATGAATATTAATTGTGCCGCGCGCGAGTATTTGTTTTATGTGAAGTGTTTTTCGTTATAAATGTATACATGTGTTGCTGTTTATAACACCGTGATAATATTGAGTTCAAATGTCTGCTATTCACATTAACCTGCAGGATCTCATGCGAACGTTTTACTGAATCCATTTGAGAATCTAAAGCGAACTTCCATATTAATGCGACACTATACGTGTAAATGAGAATCAACAGATGTTTTCCAAGAGAATTACACGACATTTCACACATTGCACATGCTTCGCGGTGTATACACGCAACGTTCACCGAACGAGTTCACTTTGTGCCATTGTTGCCACATGGCAACATGTAACTGACTCCATGATAGTCGGCGTTTTCTTTAATGGTGACGGCGAAATAGGATGTGAAATTTTAAAAGACCATTATTTGATAGGCCTAATCCTTTGCATCCGGTCTGATGTCATCGGGGCTCATACAGGACGCTCGAGGTATGGCAAACTGATATCGTTATATTTATTTCGACAATTTAAGAGGGATTATAGATTAATTACCACATACTGGTACACCTCCGTTTGGTTTATTTCATCAAGGTGTGAACTATTAGCAAAGCTTCGATATTAAATTTGCTATTTGATATTGAAGTTATATATGGCTTCATTTAATTACGTGTACGACATTTTGATTCAATTAGGCCTAAACATCGATCTTTGTTGGTTATCGGAAATGGCCTAACAATCACACCTGGTTTTTTGTCTAAATCTGGTTCTATTTTTGTTTATATAGGCCTATCTAACGACAGTCACTTTTACAAGATGCATATATACACAAATCTATATAGGTATCTTGAAAATCGTGAAACTCAGAAAGAGGCTATATTATCGTGTTACATGGCGTTTAACAACACAGTCCGTTCTCATCGGAAGCCATTTTAGCAATGAATATATAGCGATATTGAGATGGCTTGTGGTGCTTAGTAACAGTAACCATGTAGCCTATTGGTGTGCGGTACGTACGGATAGGCCTATGTCCAAACAAAGAGACAGAATATAAGCCGTAAGAGGGTGGTTCTCCCTTAAACGAGCAAATTGATGTCTCGTGTACAATTGTTCCATAAAAATATGATTGTGCCACAAACAAGACCTATTGTGGCGTTCCATTTCACTGAGGAGCATGTGGCACAACGTTATGATATAACAGTATTGTAACATATCAACACATGCCTTTAGTTACATGGTCAAAACAACGAGAAAACACGAAAATCGCACTGTCTCATCGCCTAACTGCGAAATTTCATTTTATTCCTATTAAGTTATCTTACCTTTAATTGACAAACAACGTGCACTGTTATGTTATTTCTTGGACTCTTTATCTATGAATATCATTTATGATGCACGTTTTTCGTGGTTTGATGTAAATATTGACTCTGAAACATCGAAAATCGCCTGTCTCGAGAAATGTCCACACCGCGACATTATTTACAATATAGGCCATCCCGGTTGCATTTTAACTAAGGGCAACAACCTACCATACGGATAAGAAAGTTTTGCCTTTTGACAATTTGTTTTGAAGATTTTGGACAATATAAAGAATCAAAACACATGAAAAATGAGACGAAAATAAGTGTACCCTCCAGCGAACCTTAATTAATGTCCACACCGCGACGCTATCAAAGGAACTAGAAAATATGTCGGGAGACTACCAAAATTGCTCAAATAGTACACATGGGGTGAAGAATCATGAATAAAAACGAATGGACGCCTGACATAAACAGAAATTGAAAAAAAAATGAAGAAAATATCAAAATTGTCCACACCGCGACATGTCCACACCGCGACGCAGAATAACGTTACAGCCAGCCACAGACACATTTCACGCTTATAATATTTGGGTGGTTCTGTTGTAAAAGGGTCAACACGATGTACATACACATATAGTTGTTATTGGATCGGGGGGGGGGGGTGTGAGTGAGTGGGGGGGGGGTGTGCTCAGAGAGAAGCAAATGACAATTTGAAAATCAATTGTTTCGGTACTTTTCAACAATCGTTCTGCCTGTGGGACGATTTCCGGCTCGTGTGCAATAGCAAAGGCGTCAATGACACATTTTGGGCCATCGGAATATCTCACTGACAATTCTATCTGATTGAGCTCATCGAAAAACCCCTAAATACCAAATTTCAGTTCGATATCTTGAAACATGTAAGAGAAATCCATCGACATTGTTTTTTATTGTAAATTCTCTTTGCAATTTGGCGAACCCTTTGAGGAACAGAGTTTGATTGACGTGTGTTCACGTTATCTACATCAGGGTTCCTCGGTCGTTTGGCGTCAAACCAAGTGTACGATGGATCAGGGCATGCCCGACTTGATAGGAATAGCCCTTTATGTGGTCAAAATCTGTTTCCAATTATCAGATCTGTACGGTGTATACGTTGACCTCTTAGAGAGTTTGAACTCTAAGTAACGCCCACACAGCACATCAATTTCCACCACGTATATTCAAATGGCTGTATCTCATAGACGTCTCAACGTGCGGAGCTGTGCGATACGTCGTTTGGACGGATGCATCATCGGCTACTCCATGATGTACAAGTTGAATATATACTCATAACGATAATTCAACTATTAAAGGACACATGTCAACAAAGTGGCTCAATTTTGTTTGGTTTCCATTAATCATGATATTCGAATTAAACACAAGTTTTGGAGAAAGAGCGAATTTGACAATGACGTCGCTCTGATTCAACCCAAAAACGTCATTGGCACATGCTGTAATGAACGACCTTGATTGACCTTGACCGTGCCCTATAATTTTGCCAAATGTAATTTCTGTGGTCATCAATATCTGTGCTACATACTCACATAAAATTCATCGGCATGTGACATATTTAATTTTTGCAGAATTCTATGGACGAATATGTTCATTTAAGGGAGAATCACCCAAGAGTAAGTTATTAGTCAATTAACACCTTGGATAACACCTTATAGTGATACACGACCAGTGTTATGTTCGTTTGTGTTGGTTGTTTAGTAGCTTTGTCTTAAAATAATGCTAATAACTCAAAAAATAAGTCATCAAAGTTGGAAATTACACACCAATCACAAAGAACGGACCCCCCACGCATGGATCCACAAACCCAATTTCACCCTTCTATTCCGCTTTTTGGACCTGTGTTCGTTTATGTTCGTTTGTTTTCGTTTGTGTTCGTTGTTTAGTAGGACCCAAAAATGTTGCCAACCCGAAAATTTGTTGTACACGATCTTTTCCAAGTGCGAAATATGATAACAAATCGAAATCAATTTTCCCAACTTGTTCTACCCGACCGCGGGTTCATGTAAACACATTTGACCAAAGACGCTCTATACTACAGCAATATCACTTATTTGTGAACCTAAAAATGTTCACTGAATTTATTAAAGAGAACAAGGCACTATATGTGCACAAGTATAGCCATATACGACTTTTTTTTATACGTAGAGCTGTTCTAAGATTGAAACGACGATTTTAAAACCAAACAAATCTATTGCTGTCCACGTTAACAATTCGGTTCATTTCATGATAAACAGCAATTCCTTATTTTTAAAGCACCGACAAGACGCCGGTTTAACCTTTGAACCCCTTGACACTGAGGGCATGGCATTTGACCCTTCATTGGCTTCAGTGAAGTCACTGAAGAATCGATTTCAATTTTCAAGACAAGGTCGACAATACATTTTAAATCTGGTAACATTGTTAGTATAAAGAATAAGCCATAAGTTAGGCATAACTTGCATTTAACTTTTTAAGGCGATAGATAATCACTAAATCACTTACATTACAAGTTACAAATTGATTTTGTCATCACTCATTCACTCACTCGAGTCTCTGCATTCTGTTCAATGCTTCCTCCCACCACACTGTCCACAGGCCTTCTAAACAGTGATAATTGAGTGATATTATATATTTTTGAAGTAATTAGTCCACCTTAATACTATATAAATGGACTTCTTTAAGTTCTTATAGTTAATAATAGTAGTTATACTGAGTGATAGAGAAGTCTTCAATAGATGCATTAAATTTCTATTTATTAAGATCTCAGTCACTGTTTAGAAAGCCTGTGCTTCATCCTGTTCACTGGACATTTAACAGCGGCACTATTATATATATAAACAAGTTGCACTGGGACTCGAGCAGGTCTTGCAGTAAGTTGCACATCCTTAGAATGATCCTATATTTAGCTATTAGTATTAGTCAGATGATTACAATTTACAGGAGAAGTTGGCCCCGCGCGAAGTCGGTCCCATACGAAGTCGGCCCCAGAGAAGTCGGCCACATATATAACAGAAGCATTGTTTATATAATGATATGAAATATGAAACTAATAATTATAATGACAAAATAACATAACTATTAACAGATTATATTAATACAATTAACAATAAATTAAAACGGCGTCTTCGTTGCCATCACTGTACTGTTGGCGGTGATCCTATGGAGTAACGTTGATGGGCTCATTAATGTCACACGGCATCGATCGCATTCGTAGCCAGCTTTTTTAATAGAGCAAACTTTTCTATGGCGATCACATAACCAGCCTCAAGGAACAAGATTAAGTTAATCTCATTTTTCTGTGTTGATGGATGAAAAACAAATTGAATATTAATTTGATATTAATTCATATAATAACCTGAGGTTTCCGATCAATGTCGTTAGAATGCTCGAATTATATTCCAATATATTAAGTTGATAAACGAAGTCAGTTTTGGAGCATGACATCATCATTTTAGCCATGAACGCGATGACGTCATATTTCGTGCCATATAGAGGATGGAATTAGAAAAGCTGGCTACTAATGTGATCGCCGGTGAAAAGCTTCCCACACTTGTGATCCATTTAAAAAGCTGGCTATGAATGTGACCGTAGCCTTGTGACAATGACCCCATCGGCTGGAGTAGCTGGCTTGTTGTCAAATCTCTGTCTCTATACAGATTCCATAGGTTAAATATTTGAACTAATGGCTTCCTTCGCTAAGCAGCAATCAACAGTACTTAGCCTAGTGCTCAGCTTTCTTTCATTGTCTGTTGGCAACTATCATTGTTTTTTATCACTGAGTCGCTGTCATGCAGTGATGCTGAAATGGTCACTGTCACCCCATTTCGTTCAGTTGGGTACCCAGCTTTAAGCAATCTCACACAAAACCTAGCTGTTAAATTTTTGAATACTTTTTTATATATGACAATACTAGCGGAGAAGAATTGTAGGCATCGGACATATGTCCCGCAGACTGCTTTTGTCAAGCTGTGTACCCAAATGTAAATTTTATAAAAGCAGGGTAACCCAACTGAAAATTTAAAAAAGCTGGATGAAAGGGGCTGACAGTGACCATTCAGCATTACTGTCTGCCCATATTTGAAGTTCATTGTGTTGTTATGATTAACCCTTTACCCAACAAACCGGCCAAAACCGGCCAAATAAAGATTCAACAGCCTAAAATATCTTCGGGCTGTCTCAATAGAACCATACAAATATGGATATCATTGGAACCGGCTCCTTGACCACATTGTGATAGTTACAGTTATGCCCTGTGCCAATGCATTATCTTATATATGCGAGTCGACCATAGGTCGCCTCGCATATATAAGAGAATGCATTGGCCTAAAAAAAATCTTTTTTTAACACTTTTTACCATTTTTTTTTTACATTCTTTAACAATTTTATAATTTTTAATGTGTTAAGCCAATGCATTCTCTTATATATGCGAGGCGACCTATGGTCGACTTGCATATATAAGAGAATGCATTGGCACAGGGCCGTTCTGTTGGGTAAAGGGTTAAGATAACATTGCAGACTTCACAATTAGCCTACATAAACATTCTCCGATTTAAGGCTTCATTCAATCCCATCTATATTAACGGGGCCGTCTTCTTATGGGGCCATCTTCACGCGGGGCCAGACTTCTCCAGATACCAGTCAGATACCAAGTTTGTCAGGCTGAAATTCTTATTCGAGATAGATCACTGAATAAAGACCCCTCCCCCCATCTGTTCATCCGTCCATCTGATGTCTGTTCATGTCATAACTTGAACATTAGTCCTCAGATCAAACAGTAATTTGGTGTGGATGTTCACTACTGTGAGGACATACAAGAGGTGGTTCAATCGTTTTGTTCGGGTTTTCCATTCAATGATTCTAGAGTTATTCATCTTTGTTTATCTGGAAATGTTGGCTTTTTCATCCATCCGATGTAATGCTTGGATTTCAATGAAATTTGGTATGGAAGTTCACTACTATGAGGACATTCAATAGATGGTTCAATCCTTTTGTTCATGTTTTCCATTCTAGAGTTGTTCATCTTTGTTTTTCTGGAAATGTTGGCTTTTCGTCTGTCCAATGTCTGTTCAGGCGATAACTTGAATTGTAATGCAACGAATGCTTGGATCTCAATGAAATTTGTTATGGATGTTCACTATGAGGACATTCAATGGCGTGTTCAATCGTTTTGTTTATGTTTTTCATTCTATAGTTGTTCATCTTTGTTTATATCAAAATGCTGATTTTTGGGTCCATGTGTCTGAGTATATCAGTCTGACATAGGTATTACTATGCCCACACTAGGACATATGCCACACGGGGGTATGCACCGGACAACAGTCCATCTCTTGTTGGTTCCTGCACTGAAATATACAGATATCTACCTATTCGTAACTGTCATTGACAAAGTCAAGCTTGAGCTATTGGCTTCTGTCACCTGTGCATTAACCATTTCCTTTGACTCACCCTACAGGGCACAGGCCGCATCCCTCATCCAATCATCACCAAACTTCATATGGATCTTCGGGGTGACCTTTAGATTGGAGCCATAAATTTTTTCTGAAATTCGTTAAAAACATGGCCACTGGCAGCCATTTTGAATTTCCAATTTGAATCCATCGGCAAACCCTGCAGCCCTCATTTATAGGAGATATGTTTTGAAATTTTACAGGCATGTTTAGGATCACCTCTAGCTATCAAATTTTTGCTATTTTAGACGAAAAATATGGCCGCCAGCAGCCATCTTGAATTTTAATCTTTGCAAGACTAAATCCTTCGGCACACCCTACAGGCCACATCCCTCATCCGATCATCACCAAACTTCATATGGATCTTCAGGGTGACCTCTAGATGGGAGCCATGAATTATTTCTGAAATTCATTAAAAAGCATGGCCTCCAGCAGCCGTCTTGGATTTCAAATTTAAATTCATCGGCACACCCTGCAGTCCGCATATATCGAAGAAATGTTATGTAAATTTACAGACATGATTAGGATCACCTCCAGATGAGACTATCAAATTTGAAAGATTTTTAGCTCACCTGAGACGAAGTCTCCGGTGGAGCTATAGTCATCACTCCTCGTCCGTCTGTCCGTCCGTCTGTCCGTCCGTCCGTCAAACTTTTTTTTAAACATCTCCTCTGAAACCATCATACCGAATTGGTTCATATTTGGTTTGGATGTTCCCTAGGTGACTCTCATTCAAATTTGTTCAAATGAGGTCACTGGGTCAAATAGTTGCGAAGCCAGGGCCATAACTCTATTCCTCCATAGTAATTCTTACAACGACTTCTTGTTCAGAACCATTGGGCCGATTTAGCTAATATTTCGTATGGAGGGTCCTTGGGTGACTGGTGTTCAGATTTGTTCAAATGAGGTCACCCGGTCAATTAGTTGAGAAAACAGGGCCATAACTCATAGTAATTCTTACAATGACTTCTTCTAAAAAAATATTTTGACTTTGGGTGACTGGGGTTCAGATTTGTTCAAATGGGGTCACTGGGTCAAATAGGGGCAGAGCTAGGGACATAACTTTAAAAACCAAAAAAAATATTTTTGCATTTTGACCTTTAATTTTTGTTTAGGACACATCACAGCCTCATATTTCTTACCTAGATTTTTCTTAGCATGTTCTTCATCTGTATGGATTTTGGTATTGTTTATTTAACCCCTTCCACTCTTGTTTTGATATAGAATTCATCCAAGACAGGATTACTCAAACATTTTTCATCTGATCAACACCAAATTTGGTATATGAATTTTTGACACTTATATACAGATCAAGTTAAAATATGGGTTTGATCCGATATATTTTAACAGAGTTATGGCCCTTTATAATTCACACCTCTTTGCTATGCACTATTAATTTTTAAGAGAACACTGAAGCCTGTATTATTGAAAAAGCCAATTTATCATAGTGTGGTCACATGATACTCTTGCTTCAGACTGCTTGCTTCAGACCAGTTTACCATCTGTCATTACAAGACATGACATTAGCTAAACAACTATTCTACCAGAGTCTACAAGGAATAGTCCATTGTTCATTTCTCCAAGCCTGGACATAGTGTGTCTGACATTTGCAGAATGAAGTCCCCAGATGGTGAATTTATTGTTGCTATCCCACACAGCAGGCTAGCATCACCAAATACACCCTCAATTACCTTATTCTGCTTAGGCCTCATCTTCTGGGACAATTTAAAAAAAAAAACATGTTTTAAAATTTGAAAAAAAGTGACACCATTATATATAACATCTGCATAGTTATGAAACTTTACTCTTTTATGAAATTATGGAAACATTCCACCCTCCCCCACCCACCCCCTCCCACATGGCCCAGGCCAAACCCTGCCATCAACCAACATCCCTTCCAAGCCATATCACCTCTCAATTTAATACCTCTTCTCACCACAGAGGCATATATATCTGTAAAGGTACAGGTCATTAATTATATAAACTGGCCAGATGACATGTATTATTCTAATCTAAACATATCTGTAGCAATTTAACAACAAACTGGTGCTTCCATTGTTAGGTGATGACTGACATTCAATGATACTGTGAATGGCTTTGATTTCTTCAAGTCTGGAAATAGTGTGTCTGACATTTACATAGTGAGGTCCCCAGATGGTGAATTTAGTGTTGCTACCCCATACAGCATGCTAGCATCACCAAATACACCCGCCAGGGACCTAATTCTGCTTAGTCCTCATCTTATGGGAAGTATCCTAAGTATCAAATTGACAGTTTGATTTAGTCACTTTTTCCACCTGTTCAGTTTCAATGTCCCCCTAATTTGCAGAAGATAAAATGCATAATTGAGGTGCTCAATGGGTGTGTATCACCAACTTCAACTGTAGGACTTCATTGATTTAGTAACTTTTTTCCACCTGTTCAGTTTCAATGTCCCCCTAATTTGCAGAAGATAAAATGCATAATTGAGGTGCTCAATGGGTGTGTATCACCAACTTCAACTGTAGGACTTCAATCTGTTCCTTGGTTTTATTGGCCATTGAGGCCTAATCAGATTGAGGATGAATTTGGTGATGCTAGCCTGCCTTACAGAATATTGTCATTAAATCCACATTTTTGGGGCCTAATTCTGCAAATGTCAGACATACTAAATTCAGGTTTGGCCATTTCATATTATTGTTTTAATCACCACTTACCCAGATGAAATCATACGACTAATATTCAAAGAAAAATGGGGGGGGGGGGTATATATTGGATTAAATTTGTCTTCTATCTGGCATTTGCAGAATGAGGTCCCCAGAGGGTGAATTTAGTTATGCTACCCTGCACAGCAGTCTAGCATCACCAAATACACTAGCCAGGGTCCTCATTCTGCTTAGGCCTCATCTTCTGGGAAGTATATAGGCACTTAAATTGACATTTTTACTTACTTTAGCCCTTCTGTTTAGTTTCTATATCCCCTAATTTGTGAATATAAAATGCATAATTGAGGTGCCCAATGGGTGCACATCACCAACTTTAACTGGAGAACTTCAATCTAATGCTTTGTCTCCCATAGCAGTTGAGGCCTACACAGAATGAGGTCCCCAGAGGGTGAATTTGGTGATGCTAGCCCGCATTGCAGGATTGTGTCATTAAATTCACCCTTTGGGGACCTCATTCTGCAAATGTCAGACACTATGTTCAGGCTTGTCTGTTCGAATATTATGTTCTTAACCACCAGTATCCAGTTGAACTCATTATACCCTGATTTTGCGAAGAAAACTTGGGGGGTATATTGGATTGAATTTGTCAGTCTCTATGTCAGACTGTTCTCCCATCCATCCATCTGTCATTATGTCTCTATCCGTCCATCAATTGTTTTCTTCTCCAGATACATATTAAAGACCAAATGGGTTTATATATTTAGGTGTGGATGTCCCCCAGGTGACTCACATTCAGATTTGTTCAAATGAGTTCATCAGGTCAAATAGGTGAGAAGTCAGGGCCATAACTCTTTCCTTCCATAGTAATTCTTAAAACAATTTCTTCTCAAGAACCATCTGGACTATTTAGTTTATGTTTGGTATGGATGGTCCTTCGGTGACTGGGGTTTAGAATTTTTTCAGATTTGGGGTCATTTTAGGAAAATCAGTTCAGTTCAACTCTTAAAATCTAATCTCTGAAATTACCAAATGAATGGATCTCATAGATGGGGATTCACGTTTGTTCAAATAGGGGCGGAGATAAGAGATTTAATTATCAACCAGCCACCCTACCTGTGCTCCGGCGGAGCTATAGTCATCACTCCTCGTCCGTCCATCGTCTGTCCATCCATCCGTCCGACAACAATTATTTGAACATCTTCTCCTCTGGAACCATAAGACCAAATGGGTTCATATTTGGTGTGGATGTTCCCTAGGTGATTCTCATTCAGATTTGTTCAAATGAGGTCACTGGGTCAAATAGTTGCGAAGCCAGGGCCATAACTCTTTCCCACCATAGTAATTCTTTTAAACATCTTCAGAACAATAAGACCGAATGGTTTCATATTTGGTGTGGATGTTCCCTAGGTGACTCACATTCAGATTTGTTCAAATGAGTTCACTTGAAATAGTTGCGAAGCCAGGGCCATAACTCTTTCCCTCCATAGTATTCTTAAAGTGACTTCTTCTCAAATACCATCAGGCTATATGGGTTCATATTTGGTATGAAGGATCCTTGGGTGACTGGGGTTCAGATTTGTTCAAATCAGGCTCTGGGTCAAATGTGGGCGGGGCCAGGGACATAACTCCAAATTTTTTGTTTTAGATTTAACTCTTTAGATATCTACTTCTTTTAAAGTGATTATGAAAAGTTCTGACTGTTGTGGTCTCCAGAGTCCCAGTCTTATCAGTATTTGCAGTCTGGTGAGCGACCCCACAGTCATTGACTGTCTTGTTTATGTAAAACATGGCTGCTGGCAGCTATCTTGGATTTTACTCTTTGCATGACTAAATCCTTTGGCACACCCTACAGATAACATCCCTCATCCGATCGCCACCAAACTTCACATGGATCTATTGGGTGACCACTAGATGGGAGTCATAAATTTGTTTTCCGAATTTCATGCACCGATCCATATTGTTAGAGGAAATCGGAAAAATATCAGTTCGTGGTAGCTATAATTATAGCTATAATAGTAGCTATAATCTATATATAGAATGTGCTAGCCCTGTCGAGTGGGAGTGGGGTAATTCACAGCGAACTCAATAGTCATAATCTCATTACATTCATACTGAGTGTTGAATGATGTACTAGTAGTACTTTCTGAGTTCACTGTGAATTAGGAATGGGAGTAAAAAACACAAGGTCTGAACTTCAATGTCAAGACCAAGTTCAGTCCAGGGATGGGGTAATTAATGGTAAAATGGTAATCAGGTAATGTGTAATGGAATTGCATTTACTTTTTCTCAAGTAATGAAAAGTAATTTGTAATGCATCCTTTTTTCGCATTACATGTAATTTTATGGGAGGCTGTTCTCACATTTATTAATAATTGGACTTGAGCATAATACATTTGCGCTTAAGTGCAATCCATTTGAGCCTAAGTGCAATTACTTAAATCTCTACTCAAATTGTGCTTAAGCGCAGTTGAAATTAGAGTATTTAATTGTGCTTAAGCGCAATTCTGCCCACATAATGTTAATTTAATTGTGCTTAAGAACAATTGGATTACATTTGCGCTTAAGCAGAATCAATTGTGCTTAAGCGCATTTAATGGAACTTAAGCGCAATTAATTGCTTTAAGCATCCAATATAAATTGTATTAATGCAAATTAATGCCTTACTTCACAAAATGTCTTGTATAATTCAATTACTTTGCATTTAATACTTTTTGAATTACTCAATAAAATATGTCCTCAGTCAGTGTCTTCAGGAATAATGCCATGGTGGTTCTCTTACCAAGTGGAAGTTTATACAATACAATGATCCTATGAGTTTTACTAACTTTTAGGTAAATGAGGTTGTTGTTGTTGTTGACGACCTCATAACCATTTGTAGCTGATTAATGACACTTGTGCTTTAAACGCTGGTGCTGTATTCTCTTGGTGCTAGTTGATACAACATTAGTTGCAAATTTTGCACTAACAATAGGTTGAAATTGTTCTCGTAGTTTGTTTTTATTTATTAGTGATGAATTTGTTGTTTTTAGACCAACATTTGCATATCTTCCTACTTTTGGTCCAAATTTTGGACTGAAATGGCCATCAGTTGGCAATTTTCCAACCTCAGGGGGGATGTCTGGTTGGAAAGTTGTTAGAATTTTAAAGCTTAAGGCTTTTCCAATTTTCGATACATACATTTTTTTCGTCTTTCATTGTGAAAATAAGTGTCATGCAAAATGATAAATGGTGTTATAATCAGATGAATTTCCAATTATCGATACAAACTATGGAGTGTGTTTTCCTTGCAGCGCATATCTTGCATATCCCATGGGTATATATAAACGAGCTGCCAGCATCTGACCGCTAATGTTTTATACAAGTTACAACTGAATCTGAGTCTGTATACAATGCATGGCATTTCTGTATGCAGAAAGTCAGAAATGTACATCAGACTAGTGTATATGTAGGATTTCCACTAAGCCGGGGGTGTCCGTAAAACAAAATTTTTAAAAGGGGGGCGTCAATCAATATAAAAAGAAATGTTTTGTCCAAGTCCGGTTGTATTTGGTTTCCGATGGCTAGTGTTGAAACGATTAGCGATTTTAAGGAATCGACTAGTCGCCAGAGGTAATCGACTACTAGTCGGACCCCTTCTAAGAGTTCTCGTTTCTATGCCCATATGCAGCCATATGACATATAAAATGGGCCATGTGGGTATTAGAATGATCTAGAATCTATTCAGTTACTGAGTTGACTTGTCGCGAATTATGTTTTGTATATCATTGAAGCCATTTTGTTGCATCATTACTCTAGTATTACATGTGCCACAGTGAGAAGTTATCACTGGTCAATTGCGTCCCATCGAACTGGACAGTGTTCCGTCAGCAGCGACACTTCATGTCTTTGATGATCAACATAAAAGAAACCGTGCCTTTCAATTTTGTCCAAAACAAACTCAAAGAGTCATTCCCTAAAATGATGGTAAATGATACATGCAAAAATATCAGAGGTCGGGGTACAATGGCAAATACTATAATAAAATCAAAAGTATAACAGGATTAAACCACAGGTCCACAGAACAAAAATTTACCCCACGCCAGTAATAGTTAATCCTATAGGATTTAATTATTTATCAGGGTGGGATAAATTTTTGTTCTTGGGATATGTGGATTGAACTTGAATTATAGCTTGGTTACTTTTAATGTATTTTATCTTAAAGAAATGTTTGGAACCCTGAATGCATCTTCAGAAAGGTGAATTATTTTCTTGCTCACTTGCTGTATATAGGTCTAAAATCTAAATATAAGTCAAATGTCTTACAATGGAGGTTTCCACACAAATTCATTAGCGGGATGAACTTATGGTTGCTAGAGTGCTCACCTACATGTACTATGCTATAATACACCCAAGAACATACATTCTTTTCATCTTTAATTGTGAAAATATGTGTCGAGCAAAATGAAAAATAGTGTTATATTCAGATGAATTTCCAACATCATTGCACAAATCAAAATTTCAAATTATGATTTGACAACAAAAAAGTTGTTTGAAACTAAGCAATTTAACACTGAAAGTATGTACTATATCAAAATTAGGGTGAACAAAGAATTTCCGATGCAGAAAGCGACCGGGACAGTCGTTGATTGGTAGAAAATATCTGCCAGTGCCAATAATAATTTGATTGACAGCTGTGGAAAGGTCCATTATGCTTATTGCAGCATCTCTTCACGCCTAATAAAATTCGAAAAAAATATTATTTCTAAACATTGCTTGTACCTTTACACTAACTTAAGCCTATCATAACTGGAGCTTCCTGATTTTTGCGAAAACCCTGTGCCAATGCATTATCTTATATATGCGAGTTGTCCATAGGGTGCCTCGCATATATACAATTAGAGAATGCATTGACCTAACAATATTTACCTTGATCTTGTAAGCCAGTGCATTCTCTTAGATATGCGAGGCTCCCTATGGGAGACTTGCATATATAAGAGAATGCACTGGAACAGGGTTCTTAATGATGCACCAGCGCAGCTCCCATCATGAAAGGCTTAATACCTTTATACTTTTCAGGTATATTCTGCAGATGTATCACTGTGTAATGAAGATTTGGTGTTGAAGTTCATTGCTGCCAAACAAGGGAGTGAATAGATATGGCGGCATACAAAATGATGATGCGAGCGCTTGTGCAGGTGACACTCCTGACAGCGTTTGTATGTATAATCACATACGTAGGGGTATTTGATAAAGTTCCTTCAGTTCAAAATGAATTGGGATTCCACCATTATGCAGAACACTGGAATAGTACTGGACCAAATCTCAGAAAATCAAAATCATCAATACTACCAAAGTGGTTTAAAATGCCTGCCAATACTGTTGTGAATATTGGATATGTTCTCGTAGGTGCGTACTGGTGTGCTGTTACGACAGACAATGTCAATGATGGAATAATACAGCCAATTGATGGATTTATGTTTTATTTCTTCAATATGATGTCGATTATCTACGCTCCCATGCAAGCTATGAGGATTCTGTCTCAGCTTCACAGATTTGCTGTTCTTGATCAATGGTACACTTTCCCACTTTTTGCTTGGGCATTCGTTTGGGAGAACTCGATTATCAGTGAATTCAGACCTGCGAAATGCTGGATCACCATGGCGATATCAGTCCTGAGTTATTTTTCAGTGTTATTTATCTATCGGGCTTTTGAAGCTTGTTTATTCGTTCACATGGCTTTTGTATTATTCGGAGCAATAAGCCTTCTCCAGAGATATCCATGTCAAAGAGCTCGACCTTATTTCATACTTACCCTTCTCTGCTCAATCGGGTTTGTTGTTTTGAAGCTTTTGGATTTGCATCTTGCATCTGTACACCCAGTTTTCAACAAGATTTCAGGACATTTTCTGTCCAAGCTGTGTGATATTGGACAGATTCATTATGCTAATCATATACTATTGTCTGTTACTTTGCATAAATACACACACCCGAAACTCAAAGCAGAATAAATAACTTGCCAACAGCTTTAGACTAAAGTAGCATTTAGATGACTGTGTTGCGTTTGTCTGTTGTTTTGGTCCATTGGATCCGTTGAGCCATTTACACACGTCTGTTTAATTATAACGCAAAGCTTCTGATTGTAACATTATTGGTGTATTCAATATTGAAAAATCAAATTAATTTTTACAAACCTGTCACCTGTAAAATCCCAACACCTAAATCTTTATTCTCATAAAAACAGTTAAATTTCCTTTGCGTTGCATACTAAGTCGCCATCTTTGATTGATAGAAAACAAGAACTACTATATGACATCATGACGCATGATATTCCATGTCTTATAAGCTACTGGTATACATGTATATTGGAGCTTGAGTTGCATTGAAAATAGAATTATCCATTGACACATTAGCAGAAACAACCCAACTGACACATCGCAGCCATCTAAACACCTCAGTGCTTTAACCTTTTCATGACAGGAGCAGCACTGGCACAGCATTAAAGATCATGTGCCAGTGCATTCTCTTATATATGGGAGTCTCCCATAGGGAGCCTTGCATATATAAGAAAAATACTGGCTTACAACGTCAAGTTAAATATTGTTAGGCCAATGTACTCTCTTATATATGCGAGGGTCCCTATGAGACTCGCATATATAAGAGAATGCATTGGCACAGGGTTTTCAAACTTTCAGGAAGCTCCAGTCATGAAAGGGTAAAGCCTTAAATTAGGTATTGTTATACATGTACCTTGGTTTTTTCAGTTCCTGGGATCAAATTAGGAAGATGAATACATGAAATAGTAACATATGAACTTTAAATGGTAAGGAATCGAGTATAAATGCCAGGGAGTATCTCTATTACCGAGAAATTCTTAAAGTGGTTAGACCAGTCCCTGGATGGCCTGGAGTTTATACTTGATTCCTTGACTAACTTGAGGCTCCTGCGAATCACAATTTTTTCGTCGAATCGAATCGGGGGAGGGGGGGGGGAGATTTCACATCGAATGGAGAATGGAATCGAACCAAATAATCAAATGTTCAGCGACATTAACAATTTGTTTTCATCACCGGCGTTTATAGAAGCGTGCATAACAAGTAATTTTGGTCAATTCATCATGGCCCTATCCTGTCATATTTTGGCTGATTATACCTTATTTTACTGGAAATTTGAATGTATAAATGAAATCGGATTAGAAACGTGTACATTTGTGCCCTAATGAGTGATACTTAGGTCATTATCTCCCTACTGTTAAACGAGATCAATGTTTTAAGGTCTTTTCATTTATATATATTAGAGAGTAGCATGAGTCTCCCGATGCGAGAGGGTCGAAAATGTATCTGATCTCCGCTATTATTTCGAATCCAACCTTTTGCATGATTTCACATTGAATCGAATCTCAAATGTTCGCAGGGGCCTACCTAACTTGTACACTATCACTGTGACTGGCCTAATGTCTCTCATTGATCAACACTACAACTGGTGGATACTTTCCACCTCGAACTAACCCCAACCACAGAGGAGAAACATGACAGGCTTACAGCCGAGTCTTCACTTCATGAAATTTAACCCTTTCAGTGCCAAGTCCGATTTTTGTATCAACCCATATTTCCTTGATCATTTTTCAAATTTATTGATTATAATAAATAAATTTGAAAAATGATCAAGGAAATATGGGTTGATACAAAAATTGGACTTGGCACCAGAGCTGTTAAGTTTCATGGATTGTCCGTGAGACTCCCGGATTGCCATGGCAATTCCGCAAATACGGATAACCCCCAATATCTCCCGGATTCAGCAAAACCCCGCATTCAAATCCCGAATTCGTGAAATTACGGGGATTTCCCAAATGACAGGGATTGCCTTATTTCCGGTACCGTAAATACCCACTCATCAACATTCACTTTTGATGTTCCCTCTGATTGAAGACTGATATTAATTGATTTTCACACTCTGGTGATGCCACACATTTATTAAAGGGTGTTGTTATAGTATACAATACATATAATCACAAGTGTGCAGCTGTATTGTTAGGCCTCATTGATGAACAGTTCTTTGTAATGGATTAATAGTGGTATGCATTGCGAACTTACATTTCGTTTGCCGGTTGTAACCTTTGTAACCCGAAGTTTCTGCTTCTTAAAAATTTTTAATAAATTGTGGAATGTGTGAATTTCTTTTGCATTTCTTTTCTTCAAACAGTAAGACGAGTTCATTTTATAGTTTATTCCGATTTTGTACTTTCGGTTTCGCGCATATCCGGTTGTATCCGGTGGAATTTGGTGTATTTTAACTTAGTTAAAGGAAGTGTCTGCTTCTTTCTCTTCAATAAAATGTCGTATCTCCCACTCACAGCAGCTCTATTACAACTGCCAACAGGACATTCATTACCATTTTAGTTAGGTCTATATTTTTATAAAATAAACACAAATAGAAACTCATAAAAACTATGTAATCTTCATCATAAAAATGATTTTTGGAACATAAACATATTTGGGCACACCTCTCGCAAAAATCTCCCGGATTGACCTTTTCAAAACTTAACAGGTCTGTTTGGCACTGAAAGGGTTAAAGTTGGTCTATCTCTTCCAAGAAAGATTTATATAGTTTCCGGGGAATAAAATAAAAAATAATTATGAATCGAGCACACCTATCCAGAAAAGATTCTATCAATTAATATAAATTATATTTAGAATTTCTTATCACATCTGCGGGACAATTTTATGGATTATTTTTAGAACAGAAATCCGTGCGAAATGTTGAAGCATACAAAGAAGGTGAACTCTATCTTGTTAGAACACTAAAATCATGGCAAATTTCATCTACATGTAGATTACATTTCACCACGATCTTACAATAGAAATAAACCACTTTATTATGCCAATTTAGCAAATAATATACCAAATCTTAAGTTGTATCTGTATTTTATTAACAAAATAGCTACCGGTATTTGCAGTCTTGAGATTGTGATTTATAAAAATTATTTTGTATTGTGACCCAGGAGAGGTAGACCATCTTTAAATTTCCTAGAATGACTCCCTGAAATCATAGGAAGTTATTAACTTCTTTCAACATTCCACACAGATGAGATGAATGCTCTTTAGTTTTACCATATCAGGAAGAAACTAACAGAGATCGGTCATTATTTTGGAAAAAAGGGGGGTGTATACTGTTTTTCACCTGATCGTGCATCCGTACGTGCATCCGATATCTGCTCATGTCATAACTTGAACAGCAGTGCTCAGATCTCAATGTAATTTGGCATGGATGTTCAATACTATGGGGACATTCAATAGAGGGTTCAATCGTTTTGTTCGGATTTTCTGTTCTGGTGTTATTCATCTTTGTTTATCTGGAAATGTTGGCTTTTTTGTCTGTCCAATGTCTGTTCATGCCATAACTTGAAAAGTAAACAGTTGTCGCTCTCTGTCGGGGGAGACATTGAGATTTGTCACTCGCCCGAGAGCAGAATGTCTCCCGAGGATCTCCGAGGGAGCCATTCAGTTCTTGAGCGGGGTGACAAATCTCAATGTCTCTGAGAAGAAGGGCATCAACTGTTTTGTTATCCAATTACTAAAGAAAAAATTTCTTGCCATTCACATGCACGATGTTGCACAGAGTCATCGCATCACACGAGTGCTTTCTCTCACGATTATGTATATTTTCAGTAACTTCGTATCGTCCTATAGGATTTCTATTCCATAGAAGATAGTTAAGCTGTTACGCGTTTGATAATCACCCATAATTTTATATAAGTCATAGGTTATAGGTATGCACACACCATGCAGTATACCACAAGGGGGTATGCACCGGACAACAGTCCATCTCTTGTTGTTACATGCTGTTAGTCGTAGAGGCGAAACTTTATATCATATCATTTCAATAAGTCTTGCGATGGACACATAGTCCATATATGAGAGTTATATAAGAGTATTTATCAACCTAATTTCACAAAAGCAAGCAGTTTCTATTTTTTTAATTCAGATTATGTTCTCTAGAAGTCCCATGCAAAATCCATTTATCAGAAGTAGGAGGTCTTTCCCATGGTGACATAATATTCAAATAAAATTAGTTTGGTGAACAGAAGAAAATTCATTTGTATCTCCAAAACAAGCAACAGTGATATTTTTATCAAATTATCCCGGTGGATAAATTACCATCAGATCATTCCTGACAACTACTATAGAACAATTAATTCAGATATACTATGACACACTATTTGCATGTCTAGATTATTGGTCAGTTGATAGGTTTTGAGATATTAACCCCTCGATCATGACACAAGCTATCTAAAGCAATACATTTGTTTATCTACATGTACTTACAACACTTACTGAGTGTTCATATTTCCCGTTACAGTTCATAATTGAATCACTCCTCACCTGCATTGTATATTTGGTTGATTGGCTTACGAAATAGTAAGCCTGTCCACCCATTTCATAGACACATACTATTCCATGTGAGAATAAAATAGTTTTCACCCAGTCATTGCCATAATTCCAATCCAAATTAATGTTTCGCACAAGTGGGTAGATTCTGGTTTATGCCATGTAATGTCTCTTTTCAATCATCTTCACTTTCTGTGTTCAGTTAGTGAATGTTCAGACGACCACGATACAATCGTAAGTGGAGGAATCGAGCCCGGCAAGATTGTGGATAGTTTGTTCACACGATTTTGATGTTGTCATACATGATTATATCGTAGGTTGTTCGTAAAGCATGTGATTGACTACCCTGCGATCTTTCCAGCCACGATTATTATGTACACACGATGCGATTACATCACAAGTGGAGGTATCCAAGGATACGCCACGATTTCAAATCTAAAATCAAACAGTGCTTGATATTATTTTTTGACTTGCGATTTTGATGTGAGCATGCGCAGTCTAACTACCAGTTACTTCCTACGACGGAAATCCTTCCACTTGAAATTTGCTATTTCTCGAGATATGCACTTGTTTGTGGCAAAGAAAAAATTTGTCAAGGCGACGGTCTCTGACAAAATTGCAGATGAAGATGGATAACTCTAAAATCAAGTGGTAATACAGCCAAATTTTGTGATAATCAAGTGATAATATGCCCATATTTCATTGAACAACATGTTCTGAAGTTGATAAATAACAGGTTTTGGGAAATTTTATACTACACAGTGGTTAGCATTATTTTGTTGTAATTAATCGATTCTGACAATTAAAGCATATTTTGAAGAAATGTTGTTGTTGTAACTTGATGATATGGGGTCCATCTGATCTCATTGAGTGCCTTTAAACATTTGACGATCGTGATCGGCCTCTCGTTCAAATGGGAGAGAGATATCCATTAAAAGTGGTTCACAGTCTCGTGATTTTACCAATTGATAATTTCAGTGAAAGGCAACATACCGAAATGCCCTTAATAATGGACTCCTTAACCACAGCAGAATTATGGGTAAACAGAGCTTTCCGATGAATGGCAACAAGCCATATTTCCGACTAAATCCTGAAAAGTTACCCATAATTCTTCTGTGGTTAAATAGTCGATTATTTAGGGCATTACTGTACCTGGATTTAACCACTTGACATTTAACCTGTCCGAACATTGTCAGGTGTCAAATGTGCGGTCATTTGTCTTTGAGCCTGACTAGAGCCCGAAGCCGCCATCGTACGCCGCCGTCGCCAGCCATATTGGCCACAAGCCGCCGCCAGCCATATTATATCTACGCCAGCCACATAAAAAAATCTCCGCCGCCGGAATTGTCAAATGGCTGAGCCGCAGGCATGGGCATATATGTCAAGCACAACTTCACTGTGAATCACAAAGAACTAAACCACATTGCCCATATTGGTATATATATTCGCAAGGACTCGACATGGTTGTTATATTATCAGAACACCTGGGCCCCTCAATGTGGAATAGACTATTCCAATGAATGCTTTCATATAACTGAATGGGAGAATCCGTTCAGTATTGAAAGGGTTAAAGTATAAATTGTTTATTTTGACACGACTCAGTCTCAGACATACCTGGATTTTTTCAATATATGCACATAACATGTAGAAGAGAATAGAAAATAGTTTGAAATATTATATCATCAGGGCCTACTATCTGATTCATCATTCAATGATGCATGCATATATCGCCAGATGCCAGTGATGATATAGCAGTCTGAAGTCAACAAAACTTCCAATGTAACGTATACCGATTAGATGGAAAACTACATAGTACATCCATGCCAGTCCTTCGTGTATTTTTGCCATATTGGAAAAGCCCAACACCAAAATGAGCACATGTGGTCTGGGATTCTACGGGTTCACCACAAACGCTAAAACAAACGGGGTCTATAACTGGGGATTAGGAAAATTTGTAAACGAAAATACGCTGATTGATAACATCTCAGCCGGCTGAGCCGCCATATTTCGTCAGCCACGAATGTCGCGACTGAGCCGGCTTAGCTTGCTAACCAGCCACGAAATTGGTTGAGCCAGCCGCAAAAACCATTTGTCGTGGCTTTGGGGTCTAAGCCTGACATTAAGTCTGACAACATTTATGTGAACAAATCCACAAATATTCTTGATATACTTGTTAGGAATGTGTTCACTACCTTGATTTCTATGCTAAAGCCTTAGCACAGGAAATGAAGTCAGAAAAAAAAATAAAAAACACAATTTTTGTCACAAAGATACAGGAAGTGTTAAAATAATTTTTTCTAGTGTTATAATTAGAACACGTTTCAGTACAAACGCTGGAAATGTAGAGGAAAATGAAACTTAAAGTGAACTTGTTACGCGAGTGAGGAAATGACCAATATACACACTGATTTTCATATTAAAAAATTGCTGATGAAGAGATTTTGTACTGTAAAAAAGTGTAATTTCTGTTCAGCAACAAAAAACAATTTGAAATAATAGATATATATATATATTCGTCATATACTGACCATAGATATGTAAATTCTCTTCTCAAAGTTACCATAATCAGGCATATTTATGAAAATGTCAGACAGCCTCCTGTTAGTACCAGACATGTGTCAGACGTTCCCTATAAAATTAAATCCACACTTGAAAGCCAAGTAATTTCAATATTATTTAAACATTATCACAGACCTTGCCCATAGTTAATAAAAATAGTATTAAAATAGAGTGCGAATAACTCATGAATAAAATTTACTATTTGCTCAAATTTGGCATGAAAAATGCTGTACGTTGTTCTTTTATTTAATCTGGTGATGACAATAATAACAGTATAGAGTTAATACAGGAATTATCTCACATATGACTAAAATGGAATACCTGTACAATGCTCGGAGCTATTAGATTTTAATTTGTTAAATCTCTTTATTTTCTACACCTCGAATTCCATATATGGTTTGAACTGGAATTCCCCAGCACGTGTCATCACAAATATAAACAAACATCTTCTTTCACGTGATCATATTCTACCTTGTCTATGTTTATGCATAACACATGATTACTGAATCGGGAATAAGCATACCTACATGTACTGTATGTATGGCTACTAAAATAACCATCTTTTATACATCTTTCCACTGAGCTTTTAGAAATTAATTTGTAGGTCTGTTTATGTTTTGTCAGTAGTTTAATTACTTGAAAGAAAAACCTTCTGTATGGGCTATGTTTTCTGATATACTATATTGAAAAAGATATTTTTACTGTATATTCAGATATATTTACAATTTATGTGTCTCTTTTATTATCTAAATTTTACATGTTCTTCTATTTTGACTTTTTGTAAATTGAAATGATTCTAGTAGCTGTTGTGTTTTTGACTTTTAATAAATAGTAAAAAACATACTCGAGTTTTTCATTAACCCTTTCTTTACTAAATACTCATACAGTAATGCCCTAAATAATCGACTCCTTAACCACAGAAGAATTATGGGTAATTTTTCAGGATTTAGTCAGAAATATGGCTTGTTGCCATTCATCGGAAAGCTCTCAGTCAGAGCTTTCTGATGAATGTCAACAAGCCATATTTCCGACTATAACATGCTGAAAAATTACCCATAATTCTGATGTGGTTAAGGAGTCGATTATTTAGGGAATTACTGTATAACAATGACATTACCCATTCATGTGCAACATTCTCAGCCATGGTCTCAATGATCAACTTTTTAAGGATTGAAAGTTTGATAAGAAACGAGACATCCTGGACCGAAAAGATCTGTCATTTAGGGGATGGGAGGGGGGGGGGGCTTTAAAGTTTAACCTGAGCGTAGAATGACAAGGCTATGCAATCTTGGCCATACATGTGGATTCATGTGGATAATTAGATCCGGGAATCGTGCAATGAATAGATTCTGAGCTGATACTCACTGTACGATGATTGATCTGACCTGAATCTAGCTGACCCACAGAGAATACTTCTATAAACCCTTAACATGCCGAATCTCAATCGTAGTTGCACTTCATTAAATTAATTTAGTAGATAGGGTTAAATTTTTGAACTTTCGTTGTACTTTATGGGATCTCAGATGAACTGCATTCCCTTTTTGTCCCTCAAAACTTCTTGTGGGGGGGGGGGGGGGAATTATAGAAAGGATGTGGCTCAAATTATGGCGCACAAGTGAAAAATTCTATTATTATAACGTAATGTTCTCTGTGCAGGCCAACAATGAACTTAATTAAAATTTAATTTGATATCAACTTTAGTTGAGCTTAAAGGGGTACTGTACACTAAATCTGACCATTTATGGAACCATCTCCTTTTAGGCTTTTACACTCAACAGAATATATGCAACAAATGAATGAATTTGAGCATGGATTAGTGCAAATTACACATGTGTACTCTATGAACGATACAAAAAAGCATGGTAATTATAATAAAAAATGAATTTATGACAAATTCATTCATTTATTGCATATATTCTGTTGAGTATAAGAGGAGATGGTCCCATAAATGGTCGGATTTAGTGTACAGTACCCATTTAAAAACTCCATAGCATAAGGCCTTCCCCTATATAATGTGAGGGCACCTGCTTATTTAATTATTTGCTTGTGCCAGTGTGAACATAAACTAAATAAGACGACGTAATTAAATGGCAGCGTACCATCATTGATACCAAATAAAAACTGCAGACGTCATAGCGTTATGTGTAAGGTGACATCATGCTGTAGATTTAAGTCCCAGGGCTATATTTACGGAGGTGCTGATGGAGACCCTTCATTCGAGAAATGAGCAGTGCCGTCTGTCCAACGATCTCTCTGAAACGTTTGTTGTCCAGATAACTTGAATAACAGGATAGAATTTATGAAATTTGGTGTGTGATCAACAAACATGCGTATGAGAAAGTTAATGTAACAAGTGATTTTTGCCAGAATTAATTTTGTATTAACTGGAACGTTTTCCCAGTCAAAGTCGAATTGGTGTCTGATCTGACAATTTCTGAAAGAATTATACCCTCATTTCAACTTAGAGTTTGCTGATTATTTTGATCACCAGATGATAACTTCATCAATATTTGTCTAATTGCTTTCAAATATGTTAAGTTTATTACTCAGTTTATTACTCAGGTCAAGTGACATGCATACAAAGAAAGTTCAAAAATTTAACCCTTTCTGCAGCTTTCTCTACTAAATGAATTCTGCCACCCTGTTATAAAGGTATAGGTTGGAATTGTCGTTTATTCTTATTGAGGGCTGTTCAGAAATATAATGGATGAAATGATAGATAAAAAATATAGATAAAACAAATGCTGAAGGATTCCTATTCACTGGTGGGAAATGATCAGATGATCCTTTGTTGAACTTATTATCTGAATATTTCCTCAGGGAACTACTTGTCAATGTGTTCAATGTGAACTTCAAAATATACACAGTTCAAGTTGGAATCGAAGTTTAATGTGATATGTAATGATGTTTGCCAGAATATAATTTTTACATGCCCGTATTTTTAAAAGACATGACATATTATGTTTTTGGTCTGTCCGTCCATTCATATTTTGTTTCCTGATTTGTTTACTACTGAACTAAATTTGGTATGTAGATTCACTACTACAAAATACCAGCCAAGTTCGATTTTGTAGTCCGGCTGTTAATTTAATTTCAGTTATGGCCTTTTGTTGAAAGTTGGGTTCAATTCTTGTTTTCCGATGATAACTTTAGTAAATGTTAACTGAATTGAATGAAGTTTCCAACCATAAATACAGGTCAAAATCGATTTTGGGTTTTGTCGGCCCATTTTTACCAGAGTTTAGGACCTTTTTCGACTTGAAATATCATGTTCTCTTGGTTTCTGTATGATTGCTTTTTATCTTCCTTTCTGCCACCCAGGTTTTACCAGAGTTACGCATCTTTTTCCACTCTTAAATTTAGGTATCCTTGGTTCCCTCTTGATAACTGCCATTGGTTGATCACCACCAAACTTGATTTGTAGCTCAAATTGCTGCTGAATTGGCTAAAAATTCAAGCTTTTCTTGAATCAGGGATTTGTCCAATAATTCTCACTAGACTTTCGTATATGGCAGATTTCGGTACGCCAAAAAAAACACATGACTTTTGTACCCTGTTGTTACGACGGGTACACTGGTAACAAATTAGAAAAAATTCCCTGAACTAATTTACAACCCATGGGTACATAGGTTACTTCTGGTTACTTTACCTATCAGTTAATGTTACATTAGACATATCTACAGACTTATGGGTCCTTATGGGTGTTTTATTTTATTCGTATTTGGCTGACAACTCCAAGTTATGGAATCTTTATGAAATGTAGTTTGAAACAAGCCAAAGTGGGGGTGGGGGGAAAGAACTCCTTTTTTGTGGGATGTGTGTCCTTTCATTTTCAGTCTCTTTACTTAGTACTGTTCATGTGACTGTAGGAATACAAGCTCAGACAAAACTATGCATATTGAATCTTAATAAAAAAAAATGGGGATAACTCTAATAGAAAAAGTCGGACGCAGGTACACATATTCCCATGGTACTAAATATCTGTGCTGAGTTTAAAAACAAATTACTGAAAAACAAGCTCAGACAATGTTGCATCCATAGACGGATAGACATCTAGATGGAAAAGCTGATTCATTTGTATCCCCCCCCCCCATTATGGGGTTATAATATATATTTTATTGGTTTTTCCAAACATTTTGTGGTGAAACTAATAATGAGATTTGATATAAAATCATTGCTGAATTTAAATATGTATATGACTGTCAGCAATAGGATAATAGATTGTAACTATTTAATTAATGCATGGATGAAATAATAAATTATACCCCCACTTTAAGATGGGGGAGGAGTATACTGGATTACATCTGTCCGAAGTGATAACTGAACAACTATTAATCCTTTCATGACTGGAGCTTCCTAAAATTTAGCAAAACCCTGTGACAATGCATTCTCATATATATGCGAGCCTCCCAGAGGGAGCCTTACATAATAACAGCTCAAAATGTTAGTTCCCCTCATATAATACCCTGTATCTCCTGTTATTCACCCGATCGTTTATAAATTTTTAACAACATGAGAACATGGTAAATGAAGAATATTCTGGGAGTTAACCTCTTGGCTGCTATACGTCAGTATCGACGTAAAATGTCGCGCTGTGTACTATACGTCCGTACAGAGTATGGACCAACTTCAGCACACTAGCAGTTGGTCATTATTCATAACTGGAACTCGGAGATTGGTACATCGGAACAACTGTATCTCAAAGTTTTAAAAAGTGTATGAGGTTCTACGATTGTGAATGATAATAGCCATTCAACTGAGTCAGTTTTATGGTTTTCGTGATATCAATGTGAACACTTTAATTTCAAAGCTGAGTGTATAGTTCTAACTACTTATTTTGAAGTAAATTTAACAAGTGCCGACTTATTGTCTTCAGAGTCCCAGTCTTCTCAGTCTTTACAGTCTGGTGGGTGACCCACAGTCATTGACTGTCTTGTTTGAGGTGTTTATAAGAGAATACATTGGCCTAACAATATTTACCTTTACCTTGTAAGCCAGTGTATTCTCTTATGGGAGACTGACATATATAATAGAATACACTGGCACAGGATCTTTAATGCTGCACCAGCGCAGCTCCCGCCATTAAAGGGTTAAACCAAGGGTTTGCGCTTGAAAATACAATATTCCCTTTTTAATTTTTTACTGATATCGAGATAGGTCAACAAAATACCTGAATTATCTTTCTACAAGCATTATAATTTACATGTCACAGAAAGATGAATTGTATTGCGATATGTTTCACGGATGAATCGCAATACACATATTCCTATATTTTGATAGATTTGCCAGCTGCATGTACATTTATTTAGTGGCTGTGAATAGTTAAGTTAACCCTTTCATGACGGGAGCCTCGCTGGTGCAGCATTAAAGATCACGTGCCAGTGCATTCTCTTATACATGTGTATATGCGAGTCTACCATAGGTAGCATCACATATATGAGAATGAACTGGCTTGCAAGGTCAAGGTAAATATTGTTAGGCCAATGTATTCTCTTATATATGGGAGACTTGCCTATATGAGAGAATGCATTGGCACTGGGGTTTCGCAAAATTTCAGGAAGATCCAGTCTTAGAAGGGTTAAATCCAGCATTCACCACTATAAAATAGTGCCAAACTTGAGGGTAAATTCACTTGTTTTAGCATGACTATTCTATAACAATCCCAATTGGTAGTTTTAAAGATGGATTATCTCTTTAAATAACAAATTTGAAATAGTTACGTGGGTATAAAATAATAAATATGAACTGAAGACCCATGTCCGGAAAGGCTTCTGTCAATTAATATTGATTTTATTTCGAATATTTAATCGGGACCGTTTATGTGTCTATTTTTAGAACAGACCATTCGGATGATACCATATTGCGATATAGAGCATTAGGCTGTTCCTATGGCTATGTGCCAAACATCCCAGATTGATTGGTTGTATTGTTTTATTCCATGGTTATAAGCGATATATAATTAACATTTATTTCTGACAAAATTACACAATAACATTTTTGGTCTATGTTAGCAGTAACCACTATTGTTCGTTAGCTAAACAACCACAACTTTTTAGACCAGAAAATATTCTAAATAAAATTAATATTAATCGATAGAAGCATTTCCGGACAGGAGTCTTCGATTCAAATATAATATTTTATACCCCGGTAACTATATAATACATGTTTACAAAGAGATAATCCACATTTAAGTGCCATAGAGATCCACATTTAAGTGCCATAGAGATAGTTCCATATTCACTGCACTGCACTGGTAAGTGCAAAAAAGTCAATGCCCTATTTCAACTCTCTGCATTCAGGAAATGAGACATCATGTTGAGATGCTTTGAATGTTCTTTGACATCTTTGAATGTTCTTGGTGGTGTTTTTACAGCCTTTATTATTTGTGTGCACATTTACCCACTGAATGCCTTGGGTCTCTTTAATAGGATAATCTATTGAGTAATACATGTAAAGGGATTAAACTATATAAAATTTATTTTTTATAACTTATTGTTATATAATGCAATGATTATATACAACTGAGGTAATAAACAATTTACAATTGATAAAATATATATGTAAAACCATAACAGCATTCAATATGACTATTAAATACACATGTAACACTGATTATCACACACAAAAACCCAACAAGTTTTTTATCAAAATTAGCTACGTTTCCCCTCCTTGTAGGTTTGAAAGGAAAGGAGTTTTCCAAACAAATGGAGAAGGTAACACAAAAATATATATTAGATATGCGTTAAATATTATTGTGATATGTTGTATTCTACGAGTATGAATACATTCCTAATTTCTCAGGTAAAACTGACTAAACCCACTGTCATGATAATTAATTATTGTGACATAAAAATCATTACATTAACCCAATATAAAAAAAATTACAAGATTCTCATCCTATGTTTGCTCCCCTCCTCTATTTTTTTTATTTCGATAATTATGATGTAAACTTTTTTTCTCATACCTTAACCTTCAAAGAACATTGCATTGACCCATTAATCAGTCTACTTTGATCAAATTGGGCAACTTTTATCACATTGTATTGTATAAGATAGGATACTGCTTCAATTTCTAGAAATGACCATTTATGTTAGCAAGAATAAACTATAACAAACAAGTGCTCTCTGATGGTGATATCCCCTGCCTAGGTGGGCAAAGTCGGGGATGGTCATTTTTAAAATATGCTAAATAATAATGGAAATCGGTTAATACTGATATGATTTGTTTGAGATTTGTTAATAAATGGATTTAGTTCGGACTTTAAATTAAATTGCAACGCCAAAAAAATTACAATCAAAGAACTGTAACTCTGATAAAAATGTATGTCTGAGCCAAGTTTGCGAACTCGTTTCAGAAACTCCTCATGTGAATTCATGGACCAAATATCTTTTAAATCTGTTGATAAATGTTCGAAATAACCCCTGGACAACTTTTCGTGGCTGCTAAATGCCAAAAAATGGCAACCAAAGGGCCGTATCTCTGGTAAAAATGTACGGCCGAGCATATTTTGCGAACTCGTTTCAGAAACTCCTCTTGTGAACTCACATACCAAAAATCTTTCAAATATGTTGATAATTGTTCGAAATAAACCCTGGAATACTTTTCCTGGGTGCTAAACACCAAAACATTACAATAAAAGGGCCGTATCTATGGTTAAAATGTCTGGCCGTGCCTAGTTTGGGAACTTGTTTCATATATTCCCTTTGTGAATCTGTTATATCAGTTGATAATTGTTGAAATAACCCCCGGACATCTTTTCGAGATGGACGGATCCCATTGCTATATCCCCCCGCCAAAATATTTTTGGGTGGGGGATAACACAATTTGCCAGTGCCCCAATTTAAAAAAAATATAATAGGATGAGAATTTAGTAAATCATTTATACTGGCCTTAAATCATTGACTATTTTCAGTGCATCACATTTATTAGATATTAATGCCACAAACAGGGTTCACAATCTAAAATAGACATGAATACTATAAATCAGGAGAGAGCATACAAACGTATTCAATGAAAGTGTCAATGACACTGTAGCTCAAGGGGATAATGTCAATGGAGCGATAAGGAATGTGGAAAGTTGAAATATTTAAGTAATACTAGAGAGCCATATGAAGTTTTGATAGCTCTTATTTAGATGAGATCCTAAACATGCCTGTAAATTTTCAAATCATTTCTTCAATAAATGTGGGCTGCAAGGTGTGCTGCTGGATTCAAATTTGAAATTCAAAATGGCTGCTGGCTGCCATTACATGTTTTTCAATGAAATTCCAAAACAATTGATAGCTCCCATTTAGAGGTCACCCCAAAGATCGATATGAAATTTGGTGATGATCCGTTGACAAATGTGGCTTGTAGGGTGTGCCAAAGAAAATTGTTGATGGACGGATGCCAACCCATGGCAATAGCTCAAACTTGCCTTTGAGCTAAAAATGAAGACGGAAGATAATAGAAACTTTCAAATTCATAAAATTTCTTTTTCAGAATTGAAGTGAAATTTCAGTCACTTTTGACTGCTAAAACAGTTAAAAGATTCTGTATATCTTCCTTGTGCCCAATTCTGCTTACTAGAACCTTTCTTCACCCCCGACAACATATTTTTGTACACCCCTGTTGCCCTGTTGTTGTATTCTTAGTTAAAGTCTATGTGGTATTTTTTGATAGTTTGACCTGGGCCGATCCTGAAGTTAATTACATTGTAAAAGGTGATGCAACAAGAATTCAGAAGTTTGTGATATATAAATCATTGCAAAGCAACGAATGTCGACCGGAAAACCTCAGAATATTATCACTTTTGTTTTTGGTTAGAGATTACCGCACTCGAGCAGATTGGGGAAGGCTACCACTTGAGCCTCCGGTTCTCGAGTATCCTTCTGCTTTCCGCTATCATGCGATAATCACTAACCCGTAACGCAGTGCAGCTCTATATTTAGGGCCAGGAACGTACACCACCAATCATATATCTAACCCAAAGCGGTTTTATTTTATATTTGTTTAACCCTTTGAGTGCCAGGTCCGATGTTTGTATCAACCCATATACCCTGTGCCAATGCATTCTCTTATATATGCGAGTCGACCATAGGTCGCCTCACATATATAAGAGAATGCATTGGCCTAACAATTTTTCATCATTTGTTATTATTTGTTAAATTTTTTTACAATTTTAATAATTTTTTTCTTATATTCTTTAACAGACTTATTTTGTAGGTTTAGTGCCAGGGAATCTTACATTTTTCATGGGCATCAAAATTATTACTATGAATACTTGGTGATATTTTTGAGTTATAACATGCCCCTAAGGTTTTAACCAGTTTGTTTTAAAATTCGCTATAGCATGCTTGAGCATACCCAAAAAAAATTTCAACAAATTTTTAGGGCCGATTTTACAGACCGTAAATTAGGGCCGATGAGATCGGCCCCTGGCACTGAAAGGGTTAAAACATATAAATGTTTGTCTGGTCTGATGGGATAAACCAGTACCTAAGCTGTGAAAATTCACAATACACATTCAAGATTTTTTAAAACTCATATTTATAACTGACATTTACAAGGAAAATAGGTATCAATTGTGTAACAATTTTGAACATCAAACAAACCTCAACCATTTAATAGATGTTTGTAAAATGCACATGACCCCTTTCACTCGTAATTACAATAATTCCTGCAACAAATATGTAGCTCAAACACTGCATGAGTTCCAGATAGCAGCTAACCGAAAGTCTGAAGCAAAGGTTCAGAGATCATATTAGTGACGTAGGTTCCAGGCCCTGATATTTATAATTCTGAAACAAATTGTGTCAACACTACATGTGGCTTTGACAAAATATTCCTGACTACATGCTCAACAAAAACATGAAAATATACAGTAATGCTCTAAGTAATCGACCCCTTAACCACAGTAGAATTATGGGTAACTTTTCAGGATTTAGTCGGAAATATGGCTTGTTGCCATTCATCGGAATGCCCTCCCCGAGAAATCCTGAAAAGTTACCCATAATTCTGCTGTGGTTAAGCAGTCGATTAATTAGGGCATTACTGTAAGTATTGTGAAAAATATTGTGAGTGGGATGTGTCTGATTATATTATCCTCAGCAAAATACAAGCACTTCATTAAAAAATATAAATAAGTTGGCCTTCACAATACATGTATATATCAGTATCTTCACAACATTAGACTCAGTAAATTGTCAACAAATTTGATCTTGTGAACTGCTGTAACCATCATTTCCCCTTCAAGCCTACAAATATTGTGTCTGTCATTTACAGAATGAGGTCCCCAGAGGGTGAATTTAGTTATTCTATCCCGCAGAGCGGGCTAGCATCACCAAATTCAATGAAGTGTAAATTATGTTACTTTTGCCAATCTAAAGGTCTTTCTAGATGTTGTACGACCTACACTTGTCGTGCGATTCGCATGGCCTGCCAGTTCTGGCACCATTGTTATTTTGGAGCTCAATATTTTGTAGCTCAATTCGGTCACTTGTAACTCAAGAACTAAAAAGAATCAAATATTAAATTACATCCATCGAGCATGGTTCACGCTGCCCATTGACATTTTAGCAAATTGCTATAAAAAATGAATTTGCAATAACAAAAATTATGATTTGCAAAAAAATTTGTAACTAGCTTTTTGGCTTTTGGCAATTGATCCCAAACAGTGCATATAATAATCTGATATTCAATCGGTCAGAAACAAAACACCAGTCGTGAAATGGCTATTAAATTGGGTCCTAAATGAAAGCGTATGATCGTAAATATGTCATTGATAAAATAAATATAAATATATTTAGGTAATTTGCCTGTTTTCTTTTTGGAAATACACAATTCAAAAGTGGCACAAAAAATATGGGAATTTTGGGCCAGCACGAACCCTGCCATCGTGACGAAGCATTTGATTCTAATTTTAACAATAACTGTTGCTTTGTTTATAGGAAATTATATATTGAGTTATTGTGAGTGGGATGTGTCTGATTTATATTATCCTCAGCAAAATACAAGCGCTTCATTAAAAAATATAAATAAGTTGGCCTTCACAATACGTGTATATACCGGTATGTTCACAACCGTGGATTAGACTCAGTAAATTGTCCAAAAATTTGATCTTGTGAACTGCTGTAACCATCATTTCCCCTTCAAGCCTGCAAATATTGTGTCTGTCATTTTCAGAATGAGGTCCCCAGAGGGTGAATTTAGTGATTTTATCCCACAGAGTGGGCTAGCATCACCAAAAGCACCCTAAGGGGACCTCATTCTGCTTAGATCCCATTTTCTGGGAGATCTCATTTTCTGTTATTTTGGAGATCAATATTTTGTAGCTCAATTGGGTCACTTGTAACTCAAGAACTAAAAAGAATCAAATGTTCAAAAGAATCGAGCATGGTTCACGCTGCCCATTGACATTTTAGCAAATTGCTATAAAAAAAGAAATTTGCAAAAATTACGATTTGCCAAAAAAATTAGCTTTTTGGCTTTTGGCAATTGATCCCCAACAGCGCATATAATAATCTGATATTCAATCGGTCAAAAACAAAACACCAGTCCTGAAATGGCTATTAAATTGGGTCCTAAATGAAAGCGTATGATCGTAAATATGTCATTGATAAAATAAAATAAATATATTTAGGTAATTCAAAAGTGGCACAAAAAATATGGGAATTTTGGGCTAGCACGAACCCTGTCATCGTGACGAGGCATTTGATTATAATTTTAAAATTAATTGTTGCTTTGTTAATAGGAGATTATATGCATTTGCAACCAGAGTTCATGCTGTCAGTGGCCAATGGCTAGATTTTTTTCAAAAATGGCCAAAAGAAAATTTCATTTGGCCAAAAAGTTTCAGCATATGCCAGCAATTACAAATCTAACTAAAACCATTACACTTTTTAATAGTTACTGAGTAGCTGCTCGCCTGGTATGTATGGATAACAACAGAAGTATTCCAAGCATACTTATCAAAGAAATGATGATCGGGTACTATCACGACGTCCTGTGTTAATCATTTGACAATAATTTACTGCTATATTAAACAAATAGCAACCAGCTACATGTAGTGCACAGTTATGTTGGATTTTATATATATAAAGATGGATAAATACCAACATCACGTCCGATCTTTGACCAAATTTGACCAATTATTTTGACCAAATTTGATCCATTATTTTGTTTTTGTACATGCTTTTTATTATCTTGCTTTACTGTTTTTAGTTTCGGTTTTCTCAACGACCCTATATAATGTAATTTCAATTTGGCCAATAGTTTCTGAAAAATGGATAAAAGAAATTTGGAAGTGGCTAAAAAATTTACCAAAAGAAACTTTGGGCCAGCGTGAACCCTGTTTGCAACTTTTTATAATGAGGATATATTTTGAGGTGTTCCCCTACCCTTATCTGTTTCCAGCATCTTTACGCTCTCAATCTACATGGCTGGCAATAACAAGGTGACTATTTAATAACTCTCAGTCAACTATGACCAGTATTGAGTATGAGCAGATTGTTAGTAACATGACATAGAATACATCCCTGGTCAAGTGGTCCTGCAAATGTGCTATGATGCTGGCGGGTCCTGCTGAATTGCTATGATGCTATGAGGGCAAACTGATGCTGTTAAGAAAGAGTACCGTTATTTTTTCTAAAGTTATCATTTTTTTGGTGTTTGGCTAATCCGAGCGATTTGAGAAAAAGCCAGTGCCTGTATGAATCATTCAAGAACATATATATTTTTGAAAAATTGAATAATGGCTGCGCTGGTGTTTGTAAAACGATGAATAGCCAAATTGATTGGAGTCGATTTTCATCAACTAATACAATTAGTATTACAACTATTTCGCAAAATATATGTCTCTCGAATATTTTAAACAAATAATGGCTTTTCCTTGATATGCTCAGATTATTCGAAAACCACAAAAATGACAACTTTATAAAAGATAACGGTACTTTTTCTTAACAGCATCAGTTTGTCCTAACAGCATCATAGCAATTCAGCAGGACCCAACCACATCATAGCACACTTGCAGGACCACTTGGCCAGGGTGGAATAATGCAAAAGACATGAACTAAATCAGTGCATAAAATCAAACTGATGAATTTGATTTGTCTTCCAACATGAAAGATGAACTTGAGTATGACAGGTTACATATTTACTGCAAAGGATCATCAGTAAACTTACTTTCAGATTAGGGGTTTTTTTTAGGGTTTTTTTTTTATGAAGTAGGGAATTCCACTTGAAAATCCTTTGTCAAATGTCAACAAATGTGCTAAATAAAAATAATTTATCAAGTGGAACCACATATATAGAATATACGGATAGTATGTCTGAAAAACAAATTTCACTCTGAGTGAGATTTCTGATCTACCCCAATAGCTTTGGAGTAAGAGTAAGTTTATTAATTTACTAGAGTAAGTTTATGATATGTTTCAAATCTGGCCACATTGTCAGTATTTATTTCCCCTCATTGATACAAAGTTCTCAAACTCATACAAGACCATCATTGCTCAAAGATATCATTAACAAGATAGATCTAGACTGAGAGACCATGAATTGGTGATGATAAAAATAATCTAAATGAAGATAAACTATGATGATAAATAATGATAGAGCCATGACTCTCTGTAATTGTGGTTCCTTTGTGAGAATAATTGGACTCATGACCCACTACAGTAATGCTCTAAATAATCAACTCCTTAACCACAGCAGAATTATTGGTAATTTTTCAGGATTTAGTTGGAAATATGGCTAAACAAGCCATATTTCCGACTAAATCCTGAAAAATTACCAATAATTCTGCTGTGGTTAAGGAGTCGATTATTTAGAGCATTACTGTATGTCTGGTTGTTTTATTGGTCAGATGAACCACATTTCCTTCTGGAATTCCACTTCAGCTGCTTTATACATCAGATCTCAGTGTTTGTCTGCAATTCGTATCTCAGTGTTTTGTCTGTAGTACGTATCTCATTGAATATTGATACCTGAAATTGTGAATGAATACCTTAATTTATATACTCTATACACCCGTCAGTAAACCCATCCTCGAAGATAAGCCCAGTCTGGGTTTTTTACCCTAAATAAAACATGGGGTTGTCCTCGTAGATAAGCCCACCCCCATTTTTGAGCATTTGGAAGATAATACAATCACATCTTTTTATTTTTTTCCAGTTGTTTTTCTTAAAAAATAAAGATGTATAATAGTATACACTTCTGTTAATATTGTTGTGAATTATACACATTTTATTCTATTCTTAGTTGTTGGATCAATCAAAGAGGTATAAATCAAAGGATTGTGTCATTTATTGTTCACATCTCTATCAGAGGTCGGCACCTGAAGGCTAACTGAATTTTTGCACAGGGGGGGGGGGGGGGGGGGGGGTCCTCGGTGAGTAAGCCCAGTACCCACATTTTGAGCACTAGTCCCCAGGGCTTACTGACGAGTGTATACAGTATGAGTAATACAAGAGCACCACCAAGTGTGACATAATATGCCTGATGGCTTGTCAATCTCTTTTCAAAGCCGCCGATAATCTTATCAGATTTGCGTGTCTGGAACTCTGACTCATATTTTGATTTCTTGGATGACACAGCTTTCCCACAATGATGTAATAAAGCATTTCGAAATATGGACTGAATGCCTGGTATAGTAAATGTTTATTTGTGAGAATCAGCATATTCAGTAGTAGTTACTAGCCAGACCTGTTAAGTTTTGAAAATGTCAATCCGGGAGATTTTTGCGGGAGGTACAGTAAAACCTGTCTTGAGAGACCACCGTCAACGGCGACCACCTGCTATTTCCGACCGTATTTCCTGTTCACCAACTTGTTTATTCTATATATCATCTTCAATGTGCGACCACCTGTGAAACGCGACCGCGACCACCTAATATTTGGTTCAAAACACGAATTTCACCTGCATTGAGAGACCACTCCAATTTATTAAGGAAGAACGAAACAGAAACATCGGTTAAACTTTGCAGTATTGCACGTGAAAGACACTTGATACAACCGGATATGAGTGATCATCTTCTCCATCAATTTATCTAACCGCTCTGGCAGAGCAACCTCACTATACAAATGTGTGTATACAGTTAAACATTAAATGCTAAATAGACACAAAATCCTCTCTGGTGGACCCAAATGTCGCATACACAAATATAAAAATATGTAAGTCGTTGAGTTATGAGTTTGAAGTTTGAACAAGCCCGTGTCACATAATATTAGAAAGCGAAACCGAAGTAAAAAATACGGAATTTCCGATATGACAAATGGACTCGTCTTCACGTTTACCTCAGACATAAATGCATGGACACGTTCTGTGCACGTGCACAGTGCGACTCAATGTTATTATTCAATGTATGCGTGGTATTATCTGATATTTAATTGGCTTCAGACTGGAGGCCATCAACAAATTGGTCCTTTGTTAAAGAAGACATGGTTGCATATATGTTTTGACAAATGATTCAATCAGCTCGTTGGAGAACAATTAATTAATATAATGAGGGATTATGAGGGATGCCCAAACTGTGAAAAATGGTTTTAGTGGATGCATGTCCCACGGCTTACTTAATATAAATATACTCGTGTTGTCGTATAAAAACATTTGATAGTTGCTGGCATTTTGTAAGTTCTTAAACTTCAATCATGGATGTTTTTCTAAATATGCAACGCCACAGAAAAAACGTAAAATTCTCACTCTTGAGGAAAGAATCAACGTGATCGACAAGTCTTTGTGCTTTTTGAATAGCTGATCCATGTTCTAATCAACAATCTTACGGTACATAATTTAACTTTTTTGGTATACCACTCTATTGGAAGACCACCTGTCTTGAAGGACAGGTTTTACTGTATGCCCAAATATGTTCATGTTCCAAAAATCTTTTTTATGATGAAGATTACATAGTTTTTATGAGTGTCTATTTGTGTTCATTTTATAAATATATAGACCTAAATAAAATGGTAATGAATGTCCTGTTGGTAATTGTAATAGAGCTGCTGTGAGTGGGAGATACCACCATTTATTTAAGAGAAAGAAGCAGACACTTTGTGTAAACTAAGTGAAAATACTCAGAATTCCACCGGATACAGCCGGATATGCTCGAAACCGAAAGTACAAAATCGGAATAAATTACAAAATGGACTCGTCTTACTGTTTAACCCCCAAAAGAAATGCACACATTCAACAATTTATTAAAAAATTTATTAAGAAGCAGGAACTTTGTTTAAAATAAGTAAAAACGAACCCGATTTACAAAGGTTACAACTGGATATGTATGGGTGAAAACGAAAGTACAAAATGACCCGTCTTGCAGTTTTACCCGCAAACGAAATGGACACATTCCATTCGCAATCATACCACTAATCCATTACTAAGAAATGTTCATAAATGAGGCGTAACAATACAGCTGCACACTTGTGATGATACGTATACTATAACAACACCCTTTCTACGTGTGGCTTCACCAGAGTGTGAAAATAAATTAATATCAGTCACAGTTTACCACTGATTGTCTTCAATCAGAGGAAACATCAAAAGTTAATGTTGATGTGTGGGTATTTACGGTACCAGAAAGCCCTGTCATTTGGGGAATCCCCGCAATTTCACAAATTCGAAAAATAAAAAAACATCCTTTTTTGGGATTTCGAATGCAGAGTTTTGCTGAATCTGGGAGAAATTGGGGGTTATCCGTATTTGCGGAATTGCCGTGAAACTTAACAGCTCTGATACAAGCCCACTGTGCGGTATAGTATGACTAAATTCACCCTCTGGGGATCTCATTCTGAAATGTCCAGACACCATGTTCTCAGGCCTGTTACCTGTATTCCCAGAAAAAACTCAAATTTCTAAATAAAAAAAAACAAGGTTCAAAACTGGTATGGTGGCCAGAACCCAACCGAACATGGCCTGTATTTGCTAAAGCTATGCGGACAATAAAATTTAATCAAATCCGAACAAAGGGCCATTTTTTTCTGGTAAAAATAGGTGGTCAGAACCCAAAATCAAACGTGATCCATATTTTGTGGTAGTGAACCTACATATCAAATGATAATATGTATGACTTTAAGTGACATGTGAGAATTATTGATTGAGTGTTTTGTATGTTACTATAAATACTTACAATGAGAATGTTATCTATCATAACTTTGTGTCATCTAGCTGAAAAGTAAGGAAAAATAAGTTTAAGGATTTTTACAATTAGATTCTTGCAATTGGACAGCTTCCTCATTCATCATTTGTAGGGATTTTATCTAACCAAGAAACAAAAGAGTGACATTGTTTCAGTGCAAATCTCCACACACGATCGGAGATATGGCATCGCAAACTAACCTGCACAAGCCGGTGACGACACAGCCTCACTTGTTTGTTTAACTCTAAACTGTATCCCATAGTATGTTTTTATATAGGAAAATAAATAAAACAGCAGAGTGAATGCTGTTGTGCACAATAAATGATTTATCTCTGTTGTGAATAAATTATAGTTCAATTCGCAAAAGGTTGTTTGGTTGTCATATTTTCACATATAGCAGTCATAGAGGGTATTATATGAGGGGGGGGGTCTTACTTTTTTGAGGTGTTTAGATGGTATTGAAGTGTGATTCTTATTCACATATTTTCTGAACTGGTATCCACTATTCGCCCCCTCTGTTAACTGGCATTCATTATTCACCCCCTCTCCCAACTGGTATTCACCCCCTCTGTTAACTGGCATTCAGTATTCACCCCCACCCCCTCTGTTAATTGGCATTCAGTATTCAGCCCTTCTCCATTAACTGACTTCAGAATTCACCACCTCTGTTAACTGGTATTCAGTATTCACCCCTATCTTAACTGGTATTCAGAATTCAGTGGAGGGGGGGGGGGGGGTTGACACCCTCACAAAAACAAATATATTTTGAATTTGTAAGTAGTTTCTCAAATCATGATAAGCAAAATAAAATAGAAACACAGATTATGATTAACCCATTTAAACACAATAAAAATCGTACCCATCATATCCACATTATGATACTATATTATTGTTTAAGAGAAACAGCCAGCAAATCTTCATGATCTACAGGGTGTTATTACCGCTTTCTATACTAAATACTCATACTGAGTAGTTCCCTTAGGAAATGTTCAGACGATAAGTTCAACAAATGACAAAAGGTCATTTGTTGAACTTATTATCTTAACATTTCCCACTGTGGGAGAGCTGGACTCAATTCAGCTAGGCCTCAATATATGGTGCTGGACATTTGCAGAATGAGGTCCCCAGAGGGTGAATCTAGATACACTACAGTGGGCTATCATCACTAAATTCACCCTCTGTGACCTCATTCTGGTTAGGCATCATCTTCTCTGGAATGTATCTTTATTCAATTTAACAAGTTTTTAAATTTTTTTAGAAAGTTTCATTTTTAGTTTTGTTTCTCTATACCCCCAAATTGGCAGACAACACAATCCATAATTGAGGTGCCCAATGGGTGCACATCACCATCTTCACCATCTGGAAACTGAAATCTGTGTCTAGGTCTGCCATATCAGATGACAGGATAATGCCACTAAATTCACCCTCTGGGGACCTCACTCTGCAAATTTCCAGCAGCATATTTTGTGGCCTGGATCTATTTCCCATATCTGCATCAGTCCCCGTACAACAGATTATAAAGATGTTCCACAAAAAAAATCATGGGAGAAAAAGGAGGTGTCCTATCTCTATAGTTAGAACCAGAGAACTGTTGAGTAAATGCACTCCAGACAATGCTGAATTACTGCACTAGTGTTGTGACTGATGCTATCAACACACTGTTAGTAACACATGCTATGAAAACCTCAATGATTTTAATTTGTTATAATTCATTGTCAGACACTGAAATTTATGACATGATGGTAGTGATGCCGTCTGTAAGGGCCTTTAAGCTTCCAACGCTATGTATGGCTTGATATTAGGAACCTAATTAACCACATACCGAGGGTTTTTCAGCATTCATATTACTAAGCTGCCCGTTAACAGTTATCACCTGATCAGTTACCGTGTGTGGTAAGCTGCCGTTCGCCTGTGAATGTGCTTTCCTCCAAGCAACCTGAAATGTATACAGAAAACAACTCAACTCTAATCAAGTACTTATTTGATTTGACAAGAGGTGAGACTATCCCAGTCGGACTAAGGATCCCCCCACAGTACGATTGGGCTACATTATAGCCATATTAACATATTGTTTTTCGGAAAAAATCGCAAGGAATACAAGCTCAGACATAATCGAGCTAATTAATATATAATTGTACAGTAATGCCCTAAATAATCGACTTATTAACCACAGCAGAATTATGGGTAATATGGCTTGTTGCCATTCATACGACTAAATCCTGAAAAATTACCCATAATTTTGCTGTGGTTAAGGAGTCTTTTTATTTAGGGAATTACTTTAGGCGCATATGATCGCATAGTAGTAAATAAATGTCCCAAGTGTAAACAAAATTGAACAGAAAATGTAGGAATACAAGCTAATATGACAAAATTATGTATGTTTAAAAAATTTCTAAGTAAAAAAATGTGGATATCTCCACTCAAAAAGTTGGATGGACTTCATAATCATAGGTACACAGGTTCCCATGTTACTAAATATCTGTGCCAAAAAAGTGAAAAATGTAGGAATTCAAGCTTGGACGAACTTGCATCCACAGATGGATGGAAGGATAACACAACGGACAGACAAGCTGATTCCTATATAACCCCCATAACTTAATTACGAGGGGTATAATAATAATAATGATGGTCTTATATAGTTCTTAACCATTTACTTGCACGAAGATGCTTTTACACATTACCCTATTATCCCAGTCATTCATACAAGCCAACCAATGAACTGGCTGCAGTTTGATCAGAACATGCACTGATACTCACAAGCTGAATGGTACTCATTATACACATGAGTGGTGAGAAGCCGATACAGTACGAGCGACCTTGCTCAAGGGTCACAACTAGGTAAGAAATAATTTGAACAGCATATAGCTCCACAGTTACACTCTGCTTAACCAGAACCTAGCCACCGATTATGAAACTCAGCAGACCGCCAGTGAGGCATGAACTCATGTCCCTGACAACACACTCTAACCATTGAGCTATCAAAATGACGTATGACCAAGCCTTCACATAGTTTATCTGTAATTTGCAGAATGAGGTCCCCAGAGGGTGAATTTAGTGACAATATTCTGCATGGTGGGCTAGCATCGATCACCAAATTCACCCTCTGGGAACATCATTCTGCTGAGGCCTCAACTGCTATGGGAGACCTGGGATCAGATTGAAGTTCTCCATTAGAAGTTGGTGATGTTCACCCATTAGTCACCTCATTATGCATTTTATGTATATAGAAACTGAACAAAAGGGAAAAAGTAACAAAAAACAATGCTAATTTGAGACTATAGATACTTCCCAGAAGACGAATCCTAAGCAGAATGAGGTCCCCAGAGGCTAACCCACTGTGCAGGGTAGCGTCACTAAATTCACCCTCTGGGGACCTCATTCTGCAAATGACAGATACACTATTTCAAGGCTTAACCCTTTATTTACTTAATATTCATAGACAATTAGTTCCCTTAGGAAATATCTGAGCATACCCACCTATTTAGGAATCCTTCTGCACTTACTATCTTTTCATCGCATTGTCGCCTGCTTTTAATAACTTTTATTATCTCCAGATGGCTAATTGGGTGGGAGAATCAATTTAGTAAATAAAGGGTGTAATGGACATGGTTCTTTTGAACCTCCAAATTATGTAGCATAATTTTTTGGGAGGGATATCAAAACACACCAACATGGAAGATGTCTGACCAAAATCATCGATAAGTGCTGAAAACCATGCTTTCTTTCTATTAATTTAATGAAAATGTGGAATTTTATGTGTGACTAGCTATTACCTCATAAAGATGTGGATGCATCATTTGTGCATGGTGGACGGCATCATGTATTGTGACAAACATGATTCCCTTCGGAGCATTCTTCGAGAAGAGATTTGATCTTCTCAGAGTTTCTCTAATTCCAGCTGTAAACAAACAGAAAGTAGTTCTGATTAAAGCCACATATATAGGGTCAGAAACTTCAACTTTCTAGATTAGAATCATAAATATCAGTGGAGAGAGAAATTGTTTATTATTATATTTTCATCAACGTTGTAAATAAAAATAAAAATTGTATCGCCACTCCCAGAAAACTGAATGTGTATACCACTCTCAAGATGTTATCTTACTCAGCACTATGTCATATCATTGTGTCATTCAGTATGCTTGCGCATTATTTTAACAGAAAAGGCTGGTAGGTCTAACCATGTGTTTTCAATGCCTCTGGTCTGAATGGTATAGAAATTATAATAAACACAACAGGTAACTCTTCTGAGTAGCATGCAGCTTTTGCTCCACTAGCGTGATGAGAGGATTATTTTCACTCGGCAAGCACCTTGTAAAAATAATCCTCCGCATCTCACTCGAGGAGAAAAACCATACGCTACTCACAACAGTTAACTATTGTCTATTATCAATGAAGATTATATATATACATAATTATGGAATTATTTACAGAAGAGAGAAAATATGGTGCATACATGGATAGGTGCATAGATATCATAACATTATCTTTATTATCCCCCGCCAAATTGAAAATTTGCGGGGGATATAGGAATGGGTTCCGTCCGTCCGTCTGTCGAGCCGTCCGTCTGTCCGTCCCGAATTTGTAAGTGTCATAACTTGAACAAATGTCAACAGATTTCAAAGATTTGTGGTATATGAGTTCACCTGACCATTACCTAGAATGAGTTCACAAGCCAGGTCCGGCCGGATATTTTTACCGGAGTTATTGGACTTTGTTTATTATTTTTGTCGAATTTACCAAATAGCAAATAGACGACGTCACAGGGCTCATTTCAACGGATTTCAAAGATATTTGGTATATGAGTTCACTTGACCAGAATCTAGAACGACTTCGCAAACCAGGTCCGGCTGGATATTTTAAGCGGACTTATTGGACTTTGTTTATTTTTTTGTGTGCAAATGGACGACGTCACAGGGCTCATTTCCACAAATGTAAACGGATTTCAAAGATTTTTGGTATATGAGTTCACATGACCAGTATCTAGAATAAGTTCGCAAACCAGGTCCGGCCGGATATTTTCAGCAGAGTTATTGGACTTTGTTTTTTATTTTTGGTGCAAATGGATGACGTCACATGGCTAATTTCCACAAATGTCAGTACCTAAAATGAGTTCGCAAGCCAGGCTTTTTGACAAAATCCCACCGCTTGTTTAGCACATAATGAGAACGCAAACATTATTGAGAATGCACTTCCCCAACTGCACAATTCGGCGGGGAATACCGTCGTCTGCGACTGCTTGTATTTATGAATATTGTCCGGCTTGAAGGCAGGAACTTAGCCCCATTTGCCTCCTGGCTTGGGGCCTCGCATGAATAGCGAGAATTTAGATATGATGTGCTTGTCAATTGATAGAAAGAGTTCACACGCCAATCTCCATCAGGTGTAATGCCAGCCAGCTTCAACAGAATTTAACAGTTAATCTTAACCACCCCAACGTTGTAGATTAACCACCACACGGTGGTAGACTTCGTTGAATTCAAACATCTTGTGTGATTGATGACTTCAGGTCAGTGAAAAGTCATTGAATTGTAATCCCTTCATTGGATAAAATCAGAGAGTGAAAAAGGTTCTTTTCTGTATTTGACAAAGGGGACCCTTTTGCAAAAAAGCGTATAGCTTGATCATTCTGACTGTCATTATGTTATTTGGTCAAAGTCAAGGAGTTTTCTCCACCCCGATAATTTAAGTGATTCAGTGCATTCCGCTTTATTGCATAGCGTCGGTGCATGGCCTTTCCAATGCATATAACCGAATATGCATAAAGCCGAAATCACCCCATCACCCCATTTGAGGTTCTTAAGATTGTTTAGTTTGTACAGTACGTAGTACCACGAAATGGCGAAATAGCGAAATCATTAGATTGCTGTATCATATTTTCATCTCATACCTTGTTGTAAATTACTATTATGTCAATAAACTGATTCATTGCAACTGTTTACAAACTCAACAAACAACCAAATAAGTATACACATTTTAATAAATCATGCAATTCACAAATAAATATGGAAACATAAAGGAAATATGTGTCAACAGAAGCATGTTAATGAGAACAGATAGAAAACCACGTGTGTTATGAAATTGAAAATTGCCGTCTTCGTTCTCGTGATGGTCATCTTCAACAACTTTGTATTAAGTTTTCCCATAAAATACCTTTTTCAAGGTAAATATTTTTACAAATTGCTATAATTTCGGCACCATGAGGTGACTTATTACCCCTTCTAATCAACATTTTTGGCGATTTTCGTATGCATAAAAACGGAATCGAGTCCGACCCTTATGCAAATAAACGATTAAAAAATAGTCTTTTTATAAGAAAATGGTTTGGTGCATGCATATTTTATGCAAATAGCCGAAATATGCATATAAACGATATGCAATTAACTGAAATTGACTGTAATGTTAAGACAATTTCCTTAACCCTCTACTGCCTTGACGCAAAATTGTAATTTGGTGTCATAGGTGTCAAATGATAGTATGGTAGCAAAACATGACTCAACATTTTTCTAATGCGTTCTATAAACAATCGCACTTACCTTTACACAAAGCCAAGTATATACAGATTCCAACTTCTTTGTATTCACTTATAACCTGTCAACAAAATAGACAACAAACAGGTTCAGATGGATGTATGTGTGGATTCTGACAGGTGTTGATATTATCTACATCTTTTAACCCTTTCTATACTAAATGGATTCTCCCAGTCAGTTAAAAAGTGTGCATCGGAATGTTCTATTATTCATTTGGAGGGATGTTAAGGTGATAAAAGCAGATGGCAGATAAATAAAAGTGCAGAAAGAGCTCTATTTATGGAGGGAAATGTTTAGATAACAAGTTCAACAAACGACCTGTTTGTTGAACTTATTATCTGAACATTTCCTGTGGGAACTATTCATCAGTGATGCATTAGTATAGAAAGGGTCAATACCATGTGCTTTTTAAGCCCACAAGTACATGACCATACTGTTTAGAAATATTTTGGCTACATGTAGGTTCAACAAAAGACATAACCTGATCATATCTAAATCATCTCAATTTAAATATTGTTACAAACCAGGCTAGAATCAAAATATAGCATTTCTACAACGAATCAGCTGCTACTACATGTAATAGAATCAATCTAAGAATCATGATTCTGATTCTCGTCAGATTTTAAGCCCTGCAAACAGCAACAGCTGAGTTCGAATGTGACCAATGCCTTGTAACAATGACTACTTCGGCGATTACACCACATAAATAGTTATCAAAAACATGTATGGATTGAAAGATGACTTGGTGAACAGTCATAAAGCTAAGTTACAAATAGCTGTAATCAGAAATAGGAATAATGTTTTCTCACACCAGATGTCCTGAAAGCCTGCAAATAGTGTGTCTGTAATTTGCAGAATGAGGTCCCCCTCACAGTGGGCTAACATCACCAAATTCACCCTCTGGGAACCTCAGTCGGCTGAGGCCTCAACAGCTATGGAAGACCTAGGATCAGATTGAAGTTCCTTAGTTGAAGCTGGTGATGCTCACCCATTAGTCACCTCGATTATGCATTTTATCTTCTGCAATTAGGGGATAAAAAACTTTCAGAAGGGAAAAAGTTACTAAAACAATGTTAATTTGAGATTATAGACACTTCCCAGAAGATGAGTCCTAAGCAAAATTAGGTCCCCAGAGGGTGAATTTGGTGATGCTAGATCTCTGTGCGGAATAGCATCACTAAATTCACACTCTGGAGACCTCATTCTGCAAATGACAGACACACTATTTGCAGACTTGATGTCCTGGCGTATACCGGAGATAAGACAATGTAGTACCTGAGTTAAAACCTTGACTCCAACAGTGTCTATGTAACTCATAGTGGAGCAGTCAAGTATAATACTGTGTACGTCTTGATCAGGGAACTCAAAATCTTCTTCCTCCTCGGTCATACAGTTGTCATCGGTTACATTACCGTTATCCTCAGCATCATTCTGTCAAAATAATGTGAGTATTATATATGAATGTATGGACACTTTCATCATGATTATTTTCCATTCACCAATAAGAACCAGTTGTAGATTTTTTTCTCTCCAGATACTTCCCATCAGCAATGGCCTGTCCTTACCACCATGTTATATGTCACAAAGACGCCATCTTCTGAGATTATTCAGGCTTGAGCTATAACATGCAGTATAAAAACGAGTACAATAAAGTCCTTCACATGACATTGTGGTTCTGTATTTATTACACACCAAATCAATATTCATTTGTACGACATCATCGAAAAAAGTCCATAACTCTCGGAAAAATCATCGGATCAAACTCAAATTCGAACTCAACCTGTATCTTGATATGACTGATCCACATAAAAACGGTATTTGCAATTAAAGGATCAAAACTTGAGATATCATCCGGAAACCGAAAAAGTGAGAAATTTTCTAAGTTAAAAAGAAGTTGAAAAAAGAGAAATAACTCCATAAAAGAACATCGGATCAAACTCAGAATTGCAGAGCACCTGTGTTCTTGGTTGAGACACCTACATACCAAGTTTCAATCAAATCGGATGATCATTACTGGAGTTATAACTCTGGACGCACGGACAGACGGACGGACGGGGCTGATTAAAATAGTCCCCCAAAAATAAATTTTTCGGGGGCAATAAAAGCCCCTGTGCTTGTTGTTTAATCCCCTTTCCAATTCACCTATCTATACTATATTGTCAAAACATTTGTTAAATGTGCATATATGTTACATGTATTAGGATTGGAATAAAATATGTTTACATCAAATTATTGTAATATTCCAAAATATACCAACAGGTGTGTAATAATATAAAGTTATTATACAATGTTGTGTATAGTATGTGTTTTTATTGTACGAGTCCAATATGACTTTTCACCACAACCTGGATGTGTTAGTACCTTTATGTACATTTGTTCTCTCTTCCTCCTCGCCTTTTCTGCTCTCTTGTTTGCTTTCCTTAACAGGATTCTCAAACTTCTGGGGTTAGCATCAGACAGCTTGTAGACACGGTTACGGAACCACTCAGAATTCACATAGTACAGATTTGATTCAAATCTCAGGATTTTAATTCCCTTTACATTTTCAGACTGAAAGAAGACAGATAACTAGAGGTGAGACTGTCCCAATGGGACATAGGATACCCCGCAGTGCATTGGGCTACATTAACCCTTACATGACTGGAGCTTCCTGAAATTTTGTGAAAACCATGTGCCAATCATCCTCTTAAATATGTGAGTCGCCCATAGCGAGCCTCGCATATATAAGAGAATACATTGAACTAACAATTTTACCTTGACCTTGTAAGCCAGTGCAATCTCTTATATATGCAAGGCTCCCTACAAGGGTGACATGTATATACATGTATAAATGCGAGGCATATATGAGAATGCACTGGCACAGGATCTTTAATGCTGCACCAGCACATATTAAAATATTTGTTTTTCAAAAAGAAAAGAACAGGAATACAAGCTCGGACAAAATTATGCATGTTGCAAAAAAGGGAGATAACTCCCCTAAAGAATGTCAGATCAAGCTCATAATCACAGGTTCCCATGGTACTAAATATCTGTACAAAATTTTAGAGCAAATTGACTAAAAATGTAGGAATACAGCAATGCCCTAAATAATCGACTCCTTAACTGCAGCAGAATTATGGGTAACTTTTCAGGATTTAGTCGGTAAAATGGCTTGTTGCCATTCATTGGAAAGCTCTCACTGAGAGCTTTCCGATGAATGGCAACAAGCCATATTTCCTATGGGCATTACTGTACAAGCTCTGACAAAGTTGCATCCACAGACAAATGGATGGCCAGACAAGCTGATTCCTATATACCCCCACTCATAACGTTGTTACGTTAGAATATAAAATAGAGCCGACTCAATACTAAATAATCTGAAGGATATGGAACATGAGAATGATTAAATGAAAATATTTGGTTTATGACATATGATAACCCAAATGCATAGGATGGATAGAAGACGTTAGTATTTTAAAAACAGTTCAACTGATACCTTTTATTAACTAAACAGGGTTCATGCTGTTGGTGGTCAAATTGGCCAATGGCCAGGATTTTGTTTCTAAAATGGCAAGAGAATCTTCATTTGGCCAATCACATCTCCACGCTTTCAGTATCAATTTTCTCATATAAGTCCATCTCAAAATTTATCTCCAGTTATTTCTGAGTATGATTTTTTCTATTTTAGTTTATTTTTGTTATTATTATTTTGTTCTAATTTCTGTTTTGTTAATGATTCTTTTTTTATATTTTTTTTTTTTGGAAAATGGCCAAACAATTTAAGAAATGGCCAAAATATTGGTCAAAATATCTTTCTGGCCAGCATTAAACCTGAACATGATCAGATAGAATACTTAAATACTTGAGATATTGCATCAGATAGGATATGCCTATAAATGGAAACATGGATAATATGAATCGTACGTGACATGTAGTGGAGCAACCACACAATCATGATGTGCCTCAAATTTGCATTTTTACGGTGACATAACGCTAAGAATAATTTACATAACATCATGCAGTGGTCACGACGGAGACGACATGCCAAATTGACAAGATGTGACGTGGATTGTAAAATCTTGTCTGGATTATCGTCATGACTTCTTCATTTTTCGTTTCATTAAGCTGACCAACGAAATTAGTCTAAATGAAATTAATAGACTTAAATCACAGGTGAATTCTTCGTAAATTGTGAAGTAGTTACATTCAATTCTATCGCGATGCTTCATTTCCAATTCCGCGTTTTTTACAATCTCAACACGGTTGCTAACCGGAAGTGACGTGACAATTTCTCCAGAATCTATACACGCGATCTTGAAAAATCACTGATGGATATAGAAAAAATTATATGACATCATTCACCTGCCTTAGGTATAAGCACCCTTAGTGGTTGCTATAATGGACAGCCATGGTTTACTCACCACTTTATACACCTCAGTATCTCTGTATATATCTGTGCCTGGAACCTGTCCCAGGGTAGCAACATATGGCCTGAAATCAATAAAGGGAGGCTATTCTCAATGAGCTATTCCTGTTAACCCTTTCATCGGTGAATGAATTTTCCCAATTAGGGTAATTAATAAAATATACTGTGTTCTCAGGCAACGCCCCCATCACCCAAAGAAGGCCTCATTTAAACCTTCTATGACTGTAACTTCCCGAAATTTTGCGAAAACCATGTGTCAATGCATTCATTTATATATGCGAGTCTCCCCTGGGAGCCTCGCATGTATAAGATAATACATTGTCCTAACAATACTTACCTAGACCTTGTAAACCAGAGCATTCACTTATATATGCCAGGCTCCCTATGGGAAATTTGTATATATAAGAGAATGCACTGGCACAGGATCTTTAATGCTGCACCAGCACAGCTCCTGTCATGAAAGGGTGAAGAATGTTTATTTGCAAATTTATCAAGAAATATAAATTTATAAATAGTGTCTGTTGCCGATGTAATGGCTAAAAGATATTATTCCTTAACCATTTCATGACAGGAGCTGAGCTGGTGCAGCATTAAACATCCTGTGCCAGTGCATTCTCTTATATATGCGAGTTTCCCATAGGGAGCATCACATATATAAGAGAATGCACTGGCTTACAGGTCAAGGCAAATATTGTTAGGTCAATGTATTCTGTTATATATGCGAGGCTCCCTTTGGAAGACTCGCATATATAAGAGAATGCATTGGCACAGGGTTTTTGCTAAATTTCAGGAAGCTCCAGTTATGGAAGGGTTAAAAGTATCAATACATCTATTAATTTCCAGACATCCACCACTTCCACAGGGCATAAAATATTCCTCCTTATATAATCAGAGACCTGAGGTTGGATCTAATATAAAATATTTTATGGAGTACATTTGAGTGGCATGCTGATCCTGTCCTCAAATCAGTTCATGACCTCAGAACTCCAGTCAGGGAATCAGACCACAGATGTTTTGACCTAAATCCCTGACACCTGTCAATCACAGGGAAAATCATGGGAACTTCCATGCTGATGACATCACACCAGATAGCTCAGAGCACAGGTGCGACCTTATTCTCTGACACCTGTCAATCAGGGGCAAAATCATGGAAAATTCCATGCTTATGACATCACAGGGGCTGATTACTGAAACTAACATGATGATGTCATGAGACACTTGTGCTTTGGACTGAAACTAACATTGTTGGCATCTGGCAATTGAAACTTACAAGTCACCAGCTATTCTGGACATTTGCAGCCAAACACGAAGGTTGGCTGGGGTCCATGTCTCTCAAAGTCAAAACTCTTTATAAAAATAATAGTGGATTCTAAGCTTGAAAAAAATAAATAATAAAAAATGACCCAGTGATATAGTCTCTGTTTGGGACATTTCTAAACCTGGTAAACTGGTTCTGAAAATTATAAGCGACCAATGTGTTTGGTTCAAACTGATTTAGCTATATTGGCAGAATAATTTTGTGCTAACAAAACTTATAAATGGCCGAGTAATTTAGTCTCTTCATGTCCATCTCCTATCATAAATCATAAAAAATATAGGGATGTGTAAGTCATTATGACTTATATCCAATGATAAATTTGGCATGAAAGTCTGTGGTTAGTAAGCCATCATAGCCAGCTGGTTCCACTCTTACTGATATATATCCATGATGTTTGTGGGTCATACTGATTAAGCTCTGACGTTGGTAGAACAAACTGGTGGTAAATCACAATGGTTCAAGATAATGTAATAGTTATTTTAGTGTCACATTTTTGAATATAACTATTTTGAATATATGTCAAAACTGAATGTGCTGATTAAAGGCACGGATGGCCTTCACGGTGGGTTATTGGCTTCAAAATGAGTTTTCATTTGAATGCGGTTCAGTGTCATGTCTCATTCTCTGTAGTTATATGTCCCCATTCTTGATGTATTTTTACAATTTCATTTATCAATTTTATTTTCTAGCCAAAATATTACACAGTGTAGAGCCATGACAAATTGCTCCTAATGTTCTCTATAAATAACGCCAACAACGAAAAATAATTGTAAATTTCACTGAACTTTCGATTGTGGTGGTTCAATTTGATATGAGATCTTGCCCTTGATTTGATTCGAGGTTTAATTCGACGATTAACTTGTGATGGCAGGGGTCTATACTCCTGACATACTTACCTTTGTGACCTGAGAGGCACGGATAACAGCGAGTAAGAAACTCCAATCATGAGTCCGTAGTCGACGTCCAAGAAAGCGGTGGCCAGGAAAGTGACAATCCATATCGACTATGGAATAAAAATAACATAATTAATATTAGGAAGTCAAGACTAATCGAAGGGGTGGGCCATAGTTAAAGTGATGTGATCGAATAGAAATGGAGAATAATCTTGTTCAAAGTTATTATTTTTACAAATATTATATCTAAATTGATAACACACACCGTCATTCTTGTATATTAATTAAATGCAGTGACTGCCGATGTTTTCTATGGAGTGGTACGGTCGATTCGCTTGAGATTTTCGGTGATGTTAGTAAAATGCTAAATTCCTCCAGTTGGCATAGCACCTTCATACTAACTTATCAGTTTCACGCACCCGAACAAGTACATAATATGTCTTTAAATGACAGAACCAAACATAAATGTCAAAGAGACAGAATTTTGGTAATCATACATACGATAGAGCACTTGACAGGATCAAAGCTCATATCAAGATAGACCAAGTCTTCTCGGCCCACAGCAGCTTTGGATATCGGTTGGGTTGTTGCTGTTTCAGGAAGGTCAAGGTAAATATTGTTAGGCCAATGTATTCTCTTATATAATGGGAGACTCGCTTATATAAGAGAATTCCCATCCCGTTGCCCTTCTATAACAGACTTCATGCCCAGAATTGTGGCCGGGAGTTATCTTGCTCGTATGTCATTGGATTAGCTTTGCGTATATGAACATAGAGGGCATCCTTTCCCAAGCATGGTGATATCAAACATGCATATATCAGAAGTCTGTTGAATGTCAAAACGAGATTTATAAGGAAAGAAAGCCTTGTTTTCCATAGAATTTTGACAAGCTGTCATAAAATGTATGTAAACAATATGTTAAATGATCATATCATTACTTTATCTTAGTCAGTAAATGATATATCATTTTGAAGACAGATTAATCATGGACATGTTAAATGATTAACCACATTCATGGGTTCGTGTGAATACCCGGGGCTCCACATATAAACGTAGAACGTCTTTCAATGATAGTCTGTTATAGAAGAGTAACGGGATGGTACTCAGTCCAAAACAGCAACAACCCAACTGATATCCCAAGCTGTTGTGGCCCGAGAAGACTTGGTCTAATATAAGAATGAATTCAATTTTCTTTAACGGCAATATAACAATACTGTTGTAAAACATATTTGAGGAATTTTATAGAGATTTAAATGGTGCTTTTCAACCCCACCCCTCTACTATGGTACCACTGCTTTTGTTCATACATTATTTTTAACAGGACCCAGTTATAGGATCTGCCATTCACCTAGTTTCCATGATAGGTGTGTGATCAGTGACAGTATAGTAATTCATAAGATATATCATTACTGGTGTTACAATCTAAAAATCTGAAGCAAACCGTCTTATATTACAAATTATACACAACCCCTTCCTACACAAAACACTCATCCATGAACATTGTATGCCAGTCTAAGGGTGTTATTAATGCTCAGATTATAGTTAACCTTCCACGACTGGAGCTTGCTGAAATTTGGGAAAACCCTGAGCCAATGCATTCTCTTATATAAGCGAATCTCCCATAGGGAGCCTCACGTAATTACCCATAAGAGAATACATTGGCCTAACAATATTAAACTTGACCTTCTAAGCCAGTGCATTCTCTTATATATGCGAAGCTCCCTATGGCAGACTCACATATATAAGAGAATGCACTGGCACAGGATCTTTAATGCTGCACCAGTGCAGCTCCCATCAAGAAAGGGTTAAGCTACAATGGCCAACATGATAACTAGAGGATAACTACGGCTTTTGACTGAATACGAAAATTATCATGAGTTTGCAGCAAGCGGAAAATTTATATTTGCTTGTACCAATGAATGATAATTCTCTGTATGTTTCCTTTTTATTATATGTGGTTTCGTTATTTCAATTTACAATTATTTCTCTCAAGCGATTGTTTTGCCAAATTAAATGTAGACGAAAACAAATCAGCTGATCATCAACTGATTGACTGGTCTCTGGCTTATAGATAAAACAATACATGAAGCTCAATACCGCTCTGTAACAGGGATTCCCATAAGAGAACCGTACGGACTATCGCCATCTTAAATTAGATGACATCATTTAACGTAATGAAGGTTAATACGAAAAGCAAATAACATTTTGGTAATAGCTCGCTGGGACAAGCGATTGATATGCCGTTTATTTCCCGACCGTTTAGAGCTATTTCACTGTAAAGCATATAATAAAGAATATTACAGTTGTTGACTCTTGATGACCGAAATCTGACATAGTCAAATCTAATCAATACAATAATAAAATATGAAATACATCAAACAATACCATGAATATACACCAAATAACAGTTGTGAAATTAATTACATGCCTGTTTCTGAAAGAAACCCACACAATCTCTACCTCACAGCCTAAGCTGTTCCACACACATGTGTGGAATGAAACAATGATTACATCACATTGGACTCAACTTATGTGCAACAGGAACTTTAAAATAAAACATCATCAAAACTCATAAGATAAGAAAATACCATGAACAAAATCTCCAGATAACATAAGTTAGGAATAAATACAGAACTGCACATATATGCTACTGTGGTAGTTTATGGCACTCATGATCGTGTAAGGACAAGACTTTCACTATGCCATTGCTCGGGTGACGTAAACTCACAGCCAGGAGCACACAAGTGTGGTTCTGTTATTATTACATATATGGTACCTGACTGACAAGTGTGGTTCTGTATTTATTACATGCCCAACTGACCAGTTTGGTTCTGTATATGTGTTACTTACAAAGTCAACAAACGAGAATCTCCAGAGATCAGGAAGCTCCAGGAACTGCCGGAACATTCCTCTCAGATTGACGATAATTATAGCAGCCAAACCGCACTAAAAAATAAAAACATACTCAGGTTGATAATATTTAGAGTGTCCAATCCACACTGAACAATAAAAAAACACTCATATTGATGATAATTATAGCTACAAATCCACACTGAAAAATAAAATCATTCTCATATTGACGATAAAATATGTAGAGAAACTATGAGCTACAGATCAACGAGATTGAGTGGTATGATGAATATATTAATGGGTACACATACACTTGGACTTTGGGTTTGTAGTAACCATATATAGCAGTTTGTGTGAATTTAAGGCAATTGCCTATGTACCTCGCTAATGTTCTAACAACCAAATTATCATCCTAATTCAGGGGGTTCTCTGGAATAAATTTGATTCTCCGAATATCTTCATTGTGCCTTCTGAGAAGTTATATAATATTTTATTTCATTTATTGAATGAAACTGCTCTTAGACCTCTTTCCATCAATGTATCACATTATTATAATCAATAAATTTGAAAAATGATCAAGGAAATATGGGTTGATACAAAAATCGGACTTGGCACTGAAAGGGTTAATAATGTTTTAAATGCTTTTTAGCCCTTGCACTTTATCCGTAACATATCCAAAAAACCCAATTCTTTCACAAAGATTTCTTCATACTCACATTAGGCATCGACTCAAATAGCGGTCCAATCACTAATAACACGAGAAGCAGGAGCGCTGATGATAGTAACCCAGCCAGCTGAAAGAAGAGTGAATATTTATCATTCAATCCTGAAAATTGTGTGTCTGTCATTTGCAAAACGAGGTTCCCAGAGGGTGAATTTAGTGACACTATCCCGCAAGGCAGGCTAGCATCACCAAAATCCCCATCTGAGAACCTCATTCTGCTTAGGCCTCAACTGCTATGGGAGGTTAGGATCAGATTGAATTTCCTCAGTTCACCCATTACTCACCTCGATTATGCATTTTATCTTCTGCAAATCATGGGACATAGAAACTTCCCAGAAGGGAAAAAGTAACTAAAAACAATGTTAATTTGAGACTATAGATACTTCCCAGAAGATGAGGCCTAAGCAGAATGTTGGCATGTAAACACAGGAGGTTAAACCACAGCTGCAGGAATAACCCTATGGTGTGAAATTTATACATGGGCAGAGCAAACCCAAATTGTCAAATAAATTTGATGAAAGAACAAAGTACCTAAATGAGAGTTATCCTACGTAAACCTAATATCAGTAAGAGTGCTAAGAAGTTTAAGAAGGCAATGAGTCTGTCAAAAATCAGCAGACAGAATCAATATTTAAAATATTGGGCTGAAAGACATTGAAACTATAAATTTGATTCCAATTCAACAACCAAAACTAAAGTTATTATCTGGAAATGTCAAATTGGCAAAATTCTAAGTTAAAAAAAGGCCATAACTCAGTAAACAATTGACGAAAAGTGTCATTTTCTGTGTCAGATGAGGCTTATAATTGGAACATGTTTCTGTTTCTGTTTCAAATGTGGGCATTGCCGATACCATCAGTTGAGTGGGACCTCTGCAATCCTCTCCTCCGTAAGTTCAGTCATTCAAATAATTTTAAAAAACATTTAGCAGCAGAGCCGGACAGACAAAAATGGTGAAAAATTGACGAATGAAGAGCTGTAATTCAGACAAAACATAGGGATAAACCTGATTTGCCCACTTATTTTTGATATTGTGGCAAGCAACTTGAATACCAAAAATTATTAAATTCTGTTCATAACTATTTGAGTAATCAAGCCGGATGGACAATATCGTGAAAAATGCAAACAATATCGTTTGGCACTCAATTGAAAGCAATCCTGATGGAAAACCTCCAAACCAAATTGCATACGATAACCAGACATGTCAACCTGGTATTTTATGAAATAGTGAGATCAGTCTTCCAATATAGGGAGATATAGGGAGAAATAGGGAGATTTTTTTTCATCGCATTATCCCTCCATTATAACATGAAAATAAAGGAAATAGAACTTATTTAAATTTATTAATTTTATTCCAACATAATTATCAACAATATTAACATTAACAAATTACTTCTTGTAAGAATGCTCCCTGTTATATGACATTGTAGCGGATTTGGCATCTTTCAACATTTCATTGTTTGGAACAACTTTCAACAAAGTCGTAACATGAACTGTCTGTGTTTAGTTTGCATGATAGCAATGCGCAAATGGTATCATTGTCCAATTCCGAACAAAAGCATGTGTGCACTTTTTTGCAAATCGAGAACACTGTCTCGCTATCGGCATTGCTGTTTGGTATACACAACACACATACCATGAGAGTCCTCAAATTTGGGAACCGTAATTGTCCACTTAGGGTTTTCAGTCCTGTAATCAACATCCATTATTCACCACACCTGTCTAATTCATCGTTGTAAACTGGAAGATTCACTGCAGTGACATAATCGTTCCATTCATCGCACAGATCCTCAAAGTTTATATCTAAATTGAACCGCTTTGCCAAGCGCACAACCGATTTAATGTCGATCTCCTCGCGTAATTCTCGTTTCGGATTGATGAGTTTGAGATCCGGTAACACTTTCTCGCTAAAGGGGAACTTCTTTATTAGTCACGTGCCACAAACTTCGATCGCGATAATATCATTGGCTAATTGATTCTCCCTGACGTCGTACGGAACCACTGTGATGTCGACAACTTTTTTTATAACTTTGGTCGAAACAAATGTTTTTGAGTGTTGTAGAATTTTCAATGGTTCCACATCGGCGAACTCTAGAAACGGTTTAAGTTCTTCCTTTCTCTTTGAACTCTTATTGAAGTGGTTGTAAACATTCGACAGTAAATGATAAACACATACACTTTGCCACTTTCCACAGACACTCTGAATTATATAGCCGTATGTAATCTGTTTTGGCATCCCTGAGTCGCCAGTCATTTGGTAATCCGCTGTTGAAGCGACGGCCAGTAAACAATGGTGCCTTTGTTTACTATGCATCGCCGCAATTACGGTGGTCGAATGATAGGCATGCTTTGACAATGAAGACCTTTTTAATTGACTCAGGGCTAATTGCAATCGGAGATTATAACAAGCAGATAACTTCCTGCACTTTGTGTCAGCGATAGGCCATAAAATCGTAGGCACTCTCATTTTGATTTACGGGGGTGCGTGATATCGGGAGCCCGGGAAATGGTGCCCAATATCGGGAGACTCCCGCCGAAATCGGGAGGGTTGACATGTCTGACGATAACCAGTGGCTGAGTCATCTGCACGGACCGACAATAGATTTCCTGATAAACAAAGAAGGATAACTCCAGAACGAAAAATGCGAACAATGTCATTTTCCCCTCTTTTGAAAGCAGTCATGATGATGAACTTCAATACCAAATTTCATTCCAATCTGATAAATATATCTGCAGGATGGACGAAAAACACAGATTTCCAGATAAACAAAAAAAGATAATTCCAGAACGGAAAATGGAAACAGAGTCATTTTCCTCACTTCTGAAAGCAATCATGATGGTAAACCTCCATACCATATTTCATTCAAATAAGATAACCCAAGGCTGAGATATATGCCCGGTAATTGGCTAGACAAATGGACGGATACAGTCAATCCCGAATAACCCCCATTATTCTTCGAAATGTTCAGGTACAGTAATGCCATAAATAACCGACTCCTTAACCACAGCAGAATTATGGGTAATTTTTCAGGATTTAGTCAGAAATATGGCTTGTTGCCATTCATCAGAAAGCTCTCACTGAGGGCATTATTGTATACTATTAGTTACCCCGTGCCCGTGGAATATGGCTGATAGGTAAAAACCCGTACTACGTGAACAGACATGGGGTGAAGATTTTATCAGTAGATTCAAATTAACATATACCTTCTTTTCCCCCATAGAAATGAACAGGAAAACCTAATATTTCAGTATTTGTTCATTTTGAACTAAATATAAAATAAATTCAAATTCATGTACTATTTGATATTTTTACCATTTCACCATAAATAACTGAATACAAATTGAAATATGGAAAGAACGGAAATATTTCTGTGTATCATAGGGTATGCATTCGCTTTGTGATGTAAGCGACTATATGATATTCCGGAATTGAGGCAGCTACGCGATAAGGAAAAATTACTGTGTTGCTCCCAGAAATATCATGGAGTTCAATGTTAACCACACAATATGGGTTTATCTTGTGTAGCTATCGACAAATCAAATTGAAGATAACACACTAGTCAATAGAGAAATACTAAAATTGTTCATTGATCTGAGAAACCAAATATATAGGAGTACAGTTATTGGTGGATATATGTTAACCGTTCATGATAGGAGCTGTGCTGGTGCAGCATTAAAGATCGTGTACCAGTGCATTTTCTATATTTGTGAAGGAAGTCAATCAGATTCAGATCGTTTTATGCCTCAACATATCATTTGTATAACTAACCTGGGTTTTGCCACCGACGCCTTCTTGCACCAAACTCCTTGACAAGGAAGCCGCAGAGACATAAGACGAAAAGAAACTTGAGAAAATATTACAAGCTCCATATGCAATCAGCTCCTGTGAACAAAAATCAATGACTCCATAAATTCCTGTTGAGTATTATATATGCATCATACTTAACAAAATTCTCTAACAGTAGGTTTTTATTACAGCTATTTATATTAAAGATGAATTTTCCAAATAAACGCTGCTAAATTACTATTTCTTTGGCTTCGGGGGTAAAAAATATTTTATTCGAGTCGAGGAACCCACCCATCAAAGCTCAGAGTGATCAGATATAGATTTTTGAAGTTTGTTATTTCTTGATATCTTCAATTATTTGTGGCCCAGAAACACCCTGTCAAACTGACATTCTCAGTAAAAATTGCAGATGAAGATGGATAAATCTAAAAACAAGTGGTAATATGGCCAAATTTCGTGAATACTCAAGTGCTAATAAGGCCAAATAACACATTTTGGGAAATTTGATACCATAGTTGACAGTTATTTTGTTGCAATTAATCAATTCTGATAACTGGAGCATATATTGAAGAAATGTTGTTGCTGTATCTTGATGATATGGGGACCCTCTGATGGGATTGAGTACCATGAAACCTTTCAATACTATTAAAATACTAATTGATGAGTAGTTCCCTTTGGAAATGTTCAGATAAGAAGTTCAACCATCGACTTTTTGTTGAACTAATTACCTGAACATTTCCCTCCAATGAATAGGATTCCTTCTGAAATTTCTGCTATCTGTTGTCTGCTTTTATTTCCAGATCATCCCTACAGATGAATATAGACCCATCCAATGTATACTTTTATAACTGAGTGGGAGAATCCATTTAGTATCAAAAAGGTTAAGATGGTTCTGAGGCGACCTCAATTTCTCAACCACACCCACATCTGAAAATATGGTGCCAGACCTTTGCAGAATGAGGTCACCTGAGGGTGAATTTAGTGACGCTACCCCGCACAGCAGGCTAGCATCACCAAATTCAACCTCTTGGGACCTCATTCTGCTTAGGTCCCAACTGCTATGGGAGACCTAGGATCAGATTGAAGTTCCCCAGTTGAAGTTGGTGATGTTCACCCATTAGTCACCTCAATTATGCAATTTATGTTCTGCAAATTAGGGGTTATAGAAACTGAACAGAAGGAAAAAAACTAACTAAAAACAATGTTAATTTCAGAATATAGATACTTCCCAGAAGACAAGGCCCAAGCAGAATGAGGTCCCCAGAGGCCTCATCTTCTCTGGAAAGTAACTTTGTTAGCAAATTATCATTTTTTAGTTTAGTTTCCTTTAGTTTAGTCTCTCTATATCCCCAAATTGGCAGACGACACAATACACATGGGAACTTAAATTTGAGTCTAGGTTTCCCATAGCAGATAAGGCCATGGAGAATGAGGTCCCCAGAGGATTAATTTAGTGATGCTAGCCCTGAACAACGGGGGTAGCGTAACTAAATTCACCCTCTGGGGACTTCATTCCACAAATGTCTGGCACCATATATGCAGGCCCACCCACACAGCAACTTCAGCCCATCATAGATGTCACTGATTTGCAACAATAGTGCAGATAAACTATACACATTTCCTGGGTGGCCATCGCATTACTGTATCCAGCCATCAGTAAACGCATCCCTGAGGATAAGCCCAGTCCATGTTTTGCACCCAAAATAATTATGGGATGGTCCTTGTAGATAGGCCCACACCATTTTTAGAACTTAGCGGGCGAGAATACATTGATGTCAGGTTAACTCTGAATGAAGATGACAAAACTTCATCCACAAAAATAGCATTTCTCCAGCTAATTTCCATTGCAAACTTATTAATTAATACTACCTGCTCCATTGTTTTTAACAATATTATAATATATAAGATTATCTTTGTGTCTTATTTTAAATATATACTCCAACAAAATAAAACACAAAACAAATTATTTTCATTAAATAAAACAATATACATTATTCATGTTTCATATAAAACATGACATTAGATTAGCACAACATGTGTGAATGCATACTGAGAATTTTCATGTGGGGGTCCTCGAAGTTAAAGGCCCACTTAATTTTTGAACCCCCAGATTACATTTAATAAAATATATGCCATATTATATTCCATTTGAAAGAGAAAGCACCAAAACATTGTATTATCAACTCATCCGGTGTAATAAACTGTGGACATGTTGTTTTTGTTGAGTTGCCAACGCGTTTTGACATCAAGATTGAAGTAAAAATCAGTATTATTTTCAATGCAGGGGGAATAACTCTATATATTAAAGATAGAGTTCTTCCCTTTCCATTGAAAAAGTTTGAATTCTGTTGCATTCTGGGTGACAAATGGGGGGGGGGGAAGTCTTCTACTCTGTGGGCATCTTCTGAGACACAGATATGTTTCAAATAGTGATGAATTATATAGTATTTTAATCATATTTTCTGGCATAAATTGTTATTAAAACCGTATATCAAGTCAGTATAAAAAAAATAATTGGCGACTCGAAAATTAAGTGGGCCTTTAAGCCCAGTCCCATCCGAATTTTCTAGCAGTTGTGGATTAATGATCTAGCCGAGACAGTTATGCTGATATTTTGAGCACTGAATTTTCAGTCATTCAAAGTTCTGACAGTGACTGTATTTGCAGACATTAGCCCTTTCTTTACTAGTTACATAGATAAATACAAGCCTGAGTTTAGCGTGTATGTCATTTACAGAATGAGGTCCCCAGAGGGTGAATTAGTGATGCTAACAGGTGTCTTCAATTCATATTTAATATTTTATACCCCGGAAACTATAAAAAACTTGTCAGGAAGAATGATGACATAGACTCCGATTGAAGTTCCCAAATTGTGAATATTGTGATGTACACACATTGGGAACCTTGATTATGCATTGTGTCGTCTGCCAATTTGGGGATATAGAGAAACTAAACTAAAAAAGAAATAGAATCTATGTGAAGAAGTTTCTATAGAAATTTGATGCTAAAGAAACTTTCCAAAGAAGATGAAGCATAAGCAGAATGAGGTCCCCAGAGGATGAGTTTAGTGGTGCTAGCCCACTATGCGGGATAGCATCACTAAACTCAGACTTGGACAAGTAGTTCCTTAGGAAATGTACAGATAATAAGCTCCATGGGCTGTTTGTTGAACTTGTTATCAAAACATTTCCCACCAATGAATAGGAATCCTTCTGCACATGTATTATATGTCATTTCCGGAACATCCCTCCAGATGAATAATAGACCATTCCAATGTATAATTTTATAATTGAATGGGATAATCCATTTTTTATAGGAATGGTTCAGATTTCTATGAGTTTTCTGGTAATATTTTGAGCACTGATTCTAGAAATGCTGGTGGTATTTTAAAGATGGTGTATCTCTTCCGGGCCACATTTACAACAACAACAACATAATATTTATAAAATCAGATTTCAAAACTACAAATATCTTTTTCTTTGAAATTCACAGAAAAAGGTATACACTGTCTAGAAATCAGTGTGAATGAAACACAGACAAAACTGAAGATTGTGTAAATTATTTGTATACAAATGCAATATAAAGTTGTTTATTCCTGCAAAATATCTGAGTTTAAATGGTATTTTCCTTGATGGAGAGTGCTAATAAGATAGAGTTCTCCCTCTACCTACACTCCAAATGTGCTTGAAGTTTCTGTTTTAAAAATAGCCCGTAAAATTGTCCCAAAAGGTTGTTTGTATTATATCAGAAAATATCGAAATAAAATCAACATTATTTGATAGAAGCGTTTCCAGACAGGTGTCTTCAATACATATTTAATATTTTATACCCCAGAAACTATATAAAACTTGTTCTAGGAAGAGATGAACCATGTTTAAGCATTGATTTGTAGTTGACAAGTTGTATTATAATTTGTACATATTTATGTTATTTACCTGGTTTGGATTTATTTCATAGTCGTGCTTTTTGGCAAGAATTTTCCCCATAGAGATAGATAAGGCAAACATAACAATGGCAATAATAAAGGCATCAGGAATAACATCTTGTATATGGTTGAATGGCTCCAAATTTGGTTTAGGCAATCTGCAAATATAATAATAAAACATCATAGAAATAACTGAGAGAACAAAAGTTTCAATATTTACCTAATATGTGTTCTTTTAAAGGCCCACTTAATTTTCGAACCCCCAGATTACATTATATATAATACTAGAAGGTGACCCGACTTCGTCCGGGCTATTCAAAAACCAAATTTCAAGTCGATTGCTCCACCCGTTTCCTAGATCTGGTCTGCGCATGCGCGAAGCTGTTGTCGCACGTGCTCGGCGACCCGATAAAATTCGTATCCGGGGCAAGATACATTCACATACCAAATTTCAAGTCGATAGCTACACCCGTTTCCGAGATATATAGCCCAATGTCATTTGCGGATACCTCGGTCGGTGATGAGTTAACGCGACACAGTCAAATGCATCGGCAGGGTGAGAGTTAACGTAATCTAACTTTATGACCTCTGACGACGTCATAGAATTTACGCATTGATTTTATCCCGATAAAAGCATCGTACCACTTGTACCTAATAATTGAGGCAGATAACTAAAACGGATACATACATATTATATATCGTTGGAAAGATGAAGCCACACAGATTCTAACCGTGCAAATTATATGACTGGCAATTTATTATTCGCGCTATATCGTATCGATTTGTGAGCACCGAACTGAAATATATTAGCGCAAAACGCAAAACGGCGTAAAAACAGATTTGACCTCCGCACGTGAAAAGTTGACCTCGCACGGACAAATAAATATGCCTATGTTCGTCTCAGGCCGAAAACACATCCAAATACCAAATTTCATTGAAATTGGCTTAGTCGTTTTCGAGTCCATCGATTTCAAACACACAAACTTACAAACTTACACACAGATCTTTCAAAATATATAATAGATATGCCATATTATATACAGTAATGCTCTAATTAATCCACTTCTTAATCACATCATAATTATGGGTAACTTTTCAGGATTTAGTCGGAAATATGGCTTGTTGCCATTCATCGGAAAGCTCTCACCGAGAGCTTTCCGATGAATGGCAACAAGCCATATTTCCGACTAAATCCTGAAAAGTTACCCATTATTCTTCTGTGGTTAAAGAGTCTATTAATTAGGGCATTATTGTACATTCATATTTTATTTCGTGATTACAGTTTCTGTTCCAGTGGCTTGTAATGCACTCCACTGCCTCCATTCCCCCTCCAAACACCAACTGCCCTTTAAATATGCACTGTCTTTATGTAGTTGACAAGTTATTGATTAAGGGAACAAACTGCAGATGGAAAATTATATAATTAAAACAGACTGGGCAGCTATTTGGTCATCTAGTTGGGGTTAGTTAGTCACCAAATGAGAGAATACACTGTTCTCAACACTTCTTTGATGCATTTACACATGTTTGGTGTGGGAATGGATGCTTGACCTTATTTGACATGCTTACTGACATGTTTTGTGATTTGGAGATTTCTGGTGCTTTTCATTTCACTTACTAGATTGGCATTTCATCTGGATGGTTATTTAAAATATTTTGCACTCTTTGTCTGCCTTATCCTGCTATTTTCACCGTTTTTCATCAATCTTTGGGGGTGGGTCCCCTTGGAAAAAACTTGTGTTGAAGGGGTGGGTATCCAAAATTGGACATGAAAAAACTTGTGTTCCCGGGGTAGTGAGTCCCAAAATAACAAAAAATAAAAATTTCAAGCTTGTATCCTGTAATTTTTTTCCTGACCCCCCCCCCCCCAAACAAGCTAATATTTTCCGTCTGCATTTTCCATCTTTTGTTAGTTCAAGCGTGAAACTCTTTTTTAATTTGGTACAGGACTGTCGGGGAGACACCCGGTCACCACATATCACATTCCTAATTAAATCTAATATACAGTGGAAAGATGTATTTGCCGTAACTTGATCGAGTGTCGACACCAAAAAGGAGTTACATTTCCCCAGATAAAACAGTATAAGTTATAAAATGGCGAATGTCGATACATGAGCAATACAGGGTATATCTGCACCCAAGCCTGCCAATAGTGTGTCTGTCATTTGCACAATGATGTCACCAGAGGGTAATTTATTGACCCTATCCTGCATGGTGGGCTAGCATCACCAAATTCACCCTCTGTGAACCTCATTCTGCTTAGGCTATAAAGGGAGCCCTAAGATCAGATTGAGGTTCCATAGTTGAAGTTGGTGATGTTCACCCATTAGTAACCTCAATTATGCATTTTATCTTCAGCAAATAAGGGGATATAGAAACTTCCCAGAAGGGAAAAAGTAACTAAAAACAATGTTAATTTGAGACAATAGAAACTTCACAGAAGATGAGGCTCTAAGCAGAATGAGGTCCTCAAAGGGTGAATATGGTTACGGTAGCCCACTGTGCATGATAGCATTACTAAATCCCCCCTCTGGGGACCTCATTCTGCAAATGACAGATACACTATTTACAGGATATATCTGCACCAAATAATACAATACTGGATCCCATCCCATGGATGAAGATACTCAAAAACACATTTCTGATATAAATCTTCACCCTCCATAACCTAAATATGAGACAATAAATGACTTTTGCTTCTTGAGGTTATAGCACACACTTGGTCACAAAAGATATGTCAAGAAATTATTATCAATGAATAATTCATGCAAACTGAACTCCAAAAGGGAGGTAAGTTTAAATATAGAAAGTATCAGTTTCACCTCTCTTTCTATTAAATAAAAAATTCACATTAAAATTCTGAAGATTACCAAATGCAATGGAAATGTAGTTTATCAGGGCATCTATTTGTGTGGTATTTAAGCAGTAAAAATGATAATATCTGTAGCCTCTGGATGAAAAAATATTACACAATTTAAGCAGTTGAAGGATATGACATTGAACTGACATTCTCAATTATCATCTTATCCATGAACAATTATGTAAATTAAAAAAGTACTGAACTTGTCTATGAACTCTGATCCAAATCTACCTTAGAGAGTAATAAAAAGGTAGATAATTTTGTTGGCTTTTGAGTACTGTGCATCCACCCCATCTTCCCACAACTCCATAAGTGACTTGGAATACAAATTGAGCGCAAAATGAACTAATAGAGGGAATTTCCCTCATTTGTAGAATTGAGGTCCCCAGAAGTTGAATTTAGAGATACTATCCTGCACAGCAGGCTAGAATCACCAAATTCACCCTCTGGGGACTTCATTTTGCGAAATAGGCCTCATCTTTTGGGAAGTATCTCAGTCTCAAATTAACATTGTTCTTAGTTACTTTTTCCCTTCTGGAAAGTTTCTATATCCCCTAATTTGTAGAAGATAAAATGCATAATTGAGGTGAGCATCACTAACTTCAGCTGGGGAAATTCAATCTGATCCTAGGTCTGCCATAGCAGCTGGGGCCTAAGCAGAATGAGGTTCCCAGAGAGTGAATTTGCAGACGTTAGCCCACCATGTGGAATAGTCGCTAAATTCACCCTCTGGGGACCTCATTCTGTAAATGTCAGATATACCTTTTCCAGGCTTGATTGTAAGACACTAAACATTTTTTAACTATTTTCACACCATTACACAATTATACACATGTTTCTTCATGTGCGACTGGTATTATCACCCCATTGCACAATTATACACATGTTTCTTTATATGCCACTTGTATTATCACCCCATTGCACAATTATGCACATGCATCTGACTTGTGAGATATATTACTATAAAATTTATAGTCAATAGTCATAAGATAAGAGTAATCATATATTCAAATAAGTATCAGGACTGCGAACTAGATGATGCATAGAATAAAACGTTATTAACTCATATGAATTAAAACCTCATTAACTCTTTTTTTTTATTTGTAGCCATTTTTTTCCTTCATATGATAGCCTGGAGCTTAAAGATCGTCTATCACTTTCTTGAAATTTTCGTATAGATTTGGGGGTGTAAAATAATAATTATGAGTCAGGGAAACTGGAGCAGGGAAACTGTATTGTCTCCCATAGGGAGACTCGCATATATCAGAGAATGCACTGGCTTACAAGGTCAAGGTAAATATTGTTAGGCCAATGTATTCTATTATATGTGAGGTTTTGGCAAAAATTTCAGAAAGTTCCAGTCATGAAAGGGTTAAGATCAGTCAGATAGAGATATAATAAATCAGGGAAACACCAAAGACTCAATGTTTAGTAAATGAATTTTAAACTAGCGTTTTCTATATTAATTATTATAGAATAATACGCATACAAATATATGTGTATGGGGTGATAATATTTATCCCAAACAACAGAGATAGATTGTATATGTCATTGCAGTAAAATATCTACCGATGGAAATTTTGGTGAATACGAACTTGATTTAACGCTCTTTATATAAATTTGTTTGATCCATAGAGCTTATTTACAAAGCTCAAACATTGCAACTATAAATTACACAAACAATCTTGGCAAGGTTATTTTGTTTACATGATGGAGGTACGGTTGTTTGTGTTTGACTATCAGTATATCTTGATGGTTAGGAGGAAATGTAATTAAGGGGTTTCCTTGCCTAAGTTATGTCAGGAGGTGGCAAGTTTAGATGGACCTACACAGAAAACAAAAAAATTGCTGAGAACATTCTTCCCAAAATTTCTCTTCTAAAACTATGATTAAGTCATCTTTTTGACATTTTTATTGTTATAAAATACTAGCTGGGGTACCTGACGTGCTCAGGTAAAGAAGATTGGAAACAAATTGAAGTGTTTTGACATACATTTACACAATTTCAAAGAACTTCTCCGTACACAACATTGGTGGTCTTCCTTTCTGCTGCATGGATGAATAGGTTCACTGTTGATCTATTCCTATTATTGTATGGATAAAGAGCGTTCTGTTCACTTATGATATTTGAGGCGGTGTGTGACGTTGAGTGCGGCCTCTGTGTAGACTAACAATAAAGAGTGTTCACTATTGATCTATTCCTAATATGGTATGATTAAAGAGAGTTCTGCTCGCTTATGCACTCAACATGTTAACTACATTCCATGCGGAGTCTCACCTGGTCTTTCTAAGACATCAGAGGTAAACGGGACCTATCTAATAATGCTCACCGAGTCAAATTATTCTTATATACAAATTTTCAGCTATGATGGTCCAGTCATTTGATCGCCTATAAGCGGACAAACAAACAAACAAACAAAATTTAGTTTTATTAGTATAGATGATTGATGTGGTCTTTAGATAGCATAGATTCCTTCATGTGGTGTACGAGCTTAACAATTAAATTGTTTTCTGTGTGGGTCCATCTAAACTTGCTACCTCCTGACAAACTCATGCGTGGAAACCCCTTAAACCATTTTGGAAAATGTATTATGACCAGGTCAGAAAGATAGCCTTTATCAAGTAGAGGATTGAAAAAATAATAACCAGCATGCAGTCATCAGAGGCGTAACTCTGACATAAACAAACATGTATCCCCTAAGTGCAGTATATTGTACTCGATTCCTTATTTGATTGCCTTATTCAAATGCCTTTTCGCTGCCTTATTGGACCCATTGGATAAACAATTATCATGGTTCTCATATTCATATTCCACATGTTTGTACTTTATATATCACATCACAAACTGAGCGATGAATGGTGAATGACTAACCAATTCTACTATTATTTATAAAAAACAGACGTCTATATACCAATGTTTAGAGTTAACAAGACAAAACCTAGATAAAATCAAATTATTATTACATGTGCAGGGGACGGCAGGTAGACAACCCTCTTGGTTATGCTGTCCCCGATAGCTCATTGAATCTATATATATAAAACCCGTCGTCCGTCTGTCTGTGTATCTGTGTGTGTATAACTCGGTCAAGCTTTTGGCACATTTATAACTTTTCAAACATGCGTGCAATGTGGCCCAAATTTGTACCACGGCCTATATTGTATCGTTAAAGATGACTCACCAAATTTCACGCTGATTGGTCAGAGCAAACCTGAGATCTAACATGGTCCCCAAATGCAGATTTGCACTCAAGTATAGACACTATTTCTTATGACGTTTGTCGAAATGATGTCATATGACGTCGCACGCAAACCCACACTTGCTTTGCTATTGTAGACGAAATATCCATTCGCTCTACCAAAGCGTTGTTGGAAATAGGCACTAAATTAATTTGTCAGTTCAGCTTGAGTGTGAATATAAGTAACGAATGTTGATTTGGTCGTGGAAGTGCATGTATAGTGTGGTGTCGAGACTAGAAAGCTGTACCATCGTTGGGAATGGGTGCTAATATGGTACTTTAATTTGCCAGTTCGTGTGAACATAAGTAAAGAATGCTGTCTATGAGATGAAAGTTGTGCATTGAGTGTGGAATCGAAGGAGTACCGGTATACCTGGAAGAAGTGAATGGACACAGTCTGACCTCCCGCCAGTGGGTACCGTTCAGTAGATTCACCGGAACTCGGTTAGAATAACCACATTCCCGGGCCGGGACTAATATATACAGTGTAAACAATACCGTCGACGCTAATTAATGCTCTTTTAATCTTTCAGTTAAGTGCAAATCTGATAAAAGAATGTTTAAAAGATCAAAATGTGCGCGAAGCGCGCGCTATTTAATATCATATAATGTGCGCAAAGCACCTCCACTGCTAAATAAAGGCTCCCGAATGGAGCCTGTTTCAGTTAGTAGGCCTATATAGTAATAAAGAAAAATATCTTGATTGTTGCGTTTCATATGTGTGTGCATATATGTGGATTGGGGAGAGGGGGTACAAAATACTGTTTTATTGTAATAAAGTGTTTCCACAATTGGGCCGCAGTCAATGGGCCTGTGACCCTTAGGCTGCATGTTGAATACAGGCTCCCAAGGGGGTCCGTTTAGATTAAAATGTGCCGCAAGCCCCCTTCGTCGCTGAATAAAGTCTTCTGAATTGAGTATGTTTAAGTTTGTATATAGTAATATTTAAAGTAATGTGCTGATTTTGTTTAGTTCAATATGTGCATGCGTGTATGCGGGCTGGATGTGTAGAAATACAGTTTTTAGTGAAATAAAGTGTTCCCTCGCACATCCAGTGACAGAAAAGAGAAGCATTTTGTTTAGTTCAATATGTGCATGTGTATATGCGGGCTGGATGTGTAGAAATACAGTTTTAGTGAAATAAAGTGTTCCCTCGAGCATCCAGTGACAAAAAAGAGAAGCATGATTTCTAATATAGAAATGAGAAATTGTTCATGACCGCGGACACTAGAAATAACAAAGTACATTATATACCCATCATTTTGTGATGGGCAACCCCCTAGTGTTATAAAATTACACTGTGTAGATAATTCTATTTATCATATGACTCAATCATTATTTACGTTGGAAACTATGTCATAAATCAATTTCATATCAATTACTAATTCATATCACCTTCCGATAATTTGATTGGTTTGTTGACAAAAAGTGTGTTCTGATTGGCTGAATGGCAGCCGGGGGCCGAGCCGCATCTCTGACTAAATGCAGGTCCAATTCGTGCGCGTCAATCAACGCGATGCCGAAATTCTCGCAATTATAATCTTGAAATATATAGTTTTGGACATTGTTATACGATAAATAGAATATGTAATTCGTATTTATCTAATAAACATACGATATAATGTCACAAACTGAGAACAGAATAGCGCACTATATCTTTGCGTGCATATTATTTCTGCTAGTTCACCAGGTGTAATTGGGCTTCCGGTGCAATGAAGTGACGTCACATTAACCTTTTGCTGCCGATGTCATATAGCTATTTAGTGATTTGTGTGTGTTTTGGACATCATAATCAATTTATAGATGTCATATGATAAATAGAATATGTAATTCGTGTTTCTCTCATATGATAGGCTCGAGAAAACTGAAAATTCTTAGACTCGTTTCATAAATATCATATGAGAGAAACACTCATTTCATATCCTCTATATATTATATGAATGATTTATGAATAAATAGTTATAGTCATATAGTCATAGTCACTCACCCCGTGGGTATATTTCCCACAATCTTCACTTTACTGTTCCCATTTAGCTTCGCATAATATGAAATTAATGTCAAAAGTATCACCTGAAAAAGAACAACTTGAATCACAATGATGCCAAAAAACTAGCATAATCCTTGCTTTACTGAATGAATCCTCCCATTTAGCTATAAATGTATACATTGGAATGGCCAATTATTCATTTGTAGGGATGTTTCAGTTATAAAAGCAGACATCAGATAGATGAAAAAATAATCTAAGTGCAGAATGATTCATATTCATTCAGTTGGTGGAAAATATTCAGAAAATAAGTTCAACAAATGACCTAGAGTATTTAGTATAGACAGCAAGCCTTGAAATAGGGTGTCTGTCATTTGCAGAATGAGGTCCCCAGAGGGTGAATTTAGTGATGCTACCCCGCATAGCGGGCTAGCATCACCAAATTCACCCTCTGGGAACCTCATTCTGCTGAGGTGTAAGCAGAATGCGGCCCCCAGAGGGTGAATTTGGCGATACTAGCCCACTATGCGTTGTAGCATCACTAAATTCACCCTCTGGGGACCTCATTCTGAAAATGACAGGCACACTATTTAAAGGCTTGATAGACAGGGTTAATTCTTTAACTCTTAAACCATAGGTTGTTTGTTGAACTTATTATCTGAACATTTCCCACCAACGAATAGGATTTGTTCTGCAATATTTATTGTCTGTCATCTGCTCACATGAGCGTTCCTCCAGAAGAATAATAGACCTTTCCAATGTATACTTTTATAGCTAAATGGGAGAATCCATTCAGTATAGACAGAGTTAAAGCTGGCATGACTGACTAGGGTTACCATACTTGAAATTATCTTAAATAGAACTGTCAAATAAAAAAAGGACAACTGGAATCACCAAGATTCCATAAAAGTAGCTTGATGCTGACACAACTAACCTAATTTTCAATACACAAAATGATTAATACTATGATTTGAGCTGCACAGCCCTAATGTTAACTCCTTCTTTACTAAATGCTCATTGACAAGTATTTTCCTAGTATATAGCATCAACGGAAAGCACCTATGGCAAACAGGTATATTATTTATATTGAAAATACTGTTCATATATTATAATGTATATCATTTGAATATTTATTATGTAAGTCATGTACATAAATGTATTATATGTTATCTTAATACCTATGTATTATGGGTCGATAAGATTAAACTAATTGAATTGAATTGATTGACGAGTACTTTCCTAAAGAAATGTTCCCAGCCAATGCAACTTAACCTAACTTCTTTTTTGTAGAAGTGAATTCTCAGGGAATGAGGAGTGGGGTGTTCCAACAATTAGATTTGTTTTCAACATGCAGAAGTTGCTGAAAGTTGTCCATAAAATTCAGATATGGCTAAAATATTGGCCAAAATAATTTACTGGCCAGCTCAAACAATGGTTCCCATCCAGAACAGGTCTTGTCACTACCCAACTATTCAGGATAAAAATTAGGTCTTACAGCAATTCTCCCTACCAAGTATTAATAAGGAAATCCTTTACACATTATAATACATGATAGCTAAAAATAGCTTATTTTCAATAAAACAGATTAGTCTCCAGGGATAATATTGTCTTACATCTTTCACAGTGGTTAGCCTGTTATCATCAGGAATCCTTAAATCTGGATAATTCTATGTTGAAAAAGGGCCATAACTCTGGTAAAAATAATCAGATCAAGTCAATATTCGAACTCGATCTGTATTTTGGGCTGAGGAACTCACATCAAAAATCTTTGAGTTATCGCAGCATGCATACATTCTAAGTCGAAAAAGGGCTATAACTCCTTTAAAAAAATAGGATCAAACCCATATTCGAACTCGATCTGTATTCTGAGCTGAGAAACTCATATATAAAATTTGGTTCTGATCTGATAGAAAATGTTTGAGTAATCGCACCATGCGTAAAGTGTCTAGGGACGGATGGCCGGACTGACAACGACGAGTGCTCAATCCAGACGCCGACACTATGTGTACCATACTATGGTATGGGTACACATCAAAATCTGAAAGTGCCCAGGTATTTTGGTGTTCATTAATATATAATGTTTATTCTCTGACAAAAAATATTGACAAGTACAAGGAGAAAATATATAGAAAAGAATGAGAACGTAATAGCATATGTATAATATATACACAAACATCCTGGTTTAAACATAGTAAACATTGACCATATGTAGCAATATCATTGACAACATTTTAGTCATCATTACTATGAACATCATTGTCGTCAGACTAACAAAAATTAAAAATTAAATACTTACCACAATAAGCTCAGCAGGAACTGGCATTTTGAGTTTTGGTTTGATTTTTGGATTGTTGTTGATATATATTTTTATCACATATATGAATACCATGCAGACTACGGATACTATCAATGTGATAATATTAGTCGACGGGAGCCCCAAGACGAAGTCTCTGTAGAACTGAAAAGCAAATTAAAATATCAATGATATTGATATTCAATTCAGAAATAAATACAGTAAAGCCCTAAATAACCGACTCCTTAACCACAGTAGAATTATGGGTAACTTTTCAGGATTTAGTCGGAAATATGGCTTGTTGCCATTCATCGGAAAGCTCTCACTGTGAGCTTTCCGGTGAATGGCAACAAGCCATATTTCCGACTAAATCCTGAAAAGTTACCCATAATTCTGCTGTGGTTAAGGAGTTGATTATTTAGGGCATTACTATAGTAAGTCAGGAATGGCATTCTAATTACAAAGAATGCCCTACTCAACTTATCTAGGAATACAGGTTAGAAGGAACTAAAAAGGTAGAATTAAGTCCCTTTGTTTTTTACAGGGTATCTAGAATACAAGTTAAACAAATTTTGGCATATGATTGGCCTTTAAAGATACGGGCGGCCTTCGCAGTGGGTATTGCTGTTAAAATAGTCACATCTGCTAAAACCAACATAAACAGAAAGAATATTATATAATAGACAGATTTTGTTCTTATACCAATCATAAATATCGTGTCCACTTTGTTATATAAACAACATAAAAAACATTACAGAACGATTTGTTTATAGACAAACACTCGGAACTACGGGTTTGTCCAATGAAAATGTTCCTTTGCTCTCTGGAAGGTGAAGATCAAATTATTGGCGCCATCACCAATCACATTCAAATCACACCAAATTTTATTAATTCAAAATCCAGCTAATTCATGATACTTGATGATTGGGAAATAATCAGACAGAAAACATGTACATAATATAATTGTTCTTGCAAAGAGATGAAAATTTTTCAATCCAGTTAGTATTTTCTCCTAACCTATGGTAATTACATCACATACCAAATAAGGAATTTGCTATGATAGTATTGTGAGTTGTAAGTTGTACCTGCACCAAATTAGGGGTTTTACAACTGACATATAAAGCGCCCCAATCTAAATAAGGAAATTATGCAATATCGCGACTCTGCCTATAAACAATTCGAATGACAAATCACTAGAATAGGGGTTTATACCGGTGTACTCCGTTGGTGCATCGTGTGCGCGGAGTTAGAAAAAAACGTAAAAGTCACTTGCGGCTATCTCAATAAACCAATTTTTTTGTGGTACAATCTGAGAAAATAAAATTACACCACAAAACTAGATCGAGATATCCATGGTAACTGACCAATCAGGACAAGGCTTTTAAGCATCTTTAGGCAGGGTCGTATTACAATTGTAAATATTTAATTACTACTTAATTCTGGACGAACACTTCTTCGGTAAACAAAAGCCAATGATTCCACCAACTAAGAGACGGTGCACATAATTCATGTATAGGAATGGCAGCGCCTTTTGGATATAAATATATCAAAATAACTAATTTGAGGAAGATTATTCTCTATTCATATTCAAAGGGGAGTGTTCCACATCACTTTAAAAATGCATAATCCAAATTAACGGTCGCAAATTACTATTTCCTTCGCTTCAGAGTTAAAAAATATTTTGAGTCGAGGAACCCACCCATCAAAGCTCAGACTGATCAGATATCTATTTATGAAATCTATTATTTTTCACCACCGATACTTTTTAGTGACCCAGTAAAAGTCAACGAGAAGAAGGTCTCTGACTAAATTGCGGATGAAGATGGATAACTTTAAAATCAAGTGGCTTTTTTGTGTCAGATATTTGACAAACTGGGAACATTTTGTTGAACAAAATGTTGATAAATAACAGGTTTTGGGCAAACTGAAGCGGCATTTAAAAAATTTTTGTTGTTGTTGGAATCTGATGATCGGATCGGATCAAATCGGATTGAGTACCTTTATCAGTTATAAGTGAATTTATTCTAAGATTACAAAGAACTATTTTGGATGAACTGTGTATACTCACATAGACCAATTTCAGAGGACCGCTGTATTTAGCAACTGTTATGCCAAAAACATGTGAGATTTGACTGCTAAACACATGACAAGCTGCTCCGGTTGTAAAGCCGCTGATCAGTGGATCTGATAGGTAGATTGTCACAAAACCGAGTCGGAAAAATGCCATCATTAGCTGTAAAGACAAATCGTTATAATTCATAAGTCCATTTTTTAAAATAACTTGGGTCAACTTTGACTGACTCAAACAAATTTTTTTTTGGAAAATAATAAAAACACTCCATGTAGTTTTTTATTTCACGTTTTTCTTATAAATCCCATGTAACCCTTTCAGTGCCAAGTCCGATTTTTGTATCAACCCATATTTCCTTGATCATTTTTCAAATTTATTGATTATATTAATGTGATACATTGATGGAAAGAGCTCTTAGAAGATACCCGGAGATAGAAAGAGAAAATAACATGAATGTTACACTACTCAGTTATACAAGCAGTCAGTCTGTACCATCCTGTACATGTACTGACACTATGAGGCACCCCTTGCTCGATGATACAACGGGGCACCATCCTGTACTGACAATATGAGGCACCCCTTGCTCGATGATACAACGGGGCACCATCCTGTACTGACAATATGAGGCACACTTTGCTCGATGATACAATGGGGCACCATCCTGTACTGACACTATGAGGCACCCCTTGCTCGATGATACAATGGGGCACCATCCTGTACTGACACTATGAGGCACCCCTTGCTCGATGATACAACGGGGCACCATCCTGTACTGACACTATGAGGCACCCCTTGCTCGATGATACAATGGGGCACCATCCTGTACTGACACTATGAGGCACCCCTTGCTCGATGATCCTGTACTGATACTATAAATTTGAAAAATGATCAAGGAAATATGGGTTGATACAAAAATCGGACTTGGCACTGAAAAGGTTAATGAATAAAAAAAAAACCTGATTATTTTATGGACAAAATTGCAGCAGATTTAGATTTAGAGGTGACAGAAACATGGGTAATTTTTCAGGATTTAGTCGGATATATGGCTTGTTGCCATTGAATGGCAACAAGCCATATTTCCGACTAAATCCTGAAAAATTACCCATAATTCTGCTGTGGTTAAGGAGTCGATTATTTAGGGAATTACTGTATAGTATACAGGCTAAAACATGGATCTCTGGTAATAAAGAATATAAAGGTATTATACAATGTTATGACTTTTCACCACAACCTGGACGAGAACAAGAAAAACTCATACTGTACACAACATTGTACAATGACATTTTTATTATCCATAGATGTTTATCAAAATTTTGGAAATAAAACTTTAGTGGTTATTTTTGATATTTGTCGGCACTCAATTCTCTATAAAAGCCTGTATTTGATCATCAGAAAGCATGATTTTGAACATTAAACACGGAAATGAAAAAAAAACTCAATACGGAAGTTAAACGTCTGCTAAGTCCACCAGTGTTGCGCGCGCATCACAATTTCACCGATTCATTTCGCAACAGTTAATTTGTGACGTCACAGAGTCCCGATAAAAAGTAATATTGGGTGTCCAATACGAAATTCGGCAGTCCAATATGACTTTTTCCCGGATCATCACGTGGTGGCTTTTGCCCAATCAGAAATAGTGTTAGTTAAGGGATGGATAATAATATTATTTATTAAATTATGGTAATCGGTTCCTGATACAAGAGACATTCTGTTAAAATGTTGTATTGACTAATTAATTTCTGTTTTAAAAAGTTTACCTTTTTTATAATTTGCTAATGCATAACTCCATGTTACATGCTACAAAACTAATACAACTTAGGTATCTATACTGAGCCATTATATTTGGCATTGGCCCCATCAAGCATTTTTTAATTTGAACAGAAATAGTGAGTGATGTCTGTTCTTTGGTTTGTTCGTATAATTTGTCACTGAGTTGTGCCCCTTGGTTTTCACACACAAAACGCAAAAATCCAATGATCTTCTTCCAGAATATATGGACATGCGCGGATGCCGTCGCGAGAGTTAGAAAGTCACAAATTGTCACAGTTCGCTGTAATTTTGCATGGCAACCAGTGCTATCGCAAATTAACTTCGGAATATAACATGATGAAAAGTAATGCCAACATCAACAAATAAGGTAATTTGTGATAGTTGACCTGCGGATATATACATATACTCTTTTTATTTTAATTACTTGGAAAAAATTTAATCTCATTTGATAACCAGAGTCACTTGAAAGAAGGGTGAATAATGGCCCACTCAGTACCTTCTCCAGAAGTTTTGGTGCATTATTAAACGATTATTTATTTGAGAAAATGTTGTCAAACACCCCCAAAAATACGATATGAATGTGACAATCTGTGCAAATTTATTTCTTGATAATATATAGTCACAGTTGTTTAATCTGACAGTGATTCTAATGTGACATTTGAAACAGACAGAGGTATTGAACACCAGCTGAACTATAATAATACATTACATGGAAGCATCCAACACCGAACGTGAGAGCCATGGCATAGCTAAGTTTGATCTGGTACAATGGATCTTCGTTTGTCTCTGTATCTCCTGACGTGTTTTTAGCGGTGAAATTACTGAGGATTTCAGCTGCCGCAGGGTCCGCATCCACTAGTTTATTAATGGAAGCTGCTATCATCAGACTAGCAACAGCAAAAGTACCTGTAATAAGGAGGTAAAAAACTGTGAGACTAGTGACGCAGGAGTGCAAGACAGTCGAGTCTGTAATTAGTGTGTCTGTCATTTGCAGAATGAGGTCCACAGAGGGTGAATTTATTGATGCTAACCCACACTGAGGGCTAGCATCACCAAATTCATTCTCTGGGATTCCTCATTCTGCTTAGGCCTCAACTGCTATGGGAGACCTGGGATGAGACTGAAGTTCTCCAGTTGAAGTTTGTAATGTTTACCCATTGGTCACATCGATTACGCATGTTATCTTCTGCAAATTATTGGATATAGAAACTTCCCAGAAGGGAATATGTAACTAAAAACAATGTTAATTTGAGACTATAGATACTTCCCTGAAAAATGAGGCCTAAGCAGAATGAGGTCTCGAGAGGGTGAATTTTGTGATGCTAGCCCACAGTGTGGAATAGCATCACAAAATTCACCCTTTGGGGACCTCAATCTGCAAATGACAGACACACTATTTGCAGGCTTGAAGACAGTGAACCTATTCTGTAGGATACCTCAAAATAACTAATTGTTTATTGGATTATAAACTTATTATACAATGTTGTGTACAGTATGTGTTTTTCTTGTACGAGTCCAGGTTGTGGTGAAAAGTCATATTGGACGAGACACACAGTGTCAAGTCCATTGTGACTTTTCACCACAACCTGGATGAGTACAAGAAAAACTCATACTGTACACAACATTGTATAATGACATTTTATTATCCATCTGTATGTTTATCCAAAGTTTGGGAATAAAACTTTTGTGTTTATTTTTGGTATTTGTCGGCACTTAATTCTCTATAAAAGCCTGTATTTGGTCATCAGAAAGCATGATTTGGAACAGTAAACACGTAAATGAAAAAAACTCTATGCGGAAGTGAAACGCTAAATCCACCAGTGTTGCGCGCGCATCATAATTTCACTGATTCATTTCGCAATAGTTAATTCGTGACGTACGTCACAGAGTCCCAATAAAAAAGTCATATTGCACACTTGGGAGTTCAATATGACATTCGGGATTCCAATATGACTTTTTCCCGGATTTTTACGTGGCGGCTTTTGCCCAATCAAAAAGAGTGTTAGTTAAGGGATGGATAATAAAACATTATACATGTACATTACATTACAAATATAATCGGTGTACAGATTTAGCAATATTATCCAGGCGATGTCCTGGCCTCTTTGGTCGCCTTCCTGACATCACCAAGGCTAATAACCACTGAACTGTCAGCTCTCTGTGATTCGATCATGTTAATAATGTTAAAATTAACAATTGAGGTTGATACCTAAAATAATGGATATGATATAGTGTTTTGAAGGGAAGGGATTTGTCAAAATAAGGCTGTGTCATGATTTATTGATAGTTGGTGCCATGGCTTTCGGTATAAGACATGCTGATATGTATATTGCATTAAATAATTAATAAATTTAAGTGACTAATTTAAGTAGTTAATTTTTTTGTTAGTGGGATAACTAGTTGCCACTCTGGTGGGTGGCACACAAGCCTTGAAATAGTGTGTCTGAAATTTGCAAAATGAGGTCCCCAGAAGGTGACTAGTGATGCTACCATGCACAGCAGGCTAGCATCACCAACTTCACCCTCTGGTAACCTCATTCTGGGAAGAATCTATATTCTCAAATTAACATTGTTTTAATTACTTTTTCCCTTCTATATCCCCTAACTTGTAGAAGATAAAATAATCAAGGTGACTAATGGGTAAACATCATCAACTTCAACTGGGGAACTTCAATCAGATCCTATGTCTCCCATAGCAGTTGAGGACTATGCAGAATGATGTTCCAAGAGGGTAATTTGTTGATCCTAGTCCACCGTGTGGAACAGCATAACTAAATTCACCCTTGGGGACCTTATTATGCAAATGTCAGACACACTATTTCCAGGCTTGGTGGGAGAGTCCATAACAGATATCACATTTGGAGTTCGAACAGTATATAGTTTGGAAATGATTTCGTTTGAATGCACATATATCATTGGGCAGAGTATCTGCGAAGTGATGGAGTGTTAGCTTTGTAGTGAAGTTTACTCAACATATAGTCAGTATAAAACAATTGCATGTGAAATCCTATCAACAACCCAAAACTGAGTGTTATAATTAGAATGAAGTAAATTGTCTTGATAGAAGAAAAGGAAATCACCTATTTAAAGGTACCCAATCCGATCAGACGGTCCCCATACCATCAAGATACAACAACATTTCTTCAAAATACGCTTTAGTTATCAGAATCGATTTATTGCAACAAAATAATGCTACCGGTAACCACTGTCAACTATGGTATCAAATTTCCCAAAACTTGTTATTTATCAACATTTTTTTCAACAAACTATGGCCGTATTATCACTAATGTATCATGAACTTTGACCGTATTACCACTTGATTTTAGAGTTATCCATCTTCATCCGCAATTTGTCTGAGACCCTCCATTTGACCACGTGTTTCTGGGCCACATATTATTACACATCTCAAGAAATAACAAACTTCAAAAATCGACATCTAATCACTCTGAGCTTTGATGGGTGGGTTCCTTGACTCGAGTCAAATATTTTTTACCCCCGAAGCCAAAAAATAGTAATTTAGGAGCGTCTGATCGGATTGAGTACCTTTAACCAACCAATTCTTCATAGCTTTCAATTTTCAAGTGGACCAATACAGTATAAAATAAAAATATTGCCAGAAAGGAATGAAGATTGGATTCAGCCCCACGGGATCTCAAAAGCGAAGAACTGTGAGTGGGAAAAACTTTGGAGAAGGAGCCTCAACAAAGTGAATTAATTAATTTGATTTGACTGATACTGGTACTTGATTATGTATTAATACACCCATTGTATCCCACCATGACTGCATGGGCTAGCATTCTTCTCCAACTGAGGAAGTGAAGATCTAATCAGACCATATGAATAGCGATTTATTGGCCACGCTTTTGTCAGAATTCTTTAGAATGGAACTGAATGGAACTGAAGCTTCCTTGAATAGCAGCTGAAAAATCAGATTCATATGGATACTGAGTATCGCATTCCCGCCAATATTACATTTCTCGGAAGGCTTGCGGTATTCCCCCAAATTAGGTCACATCGCACTATGTTAATCGTTTCAATTTGACTCGTTTATCTTAGAGCTACTAATAGTTAGTTCTGATTGGCGCTACTGACGTGGAACCTGGGGATGGGAAATTAAAACTCAACGAAAGTCATCAGACCCACTATATTATATGTGGGTATGTTGTTTATTCCAGACTGCCGAAAAATATGGCACTGAAAATGGGCACTTTTCTGCAGATTAGAAATTCAATATCGAATTGGAAAGGTTTCTAAGCGTGTCATCTGCTTCTAATGATCTAATCATCCCTACAAATGAAGAGTAGAGGCGAGATGCCGGTAGCCTGTGTATTTGCACATGGTTATATGCGAGATATACACAAGAAAAACATAGTATTTATTTTGTATCAACAAGACATGTGCTGTGTATAATGATGTTGCATTATTGGATGATTGGTCGTTCGTATTAGTTCGACAACACAATTTTTGCCTTATAGGGCTGACCGATGTTTCAGTGTAATCGGTACCACAGCGTTTTTTGTTTAATGAAAGGTCCATATAGCTGCCGGTGAGGTAAACAGTTAATTCTCCGCTCCAAAAAATTCCAAAAGAAAAAACAAACACTTGATTATATAATGTTATAGTGTTAAAAGTGTGACTATTTCAGATATAGTTCAAACATAAAATTTTGCCCCAATAGCAACATCGGCCCGACAAGAAATCAAAACTGCTAATCCCATTGCCAATCTAACAAGCCCAGAAGAACATGAACTGAACCCACTTTTAACACTAGGGAGCCTCACATATATTAGAGAATGTACTGGCTTACAAGGTCAAGGTAAATATTGTTAGTTCAATGTATTCTATTATATATGCAAGGCTCCCTATGGGAGACTCGCTTTAATATATAAGAGAATGCATTGGCACAGGGTTTTAGCAAAATTTCAGGAAGCTCCAGTCATGGACGGGTTGGGATGCAAGGCCTTCGAAGTGGGTTCATGTGAAATAAGATAAAAGTCTATCATCAACAACTACATGAAAAAATATACTGACTTTGTTCTTATTTTCATTATTAATAACTCTCCAATAATGAGATGACATATGTCAAAACCATTGTTATCTAAACATTACTGTTACAGTGGAATTACCCATAAAAGTTCAGTTAGACCAATAAGATACCAAAGTTTAATCGGTAAGCATTGGAAAAGATCATAGCATTGAAAAATAATCTGAAAATCGTATTGAAAATCGTATTCAGATTAAAATATGTGTACTTACTACACGATTAGAAATGTTGACAAATCACTGTAACAGTTTTGTTTACAATAACAATGGTTTCAACATGTGATACTTTGTTTTAATTAATATAAGAACAAAGTTGATTTATTTCTCCATGTTCTTCTTTACAAATAGTGGTGATGTTTTCACAGACTTATATTTTTTGCGCATTGACCCACTTTGTGTGCCCTGGGTCCCTTTAACCCTTTGGAGGATAGAACGACATTTATGTCATTTTACGGTTGGCGGTCGAAACAACATATATATCGTTTATGGTGGTTCTAAACTAATATCATGTTACTGTGTATATAAACGTCGTAAAATCGTCTCCATAATGAAACTTTTCATAGATATTATGCAGATGGATATTATAATGCTATAATTTAACAGAAGCTGTTGTTGGTCACAGCGTTTTTAATGGCGTTGCGGTGTAAAGAAAATACAAAATGGTTGGGCCAGTACAAAAATATCACCATGGTTCACGCACAACAAGACAAGAGTTTTTGTGAACATAGTGTTCAGCTTTTCGGTATACGGTAATTAATATAGATTGTTCAAATTAAATAGAGAGTGTGTATCTGATTTGAGGTTAGGCATATCGGTAGGGAGAGTCAGTTTGATCAAAAGCTATTGCATTTTTGTCTCACTCCATCCGGATTATTGATAAATGGTGTAGATCAACCTACAGAAATTCTGGGAATATCATGAGAATGAACATGACTGCCCTGAAGTGATCATTTTTTTTTTACTTATATTGGTTTGTGCTTCATAATAATGTTGTTTTCTAATCTTCTCTATAATTCTCAGTTTATTTGCATATATGACCTACTCAACCACCAAAGGGTTAAACTGAAGTATAGTTGTCAAACCATTTTTATGCTAGTCCTCGTCAAATTCTGGGAATCAAACTAAGTTTATAAATATCTTATATTCAGCCTTTATGTATAATTCCTTTCAAGGCTGATAAATACCCTGTATCTCCTACATGTATCTTATTTATCTGATCATATTGATATTTTGAACGAATTGAGAACATGATAAATGCAGCTCATTGTGGGAGTTAATTATATAAGGTATTTTTCTAACCTTCTTCTGAATGTCCCTCGATTGGAAAATTTGCCCTTTTCAAAAATCACACTATCAATTTGACGCTCAACATAATCGCGAGTTGATGAGTTAACTGGGTAATCAGTGTTAGTTTATAGTGTCACCGGCCTTATTACTGTGTGGGATTTTCTTCAAATTGACCAGTTGTAACGCTGTGGGAATTTAGGGGCATGATTTTGTACCACCCCCATATCTGGTCCACTGCATTCACTCAATTGGCCATGTCTGGTCCACTGCATTCAAATGGAATATGGCCACAAGCAAGGGTTATTATCATAGATCTGTTGGAGGCAAACACCTCCATAACGCATGATGGTCATAGAGTGTTTTTTTTCTTCAGAAATCTCATTTTCAAGAAACTTGCTATGTGAAGCGGTCTTTCATATAGCCAGTTCTGAAATGTGACTGGTTAATCTTATCGCATTCTGAGAAAACACACATCCTTAAAACGAGTGACCTGTTTTATGGGGTTGTTTGCCTTTAATAATTATAAGGCAGTAAAAGGGATCCTTTCGAGTGAATGCAATCTCTAAGTCTAAAGCAGAGTCTAAAGCACAAAAATATTGGCCCACCTGTCACTGTATAGAGCACATGATGCACCTATCTTTTAAAATTCTTAAAGAATATAAGATTGAAGGGTGCAAAAGTTAAATACCTTTTAAATGGCTCCTCTTTAAATAGTATGACCACACAAAGCTCTTAATTATCTCGAAAGATAATGAAAAAAATCTTAATATGAAATTTGACACCAAGTCATCAGGGAACAATTCATGCAGCAGGCATTGAAGGGGACAAGCAAACATCCTATCAACTTAAGACGTCTTTATCTAGTATATCAACAAGCGTTTATACAATGTATCAATGAGAAATCATATCAGTAAGAGTCCATTACCACACCTGGAGTACTGTACAATAATTACCAAGAAGGCTTGTAGATGTTATAAATGGTGCTCAATCAGAGTTAATTGACATATATACTAGGTAAAGAATTATCTCTGATCGAGCACCATTAACATCTACAAGCCTCCTAGGTAATTATATTTCAGTACTCCAGGTGCTGTAATGGACTCTTACTTATAGGATTTCTCATTGATACATTGTATAGACACTTGGTGAAAGTCAACCATTTTGTACAAATGCTGCGTGATCTATGTCACGAACTCAATCATCATATGGTGAGAGATTGCCAAACCATGTGAATATCGAAAATATGGCTTGTTGCCATTCATCGGAAAGCTCTCACTGAGAGCTTTCCGATGAATGGCAACAAGCCATATTTCGTACGAAATCCTGAAAAGTTACCCATAATTCTGCTGTGGTTAAGGAGTCGATTATTTAGAGCATTACTGTATGGGTCAGCTTGAGAATTCAATTCTACAGAACTATTGGGAACAAGTCTGGATATAGTGTGTCTGACATTTGCAGAAATAGGTCCCCAGAGGGTGAATTTAGTGATACTGTCCCACACAATTCATCCTCAGGGGGACCTCATTCTGCTTAGGCCTCAAATGATATGGGAGACCTAGGATCAGATTGAAGTTCCCCAGATGAATTTGGTTTTGTTGACCCATTAGTCACCTTGATTATGCATTTTGTATTCTGCAAATTATGGGATATACAAGTGACAGAAGGGAAAAACTAACTAATAACAATGTTAATTTGAGACAATAGATACTTCCCAGAAGATGAGGCATAAGCAGAATGAGGTCTCCTCATGGGACCTTATTCTACAAATGTCAGACACGCTGTATCCATGCCTGATTGGGAAGTGATTTCTAATAGTGATTTAATCATGAAGGATAGAAAAGTATCAAGAAAGAGGCTGATTTATCGAAGGAAATGTAAATTATGATTTCTAAAAGAAGTTTAAGGCCATTCAAAGCCAATTCCAGAGAAATTTTTTGGACCCTCATGGTAATTTAAGCACTTTCCAAACCTTGTCAGGGAGTATTCCAGGGCTAACTTGGGTGTGCCGGTCGGGTGAATTTGGTCAGCTCGAAAATTTAGCAATTATGGCACTCAGTTAATTAGCCATATAAATTTTCAGGTCAGAAATCTTTGTTCTGGCAGGTAAATAAGATTATTACTATACAAATACGCCGATTGTGGTCGGAAAATAGCCCCTTTTTCACGAAAGTAAACAATAAACAAATTTGAGAATTCAAGAAAAACATGCAGAGTTAAGTTGGGTTGAGATGCCTTGTGAAAAGGAATTACTTTTATTTTGTGTTTCCGTGAGGGTAGGATAGTAGCACACGACGATGTGTCATCTAACAGCCATCGATTGTCGTCAATGTTTCCCTATACATCCGTACATACCAGATCATGCAGGATCATGTAACAACAATGCACCAATGAAGGACGATGTTCAATCGACTGATCTAACATAATCTTTCCAGGTTACCCATAGCCAACAACTTGAATTGTCACCCCACCCAAACTGAAATATCATCTCATTTGAGATGATCGTAATGTATTACTCAATTTAATTGACTTCATGTGTTTTGTCTGCAACTGTACTTCAACTATATTATTTACACACACATTTGCTGCTTACAATCAAGTTATAGATTGATGACTAAATTGAGATGGGTTTTCAATTGTGAGAGATTGTTTTCCATCGATAGCTATTCTATTTCCCGCCATTTTCAAAACACAAGCGCACAAGAGACATAGTACAGTTATCTTTCTTCCCGCGAAATTTCACTAAGTTTTCACTACCTACATTCAGTAGTCTGTGTTGATTGAGTGGGTGAGTGTCAAAATGAATTGAAAGGTTTTTCCCACTGCATCTCCACTTTATACGATAGTAAAGTGTTTTATTTGCGGAAAACTGCCAACAAAATTATAGAAATCTAAACATAGTATTGGTGCACAGTCGTGAGTTGTGCCGCGATAATCCGGCGATGGTTAAAGAAAGAGTACCCCAGTCGGACACGAAATCAAATGGGTCCTGGATTACTCCCAGCTTGTACAGTAATGCACTAAGAAATCGACTTCTTAACCACAGCAGAATTATCGGTAACTTTTCAGGATTTAGTCGGAAATATGGCTTGTTGCCATTCATCGGAAAGCTCTCGGGGAAATGCAACAAGCCATATTTCCGACTAAATCCTGAAAAGTTACCCATAATTCTGCTGTGGTTAAGAAGCCGATTACTTAGAGCATTACTGTATGATCATTTGTCAGACTCAAGTCTGGAAATAGTGTGTCTGTCATTTGCAAAATGAGGTCCCTGGAAGGTGAATTTAGTGATGCTACCCCACATAGTGGGCTAGCATCACCAAATTCACCCTCTGGGAACCTCATTCTGCTTAGGCCTCATCTTCTGGGAAGTATCTATAGTCTCAAATTGACATGTTTTAGTTACTTTTTTCCCCTTCTGTTCAGTTTCTATTTCCCCCAATTTGCATAATCGAGATGACTAATGGGTGCATGAGCATCACCAACTTCAACTGGGGAACTTAAATCTGATCCTAGGTCTCCGATAACAGTTGAGGCTAAAGGCATAATGAGGTCCCCAGAGGATGAATTTGGTAATGCTAGCCCGCTGTGTGGGGATAGCATCGCTAAATCACCCTCTGGGGACCTCATTCTGCAAATGTCAGACACACTATATCCAGGCTTGGTCAGATTCAAAGCTATTCCAGGCTTCATGTGCTTGTTTGAACGTTTGGGAAATCTATCCTCGCAGTACTAAAGATTGAAAGCTGTGTTGAGTGTAACCATAGTGACTACAGTAATGCCCTAATTAATATCGACACCATAACCACAGCAGAATTATGGGTAATTTTTCAGGATTTAGTCGGAAATATGGCTTGTTGCCATTCATCGGAAAGCTCTCACTGAGAGCTTTCCGATGAATGGCAACAAGACATATTTCCGACTAAATCCTGAAAAATTACCCATAATTCTGCTGTGGTTATGGAGTTGATTAATTAGGGCATTACTGTATTCTCATTATTCTGAAAATTGGTTTATTCAAGACGAAATATCCTGCATCTTGTAAAATAAAAGATGTAGCAAAGTACTTACCAATTGATATATGTTTAGAACTTCCCAGGAAGAAGTAGATTAGAACTGGGAAGAATGACACATAAAGTCCATGGATGGGTGGAAGGTCTGCTAACATCCCATATGCCATACCTGAAACATAAAAGTTAAATACATGCCTGAGGGCAAGAAAACCAAGAGCATTGCCAGGCATGGCATAATAAGTCTGTTGGATTCATTCAAATAGTCATAAAGATACAATTGGAGTATCACCCAAGAACCCAAGAAAAGTTAATTTACTAAGTAAATGAAAGTGGCAATGACATTGTAGCTCAACTTGGGAAGGAGTTTATTTTTTGCTGAGCAATGAATAGAATGATAAAGAAGAAGGAAAGTCAAAATGTTACAGTAAAGGTCTTGTATTGCGACTCATTCCCATCTTCATATCAACATTAAAATCCATGATAAATTTCATGATGATGTGACCAAAGGCAGGACCTGTAGCCCGTGCCAAAGGATTTAGTCATGCAAAGAGTAAAATCCAAGATGGCTGTCAGCGGCCATGTTTTATGACTCGTTCCCATCTAAATGTCAATATTAACATCCACAACAAATTTCATGATCATCAGACGAACACTCTGGCATGTAGCCTGTGCTAATGGATTGAATTTTGAAATCCAAAATAGCCGCTGGTGGCCATGTTTTTATGCCGAATGACCCCAAAATGACTTGTTTCCCAGGTACATGTCAATGTCAACATCCATGACAAATTTCATGATGATCTGACCAAATATACGACCTGTAGCCCATGCCAAAGGAATTAGTCATGCGAAGAGTAAAATCCAAGATAGCTGCCAGTGGCCATGTTTTATGGGTGAATGACCCTAAAATGACTCGTTCCCATCTACATGTTAATATTAACATCCACGAGAAATTTCATGATGATCAGACGAACAATCTGGCCTGTAGCCCGTGCTAATGGATTGAATTTTGAAATCCAAGATGGCTGCTGGCAGTCATGTTTTTTGGACGAATGACCCGAAATTACTCATTCCCATTTACATGTCAATATCAACAGTTATGACAAATTCATAATTATCTGAGAGAAAAATCCAAGATGGTAGCCATCGGCCATGTTCGATGGCCGAATGACACCAAAACGACTCATTCCCATCTACATGTCAATGTTAACATCCATGACAAATTTCATGATATCATATCATATCATATCATATCATATTACACATTTCTTGAATAGCGCACATATCACCGAGATTTCGAGGTGCTGTAGCCCGTGCCAAAGGATTTATTCATGCAAAGTGTAAAATGGCCGAATGACCCTACAATGACTCATTCCCATCTACATATCAATATTAACATCAACGACAAATATCATGATGATCAGATGAACACTCTGGCCTGTAGTTCATGCTAATGGATTGAAATTTGAAATTCAAGATGGCCACAGGCAGCCATGTTTTTTTGCCGAATGAACCCAAAATGTCAACAGCCTTGACAAATTTCATAATGATCCGACCAAAGGTACGACTTGTAGCCCATGCTAAAGGATTTAGTCATGCAAAGAGTAAAATGCAAGATAGCTGCCAGTGGCCATCTTTTTGCCGAATGACACTAAAATAACTCGGTCCCATCTACATGTCAATGTTAACATCCATGACAAATTTTATGATGACCGGACCAAAGGTACTACCTGTAGCCCGTGCCAAAGGATTTAGTGATGCAAAAGTTAAATCCATGATGCTGCCGGCATTAGTTAATTTTTCCCTTCTGGGAAGTTTCTATATCCCCTAACTTGCAGAAGATAAATTGCATAATCGAGGTGACTAATGGGTGAAAATCGTCAACTTCAATCTGATCATAAGTCTCCGATAACAATTGAGGCCTAATCAGATGACCTAGAGGGTGAATTTGGTGATGCTAGCCTACCTTGCGGGATAGCGTCACTAAATTAACCCTCTGGGGACCTCAATTCTGCACATTGGTGTCTCCATATATTATTGCATTGGCATCTGATATGATGGACAAACACAAATTAAAGATTACAGATTTCAGATAAATAAGAGAGATAAACATAATTCCTAAACATCAGACCTAATATAATTCATGGCCATTTTGTGCTAATTTTCAAGATATTTCAAGACATTTATTCTGAAATTAAAATCTATACAAGTTTCCCTCCCCCACCCTGTTGTAAATTTAGCAGTCATTTCGGATTCAATTCTATTCCAAGGTTTCAAGATGTCGGAAGCCTGGATATCTCTGAAAAGCAAAATTTCAAATATAGAGCAATGAACCCTATCCAAGCTATAATCATTTTATATCCTTTTATAAATTTAAATCTTCTTAATAGTACAAATAAACCATTTCTTAATTCTTTTTTCTTCTTAACAAAATACTTTGTCATGAGGCATCATAAATGAGAATGTTTTTCTAGCTGCACGAGCACTGCATGAAACATGGAGTCAAAGAATATCTATTCTCGGAGAAATAGTTCACTCCTGTGGTCTCTGGTTCATAGTTAAATAACCTTTTCTTTAGAGATACACAGCCTTAATGTGTTGCCATCCAGACAGCAGCTTGCTTCAAACCACTATTAAAGGTACTCAATCCGATCAGATGCTCCTAAATTACTATTTCTTTGGATTCGGGGGTAAAAAAATATTTGATTCGAGTTAAGGAACCCATACATCAAAGCTCAGAGTGATCAGATATCGATTTTTTAAGTTTGTTATTTCTCGAGATGTGTAATACATGTACATGTAATATGTGGCCCAGAAATACATGGTCAAATGGAAGGTCTCAGACAAAATTGCGGATGAAGATGGATAACTCTAAAACCAAGTGAAAATACGGTCAATTTTTTTTGTGATACTTTAGTGATAATACGGCCATATTTTGTTGAAAAAATGTTGATAAATAAAAAGTTTTTAGAAATTTGATACCATAGTTGACAGTGGCTAGCATTATTTTGTTGCAATAAATAGATTCTGATAACTAAAGCGCATTTTGAAGTAATGTTGTTGTTGTATCTTGATGGTGTGGGGACCGTCTGATCGGATTGAGTACCTTTAACCATTTAATGACTAATTACAATACATCAAAGAGGAAACAGGCTCATTTTGCTCATCACAGCAGGCCTTTTTTTTTGGTGAAAAATGGCAAGAATCGGCAACATTCATTTTTACGTGACAATTTGGAATTAGCAGCCACCTGATTGTTTATTAGGTGTTGTCATAAAAACTATACCGATCCTGAGTGGAATCTCCGAATATCGCCAGAAATGCATGCAGATCATCATATAAAACCTATTTTCAATTTATATTTTGACTTGGCACTACCTATATGTACTTACACTTGTACTTATTTCAACAAATGAGTAATAAACTACAAACATCTGTTCTTACAATCCATGAATTGTTTAAATGGAACCTGTATACTACTCGACTGTCCTAAACAGCACGGTTGCGTCTTCCGACAATACAATATATCTTTAATAGGATTGTTCAAAATTCAATTCGCACGCATCACCCCAACTTCTAAATTTGAAATAATTTGATTACCAGCAGCATGCTAGTCAGCAAGAGAAACCTCTGTAAAAAAGTGGGTGACAGGAAGACAGCGCAAACCCAAAGCTATGCAGCCCTCGAAAATAGAAAAAAATGTCCCACAGCAAATTTAATGCTGTGACGCTATAGATTCCACATGTTGCCACAGCATTTCCCATGGCATTGATTATGGCCATGGCCAAGTTTGAAGACTGGCTATATCGACCCCTGGCAGGAAGCTGATATAATTATTTTAAAAATGATATCATTTTTTATCTCTAATGTATTCTGACAAATAAACTATCTACCTTATTAAAGATCAACAAATGGTGTTAGGCCATTTGTTGATCATATTTGAACATCCTTCCAGATGACTGAATATGAATTCTAGGTCTTCCACACTTGTATTAGGCCAAAGAAAATTAAATGTCTTAGTTTGGTTATACATGTATGTCACAGAAAAAAATATGGTCAGTAGGAAGGCTTAAAATTAAATTGTTTTGAATATTTTGTTATAAAGCTATTTTTACTTGCTTTTCTGACTTCAGATTTAATGAAATCAGTGGTCTGAGAAAAGTGTTCATTGCTTTGTTTATAAGCCAAATACTTTAAAGATGCATAATCTGAATTAACCATCACAAATTACTATTTTCTTGGCTTTGGGGGTAAAAAATATTTGATTTTAGTCGAGGAACACATCCATCAAAGCTCAGTGTGATCAGATATCAATTTTTGAAGTCTATTATTTTACACCACCGATAATTTCTTAGTGGCGCAGTAAACAGTTGACAAGAAGACTGTCTCGGACCAAATTGCAGGTGAAGATGGATAACTCTAAAATAAAGTGGCTTTTTTGTGTCAGATATTTGACAAACCATTATTTTGTTGAACAAAATGTTGATAAATAACAGGTTTTGGGCAATTTTATACTATAGTTGACTGCGGTTATCATTATTTTTGGGCCATTAATCGATTCTGATAACTGAAGCGGCATTTCAAAAATTTTGTTCTTGGAATCTGATGATATGGGGACCATCGAATCTGATTGAGTACCTTTATGAAATCAACAGATCTATGGTCATTGGAATGAAAATTTCAGGACATTTTAGTTGTATTATGAACAAAACTTTAGTGTAGGGGGTTTAAATTTATTTGGCCTTATCGAAACAATCCTCAAAATAAATAATAATAGACTATTCAATTTTAATTTTATAAATGAATGGGAGAATTCATTCAGTTATGAAGAATTAAAAGCAGTGTAACTCTTTGAAAGAGTGGGAATAATAGTTTGGAAAGGTCACAACCAATCAAATACTTACCACTTTTGAGCTTATATCAAGTTGTATGTTTCATTGCATTATCTCAATAGTTACCACGGAACTCTAAATATTGTGCAGAACTATTTACAAAACTAGTACTGACGATACAAAGCACACACCTATTTGAACTTTACATAAGGTAGCTGTACTTTATATCAAGGGTTTAAAGGGCTGAAAAATAAGTACCTGGGGTACACAATTGCCTGTCTGGCCTGTGTTAAATGTGGTATTACTGGTTTGATGGTTTCATTATTTTACAATTTTTTGAAATTGCTATAATTTTTTTTGTTTTTTCAAATATTTCTCAGTTCAATCATAGCTCTATGAGGTTAGAAGATGATTATTAATTGTGATTCACTCAGTCATATGGTGCACTTTGGGGTGGAAAATAGACAATTTTTAATTAGAAATTGCTTAAACTCAGGTGTTTGGTGTGATCAAACTAAGGGGCATATAACTCAGTGACTAATGGTACGAATAAACAAAAGAACACAGACAGCTGTTTCCTCCAACCAGTAAGTTTCTCAGACTTCATCATTGTGAAAGTAAGAAAATGTAAAGAAAATGTAAAGAAAATGGATTGCATATATAGACAGAACACAGCGCGCATCTTAATAGAGAACCTTTTATCGAATGATTTGGGGATGAGTTGCAAGGATATATTTCACGAGAGCATTGCTCGAGCGAAATGTAACTATGCGCAGTCCACAATGGGTTTGATAAAAGATTCGAGATTATGATGCAAGTTGTGTTCTGTATTTATTCTACACAGTTGTATTGTATAAGTTCAATCAATGACTGTCACCTTCACTGATACTATAGCTACCTTTATTGTGATTAAAGTCTGACAAATAACAAGTAATAATCGGGGCATCACTGCGGATCGTTGACGTAATGTACATCATCTTTCTTGGCAACAACAACAATGCAGAGAGTTATGGCTTGTATTCCACTACAGGTATACAATAATATATATTCAATGGCTGGGATTCCGTTGAATAAATGAATCTCATGCCAATGGGCGTCGAATAAAATAAAAAATTTCAACACAAGTAAATTGTCATTTTATGCGAAAAATTAACAAAACTCACACAATATGCAACAATGTGAAAGCTGAAATGATTATATGTTTGCATTAAATCAACATCAGACCCCACATCACCAGGAATGGTTTTAACCAATCAGTGGCAAGATTTTACCTCATCAATATCCTCTCTGAGCTGAGTTTTTTTTCGCAATTTGCTCATTAGCTTGGCACAGTGATGTTCCAAGTGCAGTTATTAAAAGGTGGGTACTGTCAGGGAAAAGTCTTCCTATCAAGGGGGATAGTGATCAACCAAACACCTTTACGATTTGTAAACCTGGAAATTAGACCTCCCAAAGGTTACCAGTACTACAGTGGGTGACATTCACAACATGGCTGTGTACGTCTGTTATGAACACTAAAGGGTTAAAGGCAGTCTAAAGTTACATACCTATATTTACATACACCTAATATCGCTTCTGATTTCCCCATAGCATTATGATAGACATGCCCCCTGAGTCAACAATGTTCATAAACCTATGAACGCAACATGACATCATGATCATTCATAGGTTTATGAACACATTGACCCCGGGAATCACCAGACACAAACAGTACGTAGAGAACTACTATGAAGTACTGAATGTGCAGAGATTCCCTGACAATTCCTGAAAATGTTCGTTTTATAAGCCCCACCATTTCGTAACAATCGCAAACTATGGTGTCTCTAATTTGCATAATTATTTATTTTAATTTGCAATTAAAATGTGTTGTGCATAAATGTTGTTATGACTGAGATAAGACCGTTCTATGGGTGCAAGGTTCCTATTGGACCTTTTTAAATAAACCCTGTGGACCACATGGGTACAATAGCATTATTATGCAGTTAATATCTACTGCAGACAAAAGCACAACCAAGCGACGTTCTACATACATGCTTTGTTACCAAGCTCTGAAGTTCAAAAAGGAACACCTTTTTGTATCAATTGATAATTATCCTTCCAGCTATATAATCCTCTGACTTCACAAACATATCCTTATGTGGCGGAACAGTCTGTTGTAAATTTCTTTTCCACAACTAAAACTTGTCAGTTTCACATGTTAACCTTATTGAAATTAACACGTATGCACTAATTTCAAATCAAACCAGACATTTCGTCCCATGGGTACTCTACTTCGAAATTGCTTTATTCTGCTTATCATCAATGAATTTCCACCAATTGACCAGCAAAATAACGGGACATTAACAGCCCCCTCCATGAATTGGTTTACCGATCCAAAACTTGCTTGTTTGGTTTTATAAAAAGCGAGGATTCCAATTCCAAACTGAACTCCATGTGTTCAATTGAAGTTGAATAATTAGTGGGAAAGACAAACAATCCTAGTTCATAATGAATTTAAGTATATAAATAATAAATCGCGGATTCAACATGGTCTTGGGTTTTGACATCGATGCAAACTCTGCCTCGGGGTTCAAACAGTTTTGTAGAATTTTTCTCGCGGTCAAAATGACCACATTGAATCCGCCATTCATTTCTTATGTAAACAAAGAGTCATAACCTTAAAGACCCACTGGACATGCTCTTCACTAAATCGGTTCTCCCATTCAGTTATAAAAGTATACATTGGAATGATGTATTATTCATTTGGAGGGGTGCTCAGGAAAAATGAGCAGATGATAGACATACAAAAAGAAAATAAAAGTGCCGACATATTCCTATTCATTGGCAGGAAATGTTTAGATAATAACTTCAACAAATGGCCATTTGAACTTATCTAAGAAAACAACTTGTCAATGAGTATTTTATAAAGACAGGGTTAATTTTCAAGCCCCGATTATTTATTTTTCAGGCCACGAGTATACAGATGTATTCGTGAACTGTCTCATCAAATGGGCACAATGCAAGTTGTGTTCTGTATTTATACCACACCCTTGCATGTTTACCATTAATAATATAACCACCTTTATTCGGATTTAAGTTTGGTAAAAAAACAATAATAATCTGTGCATCACCCGAAGCAGATCATTAACGTTATGTACATGTATGTAGTTGGTCTTGGCAATAACGTCATCTCAAAGTATTCCACTTATTATATATATTCAATGCCTAGGATTCTTTTGAATATATGTGCCTCACGTTAACGGGTCTGGAATAAACTAGTAAACGAAGTTATTCTAGGTCTTTGATCGCCTGAATGCCTCATAAAGATCAATTACTAGCTTTATCTTGGGTAAAGTGGGTAGACGAGGTCCATCTAAGTGGCTAGCACTTGTCCTCCAATCCTGTCACCATATCATTTTGGTAAATAAATATGTTTAAACCAAAGTGGGTAAACTAAAAAACTCAAAAAGGTTGTAAAACTATCATCATTAATAAGAACATGGGGAAAATAGATTTATTATTGACTAGATAAAACAGGCTCAGGGAGCCTTTATTCAGAGTCGAAGGGGCCTGCTTTTTTGCGCTTGCAGCAGATTTTGATCTTAGACAAAGCCTTTATTCAGTGGCAGCACCTCTTGTGCGCTTTGCACACATTTTGTTCACTTAAAAATTTTGATTTAAAAAATAACAAGACCAATTATTTTTTTTCAAACTAAATATTTTTTTAAATTAAAATTTAGAAAAACTAACATGGTTATAACATCTGCCAGGGTACCCCAAGTCACTACACCAAATTTGGTTGAAATCGGTCCCAGTGTCTGGAAGAAAAATCGTGAACAGCAGACAGATAGATCCTACTCTTTTATATATATAGATAAGTCACCAGTGACAAGTCATTGCATGTTGAAGAACCACTGTTATGTAAACATTACTGTTTCAGTGAAAGCCATTTTGTCATCAAACATAATTGCAAATGATATCTTTAATTTGAAAATCTGTGTTTTCTGGAATAGTTTTCACTGCTCTGACCTTTTGTAATGTAGACCTTTATGATTTGATTAGAATTTGTTCAACTGTTTGTTGATAAAATGGCTGGCAGACAGGAAATGTTTACATACCAAAAGTTTTAACATACAATGTCTCATCATTGAAGATTTATCAATAATGATTCAAATTTATATTTCCATGTTCTCTTACTGACGACGGTTGAACAAAAGTTCATGAATTTTCACATTTATCCTCTGCGAATGCCTTTTGTCCCTTTAAAAATAATCAGCAAATCAAAGGAAAGAGTACAGTATAGATATAGTTACTTACCTTGGGGAATGTGCATGATACCAACAGTCATCCCGGACACAATATCTCCCATCAGCCAATTCCGAAAGTCATATTTTCGGTATATTCGTATGAATGGAAATATGTTGAACAGAAAGTTTTTAACACAGCCTGGGGAACATTCACATTTTGAAGCCTGACGCTTGGCCCATAATCCAACATTATCCACCGGCCTTTCCCCTGGGGCGTAACCTTCGTCAAACGCCTCCTCGCTGTACAGCTGACGTTCGATGATAATCTGTTTTCCATTGGGTTTTCGATTTCTGTCTAACAATTCATCAAACTCCACTGTACTTCCCATTAAATTCTCTGAAGACAAAAAATAAAACAAGGATATATTGAACAGAATTACTTTCTATAGTAAATGGATTCTCCCACCTAGTTATAAAAGTATAAATTGGAATGATTTATTATTCATTTGGAGGGGTTTTCAGGCAAAATGATCAGACAACAGATAATAAAAGTTCAGAAGGATTCCTATTTATTGCTGGAAAATGTTCAGATAATAAGTTCAAGACAAAATTATATTATTATGAACTTATTATCTGAACATTTCCTAAGGTAACTACTCATCAATGAGTATTTAGTAAAGAAAAGGTTATCAAAGAGTGAAAAGATATTAAATACATCACAAAGTCAATGTGAAAAGAAGATGATGTAATAGTGACATAGATGCCGTTATATACCAGACTCTGACATGGCCCTTAGTATGTCTATATTTTAGCCGCTATAGCCAGAAAACTGTAAATCTTCACATAATCAAAAGGAAGACATTTATTCACATATTTCATATTAAGGCACATCCAAATCGAAATGCTAACTTCCAAGAATTTTGTAATAGAAAATTATAGATGAATCTACAAAGGATTATATCAAAATTTAACATCAAAAGTGAAAAATCTGATGAATACGTGTAATGCCCTAAATAATCGACTCCTTAACCACAGCAGAATTATGGGCAATTTTTCATGATTGAGTCGGAAATATGGCTTGTTGCCATTCACCAGAAAGCTCTCACTGAGAGCTTTTCATAATGGCAACAAGCCATATTTCTGATTAAATACTGAAAAATTACCCATAATTCTGCTGTGGTTAAGGAGTCAATTATTTAGGGCATTACATGTAAAAAAATAATCTGTTTTCAGCTTGACTATCTAGGAATTCTCCATTCACCTTGATATATAAATCAGACCCACTCATAAATGCTTCCTATGTACGAACATGCGTTAACCAGAATGAACCCAGATGTGGTGAAATCAGTGGAGATTTCCACATTTATAACACCTTTGTTTCATATATTATTATTGACAAGCAATTACAGTAATTATGTTTTTATTGACAAGACATTTCATTACTCAATACAAAAACAATAAAATTAATGCATCAAAGCAGATATGATAACGTGATTATGTGAAATCCATAACATTTGAACAGCCAGCGCACCCTATTGGCCTGTAATATTGATTGACCATGCTGCTAAAACTGGCTTAAATTCATGTATCCTAACATTTTACATATACTTTCTAATTAATATAATAATAAATTAAAAAGTCGTAAAATATCTTTAGGTGTTGAAATAGTGTGTTTATTGTTTGTGAATGGCTCGAAATCATGGTCCTGCGTAGTTGACTTCTGCTCTGAAAATTATGGCGAAAAGCCATGGCCGTCAAGTTGGGTAGCTGTATAAATTTGCTTTGGTTATATTCTGAGAATCTAAGTAGGCTGAAAACTACTAGAAACTCATGTATGGCATCGATTATATATGCCCAAAAAAGTTTTTTTAAAACCTCCCATACGTACAGTTTGATGTCATTATCAATAAAAGTCCTCAAGGCCACATCCCCCAAATTACATGTAGGTGGCATTTTTTTTACCGGTGGATTTTTTAGAGATGAAAAATTTGAATGTGGGCACAATCAATGAGCAAAACTTTGTTTCTAACTCTAAGTTGACAAAGATAATAATCCCGGTAGAAATAGGCAGACCTCACCCATATTTGTCTCCAGAAAACAATTATGGCGGACTATAGAAATCACCGATGTGTCGGTGTGTGTGTGTGCATCAGGATGTCTGTGTGTCCAACGAACATGACATGTGCCCCTATAAGCTCACATAGCAAATATTGTTTAATATCACTAATTATTACTGAAGATATCTGGGACACACGGCTAGACAAATGAATGGACACCAGTGATTTTTTTTTATAGGCAACCAAAACAAATATTTTTGGGAGACAGATATAAAATGTGACTAACCCAACCCAACAATCTTTAGCAATATCAAGTTAACACATTCTATACCAAATACTCATCGATGAGTAGTTCTCGTTGTAAATTTTCAGAAAATAAGTTTTAAAATGACCATAGTTGAACTTATTATCTGAGGATATCCCACCAATGAATACCTGTACAAATCATTCTGCTATATGAGGTCTGTTTTTCTGTTTGTTGTCTGCTTTTTTTTTTACCTGAACACCCCTCCAAATGAATAATAGACATTTCCAAATAATACTTTTATAACTGAATGGGAGAATCCATTTAGTATATAATGCTAATGGGTTAACTCTTTCAACCCGGCGGCCCGCTGTAGCGGGCACGACGTCATTTACGTTCACCCCGGTGGCCCGCTGCAGCGGGCTGGCGAAACCATTCTCACTTCCCTACTTTATAACTAAATATTATAAACTTTATATTCAAGAAGGATCAATGTATATACCACGATGATTGTTATTTGAATCAATATTGTACTCCCACTGGAGGTGCTGCGAACAATTACGGCAGGAAATCCATAAACAGACCAGAACTGTCATTTTTTTAGATTTAAAAAAAGATTGGGGTCATATCCGTTATATGGGGACACCGTTTAACGACGTTAATTTGGGGTAATTTAAAGGCCTGGGGCCGACCTGCCCAGGAACAGTTATAAATTGACACAGATGGGAAGTGCCTGGATCGGCTTATAATTTATATGTAAGTGTCTCAATGTTGTTGGAGAGAGAAATTTATTTGCATGTGTTATATGGCTTAATGACCATAACATCAATAGTATAGCTACATTTCAAGACATCCAATATTTGCCTAGCAACGGTGGTTATGGTTGAACCAAGCTGGGATGATTGTAGAACTAGAATAATTCCCACAGACAATGGACACATATGTATATATATATCAAGTTCCATGCTTGTTATTTCGATGAAAAAAATAACGAATTCACGCAGGTCTCATTCTGATAACAGAGGGTTAATTTGTACCTTTTATAGCTAAGAATCTTACACATGGCAACCGTTGCTAACCAAACATGATACGAAAAATGCTCTTCGCTCATACCAGATATATACAATGTACTATTCGGTATGAACTGTGATTGCTATCCCATATTTCTGTTACATTATATACCAATTTACATGGTATGGGTGATGTTTTTTAACAACCCTGTGATTGCCTAGCAACCGTTGCCAAGGATTGTCATGCCATGCGTGTGACCATACCCGAAAACGATGAGTATGGTCCAATGTATATATGGGCCAAGTTTCCTGTTTGTACAATATCTATCTCAATTTTAGCGCATGGTACTAGCACTGAGACGCACTGATTTCAGAGAATTATCAGTAATTAATCCAGGGTTTGGTGGAATTTCCCCATGGAAATCCAGTGGTGAAAGAGTTAAGAGTGGAGCTAAGGTGTACTAGATATTACTCCTACCTTAATGAAACAATGCACTACTAAACATGCAACTGCAGTGGAAACAAGTTTTTACTTTACTGTGTTACCCCAGTCTGTATATCTGTATTAATATTCATATATCAGATTTATGGAGGCACGGACTCGGTATAAGTAGCATTATATTTGTTGTTTTCCTGGTGCATATTGAATGCGGGGCATTTCCTCTTAAAACCCAGCTGCATACTTTGTTCTACCGTGACCTTCTATTTTCCAAATGCTTTGTGCGAAGTCTGTGTTACAGTTGAATTAGGACAAAGACTAGGAATACAATACATAATGAGACCCAGTGTTTATGATGACAATGCTTATTAAAACTCAGCCCAACTATAGTTTATTAAGTGATGTAAAAACAAATTGCCAAAATCTTTCAAACATCTAAATTCTCAATTGTTCAGCGAAGGTGTGAAACAAGCATAGCGGCATCTAATCAGGCCCCTGTTGTTATTTGCGAGCTTATAGTCTAAAAGCATTATCGAAACAAAAGACAACTGATTTGGCAAGTACGTTAGACAATGGTATGAAATCACTGATCTGACTTAATGTACATGCGGTTTCCAAAGGTCAAAATGCATGTGTTCGGTGACATGGACTCAAAATCGCGCTCGATGTTCAGAATGGAGAATATAGAATACATATGGGTAAATTTGGGAATAGAAAATTTGTTCAGTGTAGAGAGGTATTCAGGTTTATAAAGGGTCTGGTTTTGAGAGGTTTTACTGTATATAATTTGGATGTTCAAATGAGCCATGAGTTCATTTTCCAAATGAAGAACAGGGATCGTCAATAAACGAGCATCGCTGTTACTTTATTAATGAGCCATGTCCATTTAACCCTGACTGGAGCTTCCTGACATTTTGCGAAAAACCATGTGCCAATTAATGTGTTCCAATATATACAGTAATGCTCTAAGTAATCGACTCTTTAACCACAGCAGAATTATGGGTAACTTTTCAGGATTTAGTCGGAAATATGGCTTGTTGCCATTCATCGGAAAGCTCTCCCCGAGTAAATGTACTGCATGGGTTTTAGAATCAGTAGTCAAATTAGTAAAGATGCATTATCCGAATAAATGCTCCTAAATGACTATTTCTTTGGCTTCGGGGTAAAAATATTTGACTCGAGTCGAGGAACCCACCCATCAAAGCTCAGAGTGATCAGATATCGATTTTTGAAGTTTGTTATTTCTCGTGAATACTCAAGTGATAATACAGCCATATTTCGTTGAACAAAATGTTGATAAAGAACACATTTTGGGAAATTTGATACCATAATTGACAGTGGTTAGCATTATTTTGTTGCATTTAATCAACTCTGATAACTAAAGCGTATTTTGAAGAAACGTTGTTGTTGTTGTTGTTGTTGTTGTTGTTGTATCTTGATATGGGGACCCACTGATCAGATTGAGTACCTTTAAAATAGGCATAAGGTAGATGTTTCATTTTGGTTTATTGGATTTAATCACTATTTCAACCACTAGGCCATTGCACAACAAAGATTGTACAGATGATTACATTGACCAGGAAATTACACCTCTACACGTAGAAACCACAGAACCGTCACCCCTGGAAAACTTGCCAAGATATATGAATCTGGTCAAGCTTGAAATGGTGTAGAATGAGTTCTCCAGAGGGTGAATTATTGATGCTACCCTGCACAGCGGGCTATCATCGCCTAATTACCTCGCTGAGAACCTCATTCTGCTTATGCCTCATCTTCTGAGAATTATCTACAATCTCAAATTAACATAGTTTTTCGTTACTTTTCCCCTTCTGTTCAGTTTCTATATCACCTAATTTGCAGAAGATAAAATGCATAATGGAGGTGACTAATGGATGAACATCACCAACTTCAACTGGGAGACATAAATCTGATCCTAGGTCTCCCATAGGATTTGAGGCTTATAAAGCAGACTGATGTTCCCAGAGGGCAAAGTTGGTGATGTTAGCCCAGGGATAGTGTCACTAAATTCACCCTCTGTGGACATCATTCTACAAAGGTAAGACACATTATTTGCAGGCTTGAATCAAGTTACCCTTCCTAATGTATGACCCAGAAATTAGCACATATTGGCTCATGTCAGTCTAATGCAATATGCACCAGAAGCCCATGAGTAAGGCAGATAGTCAGTAGACATCTAGCAGGGCACAATAAGAGAAGCCCATGAGTAAGGCAGATAGTCAGTAGACATCTAGCAGGGCACAATAAGAGGCGATCATTTACACCAAATTTCACTGAGATCCTTCATGCTTAACCTATGGCTGAGATGTCAGATGGATGGACAAAACAATAATATTACCAGATAAACCAGGATAAACAATGAAGGATAATTCTACTCTAACTGAATAGACCCTTTTTTTGAAAGCACTCTGGATTGTGAGCCTCCACACCATCTCCAGAAAAATGAAGAAAGATAACATTGAGTCCGGACAATCCATGGCTGAGTTAACTGCATGGCCGGACCGGTAACCGATATTTCCAGATAAATAAAGAATGATAACTCTAGAATGGAAAATGTGAATATCAATGAGCCCTCTTTAGAAGCAGTCCCAATAACGAACCTACATACCAAATTTCATTCAGATCCGATAGCCCATGGCTGATATATATGGCCAGACGGAGGGACAGACGGACAGATATACTCCCCATTTATCTCCGAAAAGAGTGGGCATAAAATCTAGATATAGGCGAGGTCAATGTTTTACCATTCAGTTCAGTTTAACAGGGGGAACAGGTTCACTGCAAATTAAATCATTTATTGCTCGGAAAATGAAAAAAAATGAAATAGCAATGAATTATTCATATTACTGTCAACAATGTCATATTTTTCAAAACATTCATGAGGATTGCATCTGCAGTTTTAATCCTTTCAAATTGATTCACCGTGTTTATTTCCGATGAGGATTGTCTGCATAACAATTTTTTTTCTTAGCCTCAAGGTTAATGTCCTCGCTGGTTTTTGTCATTTCAGATAAATACTCATTGACATTTAGCATATCATACCAAATTAATATAGATCCGATAAACTGTATTTTTTTTAATTATAGAGGAACTAAGCCATCAAGCCAGCATTTTAAAATGAGAAAAAATGAATACCTCAATCATGTTTACTGTGAAAAAAATCATCGCTCAATTTGAAAGATACCATCTATGGTTTTTGAAGGTCAGACCTAATAAAATTCAAAGCCAATTCACCACAATTTTAAAGGGACCAAGGCTTTCGAAGTGGCTTCATACAAAATAACATAAAAGTCTGTAAAACAACTATCATCAACAATTACATTTAAAAATAGATTGACTTTGTTCTAATTTTCATTATTAATAACTGTCCAATAATAAGATTTTGCATGTCAAAACCATTGTTATGTAAACATTACTATTGTGAATTGACAATAAAAGTCAAATCAGTCCAATAAGATACCAAAGATATTCAGAAATATTATGAAATAATCAGACTAAAATATTTGAACTTACTATATGATTAGCAATGTTTGTTGACAAATCACTGTAACAGTTTTGTTTCCATAACAATGGTTTCAATATGTGAACTTTCGTTATTGACTAACTATCAATAGTGAACACAAGAATAAAGTTTATCTGTTTCTCCATGTACTTCTTAGTGGTGATGTCTTTACAGACTTTTATATTTTTTGCACATTTACCCACTGCACGCCCTACTTTTTAAGAATCAATATTCCAAAATTCAGGGCCACTTCTCATAGTCTATTTTTATCGTTATCTTGTTTTTAATCAAAATAAACACACACACAAAAGATGTAATCAATTGAGGTTGTTGCTACTAATAAACTAGTTCTCAAGTAAATCAAATCTTAGATATTGATTAAAACTTAAAATGAATGACAATGCAAACTCTGTCTAAAATGAATTAGAAATATATCAACTAAGACCAGGACATTTATAACGGAGAACTCGCTCCAGACAATGAATCTAATGACGAATGAAAAGAATTGCCTATATGATGTCAATAAAGACGAATGGGACTTCCTTGAGACCAGAAAGGGTGATTAAATATGTAGCAGTAACATTTAATGAATAAAAAGATTAAATCTAAATCAATATCGGCGAAACAACACTAATGATGGGGTTTTTGGTTCTCCATAACGATTGCTCATCAGAAAATGCTGACCGACTTAAATGAACTAAGTGGCCTTCTGAATAGTTGAAAAAATTTTGGAATGACATGATGAACTTAGATTTATGTCTAGATACTCTCACACGTCCTTTCAAACTTTATGGCAAGGAGTTGATCAAATCAAAAAAGTTTCCAATTTATCAAAGAATTTAGTCGAACCTTGACTTTTTCTCTCTGATAGGGATCTTTAAAGCTCGATAGCAGTTTGATGGCTGAAATTGTATGCTTACTTTTATTACGTCGTGGTCCAATTTCAGGGTTCAAACTAGGTCAATAAATACATTAAAGATGTAACCATCGTTCCAGGTTAAATATTCCGAGACATACAGTAATGACCTAAATAATCGACTCTTTAACCACAGCAGAATTATGGGTAATTTTTCAGGATTTAGTCTGAAATACAAGCCATATTTCAGACTAAATCCTGAAAAATTACCCATAATTCTGCTGTGGTTAAGGTGTTGATTATTTAGGGCATTACTGTATTTTACTTGCTATTCAGATTCTAGTGTATAAAATAACATGTTTGGAATGAGAAGTGCTATTAGATCATGTCATGAATCTCTACTCTGGCTAACGCCCTTAGAGATCATATTCCACAGTACAAAACCATGGAACTTTTTGAAGTTTTGACAGGGAACGTTATAAAGTTGAAAAAATAATGCGGGGAATATATTTCTTAGTTATTATCTGTTCCTTAATAATGTTCTTCACTGTAGGTGAAGGTCTCAACTCGAAATTTCATGATTTATGTGAATTTGTGAGTGATTTTGCTTTGCGTCACTTACAATTATGGAATTTGTCCTGGGTAATTATTAATTCAATGTTTTTTGCGATATCGGCTAACAAAAGTCACAGAAAAGCATGCAATTTTGGAAATAAACAATGTATCAATTCATGCCATTCTAAAAATATTTAAAATGAGATACACTGTTTAAATCTGGAAACATCTACAGTGAGATGCTAGTATATCCCATTTATTCTGTACACACATGTATTCACAAATTATACCCATAAATGCAACATCAGAATACACAGTGCATTGATTGTTGATACAACGTATGGAGCATGTTTTCCTTGTGCATATCTCACATACATGTATAGCAATGTGTAAAATGATAATAGACATGTGAACTTCAGAGAAAATTGCAGACTTCGCTCTTTTTTACACATGCCTATGTTCACAAAATTACTTGATATCATGTATACACTGGACACAATCTGATATGCGTGTCATTTGAAAGTGTACACTGATACATTCACTTCATGATGAATTGTTACAGTCTTACGAAACAGTAGATTTGAAAGCCTTAAATTACTATATTGAACGTTTGAGCAGTATGTGTGGCTTTAAACATTTTAGTCTAGATGTGCTCAGTTATTCACGAACTTAACACAGGCAACCAAATGACATAATATAGCACAATCATATCGAAAAGTGACAAATCTGTCAGCAGATTGGCAGCTATGTTAGTTAAATTGCTTGTTTATTGGAAAAATCCTTTGGATAACTACAAACATATTCCAGTTCTGTGAGTTTAATTGGTAATGGCTGACAAATAACTTTGTGCATCTCCTACAGTGCAGTCTAATGGAAAACTTCATCTTTAATCCAATGACATATATATATAAAGTGTAGCTTGTTAGAGGTCTGTGTACTTATGTCCTTCTAAACTTTTGACATAATTGCAGGAGCATGGATGCACAGAGAATCAACAGAAACAAATATTCCCCAAATATGTGGGGAATTTTGAATGTCAGAAATGGACCAAAGATAGCACAAGTGGATTTGACTGTGTACACTATTTGGACTGATATAGAGAGAACAAAACAGGCTTGGGATTGTGGGGAATGTTATTGCAGTCATTTGTTGTGGCGTAATGTTACAATCAGAGCCATCAGGCTCAAGTTGTAACTTGCGCCATAACAAATGAGAGCGATAAAGTTTGCCACTTCACACACCTGTGCTGTTCTGTGCTTATTACACACCAGCAGTCAATATTCCTTAATATCATAATTATTTCTGATTGGTTTCCAAACTCGTTAGTCATCTACTGAACATAATATTATCGTTGTAGTCATTTTTAGTGAACAACCTCTACTCATTTTCGGCCGGCTTTAATTGGGTTTTCTGGTTAATTTACTTTTGTGCAAAAATGTGCAATTTCACGATATACCACATGCATGGAAATGGGATGAACCGAGGATGAACCACAGCCAGACTCAACTGGTATTATGTATGTAGTTTAGGGTTGTTTCTGATTCGCTCATGTTCAAGGAAATGGGTACTTTTCAGTGACAAAAACCCAAAATTTTACCCCCATGCCTATCGTTGTCCCGTCAGGTTTTATGTCTCCCAAAAAACCAGCCGTCAGCAATATAAATTGAAATCATTAAGTCTAAAAATCTGTTAAATTTTTCTAAAGTTGGGTACCACTTTGAACAAATTGTTGCACCTCAGGTGTTGGCATACCCTCATGGTACTAAATTGAAGCATAGACAGGACAGAATCCAAATTTCAAATCAACAAAGAAGGATAACTCTAGAATGGAAAATGCAAACAACATCATTTGCCCCTCATTCAAACGCAGTCATGATGGCAAATCTCCATACCAACTTTCATTCAGATCCAATAAACCATGGCTGAGATATCTGAGCGGACGGACAAAAAAAAACGAATGAAGGAGAACTCCAATGTGGAACACGTGAAACATTTCATGCAGATCCGATAACCCATGGCTGAGATAACTCCAGAATGAAAACTGCGAACAACATCATTTTCCCTCTTTTGGAAGAATTAAGTCATGATGGCGAACCTTCATACCAAATTTTACCAGATCGGATAACTCATGGCTGAGATATATGCCTAGACGAACGGACGGATGGCAAGACAGACAGACAGACATAGCCAATTCAGTATACTCCCAATTTTTCTTCGACAACTGGGGGTGAAAAAAATGGGTACAAATGGGGATCAATGTCTTGTGACAATGACTGTTAATGACACCTTCAGCTCAACTGGTTAGACAATATGGCTTGTTGCCATTCATCGGAAAGCTCTCGGGGAGAGCTGTCCAATGAATGGCAACAAGCCATATTTCCAACTAAATCCTGAAAAATTACCCATAATTCTGCTGTGGTTAAGGAGTCGATTATTTAGAGCTTTACTGTATATCCAGCAACCAGACAGAGAGAATTTATAAAGTGTCCCTAGGATATGAACAAGACATCTTCACACCCTTCTATCACGTCTTTTAGCCTGCTGTACATTCATTGTGTGGTATATAGAAGTAATTATCACCTTATAAGAGAGTGATTTGTGTTTTCATGGCCATAATCCTCTTAATTATGTGATGTGACAGAATGCCATTCAAGATTTTATGACTCTATATGGCTGTAATTGCTCTTCACGTCTCCCTAATGGTCCCATAGAGATAGCATCGGTTCACCATTCAACTACGGTATATACCCATCAGTAAGCCTGGGGGGGGGGGGGGCAGGTGAATTTTTTGACACAAAAACTGGGACTGGGACACAAGGACTGGGCTTACCTTCGAGTACCCTCACATGCAAAATCTCAGTTGTATTCATAGTGCTAAACTAATTTCATGTTTTATATTAATCATATCATGATGTATATTATTTTTGAGTTTTATTATGTTAGATAAATATTTAAAATAAGGCACAAAGATATTGGAATACAGCATTTTTGTGAAGCACACGGGGCATGTAGTATTAATGAGTTTGCAAATGGACATTAGCTGTGGAGTAAAGCATTTTTGTGCATGAACTTTTGCCACCTTCATTTACGGGTAACCTGACATCAATAAATACTTGCCCTCTAAGTTCAAAAAAATGGGGATGGACTTAATCTTCGAGGATATTTTTTGGGAGCAAAAACATAAGACTGGGCTTATCCTCAGGGATGGGTGACAGGTATATACAGTACTGAGCTGAGGTCTCATATCTTTAACTCTTTCTTTACTAAATGGATTTTCCCACCCTGTTATAAAAGTATAAATTGGAATGGTTTATTATTCATCAAGATGGATGTCCAGGAAATATAAGCAGACAGACAGGCAGACAGAAAGATAATACAAGTGAAGATTAATTATTTTATGGTGGACCGAACCCATATTCGAACTTGACTTATGTTTTGGATGGATGGACAGATTCTAAGTCAAAAATGGGCCATATACCTCCGGTAAAAATGGGCAGACTGAACAAATATTTGAATTTGACCTATGTTTTGAGCTGATAAACTCACATACCAAATTTGGTTTTGATCTGATAGCCCAAAATAAAGTTCTCATCTGGAAACTTTCCGCATGGACGGATGCACGGCTACACAGACACCGGCTATTTTAATAGTCCCACAAAAATAAATTGGGGGACAATAAAAAAAAAAATAGTTTCTGCCCCTACTTTTACCCCTATATTACAGAAAACATAGTCTTTTTTATGGCTACATGTATTATGGATAAAAAAAACAATCTCTACAAATTCAATTGGTCATGGGATTTTTACTGCATGATCGCTTTCAGATTTACTGAATTTTCTCTGCAGTCAAACCCAATACTACATTGAACCTACTTAGATACATAAAGTACAATTTAATCATTTTACATTATCAACATTATTAATATTATAATCACGTTGACTACAGGCACCCCTCTACTCCAACAGTGTATCCTTCTAGGATGCCAACTTGAGATCTATTAAATATTGAATATGCAGATTACACCATCTTACCAGCCTCAGACACCAAAACTGAGCATTTATTGGCTTGAATCACCTTAACACATGCCATAAATGCACTACAAGATACTAAATTCATAGTCGGCACCGGCAACACCATCTAATAGTATTTTTTACTGGGTGGTGAATACGAATTATCTCTTAATTTGCCATGTTTTCTCATAAGTATTTCATCAGATATTCATGTTCGATTCTCTAAATCATAAACATGTGCTGATTTGACCTTCCAGAGTAACCTACACAGGCTTTCACTATGAGATAACTCATCAGTGCTGGGGAATATCATATCTCAAATTCCAGGATTGGATAGTTGGAGCTGGATACTGACTGCGAGTCATCTTGTACTGACAATCTGACAAGTTAAATCTTACATGCATGCCCATATTAATTCAGAATTTGTGTCTACCATTCAAAAACATGAACTATCTTGTCATTATTAAGCACATAATGATAGTAGCTATTGCAGATACTCTCAGAAAATGCCAATTTACATGGCATACCAGAAGTGGGTCAGTGTTACCCTACTTTTTACCTCCATTGAGGGCCATCTCATTCGAGAGAACTATCAATGATGACTGCAATCATGTTTAAAGGGGTACTGTAATCAAATGTTGTTGTTGATTTCTATATTCTCTGATTCGTAGAATAAGGTAACACAATGCTCTTCATCAAGATATTTTTGTACAGATTTCAATCAAATGTATCAAATAAATGTCATAATATATGCATAATAATCCCTGATACTCATTAATTTTATTAGATAGTCAGTGAGTGCCTTGAGATCACACCTTGTATCAACATATTTTTTTTAACATGAATTGTGCTACACTATACCCAATCCACTATCCATCAATTAATTTGATTACATCTTGTTCATGGAAATTCGTAAGTTAGTTTATGGTTGGAGCCATCAAGTATATTTATATTGAATTATTAATTTTTATTTTAAGATAACCTGCTAACCTGAACGTTTACAGAAGACATCTTCAACTCTTATTAATAATTTTTCTATATATTATTGATATTAGATCGTTGTTACCAGGAATTTATTGAAAAGGGCATATAGCCTTCCTTTAAGTGGAGTCTACAGTTTCTTAAGTATTAACAACAAAACTACGAGCATTTCGAGACCCCTATATAGAGTACTAGAAGGTGACCCGACTTCGTCCGGGCTTTGACCTTGAATTGTCCATTTTGAAGGCCAAGGTCAGGTGGGGTCCTTTGACCCGTCCAAAACACTGCTCGGACAAAAGTACCCGACAAAAGTACCCGTCGAAATTCATCCGGTTTTACCCGATTTGACCTCGAATTGATTATTTTGAAGGTCAAGTCGGGGTCATGACTCGACCCGTCCAAAACACTCAGTGGACAAAAGTAACCCCACGTATCAAATTTCGTCGAAATCCCATCAAAATTCGCGATTTGACTTTGAATTGACCCGATTTCAAGGTCAAGGTCATGTCGCACGGGCAAATGAATAGGCTTGTGAGACTCCCCATACGAAAGTATCCCTAGACACTAATTTTCATCGAAATCCCGTGATATTCGGGCGTTTGACCTTGAATGACCCGATTTCAAGGTCAAGGTCACGTCGCACGGGCAAATGAATAGGCTTATGAGACTCCCCATACGAAAGTATCCCCAGACACTAATTTTAATCGAAATCCCGTGATACTCGGGCGTTTGACCTTGAAATCAAGGTCAATGTCACGCCGCACGGGCATCCGGATGCGACGAAATGGCTCGGCGCCTCACACTGCCCCCCACGTACCAAATTTGGTCGAAATCGGCCCAGCAGGAGCCGAGATACAGGTTGAAGGTCACCGGTTTGAAGGTCAAGGTCACGCCGCACGGACAAATGGATGGGCCCATGTTCGTTCCCGGGTCGAATTACGTGTCCGTACCAAGTTTGGTCGAAATCGGTCCAGCCGTGTTCGAGTCCATCGCGAACACACACACACACACACACACAAACACACAGATCTTCCAAAATATATAATAGACTAGAAGGTGACCCGACTTCGTCCGGGCTTTGACATTGAATTGACCATTTTGAAGGTCAAGGTCAGGTGGGGTCACGATTTGACCCGTCCAAAACACTCCCTGGAAACAATTACCACTAAGTATCAAATTTTGTCAAAATCCGTCTGGCAGTTTTCCAACACCAACACCCCAAAAATGGTGGAATTGGGCAAGCGGATACCGGGAAATCGGCCCAGCGGATACCGAGATACCCTATGTATCAAATTTCGTCCGTAAAAATCCACCAGTTTTACCCGATTTGATTTCCACTAAAGTATGTAAACGCGCCTCATATACACACGCTCATTAATTATCAAGCTTCAACGTAAAGATAAATTAGCATTGTGTAGTAAATTTTAACTAATTATTTTCTCGCAGTCAAAGTTGAACAATTTCGATGTTGTTGACATTGACGGCTTGGGGCCACCGGTAGATTCCATTTCGCAACAACGAAGTATCATTTCAGCTAAATGGATTCTTGGATGAGATTCCAGACCCGCGGGGTAAATGTAAACAGCTTGAGCCTATGCGTGGTGTGAATATACAAAAAATAAATCTATCGACAATAGACCTAAGAATATTAGCGGTAACAAAATTTATATATCAGAAATTGTAATAAATGATATATTTTGGGATAGATGCACGATTTTTAATAGCCTGCAAATTGACAATATATATTGTAAATGTTATAATTTTGGGAAAAATACACGATGCGTAATTGCCTGCAAATTGCTTACGTTCGTCGACGTATGAATATAGAGTTATCCTCCCTGCATCGCAGTGCTAAATCTGGCGTGATAGCACTGCGGATCCCGAGATATGAGTTTTGGAGGTCAAGGTCACGGCGCACGGACAAATGGACGAGCCCATGTTCGTTCCCGGGTCGAATTACGTGTCCGTACCAAGTTTGGTCGAAATCGGTCCAGCCGTGTTCGAGTCCATCACGAACACACACACACACAGATCTTCCAAAATATATAATAGATGATTTAACTTGTAGTGGCACCACTGAAGGATGTTGTAGTATGAGACACATGTAACTTGTTATAGCCAGTCAACTTGTCAATATTTAGCAGCATTATTTATTTAACTTCAAGGAAATCTGCAATATATATCTCATTTCCTAATTTAGCCATTAGTAATAATAAACAAGAGCATAGCCATTGTGGCATAAACGCCCGTTGGCTTGATTCAAACTGCATTTCAGAAAGATTCGATAATTAGGAATTATCAGGATGAAAATGGTTTCAAACCTGCACAACGAAAAATAAAAAAAGGTCTGTAATTCTGTAAAAGCTGAGAATTGCTAAATTATTTCAAGACTTGCCTGAAATTCCCTCAAAATGAATACCGGTAACAGACAATTCCAATTCCAATGCATACTTTATAACTGGGTGGCAGAATCCATTATGTAAAGAATGGTTAAACTATATATACAGCTTGGGAAAATGTCAACTATGATTAGGATCATGACATACTTAAAGGTATTCAATCCAATTTGATGATCCCAATATCATTAGATTCCAACAACGATAAAAAAAAATTAAATGCCGCTTCAGTTATCAGAATCACTTTAATTGTCCAAAAATAATGCTAACTTATTTATCAACATTTTGTTCAATGAAAGCCACTTGATTTTAGAGTTATCCATCTTCATCCACAATTTGGTCCGAGACCGTCAGCTCGTCGACTTTTTTCCAGGCCACTAAAAAGTACCGGTGGTGAAAAATAATAGATTTCAAAAATCGATATCTGATCACTCTGAGCTTTGATGGGTGGGTTCCTCGACTCGAATCAAATATTTTTACCCCCACAGCCAAAGAAAAAGTAATTTGGGAACATGAATTCGGACTTTGCATCTTTAAAAGTTTTATGGAGATTTAAATCTCAGGGATGGATGGTTAATATGAAAGTGCCATTGACACTGCAGCTTAACTTGGAAATGGGATCATACCATATATTACAGTCCATAGAGTGATAGGGAACTCGGATAGTTTATATGCTTAAGTAACTAGAGGTTACCCTGAAGATGCATACACAGTTTGGGATTAATCGGATCAAACATTTGGCTGTAAGGAGTGCAAAATGATTCAGTACTTAGTACTAATAGAAAGAGTTAAATCTGAGGTGGCTCCCATCTAGAGGTCACCCCCGAAGATCCATATGAAGTTTGGTGATGATTGGATGACGGAGTTGGCATCTTGGATGCACCGAGCGATTTAGTCATACAAAGAATAAAATTTAGATGGCCATTGGCGGCCATGTTTTTCAATGAAATACGGAACAAATTTGATGGCTCCGATCTAGTGGTCACCCAAAAAGATCCACATGTCTACCGGCATACCAAAGGACATCCAAATTGGACTATCGATACTTGAGCTGTGTTGTGAAATGTTTGTTATGGACGAACTGAAGGACAGAAAGACGGAATGACAGAGAGATGGAAAGATGGAAGGATAGAGGTCTACACTATACACCCCTGAATCCTCCTTTGGAGGGTCAGGGGCATAATAAATGCAGGCTGCCGTGATGGATTTATATTTGAAATCCAAGATGGCTGCTAGCGGCATGTTTTTTAACGAATTTCGGAAACATTGATGGCTCCCATCCAGAGGTCACCACGGAGATCCATATGAAGTTTGGTAATGATAGGATGAGAGATGTGACCTGTAGGGTGTGGTAATGGAAATTAATGATGGACGCATGCACAGATGGACGAGGACGCCAACCCATGTTTATTCAATTTCAATATTAATCAGCTGTGAGGAGACAAAAACTGACTAATATTATGACAATACTGATATCCTGTGCACCATAGTTGGTGCCTGGTCTGTGCTTAAGGGGCATCAGCAATCAACTAATCTAAACATTCATTAGCTAACTGAATATTTACACTATCAAGAATGATGTGGATGATTAGTCTGCACATGAGAGTTCCACTATTACTGAAAACATTTGTCCTCCATCATATATATTGCCTCTTCAATAAACAGAAATATGATAGAGGTACCGGTAATGAGTTCATACAGTTTTGTGACAATGTGGCCAAATTCTGATATCATGATGTTATTTGAAAAGCCATTCAGTCAAGCCCATTCTGATCTAGTGCCCACTTCTATGTGAAGAGTTTTGCTTTTAACACAAACTGTTCATTTATATACGCTATACATGGAACATTTATTTTCGCATTGATATATATATATAGAAGTTTCTTAGACAATATAGAACTTTAACAACTTTTCTTTTTCTAGAGCACAAGATCCCTCTTCTGGGACATCAATATTGAGATTTAGAAGGGAAACCATGCACCCATAATGAGCCCCAAAAATCACACAAATGCACACATGAAAATGAATGTTAAGAGGAAATAAAGAAAACTATTATATTTAATATTAAAGCCTCTCTTGTGTGCTCAGATTTTATTTAAATATATTTATTTTTAAAATAGAATACAGACAGAAGGAGTTGGAAAACATTGCTCTCTCCCTGTGCATCTGGTTCCCATACTGACTACAGTGGGCAGAGCTGTTAAGTTTCACGGATTGTCGATGAGAGTCCCAGATAGCCACGGCAATTCCCCCAATTTCTCCCAGATTCAGCAAAACTCGGCATTCAAAATATAAAAAAAGCATTGTTATTTTTTTTCTCAAATATTCCTGCTTTTGCGGAGATGGATTTTCTTATTTCCAGTACCGTAAATACCCACACATTAACTTTTACAGAATGTACCATCGGTAGCTTTTGATGTTCCCTCTGATTGAAGACTGATCAGTGGTGAACTGCTGACGAAACATTCACACTCAAAAGTTTAATAAAATCTGCCAGAATTCTTGCCTATTTTTTTGCTTATTTTCTGGTGACAATTGTTAATGTTCTATACTTGGCCCACCACAGAGCTCAAGATGGTTGTCCAAAGTATCTAACAGTGTATCTATTGAAGATGCTGGGATCCCCCTTGCTTTGAAATAGATTACCGTCGAACAAATATGAACAAAGAAATCTATTCCCTGCCTTATTTGTTCAATGTTTTAAAGTTCCCTGTCAGAATGGGTCAGAACATCAAAAAGTTCCCAGGTTTTGTACTAGCTAACACCCGCAGAGATCATATTCCACCAGTACAAAACTTGGGAACTTTTTGATGTTCTGACCTGATCTGACAAGAAACTTTATAACATTGAACAAACAAGGCAGGATTTATATTTCTTTGTTTATATTTGTTCCTCAGTAATCTACTTCAAAGTAAGGGGGATCCCAGCTCAAAATTGCATGCTTTTTAGTAACTTTAATGAGCCGATATCGCAAAAAAAACAAAAACATTGAATTAATTACCCTGAATGAATGTAATCTCGAGCTGGGACCTTTGCCCACTGATGACTAAACTATTAAGCAACAGGTATTAACCCTTCCATGACTGGAGCTTCCTGAATTTTTTGGCAAAAACCCTGTACCAATGCATTCTCTTATATATACAAGTTTCCTATAGAGAGCCTTGTATACATAAGAGAATACATTGGCCTAACAATATTTACCTTGACATTGTAAGACATGGAATATATTTCTTTGTTAATATGTGTTCCTCAATAATCTAAGTACTTCACATTAGGGGGTGGTCCCAGCTCACAACTGCATGCATTCCTGTGACTTTTGTGAACCAATATTGCAATAAACATTGCATTATTACCCAGGAGAAATTCCATAATTGTAAGCTACGCAAAGCAAAATCGCTGACAAATTCACTTAAATCGTGCAATTTTGAGTTGGGATCTTCACTTGCATTAAGGTACATATAATAACTAAGAAATATATCTCCGCGTTACTTTTCTGATTTTACTAAGGTTGCCTCTTAAAGCTTCAAAAAGTTCCAAAGGTTTTGTACTGGTTGAATATGATTTCTACGGGTGTCAGCCAGAGTAGAGCTTCATGGCGCGATCTAGGATCTGCATAGTTGGATACTCTACAGTGCTCTACACCTAAAACTTCAGTTTACAATTGGAACTTTAATATAGTCCATTATCAAGGCAAACTTTGGTTGGTCTGGTTTAAAATTTATTATTATCAAGATAATCATTGTGCAGTTATCTCAGTAGTCCTTGGCATTCAACAATGAATTCTTGCTGTCTGCAAACTTCCACAGTGCGACATTGAGGCAATGTCTCCAACAATTTGTTTCAATTTTGCACAAAACATTGGCATGCTCTAAAATTAAGTTAACCTTAGCTAAAAATTAGCCAAAAAAAATTCTTCTTGTCTATATATAGGCATATGCCAATGCTCAGTCGATTACCGATGCTAAGTAACAGGGCTGTGAGGACATTGAATGTTCATGAATATACGAAATGGGGATCCAATTGAGTGTCAACACCATTAAAGTGATGTGAAACACTCAGACAGGGTAATCAAATAAAAATTGAGAATAATCTTGCTCAAAGTAGTTATTTTTTACGAATATTAATCCAAATTGACAACACATACCGTCATTTCATATATTGATTATGGCAAAATCAATTGTGTTAGTTTATCACCAAAAATTGCATCCCGAATCGAGATGTAAACATTTACAATTGAGCATAGTTCAGGCGATGTTTTCTATGGAGTGGTATGGTTGATTTCTTTTAATTTTCTGGCGACGTTAGTAGAATGCTACACTCCCCAGGTTGCCATATCGCATATAAGTATTAGCTTATCAATTTCACCTACCCGAACAAGTCCATAATATGTCTTTAAAGAGGCAATGTCGACATCAAATCATAATCACAGGCCCTTACATAGGTCATATATTATTAGTCCTATCAAAACCAATTTCAGTAGTGACTAGTTGACTCACTGTACTAAGTTAACATTAGTGATGCGGACCGGACCGCTTTGGACCAGTCCGGTCCGCGGTCCAGGGGTGGACCGCAGTCCGGTCCAGACCTGGTGTCACTGGACCGGACTGGACCGCTTTTTGCCGCCGGTCCGGTCCACTATTTTACTTCAGTTATAATAAACTATCGCAAATATTATTGCGTATTTGCCGTCATATCAATTATCAACGATGTATTGACACATTCAAGTGGTTAATATCTATTAAACGTTTGATGCCACGAAAACAATGTATAGATGTACTTTGTACATGTCAATTTCCTTATAATGAAAGACAAGACAGTCACATTAATCCAATAGTAGTTGTACTTATAGGTATATAACTGTAATTGTCAAGACAAAACAATCAGCCATCACAATCTCCAAGCCTCCAATATTAATGTAGTAGTCATAGATAGAACGACACAAGTGTGTGAACTGGTTAACGTTATTGCACGAGTTTGTTGTGACGCGATGGTAACCGGAGTTTTACCTCGCGGGACGACAAACGAGTGCAATAACGTTAACATGTTCACAACACTGTGTTGTTCTATGTTTATTGCACACTTTGAAGATTGTGTATTTTAATATAATAACATTTACGTTGATATTATTCATATAATTGAACAAACGCTTACTTAATGTAGGCTATTCTTCATAATTTAGTGAAGAAATTTTCTGTCAAAGTTGACGTCGCCAATGACGTTGTTGACTAAATTGGTTTGTATTATTCTAGAACAATACACAATCTTTTATTGAACGTTTGAATTAATCTGTATTTTGCTGTATTCCGCACAAATAAGGCAGTTGGTGTGCAATAAATATTAGTACACATTTGTATAATTGTCATCAGTATAGTTATTTCGTTTAAATTTCAATTTAATGAAAATAAGTATGATACGAATCATGCATACGATCAGTTGAGTGCCATGTTAGATTGGTTATAACACATTCTGGCCCTAGCTATATATATGTCCAATACATTTAATTAGTGCATGTTCGCATTACTAGAAATACTATTATCGTGCATCGTTCCCAGTATATCCCACCAGAGACAGCAATGATGCATACAATCGGCAAACAATGTAAGTTTTAACATATATGGACTCATTGCAATGCACTGAACTCAGTAACCTTATAGTTCGTACTATACAGAGTAAAAACTTTGAGAAAACAGAGAATTCATTAACATATAGCCTAATATAGGTGGACCGGACCGTTTTGGACCGGTCCAGGCATGTGTACCGGACCGGAATGGCCTGGACCGGACTGGACTGCCTTGGCAATGGACCGGACCACGGTGGTCCGGTCCGGTCCGCATCACTAGTTAACATGATGATTTCGTTATACATGTCTGAGTCTGTTAATTACAAGAGAATCTGATCAGAGCCATACATGACATACTCAGTATGTTTCAGCAAATTGCTGCTTCCAGCAGAGCATAAAGTCGTAACTTGATGTAAGTGGTACATAACATGGCATAAGTGTAGATCATGCCATATGAATCTCTACTCTGGTAAACACCCTTAGATGTTATATTCCACCAGTACAAAACTTCGGAATTGTTTGATGTTCTGACCCCTTCTGACAGGGAACTCTATAATATTGAACAGACATGTAGGGTCCGACGAATCGGCGATTTTGTTCGAATCGAATCTCGAATCGAATCAGACACGCGGATTTCACATCGAATCGAATCTCGAATCGAATCTTACTCCCCGTGGTAAATCGACAAGAACTAGATTTATGTCGGCGATCCCGCTGCAGCGCGAGTGTCTCCCCATACCATCACCTGTGCGTGTTTGGCAGCTTGCCGTGTGGACCTGCGTCACAATAAAAAATGTTGAGAACGGCACATGAAAATATGACGAGATAAATCGTACTCTGTCGTACTTTTTTTTTCATCAGGGCCCAATTCTTTCTTCAAAGGTGGCTAGTGACAACTGTTTCTTTTTAGGGGCTCGCCCGCATCGCCGCTACTACTAGACGTGTTGCCGGTTAATTTTCGTTTTGAGTCTTTCTTTTCTTTTGCTCTTATGGTGGATTGCAGGATGACTGCCGCTATAAGGTGTGCCCATAAGTGGGAGGTAGTGCCCGTTTTCTGAACTGATAGTACAGTCGTGCACGATTTGCACCTGAATTTGTCAACGCTGCATTCAAAATAACTTTTAATTTCCGCCATTATAACTTTGGATAAATAAAAAGTAGGGAAGGGCACAAGAGATGGATCGATGATATGGATATTTCGCCGCCACGACGACCCAAGAGCAATAATTTACTGAACGAAACAGGACCGCATCTCGTGCACCGACGGCGTTCGCAACGACATCTGCGTGCGTTTGTTTTAGAGCTTTTGTAGGACACGCTGTTCAACAAGTTCGCACATAATGAGGTTAATATGGTGATTCGAACTACATTCGAATCACACGATCGATTTCGAATCGAATCGAATCAGTAAGACGATTTCGAATCGAATCGAATCTCGAAGCTTCGCCGGACCCTACAGACATGGCAGGGAATATAATTTGTATTTTTGTTCCTCAGTAATCAACTTCAAAGTAAGGGGGATATCAGCTAAAAATTGCATGTTTTTAGTGACTTTAATGAGCCAATATTGCAAAAAAAAACATTGAATTAATTACCCTGGAGAAATTCCATGATTGTTAATGGTGCAAAGCAAAATCACCCACAAAGTCCGTTAAATAATGTAATGTCGAGCTGGGACCTTTGCCTACTGATGAATAAACTATTAAGCAACAGTTATTAACCCTTCCATGACTGGAGCTTCCTGAATTATTTTGCGAAAACCCTGTGTCAATGCATTCTCTTATATATGCGAGTCTCTAATATGGAGCCTTGCATATATAAAAGAATACATTGGCCTAACAATATTTACCTTTACATTGTAAGTCAATTCTCTTATATACTAGTATGTGAGGCTCCCTATGGAAGAATCGCATATATACATGTATAAGAAAATGCACTGGCAAAGGATCTTTAATGCCGCATCAGCGCAGCTTCCATATCGAAAGGGTTAACAAAGAAATATATTCAATTAACACTTATGTTTCGATATTATAATTAAGGTTCGCTGTCAAAACTTCAAAAAGATCCCAGGTTTTGAACAGGTGGAATATAATCTCTACGGTGTTTAACCAGAGTAGAGATTCATGGCATGGGCTAGGCATAACTCACTCAGTCAGTCAGTGTACTGCAACTTAAAATTCATAATGACAATTGACATATCTGATATCAGTATCACTGAATTGTACATAAGTTATAACAAATGTACATTCAGCCTTTAGTGATGAACTATTTGCTCACCTGACAGTGGCATGGTGGTCACAATTTGGAACAATCATCTATATATTCCCACAAATAATTACACAAACAGTAAGTGGTCTTTGTTATCGGATTCGGCAATTCTGTTGTTTTTCCAGATGGCAGAAAAACGCGAAGTGCCGAAAACTGAAAATATTGCGACGATTTTCTTTGTCATTCGACATTAAATAAGCATCAATTACGACCACATACAACATTTGAGATGTGTAAACTTGTAGTAACTATCTGTATTGGCTAATTGATTGATGTAATGCTTCGCTTTGTGAAGAAATGTCGCAAACCAAATAATAACAACAAATTCTCCGTCGATAATTAGCAGCCCTTGACCTTGACAGTGGGAAAATCCAAGTGTCTCGATTTAGAATTTTGACGCATGTCACGTGTTAATTCGTTGCATAGATACTCCCGCGTTTTGACATTTTCCCGCCACGCACAGCTTAACAACCACCGCGCTTTTTGCATTTAGTCACATTTTAGTGGAAATGGATAATTTATAGCAGTGGTACAAGTGGTCAGTATTCACCGTGTAATCGTGTATGTTCTTCGACAAGGAAAATTGGCAGGACGTGGAGATATCTAAAGGGGTCCGGGCTTCGGGGTCGTTGTGATTTTGCTCTGAAAACTTTCCACCAGTCTGATAGGCCTACCGGAGGGTATCACCCCCCTCCCCCCTGAATCCCGAATACGAGTTAATTTTCGGGGGTGAATCCTGAATACGAGTTAATTTTGGGGGGTGAATCCTGAATACATGTTAAGAAATAATATGCGATAAATGACATACAAATTGACTGTTTTAATATCAGACAGATACTAGCAGAAGTTACATTAACACATTATGATGCCGGTCGCGTTATGAGGCCGTTATGATACCATTAATTATACTTTATGATCAGGGATGTGGCTAGAGGGTTTCCGTTGGATGTATCCACCTTTGGAATTTCCAACTGCACCCCCCCCCCCCCCCTCTTGAGTCAGAATCAGACCGATCACAAGTTTTGCATAATTCCATTTGCACACCCCTTCCACCTCAGTGTTTAGGCCTAATATCCTATATCTTCATAAACCATGGTTCTATATTCCCGGTATGAGAACATTCAGATATTTTAACCTGAAACATTGCATAAATGAGTCATAAATCCTAACATCTAGTGGTCTAACTCCATACAAATGCACACGGATACGGACAAGAGACCACGACACACCGAGCTGACCATCGTTGTTCCGCCGGTGTGAGAAAATTTTGAAATTTGAACAAGAAAATCACAAATCCTAGCATCCAGACTGGCCTCAACTAAAGCTTTCCTATAGTGTTGGAAATTTCAAACCTCATACTCCGCTTCAGGTTGGAAAATTCTCCAACTGATGACCACAAGTTTGATCAAATGTAGTAAAATATTGTTAAAATTATTAGCATTTTTGTATTGGCCACAGGGGAGAGACAATGACCATGGTTCGGCCCGGTGTGGGAAATTTTTTTAATCTGAACAAGAAAATCGCAAAATCCTAGCATCTAGACTAGCGTCAAGCATTCTTAGATTTGGAAATTTCAAACCTGACACACCACTTAGGTTGGAAAATTTACAACTGATGACAATTCCAATGCCAATGTTGAACAAATGTATGAGAATATTGTTTTCTTAAATTAACTAGCATTTTTTGACTGGCCACGGGGGAGGGATCAGGACACAATATTTCCAAGTGTTGGACATTTCCAACCTGTCACCCTCCTGAGGTTGGAAATTTCCAACTGATGACCATTTCAGACCAAAATTTTGACAAAAAATAGAAAAATATGCAAATATTGGTCCAAAAACAATTAATTCCCCCCCCCCCAATAAATTGTTTGAAAATCAAACTACAAGAACATTTCAACCTATTATAGGTGTGAAATTTCCAACTAATGTTTTGGCAGGTATGAAATTTCCAACTGTTGAAAAATTTGACCAAAGTTGGGGGGGGGGTGAGACCCCCCCCCCCCCTGTCGCAACGTCTCTGTTTATGATGGCATGGTGGTCGAATATGCCCAAGAAGCTATTCTACCCACTCATTCATACATATAACTAGCACAAAATATTATTTTGCGCCATCAAAACCTGCGTCCAAGATGTTTTGCTTGAACCCGAATACCAGTTAATTCGGGGGTATGAATCCCGCGTACGGCTTCAAAACACCCTGAATCCCGCGTACCGAAAAGGGGGGGGGGGTGATACCCTCCTACCGGTAGCCTACCAGTTAGAAATTCCATCCATAAAGATCATAAACATTAAGCAGGGACGTGTTGGCGTGGCCTCATGTGGAGGGGGTACTACCCGTCAATTTTTCAACAGTTGGAAATTGTATGACTGATCATGACTGACCCAAAATGATGCATCAGCAGGAAATTTCATGGTCTGAAATCTTAACTTTTATAGGTGTCTGAAATAAGCCATAAGGATGAATTTCCAACCAGTATTTATCGTAAAGTCCTATTTTAAACCAAAAGTCGAATATTTTCCTAAATTATGTCAAATATTTGGACGAAAATTTACATCAGTTGGAAGAATTTCAACCATGTCTATAGGTGGTGTCAGGTTGGAAATTTCCAACAGTGTTGGAAAGCTAGCTATGCCAACTGGTTCGAAATATTCAACCCATGGTATGGCTGAAAACGAAATTCCCATGACTTGCATGGACATCTGTCACGTGGGCATTCTAAGTGGACACCCGCAGCGCGGACGTATTATCTAGGCCTATATATAGTCACGCCACTGTCCATATATGATTTTACCGCAAATGAAAAAAACCTTGTCCCACGACCTTAGTTCATCATATACAAACACTGCCACATAGCATAGCCATGCAGGCGATGTGCATTTAATTGTTCTCGATGTTACGCTCATTAACCAGAATTAAGTCTGGTCTACAGTATGTCCGTACAAAAACTGATCTTTTCAATGACTATACACCAGGCAATATACCGTGAAACAGCATGTCCCAACCACGAGCCATAAAATGTATCCGACTTGGATGTCTCTGTTCACCGGCGAACTTGTTTTCTCAAAATAGATCCACACCCAGGTGTGATATTTTGCATAAAATGCCATAAAATGTGAAATTTGTTAAGAAAATAAATATTATGTTAGTAAAAAGCTTGCAAAATCTTCCAACAAAAAAGAAAGCCTGTCCCGTTCTCAAAAATCATTACCCAAATGCATGCTTGCTAAAGAACTTTGACAAGACACATCAGTTTTATTTCTGTATACAGAAATAAAACTGACGTGTCTTGTCAAAGTTGCAGCGTGCGGCGAATTTTATGTTTTATCGAACAAATAACCGCAGTGCCATTTCATTGTGAATTGTTTTACAATTCCGACTTTGAAACTCGGATCGAGTCGAAATCGTAAGTTTATTCGGTGTCATTACCCAAATGCACACAATTTGAATTTTATATAAGCAGAAGGTGAAGGGCAAAGTGTTTTGGAACGCACAAAATGACAGTTCGCGCATAATCTATAGCGTATAGCGAAATGAAAATCGTCAAGATGAAACGAGCTATTTTATCAAATAATATCTAGAACAAATTAGCCCTGTTTTGTGTCATAATTCAGCCACATCAGACAATGGAGAAAATTTTCCATTTCGGGTACTCGGTAATGCAAATTGTTAATTTACCGTAGAATCAACCTCATGAATCAACGGCACTGATAATTCAGACCAAAATGGGTCTAATAGTTTTAAATTCCAACCAATATCATGAAATTTCCCGCGGGTAATTAAATCAATGTTTAGTGTGAAATCGGCTCACAAAAGTCGCCTAAATCATGCAATTTCGAGATTTGACCTACCCATATAGATTTTTTTTCTTCCAATTTTATAAAGTCCCCCTTCGGGATTTCAAAAAGTTCCCAGGGTTTTAACTGGTAGAATATGATCTCTTCAGTCGTACACAGTCATACAGAGTAGAGATTCATGGCATGAATTAACAGAAAGAGACGATTCCTGTCGAGCATATATAATAATTATATGTTGACCTGCAGCGAAAAATATCTCACGTTCAGGGCACATTAATTAATCCTGTCACGTTTATATAGTTTCAGACAATGTTCCTTGCGCGTATGAGCACATATAATTTGTACGGATCTATTGCATATGCCTATATATTCTCAGTGAAAAATAATTATTTTTATTTTATTTTCACCGTGTTATAGATTGGAAGTTATGAAACATAAGAATAAGATAGATTATTATACATGGAAGCCACACACATGATTAATTATTATAACCAGAAAAATTATCATTAAATTATGATTAACATATTGTAATTGCACAATAATAATTATATTAAATATAATACAGACCATCCGCCTGCATGATAAGCGAAAACTAATAGAATATGTGAAATATTCCAGAAAGTAGAAGCTATACTGTAACTCGGCAGCTTCCGAATCTCCCGCGCGGCCGAGACTCTCCGGTTATTGAATTCAATACGACGGGCGTCTAACGACTGAGAGATGGGAACAGTTTTCTAAGATTAAAATGTATGTCAGTTGTTCTTCGGGTTCTATTGATCTATGTCATTCCTATAGCCGGAGGATCGCCACACAATGTCTACACTTTTGGGAACTAACCGCGGGCAAACACGTACAATACAATCTCCTTCGTGGACGTCTAGATATGTCATTCCACGTCAACGACCTTTTATCACGAAATCCAGCGGAACCTATATATAGATCTCCGGTATTGTACGGTACCAGGCTACTGTTTGCCATAATTTAGACATTGAGCATACAGTATATCGGTATAATTCAAACATTTTATTTGCTTACTTGCCCAGCGTACGCGAATCCGCAATGACAAAACGAAGTGACAAAAATGAGTGCACCAAAGTATGTTGTACTTAATTCAAGTCGCCTATATATTCTAGTATTCAAAGTATTTAAGCTGCATGCTCAATCTTTCGGTTTTGCATTCTTGTTTATTTTAAGTCGTTTGAAGGCAATTCCCCGCAAACGAAATCCACGCAAGACATTCAATTCTTTAAAGATGGGTTATCTCTTTAAATAATTTTTTTTAGATAGTTTCCTGGTATGAAATAATACGTATGAGTTGGAAATCTCTGTCCGGAAACGATTCTATCAATTAATATTGATTTTATTTCGATATTATTTTATTCAATTAATGGGACACTTCTTTGTTCTATCAATAGAACTTTTAGGTAGAGGCCTCTCAGCGTGGTGCTCGATCCGAACAAATTCAGGCCGCAAAATGTCTCCGATTTAATCGACTGATTGTATCTATTGTAATATTAAGAGCGAATCAAGTGGATAAGACCTAGGGTATATCATATACTTATTTTCAATGATTAAAATAACAGAAAATTAAAAAAAAAATGCAAATAAATAAGAGGGCCGTAAATATCCGGGACCACTATTGAACATCACATACAGATTATTTTATACGAAAATATTCCAAATAAAATCAATATTAATTGATAGACGCGTTTCCGGACAGGGGGTCTTCGATTCGTATTTATTATTTCATACCCAGGAAACTATATAAATCATGTTGCGGAAGAGATAATCCACCTTTAATGTATTCCCATGATCCCCGTTTGTGGAAAATGTTGTTTCCGGTCGCTTAAAGTCACGGCGAATATAGGAGCTGCACTCATATTTCTTAGATCGTGCCGATCTGCATATATGCATGTGTTTCACCATGCATGCAATGATAATGAGATATCCGGCTCATCTTTGTATATTAGCGTATCGATTACACTATCATGTAGTTTGACCCAACAGCTTCATTTATTCTTTATTCAGCGGCGGCCCTTTTGTGCGTTAAAATTCTGTTTTTACACTGGTTTTTAAATAAATTTTTTTTAAATTGAACTCCTTAACAAATATAACAAATTTATTTAATTAATTTGTTTTTAAATAAAAAATTTGAAAATCTAACGCCCATATAACATCTGACAGGGTACCCCGAGTCCTCACACCAAATTTGGTTGAAATCCGGAATCGGTCCAGGGGTCTGAGAGAAAAATCGCAGACAGACAGACTCTGTATATATATATACTGCTATTAGCGTATATATAGATTACACTGTCATGTGTAGTTTAACCCTTGGTTTTTATGTTGTTTAAACAAGATTATTACATAATTAGAACGTATCTATCATATAATGAGGTTGAACATGCAGGTGTTGTTATAGTACTAACATAACATTGGTTATAGCGGATAGTTATAGGTTATAGCGGAGTCATTTTCCCCTTCAAATTTGTTGATAGTTTGAAATTGAGATGTTTTGAAAGTTCAAGAATTGGGCTCCTCCTTAATTCAATGAGCGTGAATAAATTCTCATTTCTTATCGAAATGGCTATGTATCGATCGGAATGGCACATTAAGATGTCTCTTAACTCCTTAAGATGTCCCTTAACTCAGATAAATCTTGAAAATCGGTCCGGATTTTCGCCCATGTGGTTCGAACCCGCACCAACCTCGTCTAGCTCATAATGCGATGATCGTATCCACGACCTAATAGTCCAGGAGATATTGGTCGACCTCTGCACCCCCCCCCCAGGACTTAACGTCACCCCAATCATTTTCTTCCTTAAGGTCTCCTCTAATTTTTTTCACTTGTTAACAAGAAAAAAAAGTGGCCGCAGAGACTCCAGACAAGATGGCGTCCATCATGGCGGCCATTTTTTTTAAATGCACCAGGTCTCTTTGATCGCCATTATAGTAAAGATGATAGCACACGCGGTCTTGTTTTCCGCTCGATTCGTTATGCTAATATACAACCCTTACAAATTAGCCAAAAATCCGACACCAGAATCCAATATGGCGGCCAAAATGGCCGCCGAATTATGAAAATATGCTATTTTCTGACATGTTACCACCTTTCGTTTGTCTCTGTGGGAAAATGTTAGAATTTTTGCGTCATGTTATACATTTATCATATAGAGGGACCATAATATGCATTCATTGCGGGATATTTTTGTCCGATATCACGTTTTCCCATATGCCGGTATCATAGGTCAAAGCCGAATTTCCGTTAATAACGCGATGTTATGTTTCGAATCAATGAATGTTATTGCTATTATAACAACACCCATGCATATATATTTGCAGCAGATACTCGAGCTAGGATGTTTCTTATACCTGAGTTGAGAAATATTTACCCAAATCCAAGATGGCGGCCAAAATGGCCACCAGAAATAAAAAATCGCCGAAAATCGCTGATTTTAACATCAGTGAGCATTATTGTCATGACAACTCCACACCTGCTTACTATTGTAAGTTGGGAACACTTAGGCGAAGAACTTTCCTTGTACCATATCCAAATAAAAGTCCCCCAAATCCAAAAATGGCGCCCACAATGGCGGACAGATTTTGAAAAATCACCAAAATTCCCTCATATTCACATCATTGGGCATTATTGTCGAGACAACTCAATCCATGCGTACAGTTGAGTTGGAAATACTGAGGTGAAGTAATTACCTTACATCTCATGCAAGAAATGGTTTTCCAAATCAAAGATGGCGGCCAAAATGGCGACTGAAATTTGAAAACACGCCTACATTCCTTTACTTTCTTACGATGGGCGTTATTGTTTCGCGATTTCTATCCACCATTACATGTTGATATGGAATAGTGACATGAAGTAGTCATTAGGGTTTGGCAATTGATACTCACAGCCAAGATCGCTGCTAAATTGGCGGCTAGAAATTGAAAAGAAATCGATATTTTCACATATTAATTTCAACTTTTTGTCATAATATCGGTATGTATGGACGAAACTGTACATAAACCATCTACTAGTTCAACCTAAAGGTATCAAAACGCATAACATAGCTCGTATCCTTCTGGAAAGATGAAACACCACAATTAATATCGCGATGTGGCATTTCGAAATCCAGTCTCCACTTAGCGCCGATAATGGCCGTAAGCGTAGGTGCGCCAAATAGTTATATCAGAACAATTACCTGATAACAGATTCTGATATGCCACGTCACGTCCATAATTATCTGGACCAGCTTCCATTTCTTTGTCTGATAAATCTAGGTCGCTCACACCGACACAGTATTCACCACTTCCTGGGAGTAGGGTCCCTCTAATCATAACGTTTCAAACAATTCATTTTCCGGTGTCTAGCTTACAGAAGGTCATCTCTATGTATGTGTCTCATACCCCATGGGATAACGACATGTACACCTGGCGAACCAGTTAGCTAGTCACTTCTCAATAGATGGTTCGTCAACTCACAAACTCAGCGAACGCATTGGCATATGTGGACAACTTCGACAGTGTTTCGAAGGTTGCTAGCTGTCTCATTCCCTTGGACAGATGTCTATCTGCTAAGGAGAAGACCCTAGTGTACAGACTACCCACACTTCTTGACCATTATCCGAAGCAAACTGTGTGACGTCCCACAGTTGTCACGTCGAATATCTCCCAGCAGAGAAGAACAATGCTCGCGGTGCTAGTTTGTGGACATGCGCCATGATAGTGGGAATGAAATGGGCCACTGTATACACCACCCCTACACCTGGTGCATGTTTAAGATATCGAATGTCATGCGTGTCGGTTTTATTTGGTGTAGTAAGGTTGTATTCCACATCCGTTTCGAAGCCTTTCTGATTCAACTACGTACACTTTTGTCTGGATAATAATATGCTAGCCTCCCTCAAAACAGTCGGATGGACTAAAGGATAATGTATATATAGCATGAATGTATGCGTGTTTTGTTATCCTCTCTCGGGGTTAGTGTCAGTATGTGGGCGGTATTATTCAAGAAAATGTCAGGAACTGTGGTGCATTTATTTCACTATGTATATAAAGAACAATTTACAGTCTCGATGGCAATGACTGTGGCCGTTGGGGAACGCGACCTTTATGATCATATAGCTTTATATATATATAACTTTAGAATATAGTAGTTAATGTCTCATGCAGGAAAATGGTCGCATCGGTGATGTTACCAAGAAATCTCTTGGTGTACCAACGTTTGTTGAACTGAATGCAAGAGCTCATCAACGTAACATTCCTCTGGATGTTCTTCGCGTTGAACATTTCACCCATTTGTTGATGGCATTTGTACTTTCTTGAACCATACCACCCAACGTGAGTATGACATTTCAACCAACTATCAAAGGTATCGCCTTTAAGACTACACCCCAGTCTTGGTGGGGCTTATACAGCAGTAGCCAATGGCATACTCCTGGTCCAGTTGTTTAAGAACGGCTTCCAATCGGATGGGAACATACAATCTTAGCATACAATGAAAGCAAAGCCACACATGAGATCCTGTCTGAATCTAAAACATAACAAAATAAGGGGCGGTGCAGTCATGGTCCAATTTCATTTCCACTATCATGACACATACCCACAAACGAGCACCATGTGTATTGTTATCATCTGCTTGGATCTGTTCGGTGAGACGATTGCTGGACGCCAACAAGCTTGTTCTTATGATCATGTTCAAGGAGTTTGGGTATATTATGCAGTATGGTCTTCTACGCCTTAGCAGAAATGCATCCGTCAATTGTCGGGCTTTCAACATTCGAAGCCATATACAGAAGTTGTCCGGGTACGTCAGTGCATTAGATGAGTATGTGAATTGATGAAACATATATTGAGAAGTGGCTGTTTGGAAAGATCACCAGGTGTACACGTTGTTATCCCCATTTAGGTCACCAAAACTGACAATACGCAGATATATAGGTCCTTCTTAAAGCTAGTATATACACATCGACCGAATACCTTTATAGTGTATCGCACAAGATGACGCATATACCCCATATGTGGCATCTGAATTATACCATAAGCTATACCACGAATGAAGCTCGCTAAGAATTCCAAGCTTTCGAAACCAACACGTGAGCTGGACACCGGCATATGTATTGTTTGAAACATTCCGATTGGTGGCACACTCATACAAAGAAGAGTAGTGAACTGTTGTTGTGAGTGAGATAGATTAACCTGACGAAGAGACGGAAACGAGTCTAGATAATGCTGAATGTGGCAATTCAGAATAAGCTCAGGTACTGTTGTTTTGATTCTTGGAAGTCATAATATGACTATTCGGCGCACCTATATACGGTTACGGCCAGTATGAGCCCTTAGTGGAGAATGGATTTTGAAATGCCACATTGCGATTGTGGGTTTTCATCCTTCCAAAAGGCTACGACTTACATTGGAACTAATATATGGCTTATATTATGTACCGTTTCGTTTATACAAATCAATATTATGACAAAAAGTTGAAATTAGTATGTGATAATATCGGCTTCTTTTCAATTTCTGCCCGCCAGTTTGGCCGCCATATTGACTGTGGGTATCACTTGCCAAACCCCAATGGATAATTCATACATATCAACATGTAATGGTGGGTAGAAATCGCGAAACAATAACGCCCATCCTAAGAAAGTAAAGGAATGTAGGCGTGTTTTCAAATTTCGGTCGCCATTTTGGCCGCCATCTTTGATTTGGAAAACCATTTCTTCCATGATATGTAAGGTAATTACTTCACCTCAGTATTTCCAACTCAACTGTATGCATGGATGGAGTTGTCTCGACAATAATGCCCAATGATGTGAATATGAGGGAATTTCGGTGATTTTTCAAAATCTGTCCGCCATTGTGGGCGCCATTTTGGATTTGGGGGACTTTTATTTGGATATGGTACAAGGAAAGTTCTTCGCCTAATTGTTCCCAACTTACAATAGTAAGCAGGTGTGGAGTTATCATGACAATAATGCTCACTGATGTTAAAATCAGCGATTTTCGGCGATTTTTTATTTCTGGTGGCCATTTTGGCCGCCATCTTGGATTTGGGTAAATATTCCTCAACTCAGGTATAACAGGAATCCTAGCTCGAGTATCTGCTGCAAATATATATGCATGGGTGTTGTTATAATAGCAATAACAATTATTGATTCGAAACATAACATCGCGTTATTAACGGAGATTCGGCTTTGACCTATGATACCGGCATTTGGGAAAACGTGATATCGGACAAAAATATCCCGCAATGAATGCATATTATGGTCCCCATGTGTTCGCCAATGACTCCTCTATATGATAAATGTATAATATGACGCAAAAATTCTAACATTTTCCCACAGAGACAAACGAAAGGTGATAACATGTCAGAAAAATAGCATATTTTCACATTTCGGCGGCCATCTTGGCCGCCATATTGGATTCTGGTGTCGGATTTTTGGCTAATTTGTAAGGGTTGTATATTAGCATAACGAATCGAGCGGAAAACAAGACCGCATGTGCTATCATCTTTACTATAATGGCGATCAAAGAGACCTGGTGCATTTAAAAAAAATGGCCGCCATGATGGACGCCATCTTGTCTGGAGTCTCTGCGGCCACTTTTTTTTCTTGTTAACAAGTGAAAAAAATTAGAGGAGACCTTAAGGAAGAAAATTAGTTGGGTGAAGTTAAGTCCTGGGGGGGGGGGTGCAGAGGTCGACCAATATCTCCTGGACTATAACCACCTCGGCTACGGGGACATCATTAAAAAGGAAGCCATTTCGCAGAGAGTTTGGAAGCGTATAAGTCTGAACATGGGTTCGAATATTGACACAGAATGGATCTAAAATTATTTTGGAACAACACAATGCTCTTCTCCGAAATTCTATTTGTGACCACATACGATTACTGGTACTGGCGCATAAGTCACATGTCTGCATGTATTTACACATTTCGTTCATGTGCTTGTGATTTTGATCTTTCTATTTATGTCCAATGTATTTGTAAATAACAATGTGCATAATATTTCTCTCCTCAAAAGGAGGCGATAAAGAATAGTAAAAATATTTATCCTATAATTAGTTCTATAGATCTAACTATACATGTGGGTTACCACAATATCATATAGTTTGATATTTATTAGCATTCTGCAAAAGTGTAATTTTGAAGGAGTTGTCCAGAAGTAGAATAAAAAAATCCAGTTGACAGCATGACAAACTTTCAATCAATTATCTAAAACACAGATGACAATACTGGCCTGTTGGGAGGTACATGTATATAACAATAGATTGTGGTGTATAAAAAGGTCTGTTCAACTGGTTCATTTCCGAGATGTATGTAGTGTCTATGAAATAAGAAGCTTTTATCCAGATAATTTAGCATTTGATGTGGGATGTAGTTGTGATAAATGTGCCATTATATCCTCCCATCAAATTCCTTCAATTATAGATCTAACATAATTGTGATGCAATGGAAATTTAACATTTAGCAATGAATTTTAAACACAATTTAAGTCAGTGTTGCAATTATAGAGTTATTATTCGTGTAATTAAGTCACTATGACTAAGGCCAGCTATATTTAATAATATGGTGACTCGCTGAAAGTTATGGGTTAGTCAACGTGACTCAAAATGCTTGTGACTAATCCTAAGTTAGTCATACCATCTACCATTACAATATCTAAACATCATGCATTGGAAATACGTAAGCAAGGGGGCAATGTTATATATATACGAGTCATTTGACGCAAATTATGTCACCAACAATGGCCGATATAGATGATGCTATAAGTTAAAGCCATGCAAGCGAATCTCATTATTAAGTATAGTCGTGTCTAACTTTTGGTAGAATCTTGTCAACCAAACAAAGATAGGAATTCACTCACACAGTATCCGTTTGACCCGGAATGCCAAAGATGCTTACAAGAAGGTTAGCACGCGAAACTTGCGAAAGGCTTTGTTTCGCGTTTAGGTCCGTTAATGCAAAACAAACAAACAAGCGGACGTGGAACATGGAAAACAAACACTTGGATGATCGGTGAATGCGTCGCATGATTTGAAAGAAAACACAAAATGGCAGATGCCCCATAATTGACATGACCAGCATAGGTGACCCAATAACTTGCAGCATCTGACCTGATTTGACCAGCTTTACTTTCGAAGTTTCTTATTCGGAGTGTCGCAGTTTGTTGTCAAAGAAGCGTATTAAAGGGACATGCATGGTGGAACAAACAAAACAAAGTCAAAATTTTGATTTTAAAAGTAAAACTTTTGACTTTCAAAGTCAAATTTTCAAGATAAAAAGTCAAAATGTTTACTTTATAAAGTCGAAATTTTGACTTTGTAAGTCGAAATTTTGACAATATTTCCTTAATACGCTTCCGTAGAAAGCAGTTCAGGTGCATACGAACAAATTACTTTGTAATAACACGACACAATTACTTAAGAAATGTCGCGAAAATATCAGTTACTCAGATCATTTTGACAATTTGAAAGGCTCGAGAGTCAACTGCCGATCGACCGCGCCAACTTCGTCTAACCCAGACTGCGATGAAATTATCCACGACCACATCGGCTGCGGGGACATCCTTACACATGCACCATGCAAACGTTAAAATCATACCAAATAGGGTATACAATATGGGCATAGTTGTGGCCTGAGGATTATGCAATTTACATCGTCAACATTTTAAGACTTCATTAGCAAACCTGAAATCTAATTCTGGCCGACATATAGCATTTCACGAAAACCCGTTGTTTTCCAACTGCATTGATGCACAATAAACTACCCTAAAGTGGGGATTTTGTCATTCTTAGATCGGACGCGTTATACCCTAAAGTGGTCTCCGTAACAATCTGGAATATTTAATGATGTAAAAGGAATCGAATGAGAACAATAAATCAACAATCACCCCCGAGGAAGGATTTCACTCATTCCTGTGTCGGGACTGCAGTATAAACAATACGAGATTCAACTTTTATAACTCAGCGATCACATTATGGCCCTCAGTCACAAGTCAATACGAAATTCAACTCCTATATGTCAGCGACCGCATATATGGCCCCCAGTCAAAAACTGATCGATTCTCATTAAAGCAATTCATGTTGCAATGATCGGAACAGCAGCTGTCCGATAAGAGAATCACCCGAAGCTAAATATGGAATAATAGAGCTGTAGGTTTTAATATCAGAGGTGAGTTTAAAGCGTGTTCCGGCTGGTTTTGGTGTAGGAAAAAAAAAGAGAACCATGCCAGCATCACGTTTAGAACCACAGCAGCGCCCACGCGAATGAAAGGGATATTTCTAACTGTTATTTTCTTAATTAAAGGCACAGTCCGGTTATTTTTAAATGGCATAAAATTTGCCAACTTTTATATAGTTAAAGTACTTTGACTACTGTGAACCATTGTCGATTAAATTGAGAGAGTAAAAGTCTACAGACGCAGCGTAAAAGTCCAACAACGTATAATTATATATTATTTCTCTGCTACTCGACTGATTTTGTCTGCCATTTTAATTTGTATAACCAGGGGCCTATACTATAGAATACAATTTTTGTAATATCAGCGTTAATGTGTGATTTACTAATTTTGTAATAAAACAATTGTGTTCTATAGTATTTGACTGTATTTCTGTCAGTATATTTTTTTTCATTGTAGATTGAAACTCAATATATGCCCAAAACTCTTTATATGCAGAATACATTGACATGTGATGACTTATATGATCTTTTTGGCGAACCATCTATGTATCGAGATTCAGTTGAACGGAAAATCTTTCCATTTGGTGCAGTTTGGTGGAGAAAAGGGAGGCCTGAACGTTTCATGTTTTCATAGTACTCGAACGCTACAGCTTTGTAATATGTAAAAAATCGCAATACGGAATGATAAAGTACTGGCTAAGCGGGTTCTATAGTACAGCAATAATACCATTTTTGTAAATATTAAGTAGCAGTAGCAGATTACTACTGTACAGGCTATATTATTGATTTTTCGTGCGGATAATGGTGAGTGGGATTAGCTGGGTGCATGTTCTTTGTAATGCGGTACCGGAATATCGATTGTTAACCCATCGACAGTGGTTTATGCTCAATTGAGTTGAAATGAGTAGCCATGTCAGCGGCCCAGATTTTAATTAAGAATGGAATTAAATAGATACAGTTGTCGGGCTTGGGCTCAAAACGTACATATAAAAGATCTTTGTGCGAAGCTACACAGATACGCGGTTTGTCGGGGAGGTGCCATTTCGTGCTGAAACAAAAAAACAGTTACTGATAATTTCAGGCTAAGTTGCGTTAAAAATCAGTGGACCCCAAATATTTACCATGACATTATGATTATGTAACTTACTTGAACCGCGTGGTATGTGTGTGTTCAAGAAGTTTGCGATCACCTTGTGATCTAAACATTTTAAGTTGGCCAATAGTGCCACACAGAATGTTCCATGAGTGAAATCTTAGAAAAATCGGGGTCCCTTGATCCTTAACTTACCAATGTGGTAGTGCGTGTTGGTTATAAACCAAATGTCATTTGTTTACCTAAATTCAGCCGCTTAGTTGGGTATTAATGGAAGCTACCGAGAATTAGGTATAGTTTTTTTTAAGTAGATGGTGTTATATATATCGTTTTTAAATCTAGGTTGAATGTCCCCGGAGACCATGGACGAGGGAGTGTTGGTCCTGATTGGAATTTCCAAATGAACATCCATCCTTGACACAGGTCGAAAATACCTAGTCCGAGGACAGCCATCGCACCCCCATCATGGGTTGAATTTTTCCAGCTGCATGGTACCTCAAACTTTTCAACCGTTAAGGTCTAGATTTTCCCACTTCTAATAGTTCGGCCACTGTCCCTGTCCAAAGCTAGGTAAACAAATCAGGTTCCACCCTTGGTAATCTGAAGTTGAATTTAAAATGCAACTGATATGCGGGTTTGCCGACCTCTTTCGACGAACCGTTAAGAAACATGTAACAAAACATCTGAAGATGGTAACCAGTATTCCACATGATACCTAAGGAATTAATTTTCACCGTGCGCAATTGCGGTCAAAATAACCCAAGTATCGGAAACTAGTCACACATAATGTACCTTTATAAATCAACTAAATCACTCACCAACTGACACAAATGGGCATTGCCATATCATTCGCATAATTATATTATTAGAGTAATTTCCCTTGACAAAAATCACAAATGTTTTCGATGTGCGTTCAACGAACGGTGGTCGACAGTACTCGATTTGCCGTCTTTTGTGATTTACAAGAAATCGGGTACGCTATTAGATTGCAGTGGTCTATGGTACTCGACACCGTCTGTACAGCTCAAATAAGCATGCTATTTCAAAAAATGTATTCTATAGTATATGCCCCAGGCCGACATCGACAAGCTTGACACGATTAGCTCGATTGCCAAAGGCCAAATTCAAAGACGAATTAACTGAGAAAGTCGGTCTCATGGTGAAAGTGACTCTATAAACGTTGACAAACTTCATGCAACTTGAATAATAACCGGACTAAGCCTTTACATCTTGACTTGCGATCCCATGCACATTTTACTTGTCCAGTAGAAATCGACACAGCACATAAACTGTAATGGGCGCTTTATGACACACCATAATGCTTGTATGTTGTACATATAGATACATGTAGTTATTTTTGACAATTTACACTATATGGCCGATGCCATACAACAACAAGCAATACACAAGAAACATCAATACAGATAAAATTATAACATGAAATTGGTAGATATATAATAATTAATTCACTTAATTCAACTTACTCTTTTCGTTTTACATATAACAATTATGAATTTGTCGTTTTTTTGTATCAATTTGCTTATCACCACAATATCTATTTGGTCTCTTCTCGTGCTATTTTGGGTTGTCTATAATATGTCTACCTTTTTTTCAACTTTAAGACAATGATTACTCACTCTGAGTGTACTCAATGGTTTCATTAGTTCAAAATTCTTCACGTTCACTTGATATGTTTGCAGTATGTAATGTCCAACGTATAATGTATACGCCTTTGTGCTTGTATAATCAATGTTTAGCCTTCCTCTATGCCTATCTATTTGTGTCCCATTTACATTTAGCCCTTCTGTTACATATTTTGTATAATCGGAATCGGCCCAAATCCAAAATTGTGCACGTGTGGAGCAGCGATTTGTGACTCATCGTGATGCACTGGTCGAACAAATATGATATTTACACATGGACAGGCTTCATCATCCCCGGACTACCAGAGAGCGCGGATCACCAGCTTTCAGGACCACGATGAATACAAAAACGTTAATACCCCAAGATGTGACCACCATGCTGGAAAACATGCGTGTTGTGCCTTGTGTGCATTGGACACTACATGCCCACCAAGGCGTATTCCAGCTAATTTTGGACTTCCATCCGGCCCGGCAATGCCGTTATCAATGCTCTCTATTGGGAGGAACTGGAAACTGCTAGGAAAACTCGACAACAGAAATAGAAAAAGACACCATCCAGGAAGAAGAGAGATATATCGAGTCGGAGTCTTCACCAGCCATAACAACAAGACCATACAAGAAAACCATAGTCAGAAATGGTAACGCCACCAAGATTATAGTATTACATATAAATAGAAATTATAAAAAATACATAAAATATTTTGATAACAATTGCGTTTAAACAAGTAATCCTTCAAATTATTACTAACAAAGCAAGTAAATGACTGTGGGGTCACTCAACAGATTATAAAGACTTGGACTTAGTATACTGTAAATACTGGGACTGTATATTTTAAAATTTTAATTTAGCAAGTAGTAAAAGTTAATTTTCTCATTTAATTTTTTTTTTTTGGTTAAATAAAGCAATAATTAAATGTAAAATTTGGTTTAAAAAAAATGATTGACCGTGGCTCTTCCAATAATTGCGCGACTGACCTGGTCAATTGTTCTTAAGAAGTTGTTTTGAGAATTACTATGGAGGGAAATAGTTATGGCTGTGGCTTCGCAAGTAATTGACTTGGTGACGTGATGTTAACAAATCTGAACTCCAGTAAACCAAGGATGCTCCATACCAAATATAAGGTAAATAAATAATTCTTTAGAAGTTGTTTTAAGATTTACTATGGAGGGAAAGAATTGTGGTGCTGGCTTCGCAACTATTTGACCTCATTGTAACAAATATAAATATTAGTCACTCAGGCAATAGATGTATCTATTCTGTATATTAAGTTATTGGGTCGTACGTGTCTTGATATGTCTAAATATTTTTTGATTGACACATCGCGCAAGCGCAAGGGACCCCCGCCAATCTTCTCTGTTGTGATTCCAATTGTTGGCTTATTAAATATGCACATATGCTTAAGAAACAGTCGCGCGCGAAGCGCCCTCCCGTAGGTCAGGTTTTGCATTCCAGTTAATGAAAATATAATTGAAATAATCGGTTTCCCCCCAATAAACATCCATATATTCAATATACATGTTTTTGGAGCAGAATTAGGTAGACCACTTAACCACAGCAGAATTATGGGTAATTTTTCAGGATTTAAAATCTTGAAAAATTACCCATAATTCTGCTGTGGTTAAGTGGTCAATTACTTTGGACATTACTGTATTTAGATGGAGTTAAACCTCACATCAGTGTGTTGGAGATTTTGGACCTTGACTTGGGACCTTTGGTTTTAACGCAACAAATGCGAGTACACCTTATACACAAATTTCTGATGTAGCCAGAGTTTTTCTTGGATAAGATGAGTTTGAAGCCTGCTTACATTTCAAAATGTTGTCAGTTTTGTATTGTCTGCAGCGGAACTCGGCGCGTTGAAGCAAAAGTTACAAGAGATAAAATGTGTACGTAACGAGACTATAATACAAATGAACAAATAAATTGAGGGAGGGGTGGGCGATACAGTGAACTAAGGGTTGAACCGATATAAATTTGTAGAGCGATAACGACCAATGTTGACATATTATGCATCTCAACTCTACTGTTGCAACAAGGCTATAAAATAGGGGGGTGTCAGAATCTTAGTCATCTCTATATAGTGCTAGAATAGTCATTTATGGACTGCTATAGTGGTACAATACACATTAGAATCAAATGATAAAAATATGTATGTAACACAACTATAACGATGAAAATAAAAATAATAATTTAGGCCGGGATAAGATGTTGGGTTGGTTATATGGACTCGGAGAAAAAGGGGTTCGTACCGATGAACTGACATAAATTAGTGGAGCGATGTTGCCATGTAATGCATCGCGACTGTACTAAAGCAGCAATGATATCAAATTGGGGGGGGGGGGGGGGGGCTGAAATTATCTTTATCTCTATAGATGGCACCAGAATTATATAGAAAGGAATAGCAATTGATATACGTATACGGTATACTATAGTAATACCATAGACTTATAAGTACAAGTATCACGCGATAAAATATTACGTAACGTGACTATAGCGATGAAGAAAAAAAAAACATTGGACCGGCATTAGAGGTTGGGTTGGTTATATGTGGATAATTGGATATGGAATTCATACCGATGAAACGATACAAATTAGTGGAGCGATAAAGACCAATGTCGACACTTAGTCAGGCTACGCGGGGGAAATAGCGGTTGATACGATAGACCGAAATAAATTTGTCGAGTGATAATGACCAATGTTGACGTATAAAGTAACGCGACTGTACTGTCGCACAATTATCAGGTAGAACCGGTCAAATATGGACTCTGGTGCCCAATATGGAACAGCTCAGAAAACATTTGCAGGGCCCTAAATTTTATTTAACATGGGATCTGCCATACAAATCGATTTATGTTGATAAATCTCTTATTTAAAAAAAATTTAAGCTGAGACTTGGTGTGTCTGCGTGGGATACTTATATATTGCTAAAATGATAGGGTACAGCACATAATTATGTTTAGATGGAAGAAATTAATTTTTTTTCGATGATAAAATTTAACATGGCATTTGCCATTAAAATCGATTTATGTCGTTAAAACTGTCATTTTTCAAAATTTTGAGTTGAGACTTCGTGTGTATCTGTGTAATACTTATATATTCTTAAAATGACAGAAACCAGCGCGTAATTATTTTTTAGATGAAAGAAATTGAATTTGTTTTCGATAAAAATTTTACAGCGTGTACGGCCGTACTACGAGTCTACGGGTAATCGAGTACGCTATTTTATAAACAAACTTTAGCCGTTTTGGTCAAACTAAACCTTTTTCGACCGGTACAGCAAATCCGAATAGTAGCTAAGATGTATTTAGATAGAATTATCAAAAGAATTTGACCGATTAGGGTGCATTTTAAGAGAATCGAGTGGAGAAATCTTGGTGACATTTTCATAAAACACGCCGATAATATCCAGAAAATAAAAGATGGCGGTTATCACAATAGAACAGGCATAACATTACCCATAATTCACTTCACTACACCAGGGGCTCCCAATGGGTTATATATTATTTTCAGGCTATCAGATTATTTATATTTTCAACAACATATTATTACACCGGTGACTTTAAGTTTACAATTTCAGCCTGTCCTGACTCTATCGATACGATTTATCATATTTTCAAAAACATATTATACACGGGTGGCGTTAACTTTACAATTTCAGCATCTAGTCGGATTCCTTATGTCATTTTGCATTTTTGGTTTGTTAAAAGCGATCTGAAAACGGATGCTGTATGCCTAGTATGTGTATTTTCAGGATTGACTTGTTTCCATTCTTGAATTTTGGCGGGTCGGCCTAAATGGGCGTCAACATAATTTAGAGAGCGTTTCGTATTTACAGAAAACGATAGATGGTGCCATCTGGCGTATGGTGATCGGTGCGATTTGAAACTTCTCCAAATTACTAGATATGACGGTTAAATGTATTATTGAAAATTTTGATGTGATCGCTTCATTCTTGATGGCTACAGTTGTGATCAAAATTTAACACTGAGCCCTATGGAGATTCTATTACTTTGGATAAATGGCGCCATTTTGCGTATGATGATATGCGCGTACTGTTATTCCTAAAAAATACCAACGATGAAACACAGACGTAGTTTTAAAAAGAACGGATGTGATCAGATGAATCTTGCTGGCTACAGTTGCGATCAAAATTTAACACTTAACCCTATGGAGAATTTCGTGTTATGCTCAAACGTTGATTGTAATATCACTTATTGGCAATCGTGCGCAACTATATATGTAGACTAACACTCGTGTTTGACCCACTCTGACTATCCGTGATTTAATAGACGCAATATATGATATAGTTATGCCTCAAGATACAGCAATTGGCAAAAGTAAGTGTCGAATGGTTTTGTAATTTCGATAATATGCAGCCTGTTGAATCAAACGAAAATATTCACAACAAGACTGTTCACGATGTGATTACATATTATATTATTGTTTTATTTTATACTTTTCTGTCTTGTTGTCCGCTAACACCAATTGAACATAACCAATACCATCCGACTATAGACACTATCTAATTTACGGGAAAATACCACGGCCCAGAGTGTTGATCGGTTCAAAGCCAAGTATATTATTGGGGGAGAACGACCCATTAAGCCTAAATCGATGGTTTGTTCACAACAGATGGGGTCATGATACATTATGAAGGATGATGGAAGGGTCTCCTCAACTATGTTCTTCGACACAGTATTGTCCCCGCACTGTGCCACTTGCATCTTACTGTGCTGTACTATATATAAGACCAAGCACATAAAGCACACATCTTCTTATAAATAAATTATCTCTTAGAAAGTGTCCAGAGATGTCTTGCCTATTTATACTGACAATTATTTTTATTCTTGTGGCAAAGGATTTGAGGGAGTGATTTGTTATGTTGACTAAGATGTTAATTTAGTATGTGAAACATGTACATGTATCCCGGGGGATGTATTGAGTGGACGGAGAAAGTGTTCTCTTTATCATCAGATGAACATAATTTAAACTCCCAATTTAAACCCGACCAGGAATTATAGAACAACCATCTATATATGCCCAGCAATATTTAGCAATACATATGGACATGATAACATTGTTTAATTTTTGTTAAACAATACCACCCTATCCACATGTATGGCTAAACATATCATTGGCATAGATGAGTTGTTGTAGTTGTTACATTGATGCTGGTCGGGTTTCTCCAAATTTAATACTAAAACAGAATGATCCATAAGCTATGGTGGCTGGTTTAGGACATACTAATTCGTGGCCAAGAAATAACTAATTTGACCTTTGCATATAAAACAATGCGTACGATCGCAGAGAAGCTTCTATAAACCCCTTATGGCATGGGACCCGGGCGCCATGGTGATATGAACGTCCGATATAAACTATAGCACAGAGAGAACAGGGAAACACGGGTCAGGTGGCTCCAAGACAAATTGAATATTCATTAGTTTTTACCACAAGGGATCGAATGGGAATGACATTTCTCTCGGCATAATGGCCAATTTAAGTCAAATAAGGAGTTTTGTAGGGTGGGCCCAATACAAACTTATAAATATTCACCCCTTTCAACCATATCCGATCCAAAATGTCGCCGATCAGAAGGGGTCATATAGGGTACACATTATTTCTCGGCCACTTGACCGATATAAATCAAATAAAGGGTGTTGTACGGTGGCTCGCAAAGCAAGCTAATTTTCACACATCCAGCCCACTCCAGCGAAAATGATAACTGATCAGAGGGGTCCGTATATGGTACCAAGCACCCCCCCCCCAAGTTTAGGTCGAATACAGTGTGTTGTAGGGTGACACCTGAGACAAACTAAATATTCACCCGCTATCACCATTCCCGATCAAAATGGCCGCCCAGATGGGTTCAAATATGGCACCTATACAATTTTTGGCCCCTTAACAGTTTGATGTGGTATAATTGGTGTTGTAGGGTGGTCCCAAGATATACTGAATGTCGTGGTGCCCTATGTGACCCACCCAGGACGGCGGTAACTTTGGATCGAGTTGGTGAAAGGGGTGATTACTTAATTTGATTTACGGGCCACCCTACAACACCCTTTATCACAAATCGCCGTGGCTCATGCCTAGATGGTGGACAACTACAACCATATCATCTCTATCCGCTTCCATTACAACAATGGGACTAACGATCGTATATCACAATTAGTAATTTCGTGGCCACGAATTAGTTATATCTGTATAATCAGGAAACGCTCTTTAAGTTTTTTAAACCGTCCAAACAATTTGTTTCCAATAACATGTCAGACTGGAAACAAGTAGACTCTGAAAGAAGTAGACCACCATATTTCGAAAATTCGAAGTATCTAAGTTTTGTTTGTGGCATATGATCAAGATATCATTGTAGATTGTTCATGTTCGTCCATATGTGATGTAGCTGATGTTAAGAATATACAACACCTTACTTAAGTAATTTGTGGCAAGATCTCTCCATGTTTTTCGATTTCCAAGAAGAAAGAAAGCCACTTACCGAACTTGCTATGCGTAATAGCATGTTTTTATTACCAGGTGGATGGGGAAAAAATAGAGGGGTACACAAACAAAAGCCTCACACAAACCTGTTTCCACTAAAATATCAAGCTGGAAACAGGTAGATTCTGAAAATAGACACATTGGTGGTATAGGAACTGTTCTCGTATCGCTTTTAACATTCCGAAAACGCGCGACCATTTTTTTCGACATAAGGAATCCGACTAATCTACGTGATTCTATCGGTAAGATTGAGTAAGGTACAAAAAAAAATCTCCAAGAATACACCAGGGGCTCCCAATGGGTTATACATTATTTTCAGGCTATCATATTATTTATATTTTCAACAACATATTATTACACCGGTCACGAAATACAAAAAATATTCCCATGTCCTAAACCAGCCACCGTAATAAGCACCATAGCTTGGCATGAAAATATAAAAAATTATGCATGACCCAACAATTTTAACAAACAGTGACTGAAACTTACATAAATATGACTCGCATATTTGTTAGCACACAACTCCGTATTATGCGGTACTTCGTCCTGGCAATAAACATTAATTTAGTCAATTGATAAAAAACACAATCAATCAATTTTACAACGGCATCCTGAAACTTTAGTCTTGATAAACATTACATTTGTAGAATAGTGGACATTATCACTGAAGCACGTGATTGTGATGTATATGATTGATGTGAACCACATTTTTTCAACTACTGTATCTGGTGGCCTGACTATATTGCAAGTTAATTTTGTAAAATCACATGTAGTTACCATAGATTACATGTAAGAGCCATGCATATATGCACCACTGTGAACATTCGAGTAAATTGTCAAACTCTCTATAGGTTTCAACGTTAGTTTTGTTCGCAACTGTAATACTGTACCTGCGGAGACTTATCTGACGACATCATTCTCAAAAATATATTTCTAGTCATACTTGACATATGTGCATAATTTCAACTCGTACAATTCATGAAAAGGCTAATCGTGTTAGTTAATATCTGTATAATCAGGAAACGCTCTTTAAGTTTTTAAAACCGTCCAAACAATTTGTTTCCAATAACATGTCAGACTGGAAACAAGTAGACTCTGAAAGAAGTAGACCACCATATTTGATACTTTTGTTAATTTCAACTCGCACATTCCACCAGAAGGTTAGTTATGAGGAATAATATTTGTATAATAAGCAAACGCTCTTTAAATTCTTAAAACAGTCCAAAAACATTTTTTCCCAATAACATTTTAACTGGACACAGGTAACCTCTGAAAGTAGACACGCTATTGATAAATAAACCGTTTGCATGTCGTCTTTGACAATCCGAAATTGCGCGACCGTTGTTTTCGACCAAAAGAATCTGACTTGTGAAATCAGCCAGGGTGGGGGTATGGTTAGCTTTTCTGCGATATCTTTACGAAAATTCGAAGTATCTAAGTTTTGTTTGTGGCATATGATCAAGATATCATTGTAGATTGTTCATGTTCGTCCATATGTGATGTAGCTGATGTTAAGAATATACAACACCTTACTTAAGTAATTTGTGGCAAGATCTCTCCATGTTTTTCGATTTCCAAGAAGAAAGAAAGCCACTTACCGAACTTGCTATGCGTAATAGCATGTTTTTATTACCAGGTGGATGGGGAAAAAATAGAGGGGTACACAAACAAAAGCCTCACACAAACCTGTTTCCACTAAAATATCAAGCTGGAAACAGGTAGATTCTGAAAATAGACACATTGGTGGTATAAGAACTGTTCTCGTATCGCTTTTAACATTCCGAAAACGCGCGACCATTTTTTTCGACATAAGGAATCCGACTAATCTACGTGATTATATCGGTAAGATTGAGTAAGGTACAAAAAAAAATCTCCAAGAATACACCAGGGGCTCCCAATGGGTTATACATTATTTTCAGGCTATCATATTATTTATATTTTCAACAACATATTATTACACCGGTCACTTTAAGTTTACAATTTCAGCCTGTCCTGACTCTATCGATACGATTTATCATATTTTCAAAAACACATTATACACCGGTGGCGTTAACTTTACAATTTCAGCATCTACGTGATTCTATCGGTACGATTGAGTAAGGTACACACAAAATCTCCAAGAATACATTCGTCCAGTCCACCACACAATATCATAAATCTCCGAAACAACTTACACCACCACGTGGCGTAATAAGATGCGGCGTTCTACAGTTGTTTGAGAGAAGCTGGTATACTTCCTTCAGCACCTTCATCACCAATTTAAACACAGAAAAAGAAGAAAAGAAAAGAAGAGAATAAAAGAAAAAAGAAAAAGAGTAAAGCAAATAACAACGGCTAATAACAACATCTCGCCTTGCCGCGACCGAAAGACAGCCAATCATGAAAAAGAAATTCAAAACATCTGAAGGCAGAGCGTAAGGGCGATATCCGGTGAGCCCATCACCGTCCTTGTGTCTCCCTTCGGACGGGCACACAAAAAGCCTGCTCTCGTCGACAGGCTTTACATGAAAACCATTCGGAAGATCTGTTTGTTTGTTTGTGTGTAATCGATGAACTCGAAAACGGCCGACCCGATTTCGATGAAACTTGGTATGTGGGGGTATTTTCGGGCCAGGAGTAACATATAGGCCTATTGATTTTCAGATTCGATGTCAACTTTTCACGTGCCGAGGTCAAATCTGTTTTTACGCTGTGTTACGGGACTTTCATTTGAGTTCGGTGCTTACAAATCGATTCGAAACAGCGCGAATAATAAAATGCCAGTCATAATAATGACACTGTGAGAATCTTTCGTGTTTCCTCTTTCCAACGATATATAATGCGTATGTATCCGTTTTAGTTATCTGCCTCAATTATCAAGAAGAAGTGGTACTATCTTCCTTCAGGATAAAAACAATGCGTAACTTATATGACGTCGTTAGAGGTCATAACGTTAGATCACGTTAACGCTTAACCGGCCGATGCATTTGACTGTTTCAGACGTCTTGGCGATATCTCGGGCACCGATGGTAATTTATCTTTACATTGAAACTTGATAATTAATGAGCGTGTGTATATGAGGCGGGTTTATATACTTGAGTGGAAATCAAATCGGGTTAAACTGGCGGATTTTTACGGACGAAATTTGATGCATAGGGTATCTCGGTATCCGCTGGTCCGATTTTCCGGTATCCGCTGGGCCGATTTCCACCATTTTGGGGGGTGTTGGTGTTTGACCCCACCTGACCTTGACCTTCAAAATGGTAAATTCAAGGTCAAAGCCCGGACGAAGTCGGGTCACCTTCTACAAGGTCAAATCGGGTAAAACCGGATGGATTTCGACGGGTACTTTTGTCGGGTACTTTTTGGACGGGTCAAATCGTGACCCCACTTGACCTTGGCTTTCAAAATAGACAATTCAAGGTCAAAGCCCGGACGAAGTCGGGTCACCTTCTAGTATATTATATACCCATGTTTGTAATTATAGAATATAAAATATATTGGTTTCGCGAATGACCAACTCAGAATTCCGTTAAAATAACAATAACAACCAGCACCTAATTAACGAACCGGCGGCCGACTCGGCCGTCTCCGACCACAACCATCAGTGGGCTGCAGAACGAAAAATTGAAATATAAGACTTACAAATTATCTTTAAATTTCTTTTATTGGTAATTGACATAGCTTGTCACAAACCAAAAATCAACATTATATATTGGCATAATAATGTAAAGGACAATAAACGAAATTGAAATTCCCAACTACACCTTTTACCGGACTCGCCTCCTGGTCGCGCAGTTCGACTTTTAAACCGGAAAAACCAATTATATATAAATAATGCCCATGTGACCACGGCTATCAAGAAATTTCGACGCGGTGCGCGCGCTAATAAACCTTTCCAATCTTTATCGGATCGAAATATATTTTCAGATTAATGAAATAGGAAATCATTTCGCCTGACTCAATCGTTTGGCGTGCCCTTATACTTGCATAATTATGTAGGGTCTAAGCTTAGCAAGAAAAATACAGTTCATATTTAATTTCGTGTTTTTGACCCCGTATAAGACTATACAGGTATATACGTGTCTGGATATTATTGGCCTATATATAATCGCAAGTCGTCGAACTATAGGGTAGATACATAATCGAATACGCCTTCACTAATTGTTGTCTTATACTACATTATGTTCATATAAATTTATATCCACGAGTGCATAATACTATATTATTGACATGATATCATACAGAGTCTTCATGCTCTGGGTGACACGGAGATATGGGGTAACACATTATCTGGAAGATACCTGTATTCAGACATCCACATAAGCCTTTCATGGAAGTTGGATACAATTCATGCAAATTGTTGTGGGGTGGGAGTTCAGTCGTATGGCTTATGTTTGCGCTTAAATCTGAATGATGACACCGACAAACCTTCAACTTTCTAGATATTCAAGATGACATCCAAAATAGTCTAACTGTAGAAAACAACTTAAAGTATAGTGAGTTCCACCAAGCAGCTATAATATTCACCGTCTGTGTAGCGGGAGTTACCATATATCTTTAAAAAGATTCATAGTTTGGTATTTGTGTAGTTTATTTTACACGGAATGCCAATCAAACGTGATCATGATCAACCTAAACCGTACACAAAACAAAGTTAACAATGAACGAAATCGTACACCCCACCCCGTGACATCTCAAACGTACAGTATTTTTTTCACCCCCAGTTTGTTAAAACTCCATTATGAACAATATTTAATGTTTTGCGAGGGGAAAATAATATCATAGCGTTCAGCGAATATTAATCTATGCAGCTGCTTAAGAATTTGCGCTGAATATTCGTATATAATGCCACATAAATGGTTTTAATGGACGATTTTCATCCTTGGCGGTGGCAAAAAAATCGAATTCAAAAGGGCTAAAAGTTAAAAAGAAAAACTTAAACACATAAAATTCAAGAATATTGGTTATCCTTGTGACGGATATATAATCTTGTGTGTACATCCCATACCACGCACACACACACAAAAACAGAATGAGTATTAGTGTGTTTTTTTATACTAAGAGTAATGTTTTTGTTTTACCAGCGTAAACCGGAAACGTCTGTCGGGGCACCGTTCAAGTTGACCCCCCACACTTATTATGTCGGGGGTACACATTTATTCTGTTTCTTTCAGAAAGTCATTTACATGCTATCATGTTTAAGGACCTGGAAATGCTGTGCATAGTCTGCTGCATGGGGATCCTATCCATGTCTGACGAAAATATATCGAAGGCTTGGGAGGATACAAACCCCATGCAGCCGTGCAGCGCCATCTACTTATCACTGGGATAGATCACTGCCGGGAGGATGGTACTTTGCTGACCGATACATCTATTTTTACGTATCGTCGGATTCGGAACTATATTTAGTCACATATTATCTTTTTTTTACACCAAAATTTTACACTTTGCAATATCAATTGCAGGGTACGTCTTTCCGCATCGAGAAGAACAATATGAACTGAGCCAGACACAGACAATTTTAATCCTAAAATATAAGAACTAAGATCATGTCAGAAATCCTTACCAAATGTCCTTGTGGCAGTGGTATCTCAGCGGAGGGATGAGAGTTAACTCTGTTTGGAGTTTGGAGAGGATATAGGAACTTACTTCTGTCAGTAAATTATAGCATGATATATTGTGTTGCACACATTATCGTTTTGAATATTATCGCACGTAATCAATGCGAAGACAGACCACAATGCAATGCACGACTTGAATTCATCAGTTTACGATTCTTATTCGTGGGAGTCTTACTTTTGATATATCGATATATCGGCGCTGAACGGGTGTTAGTCGTTGCAGATCATTCGAATGCATGTATACATGTCTATGTATATGGAAATAGTCAATGATCATGCATGCTTGCAACATCACAATGATAACCCACAGGTAAATTTAAGATATTCAAGGAGGTTTCTCTCGCGATATGATTTCTTCTGAGGAATTTTCAACAGTTGTCTCATCCAGGCGAGGTTCTTGAGTACATGTAATCTATATTTGAGTATGAGAACACTGAATGCATTGTGTGATACATCATGAAAATATTATCTTTCATATCAATTTTCAAACATGAATAATCTTTATGGATCCACGAAACTGTGGTATGTGAATAGAATGACTTTAAAGCGGCATATATGTTCATAAATACAAATAAAGCAAGTAATTGGAATTTTTCATGCATGACTTTGATTACAAATTTGAGTGATTCGTATGGGATACCATCACAACCGCTGGATTTGGAGTTTTTTTTTACGTGCTCTATTTACTACCTTCTAAATTTTATCAATACTTATATGAGCATTTAAGAATGCATTAGGTTCATATAATGGATTTAGGAATTTGTCTTCAATGAACCTGTTTTTGCTATTATGTCACTTAGATCTTTGTCGTTTGTGTTTATGTTGTTACATGGATTATATAATTCGTTGAATGTTTATTTTCTCCATGTTCTCAGAATTTCGATGCCGTGATTAGTAACTAGTGGGGAGTTTATTGTTTTAGACCAACAGTAGCATATTTTTCTACTTTTTATCAAAAGTTTGGTCTAAAAATGCCTATCAGTTGGAAAAAAATGTCCGTTTTGGAAATAACCAAGCTCGATGTACCAGTTCCAAGGGGGGGGGTGCAGATATAATTATCAAAACCTGATCTGACTCTGGCTCAAGGGTTAGAGTGCAGATGGAAAAGTTAAGGTGCATGCGTACCCCCCCCCCCCCAACCGGGACCATATAGCCACGTAGTCCCTGGTCAGCCTTGCTGCTAATACAGTAGGAACCAAACCTTTCGAATTGAACTCACTGTCAACACAGCCATGTGAGTTCTGAGGCGGTTTGGATATATGGCCTCGAATTAATTTGGGACTGTGGAGTCATAAAACGGTGTTCATAACTCACACCTGCATGCATGGTATTTACAAGTACAGCGTCCTATTTATTGCAGGATCATCCTGGGGCTGGTTGTCAGGAAATTTTACTTACGTGTATGATCAGTATCGACTGGGTATGATTTGAGATAATGTTGACTCCATGAGTGCTTGGGTGAGGTAGCGGTGGCGGTAGTGAACTGCAGGTCAAAAGTCACAAAACCGTTATATGAGAGTGCAAAACTAATTTCAAGACGCACGCGAAGAATAACTTATGATACATGTATCTCATATACGAAGTAAGATCTGAATATATAACCGCATAACATAGCAATTAGGAGGGCAAGATTTGAAGCACCGCGCCCTCAGTATATAATGAAAGGATACTGGACAATCCCCTTGCGGTATAGCTGCGTATTGACATAACCACGGTGGGGAATCATGTGGTTTCGAGTTGATGAGCATCACGCATTCAAAATGGCCGAGGCAATCGCAAGCGCGATCAGAAACGAGGCAAATGTAATAAACTAGGATTTGACATATTACATAGTATTGTTGGCAGCTACTAGCATATTCATTACTATTTTTCAAACAAGCTGATAACTCATTTGTGTGAAAACTCACAGTTTCCTAGATGTATGGAGGCAGGTGTATTCCACGAACCTCCGACTGGCAACTTTGGTCAGAATGTTATAGAAATTACTGAGTATTTCGGAACAAATAAGGTATCAACTTGTTTTTAAAATAAGCTATATCATATGCTCGTAACAGTCAAAATGCTACGTTTTGTGTCAGTTCCTCATATATTATGTTTGTTGTACATTTGCGCCTGCCTCGGCTTCGCCTCGGTACTCACCAACCTCGACACCAGGTGATTCCGCACCGTGATAACGTTTAGTGTCACTATCCACTCTTTTGTATATAGACTGCTCACTCGGCTAAGTCACCAAGGAGAGGACCACTGGTAGTTAACCGAGAATTCTGACATTTGAACATCTACTAATTTTGTGAGGTGTTTACGTTAATTATATTTTCCCGCGTTTCGCCAAGTATAGCGGGAAAATTATGTCTTGTACCGTTGCACGAAATTCATGAGTGTTGACCAATGGGGAGTCCCATATATTGGTCAAGTGATGCTTTAGTAAATGATAGAGGATATTATGTATAGAGTCAGTTTTAGAGTCAGTTTTCAAGCGAAGCGCGACGACACCACGCGAATTTATAATGGACGCCGCAAATTTGAACGCTGTTATAGATGATCGTTTAAAAGCTTCAATGACTTTGCCACAGAGAAATGTTATCCAGCATGGAAACTATGATGAAGGCACAGCTTCACACGTTTAAGTGTGATTTGGATCGCACCCAAAAGCTGAACAATGACTTACAAATCGCCGAGATTCAGGAAACGTGCGCAGATCAGTATGTGTTCGAGCGGAAAGGTTGTGAGGACCAATTTGAGTTCAACACTTCCATTGCAAACAAGGTTAAGGAGGCTGATGCGTTATTGGATAATAATTCTATTCAACCAGCACAAAAGTTAGCAGAAGGTATTGCATATTTAGTGTTCCGCCAAAAACTTATCATCTAATCGGGACCAGAAGTGACGGTACCAATAAAACATACTTTAGTTCTTTCACGAAATGGAAAAGATACTGTGAGTCCAAAAACTTTGGCTGTTTGCCAGCAGAACCAATTCATGTCGCCATGTTCATATCGGACGTTATGGACTCCGGCTCTTCATCGAGTTATGTAAATGATTTGTTTTATGCGATTAAAGGTACTCAACCCGACAAAACTCCTCTCAATTACTATTTCAATGGCTTCGGGGGTCAAAAATATTTGATTCGAGTCGAGGAAGTCACCCATCAAAGCTCAGATTTGTTAGATATCGATTTTAGAAATTATTTTTCATTATCGGGAATTGTTTCTGGCCCAGAAGACAGTAAAAAATTCGTTGTTATTACCCACTTGATCATAGAGTTATCCCTCCTTGTCTGTTTGAATATAATTTTGGCGTAAAATCTCGAGCATGTTACGAAATTGACGGCAGTTATTGGTACTCATCTCGAGAACATAAGAATTTTCAAAAATCAATATCTAATAACTCTGAGCTTTGTTTGATGGGTTCCTCGACTCGAATCAAATATTTTTTACCCCCAAAGCCAAAGAAATAGTAATATAGGACCCTCTGATCGGATTGTTGTTGTTGGAATCTGTTGAGATGGGGACCCTCTTTACGGGTTGAGTACCTTTAAGTGGGCTCACACCATAAACGGTTTAACAGATCCCACCGGCGACGGCTTGGTGAAAATGATGTTGGAATCATCAAAGCGCATCTTTTCTAAAGTGGTTAATAAGAAATAGCCGGTTTCAGCAGACATGCTAAAGGAACTTTGTTCTCAGTATACTGACAATAATGATTTGGCAGTAATTCGCGATTTATGTATGATTTTGATCAGTTTTACAGGTTTTTTGAGATACGATGAGCTAAGTAATTTAACGTGTGGTGACATCAAAATTTATGATGAATATTTAGCAGTTACAATTAAGAAAAGTAAGACAGACCAATATCGAGGAAAAGAGGTGCTGATTTCAAAGGGGGATAGTTGTGCTTATGTCCCCATAAAATGTTTTTTAAATATTCAAATATAGCCGGTTTGGATTTTTCTTCAAATATGTTTGTGTTCCGACCTATAAATAGGTCAGGAAGCAAATGTTCACTCATTTCTAAAAACAAAATATTGAGTTACACTAGGACAAGGGAATGCATTTTACGAAGACTTAAGATGGTTACTGGTAATCTCAATATCGGTCTGCATTCTTTACGATCAGGAGGGGCTTCAGAAGCCGCAAGCCAAAACGTCACAGAAAGATGTTTAAAACGCCATGGGCGTTGGAGGTCTGATGTGTGTAAGGATGGCTATGTGAAAGATACTCTGGAAAATCGTCTCAAAGTGACGAGAGCGCGGAATCTAATAGATGTCCATGCTCATTACGATGTATATATTTAAAGTCATGTATAACACGTTTGTTGCATATGTAAATGTTTTACATGCCGCTCTTTGTTCTTTTTCAATGCGCACATCGCTTAGTGGCAACATAGTGTTATTTTTGTTTATTTGGGGTTAGGGGAGACTTATATTTTCCCGCATTTCGCCAAGTATAGCGGGAAAATTATGTCCCGTTGCACGAAATAAACAACACGTCAGTCTATATTGGTCATGTGGTGTTTTAGTAAATGATAGAGGATAATATGTATAGAGTCAGTTTTCAAGCGAAGCGCGACAACACCACACGAATTTACAAACCAAAATAATGTATTTCGGTTTCACAAAGAGAGAAGATAAATTTTGCACCTTATATATAGTGTGCTTATTTTTTATGTTTCAAAAAGTACTTATATCGATTTTTATATTTATTTGTGTGAACGCCGGACACCAATTTTGTTGCATAGCAGTACATGGCACTTGTACAGTTTTCCGGAGACAGGTTTTTTTCCCAAAAAATGGTTTATCTATGTTTTTTCCTGAACGGCTACGGAACATTAGACTAGGTAAATAGAGTAGGGAGAAATAATTTATAATTACAATTATAATTTGATATTGTTTTCACAGTACTTCACATTCCAAAAAATGTGAGTGAAATATGATTTGCCGCGATTGTGCACACCCTGGATGTAATTATGTTTATTGCGTCCTCAATAAATGCGCGCATCGCTTCGTGGCAACAGATTGTTATTGTTGTTTATTTGGGATTAGGGAAGACTATATCGGTCTTCGCAATTCACATAACATCTGAAGATATCCTACTAATTTTGTGAGGTGTTTACGTTAATATATCGGTCTTCGCAACCCACATAACTTTATATTGCTTTTAATTGATAGCTATTGTGTTCATTTTGTTTGGCGGCAATATATAGCACCTTGTTTGTTGGGTCCAAGTATTATTGAACTTTGTCCACTATATTCCCACTCTTCTCTTGTGCTGCCCTATAATAAAACTATATAACTGGATAATTTGACTCCAATCATTATTTGTTTGTGTGGAGAGTATGTCGGTTTACTAGTCATATAGCTTTGCTTACTGGTCATATATCTTTGACCGCTGTTCTAAATAGTTGCACAAGAAGCTAGGTTAATTCGTCACAATATACACTTCAAAGTATGTGTTGCTATACATAGTTTTGGAGTATTACCAAATTATTATATTTGGCTCTTGACCAGATCACTGAAACTATATAATGTGAACCCACTACAGGTATGCTTAGTATACTAATACAAGTGACAAAGGTGATCAAAGATAACATCCCTGGCCTGCATATTTATGTATGCACTTTACACTTTTTGCTTGTTTGTTGTTAGTGTTTTTTTCTTTTCCCTTCTTTTTTTCACACTATTTTGCTATCTGGACCTTGTGCTCCACTAAGCAGACACGGGAGCGGATATTGGACACCATGTCGGCGTTAACTCTTCCTATATTAAATTGATTCACCCACCCAGTTTTAATAGTGTATATTAGAATGATATAGTATTCATTTGGAGACTCGAAAACGGCTCGACCGATTGAGCCCAAACTTCCTATCTAAGGGTAAAAAGCCACGGGAAGTGTCGTCGCACCGCTTCTGAGAACGTCCGAGCACACCTTCGCCCGTCAACTGCCACCGTAATGGAGATTGATGGGTTAATCGCGTGATAATTAATGATCGTTTGTATGTGAGGCGTCGCTATTAAAGAGCGTTTATCTACTTTAGTGAAAATACGGCATTTGACCGTCTCGCTCGGAAACTGGGGATATCGAGACGAAATTTCGTACTTAGGGGTTCCAAGAGACGGGGGAGATTTTCGTCGGGTCAGTTTGTCCGCCCGATGTGACCTTGGCCTTGAAACGGGTACCCACAAATGACATTGGGTGATATCTCGGTAGTCAGCGGTGACATGGATGTGAAATTTGTTATGTATGGTCAACTCGGGACGGGGAAATAATTCTGTCGGGTTATTTTGTCACCCAACATGACCTTGACACGGGTACCCGCAAATGACCTTGTGCGATATTTCGGACAACAGCGGTGACAGCTACGTACGGGGTTACCTTGAACAATAAAAAAATTAATGGATCGACCAAAGCCATGGGACCAATCCCGCCAGTGGCGGGCTAATCTGCTAGTCTACTATATATTTTGAGACTTCCGTGTGTATATCCATATATATATCATTTATAGACTCGAAAACGGCTCGACCGATTGAGCCCAAACTTGCTATCTAAGGGTAAAAAAAACACGGGAAGTGTCATCGCACCTCTTTTGAGAACGTCCGAGCACTCCTTCACCCTTCGCCCTGACATCGTCGTTGGAATTGATGGGTTAAATGGTCACCTTTGATGTGTGTGACCCGATGCAGGAAGGACAACTCTAAATTCACACAACGTATTGAATACGTATTGAATACGTGAAATTTGTCATGTACGGTCAACTCGGGACGGGGAATATTTTTGTCGGGTTATTTTGTCGTGCCTGTACGGGGTTACCTTGAAAAACCAAAATTAATGGATCGACCAAAGCCATGCCGGGACCAATCCCACCAGTGGCGGCTAATCTGCTAGTACAATATAAATGCAGAAGAATTCAAATTCATTGGTAGAAAATGTATATATAATATCGTTTGTTGAACTTAATATCTGAACATTTCCTCAGGTAACTAATCATAAATTCGTATTTAGTGCAGAAATAGTTAATTCAGCTGCTAAAGTGGCATATAATAATGCTGAAACCAGCTCACAACCCCATCGAATCAGTCATTGTTATTCATTCATTGAACGTGAGCATCGGTTATGAGCTTTACAACACATTAACCCTTTTATACTAAAGCAGCATTGACGAGTAGTTATATGCCATAGAACATGTTCAGATGATAAGTTCAACAAACGGCCTAGTTTGTTGAACTTATTATCTGAACATTTCTACGGTATAACTTATTATCTAAACATAACCCTCAATAAATAGTGCTCATTCTGCACTTTTATTTATCTGTCGTCTGTTTTACCACCTTAACATCCCTCCAAGTGAATAATAGACCATTCCGCGATGTACACTTTTCAACTGACTGGGCGAATCCATATAGTATAGAAATGGTTAAATAGAACCGGAATACCAAATATGAGAAAGTTATCACCCGGACGAATGCACTCTATGCTCATGGCAGTGGTCCCAAACGCAATTTATGTTGGTACACTCTATTGGCAATGACTCGAAGTGAAGAAGTTTCTAAGTTGATACGATAAAGGAAACCACGTGTAAATACTAGCTGACAACATGGATTAAATTGGAGTTAAAGCTTATATTTGAACAGTATAACAATCATGGCAATGTTTAACCCTTTCTTTACTAAATGGATTCTCCCATCAGTTTTGAGAGTATACTGTGGAATGGCCCAATCTGGAGGGATGTTCATGAAATGTAAGCAGACGACAGGTAGTCAAAAAGATGACAAGTGCAGAGAAATTTCTATTAATTGGTGGGAAATGTTCAGATAATATATATATAAATATTTTGCAGTGAATGGTCATCGTTTGGAATTATTACATTGGACAAACCCTCCCCAACGAAGACCCTCCAGCCACATCATTGTTCCGATGGCATATCCAATATAATGCTCGCAATTATCATATAGTATGACAGAAATATTTAATTGCAAAGACATAGCAACTACACGTGGAAACAATGCATGCAACACGCCCGTGGCCTTTATACGTTAGGATAAACATATTGCAATACCATGCATTGTTGCGACCCTATTCGAACCAGAGAAGAATCCAAAGATTTTTTGGGACACCATCTAAATTGGGATGGTAAATTATTCGTAGTCAACACTTGTATTGGTTGTGCAAATAACAGCTTCATATTAACTGCAGATTAATGATTTATTTGCATTACATGCTGATGAATTATAAAAATTTAAATTGGCTTGAAAATGTTAAAAATTCAGATTGAATAAATTTTGGGAATTTGTGACATTTGTTCTTCCAGAATTGGGGGCCCAAACCTGTAACATGTATCAAAATAGCCTCATGCAGAATGATCCTTCCGATTCGAACGGATAGACCAATGCATTTGAACAAACATGCACGGATCTCACACACCTATATAAATAGGTTACCTCCATAATAACCCGAATCAAATAAGTCGGTGCTCTGGAAGAACATTGGACAGGCAGATGGGTTGAAAAAATTTATAGAACCTCTGAGAAGGGTCAAATGTGACTATATAAGTAAAAAAAATCGTCTCAATTGAGGTAGATAAAATTCATGTTGGTGCACATGTAATTGGTGTGAGATTTCAATTTATTTGATCTGTCATCATCGCCGATTTGTTTTTCATCTTCGACGGCGTTGAGTGTTCCACACATATATACCAGTTCAATATTTAAGTCTGTTTGATTATATACCATGCAGGTACAATGGAGAAAGTTTCAAGTGTTAGTTGTGAATATGTGTGTTCGGGTGTAATACTAGTCGGTTTCACATGTATTGCATTGCAAATATGTATGTAAATAAATGAAATATTTTTTTCTCATAACACGAATAGTCTCACACCAAGCCATACGGGTAATATTGGCGATACGTGTAATCAAATGCTACTATACTATGTTTTCGCCCCCCCCCCCCAACATAGATCAAAAACAAAAACATGCAACTAAAGCTTGTTCTGAAAAGTAATATCTTATAGGCCGTATTATATATGCCACCTATATATGCCACCTGTTTCTGTGTACCCAGCTTGACCTTTGTGGTGTTATGTTACATACGTTTTCGTAAGTCTTAAAGATGCATAATCCGATTAAGCGCCTCTCGGATAAGGATAACTTGACGAGATAGCTATCATACCAACATATGACATGAATTGTGCCTGTTACAATTGGATTTGTTTGTATATAGTCACCAAACTGTGTATCCTGTGTCTATCATGTGCACAACCTGTATATATATAATGTACGTATAATTATAAATCTTTCTACATGGAGGAAAAGTAAAGAATAGATCACTCGCTGGTGTCATGTTGAGTTTATCAACATATTCCAGTTCAGTCAACGATCTGCCGAATTTTCCTGCCACGTGTGTGGAATGTTATAGTCTCTCGATGTTTGACGTGTGAAGTTAGACATTCTCTAATCTGATCATATTGAATAAGGTTCCCGACGTTGGGAGATACTAATATTCGGAACCTATTTTGGACAACCGATAACCCGTTGAATGCACACTTGTAACTTAATATGCATTATTGCGCGGGTATACACTGTTAGTATAGCTGAAGGCGTCATTGTCGCCACATTTTGGTGTGTTGGGTACCCAGCTTCGGGAATATGTGTTTTGGGTCCCCAGCTTGACCTTTGCGGTGTTATGTTACATACGTTTTCGTAAATCTTAAAGGTGCATAATCGGATTAAGTGCCCCTCAATTACTATTTATTTGGATTCGGGGGTAAAACAAAAATTGATTCTAGTCGAGAAACCCACCAGCCAAAGCTCAGAGTTATAAGATATCAATTTTTGAAATCTATTATTTTTCACCATTATTTCGCAATTATTAGTCAGAAATATCAATTTTCAAGATGATTAACTATGCGCCATTTGATAGCATGCGATATTTTTTCTACAGTTCTAGGCTCAAAACAAAGCAAAAGGTCAAGATGGCTACCCAAATGACTTTTTCCTAAAGCTGGGTACCCAGCACATCAAATATGGCGGCAATGATCCATTCAGCGTATATAGGATACACATCCGATCAAGAAATTTAAGGTAAAGGTCGTGGTCGTTTGAAGCTTCACGTATGATATATATGCAAATCAGGAAAGCGGATATCACAACATATATCGACGGTGACGAATTACGTGAACCAGAATATGGATAATCCCTATATGTTCGGTTTCGTTTCTATTATGTCATACAATGTTTTATAGAATGTTGTCCGACCTGTAACTATTCTGGGGACCCACAAAGACGCAGATATTCACATGAACATCATACCATATGGGCTGCTTTAAATGTATTTATTATTTACTTGTAATTTGTTTTATTAAATTTTAATTTACAAGGGTCCCATATAAACAATATTAGCTGATGGGTAAATTTCTACAAAGTAGAAAACTGAAATCAAAGGAAATTGCACTTATATATATTTCGCTTAATATCTTAACGTCAAGATCATATAAAATCACAAACAAATGTGAGTTAACCCTTTCTATAGCTTAAACTCAGTTAAACAGTCTACATCGGACTGGTATATTATTCATCTTGAGGGGTTTACATAAAAAAAAATCAGACGACAGATCTTACACATACACAAAGAGTTATATTTATTGAAGCGGAATGTTCAGATAATGGTCGTTTGTTGAACTTATTATCTGAACATTTCCTAAATAACTACTCATCAATATATGATGATTTAGTACATTAAGGGTTAAAACCTCATTGAGCGTTTAAAAAAAAATAAAGTTAAAAAAACTTACCATTTCTGAATCCTTCGGGATTAAGTACAACCCCGGAATCCAAACTCCTGGATGACCCGTTGACTTTTTTGACGCTCATTCTGTCCTGCTCTTCCGGTCAACTGAAAAATTAATTAATAGTTCTGGAATTAGGGCGCATATAGAGCGACGGGTCAATTCAATCACCCGATGACAAGTCTTCAAGGCGTATATAACAGAGGCCCGTTTAGGTGAAACCATATGGCATATGTGGTAGGTGGAGCGATATATTTCGCGTACCTTTCTTTTGTCCGATTATTACGCTGTATGCTGTCTGTCAAACGCTATAACACACATTGTCGAATTGCATGATGTGAATGGGATTAGGAAGAGTGTCGGTTGAACATTAATAGACAGTTTGGTAATGTTTAAATACGGGTATAATGATTTCCCAAGGAATTTGCGTCATGTACTATATAGCCCGGTTAATGAGTAAGAATGTTTATGCCGAAAGCGATCGAAAAGTCACCGGAATGTGAATGTTTATTCTGGAAAACACAAACAACAATACGTCGATGGGCTTCTGATGGTACGTGCATGCGCTGGCAAGTTTGCACGGCGTGTTTTGCAGGCATTTCGTCATAGAAAACCACATTGTTCCAGAATATAATGAACGGAAACGCGCATATAAAATGCATAATTTACCAAAGCGAAATACATGAGAAATAAAATGTATGTAATTCCACTTTGCCTTTATTTACATGTATGATTGATTATTGCCAGATAATTGTATGCTATTTACAGGCAAATTCCGTTAGCATCGCTACAGGTGGAACTGCATAGAGTTTACTTCGCATGTAGTTAGCTGTTGTACAGGTTTTATTTGCTTGTTTCCGTTCATATATATACTGGTACCATATCGTTTTCTACGACGAAATGCCTGCAAACCACACCGTTCAAACTTGCCAGTGTACACATGAACGTACCCTTAAATGTCGTACCTTCCAACAATCAAATTTACAAGAATCATAAACAACTATTTATCTCTGGAACTATAATTGGTATCTTCCAATACCTTTGCGTAATAATCCTTTATATCACGGTTGTAGTAAAATATAAACTCTCATATTCATATCTCTCATCGAGTTGATGAGAAACACATGATTTTATGGTTTTATATATAGGCTACATAGAACGACACGATTTTGTTAATGTGTTTGTTGATAGGGTACGAGTGCTAACGCGGAATGAGAGAACGAGTGGCACAGCATGTGTCGTTCTGTGTTTATTACACGTCACCCGTCCTAGTTTCATGAAAGAAACTTATGACACAATTGGTACTTAAGATGGTCTTAAGTTGGAAATACAGTAATATGTGTGATTCACGAAGTAGATCTTAACTTTAGATGGTCTTAACGTTGGTCTTAACTTTAAGTCTAGTGTGAGGTGTCTTATAGTAATCTTTAAGTTAAATTATTATCCACCTTTGGTCGGAAAGATGGATGGAATCTAGTCCATGTATATTATTATAAATACATTTGCTGAATAAAATCTTTGGAACACGGAGGGATCTTCCTGGAATTATTGTAACAACTAACCCCCTGGTATGAAGGAAGGGACGTGGTCAGTGGTTCTCAGTTGGCGGGGTGTCCACTTCTAAATGTAAACCGCCAAGACCGGACTATAACATTCTAACTTCTGTGAAAAAATAAATATGTCCACAAACTTGGGCAGCATTTGATTTAATTCCGGTATAGATCCAAATCACACAACCTGACTGTCTCACCTCATATTATATTCAAAGCTCTTATAATATCTTACCCGGTACCGTTAAACACTTGTTTTATCTCAAATATCCTACATGGATATACATCAGATATCGATTTTTGAAGTTTGTTGTTTCAATTGTTTGTGGCCCAGAAACACGCCTTCAAATGGATGGTCTCGGTAAAAATTGCGGATGAAAATGGATAACTCTAAAACAAGGGGTAATATACGGCCAAATTTCGTGAATACTCAAGTGATAATACGACCATATTTCGTTGAACAAAATGTTGATAAATAACACGTTTTGGGAAATATGATACCATAGTTGACAGCGGTTAGCATTATTAATCGATTCTGATAACTAAAGCGTATTTTGAAGAAATGTTGTTGTTGCTGTATATTGATGATATGGGGACCCTCTGATCGGATTGAGTACCTTTAAGTCTCGACCAAATCAGACTGAAAACGAAAAAAAAATGAGTAGTGGTGATTTATTTGTTGGTTATTATTCCTTTTCTTCGCATGTATAGATACATGGGAACGACGAAGAACCATTATTGTCTGGTTCACATACATTCACGGGATATTGCGGAACTATAGGGTCCGCTTGGTTACCACGACCATGCAGGGTGATCGCTGTTATATGCATTGTTGGAAATTTCCCAAAGTTGGGAGGGGGCTAGACATCACAACAAACCCCTGTCGTCACGTCCCTGTACAACTGACAAGTTTCGTGTGTTCTCCACAACGTCTTCGGAATTTGATTCGAGAGAGCTGTTATAAATTCTTGCCCTCATCAATAAACAAATTTTAACATGAAAAAAGACGCGATTGGGTGTGGCACCTAATTGGGTGCCATGTATATAAAATAGAAGAAATGCAGGACTTTCACAATAAATATGAACATTATTAATATAAGATACAAATTTGTGGGAAATGTGTGGGTTTTAGACCAACATTTACATATATTCCTACTTTTTTAAAACGTTTTTATTGAAATGGCCATCATTTAGAAATTTTCCAACCTTGTGGGGGGGGGGATTTCCAATACTTGGAATGCTTATAATGCCAGTCCAGAAGCTAGAATTGTGCAAGTTTCATGTTCAGATTTCAAACTTTTCTCCTGCCCCCCCCCCCGTGGCCAGTCAAAAACTGCTAACCAAATTAAAAACCAAATCGGAGGTGGTGAATTTGACTGGAGTTAGACCACTAGCTGTTAGTATTTGCAATATGCAGATTCATATCTCTATAATCCCGCATATAACACTCAATATAATGGACACTCAGTTTCTCACACAATGTCGGCCCAGCATGCAGTGGATTCTGTTCTTCTCCCGGACCGGATGTGAGTTACCAGTTGGAAAAATCAAAGCCTAATGCATGCATTGGGGGGGGGGGGTGCAAATGTAATGAGTCGACACCAAACCCTATATATGTCACCACGTCTCTGATAAAAGTTCGTGATTGATATCAGGAAACTGAGTGTCCATTATAGTGAGTGTAAAATGCGGGATTATAGAGACATCATTGCATGTTACATGTACTTAGCATAATCAACGATATCTCAAAAATTGGAAACGGTGAGTGAAATTTGTGGGATTTGCCAGGTATATATATATATATATATATATATATATATATATATACGGCGTTAACTTGTTATCTTCGGTGTAGTAACTATTCGCCTCTTGTTATATGATTCCATCGCTTGTTGAATTCATTCGGGTTTGGGTTCAAGGTGTGCACTTTGTAAATTATAGGATGGATACCCCACCACCAAACGGATCCCCTACAGCCGCGGCACTGCCTCGATATGTTATACGAGGGCGGATCAGTTTGAAATTATTGGATGACCACCTCTCCTCTGAGAACATATATATCACGCCCCTGCTTCGATATTGTGGTGGACACTCCCTCACCAAACCTTTTAGCCACGTCCCTTCCTCGATATGTTATGAAAAGAGGGCGGACCAGTTTGAAATTATAGGATGATCACCTTCTCCTGTAACTAAGAACCGTACAACGTCCCTGCTTCCATATGTCATGATAAGGGGGCGGATCGGTTGGAAATCATAGGATATGGCGCAATATATATATGGGGGGGGGGGGTAGCTGTATGTACATACGTGTAATACATATTCAACAATGAACGGATACCTTTCTTAATTTTCATTCTTCACGTCAGCAGTCACCTACCTCAAAGGAGAATTTCTTCCTTTTTTTAAATTTTGTACAACCGAGAGAATATTTTGTTTTCACACATTTAATGATTGTATTTTGTGAAAACAAAGATACCAAATAAGTTGTATAGTACTTATCGGGACAACCATTTGTACTGACACACAAACGTTATGCACATATACAGTTTATTGATTAACTTTGCACAGGCACTTGCAATGCATACCATGTTAGCTATTTGCGTACCCATTCGGTAGCTCTGATAAGCGATTAACCTCTCAACTTACGATCGGTTAATCTTTTTTGCGAGCGAGCCGTGCCATGATATAATTATTGTAAACCACCCACCTGTCGCCTGTGGGAAATCTACAATAATCAATCGTCGATATTTGTGAAATTTGTGAGATTTTGTTACCGTTTCATAATACCAGCGATATCATAAATCACAAAATGATAGCACGCATTGTTACTTTCCCATATGAATTGAGTGTCAGCTATTTTGACTTCGGCCTGTCCATCTAATTTGAAATAGGTATTCAGACAACAATCGTGACGGGCGAATGGGAGCAGTGTAGTTAGTCACACCCCCCACGTTTTATGGGTTTCACCCCTCGCCCATTATAAGGTACAACTGTCAATAACACTATAGTATCATATCGTGTTCACTTGAAATTTGGTTGTGGACACCCCTCGCATCAGCTGAAAAAGTAAGACCATACACAGGGACGTGACTAGAGAGTGTCCATGGGATGTCCATGTCCGGTCTTTACTCTCCCAACTGCACCGCATGGACAAGGCTAAACTCCCAGTTTTACAAAATTAAATTGCATCCCTTCCACATTGGATTTTAAGTGCCCAGTCGGTATACCTAAAGCTTTCCATCTCTTAGAAATTTCTAACCTGATATCGCCAATGGTTTGGATAACTTCCATGCATCTGATGGTCATTTGGACCACAATTATTACCAAAAGTGGAAAATATGCTAGTTATTCAAACTAAGTGGTCTCCAAACAAATTTCTCACTAATTATTAGTCAACAATGAGAACAAGTTGAGCCTGTGTGTGGTGTAAAATGTTTGTATCAGCCTATCAGTATGAAACTTCCAACTGTTGAAAAGTTTGACCAAAGTTGGCGTGAGACACCAACCGAGCCATCCAACACCCCCACATGTCACCCCCTCCCCACATCACCGTACCCATATTTGGACGAAATAAAACTTAACTATTAAACCTGATTAAACTATTAATTATATATCTGTAAATTCATAATTAATGTACAAATTGTAAGCTGTACTATGAAACCACTCTTGCAGTTAACACAAATTTGTTCTTATAAATTAATAAATACTATTTCTATTTACAGGTATCAACACCCAGAACGCATCAAAATCAACCTATTTTTCAAAATTTTCCCGGGAGAGCATATAGTCCAGGAGACATTGGTCGACCTATGCACCCCAGGACTCAACTTCACCCACTAATTTTCTTTCTTAATGTCTCCTCTAATTTTATTCGGTTGTTAACAAGAAAAATAAGTGGCCGCAGAGACTCCAGACAAGATGGCGTCCATCATGACAGCCATTTCTTTATATGCACCTTGTCTCTTTGATCGCCGTTATAGTAAAGATGATATCACATCCGGTCTTGTTTTCCACCCGATTCGTTGTGCTAATATAAAACCCTTACAAATTAGCCAACAATCCGATACCATAATCCAATATGGCGGCCAAGATGGCTGCCGAAATGTGAAAATATGCTATTTTTCTGACATTTCACCACCTTTCGTTTGTCTCTGTGGGAAAATATTGGCATCTTGGAGTGATACATTTATCGCATAGAAGAGTCATTGACGAACACACGGGGTCCATGATATACATTCATTGTGGGATATTTTTGTCAGATATCACGTTTTTCCAAATGCCGGTATAATAGGTCAAAGCCGAATCGACGCTAATAACGTGATGTAATGTTTCGAATAAATTAATGTTATTGCTATCACAACAACACCCATGCATATATATGTGCAGGAGATACTCGAGCTAGGATTCCCCTTATACCTGAGTTGAGGAATATTCACCAAAATCCAAGATGGCTGCCAAAATGGCCACCAGAAATAGAAAAATCGCTGATTTTAACATCAGTGAGCGTTTTTTTCACGACAACTCCACAACTGCTTACTACTGTGAGTTGGGAACACTTAGGCGAAGAACTGCCCTTGTACCATATCCAAATAAAAGTCCCTAAATCCAAAATGCGCCCACAATGGCGGACATATTTTGAAAAATCACCGAAATTATCTCATATTCACGTCATTGGGCATTATTGTCGAGACAACTCCACCAATGCTGACAGTTGAGATGGAAATACTGAGGTGAAGTAATTACCTTGCATTTCGTGCAAGAAAATGTTTTCCAAATCGAAGACGGCTGCCAAAATGGCGACCGAAATTTTTAAACAAGCTCACATTCCTTTACTTTCTTACAATGGGCATTATTGTTACGCGAATTCTGCCCACAATTACCTGTTCAAATATGAAACATTGATATGAAGTATTCATTTGAGTTTGGAAAAACTCTCACAGTCAAGATGGCGGCCAAACTGGCGGCCAGAAATATAAAAGAAGTCGATATTTTCACATATTAATATAAACTTGTTGTCATAATATCGATCTGTATGGACGAAACGGTACATTATAAGCCATCTATTAGCTCCAACATAAGTCGCAACCTTTTAGAAGGATGTAAACCCACAATTATTCAATGGCATTTCGAAATCCATTCTCAACTAAGCGCCCATACTGGCCGTAACCGTTTATATGTGTGCTGAATAGTCATATTATTACTTCCAAGAATAAAAACAACAGTACCTGAGCTTATTCTGATTTGCCACATTCAGCATTATCTGGAACAGTTTCCGTCTCTTCGTCAGATTAATCTATCTCCCTCACACCAGCACAGTTTTCTACACTTCTTTGTAGAAGGGTCCCGCTAATCGGAATGTTTCAAGCAATACATAATAATGCCGATGTCCAGCTCATGTGTTTGTCTCGAAAGCTGGGAATTCTTATCCTTATTCTTGGCGAGCTTCATTCGTGGTATAGCTTATGGTAATTCGTCCAACGATAGCCCCTAACTCAGGAGCTAATATGTGGAGTCTTAATAGTGCAAATTAAAATTGTAATTTCATTTAGCAAATTACAATTTTAAGTTCATATTACCATATATAGAAGTTTGTACCAGCAACTGAGAGCCCCATTCTTTCCCAAAAATATTAATTGAATGAAAACAAGCATATGCATAAATGTAGCTATTCTGTGTTCAATGTATAATAATGTACTGCATGTTGCCAACTCGATCATTTATATTCAATAAATGTTTTTAGGCAAGAATATATTTGTTTGATACATCAGGCATGTACATGGGACGAAAATGCATCTTGTCCTCTGGTTCTTCTGTATGAAAATAAATGAAGGCTTTCCATATTAATTTACAAGGCTCAATTGTCATAGATGTACGTACTCATATCTGTGGAAGCAAAAAAAGTCGATGGTGTTCAATACTCAGATTGCATATGACTTCTGTGATGCAAAATAATACCATTCAATCCGCCAAACTACAAAAGAGCCTCTTATCAGAATTTGAAGAGTCTGGGACTTTTAGGATGAGATGCAGTTGCTCCCTTTGTGCATGCATAGTTCCATCTGGGGTGAGATCATAAATACACATGGTGATCTTTCCAAACAACCACTTCTCAATATATGGTTCATCAATTCACACACTCATCTAATGCACTGACGTAGCCACACAACTTCTGTATATGGCTTCGAATGTTGAAAGCCTGACATTTGACGGATGCCTTTCTGCTAAGGCGCAGAAGACCATAATGCATAATATACCCACACTTCTTGACCATGATCCTAAGAACAATCTTGTTGGTGTCCAGCAATCGTCTCACCGAACAGATCTAAGCTGATAATAACAATACACACGGTGCTAGTTTGTGGGCATGTGTCATGATAGTGGAAATGAAATAGAACCATGACTGCACCGCCCCTTCTTTGGGTATGTTTTAGATTCAGACATGATGCAATACGTGGCTTTGCTTTCCTTGTATGCTAAGAATGTACGTTCCCATCCGTTTGGAAGCCGTTCTTAATCAACTGGACCAGGCGTGTACCATTGGCTACTACTGTATAAGCCCCACGCAGACTGGGGTGTAGTCTTAAAGGCGACGCCTTTGATAGTTGGTTGATATGTCATGCTCACGCTGGGTGATGGTGGGTATTGTTCAAGAAAGTACAAATGCCATCAACACAAGGGTGCATTCAGTTCAACATACTTTGGGTACACCAAGTGATTTATTGGTAACATCACCATTCCGACCATTTTTCTGCGTGAGACATATTAACTACTATATTCTAAAGTTATATATAAAGCTATATGATCATAAAGGTCACGTTCCCCAACGTCCACATACATTGCAGTCGAGACTATACATTGTTCTTTAAATACATAGTGATATAAATGCACCACAGTTCCTGACATTTTCTTGAATAATACGGCACACATACTGACACTAACCCTGAGAGAGGATAACAAAAACGCATACCTTCATACTATAAAGACATTATCCTTTGGTCCATCCGACGGTTCTGGGGGAGGCTAGCATAATATTATCCAGACAAAATTGTACGTCTGGTCAAGTTGAATCAGAACGGCTTCGAAACGGATGTGGAAATACAATCTTACCACACCAAAAAAACACCGACACGCATGGCATTCTATACCTTAAACATGCTCCAGGTATAGGGGTGGTGTATACCGTGGCCCATTTCATTCCCACTATCATGGCGCATGTCCACAAACTAGCACCACGAGTATGTTCTTCTCTGCTGGGATCTATTCGACGAGACGACTGCGAGACGTCACACAGTTTGCTTAGGATCGTCGTCAAGAAGTGTGGGTAGTCGGTACATTATGGTTTTCTCCTTAGCAGATATATATCTTTCCAAGGCAATGATACACCTAGCAACCGTCGAAACACTGTCGAAGTTGTCCACGTATGCCAATGCGTTCGCTAAGTTTGTGAGTTGACGAACCATCTATTGAGAAGTGAATAGCTAACTGGTTCGCCAGGTGTACATGTCGTTGTCCCCATGGGGTATGATACACATACATAGAGATGACCTTCTGTAAGCTTGTATATTCATCGACCATATGCCTTTCTAGTTCAAGATGATGCACAAATCCCATATTTAACAAATATTTAAAATCGTAAGCTAGACACCGGAAATTGAATTGTTTGAAACGTTATGGTTAGAGGGACCCTTCTCCCACGAAGTGCTGAATAATTTGTCGGTGTAAGCTACCTTGATTTATCAGACAAAGAAATGGAAGCTGGTCCAGATAATTATGGACGTGACGTGGCAAATCAGAATCTGTTATCAGGTAATTGTTCTAATATGACTATTCGGCGCACCTATGGTTATGGCCATTATCGGCGCTAAGTGGAGAATGGATTTCGAAATGCCATATCGCGATATTAATTGTGGGTTTTCGTCTTTCCGGAAGGATACGAGCTATGCTATGCGCTCTGATACGTTTTAAGCTGAATAATAGATGCTTTATGTACAATTTCGTCCAAACATACCGATATTATGACAACTATGTGAAAAGATCGATTTCTTTTGAATTTCTGGCCGCCAATTTAGCCGCCATCTTGACTGTGAGTATCAATTGCCAAACTCAAATGAATACTTCATATCAATATTCCATATCAACATGTAATGGTGGGTAGAAATCGCGAAACAATAATGCCCATCGTAAGAAAGTAAAGGAATGTAGGCGTGTTTTCAAATTTCGGTCGCCATTTTGGCCGCCATCTTCGATTTGGAAAACCATATCTTGCATGAAATGTAAGGTAATTACTTCACCTCAGTATTTCCAACTCAACTGTAAGCATGGGTGGAGTTGTCTCGACAATAATGCCCAATGATGTGAATATGAGGGAATTTCGGTGATTTTTCAAAATATGTCCGCCATTGTGGGCGCCATTTTGGATTTGGGGGACTTTTATTTCGATATGGTACAAGGGCAGTTCTTCGCCTAATTGTTCCCAACTCACAATAGTAAGCAGGTGTGGAGATGTCATGACAATAACGCTCACTGATGTCAAAATAGGCGATTTTCGGCGATTTTTCTATTTCTGATGGCCATTTTGGCCGCCATCTAGGACTTTGGTGAATATTCCTCAACTCAGGTATAAGAGGAATCCTAGCTCGAGTATCTCCTGCACATATATATGCATGGGTGTTGTTGTGATAGCAATAACATTGATTTATTCGAATCATTACATCGCGTTATTAGCGTCGAGTCGGCTTTGGACAATTATACTGGCATTTGGGAAAACGTGATATCGGACAAAAATATCCCACAATGAATGTATATTATGGTCCCCGTGTGTTCGTCAATGACTCTTATATACGATAAATGTATAACATCACGCCAAGATGCCAATATTTTCCCACAGAGACAAACGAAAGGTGGTGAAATGTCAGAAAAATAGCATATTTTCACATTTCGGCGGCCGCCATATTGGATTCTGGTGTCGGATTTTTGGCTAATTTGTAAGGGTTTTATATTAGCACAATGAATCGAGCGGAAAACAAGACCGCATGTGATATCATCTTTACTATAACGGCGATCAAAGAGACATGGTGCATATAAAAAAAATGGCCGCCATGATGGCCGCCATCTTGTCTGGAGTCTCTGCGGCCACTTTTTTTTCTTACAATTAATTAATTAATTAAAAAAATTAGAGGAGACATTAAGAAAGAAAATTAGTGTGGTGAAGTTGAGTCCTGGGGGGGGGGGGTGCAGAGGTTGACCAATATCTCCTGGGCTAATACCCCAGAATTCTCCCCTCTATGGCAAACTCGCTGCTCCGGCGCCTGATATGTCAACACTACATGTATATCTATACTTTCTGATTATAGTGTAAACAAATATTTACATGACTACCAATGCGGCAGACATCCCAATTACCGAGAAAAACTAGTCGCTACGCCCCCAACTCCGCCTTGCACATATTCGCGACGCCGGTGCCTGACATACTGACGTCACATCTTGTATTCTTTCAATAAATAACTATATGTAGTGAACTTCCAATGTGGTAACCCACTCTGATTATCTCATCATAAAAACTACACTACGCCCCCCTCACCTGCCCAAACAATTCCTCCTCTGTTTTTGTATCTTCCGCCGCCACTGTACGCATTTCTTTTTAATATTTATTTATATACCCCCTCAAGCGGACTCGCTTCCTCGGGCCCCGACACCACACGATGTATACGTTCTGTTTAGAGTAAACTCAAAGAATATCTGCCGAACTACCAATGCGGTAATTGACCTGATTATCTCACCCATATGGGGCCCCACGATGATAAAAAAAAATAGGCCACGTCCCTCCCCCGCCATGACAAAAAAAATGTGACCACGAATTTTGTTCTTCTTCCGCCGCCTCTACATGTACATTTCTTTTTAATATTTTATCAACGATCCACCCAATCTTATTACGCCCTCTATGGGTGTTTTCTGTGGAGGTGTCTTTTACTTGTCAATGGGCCAATGGGCGAAATATGATTAGAACGGTACTTGTGTATTGTCGTACTCGTTTTCTATTTCAGAGGGAGCATCAGCGATCTTGTAGCGTTGTATATTCACGTATCGCTTTGTGGTTATTTCGGTAGGCGTCTCGACATGCTTTCTTGAACCATGGCTTGTTACCCGCATGCTAAAAAGTTCACACCGAGTAATTGGAACGGGAATTCGGTCGATATATGAGTATTTAACTTTATAAGTAGATTATGTGCGTATTTTATATTTTAGGTCGATTATGTGGGTATTATACATTATAGGTCAATTATATGCGTATATTACATTATAGGTCGATTATGTGCGTATTTTTGAGAAGAAATGTTGAACCCACTTCATTGTCTTTATTCTCACCGTTTTAAGGACCTAGTCCTTTTTGAGGTCTTGAACACGGCACGAATTCAAGGTATATGCTCTCATTATCATCCCAGCTATAGTGTCTGGAAAAATAGCTATCATATCGGTAGATCATGCTATGAATCTCTAATCTGGCTAACGCCCGTCGAGATCATATTCCATCAGTACAAAGACTTAGAACTTTTTGAAGTTTTGACAGGGAACCTTCTAACACATTCAGTGCCGGCGACGAGATATCTCGTCGCCCGAAAAACGCCATATGTATGCCGGCGACGAGATATCTCGTCGCCCAACACACCATATTTATAAAATGCTGCCTACTGAGTGAAACTCACAATTTCAATGTGGGTGCACATGATTTGAAACATGCATACCACAAGTCGCATTGTGGAAAAATCTCAGCTTAATTTTTCAACGGGGGGGGGGGGCTAGTTCTATATACGCACATGCGCAGATTCAACTTGTACATCATGATATAGCTGAGCATGTCGCCGTTAAAATGACGAATCGGGCAGCTCGGCATGTCGAGGCGTTTAGGAGATACAGCCGTCTGAATATAAGTGGTGAAATTGATGTGCTCTGCACCGCGCGTTGTGTGTTTCTATTGTTCTGTAACCTGTTTTTTGCATTGTTATTTGAAACTCTTTCATTTATGTTCATGTGACATAAATCGGAATGCTATGATGATCTACTATTATATTGAATGGGGAATTGAGGATGGTATACGGTGTTTAACATGTTATAATATTTAACATCGTTTAGTGAACTTTTTCATTTAGGTATACGCGAAAAATATCGGCATGTTATATTCTAAATGAATTGGGATGGTAGCCTAATTATTAATCAATTCCCACGTTACTCCTTCGTCCTGTTTGTACATATTGACGTTTAGTGAACTTTAGTCTTGGTCTCTAAACTTTGTTTTCATTTCTTAGTATGCGGAATATATCTGAGCCATGAATAGAGATGTTATTAAGAAAAGTTCCAATAGTAACCCTTCACATTAGTTGTTTAAAATTCAATGTGGCCTTATCCGAAACATGTTAGGTTGGGAATATCAACCGACAGTTTGAAAGCTTGTGGTACCAGTTGAAAACTCCAATACAACGCCGGTGGGTACCAATGGGATTTCTCGAAAGTTGGAAAGTCGCCCGTTGAGCCAAGTGCGGACCCACCATCTCCTCTGTATGTGCCGTTTGTGGTACTCATATATCAGCAGCATCCCATCGATGGAGCCGGTCGTGCCGATCTCATACTCCATTATAGCAGGTGACATTATTTTGACTGGCCCAAGAAACCAACTCGCACTGTGCTCTGAATATATTGTAAATAGCTCAGCGATATCAGCAATCACGCAAAAACCGCTGTCGTATACATGATCACTACAACGATTATTTGTTGACAACTGGCAGAAATGAATCCGTTTTGGCAATTTTGCAGCTGGCATTTTTGCAGTTTGCAGTGAAATATTGCCAGCGTATGAACGTACCCTGAGTCATATATAGCCAAGACAATAAGCTATTTGTTGATTGGATTGTTGTTGTGTGAAATTAATAATTGTTCTAGCAGTTCTTGGTAGCGAAATGGAGAAAACAAATAATATTTTCAACCTCTCAAATGTATTAAAATCCATGATTGTTTTCGTCGTCTCTCGTGTTTTGCTTATCGCATACCCTTTAAGTATACTGTTTGTTTTCATAACACGTCGTTTGTTTACATAGAACAGTGTACTAACATGACAATAACATGCAATTTACGCGATAGTCATGATTGGCATATGAACAAAAATTGTCTATAATAATATAATATAATATAATATTCTTTCTGTTTATGGCGGTTTTAACGGATATGACTATTTTAACAGCAATACCCAACGCATAATACCGTATATTTTTGAAATACTCAACTCACCTCAGAATTCATTTCTACAGCTCACCGTTCCGTGGAGTAAGAACCCAATTATATTCGTAAATAGTTTACATGTAAATTAGACATACATCAACCACCCTGTGGGCCCGAGACTGACAGTTATAACCATTGCTTATCGTTCAATCACATGTATCCAATGCCAGATGTTACGCTGGTTAACGCGGTCAACTGACGAATTATCGATTAGGTATCGAATTCACGCAGGTATGCAACGTAATTATGAAGCAGTTCTATATATCTTCTCATCAAGAACCAGGAAGCAGTATATATCTATAAAAAAAAATCAAAAACACGTGTTCGACAAAGAATTACGTTATCTATAGATTGTATTCAATATCAAAACACGCTTTTGACAAATACCCCATCCGATTGGACACCATACATTTAAGTTCACTTTTTACCAGTATGCACGAGATGGAACATATGCTATGAGCCCACTCGCATGAGGGTTTGGTGGTCATATATAGACTTTCAACTTTTGGTCGGAACTAAGAAAATTATATATGATAAAGACCATTTATGATTTATTTCTCCATTAACGGGGGCCCTGTGGCTTAGTAGGTAAGATGCTGGAGACATTTGGGCCAACAAGCCGCCCAGCGAGGGCGAAGCTGGTTCTAATCCCGATAAGCCCCGATCCGTATATTCCATGCTAGGGGGAGATGTCCCGATTCGTGTATTTGGGCAAGTTTGTCAATTGCTTTCTGGTGGTGGGTAGTTTCTACGTGCACATACTACGTTATCACACCAAATTTGGTTGACATCAGTCCTGGGAGAACGCGAACATACAGACAGTCACACAGATCGATAGAAAGATCCTACTTAATTTACTTAAGATATATATTACAGGGATGAGTGTGGGAAATAATGTGTGTGTGGGTCAAAGGGGATAAAGAAAGAAACATGCACTAAGTATGGGCATACTAAAGATGCATTATACAAAGCAAAACGTGTCGTATAGAAATTGTCACGGGACCCTGAAAATGACCAACATATTTATAGGGGTTCGTAAATTCACACAGCTGGCACAGCCGGCTCGTATATGGGTATAATAATAATGCACACCTCTATATGATAAATATTGAATTTACAGTTTACATGTCTTCGATTGTTATTATAGTGTTTGCTTCTTGTTAGTTATTTGAACGCTGATTTCGGGCAACAGTCAGCTGTATAACAAAGTCATGAAAGTATATCATTACTTAATTTTCACTACATATGTATAGTTAAAGAAGAACTGTACACTAAATCCGGCCATTTATGGGACCATCTCCTTTTAGACTCAACAGCCTATATGCAACAAATGAATGAATTTGAGCCATGGATTCGAGTCATAAACTCATTTTCATTAGCGCGCGCCGCGTGTATGCTGTTCTGCAAATTCTTGATAGCTGTTGTCCGATGGGCATTTTATTTATAGATAATTGGTTTTTCCGGTTTAAAAGTCGAACTGCGCGACCAGGAGGCCGAGTCCGGTAAAATGTGTAGTTGGGAATTTCAATTTCGTTTATTGTCCTTTACATTATTAAGTCAATAATGTTGATTTTTGGTTTGTGACAAGCTATGTCAATTACCAATAAAAGAAATTTAAAAGATAATTTGTAAGTCTTATATTTCAACTTGTATAGATATGTTTCGTTCTGCAGCCCACTGATGGTTGTGGTCGGAGACGGCGAGTCGGCCGCCGGTTCGTTAATTAGGTGCTGGTTGTTATTGTTATTTTAACGGAATTCTGAGTTGGTCATTCGCGAAACCAATATATTTTATATTCTATAATTACAAGCATGGGTATATAATATATAATATGATCTTGAGCGCGTTACCATTTCTGACTATGGTTTTCTTGTAATAATTGCCATGTTGTTTACATCGATCGTAGAGCATATGAGTGTATTTTGCACTCACTCATGGCTCAAATTCATTCATTTGTTGCATATATTCTGTTGAGTATAATATGAGCTGATTAAATGGCCGGATTTAGTGTACAGTACGTCCCCCTCTAATGTAGATGGTGTGAGAAAGAACGACGTCAGAATTGAAGAATATATTAAGCAGGATTATAGTAATTCAAATAATTGAGTGGTACTTGAATTATTGTTAAATTATGATAGCTGGGCCGGTAGTGGTTAAAGATGCATAATCCGAGTAAGCGACCCTCAATTACTATTTATTTAGCTTGGGGGGGGGGTAAAATATTTTATTCTAGTCGAGGAACTCACCCATCAAAGCTCAGAGTGATCTCCAAAAAAAAAATTCACCAACGATAAATTTTAGTGGCCCAGTTAAACGTCGACGAGAAGACGGTCTCGGACCAAATTGCGGATGAAGAGTAGATAATTCTAAAATCAAGTGGCTTTTTTGTGTCAGATATTTGACAAACCGGCGAAATTTCGTTGAACAAAATGTTGATTAATAACAGGTTTTGGGCAATTTTATACTATATAGTTGACTGTGGTTCGCATTATTTTTGGGCAATTTATCGATTCTGATAACTGAAGCGGCATTTAAAAAAATGTTGTTGTGGTTGGAATCTGATGATATGGGGACCATCGAATCGGATTGAGTACCTTTGACGGGATTCCTTGCCACCCTGTCCAGTTAAATATTTGTGGCACAAGCTTTTGGGGCTATTTGATCTTTAAACACAAGATTTATAGCGAATATTCCCGGGTGTACCTAAAACGCTGGATCAGCTGCTGATCAGCAAGTTAACACCTAAAATGGTGATCAGCAGATTTCCCGATTTCAGTTTAACTCAAATATAACGACGGTAGTCAGTCGTGGGTTGTGTAAACGACACGTAATATAAGTGTTATATCCGAATACAGAAAGGGACACATTTTGACCGTCCGACATGCCCGTTCAACATTTCAAATTGGCTCATGCAATATACCACATCAACAAAGTCAAAAACTTTTTCCCTAGTGGTGCACTAAAATCACTATATTATGCACTTATCCAAAGTCATTTGGTTTACGGAATTCAAATATGGGGCCATGCATGTTCCCGAAGTTAAACAAGTATTCCTGCTATAAAAAAGAGCCACACGAACCGTGTGCAATAAAAAGTTTAGGAGTCACACAGAACCGCTGTTTAAAAAAGAAAATATTTTGAAAGTATATGATCTTACAAGGTTCACGCTACAATTTTCATACATGACTGGTACTATAATCGCCTACCTGGATCTTTTTTACAAATGTTTACTAAACGCACAACTGGACTTGTCACCAGGAATAAACACCCTCTATTCCTCAAGACACCGAGAACGTCATTCAGTGAACACCTGCCATTCACGCATTTCCCACCGTATGGAACAGTTTAGAAAACGACTTGACATCTCAACAAAGTAGACACATACTTTAAAAACGTATTACGAAAAGCACCATAACCCGGTACTCTGACAACGTCAAGTGCAAAAACAAAGGATGTCCTGATTGCCCCCACGACAACTGATATTAAATTAATAATATTAGATTAAAGACATAATACAAATGTATATGTATATAAGTGTGCATGTGTATATGTACGTATACACGTGTATATATATTTATATATGTGTGTATGTATGGATATGTATATATATATGTATATGTTCATTTATTATACTGGAAGATTATCCCTTAACCTCATCTATTATTATTATACTGCTCGACACCCAGAATTAAAATTAATGATCATTCAATCACCTTCATCGAGTAGTAACCCTTCTTACACAATTTTGAAGCCAACACAATGCCCATCTATATATACCTGGTCCGTACACGGCTTATCCTATAGCCATCTAATATTAATTACACTCATTAAACAGGGGTGGCAGGACCCTGGCTCATACGGACCTCCGGCTGATACGGACCCTGGCTTATACGGACCCTCGGCTAACACGGACCCTGGCTCATACGGACCTCAATTAAAATGTACAATTTTATTTGTTATGTTTATTTAAATAAATTAAAATACTGACCACATACATACTGAGATAACAAAAATATGATGATAACAAAAATGGAACAACGTTACATCAGACGAACATTATCTAAACTGGGGCGTACAGCTTGTCGGCTTCTTTCAGTAGTTTGCTGGCAGATATCCTCATCGACGAGTAGTCTATCCACAAGGACATCAACTTTCCGGTCGTCTCCCTCGTTTTTTATAACTCACCTGTGTCACAAACCAGATGTGTCAAACGGGAACATTCAGGTTCAATGCAGCCAATAACCTCCTGACGAAGCCGAATGGAGCACAGTTAGACATTGTGGAATTATGCTAGTCAACAATAAATCAGTTGAATATATACCAGTTGTGTTTTTACTACCATGTTTTCATAACAAATGAAACTCAGTGGATTCATCCTGATCACCAAAAAAATCACCGAAATTCTCAATTAATACAGATATATGTGTGAAAAGACAATCATAATTATATATTAAATTCATAAATATAAGTTTGAAAATTGCATATTTTAATTGAGGTCCGTATGAGCCGGGGTCCGTATAAGCCAGGGTCCGTATCAGCCGGTGGTCCGTAAAAGCCAGGGTCCGTAAGAGCCAGAGTCCGCAAGAGCCAGGGTCCGTATAAGCCGCATACCGGTTATGCATATGGCATAATCGATGTTCCTGAACCAAATATATAGAGAGAACACCATTTGACCGACCACTATCCCAGTTCAGCAGTTCAAAATCCCGTTCAGCACTTTATCTGCATGGCGCAGTTCAGCAGAATATCCAAAACTCAGTTTAACTGATTTTTTACGAAGATATTCGGGTGTATGAGATTCAAATTACTTGTAATCGATGGGCCATAACCAGATATATGGAGAGAAAACCATTTGACCGGCATCCACCCCAGTTCAACAGTTCAAAATTCCGTTCAGCACTTTATCGGGAACAGTTCAGCAGATTCCACCGAACGCAATTTAAACGTTTTTTAACGAGGACAGTCGGGAAAATGTTGTGCAAATAGAAATACATGGGGGGGGGGGGGGAGGGGGGACACGATCTGACCGACCTCCACCCAAGTTCAGCAGTTCAAAATCCCGTTCAGCACTTTATCTGTAGCAGTTCAGCAAAATTTCCAAAACTCAGTTTAACTGATTTTTAACGAAGATATTCGCGTGTATATATATTATAATGACTTCTAATCGATGGGCCATAACCAGATACATGGAGAGAAAAAACATTTGACCTACGTCTACCCCAGTTCAGCAGTTCAAATTCCAGTTCAGCACTTTACCGGGAACAGTTCAGCAGAATTCACCGAACGCAGCTTAACCGATTTTTAACGAGGATAGTCGGGTATCTGTTGTGCAAATGAATTTTTATCGATGGACCATAAGGACATACAGAGAGGGAACACGATTTGACCGACCTCCACCTCAGTTCAGCAGTTCAAAGTTCCGTTCCACCGAACCCAGTTTAACCGTTTTTAACGAGGATTGTCGGGTATATGTTGTGCAAATACCTTTTTATCGATGGACCACAATGAAATACATGGGGGGGGGGGGGCACGATCTGACCGACCTCCACCCCAGTTCAGCAGTTCAAAATCCCGTTCAGCACTTTATCTGGAGCAGTTCAGCAGAATCTCCAAAACTCAGTTTAATTGATTTTTAACGAAGATATTCGGTTGTATATATGTGATGAAAATGACTTGTAGTCGATGGGCCATAACCAGATACTTGGAGAGAAAACCATTTGAAATACGTCCACCCCAGTTCAGCAGTTCAAAATCTCGATCAGCACTTCATATGGAACAGTTCAGCAGATTCTCCCAAACTCAGTTTAACCGATTTTTTACGAGGATAGTCGGGTATCTGTTGTGCAAATGACTTTTTTATCGATGGACCATAACGACATACAGAGAGGGAACACGATTTGACCGACCTCCACCTCAGTTCAGCAGTTCAAAATTCCGTTCAGCACTTTATCTGGAGCAGTTCAGTAGAATCTCCAAAACTCAGTTTAACTTATTTTTAACGAAGATATTCAGGTGTATGTTATGCACATGATTCGTAATCGATGGCCCATATAACCAGATACATGGAGAGAAACCATTTGACCTATATGTCTATACCCCATGCAGTTCAGCAGTTCAAAAATCCCGTTCAGCACTTTATGTGCATGGAGCAGTTCAGCAGAATCTCCAACACTCAGGTTAACTGATTTTTAACGAAGATACTCGGGTGTATGTAATGCAAATGTCTTGCACTCGATGGTCCATATGACCGACGTCCACCCCAGTTCAGCAGTTCAAAATCCCGCTCAGGACATTAACGTTCACGCATGCAGCTGCCAAAACTGCCAAGCAAACTTTCATGAAATTCTGCATATATATCTACACACTTTCGATTGATAAATTCCGGAATGACAGAAAATGTGTAATTTGTTGTTTTATAGCTTATTTGGGCGGCGAAATGCCACGAGTTATTGGACGATTTATTCTTGCCATTAATTTGCAGACTATTTTCGGTCAAATTGTATGTTAACTTATGGAATTACATAAAGTTCACAGCGTAAATAGTGAGGTATATATGTGCATTTTAAATGTGGTTTGTCCATCACATCTTGGCACTTTACAGGCCTCTATACGACGATATGCCTGTAAAATTGTCAGGTGAATTTGCCAGCGCGTGTGAACGTACCCAAAGGATGTATTCACTATTCTATGTGACTTTTTTTAGAACAAGGTTCCCCTTTCTTCGCAACTCTATATAATATATGTAAGTCATTAATATTCAAAAGCTCCATATATGGAAATGCTACTCCAGAACTGTGACCTGTAACACTAAAACCAATGAACCGGGGCTGGTGAATCTCTGAAACCTCGGAACGGGGCTGGATGAATCCAATACGGCCACGACTCAGTGATATCGCTTATAATAGTGTAACTGTATGGTATCTTATATAACATGTTTCAATCAAGAAATATCGCCTGGAGGCTAAAAAATTATATTTCCTCAGCTATAGAATGTTTGTGTTGATTCATTTTACAATTTTAGTTTAAAGGTACTCAACCCGTAAAGAGGGTCCCCATCTCAACAGAATCCAACAACAACAATCCGATCAGAGGGTCCTATATTACTATTTCTTTGGCTTTGGGGGTAAAAAATATTTGATTCGAGTCGAGGAACCCATCAAACAAAGCTCAGAGTTATTAGATATTGATTTTTGAAATTTGTTATGTTCTCGAGATGAGTACTAATAACTGCCGTAATCTGCTCTGGATGTGTACTCCAAATCTATTCAAACAGACAAGGATGAATAACTCTAAAATCAAGTGGTAATTTTAACGCAATTTTGACTGAGTTCTGGGCCAGATAGTATTCCCGATAATGAAAAATAATAGATTTCTAAAATCGATATCTAACAAATCTGAGCTTTGATGGGTGACTTCCTCGACTCGAATCAAATATTTTTGACCCCCGAAGCCATTGAAATAATAATTGAGAGGAGTTTTATCGGGTTGAGTACCTTTAATAAGCGGGACATTGCAAATTGAAATTTATAAGCCTGTAAGAACATCACCAATAAAAATAACATGAAGAAATATATATAATTTGTTCCTATACTCGGCTATACTCATTAATTATTGATAGCTCTCAAATAGCGAAATTTCGGCGATGTTAGTAGTATGCCACATTCCCCCAATTGGCATAGCTCCTGAATACTAACTGATCAGTTTCACGCACCCGATCAAGTCCATAATATGCCTTTAAATGTTGATGTCAGATACTTTACCTTTTAGTGATGTGTAATAGCCATTCCGATTGTAAATACTTCACCTCAATCTCTGTACCTATAATATGTAGGTGCTGATGATAACAACACTTGCATTGATCAGATATAAGGGTGCAGTCGTGATTATAGTTATCACGTTACGAATTTGCGGTTAGTGCATGGAGAGTTTGATTTGTCACTCGAGCAATCGCGATAATGCAAGCACACGTTTTCCACATTTTTTTTGGACAGAGGCCGATCATTCTGCTTGAGTCGCACACGTACAACTTATAATCGAAAACCGAAAATTTACCCACTGACATATGTTTATCTAATTTAGCAGCAAATGTTGCTTGGTGCCATATTTATACTCTCTACATGACATGGCTTTGCTATTTCTTGCCATAGACATGTTCGCATATGCATAATTATGCTATGACTGACTCGAGGCGGGAGTCCTCACATAAAATGTATGAAACGCCATATACATGTAGCTGCTTTTTGTGCGCAATGTCATGACGTAATCATATACTTTGTTATTATATGATTCCATACTATATCATACGGAAAAGGAGTTGATAAATAGAGGATAAAATTATGAGTTTAAACAATTCAAACAGGTACGTAACTCCGTCGCGCATTGATATTCGTTTACTATTATTCGGTGATTTTACCGGAAGTAAGCGACAGTGAAGATATCATTTTTGAATAACAAAAATGATATTTTTACTGTCGGTGTGGACACTAAATACGATATTTGAGTTGCGGCAATTTGCTACTATTTAATGGAGAAGCATATAATAAATAGAGGATCTCACATGAGTTTCTATTTTATATGGAATTTATCAACCGAGTTCACTAAATTCGATTTGAGCCGAGGTTTACCGAGGCTCAAATAGAATTTAGTGGACGAGGTTGATAAATTACGTATAAAATAGAACGAGTTTGAGATACTTTTTATCACATGGTCATATAATCGCTTAAATTTTATCGAAAACAACAATAATTAACAGACAGAGAACTTTGTTCCAAAGAGCAGCGTGACGTCATTGCACGCGACGATATTACACGTGTCTATTACGCTCGAATATTACATAGGAAAATAGTGCTAATCATGTGATAAATTACGATAACTACTGGATTTTCCTATATAAATAGGAATGACGGGTTTATCAAATAACACTGCAAGCGCGACGTCAAGAGTTATTAATAGTAAATGTAGGTTGATATAAATCCCTGTGTTAACTTTTGACTTGTTGAATCACATTATCATTGTGCATTCGATGGATTCGTGTACATAAGGCCTAATATAGGCTTGATAACATTCGTACATCATATAATAAGACACGCATTGCATTGCTTCGAGGTTGGGGTGAGGATTTATCAACCCTTGGAAGTTAATATCACCCGACCTGCACCATCGGTGAATATTAACTTCCTCGGGTTGATAAATCCTCATGTCAACCTCGAAACAATGCAGTGCATGTATGTTATTACATGATGGCACTTTAGAGCATTAAAGGTACTCAATCCGATCAGAGGGTCCCCATATCATCAAGATATAACAACAACAACATATCTTCAAAATACGCTTTAGTTATCAGAATCGATTAATTGCAACAAAATAATGCTAACCACTGTCAACTATGGTATCATATTTCCCAAAACGTGTTATTTATCAATATTTTATTCAACGAACTTTGGTCGTATTATCACTTGAGTATTCACGAAATTTGGCCGTATTAACACTTTTTTTTAGATTTATCCATCTTCATCCGCAATTTTGACCGAGACCATCATATTGCCGGCGTGTTTCTGGGCCACAAGAAATAACCAACTTCAAAAATCGATATCTGATTACTCTGAGCTTTGATGGGTAGGTTCCTCGATTCGAATCAAATATTTTAGCCAAAGAAATAGTAGTTTAGGGGTGTTTAATCGGATTGAGTACCTTTAAATGATGCTACTTTATCATTACACTTTACCATGACATACTGGCACTTTAGCATAACGTGATGATACTTTAGCATAACGTGATGATACTTTATCTTATCATATCATGGCACAATTATGATACAATACTTTATCACTACATGATTCTACTTTATAATTACGTGTTGATGCCTATATATAATGTCATAATGATATTTTATCACTACTTCATGCTATTTATCATTACAGGATGATACACTATCATAAAAAGATGATAATCGGCCATCCAATGATGGTACTATATCATTATTACATGGTGATACTTTATGATTCCATGATGATACTTTACCATGACATGATATGATGCTACTTTATAATTAAGTGATGATACTTTATCACTACCAGCAGGGGCCTATACTATAGAATACAATTTTTGTAATATCAGCGTTAATTTGTGATTTACTAATCTTGTAATACATATTTTGTGTTCTATAGTAATCGACTGTATTTCTATCAGTGTATTTCTTTCATTGTAGATTGAAACTCAACATATGCCCAAAACTCTTTATATGCAAAATATATTGACATGTAATGACTTATATGATCTTTTTTGGCGAACCATCTATATACCGGGATTCACTTGACCGGAAAATCTTTGCATTTGGTGGAGAAAAAGGGGGCCTGAAAGTTTCATCTTTGCATGTTTTCAAAGTACTCGAACGCTCCAGCTTTGTAATATGTAAAAATTCGCAATATGGAATGATAAAATACTGGCTAAGCGGGTTCTATAGTACAGCAATAATACCATTTTTGTAAAAATTCATTATTAGATTACAACTACATAGGCTATATACTTTATTGACTTTTCACGCCGTGATCACGACGATTTTCCGTGCGGATAATGGTGACTGCGATTAGCTGGGTCATGTTCTTTGTGATGCGGTCACGGAATCTCTATTGTTAACCCATTGAAATGGTTTACGCTCAATGGAGTTGAAATGAGATAGCCATGTCAGCGGCCTAGATTTTAATTATGAATGGAATTAAAGAGTTTACAGTTGTCGGGCTTGGGCTCAAATCGTATATATAAACGATCCTTGTGCGAAGGTACACGGATACGCGGTGAATCGGGGGTGGTGGCATTTCGTGTTGAAACAGTTACTGATAATTTCAGGCTAAGTTGCGTTAAGAATCAGTGGACCTCAAATATTTACTATGACATTATGTAACTTATTTGAACCGCATGGCATTTGTGTGCTCAAGAAGTTCGCGTTCACCTTGTGGTCTAAACAATTTAATTTGGCCAATAGTGCCGCACTTAATGTTCCATTAGTGAATTCTTAGAAAAAATCGGGGTCCCCTGATCCTTAATAACTTACCAATGTAGTAGTGCGTGTTAGTTATAAACCAAATATCATATGTTTACCTAAATTCAGCCGCTTATTTGGTATAAATTGAAGGACGAAACTTGGTAGGTGTGTGTAGTTTGACCAGGCGGTCGTCGTTGTCGTATTGGCGAGCCCGTGTGGCGCCCGCTTCGCGCATGCGCAGACGATATCTCGGAAACGAGTGGAGCTATCGACTTGAAATTTGCTATGTGAATGTATCTTGCCCAGGATACGAATTTTATCGGGTCACCGAGCCCGTGCGACGCCAGCTTCGCACATGCGCAGACGATATCTCGGAAACGGGTGGAGCTATCGACTTGAAATTTGGTATGTGAATGTATCTTGCCCCGGATACGAATTTTATCGGGTCGCCGAGCCCGTGCGACGCCAGCTTCGCGCATGCGCAGACCAGATCTAGGAAACGGGTAGAGCTATCGACTTGAAATTTGGTTTTTGAATAGCCCGGACAACGTCGGGCTGGGTACAGCTATCGACTTGAAATTTGGTTTTTGAATAGCCCGGACAACGTCGGGCTCATCGGCTAGTCACTATATATAATGATATTGTATCATTGCATTATGATACTTTACCTGACATGATGTCTCTTTGTCATTACGTGAACCGGGACAATATGGCCGGCCATTTGGTCGGAAATTACATGAAATAAAAGTTAATGGTGGTTTGTGAAAACAATAGTCTCTATTTTCAAAACAATATATTCTCTATTTTCAAACCAAGATTCGCGCATATTCAATAAGCGTACATTCCGTTTCATTAGCCATATTTTCTTAATCAATAAAGATATTTCAAACCAATAGGCGATTTCCCACGAACAATGATTATCGTTATAAAACTAATAGACCTTATTGTCATTCTTATATTTAATAGATATAAATTATCACCAATGCACAATTAATAACGTTCTTTCGTATTCGAATCAATATCTAATAGCGGAATCAACTATTTCCGGTGAAACCAATGAGTAAAAATGCAGAATTAATGGACGAGTCTACAGAATTAATAACTTCCGTTTACAAACCAATGAACAATTCTTGAATTATTAGTTAATTCATGAATTAACGCTAGGGGATCGAGCTTGCCACCAATTTTGCTGGAATCACCTAACCGCAAAATCCGTGACGTCAACATGGGATATCCCCGCGAGCAAAAAAAATGTATGTTCTCGAACATTTTCGCGTCAGAAAGTGACCCTGAACATAAAAACTGCGATGATATACGGACTGTGGACTATATCCTGTACCTGTAGCAGATACCGAAGATGCCTTTGAGAGCTTGTTTTTAAATATTGACCCAGAATGCCGACGAAGATCTGAAGATAGTCGCGAGGCCAATGAGACCGAAATTCAGTGCCAGCAATCATTGGATCGATCAAGTTATACAACCAGACAACTATCAAATTATCAATGTCATTCATTGCTGACGACGATTGTCACAATAACTGATTGTTATTCAACTTATTCTACAAATGAAGAATCTATATATAATTCAAAAAAAAATAAGAAAACCTAAGGAAAATTAAGCAACCGAATTTGAGGACTGTATGATGTTGATGTATCACTGTCAGTATCTATAACTCATTCACTGTCAGTATTACTGTGATTGTCACTGTTCCCAGTGTTGCAGGGATTGTCTGTCAAAATCCGGTGGAGAACTTAGGATGTGTGTGACAAGTACTAACAACAACAGCAGTATGAATATGATTATGTCAACAACAACAACAACAACAACAACAACATCTCTAACACCGTAATATAATCGTTCGATCTACTGCGTAGTAGCACTGTACATTACGACGATGTCTTCTTAAAAACAACCATTGAGTGTAACCGCCTTGAACAATCAGATGTTGATTCATGCGATCGGTAACACTGAATGTCTGAAGGATTTATTAAATATGGATTCTATTTTCTAGACGTTTCATACGAGTGTCGTGGGATAGGATACTGAACATTGCTGGAGTATTGACCGAGTACACCACCTGACAGTGCTCAATCTCAGAACTCAATCATAAGCCAACTAGAATAGATATGGCAAGACACGGGGATCAAACTGATTCTACTGGGACAAGAGCGAGACAAAAAAAAGCGGGTAGTTTCACTCAGAGAACAGGGACCAAACTGATTCTACTGGGACAGGAGCGAGACAAAGGCTACGAAGCAACTTTTTTACTATCGCACATCTGAATCTCACTTCGCACAGGGGAGTCCTTTCATTAGAAAAGTTGAATCAGACCTTAAGGATCTGACGATTGCTCACTTGTATCAGGAATTTTCATCAGAAGCAAAAGTAGCTAATAAACACCATTGGAAGTCCCTGGTCAACAACGCAATGATGTCCAACTCTAGAAACGAATGGCAACACCTTGTATCAACACAGAGTGACTTCGGTCGTTTCGCTACCATCCAAACAAACCTGCACATGTCCCACCTTTGGAAAGCATGCCACAAATACCCCAGACACAAGAAATTTTACTTTCTCATTGTGCAATTACTATGCATGTTGAAATTCGTTGAGGACGTTGTGTGCATAAGATGTGGGGCAATTTATAATGATACCGTGAATCATGTTTTTAACGACTGTTCTTCTCTGGTAGACTCAAGAAATGACACATGGTATCGTTTCCTCTCACATTTCCACGTAGACTGTTATTTGTGCATTGATAATCTCCCGGTGGACAAACAAATGCTCATGTTCATTGGGTATATCCCAAATTCTCTCCATGGCATCGCTGATGATGTCCTGGAGATTGTCGATTTTATGGTGAGAGAAGCCGCTCAAATCTGGTACCTTTGGATGTTCGGGGATAATAGACATTAGTTCATTATAATGTTCCCCATATGTCATTCCTTCTCTAACCATCACTGCGTTGATATTTTCCATCGTGTAATCTTGTACGTGTATATGCGCATGTTTACAGTTTTCAGGCCACTATATATGTGTGTGTCCAATTATATTAATGTCTTGTGTCTCTGTGTTTGTACATAATTGCTTGTGCATGAAATATTTGTGTAATTCCTTATTTATATTCTACGTATTTTGCTTTATTATATATTGACTCTTCAGAAATGGAGGAATAAAAGATATATATATATTTGTATATCTATTATGTAAGTCATGTACATAAAATGTATTATATGTTATCTTAATACCTATGTATTATGGGTCAAAAAGATTAAACGAATTTAAACGAATTGAGAACAGGGACCAAACTGATTCTACTGGGACAGGAGCGAGACAAAAAAAAACAGCGGGTAGTTTTACTCAGAGAACAGGAACCAAACTGATTCTACTGGGACAGGAGCGAGACAGACTATATACTTTATTTTGTTCTGTCTCGCTTGTCCCAGGACTTATCACTGGGACAAAAATGCCGATGTATTTTCTGTTGGCCACGTTTCTTGCCATATATGAACTAGAACAGAGGTCATGTCAACTTACAGGTTGAATTATACATGTATATATTGTGACCACATAAATGATATACAACTACAGTGACTTCTTCATTATTTCAGTATTCGATACCATAACCATGGTCGTTCCATACCATATTTTTTGGTTGTTACATACCGGATTGTTTGGTTACTTTTTTTTATTTCGTACTTTGTAGAAAATCATTTATTTGTTTCCATATGATGTGACATACATATAGTAACATGGTACAAAATGACCAATTGATTTCCTACATGGTACGAAACGACCAAACAATAAGGTACGAAACTACAAAATATATGTTACGAAACTACCAAAAATGTTGTACGAAATGACTTAAGATGATACAAAACGTCCTGTACCCATTTATATCTCCTCGACAAGGGTAACAACCAGACAGTGATATTAGTGATATTAGGCCCTATATCACCCTGAGGTAACCTCGTATCACAAAGCCTGACTTAGGCTGATATGAGGTTACCGAGGGCTGAAATCAGGCCTATAATATCAAACCAACCAAGTAATAGCCTATCTATTAATTACGGTAGTTCGCCTCTTAGTAACAGTGTAATATTGACAACTCTTTCAAATGAGTGGCATCACAAAACATTGGTATCTATGCCTTATCTAACAGTGAAATAGAATTACACCATGTCATAAATCCATATAGTGTATTACTCGGATCCGTGATGTCATAAAATCATATTATTCTAATTAGTGATGTCGTAAAATGATATTACTCGATTTAAGGCAAATTGAAGTGATATTCACCTAAGTACAAATGGAGTTTGATAACAAGCCATACCGTGCACAAATGTCATATCTAATTAATAATTTTCGAAAACATTTTGGACCGATATACATGTACCCTGTAGCCATCTGTAGGTAACTTCCTTCCAAGGGGGTGCTGTCGGAACATATATGTATCAAGGTGGACCCCCCTCCCCAACGGGAGACTCTCTATCCATGCCCATTGGAAATAAATTATAATTTGCAATGGAATGGATAGCCAATATAGGTTGCTGGCATTTCATACCATGGAAGTTTGACATAGAGATGTTTCGCACCAGGGTTCTGGATATTTCATACCAGTTTCTGTATCATTTCGACAATTCGTACCATTGAGTATACCGGTATTATTAAAAAAAAAATAACAGTAAAGGTACTCAGTCCGATTCGATGGTTCCCATGTCATCAGATTTCAACAACAACAACATTTTTTGAAATGCCACTTCGTTTACCAGAATCGATTAATGGCCCCAAAAATAATGCTATAACCAGTCAAATATAGTACATGTATACAATTGCCCAAAACCTGTTATTTATCAACATTTTGTTCAACGAAATTTTGGCGGTTTGTCAAATATCTGACACAAAAAAGCCACTTGCTTTTAGAGTTATCCATCTTCGTCCGCAATTTGGTCCGAGACCGTCTTCTCGTTGACTTTTTACAGGGCCACTTAAAAATTATCGATGGTGAAAAATAATAGATTTCAAAAATCGATATCTGATCACTCTCAGCTTTGATGGGTGGGTTCCTCAACTCAAATCAAATATGTTTTACCCCGAAGCCAAGGAAATAGTAATATTCAAGCGTTAATTCGGATTATTCATCTTTAACTTTGTCGCGACGATTTCAGTTTGTTCATTTTGTTTCGAAAAAAAAAGAAAGAAATATGTTAACATGTAAATGTCGGGTTGTGTTCATCACGAACGTTAAATCATGAACATGTTGGCTTTCATTAAGTTAGCACAATTAAAATAATTTTTCACATACGAATGACCAATCGTCATTTTTGGGAATCGACGAAACATACCAATATATGGTGTGAAATTACCAAAAACATGGTACGAAACAATTAAATGTGTCATTCAAATCAAGGGTACAAACTGGCCATAGTAGGAAAAGTCGTTTGAGCCATCCAACAGACCTGGGTGAATCGCCGGGCGATCGGTCTTCCACAATAAGGATGCATCTGGGAAGAGAGGGGTCAATCTAATTAACTGTTATCTATAACCAATACTTAAAAACAATAACAATTTATTCTGATTTCTTTTGAAACACACAGAATAATTATTTACTGAGAATATTCAATATAAGCATGTACAAATTCTCAAACAAAGGGAATTTCAATGTTCAAGAAATTTAGAGGTCCCCTCTTACTATGGAGGCCCTTTTCACATTTATTATTTATTTGCGCTCAAGCACAAATATTAAGCGCAAATTTTGCGCTTAAGCATAAATCATTTGGGCTTAAGCGAATGTCCTTTCCGCTTAAGCACAAATATGTGTCTATCAATTTATTTGCGCTTAAGCGAAAATCATTTGCGCTTAAGTGTAAATGATTGGCGCTTTATCCCTCATATGATGGGCCTATATATAGACTTGAGTGCAAGTCTGCAAATAGCGTGTCTGTCATTTGCAGAATGAGGTCCCCAGAGGGTGAATTTAGTGACGCTACCCCGCATGGTGGACTAGCATGACTAAATTCACCCCATGGGGACCTCATTCTGCTTAGGCCCTCAACTGATATGGCAGTCATAGGATCAGATTGAAGTTCCCCAGTTGAAGTTGGTGATGTTCACCCATTTGGAGCCTCGATTATGGATTTTATCTTCTTCAAATTAGGGGATATAGAAACTTCCCAGATGGGAAAACGTAACTAAAAACAATGTTAATTTGATAACATAGTTACTTCCCAGAAGATGAGGCCTAAGCAGAATGAGGTCCCCAGAGGGTGAATTTAGTTATGCTAGCCCGCTATGCATGGTAGCATCACTAAATTCACCCTCTGGGGACCTCATTCTGCAAATGACAGACACGCTATTTGCAGGCTTGATGTGTTAGGCCTATGCCATTTAAAATTAATTCCAGGAGATCAATGCATTAATTTATATTTGCACTTAAGCGCAAATGATTTGTGATTAAACGTAAATTATTTGCACTTAAGCGAAAAAATTCTTAAGTAATTGTATGTCATAATTTGCAAAGTTCTGTCAAATTCTTGTTATGACTAGATTCATAACATGATATTTGGTTAAATTTCATACCGAGTTATGTATAATCGAATTATTGAGGGATCGGGAGGGACTTGGATCATACGAATGACATATATTCATTGCTCCAATTATCTCTTAACATGAGCAATACAAAATGAAGTCACATTTCCGAACCAGTTCCATACAACAGAACCTGATCTAGAAGATATTAGCGAAAAAACGTCAAATTCCCTCTTTCAGCTGTCATTTTGACGACCATCTTGGGCGGGGAGTTCTAATTTTACCCTAAAAATGTGGCATTATATCTCTCAGAGTCATACGTACTGAATATGCCTAATTTTAAATCGTATATTTCATGGTAAGATTACTTGCGACATTTAGTAAATTATATAACCACGAAACACTCTTTAAATTTGGAAAACCCCTTAAAAGAGGGGTTAAAGTGAAATTCCAGCATGGCTCCATATCTAATACCAATACGTATGTAAATATGTACATATGTGCAAAGTTTCATGCTTTAGTCAGACAATTTTAATAATTGTCTTTAATTTTTTATTTAATCTACTCCACTGTGTTATAGTGGACCACAATGAATATTTATCGTCGTTTGATTTGCACCGAGTGAACTACTGCAAATCGTCACACCGACATGACATTGGGAATTCCCATGTTTATTTATATATTTCTGACGTCACATGAATAAAGTTTCTTCAAACATCGCCATCAGAGACCCCTAGCGTGATTTCACGGTTTAATCATTGATTTCGAATTCCTAATCATTGGTTTGACCGGAAAGTGTAGATTGCGCAATGGGAGGCACCGCGCTGAGAACTCCCGATAATTCCAACTTTAAAAAAGAAATTTGTCAAGTGACAATCGAGGTCAGGTCATAATGAATATTAAAATGAGGCCCTCGATTCTAACACTGAGCGGTGATTGGCTGTTTCTACTATGTCAGTAATGGAAAGGTCAGGTCACAATGAATATTAAAATTAGGAATTGTGTCACTTGACAAATTTCTTTTTTTAAAGTTGGAATTATCGACAGATTTCTCCTCTATTAGAATTGTTTACTGACAATGTGTTGATTTGTATGAGTAAATAAATTATTAGCCGACAATAAATCACTAAGTTCCAGATATTTAGTTGATCGTTTGACCGATTTTTAATGATAGTAAACTGCATGGGTGGTGAATTTCGAGACACATGCCGACATTGCTTTCTGAGCCGGATCAAATCGAAAAAATACGCCCTCCGGAGACAATATTCGGTGGTTAAAATTTTAATAAATGCAACGTGTATGAATGTTTCTGATGGGAGTTTGTGGTATTTATTGAAAGATGAATTCTTTGCCGATCCATCCGTGTATATATCGTTATCATTACTGGGGTGAATGGGCTAAATTTGTGCGACTCCCGAACGTTGAATTTCTATAGTGCCCCTTGTCCATATAATGTTCCATTAACGCGAAGAAGGCGCGTATATAGGGCGGCGTATATGGGCAGTGCAAAAGGGGGGCCGACAGCGGAGCGCGTTATGTACAGGCCCCTGTGGTTCTGCAAATCATATTTTATTTTCAAATAATATATTTTAACTGCAATATTGTCATCGGCTGTTGGTAAAATGTCTGGTACTGTAACAGTAATATTTATATAACAATAGCTTCAACTTGCAATGTCGTTATTGGTTGATTGATTGGTTGATTGGGGTTTAACGTAGTTTTAGCAAGATGTCGTTATTGGAGAGTTATCAATAATAAATGGTAAAACATATGTTATCTATATCCACACATGTTCTTCTTGGTGATGGTGTTTAACACATGTTTATAACTTTTGCACACATATACCCACCGCAAAGGCCTTATATGTCCCTTTAATCCTTCCATGAGTTGAGCTTCCTGAATTTTGTGAAACCCTGTGTCAATGCATTCTCTTATATTATGCTATAGTCTCCCATATATGATATATAGGGAACCTCGCATATATAAGAGAATATATTGGCCTAACAATGTTTACCTTGACCTTGTATAAGCCACCGTATTCTCTTATATATGCGATGAGGCTCCACGTGGGAGACTCGCATATATAAGAGAATGCACTGTCACAGTGTCTTTAATGCTGCACTAGCTAGCGAATTTCCCGCCACGAAAGGGTTAAAAGATTGCACGCCGCGCACTAATCTCTGTCTTGGCCACGCATTTGTTCGATGAATTAGTGTTGGTCATACAGGCGTGATTGTAAAATCTTAGATAACCAGGAAATATAATGTAACTTTTCAATAATATTATTTTTTGGGACATTGGAGAACGTTATGTTTATGTTAGGATTTATCGTGGCCTGAATGGAAAGTGAGAGTGATAAGTTTACGTAACGCGCTGATCCGCTAATCCAATGAACAAATCAAGTTATATCATCGCATATTATAGTGCGCAACATCCAGCATTATTAACGCCCTCGGGTGTATACTGCATCCTAGAGATTCTAGATAGCTATGGTTCGCTGGGCGTTTTATTTATAGATAATGGGTTTTTCCTGTTGTGACAATTCCCAGTAGGTCCCTATTTGCGGAGATCCCCGAATTCGCGGAAGTCCCCTGACATGGTCGAAATATGTTGATTTTAATGAGGGAACGGGTGCGTATATGTCAATTGATACGTATTTTAAACAAATAACGACACGATCATCATAATAGTGGTTTTCTATCAATCATATCATAATCATCATCATCATCATCATCATCATCATCATCACCATCATAATACGGAACAAGTCTTGCGACTTTTCGTCCCAATAACATTATTTGCAATGCTTGTTTACAAATATATGTATCGTCATTCGATATTTACTTGTGAGTCACTTGAACATAATTTATTACTTGTCGTCGAACTCGTATTTTATATAATAGAAGAATGAGTCTATGTACATTTTGAATTGATCGAGTGTTTGGAGCCTCAACAGCGAAATAAAAGTCTGGCAGAGAGTTCCAGCTATTTACCACCCTCTGCGTGAAGAAATATTTTCCTATGGCCTTGTTAAGAATGGGCATCTGTAGCTTTTTATTATGTCCTCTTGTTCTTCCTGATGAATGTCTTTCTAATAGGGCACAGGAATTGACATTGTAATGACCATTCAACAGTTTATATACCTCGATTAGATCTCCTCTAAACATTCGTTATTTTAAAGACATCAGATTGAGTCTTATCATTCGGTCTCGGTAGCATAGAGTTTTGATTTGACGAACTAGTTTCGTTGCTTTTCTTTGTATTTCTCTAACACAATGCTTTGGTATTTGTGATGTGGGCTCCAAGCAGAGTTACAGTATTCGATGATAGGTCTGACCATGCTTATGCAGAGCGATTAGAAAGTGTCGATGTCCAAGTTCGTGAAAGTTCTGTTGACTATGCCGATGATTTGAGAAGCTTTATTGTTTTAGGATATTGTAGGAATGCTAATCTGGCCATGTCAAATTGAGCTATAGCGATGTGATTTCTCGCAGGACAACACATTTCGGTTTTTCGTGGGGTGTGTATTCGCTGGATGTCTCATAGTTGCAGTATGTAACTATTATGACCGCGTTAATTGCTTTCGATGTTTAGGTATGAACAATGGCTGGGAGGCGGGAACACAATACCTCCGATTTTTTATCCGCATTTAGAAGCTTTCTGGTGTGGTGAATGAGAAACCTGCAGTAATAGGCCGTAGTTTTTTGTAATAATTTGAAGGCTTAGTTGTTTTAACGGAATTCTGAGGCGGTGCATTCATGTAACCAATATATTTTATATTATCTATTATACTAGAAGGTGACCCGACTTCGTCCGGGCTTTGACCTTGAATTGTCCATTTTGAAGGTCAAGGTCAAGTGGGGTCACGATTTGACCAGTCCAAAAACACTGCCCGGACAAAAGTACCCGACAAACGTGCCCGTCGAAATCCATCCGGTTTTACCCGATTTGACCTTGAATTGATCATTTTGAAGGTCAAGGTCTGGTCGGGGTCACGATGGACCAGTCCAAAACAATCAGTGGACAAAAGTAACCCCACGTATCAAATTTCGTCGAAATCCCATCAAAATTGGCGATTTGACCTTGAAGTTACCCGATTTCAAGGTCACGTCGCACGGGCAAATTAATATGCTTATGAGACTCGCCATAAGAAAGTACCCCCACATACCAAGTTTCATCGAAGTCCCGTGATATTCGGGCGTTTGACCTTGAAATGACCCGATGTCAAGGTCAAGGTGACGTCGCACGGACAAATTAATATGCCTATGTTCGTCCCCGGCCGAAAATACCCACACATACCAAGTTTCATCGAAGTCGGGTGGGCCGTTTTCGAGTTCATCGATTAAACACACACACACAAACACACACACATATCTTCCAAAATATATAATAGACTAGAAGGTGACCGACTTCGTCCGGGCTTTGACATTGAATTGACCATTTTGAAGGTCAAGGTCAGGTGGGGTCACGATTTGACCCGTCCAAAACACTCCCTGGAAACAATTACCACTATGGTCCACTAAGTATCAAATTTTGTCAAAATCCGTCTGGCAATTTTCCAACACCAACACCCCAAAAATGGTGGAAATTGGGCAAGCGGATACCGGGAAATCGGCCCAGCGGATACCGAGATACCCTATGTATCAAATTTCGTCCGTAAAAATCCGCCAGTTTTACCCGATTTGATTTCCACTAAAGTATGTAAACGCGCCTCATATACACACGCTCATTAATTATCAAGCTTCAAACGTAAAGATAAATTAGCATTGTGTGGTAAATTTTAACTAATTATTTTCTCGCAGTCAAAGTTGAACAATTTCGATGTTGTTGACATTGACGGCTTGGGGCCACCGGTAGATTCCATTTCGCAACAACGAAGTATCATTTCAGCTAAATGGATTCTTGGATGAGATTCCAGACCCGCGGGGTAAATGTAAACAGCTTGAGCCTATGCGTGGTGTGAATATACAAAAAATAAATCTATCGACAATAGACCTAAGAATATTAGCTGTAACAAAATTTTTATATCAGAAATTGTAATAAATGATATATTTTGGGATAGATGCACGATTTTTAATAGCCTGCAAATTGACAATATATATTGTAAATGTTATAATTTTGGGAAAAATACACGATGCGTAATTGCATGCCTGCAAATTGCTAACGTTCGTCGACGTATGAATATAGAGTTATCCTCCCTGCATCGCAGTGCTAAATCCGGCGTGATAGCACTGCGGATCCCGAGATATGAGTTTGAAGGTCAAGGTCACGTCGCACGGGCAAATCAATAGGCCTATGTTAACCCCCGGCCGAAAATACCCCCACGTACCAAGTTTCATCGAAATCGGGTCTGTCGTTTTTGAGTTCATCGATTACACACACACACAGACAGATACACACACACACACACACAGATCTTTCAAAAATATATAATAGACTAGAAGGTGACCCGACTTCGTCCGGGCTATTCAAAAATTTCAAGTCGATTGCTCCACCCGTTTCCGAGATCTGGTCTGCGCATGCGCGAAGCTGGCGTCGCACGGGCTCGGCGACCCGATAACATTCGTATCCGGGGCAAGATACATTCACATACCAAATTTCAAGTCGATAGCTCCACCCGTTTCCGAGATATATAGCCCAATGTCATTGGCCGGTGATGAGTTAACGCGACATCGGCCGGATAAGAGTTAACGCGATCACGTCACGATATGTTGATGGCGTAATATATTTACGCAATGATTTTCGATGAGCGAAGCATGGTCCTGCGTTCTTCCCGATAATTAAGGTAGAAACTTTAAACGTACACAGGCGTGTAATGCATCATTGGAAAGATGAAGCGCCACAGATTCTAACCGTGCAAATTATATGACTGGCAATTTATTATTCGCGCTATATCGAATCGATTTGTGAGCACCGAACTGAAATATATTAGCGCAAAACGGCGTAAAAACAGATTTGACCTCGGCACGTGAAAAGTTGACCTCGGATCTGAAAATCAATAGGCCTATGTTACTCTTGACCCGAAAATACCCCCACATACCAAGTTTCATCGAAATCGGCTGGGCCATTTTCGAGTCCATCGATTACACACAGACAGATACACACACACACACACAGATCTTTCAAAATATATAATAGATATTTTGGAAGATCTGTTTGTTTGTGTGTGTGTAATCGATGAACTCGAAAACGGCCGACCCGATTTCGATGAAACTTGGTATGTGGGGGTATTTTCGGGTCAGGAGTAACATAGGCCTATTGATTTTCAGATGCGAGGTCAACTTTTCACGTGCCGAGGTCAAATCTGTTTTTATGCTGTGTTACGGGACTTTCATTTGAGTTCGGTGCTTACAAATCGATTCGAAACAGCGCGAATAATAAAATGCCAGTCATAATAATGACACTGTGAGAATCTTTCGTGTTTCCTCTTTCGAACGATATATAATGCGTATGTATCCGTTTTAGTTATCTGCCTCAATTATCAAGAAGAAGTGGTACTATCTTCCATCAGGATAAAAACAATGCGTAACTTCTATGACGTCGTTAGAGGTCATAACGTTAGATCACGTTAACGCTTAACCGGCCGATGCATTTGACTGTTTCAGACGTCTTGGCGATATCTCGGGCACCGATGGTAATTTATCTTTACGTTGAAACTTGATAATTAATGAGCGTGTGTGTATGAGGCGCGTTTATATACTTGAGTGGAAATCAAATCGGGTTAAACTGGCGGATTTTTACGGACGAAATTTGATGCATAGGGTATCTCGGTATCCGCTGGGCCGATTTCCCGGTATCCGCTGGGCCGATTTCCACCATTTTTGGGGTGTTGGTGTTTGACCCCACCTGACCTGGACCTTCAAAATGGTCAATTCAAGGTCAAAGCCCGGACGAAGTCGGGTCACCATCTAGTAATTTATATTTATGGCTAATAATATGATCTTGAGGGCGTTACCATTTTTGATTATGGTTTTCGTGTAAACAGTGGAGAAGCGGTGGTCCGAGAACTCACTGGTCTTAAAGCTACTGTACATATATATAGGAACTGTTACATCGGAAGTCATTCTATGGCCGGTATTGTAATGGTTCTTGACTGATTGGTGACGGTTAAAAATAATCATTTTCGGGACAAAATCACGCACAATTATAGATATATTTATTAAATATAATAAACATTCCTGAAAAAAACACCTGCACAAGTAATTCGGATAACGCGAGTTAACGTGTATTTATCAACATGTAAACGTATAATTCCTTTGTTTTCGGTGGCATATCGACTGAATCGCTTTTACTGTGGTCGTGGGAGAGTTGAACCCGGAATAACTTGGAAACAAGCTGATTTTGGTGTAATCGACGCGGTTAAACACCAGGTACAACATATCCAAAATCCGCAAAAATACCGCTGATGGGAAAATTCAGGATCCAAGATGGCGTCCGCAATGGCTATTGGTATCTGAAATGCGGAATTTCTTCGGCAAATGCTCCAATAAATACGTAATAAATTGAAATGTACACAAACAATGCTTAAACCATATATGTATAATGGATCTCACAAAATGGTCGCCAAAATGGACAAAATCGAATGAAATTTACATTTTGTCCAAAATTTAATAGCTATATAGTCCAATATAAGAATGAACAAACGCTCGAATTATGCGAGGAAGAATGATTGCAGAGTATAATAGAAACGTTTGATCGGAGATGTACGAATTCTTTCTAGTGTATCTTACGAGAGAGAGGGGGTGAGAGAGAGAGGGGGAGATAAAGATATATATATATATAGAGAGAGAGAGAGAGAGAGAGAGAGAGAGGGAGAGAGAGAGAGAGAGAAAGAGAAAGTGAGAGAGAGAGAGAGAGAGAGAGAGAGCGAGAGAGAGAGAGAGAGAGAGAGCGCGCGCGAAAGCATGCAGGGGCTCGTTCAACGGTTAAATCTGGACTTTTGGGCGCCCAGAAATGGAAAAGTAACGCAGTTTTATCGGTCCTCTTTGTCTTGAATCGTGTGATATATGTGTAATTAAACAGTTGTATGGGATTTAGTAGTGATGTATTGATTATGTGCCCTTACTACATTTTCTGCAACCGCATCACAACGGTTACCCTTTCTCCCCAATGTTACGCCCAGCTGCTGCACACAAAACCGCAAATTGCAACCGATGATCACCTGTAATTTGCACGAGTATGTGGGTGGTAATGGTAAGATATTTTCAAACAAAAAGATACTGAAACCTAATAGTGTGCATTGCATGCTAGTATGTTGCAGATGTAAAGCGGCGACTGAAGTACAATTTGAACAATTTTGTCTACTAAGAAACGAGTTTGGTAGCAACATAAAAATTAGTCCTACATAAATTGTGCAATTACAGTCTCTTTGGTCTGATAGTGTAGTGACTTAGCGACCAAATTTTGTCATATTGGAACGGACTGGCCAAAAGTGCCATTTTGTTATATTATGTCAAGTTAGGTGTGCTCTTTCAGAAAGTGAACTAGAAACAGGTTTCTGATCAATATTAACCCTTGTTTCCAGTATAAATCCAAGATGGTGGCCAAATTCAATCATTATTTCACCATGACGTTCCAACTGGTATACAATTTAAGGCACATGTATAATAAAGGCGTCATTCCATCCGGCATTGTCATATTTTGAAGATATTAGCAATCCAGGGTGACAAAATTTGAAAATTATCACTTTTTGAACCAAAAGCATGAAATTTTGTCATAAAATCATTCTCGTTTCAATTATTTTGGAATAATAAACAGACAATTTCTCAAAAGTGTTTCAGTGCAGATCAAAGGTTAAGATCTTAAAAATTTCAGAAGTGTATACTGCAAACAAAATATACAACATCTAGGACAAATTCGTAACCATATTTTAGACAGTTTGGATTATGTTACCCCTCACCCCAAAAATCATGATTTTTTTTTTGTGTGATAAACATCCGATAGAACATGGATGAGAATCTATAAAGGACACTATTCGATCACATTTCTAAATACTGTAATTGCAATTACACACACAATGACCAAAGTTGAAATTTACAACTTTTTCGACTAAAATATGCAATTTGGTAAACAAATCCTCTTCATTTCAAATATTTTGGTCCAATAAATGGTCATTTACTCATAGGATATTTGCGATAGTTCAAAATGTTTGGTCTTAAATGTTTTGGACATATATACTGAAAACAACGAATACATTTTATGTGGTTAATATGTAACAACGTTTCAGAAAATTTGATTTATGTTACCCCTCACCCCAAAAATCACGAAAATGTGACTTGGTTGTAAAGATTCAATAAATCTTTGGTTAAATCTTATAAAGTGAGTTTGTCGATGACAATTAGTCATATATTGTTATGTAACAATCTCATTGACAGTATACTGTTTAAATTTACAATTGTATGCCTAATAACAGCTATATTTTATGGTAAAATAACCATCATTTCAAATATTTTCAACCATTATATGGGCAATTTCTCAAACATTTCCCAAGATCGTATACCACATGCGGCCTTCGAAAATGACTGTCGAATACAACACATTTAAAGGTGTATACATGTCATGTCTTGGTGAAATAGAATAAAATTCTAAAAATCTATTATACCATCAATAATTTGAAGGTGTTGACTTATATAATCTACAAATGTAGCATACAAGAGGGGGTATATATAGACATGTAGTTCAGATCACAACTTTAATTTGTCTATCAATAATACACATAACATAAAGATGGTCTATCTTTGTTTATACTCTGTTCTTAAATTCACGTTTGTTATGTTGTACCTGTATAACTATAATGTGCACAGTCTGATCATACCAGCGGGTATATAGCAACTCATAGATTGTCATGTTATAATCACCGGTGACCATGTTGATACATTGAACAAATATTTTAGGCATTCTTAATATTACAATTACTGTTACAACTGCATAATTATGTGCATGGTAAATCAGCTATTGCACATTTGCACCTGTTACAAGTTTGGGATTTGCAACAACACTTGATGAGTTCTGAACACAGAGCTGCAGCTTCTGGTAATGTATATAGTCCACAATGGTTTACATCCATGATCTTCAACTGTCCATTCCCAGTCATGCGGGCCATGTATTGGAATTGTTATGTCATGACAAGTGTACCACAATCCTGCCTGGTATATGGCTCATTTCATATGTTGTATTAGGGCCCCTTTTGAGCGACAAGTTTTGGAGAATTCTCTTCATATGCCTCGTTATCAGCAACTTTTGACAACCTTTATTATAATTAATGGTAATGAAACGTTCGAGTTCTTTGAAAATATATGAGGACGAATCTAGTTGAATAAAAGGTTGATTCGCCTATAGAAGAAATGTACATTTATCTGTGATAACGGGATAATATTTCCATGCTATCCAGAAAAATTTTCTGCCCTTTATATGGAAGAACAAAGTGGTATCAAAACCAGATATCGAATGAAAATTGGGTAGTGATAACAATTGTCATCGCCCAGAGCGGAAATTGTGCTGTTGTCATGGTACAATGTTTTAGTTTTGCCTGTTCCTAGAGAAACACATGTATCACCACCACTGTTAGCATCTGTAAACTTTGAAAACAGACCGATGACCATTACCAGGACACATGTGTCAACAATCCAAACACGGATGGTCGTCAGCCCACAAGAAAGCGCATGGATAATGTGCGGCACAATTCTAATATCAGCTTCCTCCTGACAACAGTTTCTCAAGATTTACTAGGAAGAATTTGCTATTTTGAGAGTTGACGAACATTCTGTCATGTTTAACACTTTATCATCATGTTCTGATGCATTACTTGTCAGGAATACAAACAAAAATTTCAAGCTTATTGTCAGAATGACGGAGGAAGTCGTTCCATTTTTTTGGAATCTTTGTTTGGCCACCAACTTTTCGTCCAAGACCTATACCACGATTCTCATTAGTGCTGCCTTTTGTGCTGCCTTCAAAATACCTATCCCACACAACACACATGACATTAACACTTCTTAGTTTGTAGAGTAGAAACTTCATTGTAGATCCTATCGCAGGCACAATTATATGCACAAGAACGCCTCCATCAAATATCTTGCACGTACTTCCAATATTTTATTTCTTGTAATAGTGTGTTCGAACAACATTTGGGCAGTTCAAAAAACCCGAAATCGCTTCTCCGCTATTCCAAACGATCAAGTGCAGGAACAGGAGAACATCAAATTGAAAGGAAATGGAGGGTTGGTAGGTTTAACAGAGAGCTCATCAACAATAACGAGATGGCTAGAACTCCCCGAACCAGACGTGTTTTTCTCTCATGAGAGTCGGCTATTTCCCCCGCCTTACTAGTATCAACGGGAGGTAAATTCAAGGGGACACAATATGATTTGCTGGGATGTATCCGGGAAGCAATTAGAGATATATCGGACCCACCTAAAAAATGTTCAGTGCAAGATATTTGATGGAGGCGTTCTTGTGGATATGATTGTACCTGCGATATAGTATCTACTTTTAATGATTATGCCCAGTCACTAATGAAGTTTCTACTCTACAGACTAAGAAGTGTTACTGTCATATATGTAGTGTGGGACATATGAAACGAGCTGCCTACCAGGTAGGATTGTAGTACACTTGTCATGACAAGCTGCAGCTGTGTGCTCAGAACTCATTAAGTGTTGTTGCAAATCACAAACTTGTAACAGATGCAAATGTGTAAACGCTGATTTACCATACACAGAGTTATGTAGATGTAATTGTGTGCTTAAAATATTTGTTCAACGTATAAACACAGGCAGCGGTGATTATAACATGACACTCTATGAGTTGCTATCTATCGGCTGGTATTATCAGTCTGTGAACATTATAGTTATATAACATAACAATTTAAGAACACAGTATAAACAAAGATAGGCCATCTTTATGTGTATTATTGATTGACAATTTAAAGTTGTGACCTGAAATGCATATCTATATATACACCCCTCTTGAATGCTAGATTACATAAGTCAATGATATTGGGTCAAATATATCCATTAATGGTATTATAGATTCTTTTACTTTTATTGTATTTCACCAAAACATTACATGTATATACCCTTATATGTGTTGTATATATTATATTCGATGAGATTGTTACATTATAATATATGACGAATGGCGATCGACAAACTCACTTTATAAGGTTTAACCAAAGATTTATTGAATCCTTACAACAAGTCACATTTTCGTGATGTTTGGGGTGAGGGGTAACATAAACCAAGTTTTCTGAAACGTTGTTACATATTAAACACATACAATGTATTCATCGTTTTCAGTATATATGTCCAAAACATACAAGACCGAACATTGTGAACTATCGCAAATATCCTATGAGTAAATGACCATTTATTGGACCGAAATATTTGAAATGAAGAGGATTTTCTTACAAAATTGCATATGTTTTGTCGAAAAAGATGTTATATTTCAACTTTGGTCATTGTGTAAGTAATTGCCATTGCAGTATTTAGAAATGTGATCAAATAGTGTCCTTTATAGATTCTCATCCATGTTCTATCGGATGTTTAACACAAAAACAATATTTCATGATTTTTGGGGTGAGGGGTAACATAATCCAAAATTTATAAAATACGGTTAAGAATGTGTCCTAGATATTGTATGTTTTGATTAGAGTATACATGTCCAAAAATGCTAAGACCTTAACCTTTGATCTACACTGAAATATTTTTGAGAAATTGTCTGTTTATTATTCCGAAATAATTGAAACGAGAATGATTATATGACAAAATTGCATGTTTTTGGTACAAAAAGTGATAAATTTCCAATTTGGTCAGCCTGGGTTGATACTATCTTCAAAATATGACAATGTCAGGTTGAATGACGCCTTTATTATGCATGCGCCTCAAATTTTATACCAGTTGGAACGTCAGGGTGAAATAATGATTGAATTTGACCGCCATCTTGGATTTATACTGGAAACAAGGGTTAATATTGATCAGAAACCTGTTTCTAGTTCACTTTCTGAAAGAGCACACATAACTTGACAAAATATAAAAAAATGGCACTTTTGGCCAGTCCGTTCCAAAAAAAACGCTAAGTCACTACACTATAAGATGCGGTGCTATTATATTGAAGATAACAGTGTTTCTTTATAGCATAATATATAAGCATTGCGACATATATGTATAATTTAGTATTACGGAGATTGTTGGAAATTCCGAAAATGTAACCAGTATTTATACCGCAAAAAGGTATGCACTTCAGTTTCTGCGTTACATTCAATAATTAAGATATGATAAATTCAGTCCGTTTGTTGTGTATATGGTTTGTTGTATACGTATTTAAAACCCCCATTGCATGCATGCACCGGCGGCGCCTGCACTTGTTTTATATTTTCCTATATATGTTGTCTCCTTATATTTCCTGAACATCCCATCAAATGAATAATATACCAATTCAAAGTATAGTCACGATTGTATAACTGATTGGAGAATCAACGTAGTAAATACAGGGTGAAAATGCGACCAGACTACGACAAAGCATCACATAACCTTTTCGACCAAGGGATGCTATACATTGCTCGAGGGTACACATAAGGTTTGTTTGGAGCCTGAGAAATCCGACACGGGTTGCGTCTATAAATATGACCATTATAGTTACAACTTTAATTCAGAGGTATTGTTCGCTTTAAATATATTTACATACTTATCGTCAAATATCATGATCGTTGGATATGTATACGAATTTAATGTTGACTAGAAAGGTCATTTGGCTTGATGTCATTCAATCTCGGCTATTTGAATTCACCCCAATGGACTGAGTCATTGTGGTATAACCGCCACGTGTTCATTTTTTTCTTTCTCGAACGACTGGAGTTTTAATGTGACTTTCACAGATTGAGAGAGAGGGAGAGAAAGGGCACGAACAATGTTGAAAAAAAATTGCCCTAATATGGAAAATGCGTCATTTAAAACACATATGTTATGAGGCTACGGGTAATTAATATTTATAAAATAATGCGTAGTTTAGTTTAAACAATTTTTCAAATAGTTTTCAAATAATAAACGGTTCGGGTACAAGTTACAATAACTTACAACTTATATCCCTCTCCCTATACACAAAAGTTATAAGTTACAATATTTATGAACAAGATGACATATATATATTATTTAAAATTGTGGGGTATTGAAAAAAAGATAAGACGCTATGATAAAAGTTTCCTCTGTGCGATGTGTGTTTTTTTTTTTTGGCAGCCGTCTCATACCCCGGGCATCCAGACCCCCAATTACAGCATGTGAACGGAATGAATAAACGTTTGATTTAGTATATTCATGTAATGCTGTATTGGTCATTGTCGCATGCATGTTTTCGTGCAAACAGACACCCAGGATCTCCTAAACGTGCACAAAAATACACACAGGATCTCCTAAACGTGCAAAAAGACACCTATGCAGGATATCCCAAATGTGCAAAAAGTCACCAGCATTATCAAAGTCTCATACAAAATCGATTTAAAATTAGTCGCATGTTAAGGAAGATGACTTCCATTTCTAATACGAATTGTGTATATTTAGGTGAAACAAAGGGTGTTGTAGGGTGGCCCTCAAGCCAATCTAAATATTCACCCATTCACCATATCCAGATCCAAAATGGCCGCCGTCCAGATGGGTTCAAATAGGGCACCCATTCCATTCCAGACCCATTGACAGATTTAGGTCAAACAAGCGGTGTTGTAGTGTTGCCCCAAGGCAATCTAAATATTCAGCCCATCCACCCTACCCTTATCCAAAATGGCCGTCGTCCAGAGGGGTTCAAATTGGGCACCCATGCCATTTATCAGCCCATTGACAGGGTCATATATGACCTGTGCATGGAACTTGGGCCAATCAGTTAGGCTCCATTTCATCGCGCAAGCTCCACACAATCAGTTGGCTGATACCAATGACAATTTTAGTTCTGGGTTACAGACCATGCCTCTGTAGTATCAATTCAATTATTTAATGTTCCAACCACCTGACATTGCATGACATTTCATAAGATCAATAGAATAAAATAAAATAAATATGTCAGGCTGTCAGCACGATATATAGAAATATTGGCAATATAAACAAAAATATGTGCTTGATAAGAATAGGGATCGATGTCAGAGAATGTAGAAACATGCTCAAGCTGGGAGCTAAACTCACTGTTTAGACAATTCCATTCCATTTATCAATTTTCGACAGCAGACTATGGATAGCAACTCTAGCACATTGCCACTGTAGTTTTACTGCAGCGAAATCCCTCCAATTGAACGGAAGATTATTAACGTCCTCGGGTGTATACTGTCCTAGAGATTCCAGATAGCTATGGTTCGCTGGGCGTTTTATTTATAGATAATGGGTTTTTTCCGGTTGTGACAATTCGCAGTAGGTCCCTATTTGCGGAGGTCCCCGAATTCGCGGGGTCCCCTAAAATGGTCGAAATATGTTGATTTTAATGAGGGAACGGGTGCGTATAATTATGTCAATTGATACGTATTTTAAACAAATAACGATACGATCATCATAATAGTGGTTTTCTATCAATCATATTCATCATCATCATCATCATCATCATCATCATCATAATACGGAACAAGTCTTGCGACTTTTCGTCCAAATAACATTATTTGCAATGCTTGTTTACAAATATATGTATCGTCATTCGATATTTACTTGTGAGTCACTTGAACCTAATTTATTACTTGTCGTCGAACTCCGTATTTTATATAATAGAAGAATGAGTCTATGTACATTTTGAATTGATCGAGTGTTTGGAGCCTCAACAGCGAAGTCTGGCAGAGAGTTCCAGCTATTTACCACCCTCTGCGTGAAGAAATATTTTCATATGACCTTGTTAACAATGGGCATTTGTAGCTTTTTATTATGTCGTCTTGTTCTTCCTGATGAATTTCTTTCTAATAGGTCTCAGACATTGATATTGTAATGACCATTCAACAGTTTATATACCTCGATTAGATCTCCTCTAAATATTCGTTATTTTAAAGACATCAGATTGAGTCTTATAATTCGGTCTCGGTATCATAGAGTTTTGATTTGACGAACTAGTTTCGTTGCTTTTCTTTGTATTTCTCTAACACAATGCTTTGATATTTGTGATGTGGGCTCCATGCAGAGTTACAGTATTCGATGATAGGTCTGACCATGCTTAAGTAGAGCGATTAGAAAGTGTCGATGTTCAAGTTCGTGAAAGTTCTGTTGACTATGCCGATGATATGAGAAGCTTTATTGTTTTATTTTAGGATACTGTAGGAAGGCTTAGCTGGCCGTGTCAAATTGAGCTATAGCGATGGGATTTCTCGCAGGACAACACATTTCGGGTTTTCGTGGGGTGTGTATTCGCTGGATGTCTCATAGTGCATAGTTGCAGTATGTAACTATTATGACCGCGTTAATTGCTTTCGATGTTTAGGTATGAACAATGGATGGGCCGTGCACTCTTGGCGGGAACACAATGCCTCCGATTTTTGATCCGCATTTGGAAGCTTTCTTGTGTGGTGAATGAGAAACCTGCAGTAATAAGCCGTAGTTTTTTTTGTAATAATTTGAAGGATAAGTTGTTTTAACGGAATTCTGAGGCGGTGCATTCATGTAACCAATATATTTTATATTATAATTTATATTTATGGCTTATTATATGATCTTGAGGGCGTTACCATTTCTGATTATGGTTTTCTTATAGTTTAATGCTGAGCATCTTTCTATAAATCGAATGCCCCATACATACATTATATCAAACATATAATGGATACGAGCATTTATGACTGGATTGCAGTGGATTCTACCACATTGTATGGGAATCGAGGCATTGTATGGGAATTGTTCTGCAAGGAAATACAATTTCAAATCTATATAATTGAAATCATAATCTCACTCTATATAGAGTGTAATTTAGGGACCATAATTTCTCTTCTTACCAGTTCTCACCTGGTTTTCTTGTTCCGGTTTCGTGACATCCTGTTAAAAAACTTTTTGTTCCTGGTTATAGTTAATTACTTTGCTGTGATCTCCATGTGTAAAATTATAATTAAATAGACCAATGTTAGCTGTTGTATTATAACACAAGTAACGATTATATAAACAGAAAACAGTAATACAAATACAGTGCAAATACAATACATTTATTATATATGCTACTATTTGATTATTACGCCTTATATATTATACGGTATATATCGTATATTCAACGTCAGACATTGTTGACTAATCTTTTCTTATCGAAGTTGTTTCCGTTACCTGTTTACTGTCGTTCCGCTTTTTTTATTTGTCGTAATATTTGGCGTGTGCGGATAAAACAGTTTGTTGTATATTTACCGAAATTAAATTACATCTTATGCAAATGATAGTTGATGTCTTGGTTATAATACTGATCTTGGGGAAATATTCCCAGAAAAAAACATTGGATGTCACCTTTTGTGTTATATTGTGGGAATACGACATTAATCTTCATTCTACTACAATTTCCTAAAATATCTCGCATCGTGTGAAGCCCGAAATGTGTTGTTCTTAGAGATATCCCCATTGCTCCTATCACATGCCAAAAACGTCAACACAGAACACACACTATGAGGCCGTAATAAAACATTAGAAAAATACTCAAAACATGCAACAAAGAAAACTAGCTCTTGTATCAGTATCCCTTAATTATCTCGCACCATTAAGGGCTAAAGGGATCAGGGGATTATGACTTTGCAGCTGTTGTGTAGACATTATTAATCTATCTGATTCATGAATGAGATAATTAGCAGGCCGTCCTTGTTTGTGAAGTCTTATATGTACCGACATATACTTCTGTTCTTAATACCACGTATACACATATACCAGTTAAGGGTGGATACACACTTGTGTGTAATTTCTGTATGTAAAATCCACGTATTTTACATGGTCACACCATTCAATGCTAGCATCAATTACCTGCGCGTGAGCGTTTCATCGTCGACGGACCAGTACGGGCGCAGTTCTTCTATTTATTACATATTTAGAGATATCAATCATTAATTTTATGATATCACAAAATGAATATATGAAATTACAAAATCGAATATATGATATCATAAAATAGTAAGCATTTAGTGATAATACATATTCTATTTTATAATATCATACATTCATTTTGTGATATCACTTATTCGAATTTGTGATATCATATATTCAGTTTGTGATATCAATAATTCGGAAGAAAAGACTATTCACTGATATCATGAAATCAATTTAGTGATGTAATAAAATATTTATTGATATCATGAAATTAATTTATGATACCACACAATCGAACTATTTCCGCTAGTCCGCCCGACATAGAATACGCCATGCACCACCATATGCATCGAACCATATAATATTCCCAAATTCCGGGAGCAATAGGGGTGAAGTAAAATTCTCTGTTAAAGTTTTTTTCTCTGTGGATTGTGGTTTTGGGTGGTGTGTACATCAATTTCTAGGTGGGTGTGGAGTATCTCATGAAATGTATACAAATTTATATATTGTTAGGTTGTTATTACATTATACTACTGTTTGTAGGAATAATTGGCACTTCATAAGAAAGATGGCTGCCAAAATGGCGACCGGAATGTGAAAAATATTATTTTTTTCACTCCTATATCCGTTCCTATTGTTTTGGATTGGTTGCAAATTGTTCCTTATTTTCTTATTATTCATATCGTATGATCATTTGCTCAGTACTACATGTTGTTCCTTTCATCTCAGCTATTTCCAATCCCTAACAAAATTTATCTTAAACAATGTGGTATGAAATTTTCCCGAAAACTCAATATTGGTTCCTGGCCATATTTTGATGTGAATTAATATACGAATTTGAAGGAATTAATATACGAGTGTGAGTAATGCCTTTACAATGCAATCTCATTAGGGTCTGACACGGTTACTATGGTTTATGATGGCAATCAAAATGGCAGAAAATGTATTGAAAAGTATATTTTTGTCCTTATGCGCTTGCTTGTCGTGACTGATAGTAACATGGCTTTGGCTAATCTGCATTGGATACATTAAAGAGAAACACTTTAAATATGACACAATATCAGACAATATGAACATGGGAAATTACATGCACATACGGTATGAGATATATATTTTAAAATACCAGAGACTTCCGCGCTATATTTCTACTTCGAGGGTTGGTGATAGTTGCTTATGATGGGGTGATCACGTTTGGTGCTATCTCAATGATCTGAAAATGCTCAATTGTGAGCAATAATCTAGCAATACTCAGTAGTAAGTACAGATTTCTATGAAACATTTAGCATAATCAAGAATGCTACCAGAAAAAGTTAATTGACTGTTGATTATTTGTTTGGTTGTTTCAGTCGATAGGCCATATCACGATAAATACTACATCATTTTCGTAGTCAGATCATTTTGAACTTTGATCATAACTGTTGATATTTGAGCTATTTGATGATGATTTAATTCCTGAGCAGAGGCGCGAACTGCATTGTTTCTATGAAGAAATGTCAACATTTGCCTCACTGCTTATAAACATCATGATAAACATGTCTTAGTCTTATAAGGCTAAATACTGATTTTGGCACCCATTTGTAACGATACTTTAGCTATTACAAAATTTGTTCAAGTGTGTGTCACCAATCTAACACTTTTGATACATTTGCTGCCATTTTGACTGTTATGATTGATTATATTGATCATCTCAAATGTTGAAGCACCAATGAGATTGAATTGTATAGGTAATAATAGCATGTACTTAAATCCATCAGTTCGGGTTCGTTTCAAATTGCAATATTGGCTAGAAACACAAAGTTATATCAAGATAAATTTGTTTAGGGATTGAAATGCACTGATACAAAAGAAATAACAAGTGTAATGTTTCCAATGCAGGTTAATCAACTTCACGCATCAACCACAATATCTAAACGAATACGGACGAAACATAGAATTTTCTATAAATTTGTCGCCATTTTGACTGCCATCATAAACCATATTAACAATTTCAGACCCTAATGAGATTGCGTTTTGTCGGTAATACTTCCACTGGCTTAATTCCTTCAGATCTGTTCATTCCATATTAAAATATGACTAGAAACCTAAAGTGAGTTTTCGATGAAATATCATACTACGTTCTTTAAAAAAAAAAATTTATGCATTGGAAGTAGCTGAACACAAATGAACAACAAATTTCACTACCAAAAATAATCGTAAGACATGCATAATAGGAAAACAAACAACAATTTATCGTTATTTCCAAACAGTAGAAAAAAATATAGAAGATATGAGTGAAAATGTGTCTATTTTCCAATTCAGGTCACCATTTTGGCAGCCATCTTGCTATTGGAGAACCAATTTTTCCTTTAAAATTTAGTCCAATGTAATAGCATTATACATTATATAAGATATTGTCTCCAACAAAATGGATTAAACTGACTTAGTTCATATTTTGTAACACGTCGGCCATGATGGATGCCATCTTGGATTCTAGGAAATGCTCAAGGGTGTGAACTCCACACCCACCTAGAAATTGAAGCACATGCCATGCAGAATCACAATCCGCTGAGAAAAAAAACTTTAACAGAGAATTTTTACTTACCCCTAAAATTACCTTTTGCTTCTGTACAACAACAACATTAGAACAGTGTTTCATGAGTTCGAAAGAGATATATATCGTGACATGATAGTCACTTGCCATCAGCGTGTGTGAATATAAAGTTAAAATCTTAATTATCATGAAATATACAGAACAGCTTTTTATTTTCCGGCTCCGATTCTCTGCCGAGTGCTCTGATTCTCTACCGCGAAGAACTCGATGATCTGCTTTATATTAAGTAGTGGATGTCATCAGTTTGATTTCGACCAATATGACTGCATAATTGATTATAAACCTGACATTGGATGATAGCTAGGCGGCATTGACACTATAGGTATTCAGGTCCGTTAGCACGTCCGATAAAATGCAGCTGGGTCAAAGAGTACGTAGTTACAATTACAAACAAAGTTATAAAATGTACACCATATATCTCGCTCTGTTTAGATTTGTATATTGGTCCCTAATATTAAAGCCACTTGGCGGTTTGCGCTCCAAAATACACTTAATAATATTCGCTTTTGACCCCCCCCCCCCCCTTCCGGTATCAAAATAGGTCGATACACAGAAGTCATACAAATACATTTTAAACACACTGGAACAGAAAAGATTGTTCCATGTTGGTCTATTCCTGGTAAAAGTAAAGAGCGTTTGTTTCACTTCTGTGCGAAAACTTGAAAGCAGCTGGAACATGGCGGTGACCATGTCAAGTATATTTCAGAGCCTGTGAAGCCGGTATATAAAACATCGTATATTAAACAAACGTTAATTGGAAGCTCTAATGAGCCATGTCCGTTCATACGACATTTTGAGTTGTTTTCGGCTGGCATGCACCATTTCTTTGTTATTTGTTCTAATATCTATTGAAATAGAGTTCTGAATAGAGCCTGAAAAAGCATGCAGAATAATAATCAGACCAAAACTGTCCATCTTTGTTACATTGGTCAAGTACGCAAATACCGAATAGGCCTACGTTTTAAATCACATTTAGGCCATCACCTTTGTTGTAAAGTCGTTATAGCAAATATGTAATTTGTTCGACCAAAAACGTGTTTGGGGAGGGGTAGCTAATATCAGGTATCTCGAAAACCGTTCAAACTTTCTGTTAACTTCTTACTACATTTGCTTGTCAGATAACTACTAGTCTACTACACCATATCGATCAAATATTTGTTTGCGTTAATGCAATATACGTTTGATGATAAAGTTTGAAAAAAATATTTCTGTGAAATAGAGTGATTTTTCATAAAAAAAAAAAATGTTTCGGCTCCAAATGGCAGGATAATCAAAATTAACCAACACTGTTTTCATATCAAGTAGAGATATGGTACGATGTAGTAATTATAACACCAACAATGTTGGAAAATACGTTAGAACTTCGCCACAGGGTTCGTCTGACCAAAATCGTTAATTTCTGGACAAAGTTACTGGTGGGTATCCTTCATCGTCAATTTGACAATACCCCACCACCAATTACGATATTTCTCACTAGCAATTTCGTGAACTCCTTAAACAATTTTTTTTTCAATTTGTTCCACTGCATGCGGGTAAGGTTACTCGACCACTTTTCTCGTTTGGCCGCTGCACTACTCATTCGATGGGGCAAGATATGGGGTGTGTCTTTTTACCGGATTCCGGATTCCGGATCCCGGATTTCGACCCGGATTTAGGTGTCTTTTTACCGGATTTCGACCCGGATTCGGGTATGAATTTCATGCTTGTTTTATCACACATTTAACCCATTAAAAGCCGTTTCTGACACGATTAAACCAATATAGGGCTGTCGTGCTCATTCAACCCGATTAAGCGTATTTAAAGGTACATATCGTGCCCGGATCAGCATACTTCTTATTTTTTAATATAGACACGACGTTTGGATTGATTTTACGTGATCATGATGGCACTTAAGGGAACACACCATGTCCGGATCCGAATTAATTATCTCGTAATTATTTATCATATTTAAAGGTAGATATCATGTCCGGATCCGGTTTTTCTCTCTCTCTCTCTTTTTTCCATATAAATTATCGTCTTTTTGACATATTAAATGTCACGTGGAACAAAGTTATAAGTTGATTTTGAGACGTTATACTAGGCTGTTGGATTGATTTCACGGAATGATTATCGCATTTAAATGTACACACCATGTGCGGAACCGAATTAATTTCCACGTATTTACTGATAATATTTAAAGGTACAGATTATGCCCGGATCCGGATTTTTCTTCTTATAAAGTAATGCTTATTTAATACAATAAATGTAAACTGAGTCGCGTGGAACTAGGTTATAGATGTTGATGTTTAGATCAGATCATTCCCGGATTCGGGTACGAATAGTTCTTTTCTATTTCATATAAATAGTCAAGTATTTAATACAATAAATGGCAGCTGAGCCACGCGGAACTCAGTTTATTTGGAAACGGTGAACATGGCGCTTGGATTGATTTCACTTGAGAATGAGCACATTTACAGACAAACTTTATGCCCGGATCTGGATCCGGATTTTATGTGTCTTTTTCTAAGTTCGACCCGAACCCTGATCTCAATTTTATGTTTATTATAACCCATGTTTAACACATTAAAAGACATTTCAGACCCGCGAAAACATGGCACAGGTTGCGTTTAACAGTAATATCATTCGGATTGAAATAAATTGACTTGCTTTTGTGAAGATTTTTTGTTCTCCAGCCCACAAAAAAACCTGGTGCAGTTTAAATGGTTTATTGTTTTAGTTCGATTATAAACGATTATATTTGTGATACTAGTAGTATTACTATTGTAAATTCGATATTTAAGCCGGTTTAAGTGAGATAGATGTACGACTTGTATTAAGCGTTTTATGTCACGACGCCCGAATCGTTATAAAAACACGGATAGCATATTCATACCATTGCAGCCCGCTACTGTTTATACAGTGATTATATAGTCTGGCCGCCCGAATCGTTATAAAAACACTGCTAGCATATTCATCCCGTTGCAGCCAGCTACAGTTTATACAGTGATTATCTAGTTTAAAGGTACAGACCATGCCCGGATCCGGTTTAAAAAAAAAAATCTCCATATAAATTAACGCCTATTTAATATATTAAATGTCAGCTGAGTTAAGAGGAAGTTAGAAGTTGATTTTGAGATGTTAGACCCGGCTGTTGGATTTATTTCACGGATCACGATCACGATGATCGCATTTAAAGGTGCATGCCATGCACGGATCCGAATTAATTATCTCGTATTTATTAATCATTTTTAAAGGTACAGATTATGCCCGGATCCCGATTGTTCTCCTTTCACTTATAAATTAACTCCTATTTTATACATTAAATGCCAGCGGAGTCATGTGGAACCAGGTTCCACGCGACTCAGTTTACATTTATTGTATTAAATAAGCATTACTTTATAAGAAGAAAAATCCGGATCCTGGCATAATCTGTACCTTTAAATATTATCAGTAAATACGTGGAAATTAATTCGGTTCCGCACATGGTGTGTACCTTTAAATGCGATAATCATTCCGTGAAATCAATCCAACAGCCTAGTATAACGTCTCAAAATAAACTTATAACTTTGTTCCACGTGACATTTAATATATCAAAAAGACGATAATTTATATGGCAAAAAGAGAGAGAAAAAAACCGGATCCGGACATGATATCTACCTTTAAATATGATCAATACTTACGAGACAATTAATTCGGATTCGGACATGGTGTGTTCCCTTAAATGCCATCATGATCACGTAAAATCAATCCAACCGCCGTGTCTATATGAACAAATAAGAAGTATGCTGATCCGGGCACGATATGTACCTTTAAATACGATTAATCGGGTTGAATGAGCACGACAGCCATATATTGGTTTAATCGTGTCAGAAACGGCTTTTAATGGGTTAAATGTGTGATAAAACAAGCATGAAATTCATACCCGAATCCGGGTCGAAATCCGTTAAAAAGACACCTAAATCCTGGTCGAAATCCGGGATCCGGAATCCGGAATCCGGTAAAAAGACACACCCCAAGATATGCTTGCCAATATACACCCAAGATGGCGTAATAATGTATGCTACCGAGTGTCTTGTTGTGATTCTGATTACGCCCCGGTGTATTATAAGCTCGTGATTCTTAGTACTCAACGGACGTATGGGCGTTTTATTTATAGAAATGGGAATTTTTGGATCAGATTAAAATTCGAACTGCGACCCGGAGGCCGAGTCCGATCAAAGGTGTAGTTGCAATGGGAATTTCAATTTCGTATTGTCGTTTACATTATTATTTCATGCAGCGGGCTTCTCTCGAGACATGCTTGATTGACCCATGATTTGTTATTCGGATGCCAAGAAGTGCAAGGCGATTACTTATAACGGAAATTCGCGCGTTAACCATTAGTTCGCTACGCGTTATGTGTTATATTGTCCTTTAACCTGCTTTGTCGCATTGTTATTTGAACATCTTTCGTTTATGAATCGGAATGCTATCTACTATTATACTGCACGGGGATTTGACGATTGTATAAGAAATTTAATTCGAACATGAATCCTACGAGGTGTTGGTTTATATCGGTGTTTAACATGTTATTTAATACCGTTTAGTGAACTTTTTCATTTAGTTATACGCGACAAATATCGGCATGTTATATTCTAAATGAATTGGGATGGTAATTATTAACCAATTCCCACGTTACTCCTTTGTGCTGTTTGTAAATATTGACTTTTCATTTCTTTGTATACTATGCGGAATATATCGGAGCTATGAATAGAGATGTTATTAAGAAAAGTACCAACACTAACCCTTCACATTGGTTGTTTAACATACAATGTGGCCTAATTCTAAACATCATTTTTATTTATGTGTACCGATGATATATCAAAATGCTATATGAATTGAAGAATGTTCAGAAATTACCCCCCCCCCCCCCTTCATGGGACCATTTGTTAATTGATACTCATGGGGGATGGGGCATATTATAATTAGTCCTGATTGGACCATATTTTAAATGACCCTCATGGGATTATATTGTATTTCACCCCAGTGGGACCGTAGTTTAATCAACACTGATGACACCATATTTTTATTTTAATTAACCCTCATAATGGGACCATATATTTATTCTTTAATTAAGTCACGTTATCATATTTTAATTGACCTTAATGGGACCATATTTCAATTAACCCCCATGGGTCCATATTTTTATTACCCCCCCCCCCCCCCCCCGCATGTGACGATATTTTAATTAACAATCAAGGTACAATTTTAATTAACCGTCATGGGACCATATTTTTTATTAAACCTGATTGGACGATATATTAATTAACCCTCATGGGACCATATTTTATTTAACCGTGATATGACCATATTTTAATTTACCTCATCGGACCATATTTCAATTAAGCCTCTCTGGGTGTGACCATATTTTAAATTACCCTCGTGGAACCATAGATGTATTTTAATTCATCCTTATGAGAGGTCATATAAGGAGTGCATTACCTGAGGCCATTCTTAGATCAGCATTACGCCCTCCCAGGGTGTATATGGGCAAGTATATCTGACCCTGTCGCAGGAGGTGGTGGACTAAATGTAATTAAAATATACTCGGTATTTGCGTAATTGGATACTAAATGTGATTAGAAACGTGCTCGTACTTGAACCACGTTACGAAGATCGCAAATGTTTGCCAGATTATTATTCTGCATGCTATTTCATGCGCTACTCAGACCACTGTTTCAAATGAAATTAGAAAAAAAATATCACATATAATCAACTACATAGGCGTTACCTATATACCGATTTTTCACAATCACCACATTAAAGTTGTTATATTGTATATATGGCAAATAATATGATATTGAGGGCGTTACCATTTCTGACAATGGTTTTCTTGTTTCTATATGTCTGCCGTTCGCACAGTGTGAACACATATTTTAAAACGAGTAAAATAAAAAAAAAATCCATCGCTAAACACTACATAATAATTCCCAACGAGGGACTTAACTTTTAAGATACCTCCTCACTTCTGACACTTCAATTCACAAACACACACCAACGCCAATCGATCGAGTAAAAACAATATCTTCCAATTATAATTGTTATAAAACTTTTCCAAAACTTCGAAAACAGACGCTGAACATGCATGCACAGAAATCACAGAGAGCATCGGTCAATGAGTAACGAGTCCCTCGTTAACATGCACAGGAGAACAAATATATATATCTTCCATTTCCCTTGTTACGTATACATGTACAGTGTAGAGATGTAATTTTAAAGTGGCACGCTCGTTTTAAACTGATATATATTTTAACTTTATGTTGTACTCGTTTTAACGACACGCCCCATATGAGTGTGAGCTATCTGTTCGTCTTCCCGCCAAGTTCCCGGTGCTTTTCAAACTTGCAATACGATGGTCAAATTAAAACAAAGTTCTTTTTCTTCAATGTAGAGTATACGTAGTCTACCAGTATATAACAGTATAGGTTAGTAACCGGAATCTGGGTGCATGCAGACTGCAGTTGCACTGAGAATGATATGGGTCTGTGGGTCAACTTAATATATTTATAGATGCAATGGTGACATATATAGAAAACGATTAACAGGATGTAGATATAGCCTCTATTATTTGACATGCATTGGGGACATGTGTCCTTGATTGGAACTTTCCAATTGTGGCAAATTTCCCCTTAGGTTGTAAAAATCATGCAATTGATTATCATTTCATGCGCAAATTTTGATCAAAAGTAGAAGAATATGCCTTGTACTGTTGGTCTAAAATCTACAAATTCACCATTAATTAAATAGAACAATATCATCCTATATTTGGTGTAATATTTAGTTCTTAAAACAAATCTGATTCTGATTATTGTCACCACGTCCCTGCATGATTGCGAATTAACGGGGATGCATTGTTTTGGAAAAGGTTCCTGGATGGATTGCATTTATTACACTAAAACTACACCATATCCATGTATGGTATAACAATTTAGGACGAACGCGTTGTGGCCGAAATGGTTAGTCTTATGGGATTTTGTGTGATAATTTGACGCTGGTTTACACAATTTTGATATATGGCCATGGTACGTGAGCCTTTGCAGGTAGATGTCATGAAATTCAAGTGAGGTCAGATGGTTGTCCGCTCCTAAATCTTCATATTATATTGTATCGTATCGTATCTTATCTTATCTTATCGTATCGTATCGTATCGTATCGTATCGTATCGTATCGTATCGTATCGAATCGTATCGTATCGTATGGTAATAGTGCACCTTTTTATCTGGGCCTAAACTTACTAAATTAATTTGGTTTTTCATTGAAATTTTAGCACAACTACCCGACTTTCAATATATGAATGAGGACGAAAAATCGCAAGCCAATTTGCGCGCGATTTAGTTTGCCGTGTCCCGCGTGACTCAGCATCGCATGCGAATATGTTTCGATTGTAAAATTCAAAGAAATGTAACTCTAACATACCCGTTATTTAGTAAAAAATCATACCAAAAGAATGACACCACAAAGAGACACGTTTCAAAAACACTATAGGAAAAATCACTTTTAGGGTGGGTGGGCTTGGGGGAGGCGGACGGCACGCGCGTTAAGCAACGTCACCCCTTTTTCAAAGCGGTCACCCCTTTTTCGAGACGGGATGCTGGTCCCGCCAAACTCTCCAGACGGCATCGACATATCAAAACGCATGCGATTCTCGCCTATCGTATCCGTATTTGGACGAGATTGTAAGACCATAGCCTGATCTGCCCCCAGTGGGTGTAAATTGTCATTAAATTATCTATCTATCTATATAGGAATCAGTTCTGTCGACAGTGGGTATATATGGCCCCCAGTACTAAATAAAGTTCGAATGTTAATTGTGCTTATATATGATGACGATGATTTTGTTATATGCATAACTCACTAATAGATTATACTCAATTGTGGAATCATAATCAAGAGTGTTGACTATAGTACTGCCGTCTTTGAATTAGTCAAATATATCACATGGGGCGCCGTTCTTCTATTTATTACCTATTTAGTTATATCAATTATTCATTGTATGATATCATTAAATGAATATATAACATCACAAAATCGAATATGTAATAAAATAGTAAGCATTTAGTGATATGCACATATTCGATTTCATGATATCATATATTCATTTTGTGATATCACTTAATCCAATATGCCATAGAGTTATGCCATTTTAGTCCAGGAGATATTGGTCAACCTCTGCACCCCCACAGGACTCAACTTCACCCAACTTATTTTCTTTCTTAATTCCTCCTCTAATTTTTTTCGGTTGTTATCAAGAAAAATAAGTGGCCTCAGAGACTCCAGACAACATGGCGTCCATCATGGCGGCCAATTTTTTTAATAAGCACCACGTCTCTTTGATCGCCGTTATAGTAAAGATGATGTCACATGCGGTCTTGTTTTCCGCCTGATTCGTTATGCTAATATAAACCCTTACAAATTAGCCAATAATCCGGAACTAAAATCCAAAATGGAGGCCAAGATGGCCGCCGAAATTTGAAAAATTGCTGTTTTTCTGACATGTTACCACCTTTCGTTTGTCTCTGTGGGAAAATATTGGCATCTTGGCGTGATTTTATGCATTTATTGTATCGAGGAGTCACTGACGAACACACGGGGCCCATAATATACATTCCTTTCGGGATATGTTCGTCCGATATCACGTTTTCCCAAATGCCGGTATAATCCGGTCAAAGCCGAATCGACGCTAATAACGCGATGTCTGTTTCGAATCAATGAATGTTATTGCTACCATAACAACACCCATGCATATATATGTGCAGGAGATACTCGGGCTAGGATTTCTCTTATACCTGAGTTGAGGAATATTCACCCAAATCCAAGATGGTGGCCAAAATGGCCACCAGAAATAGAAAAATCGCCGATTTTAACATCAGTGAGCGTTATTGTCACGACAACTCCACACCTTCTTGCTACTGTGAGTTGCTAACTCTGAGGCGAAGAACTGTCCTTATATCATATCAAAAATAAAAGTCCCCCAAATGCAAAATGGCGCCCACAATGGCGGACAGATTTATAAAAATCACCGAAAATCTCTCATTTTCACATCATTGGGCATTATTGTCGAGACAATTCCACACATGCTGACAGTTGACTTGGAAATACGGAGGTGAAGTAATTACTTTGCATCTCATGCAAGGAATTGTTTTCCAAATCTAAATGGCGGCCAAAATGTCGACCGAAAATTAAAAACAAGCTTACATTCCTTTACTTTCTTACGATGGTAGTTATTGTTACGCGAATTATACACACAACTACAGGTTCATATGGAACATTGATATGAAGTATTCATTTGAGTTTGGCACAGTCAAGATGACGGCCAGAAATTTTCACATACTAATTTCAACAGTTTGTTATAATATCGATATGTATGGACGAAACGGTACATAAGCCATCTATTAGTTCCGACATAGGTCGTAGGCTTCTGGCAGGATGAAAACCCACAATTAATAACCGCGATGTGGCATTTTGAAATCCATTCTCCACTAATCGTCCATAATGGCCGTAACCGCATAAAGGTCCGCCGAATAGTCATATTATGACTTCCAATAATCAAAAGTAAGTACCTGAGCTTATTCTGATTTGCCACATTCAGAATTATCTGGACCAGCTTCCGTCTCTTCGTCAGATTACTCTATCTCGCTCACACCAGCACAGTTTTATACACTTCTTGGTAGAAGGGTCCCACTAATCGGAATGTTTCAAACAATATATATGCCGGTGTCCACCTCACGTGTTTGTCTCGAAAGCTGGGAATTCTTATCCTTATTCTTGGCGAGCTTCATTCGTGGTAGCTAATGGTATAATTCAGATGCTACATATGGGATCTGAGCGTCATCTTGCGCGATAAACTAGAAAGGTATGCGGTCGATGCGTATACTAGCTTTCAGAAGGACCTCTCTATCTGCGTATTTTTTCAGCTTTGGTGGTCTAATGGGGATAACAACATGTACACCTGGTGATCTTCCCAGCCAGCCACTTCTCAATATATGGTTCATCAATTCACAAACTCATCTAATGCACTGACGTACCCGGGCAACTTCTGTATATGGCTTCGAGTGTTGAAAGCCTAACATTTGACGGATGCCTTTCTGCGAAGGCGTAGAAGACCATAATGCATAATATACCCACACTTCTTGTACACGATCGGAAGAACAATCTTGGTGGCGTCCAGCAATCGTCTCACCGAACAGATCCAACTTGAGCAGATAATAACAATACACGCTGTGCTAGTTTGTGGGCATGTGTCTTGATAGTGGAAATGAGATGGGACCATGACTGGATCACCCCTTCTTTGGGTATGTTTTAGATTCAGACAGGATATCATGCATGGCTTTGCTTTCCTTATATGCTAAGATTGTATTTTGGAAGCCGTTCTTAATCAACTGGACCAGGCGTATACCATCGGCTGCTACTATATTAGCCCCACCCAGACTGGGGTGTAGTCTGAAAGACGATGCCTTTGATATGTCATACTCACGCTGGGTGGTGGTCGGTGTGGGTAAAGAGAGTACAAATGCCATCAACACAAGGGTGAAATGTTCAACGCGAAAACGATCCAGAGGAATGTTACGTTGATGAGATCTTGCATTCAGTTCAACATACGTTGGGTACACCAAGTGATTTCTTGGTAACATCACCATTCCGACCATTTCCTGCATGAGACATATTAACTACTATATTCTAAAGTTATATATATCGAAATGGCGGCCGAAAATTAAAAACAAGCCTACATTCCTTTACTTTCTTACGATGGGCGTTATTGTTACGCGAATTCTACACACAACTACAGGTTCATATGGAACATTGATATGAAGTATTCATTTGAGTTTGGCACAGTCAAGATGACGGCCAGAAATTGAAAAGAAGTCGATATTTTCACATACTAATTTCAACTGTTTGTTATAATATCGATATGTATGGACGAAACGATACATAAGCCATCTATTAGTTCCGACATAGGTCGTAGGCTTCTGGCAGGATGAAAACCCACAATTAATAACCGCGATGTGGCTTTTTGAAATCCATTGTTTTAAATTGTTTGAACTGCTACCAATATATACATTGAAAGAATGTAGTTAACTAATGTATCCTTTGATATTTTGTCATGTTGTGTAACATAAAAATACCCCGTCGACCGCAGATAAACATGGGTACCTTTATCACGATTTCTCCCAACCTGGGTACCTAGCTTGATCACAATTTTCAGGACATGTGTACCTTAATCACAAAAACCGACGAGACTGACCAATTCAGCGCTATTACTGGTCGTTGATCACCATTTTGTAATAAGTGTAATGACCGTAAGAAACGTTTGATCATAAAATAACACGAAATAATGTCACAAAAATATTCTTACTTAGGATTTGTTATTTTATTTTTCAGATGAAATGCCCGAGAACAAGTCAGTTATGTCGTGTAGCGCTGTGGCAAGCAGTTTAGGTCGAAGTCAGGCCTCATACACGTGGTCACAGGAAAGAGGATTTAAGATTTCTGGTCATTTTTATATTGAATAAAAATCAAATCATGTAACATTGTTTTATTGTTTTTGTTAATTGGTCACACCATCATACACTCGTCTTAAATGCCCATCTTCTTTTGTGGTAACATTTTGGATTCGTTGCATCGAGCCTTTTCCCAGCGGACTCCAAGAGACCCTTTTATGAATGAATTCAGATCGGTTGATACGGTGCCTTCCTTTTGCCTCCCAGATAGTCTTCTTGTTTCTTCGGTATCGAATGTGTGATTTCTGAAATATCAAACAACATCTCGGTATGTCCCTTTTGGAACCTCGTGTTTTGTCCCACTTTGCCCGTGTCTTTGGGCAAAGTGGGACATCGCACTGGGCAAAGTGGGATAATATTCCGGGCTAAGTGGGACTGGGACAGCAAAATCAAAGAGACAGTGCGAGTTGCCATTGCTCAGACTACTACAGACAGACAGTCTTTGAGTGACAGGTGAGTTTCTGTTGGGTTACGTAGGATTGATTTCTTGTATGGCGAACAGAATTATCTATCTTAACGATACACTTACCTCGTCACAGTACCTATTAAAACGAAGATGACTTCCATTCCTTATTCCTTATTCGATTTTTTTTATATAATTAAGTCAAACAAAGAGTGTTGTAGGGTGCCCACAATGGACTCTTTCCACAAACCCCGTCGTCCAGAGGATTCAAATATGGCACCCATGCCATTTCTCGTCCCCTAGAGCGAATTATGTCAAATAAAGGGTGTTGTGTGGTGGCCCCCAAGCCAATCTAAATATTCACCCCTTTCACCCTTTGTTTTACCTAAATCGGTCAAGAGGCCGAGAAATGGCAAGGTGTCCTATTTCAACACTTCTGGACGGCGGCCATTTTTGATCGGGTGGGGCGAAAGGGTGAATATTTATATTGGCTTGGGGCCACCATACAACTCCCTTCGTTGACCTAAATCGGTAAAAAAAAAAGCCGAGAAATGGCATGAGTGCCCTATTTGAACCCTTCTGGACGGCTGCCATTTTGGACCGGGTGGGGTGAATATTCAGATTGGCCTGGGCCCGTCACCCTACAACAAACTTTATTTGACCAAAATCTGTCAAGTGGCAGAGAAATGGCATGGTAAATTTGGACTTCCCGCAATCTAACATATATCAACAATATACTATATTGACCACCATTCCGAGCAAAGCGGGACATGCTTTGCCTGTCCCACTTTGCCCGAAATGAACATATATATGACGTATGTATTGGCAGTTTACAGAGAGATAATTATTTATTTTTGTGTTATTGTTAGGCGAGGTAAGTTGGTAGGCTATAAATAGGAAATGGCCCTGGGGTGAAAGCAACGAACGAAAATTATAGTGAAACTATGGTACTTAATGTTCAGAAAAATAGAATTTTTCACCACAAAAGTAATCTCTTCAAAACTCGAGTGGCTCTCCAAACAAATTGCACACTGAAATTAGTCACAACTGTTTGAACTGAATCATCTGACGTAATCAAGCACGTTATGCCGATATCACGCTTTGCCAGGGTGTCCCACTTTGCCCGGGACGTCTCCCCTAATATGTAGTAAAAGCAACCCACTTCGTAACATTCGTAAATTTGATGGTTCCAATGATAACAAAACAGACCATACATTTAATATAAAACAATTGAATGGTAAATAGTTTGTTCACGTTTGTACAGAACGTATTTTCAATACGATTAGAAGTAATTAACACTTCCATGCATTCATTCTAGACGTTGAAAGTATATACCAAACCATGTATTAAAATCAAATCCGGTCAATTTGCATGTAATGTAATGGTACTTTGGTTGAATTATATTCAGTTGAATTGTGAATTAAATACACCCAAATAATTTGGTGATTGTCTAATTTTTGTGACCATGGATGTGAAGCCCACAGCACTAGTTAAATACGTTAAATAAGTGTGCGTTTTGACACACACACACACACACACACACACACACACACACACACACACACACACACCCTCTCTCACCCCCCCCCCCCCCCCCCCACACACACACGAGGTAACAGCTTGTTTGAAAAATATTGTAGCATATACTCGTAGCTGCCAAAATACTATGCAATATGTCATATACCATTTGATTGCCTTTTCCCTCGTTTCTCGTTGTGCTTTCTGTCGCCTCCGCCATTATTTCGTGTTATTATATGGTCCAACATTTCATATAGGCCTACGGTCATTACACATTGCAAAATTGTGATCAACGACCATTAGTAGCACCAGTAGCATAATTATATGTAATTCAACCACATGCTTTACATTAGGGTACACATTTTAATGTATTACCCCAAATTGAAGAGTACCGTAGTTTTTCAGTTTGTTTGGGCCATACAGCAATATAAAATCTTAAAGTCGACTCAGTTTATAGCGAAATTAGGCATGCACCTTGCCTATATGGACGGTTCAGACATAATTTGCTAAACTCCTTTTGTAAATTTCGGTGTAAGCCGGTTGACTCGTTTGCAGGGGTGGCGCCAAGGGAGGGGGTCAGGGGGGGGGGGCTACAGCCCCCCCCGTCGGGGATGGTCAGCCCCCCCCCCGTCGGGGATATCTGCCAAATTCGTCGGGGAGATAAAATTATGCAAAGACGATAAACATTGGAAAATCCGCGACTCGAAACACGTGCACTGGTGATTAACAAATCGACGTGGGCGTGCAGAGTTAATGAATCACATTACCAGAGTTCTATTTTTAGTCCGACAGACTCGACACGAGTCACTCGTGAGACTACCGTGAGTCATATCGTATACTTATTAAATTCGTGCATGGAACTATAGGGTTAGGGTGTCATAGATGCCGTCACCATCCTCGTGTGTGTCGTGTTACATGTATTACACATTCCACACAGACTCACACTGCCGAATCTTCCCTTTCCCGTTCCCTATGCGTCGCCAAAAAAACAGCCCTGTAATGGGTGTCAAACAAGAAGACCAAATATTATTTGACAATGACGTCATGGTTCATCCGTCTTTGTAAGTTGATCCAACTACCTGTGGCGAAAGATTTACGGTGAGTTAACTTAAGATCAATTCCATATTGTCATTACTATTGTATATGCTGATTTTTTTCTTCCAAATACTCAAGTAAAAGTGACAATTATGATCCCCTAGAACAGTGTGTATGTTGACACCAGAACACTCCAGAATCGATCTCAGGCTATGTATTTTCAAAATTTTCGTGGGGGAAACCCCCCGTGCGAGAGGGGACACCCCTCTCGCGTTCTCCCCGGGGCTGCCTTCGGCAGCCGCCGATGACCTTCGGTCACCGGTCTAGCCCCCCTGTCGGGGACCATAGCCCCTCCGTCGGGGAAATCCTGGCGCCACCCCTGCTCGTTTGGTATCCTCTAGTTATTCAGTCTATTCTGAACAAGTTCGTGGTATCACTTAATTGCGATGCGTGTGTACACTCACCATTAAGGTATGATTCCCCTAAATTATGCCATGAAAAAAAAAATGACCACATATTGAAATAGGGGACCTGGAGAGTTCCCAAGCTCAGATATTGTATAAATCGGTAATCTGAAGTCATAGCCGAGACTGAAAAAAATTTCAACGGTGTTTTTGGTGGTGAAAATGGTATTTGAAATTTTTTTATGACAAAATCACAAATCCTTTAATTTTCATTATTTTGGCCAAATTATCCAGCGGTATTGTCACCCCGACACCGTAGATCAATTATACGATAGTATGGTCAATTTACTAGGTGCTATTATTGTAGAAATAAGATTTGCAAGTTGGAAGAAATCGTTACTATGGGGACGCCATTTTGATTGAATCATGGTCACGTGACAAATGAATAACATTCATAGAAATTTGCAGTCGGGCGGGAACGAATCATTGTAAATTTTCTGAATTCCTTCAGTTCTAATTATTAATTGTGTATGCCACTTTAATTGTGAGATATTTTCTCGTTCATTCATGGATATGTGAGGGGAGGATTGTGTCTCGGGATCGCAATAATTGTTTAGTTATTAGCGCTTTGACATAACTCAACACGACGTGTTTACACTTAAAATTACAGTTCACAGACAGCGGTTTCACGTGCGGACTGATTTGTCACATGTACGTATAGTCTTATTGAATTGTTCGTGCATTCGAATCAATATTCGATCGCAATAACTTAAATATCATTCGCATCATTCGCTGGCTGTTGTAATGTGTCACTATATTTGTGAAATAACCAGTGACCACCGCCCTATTTTTCATCGAACAGGTTAATTCGTGAAGTGGAAAGTGTGTGATTCGGTTTGTCAAAGCATGGATGTTTGGATATAACGTCGTATTAGTGTTCTGTTTGGATTGGAATTAATCATCTATATTCGCATTCAGATGAGTTCAGTAGATTCTTAAACTGTTATCTAATAATAAGTATACTGATTTGTTGCCATATATTAGTTTGGGAGCGTTTTGTCAATGTTCTAGTCATCGCCAGAACCAACACAAAATTTTGACAGTTCGGAATTCCAATTAGTCTGACATTTTGACCACGTGATCCATTCACATCTGTCTGATGAGTGACCAACTTGATTGCTAATTGGTCTATGTACATTTCAAATGACTAATTGAAACCCTATTGTTTCCGCCCTGAAAATGAAGCATTTGACCCTGCAGATCGATTGAGTATAAAAGCTGGTAAATCAATGTCAAATTTTATTGATCTTTTTTATTGGCAAATTTCTGATCCAAATATTTCGTTTAGAATAGAAAGTAATGTTAAATGTATGTTGCATGTGTTTATGTGTACAGACATGTATGGAACAACACCACAGGTATTGGAATTTGTGTCAAATAATGGGTTTTTATGTCAATTTACTCCTCTAAATGAGGATAGAATTCAGAGGAGTAAATTATCATAAAAACCCATTTTTGACACAAATTCCAATACCTGTGGGAAGACATACACTGCAATGTCAATGTCTGGATCAACCAGCTACATGTATCGTTCGTCTGTCTGCCTGTCTGTCCATCCGTAGACACTTGCTATCCACACGATAACTCAAGTATAATTTATCGGATCTTGTTCAAATTTTATGTTATGTACATGTTTATGGTGACACACCCCTCACCTGTATAGTTTTTGTATCGATCGGTTTAGAAATTATTAACACTTTACAGATTGCATTCACAAATGCCAAATTGGCATGTGCTATCTGATACCATATAAACCTATTTACTTTTTGTCCGATTGTGTTCCTATTTAATTCATGTGTGATGACACACCCCCAGTGATCCCCTCACCTGTGTATTTTTTGCTACCTCATAGATTCATTGATCTGTTTAGAAAATAATTAACACTTCACGTACGCACATGCTATCGGATGCCATACTAGTAAGTCAAACATATTTCTTCTGATCTGCCTCATATTTCTTACCTAGGTTTTTCTTATCACGTTCTTCATCTGTACATACCGTACATGTTTTTTTATATAACCATTTTTGCTCTTGTTTTTACTTAAAGGGTTCACACATGCAGCTATGAGTATGACTTGAACATTTTTCATCTGATTAACACCATATTTGGTATGTAAATTAAACACACCAAAATGCAGATCAAGTTCGAATATGGGTTTGATCCGATATATTTTATAGTACATCCATGCGAAACTTGGTATGGATGATAATTTTAAAATGTTTCTACAGTCAATTCATCAACTGGACTTAGTAGGGTGACTACAATATGACGGTTCGCTACTGTCCTCGGGCTGGAAGTGCCATTTTAATGGCATCGTTGTTCAATATGCGAAGGGGTAAACTGCTCGAGACCCCATTGTAGATCATTCCATTCTATGTTCCAGTTGTGATGAATTGAACGAATGCATTTTAACACTATTCTATACTTAAGACATACATGTATTGTGTACATAAAATGACTCGACCTGAAGCATCCGATATCTGATCTCGAAACCGAACTAAGCAACTATCTGATGCTATATGTTATATTGTTTATTTACATGTACTAATTTATAATGTTTTATTGGTCAAATACAATATTATTTTGATAAAAAAACGTGTTTGGCGGCTGAAGGCCCATGCGCAACCACTCGCCTATAGCCCTATACATTACATATACGGTAAATGTATCAGTAAATTATCCAGGGATTTTTGGGGACACTTTTATAGGGGAATGATCTGCCAAAAGCATATCCAAAAGGCCTGAGCGGGGAGGTTCGGGAGGGGGTGTCCCCCTGCTGATGGTCGGGTCTGGCGGTTGTCCCCCTGAACTTTTTGTTAAATCCGTTGTATTGAGGGTTTAATTTGTCAAGTGTAACTTTGGAAATTTTTATATATGTATGGGATTGTAAATGATTATAAGTTATTGTCAGATATCCTTTGGTTCAATGGATTATGATTATCCTGCTTGAAATTAGATTTACCAGTACCGTTTAATATCACTCTAATTCATATATTAGGCTATTTTATATATTCAAGTGAGAGCACTTACATGTACATATAATATACTACATGTAGTAGTGCAGATACAATGTATATTAAAGGTACTCAATCCGATCAGAGGGTCCTATATTACCATTTCTTTGGCTTTGGGGGTAAAACGTATTTGATTCAAGTCAAGGAACCCATCACACAAAGCTCAGGGTTATTAGATATTGATTTTTGAAATCTTTTATTTTCCCCGAGATGAGTACTAATAATTGCCCATAACTTCGTAATTTGCTCGAGATGTGTACACCAGAAACACTATTCAAACAGACAAGGATGGATAACTTTAAAATCCAGTGGTAATAATAGAGCAATTTTGACCGAGAACATCCTTTTGACGCCATGTTCTGGGACAGAAAGAATAGAAATGACAAAACTTCAAGTATCGATAATCACCTTGAGTGTTGATTGGTAGGTTCCTCGACTCAAATCAATTATTTTTTACCCCCAAAGCCAATAAAATAATAATATAGGACCCTCTGATCGGATTGAGTAACTTTAAGTTAGTAATTATTATTTAGTACTAATCTCTATGTTAATTATTAATTTGGTATTATGATATTCCACATAATAACCATGTTGAATTGATCAAATTGTCTCTGTTCCTGCACTGTATTGTGTAATTTCACTTGAATTTGATTGAAATACGGAAGTAGCTGAATGGTAACAAATCTGAACTCAAACTATTTGAAGTTTTCACAGATGAAAGCCAAACATGCTTTACAATATGATTCCAACCAACTTTTTGTAAAATATGTTTTTATGTCAATATACTGGTACCGGTATATAAATGTTTTGTTTGGCACCTGCAGTTTGGGTGCCCACATCGGTAAGCAGTATGAAAACTGGCTTTGATAGGTCCCTGTGTATGTAAAAACAGACACACTCGCCTTGCATTAGAAGAAATTTAAATTATAATAAATTCATAATAATGGCAATTATTCGCAATGGGTTGATTTAAGAAATTTGCTAAATCAGCAAACAGCAATTTGGCAAATCAATTTGTGCCAAACACTGACAATGGGTGTTCTTACACAAATTGTTTTTCAGCGATATGTGTGCTGAAATATTCCTAAATATTTATCTGAAAACTCTCTGGACCCCGCACCAAGTACCAGATTGAACTACAAGTAGACGCCTGTGATAACCACAAAATGGCACAAATTTACAGTCCTGAGTCTGATACTATACTAATCCAAAAGATGCTAATAACAAATGGCCATATTTAAAGCATAATTGTACCACAAATATGCATTGCAATTACGCCTCTTGGTGTAATTATAATGTCATCTTTCTCAGGAGGTGTTCGGATCTTGCAGAATATATACCGGATATTCGTAGTATCGGACCTTCGGATTATTGGGTATTCGGAATAAAAAGCTACATAAACAAAGCCCGATAGACAAACAAAAACAGAAATGAGTTTTATTTATTGGTATTATTATATTGTATTGTTTTGTAGCGTACTGCTACTTTATTAATGTTTATGCAAATATATTGTGTCGTATAGTATTGGGTAATACCGTAATGGATACACAGTTAAACTCATTTTTTTACATTCCGTTACGTAAATTATGATCTAATGCCAATGGGGTTCTAACAAACGGGAACGTAATTCGAGATTCCAAACTGTACTGTGTTGTTGTATGGTTGTTGTTGTTGGTGGCGGTGGTGGAGACGTTGTTTGTGCACGGAGTCACTGCAATATAATATAGTTATTACCGGAATCACGTTCAGAAAGGACGTCTTACTTGTCGCACATCCATTTGAGCAATGCATATTCATATGGCGCAAATAGCTTTTAAAAGTGACAATTATGGTCTTCCATATATACCGGTATCTGCACTCGCCGCAGTTGACCTTTGCACTTTGGCTGCGGATAACTGGCTTCCGACTCCACGTGTTTTGTGGGTTTGGTGAATTCGGCTGTAAGGGTATTGCAGGTGAAAAACGTTAAATGTTTTCAAATGGAATTGTAATCGGGACACGTGGTCATCTGTCACTAAGTGATTTTTTGGGGTGAAATGTGGTTTCGCGTTGTTTGCGTACGAATGCCAAAGGCTATATTCCAAGACAGTTTTCTGCCACTTATAATACATTCTTGCGGAAAGTGCCACTGGTTTCCGATACTCCAAACCTGGACGTACATTTTGATATATCACTTTAGTCTGTGCTCGCAGTTATCGTCAAAAACGAGCCTCCGAACCTAGCCCACCCTCATCGGCAATGAATATTCCCAAATTTAGGGGAATCCTACCTTAATGAAAAAGCTACGATTCACAAGGAAAAATACATTTTTTAAAAGCAGGGTTCAATATATTGCGACTATATGTGATTTCTTTCAATAAACATAACATTAGTAACAATATTTTTGGTCCAAGCTGAGACAAAGCATGAAAATAGAAAATGTTCGTGGAATACACTGGTCAGTAAACACATCGCGGAAAATACTTCGACTGACTACTTTTTGTCAGAATGTTTGAGCAAACAAATGTGAGTTTGGACACACATGATGTATCAGCTTGTTTGAAAAATAGTGTAGCATATGCTCGTAGCTGCCAAAATACTATGCAATCTGTCATATCCTAGTTTATTACCCTTTTCTTCATTTCTCGATGTGTTTTCTTCGCCTCCGCCATTTTAAATGCGTGGTACTCATCAACTCGAAACCACGTGATTCCCCACCGTGTTTAAGGGGGAGACGCACGTTTTGCATAAATCCCGCAAAAAAATGGCCAGAGATTTTCAACAAAGAATTTATCTGGATCTATCTGGCAAAAAATCTTGAATTTCACATATCATCATATGTAGAATCTGAGCAATTATTAAGAAACAACAAAAACAATGGATTTTAATACATTTCAGAGGTTGTACATTTTATTTTTTGTCCCTTTCGGTACCAAGAACTGCCAGGATAATTAATAATTTAACGCATATCTCCAGTAACCAAATAGCTTGTCTTGGTTCTATGAGACGAGGCTTCATTTGTGTCATAATGTTGAGTTAGATTTTTAATTCCATAATACAGCACCATACCCCATATATTATAATAAAGCAGTCACAAATATCCAGCCTAATAAAAACAAATGTTGATATGCAGTGTGGTCCACTCAGGCAGGGAGCAACCAACAGGAATTAGGCCATAGTGTTAAGATATGGTGGTCAACTTTAACTGGGTTATGAACTCATGACCCACAACTCATATCAGCCCAATTGTTCATTGTTCAAAGGCATGGCATGAAAATCCTGAAATATAGAAAAGATTAATTATGGGTAGTTGCCTTTCGTAATGAAAATAATCATTTAAATTTCAAAAATAAAGAATAATTAAGTCTCCTCTCATGATCTTGAGATATGATATCATGGATATATGAAATGCACTGTTTAAAAATATATATTTTACAGAAGGTCTTGGTATCTGTAAACAGTGATATTTTAGATATTTTTCATGCATAATTGTAAAGAAAACGAGGTAATAAAATCCAATTGGTCGATGGTTCTTAAATATTGTGTAACAATAATCGCTTGTTCCAAATTTCACAAAGATAATTCCAAATAGATTTTGAGAAAATCCATTTTGAAATACCAGGAAATTTGGACCAAACGTGCGTCTGACCCTTAAATGGTTTTAATTCGATAATCAAAGTTTATATCAAGTTATGGCCAGCAGGGAAAATGTTATAACAACTGGGCTCTGTGGAAGACATTTCATGTCAACAAATACGTGGGTACATGCAAGTACGATGGTGAATGTACCAGGTTATATTTTTGGGCATGTTACAAGGGTACTGTACCCATGTATAACATAGTGTGCACGCAGTGGCACGCGGCCAAGTATACGTTCCATGGTGTCAACCAAAGTAAACCTTTGTACATTTCCCCAAGTTTACCCAGGTCATTTGGACATTTTACAATGATACTGTACCCATGTATTCCATAGTGCAATACCATTACCTGGTATTTACGGAAGTAAACCGTCATACTCGTACTCAAGTTTACCAGGGTAATTTGGGCATTTTGCAAGGGTACTGTACCGTACCCATGTATACCATGGTGCACGTACCCAAGTATATACCGTACCAAGTACTTTACCAATAAACTTTGCGACAACAGGTTGGAGGGCAATAATGGCACACATGATTACCTAATGCGTTAAACTATTCATGGCTTGGCTGACTTAGTTATAACAATATTCTTGTCCCATTCTGTTAACCTTTGAGTATGGCACCTGGTACAATTATGTTGTACTGATTAACTAACAAAATATGATTTTCTTCTCACAAACAGTGACAGAAAACACATCAACTGCGTAATTTGCTATTGTTAAAATAGAGTTATCGCTCGTGTTAGTACCATGATATTTAAAGGATATCACCGGTGTAGGCCTATCTATTCTTGTCTCAGTCATTATCGATGCCCGCTAATCCATTGAGCACGTTTGTAGCTCAGTGGAACATTTTCGTCGACATTTTACGATTTTACCAAATTTATAATTTTAGTGCGTTTGCGCATATATATTGCGCAGGTCGATGATCACATACCATGAATTCCAGCGTGACGGAATCACCAAATTTTACGGAATTTCACTTTTCTGTGGCCTATAAAATCAAAAATTATGACCAGTAGGGTACCGCTTAAAATAAAAAACATTGTACATACTATACAAAGTTGTTTGATTATATACAACTATATGTGTATTTAAGTATCATCTCACTCTGGGTCAAATTGTGTCCGTGACGGAATCACCAAAAACGTGCCATCAATATGAGGGTAGGTCCGTACTATTGAAGAACCCTGCTCATTCAGCCAAGCTGACCTGGAAAAAGTTCCCAATTAGTAAAGTAGATACATTATACTTGCAGAAAAATGCCGCATTGTCACACACTTATGTGTATATTACTAGTTAACTCGGTTTGTTCGCCGTGACGGAATCACACAACGGGCGTGACGGAATCACCGTGCGATGTTTTTAGGTATAGTTTTTTGTGTAACAAATGCGGACATTTACATAAAAGCATAAAACTTGGCACATTTGTATATTAGGTCCCACGTATTATTTTCAGATATGGGGGCAATCACGAAAATACTTTCCATGGCAACGGTTGCTATGCGACTGTTTTTACCTTAGAAACGAGTTGTTGGTATTGGGGTTAAACCGTCATTTTACTAAAATATATGTGCAAAAAGGGGATACTATGGTAATTGAGGCAGATTGTGATATGGGAAATGTGACAAAAATAACATTTCCACACATGCCCCACTTTAACCTAGAATGAACATTGAGCTGCTTGAAAATGATATTTTGGTTCATTTGACCTTATTTGGCAAAACATGCGTTGACTGCGCATGCGCGCATCATTGATCCCCAGTGGGCCCAGTCACACAATATCTGGTGTTTAAGAGATTGTATAGTGAGGGCAATGACCATTCCAAAACATATTCATTGGATAGTAATAATGAAATACAGAAGAAGCAACAACATTCCCCGATGACATGACAATGATGCAAATACCCACTATCGTTATCCATGGCCGCCTTTTCGTGAAATTCATGATACCAATCTACCCGAATAAATGCTGTCGGTGTCTTAGGCAATACATGTGTGGAATAAGACAATATGTCAATTTGCTAAATTCGATACTATAGGACACCCGCGTAATGCCCAGGACTGTGAAAAGATGTGCTGTGGGCAAATCGGATCGGGCAAAGCGGATCATTCATAACATGACTAACTTCCGGTACACATGCGTAGATTAAAGGTACTCAATCCGTAAAGAGGGTCCCCATCTCAACAGATTCCAACAACAACAATCCGATCAGAGGGTCCTATATTACTAAATATTTCTTTGGCTTTGGGGGTAAAAAATATTTGATTCGAGTCGAGGAACCCATCAAACAAAGCTCAGAGTTATTAGATATTGATTTTTGAATTTGTTTATATTCTCAAGATGAGTACTAATAACTGCCGTCAATTTGGTAACCTGCTCGAGATTTTACGCCAAAACTCTATTCAAACAGACAAGGATGGATAACTCTATAATCAAGTGGTAATAGTAACGAAATTTTGACTGTCTTCTGGGCCAGAAAGAATTCCCGATAATGAAAAATAATAGATTTCTAAAATCGATATCTAACAAATCTGAGCTTTGATGGGTGACTTTGGACAATTTTAATAAGATGGGTCAACAAAACTCGTGCATTGTCGGAGCATGTCCATAATTGAAAAAATTGAACATTTAAAAAAACGCGATTTTAATTATTTCCAATAAATATGTGTAATATTGTCATAAATATAACTGAAAAGTGTATGATTAGTTGAGTAGTATTGCATTTTCAGAAGGATTAGTTTGCTGATCCGCTTTGCCCGATGTGGTGATCCGATTTGCCCAACGGCCGGGCAAAGCGGATCAAAATTAAAAATCACCATAGCAACCAAACCAATAGATGCAGAGCTCTGACCACGAATGCATCCTACATCAAATGTTATGACATCATGATTAGAAACTGACAGTGCTAATATTTCTAATTGCCGGTTGCATTTTGTACAAGAAAACCTTACGTGATCCGCTTTGCCCGGGTCTCCCCATGGACAATTTGACCGGGTAGGGCCTAATCTTATAAGATAGCTAGGTCCCGTTAACATCCGATGTGTTAAAAGGGCGCTAATAATTAATTTAATTTAATAATGATAGGCCTATAGGGCCTAAATATGGCAACACAGAGCGTTCCTTGTGTATGATAATTGGTACAAATGTGTCACCAGACCAGGGGAATGACATAGACCTACGGGATAGGCACATTATGAACGTTCCATCCATGAATATGACTGAGAATAAAACATTACCTTTGCCTCCAGACTTAAGGGGAGGGGGTGCTAATATATTATATATATGATCAACAAAGAGTGTATATTATCAGTCCAGAATAGGCCTATTATATGTGGGAGATTGGTGGGCGATTTTTAAATAGCAGTGTAACACCTCTAGATATCCTGATTCATTTACGACCTGTAATTAACTTGAAACACGACGCGACATAGGGGCCTACATAACATCTGACTAATTCGATAGGCCGGCCTACCCTTCCTATCATACAGTGGTGTTCCCACCAATTTCCCACATATCTTCTAGACTGATAAATAAACGCTCTTTGTCGTTCATATAATTTATTACCCACCCCCCTTTTTTAAGATCATCTGAGTACAAATGTAAATAAGTAATTGCTTTATTCTCAGTCAGTATTCATGGGACATGAGAAGATGCGCCTATCCCATGACATCACCCCTGGTCGTGTAACTCATCAGCACCAATGTTTCTACACAAGGAACGCTCTTTAAAAAATATTGCTAATAGTTTCCCATTTAAGTCGTCAGATGTCAACAGCATCTATCGCATTACAATATATACGGGTCAATTTATCCCCGTCTTTTAGAAGTGGAAATAAATAATACATGTGAAACGGTGCACCCACAGCCAAATCAATTAGGCTTAGAACTATGTACATCGGCCGAACAACATACAGATAGAGACTGAACAGAAAACAAATGGGGACAGAGTTGTAGTATACAATACATATTTGAGGTGGGGATAGTATCTGTAGCCTACATGGCATTTATATATTACTAGGCTATATAATAGCTTATAGGCCTACATGTTGGAGGTGGCCATGAACAGCACACAGAGCCATTCGGAACGGAAATAAATCACCTTTACGTTACACGATTTATATATTGCCACACAATTGATGCATCGACTGCGATTTTTACATGTGCGCGTGAAATGCAAAAAATCAGGTCAAAATGATGAGAGCACAGAAACAACCCGCTTGTCCGCGTTGCAATAATACGTATATCGTGAAAGGTATATTTTAGAATGTTGTCATATGCGCAATTCTGAGAAAATTGCCATCGTTTTGCGTGTTCCGATGTTTGCGACGAAAATAGGTGACTTACGGTTTTGTCAGTTTTCAGATCAATGCCCGTGCTAAAGTCTTCCAAATTGGGAATATTATGTCACAGCAACTTTTTGCCGTGTTGTGTACATCAGTTTACCATTGCACTTTCAGGTTAGAACATAGAATAGAAGGAACTAAATAAGTAGAATTACGTCCCTTTCGTTTTTACAGGGTATCTCGAATATGACTATGAATTTAACAAATCTGCAGGCTCGCGATTGGCACATAATATGTCTGAATCTGAATCTGAAGTTTATACGGCACAGCATCCTTTCAGACGTATAAGTGCCGGGTAAATGTTTTCGAATAATATAACAATAACATGATTTTTGAGGGCGTTATGGTTTATTAACGGCCCGGCTGGAATGATTAACAGCCCAAGGGCCTATTAGTATTAGCGGCCCGAGACGAAGTCGAGGGACGCTAATAGGCCCGAGGGCTGTTAATCATTTCAGAGGGCCGTTAATATAACAATAACATGATTTTTGAGGGCATTATGGTTTCTTAACGGCCCGATAGGAATGATTAACAGCCAGAGGGCCTATAAGCGGCCCGAGACGAAGTCGAGGGCCGCTAATAGGCACGAGGGCTGTTAATCATTCCGGGAGGGCCGTTAAGAAACCATAATGCCCGAAAAATCATGTTATTACTATTATTTCCACACACTATCATTATGTAAGTGTCGTACCCCGACAAGTTCAAATATTTCACAACATCTCTGAATTAACACAATTTAATCAAAATATATAAAAATAAATTTTTTTAATTTATACAAATACGCATGGATCGTCTGGGTTGTGTGCAATCAATTATCACGTGATCAAAACAAAAATCATGCGACCAAAATACATCGAAATTAGGCAAAATATCACCGGCATCTGAGACCAAATAACTCGCGTAATAATGCTTAAATTGAAATAATATATACCTGTGTTTACCTTAGGATACCATTTAATTAGGTATGTGTTCTATGTAACACATGGCAATCGGGTATTTCTTCGTTAAAAAGCTTTATTAGAATAAAAAATTCCGAAAAAGTCATCGACAGTTTGGTCACGTGACGTGTCGGGCCATCTCGTGCTAACGACGAGCATATCCCATTAGCGCCCTAGGGCCATAATGAACTTACATATTCACGTAATTTAGTTAGTGTTATGGGGTTTTATCGCAGGATAAAACGTCATTAATATTCTAGAGAATGCCCTTATAGGTGGAAATAATAAACCATAATGCCCTGATGAAATCATGTTATTACTATTATTACCACAATTTTGGACATTTGACCCATTTGAGGATTCACTGGAATAATGCGGTCACACTTAATACAGAAAGTCCCTTGTAAACCGAAAGTCACATGATAATACCGAAAGTCCCCAAGGGAGATAACTGTATGATAAGATCGCAACTTCTCGGATTATCGTTCTTGCAGAAATAGTATTATTATCATTATTACGCATTTTGCGTACGGAAATCACCGAGGTTTGTCGATTGGAGCGGCATAGGAAGATGTGAGAAGTTGTGAATCACCGGGAACATTCGGTAATTAACATATTACCGTACGCGATTTTGGTGATTAATCAGTGAATTAACTGATGCGGGTTTCACTAATTGATTAACCCCTGGATACAGTGTGTGATATAAGGGTCGATATAAGCCATGTTCGAATGAAATTAACAAGGATTAACCATTATTTACTCGAGAATGGTCCTGAATTATGCTTTATTGAGAAAGTAATACTTATATTATTAAATTTCATCACATGCATGGCTGTTATCTTTGATGTGATAGGAATGAAAATTAGTTAATTACCGCACATACATGTAGCATGAATGGTAAGCTTTGGTGGTCCAACTATATCCCATGGATTGTTTGCGAGATTGGCTTTTTTTTTTGTGAAAGGGAACTTTCCACTTTGAAGATTGATTTCGGGAATACCTGTTGTGATAGCTAGGCTTGTGACTAATTATCAATTATTAGTAGGCCTACTGTATAATAGACATTCATTTTGGTATTGAGAGATCTTCGCATAGATCTACGCAAATGACGCGAGTACGTCAATATACCTCATAATTCATCAGCGTTTAAATTTGCAACATTCTAAATGTTGTATTCGCATGCCGGTTTTTTTAAATTTTCACGGTATGTATAATATATATAATATATAAGGTGAGAAATGAATACCCATTATCAACTGTGCACCAGAGATCGTCTCAACGTTGCACCTGACATCGCATATCACGGTTACCATTTGTGATATTCACACATACATCATTGAGGGTCAAATTTGATGTTGTGTTAGTGGCGATGTTTCGACTAATTTGATATAGTTTTATCAAGTGGGAGACAGGTTGATAAACTTATATTGATTCGGTAAAGTCTCATCAGAGTGTGAACCGTTTTTTTTTTTGAAACAACCAAAAAATAGTGAGCAGAATCAAGCTCTTAGTTATTTTAGATAAATTGTGTGGCCCTGAAAAGGGCCTTTTTAAATCTTGGACTTTCATATTCTTCGCTATGGAGCTAGAAATTCACCTGAAATGATAAACTTGAAAAACATTAATAACTCTACCTGAAATTAAACGTGAAATTAAATAATTTTAATAATATATATAGGCCTAGCATTTATGACACGATCATAATCCTACTGATGTCTAGCTCGTTTTCCGATATGTTTACCAAGGAACTCCACGTTCAGCGCGTGTCACTAACGGTGACTCGCCCCAAGGTGAGTTGGGCATCAGTAGAATTACGCATATATCTATGGTATTATTTAACATTAAATTATAATATAGATCAATATAAGCATTTACATAATGGCACGATCATCATCCTACTTATATCCAGCTCTCGTTTCCCGATACGTTTACCAGGGAGCTCCACGTTCAGCGTGTGTCACTATCGGTGACTCACCCCAAGGTGAGTTGGGCATAAGTAGGATGCATCGTGTCATTATACCATATATACAACGGAGTCAACGCTATGGAGAGGGTGCAGTTCCGCCCAGCTGCCATAAGGTCGGTCGGGGCGCCCAATCTCTTATAGTGGTGCAATGCCATGTTCGACTTTTTCTTTCTTTTTATTTTTCTCTTTTCTTCTCTAGAACTAAAAACAAATATCTGTGACTACACGTCAATAAAACCATGCAGTCACATATGCCTTGTCGTTCTACTTTATTTTTTGCTCTTTTTCGGGGCTGGCTTCTTGGTACTGCTTGGTAATTTCGGGATGGTTGTCGTTTTGGCATTTCTTTTTCTTTTTCTTTGTCCTGGTTTCTTTCCGCCATTCAATGAAATGAGCACCGATCTAAGGCCGTCTGTCGTTCGCTGGTATCGGTCTCCTGCTGGCTTCGCTGGTTTTATAGACCCACTCTCAATCTCCGGTCTATAAGAATAAAAAGACGGATGCCGCCTAATCCACAAGTTCATGGTGTCTTTGATCTCGACTATAGCCGACACACCCTGGGGCACAATCACAGCATGGTCTATGGGACCTATCGCCCCATCTGACCACAATGAGGATGGATGATATTTGATACTGTATGTCAGTCTGACCCCAGCAGGTCGCCGTGTGTGTATAAGGCTATGCATCATCCAAACTCTCATAGCGTGAGACTATATAGATGCCTCTCTCCGTCATCGGTAAGAGACAACGCTTGTAATATAATACAAGAAAATAAGATGCATGCATCAGATCCCCCATGAACTATTTTACAAGTTTTAATCACGTATATTTGGAAACTATTATATATTTAATATATATATTTATAACACAATTAGCCTCTAAATTCGCTCTCACGATTTTGTGTGGTCTTGTATTTTGAAAAATGAAGGGATCTCTTGTTGTTTTATTAATGTCTTCTCTATATTGTGCACAAACAAAATTAATTTCCTTATGCATCTATGATTGAGAAGACAAAAATAAAAAAATATATTCGTCCATGTCTCCCATTACATGGGCAGACAAATTTGCATGTGATCGAGAACGGGCGGGATATTTGAGGTCGTACAACTCAATAAAATATAAATCCATATTCCCATATTCTCATTATAACTTAAAGGCACGTGTGGCCTTAATTGTCGAAAATATTCATATTTGTTCCAAACACCGTAAACAGAAAAACAGTAAAACGCATACATTTTCGTTCATATATACCATGACCATCGCGTAAACAGCATGTTATAAAGACCTACTATATTTTACCTACGCAAAAGCCTGATTGTGTTACAGAAGACAGCACAATTCTACTGGCTAATCACACACAAATGGCATAAACGCTCTTTATTAGTTCCATATCAGGTATTCACCAACACAGAACGCTCTTTATGTTTACCATCATAATATAAACAAACACCAGAAAAGTAACTTTTTACGCTTCTGTTTACATAACAATGGTCAAACATATGACCATAACATACTGTTTATGCGATATTTCTTATTTGTATACGGACCAAGTCTATCTACATTTTGATGTTCTTTCTGTTTGTGGCGGTTTTTGACGGGTGGAGATATTTTCACAGGATACCCACCGCCAAGGCCAACCGTGTCTTTAAAAGGTTTTTGTGCATTAATAGTAATATTAAAATTTAGACAGACTTTGTCCGTATACAAATACGAAATATCGGATAAACAGTATGTTATTGTCACATGTTTGACCATTGTTATGTAAACAAAAGCATACAAAGTTACTTTCCTTGTTTTTGTTTATATTATTATGGTAAACATGAAGAGCGTTCTTTGTTGCTGAATTCCTGATATAGAACTAATAAATAGCGTTTATATCATTTGTGTATGATTAGCCAGTAACACTGTGCTTTCTTCTGTGACACAATCAGACTCTTGCTTTAATAGGTAAAATATAGTAGGTCTTTATGATTTACCACATGTGGTTTTACTTAGCTTTCCATATATGGAAGCATGAATAATTCAAAAGCGCCATACTAGTATATGGAGATGCTACTCCAAAACTTTGACAAGTCCAATTTATTGTGTGCGAATTCGTGCAATATATATATGTGTGTATATATATATTGCACGAATTCGCTAATCGATGGTGATTAATCTGGTGTAAAGAGCGTGTTGGCGATATCAAAGCAGTTGATACAACTGATGCGAGGTAAGTGCAAATTTCCATGTTAATGTTATAAAGAGCGTTTACTTTGATATTAAAAAAAATTGTAGAAATTAATCCACACATTTTTATCTAGCAAGTCTTGTTAATCTATATCTTGATATAAAAGATATCGACCCAATAAAAGCCAGAAATAAAGAGTGTTCATCAATACTTTGTTTATAGAAATATGGTATTCCATCAAGTTCAGATTCAGATCACAACATGCAGTTACCAACGCTCGTTCCAAATTAGTTGTAAAATGTATCTTTATAAATATCCTTTGTGGCGTACAATAGTAGTCGTGTTGCATGCATGATGTCTAAGATTGTAACCGGATTGATTTTCTGCAACGTGAAGAATGTCACGTGAGTCGTGTAATCTGTTTTCATACACCCATGACGACAAACGGTAGAAGTTACAAGTTTTCAAATCGCAACCTGACTATAGTATCAATATACATTCGGCCATCGGAACTTGCATGGCCATGTATTCAGACCATCGATAGCGGATCGGAGAAGCTTGTTTTACTTATCGACGCATATTCACTATCATCTCGAATAGGAAGTATGTATAATATACGAACCTGTCTAATGCTGCAATCACATTGTAGCTTCGTCATAGTTGAAGCCGCACACTTTGCAATAGAATTTTAGCTCGGGAGAGTTCCATTTTTTCAACATTTCTGGGGTCATTGGAACACACCGACGATGTATCCACACTGAACACATTTCGCACTGAATGCTGTTGGTACCACATCCAGAAGAACAAACACCACATGGATATTTTGAAGACATGCTTATAATTTTATCAAACTTCGGAAAGTGATAACCATATTCAAGAGAAATCGTATTTATATCCAATGATGGCCGAACCTGATTATGTATTAATGTATAATTGTATAATCACTGTGATATCAATTTCACTCTGAAACCTAAATAAAGCTGTTCTATCACCAATAGACATAATAAATTATACGATATTCACACTATAGGATGTTTCCGAACATGGCATATTGTGATGGATTCTAATCCCTTCTTAGAAATATGTGTGTAAAACAAAGCGGATGTTATTGTATAATCATTGTGATATCAATTTCACGGCAAACCCTAAATAAAGCTGTTATATCACCAATAGACATATACGCTATTCACACTACCGGAGTGTTTGATATTGCTATTGGCCCTGATCCCTTCTTGGAAAATTATATGTAAAACAAAGCGGGTGTTACCGACCGATGGGAATGCCATAAAAGTATATACGATGACTTAATCACACACATCTTTAAACCGACGTGCTGTGTAGGGCTTTTGTTCGACTTCCATTTCATGTGCATAACTAGATCCAAGACAAAGACGGCATGTGTTAAATCACCACTGCATCCTCTGACCATATTATACTGACCAAATTTCCTACATATCTGACAAGGAAGAGCTCTTATTCAGTTAAATTAATTATTATTGCCCTTTTAAGACATCTAATAACGCTCTCCGGATAGAATTAACCGTTTATACACATTTCAGCCCCGATGGTCAATCCGTTCGATCGCCTATATGCGGACAAACGAACGGACAAATAAACAAACAAAATTTAGTTTTATTTAATAGTATAGATACACCACAAAAGTATCGTCCAAAACATACAAAATAACGATCACAAAGTATATCAAAAACAAAAGATATAACTTAAACAAATGAATGATATAATAATGTCCCTAAAAAGAAAGATATATTACATTTGAGATTTAAAAATAATACTCAAATAGTTATTCCCGCCCAGGCTAAAAGGTGAGACGATTCGGTCGAATCATCCTGACCGAATCTTATTCCGACCGAATCAAGCTCATAGAACAGTTATCTCCCTTCGGGACTTTCGGTATTATCATGTGACTTTCTGTGTTATCGACGACTTTCGGTAGCGCGAGGGACTTTCGGTGTTAAGGACGACCCGTATCATGAAGTAGATTAAGAGAGAAATATTTTCAAGAACATTTAAATTTAATATCATTTGACTTGTCAGCCGACACGGAGTCCCGAAAATAGGAGAGGGGAAAACCAGCATTGAAGACGAGTAACAAACAATGAGAGGTTGACAGCTAAAATTATTAATGCATACGTACGCTCGGTACAATAATTCAATCATATAGTGTGAATTCCAATCATAAAACCACCATAGTGTCGGGAAAATCTGATACATCTTCCCATTATTTTCTTGAAATAAACACGCCAGAACGGAAGTTGAAGGGACGTAACTCGCGCGATAATAAACGCGATCTTGTTTGCGGGCGGCGGGCCGATAATGAACTAGGCTTCTCATTATCGGCCCGCGGCCCGCTGTTTTGGTAACAATACGCTATTTGGAACGCCCCGAAAAACATTATCAATGGCCTAGAGAACGCCCTATAAAGTGGTAATAATAAATGTTGAATAAACTTACAAATTCAAGAAATATAATACCCATAGCATGTAAAAAAGTGGGCGTTTCCTAGTCTGAAATGCATTCGTGTCCAAACATTAGCAGGAGATTGTGGCTGTGTATTGCGTATTGGCTTTCATCAGACTCAAATTCTCTGCAAAAAGTGGGATAATGTGGAAAAAGCTATGGCTCGAAAGGTACTCCTCTGTGCAAATGGATGCCGAAAGGTTTGGTCTTCACAAACGCATGCATTGTCACTTCGGAACTCAAGAATTTAGTGTGGGCATGGTCAAACATTAACACTGTGGCCTATGGAAAACATTTAGTTTGGACTAATTTATTTTCCCCTGATATCCGCAACAAACATTTCACAACACAGCTCAACTACGGTATCGATATCCAATCTGGAGGTTGTCCATTCGTATGTCAGTAGACCATCATTGTGGAAGGATCTCCGAGATATGTAATTTGGTGAGATAATCACATAAGAACTTCACGCTGATTGGTTAATGGTTTGCACCAAGGAGCTCTTAGTTATTCATGGTGCTCATAAATGACAGGCTGAAACAATAGAGCTTTACGCGGATTGGTCGACAGTTGGCACTTCAGAGCCCCAGAGCTCCCAGGGTGGGAATTGACACAATGGAGTCTGCCACGTGTTGGTGGTGCAAAATACGCCCATACGTGAATGCTCAGATTGCCACAGGCGATTATGATGTCTGTCAGACTTTTTAGCTCACCTGAGACGAAGTCTCCGGTGGAGCTATAGTCATCACTCCTCGTCCGTCCGTCTGGCCGTCCGTCCGTCAACAATCATCTTCTCGTCCCGAACCGTAAGACTTAACGTGTTCATATTTGGTGTGGATGTTCCCTAGGTGAATCACATTCAGAATTGTTCAAATGAGGTCACTGGGTGGAATAGTTGTGAAAGCAGGGCCATAACTCTATTCCTCCATAGTAATTCTTAGAACGACTTCTTTTACTGAACTATAAGGCCGTATGGATTCATATTTGGTGTGGATGTTCCCTAGTTGACTCACATTCAGATTTGTTAAAATGAGGTCACCAGGTTGATTAGTTGAGAAATCAGGGCCATAACTCTATTCCTCCATAGTAATTCTTAGAATGACTTCTTCTTTTGAACCATTTGACCGATTTAGCTTACATTTGGTATGGAGAGTCCTTGTGTGACTGGGGTTCAGATTTGTTCAAATGGGGTCACTGGGTCAAATAGGGGCAGAGCCAGGGCCCAGGGACATAACTCTTCAAAAAAAGTTAATTCAAATCCTTGTTTTAAACCCTTGCCCCCCCCCCCCCCTCCACCCCACCTCCCCCCACCACTGCATGTCCCTGCCACCCCACACCAGAGATCCCTGCAAGGTTCACCCCATTAAAAGCCTTACACTTTAGTTATATGACATGCCAGGAACTGACCAGCCTTAATTCTCACAGTGCTCACAGCTGTGTGTCCAGTCATTATAAAGTAATTAACTTTTATCTCAATATCCACATTTATCAGGCTAAGAGAGAAGGATGTGTGTGAATGAAATTTAATCCTATGTGTTTACAGCAATCTCAAATACAACTCTAACTGTTTGACAGTGTACACATTTTTAGCTCAACTTTACTTTGTAAAGTTTGAGCTATTGCCATGGCTTGGTATCCGTCGTCCGTGTGTGTGTGTGTGTGCGTGTGCGTGTGTGATGCGTCAACAATTTCCTTTAGCACGGGCTACAGTTCGTACCTTTGGTCCGATTATTATGAAATTTGTCATGGATGTTGACATTGACATGTAGATGGGAACGAGTCATTTTGGGGTCATTCGGAAAAAAAACATGGCTGCCATCGGCCATCTTGGATTTCAAAATTCAATCCATTAGAATGGGCTACAGGCCGTACTGTTCGTCTTATTGTCATGAAATTTGTTATGAATGTTAACAATGACATGTAGATGGGAACGAGTCATTTTGGGGTCATTCGGCCGAAAACATGGCCGCCAGCAGCCATCTTGGATTTTACTCTTTGTATGACTAAATCCTTTAGCACGGGCTTCAGGTCGTACCTTTAGTCTGATCATCATAAAATTTGTCATGAATGTTAATAATGACATGTAGATGGGAACGAGTCATTTTGGGGTCATTTGGCCAAAAAACATGGCCGCCAGCAGCCATCTTGGATTTTACTCTTTGTATGACTAAATCCTTTAGCACGGGCTACAGTTCGTACCTTTAGTCTGATAATCATAAAATTTGTCATGGATGTTAACAATGGCATGTAGATGGGAACGAGTCATTTTGGGGTCATTCGGACAAAAAACATGGCCGCCAGCAGCCATCTTGCATTTAAAAATTTAATCCATTAGCACGGGCCACAGTTCGTACTGTTCGTCTGATCATCATGAAATTTGTCATGGATGTTAATATTGACATGTAGATGGGAACGAGTACTTTTGGGGTCATTTGGCCAAAAAACATGGCCGCCAGCAGCCATCTTGGATTTTACTCTTTGTATGACTAAATTCTTTAGCACGGGCTACATGTCGTACCTTTAGTCTGATCATCATAAAATTTGTCATGAATGCTAATAATGACATGTAGATGGGAACGAGTCATTTTGGGGTCAATCGGCCAAAAAACATGGTCGCCAGCAGCCATCTTGGATTTTACTCTTTGTATGACTAAATTCTTTAGCATGGGCTACAGGTCGTACCTTTAGTCTGATCGTCATAAAATTTGTCATTGATGTTAACAATGACATGTAGATGGGAACGACTCATTTTGGGGTCATTCGGCCGAAAACATGGCTGCCAGCAGCCATCTTGGATTTTACTTTTCTCTTCATGTCTATAAACTAGTATTAGACATTCAACTTTCCACATTCCTAATCGCTCCATTGACTGTAATACATTAAATTATTCCCTTTCCAAGTTGAGCTACAGTGTCATTGACACTTTCATTTTGGTTGTTTGTCACTGGCTTCTCTATTCGCCCGAGATCTGGCTATGTCGTCTTGTGCACTTCGGATAATTTCCTGAAGATACGGAGCTGGTGCTGCTGTTGTTGTTGGTACTGGTGGAGATGGAGGACACCGGGATGTGGTGGTATGTCCTTGGTGGTAGCGTTTCCATCTCCACAAAGTCGGCAGCCGGGACGTCAGGGGTGGTATCGGCGTCCCTGTCTCCGCTGGCCTCGATGACGATGGCAGGGACATCCGGGGTGACACCGGTGTCCCTGCTACTGCTGGTGATATCGTCCTGTGCATCGTACCCGGGGGCCAAGTGGAGGGGAGCTGGGTGTCTCTCAGCTTTCCCGTCTCCACCTGGCCCTCCTGTCTTTATCATTTTCCCCATTTATGTTCGCTCTATCAACAAAACGGGAATAGCTGAGTAGCGGAAGAGGTGATTTGTGTTTAAAAATGCGAGCACGTGGTTCTCCGATTTTGATATTGGCGTATACTGCAGAGTTAATTTTCTAACAATGATGGCTGAACATGCCTTAACCTCTTTGCTGCTTTGACGTCTATAACTATTACGTACTACACACCTACTTAAGCACGCTAGCAGTAGGCCAATATACATAACTTGAACTCGAGATTAGCACATCGGAATAACTGCTTCTCGAAGTTTCATACATTGTATGATGTTCCACGATTGTTAACGATAATGGCCTTTCAACTGAGTCAGTTTTATGGTTCTTGTGATATTCCCGTAATATTTACCCACTGGAAAATGGCAATAACGTCAACAGCCCAGCACACGACGTCATAACGTCATTTAGCAGCAAAGATGTTAATAAACACGGTGCCGCTGTGTATTCTAATGTTTATTTATTTAGGAAACTATGTCTCATTCACCCTTGAATGAAGTTCTTTAAACAGTAAGCATGTTTGTTATAATCCTATATACATGTGCTTGTCAATATATAATGTCATCGCTGTCCGTGTTTTTAAAATTCAGATTCCTACATGTATTATACCAGGAATAGACGCATGTGTGCATGACGTAATGACCGCTTGGCTTTTTGTGCACACACAATTTCCCCAAATTATCTGCACATTCTGATCAGGGCTAGTGGTTTTCATAACTTGTCAACATGACAATTTTATTCTGATATGATGACTAAAATCTTATCTGTAGGAATGTTGGTAGAGAATACAATAAACGGTTGTAATTTTGACTACATTACAAGAAACTTTATTGATGGTATAAAGGCTTCAGATTTCAATTGCTTGTTAATGCATAATAAAGCGGAAAAATAAAATAAAATGAAAAGCATACTGTAAAAGTACATTTATTCGTGGGGGTCCAATTTTCGTGGTTTTCGTGGTTGCTGCTAACCACGAAATTAAAAACCCCACGAAAAATTAATCTTCGAAACTAGATCGATTTTGAGAAATAAGAAATGTCACGTGGGAGGTAACTCTATTGTCCCAATTTAAAAGCAAAGCCTAGGGAGGTAACTCTATCAAACTGGAAGTACATTAATTTAATGGAAGAGTAGCTACGATCTAATTACAATGTTTAATCAATCTAACTTCATATAAATAAATAACACATCAACAATTACTGGTCACGCATACCCCTCATAGGTGTTTCACTAACCTTCCTGTTCAATAACGCAGAATAATTTCAGGTAATCCAGAAGTTGTAGGAGGACGAAAATCAATCTTACCACTTTTAAACCATTTTTTAAGAGACATATTTGCATTATGCTGTTGACCATTTGGGATTGTATTTCATATGTTGCAGACTAATAGATGTTGGCTTCAGTAAATAATCCCCAGTCTGACATTGATTGTTTTGAGAAGTGAGTACTTTCACCTAGCTTTTGTATGCTTAAGTAATACAATCCCGTCGTTAATATTCTCGATAGCCGGCAACAAAAGCTTGGACACGCGACGTGCTAATTACGCCTGCAGTGCGGACGCGCAATTACCGACAGCTCGTCGATGTGTCTACACGTCTATTAGTTGGATTTGATTGTTGTTATTGGGGATTTGGAGGTGACATTTAGCACCGGCGGAACCACGAATTTACGAACCCACGAAAAAGTCATAAATGGCTGAACCACGAAAATTGATACCAACGAATTTAAAGCCATTCACAGTACCCCTAATTTTGAGGTGTCCGTCAGGGGAAACACGTGCATTTTTCATTTTGGCCTTATACACATGTCCCATCACAATTCTAAAAATTTTCAACACACAAATATTGTTACTACCAGTCAAAATTATTTGTTTGTGTAATTTTTATTCAGTTCATCATCATGGCATATCATGGAATTATAGAAGAAATAGTAAAATGTCGCCATTTCCAGTTTCTCCCGCTCGCAGTTCGTTAATTTTCACAGGGCAATGTATTTGCCACATATGGATCGAGAATATTACACTTTTATTTAATATGCTGATTTGCCCATATTTTTAAAAATAATTGCCACTCGATTAAAAACACTAATAAAACGTTATGAGCAATGTCGTACCTTTCGTCGCACATTTGGAGTCTGGTAACAAAGACTAGTTAAAGGCAGCTAGAAGGACTGGCCAGAAATGATCTATAGAATTATTCTGAGCGTCCAGTTCGTGAATGTTATACATCTCAAACTACATGTATATACTCCAGTCCATTTTATATTGACAACATTACGCAGAGAATGGGAATTATTTAATTTACTAATTTCTCGATTATTGGTGTCAAAGTATACCACATTAGAACAAAATATTGGTAAGCTCCTCCCACAGCCAATGAATTAGAGCAGAGAACAAAATCCATTAAAATCTGCGTTATCGTTGAAACAGTGGGGTAAAAGATAAATTTTGTTAGTCATAATGACCGCAAAGTCCAGATTATGTACGGACAGTTATATTATTAAATTTCCTTTAATTAAAAATACTAACCTTGTATTTGACTACATAACAAACCAGAAATCTAAACCTGTTCGGCCGCGGTGCAGTTGACATTCGGCCGTGGTGTACTTGCCGTTCGGCCGCGGTGTACCTGCCATTCGGTCGCGGTGTACTTGCCTAATGGCAAAAATACACCGCTTTGGCAATGGACGCTTGTTTTGTCCAGCAGGGTACTACGGGTTTCGTCCATTAATGTTTAGCTCAACTTTACTTTGTAAAGTTTGAGCTATTGCCGTGCATCCATTCATCTGTGCATGTGTCCGTCTGTCAACAATTTGACCCCTAGATGGGAGCCTCCTATTTGACAGAAATTCGTTGAAAAACATGGCCACCAGCAGCCATCTTGGAATTTCGTCTTTGTATGACTGAATGATTTGGCGCGCCCTACAGACCACATCCCTCATCCGTTCATCACCAAACTTCATATGGATCTTCGGGGTGACCTCTAGTTTACTTTCCTTCTTCTTTGTCAGTCTATTCATTGCTCAGCAAAAATTAACTCCTTCCCAAATTGAGCTACAGTGTCATTACAAATCTACAACATTGATATAGATTCTTAAAATCATCCCCTTGCAGGCCCGCTCCATCATTGAAAACACCGGGCCTTTTTTTGGCCCCATGCCATTTACAATCTGCTAAGACTGGATCTGGTGAATGAAACAACTTTACATATAAGAGTTGCATACCGATTCCATTCCGATTACCTCAATATCGGCTTATGCCGATCATCGTTGGCGTTAATCAGTTCATCACTAAATTTTGGCAAGTCTCTTCATGGTATGTAAATAATTACTAATATTAAATTAATATATACAGTATTTTTCAATCAAATTTTATTGCTGCAATGTCCCAAAATCAAATAATTACTAGCTTCATCTAGTGTCTTGAAAATTAATTAGGCCTTAAAATTTTAATTGAATTTTTATTGAAACTAACGTATCTTTGCAGATCCTTCTAATGTGAAAACTCGCAGACAGCCGCTAGTTCTGACTTGTGGGCACACATACTGTGAAGGTTGCCTTAGTCGTCTGCTACTTGCAAACACCATCGAATGTCCAAATCAATCATGCAAGGTCAGTCATCCTTTGAGGTATTTCTTCACTGAACTTTCAGCATTGATTCAGTGGTCAGAGAGAACAGCCAGCGGGAGCTTTTTTTTACTCCAAGTTACTGGGAGAGGAATGGTACTATTTTTAGACCATTACACTATCAGTCCTTTTAATTAGTCCTCGGCATTCGGCACTGCCGAGGACGAGCCGAGGAGATTACGATTTTGCGTCGGCATTTTTTTTGCCGAGGGAGAAGTTTCCAACTTTCGAGGTACTGTAAGTGTCGACATTTCTTATCAGGTCAAAGAAAAAAAGGGTTTTGGTTTGGGTTTCCCGACCGACCCTATGTTTTGCATTCGACCCTAAACATTTTATTGACCCACCGGCAAAAATATAATAAAATCACCGATCGTCAATACCACAAATCGGCGAAAACGGTACGCGATTTAGTAGTACGTTTCTAATGACCGGATGTTTGGGTGCTTAATTCGCGATATTGTCTGGATGTTTTCACAATGGCATCAGTTTGGTCCTTAATATTAAAGATTAAAGAAATATGAACATAATTTACAAGAAATAAAAACACTGAAATCAATTAAGCATTAACTGGGATTATGTCCATGTGGGTGTGATGAATCATGATACACAGCTGTACAAGTCAACTCAAGTATATAAAATGTTAATATCATATTATGCATACTGTAATAATCAAACATAGTATCATATGTTAGACAAATTGACAAGTTATATAATCAATTATCATAAATGTATGCAGTTTTCTGTATACTGCGTGTAGTGGACTGTGTCCTGAAGATATTCACTTGCTCACGATGTAACTAACATGATTTTAAAGCATTTTCAAAACTGCCTAGGCAATTTGCCTAGGACAAAAATTTTTCCTAGGCATTTTTTTTGCCTAGGGGTATTTTTCCTAATTAAAAGGATTGCACTATTCAGCTGTGACATGTTGATGTTTTGATCAGGTCTGAAAAACCTGAAAATATATTGCGTGGCCATTTGAAGAATGAGGTCCACATAGGTTGAATTTAGTGATACTATCCCCACACATCGGATTAACATCACCAAATTCATCCTCTGGGGACCTCATTCTGCATGACCTCATCTGATATGGGAGAATGAGATAAAGATTTAAGTTCCCAGATTGGCATCTCGATTAAATCATATTTAATGAAATTTTTATTCAGAACTAAAAGACACCTATGTCTTGCCGCCGAAATAACATCACAATTATATTCAAACATTAACAAAGGATCAACTATGTACATAAACATAATAGTTGTATCAGATGTATGCAGAATGCATGGTATTAAAATTGCTATAGAAATAGATATCTCATAATCAATCTACGTTACAGTAGTTAATAAATGTACTGACTACTGTAAGCTCGGTACAACTATTAGTGATGTTACGATAATGAAAAGGCCTCTTGGACCAATTTCTGATTATCTGGAGGCACAATTGTTTTATGACTGATTCCAATTTAATTGTACAGTATGTTGGGCGTTTGTTCCCATATACACAGTTAAATTTAACTCTCGATTGCTTGTCAATTTGCAAAGCCAAATACATGAAAGAACGATATACACTGTCTCGAAACTGCTCCCGCTGATGTCAGCTGCTTGCATCTTTGAAATTTTGGTGACTACCGACAAACATTATGACCACGTGTGAAATACTTGCACATGGTGTCTTTGAGTTATGATTGACTATGTGTAAGTTGCAACAATGTACTGAATGGCAATGTTTATTAACTGATTTTAAGATCAATGGATAATTATTTCTGTCATATTTGCCAGAGATTTCCCATTGGTCACACACATCGCGACAATATTGTCTTTTAGTACTAATAACTTGCAAACGTTTAATTCTGCCTACTAGATTTATTTCATGAGACTGCCTCAAAGTCCAATGTGGGCTCATGGCCCAAGCCTATTTCATTGTGTGCCAATGTGTGACAACTCAACAGTGATATATTTCATAACTTTCATAACGCAAAGTTCTTTTTTTATCACAAACAAATTACCATGAACAAAATTTGGTTGTATTTACCACATTCAATTCAACCGCATTGGAAATATCACAGAGTATAAAATGATGTGCATGGATAAGTAGTTGTTATGGATGTTCACCACTATCAGGACATTCAATGGAGTGTCAACATTTTATTCAGGTTTTCCGTTCTAGAGTTATTATACTTCCATATTTTAATATAGAAGTATATTGTTATTCAATTTTTTATTTTTCACTATTATTATTATTATTATTATTATTATTTATACTTCTTAATATATTTTGTAACCCATATATCTCAGAAAGTTTAAAAGATATAGCATTGAAATTTGGTAGGTATATGCACCTTGCCAACTTAAGCGACTCAAAGCATTTAGGTTTGTGTCCTAACATGCTTTCCAGAGTTATGCCCCATACAATTTTTTTTTGGAAAAAGTTTGTGGCCAGATTTCTATAAGAAGCCAAGCAGCTGAATTCGATTCTCATAATCGTGTTAACTAACAAAAGGGTACGAATCGGGGAAATTTTCACCAAGATCCAAACACAATTGTTGACCTGGGGAGGGGTGCAAAAAAAAATTCTTCTCGTCGATTCCAACCATTTTTACTGTCATGTATCTATACATGTACTGATGATACTTCTGCAGAACTGCCATTCTCAAAGATTACGCCAATGACTGCTGGCGATATATTTCAATATCCATTCCTGTTTAGGCCTAAAAAAATAATACCTGTGTTTCCACTAATGGGGTCCCAAAAATGTTGGGTCGGTATGTAGGTAAACTTTTGTTTTTTTGTTTTTTTAAACCTATTTTGGTGGGGCAACTTTTTGGGATAATATTTGTCTGCGATTCATGATCAAGCAACATTACTCATTTGTTCAATTTGAGTTTGCATCAGTAGAGGCAGTCACCGTTTTTTTGTAATTTTTGCATGGCTCCCATGGCATGTGTTGATGCCAAATTGGATTTGAGAAGAAATTAAATAGGTTAAATGATGCAAAACTAATACTAAATCCTATGTCACCGATAGTAGAGTGCAATGCAAGCATTAATTGGTACATGCGGTAGTATCAGATACTTAGTAGCAATTCTCGAACTGTCTGGAAGTGTCGGCGACCTTCAATCAATTCCGACCCTTTGAAGTTTTCTCTGATCTTCCGACAAAAGCACGTGTGCAGTCACTGTGTATCAAGTCTGAATGCACACGAGGAAGTGACAACGTAAAAGTGGCATTGTGTGGCAATGCGTGCTTTCGTAACTTAATAGTTAATACTGCACGAAAGCAACATGGATTCAAATTGCAATCACACCACGACATACTAAAAACTGTTTTACAGTGAGGTTTATAAAAACTATGTAAGTCGACAAAGTTTGAAGATTGAGATCAGCTGCACAATGTCTTCACTCTTCCCGTTCTTCCTCCATGTTGTGATCTAATATGATCAATTCAATTGAGTGACCAAACAGACATCGTAGCTGAAACAACCCAAAACCTTTTTAACTTCTTCAATTATCTTCCCTTTTATCAAGGAAATTGAATAGGGATCTCGTCGATTCGTCCCAGGTACGTGACGAAACGACTTCGATTCGTCCCAACTTAGAAATTTACTTTGATTGATTCGTCCCATATAGGCTACTATGGTTGTTTCGTACCCCGAATAGAATTATACAACCAGCTAATAAATTTAATATCATAACTTTCCATTGTATTAAAGGGGTACTGTACCCAAGATGTTGTTGTTGGTTTCTATAATCACCGAGTCGGAGAATAAGGTAACAACTTTTCCATTCTTTGAAAGTCTGTTGAGTACGAAGTAGTGTTACGGATGGCAAATTTACCGGAATGCAAAAATACAAATTGTCGTTGTCGAGTAATTTCTGTACAGTTTTCAACCAAATGAATCAAATAAAAATGATATTATATGCATAGTAGTCCCATATACTCATTTAAGTTATTGTATCGTCACTAGTCAATGAGTGGCTTGAGTTTTCTCCCTGTATAAGCATAATGTTTCAAACGATCGTGTGTGCAATGGATTTACTAATCCAGTATCCCTCAATTATAATTTGATTACGTTTTGTACATCGAAATTCGTATTTTAATTTACGCCATTTTATGGCTCCAGCCATAAATTCAATTTATATTAAATTATTAACTTTTAAATTATTAAATTTTAAGATAGCCTATTAACCTAAGCGTTTACAGAATACATCTTCGACTCAAATTACTTATGTTTCTATATAGTATCGATAATAGATCGTTGTTATCACCGGAAATTTATTGAAAATGGTGTACAGTACCCCTTTAACATGCTAAAATGTGTTCACTTATGAGTACTGACAGGTTGTTTTCACAACACGGAGACCACTGAGGGTCTCCCGTCTGAGTAGGCGTCATATTGTTTTTACAAGTCGACGCTCATGGGTGACCACTGGTCTCATGTGCCGATGACCACTGTTCAGTGATCAAACGGAATGTATTTGTAACAATAACAGTTCCGTAATCCGATTGTAGCTAGGCCTACATGCAATCATTATCTCGAGATTGCCTGCACGCTGGGGATTGGGATTCGCGATTTTCTCGAATGAATTTCCGTTTACGGCATTCGCCCGCGACGCTACGAAAATATAGCAGAGGTGTTTCGAATGCCCGATTGTGGTTGGGTGATAATAATTATTATTATAATTGGGCCGTCCGACAATCGGTCAATCTCGTGCATTTTCGTGCAACGAGATCTCGCGATCGGCCAACCACATGACACCGTCTCCTGTCCGTCTGTAGACGCAGTATACATCGCGTTTCTGCGGCAAGGTACCCACTCAACGCATCACGTGATATCAATTTAAATTAACTTGGTAGTTTATATTTTTTGAAAACCCAATAAAATGGGGGCAGTCGGCGACTTTTTCGGCGGTCGGTCGGGTTAGCAGAAACAGTGTACTTTTCTTCTTTCTTTTTTATAATTTGCAATAAAATGGTCTCAGTCGGCGACTTTTTTAACGGTCGGTCGGGTTAGTGGAAACACAGGTATTATTTTTTTAGGCCTTAGTACACTGCGTTAATTTGTATGTTGGCTAATAGATAATCAATCAAACCAATTTCGGCTGTCTGTCTTGTCAACTGTCCGTGAGACGGCGGTTTTATCACCAATTTGTCTCGAACATGACATATTTTGAGTCCAAAAACGGTCAAAATTCAATGCATTTAAAATTGTAGTTCGTTTTGTTTTCACTTTTTTTAAAAGCCCATTTTTTGCAATTAAAATTTCTCGACTTAGAAATAACCGAACTGTCGTGTCAGTCGTATAATTTAATAATACTTCTTCGCATGGCCCACGTTTTCATAAAGCACCAGCCATCTTATGCGCGGACTTTCGCTTGCCGTTCTCAATTAAATGAAACCATTTTAATATGTTATATTTTTAAATTGAATGAATGGGAGTCAGCGTATCCAGTCCGATTCCCCAACCTTGCCACCCCTGAGTCGCTCATTTTGGTATCATAATTTCGGAGCGGAACTATCAAGGGTTTTGTATTGGCTTCCCATTTGGTATATAGCACAAGTTCGTTTATTTTATGTTTATTCAGATCTGTCCATTTAAAAACTCTCCTTATCATCTGGATGTGTCACAAGTGAAAATGTATGAGTTTATTGTCCGATTGTTAAAATCGCTGATTGTTTATTTCGCATTAATTGAACGACACGTAATGTAAAGTGTTATAACTTACGAAGAGCCGACAACGTTATCGCACGTTCGTCAGCTAATCATAAAATACACACAAATATGTGTAATAGTGCAGACTAATTCACCACCTTCGTGTATTCAAGAATATGAATCGCACCAAAACCAAGCGAATTGTATATGGAATGTGTAGGTATAAGTTGCCATGTATATATCATTCCCCAAATTCTTCAATATCATGACAATCTATTAGTTATTATAAAAAAAACCAAAGTTTACGGAACGTCGCGATATAGGCAAGAGCGCAAACATACTATTCTATCATCGTACGCTTTTTCGCTGTTGCGAAATGGGCCGATCGTTCAATGTTTGTCCTGAACTAATGTCTGTGAAGAACGATTGTTAAGTTGATATATGAACTTATCCATGTCGTGTGAAGACTTATAATAACAAATTTAATGTTAACATACGCGCATATTAAACACAAGATTATCCGTTTATTGTCGAAGCTCGACTTGCTATATTTGTTTGTTATGGCTTTATTACCGTTTCAACACATCGGATATCTTTGCCCTTTTTCTGGTGAGAAGACCATGAAGGCCTATGTTCACTTTGGTGCAATGTATGTGCACAGAAAAGGCACCATTAGTCTGGGAAGCAACAAACTGAACTGTATATAATATAGATGTACACGAATCATGTTACGTACTCAAACCATGCAGCTATCCCAATCCGCGCTCTTTGAAATAGAATTGGCTGCGCCATGGCTGGCCAACTTCTGTTGGTATAGTGTGCTACGCACTTGTCCGACTAAATCACTTTGAACCCAAAATTTCATACAAGCTGTGGAAAGATTCGCGATCTTGGACATTCATTGAAGTCGGTATAAACGTTTGTATCGACATGTCGTGCCTTCACAGCATTAATTTGTTTATCCTCTATGAATATTTTTCTGAATTATATTTAATGCTTGATGCCTGATACACATGTATAGCGACATTTCTGTGATCATTCTAGAACGTTCGCGAGCATGATGGAACTTCAAATAAAATATATTCGCCTTTGTCCCATTCTGGTGATCAAAATATTCGTAAAAATATGAATTAAGATTGTACAGCGGTTGCTCACCAGTCACCATGGACAGACTACCTCAAGTGTAATAACTTTATTCAGCTTCAGGCTCAAGCATGGACTGTCATATATGCATACCACAAGGAGAACATAATTATAACGCGTAACTCTCCCTAAACTACACTAGAATAAATCGGGTTTTTCCCTCCCGATGTATGTAATTTCGGTAAATTTGTGATATGTGTATATATATCTGTATGTATTTGTGTGCTCGCTTTGGTCATCCTAACAGCAGAAGAGTGAGCAATTACTTGATTTAATTTGGGCTCGTTTATTAATACATTACTAAATTTATAATAAGACGTAACCAAGACAGGTGTTATCAGTTGTGTGAGTGATTGCCAGTCATGCATAATTATTTTATAGATAAATATATCCACTGCACATAGAAATAACCGTCACTGATATTACATGGTCAATCAGTGCATCTATAATACATCCGTGCTCTTTGAAATTGATAACGCAGCCCCATTGCCGAACTGCTTCCCATGGCATATGTTGCTACGCATCTGTCCGACTAAGTCACTTCTAACTTCATTGTACAGATTCGTACAAGTTGTGTTTAGATTACTGACCTTGGACAGTCAGTACAATTGGTAAATGTTTGACTCAACCGACCGTGAATACACTTTGTTTAAAACAAAGCATGAATAGGTTATCATCTAATACAATCCATGACTGTTGATAACCCAAAGGGATCAGCATAATTTCCGATTGCTGACAAGTGTCAAATCATGGTTTATACGTATAGTATAATTATTTTCTGGCTGATTCATATTTCTGCCAGTGTTCATCGACCAACAAAATAGCACAGTGATATCGCATGGCCACTGATATTATGATAAACTCCAGGATCCCAACTAATGTAGATTTCCTCCAATTCTCAACTTTAATGCATTTTACGTTTGAAACAATTTAAATACCAATCAATCCATTCTGTTCGCGTCAGGTTTGTCCCCAGGGAAAGAGCGACATTCATTTACTTGATTCTTCAATTCGGGTCAATATATTAGGTCCCATGCAGTTCCAGCATTAAGATTAGAATGACTAACCATTTCCAAAATATCTTGATGCTCAACGGTTTATCGCCATGTAACTCACTTAGCTTTAAATAATCACCAGCAGGTGTGTTTTCACTGGCGTTGAAATAACTGACACGACAAATTGATAAACCGACACTGGAAAATTACAGATCGGCATTGATTTAAAACTTCGCACTTTGGACAGACTATAACTCTCTGTATCTTTTACGAGAATATACCATCCAATTGCAGATGTAATTTTTAACATCTCGAGTAGTTTATTTGAAATATAGGTACAAGACACAGACACATACGTGTATAAGGAATCCGCACGTGTCCTTTATTCCCGTTGCCAATTAAATATATATATTGTACACATGTATGTATTTATACTAATAAAACCCAATTGTGTGTGTTCATTTGTTTGTATGTCTGCCAAGCTATAGGTGACCAACCAGGTTCGATCATGGCAAAAGATAATTGGTACACATGGTAAAGTGTCACGTGGAGTGTCATCGGATAGATACAGCTAACGTCAGATGATTTAAATTGGCATTCAATGATTCATGAATAATTTAATAACATAATTAATTACATACCTAAAATGATGGGACCCACGGAGCTGAAAAATGATTACACATGTTTAAATTGACCAGGGAAATGCTATCCGTTAGGTGCCTTTCCATCAAATGACTTAAAGTGGGACCAAAAAAACATATCAACAAATAGCGTTTATTATCAGCTTACAAGATATGTGGGAAAATTGCTACACATGGATAACATGACCATGAGATTGCCATGGGGCAGGTTCCGTTGATCTCATATATGACTTACGCAGCACTAATGATTATCAATAAAGATCGTTTATCGTCAGCTTAGAATATATGGATGCAGATATTGGTAGCTTCCCCAAGGTGCCTCATGGAATATGTGTGGTTTATCTCAGTAAGTACAAATGGACACATGGGTAACTTGACCCAGGTAACCTTTAGAGAAAGAGTTATGGTTTGAGTTTGGGTTAGTTTTATTTAGTGTTGAAACGATTAGTGAATATCAGAGTCGACTAGTCGAGACCCAAAAGTCGCGTTGCGTCGACTAGTCTGTACCCGATATATCAAAACTTTCAAACATAACATGGTACGGAAAATTCATCGTACATGGCGTACCCTGATGACTACTGCAATGACGGTCTATTGCGTAGCGCATTTTCCTGCATAGACACCAATTTATTTGGGAAATAATACTGTAAACATCTTGATATTTATTCAACACACTGAATGTAACTATATAATTAGACATGTGGTGGATAACGATTAGAAACTCGATCATTTATACAGGTTTTAAATTTAATATCAGCGTTCGAGATCTCATTTAGTCATGTGATCACCAATAAACTGGTGCCGAGCGGTGTCACTATAAAATGTTAATGTTCCGACTAAATACGCCCTACAGTATAGGCTATGTTGTAGAATACGATAGCCAGTTCTTAATGTCAGTATCATTTATATACGGTAGCACCAATGACGTCACCTTAAGCGACCTTCACCCAGTGTCGCATCATAACCCGACGGTCCGAGATCAATTGAAATATACAGTCAATTCCGGGTGCCACCAAACGTTATACTTACCATAACTTACGCGCAGTTAACACCGTTTATGACGGAATTGATCTTGAAAACGTTATACATGGAAGTAATACACTAAGTTCCGACTAGTCGACGGCAAAATTCAGAGTCGACGTTCTGACATTTCAGCGTCGTCTACGACTAGTTGATTAATCGTTTCAACCCTAGTTTTATTGTTAGTATTATGGATTATGTCAGGGTTGTGAGTAGGCTTAAAGTTATGCATAGTCTTAGTGCTTGGGTCAGGGTTAGGGTTATAACCATGAATAAGGTTATTGGTATAGTCAGGGCTAAATGACGGGTAAGGGTCGGTTAGGGTTATAGACATAGCTAGAATTAATGATGTGGTTATGGTTACGGCTAGAGCATGGTTACGCTTATGGAAAATATTTGGCCTCAGGATATGGTATGGGTTGCAGATAGGTATGGTTATGGTTAAGGTTTGGGTTATGGAAAAGGTTAAGATTGAGGAGAGGTTTGTTTGGAATATATATGTTAATATATACCGGTATGGAAGTATCATGGAAGTTTAAAATTTCTAGTTCATTTTTGTTTTTCTGAAAATGTTTATTTTGTTTTATCCATCTGCCTGATTTAGTCAGCAAAATGTGGGTTATAGGTATGCCCACACTTGACAGTATGCCATATAGGGGGAAGGGGGAGTTATGCACCAGCTTAGATAATTTTGTCAAAATAATCACACCCCTACCTGGCCCTATAACACATATTGGTACTGCTAATGTTTATTAAGTCTGGAAATGTACAAAAATGACCCACCACCATCTTGTGTTGTTTAAGTTATCTGATAGGAAAACCATAACATGTGTAACCCTAGTTTGAAAATTGAATTCAAGTAGTGAGCATTTATGGGGGTAGGTTGAATATTGTTATATCGGTACTAGGAAATCATGCTCTGACACATCTTGCTTTATACGGGATAGCTACTACAAGGGAGTTAACACTAAATTCATGTACTCATTTAACCCTTCCATTACTGGAGCTTCCTGAAATTTTGCGAAAACCCTGTGCCAATGCATTCTCTTATATATGTGAGTCGCCCATAGGGTGCCTCACATATATAAGAGAATGCATGGGCCTAACAATATTGACATTGACCTTGTAAGCCAGTGCATTCTCTAATATATGCGAGGATCCATATGGGCTTTATTGCTGCACCAACGCAGCTCCCGTCATGAAATGATTAAGTCATTTAATATAATTAGGACTTAATCTTTTCTTACCAAATTTGTGCTGAAAATCCAAGTGTTTGGAGAATAGTCTTTAGTTTTCCCACCTGTACTTTTATTCCGCACCCTACTTTTATTTGTATTTTGAGTGTATTCGTTTGAGCTACAGTGAAATTGATTGGTCTAAACATCGCCCATTGGTCCTCCTCATACAATTTGGGGCTTACCAAGAATTGCCAACCTTTGTTGTCCCCCGACGTTTCCGTCGGAGGACTATAGAAATGACCCTCGTCCGTGCGTCCGAGATTGGGTACCTTCATGGTGTAATCAACTCCTCCTACTGTTTTAAACATAGAGATTTGAAACTCTGGGATATTGTTCCTAACATGTTGGTGATTTGCAACATCTATATAGCTAATCAAAAATATAATTTTTTCCATATTTTTGGGGGGGTTTTTGACTTAGAAAATTTGGAACATTTTTGCCTTTTGGATGAGATTGGGTACCTTCATGGTGTAATCAACTCCTCCTACAGTTTTAAATGTAGAGATTTGAAACTCTGGGATATTGTTCCTAACATGTTGGTGATTTGCAACATCTATATAGCTAATACAAAAATATCATTTTTTCGCGTTTGCATACGTTTGTTCATCGGGTTGTTTTGACCAAGAAATTTTGCGGTGGTTTGCAACATCTATATACTGTATAACATTGTTGCAAATAGTATCCTTCTAACAAATCCAATCATGAAGTTTACCACTCGAGTCGGGGGACATGTGGTCTGCGACCTTTTATTACTTTAAGGAAAACCATTATGGCCTTGTTGCAGTTTTTAAAATTACAGGCCTGTGAAATAAATTTATTCCTACATTTTTCGGTCAATAGGTTTAGGATTAGTGTTTGTGGTTAGGGTTGTGCACCTGCAATGAGAATCTGTTATTTTATTATTTTAACTCAATGTTTACTGACATATGAAACATTTTAGTGTTTTGAAAACATGGGGGGTATCCTTAGTCCCATTGGGACAGTCACGCTAGTTGTATACTCATTTAATGAATATTTCAGGAGAAAACAACAATAACAGGTGGAGACATAGTCAGAAGTTTATGGCCAGATATGTACCTTATTGGACAGATTATCAGCCACCAAAACACTATGATAATACAGTAAGTTTCTTTCTTCTGCTCACACAGGATTTCTACTCTGGCTGATAGGCCATCAACCTAACTCCTTCTGCTTGCTGGTTGTACAAATAATCTTGCCTCTTGCATAATTTCAAGAGGACATTGAATATGCTTCTTCCACTTTCCTGTCATACATTATTAAACCCCCATGACCGAAGGAAATGGTGGCTATAATGAATTACATGCTTCCGATCCTCCATCCGCAAGCCTTGAAATAGTGTGTCTGTCATTTGCAGAATGAGGTCCCCAGAGGGTGAATTTAGTGATGCTACCCCCGCATAGTGGGCTAGCATCACCAAATTCACCCTCTGGGAACCTCATTCTGCTGAGGTGTAAGCAGAATGAGGTCCCCAGAGGGTGAATTTGGTGATGCTAGCCCGATATGCGGGGTAGCATCACTAAATTCACCCTCTGGGGACCTCATTCTGCAAATGACAGACACACTATTTCAAGACTTGTCCATCCGTCTGTCCATCCGTCCATGCAGTTATCTGAATCACCGGTTGTCGGATCTCAATTACAATTGGTATGGATGTTCACAACTATGAGGACTTTCAATGGAGTGTTTAAAGGTACTCAATCCGATAAAACTCCTCTCAATTACTATTTCAATGGCTTCGGGGGTCAAAAATATTTGATTCGAGTCGAGGAAGTCAATCATCAAAGCTCAGATTTGTTAGATATCGATTTTAGAAATCTATTATTTTTCATTATCAGGAATACTTTCTGGCCCAGTAAACAGTCAAAATTGCGTTATTATTACCAGTTGATTTTAGAGTTATCCATCCTTGTCTGTTTGAATAGTGTTTTGGTGTACACATCTCGAGCAGATTACGAAATTGAATGCAATTATTAGTACTCATCTCGAGAAAATAAAAAATTTCAAAAATCAATATCTAATAACTCTGAGCTTTGTTTGATGGGTTGCTCGACTCGAATCAAATATTTTTTACCCTCAAAGCCAAAGAAATAGTAATATAGAACCCTCTGATCGGATTGTTGTTGTTGGAATCTGTTGAGATGGGGACCCCCTGATCGGATTGAGTACCTTTAATCAATTTGTTCTGTTTTTCCGTTCTAGAGTCATATTCGTTGTTTATCTGGAATGTTTGTTTATTGTTGTTCAGACAGAAATCTTAGCCACAGGTTTCAATGAAATGGATCTCAATGAAATTTGGTATGGATGTTCATCACTATCAGGCCATTCGATGGAATTTCAATAGTTTTGTTCAGGTTTTTCGTTCTAGAGTTAATCATCTTTGTTCATCTGAAAATGGCAATTTATTTTTTTGAAATGGCAATTTTTTTGTTCCTCTGCCTGAGACTCTCAGCCAAGGGTTATAACTATGTTCACACTAGGGGGTATGCACCGGGCAACAGCCCAGCTCTTGTTTTGAAATATTTTATCTCATTGTCAGTCAGTCATCATGCTGAATTTTGACTATCTAATCTCTGGATATGACATGTTTGAAAACGTGATTGGTCTTGGGGGACATGTCCCTTTCATTGCCTTTGGCACATGTCTGATGTGCAGTTGTTTCACTGTTCTTTGTTGGCTTCAAAATCACAATAAATCTCCACAAATCAAAACACATTGTAATTCAAGTTGATTATTTGTATATTGGTCCAGCACTGGTAACTTCAGTTATGATTGAGGTGATAAACGTACTCTGTGGAGTTGATATTCGGGGAATCGAGCACAAACTCTTTTCATGCTCGAATCCTGTATATCCAACAAAACTAGGTACGTTTATCTCCAATGTAATTCAATCCACCAAAAATATTGAAAGAAACTGCACGAAATGTGCTTTTTATCGGTATTACATGCCATGAAGTGAGATATCCTTTTTTTCGGTGATCAAATCTCTGGGTATGTTCCATGTGTCTATTTGGAACAGCACCCGAACAACTTCCTGTGAACGGTATCTATAGTAAACATCTATGAGCGGTTGACTCGATTATGCGACTCCTGCCTGAGCGGTGATGTATGTTATGCTCGTTGTCATGACGCCATGCTCTATTAAGTATCTGTTAAAAGATCTGCAGCCAATACTGGTGAATTGAAAACTAAAGTTAGCAAATCTTGACCAATCAGAATGTATGTTTTAGCGACAATATTCAACTTGAATTACAATCACCATCATCACTCACTGATTTTGTTAATTTTTTTTTATTAGAGCACGTTGCGATAATGTGTGGCAGGTACGTCATCGCGCAGCCAGTAGTCACATAAATGAGCGCAATCACACAAGCCGTTCACACATTTTTTTCATGCTTGAAGCTCCAAATATGCAACTCAACATAATACGTTTTATCTCCATATGTATTGTTCTTTTGCAGAGATTTGAACAGAATCAGTCTCCTGGAGAGTGGAGTCACCATGAAACCGAGTATTCAGGTTCCAACATCAACAGATAATGGTATGGTGGCTTACAATAGTTGACATATACACAGGATGATAATTGTGAACTGGTTAACTTCACATGAGGTCACTGGGTCAAATAGTTGCGAAACCAGGGCCATAAATAACTCTTTCCCTCCATATTAATTCTTAAAACATCTTCTTCTCAAGAACCGTCGGGTCGAATGGGTTCATATTTGGTATGAACTCTCCTTGAGTGACTGGGTTTCAGATTTGTTCAAATGATGTCAGGGACATAACTCCAAAAAAAAATTTTTTTTTAGATTGAACCACTTGCTCAATTTAACCAAAAAGAAAACAGTATTTAATCCATTATAACATCCACTTGGGTACCCCGAATCTTCACACCAAATTTGGTTGAAATCACCCATATTACCTTGTTATTTCACATTCCCAATGAAACTAAATTTCTTTGACAAGTCGTGACTCACTATCAACAATAATCTTAATATCAACAATAAGCTTAATAAGTCAATACATGCCACTCTCTCTATCTCGTGTGATATGTGGTGGTAGTTACAGATGGTGTTATCTGTAACTGTTTGATAAACAAATAAGAGAAATGGGGGAGAGAATTGTTATCTGTGTCATTCTTTTCAATTTAAATGAGCCATGTGTTTGTTCTATGCAGTTGTATACCTGACAGATGTTACAAAATTATTTAAATAGGCTATTAACTTGTTTTCATCTATGCTAATGCAGGGTTTCCGCCAAGGGGAAATTAATGAGTCCGTATTGGGGAAACACATAACGCGACGGGATGACCATGGTTCGTCCCATCGGGCGAAAATTGACACTGAAAAGTAGCCATTTCCTTGCACCTGAGTGTCCCACAAAGCAATCCAAAGCTACGTATATTACGCAAGTTGATCATTTTCCGTGGGTGCATTAATTCTGTTGATGGTATCCAGATAATTAATCATGTAATTACGCACGTAAGACTGCCATATGATTGAAGACTATATCAACGCTGCAAGTTACAGTGTTTAAAAATTTATAACTTACAATAAGATTCCGTATAATGAAACTAAAGACTAAAAAGCATCTATGCATTGTCCAATACTACCTAGCTGGGAGAATTGAATTAAGTATTTCCTAGAATTTCAAGTAGCTTCCGTGAAAATGAAACTGATTTTTTCATGTATTCTGTCAATCGTAAACTATTTGTGCGCTGTGACGTCATACATACTGCAGGGTTTGTCTGCAGGAGATATTTATAGCGGCGAAATACGAATGGTAGCCAAATCTTTCAAACTCGGAACGCATATAGCTTGTCAATAGTCTGTATTAGTCCAACAACTGACGACCGCTGCTATAGAGTTTTAGCCAACGTGTTATAAAATATAATTGAGTTTTGGCGGGAAATGGGAACATGTGTGCCGTTGTTTGTGTTTGGGGACCCAGGCGGGACAACGAAACTATTATTGACCGTACTTTGAATTTATCTCCATATTGGGGGGGGGGGGGGGCATGTTTTTTTGTGTTTATCCTCCATGGATGTAATATGGGTCAAATGAATGATTTTGTCACTATGAATTCCTGCTATAAAGACTGATTTGGGACAGGTTCCGTATTATAACAGTACGATAGCACGGGATCTCGGAGGTAGATACCTCCTTTGGTAGGAGAACTGCCTGTTGGCGTATGTTGATAACTACTCTGCCTAACTCAGCAATTTGGCATTATTTGATCAAATTATGTAATCGTACGATAGCACGGGATCTCCGAGCGTGAGTAGTTTCAACCACAGAAATCCCGTGCAAAATAATATCCGTACTCAGCAGTCCGACATTCTTTGATGTTACCGCAACATTTATTACGCTGTATATAACGTCGTTATTTCAATGCACACCAAACATTACGTTGTAGTTTTGGCGCTGTGATTTCAAAGAGTTACGCTGTTCTGGTAACACAATGTGCTCAATTGACTCGCTTTTTCACCAGTATTCTGTTTAAACCCCCGAACTCCCGTTGCAGCCGGATTTTTTATGACATATTGCTACTGACTTTTGGTACATGTATGAATCAAACAGATCATCTGCGAGGGGAATGGGTCCGTGGGACGGACCCGCAGCCGGCCTGGCGGAAACCCTGTAATGAAATGTCTTATTTATTATGCTGATTATTTCAAGTAACAATTATCAGTCGAGAAATGCTAATAACTAATCATTTTGTAACTAATTTTGAGGAAAATGAATTCCTAAAATATACCCTTTGAAATTACTAGATCAATGGATCTCATAGCTCGGGTTTTACACTTGGTTCAAATAGGGGCAGATATAGGAGATTTACCCTATATATATGGACTGTTAACTTCATGGGTTGATTTGAGTGGCAAATGGTTGGGGGTTCTGGTTTTGACCCCCAACTTTGGTAATCGGTGGAAAATATGTTGTAATTAGACCAACAAATGGGCACATTAGAATATTTCTAACTTTATGAGCTCTGGATGTCATGTTGGAAATTTCAAACAGTTGGAGAGCATGATATACCAGTTATAAATTTATATAGTTCTGTCCATTTGGGAGCCGACTGGCTATTAGTCAGGTGTTTGCAGTTGGAAATTTCAAGTTGAAGACACTCTGCCCCCAGCCTGTCAAAGAAGACCATCTAGCTATTTCCCTGTTTATATAACTACTTGTTTAAAGTGATTTGAGATGTACTGACTATTGTAGTCTTCAGAGTCCCAGTCTTCTCTATCTTTAAAGTCAGGTAAGCACCGTGACTCCAGTCATTGACTGTCTTGTTTCAGTGGAGTGAATACCCTTGTTTAGATATCATGTGACATCTGTATTATTCTTCTTTTTAGACCTTTCTTGTGATGAGTGTCATGTTGGTAAGGCATTTTGCATGTGTGCGAAATGTGTGATTGTCATGTGACATCCCTATTAATTTTCTTTTCAGACCTTTCTTGCGATGAGTGTCATGTTGGAAAGGCATCGTGCATATGTGAGAAATGCGATTGTGTCATGTGTGGGACCTGTTTTAATAAGGTAAGTGTAATCAAATTATGCTCCTAAATGAGGCTGATATTACATGTTTTGTTTTTTTCCCTGATATATATTCCAATTATCATGATTTTTACTTCTTATGTACGTTTATATTGATATAAGTGCTATTGTTAATCAACGAGCCACTGTTGGACCAATTATTGCATTCCAGTATATTTTCAAACGATGAAAGTGAACAAAAATTGTTTGTCCAAAATAGTATTTTAAAATTATTTACTTTGTTTTAGGTTCATTGTCACTGTTATTTTAGATCAAGCTTGCAAATAGTGTGTCTATCACTTGCAGAATAAGGTCCCCGGAGGGTGAATTTAGTGATCCTATCCCGCACAACAGGCTAGCATCACCAAATTTACCCTCTGGGAACCTCATTCTGCTTAGGCCTCAACTTAGACCTAGGATCAGATTGAAGTTCCCTAGCTGAAGTTGGTGATGTTCACCTGTTAGTCACCTTGATTATGCATTTTATCTTCTGCAAATTAGCAGATATAGAAACTTGCCAGAAGGTAAAAAGTAACTACCTTACTCGTATTTAAATTCGCGCAGTACTATTTTTCGTGCACACGTCAGTGCGCGAATTTAAAACTGAGCGAAAAAAATTACGACCTCCTGAGTTTATTCCAAACAACAGGGAAACAAGAAGGTCATAAATGTTGATGAGTTACATATACACATTACGGGAGGTTGGACCAAATGCATTAGGTGTGTAGGACTATATTTTACATGCAGGCAACAAACATAAAAAACCTAACTGATATGTATGCATCATTAAATGTTGAAATACTTGTAAGAAATATATTATTGCAAACTAAAGATGCACGAAAGCACGTCCCCTGTTTACAACAATGGCGTTACATGTACACCGTGACCAAACAGTCTGAGTTAGTTATGTCAACACACCCAACAGCCAAGTTTTGAATTTTTTTTCTGATGTAAGTTTTCCATACGCGGTTGTGATTTTACTTCTTTCGAGTTCATTTCAATTATGTTTATAACTATGTCAATATCATAAAAACTAATTGGAGCGTATAACTATAACACCGGTCTTCACAACACATTGGTGATGCAGTTATGTTAAATTATAGACGACGTAAACCATCGTGATTGTGTTTAATATGCACACTTAACTATTAAGATGTGAGTATTTTACGAAAATATATTTGTCAGTTTTGAATTCGCGCAGCTAAGTGCGCGAATTCAAAGTGCGCAAAATTTAAAACCGAGCGAAAAATAGTACTGCGCGAATTTAAATACGAACTAGTAAGGTAAAAACAAAACAATGTTAATTTGAGACTATAGATACTTCCCAGAAGATGAGGCCTGAGCAGAATGAGGCTCTCAGATGGTGAATTTGGTGAAGCTAACATCACTAAAGTCACTCTTGGGACCTCATTCTGCAAATGACAGACACACTATTCGCAGACTTGTTTGAGATTGCAATACAATATGCCCATTGAGATGTAAATTTTCATTTGTTTTCTGGATTTGTTTACTTTGTTTTAGGTTCATTCATCGTCTAAGACACTAAGACAGCATCAAGCCAAACCGTTATCAAAGAAAGAGTGAGTAAAACTAACTCAGAATCAGGTCAGAAGATATGGTGCTGAAACTTTTTGACTCTCCTTCTTTATTGACTGCCCAGCATAAAATTATTAATGCCTGCCTCCCCATGTGTCAGTGTCAATGACATTTCATTATAGGAACCGCCGGCGATCCATCATGCATTCCTACTTTGATATTGTTAGTATGTTTGGCTATTCATAACACTGAAATTAATGACAGTTATATCAGCTGATGCCTGAAACAACCAACAACAGCAGTTATCCAGCACCCGGCCAATAGGTCATATTACGGAATTCTTCCACTAATAGTAGGTACGATTAATCGATTATAGTTGATTATTGACGACCAATTATCGATTCTCAAAATCAATAATCATGGCACCTCTAATAAAACAAAATTTTAATCAAGTCGAGGAACCAACCCATCAAAGCTCAGAATGATCAGATATCGATTTTTGAATTTTTTTATTTCCCAAGATATGTAATTTTTGGCAGCCTTGTGTGTTAGATATTTGACAATCCGGCCAGATTTCGTTGAACAAAATGTTGATAAATAACACATTTTGGACCATTTTATACTGTGGTTGCATTTTTTTGGAGCATTTAATCAATTCTGATATAACTGAAGCGGCATTTTAAAAAATGTTGTTGTTGGAATCTGATGATATGGGGACCATCGAATTGGATTGGGTACCTAACATAGACAATGGGAAGCAAAATTTGTTTCAATGATTGTTACAAGAATAAATTTGTTCATTTCTAAAGAAGGCCCGGCCAAATAAAACTTCCTTTATTTATTTAGGGTTCCACATCATTTTAGTGATTAGGTCGTACTGTGATCCTGTTGTTCATGGTACAATTAGCTAGAAGTAACATGCAACTCATCGCAAATCCCTCAGATAGGCCAATTGCCTGCACTGACATGTTGATAAACAACTTGCAATAGCTTTAATTGAATTTTTATCATGGTATGAACATAGACTGCTGTCATTGATCTCTGCAAAATTGTCAAAAACAACTAGGAGCTTTTAACATTGTAACACTCTACTCTGAAACCTAATTATACCCCCCCCCCCCGCAACGAAGTTAGGGGGGGGTATCCTGGAGTCAGCTTGTCCGTCCGTCTGAGGTCCGTGGACACAAATTTGTCCGGATTTTTTCTCAGTGGTTTTCTGATCAATTTCCGTGAAACTTGGCACAGACATCAACCATCATGGGAACCTGTGCACCTGCGATTATGACGTCTGTCGGACTTTTTTTTGTTGAGTTATCCCCCCTTTTTCGACTTAGAAATTTTTCGCAACATGTATACTTTTGTCCGAGCTTTTATTCCTACATTTTTCGGTCAATTTTTTAAAAACGTTGCACAGATATTTAGTACCATTGGAACTTGTGCACCTGCGATTATGACATCTGTCCGACAATTTTTGGTGGAGTTATCCCCCTTTTTCAACTTAGAAACTTTTTTTGCAACATGCATAATTTTGTCCGAGCTTTTATTCCTACATTTTTCAGTCACTGTTTTTTAATCTTGGCACTGATATTTAGTACCATGGGAACCTGTGCACCTGCGATTATGACGTCTGTCCAACATTTTTTGTGTGGAGTTATTCCCCTTTTTCGACTTTTTTTTCGCAACATACATAATTTTGTCCAAGCTTTTATTCCTACGATTTTCGGTCAATAGGTTTAAGATTAGGGTTATGGTTGTACACCTGCAATGGGAACTGTTATTTTATTATTTAACTAAATGTTTACTGACATGTGAGACATCTTAGTATTTTTTTTAAAGGGGGGTATCCGTAGTCCCATTGGGACAGTCACACCTCTAGTTTTGAATGAAAGCAGAGTGGACAAACATACCCGATTTGATCAGAAATTTGATTCTATGTCCATGCCGGAATGGCGATTGAAAGTCGAAATTTGTTTTGAGTCGAAATCCCTGTTTTACCAGTGAATAACCCGTTGTTACAGGGTGAAAAGAGAAATAACTTTACAGTTTGTCTCTTGACTTCAAATTTTGGTTATATATTTCATAGAACTACCAGAATTAACAATTGGTTATCCTTTTTACAGGTTGTTTGTGATAAACCCAGAATGTAAGGTCCATGGGAAGCCTATAGAATATTACTGTGAAGATGACCACACATCTATATGCTCCCGGTGCGTGATCATCGGAGACCACAAAGGTCACTCCATCAACTCGTATGAGGATAAGGTATTCATAGTACACCAGTCATTATACTGACTGTTATTTAGGAGATAAACATACTCTATTGAATCGGATATTTGTGGATATGAGCATGAAAACAGTTCATAAATTATTTTCATTCTTGAATCCCTGAACATTTAATTTAAAAGAAAAATTAAGAGAGTGTACTTTTTATTGGAATCACATTTCCGGTGCATCAAATCTCTGGGTAATTTCCTAGGGCTTTCTGGAAACATCATGTACCTGTTTATCGATGCCGACTGTATTTATAACCAGACATTTAGGTTGCGCTTGATTATGCGACTCCTGTCTGCACGATATGCTATATTAATTTTTTTTTCATCCATTTGCATTGATGTTAGTGAATCGAAAACTGAAGTTTGGTAAAAGTTCTCGCAAATCAGAATGCTTATGTTAATGACAAATATTCAGCTTGAATTAGAGTTTATTAATGTTCAATCTGTGTGGTAGATCTTAACCCTTCCATGACGGGAGCTGCGCTGGTGCAGCATTCAATATCCTGTGACGTGCATTCTCTTATATATGCAAACCTCCCATAGGGAGCCTCGCATATAATAAGGGAATGCGTGCCTTACAGGGTCAAGGTAAATATTGTTAGGCCAATGTATTCTCTTATATATGCCAAATTTCTGGAAGCTCCAGCCATGGAAGGATTAATTGGAAAATTCATGTTTATTCACAGGGGTACATTCAAGTGTAGGGAGGTAAAGGAGTTTATTAATGAAATAGTAGTCCAAGCATAGCATTAAATGAATCTAACTTCGTGAAAATAATTTTGATAGGGGAATTCAATCAATCGGAACTACATTTCAGTTATTTAGGTGTTGCCAGAGGTTGATTTTACCATTTTGGATCAGATTTTAATAGGCTACTTTTTCATTATGTCGTTGACTGTTTTGGGTGTTTGTTTTATTTGGTGTGCATGTAGCATTGGGGGAATCTTGGTTAAATGTTAAATACCAATGTTTGGTATTGATTTCCCTTTCAAAAAATTCCAGAACAAGGTGATATTTGCTGAGATGGAGAATGCACTGCAAGTTGCCATTTCAGTATCGAAAAGACTACGCAGAGCTGATAAGGTAAGACATCTACTGTGGCACATATTCAACTAAAAGTTTGGCCAAATAAAGAACATGGAAAGAGAGCTGCGACAAACAGGCAAACGGGACCTGGGGACATTTAATTACTACACTGAGATTCATTTATTAAAATTATAAATTTAAACGGGACCTGGGAACACTTGTACTTTATACATCATATTTATAAAAATAAAAAATTTTCAATATAAATTTACAAATGATTCTTCTGTCAATTATGGAAATTTAACCCCTATATAACTTGAATAATTCTCCCTGTAATTTTCCCTAATGAGTAGAAATTTGAGTGCCATTGATTCATTTGTGGGAATATTAAGCAATTTGGATATTTCACACCAATTAATATTAATCCTTCTGCTCTTATATTATCAGTTTTTCTGTCCGTTCTCTGCTTTTATCATGTGAACACCCCTCCAAATGAATAATAAATTCCAATGTATACTGTTATAAGTGGATGTGAGAATCCATTGACTATAGAAAGGGTTAATCAAAAAGCCTTGCAAAAGAACTTTATCCATATACAGATGCCAATTGTTTTTTGCGCCTTCACAAATTGTTCATGTCCTGAAGTCATCTCATTTATGACTGATGTTTTTTCATCTATTAATTTTGGTCCTATGCATGAATTATTGCTGGTAACTATTGCATAAATTATATTTGATAACTGAATTTTGTTATGCAGACGTTGGATGACTTTGTGCCGGACATGAAGAAAGATACGAACAAAATTGTTGATGAGATTAGGGAACATTTCTTAAAGCTACATCGAACTCTACAAACAAGGTAATAATTAATTCTTCTTTGATTATCTTACATGACACCAAGGATCGATATTTATATATACAATCAGATGATTCCGTTTGAACAATAATTCCATGAAAGTCGTTTATGCAGCAATAAGCCAATCGAATAAAGGGCTATTCAAGTGGAAACAAGCGAGAAATTCTGTCAAGACAATATGGTTATGACAAAGCGTATCTCCTCACTGTGTGAAGAGTCAAAACAAACAACATGTGTTATTTGAATATCTGGTAGCTAACCAGGTGACGGCGTCGCACATGTGAAGTGGGCTTAGTGCAACAAACAACATTACTGGATTGCATGCGTGCAATCCTCCGATCATCCGTCGGGGGCGTCCGTGCATCTGGGCACATATCTCAACCACCTCTTGTCAGATCTAAATGAAATTTGGTATGGATGTTCACTACTATGCGGACATTCAATGGAATGTTTTATCGTTTGGTTTAGGTTTTCCGTTCTAGATTTATTCATCTTTGTTTTTCTGAAAATGTTTTTTTTGTACAACTGCCTTCAGACGTATCTCAGCTAGTGATGAGCCGATAATCGGGAACGACAATCGGAATCGGCCGATTGTGGCCCATCGGATGACAATCGGTACTCAGGTTTCAACATCGGCATTTCCGATTGTCTAAATAAAAATCAGGTGCTTGTTTTTCTTCAATAAACTGTTTTAAATATGACGAGGTTTTGTTGAATAAATGACCAGTAAACATGGGGAAAGTGATTTACCAAACACAAACTTGATATACAGCCATGTCCTGTTCAATACCCCGGCCTTACCTGGGTCTATGTTTGAACAATATATTACAGTGGGGATCGCCGGGAAGCACGTGACACTTTGGGTTAGAGCCAGGCTGCGATGATGACGCCGTGATTGCGCGTAATCATAAATTATATGAAGATTTACACAATTTACATCTCATGGGACTCATGTACGCCGATACGTAACTTTATTGTTCGTCAACATGTAGACATTTTGATTTATGTATGTCAGACTATCAAAAATCAAAATGTATGCATACACAGCACAATAAATCTATCTATATAGTACACACAGCGTAAAACAGGTATAAACTGTAGAAACCGAAAGTGCATGTCACGTGACATTTAATTGCGCAGCTGACTTCACTGTTTGTTCAATTAAATTGAGCATATTATAACATGTGTATCAGTTGTCAGAACGCAGGAATAAAAACTGTACAAGCATTAATAGTCAGATATTATAAAGAATTAAAGAAATTTATTTATTAATTTTACTATCTGTAATTAATCTTTTCAAAGTCTTTCACCCAACACAACTTTCCATTAATGATTAACTTTAAATAGTCGAAGACAATGTCATTCCATCCAGTCAGCCTCGTGTGACATCACGTATAGGTCACCACCAATGATTATTTTGATGACCATGCCGAAATCGACAATCAAATCGTGTCTGCGAAATTGACATGAACATGGTGTAACTTGCAACTAGTTCAGTCGGCTCATTTCCTTTGATGTGATGTCTTTGAATTGTGATCAAAGAAAAATGCCGTTTGGTGAATTGTTATCAAAACGGGCCGTGGATATGTCGTCATGCACGTGGCTACATCAAACTTTCAAACAATTTGTTGTGGAATAGCCTAGAATACATGGGTAAGTTAATGCATTGCATCGTCGATTCGTCGGTACAATACATTACAATAAATACAATACCGTACCACAGCCTCTACAGGACATGTGCCTGTATTCGATCACAAGTCCGCCCATACCTACCTATATACTTACCCAAACGTATGCTTATGTATACTGGCATATTACTACGGTTGTTGCTTGCTTCTAATTCTAAGTATTATATAACACATATAACATATTCTGGTATAATTATTACAATAATCGGAATCGGCCGATTGTGATCTCAAATAATCGGCAATCGGCGCAAGGCTCTATTTGACAATCGGCTCATCACTAATCTCAGCCATGGGTTATATGTATGCCCCCACTAGGCGATATGCCTCATGGGAGGTATGCACTGGCGATTGCCCAGCTCTTGTTATTGTTTTATATCCGCTGTTCGTAATGGGGTCTTGTGATTAACCGTTGTTCACAATTAATTATCATGATTTATTCTCTGGTATTAATCCTTTCGTGATGGGAGCTACTCTGGTGCAGCATTAAAAATAATGTGTTGGTGCATTCTCTTATGTTTGCAAGTTTTGCATTATAAGATAATGCACTGGCTTACAAGGTCAAGGTAAATATTGTTAGGCCAATGTATTCTCTTATATATACAAGGCTCCCTATGGGAAGCTTTCATATATAAGAGATTACATTGGCACAGAGTTTTCGCAAAATTTCAGGAAGCTCTAGTCGTGGAAGGGTTAAAGCATAAACTTGGGTTAGGAAAATGTTGCGTCAAAGCGGATAGGGCATCTAAAAAAATTGCTTTACTCGAACTTAACCCTTTCAGTGCCAAGTCCGATTTTTGTATCAACCGATATTTCCTTGATCTTTCAAATTTATTGATTATAATAATGTGATACATTGATGGAAAGAGCTCTTAGAGCTCTTTCCATCAATGTATCACATTATTATAATCAATAAATTTAAAAAATGATCAAGGAAATATGGGTTGATACAAAAATCGGGCTTGGCACTGAAAGGGTTAACTACTGTGTCATAGTTAATGTGTTATTTGTTTTTAACTTGCTAACTATTGGGTTATCTGAAATGTTCTATGAGGATGAGATTTTAAATAGGGTGCAACACAAATTTTAAATTCAATATAAATGGCAGTCTTGTTAAAAATAGACCATGTTTCATTTCTATCAACTTATGATCTAGGGACTTATTTTGAATAATTTATTCAAACAGGAGTAATCATTGCAATGAAATTACTTGCTCATTGAAGAATGTGTTGCTAGACCTTTCAATAGCTTCCTGCAAAACCAATAATTATTCGCACTTTGCCACTTATACACAAAAGCCCCACCTAATTTTGCTAAAAATAAATATTACGGAAATGATTGGGAAAGCGGAAATGATTGTGAAATTGAGGCTGAATGAAAACAACATGGCGAAATCAAAATTCTCAACTTTGCAATTAAGATTGTATTTGCAGAAAATAGACATCGATTCACTGAAACCAGAACAAGAGAATATTCTACGAAGCTCATTTATCCACCGAAAAGACTTTTTCCTTCTGCGGGTTATGGCCATTTTTATTAGCGCATATGGACATTGTCGCACGTCAATCAAAACAGTAAACAGTGCCTTATTTCGAAACATAGATATTAATGAGCTGTCGTGAGCTGGAGATTCCACGTTCATCTCTGAAATCAATTTAAGTACCCGAGTCTCTAGACTGAGTGTTGACTGTCATGACATCTTGGTCTAGTTTTAACAAGACTGTATAAATGGCAAGCATGTGTTTTATGTGCGGGCCACATAAATTGGGAGATATAGTTTGTTTGACCTAATTGCAGTTCCTCAAGAGATTTAAGTGGATTGTACTCCTATTACTTTCTTTCAGAGAGAAAGAACATGTTGATAAAGTTCTCCATATTGCAAACACAACAAATTCTCCTGTTGACTCTCTGGTGAGTATTAATTGTACTCGGGTTGTAACACTTTAATGATCTACTGCAAACGAAGCATCAATTCAAGCTACTCACTGTTAAAAAGATTACCATTTATGAACAAGCCTGGAAATAGTGTGTCTGACATTTGCAGAATGAGGTCCCCAGAGAGTGAATTTAGTGATGCTATCCCACACGGTGGGCTAGCATCACCAAATTCCCCCTCTGGGGACCTCGTGCTTAGGCCTCATCTTCTCTGAAGTTTCTATAGTCTCAAGTTAACATGGTTTTTAGTTACTTTTTTCCTTCTGGGAAGTTTCTACATCACCTAACTTGCAGAAGATAAAATGCGTTATCGAAGTGACTAATGGGTGAACATCACCAACTTCAACTGGGGAACTTCAATCTGATCCTAGGTCTCCAATAGCAGTTGAGGCTTAAGTGGAATGCGTTTCCCAGAGGGTGAATTTGGCCTCGACGGGACCTCATTCTGCAAATATCAGATACACTATTTCCAGTTTATCAATGAATATTGGGACAAAGTACAGGGTTCCCACTCTTTTGAATAGTCCTAGAATATTGAAGTTTATGAACAAGCATACCTGTCAATGATTGTAAAATTTAGTTTTAATAATATTTCCTAGCACACACCAGGGACCAGCCTATGGGCAACTTGGGAGATATCTTCTCCCTAAATCGTGTTACTTTTCCCTACTTTTGGCTTAGGGAGAAGTGACTTCTCTCAAGTTCTCTGTCATAAACTAGTACACGTATGTCCCTACCCCATATTTGAACTGTATTTTCTTATTATAATGGTGTCCTTAATCATTATAATCATTTTATAAATGGACTATTGTATTGCATAATACTTATTGGATCATAAAATGGTGATATTGGGGGTGTAAATATAACTTGGGCCATTCGACTTATCATTGACAACAGTCCACTTCTTGCTAATAATCAATCAAGGAGAAGTGACTTCTCCCCATTTAAAACCTCTTAAGTTGATCCCTGGCACATGCTTTTCTTTCAAAGTTATGATACAACAACAGTCAACCCATTTTCTATGCATGCCATTGTAGGATTGCAAAATAACATCTAATAGTCGTTGTAAAAGTTCCTTAACCCTTCCATGACTTGAGCTGAGTTGGTGCAGCATTAAAGATAATGTGCAAGTGTACTTTCATATGGGGCAAGGGAGCCTCGTATATATAAGAGAATTCCCTGGCATACAAGGTCAGAGTAAATATTGTTAGGCCAATGTATTCTCATATATATGCGAGGCTCCCTATGAGAGACTCGCATATAAGAGAATGCATTGGCACAGGGTTTTTGCAAAATTTCAGGAAGCTTCAGTCATGGAAGGGTTAAATTGTGCTTGAGTTTGTTTAATAGGAAAATAAGTGGGAACGCTGAGGTAACGTTTAAATTATTATGCTGGCCTACTAGATTGAGAATTGACATATAACTACAGGAGACGAGGTGATATTAGGTTCACCTTGATTGACACTGACCACATAATGAAAGCCCCAGAGGAGGATATGGATTCATATGGGGTTGATAGATGACATTTTGTATTTTCGTGGAACTCTGCCTCTGGCATATTTATGATGTATTTTGGTGCCAAGGAAAGGGATATCTGTCACAAATCATTTTCTACATAGTGACATGTACCAAGACATGTATCTGACTTATTTGACGAATTTTAAAGACGCATAAATTAACTATCAAACTCAGATTGTTACCATACTTCTAGTGATGAGCCATTGACTGAATGTTTTAATGATCTTCGCCCATGGCACGTTACTGTGACGTTACATATTAAGATAATAGCCATATGTGGCACAATTAGCTTACCAGAATCTAATGAACTCTGTACCGGTAATTCAAGTTATCACCTCGAAAGCATGATAAAGGCATTACAGGACTCTTATTTGTCGGATGCGGTGTCATGTGAGGCTCAGTTGATTAATATCGAGATTAATCTCAATTCGCCTCACATGACACCATATCGGCAACGATTCACCCTGTAACTTATAACATGACTACATATTTGCTTGAATGTTGTCAGAATATTGTTTCTGCTATGTTGTCATGTTTATGTATTTTTAGCACACCCAACTCAATGAAGATATCAGGAAGCTTGAAGCTGCAATAACAGGTGAGAGATTTCAGTCTCTAATTCCCTGTGCTAGATTCTGAGAATGAATATTCATCGCCCTCATATGAAAGTACAACTCTAAGAGCTCTTTCCATCAATGTATCACATTATTATAATCAATAAATTTGAAAAATGATCAAGGAAATATGCGTTGATACAAAAATCGGACTTGGCACTGAAAGGGTTAACAGACAATATTAATTTAATGATACTGATGTGATTTAATGTTTGATGATCAGCGTGGCTTGATAACATGGAGGAAACGTAAATTTAAATAATTTGGAAAAAGTTTACAAAGACCATTCCGAAAACAGTAATTTAAATGTTGGTAATCGAAAAATAATAACTTTGGAGTCATCATGAGTGCAACTCTTGCTTAAACGAACTTCGCATACAGAACAATGAGGGTGGTTTTGGTTCATTGCTCCCAACCTAATTGTGGTCACCAGAGATAGAACCATGCAGTTAAAATTACCAAACCACACCTTCATGCTGAAAAATGGGGCCAAATGTAACCTTATTGTCAAGCACACATACATTTTCAAATGAACCAATCGCACGTGATCGGTGCAACGTAAAAGCATACAGCATTGGGACTGCATGTCACGTATATATAAAAAATAGTTAATACAGGTGAGCAGGTATAAACAGTCAAATCCATTTGAATTTAGGACAAAATGCATTATTTCTTCAAAATTATTATTATATTTTTTATTTTTACTGTCATAACTGCAAAGTTTGATTTATTACCTTATTACTTGTCCATCTGTATCCATTTCTAACCATGTTTTATGGTAAACAGTATCCGGTGGCCGTACATTTCTTGTGGGTTCTTCTAATGGCAGACAGTTCCAATATCTGATGATTCTCCATTTAGTATAAAAAAGGTTAAATAGCTTGACTATCCAATGACATTTCATTAAATTGGTATTTATTTTTAGCTTCACAGAGAGTTCTCAACAACAATAGTGAGGTGATAGTGAATGCTCAGGCTGTGTTAGACGAACTCGTCAAAGCAAAAAACATTCCTTGCGTGCTACAGAAAGGTGACGATGCTGACGAGGATTCTGTCATGTGAGTCTTATTTATCTATACGTCTCTCTTAATAGTGTACGGTAGCCAATTGTCTCTCAAATGCATTCACTTCTTCAGTTATCTCATTACTTAGCCTAAACATTGGTCCATAATGCAACATATGTCTTTGTTGTTGATATTGTCGTTGTGTTACTTGTGTTGCCCCTGATCCTCAGATTAAAAATGTGATAAGCGTTCACTAGGGCCTGTTTGGGTCTTCCTCCAACTGACAAAAAAAAAATCCTTTCAACCTTATATTTGTATCCAAATTCATAAATAGCATCTAGACCTATTGATGAAAAGTACATGAAAATGTCCCTGGTTCATTCCCCTAGTGAATCATCAGTGTTGTGCATTTTCGATAAATTTGTCATGTGAATTCCACATTTGCAAGCACAATTTATAGAGGAATCTGTATGTAAGTGTTTATTTTCCCTATGAATCTTCAGTGTTCCTTGTTTTTGATTAAAACATCATGCACTACCATATTTATATTACCACATGATTTCTGTTATTGTTGCATTTATTTCAATTCAACATCAATTAAGATGCAACTTGCACAATGTGCAATCATTTTCTAACTGTTTCGAGTGGAATTTATTTTATATAATCATGGGAAAAAAATGCATATCTAAATAATCTTAAATATTCAAAAATCTTCAAACGAATTTTAAAGTTTGCAACTATTAATTCCTTTAAATGACTCTCATTTCAACTATGAGCAGATGGTGTCCTGGTCCAAGCCCAGCTGGTCTTATAAAGCATTATGGTGATGTCAAGGGAAAGTTTGCTCAAAGGTGAGTTAAAATTCAGCCTTGTCTGCTCTGTCACTAACAGTTGTCATATTGTACTGTGATAAGTGTTCATATCATGGGCGTAGCCAGAATTTTTAGAAGGGAGGTTCGAAATATTAACTTGAGGGGCACAGGCCTGAGGCGAGAAGCGCCGACCGCAGGTGGGGGTCTGAGGGGCCTCCTTCGAAAAAAAATTGACAGTTTATAGAGAAAGGTAGTAATCTTATGTTTTTATTTTATCCACCGATTATGTGAGTATAAATAGACATGACAGTGTTTGTCTTTGTACATGATCATGTATAATGTGCCAATGTTTTGTCCGTATATGGGCCCACGTGTAGGATTGACTCATACAATAAAGAATGATGATAAAACCCAACCATCCCCAAATATAATCTGCGTAGTATATCCCTTTGCAATCTAACTGTGTATGCATACACTCAAACTTGTTAACGTATTGGCTGAAGTAGGGTATAATATATCAAATTGAATGACAATCAGTCAGTCGATCATTGCACATGGCCCATTAAATAGTATCATTAGATCTATATACATGTAGAAAATGGTATGAAAAGCTTGAAATGTCCGGCGTATTTATTTTCCTACCCACCAACTAATAATGTGCTCTTTATTGGTTGGTGGGAGTGGGACTTAAATTAAAACCCTGTTTTATTGGGGACTTCATGTCAAAAAACTATTATGGAACCCTCACAGTGCAAGCATCGTCCTCAGTATATGGTTGACTGCATTTAATCCCATATATAGTCATACATATTGTGACCACGGACACGGAACACAACTTGATGCCAAAAAAATGTGTTGATCCCAATGGAATTAATAATAAACACATTGAATGAACCTTATAGGGGATCCACTTGTGTTTGCATACATTGTGTATATTTGTTCATAATTACCAATGACTGTGAAAACAACTTTGACACACATACATATAGCTGAAAGTGAACACAATGCTGACGTATTATGCCCACTTCAGACTAGCAATGTCATTTACCGACATACCATGGGACTATTGATTTGATTCATGTTAAAATAAAATATTCGCCTGGGCGTATGTGCGGATTTCACTGAAATATTACACGGACCTCAAGTTTCATTCTTCTTGCTGCTCGCTTGCAACTTGCTCAATTTTCAATAAATTTGCCAAAATGCTTAAGTACCCTCGTCGCTTGACTTCCAGGGTTCGGGGGTTCGTTAAGTTAGATGTTAGATGTTTTAAGATGTTTTTAAGTAACGAACCCCTGAAGTTGCCCGAGCCAATGACCCGGCAACGAGGGCACTCTGTTTTCCAGGTGGGTTCATCTGAACCCATCAAACAATAGCTGGTTACGCCCGTGGTTCATATAGATCAAGTTTCTGTTCGTTATTATCAATTTACCTCATTTGCATAGGACACAATCACAGGTCCCCAGAACAAATTTGTCCTCACTCCCAGTAATACTTAATCCTATAAAAAGGTATCTAACTTGTCTAGCCTACATTTTCATCAGATGGCCTTTTTGTTTGAATCGACCTGGAGTACTATTTATAGTTCATACCCAACTCAATAAAAAGTTAGAAAAAGGAAACAAACACACAAAGATTGAATCAACACAAATGTCGATTTGTAAATATACAGCCCTCAAAATTAGGAAAAATGTCCCACAGCAAATTTATTGCTGTGACATGTTAGATGCCATATGTTGCCATGGCTTTTCCCATTGCATTGCTTATTGTCGTGGCCAATTTCGAGGGCTGAACATACATATATGGACAAGAATATAACTTTATTAATTTTTATAGCATAAATTCATTGCTTCTTCGATATGTTTGATTTATATTTGTCCAATGACAAATTACTGTTACGTCATTTCAGATTACATACACATTTGATAAAATGGTCGGTCTGATCAGTCATGAATCTGGAATTGACACTTCCGTGTTGTGATTCTGCTTCTAATGATGTATAATATATATGCTACTTACACTGAGAGTGTATTTGAGGTGCAAGTCTGTATTAGAGCCGACTATTTGACTCATTTTCAGCTGACATCAAGTTGAATGTGGAGAAAAAACAGCAATTGGCTTCAGACCTGTGGTCATAAATGGAGTTCTTCTGAAGCAATTTTTTACACGGGATCAAATTGAAAAGTAATAAAATATTTTTCTACCTATGTATGCAGATTATTTATGAGGCATTTAATTTGTAACAAATATAGTGTATTTTGACCAGTTTGTGGACTTTTAAATTTTTTTATAAAACTGTAGGCTTGACAAAGATACCTTTCTATAGGATTAAGTATTACTGTGGGTGGGGTCAAAATTTGTTCTGGCGACCTGTGACACAATTTCAAATTTTATCACTATACATAGAGTATAAATTGTATCCAGCGTCTTTCTATTCTCATTCCTGGCTCAGTCGCTTCACTCACTACTCTGTGCAACTCTGCAATGTAATGCTTCCACCGGCAGAGTTCAGTAAGTGCCATCATATTTCTGCCCAACTACTTTTTTGTGCTATGACATCATGAGCTAATAACTTATTAAATGTACTGCTTTCATATTCTCGAGTAGACAATTCGCTGACAAAAGTTTGCTGTAACAATGAAAGTACTACAGTAAACTATAGTACTTTGGGTGTTACAGCCAAATTTTGTCAGGGACTTGGGCTCCAGTACAGCTGGGCTGTGGTTTCCTGGAGGATTTCTGGTAATGCTGGGAATGAGTCCAGTGTCTTTCTGGTAGACTTCTATGTGTAGTCGGTGAATACGCAGTGAAATTGTCCAGCTGCTCGGTCTGTTCTCCACCTATAACACTGATATCATGATATGGTCTAGCAACTAAAACAATGATAAATTCATAACACAAAACACTATAATGAGTACAAAGTACAGTAATGCAGTAATTACAGTACGGAAATATGACTTGTAGCCATTCATCAGAAAGCTCTCAGTGAGAGCTTTCCGATGAATGGCAACAAGCCATATTTCAGTGAGATCTTCCTTAGGAATGGCAATAAGCCATATTTCCGACTAAATCCTGAAAAGGTACCCTTAATTCTGCTCCTTAATTAAGGAGTCCATTATTTAGGGCATTGCAGTATAGGTGTTATGTTGCAGGATGGTATTGAAGTCGATAAGTGAGCTCCCTCCTGAGGACTTAATGTTGGATCAAGATGCCGCTAGTGTGTGTTCACTCAGTACGACAGAAAGTGAGAGCGTGATCATAGATGGTGAGTAAAACCAGTCAACTCCAAATAATATTCACAGCATGATAAAGTGACTTATAATCTTATATTATTTTAGACTTTAACCCTTTTCATGACGGGAACTGTGCTGGTGCAGTATTACAGATCCTGTGTCTCCCAAAGGTAGACAAATTAGCCAATGGCCAATCTTTTTCGAATTTGGCTAATAAAAATTTCATTTGGCTAAACTTTTTTTTATCCCAAATGGAGACGGAAAGCATGGAGTCGGGGAGCTAACTAACAAAGCGCTGAATAGATCGACATTCAAGACGAAATTAGGCGACGAAAGTATTTCGTACCACGGAAATATCGTACAATTTCTACAATGAGTAACAAACACAAGCTGCACATAATCAAACTTCACGAGACAGCAAAAGGTAAGATCTAACATTTAACCAGCCTAATCGCCAAAACGCTTATGCTATATACTGGTTATGTAATATTTTGTTGATTAGGCAGTCTAAGATAAATTACCTAAATGCTTTGTTCCTTACAGACAAGCAGTTCTTAATTCAGTGGTTACGTAATTGTGTCATAAACTGCGTCCCGTCTAATAACCAGGCTTCATACCATAAAATGTTTGAATACAATAGATATTCAACAGTTATCACCTTACTATAATAAGCAATAGTTTGCGACCGTCATAGACATAGAGTTATTACAATTGGTTTAGCGGATTTGTGTGATTATAATTATATAGAATTTTCACCAGGCTCTTTGCGTATGGTCCAATGTGAAATCCTGCCGTATTCTATATTAATGTTTTATGAATTGATCTGCCTGTGTGATACCGTTCGTATAATATTATTTTTAAAGTTGTTTTTGTGTTGTTTTAATTATGTTTTATTCTGAGTAACAAATAAAGTTTAAAACAAATATTTTAGTCATTAATTGTGAACCGCCCAGAAAATGAGGATTTAATTTGGTCAAAGTTTTTTTTAATTTGGCCAAAAACCAAAGTTTTTTTTCATTTGGCTAATAAAATTTTGGCCAAACGATTTTTCGGTCCAGCGCGAACACTGCCTGGCATATATAAGATAACTAGCAGGGTTACCCGGCGTTGCCCAGGTTAAAGTGATGTGAAACCCTCTGCATATTGTAGATATATGGTGGGAATAGAGGATACTCTTGTTCAAAGCGTTACACATATTCTCATAAATTATATATCCAAATAGCGTCACAAAACATGATTCTTACACACGGAATATAAGTAGTAGCTCACCTTGTCGGAACGGAGCAATTGTCATTTTGTTTATCGCAATTAATCCGTCCCACCATAAAGAACTATTTATTTATTTACAACTGTGTATACTTCAGACGTTATAACATAAACATCATAAACACATTAGATCGCACAAATGAAAGACAACAATTGGGTTTTACATAGAGATGTATCAATCAATCTAGTGGGTTTGACTAATATTTTGAGGACACCTGGTTATCTTATGAAGATACAGATGTTTTAAAGAAATGTCCAGGTGCTCCTCTGTTCATTGTGCTATATACTGGCTAATTATTCTCAGTTTAAAAGAAATGTTGCTATGCAGCTATATCAGCCTGGCACAGAGAGAGATTTTGAGTTGTTTATGTTAGGCGATGAGTCTGTTCTAAAACATGAAAGATATCACCTGTATATTGGGCAGATATAACCTTGTCAGATGTCAGTATTGGAGGATCCTGAAAAGCCAATTGCCACTGACTCTGTTTTCTTTTATCTCAGAAGAAATTATATTTGATGGCACACTGTGACCATTATTGTTGAACAGGCCTTCTATACATTTCCATATCTCTTGTAACTTTTTTGTGGAAACTATATTGAATGGGGCAGACTCAATTGTGTTATAATATTAACATGAGCTATTCTAATATTTTAACATGCACCATTATCTTCCTCGTAAAAAGTTACCACTGTTAGAGCGCCTTGGTGCCATCTCGATTGTAACCCGTGAAGTTATATATAGAACACATACAGACAGACAAATATTTGCAAATATATCTAGGCACCAAATGTGACGTTTTAACATGCACGATTTGATTCCTCGTATCATTTGAGAAGAACGTGTATGAATTTAATGTTAATTGGCACTAAACATATTTATATCAGTTTTTGTGACCCGCCCATCCCTATTCCGGACTCAAACGGCACCACATTTGACATCATTAAACCACAAACAGACTCATTATGGAGATGATTATATATAAAGTTGTTGAAAATTGGCGAGTATACAAATTCGTATCAAATTTAGGGCCCCCACATCTCTCACCCAAACGGCACCACACGATTAGATTCCTCGTATCACGGAGAAGAACATTTATCAGTCTGGTGGAAATCGGCGCTAAACATATTGTTTATCCATTTTTGTGTCTCTCTCACCCTCTGTGGACCCCTGTCTCATCTACTCGAATGGCACAACTTTTGACATCTTTAAACCACACAATTAGATTCCTGATATCATGGAGATAAATATTTATAAATTTGGTGCTAATCGGCGACTAAACCATTTTTTTTATTTATCAAATTTAGTGCCCACCTCACACCCCACACCATCTCTCACACAAACAGCACCAATATAGCGTCTTCTTTAAACAGTTTTAAGCCACACCAGTAGACGCCTCAAACCATGTGGATGATTTTGTATAAGTCTGGTGGCTAAACCAATTCTTATCAAATTTAGTGCCCACCCCCCCCCCAATCTCACATCCAAACAACACCAGTTTGGCGTCCTTAAATCACAAAATTAGATTCCTTGTATCATGGAGAAGAATGTGTATTAATTTGGTGGAAATCGGCGCTAAAATTATTTTTATCAATGTTGGTGCCCCTCTTCCTTTCAGTGCACCCCTGACTTGATTGATGCCACTTTTGACAGCTTTAAACCACCCCATTAGACTCCTCATACCGTGTGGAAGATTGTGTATAAGTTTTAGTATAAAATTGGCGAGTATACAAATTTATATCAAATTTAGGGCCCCCATATCTTTCATCCAAACGGCACCAATTTGGTGTATATAAACCAGATGATTAGATTTCTCGTATTACAGAGAATATGTATCAATCTGGTGGAAATCAGCACTAAACATATTGTTCATCTTTTTGTTGTGTTCCTCTCACCCTCTATGCATACTGACTCGAATGGCCCCCTCACTTGTGACAGCTTGTGACATCCTTAAACCACACAATTAGACTCCTGATATCATGGAGATGATTATTGATAAGTTTGGTTAACCAATTTTGATCAAATTTAGTGCCCACTAACCCCCATCTCTCACCCAAACAGCACCAATATGGCGTCTTTAAATCACACGATCAGACTCCTCGTATTATTGGTGGAAATTGGCGCTAAAAGTATTGTGTATCAATCTTGGTGCCCCCCCGCCTTTCAGTTCAACCCTGACTCGAAAAACGCCACTTTTGACAGATTTAAGCCACACCATTAGACTCCTCATAACATGGGGATGATATTGTATAAGTGTGGTGGCAATCGGCGACTAAACCAATTATTATCAAATTGAGTGCCCCTCCCACAATCTTATATCCTAACGACAACAATTTGTAGTCTTTAAATCGCACAATTAGATTCCTTGTATCATGGAGAAGAATATATATCAATTTGGTGGAAATCGGCGCTAAACTTAGTTTATCAATTTTGGTGCCCCTCTCCTCTTCCGTGCATCCCTGACTCGAACGGCGCCCCTCTTGACATATTTAAACCACACCATCAGATTCCTTATAGCATGGGGATGATTATATATAAGTTTCGTGGCAATCGGCGACAAATTATTTTCTGCCCCTCCCCCTTTTCTGCCCCTGACAACAACGGCATCACTTTAGAAAATCCTAACCCTCACCATTATCTTTCTCATAAAAAGTTACCCCTAGTAGACCCCTTTGGTGCCACCTAGATGGTCCCCTGTGAATTTCTATAGAACACAGACAGACAGACATTCGCAAATATAGATATCAGATACACTGGCTTACAAGGTAAATAGTAAGGCCAATTTAGTCTCTTATATATGCGAGGCTCCCTATGGGAGATTTGCATATATAAGAGAATGATTTGGCACAGGGTTTTCGCAAAATTTCATGAAGCTCCAGTCATGGAAGGCTTAAACCCATATGTCTCATTTGAACCTCCAACTTATGTTTAAATTTGGGAGGAGGGATGTGATTGGTCGATGAATGCATGAAATACTCATATACAGACTTCTTATACACGGTTATAACTTACCGAAGTCATGGAAATCAATCAGCTGTATTTAATTTTCTGCACAGGAGTGAAAAAATGCTCTATTTTTCCCATATTGGAATAGGCTAACAAGGAATGCTCTTTGTTGTTTCATGCTAAAGAAAAATTGGATCTTTTTCTCTTTAGGAGGCAATAGATTCTATGACTTGAATATGCCTTTCCGCTATTGTTTGTCGATTAGTCAACGTCAACGAATTGTTCACCAAAAGTCGATTCCAGAATCCCAAGTCGATTAGTTGCATTAAATTGAGCATACAGTGCACTTAATATGTTTAACAATGGTACAATACAATATACCAACAATGGCAATGACAGTGTTAAATGTTAAAACAAAAGCCGTGCTATTTAGTAGAATTACTTACACACATGCCAGTTATGAAATTAACAATGTCGCATGATGGCCGAACAAAGATAACAGTATCGGCTGCCATGCTTTGAAGCCTTTGTTCTTTCAATTTGTGTCGCGTCACGTGCACATATCATGCACGCAGTGTGGAATTAATTCAGTATGGGTATGGACTAATTTGTCCAGACATTGTATGATGAATGTATCATAATACAATGCTAATCGAGAAACATATACACAATCAAGCGCAAGCCAAGACACCCTGTATTAATTAGCTGGATACAAATTTAGTAGCACCTATTGCTGAGAGCACCGCTTCTGAGTAGTGATGGGCGTTTTTGAAATTTTGACTCGTTTTGGTTTGGAAATTTCGCCCGTAGTTTCCGAATGGCATTCGGCGACACACCCATTCTCTGCGCTACCTGCTTTACTGGAGTATTGGCTTCCAAAAGCCCAATGGCAATCGCACGATCCTGTTCTGTAAGGTGCGGCATCGCTGTGTGCATGAGATCGCACAAATTGAACTGAATCTGTATCCAAAAAAGTGGGGTGACATCGATTCCGTGTAATGCATCGGCCGCACCGTGACTACAGGTCAAATAGGGGATTATCCTAATCTGTCGTTATACCGATACCGCTCAAGAGATAAAGAACGCGAGGGTAACCCATTTTTCGCCGAAGCTATGGACCTCCGAATTTATGCTACACACTGGCAGAATGCTATAGAACATACATGCCAAATTACATCAATATCGGATCATTAATTCGGAAAATATCGGTCGTCATTTAGGGGGGAACTTACATTTTGTGCAGTGTTTATTTCATCAAGAAATTGGAAGGACTGTGCAATGTAAGTGATGCATTTTATTTGTTATGGATATTCCGACTCAATTGTACCAAAATTGTCACTTTGGTTCAAAATGGCGGCCAAAATATGAAAAATGGTAAATATTGCACCAGCGTGCTGTGCAACCGCTTATAAGTTGTGGTTGATGAACAAAATTGACTATTCTGTCTTACATATATTGAATACTAACATTTCTAATGCACATTGATTTATTTTTACTATTTTAACCACTGAAATTACCAGAAAATGGGACTTTTTTTTTATCACAAAAATCGGCAAATAAATAAATTTTCAGGTTTGCACCATTTTTAGCTCAACTTTACTTTGTAAAGTTTGAGCTTTTGCCATGGCTTGGTATCCGTCGTGCGTGTGTGCGTGTATGCGTGATTCGTCAACAATTTCCTTTAGCACGGGCTACAGTTCGTACCTTTGGTCCGATTATTATGAAATTTGTCATGGATGTTGACTTTGACGAAGCAAAATTATACAAAGTATGTAGTTCGGCATCCGACACTTCTATACGCCGACAGATGCATCGAAAACGACGTTGATTGCTTATAATTACGACAATCCGCATATTAGTTGGTGATTAAACAAGTTCTTTTTAAAGAAACTATATTAAAAACACTAAAATGGTAAAACTACCCAAGTGATATTTGTGTCTGGAGTCAGCTGCTCTTTTAACCGAAATGGGAATTTGGGTCGAGAATAAATTGGGCGACCGACCGAAGTTCGAGATGAACACGCACAATTCGATCGCTGTTTCCGATATTCCAACTACACAAAAGCAAGAGACCACACCCGTAAACTATTAAACTGTACTTGCTGGTGTAAATTTCACTTATTTAAAACGATTCTAGAACATGTATTGTCATAAAGGCAATCCGATTCGATAGCAATTCCGAAGCAGTGTTCCCAAACTTCGCCACTGAATTTGTGGTCTCCGGTGACTCGAAAAGTAAACAATCGCTACAAAGGTGCATTCTATGCTCTCATGACCACTGCCATGTCATATTAGTATTGGCACGAAGGTGGATAAATGCTAATATTAATGGTGGAATAGTTATGTAATACATTCTTTTATCCCCAAATAAATTAATGTACTATTTTGCTGTTTAATCGGCGATCATTATTCGCTGAGATTTGGCGTCTTGTGTTACCACTAGAAACGGAAGTGATTTCTTACGATTTGATCGGTGGACAAAATAAAATTCCGGGTAAATTCGCCCCATGGATATTCGACTTGGTTTGCGAACTTTTTAAGGTATCACTACCCCCAGTGATGCGGGAAACGACACTTCCCTCCACTGATAGATATTGTCGCTACCAAGCGTATCTAAGGGCCTTGACGAATCAAATGCACGCATTTTAGTCAAAGCGAAAGTAGTTGTAATTATATGTAGATGGGAACGAGTCATTTTGGGGTCATTCGGCCGAAAAACATGGCCGCCAGTGGCCATTTTGGATTTCAAAATTCAATCCATTAGCACGGGCTGCAGGTCGTACCTTTAGTCTGATCATCATAAAATTTGTCATGGATTTTAACGATGACATGTAGATGGGAACGAGTAATTTTGGGGTCATTCGGCCAAAAAACATGGTCGCCAGCAGCCATCTTGTATTTTACTCTTTGTATGACTAAATCCTTTAGCACGGGCTACAGGTCCTACTTTTAGTCTGATCATCATAAAATTTGTCAAGAATGTTAATAATGACATGTAGATGGGAACGAGTCATTTTGGGGTCATTCGGCCAAAAAACATGGCCGCCAGCAGCCATCTTGGATTTTACTCTTTGTATGACTAAACTATTTAGCACGGGCTACAGTTCGTACCTTTAGTCTGATCATCATAAAATTTGTCTTGAATGTTAACAATGACATGTAGATGGGAAAGAGTTTTTTTGGGGTTATTCAGCCGAAAAAACATGGCCGCCAGCAGCCATCTTGGATTTTACTCTTTGTATGACTAAATCCTTTAGCACAGGCTACAGGTCGTACCTTTAGTCTGATCATCATAAAATTGTCATTGATGTTAACAATGGCATGTAGATGGGAACGAGTCATTTTGGGGTCATTCGGACAAAAAACATGGCCGCCAGTGGCCATCTTGGATTTCAAAATTTAATCCATTAGCACAGGCCACAGCTCGTACTGTTTGTCTGATCATCATGAAATTTGTCATGGATGATAATATTGACATGTAGATGGGAACGAGTCATTTTGGGGTCATTCGGCCAAAAAACATGGCCACCAGCAGCCATCTTGGATTTTACTCTTTGTATGACTAAATTCTTTAGCACGGGCTGCAGGTCGTACCTTTAGTCTGATCATCATAAAATTTGTCATGGATGTTAACAATGACATGTAGATGGGAACGAGTAATTTTGGGGTCATTCGGCCAAAAAACATGGTCGCCAGCAGCCATCTTAGATTTTACTCTTTGTATGACTAAATCCTTTAGCACGGGCTACAGGTCGTACCTTTAGTCTGATCATCATAAAATGTGTCATGAATGTTAATAATGACATGTAGATGGGAACGAGTCATTTTGGGGTCATTCGGCCAAAAAACATGGCCGCCAGCAGCCATCTTGGATTTTACTCTTTGTATGACTAAATTCTTTAGCACGGGCTACATGTCGTACCTTTACTCTGATCATCATAAAATTTGTCATTGATGTTAACGATGACATGTAGATGGGAACGACTCATTTTGGGGTCATTCGGCCGAAAACATGGCCGCCAGCAGCCATCTTGGATTTTACTTTTCTCTTTATGTCTATAAACTAGTATTAGACATTCAACTTTCCACATTCCTAATCGCTCCATTGACTGTAATACATTAAATTATTCCCTTTCCAAGTTGAGCTACAGTGTCATTGATACTTTCATTTCAAGTAAAATGGAACTATCTTTGGTATCAAATGTGCTTTTTATTATTGATCTATCTTAAATATTTGACACTGAGGTTTTTTAGACAAAATTACTCAAGATGGCTTGCAAAATGGCAACCAAATTTGGTAAAAAGTTGATTTGTCACATATATTCCGAACTTTATTCTAAGCTGTTCCGAAAAGGTTGCAAATTGTCACTCACTTGGTTATTAAACATGCTACTTAACTCTTTCGCTGCCAAATGCGCATAAACGCGAACTTCGAAGACGCTGCCAATCGCGCATTTTTGCGAATTTGGTATGTAGTCTAATGTATGGGATATAACTCTATTCTTTCGGGCATGTTTGACAGTGTACAATGTATTTATATGTAGTACTGTTGCGCGCGAACAATTTAAAGTGACAATGTCCTCAAGGTCATGCTATTTCTGACGTTATGGGAGTACAGTCAGAGCCGGAATATTGCGTCATTGTTGTTAGCACGTGGTTATCAGTCGAAAATGGCTGCTCGCAAAAGACTCAGGACTGAAGAAGTTATTGTTATTACCTCTATACTCTAATGATCGAGGGGCGCGCCTGTGGCGCATAAGATAATTATACCTATTATTTAGGTGGGCAGTAGCCTCTATAGGGGCGCCTGCGGCGCATAAGATACTACTAGTATTGGTGGCGGGATGGGGTGGTGGGTGGGTAACTAACCTCTATACTCTAATGATCGAGGGGTGCCTAGGGCGCATAAGATACTTATACCTATTATTTATGTGGGCAGTAGCCTCTATAGAGGCGCCTGCGGCGCATAAGATACTATGGGTGGCAGGATAGGGTGGCGGGTGGGTAACTAACCTATATACTCTAATGATCGAGGGGCGCCTGTGGCGCATAAGATACTTATACCTATTATTTATAATACACCTTTACTGGTTTTGAACAACCCTTGTCTATTGTATCATTTTCCAGTGATGATAACAGGCAACTAAATTAATTATGCTGGTGAGTTGACGCCCGCGTGACCCATATAATTCACATAAATCATCGTAAAACCCAATTTTCCTGAAATTCAAGATGGCCGTCAAGATCACGTGACTTATAAGGGGCGGAGCAGGGTCATATGTCCCCCTGCAGGTATATATATACATATGGGTATGGTTATATATATATATCTATATTTGGAATTGTACCTATCAGGGAATATTCAAGCAACAAAAGCACGAACTCAACAAAGTGCGTCATTGTATCCCATTTTGCTACAAATAGGTGGCAACTTGCATAAATCCAAGATGGACGCCAAGGTCACGTGACCTATTTTATGTCCAAAGTGGGTTCATATAGGTTACTCCCGTGTACCCTACTGTTGGACATCGTATAATTGGGTTGAAAATTAGAAAACAAACAACACACCCATTCATAGCCACACAAACTGTACATATACCGGCAAATAGCCACTAATCCAAGATGGCCGCCAATGTCACGTGACCTTTGTGGGCGTGTCCATGGCGGCATTCGACAGGGTATACCTATGTCTATATACATGTGAAGTTTCAACTAATTATATTAGAAACTGCTTGAGATATAATGTATTACCCATATACACCTGAAATACATGGATATATGTACAGGATGCGTGGCACTGGGGGCTATGTCTGTGGTGGCGGGTGGCAGCGAAAGAGTTAATCAACTGACAACTAAATGTTATATTCTGGTTGTCCCAGTAAATTATGAGGCATGACAAATCATTTTAAAGGATGCTTTACATTCTTTGATCTGTCTGTATGATATAATGCATACCTATAGGTATACATATATATATATGTTCGTATAATATTGTTTTTAAAGTTGTTTTAATTATGTTTTTATTCTGAGTAACAAATAAAGTTTAGAACAATTATTTTAGTCATTAATTTTGAACCGCCCAGAAAATGAGGATTTAATTTGGCCAAAGTTTTTTTTAATTTGGTGAAAGTTTTTTTCATTTGGCTAATAAAATTTTCATTTGGCTAAACTTTTGGCCACAACATTTTTCGGTCCAGCGCGAACACTGTATATATATACTGGGGTGTTGATGATATTATTCTGAGTTTTAATTTCAGAAGAAAGAGAGAACCTGGACAGCGGTACCTCATCAGATGTCAGCTCTCACTCCTCTACAGCTCGAAGCAAGAAGAAAAAGACAAAGCCAACAAAGGAATCATACTCAGAATTAATAAGGGATCGCAATCAAATAAGAGGTAATGTTAGGCATCCATATTTGACGCATTATTATACACCACGTAATGAGTTATGGGAGTTTAAATAGGAATCGGCTTGTCCATCTGTTTGTCCGTCCATAGACACAACTTTATCGGAGCTTTTCTTCCTACATTCCTCAATTTTTTTTAAACTTGGCACATATATATAGTGCCATGGGAACCTTTGCACCTGCGATTAGAAAGTCCGTCCGACCTTGTGTGGAGTTATCCACCTTTTTCGACTTTTCTCAACATGCAGAAGACTGAATGCCATGGGGGTCCCCTTGGGACAGCCCACCTTTAGTTATACATTATCCAGGTCAAATATCCTGGGATTTGAGTAGCAAATCTTGGTAACTGGCCCTGTGTCGGCTTTGTGTCATGCATAATGAGTACTCTGCAAAAAATGGTCTTATTTGTGACCACGAAAGTAGACTAGTGGTTAGAGTGTTTGTTTAAATGTCAGCTAAGAAGTACCAAGGTTTGATTTGTTACATGACCCAAAACTACTATCTGGAGTTTTGTAGTTGATTTGTGATGAGGCATGCATAGATCACCCAAGAGGCCATATAGATCATTATAGATGCATGTCTAAATATTGGTATACTGGTAGTCGAAGATAATTGGTTATTGTCGACTGGATATTGTGGTCATCTAATTTATGATTAATCACGGCTTCCACTAGAAGGGTACTGAATGGGTCCCTTTTAGTGTCCCCCTTCCCCTATCCCACCTTTCCCTTCATACATATTCCCCTACCTAATCCTCAGATTGATGCCTACATCACCTGTGTGTCTGCCACTAAATAAAACCAACACAGAATGATAACGAAGACAGTTTTTTTTGCAGCTAACAATTGTACACTGTGAACAATTGTACCCAGTTCACAGAAAAATATTTCTCCTCAAGGATAAGCACATTATTGCCTCATTCTGTAAGATATTGAAGGTGACATTGATAAAAGCCATTTTTTAACTTTGCCTGGTTATGACGTGATTAAATTGTCAAACAAAACCTGTTGCTATCGCATTTTGTAATGATCTTGGAAGATAAAATGTTAGCCAGTGATATTTAGCAAGGAATATTTCATGGCATAACAATGTTTTCATGAATTTAATGAAGTCAGGCATAGAAATCAATTGTTCATTTTAACAGTTTATTCTGTCATCATTAGTGGTGATATGAAAATTTATCAGTACAAATATTTTGGGTCTAGGGGATTTCGTCCGTCCGTAAAACGGACCCTGATTTTGGTGGCCCAAAACAAAAAAAGTTAAAGGGGACGTCAATCAATATAATAATAATTGTTTTGTACAGGTCCAATTGTATTTGGTTTCCAAAGCTGCAAACTGAAACAGGTGAAAGGGTTTTAACATTGACTAATTCAATTTCGTCCAAAACAAATTTAAAGTGTCTTTCCCTAAAACGAAGGAAATGATACCTGTAAAAATATCAGGGGTTGGGGTACAATGGCAAATACAAGCTTAACTTTCTATATCGAAAGTATGATTTTGGCGAGAAAGACCATGTGGCCGACAATGGCCGCAAAACCATGGCATGTGTGCAGTCAGGATTGAACTTGAATGCGAGATATTTTTGAGCAATCGTCTGGCAATGTACCATACGACAGATCAATCATCTGTTAATCCATCCATATATTTCTGTCAGAAAATTATGAATTTAAATGGAATGTATAATCATGTGCCATGAATATTAAGTTTGATAAATAGTCCTGTTGACAATTTCTTAAATAGTAATTCTGCATCAGGATTAGATTGATCTGATATTGCCATGACATCTATATTGGTGACCAAGGCTGTCTTTTGTTCATAGCTGATAAATTCAGTGAAATTTCTTAATATTTATGGAAATAACATGTAATCGGGTGTAACAAGGTGTGATTTTCAAATTATGGCGGTATTTTTATAGCCCGATAAAACCGCCCAACACTATTCTCTGGTGCAAAGAAACGTTTTTTGAGAATGGAATTTCAAACTTTGCATATGAGGGTCAAACAGACTCTTCAGTTTAAAGGCCCACTTAATTTTCGAGTCACCAATTATTTTTTTCATAGTGCCTTGATATACGGTTTTAATAACAATCTATGCCATAAAATATTATTAAAATGCTATAATTCATCACCATTTGGAACGTCTGTCTCAGAGTAATAGAAAATAGCTGAAATCATATAAACATTTCCCCCGTTGCGTCTCCCAAAATGCAACATAACTCAAACTATTGTTTATTTTCAATGGAAGGGGAGTAACTCTATATCTTCAGAAAATAATAGATTTTGAGCATAAAAAACATGTCGGTAACTCAACAAAAAACTACATGTTCACAGTCTAATACACCGAATAAGTTGATAATACAATGTTTTGGAGCTTCCTCTTTCAAATGGTATATAATATGGCATATATTTTATATAATGTGATCTGGGGGTTCGATAAATAAGTGGGCCTTTAACCCTAGCGGAAACCCTGGCCTCACAAAATCTCTACCCACAATGTAAATTCTATGCAGTGTCAATGAAAACATTCTTCATTAACCCTTTTCCTCTAAGAGCTCTTTCCATTAATGTATCACATTATTATAATCAATAAATTTGAAAAATGATCAAGGAAATATGGGTTGACTTGGCACTGAAAGGGTTAACTAACCGTTCAGGTTGCAAAAATAAACAAAATAAAGATTCCTTCATTTTATCTTAGATTACCATGAATGTTAAAGTGATGTGAAACACTCCGCTAAGGTGTTCAGAACGGAATAGCAAATAATCACGCCAATATTAATTATTTTCATAATATAAACGAATTACACACAGTGACCATTGTTGGGTGAATCATTGGCATATGTTTATCACCCAATAATTTGTCCCTAATAAAGTATTAAATATTTACATTTGTCCTGTGTTCAAATGTTGTATTCTCTGAAATAGTAGTCTATGTGGTTTAATTTTCGACAATCTTAGTTGTGGAGATGGCAGTTAGGTATTAGCATACCAATTTTATTCACTCTGGTAAGTCCACAATATGTCTTGAAAAATTTGAGCTTATATTTGGCTGATTTAATAATACTAGATTATTGCAGTTTGTTGCATGGACCGATCTTCCCATCACTGACTGTATGGATCACATTCCCCAAACCTCTAGCTGAAAAATACTAAATACTCATTGACGAGTAGCCCTCTTGGGGAAATGTTCAGAAAATAAGTTCAACAAAATAGCCATTGAAGTTATTATCTAAACATTTCCAAATATTGAAAGGGATACCTTCTGCACTTGTATCATTATTTCATTGGTCTGCCATCTGCTAATATTTTCTTAACATCCCTCCAGATTAATAATAGACAATTCCAATGTATACTGCCATAACTGATGGAAGAATCCATTTACAAAAGAAAGGGTTTTAATCAATCCCATGACAGCCCTATGTGGAATTTCATATTCCTTGCTCAGATCGTTAGTTATTTCCATCTTTTGTCTTGAATAGGGAATGGAGAAGAGGTGATGGTATCACATGTTATAAACCCATGTGACTTCGTTGTTCAGAAGGCATCTGATCAGAAGAGATTAAACTACATGATGACCGGAATACAGAATTGGTGTAATTCTTCATCGTCAAGGCAAGATCGCTTGGATACTGTGGAAATAGGTAACGTATCATGCATAGCTATGTTCAGCTTCCAATGGTCCAAGTTAGTTTTCTATGCACAATGGAAAATATCAATGATCACGCTGTCGAGATGGGGCAAACAAAGAACTAGCACTGTGCTTGCTACAGCATGGTCATTTCTTCATGTAGGCGTCTAATATTTCAAAAGTCTGATGACTTTGTACATTATCCTTTTTTATACTTATCCTTTTTTATACTAAATACTCATGAATAATTATCCCTTAGGAAATATTCAGATAATAAGTTCAACAAACGACCATATCTCATTTGTTGTTGTTTTTAAATCTAGTGAGACTATATGGACCCCCCCCCCCCCATTGTTGTTGTTATTATCTGAACATTTCCATCAAGGTTAACATATTGAGTGCCGGAACCCTTTAGTGTAACATTCCAGGGTGCCATCTTTATATTATGTATTAAATAGGTAGATAGCACCATATAACCACCCTCAAACCCCAAAACTGGGCATGTATCAGCTTGGATCACATAAAAACATGGCATAAACGCACTACGAGATAACTCGTAGTCGGCACAGAGCAACGCCATCTCATGGTATTTTGGCTGGGTGCCGACTACGAGTTATCTCGTATCCACACTTTGCCATGTTTTTCTCATGAGTACTTCATCAGATGATCATGTTCGATCATGTTGAAATCATTAATACATGGGGAACTCAATTTCTCAAATTTCTACAGCAGAATATCTAGACCCCATATAAAGTACGAGATAACTCGTAGTGGAACCGTGGAATATAGTGTAGTACGAGATAACTCATAGCCGGCACTCAACGTGTTAATGGACGAGCGACTGGATATTTGGTAATTAGATTTAGTTTGCAAATGTCCAGTCGTGAGTCCATTAACTGACTTAAAACACAGGTTTGAAATATACAACGATGAACTATATTTTCATACTGAAGAATTAGTCGATTTTTGATAAATGAGACATATAAGAACTTTTTATGTATACAAAATAGTCCTCGGCTGAGTACAAAACTACATCCATTGACACCAATTGTGTGAGTGGGGGTTGCACATGGACTACAGTAATGCCCTAAGTAAGGGAGAGCTTTCCGATGAATGGCAACAAGCCATATTTCCGACTAAATCCTGAAAAGTTACCCATAATTCTGCTGTAGTTAAAAGAGTCGATTACTTAGGGCATTACTGTATATGCCAGGGTAACAATTGTATAGGCATATACAGCTGCCCAGTACAGCTTTGTTCGAAACAAAACGTTGTTATATGCAAACATATATTAAAACATTTGTTTTGCTGTAAATATAACATAGTATATATGAGAAATGACTTTCAGATCGATTGGGGTCATTGGATTTTGACCCGCAGAGTAATTAAACAGAACTTTGTTTAATTACTCTGCCGGTCAAAACCAATGACCCCCAATCGATTTGTAAGTCATTTCTTATAATCATATACCAGTACATTTTACTAGAACAGTAATAATGTGAACAACTTTTCGAAAATACCACAACAATTGTAAGTAACATATATTGTTCAAATTCCAACACAGTCTCCCAATAACAATACGCAGCTTGAAGTGACGTAGGTGATTCCTCGCTTTTTGTGAAGTGGACACCATGCACAGAGCGCATGCACATGGTCGGCTTGGAGTGACGTTGTGTTCATCGCTTTTATGAAGTGGCCCTCTTCAGTTATTGCCTGATGGACGTCGGGATCAATCGTGTAACTGTATCGCGATTTATTTGTACTGATTCTTAAGGAAGCTAATTGTGTGAATGCAGAGGGTGTGTGATTATATAAGGATTAACTGTCATGTGGACTGTTTTTATGGAGATGTAACCGTGAGGTAAGTGGTCATAACTTGTGTAAAACCCGAAGGGTTTTACATACAAGCTATGACCACTTACCTCACGGTTACATCTCCATAAAAACAGTCCACATGACAGTTAATCCTTATATTTATATACATTTAGCGAAAAAGGCACTTTTGTAAATGTATTTAAATCGAAAAGTGTATCGTGACAAAACCAGCCCAAAATATCCCACAGCACCCTTGGCAAAAGTTAACAGGAACAATTGAAACCCGACGATTTATTAAGTCAATCCTGCGCGAATCCAAATGCGCCCAAAACATTACGCATTCGTCTTTCCAAACCTAAATGACGTATCGATGTTGTTATGAGCTGACATATTGATGTTGTTATGAGCTGTTGCGCATTCATCGAGAAATAATTGCAACTAGCCACGTGGGCGCCGACCAATCAGAATGCTGGATTTAGTGATGACAACACTTAGTATGTAAATATATGTAATATAAATACTGTCAACGCAATTATCTGTATTTTTGACGTATTATGTTATTGGTCCGTCTGTCGGTTTGCTTTTTCGTACTCGGGTGATAACTTTAGTAAGTCTGAACTGAATGAACTGAAATTTGGTATCGGGGTTTATTGGCCCGAAATACAGGTCAAGTTCAAATATGGGTTCAGCTCACCAATTGTCACCTGAGTTATGTCCCACTGTTGAAATTACCACAGGTGTATTTTGCCACAGCCCTAGTGATGCTCTTGTTTTTTTATTCCAACCTACCAATCCAAACCTCTGGAAAAAACTATCAGTAAACCAAATAATAAAAACCTATTGGCCTTAATATATTCCCCCAATTTCAAGTTGGTAAATGCTGTGCCCAAAATAAGGAAACTCGTGCCCAAAATGAACATGATAATGGAAATTTTGTCATTGCCTAGCTATGTTTATATACCTGTAGTACTGAAAAACACTAAAATTATTTCATATTCATGATTTAATTATCCTGGAATTGCTCATTCTCGGATATTGAATACAAGGATTACAAGTGTTTTGGTCTGAATTTTGAAATGTTATCCTCCTACTAGGCCAAACTATGGTAAGCCCAAAATATACTAAATATACTGCCTACAACACACCAATATCGAGTAACTGTTTTTGCAGGAGATTTCTTGCTATGCCAGTACAGTAATGACAAGCTATGGTATCGAGCTAAAGCAAAGAAAGTATACCATGACAAAAATGATCCAGCAAGAATCATCAGTGTTAATGTGCTATACTGGGACTACGGAAACACAGAAAATGTTCCATTTGAAAGGTAGGTTCAAACCATTATTTCGGGGGACTATTAAGATCAGCATGTCTGTGTGTCTCTTCTTCCATTCACTTTCAAGGTTAACTCAATCCTTCAATACAGTCTACTCTACCTGTTGATTCTGACACACTCTGGATTTTTATCAGATTTCTTGGGGGGTTTTGTCATTATTTAAGGGATTTTGCGTGGTGAACGAACGAACAAATGTCACAAAACACTATTGGAAGTCCCTCTCAATTGTGATTAAGGAGAAAGGAAACTCTCACATAACGAAAAGGCATTTCTGATAACTGGAGGCACAATCGGCCGATTTTCGATTTCGATGTTTATATATATTGTGCGTTTCTTCCCAAAATGGACCTATATACACTCATTGCACTCCCTATCCGGTATAGTTTCAAAGCCAAATACATCAAAGAAATACATACACACTGTCATGAAAGTATTTCCACCGACGTCAGTTATGCGTTGCCTTTGATGTATACCGGTAGTTGTTTTGACAAACATCAAAGGTGCCAACTCGGAGTAACTTATGACCATGTGTGGAACACTTGTACGTGGTGTAAAAGTCTTGATTGAATACTTGTAAGTTGCGACTGTATGGAATGGTGATGATTATTAACTAAATTTAGATTGATGGAAAATAATTGCTGTCACAATTCAGTTTTTCCAAATTCCCATTGGTCACACCTTTTGTCTTTTTAACAACTGGGAAGCTTTTATAGTTCTGCCGCCTACTCATTTTCTGTTTCGTGAGACCGTCCCCAAGTTCAGTGTGGAGCTAAGCATATTTCATTGCATATGCTGTAACTTGTAATGAGAGCATTACTATAACAATGGCGACTTGCGGGGTGAAAAAAATAAGTGCAATTTGGGACTACTTCACCGTATTGTCCCCCCACAGACAAAAAAGCTAATTATGCCCCTCCTCATGTTGGTAGTTATTGAAGACAGTTCTGATCGCGACTGTACTAATTTATTCAGTGTGTGCTTCAAATTATTGACATAGCATGTGATGTCACATGGCACATGCTCAACAGGAAACTAAAATGTAATGAGGTCAGCTGTTTAAAGCTTTCTTTGAATCTATTTCGTGTCCACGTGATTGAACCAATAACTTCCTAATACACGCAATATGTCGGGCAGGTGTATTGCCATGCTTATATATAATCATATCAGACTGTTTGGACGATGACAATAGCTTCATTTTAGGCTGTTACAACTGCGTTTTACATTCAATACTACGGTTGTATTGCGTATGTTTATTAAAGCGTGCATATTGCACTTAGATGTTAGAACGTTTTAGTTTTGTTTTGATAATCGGTAAAGCCGATGTTCAACGCCGAGGTACGATTAATATCCGATGGGCTATTATCGGCTGATTCCGATTATCGGAACATCACTACTTGGTTGTTTAACGCTAAACTGTATTGCATACAAGTCTGTTTTTAACTCTTTAAACCTGGTAGCCTGCTAAAGAGGGCACAAATAATTTAATGTTCATCCTGGCAGCTCGCTTTAGCGGGCAGAGCGCAATTTTCGGGAATAATACAATATTTCCTAGGCTATACAAATGATTTTATTTGTTAGTGACTTGTATATCCTTTGGGCGATATATGGCATCAATACTAATTGATTGGCGCATCCGAATACCTAACATGTATGCCATTAAGAGATTTTCCGGTCCTCAATATAGACAGCACCTGTATGACTTCACAATTACTATTTTGGGGTTTCCAAAAATCGTTGACACAATACTGCCGAAAGTTGTGGTGGTTTGAGTCACATTTCGATTTGGTATATTTTTGTTTATCACAAACACATACCGGTAACATTATTACATTTATGAAATAAAGAAGAGATGGTGTTGACCTTTCCAAATATGTTTTATTTGTGGTATCCGTCTGATGTCTCCTACTTCGACGCAATGTTACGAAAATCATCATACCTCAAGTTCGCAACAGTGCGACTTTAATTATAATAGTTGTGCGTGCATGTTATAAAGTTGACATTACATTCATAATCATTTTGGGAATCCGATCAGGACATTGGTAGTTGTTTTATTTGGAATGTTACTCTTAATTCCTCAGCAAACTGACAATTAAATCCATATGGGCCTAAAATTGCTAAATGTGCTGAAATGTGGGAAAATATGTCTATTTCGTTCAAATAACGTCTTTTTGGGCATACTAGCTAGGTTAGTACTGGTCTGCTCTTGCCTTTGATAATGCAATTAGGTTGAATGAACCTATTGGTAAAACATTTGAAACCATGCAGGGTGTCATCACAACCACGTTTATATGCCACACTTGCAAAGAATTGATACATACATGTATGTATTTGTTGGACACATTGTTATGCGAAGTTGATATCTCAGATACAGGTGATACATGCAACTATAGTATATATTAGGGTTCAATGTACCTTCTCGGTTCTCACCAGTACACACCTCAGATATCATTTTGATGTGACGCCACCAACTGGTATACAACACAAATTGAAGATCACTTACTAACAATCATAAAACATGCAGTTTGCCCTACCCGACATCACTTTAAAGGTAGTATTGAAGCAACACCAGGGTCATATAATTTTACTTAGGCAAGCTGATAATCCAGGGTTTTGGGACATCTATATCTGTATATTCAGGAATGAAAAAGTTATTTATGAAAATAAATAAAACAGCAGAGTGAATGTTTGTTGTGCACAATAAATGATTATCTGTTGTGAATAAATTATAGTTTATTTCACGAAAATGGTGTTTGGTTGTCATATTTGCACATATAGAAGTCATGTAAGTTTGGGTGGGTTTGCCACATTCAAATGTTATGCGACCATTAACTGGCCTTAAATTAATTGTTCAAAATTATAACATTAATCATTTTGGCTTATACCACATATATGTAGTCTTTAACAGGCTGTGATTGCTTGGATTTTGCGCAGAATAACAAAAAAACATACCAAAATGATTTAGTGTGACTACTAAAGATGAGTAATGCTTTAAGTGAGGCTATGATATCATGATCTTATAGATATGGACGCGCAGTAATTAGCAGGAGTTTTGAATTACACGATGTGATATCGCTGTGTTTGAGCATAACTGAGAAATAAGAGGTGTTTTATCGCACCATGATTGATATACTATATATATTAACGGTCCGATTTGTTAAGAGCTTCTTTCCCCTTTAAGATGACCAGTTTCCATTATGATCTGTTAATAAAAGAGCTGAAAAATAATAAATATGGCAACCACCCTTCCTCTGGAGATCTCCATGGCATGCCCATGATAACGCCATCTTGGGCTTAAAAACACTGATTGACTTTTGTTGTTGTGTAAGTTTTATTGCAGATTGCATAGATTAGCAGAGTACTTTGATAGACTGCTAATATTTCAGTGAGTTATCACTTAGTGAATTGTCAATAGAACTTTCAGTGAGCTGTTGCAATAGAATTTGGTCGCTTTGGTGAAATAAGTCTTAAGAATTAACACTAGTAAACTGAAGGTAGCTGAACTATTAATTTTTTTTTATTGAAATTTGATTGCTGTGATGTAGATAACATTTTCCGGTAGGTGACATTTTCCTTGAGTAGATAGGGAGTAGGGCAAACAAATATATTTTTACTGTAGCTCCAGCTACAAAAAATATTTGGTTTGGCATGGGGCTAAGGTATATTCTTGTAAGGTGTTATCTATCTCTTTCAATGTGGTCTATATTTATAACCTTTTTGCTTCCTTTTCAGTGTGAAGCCAATGCATATTAAATTCATGCGACAGGATGACTTTTCCATTGATTGTAGCTTGAATGATATTGTGGAATTCGGTCACCCAGTAAGTTTTATTACCTACACTACTTATATTTATTTAATATTTCTGTAATTATACCCTCACTTTCGAAGAAAATGGGGGGTATACTGGATTGACTGCGTCTGTCCGTCCGTCCGTCGCGCTTTCTCCCTCCATCAGTCCGTCCGTCCGTCCGTCCGACCTCATAACTCGAACAACTATGAACCGATTTCAATAATTTTTTGTATGCAATCTCCTTAGGACTGCCTCTCAGCATGATGATAATTGCAGTTCGGTCCGATTTTTTTTTTTAAAGTTACGCCTCATTTTCGACTTATTTTGAATTCTGTCCGACTTAATAACTTTAACAAATATGAACCGATTTCAATAATTTTTGGTATACATTTTTCTCACAAAACCCTCTCTACATGATGCGGCTAGGGATTGGCTCAGACTGTTTTCGTAATATTACACTTCATTTTCGACTTATTTTGACTTAGAAAATTCTGTCCGACTTAATAACTTTAACAAATATGAACCAATTTGAATAATTTTTTCTGTACAAGCTTCTTGTGACACCATATCGATATAATTAGTCCGAATTATTCTTTAAAGTTAAAAAACTTTTTTGTTTGGTTTATGGATAATGCGGGTTGAATTTGCCACGGTGGGGGTATGCTAGCACTCGAGTGCACACCTCTGGTTATATTTAGTTGTGCCATGAGTATAATTACATACATTTAATGTTCATGTATAGTCACATTAAATGATAACCAGGGTTTCCGTTGGGATTAAAATGTAGGGTCCGACCCCGCAGAACCTATAATAGAACCATTGTTTTGCCGTCGTATGCAAATTTTTAAATTCCATGCTAAAAAACCTCCTGTGCCTTGTACAAGACAATAGTGCTGGGCGGTTGTATTGGGCTATAAAATTATCGATATAATTTGAAAATCACACCGCATTACATCTGATTACATGTTATTTCCATATAGTCCAGGCACATTAGGCGTGAAAGGGGTAAAGTAAGGAAATAAATAGGGGAAAGCTGATTATTTAATATTATTTAGGCCATAACATCGCGGATGCATCACGAAATGTCGGAGTTGAGCTTTTGGAGTTAACCAATTTGTTCCATAAAAAAAAAAAAACTTTTAAATTTTTCACAATCATAGGAATAATGGGATGATATAACAATTTTTCAGCCGAAACATACCCAATGTACTCAATATTGTTCAATACACAATTCTCGAACCAGACATACAAATTCAACTGGAGGATTTGAGTGAATTTCGCAGATATGGAGATAAAATAACATAATGACCCCAAAAAATTACGATTTTTTTTCAGACAAACTGTCCTATTCGATGTTAAATTTCTTGGGCTATTCATTACGTAGGCGCAAGCAATTTGTTTTAAAAACTGCACAGACATCACTGCTGCAATATAGTATGCGGAATTAGCAACTATACCTATGATAAGTGGTCAATACTTGTAAAAACATAACCCTACCCCCTAAACTGGCTCTCGTCACATTTTGCTCTTTCGCTAGTCCAAGTGCTTGTTGTAGAAAACACACCAACTGTGAAAATGGTGATAAAAGCATGAAACTTTTGGCACATATGTTCCCTATACGCTACTGCTCATTTTCACATGTGTCGACATTTGCGACAGGATCTTCTTATCAACAGTTGCTAGGCAACTACCCGACATCGGATTAATACATATGACTGATATTATATGTGTTCTAACAAACTAAACTACGTCGTGTAGCATTTTTATGGTGAAAATAATTGTCAGTTTCGATCTGACTGACAAATTACCATATTTCTTACTTACAAGGGGGTGACGGTTGCTAGGGACACACACACAATCTAAAAATGCACATATGACTGATATTATAGTAGCTTTAACAAACTAAACTACACCTAATAGCAATTTTATGTTGAAAACAATTATAATAGTTGTTGTTAGTGTTGAGCTGGCTGAAAAAAATACCATATAATTCTTACTTAATAGATGAGTGGTAACTGTTGCCAGGGTCATACCCGAAATACGAAAATGCACATATGACTGATATTATGGTAGTATTAACGTTTTTATGGTGAAAACAATTATAAATGTTGTTATTGTGAGCCTAACCAGAATGTGCTACAAATTTAGTTTTCATATGGGTATAATTATCCGTTATGCTCTATCAGTTCAGATAGTTCAGATATCGGGAACTCAAAGTGAGAGTTGAAAAGTTGTTGCTTATATTTAATATGAGGCATGACCATAATAGTTATATAAGCCATAGACCCACACAGCTAGATGTATAATGTAAGTCAAGGACCCACTCTACTATATATGAAGAACATAGGGTCAGCCACCAATATGTTAGCCATGGGCCGAGCCTATAATAGTTAGGTTAGGACCAGAGCTGTTAAGTTTCAAGGATTGTCCGTGAGACTCCCGGATTGCCACGGCAATTCCGCAAATACGGATAACCCCCAATATCTCCCGGATTCAACAACACCCTCATTCAAATCTCAAAAAAACGATGTTTTCTTATTTTTCGAATTCGTGAAATTGCGGGGTTTTCCCAAATGACAGTGGTTTCCTTATTTCCGGTACCGTAAATACCCATTCATCAACATTAACTTTTGATGCTCTGATTGATATTAATTGATTTTCACACTCCGGTGAAGCCACACACATACAGGGTGTTATAGTATACAATACGTATAATCGCAAGTGTGCAGCTGTATTGTTAGCCATCATTGATGAACAGGTCTTAACAGATTAGTGAAAATTGTAAAACGAACATGTACATTTCGATTGCGGGTAAAATTGTAAGACTGGTCATTTTGTACTTTCGTTTTCACCCATTCATGCCCGGTTGTAACCTTTGTAACTCGGGTTCGTTTTTACTTATTTTAAAATTTGATAATAAATTGTGGAATGTGTGCATTTCTTTTGGGGGTTAAGCGGTAAGACAAGTCCATTTTGTGGTTTATTCCGATTTTGAACTTTCGGTTTCATGCATATCCGGCTGTATCCGGTGAAATTCTGAGTATTTTCACTTAGTTTAAACGAAGTGTCTGCTTCTTTCTCTTCAATAAATGGTGGTATCTCCCACTCACAGCAGCTCGATTAGAACTACCAACAGGACATTCATTAGCATTTTATTTAGGTCTATATATTTATAAAATAAACACAAACAGAAACTCATAAAAACTATGTAATCTTGATCATAAAAAAAAAATTTGGAACATGAACATATTTGGGCATACCTCTCGCAAAAATCTCCCGGATTGACATTTTCAAAACTTAACAGGTCTGGTTAGGACCAAGGCACATATATAGTTGCAGGACCAATGTCCATACATATAGACTATGGACGTAGGATATGTATAGTCCATGAACCAGACCGCTTCATATAAGCCATTATATATTGACATGCACCATTTAATCGCGATGCTAGGCTGGTTATACCTGGTCCCAGAGGCCACAATGGAGCGATGCCGTGTTATAGAAATACAATAGTATACTCTATGGCGATGGACCCAGCCCATTATACATGTATGATATCTATGACCATGATACTGTTACATGGTGCAAATACCCAAGTGCCCACAGATAGACCATGTACTAAGATACCATAGACCAAGTCCAATGCACAATACATTAGTACACCATGGATTCGGGACCCTATATATGGTATTAACATATGGGACAGTTTTGTGACAGACAATATATAGATATTGGACCGATGCCACACATATGACAGTTAAGGATGGGGGCCCTTATAAATAGCCCATACACATATGGCACTGTAGGTTGGCCATGGACACATACCCATACGTGTAGACCATGGACCAAGTTCGATATATGTATGCCAAATAGCATTGTAACCAGTCATAAGCAGGTGTCTGTCTATATGTAGGATATGGACCCACCCCTTATACGTGATATATCTACACCAAAGACCCAGGCAAGTTTAAATAGTGCTAATACACAGGTGACTATAATGATGTATGCATTGGACACAGGTGCCTATATGTAGGACATGGAATCAGGTCCCTAAATGAAAGCTACGGAACCGGTGTTATTAGTCATTTCATATGTTCACATATATGCTGGTAGGCAATGGACTGATCCACATATATAGGAGACACATGCCATACGGGTAAGTCATGGACCAAAATGCCTGTGTATGGATCCACATCTCTATATGTATACCATATACGTACGTCCGTTTTCAGCCATTCGACCAACGCCCTATAGGATGGAGGTCCCTATCGATTGGCCGTGTGCATCACCATAGCTTGGCTATGGACCCAGGCTCATATAGGTAGGAAATTGAGATGGGCCACTATGAACAGCCCATGTATTCAGGCTGATTTAGTTATGAACTTATGACCTTATCCAAAAGTTATGACCTTATTGCCAGACATTTATATGTAAGACATGAACCCATCCCATGAATGTACATGTTACATGACTATCTAGGTTATAACCACATCCACACATACGCCATGGACCATTATGGACACCACATGTAGTGCAAATACATAGGTGCCTATAGTTATGAACGCATGACATGAACCCAAGTATATACAGCAAATCAATAGAACCAGCCCTAAATAGTATATCATCGGTCCAGGCCCCTTTCTATGACATGGACAGTAGTTGAGACACGTCATTGGATGCAGTTCCTTAGTAACTATGGGTTTGTAATGGGCCCATGGCTGCCCATGTAAATGGGAAATGGTCACCGGTTCCAAAGGGTAGTTCATGGTATCTCAGTCTGAAATATATAGGCCACGCTCATGAACGAGCTCCTATAGACTTGTAAATGACTCATGACCATGTATTGACATATATTTAGTTATGGCATGGATAGGAAGGAAACACAGTTAGTTCCTACCGTATAGCAACTAGTATGCAGATGCTACCACATGGTGATAGAGTGTTCTGCAATGATGCCATTGTCAAATGTAGTGCGAATGTCCGATTCCATGGGGGGTTCAGGTGGTATCGACATAAATGTGAGTCAATATTTTTACATGTCTCATTAAAATGTATTCCAACAATCGATTGATGGAAGAAACAATAATAAACTCCACACAGGTATGTGATTCTGATAAAACTAACTGAATAGTCTGTCAGTTTAAAGAATATTTGTCAATGGATGGTGGATACCTAGCAACAATGAAACCTCAATACCAATTTGCCACACGAGAATCACACGAGCATGCTTCAGTGCACAACACAACAACCTTAGTTATGCATTATTGTCAATATAAGCATAATATGGCATATTATGAATCAATTATATCATGCATGACTATGTTGGCCAATCACATTGGTGTCCAAATTGGCCAATTTTGAACGAAAATGGCAAAAAAAATTTTTTGATTGATTTATCATATAGCACATACCTGATAATAGCTCAAAAATATCTCAAATTCATGTTCAAGGCTGTCTGTGCACATGCCATGGTTTTTCCTGCCATACATGGTCTTTCTCGTCAAAAATCATATTTGTGGCATTAGTGACTGGTCAAGAAGAAATAAAACACAACCTGACCTGTACAAAGCAACTCTTTTTATATTGATTTACGACCCTAAATTAACTTTTTTGGCAGCAAAACTTGGTCTGGAAAATGTAAAACATACCAGACTAGCAGAAACCGTGTGTTAACTGAATGAGATCTAGCATGGGTGCTTTATCAAATTATCAATGAATTACTAATTAACTAAAAATGGGATATACATTCACTTCAGTCCCATTAGGGCAGTCGTACCTCTAGCTTTAAAATTGTTTTATTTTTTCACAGGATATCATATTGCTTGACAATGACTTTTTATCTCTTGTAACTTAGCATCAAACCTGGTCAGAGGAGTCCAAGACAACATTTGTGAAGATGACTGCTCACAAGCCTCTTCTCATGTTTGTAAGTATACCAGTTTGTAAGCTCGGCAATACCCTAATATTGATATATTGGTCAATACCGAAGTAACAATCGGTTTTGGTTTTACAACAATATTGGAATATTGAGACAAGTCAATAAAAAAAATGAATTTAAAAAACAATCTATTCAGCTGATGTATTTGAAAAATATTTCATTCTACTCTCAGTGAAACATAAGTAGTTTTTATATACCCCCCACTTTTCAAAGACAAATGGTGGTATACTGGATTGACTTTGTTTGTCCGTGCGGACATATATCTCAGCCATGGGTTATGGGATCTGAATGAAGTTTGGTATGAAGGTTCATCATGATGACTGCATTCAAATTGAGGGGCAAATATTACATTCGTGTTTTCCATGCTAGAGTTATCCTTCTTTGTTTATCTGGAAATCTTTTTTTTTTGGTCCATTGTGCAGATATCTCAGCCATGGGTTATAAGATGTGAATGAAATTTGTATGAATGTTTTTATATAAGATTAATAAGTTTATATGTATAACAGTTCCCTCTACATTTCTGGTTATTACTAGACAGAGGAAAGTATCTTAGTCCATGCTTACTATGTGCAGATAAAAATAAAACCCTCCCTCCCTCATTGATTTAAAGAAAAAAAAAATTGCCCCAGAACCAAAACCCTGTATTTGTTTGGCCTTAGTAAGGGTTAAGTATGCATAATCTGGAGGTTCAAATGAGCCGTATCCAGGGTTCGCGCTGCCACTTGCCAAATTTGCCAATGGCAAAAAATATTTTCATTTGGCAAATTTTTTGGCAAGTGAGTTTATAATTATGGGGTGTGAACTATCTAGTCATAAAACATCATCGAATGTGGGTTATTCATTATGTGTGCCGAATTCCAGACAATACAATGGGAAACCAAAGCAAGAAAGCTATCATTTTACCTGTATCTGTGGTTAGTTTTACAGTACTAGTATATAACAAAGATAAAAAGTGATCATTCCCCCAATTATGTGCGCCATTAAATTTGGCCGGGTTGGCCATATCCGTTTGAACATAGCACCAGTTAGTCAGACTTGAGGCATTTTTTCACACTGATTGTCTTTTTCAGGTCCACAGAGAAGTGAACAATGTCTTGCATGTAGATCTGAGTAAACCTCCAAGTGAGAATGTGTCCGATGATAGTCCCATCTCTGTTCGAGATGCTCTTGTGTTCCTCGAATTAGCTCAGTTCAAAAGCAGAGGCCCTGATAATACTGGTGAGTATGCTACTTAAAGACATTTTATAAAGGTAATTTACTATTCAGTCACTAAACCTACTACCAGAATGTAATGTTTAACTATCATTGCCGAAAACTTCTATGCCGAGACCGCGATATTGCTTCAAGTTTTTCCTGGGTATATGAGTTTTGAAATCTTAGGTTATTAAATTGTACTGTATTACACATAATACTGAACCTATCATTTTTTCATCAGCCTGTTTCCGACAGCTGTCTACAGCATTTAGAAGTTACCCTACCCAGCAGAGCTTGCAGTCAAAAACAGGCTGTGACATTTCTGCCACCATAACATCAGCAGGAACGCCCAGTCAGTTCTATGTCAAACCGCAGGTATGTATATACTTTACACTGGGCTTAATTGAAGTTTTGAATTTGGCTCCCCTTTTATACACAAAAAAAAGGGACATATTACTATGTTCGATTTTGGTTTCCAGATGATAACTGTAGATAGTCTCGACTGAATGGAAATAAATTTGGTATGTGGGTTTACTAGCACAAATAACAGGTCAAGTTCAAATTTGTGTTCCGCCCGTCAATTTTCACCAGAATTACGGATGATAACTTCAGTAAGTCTGAACTGAATGAAATGAAATATGGTGCGTGAGTTTACTATCCCAAAATACAGGACAAGTTCGAATTTGGGATCCGCCTGCCAATTTTCACCAGAATTTTTGCCCTTTTTAGCTCAACTTTACTTTGTAAAGTTTTAGCTATTGCCATGGCTTTGTCGTCCGTCGTCCGTGTGTACGTGTGTACGTGTGTGCGTGTGTACGTAAGGCGTCAACAATAGAGGCTACAGGTCGTACCTTTGATCGGATCATTATGAAATTTGTCATAGCTGTTGACATCAACATTTGTACCGGAATGATTCATTTTGGGGTCATTCGGAAAAAAAACATGGCCGCCAGCGGCCATCTTAGATTTCAAAATTCAATCCATTAGCACGGGCTACAGGCCGTACTGTTCGTCTGATCGTCATGAAATTTGTCATGGATGTTAATATTGACATGTAGATGGGAACGAGTAATTTTGGGGTCATTCGGCCAAAAAACATGGCCGCCAGCAGCCATCTTCGATTTTACTCTTTGCATGACTAAATCCTTTAGCACGGGCTACAGGTCGTACCTTTAGTCAGATCGTCATAAAATTTGTCATGGATGTTAACAATGACATGTAGATGGGAACGAGTCATTTTTGGGTTATTCGGGCAAAAAACATGGCCGCCAGCAGCCATCTTGAATTTTACTCTTTGTATGACTAAATCCTTTAGCACGGGCTACAGGTCGTACCTTTAGTCTGATAATCATGAAATTTATCATGGCTGTTGAAATTGGAATGTAGATGGGAACGAGTCATTTTGGGGTCATTCGGACAAAAAACATGGCCGCCAGTGGCCATCTTTGTTTTCAAAATTCAATCCATTAGCACGGGCCACAGGTCGCACTGTTCGTCTGATCATCATGAAATTTGTCATGGATGTTAATATTGACATGTAGATGGGAACGAGTAATTTTGGGGTCATTCGGCCCAAAAACATGGCCGCCAGCAGCCATCTTGGATTTTACTCTTTGTATGACTAAATTCTTTAGCACGGGCTACAGGTCGTACCTTTAGTCTGATCATCATAAAATTTGTCATGGATGTTAACAATGACATGTAGATTGGAACGAGTCATTTTGGAGTCAATCGGCCAAAAAACATGGCCGCCAGCAGCCGTCTTGGATTTTACTCTTTGCATGACTAAATCCTTTAGCACGGGCTACAGGTCCTACTTTTAGTCTGATCATCATAAAATTTGTCAAGAATGTTAATAATCACATGTAGATGGGAACGAGTCATTTTGGGGTCATTCGGCCAAAAAAGATGGCCGCCAGCAGCCATCTTGGATTTTACTCTTTGTATGACTAAATCCTTTAGCACGGGCTACAGGTCGTACCTTTAGTCTGATCATCATAAAAATTTTCATGGCTGTTGAAATTGGAATGTAAATGGGAACAAGTCATTTTGGGGTCATTCGGACAAAAAACATGGCCGCCAGCGGCCATCTTGGATTTCAAAATTTAATCCATTAGCACGGGCTACAGGTCGTACTGATTGTCTGATCATCATGAAATTTGTCATGGATGATAATATTTACATGTAGATGGGAACGAGTAATTTTGGGGTCATTCGGCCAAAAAACATGGTCGCCAGCAGCCATCTTGGATTTTACTCTTTGTATGACTAAATCCTTTAGCACGGGCTACAGGTTGTATCTTTAGTCTGATCATCATAAAAAATTTCATGAATGTTAATAATGACATGTAGATGGGAACGAGTCATTTTGGGGTCATTCGGCCAAAAAAGATGGCCACCAGCAGCCATCTTGGATTTTACTCTTTGTATGACTAAATCCTTTAGCACGGACTACAGGTCGTACCTTTAGTCTGATCATCATAAAAATTTTCATGGCTGTTGAAATTGGAATGTAAATGGGAACAAGTCATTTTGGGGTCATTCGGACAAAAAACATGGCCGCCAGTGGCCATCTTGGATTTCAAAATTCAATCCATTAGCACGGGCCACAGGTCGTACTATTCATGAAATTTGTCCTGGATGTTAATGTTGATATGTAGATGGGAACGAGTAATTTTGGGGTCATTTGGCGAAAAAACGTGGCCGCCAGCAGCCATCTTGGATTTTACTCTTTGTATGACTAAATTATTTAGCACGGGCTACAGGTCGTACCTTTAGTCTGATAATCATAAAATTTGTCATGGATGTTAACAATGACATGTAGATTGGAACTAGTCATTTTGGGGTCAATCGGCCAAAAAACATGGCCACCAGCAGCCATCTTGGATTTTACTCTTTGTATGACTAAATTCTTTAGCATGGGCTACAGGTCGTACCTTTAGTCTGATCGTCATAAAATTTGTCATTGATGTTAACGATGACATGTAGATGGGAACGACTCATTTTGGGGTCATTCGGCCGAAAACATGGCCGCCAGCAGCCATCTTGGATTTTACTTTTCTCTTCATGTCTATAAACTAGTATTAGACATTCAACTTTCCACATTCCTAATCGCTCCATTGACTGTAATATATTAAATTATTCCCTTTCCAAGTTGAGCTACAGTGTCATTGACACTTTCATTTGGAATTACCACTAGCGTATTTTGCGATGCTTTTGTTATGAAATCTGTTGTCACACCAGTAGGGGTTGTGAAAGCAACATGGTTCCTATCTCATTTTTCAAAATTAGTAAGCCAATCCTGATTTTTATTTTGAAAATGTGACTTATTTACTCCTTTATTTTTAATATTTTTTTTTTTTTCTGTTTTAGTTTACAGAAGAAGCACAGTATCTTGAAACAATAGAGAAACAGATGCAGGAAGTATATTCGACGGTTGAAGACGACCAGTGGGGAGTATACTGTCCGCAAATAAGTAAGAACAAAGTACATGTACATTCAGATCAAATCCTATTAGTTCTGATTTCTCTTTCTAAAGTCGTTTTTATAAATTTTCCAGGGTATAAAATAATGAAAATGAGTCAAAGACACCTGTCCAGAAACACTTCTATCAATTAATATTGATTTTATATCGACATTTTCTTATACAATGTGATAATCAATTGGGACAATTTTTGATTACTATTGTTACAGACCATCATAAATCTTTCATGCAATCTCAGATAGAGCTAGAGTTATTCTGCTTGCTACGCTGCAAATGTATCTGCAAGACAAAGTGGTCCAGCTGATTGTATGTATTATACCAGAAAATTTGAAATAAAATAAATAATAATTGATAGGAGCATTTCTAGACAGGGGCATTCGATTCATATTTATTGTCCCCTGAATTTTTTTTCCTGGTATTATAATAATCAACTTAAAGACCAAATTTATGGGTGTCTGTCTGTTTGAGATGGTCTCCGGATGATAATTTTAGTTTTAGTCTGATTGTATTCAAATTTTGATTGTGAATTACCCACATGAAAATACATGTGAAGTTCAAATTTTGGAAGGGTCTGTCAATTTTTGCCAGAGTTATTGTCCTTGTCGAATTATAATTTGCCCATTATTTTTTTTCCTGGCGATAACTTTAGTTATAGTTATCTGTTTGTTTTCATATGAAAATACAGGTCCAGTTCAAATTTGGGTTCTGTCAGCCCATTTTTACCACATTTATGGTCCTTGTCGACTTATGATTTGAAAATCTGGGCTCAATTCGAATCTAGGCTATGTCCGATGAATTTTGCTGGACGACTTATAATTTTAAAATACATCCGATGAATTTTGCGTCCTTCATTGCGTGATTCAGAATTAGTTAACACAGACTATTGGAAGCCAAGTTCGATTCCATGGTTGTTCCCAGAATCAAATTTTTCATTTTCAAAAATCCAAATAAAGCCACTGTATTCGGCAGGACATGTGCCCTAGTGGCCTTTTATTATTTTATACCCAGGAAACTGTATAAAACTTGTTATAGGAAGAAATAGACCATCTTTAATTTGCTACTGATGTGCAGGAAGCTCTAATATGAACGACTATAAAATTGTTTGTTTTAATCAAATTTAGTGCTCTGTTACGAAGCAATTTGAGCCATTTTATCATATTTATCAAAACTATGGACATTGAAATAAATCCCCAATGCACACTCTTGATAGCACATCTTTAAAAAAAATTGCTTGTTCCCTGCATATGCAAAGGCAATGGCACATGTCAAAATCAAAGGTCTGCTACTTTACCTACATTGGCAAATTGTTTCTAATTTCACCATGCCTATTTCATTTGAACCAATGTTCATTTATTATAATTGTGCCTCAAATCTAGTACCTGGCTTCATTGGAAATATTCAATGGTTGAACATATGTCTGATGATTTCAGATATGGTGTGTGCGTCGCAGGGTGGATATGAAGGAGTTTGGTACAGAGCTTTCATCACTGCATTACCCGGAGACAAATATGTTGAAGTGTATTATGTCGACTATGGATACAATCAGAGAGTTCATTACAGCAAGATCAGAAAACTTCTGGATGCATTCCTTGTTCTACCATCACAGGTACTCATATAATATGCAAAATTAATCTCTCTGTTTATGGGAGCTGCACTGGTGCAGCATTAATGATCCTGTGCCAGTGCATTCTCTTATATTCAGTAATGCCCTAAGTAATTGACTCCATAACCACAGCAGAATTATGGGTAACTTTTCAGGATTTAGTCGGAAATATGGCTTGTTGCCATTCATCGGGGGAGAGCTTTCCGATGAATGGCAACAAGCCATATTTCCGACTAATTCCTGAAAAGTTACCCATAATTCTGCTGTGGCTATGGAGTCGATTACTTAGGGCATTACTGTATGTGAGTCTCCCATAGGGAGCACTGGCTTAGAAAGTCAAGATCAATATTGTTAGGAATTTCCTGTCATGGCTTTTCATGGTAGGGTTAAAATATGTTAAGTCTTTGTTACTGAGTAGATTCTCTCAATTTGTTCTAAAAGAATACATTGGAATCTTTTTATTTTGCATGTATGTCTTTCTTGAATATTAGTTGTGAAGACCATAAATCCACATAGTGCTACTACTAGTCTGGTGATGTTCCGATAATGAAAAGACCTCTCTGACCGATTAACTGATTTAGTGTATATGGAAACATACGCCAACATAATGTACATATATATCAGAATTGGAAATCGGATCAATCAGATCAGATATTATCTGATATGATCTGATTAAGCCGATGTCCGATTCCGATATATATGGACGGTATCTTGCTGTATGTTCCCATATACACTCATTGAACTCCCTATCGCTGGTCCATTTTCAAAGCCAAATACATCAAAGAACGATAAACACACTGTCGCGAAACTGCTTCTGCTGCACGCTGTCTTTGATAGTTGTTTTGATAAAAAGATCAAAGAGATCACAGGTGCCAACTCAGATTGGTGACTATACCGAGTAACATTATGAACACCCGGGAAGCATGTGTGCGCAGTGTTTTTGAGTTGTGACTGACTATGCGTAACTTGCAACAATGTACAGAATGGTGATGATTATTAACTAAATTTAGATTGATGGATAATAATTGCTATCATATTTGTCTGAGATTTCCCATTTACATTGTTACATTGCATTGTTATGTTATGTCTTTGAACAACTTGCAAGCTTTTAGTTCCGCCTACAACAAGGGGTCAGGAAAAAATTTCCGGACACTAGGCACGAAGTTTTTTTCCCCGCCCTCTGGGTACCCACCACCCCCTAGTTTTAATTTTGTTCAATTCTGGGATAGGGACTCACCCCCTTCAAACTGCTTCAAATGACTATTTTATTCAGTTATCCTGATCTTATCCGATCAATGTTCCGTATCATGATTATAGAAGCATTTCTACTTTTTATTTACCAACAAGACTGTAAAGTTTCAAAACAATTCTCCAATAAATGTCGGCTGTAGGGTGTGCTGATGGATTGACATTTGAAATCCAAGATGGCTGCTGGTGGCCATTTTTGTTTTAAGCAAATTTTGGGGGAAAAATGGAGGCTCCCATCTAGAGGTCACGTCGAAGATCCATATGAAGTTTGATGATGATTGGATGAGAAATGTGACCTGTAAGGTGTGCTAAAGGGTTTGGTCATACAAAGAGTAAAATACAAGATGGCCACTGGCAGCCATGTTTTTTTTTACAAAATTTGGGAAAAAATGGTAGGCACCCATCGAGAGGTCACACCAAAGATCCATATAAAGTTTGGTGATGAACGGATGAGGGATAAGCTCTGCAGGGTGTGTTAAAGGATTTAGTGATGCAAAGAGTAAAATTCAAGATGGCTGCCAGCGGCCATATTTTTTCTAGACCCATATACCGAATATTGTTGAAATCGGTCAAAGTTTGTTTTAACACCTTTGTTTTATTTTATTATTGTTTTTTGAATAGTCGATATTTATTTGAAGAGTTCAGTGAAGAGTTTACATTTATGTGAAGAATTTATTATTGTGTTATATTTTCATTTATATCAGGTTGAATAAATCATTTTTAATAGAACTATTTAAATGTGAGCCTTTCCATGTCAATGTGCATTGATAGATCCTTGATGAAAACATTTAGCAAGCTGACCTTTTTATTACCCATTGGTGTCATCCCTCATTATTGACTGATGGTGAACTCAAACCCCCCTACCAATAGCTAAGTGCATATCTATTACATAATAGAAGCACACTTAAAAACTTTTTGTTTGGAAAAAAATTGCAGAACCAAAATAGTCCCGGGCGGGAGGGTCATCGGTTCGATTGGGGGACCATGGTTCGCCCAATCGGAAGAAAATTTGGATTATTAGCGCCAGCAAATGCGTTTTCCTTGCATTTCAGGTGTAAAATACACCACAAGGTCTCTGACAAATTATCATAAAATAGGGACATTTCATATTTAAAATTTGGGCGAACATAATTTGAAAGTCAGTGTAACTCACCCGGTATAAGATCCTCTGCATATTCTTTATATAAATCCAATTATTTAACAAGTTAATCCGGTACAGTAAACTGAAACGGCGGCATTATATCAAAGGCTGTCTGGGAGAGAACTAACAACAGCGTCACACGAACACGTGCCAATCATCGCCTGAGTACTAATCGCGTCATGTCATATTTCCCACGTGATTTCCTTCTTTTTTCTATACACAGTGACGTATATTTACAATGTTTATACAACTTCTGTTACGTCACACTTTCATGGAATGGACTTTTAATCGCCTATTCTTTCCGTCTGCTCACAGTTTAACCGTGCCGTGGAAGGGGGCGGTCCTTCAATTACTATACGCATGACCGCGTCTAACGTTTCCTCCACCATGCGGTTTCTGAGACATGATTTGAGCTTTTTACTTTTCGAAGTTTGAATGAAAAATTTCAATAACGACATCGTTTTGGCTTAGGATCATTGAAACTGAGCATTCCAAATTCAACCCGGGACTTTTAACTCCAGCGCGTGACTTCAGGTCAGCACGCGCGGAAACATATTTGATTATGTCGTCTCTTTGTAATAAAATTCACCGGTCATCGCAGACCTTTTGACACCTCATTAATCAAGGCTCCCCACGTGCTTTATAGGAGGCATTAAAATGCCACAGACGGCAACATGTCGTCGCTATCAGACATGCAAGATGTCGTTTTCATCAAGAGAACTCCGCACAATTTACAATGCGAGTACAGTTGTGGTCGTAAAAATGTGCCGGGCGCACCGGTTTGAAAACGTAGTCACTCCCGGGCGATCTTTTTGAGTGGTGGGTGCCCCCGCCCGGCGCCGCCCGGCGTGAGCACATCCCTGACATTTTTCCCAAAATCGTCTTCATTTGGATAATATGCAATGCTCCCCCTCACATCGGGTGTTATTGAAGATAGTCCTGACCGCGACTGTACTAATTCAGTTACTGTGCTAATGTATTTATCAAGGTCTTGACACAACATGTCCTGTGGTGACGTGATGGCATGCTCTCGACATGAAACTATGTCATGAGGTCAGCTCACTCAGCTGTTTAAAGCTTTCTGTGAGTCTTTCGTGTCCACGCGATTGAACCAATAACTTCATATTCCATGGCATGCTTAACTAGAACCATATTAGACAATTTGGATGATGACAATAGCTTCTTTTTAAACTGCTACAACTGCTTTTGCATTCAATACGCTGGCTATAGGGCAAAGTTTATTATTTTTTGGTAATCAGCAAAAGCTGATGTTCAACTGCAAGGTCCGATGTTTATCCGATGGGCTATTATTGGCCATTTTTGGACATCACTATACCAGTCTCCTTTGAAAATATGAGTACATGTTGATATTAACGCATCCAGAACTTTTTAGCTCACCTGAGACGACGTCTCCGGTGGAGCTATAGTCATCACTCCTCGTCCGTCCATCCGTCCGTCCATCCGTCCTTCCGTCCATCCGTCCATCCGTCCGTCAACAATTCTTTGAACATCTTCTTCTAAAGTTCCATTGGGCCGAATTGGTTCATATTTGGTGTGGATGTTCCCTAGGTGACTCTCATTCAGATTTGTTCAAATGAGGTCACTGGGTCAAATAGTTGCGAAAGCAGGGCCACAACTCTATTCCTTCATAGTAATTCTTATAACGACTTCTTTTCCAGAACCATAAGGCCTAATGGGTTCATATTTGGTGTGGATGTTCCCTAGGTGACTCACATCCAGATTTGTTCAAATGAGGTCACCAGGTTGATTAGTTGAGAAACCAGGGCCATAACTCTTTCCCTCCATAGTAATTCTTTTAAATATCTTCTCGAATACCATCATGCCAAATGGGTTCATATTTGGTATGAAGGATCATTGGTTGACTGGGGTTCAGATTTGTTCAAATGAGGTCACTGGGTCAAATGTGGGTGGGGCCAGGGACATAACTCAGAAAAAAAAAATTCAGATTAAACTCTTTAACCAAAAAAGAAAAGAATAGAAAAGAAATGATATATTAAAAAATAAAAGAATATTTAAAAAAACTGTGGAATTGTTTTTTTTTATTAGAATATTTAAAAAAAAAAAAAAAAAAGTGTATTTAACTCCATGGTCAATTTAATATATATATATATTGTTTAACATTTTTTGATAATTGAAAAACTAATGCCATTACATTTATGTAGGTTGTGGCCCCTGGCCCTTCATTCAAGTGCACTGCTTCTGCCACCCTGGCCTGGTCTCAAAAATAAAATTTACTCAAATTCTTGACAGAATCATTAATAAGAAGTATTTACTTTGGCTGTAACTGTATATATGCTGGGTATGCCTACACAATCATGTCAATCTTGATATGTTTATAAACATTCCTGCAGATTTGCTAGATGTCATTAATTCCCAATCTCTCATGTATTGTTCATATCAGGACTAATGTCATTTGCAGAATGAGGTCCCCTGAGGGTGAATTTAGTGATGCTATCCCACACAGCGGCCTAGCATCACCAAATTCACCATCTGGAGACCTCATTCTGCTTAGGCCTCATCTTCTGGGAAGTATCTATAGTATCAAATTAACATTGTTGTTAGTTACATTTCCCTTCTAGGAAGTTTCTATATCCCCTAATTTGCAGAAGATAAATTCCTAATTGAGGTGCCCAATGGGTGAACATCACCAACTTCAACTGGGGAACTTCAATCTTATCCTAGGTCTGCCATAGCAGTTGGGGGCCCTAGCAGAATGAGGTCCCCAGAGGGTGAATTTAGTGATGCTAGCCCGCTGTGCGGGATAGCATCACTAAATTCACCCTCTGGGGACCTCATTCTGCAAATGACAGACACACTTTCACACTATTTCAAGGCTTGATTGTATAATACATTGTGTTGCTTGAGGCCAGGCATGCACAATGTAGGAACATACACGCTTTTTGTGATGCTATCCCACACAGCGGGCTAGCATAACCAAATTCACCTTCTGGAGACCTCATTCTGCTTAGGCCTCATCTTCTGGGAAGTATCTACAGTATCAAATTTACATTGTTGTTAGTTAAATTTCCCTTCTAGGAAGTTTCTATATCCCCTAACTTGCAGAAGATAAAATTCATAAATGAGGTGCCCAATGGGTGAATATCACCAACTTCAACTGGGGAACTTAAATCTTATCCTTATCAGATTTGTGAAAATGGGATCACAAAGTCAAATAAGGGCAGAGCCAGAGACTTAACTTTTTCACTGCATAGTAATTCTTAAAATATGTTTTGCAAGAACTATTTGGCTTATATAGAATGGAATGTTCTTCCTTGACTGCAATTCAGATTTGTTTTTAAATGGGGGGTGATCAGTAGTGTACAGTTGGCAATTTCAAGGTGGATTTTCACCAATCTACATACTTAGTCTCTCTAGCCACATATCCTGTTTAAATCTACTTCTTTTAAAGTGATTATGAAAAGTGCTGACTGTTTTGGTCTCCAGAGTCCCAGTCTTATCAGTCTTTGCAGTCTGGTGAGCGACCCCACAGTCATTGACTGTCTTGTATAATGCTCATTTCCTGTGTATGTTGTTAAATAAATCACATGCTACAGAGATCATGAGTGACAATGAAGGCATTTATCAGTCTCGGACATTGTTTTGTTCAGAGCTATTGATGAACCTAGGATAAATATAACACTCTTATAGAAGCTATCATCATATCCTAACAATTTTTTTGATATTTTTAATATAGTCTTTCTCTGTTTTTTTAATATTAGGTTATGTGCTGTGCCCTCTCTGGTGTTGAGAGCAATGCTGATGACGGAATGTGGTCAAAGGAGGTTAGTTCCATTAAAACTGCAGAATAAGCTTTAATGCTTTAGCAGGCATAATATAATTTTACATTCACCACGGCAGCCCGCTAAACCTGCAGATTGTAATTTTCGGGAATAATACAATATTTCCAGTTATTATACAAATGATTCTATTGGTTGGTGACTTGGATATCCGTTGGTTTAAAGGGGAACCAAAATAACACCATCTGCCTGAGAGTTACCGTGCGATAACACTATTATCAGTACTATACAAAGTTTTTGAGGCCATTATTATGAACCACATGTGGGGAAGCCCTCTGTGTCGACTTTCTGAGTGATCAACAGAATGGTTTTCAGAAAAAAATCAGCTGTCCAATGACATCATTCCAACTGCAGGAAGCAGTTACATTTACATTTGATATGTGATCTCGTTCCTTTGTGTATTTACTCGATTCAGTGAAGGCCTTCAACTGCATATGGCATTCAGGTCTATTGTTTAAACTCCAAGATAAAATCCCAGGTAAATTTCCCCGGATAATAAGTAACTTGCATAAGGATTGCTCCAGAAAAAATTCAATACAACGGTGGTATTTCGGCACCATTTCCAATCTCCCAAGGAATGCACCAGGGAGCCATCAGTTCACCATTCTTCTATTTCACTGGGGGTAAGCTGCTCCGTGGGAAGCGGTTCGCTTGTGATAAAAGCTCCAGTGCGCAGTTTACAATGCGACGGTGCGTCTGTGATTATTTTGTGAAAAAGGAAACTGAAGTATTCAAAATGGTACGTATTATCTCTATAAACAGCATTATTCTATGGAACGTCGGTCACAAATGACCAACATGCTTCAACTGTGATTTATATATCGCATTTATTCGAACACATTTCCATACCATGCAGAAGCAGCTGATTTATCACTTCAAAACCCGATTGTGTAACGAGAAAATTCTTAATAACATGATATTTTATGTATGAAAACGAAATAATCTGAATAATGTCCCGTATCAATTGCTATAACAAACATCTCCGCCATGCGATTGTTGTTGGCGTTGGTGTCTCAAACAACTAAATACTGAGAAAAATGCATTTTAACACCACCACGTGGACGCTCCAGTTCGTATTTCGATAAGCGCCAGCGCGTAGACCGCCGGACTGGAGGGCTCCAGTGCGCATTTAACAAGAGATTTAGGGAATTGCAGAGGTGAAAACGATCGAAACAAGTTCGTATTTATTATTTCAATCACATTGGCATTATTGGAGCCTAAAACATGACAATTATCGTGTGGTGTTTCCGTGAATTATCAGTTATATACCAATAGTATATCCTATTATATACTCCAATCGATATGTATTTGAATGTACATGCAGTCCTGTGTGATTCACATGTTATTGTACGGATATAATTAAAACTATTCGTTTGTTGTCAGCCTAATTGATTTCGAATAGTGGGTTGATCATGTATGCATATTATGATGTGGGAGATTGACCATGGCATGCATGTATTCGCATAATTAATATTGCAAAATAATTGTTGATATGCGGCTTGTGTATTAAGTCATAACACAATATGGATGTGCCATTATATATAAATGGCACGAAAACGGCATGCATGACCTATTAAAGGCAGACAATCCGATCAGGTGGTCCCCGTATAATCAGATTCCAACAACAACAACAACAATAAAAACAACAACATTTTTCAAAAGACGCTTTAGTTATTAAAATCAACTAATTGCAAAAAATAATGCCAAATACATGCAATTATGGATGCATTTTAATATCTTTTCAGAAAGGTCCATTAAGATCATTGAATCCTCCATTGACCCTTCCATACCCGCATACATCTGAAATGACAATAATGAAATAATAAGCGCAAGATAGTCAGGTATAATTGTGGGTAGAGTGTCTTCATTGCGGGTGGGCAATATTGGGCAAATCAATTTGCAATACGGGTCCAGGAATTTTTTGTTTTAATTTATCATATTATTTTCTCAAAATACTATAATAAATTAAAAACATATATATTCCCGGACCCCCGTGATTTGCACTCCACCCGGAGTTGAAAGACATTTATATTTACAACATATATTTCAGATACTTTCAAATATATGGGGGTATATCGTTGGAGTTCCAACCAGTTACAAACCTGTTTCAGGTAACAGTCAGAATATTCAAGCTCAAGAGTGTGCAAAAGGAAAGTCTTAAGTTGAGATAAAAATGTGCTCCAAAGTGGGGGGTACAGTTGGAAATTCGAAGTTTGACACCCACCCAAACCATGACCCTCTAGTCACGTCCCTGACACTCCCAATACTGCATCAAGGTGTGAGCTTTCACTGAAGCAACATAGCGATACCAGTTCAACGTATTCCCAACTAAAATAAATGTCTAATAATCATAATTACGAAGCCATATCACCACAAAACATATGGTGTTATGGTTCTGCGAAGAATGCACTGCAAATGATATGAATATAATTATTATATTATAGTAATTATATATACTAATGTCTAATTATCGTAATTACATTCGTATCATTTGTATTACATTCTTAATCGTCATAATTACATTCGTATTCGGATATTTATGTTATAAATGATATATAATATATTAAATTACAACATAAAACACAAGCTAATTGAAGAAAATGACTCTGAGGAAAGCACACACCACCTTCTGTAGTTTTCGGTTGTCAGAATGTTGATTATCCTGCCAAAATAAGTCAATTACGATTCCATGACACCTACGCACTGGCGCTTTATTTCATCACAAGCGCACACGATGTGTAACCTGTTATCGCAATGGCACTGGGGCTTTTTGTCATGATTTGAAAGCTTTCTGGCATTGTTGTAAATGAGCAGAATACATAGACACTGATTGGGGATTACTAGATGACGTATCAGCTTTATTGTTCAATATTGTTCACGCTCAAATAAGCTTTTAAATACGGTCTATTCACCCGGTTACTTTCGGTAGTTTCCCATAGTAAATGCATAGGGAATACTTTTCAGCAATGCTAAACTGGGAAAAGTAGGGTATTTTGAGCAAAGATGTGACAAAAAGTCCCTGATTCTGTTATAAATGTTATCGTAGAAGGGAGCAGCAGTGGAAATTCTTTTCTATTCCTTACCTTCAATCTGTGTTCTTTGAATGTTGTAAATAAAATAACTTCTTCTGACCGGATGCGCATTGGAGCTTCGCTCATGCGCACTGGAGCTTTTATCACAAGCGAACCGCTTCCCACGGAGCAGCTTACCCCCAGTGTATTTGGTGTACATTAACGACCTGCTTAACAAACTCACAACTTGGGATGAACATTGACAATATCACATGTTCTGCCCTTACCGCAGCAGACAATATCGCAGTTGTATCACTCATGAAAGCTGTTCTTGACACAATGTTTTCTATTTGTCATACCTACAGTGTTAAGTGGAGTTTCCAGTTTTTAAATACAAAAAGTAAAGTTGTTGCCTTTAACGAGACCGCATGTCAACAATACAACATATCCCGCTGGACAAAACAAGTATCCACTTAACATCGGTACGGTTAGCGTTGCCACCATGGCCGATCTGCAACTACACCATAGTTCCACCCGCCAACTGCAGTTGGGCCACGGTGTACTTGTCTTTCGGCCACTGTGTAGTTGCAGTTCGGCCGCTTTGTACTTGCCCTTCAGCTGTGGTGCTCAACTGCAGTTACAAATTTTGACACGCGGCCGAACGGCAAGTACACCATGGTTTTGTTCAGCGATGGAAACTCGGTGAGAATGCTCTCAGAAGATGCAGAATATACTCACCTCGGAATAACCCAAGGAAAGTTCAATAATTCATCCTTCCGATCAGAACTCATAGCTCATAAAATGAGTAACAGATATTTTGCTTTGGCAGGCAAGCAGATGACTTGATCATGTTCTCCATCAGTAATGACCAAACTATTAAAATGTATTGTTCTACCGAAGGCGCTGAATGGATGTGAATTATTATGCCCTTTTTTACCTCAACTTTACTTTGTAAAGTTTGAGCTATTGCCATGGCTTTGTCGTCCGTGTGTGCGTGTGTACGTAAGGCGTCAACAATGCAGGCTACAGGTCGTACCTTTGGTCGGATCATTATGAAATTTGTCATAGCTGTTGACATCAACATTTAGACCAGAATGATTAATTTTGGGGTCATTCGGACAAAAAACATGGCCGCCAGTGGCCATCTTTTGTCTGATCATCATAAAATTTGTCATGGCTGTTGAAATTGGAATGTAAATGGGAACGAGTCATTTTGGGGTCATTCAGACAAAAAACATGGCCGCCAGTGGCCATCTTGGATTTCAAAATTTAATCCATTAGCATGGGCCACAGGTCGTACTGTTCGTCTGATCATCATGAAATTTGTCATGGATGTTAATATTGACATGTAGATGGGAACGAGTCATTTTGGGGTCATTTGGCCAAAAAACATGGCCGCCAGCAGCCATCTTGGATTTTACTCTTTTTATGACTAAATTCTTTAGCATGGGCTACATGTCGTACCTTTAGTCTGATCATCATAAAATTTGTCATGAATGTTAATAATGACATGTAGATGGGAACGAGTCATTTTGGGGTCATTCGGCCAAAAAACATGGCCGCCAGCAGCCATCTTGAATTTTACTCTTTGTATGACTAAATTCTTTAGCATGGGCTACAGGTCGTACCTTTAGTCTGATCGTCATAAAATTTGTCATGGATGTTAACGATGACATGTAGATGGGAACGACTCATTTTGGGGTCATTCGGCCGAAAACATGGCCGCCATCATCCATCTTGGATTTTACTTTTCTCTTCATGTCTATAAACTAGTATTAGACATTCAACTTTCCACATTCCTAATCGCTCCATTGACTGTAATACATTAAATAATTCCCTTTCCAAGTTGAACTACAGTGTCATTGACACTTTCATTTTAAAATAAGGGGGGTGTATACTATTTTGCACTTGTCCGTCCGTCCGATGTCTCTTCATTTCATCTGTTATCTGGAAATGTTGGCTTTTTGGTCAGTCTGATATATGTTCATGTCATAACTTCAACAATTGTGCTCGGATCTCAATGAAATTTGGTATGGATGTTAACTGCTGTGAGGACATTCAAAAGAGGGTTCCATCGTTTTGTCTGGATATCCATTCTAAAGTTATTCATCTTTGTTTATCTGGACATGTTGGCTTTTTGGTCCGTCTGATGTCTGTTCAGGTCATAACTTGAACAGTAGCCCTCGGATCTCAATTAAATTATGTACGGATGTTGAGTACTATGTTAACATTCAATAGAGGGTTCAATCGTATTGTTCAGGTTTTTCATTCTAAAGTTATTAATCTTTGTTTATCGGGGAAATGTTTGCTTTTGTGGTGACATCACCAACTGGTATATAACACAAATTGAAGGACTCTTACCAATGACCATAAAAAGATGAAGTTTGCGGCAATGCCATATATGCCATCACTCTGAAGATAGTACTGAAGAAATACATCAGGGACACATAATTTTAAGGTATGGTGGGGATGGGGAGTATGATAGATTCCGTGCAGCTATCCCAACTGAACAGATATCTTCGCAACTTTGTCAGATCCCAATGAAATTTGGTGTGGATGGATCCCCATCACAAGGACTTCCAAAGGAGTGTGAAATAGTATTTGAATGATCTATTCTAGAGTTTTTTTTGTTTTTTTTCTTCATTGGCATAGTATATCAGTGATGGCTATCAGTTCTCATTGATAGCTTATGTGAATGTTATCTATCATTATGGCTTTTAAAAGGGCAGAAATGGGTGTTAACATTCACTATTTTAGAGATATTCTTTTTTAAATATTTGGAAATGTTGATTCTATATTAGTATGAAAAAACGGTCATAGTATGTCCATCATTTTGTTCGAACTTTTCTTCCTAGAGCTTTAAAAAAATATATATATATGTTAATATGGCTAGCCCATTTGCACTGCAAGGATATCCCACCCTTAGCTTCCATTGCTAGTTTTCACTTCGCTTTATATTGAATGTGTGATTGCTGTTTTGCATGAAGTATTTGAATTACGTGAAGACCAATTTTTTTTTCCTTCCAGGCTAGCAATTACTGGGACGAAATCATGAGGAACAACAAGGAAGTCCACCTGAAGATCGTGGGTGAGTGCAAATTAACACAAAATATATTATTAAAAAATTTATAATGTGCTTCCCTGTCATCAGGGATCTAGTTACGAAACGGGTGTTGATTTTGCTGCATTCCAAGGAGTTTGAAATGTACTTTTTGAGTCCACATACAGAAGTGAAGGATGAAATTGCATACATTATCAAAGTAGACCTCGCTTGGTAAATTAAAAGTTTCCTGGTCATGTGATATTGATTTTATATGTAGGTCATTATAATTTATACATTTATTGTATTTCTAAAATGAATTAGCTTCAGTGCGCTTTAACCATTTCTATACTGTACGGATTCTCCCATTCATCTATAAAAATAAACATATATACATTGGAATGGTATTATCAGTGATGTGATGGAGTGATGTTCATGTAACAAAAGCAGATGACAGACATGAAAAGCTAATTCAAGTGCAGGATTCATATTCTTTGGTGGGAAATGTTCAATAGCTCTTTTGTTGAACTTACTATCTGAATATTTCCTATGGGAACTGTCTGCCAATGTGTATTTATTAAAGACAGGGATAACATAGCTATTGTCCTAATGAGCCTGATCATTCTATACTCTTGACTCTTCACCAACCTTACAAAGTCAGTAATCGGTTTACTGCCATTGAACAAGCTACGTATTCCGGAGTTTGAACTAAATAGCAGGGATTCCCATTATTTCGTAGAAGTCATTGTCAGCCAATCACAACATTTTACGGTAAGTCAATGGGGCGATTGTCAAATTTCCTGTACAGCGACACTGAATCCAGTAGACCTCGCCACATAGCTAAAAATAGCGTATTAAATTTGCTGTCACATTGCTAATTGTCAGGCAATTTTTACTAATTTAGAGATTACGACAACTAATTAAACAATTAAAAATCATCTATGAAGAGTCCAGATTTGACTCATTGGTTTCAGACTCGGGAATGTGTAGCTTGTTCAATAGTCTATTCCAATTAGACTGGCTAACTCAAGGAATGCTAGGCAGATTACAGACATGCAGGCCTGATAATATGGTGCCGGACACTTGCAGAATGAGGTCCACAGAGGGTGAATTTAGTGACGCTATCCCTCACAGCAGGCTAGAGTCACCAAATTCATTCTCTGGGAACCTCATTCTGCATGGGCAAATCTGCTATGGGAGACCTAGACATGGATTTAAGTTCCCAGATGGTGAAGATGGTGATGTGCACCCATTGGGCACCTCGATTATGCATTGTGTCGTCTGATAATTTGGGGACATAGAGAAACTAAACGAAAAAAGAAAATTCTGAAGAAAAAAACTTGTTAATTTGATAATGAAGATACTTTCCAGAGAAGATGAGGCCTAAGCAGAATGAGGTCTCCAGAAGATGAATTTAGTGATGCTAGCCCACTGTATGGGTTAGTGTCACTAAATTATCCTCTGGGGACCTCATGCTGCAAATGTCTTGCACCATATTTTCCAGCTGTAAACATGACACAAGCTGTAGAAATATCAGACCTCCTGGAATCCACTGTATATTCAGATGGTGATTGTCATTGCTTATTTAAGTTGATCTAGAGATCTATCAGCTAGCCACGTTTATCAGCATTTGCTTTCAACTTATAAATGCCCTTTTTACAATTTATCGTGAGTAGGGATGTACAGCATGTGAAAACTCTAGTTGTTCTTGACTTAACTGATGAAATGTAGTTTGCCCTTCCGGTATCTGCTCTAATACATAGTTTTTCGACAAACATGAATATTTCATCATTTTTTGTGTTTTAGAGGTTATAGAGGGTGACAAAGTGACTGTCATCCTGAAGTCACTGACAGAAGACAAATTCTTCAGCTTCAATGCACAGATTGTCGAAGAAGGGTTTGCAAAGAAAACAGGGTATGTTCTGTGTCGATTTGGTCATGTGTTAATGCCAAGAATTGTTTATGCCAATGGTTGATTTAGATATATTTTTTCCCAATATAGATGGCACCATGTCGTTACCATTGTGTTCAAAACAATTCTCAACTAGAATGTAGTCACTAGAAGTGTCTAATTTATCCTTATGCAAGTTGGTGGCATATTTCTAATTTTTATACACCGTTTTTTATAAAACTTTGTTGTGCCCCCGACCCTCCTAAGGAGGATTCAGGAGTATATAGTGGAGACCTTTGTCCATCCGTAACAAACATTTCACAACACAGATCAAGTATCGATAGTTCAATTTGAATGTCCTTTATGCTGGTAGACCAGCATTTTGGAAAGGATTTCCACGTAGTGCCAGTTTTGTCCACACTATTTTTCCAGAGTTATGGCCCTGTGCTGGACGGTGTAAAGCACTTCTTCCGTTCGTCCAGAACAAACATTTCACAACACAGCTCAAGTATCGATAGTCCAATTTGATGACCTAACGTATGCTGGTAGACAAGCATTGTGGAAAGGAACTCCACATTGTGCAGGTTTTGTCTGCACTTTTTTCCAGAGTTGTGGCCATTTGCTAGACTTGGTGTAAAACATGTCAATGCATCCATAACAAACATTATGCTGTGGATGTCTTTATTATTGGATTTTGTTGTCCTTTGGCATGGTGATAGCAAAGGTTGGGGGAAAGGATATCCCCATACTACAGGTTTCGTCAATTAATTTTTATCTGAGTTACGACCCTTGTTTGACTTGGAAATTTGTGAATTTGGTGTCCGAAAGAACAGTTCAGCTTGTAACTTGGGCAAGGATCTTCTGATTCAGTTGTGCTTTAGTATGTTGATAGCACAGCTCGGGGAAAGGATACCGACTTACTACAGGTTTCGTCCATTCATTTTTACCAGAGTTACAGCCCTTGTTTGACTTGAGAATTTCTTAGTTTTGTCTCTGTATGAACATTTCAGCTTATACCTTGGGCATGGATCATCAGATTTGGTTGTGCTTTGGTGTATTGATAGCCCAGTTTAAGGGGAAAGGAAAACCTCTTCTTGGATTTAGAAAATACAAAAAAAAAAACTTCCATACATTGCCCACTCTCTAAACTGAGCGCCAGGTGCATATGCCATGCTTGGCATTACAGTTGTTGAATTACTATGGGCATATTTTGCCCCACCCTAGCAATGCTCTTGTTAGTTATTGTCCAAGCAAGTTCATACTAAACAGATAATTGACTATGTGGTATTTATTTTGAATAACAATTTATAATGCTCATGTGGACCAACTAAATGGATATGTAATCTTCAATCCTAATTTATAATATGCATATAGTATAAATATACCTCATGAAAGTGAGAACCTTCTAACAGGCATGCATCTATCACTTTTTTAGCTCACCTGAGACAAAGTCTTCAGTGGAGCTATAGTCATCACTGCTCATCCGTCGTCCATCCATTCGTCATCAAGAATTGTCTTCTCCTGAACCATAAGATCGAATGGGTTCATATTTGGTGTAGATGTTCCCTAGGTGACTCACATTCAGATTTGTTAAAATGAGGTCACCAGGTCAGATAGTTGAGAAGCCAGGGCCATAACTCTTTCTCTCCATAGTAATTCTTGAAACAACTTCTTCTGAAGATCCATCTGGCTTAATGGGATCATATTTGGTGTGGATGTTCCCTAGGTGACTCACATTAACATTTGTTAAAATGAGGTCACCAAGTCAAATAGTTGCTAAGCCTGGGCCATAACTCTTTCCCTCCACAGTAATTCTTAAAGCAACTTTTTCTCAAGAACCATTAGGCCTATTTAGCTTATATTTGGTATGGAGTGTCGGTCCTTGGGTGACTGGGGTTCAGATCTGTTCAAATGAGGTCATTTTTGAGGAAATTTTGAGGAAAATCAATTCACTTCAACTCTTAAAATCTACCATTTGAAATTACTAGATGAATGGATCTCATAGGTAGAGATTCACATTTAGGGGCAGAGATAAGATATTTAACTTACCCCCACCCAACCTACCTGTATCTATGGCATTCTATGCTGATGATCAAGTATGGTACTTAGAACCTGTGTAATAATATGTAGATAAAAAAGTTTGAGAGCTTGAAGTACCAGTTGTAAAATTCCAACCAAAGAGAGATATGCAAAAAGAATTTTGTGAACTTAGGACTGTGGTCTGGTTGTCTTTTTTTTAAAGGGTAGGGGTTGGAGATTTGTCAGTGTGTACAATTAGAAATTTCAAGTTGAAGACCCCTGCTAATCTGAGAACCTCCAGCTATGTCCATGTCAGGAACTACTTGTTTTAAGTGATTTTGACAAGTACTGACTGTTGTAGTCTTCAGAGTCCCAGTCTTCTCAGTCTCTACAGTCAGTTAAGCGAACCCACAGTCATTGAGTGTCTTGTTAAATCTTTCCAGAGTACAGAGACCAGTCTGGAGTTTTCACTTGACTTCTCCCTGTTTGATTAATGGTTATTAGGGGAGAAGTGGTCTGTTATCATTAAGTAACAAAGGGTGAAATTCAATTTACACCAACATCACCCTTCTATGATCCAATAAGTATTATGCAACACGAGCCAATTTATAAAACTATTATAAGAACACCATTATAATCTGTAAATATACTTTAAATATGCTGTTGAGACATATGCATACTGGTATATGAGAGAGAGGTCAATTTCCCCTGAGATAAAAATAGGGAGAAATGACAAATTTTAGGGAGAAGATGTCTCCTTAGTCATCTAGGCTGGTTCGTGCCAGAGTATATAATAATGTATGTAATGTCTGTATATGAGTATAATATATACTTAATATCAGCTTTTGTGTCACAACAGATAAAAAAGACTAAACACGAGGCTCAAATATAATGTTGAAGCATGTAAGTGGTGTAAATTTTGCTTGCATTCTTTTCTCAAGAATTAGGCATTATTTTTTCAAGAGTACAGTTTCATATTGTCAGCATATTTTGCAGTCCTCATGTGATATCGCCTCCTCATGGAGAAAAAGTCAGCAAGCCACACAGACAGACTGTGGCCAGTGCTTTGATGCAATCCCATACTGTTAGCAATAGATACCAGCCGTACCAAGAACCTTTCCAGGTAATATAGACTGAATTCTAGTAGTTATATCCATTGTTCAAGTTAGGGACAGATTTATCAAAATAATGAGAATAATTACGCGATTTATGCAAAGATTTTAGCTTAGGACATCTTCGGAGCGATCGTAAGATTACATGGCACTATCTTGACTAGTATTCTCAATTCTACCATAATGGTGACATTACTATCATTGCAACTGAGCCGGGTCTATTGTCGGCATTTATTTATAGCCGTTTTGATGTTTTAAAATAACAGACAATAAACATGTATGATACAATCCCACTTTAAATATAATAATTATCATCCTCTCCATACTGTGCAGTCGAACAGGAAAAAACATCAGAAACCATTTTTATACGCCCTTTTAAAAAAAAGGTCGTATTATGTAATCAGTCTGTCCGTCCGTCTGTCTGTCTGTCTGTCTGTCGTTCCGTCCGTCTGTCCGTCCCTTAACATTTTTGGTTTCCGATCGATAATTCCAGTTTGGATAATTTGATCTGAACCAAAGTTGGTATGTGTATTTCCCAGCTAAAGATACAGGCCATGTTCCAATATGGGTTCCGTCCAATTATTTTTACATGAGTTACGGCCCTTTTTCGACTTAGAATTTGACCGTCGGTTAATATTTTTGGTTTCCGACTGATAACTCCAGTTTGGATGATTTGATCTGAACCAAAGTTGGTATGTTTATTTCCCAGCTAAAACTACAGGCCAAGTTCGAATATGGGTTCCGTCCAGTTATTTTAATGTGAGTTACAGCCCTTTTTCGACTTAGAATTTGACCAATTTCATAACATTTCGGTTTCTGACCGATAGCTCCAGTTTTTATTATTTGATCTGAACCAAAGCTGGTATGTGTATTTCCCAGCTAAAACTGCAGGCCAAGTTCGAATATAGGTTCTGTCTAATTATTTTCACATGAGTTACAGCCATTTTTCGACTTAGAATTTGACTGCATTTTGGCATTGAAATTAGGGGTATATCAGATATTCTTCAAATGTAAGCCCAAAGTATTATTTTATTTTGCGGTAGTACAATTCTAAATAGCTAAAGAGCGTATTTTGCCACGCCCTAGCGATGCTCTTGTTTTTTATGGAAATAATTATGGAAACCTGTTTTCCGAAAACCATCCTGTTCACAGTTTCAGTGTCGGAAATTCACTCTCACTGGAAATATAGCTTTACAACAACAAAAGTTTGCATGCATCAAACTTGAATCTAAACTTCAATATGATATCCAAAATATTCATGTATGCATCTGTCTTTTACAACAAATTTATGTGTCAATCTATCTTCTTGATTAAATATATATGCATATTGAAAATTTATTTTTCTTATGTTTACCCGATGAGAGAATAGGCTAGAGTGACTTGACACTCTTCGCTAATTACTTTCCTATCACTGACTCTTGGTTTCCTGTTATTAACTATGCTCATACTCATTATGTCTCGGACTGTGAATACAATTTTTTCACACTACTAGTAATGCTAGAAATCGTGCGAAAAATATAATTATACTGAACAAATGGTGAAGACATTGATCAGCTAGTTGTGTTCAGTGATGTCGCATACAGTGGAAATACTGTAATCAATCTCAGAAGATCACCACTATATTAATAATAATAATAATAATAATAATAATCAATGCATTGATATTGCACATTCCACAGTAAAAATATAGTTTCAATGTGGTGGGATGATTATTAACCCGGTCATAGGGTATCGATTACCTATCCTCACTGTAGTATGAGATCACTTGCCAAAGGCCAAAACAATGTTTGACGTTCAATGGCCGAGACACAATCAAACACATGATGTTTTCACACCATGATCTTGTGAGTTGAGCATGCTACCCACGGGACCATTACTACAGTAATGCCCTAAATAATCGACTACTTAACCACAGCAGAATTATGGGTCATTTTTCAGGATTTACTCGGAAATATGGCTTGTTGCGATTCATCGGAAAGCACTCAGTGAGAGCTTTCCAATGAATGGCCATAAGCCACATCTCCGACTAAATCCTGAAAAATTACCCATAATTATGCTGTGGTTAAGTAGTCGATTATTTAGGGCATTACTGTAGTCTTTACATTAAAGATGTCCTGTCTAATTAACCCTTCCATGACTGGAACTTCCTGAAATTTAGGGAGCCTCACATATATAAGAGAATACATTGGCCTAACAATATTTACCTTGACCTTGTAAGCCAGTGCATTATATACGTGAGGCTCCCTATGGGGGTGAAACAAAATTGTTTTGATTTGAGGGACCCACCCTTCAAACCTCTGAGCTATTTGATTTTGAAATCAATTTATTTTCTCCACCTAATTGATGAGTAAACATATTATCTGAAAATTTCCCTCCAATGAAAATGAATCTGATATCTCTTTTTTTTTTTCCTGAACACCCCTCCAGATGAATAGTAGAACATTCAAGTATATACTTTTATAACTGAATGGAAGAAACCATCTAGTAAAGTAAGGGTTATTCGTGGTAAGTGATGAACAGGCTGTACTTGTTGTTCTTGCAGTATAATCTTGCTGACTCAGATGATGAATCAGTTCACACAATTGGAGAAACGTCTGCGAGCATGTCGACTGGGTCGACACCGTCAGCTTCTCCTGGTAAACGAACAGATGACTGGTATGGTGCCGTAATTGCAGAGGAAAGTAAAATGTCAATGAGCAGTGACCAACACTCATTCGACACAGTCATCTATAATGGTGGCGGTCCCACTGCTAGAAGAACAACAGCTGCTCAAAAAGCTAAGAAGAAATATGCTCCCGTTCAGATGCCCAAGAAGACAGTGCAGCCAGAACCCGCTCCAATAAGCCCATGTAAATCTGAGCCTCATCAGGTTCAGGTTGAAATTTCTCATTTTATATCTCCAGGGGAGTTTTATGTACAGATCTCCAATACAAAAGAATCATTGGATCGGTGAGACATATATTGAGCCTCGTTTGTGTTCTATTGGGTTAGCGTTTATCACTTTCTATACTAAAGCATCATTGATGAGTAGTTATCCCATAGAAAATGTTCAGATAGTAAGTTCAACAAACGACCATAGCTCATTTGTTGAACTTATTATCTGAACATTTCCCTCCAATAAATAGGACACACTTTTATTATCTGTTGTCTGCTCTCCTGAAAACCCATCCAGATGAACAATAAACCATTATAGAATGTGAGAATCCGTTTATTAAAGAAAGGGTAAATTATCCATCAGCTCTATTTTATTACAGACATGAAACACAAATAAATGTTACATTATTCAGAAATCTTCTGATCATGATTCATTGTTTTACAATGATTTTGACATTTTATGAACTTGTTAAATTCCTGTTGCATTACCTTATAGTCCATCCAAAATTATATAATTGTTTGTCAGGCAATTTTTTTTTCAGATCAGATTTTTTTTTTATTTATTTCCTATTGCAGTGATTGATGACTACTAAAATCCTGCATAAGGAGCCCTATATTGAAATACTGGAGATATGTAATGTAATGGCCAACCCTGCTGAATATTTTGTTGGCCATTTGGTCCAGTGTCAGATGATCTATCATGCTAAATACGTTGGATAAGTCGCATTGAATTTTGAAGCTTAAAATGTTGCCTTTTGGCTCTTTCTGTTGTATATTTCAGTGGCTTGTAACAGCACAGGAAGAATTTTTTTTTAATAGAATTTATCACAGACGTAAAAATGAACGAACATTCCACCAATGCTTCGGTATTCCCAATGTGATTTGGGGGAATTCCCAAGCAGGGGAGAAAACATTGGTTCATTTTCATTAGGAGTGTGTGGGAACATGGATTATAAAACTTATTATTTTGACCTGAATGATGTTTGGACTAACTCTGAGTGGTTGAGAGTAAAATCAATGTATTAATTAACATTTATTCATCATCATTTCAACTTGTATAACATGTGTATAACTAAATATAAATAAAACAGAAACATTTGACTTAACTTTCACAATATCACAATCACTCATCATCGTCTTCACTGTCTGCCTCCATATCCAATTTCCACCACTCAGCGTGCGACAAATTATCGTCAAAAACATCACAAAAAACTTTCGGATCATCATAAACATCGCTAACTCGATGGCGCGCAAACGAATTCCGTTTCGTGAAACTGGCAGGAGTTGAGCACGTCTTTCTTCAAACCACGTTAGGAGAACATTCTCAAGTTCAGGCCAGAATGCAGCTTTGCCGCGATTTGCTTGTTTGTCTCTATGCATGGCAAAAATCATATCTTTCTTTTTGCGCCAGTCCCTGATTATTTTCTCGCTAACACCAAACTCTCGTTCTGCGGGCCAATTACCATGTTCATTTGTGAATTTTATCACTTTCAACTTGTATGAACTTTCGTAACTTAGACGTTTCCTTTTGATGCCACGTTTATCCATTTTGAATTTGAAAAAAACTGATAGGTATAATGAAGCACGATGTCGTTTGAATAGTTTTAAGGTATGAGGAAAGACACAAAATATCCTATCATTTATAGGAATATAAAACTGAGACTCGGCTTACTTTTGTTTTAGGATAATGGCCTCGTTAATTTAGTTGTCGCCTGATTGTCGCGAAGCATGAATGAAAACGCTTTGGGCTAATAGTGATGCAATGTACTCTTCAGTATTAAGTGTCAACTATACTCAACGTGGGGATTAAATGTTTGCATACAGCATAAAATAATGTTTAGGTAATATAAACAGGAGTTCGCGGCTTCACACATAAGCCTCATTAAAATATGAGAACACGCTATCCAGACATGCATTTAGAATCAGGGCTTTTATTATGCTCATTCCCGGGCTTTAAATAAACATTCCGATGTGACGTCATCTGCCAGAAGTTTGCAGACATCAAAGGGATCATACCGCAGTCATTGAATGTGGGTCACTCATGCACGTGTCACAGTCAGGTCAAGGACGCTCACTGTTTGTGAATTTGCTGCTGTTTGCGGTTGAATTCTTAGATATTAATACATATAATACGATATATATGTTTTAAATGTCGGACAGGGAATAAAATAAAGACTAAGTGCATATGAGGTATGAGGATGGGGTATTTATTTATTTTGTGTATACCGAATTGTATTATTTTATCGCGTTGCAGTTAGTTTGCGTCGGCATTTTGTCCCGTTGTTTACCTGTGATCGCAGTTGATTCCTAAAAATTCGGCTGAAAATATGCCCCTCTTTGACATACCGATCTATAAGTCGCAGGAGGATTTTAATAGGGCTAATTGGGTTAAAAAGATGCGACTTTTACACCGGCCGGTACGGTAACCATGCATTTGTATGATATTTCAACCAAAAGCAGCATGTTTTCCTTAATTGATTCACAAACTTCTGTGTTTGGTTGTTCAGTCCTTCAAAACGACAGATGTATCAACTTTTGGACTGCCTTCCCAGCACGTTTTTTTTTCGTTTCTTTTCGATTTTGGCAGGGTATCACATTTCTGTGGGCCAGTTAACCCTGGTTATTCACAAGTTACTTAATTGCACATATTTTACTGTACAATCTACTTTATAGGTTACTATGGTGTTTTTCTGCCATGTGAATCACAAATTTCATTGGTTTTCAATGACAGTCCACAATGCATTTTTTTGCATCCATGATAAAAATTATCAACTCAGACCAAAAAAAAACAATGTGGTGGTGCATGAGAAACAAATGTTTAATTTTGGTTGGCCTTAGCAGTGTAAATTACATCCCATCTCTCCAGGTAGAATTATTATTGTCCATGTTTACACAAAGAATGATACATTTCTTATATCAGTAGGTCTGCATATAAACAACATTAGTTGTCATTAAATTAACCCTTTGTATGCTAAATTGATTCTCACAATCAGTTAAAAAGTGTACATTGAAATGATTTATTTCTCAGTTGAATGGATGTTAAAACAGACAACAGATAAATAATTTCAGAAGGAACCCTATTTATCGAGGGAAATGTTTAGACAATAAGATCAACATACTTGTTGATCTTATTACCTCAACATTTCCTGAGGGATAGCTACTCATCAATGATGATTTAGTATAGAAAGGATTAAAATAAATTAGATTTCCAGAGCTAGAGAGGGACCTGGACAACCCCAGCAGGTAAGCTGTGAAATTGTGGTTCCTTTTACAGCTACTTTTTAGCCTGCTGCACACTGATTGGTCAGTTGGTGATTTGTATATTTGGCTTAATTTTTTTTAGACTATCCACAATAATTTCATGAGATTATTATATGCCCGTTTAAAAAAACGCCCTTACTATGTGATTGGTCTTATCCATCAGTCTGTCGGTGCATCTGTCCGTCCATCCGCCCATTAGCAGTTTTGGTTTCTGGATGATAACTTTAGTTTGGGTTACTTTAACTAAATATGGCACGTGAGTTTTTCAGACCAAATTACAGGACAAGATCGATTTTGGGGTCGTTCTGATTATTTTGTACTGACTTATGGCTCTTTTCGAATTAGAATTTTCAATATTTGAGGTTTCCGGTTGATAACTTTTGTGTGGGCCTTTTTTCGGAACAAAATTTTGTATGTGAATAAAGGTACAAACAAACCCTATTAACATACCTTGTTACATTTCCAATAATACAATTTAGTGTCGCTGCCTTTGTTTGTTTGTGTACAGTTCATAAAAGCACGCTGGGCATATTTTGCCACACCCAGCGTAGCTCTTGTCTGAACATGTGAATGATTCAACATTTTATAGAAATTCTGGACATTGTTTGATTTGAATGAAATTGTTTAGAAGGCCCTAGAATTCAGCCAATGATTAGTACTGGCGATGCTGACTTTTGAGACCAGACATATTTATTTGAGATTCATGTTTTATTTGTTCACAGATTGATGAATCAGATCGAGAAGCTATATTGTGATAATGATCAAATTTGGGTGCAGTACAAGGAGGGTTGTCGATGCATTGTAAGAAATCCCAACGACTCAAAATGGTACAGATCTAAAATACTCAAGGTCTATGACAACAAAGCTGTCAAGGTGGGTACTATTGTCCCCCAGTCTGTCTGCTTGTCTGTCCATCCGAAATGTTTGTTATCCGGATGATAACTGTCAGAATGAAACTTGGCCTTCATATTAGAAAGTCTCAATCAAGTTTGAATATGGATGTAGTTAGACCATTTCTGGTCTGTTTTATGTTTGTTACTTCTCAACATGTATATGTTGATCATGCCATGAAATTTGAGAAACTAGCAATTTTTTATAATATGTTGAAATTAATGTTCGGAGCATAATTATACCCCCCGCAATGAAGTTAGGGGGGGGTATACTGGAGTCGGCTTGTCCGTCCGTCGTCTGTCGTCCGTCGTCCGTTCGTGGACACAAATTTGTCCGGAGCTTTTCTCAGTGTTTTTTTTATCAATTTCCGTGAAACTTGGCACAGGCATCAACCACCATGGGAACCTGTGCACCTGCGATTATGACGTCTGTCCGACTTTTTTTGGTGGAATTATTCCCCCTTTTTCGACTTAGATAATTTTTGTAACATGTATAATTTTGTCCGAGCTTTTATTCCTACATTTTTAGGTCAATTTTTTTTTAACATGGCACATATATTTAGTACCATGGGAACCTGTGCACCTGCGATTATCACGTCTGTGTGGCATTTTTTGGTGGAGTTATCCACTTTTTTCGACTTAGACATTTTTTTGCAACATGACTACTTTTGTCCGAGCTTTTATTATGCCCCCGATCTCCGATGGAGATTTGGGGGTATATAGTGGAGCCCTCTGTCCGTCCGTCCTTCCGTCCGTCCGTACGAACGTTTCAACTCATAACTTTGGTTTCGCTAACTCAATTCAGTTGATCTTTGGTATGCTAATAGACCAGCCGGGGGGACAAGATTTCCCCATAACTGCGGTTTCGTCCGCCCATTTTTTCCAGAGTTACGCCCCTTTTTGGACTTAGAAAATTGTCGACCCGTACGAACGTTTCAACTCATAACTTTGGTTTCGCTAACTCAATTCAGTTGATCTTTGATATGCTAATAGACCAGCCGGGGGGACAAGATTTCCCCATAACTGCGGTTTCGTCCGCCCATTTTTTCCAGAGTTACGCCCCTTTTTGGACTTAGAAAATTGTCCGTACGAACGTTTCAACTCATAACTTTGGTTTCGCTAACTCAATTCAGTTGATCTTTGGTATGCTAATAGAACAGCCGGGGGACAAGATTTCCCCATAACTGCGGTTTCGTCCGCCCATTTTTATGTTTACCCATACCATAGTATGGTAAACATAGTGTCGTTGCCCGGATTAACCACTCGTCGTTCGTCCGTCTGTCTGTCTGTCCGTCCGTGTTTACTAATGACTACTTATGTGGCTAAGATTGTGTAAAATGGATATTTATGTGCATAACTTCCGTTGCGTGGCTAGCCACGTAACAGCTTTCAGATGGACGTTCTAAAATGATCTATTTGGCCTAATCAGCTTATTTAATTTTGTAGACACTCAAAATTTGGAGAAAAAAAAGTCCATCGATTTAGACATCCATGACCCGTCAATAGGAGATGTCGGACATTGACAAGACATTTATGTGGCTAGCCACCCAATCACGGACCTGTCAGTTTCTCCTATTCCACTGTCCCAGTTGCTGTGAGCAAGTTTTTGAGTTTTAATCAGCTTCTTCTGCTATAATTCCAACATGTTATGAATCCATAATCTGGAGTTTTATCACTATCTACTACTTGATAGCCACTTAAAATTTTATGGCTACTTGAGAAGCCACATAAAAACTAAAGCCACATTACCATTTCTAGCCACATAGGTCGAAGCCACATATCTACCCATTTGTTGGTATGTCCGTCTGTCTGTCCGTAGACACTTTACGAGTAATGCGATAACTCAAACATTTTTTATCCGATCGAAACCATATTATGTATATGGGTTTCTCAACCCAAAATACAGATCGAGTTCGAATTTGGGTTTGATTCGAGATTTTGTTACAGAGTTATGGCCCTTTTTCAACTTAGAATTCACGCATTCTGCCATAACTCAAACATTTTTTATCTGATTGGAACCAAATTTGGGATGTGAGTTTCACAGCCCAAAATACAGATCGAGTTCGAATATGGGTTTGATCCGATTAATTTTAAAGGACTTCTGACCCTTTTTCGAAGAAAAAAATCGATTTTATTTATTTTTATTTTTAACTTTTATAATAATAATAAAAAAAATGTCATTGACATTGTCATTTGTTTTCATTTAGATACTGATGATTATGATAAAAGTTGATAAAAAGATTTCCAATGTGTCCCTTTAATTTGACTTAAAATTCATGCATGCTGCCATAATTCAAAAAAAAAATATTTGACCGGTACCAAATCTGGTATGTGAGTTTCTCAGCCCAAAATACGTATTGAGTTCGAATATGGGTTTGATCTGATATTCTTTAATGGAGTTATGGCCCTTTGACATAGAATTCATGCATGCTTCCATAAATACACCATATCTCAACTGATAGGAACCAAATTTTGTATGTGAGTTTCTCAACTCAAAATACAGATCGAGTTCGAGATCCGTTATTTTTTAATGGAGTTATGGCCCTTTTTCAACTAAGAATTGAACAGAAACCCTAGCAGTCTACAATTAATTACCAGTGATATGAAGTTTAACTCCTCAGAGAAGGAGATAAGCAGTAATCTGTATTATGAGAAATAGAGTTATTTTTAGCCATCAGTATGAGGCCTAACCAGAGATACTTTATACTTGTGGAGAGATAAGAGCTCTATGTAATTAATTTGCCCTGTTAGCCTGGGTTATTGAGGAGGTCTCTATGTCAAGAAAGATGGCTTGCAATAGAAAACTCATAGGGAATAAATTGTGGTATTCCCAATTCTCCAATAATGATAACACCATCATTGCCATCAAGCCGCGCCGGAGTCCACTAGGGGTCGACATCAGCGTTTATTGGTATACATGCTTACAAGTTAAGGGACGGACACGTCTTCACATACAGGTTAATTACATCCTACTGTGTCTGCGTTGGCGGTCAGGAAAAACCAACGAAAAACCTCTTCGGGGAAAAACGATGGAAACCTGCTTTCCGAAACCAACATCACTAACGCAGCTCGAATGTTCGGAAATTCATTCTAATTGATCAATTGTGCAACACAAACCTGTGTACACACTATATAATACAAATATAAATTAACATATATAACATGTTCAAATATATACACTATGATCGTGATCGGATGACACATTTATATGCGTTTAATATAAATGACTACATATAAAACTATTGCTTCCTGAATAAGGTGCGATATGCACATTTCAAAGTTACAATTAACTTTTATTAATGATAATTAAAAAAAAAATTCAACGTCAACTTTCTATAATATGCATGATTTCATGCGTTATAAGAATATATGCTTATCAGATATAGTTTCAACATACGCATCTCATTACGTTATTGAACCGTCAATCCATAACATTACTGAAATGTTTGAAACAAAAAATTTGGAGTTGACCCGACATACAAGGCGATTCAGCTAGAAATGACACCACACGCTCTATAATAGCGTTCATGCATGAAGCGATAATTGATCGCTCACTCATTATTACCATGAACAGTGAATACAAAAGTTTTCGGCTAATGTGCTTTGCACCAAACGCTGAAAACTGATCAGTATTCCCAATTCTCCAATAATGATAACACCATCATTGCCATCAAGCCGCGCCGGAGTCCACTAGATCCATTACAAAGAATTGGTAGTTGGAATCATTAAATATTAAACTAATAATGAGAAAATATATTCCATTATACCGAAAAGTTGATCATATTTGTGTATTCTACATGAACATTAATTCGTGTTTGCCCATGTTACAGACACCTTACAACAATCCACATATACATGTGCATATATACATACATAATCACTGATGCCTAGCATCTTGAGTATTATCATGGGCCTCACGCCCTTGCTCCGGCATGCTTCCAAATGCCGAGCATCTTGAGTATTATCATGGGCCTCAAAACCCTCGCACATACGTGCTTCCAAATGCCGAGCATCTTGGAAATTATCATGGGCCTCACGCCCTCGCATCGGCATGCTTCCAAATGCCGAGCTTCTTGAGTATTATCATGGGCCTCAAACCCTCACACAAACGTGCTTCAAAATGCCGAACATTTTGAAAATTATCATGGGCCTCACGCCCTCGCACTGGCATGCTTCCAAATGCCGAGCTTCTTGAGTATTATCATGAGCCTCAAACCCTCACACAGACGTGCTTCAAAATACCGAGCATTTTGAGAATTATTATGGGCCTCACGCCCTCTCATCGACATGCTTCCAAATGCATAGTATCCTGATTATTATCATGGGCCTCAGACCCTCGCACCGACGCGCACCAAAATAACAACATGCTATAATAATGGCATGACGCCTTCGCACTAAAGTGTTACATTACTACTAAAGCATATCACTCGCGTACCAAAACTCAATGCCAGTTCAAAATGCCGAGCACTAGTATATCTTGATTATCATCATGGGCCTCAAACCCTCGCACCGACGCGCTTCCAAATGCCGATCATCTTGGAAATTCCACATGGGTCTCTAAAACGCACACAAAAGCGCCATTAAACATGCCAAACAAAATATTCGATGTTTAACATTTGGTTAAGTTATCATGGACCACATGCCATCATATCAAAATTCTATACCATGGCTTTATAAAACCCAGATTGTTAAAACCATGTTAACAAGGTCTAACACCTATGCACAAAAGCGCTATATTCAAGTGCTCGAACACCAAAATAACAACATGTATATCGGTTTTAACATCAATACACAATCGTAGGCTCTAATAATGGCATATCGCCTTCGCATTAAAGTGTTACATTTCTAATAGAGCATATCGCTCTCGTACCAAAACGCGATTCAAGTTCTTATAACGAAAATCCGTGCTAAATCCATATTACCACGACCTATTGTACATACCACAAAATCACTGACATGTTTTCGACCTGATCAACGGCCGCACATTAGTTTTGCATATATCAAGCTGACGACCATATGTCAGTCGCACGCAATTATAGGCACTCGCGGCCACGCATTATATATTTAAGCGTTTATGTCAACAACACATATCCATATCATAACATCCTTCAGCTTCGCACCCAATAATATTTTCGTCACCATATCAAAAACCGTTTCCACCCGCGCACACTATATATACGGGCGTTCGCACACACAATTTAGTGTTACTATATCGGGGGTCTCCGCCCACACACCATTTAATCGTATAATAAACAGTGCGTCTTCGTAAAGCATAAACATAAACTATTTAGTTTTTACCATCGGGCCCACGTAAAAATATAGTCGTTATATCTCATGTCCTTCAGACAAACGCACAACGTTTAATGTTGATATATATCATGCGGTCTATTGCCCGCGTTCTCTATTATCATTTATTTCAGTGGCCTCACGCCCTCATATATACATTTCGTGTATATATAGTGTTCCACCGTATATGCGTGTACACACCATAACCATCGGTACAATCGAACACCTTTATATGCGTTAACAAAATTAACATTACAAAGTCCCTGCTCACATCTACAAGCATCTATATATGGGGGAATATCAAATAACATTTTCTTCATACATATTAAATAGACGTGCCGTCATATAAACAGTTCAATAACATTACTAACAAATGTTATAATCTTTGAGTCTATACAATGTATATAAACATATATATACCACCGCCAACCATAGTTACTTTTCCGTTTTAAGCTTATTTCCACTCGAATGTCCATCGATGAATTCACGAATTGTAGCTGTCCATTCGTCTATGTTGTTTTGCTTTTGTTATACACCACCGCAACATAGATCCCCATAATTTGGTTCCAAATACACCATGATCAATTATCGGACGTATCGTATCTGCAAAGCAAATTTTATTCACAATGTACCAAACAACCTTCCTCAAAATTCCGATATGTGTATACAATGTATACACACATTCCCAATTACCCCCAACAATACAACATCATTATTTTCAAAAATACATGACATATATAATCGTGCATATACACTTCTTATTCTGTTAGATACATATGTACGCACACAAGGTACACATTTTTTCACAATATACATATCGTCAGACCATGTTCAAGAAACATGTCATTAACACCAATAGCTGCGCCACGCGCTTGCTCCGATCTCAAATTTACCCATGTTCTACAAATGAACAGGAAAACCAGCTTATCATGGGTTCTCACCCAACGTCATTACTTCAGACTTATAGACGGTTTGTATTATCTCAAAACAAACATGTTTATATATGATATATACCACAAACAACAACAAATCTAATCCCGTTGCATTTTCCTTGCAGCCGATCATTAATAATTCGATTTATTATATAATTGGTATAGCGCTTTCGATATATTGACTGAATTATATATATACACACGCAAACAGGCATATATCACATGCATACGCATGCATATAACTACACTGCTTCTTGTATGGCGTGTCTCGTCAAAACACATAGCCTCCATTTTCCCTACACTTATACATACACCGTATATATGCTCGTGCTTATTTAGCTCACCGTAAATATGTCATGCAAACAAATGTATCACACGATACCATGTCATTATATTAACATGCTAATTCCCCATTCATTTTTCCCCCGACATCAAAATGGGTCCAAAATCGGCAGTATGCATAGCAAAAACGCATAAAATATTAGCATTAATTTGTATATTTTTTTTTAAACGTTTACATGCAAAAAGGAAATGCACTTCACTGGATTGGGCACATTCAAAACAGCTGAACACCATACTGAGTGACTAATCAGATATAATCAACATACCTCAAAATATCACATTTTTAACTTGATTATTAATCTCTTGGTTGGAATTTTCTAAATTTATTATTTATTTACCATCAAACATTATTGGCGTTCTTGTCCAATTATATACTTCCGCGCATAAATTTACATGTATGTACATGTATCAGTGACTATATGTAGTTGTGTAGTAAAGCTGTTTACTTTTGACCTCACAATAACTGAACACATAGCTTATTCTGCTATATCGCTATCTAAAACGTGTTTCACCAAGTCGCACTGACAAAAACATGCAAGCAACTACTATACTCATCTTATTCCGATTCATTCCATGCAAATCGTATGATTCGATCCAATTGGTAAGCATCCATGAATGTACTCGTCCATACTGTTGTCTGTTCGCTGAGATCATCTGCGTGTAACCAACTGCCTCATGCATTCCCTCGAATTGAATCATCAGCTATAAGGATTAAATTTTACCCATTAGGTCTGGAAATATTTCCATCAGAATGACAAGACAGGTGAATAAATACAGTCTTATCACCAAATAAATTTGCCGGCATTTGAATATGTAAATTAGTTTATTATATCCTCATACATGTGCACATTTCCCCCAGCAACATTCTCAAAACATATTTTCTTCACGATTATCTTTAGTTTCTAACAAAAATGTTATTAAATACTGACCCTCTTTTTTACTGTGCGTGTGGAAAATTATAAACCGACCATATATGCAATATATATATGGTTCATTCTCACCTTAAAATTATTTTTATGACTGTAAACTACCTGTTAAACTTAAAATTATTTTTCTGACTGTTAACTACATGTTAAAATTAAAATTATAATTTTGCCAGGACACCTCTTCTGTTACAAAAATACAACGATACTTAACTTATAAATGCGAACACAAAATGTTCGACTTGAAGATCTCTTCCACCAATTGGTCATTACTCTGGTATATGACAGTCGGATGTCTGAGTTCTCTGCTGTATATTATCCAGTCGGACCATAACCAGAAACATAAGGCAGCGAACAAACAAAAATGGAGTTGACCCGACATACAAGGTGATTCAGCTAGAAATGACACCACACGCTCTATAATAGCGTTCATGCACGAAGCGATAATTGATCGCTCACTCATTATTACCATGAACAGTGAATACAAAAGTTTTCGGCTAATGTGCTTTGCACCAAACGCTGAAAACTGATAATTTTATCACATAATCTGTCATGTTTGTCCAGTGTTTCACAAAAATCACATACATGCCCATGCTAGTGGAGATGGGAAAATTGATACTTACCCACAAATGACTAATTTGTATGTTTACCCATACCATAGTATGGTATTAAAACATAGTATCAATGTCCGGATTGACCACTCATCGTTAGTCCATCCGTCCATCTGTCTGCCTGTAGACACTTTACGCATGGTGCGATAACTCAAACATTTTCTATCTGATCGGAACCAAATTTTGTATATGAATTTTACAGCACAAAAGACAGATTGAGTTTGAATATGGGTTTGATCAGACTATTTTTAAGTGAGTTATGGCCCTTTTTCCAAATAAATATTCACTGTTAAAAAAAAGAAAAGTTTTAATTTCTTGCACAATTTAACATAAAATGAATAAATAAATAAATAACAAACAAAAATGAATATTTAAATAAATAACAACAAAAAATAATAAAATTGTTTTTTTTTATAATAATTAAAAAAAAAGTAGTAACAGTAACAGAGTAACTTACTATCACCAAGGGATGGGTTAACATCTGCCGATCGTGATCGGCCTCTCGTTTTCCAGAGTTACGCCCCTTTTTGGACTTAGAAAATTCAGTTTTCTGTGGCATACGAACGTTTCAACTCATAACTTTGGTTTCGCTAATTCAATTCAGTTGATATTTGGTATGCCAATAGACCAGCCGGGGGGACAAGATTTCCCCATAGCCGTGGTTTCGTCCGCCCATTTTTTCCAGAGTTACGCCCCTTTTTGGACTTAGAAAATTCAGGTTTCTGCTACTTTTTTTGGTTTCCAGATGATAACTTGATTTTGGATTGTTTACTCATGAATAACATAACTTTACAAAGTGCCATTTAATAAGCATTTGCACAAAAATAAGAAAAATCCTCTCTGATTGTACAGACCGGGGCGTTACCTCCGCCCAGCGGTGCACTTGTTTCTACATTTTTAGGTCAATGTTTTTTAATCTTGGCACTGATATTTAGTACCATGAGAACCTGTGCACCTGCGATTATGATATCTGTCCGACTTTTTTTGTGGAGTTATTCCCCTTTTTCGACTTAGAACATTTTTGCAAAATGCATAATTTTGTCCGAGCTATTATTCCTACATGGTTTAAGATTACGGTTAGGTTTGTGCACCTGCAATGGGAACTGTTATTTTATTATTTTAACTAAATGTTTACTGACATGTGAAACATCTTAGTATTTTTAAAACACGGGGGGTATCCTTAGTCCCATTGGGACAGTCACACCTCTAGTTTTAATCAATCAATGTCTTTTTTGTTGCATTTGTGGGCGTATAAAGTTGTAAGCGGGCGAACAACATACTTGGCATAATTTCTCTTTTACAATTTTAGATGCCCATAAATGCAACAAAAAAATTATCAAATTAATATATAATATTAGTTGTAATTTGAGTTAAATTGCCACAGGGCTTTATCTCATATTCTATAATATTAACAGGTGTTAATGATAGCTTTAACTCATATTCTATAATATTAACAGGTGCTAATGATAGCTTTAACTCATATTCTGTAATATTAACAGGTGTTAATGATAGCTTTAACTCATATTCCATAATATTAACAGGTGTTAATGATAGCTTTAACTCATATTCTATAATATTAACAGGTGTTAATGATAGCTTTAACTCATATTCTATAATATTAACAGGTGTTAATGATAGCTTTAACTCATATTCTATAATATTAACAGGTGTTAATGATAGCTTTAACTCATATTCTATAATATTAACAGGTGCTAATGATAGCTTTAACTCATATTCTGTAATATTAACTGGTGTTAATGATAGCTTTAACTCATATTCTATAATATTAACAGGTGTTAATGATAGCTTTAACTCATATTCTATAATATTAACAGGTGTTAATGATAGCTTTAACTCATATTCTATAATATTAACAGGTGTTAATGATAGCTTTAACTCATATTCTATAATATTAACAGGTGCTAAGGGAGCGTCTCAAAAGTCTTTGCGGAATTCCGAAAGTATTTTCCGAAAACAAATGACGTTATGAACACTTTGCGGAAAACTGTTTGCGGAAATTTTTCGGTAATTACGTTCCTTGTTTCGGAAAATAGCGCTAAGGTTTGCGGAAAAGAAGACGACGTTTGCGGATTTTTTTCGGAATTCAACCCAACGTTATCGGAATTTTAGTTTCCTCTTTCGGAATTTGCGGAAATAATTGCGGAATTCACCCCAACGTTATCGGAATTTTAGTTTCCTCTTTCGGAATTTGCGGAAATAATTGCGGAATTCACCCTAACGTTATCAGAATTTGAATGCATGCGGACCTCGTTCCGGAAAATTTGCGGAATATATTCATGGGTGTCGGGCCGGTAAAATCGTAAACATCACCGCATACTAGAGTATATAGGTCTATTGCTATTGGGTTCGTTTATTTATTAGGTTTACAGTGTTTATTAACTTAATAAAAACAATACAGCAATTAAAACACTTTTCCTTGACGAATCTTGGTATGGCTTCATCAAGCATTCATTGCCACAGCTATATAGTCAAAACGTGTTTTAATTCACAAGCACGAATCATGTATATATATGGCATGCAGGGAGTGAGTACCGGTACCCTATATAAACCTCCTGACATGTACTCATATATATTTGACACGAGAGTGCGCAATTATCGCTACATGTATAACAAGTTCCATGACACTGGAAAAGTTCACGGCTGACCTAGTTAATTATAGCAATGATGTCAGTTTGACACTGTTTGCAATGTCAACACTGTCCTCCCCATGCATTGAAGTCCGTGCAATGCGTGTAGGCCTACTGACTTCTTTCATTAATAGTCGCATTGCGATTGGTTAGACAACAAACAAACACCGACGTCAATCATAGTATTTCAGGTATTGTTCCCACCCGGCCTCTATCTCAGTCTGAATGGAGTTACCACTGATTGGTTAAATCGAGCTCTGCCCATGCAAAGTGCATGTCTTTTGTGGATTCCGTTTTCGTTAGCTAACGACCAGAATATGCGATGAGGTGTGACTGCATGCATCCTTTATATTTCACTTAAATATATGAGATATGTTGCCTATTGTGGACCCCCCCCCAACTTTTCGCAAGTAGGGGAACCTAATACAGTCGTAATAGTATATAATACTGCCAATTTTCGAATCTAGTTATCGCCATAGAATGACATATTTTTGTTATCTTCCGAAACACTTATTTGCATATTACATTTTAGATACATTAGGTCCCGGCTTTAATTCGGCTTTACTCCTAACAATTTAATAAAGAGCGTTCCGTAGTTTTTTCATGAATCCTGATGGATAGTAAAAATTAAAAGAGCGCAGGAAATTTCGATACAAATCTCCAGTGCAAAGGTTATACGCGAAGCAGTCATATTTAACTGACAAGTGTACACGTACATAGGCCTATATGGGCTACTAGTTATAAGTAGCTGTAAATGAATGTTGTTTTCTTTAATACGGCTACACTTGATTTTTTTTAAATTGAAAAATAGACCAACATTCTATAAATGTATCTTCAGCCAGATAAACACGTATTGTTCCCAATACTGCATTATTAAGTCACACCCAACTATATTTGCAACTGTAACGTTTACTCAGGCGATTTGCATTGGAAGACATGTCCATTCAAATTAATCCGACCACTTTTTTTCTGGACATGTTGTGTGAATTCAACTGCGAAAATTAATGTGACCTTCAATTAATAATTCCGTCAGAAACGGCATGGGTAGAAATTCAGTACAAATCTCAGTATAAGCAGGTCATACACTGACACACTTGGGTAACTTTGACAAGACAATAAATATTACCAATGTGGTCAGTTGATGACCTATATCATATTATTCATATATTTATATCATTAAGAGGTAAACCTATTATATGCCCATTTACAGTAGTAATCTTACGAACATTGCCACAAAAAAAGTGAATAAAACCCCTGATTGGGAACTTGTTAATCGCCGTTATTTTTGCGCGCATCTGTATCTCTCAAATGCCAGGTGCAGCGAATTACGTCAGCACGAGGACTGTGTAGCAATGAACATGATTTGCTACATCGTATACCGTTGTTTGAGTGAACATGATTGTATGTCACTTTCTCGGCGATATTCTCATTCAAGTTTAATCAAAAGTCCACTGGCACGATGCCCCGCGACTTTGTCTTTATAGTAACTATTGAAAAGATTTGAACACACATTCAAGAATGGTGGTCAACAATGCTCGATCTCACCAATTCCCATAATACACCGCGCGTTGGGTGCCGGGTTCCGGTTTACGCTGTACAAGCAGATTCGCAGGATTATAAAGTCAAATTTGAACGAGAGAATTACCTATATCCCCTGATGATAATAGAGCAGTTCACAATAATTTAGCTTTCCGCACTAGAAACCACAAACTGCCAAAAAGAACTCGGCGCTTGGACGAATAGGCCTACGGATTATTCGGACAGAATCTGCACTCTCTGTAATACCGAAATCGGCGATGAATACCACATGGTACTGAATTGTAGGGAACTTGGCAAACTAAGAATAAAATATCTGAAACCCGACTTCTATCAGAGACCAAACACTTATAATTAGCCGCTCTATTTAACTCCCGAAATCATATATATTGTATTTATGTATACAACTCTTCTGTAATGTCTATAATTGACGACCAGAATAAACTTAATTGAATTGAATAGCCGGGACAACTCTGTTAGCCGGGACAACTTGGTCCATGTAACAGCATAGATGAAGGAAGGATTTTTAGTCTATGCTAACAGCGAGTCATCCCGGCTAGATATGGAACGTTACACGATTCGTTGTTACTTTCATGACGTCAGCCACCCACATTACGCCGTGACTCGGTGATTGACAGCTAGTTTTGTGCACGTCAACCGAGTTGTCCCGGTTGACCATCGATCTATATTAAAAATATACGTCGATGGGTTGACCGAGTTGTCTCGACTCATTTAACAGCGCGACCGAGTTGTCCTGGCAGACCGAGTTGACTCGGCTAGCCGAGTTGTCCCGGCTCATGTAACAAGCCCCTTTGGTTCATAAAATGTTCGCGGGCGAAACATACCTTACCACGCACAAACGCTCTTTATTTTTTATTGTGAAGAAAATTCTGGCTGGCAGTAAATTCCAAAAGGAGGCCCACATGGACGGATGTAGTCAATGTAATTTCAAACCAAATAATTATAGTTTAAATTAGTGTAATTTAATTTAGTATACCGGTAGGACGTCGACTATATACTTATAAGATTATCACACCTTGTCGCCTGACGTAGCCTGACGTAGCAGATCGCCAACACACTGAATAGATCGTCTGGCTAAACAATGGGCTCAATCAAACCACATTTATAGTGCCCTCTTTGTGTTTTTCAACACATTCTAAAAACGGCAAGTATACCGCGGTCGAACGGCAAGTATACCGCGGTCGAACGGCAAGTATACCGCGGCCGGACGGCAAGTATAGGCCTACATCGCGGCCGAACGGCAATTAGACCGCGGACCATTAACTGCAGTTAGCCGGTGTGGCCGCGATGTTGTTGCAGTTCGGCCGCGGTGGAAACACAAACCGCACCGCGGTTAAGTGGACACTTGTTTTGTCCAGCGTGGTAGCTAATTGCTTGTTATGGAAATCCCTCATTTAGGTGAGAAGCACCCCAGTATATTGGGTATATAAACGATAATAGTAAAACTATTCTGATAAAACTATCGTAATGATAGAAGAGTTTATAATAAAACTGTGGATACAGTGTGTTGAATGATCATATTAAAATATAGCACGTTTGTTTGTTGATTCGAGCAATTATATTTAGGCCTACAGTGCTGATTAACAATCCCTTTAATGCCTTGTGTGTCAGGTTCCCGTTTGTGATGCGTCTTGTCTCGAGATTTAATTGCGACGTGACGATTTGCGGAAGTATATTTCGCCGCAACAATTTTCCGGACACTTCGCCGATATTTGGGACAGTTCGGCGGAAACTGACGACAACTTCACCGAAGGTCGGGACTATATATTCGCCGTAATTTAAGACATTTCGCCGAGATATACGACTTTTCGCCGGAATAGACGACTGTTAAAAAAAATCGCCGAAATAAATTTACTTATATGTGGGTGTGTTGTGGGACAATTGAAAATTTCGGACATTTATCGCAAGTTATTGCATTATTGTGCGCATACACAGTTTTATGACAAGCAATAGCCTACACAACTCAACATTCGTAGTTCTATTATCCATCTTGGGTGGATATGGTAAATGTTGTAAAGCCAGTGATATATATACCATATGAAAGTCGCTAAAACAACCTAGTTATATATACTATACGGATCACCACCGCTAAAACAACATAGGCATATAGGCTATACTTACTTTTCGGATCACCAATGGCTTCGGGTGAATTGTAATATGTAATATGAACACACCTCAGGTAACAGTATTGTCGGTAAAACACAAATGATGGTAATAATCACACGTGCTAGGAAGGAAGAATGGCTTCGGGTGAATTGTAATATGAACACACCTCAGGTAACAGTATTGTCGGTAAAACACAAATGATGGTAATAATCACACGTGCCAGGAAGGAAGCCCGAAGTTTGTTTTCATAGTACCTATGTCAAACAGTCTTCACTAATGACTAATTAGCAGTTCGCAGGATTATAATACCTGTGTCAATCAGTCTTCACTAATGACTAATTACGGGATTATAATATTCCGGCGAACTGTCACTCCGTCGAAAATGACTTTCGGCGAAATGTCCATTCCGGCGAAATTTACTTCCGACGAGGGCCCGGGGTCCAGTCCCCAATCATGAATTTTCAACGTTTTCGGAAAGTTACTTTTCGCAATGTCGACGTTACGGAATGTTTGCGGAATTCTTTATTTAACGTTTCGGTAATTTTTGCGGAAAACTCAATTTAACGTTTCGGTAATTTTTGCGGAAAATTCATGGCGTTTGCGGAAATCTTTATGTAACGTTTCGGTAATTTTGCGGAAAACTCATGGCGTTTTTCGGAACATTTGCGGAAAAATTCAGACGATAGCGTTGCGGAAATCTCGACGTTTCGGAAAATATTTGCGGATTCCGCAAAGACTTTTGAGACGCTCCCTAATGATAGCTTTAACTCATATTCTGTAATATTAACAGGTGTTAATGATAGCTTTAACTCATATTCTATAATATTAACAGGTGTTAATGATAGCTTTAACTCCTATTCTATAATATTAATTGGCATTAATGATAGCTTTAACTCATATTCTATAATATTAACAGGTGTTAATGATAGCTTTAACTCATATTCTATAATATTAACAGGTGTCAATGATAGATTTAACTCATATTCTGTAATATTAACAGGTGTTAATGATAGCTTTAACTCATATTCTATAATATTAACAGGTGTTAATGATAGCTTTAACTCCTATTCTATAATATTAATTGGCATTAATGATAGCTTTAACTCATATTCTATAATATTAACAGGTGTCAATGATAGCTTTAACTCATATTCTATAATATTAACAGGTGTCAATGATAGATTTAACTCATATTCTATAATATTAACAGGTGTTAATGATAACATTAACTCCTATTCTATAATATTAATTGGCATTAGTGATAGCTTTAACTCATATTCTATAATATTAACAGGTGTTAATGATAGATTTAACTCATATTCTATAATATTAACAGGTGTTAATGATAGCTTTAACTCATATTCTATAATATTAACAGGTGTTAATGGTAGCTTTAACTCATATTCTATAATATTAACAGGTGTTAATGATAGCTTTAACTCATATTCTATAATATTAACAGGTGTTAATGGTAGATTTAACTCATATTCTATAATATTAACAGGTGTTAATGATAGATTTAACTCATATTCTATAATATTAACAGGTGTTAATGGTAAGTAAATGGTAGCTTTAACTCATATTCTATAATATTAACAGGTGCTAATGATAGATTTAATTCATATTCTATAATATTAACAGGTGTTAATGGTAGCTTTAACTCATATTCTATAATATTAATTGGCATTAATGATAGCTTTAACTCATATTCTATAATATTAACAGGTGTTAATGATAGATTTAACTCATATTCTATAATATTAACAGGTGTTAATGATAGCTTTAACTCATATTCTATAACATTAACAGGTGTTAATGATAGCTTTAACTCATATTCTATAATATTAACAGGTGTTAATGATAGCTTTAACTCATATTCTATAATATTAACAGGTGCTAATGATAGCTTTAAGTCATATTCTATAATATTAACAGGTGTTAATGGTAGCTTTAACTCATATTCTATAATATTAACAGGTGTTAATGATAGCTTTAAGTCATATTCTATAATATTAACAGGTGTTAATGATAGCTTTAACTCATATTCTATAATATTAACTGGTGCTAATGATAGCTTTAACTCATATTCTATAATATTAACAGGTGTTAATGATGGATTATGGTTATCAAGAAACTGTCGGTGTGTCCTCTCTACGAAGTCTCTCCACTGAGATAACTGATGATGGGATTGAAGCCTACGCCATTCAGTGTCACCTCTTCAACCTTGTCCCGGCTGGTAACCCAGACAAATGGACTGCCACATCACGTCAATTCATGCAGGAATCTCTAGATAACGAGACTTACTACATTGTCATGCAGGTACAGTGTGGCACTGGATATGGAATTAATTCAATAGTTTATTTGAAACATCTTGTAACAATCGATATTGAGCAGAACATCACAAATAAACTTTAAAGGCCCATTTAATTTTTGAGTCACCATTTTTGTTATATTTATAGTGCCTTGATGTACGGTTTTAATAACAATCTATGCCATAAAATATGATTAAAATACAATAATTCATCACCATTTGGAATGTCTGTGTATCAGAAGGTGCCCATATAGTAATAGGAAATAGCTGAAATCATAAAAACATTTCCCCCGTTGTGGCTCCCAGAATGCAACAGAATTCAAACTATAGTTTATTTTCAATGGAAGGGGAATAACTTTATATCTAAATATATAGAGTTATTCCCCTTCCATTGAAAATAATAGACTTTGTGCAGAAACTTGAGCACAGAATACACATCGGTATCTCAACAAAAACAAATTGTTCACAGTTTATTACACGATTAAGTTGAAAATACAATGTTTTGGAGCTTCCTCTTTCAAATGGTATATAATATGGCATATATTTTATATAATGTGATCTGAGGGTTCAAAAATTAAGTCGGCCTTTAAATGTATGAGTAGGAAACATTATCTCTGAATTAAAAGTCTTGAATAGTGTTCATACATGATTTCATCTAAAAAATTATTCTAAAATTATTGCAATACCAACATATTACCAATGCTAAATAATGTCATTGTTTAGTGTAATTTCATCAGTCTTATAACAATTTAACCATGTGATACATTGCTGGAAGATGGGGGGGGGGGGGTACTGGATTACATGCATCTGTCTTGCCATCCGCTCATATATATCTCAACCATGGGTGATCGGATCTCAATGAAATATGGTATGCAGAGTTGTCATCAGGAGGGCTTTCAAAGAGGGTTCATTGATATTGTTCACATTTTACATTCAAGAGTTATCCCTCTTTTTGTATCTGAAAATGTTGGATTTCCATCCGTCATCGTAATTACTGCTGATCCTATTCTCCTCTATACTATTCACAGATGTATGTATATTTTATTACATGCTTGTTCCTGAAAAACAAACCATTCCGTTGTCTTGGATCATGTCATATTATTCAAGCGATTCCACAATATGTGTCGATACGGACGACTCAATGTCACACGACATAAATGACATTCGCGTCGACCATTAAACTGGAACTATAAGATAAAAGCATCATCTCCCTTGACAAACAAGCCTTTTCTTGTTTCAGAATAAACCTTCTATCCTTCCGTGCTGGCACTCATGCTGGTTCGACAAACCCATTAACACGCTCATTTTCTCTGTATGTATTTTCTGAGAATAAAATGTTTAAATTAATTTATGCGCATGAGGCTTCCATAAACTAAAAAACTACATGTATTAAAAACTGCATAGTAACAAATGACACCAGCATTAATTAATTCATTAATTAAAATGATATTATGCATGTAGATAATTCTAGTGATGTTGTATGTACCTCTAAAACCTGGATATAATGTCTGACATTTGCAGAATGATGTCCCGAAAGGTGTGAATTTTGTTTCCCCAGTTGAAGTTGGTGATGTTCACCCATTGGTCACCTCGATTATGCATTTTATCTTCTGCAAATTAGGGGATATAGAAATTGAACAGAAGGGAATAAGTAACTAAAAAACAATGTCAATTTGAGACTATAGATACTTTTCAGAAGATGAGGCCTGAGCAGAATGAGGTCTCCAGAGGGTGAGTTTGTTGATCCTAGCCCACTGTGCGGGATAGCATCACTAAATTACAATTTCAGGGTGACCCCGAGGATGGTAGTCTGCCAGTGGATCTCATTATCGAGGAGATGGTAGCACCAACAGCCCTGGAACCAGCCATGAAGTCCTTCTCAACCATATGTGATAAACTCAAAGAGAATGGTCTCGCTATCCCCACAAGAAAGTAAGGTCCATTTGTTTGTTAAAAGTACTCAATCCGATCAGACGCTCCTAAATTACAATTTTTTTGGGTTCGGGGGGTAAAAAATATCTGATTCGAGTCGAAGAACCCACCCATCAAAGCTCAGTTATCAGATAACAATTTTTGAAGTTTGTTATTTCTCGAGATGTGTAATAATATGTGGCCCAGAAACAATTCAAACGGAGTATCCTGGACAAAATTGTGGATGAAGATGGATGACTCTAAAATCAAGTGGTAATATGGTCAAATTTCGTGATACTTTAGTGATCATACTGTCATATTTGGTTGAACAAAATGTTGATAAATAACAAGTTTTGGGAAATTTGATACCATAGTTGACAGTGGTTAGCATTATTTTGTTGCAAAAATAGATTCTGTTAACTAAAGCGTATTTTGAAGAAATGTTGTTGTTGTATCTTGATGATATAGGAGGGACTGTCTGATCGGATTGAGTACCTTTAAATACTGTTTTATTTATTATTTATCATATTCTCAGTTAAACCTTTCTTTAATTAGAATGGTCTATTCATATGCAAGGATGTTTTTAGGAAATATAAACAGATCACAGATAATACAAGTGCACTATTCATTAGTTGGAAATGTTCAGATAATAAGTCCAACAAATGGCATGGCTGTTTGTTGAACTTATTGTCTGAACATTTCCTGGCGGAACAACTCATCAATGAGAATTTGTAAACAAGCCTTGAAATAGTGTGTCTGTCATTTGCAGAATGAGGTCCCCAGAGGGTGAATTTAGTGATGCTACCCTGCATAGCGGGCTAGCATCACCAAATTCACCCTCTGGGAACCTCATTCTGCTGAGCTGTAAGCAGAATGAGGTCCCCAGAGGGTGAATTTGGTGATGCTAGCCCTCTATGCGGGGTAGCATCACTAAATTCACCCTCTGGGGGACCTCATTCTGCAAATGACAGACACACTATTTCAAGGCTTGTTTGTAAAGAAGGGTTAAAACACTGGCTGTAGGATTCTCTCCGGAGACATGTGACATATTTTATATTGCTACAGTAGACATATCAAGAAATTTGGAAGATTGGGATGGCACAATCATTGCAAATTTCAAAAATATAAATCAAAAATAAAATTAAACCAACAAGACTTGGTTACATATATGTTTTGAATTGCACTAATACTTAGTCTGTTGTTTCGACCATCACATTTATGGCCAACTTTGCCAAATGCACAATACATTATTAAAAGTGTTTTTTCCCATTTCCTCTCAATTCCTTTCTTGAGATTCAAATATAATTTTTTGTATTTTCTGTAATAGAGTTATCTGAGTTCGTTTATTCTGTCGATTCGAATACTCCACTGTAGTCTGGCTGTCGGAGCTGAATTATAGGACCTACCCGGAAAAAATTCTTAACAAGCTAAATTTGGTATTGTTGGAAAGAGGAGACCTTCGTTTATAACATATCCAAAATCCGCTAAAATCCGCTTTGGGGAAAATGTTCTACAGCGCCCTGAATAGGGGAGGGGTCTGACGTAATTTATGAAGGTATTTGTGATTACGGGACTCCGTATGTGCGCTAAGTGATCTAGATAAAAGTTGTTTTCAGTACATTTATTTAAATATAATGAACGATTATATAATTGCAAGGTCATCAGATAATATATTTACATAAATATGGGCAATGGAAAGTGTATTTCTTATATCATGATGAAAGTCCGTTTAATTAAACGCTCTCTAATTGCTTTCATTAAACTACATATATAGTCAGTGTCGAATTTTTCATTCTTACTTGAGCGTAGCGATATACTATGAAAAGATGAACTGATGGGCCTACATATAAATTAATGCTCTTTATTTTAAATGACTCGTGTTTAACGCCCTTTAATGGTCCAATTAGACTATCAATTCAATGATTTATGTAATATAACTATCCAATATAACGTAGCGATTGTTTCTTCAAGTGTGTGGTGGCCAATCATTTCTTGATATAGTTGTTTTGATAGGTGTTTTGTGTGACATTGTGTTTAGTTTTCGTCTTCTGTTGAAACCAACGGTGCCAACATACGCAGAAGGCTTGTTGCATTTTCAAACTGCAATGTTTTGGGGGTTCTATTATCATACTCTCTGGTTTGGTATGGTACGCAGGGAAGGATCCAGGGCTCTTTTGATACCTGTTACAGGTTTGGGCGCCCAAACTCTGGTGGCCTAAATGTCCCCAAATTGCAAGTGGATAGTTTTATTAAAGCTGAATTTTCTATATTTTGAAGGAAATCTTCTATTATAATTCAACAACATGCAATGCAAATCATCAATATACAGTTGATATAGAGCCTTTATTTGCTTAATCAAGTGTCCAGTGAGAAATATTTTAACCCTTTCATGACTGGGGCTTCTTGAAATTTTGCAAAAATCCTGTGCCAATGCATTATCTTATTAAAATGAGAGTCTCCCATCTAAGGAGCCTCGCATATATAAGATAATACATTGGCCTTTATCTTGACCTTGTAAGCCAGTGCATTTTCTTATGCGGGATCTTTAATGCTGCTCCTAAGGGAGTGGGCGACCCCCCTCCCATACCTACCCCCATCTCGGGCAAACGGCCCTCGGGATATGCCTTCGGCATGTCATAGTCCCAAAAACAGGTGTCCCCAAAAAATCCCTGGATCCATCCCTGATGGTACGTGTTCTGCAATGGCAGTACCAACCCCATGTGTTGTGGTCAGCAACTTTCAAGAGGACTTGCGAGTCTTGTCCTTTCATAGCATGTGTCAATTTAATGTGGACACTAAGGAAAATCCATTGGTACAAGTTATGGCAAAAGGATTGGAGACTTTGATTGACTTCTCTGATAAGCGAGTATGTAACAACCTATCTGAATATTTAAAGGGGCAACAAATAACCACACCCATTGGTAAGGCCTTGGTCCATAACAATTGTAGGTGTGATTTCACTGATAGGAAAAGAACCTTCAGTGTCAATCCTGAGTGTATGTATATAAGGCTCCGCTCTCCAAGAAAATGATGTCTAAACAAGAGCCATTTAATTTCAAAGAAGACTGTTCCATATGTGGAAAGGGTTCCATATCATATCCCCGTCATCCCTGTATGAGGCAAATGCGAACAGTAGCAACTCTCCCTATTAAATACAATTTTTTTAGAACATTGCCGAATAAGAGAAGATTTTTGAGCATTGAAGGTTAAGAAACTCATTCTAAGTTGCCTTGATTTCATTGCTGCAGAAGCCGTATATCATGTATACCAAGTGTCGAAAATAATGCAATGATCATTTGATTCGCTGTGTGTATATGGCTGGAGTCTGGGGATGGTACAGATCTGTATACTGTATACAGAACTGTCCGAGTTACATACTCAAATGATAGAGCTAGCAATTGGGTCAGAATCTTAATTCAATAAAACGCCTTAAACAGAAATTTTAAGAACGGTATGGGGAGTTTAATTTTTTCGCTGAAATTGAAGGACATAGCAACGACATTTGTTTCAAAGATATGGCCACGTACTCGACAATTGACAAGCGGTATGCGGATAAGAAAGATGACATGGATGAGGAGGCATACAGAGTTGTTGTGACCGCCACGAAGATGATTAGGGCAAAGTTGCGGGAAATGACATATGATAAGAAAACCTACACCACCAGTGAGGAGATTGGGAAATTTTGACAACAGAAATAAATGGATTTCTCGCCATTTAGAAATGTTTCTGGAGTTACTAGTTCCATCTTAAATAAAACAGAATAGCAATGGCCACAGCATCGTGCAATCTGTTATTACCTCTACTCTTTTTGGTATTTGGGTTGAAATGGATCGCGTTTCGGGTCAAGGTGGCTTGTTGATGAACTCTCTAAATTGGGGGTTTCAAGTACTTACGACGAAGTAAGCAAGTACGAGCAATCAGTGATCCAGGTGGAAAATCTTGAGAGTATTCACATGGAGTATTTTCCAGGTACATTTACTCAGTGGGCAGCAGATAGCGTCGACCTCAATGTCGCTACTATTAATGGTAAAGGTTCATTCCATGTTATGGGGATACTCGCAGTTTCCACTCAGAAGGACGACACACTGGTTACACCTATATCAATAGTCATCACTCGTCAAAAATGTGTTATGGTTGAAGAACTAATCGAATACAAGGGTGTGCCCATCATACACCATTTGAAACTTACAAAAAAAAACTGGGATTATCCACTATAAAGTACCGACCCATGCTTGAGTTACAAAACCCATACACAGGTTTGAGCACTGATTGACATTGCGGTTGGCTTTCAAATCGAGCAATAAAACAGACCGAACTGGTCTGGATTCATGGAACACATCTTTTCTTCAAACAGCTCAGAACATTCAGCCTAGTCAGAAGATCTTTTTCTACCGATAATAGACCTCAACCCATCAGGTGAGTCTTGTTTGTTTTCCACTTTGATGTGTATTCAGATTCACGCGACACAGTTGGGAAAACCCTGTCGCCATGCTTGGCGTTTGACCAGTCACTTTGGTTCAAACCGGTTGAGATAATTTAAGCCAAGTCACTTGGAATAGTTTGTAGACTCGACGGCTTCCATCTGATGGTGAGTTTCATGTGTAGCATTGGTACCATGATGAATGGGTCGGGGTTAGATGAGGCTCTTGAAAACGATTATGGCTCAAACGCAGTGGCCACAATGCTTTCCGGGAAGGCATTCTCGCGAGCACTCAGATGTCATTTCCTTGTAGACGGAGCCCTTACTAATAAACTGTTGGATGAATTGATCTCTGAGGATTCAAATGAAATATCCAAGTCGAGATACCCAATTATCTGCAAAATCAAATGTCGAAGTACCTTCAACGTTAAATATCGAAGTACCTTCGACATCAAATAACGAAGAATTGGCAATCGAGGGAATCGCTGCACTGGTACTGACAGTTTCGAAGGGGCGAAGCTTAGTCAGATTGAAGTGAAAGCAATAATTGAGCTGTATGAAAACGTGTTTGATAGGTCCATCCCAGTTTCGGCTGTTTCCGATTCAATAGAACTGCTCAAATTGAACGAACTTATGTTATATTACAAGACATACATTGGCGAGAAATCCAGAACATCCAAACGTTGGTTACAGTTTATGGAGAGTCTAGAAATGTGGACAGATTTTATTCGAGCTGAGAGAACAGGAGATTGGAATCTCCATTTAGTAGTTGTTGGGAAAATGTTGAATTTGTTTGCCGCTACTGAGTTGTCGCTTGTTTTTGCAAATGATGCTAGACTTACCCAAGAAATATCCCTGGTTATACTAGTCTTTTATAGAGGATGGTGTTCATACTATTCGAAGGAGCAGTAGGTTTGGGCATGACTGTCAAGTGACCTAGTTATTGAGCAAATCATGATGCGTTCCATCAAAAGTCGGGATGGACTTACACGAGGAAGAGGCCAGCAATTGGGTTTATGATGAAACTATTAGAATCGTCTGCTCAACTGCAACATCTTTCCTTAGAAATCAGCAATCGGGCTGCGTCAGCCCAACAGTTAGGCGAGGCAGGTTCGAAGATTTTCATTCAAATGTACTTGGGCAAGGATGGAGAGTCCCTCGATCATCTAAGATACGCGAAGTTCATGACCATGTTTTCCTCCGGCAGGTCTGCTATCGAACCTCAGAAATTGCCACACACAGAGAGGGCAGCCTTAGTCTTAGGGTTCACTTACAGGTTTTAATCTGGGCATATCTCGGGAAAATAGATCTAGAACCCAAACATTGCAAACATTGGGGATGGAAACTGCAGGGGTCAATACTTATCGCTACAATGACTGACCTAGAACCAGCACCAGAAATTCTTCTTTAATTCATACAATGCAATTGAAAAATTTCGTCAAGAACTCCTTGTGGCACAAACCAATGTTCATGTCGGAAGAATTGAATTAAGTGTGTCACTGCCTGTGGGGATTGTCGTGGGAGATTTGCACGAATTTGTTCAACGGTTGTTGATAAGGAACTGGATCGAATGTGGCTTTATCGCCAGAAAGCAATCTCAATACTCAATAGATATATCTTTCGTTTGGATCGGGGATTCAAAGTCAATACATTCATAATGTGGAAAATTAGTGGAAAAATAAAGAAAAACACATATTTTACGGTTTTGGCTGACATTTTGGCCGCCATGTTTAGGTCTTTTACCCGGAAACAGCATCGTTTGTTTTGGAAATATATTGTATACACTACAAAAGGACTTTTGGTTATAACACGGGTTGATAGTTTTATATTGTGCATCAAACAATAGACTTCTCGAAATTTTCAACTTTCAAGCGGCCATGTTGGACGCCATCTTGAATAAAATAAATTCCCCAAGGCGGATTTTTGCGGATTTTGGATATGTTCACCAGGGGGTTATGCTGCATCGAATGACACCAAATTCAGCTTGTTAAGAATTTTTTCCGGGTTCAACCCTTCAACAGCCAGACTACTGGGCGGTATGCTATATAGGAGTATGCACTTGATGACAACCAACAAGCCTACAAATAGTGTGTCTGTCATTTGCAAAATCAGGTCCCCCATGAGGGTGAATTTAGTGATTCTATCCCAGACTCTGGGGACCTCATTCTGCTTGGGCCTCATCTTCTGGGAAGTAGGTCTCCCATAGCTGTTGAGGTCTAAGCAGAATGAGGTTCTCAGAGGGTGAATTTGGTATGCTAGCCCACCTTTCTGGATAGCGTCACTAAATTCACCCTCTGTAAATGACAGACACACTATTTGCAGGCCTGACAACCAACCTCTTGTTTTCACAGGAAATGTGTGAGGGACTACAGCGAGGACTTCAATAAGATGTACTGTAGACAACTGAGTTGTGGTAGCGGTGACACAGTAAAACATACGGACGAGATTGAGCTGATTATTCCTGAATATTTCTACAAGCCATTTGTGATTCCGACTACAAACAAGATTGATGTGATTCCGTCGTTTGTGGATGATATGGGTATCATCTGGTGCCATCGGGTTCCACAAAAAAGTGAGCTCATTTTGCAGACCTTTATATTCCCCCAACTTAACCCTTTCAGTGCCAAGTTCGATTTTTGTATCAACCCATTTTTCCATGATCATTTTACAAATTTATTGATTATAATAATGTGATACATTGATGGAAAGAGCTCTTAGATACACTGTGCCAAAAATACGGAAATGTGCTCAGAAATAACATGAAAATGTACTTTCGATCATTGCATTGGCATGTTTATATATTACTGAGAAATACTACAATTATATCATATTTATATCAATGGAATCATTCTCGGAAATTAATTATAAGGATATCATGTTTTTTTTCTTCAAATTTCACAACATTTCAGCTACAAGGACAAACCATGGTTCACCCTGATTTGCCAAAATTAGACCAATCTAAAACCTGAAATTTTTAAACCTATTTACTATTGAATAAATAAAAATAATGTACTGTCATGCACCTTCCTCATCGCCCAAAGAGAGGCAAAATAAAACATTTGAATTGGCGTTTTATCCAGAATTTTCATTAAAAAAAGTTCAATCTCCAACTTATCCACAATTAGAAATTTAGATATGTTTCAGATGAAGATGTAATGGCTAAAAGGCATTGTGGGATAGATTCCATAAAATTATCCATTCATCCATTACTTTCTAAAATTATCGAAAATGTAAAATTAGTGAGAATGTGTCATAGCTGGGTGGCACTATAAAACGGCTTTTCTTGTTTTCAAATAAGCAGTTTGTCCACATGTTATGTTTTGACCAATCTTGTTTCTAGCTAAATTAAATATATATTGTGCCTATGAGTGTTCGGAAAAAACTTGTATAACAGACACTTGAAATGCCCTTTTCCGGAAAGGATGTACTGATTAAAATAGGATCATAATGCCTCACATAGTTACCCCAATGTGGAAACACTTATTGTCCAGTTTAAAAAGAGAACTTTTGATATGGTTTTCTATTTGGTTAACCTCTTCGCTGCTATGATGTCCGTAACTATTACGGACCTAAAAGTGCATGTCCTGTGATATATGGTCCGTAATACCTACGGACCTACTTCAGCACACTAGCAGTAGGCCATTATTCATAACTGGAGATTGGTTCATCGGAATAACTGTGTCTCAAAGTTTAATGATTCTGAACGATAATAGCCTTTCAACTGAGTCAGTTGTATGGTTCTTGTGATATTCCTGTTATATTTTTCAACTGGATAATGGCTATAACGTCAACAGCCCAGTACACGATGTCATAACATCAATTAGCAGCAAAGAGGTTAACAAAGGTAACAGTCACATCTCTAAAACATTCACTTTTACTCAGTTCCTTGGCAACAAGCAAACAGCATCATCAACTCACAATCGTAGTTGAATATCATATGTTATCACAGATGGATGTAAGTAAATGTGGTTTTCTCAATGTTTTGAAAATTCATTTTCAGGTGAACCAGACCCAATAAATCTTTTGAAGGAAAAACTTCAAAAGTTCTCAAAATCTGAACCATACCGAAAAGATATAACATGGAAAGTTGGACAAGCTTGTGTTGCATACTTTGAGCAAGATGGCACTTGGAACAGAGCAAAAGTGCTAGAGATAGGTGATGAATATTTCCAAGTGAGTAACATACCCCTGGCAGGCCTGATTTGAATGTTGTTGATAGGTTCAACATATTATGAGACCATGCAAAATCAATTTCATGTTTATCAAATATTTGAAAAGCATGTGAGCTCGCAGTTTTTATATCCCCAACATCAAGGAAAAGAGGAAAAAGACCAGGTGTTGCAATATGGACTACCTATATTCTATATAAAAATATAATAATTTCAACATCTGAAATAGTCTCGGTAGCGGCTAACTCTGGTTTTAATTTCAGTTGCCCAGCCATTATTTCCAGAACATTTGTCCATAAATTTATTTGGTAAAAAATCACCCAATAAAGTATAATCGACACATTTTTTATAAGTTCAACTTGACATGAGCCATTGCCAATTGTTGGCATCCGTCAGTCGAACCATTCTTGTGTCCATCAACAATTTCCTTTGGTCCTCCCTATAGTACACATCCCTCATCCAATCATCACCAAAATTCATGTGGATGTACAGGGTGACCTCTATTTGGGAGCCATCTATTTTTTCCAAATGGGGGGCGCCATGCATACACGGGCCTGATAAATGGGATATTAACTTTGTGTGGCCTTATATATCATTGGGATGCCGCATAGTTCCCATAGGGCCTAATTGGGCAAATGACCGTTCAAGGCCTGGAAAGTGCTTAATTTACCATATGGAACATTGAATTGCCTTGTTTTTCAACAATACATGCATCACTCAGTGAATACATAATTGACGGTCTTCAAAAAGAAATTAAAATCCCTAAAAAGTGGTATTTCAGAGAAAAGAGGGCCTTGAAAAACATTGATAATTGTCGCAAAAATTATTTGAAAATTGTTAGGCATCTCCTCACCAAAAAGGTGATTGGATCTATCTATAATCAGGCCCGAAATTTATTTTTGCCAAATGAAAATAATTTTTGCCAAATGCTGTCAAAAGTTTCCAAATGCTGTCAGTTTCTACAACATTGTGTCTTTTAATTTGATTATTTCCACAATCGCTGCTTGAGCGACCTTTGATATCGATAGGAAAGCAGTTCATTATTAACAATTCTCGCCTCTATACTTGGGTTTATCATAGAACAATAAACCAACAGCATAACAATGAAATTGTTGAAGGGTTTCTTCATCAGAAAGGCACATGGAAACAGAGGATTAGCTATGTAAACACCACCACCAGACATACTAGCAAACCATCCACCCGTTGATACTAATGATATCAGATTAACTGCATCTTGATGGAGGTATCAAAAGTGACTTGCCAAAATTTTTGCCAAATGAAAATATGTTTTGCCAAATATGAATTATTTGTGCCATTGGCAAATTTGGCAAGTGACAGCACGAACCCTGTCTATAATTAAATTATATTGTTTATATAACTGTACTTTAACTTTGCCCTATTTGAGTTATCCTCGTATCTTTTCCAACCTTATCAAAAAAAATCATCATTTAGGTTGAATGAAGATATTGTACAAGTGTAAGGCCAAAAAAAAAAAAATTTGGTTCTCAGGCCCCGCCGCATTGAATAAAAAGGGCCGCATTAGGCCTTTTTATTGCAATGCCTGATGTTATGACAAAAAAACTTACGAAAATAAAAATTTGAAGAAAAAATAAATTGAAATTTTTTATTTTTTTATTTTATCAACTTGTCCATAGTAGATATGTGTTGAATATTAGTGCGCATTGAGCTCTAACATGTAATGTGTTATAAAGTGACTTGCAGGCTTACACCATGAGGTAGATGACTACAATTAAGAAAATGATTAGCTGATCCGCATGCTCTTCTTACAATTAGTCATTGTGAACAACTTACACTAATCGTAACTTTATACAATTGAAAGGCACAGGACTAAATTCAGGATCACATTAGAATGGGGAGGTATCAGTTTTTAGACAACAATAACAGTAGTTAATGTCAGGGGCATTATATAATGTTAGGTAATCCCAGTCATACACTGGTAGTGCAATGTCATTTTTATATAAGACTAAATGAGTTTATATGCATAACAGTTCCCTCTACATTTCTGGTTATTTACCCCTTCAGCTTTGGTTTCATTGTAAGATTTTTTTTTCTATTTTCGAGGGGGATATATCCAATCAGCTTCTACATACCAGGGGCACAAAGCAGATATCAACTAAAAGTCAGTTGTAGGTTTTTGAAATTATATATGTGCTTTATTATGACAAAAAAAATTGCTGGAAAGATTGTTTTGCAGTAAAATTCACTGTATTTGTTTTTTTTAGGTGCAGTATATTGATTATGGATGCTGTGATTGGCTGTCACCAGATGTGTTGCGACCCAATGTCAAGGCAGTTGCCGACATTCCACAACTGATATATCCATGTGTCCTGGATGGCATTGAGCCGGTCAGTACAGTTTGTCATAATTTTGATAGCATGCTATTTGTTAGTTTCTATTCATACTGATGAGTCATGCATGGAAATATGAGGTGTGTTAATTCTCCTAAGATTAATTCAGGACTAGTTCGTAGCAACTGTTATAGTACCAATAACTTGCTGCCAACATCTGATTCTATGTTAGGAAAGACAATCAGGTTTACAGAAAGCGTTTTCATTTGAAACAAAAATGAAATCTGAAATTTAGTACAAAAGAACATTATAAAACATTTTCTCTCTTTGAAGATGGTCCCATTCATATTCATTGACATCTATTTCTTTTCAAACTTTTAGACTTGGATATTGACATCAAGCCAGGAAATGCCTAAAACATTATTCTATTGCAATATGTAGACGAAGCCTGAAAATAGTGTGTCTGACATTTGCTGAATGAGGTCCCCAGAGGGTGAATTTAGTGATGCTATCACAAGGCATAACTAGCTGGCATCACCAAATTAACCCTCTGGGGACCTCATTCTGATTTGGCCTCATCTTCTGGGAAGTACTTAATAGTCTCAGATTAACATTGTTTTCAATTACTTTTCCCTTCTGTTCAGGTTCTATATCCCCTAATTTTCAAAAGATAAAATGCATAATTGAGGAGACTAATGGGTGAACATCACCAATTTTAACTGGGGAACTTCAATCTGATCCTAGGTCTCCCATAGCAGACCTCCCATAGCAGTTGAGACCTAAGCAGAATGAGGTTCCCAGAGTAGAGCCCGAAGCCGCCATCGCACGCCGCCGCCGCCAGCCATATTGGCCAAAAGCCGCCGCCAGCCATATTATTTCTAACGCCAGTCACATTTAAAAATCGCCGCCGGAATTGTAAAATGGCTGAGCCGTGTGCATGGGCTTATATGTCAAGCACAACTGTTCTGTGAATCGCAAAGAACTAAACCGCATTGTCTAATATTGGCATACTCGCATGGACACGGCATGGTTATATTATCGAACACCTGGCCCCTTAATGTGGAATAGACTATCCCAATGCATGCTTTCATATAACTGAATGGGCGCATGCATACGGTATTGAAAGGGTTAAAATATAAAAAAAAAAATTTACGACAACACTCAGACATCACTGGCATTTGTCCATATATACACATAAGAATAGAAAATAGTTTGAAATATTATATATCATTACTATCGGGTTCATCATTCAATGATGCATGCATATATCACAAGATGGCAGTGATGATAGCAGTCTGAAGTCGACAGAAGTCCCAATGTAACTACTTATACCGATTAGATGGGAAACTACATAGTATATCCATGCCAGTCCTTCGTGAATTTTCGCCATAATGGAAAAGCCCAACATCAAACGATTACATGTGATCTGGAATTCTACGGGTTCACCACAAACGCTAAAAAAACGGCGTCTATAACAGGTAACAGGGGATTAGGAACATTTCGGAAACGAAAATACGCTGAATGATAACATCTCAGCCGGCTGAGCCGCCATATTTCTTCAGCCACGAACGTCGTGATTGAGCCGGCTTAGCTAGCTAACCAGCCACGAAAAATCGGTTGAGCCAGCCATGAAAACTATTTGTCGTGGCTTCGGGGTCTATCCCAGAGGGTGAATTTGGTGATGCCAGCCCACCATGTGGGATAGGATAAAAAAATTCATCCTCTGTGGACCTCGTTCTGCAAATGTCAGACACACTATACCCAGGCTTGATGCAGATATAGTCACATATATCTATTCGGTAATTAAAAATATCAAGGATTAGGGCTGCAATGGCGCATCACAATTTCAATGAATGGTGATTCTTTCTTTGCCTTACAGTAATGCCCTAAGTAATCGACCCCATAACCACAGCAGAATTATAGGTAACTTTTCAGGATTTAGTCGGAAATATGGCTTGTTGCCATTCAAGCCATATTTCCGACTAAATCCTGAAAAGTTACCCATAATTCTGCTGTGGTTAAGGGGTCAATTACTTAGTGCATTACTCTACATCATCAGGATATTATCATGATGCATCATGATTCATGTTTTGAATAACAGCAGCAGTTTCCTACTCAGGTACTGAACAATGACTTAGCATTTCCAACATTTCATTTTGGGGACAATCAGACTGTAAATCTGTTAGTTTCAGTAGTCCTGTGAATTTATTACACTCTATTTGTAACAAATAGATATAGAAAAAATAGCTTCAATGAACACCTATTACTATGTAGAGCTGTCCTTCATTCTATTCAATTATCAGGTTCACCAACGTAAGAGTGAACCCTCATTGTTATAGCTCTATCAATGATTATTCAGGTTTTCTAGACTAATTTTTATGTTTACCCATACCATAGTATGGTAAACATAATGTCGACTTCCGGATTGACCACTCGTCGTGCGTCCGGTTGTCCATCCGTCTGTCTGTCTGTCCGTAGACACTTTACCCATGGTGCGATAACTCAAATATTTTCTATCCGATCGAAACTAAATTTTGTATATGGGTTTAATCCGAGTTTTTTTTATGGAGTTATGGCCCTTTTTCGACTTCGAATTCACGCATGCTGTCATAACTCAAACAATTGTTATCTGATCAGAACCAAATTTGGTATGCAAGTTTCAGAGCCCAAATTACAGTTCGAATATGGGTTTGATCCGATGTATTTTAAAGGAGTTATGACCCTTTTTTCGAAATTAAAATATAAAAAAATAAAAAAAAAAAAATCTGATGCTATAAACGAAGTATTTTTTGTCCGATTGTGTTCATATTTGATATTTTGGTTTATGATGACACACCCTCACCTGTATAGTTTTTGGTATTGATTGGTTGATCGGTTTAGAAAATAATTAACCCTTTACACACATGCTATCCAATGCAATAAGTTGAACATATTTCTTCTGATCTGCCTCATATTTCTTACCTAGGTTTTTCTTAGCACGTTCTTCATCTGTATGGTTTTTGGTATTGTTTAATTAAACATTTCACTCATTTGTTTACTTAGAATTCACACAAGCTGCTATAACTCAAAACATTTTTCATCTGATCAACACCAAATTTGGTATATGAATTTATCACCCCTAAATACAGATCAAGTTCGAATATGGGTTTGATCCGATATATTTTAACAGAGTTATGACCCTTTATAATTCAAGTAATTACTGCTGGGAATTTGAAGAGACGATATCTCACAGACCATGTGTGTTATTGTAATGAGTTAATTATCACTATGGACATTAGATATGGCATGCTATAAAGCCTGATAGTGGTACCACTGGCTGCAAATTTGTTTATAATAATGTCAAATTGATTGATTGCTATCTGGTGGAGTTCTGTTTTCTGTGCAATATTAAGTTAACCCCTTTGTTGAAACAGGTTCATTACATTAGTTAATATACACACTATAGGACACCTATTCTAAAATATTAAATTGGAACAGTCCATTGTTACTTTGTAGGGATGTTTTACAGACATTGTTGTTTACAGACACTGTTGTCTTATCTTAGACAAAAATTAATCCACACATTCCTTATTTCCATGATATGATGTCAATGAAAATGATTAACCCTCTCCACATATCTTATGGTTTTGATGCTTTTCATTTGATCATTTTCCTATATTATGTCCAGGTTGATGGTGATCCACTTTTGATTTGCATGGATTTGGGATTTAAATTAAACCATTCCATAGACACATATTATGCGATAAACAGATATAATATTATCCCTTTCACTTTGATCCAGGTTCAGTAAGGGTTTCAATAAATCAATTGAATATACATCATTAGAGGAAATGTCTTAGTTTGAAATTCCCTCAATTGCATTTGGGTTCCAGGGTAACATTAATGGTGCTTGTATTCTTGAGACTGACTTATTGTATGGGTTTCTAAATCCAATGACATGCTTTTTTAGACTATTTTGTGTTTATCAGTTCATTAGTTTGGTTAAGATTAACCCCATTCTATCCGTTTGATAACTCAAATATTTCCATTGATTATGTTTATACATGTAGTTCTTGGCATAGTTGACGGGAACACACCCCTAACCTGCATAGTGAGGGTCATTTGGTTTATTTGCTTAAAAATATTAACATTCTACCCCAATCCTGTTGACACAATGTGATAACTAAATATTTTTCACACTATCACTATATTAAGTGTGAATTGTTGAAACTTTTGCACTCATGAAAAGGTTGGTGTAAGGATTTATAAAATTTATAAAAATAGCTAATCGCTATCGCCAAGGTATGGGTTAAACATCTGCCGATCGTGATCGGCCTCTCGTTTCTAAACACTATTGTGCTTTTGATTCAGATTTTACTGTCTGTGCTATAGATATGGAATTTTTACTATTTGTTATATATGTTTTCGGTGATTTAGAGTGACAATAATAATTTGGAGGCGAGATGTTTAAAAGGGAACTGTTAATAAAACTTTTTGTTCAGTAAAATAATCTATACCAGTGTCATAACGTAGAATTAAGGTTACTAAAAACGAATGATATTCAAAAACACCAACTTATAGCGTAAAAATCGAGATTTTAATGACTTTTTGACGTCGAAAATAATAAGGAAAAACTAAAAAGCCACTCGCCAGTTTTATGTGCACAAAGAAGCGTGACGTCAACATGGGAACGCAACTTTTTTTCGGATGAGGGAATAAGACGTAAACATGTCCACGTGTTTTCTCATTTGTTTTGTTAATGGCGACTTACGATACAAATCTACTATTTTCAACAATTTGGACATTTAGAAAGTATTGATGACTGAAGTGTGTAAATCATATAATATCACGGAGTTGTGCTAGGACTATATGTTGGACGCTGTTTTGAGAATTTTCGATGAATATTGTGAATTGGATTTTCGATTCTGGACTGGAGGTTGACGTTTCGCAATTGAAACAAATTGACACTTTTATAGACAGATTTATGTTTTAGAGGAATGTTTATCAACCAAGAGTCAAAATTATTGGACTGTAATGTGCATAGAACAGTTGTCTGCAGTTTTCAACACATTCTTGGTGGAAAAAGATTCTAAAACTACGATGGCAATTTGGGAAGTAAATCACCTATTTTCGATATTTTTTCCGATGGTAATCCGACGTGGGCCGTATTCAACAATGCCAGCAAGGAGCTGATGCTGAACTCTTCCAATTTTGATGATTATTTATTATAATTAATAAATATATTTTTTTAACCATTTCGCTTGTATATATTCTCCAAAATCAGTTGGACAAGTGTAGGTGAACAACCGATATACATTGTACAATAATAGCCTGATCTAGTTAAAATAGATTCATTGATCGGTCTTCCTGGCATATTGCTCACTGTTGTATTGTAAGAGGGGAGACCTCTAAATTTCTTGAACATTGAAATTCCGTTTGTTTAAGAATTTGTAGATGTTTATATTGAATATTCTCAGTAAATAATTATTCTGTTTGTTTCAAAAGAAATCAGAATAATTGTTATTGTTTGCAAGTACTAGTATTGGTTGAAAGATAATTATAGAACAGTTTAGATTGACTCCCCTCTTACCAGATGCATGCTGACTGTGGAAGACCGATCGGTCTATTTAAGCACTTCTGGGCTATTATAGATCACTCGGTGATTCACCAAGGTTCGTTGGATGGCTCAAACAATGTTTCCTAAGAAATTCCTACCATGGCCGGTTTATATATACCCTTAATTTGAACCACACAGTTGATTGTTTCGTACCATATGTTTTGTCATTCACACCATATACATTTGTATGTTTCGTTGGTTCCCACAAATGGTAATTGGTCATGCGTATGCAGCTTACCATGTGAAAAATTATTTTAATTTTGTTAACTTAATGAAAGCGAACATGTTTACGATTTAAAGTTACGTGATGATGACAACCCGACAATTACATGTAAACATATTTCTTTCTTTCTTTGCGAAAAAAAATTAACAAATTGAAATTGTGGCAACAAAGTTAAAGATACATAATCTGAATTAACGCTTTCATATTACTATTTCCTTGGTTTCGGGGGTAAACATATTTGATTCGAGTCGAGGAACCCACCCGTGTTGAACAAAATGTTGATAAATAACAGGTTTTGGAAAATTTGGGCAATTGTTTACTATTGTTGACTGGTTAGCATATTTTTTTTTTGGGCATTTAATCGATTCTGATAACCGAAGCGGCATTTCAAAAAAATGTTTGTTGTTGGAATCTGATAATATGGGAACCATCGAATCGGTTTGAGTACCTTTAATGTTATTTCCAAAAAATAATACGGTATACTCAATGGTACAAATTGTCGAAATGATACATGCATGTACTGGTATGAAATGTCCAGAACCCTGGTGCGAAACATCTCTATGTCAAACTTCTATGGCACGAAATGTCCAGCAACCTATTGGCTGTTCAGTCCATTGCACATTATAATTTATTTCCAAATAAAGGTAATACTAAATATTAAAGCAGTGTTTAGTGTTAAGATCAATCTTGAACTAATTGTACATGTGATATAGTCAGACGGACTTGTTGTAAAGAAAACAAGTAAAATTGAGGATGCCACTTTATCATACATTATAAATGCATCAATATTCTATTGATATGTATACCGGTACATGTAATGCTTTACAAACGCATGTTTTTGTATATATATTTTTACTTGTTTTCTTAACAAGCCCGTGGCCTCAGTTTAAGTACATGTATAGGAAGCCACGACTTATATGCGAAAGAGCTCTGGGTCTCTTGTTCACTCATTGTGTGACCACTGAAATCAGAGATGTGGCTAGATAGTCTCCCCATTGGGGAGGGAGGTCCACATTGATACCTGTATGTTACGACAGCACCCCTTGGAAGGAAGTTTCCTACTGATGGCTATATCGGTCAAAAAACATTCAAATTTTTGCCCGGTATGGCTTGTTATCAAACTACATTTGTACATGTACTTACCGTAGGTGATTATCATTTCAATTTGCAAGGTACTCAATCCGATCAGAGGGTCCCCATCTCAACAGATTCCAACAACAACAATCCGATCAGAGGGTCCTATATTACTATTTCTTTGGCTTTTAGGGTAAAAAATATTTGATTCGAGTCGAGGAACCCATCAAACAAAGCTCAGAGTTATTAGATATTGATTTTTTAAATTTGTTATTTTCTCGAGATGAGTACTAATAATTGCCTTCAACTTCGTAATCTGCTCAAGATGTGTAACCCAAAACACTATTCAAACAGACAAGGATGGATAACTCTAAAATCAAGTGGTAATAATAACGCAATTTTGACTGTTCTGGGACAGAAAGTATTCCCGATAATGAAAAATAATAGATTTCTAAAATCGATATCTAAAAAATCTGAGCTTTGATGGGTGGCTTCCTCGACTCGAATCAAATATATTTGACCCCCGAAGCCATTGAAATAGTAATTGAGAGGAGTTTTATTAGATTGAGTACCTTTAAATTGAGTAATATAGTTTTAGGACATCACCAATCAGAGTAATATGATTTCATGACATCACGGATCCGAGTAATATGGCTTTACAACATGGCATAATTCTATTTCACTGTTAAATAATGCATACTAAGACAATGATTTTTTGTGATGTCACTCATTTGAAAGATTTGTCAATAGAACACTGTTTACTGTTACTAAGAGGCAAACTAATTAATGTTATGGATAGGGTATTACTTGGTTGGTTTGATATTATAGGCCTGATTTCAGCCCTCGGTAACCTCATTTCAGCCTTCGAACTTCGATGTCAGGCTGATGGTGATATGAGGTTACCTTAGGCTGATATCAGGCCCAATATCAAACCAACCAAGAAATGTCCTCTAATTATTATATAACTAGCAGGGTGACCAGTCGTTGCCCAGGTTAATGCGCTCACTTTTTTCTCTGACCCCAATACCATCACTGTAGACATTTCTAATCTGCACCATTATGATGATTATCTTTCTCATAAGAAATAACAAATTAATAGTTACGTGTAGGGTATTACATGTACTTGGTTGGTTTGAATATATTGGCCTGATTTCAGCCCCCTCGGTAACCTCATATCAACCTTCGATGTCAGGCTGATAGAGATATGAGGTTACCTCAGGCCGATATTTGGTCTAATATCAAACCAACCAAGTAATATCCTCTAAATATTATGTAACTAGCAGGGTCGTTACCCATGTTAATGCAGTGTGGTACATGTATTTTTTTGCCCCTCCCACTTTTTGTCCCTTACCCCAATACCGTCATGTGCTGTATACATTTCTAATCTGCACAATTATGTTGATTATCTTTCTCGTAAGAAATTGCCCCTGTTAGACCCCTTTGGAGCCATCTAGAAGGTCCCTCATGAATCGTGAATTAATATAGAATAGACATTCACAAATATAGGTATAGATAAAGATTTTTTAAGAAGTTCCCGGACCCCTGTGGTTGTAAATAGAATGCACTCAGATATTCTGACTTCAAACTTGTGCCTCCTTCTAATTTAGATGTACCGGTATACTACCGGTAGTATTGCTTGATAAGTTGATAGACATGTGTTGATATGATTTGGTTGAAAGATTAGAAAATCAGTGCCCCCCTCTCTAATTACAGTTTAAAGATGGTCTATCTCTCCCTAAACCAAGTTTTATATGCAGCAGTTTCCTGAAATATGTATGAAATATTAAAAATAATAAATATGCATTGAAAACCCCTGTCCGGAAATGCTTCTATATGACAATATTGATTTTATTTTATATTTTCTGGTATATTAGATACATACACATGTACAACTAATTTGGGACATTTTACAGCTCGCAAAAATGTTTGGAGTGTAGCAAGTGGGAGAACTCTATATGAGATCGCCTGAAAGTTTTATGACATGACGGTTTGTTGTAAAAATAGTAACGAAAAATATGTCCCAATTGATAATCACATTATATAAGAAAGTGAATGCCCTCATAGTGGTGAACATCTACATGTATACCAAATTTCATTGAGATCCAAGCAGTTATTAGCACTACTGTTCAAGTTATGCCATGAACAGACATCAGACGGATGGACAGACAGGTGCAAAACAGTATACCCCCCCCCTTTTTTAAAAGGGGGTATGAATATCGATAATTGATATAAGCATTTCCTGACATGTGTCTTTGACTCGATTTTATTATTTTATACCCTGGGAATTATAGAAAACATATTTAGGAAGCTATAGATATAAATCCATCTTCAAATGCTGATCACAAACTGATATTAAATCAGTGTTTGTGATTCGGTATAAAGCCTTTAGACTCTACTGTTCAGACTTTACTGTTTACAGCTACCGGTATAATCTTGTGTGCCAAATACAACTGCAGGGTGGAATATTGCGGATGAAGATGGATAATTCTAAAATCAAGTGGTAATAATAACTTGATTTTAGAGTTATCCATCTTCATCCACAATTTTGACCGAGACCACCTTTTTGACGGCGTGTTTTTGGGCCACAAACAATAGAAATAATAAACTTCAAAAATTGATATCTGATCACTCAGAGTGTTGATGAGTAGGTTCCTCGACTCGAATCAATATTTTTTACCCCCGAAGCCAAAGAAATAGTAATTTAGGAGCATCTGATCGGATTGAGTACCGTTAAACAATTATTTTTGTGTCTAGACTTGATTATGAAGCAAGTTTTCGCAATTGACATGCTTAAAATTGATATATGCATGGGGAAATGTAACCATCGTTGTCTACGTACTAGTCCAAGTCTTCTCGTACTAAAACCGGCTAAGATATTGGGATGGAGGTGCCGGTCTTTAGTCCAAGACCGCTTGTATACCAATCCTATGACACGACTTACGCCCACGATCTGTGGCGGGAATTTGTGGTGTATTTTACTCGATTTACCTAGCAAATCAATACATGATGCTATATACATCGGAAAGGCTTACATCTTATGGTCATAATGGTGTATAATAATCTAACTTTAATGTTAAATTACACATAGAATATTCCGGTTGATTGACACAAACATCGATTTGTTTATCTGTTTGTTTACGTTTTAACCGAAAGCCGAAGTGGTCCGAATAAGTTAGGCATAATCCGCTGTTTGTTCTGGGAATTCTACTTTCCGTTTCTATATATAGCGCGTGTTTTCCGAACAAAAATGGCGAAAACCGATCGCCCGAAAGTCCAGTTTTCTATGTGCTTTCAGAACAATTCCCGCACTAAAAACTTAATGACATAATGGAGGATCAGAACGGTAGTTTTGTTGACAATTTTCGCAAGCAACTTGTCAAAATTGGAGCAAATTAGAACTCTTGTGTCTGACTTGCCAAGTTGCCATGCGTGTGATGTGCATTTTGACATCTGTGTTGATAAAATAATCGGAGAACCGAATCACACAGTTTCGAAATATAGTTCTTCCGTTTTAGTGGGACTTTTCAAACTTAAGGTTCATTTATTTAGTGTATTACATTTATATCTCCAATGTTTAATTAATCTATTTATTATTTTATTTATTGACACACATAATTACGATTACAATGGAGAATTCATCGTAATTTGCGTTGTTGTCCAAAATCTACGGAATATTTTCAACGGAAAATGCCGAACACAGTTCGCGAGGTCAACCGAGTTCGCATACTTTTAAAAAATTGTAAACATTGAGGTAAATGTCTCTTTTCGCATTAAATTACCGTTTTAAATTCACAACTGATGTGGGTTTCAGATAAAATAGCATGTCTTCTGCGGAAAATATCCGTTTATTGTCGCAATTGTGATATTTTATTTCATATAATTGTGGTTTTATTTGAGCGGGTCACGAACGCTTAAGTCGTGTCATAAGAATGCATGGGCCTGGAACTCGGACTAAAGACCGGCACCTCCATCCCAATATCTTAGCCGGTTTTAGTACGAGAAGACTTGGACTATCTACGTACATGCCCCATGTGCGCAACATCTCAAATGAAAAATCCAGTCTCTTGTACTAGTATTTGTAATTAAACTACCGGTATTTGTATAGCATTTGTTATTTAAATTTAGAACAGAGCCATAATTTTTTTTAAATGTGCAGATCTACATGTATGGTAATAAGGCTTAAGCATTGTGCAGGGTGGATTTTTCTCATAAAATTAATAAACATACAGGTACAAATATTTGGCAAACAAGAGTAGGCACTTTGGTGGAGTCCGGTGATGTTAGATGCTGATAGTCTAAAGGGTCAGTGTCTGGTTGTTCCCCTTGCAGAGGAGATATAAATGGGTACACGACATTTTGGATCGTCTTAAGTCGTTTCGTACCATATTTTTTGTAGTTTCGCACCATATTTTTTGTAGTTTCGTACCTTATTGTTTGGTCGTTTCGCACCATGTTGGAAATCAATTCGTCTTTTCATACCAATGATACTATACATGTACATGTATGTCACACCATAGGGAAACAAATAACTGATTTTCGGCAAAGTACGAAATAAAAAAAAGTAATAAAAAAATATGGTATGAAACGACCATGGTATCGGATAGTGAAATAATGAAGAAGTCACTATAGTTGTATATCAATTTTTATCATTTATATGGTCACAATAATATAATGCAACGTGAAAGTTGATATGACATCTGTTCTGTTCGACTTCAGGTGTACTCAATTTCTACTCCGGCAATGTTCAGAATCCTATCCATTGATAATCCAACGACACTGGTACGAAGCGTCTAGAACTTAGAATCCATATTTAATATAATTATAAATCCTTCAGATATTCAGTGTTACCGATCTCCAGAATCAACAACTGACTGTTCAAGGCGGTTCCACTCAATGGTTGTTTTTAAGAAGTCATCGTAATGACTAATGAGTAATGTACAGTGCTAGTACGCAGTAGATCGAACGATTCTCTGATGGTGCTGTTAGCACTTGTTACACACCTCCTATTAAAGTTCTCCACCAGATTTTGACAGACACTCCATGCCACACTGGGGACAGTAACAGTACTAACACTCACACTGACAGTGAATGAGTGGATAGGCCTACTGGTAGTCGAAATTCTACAGGATACTAAAGATATAGTCAATTTTGGACAAGCCTACAGTGGCCACTGCAGTACTGGTAGTGGTACAGACCGTACAGTGGTGGTAGTGATGCAGTCCTCAAATTTGGTTGCTTTATTTTCCTTGTCTTCTTGGAATTTGTTTTTTAGAGTTAGATGTAGATTATTCATTTGTAGAATAACAATAAATTATCATGACAATCGTCGTCAAAAATGAATGACATTGATAATTTAATCGATTCAATGATTGTTGACACTGTGACTTGGTGAATTTAAATTTTAAGTCTCGCTGTCCTTGCGACTAATGGGACTATCTTCGTCGGCTGGTTCGTGTAAATATGGGCGAATATTCAAACGCAAGCCATCAAAGGCATCTTCAGTATCTGCCATAGATGCAGTATCCTCCGCAACACGTAACTCGTCTTCATTTTCGTGATCAGAGTCACTTTCAAACGCGGAAATGCTGTGTGCAGAAGCCATTTTTCGTAAACAGTTCGTCTGCGGGGGTAAGTCCCACGTTGACGTCACGGGTTTTGCGGTCACGTGACTCGAGCAAAATCAGCTAAGAAATAATAATCGATTTTTAAAAGTCGCTAAAAACACGTTTATCGATAAAATTATATCTAATTTTTTATTGGATGTTATATTTGAACCTTATTCACACCAAACTAGCCATATAACATTGAAATGATAAACATTTAACAGTTCCCATTTAACACATATCTAAGATACATGGAACTGTTATTAGTCAATATGACACTGAAAATGTGTTTCTTAAAATAGACTGTAATTTTGAGGTGATTCTGGTTGTTCTCGTCAAACTGTTGTTAACGATCTCTATGCAAGAATGGCAATCATAAAATGAGATTATATGTATTTTGTAGGAGGGATGTCACATGATGCATCTTCACTTCTAGATGATTTAAGTTTTGAAACATTTACAATGACTCAATGTTGAAATGATTGTGACCAAGCCTTAGTTTAGTGTGTGTGTTATTTGCAGAATGAGGTCCCCAGAGGGTGGATTTAGTGATGCTATCCAGCACAATGGGCCAGCATCGCCAAATTTACCCTCTGGGGACCTCATTCTGCTTAGGCCTCAACTGCTAGGGGAGACATGCGATCAGATTGAATTTCTTCAGCTGAAGTTGATGTTCACCCATTAGCCGCCTATGCATTTTATCTTCTGCAAATTAGGGGATATAGAAACTCAACAGCAGGGATAAATTAACCAAAAATAATTTTAATTTGAGACTATAGATACTTTCCAGAAGATGAGGTCTAAGCAGAATGAGGTCCCCAGAGGGTGAATTTGGTGATGCTAGCCCACTGTGGGGGATAGCGTCACTAAATTCACACTCTCTGGACCTCATTCTACAAATGACACACACTAAACTCAGGCTTGGACCTTACATGAAAGTGATTCATTCCAGATCAGTGACAATGGACAGTGGCCAACATCGACTATTGAGTTCGTTCACCAGAAGATTGTTGGTGCTCTCTGTACACTCCAAATACTGGTATGTTAATCCTTTATTTGCTAAATACTCATTCACAAGCAGTTCCCTTAGGAAATGTTCAGATAATAAGTTCAACAAAACAATGTATTATCTGAAAATTTCCCTCCATTAAATATGAATCTTTCTGCTATTGTATTATCAATTTTTCTGTCTGTCGTCTGCTTATATATTTCCGCTAAAGGAAGCCGTTCACACTGAACTATATGGATATATGTCCTGCGTTTGTAAACCATAGTAGAAAAGGGGTTAACTTTTGTGTGGTCGCCTACGATCTCTCGTGGTCTTCAGTGGCTTGCTCGGATTAGTCACGCATGCGCAGTCCCAATATAACCGATATAACCAGTTTATTTTCTGCTACGAACCGAACGGAAGTCTAAGGGAGTATTTTTCCGAATTTGTCGTTTAACAACTAGACAACAAATTCAATTTATCGATACAATAATTACTGGTCGCCTACGCGTTAGTTTTTAGAATTATTGTTTCGAATTCACGGACCGTTTCGCTTCAAACATACAAATTGTCCGGGTTTTCGAAAAGCCGGCGGACTTAAAAAATTTCGAATATGAAAATCGACATTTCGCCATAATCAGCCGCCATTTCAAGGCCTTACGAGGCGCATAGATTATTGTGAGCAATGCATCTATGTAATTATTATAGAACCTATAAGGTATGATATAATTTGTCAGATATAAATGCCACGTGATTCGCTACCGGAAGTCTCCTAATTTCGTGGGAATTTATTTACGCGTGGACATTTATTTAGCAATAATTACCATCGCTACTGACGCTATCTATCATAATGTTATGAACAACATTCTTTCTCATAATACTTTGTTGTTTTATGGTTCAATACAACTGATCCAGATGTGTTGGTCACATTTGAACTTAAAAGTTGATTACAATTTACATCTGGGTTTATCAATGTAAAAACAGTAGTGTCATTATTACTTTAATAAATTGACAGAGATTGATATTGGACAAGTGTTATAATTATGTTCATGGTTTGATTCTCGTAACGGAGCATCACCTTCAATGTAACAATCTCAGCCATGTGCTAGCGGACCGGGGGTCGCACCCTGGTCAGGGTATTCTGACAGAAATCAGAACTCGGCCCGATACCAAGTTTGTCAGGCTAACAAGTCCCATTCGAGATTACTGAATAAAATCCGAATGCAAATGCCGACTTTCCCCATTACAACACTTGTTCAGGTATGTTGTTGTGGGTGCACTACGCTGTGCGATCGGGTGTGGACAATAAAAACTTAATGGCTGACCCATGTACACACCTAGGTGTGTGCATGTTACAGAACACTACTGGAGTCACTAGATCTCATCAAAACAACATGCTTTCACAAAATACTTTGTGTTTTCTGTTTTAATACTGTCACACATGTCTCCTATGATTTAGATGTGTTGGTCGACGCTTGAAGTTATCAGACTACAGTTTATCAATATCAGAAAAATAATGACTGTTGTCGTACTAAGATTCGTTAATCCTCTTACGGTATATATCAATTATTTACACAGTCTGAACTCTGTCTCATCAGAACCCAACATATAACATATTTATATTTAATATAAACTATTATAATTATAATATGTATATACTGTTGTGTATTATATTGATTCAACTTGTAAACATACCCATAATATGTATTCATGTAAACCTGAACTATCAAAATAAAATCTAATCTAAAAGTGTCATTAATTTCAGACAGGGATTGACATCTGACAGGAGTCAGAATTCTGTTGAGTACATGATTCGATTCTTGTACAGTGCTTCAACTTCACTGTCAAATTTTGAACTGCTAGCATTTAATGATTGCAAGCATGACACTAAAATTAATCGTGATGACAGTTTCACTATTGTCTCAATTCCAGATTTTAGTTATTATTCTGAATTGTATCCAAAATTAACCCATCCTTTCAAAATTGCTGGGTTGTTTCTCGACTAAATGGTGTCTCCTTCCGGAATACAAACATAATTGCTTTCCTTCCTGTGTAGGGGGGGCTCTGGATATGGCTTTAATTGGGACACAAAATTACAAATCATGGGTGCTCCTGTTTGCATTCTCTAGAGTAAGGCAAGAAGCTTATCGTCACTCTGACGGTGTTTAATCATGGTTTCACTATCTACAAATATATTTGAAGATACTTTGGTTTGATCAACCTTTCCCCTTCTTGATTCAATTATGAGAATGATTCCAGCCTGACAGGTATTTAGAATCGTGGTGACTTGACCCCTCCAGGTAACTGGCCCACTGGCAATAACTGGCGACCGTGGCCTGGATGACGTTCCCCAATGAATAACGATATAATAGCAGTGGTATTCCAAGACGAGGAAGGTGGGGGGAGACATTATTTATGGCAAGTAACCATATCAAAAGTGAGCTTGGTACAAGAACAGGCTGTACATCCAATACAGCATGCATTGTTCATAAAGGGCATGGTAGGTGTTTTGAAGGTATTCATGGACTAGCTGGAGTCTCAATGAATTTTAAAATATATACGTGTCCCGACCTTTCATACCGTTGATATGGCGAATATACTTCACACACGAATGAAGCATATTTACATGGAAAGCATTTATATTGCCACGTGTCCCACGACCACTGCCAATAGCCTTTCCGACAAGAGGCCATCAGCATGGCTCTTCATACTTCTATTGCCCATATCAATTTGATTATCTGGCACATAGACAATAAAACAGGCAAAGACATTTGCGCTGTCCAGCTAAGCTTTCGAGGAAGCTCATTGACCAGCATTACCGACCTTTCCTAAGACGCAGGCAGGGGACCACCCCGTTCGAGTGGCATCCCATCCCCATGGCACAGATGCCCGATCATAAGGGCCTGAAGCCATGCTGCCAACTGCGCATTTCGGTCTATGCTGGGTTTGTCCTCTCTTCCTTAAACATGCCATAAGCGGGACCACTTAGGTCGGGGGAGTTCCTCTCTATCTTGGCTCTTCAAATTAAAATAAAACAACATTAAAAAGGGATGTGTATCCTTTACTAGGAGGATGATAATTTCATTCGTTTCCTTCCTAGGGGAGCCATTTTTAGAGCGGGTCTTCCCCTAGTTTGCTGCATGCTTCACACTAACCGACCTATCACACACCTAGGTCGTTCTACTGCATGTTTGGGGGGGGGGGCAGAGGCTCAGACCTGAATATTCCGTATGGTGACCGTGAAAATTTACCTGTGTTCATCATCTGACTACATTGTACATCATTTGAACTGATTTCGGTTGTAGAAGGCGCACCTTCATTTCTTAGAATCGGATCGCGGTGGGTATTCCGCTGGGAACGCGGACTGCTCTCAGGTGCCTAGTGGTCGTGATGGCCTAATAATAGTAATGTGTGTGGATTTAGGCTGAACATAATACTTGTGATTGCACATTTTGCTGTCTGTCTCCATTCCAAAGGATGGTGCTCGTTTGGGAAATTTCTCCAAAATTAATACTCGTATCGACATTATTGTTTTGGCACCTGAGAGTAGCGGTTTGCTTTCTCATTGGATGCTCTGGTCACCTGCGGTGTTCGGCCATGTTCTCTGAGGGGCTATATATATATATCTTTAATGATACATTGGATTGTGCCAGGGATCTCTGCTCTGGCTCCGACCATTGGATTGTTGGGCGCAGCTTTAGTAGGGTCTTCTGACATGATCTCATGATGATAATCACCATGATATATCTATGATATCATTTTATATATCTATATATGCGAAAGATTTGTGTCACCGGGTTTCTGCAATGCTATCTTGTGATACATAGGTACCTCATAGACATGAGACATGTTCTCTGTGGGGTTGTATATCTATATTTAGTGATACGTTGGATCATGACAGGGAGCTGTGATCTGGCTCCGACCATTAGATTGATGGGCGCAGCTTTGGTAGGGCCTTCTGACATGGTCTCATGAGGAAAACTTAATATATATATCCCCCGGATATATATATTATATCATTTTATATATCTATATACGCAATGTGTATATTGTGATACATAGGTACCTCAGGTACATGTGAACGTGTGATAACTGTTCTAAGGGCAGGACCAGTTCACGCTCCTCCGGTTACGTCTTGACGGTTCAACCAATTCGTGGGGATACGTCTGGTGGAGCTGCCGGGGTACTTGGGACCTCCAGGCCATTTGGCCCCCACCAGACGCTAGCGGTTCTGGGCGCTAAAGCTGCCAAAAATCGCGTGCGTACGTATCGACACCGGCTGGATGGCCTTCGGCAGCTTAAGCGTAGGGCAGGGGCCGTACCCATGAGGTAAAGCGCCGAGTCCCCCTGGTCACGCTCGCATTACCGACACGGCCTTGCCTGCCACTCCTCCGTGAAGGGATCGGAGAAAAATGACCTCTCCCCACCCTCCAGCTTGGCCAGGATATTAGCTTGGGCATGACCACCTGCAACATGCGATGGTGGGGGCTCCCTCTGATCCGATGGCTTGACTCGCTTATAGTTGTATAACCCATTTGGGCTAATGGGCTCTTCATTTGATACCTGTGCCACAGATTGGGCATCAAGTTATCTGCCATTTTCATTGGTGAACAGCAGTTAGTTAAACTCTTAATGTTGGTTGTCTTGCCATCTTTGGAGTGGGTCTCCTCCAGTGCAGGTCGTTATGTCGCTAAGGCGGAGAGGGAGTTAGTCTCCTCGCATCTAAAATCGGCTGGATTCTTAGAACTGACGGATGAAGAACAGAGAATTGCTCGGTTCGCTCTCAATTCTGAATTGAATGGCACCACCTGGGATGTTGCTTCCAAAAACAAGGGGGGGGGAGGTACATGTTTGGGCAATATAGCACTCTAATTATATGAGTTATTTCACGTACCTAATCATAACAGATTCATTAAAGAGTTCATATTTAGGTACAATCTGTTTTAGAAGAGTGCATTCCCTCCAAAATTTGGCTATTAACTTTATTGCTCGTGCCTCCTCCTGGGCTTGCATTCTAATCCATATAGTTCAGTGTGAACGGCTTCCTTTAGCGGAAATATGATATTTAAAAAAATATAATATATATTTCCTTAAAGAAAGCCTGAACACTGAACTATCATAGGGCCCTCCCATGGCGGTGCCATTCCCAACCCCGCAACTCGCCAATCTCCTGATTGAGTTGAAAATAAACTGGTTATATCGGTTATATTGGGACTGCGCATGCGTGACTAATCCGAGCAAGCCACTGAAGACCGCGAGAGATCGTAGGCGACCACAAAAAAGTTAACCCCTTTTCTACTATGGTTTACAAACGCAGGACATATATCCATATAGTTCAGTGTTCAGGCTTTCTTTAAGGAAATATATATTATATTTTTAAAAATATCATATCCTGAGCACCCCTCCAAATTAATAATAGACCATTCCATGTTCCATATACACTGTTATAATTGGGTTGGAAAATCCATTTAGTATAGAAATGGTTGTATATAATTCTCTGAGAATGCAGTTATTTAGTTTGAATGGTCATTGACGTGCTTTATTTAATGTAAACTCATTCCCACTAAACAAGTTTCCCTCAAAAAGATTAAAAGTTTGTGAATACATGTTCGCTAATCAAAAGCAATTCTTTAAAAATAGTATCTTTTCCTTGCAAGTTTTATATAGGTTCCGGGGTACAAAATAGTAGATATGTATTGAGGACACCTGTCCAGCAAGCCTTGAAATAGGGTGTCTGTCATTTGCAGAATGAGGTTCCCGCTATGTGGGGTAGCATCACTAAATTCACCTCTGGGGACCTCATTCTGCAAATGACAGACACCCTATTTCAAGGCTTGCTGTTCAGAAAAGCTGCTCTCAATTAATATTAATTTTATGTAGCCGATGTTGATTCTAATAGTTTTCCAACAAGATGACTATCTGAATCAGTGCAAATCAACGATCATGTATAATGTATCTTTCCACAGCTGTCAATCAAATAATTATTAGCAGATATATTCTACCCAATCAGCAACTGAGCCGGTCGTTTGCTGTATTAAAAATTAAGATGTCACCTTTGTTCCGTGCATCAATTCAATGTTAAATCGGCTATGTTTTTCTATTTAAATCATAATGTACTGGATAGGGCTGCAACGATACAACCAACTCACGATTCGATACGTATCACAATTTTTTGCAATGATACGATACGTATCGCGATACATTCCAGACTGAAAATTGGACCGGTTTACAACTTTTGTTTGTTCTGTTGCATTCTGTCTGCTATTATTCAGCCATTTTCGAGGTGTCTGCTGTGCACACACCGTCTTTCACCAACACACGAACCCAAAGTGCTTCCACACCGGCATTTAAACTTCGCCGGCGCCGGACAATTTTTCGAGTTATCCCGCCAGGGCCATCTCCGACCGGCTGAGAACTTTTATCATGCGATGCTTCCGACATGTTAATTTGTTATTGAATATTTTAAATGTCAAATATATTCAACTGACCATCGCGATAGCGGAAGAACAATTTTGATTGATTAACAGAAAAGGAAAATACGGAATCATTGTGGTTACAGCCAATGAAAAGTGTCCGCTCAGAGAGCTTGGGTGACAAAAATGCGGATCGAAAACGTACCGGAATAATTACGAAACGAACCGCGTATCGCACCGGCAGTAAACATCGCGATTCACCGAAACTGCGATGAATCGTTGCAGCCCTAGTACTGGATGACACTTTTTTTATTTTTCTACATTTAAAGACAACAACAATGTATGTAAACCAACATAAAGCACAGGCTGTAAATCAATAAATGTATTGATTGAGCAGACAAAATTTGCTCTTAGCAACAGTAGTGCCCCACCCTTGAGACTGGCTGTGGAATCATCATTCATTCATGAAGTTCTGACGAGTTAATAGCACTGAAGCTGACATGTTGATATGTTGCACTTTTTTTTTATCTTCCTACAGAAAACAGATGAGGATAATCCAGTGCATGTGAAACTGGTAATAGCTGCTGGAGATGTGTTAGCAGACTTCGCTACTTATCTGTGTGACATGGGGCTCTCATTGAAAGTGGACGACATCTCACATATTATTGACCAAAGCAAGAAAATACAGAACATTCTACTGGTATGAAATTTTATTGATCTATCATAAGATTGCTTAGACCATGTAAAGTCAATTTCCAATTCAAAATATTTTAAAGCATGTGGTTTTTAATTAAATTTATTTTTTCTGATGCACTGCCAATGAAGCGTTCCACCTCTGCGTCGGCTAGCTCTGGGTTTAATTTCAGTTGCTTGCAGCCATTATTTTACTTTGTAGCTGTTATTTGATATAGTTCCATGTGAATTATTTCATTAAAAACCACCCAATAAAGTATCATTAGCAGATTTTGTATTGCGTTGTAGATGCGAAACATTAATACATTGTTACAAATTACAGTAATGCTTTGGAAATTTGAATCAGAAAATGGGTCTTAGTACTAGTGTTGAAACGGTTTGTCAATTAGTCAACATCGATGAATTGTTCACCAAAAGTCGACGCCAGAATCCCAAATTGATTAGTTGAATTAAATTTAGCCAATTACCAGTTTTGAAATTGACAATGTCGCTAATTAATAAACATCGTTCTACGATGACCGATCAACGATAACGATATCGTCAGCCGCGCTTTGAAGCATTTGATGTTCTTTCAATTTGTGTTGCATCACATCAGTTTAATTGAATGCAAAAATTATACCAATACATTTATTTTGTATTCTCCGTCACTATGTGTGTAATTAATTCAGTATGAGTATGGACTAATGTGTCCGCATATAGTATGATGAATGTGTCATAATACAACTCTTAACGAGAAACCTATACACACTTAGCCAAGACAGCTGGTATTAATTACCTGGATGGATAAAAATTTAGTAGCAGCGGCCACCGGTTTCTGTCTTCTGATCGTAACACCCATGAAAAATGTGAACAGCAGTTATCTAGCAGTTATTTTATAGTACTCAATATCCATGCAGTAAAATGGATGTTTTCCATGGGAATGGGGGTTGTCAATTAGTCGACTTCGACTCGATTTTTGACTATCGATTAGTCGACTACGAAATACCCCAGTCGTTTCAAAACTACTCAGCAACACATAACTTTATTTTGTACTGATTTACATTTTTTCCGACATATCAACGCAAATAAAAAGGTTGCATGCGTGGTGTTTCAGGTCCATGTGCTCGTGTCTGAGAAATGGGAAATTGTTAGGTCAGGATAAATTTGATTTATTCTCAATTTTTTTCTGTTTTAAATCTGAAGCTCATTGAATTTTTGCAATGATTTTGAAAAAAAAGGAGTTATATGTTTTGCTAAAATATATTTCCTCAAGTGTTATATGCATCATGTTTTTAATACAATATTTCCTGAATTTGAGAATATGCTGCCAATTAATGATTTCAATTGTATTACGCGGAATTTCTCCATGGTGAAGATTACAATGGAGACATCTCAAGTTAATTATTTAATATATGAACCTTATGGGTTTTCTTTTAGTATGCATATCCATATCAGAAGCCAGAGTTAGCTCCCACAGAACAGTTCTTCCCGGTGACAATCACACAAGTAGAACTCCCAAATATTGTAAGTATCAATCAAGGATAGTGTAAATCTATTTATAAAAGTATGATATATTTTGGGTTATGTTTCTTATTTTAGCATCTGAATCCTTTCACTTATCTCCTGCTTCTCAACTTCATGCAGTGAAGCCTGGTAGGTGTGGAGCTTTGTAGCTAAATGGTTGGATAGTTTGGCTTGTAGTCACTATCAACACAATGATATGAGTTTGACGCTGGCCAGTGTACTGCTTAATTTCACTACAGTAGCTAGGTTTCAATTGTGACCGCAGAGTTACATGCTGTTAAAATATTGTGTCTAATTGTGACCTTTGATTCGCACCACTCATGCATTAAGGGAGTTGATGCATATAGTAAGTATGAAATCCTGATATTCGCACTTCATTGAGCATAGCGATCTTCCTCATTGGAAGATGAGACCACAGTGTCACATGCCTTATGACCTAGTTAATGATCAATTGAAATAACTTAATTTCTGAATGCGTTATATAAATGAAATAAATTATCATTATTATTAGGTGGAATACCCTCAAAAGCTGCTCATCGGGTTTCACTAATATACTCATAAGAAAAAACTTGCTAATTTATTCCTCCACAGTACTGATTCATTTTGAAGTTTGTCTTTTAACACTTTCATGACGGGAGTTATGCTGTTGCAGCATTAAAGACCCTGTGCTAGTGCATTCTCTTATATATGGAGCCTTACATATATAAAAGAGTGCACTGGCTTACAAGATCAAGGTAAATTTCGCTAGGCCAATGCATTCTCTTATATATGCAATGGGCGACTCGCATATATAAGAGAATGCATTGGCACAGGGTTTTCGCAAAAAATCAGGAAGCTCCAGTCATGAGAGGGTTAAAAAACTTGTCGCTTGAATATTTGTTTCATTCACAAGTTTTGTTTGTCAGATGGTCTTTGGCTTGGTGATAGACCGGCATAGGGAAAGGGATATCCATGTATTGCTCGTTTTGTCTACAGCTACATACCAGAGTTATGACCCTTGTTCGACTTTTGTTCATCCTTAACAAAATCATCGCTTTTCAGATTATAATCTTTTGTATAGTGGATAGCATTCTGGAAAAGGATATCACCCTACCCAGAGTTAAGACCCTAATTAACTTTGTTTTTCTCTTGTCTCAAATGTATTGCTTTACCAACATTATAGCTAAATGAGCAGGACCCACTAATGCCGTACAGTTCATAAGCTAGTCTGAACAGTTTGAAATTTTAAAATATCGCTTTCAGGCTTGAACAGTTTTGGAAATAGGCATCTCACTCTTGAAATGTTTTGGATTTCCCCCCCCCCCGCACACACACACTGCTGCTGTTCTAGAAAAGTCATGGAATTACAAAATTATCTTTGATATACCTTGAAGTTGATGTGCTTAAAATTCATATTCAATAACCATGGTCACAAAATATGAGGTGGAGTAAGGTTCCTCTTTAACGAGTGTCAACAATACTGGAAGTGTTTTTTGTAAGCACCGGATATAACTTCTTCTGGTCATCAGCAGATGATAAATTAAACATAGATATATGAAAATTCTTCAAAATTGAACTGATTGAGACCAATAAATGCCAATTTATTTTGAAGTCCCACCTTGCTAGTTCTGGAAAATACATAGAATTTCATTGCCTCAGGTCATGGAAAATTCCAGAAAATCCTGGAAAAGTCATGGAATATTTTTCCTCCCCTTATAGGTGTATTATCCCTTCCATGACTGGAGATTCCTGATAACCCTGTGCCAATGCATACTTTTATTTATGCAAGTCTTCCATACAGGTCCCAAGCTAGGTGGCAACTGGAGCGAAGTTCTTGATTTCGAGCTGGCGACTTCGCCCTCAGATGTCCGCAAGGCGAAAACGAAGTCGCCTTCCAAATTTGAACAAACTTACCTGGAATCGGCTGAAGTCTCCATAAAGTCTCCATATAAGAGAATACATTGTCCTAACAATATTTACCTTACCTATGGGAGACTCGCATATATAAAAGAATGCACTGGCACAGGATCTTTATTGCTGCACCAGCACTGCTCCAGTCATAATAACATGACCTGTTGAAAAGGCTTGGTGAGAGTGTTTAATTCTATTGCAGGTGTATTTCCAGCACTGTGTCACCGAGGCCCATCTCATAGATGATGCAGACCGAGAGAGAATCAACAAAATGAACTCTGATCTCAAGAAACTTGAGGAATTTTCATATTTGCTGAATAAGAATGCTTCTATTTTCCCAGATCTACCGCTTCTTACCCCAGGTATAACAAATAATCCAGTTTTATTACCGATTTTTACCCAGTTATAACAAAAAATTCAATTTTATTCAGGTATAATTTAGAATCCAGTTTTATTACCGATTCATAATTCAGGTATAATAAAGAATCCAGTATTATTACCGTTTCATAATTCAGGTATAATAAAAAATCCAGATTTATTACCAATCAGACCTGTTACTTCTCACGGATTCGACGTGAGACTCCCGCTTTCAGCATGCATCTCACGGTGTCACGGCGACACCTCCTAATCTCATGGTTTGAAACAATCTTCTCAAAAAAAAAAATAATTAAAAGTTAATTACTTTCGTTTTCGTTGTACTATAACGCGGTAATGAGAATATGCGAGACTACATGGGTGCGATTGTTTAGCGTCCGGTGCAGACACTGCTGTTACGCGATAGCTTGTAGTAGCTGCCAATGTGCCGCAGGTAATTAGTCTGGCCATAAATGGTTTGTCGCCCACATGTTTTAACAAACAAAGGAGGAATGAGATGAGCAACCTCACGTTATATAACTAATATTAACTATGCCAGATTGTTTTCATATTGGATTACAAACGAGCTTTATGCATGACCCCTATATATACGAAGCCCATTGAATGTGGTCATTTATTTATATATGTCTCGGTAAATTGGCGACCATACATTATATTTTTGAAATGTCTAATTCTGTGGAAAGACCGACAAAACGCCGACGATACGATTCAAAGTTTAAGGACTCGTGGTCTCGTGAAATGGTATGATAAAATTCAAAAGAAACATAATTATGTTCTAGATTTTAAACTTTACAAGTCCGTTCCTGAATTGTACTTTTTAACATGACAGTTGAAATCTCGTGAGATCTAAATGAAACCGAAACTAGTTTACGGTTGTTGATGCGTGGCCTACAATGTTTTATCTATAAATGAGACAATAAAATGTATAACTGCACAGTAACTGTTTTCCTGAAGAATACTTTGTTAATTTGTTATCACACTTGCATGTTTCTGTGTGATAGATGATAAGAAATTTTGTTAATTTTTTTCTTTATTGAAATTACAAAAATGCAAAAGGAATTCAATTATTTAAAATCTCCCGGATGGTGACCCCAATCTCACGGAAAATCGTGACCAATCTCCCGGAAAATATTATTTGAGGGTAACAGGTCTGTTACCAATTCTTAATTTGGGTATATTAAAGAATCCTGTTTTATTACTAATTCTTAATTCGGATATAATAAAGAATCCAGTTTTATTACCGATTCTTAATTTGGTATAATAAAGAATCCAGTTTGCTTACCAATTCTTAATTTGGGTATATTTAAGAATCCAGTTTTATTACCAATTCTTAATTCGGTATAATAAAGAATCCAGTTTTATTACCAATTTTTATGTTTACCCATACCATAGTATGGTAAACATAGTGTCAATGTCCGGATTGACCATTCGTCTGTCCGTCCGTCTGTCTGTATGTCTGTCTGTCCGTAGACACTTTACTCTTGGTGCGGCAACTCGAACATTTTCTATCTGATCGGAACCAAATGTTTTATATGAATTTCTCAGCACAAAAGACTGATCGAGTTCGAATATGGGTTTGATCCGACTAAATTTAACTGAGTTATGGCCCTTTTTCGAAAAAAGTACCTTGCTCAATTTAACATCAAAAAACAAACAAAATAAATAAATAAATAAAACCAAAAATATAATAAAATATTTTATTTTTTAATTAAAAAAATAATAAAAAATTTAAGTTAACAAAATTTGAAAAACTAACACCATTATAACTTTGCCAAGGGTACCCCGAGTCACCACACCAAATTTGTTTAAATCGGTCCACAATCTTGTGTTATGTACTGGTAAATTTGTTTGGAGAGATATTAAATCCAATTCACCAATTCAATTCCATGCCTTTGGACTACTTAGCTATTGATAAGGCTATTTTATTTTCTGATGTCTCTTATGCTAATTTGCAGATAAAGAAAGCTATGGTATCTTAATTTTAAAAAACGTTTCAACAATACACATCACATGATATTAACAGTAGACTAGAATATATGTGTCTCATTCCACAGCTGAGTATATCACTCTACAGATGGTCTGAGGTCATTATAAATGTTATTGGTTTAATAGAGATGCCAGACTTCAACATAAACAATGCCCTGTGATTTGTTGACAGCTCTGCTATATAATTGATATTAATGGGTCAGCAGTGAGGTGTCTTTATCTTGATGGCTGTTGTTGGTAAATTCCAATAATTTGTGTTATGTACATTTGTCTATAATAGTACATAACAGTATACTCTATAATTCAACATCAAAACTCTCATTTATGATTCCGGTCATAGTAATTTACTATCACCAAGGGATGGGTTAACATCTGCCGATCGTGATCGGTCTCTCGTTAGTTCAGGTATAATAAAGAATCCAGTTTTTTACTGATTTTTATACGCACTTTTTGAAAAAAGGTCGTATTATGTTATCAGTTTGTCCGTCCGTCGGTCGATCCGTCCGTCCGTCCGTCCGTTAACATTTTTGGTTTCCGACCGATAACTCCAGTTTGGATTATTTGATCTGAACCAAAGTTGGTATGTGTATTTCCCAGCTAAAGATACAGGCCAAGTTCGAATATGGGTTCCGTCCAATTATTTTTACATGAGTTACGGCCCGTTTTCGACTTAGAATTTGACGGTCTGTTAACATTTTTGGTTTCCGACCGATAACTCCAGTTTGAATTATTTGATCTGAACCAAAGTTGGTATGTGTATTTCCCAGCTAAAGATACAGGCCAAGTTCGAATATGGGTTCCGTCCAGTTATTTATACATGAGTTACGGCCCTTTTTGTCCACCGACCCAACGGGTTCTGGACTATTTTAACTCTTTCAACGGTTATTCCCGGAATACCGGGATTACGTAACGTACTCCCTGCACGGCGATTCCCGGAATACCGGGACGACGTCATACACTCCCTATACGGCGATTCCCGGAATACCGGGACTGAGACCTGACTTTTGTTGCGACGACGCATTTCTCAAGATCTATATCAATTTAATCGAAAATATTAATGCATGTTTCATGAAATATAATCAGAAATAAAGTTTTTATACATTTGTGTTTGTATGTGTGCTTATTTGTGTTATTATCCTTCATGCAATCCCATGTTTTATTCAAATAACCTTGAAAATGGAACATTCATTGTTCGACGTAAACAAAACAAAAACTAGGCAGGGTTTTCACGGTAGTGATAAAAATAGACGTACTTTCTCTTTGGCGCTAACTGCTTTCAAATATACACGCGATAGGTATTAATTATAATAATTTATGTATTAATCCCGCAGAGAATATATATATATTCTGGTTCTTTGTTTTGAAAGTCGAGCGCCATATTTGTATTGTTTATTCAAAGTGATCGGAAAAAAAATGATTGTTTTCTTCGGAAGAGTGCATGCTGCTCGGCGAAATGCTATTCCAGCCCAAACTGACTGTCTGACGTCAATTTGTCAATGTATAAGTTAAAGTCGCACAATGTGATCGAGTGTAATTGTAAACATGAGTAAATCTAAAAGTAAAAGGGCTCGCCTGGATATCGATGACGTTTATAGTTCGGACTCAGATTGTTTGTCTGACGAATCGTCCGAGTCAGACTTTGATTTTGGGAGCGATGTAAATTTCGAATCAGACGAATTTGAGGACGATTTTTATGGGTTCTTCCCAACTGGGGCGTCTTCTGTGGAGGGAATAAAATGGAAAAAAACAATGAGAACAGACCCTCCGAGTTGAGAACCCAGGCCCCACCTGTCAGATTGATAGGGACTCAGATGAATATGAAATAAAACCAGCATTACAGACCCTCCGAGTTGAGAACCCAGGCCCCACCTGTCAGATTGATAGGGACTCAGATGAATATGAAATAAAACCAGCATTATATTATCTGAGTAAATACTTAGACGATGAAATTTTGAACAATATAGTCGAGTGGACGAATAAGAATGCGGAGATAAAACAGCGGACAAATGTTAATAAAGAGTGGAGCCCGGTAGATGTGACAGAAATTAAAGCTTTTATAGCAATGCAAATAATAACCAACGAACTGATGCTTGTTCCCAGAGTTGAAAGGTTATTCCGACGTAAGCCCGACAATTGGCCGACACACACGCCATGTATATGGGAAGTATTCTCAGAGAAACGATACAGGGCAATAAACAAATATATCTATTTCTCCGACCCAGAGAACCAATCGTCAACCAAACTTTCAAAGATATCTCCCTTTATAAATCACATGAATACCAAGTTTCGTGAACTGTACACCTGCGATAGGGAGATATCAATCGACGAGGCCATGATTCCCTTTAAAGGAAGACTTGGTATGAAGCAGTATTTGAAGGATAAGCCGACCAAGTGGGGTATAAAGGTTTATGTGTTGGCGGAGTCAAAGTCGGGGTACAACTATGCGTTCGATATTTATACAGGAAAGAACAGTAACCCAGTATACTCATCATTGGTTCCCGTTGTGGGCCAAACTGAGAGGTATGGAGGGCAGAGGTCACCATCTTTATTGTGACAGACTGTACAGCAGCCCCATTTTAGCCCACAACCTAAATATGAAGGGGATTTATTTCTGCGGCACATTGCAGCCCCGAAGGAAACTGGTTTTTGCCGACATCGTTAAAGGTAAATCAGAAATGAAGAGAGGTGAATATGATGTTCGGTTCTCCGACGATGGAGAGTTGTGTGTTGCTGTATGGCAAGATCGGAAACCAATTTATTTTATCAGCAGCATCCATGCTAGAGTGAATGACGTTTCTGTGGATCGACGGGAGAAGGATGGATCCAAGACACAACTGCCATGCCCACAGTTGGTCAAGGATTATAATGCGTATATGGGAGGCGTTGATCGTTGCGATCAGAATTCGATTATGAGCAAAAGCCGGAAGTGCTATAAGTGGTACAAGAAAGTTGTATATAAGGTAATCCAATGGGCAGTGGCTAATGCATTCATTCTGGAAGGAAACGAAAGGAACCATTTCCCTGAAAAGAAACGCAAACGTGATTTGCTCGAGTTCAAAGATGAACTTGTGCTTGGCCTTATTGGGAACAACAGGGTTCAACCAAAGGCAAGGTTATCAGATATCACCCGTTCTGAAGTCAGGTTGCTCCCTGGAAATCACTTTCCCCACCGCTGAGGGCACAGGTAACAACACTTGCGCCGTATGCCGCCGCAAACATGCGCATTGGATGAAGCAAAATGGTTGTAGGCAATATCGTCAGAATCCTCACAAACTTGTGAAAACTATATATATGTGTAGTTTATGCAAAAATCACCTGTGCATCAAGCAGGGGATTTCCACACCAAAGTGGAATATTGGCGCTAGTTATGCAAACTAGACAAGCCTGCAAATAACGGGTCTGTCATTTGCAGAATGAGGTCCCCAGAGGGTGAATTCACCCTCTGGGAACCTCATTCTGCTTAGAGCCTCAAGTGCTATGGTATAGACCTAGGATCAGATTGAAGTTTCCCAGTTGAAGTTGGTGATGTTCACCCATTGGGTACCTCGGTTGTGCATTTTATCTGCTGCAAATTAGGGGACATAGAAACTTCTCAGAAGGGAAACTGTAACTAAAAACAATGTTAATTTGAGACTATAGATACTTCCCTGAAGATGAGGCCTAAGCAGAATGAGATCTCCAGAGGGTGAATTTGGTGATGCTAGCCCGCTGTGCAGGATAGCGTCACTAAATTCACCCTCTGGGGACCTCATTCTGCAAATGACAGACACGCAATTTGCAGGCTTGAAACTAGATCGCTGAATCATGTGTGGGGAGGGTTTATCTCGGTCAACAAGCATAAATGTAAATGCACAAATGCATGGTTATGTATATGAGGCCAAATTCACTTTTAATAATTATCTGCACTTAAGCGCAATTATTTGTGTTTAAGCACAGTTATTTGCGCTTAAGATTGAGCACAAATGGTTGTGTTAAGTGCAAGTATTTGCGCTTAAGTGCAATGTTTTTACACTAAAGCACAACTAATTGCTCTCAAGCGTAAATAATTATTAATTGAACTGAACTGAACGTGAATAGTCTGCAACACTTCCGAGATTAATCCATCCCACTAAAGTGTGCCATTCCAAACTACGACTCACCTGACATGTCGGAAATATATATAACATCCACGTTCCCAAAACTGCGACAAAGTTGACCAGGTGGGGGGGGGGGGTATATATATATATATTTCCCATTCCCTTGTCTACATTTACCTCTACTTGTGCCGTCACTTTCTTCTTTATCACTCTCCTATACTTTTGCTTACGTCGATTTCCATACCACGTGGCCAAACTGCATCTTTTATAATGACCAGTATATATAGGTCGTAAACCGAGCATTCATATATATATATATTTAAAATGAGCATGTATTTATACTATACAAGTTTTGATTTAATTTAATTGGCAGCTTCATTGCAATTTTCCCACTCTGGGTAGCTTTGTCACACTTTTGGAAACCTATAGGTTATATAGCATACTATATGGGTCATCACCAACCTGTCTATGAGAACTAATATGGCATACATTATAGCAGTTAATTCCTCTTATATAAATGAACAAAATGAAATACAAATAGCGGACAAACTCTTACGTGCAAATTGGTGCAATACAGATAGATAAAATGTTTATCATGGTATTTTTTCTTCGTGGATATTACGATTAAACTCGGAATATTCACGAAGAAAAATATATCATATGTTTTTGACATCAAGTTACAATTCTAGTTATAGATGTGAATCATATACAGTGAAACTGATCATTCTGTCATGGTGATTTAAAAAAAAAAAAATTTAATTTACGGGACCGGTATTTATTATATCTGATATTGTTATTTTTACAGAATTTCAATTGGGACTTCAAAATGAAGAATATATACATGTGATTAACAGATAGCTAGCAATACATTATTTTCTAGAAGCCATGCTATAATAGTATATACTAACATTATTATAGGCCCTAATTATTCTAATGTTTATATTGCATTCCGTGTTTAATACGTACGCTATTTGATATCAAATGTAAAGCGCAAATGATTCGAGAAAAAAACTTACAATCTATCGACGATTTACAGAATTAATGGTTATTATCTCTCGATCATTCTCTTTCTGAAGATGCCGTGTGTAGATAATGTTGCAGTATCATGCAATTAGTCATTGAATATATAATTCATTAGAGAACTTGGATTGTTGTGACGGGATTATTTTGACCACGATTCTACACTCTTCAACTCACAAAATAAAGCATGGTAATTTAATTGGGCTGATTTTCGATCGGCATCGACACGTTAACCTGATTGGACGATAACTGGAACAAGCACGTTTGACCTTTTGTGCATGTTTATCATGCGTGACGTGACCACGTGTGATCCGCCTACATAATTCATATGTCACAATCATGTTCTTTCAAGTTGTTAATTTTACAGCATTTGATTATTTGTATAATTCATTGCATTCGTTGTTTGATTATTTAAATTAGTATTGTTAAATGAATTTAATGTTCGTTTCAATAGCACCATTCCGCAATCTGCGAAAGCCGTCATGTTGACCTACATTCCGACAGCAAAACATGTGCGTGTATTCCGATTTCGCGGTGTGTTCTTACAAATGTCATTTAAATACGATCACATTCAGTCAATAAATGACCCGACGAAAATCCCGCAGTGATATGCTTTATATAGAATCATTGATCTCGTCTTCAGTCTGATCTCTCATTCAATATCTTCAATTTTGTAAATAAACTGTTTGAAGTTGGACGAAAATCAGCATGTCTCCTCAAAGGCAAAATTCAAGAACTTGTTTATTTTATGAATGTCAAGGTCTCACGCGCGCACCTGTGGTGAGGTCCCTCAAGGGTGATTGTTTTTTGTCGGCTATCTTGCTGGATTATAACATTATTTCGATCATACTTTTTATTCATCATCAGCACATACTGGCACTATTGTATTTATTTAAAAATAATTTGAAGCAAATACACAGCTTTTTATTGGTCTCGTCACATCGCACCCGAAAAGCCGACTTTTCGAAAACGCAACATAAATTTGAGGTCACGTGCGCAAACATCAGCTGGTGATAAACACAAAATTGGATATGACTTATTTATTTGCATTCCGCAATGATTAAAATTGGATATGACTTATTTATTTGCTATTCCCAATGATTAAGAATATTGTTATTATTTAAAGTTGATATTCATATATTTTCAACATAAAAGTTATTAAATCTAACTATGATTTGAGAAAACATCTTCCCACTTCAGGTCAGATCGTGGGAGCCTTTGCTTGAATGGAATAATCGGTTGTAGTTCGAGGTCCCCGAAAATCATTTCGACCAACACTTGAAACCATTTTGCATTGATGGATATATTTTTTATTTATTTACTTAATTGTTTGTGTGTGTGTGTGTGTAAAAACCAATACAAGAGGAGTAATTAATTTAAAGCAAATGTTTCTAAACATATAATTTCTAAAGAAAAATAATAGCTGGTGATTGTGCGTGAATTTCGTGCACACATTGCGTGGTTTCCGCAGACAAAATAACTCGGGCATCTCGGCTCCAGATCCAAGTACCTGTCAAGTTGGTATTGTTGTACGTTCTACACGTTTACATGCTACCTTTGTGGTCACGGTTACCAATACAAGATGATTCTCACACTGTTTGTAAAATGGGGACCGCTGTCACAAATCGATATGTGAAGAAGAAACGCGGGTTTTCAACAGAAAATATGCAGTTTACTTACATGATTACATCCACCGAGGGCCCAACACTATTTAACATATGTTATGTATGAACCACCACACTTACAGATTACTTACACACCTGTACATACACAGAGGTAAATAAGTAAAAGCTAATAACGTCAGCAGAGGAGCAGGTGCGCTGGGGGAGTGCCGTCAGCGGTAACGTCGCCGTAGGGAGACAACGTCGTGGGCGTAACGTCGCCAGGTGGAATCCGTTGAAAGAGTTTAATCAGCCTGTGCGTCCGTCCATCCGTCCGTCTGTGCGTCCGTCCAAGGTTTCTGGATGATAACTTTAGAGTGAACCAAATTAAATTAAATTTGGTATGTGGGTTTACTAGCAGAAAAGAAAGGTCAAGTTCGAATTCTGGTTCCGTCCGCCAATTTTCACCAGAGTTATGCCCCTTTTTCGACTTAGAATGTTACTGTCTGTTAACATTTTTGGTTTCCGACCGATAACTCCAGTTTGGATTATTTGATCTGAACCAAAGTTGGTATGTGTATTTCCCATCTAAAGATACAGGCCAAGTTCGAATATGAGTTCCGTCCAATTATTTTTACATGAGTTACGGCCTTTTTCGACTTAGAATTTGACCGTCTGTTAACATTTTTGGTTTCCGACCGATAACTCCAGTTTGGATTATTTGATCTGAACCAAAGTTGGTATGTGTCTTTCTCCCAGCAAAACACAGGTCAAGTTCGAATTCGGGTTCCGCCCACCAATTTTCACCAGAGTTATGTCCCTTTTTAGCTCAACTTTACTTTGTAAAGTTTGAGCTATTGCCATGGCTTTGTCGTCCGTTGTGGGTGTGTGTGTGCGTGATGCGTCAACAATTTCCTTTAGCACGGGCTACAGGTCGTACCTTTGGTCGGATCATTATGTAATTTGTCATAGCTGTTGACATTGACATGGAGATGGGAACGAGTCATTTTGGGTTCATTCGGGAAAAAAACAAGGCAGCCAGTGGCCATCTTGGATTTCAATATTCAATCCATTTGCGCGGGCTACAGGTCGTACTGTTCGTCTGATCATCATGAAATTTGTCATGGATGTTAATATTGACATGTAGATGGGAACGAGTAATTTTGGGGTTGTTCGGCCAAAAAACATGGCCACCGGCAGCCATCTTAGATTTTACTCTTTGCATGACTAAATTCTTTGGCACGGCCTACAGGTCGTACCTTTGGTCGGATCATCATAAATTTTTTCATGGATGTTAACAATGGCATGTAGATGGGAACGAGTCATTTTGGGGTCATTTGGCAAAAAAACGTGGCCGCCAGCAGCCATTTTGGATTTTACTCTTTGTATGACTAAATCCTTTAGCACGGGCTACAGGTCGTACCTTTAGTCTGATCATCATGAAATTTGTCATGGCTGTTGAAATTGGAATGTAGATGGGAACGAGTTATTTTGGGGTCATTCGGACAAACAACATGGCCGCCAGTGGCCATCTTGGATTTCAAAATTCAATCCATTAGCACGGGCTACAGGTCGTACCTTTGGTCTGATCATCATGAAATTTGTCAGGAATGTTAACATTGACATGTAGATGGGAATGAGTAATTTTGGGGTCATTCGGCCCAAAAACATGGCCGCTGGCAGCCATCTTAGATTTACTCTTTGCATGACTAAATTCTTTGGCACGGCCTACAGGTCGTACCTTTGGTCGGATCATCATAAAATGTGTCATGGATGTTAACAATGACATGTAGATGGGAACGAGTCATTTTGAGGTTATTCGGCAAAAAAACATGGCCGCCAGCAGCAATTTTGGATTTTACTCTTTGTATGACTAAATCCTTTAGCACGGGCTACAGGTCGTACCTTTAGTCTGATCATCATGAAATTTGTCATGGCTGTTGAAATTGGAATGTAGATGGGAACGACAAACAACATGGCCGCCAGTGGCCATCTTGGATTTCAAAATTCAATCCATTAGCACAGGCTACAGGTCGTACCTTTGGTCCGATCTTTATGAAATTTGTCATGAATGTTGACATTGTCATGTAGATGGGAACGAGTTATTTTGGGGTCATTCTGCAAAAAACATGGCCACCAGCCGCCATTTTGGATTTCAATATTCAATCCATTGGCGCGGGCTACAGGTCATACTGCTCGTCTGATCATCATGAAATTTGTCATGGATGTTAATATTGACATGTAGATGGGAAACGAGTCATTTTGGGGTCATTCGGCCAAAAAAAATGGCCACCAGAAGCCATCTTGGATTTAACTCTTTGCATGACTAAATATTTTGGCGCGGCCTACATGTTGTAGCTTTGGTCAGATCTTCATGAAATTTGTTACGGATGTTAACAATGACATGTAGATGGGAATTATTCATTTTGGAGTCATTTGGCCAAAAAACATGGCTGCCAGCAGCCATCTTGGATTTTACTCTTTGCATGACTAAATCCTTTGACACAGGCTACAGGTCGTATCATTTGTCAGATCATCATGAAATTTGTACTGGATGTTAATAATGACATGTAAATGGGAACGAGTCTTTTTGGGGTCATTTGGCAAAAAAACATGGCTGCCAGCGGCCATCTTAGATTTTACTCTTTGCATAACTAGGCCTTTCAACTTTCCACATTCCTAATCACTCCATTGACTTTAACACCCGGCATGAAATTATTCCCTTTCCAAGTTGAGCTACAGTGTCATTGACACTTTCATTTACTTAGAATTTTTGCCAATTTGAGGTTTCCGGATGATAACTTTAGTAAATGTGTACTGAATGAAATTAAATTTGGTATGTAGGTTTAATAGCACTAAAGACAGGTTTTTATGCGCAAACAACGGTCGTATCAAGCCGACGCTTAGAGGCGGATATGAGGTCTACCGACCTTTTATTCAACTTAGAATTTGACCAATATCATAACATTTCGGTTTCCGACCTATAACTCCAGTTTTGATTATTTGAGCTGAACCAAAGCTGGTACGTGTATTTCCCAGCTAAAACTACAGGCCAAGTTTGAATATAGGTTCTGTCTAATTATTTTTACATGAGTTATGGCCATTTTTCGACTTAGAATTTGACCGCTTTTTGGCATTGAAATTAGGGGTATATCAGATTTTCTTCAGATGTAAGCTCAAAGTATTATCTTATTTTGCGATAGTACAATTCGAAATGGCTAAAGGGCGTATTTTGCCACGCCCTAGCGATGCTCTTGTTAATTTTGGTACCGGTATAATAACAAATCCAGTTTTATCACAGATTCTTAATTTGGTATAATAAAGAATACAGTTTGATGACCAATTCTTAATTTGGGTACTGTAAAATCCTTTTTATTCGTGGGTTCATTATTCGTTTATTTCGTGGATCGACCCAACCACGAAATCTAAACCCAACAAAATAATTGACTCCGAGTAAATCAGAGAACATCTCAATACATGAAATCGATATGAATATCGGGCATGAAGTTTGTTTTGGACATGTCATAAAATGGGTTGACAAAAAAACACGGAAGACGAGATGAAACGAAATTTTCGCCACCGTAATGTGAATACTCGCCACGCTTTAATTTTTTAGATGGTCGCGGTGATCATTTGCCAACACTCGTGTCAACGGCATCGTTCATGACTTGCGTTGCTGCAGTATGTTGTGCATTACTGATAATTTTTGGATCGGGAAGACCAGCAGTGTGCGGAGATCGAGTTTCGACTTTTCCACATTTTAAGCACGAAGTGAGAGACATAAACTTTTGTCAGTGGCCTATTCATATTTGTTTGTATATAACAGTCTGTTCCCTGCTATAATAATTTGTATAAACAATGCGTACTGAATTGATCTCTTAATAAAGGCTAATGGTTTCATCACGTGCAGGTTACATAAAACAATAAATGACTATACCTCACTAGCGTGTGCAATGAAGCCGATAGCTATTAGTGCATTGATTGCGTGATGCCCTTTCGGCACCGGATATCTGGTGGCCCGATATCTCAATAATGTCTACTCTCAATGATGTCAGAAACCTGCTATTGTAGGAGCTGTTGGTGAAGATAAATATGACAACTGATCCACGAATTCATGTCCCCACGAAATAGCCTTTTTATAAGAAACCACGAAAATTGAGGCCGACGAAATTAAAGCCAATCACAGTATATTAAAGATGCCAGTTTTATTACCAATTCTTAATTCGGTATAATAAAGAATCCAGTTTGATTACCGATTCTTAGTTCTGTAATAATAAAGAATCCAGTTTAATTACCGATTCTTAGTTTGGGTATGATAAGATTCCAGTTTTATTACCGATTCTTAAAATCGTGTTGTGTCTTATGCTTTAATGGTTGTTAAAGTGATGTGAAACACTCCGACAGGTTGGGCAAATAGAAATGGTGAATAATCTTGCTCAAAGGTTAATACTTTTACAAATATTAATCCAAATTGACAACACACACCGTCATTCTTATATATTAATTGAATGCAATGACACTAGATGGGGAAATCATTTGCATTAGTTTATCGCCAATTGTTGCATTCCGAATTGAGATGTAAATATTTAAAATTGAGCGTATTTCAGACGATGTTTTATATGGAGTGGTATGGTCGATTCCTTTGAAATTTTCGGTGATGTTAGTAGAATGCTACATTCCCAAAGTTGGCATAGAGCCTGAGAACTAACTTATAAGTTTATCACACTCGAACAAGTCAATAATATGTCTTTAAATTAAACATATTTATATGTCTAATTTCATGAAACACTAGCAGGGGTACCCGGCATTGCTCAGGTGAAGAATGCGTAATTTATTAGTGATCCGTCAAGTACATATTGGGGAAAATGGACCAGATTTTTAAACAGCAGCTGTATCCCCAAATTTAGGGTTCTTATTTATGTTTATGGAAATTTTCTCATTACATACCATAACAATGGTAAAGACGTTTATGGCTGCCGATTCAGAGTCATAGATATGAATGATATCTAAGTTTTTATATTTGTTTTGTAGGTGGGAGATGTTGTGCCCAATTCTGTGCAGATAACCTATGGTACAGGGCTGTCATCATAGAAGTTAACGAGATCTACAGCCAAATATTGGTTCTCTATATTGATTATGGAAACTTTGAATATATTACACAAGACAGGTATGTACCAGGTATAGGTTTAATGTTTTTAAAGGTACTCAATGTGATCAGTGGGTCCCATATGATCAAGATACAACAACATTTCTTCAAAATACGCTTTAGTTATCAGAATCGATTAATTGCAACAAAATAAAGCTAACAACTGTGAATTATTTATCAACATTTAATTCAACGAAATATTGCCGTATCATCACTTGATTATTCACGATTTTGACCAAGACCATCCATTTGATGGCGTCTTTCTGGGCCGCAAAACAATTGAAATAACAAACTTCAAAAATTGATATCTGATCACTCTGAGCATTGATGGGTAGCTTTCTCGACTCGAATCAAATATGTTTTACCTCCGAAGCCAAAGATGTAGTAGTTTAAGGGTATTTAATCGGATTGAGTACTTTAAATAACCCAGTAATGGGGGGGGGGGGAAATTAAGACATCCGATTCTGGTCTTGATTATACTCATCTCACTTTTCATCTAGTGAATGTTAGTGTACTCAAGTTGTTATATAAAAGCATTTGATACAGGCCTCTTCATAAGAGAGGTGAGCAATTGCTCGCACCCGCCTCGTTTGTGCCTAATTTTTTTTAAGGCGATCTCCATATGCATGGCAATGTGTGCGTTAAGAATGACTCAATATCCAAAAACAATCGAAAGTAAAAGTATTAGGTCAATTTGGGTGGTAAACAAATTGCGGTCAAATAGAGACTGGATCTTTCTTATCACTGTGGACTATTTAAATGTCAATCCAATAAGGCAACCATCATGTCAATTTAAAAAAAACAATTACATGTACATTACACAGAGTAGAGCCCTTCATTTCATCCGCTTGTCTTTAATAATGTATCACATATTATACACGTATTAGGCCAAACAAAAAGGATATTGATTCTCAGGCAATTTTTTTTGAAAATCAATGCGGGAGCGACGGTTTTAACTTTTTATTTTGTTCTGCCCATAGTAAGCATGGGTTATTATACCTTGCCAGGTCCTGAAAATGTAGTGAGAACTTTGTAATGGATATAAACTAATTTAATGTGATATAAAGAATGGCAATATTATGACATATGATATATATATTGATATAATTTTAATATCGGCACAATAATTTTTAACAAGGAGAACTACATATCCAATTCATATAAAAATACGGAACATAAATGCAGTCGAAACAAAAAGATAAAGTAATCTTCCAAATTATCATAGAAGTTCTTGATTCACTTATTCCCCTGACTAATTAGAGACAGTATATATACCGGAATTGATGATAGACATTAAAATTCAATATCCAACTTCTTGCTTTTATCGATATACTTCAACACATTTGACCAATAAACTTGGGAGATTCGACAACCTGTGGTGACAATGTACCTGATAGTTATTGTTGCCTATGGTCTTTTGTTGAATACCCACACTTACACCATTGTATTTAGCTCCTGTTCGATATTTGAAACATAATTAATTTCCATGTGACAGTTTCCAATTTTTGTGTTACCGGTTTACAACTATGTTAATCCAAAATCGGTAATCCAAAATCAGAATAAAATGCTCCAACGCGGGCCATTTTTTTCGATACGGCGATGCTTGAGAATCAAAACCCTTTTTTTTTTGGCCTTACAATTAATATATAACACCTTACTTACTACCATTCAAACCCACCCCGTATTGGACATTCTCCAGGATATTAATCACACAATCACTCATTATAATATAGAAGTCATATTTATGCTAGATCATGCCATGAATCTCTACTCTGGCTAATGCCCATAGAGATTATATTCCAACAGTAGTGTTGACATGGAACCTTATAAAGTCGAAAAACTAACGTGGGGAATATATCTCTTAGTTATTATCTGTTTCCTTAATAATGTACTTCGCTGTAGATGAAGGTCCCAACTCGAAATTGCATGTATTTCAGTTACTTTTGTGAGCCGATATCGCAATAAACATTGAATTAATTACCCAGGATAAAATCCATAATAACACAAAGCAAAATCGCTCACAAAGTCACTTAAATCATGAAATTTTGAGTTGGGACCTTCATCTACAGCGAATTAAATAATTGGGGAACAGATAATAACTAAGATTATTATTCCACGCATTATTTTTTCGACTGTATAAGGAGGCTTTCCACTAGTAGGGTCCCATTCCCCCAGCCAATTTCCCCCCTTCTGTCATACCACAGGACATATTCCATATGTATAAAGGTATAAAGATGTTTACTTCTCAATTTTGTTGGGACAGTACTAAGAAATTTAAATAGTTGACAACTTTATATGATTTCTAGCGAGAATACACATTCGGACCGATCTAACACTAAAAGTTGGATGTCAGTATGTCTGTAGGCCAGAGCGGACATTCAACGTGCAGGGTCGATGTGTTCCATTTAGAATATAGAGTACACTTTATTTAGTTTTTAGCTCACCTGAGACGAAGTCTCCGGTGGAGCTATAGTCATCACTTCTCGTCCGTCGTCCGTCCATCCGTCTGTCAACAATTATTTGAACATCTTCTCCTCTGGAACCGTAATGCCGAATTGGTTCATATTTGGTGTGGATGTTCCTTAGGTCACTCATAATCAGATTTGTTCAAATGAGGTCACAAAGTCAAATAGTTTTGATGTCAGGACCATAACTATTTTTCCACATAGTAATTCTTAAAACGACTTCGTCGTCGGGCCGAACAGGCAGATGTACAAAAATGTTTAGTAAGTTCCTTTTAATATCCTTGCATCCCCACTAATACAAGCCATCTCTGCTCTGAACCTGAGACCAGGCTGAGAATTGATAGACATGACACATGTTGTTTATCAAACAGTGCCAGATAGATAGATAACAGAACTGTTGTGGCTATAGGCAGAGTCCCAAGGGAGTGTATTCATGTCATTCATAATTTAAATGAGATTAATAGTGTTGAACATTTGTTTTCTAAAGTTGTCAATGTAGCACCATCATTGTTTACAATACACTGGTCATTAATGTCAGATTAAATTCCTATTCTCCAAGCTTCAATTAAATGTGTCTGGCATTTGTAGAATGAGGTTCCCAGAGGGTGAATTAATTATACTACCCTGCACGACAGGCTAGCATCGCCAAATGCACCCTCTGAGGACCTCATTCTGCTTAGGCCTCATCTTCTGGGAAGTATCTAGAGTCTCAAATTGACATTTTTAGCAGCTTTTTTCCCTTCTGTTCAGATTCTAAAATGCATAATTGAGGTGTCAAATGGGTGCGCATACTTTCATACGTCACCAACTTCAGCTGGAGAACTTCTGTCTGTCCCTAGGTCTCACATAGCAGTTGAGGACTAAGTAAAATTGGGTTCCCAGATGGTGAATTTGGTGATGCTAGCCCACCTTACAGAATAGCATCACTACATTCACCCTTTTGGGACCTTAGACACACTAAATTCACGCATGGCTGTTCCAATATTATTTCTTAACCACTTATCTATGTGAACTCATTATACCTTATTATGGACAAAAAAGTGGGGGGTATATTGGATTAAAACTGTTGGTCTGTCAGAGTGTCCTTCCATCCATTGTTCTGTCCATCCATCCATCCATCAACAATTGGTTTCTTCACGAGATCTATATGAATTCCCTACCTGTATGTGACTCACATTCAGATTTGTTCAAATAAGTATATCAGGTCAAATAGGAGGGATGCCAGGGCCATAACGTTTTCCCTCCATAGTAATTCTAACAACTATTACTTCTCAAGAACCATCAAGTCTATTTAGCTTATATTTGTGTATGCAGGGTCCTTGGGTGGCATGTTTAGATCTGTTCCAATGGGGTCCTTTTTGGAAAATCAATTAACTTCAACTCTTAAAAGAGCGAATGTTTAAAATTATTAGATGAATAGATATCAGGGATGGGAATTCATGTTTGTTCAAATAGGGGCAGAGGTAAGAGATTTAGCTCTGCCCCACCCACACTACCTGTATCTATGCGGTACGCTACTGGTAAAATAAGATAATGTCATTCTTGCAGGGATGTCCCCACAGTGTTGGGGGGGGGGGGGGGCATCCATCTGTCAACAATTCTTTGAACATCTTCTGTAGATCATAAGACTGAATGGGTTCATATTTGGTGTGGATGTTCCCTAGGTGACTCACACTCAGATTTGTTCAAATGAGGTCACTCTGTCAAACGACTTCTTCTCATGTACCATCAGGTTGAATGGGTTCATATTTGGTATGAAGGGTCCTTGGGTGACTGGAGTTCAGATTTGTTCAAATGGGGTCACTTGTTTTAAATGGGGTTTCAAATTTATTCAGATGGGGTCACCAGATTAAATAGGGTGGGACCAGGGACATAACTGTATGTCTATATAGTAATACTTAAAATGTCTTCTCAAGAGAGGTTGGACTATTTAGCTTACATATAGTATGGAGGATCCTTTAGTGACTGAGATTCAGATTTGTTAACATGAGGCAACCTGTTAAGAAATGACGGGGCTATGGGGACTTAGCACTTTTGTGTCTAATAAAATCATTAAAATACAAAATTCATTAAAACATCTACCTTGGAACTACCTGACTGATTAATCTGACATACATATATGGTGTTTTTGGGTCCATGGATAATTGGGTTTCAAACATGTCTAAATAGTTTTATAAAAAGGTGCTTGTGAGATTGAAAATTTCCAACAATTGAGAAAGTTTGAGATGTCGGTTGTGAAATTCCAACCTAAGACTTGGGAGTCTGGAGCCCGGTCGGGAGGGGACATGAGCTGGATGAGGGGGGGGACTCTGAACGAGCACACCCGGCTCTGCGCGTTGCACGCTAGCTCCAACCTGCAGACACAGTTAGATGAACTGAGGAAGTGATCAAACCCGACATCGCTAGAACACATGCTTTGGAGTCCGCTGGTTACGAAAAATGACTGCCGATAATTTAATCATACCCACTGATTCTATCTTCATGTCGTAAAAAATATATATCACTCCATTTTGTTCAAAGCATCTTATCTATGTTTATTATAATTTAGCTTGATATTTAGAACTAAAACATTGCACCTTTATTCTATTCCTTCATTGCTTCCAACCTGCTAATCGTTTATTTGCTGAGTGTTATATTCCGGCACGTTATGCATCCGAACTATCTGCCGAGTCTTGAATAGTGAGTCGTTTAACTTCAACGGGCGCGTTTCCGTATACTGGGAACAACGCAAGGCCTTCACCACCGGTGATCTATAACCTGGCAATTAATTTTTATCTAATAAATTTTCTAGGTTTTAAAGTTATTGCGGTTGATAGCATAGTAACTTGGGTAGAAAATGGATGCAAAACGATCAGCAAATCTACTCTCTGATTCTTCTATTGGCCGATACAACAAAAGTAGGTCCACTAGTGTTTCCACAACATTGAAAATATTGACTGCATTTTCCCCTCGGCAGATACAGGACCCGTTCCCCAAAACCTGGCGTAAGAGTAGACTAGTGATTCATGGCATGATCTACAGTAATGCTCTAATTAATCGACCCCTTAACCACAGCAGAATTATGGGTAACTTTTCAGGATTTAGTCGGAAATATGGCTTGTTGCCATTCATCGGAAAACTCTCGGTGAGAGCTTTCCGATGAATGGCAACAAGCCATATTCCGACTAAATCCTGAAAAGTTACCCATAATTCTGCTGTGGTTAAGGGGTCGATTAATTAGAGCATTACTGTATATGTATGCATGACATGAATATGATAATAGTAAAGGTGGCAAATAAATAGCTAGTATGAGATTTTAGTATTGAATTATCATAAATAAAATTTTCTGTATTGCTCGACCCGCAGCAATTTAGGGGGAGCTACTCGCCACTCGCTTAGGGTCCCTTACAGTGGAGCTCCTATGCACTCCCCTCCAATTTTGTTATGAAGAGACCTGGTTTGATTGTTTTGTGGCTGGCAGTCTATAAGTTCTAAGAAATGTCTTAAGTGTGCGGAAAATATCGACTGAACTCTCTGCCGGCAGAAAATAATTCAGAACAAAAATTCCATTCCGAAAATTGTGGGAGAATAGATACAATTCTTCAAGAAAGTATGTTACAGCACAACTTACTTTGCATGGGGACTTATGCAAAAGAATGTGGCTCTGTATTGAGCTGTCTAAAAATTTCCCTGTTTCTGGTGCCTCACTTCAGAGAAATGCAATCGTGGCTTCAGTCAAAATGAGACACGACGATTTTACCGCTTCTAATGGGTGGTTGGAGAGTTTTAGTAAACAATATGACGTCAACTGGAAAATTCTCTCATGTGAAATAGGAGATGTGAACAACGACACAGTTAACTTCCATCCATGACAGAGGGATACAGGAAACTGGATTGTTCTACATGGCCCTTCCCAACCTAGTGATTATAGGAAGGGTATAAAGCAGGCAAAGGAACAAATATCCAATATCATTGGGAAAAGAACATTCTCAGTGGATGTTTGAATATGAATAAAGAAGCTGAGACAACAACGATGAAGAATAGAGTGTACAATCAGGCAAACATTTAGATATAGCCATGGCAAGGCACCAGAATGTTTAGAGTTTCTGAGGTGTTACACAAAGCTGGAGCAAGTTCCAGACATGCCTCTAGTGTGCAGTCTGTTTGAGTCTTTATAAACAACAACGGACCTGATCAAGCCTTGAAATAGTGTGTCTGTCGTTTGCAGAATGAGGTCCCCAGAGGGTGAATTTAGTGATGCTACCCCGCATAGTGGGCTAGCATCACCAAATTCACCCTCTGGGGACCTCATTCTGCTTACAACTCAGCAGAATGAGGTTTCCAAATGACAGACACACTATTTCAAGGCTTGGACATGATGACAGACGGAAGAGACAATTAAAATGGAGTCATTCATGAATAAATAATAATGTGGTGTTACTTACCTTGACAATGTACATTCATTTATATAATTTTATGCTGTTAATATGTTTGACCAATAAAATTGCATAAAATGAGATTATATTTTTGTACTTTTTGAAAAGCCGATCCATGTTTTATTCAACCGTCTTACATAATTTGAGCTTTTTTGGTATGCCACTCCAATGGAAGACCACCTGTCTTGAAAGACCTTTTTTCCCCTGAAAAATGGGTCGTTTCTCAAGACGGGTTTTAGTGTAATAAATATCTTTCTTTTATGAAAATTTGATCGCAATTTGTGATAAACATGGGTCATGGTTAGTTTATTTTAAACGAAAGTGAAATTTATAGGTACAGTAAAACCTGTCTTTAGAGACCACTGTCAATAGCGACCACCTGTAATTTCCAATCACATTTCCTGTTCACCGACTGATTTATTCTATATATTATATTCAGTGTGCAACCTAATTCTGCTAAGAACTCAACTGTTATGGGAGACCCAGGATTTAGTCTGAATATGGTTTGTTGCCATTCATCGGAAAGCTCTCGGGGAGAGCTTTCCGATGAATGGCAACAAGCCATATTTCAGACTAAACCTGAAAAGTTACCCATAATTCTGCTGTGGTTAAGAAGTCAATTCCTTAGAGCATTACTGTATATCCAGGCCTGGGACTGATGAAATTTTGTTTTCACTCAGCATGTAGGATATTATTGGCTCAGATATTTGTCCCCAAATATTCACTATAAAATAAGTCTTATACTGTTCCAAATTTTTCATTTTAGAATTAAGGCATTGCCTACTGAGTACCACGGTTTACCATCTCAGGCTGTGAGATGTCATCTAACCAACATTCAGCGTCCTGCTGGATGCTCTTCGTGGACGAAAACTGCTCTCCATAAGGTGTTCACTATGATGTGTGGAAAAACTGTTCTCGCTAGTGTAAAGGTAGGGTGGAGAAGCATTGCTTCGTATATATTATTCATAATGATAAGGCTGCACAAAGTCAAATTTCTGTTTCTCAGGCTTGCATACATTGTGCCGAAATGCCGCGCATGCAACCTTTTTATTAGTGATCAATCTGTCAGGAAAAATAATTGTGGTAAGTTTTTAGCTTGACGCTGCCTTAAGGCGTGTTGTAAGCTTTTTGCGATGAGTTAAAATTTGCCTATCGGGAGTTTGCTAATTGAAATTAAGCAATTTCATTTGTGACTTTCATACCAGGGTTTTTTGTTTCATGACGAGTTCTATGCAGACGATCGTAATTTGCGACGGCACCTTGGGTCATATGATGGGAATATTTATGCCCGCAACAAAATAATCTTTAATTTATGGAAATTGCTATAGAAAGCGAGACCATTACAATACTATATAATTAACAAATAAATTTAAAATAGCACATATATTTTATCAGAATCGTACCCTGTCAGATAAACATTTATATAAATTTATATATGTTTTAAAGGTACTCAATCCGATTAACAATAATAACCACTTGATTTTAGAGTTATCCATCGTACAACCGCAATTTGTCAGTTTGAGCACGTGGTCCTGGATAAGATCTGGTCCACAAACAATAAAAACAGCAAACTTCAAACCTCGATATCTAATCACTCTGAGCTTTGATGGGCGGGTTCCTCGACTCGAATCAAATATTTTTACCCCCGAAGCCAAAGAAATAGTAATTTAGGAGCGTATGATCGGATTGAGTACCTTTAAACAAATTTAGATAAAAAAATGCTTTTGGGTTTGAGACTTGATTGGTGATGTAGGTTCCCAGCCCTGAGATGGAATGCTTAAAACCTTTCTTTATAAATATATATATCATTGACGAGTAGTTCCCTTAAGAAATGTTTAGATATTAAGTTCAACAAACCATTGGCCATTTTGCTGAACGTATTATCTGAACATTTCGCTCCAATAAAAATAGGAATTTTGCTGGACTAGTTTGATCTGTTTTCTGCTTATTTTTCTTGAACACCCTCCAGATGAATATTAGACTTGGGCGAATCCTTTTAATAAAGAAATGGTTGATTTTTCAGCGACGGATGCCACGTGTTGAGGCTGAGTTTCTTCAGTTCTCGGATGATGATCAGAAATCTTTAGTTTACCAGAGCCTCATCGACCAAGGAGTCCTGCAGCATTCACATGAGTCTCAACTGTAAGTTATTCTTCTAAAATTGTTTAATAGACTTACGAAATGTTGGCACAAATGTCTATTTGAGAATGTTACCTGTATTTAAGTGACCAACATTTGAAAAATGTTAAAATATTGAAATTAATAATTTTTTAGCTCAACTATTGCTATGGGTTAGCATCCTATGTGCCTCTGTGTTCTGTCAACAATTATCTCCTTTAGCACATCCTACTGGTCACATCTCTCAACCGAGCATCACCAATCTTCATATGGATCTTGTGGGTGACATTTAGATGCCAGCAGCCATCTTGGATTTCAAAGTTGAATCGACAGGCACACCCTGCAGCTCACATTTATTGAGGAATTGTTTTGAAATTTTACAGATCACCTCTAGATGGGAGTTACTGAATTTGAAATTTTTTTTATGAAAAAATATCGTCTTAGTTGATTATTATTTGCAAAATATTACAATTTTTTTTTTTCCCCCAAAATATATACAACTAGCCGATGAGCCCGACGTTGTTCGGGCTATTCAAAAACAAAATTTCAAGTCGATAGCTCTACCCGTTTCCGAGATCTGGTCTGCGCATGCGCGAAGCTGGCGTCGCACGGGCTCGGCGACCCGATAAAATTCGTATCCGGGGCAAGATACATTCACATACCAAATTTCAAGTCGATAGCTCCACCCGTTTCCGAGATCTCGTCTGCGCATGCGCGAAGCGGGCGCCGCACGGGCTCGCCAATACGACAACGTCCACCGCCTGGTCAAACTACACTCACGTACCAAGTTTCGTCCCGATCGGTCGAGAATCGTAGATTTGTATCAATGACAGACAGACAGACAAACAAACAAACAAACAAACAAACAGAGGTCTTCAAAATATATATGAGATTCAACAAAAATTGAGGTCAGGTTTTAAATTTTTATTTATCATTTTCTGTTGGCTGGTGGTGGATTTGTTAATGGGTCACAGCGGGGGGGGGGGGGGTCGAAAAAAAATTCCAGGCACGTATGATCATTTAAATTTTTTCCGGCCACAGGGGACCCACCCACCCAATTTCTTCCGTTTCTGGCCTTTTTTTCCAGGCAATTTTGGACACCCACCCTTTTTTTTCCGTTTCAGGAAGTTGTTTCCGGTCAGTTTTGGACACCCACCCCCCTTAAATTTGAGAAAAATTATCAATTGAGCAACCAAATAGCTGATTATCCTGCATTATCATAATTTATTGCGCTATATTTGAATAGAACAGTGCATAATGAGATAACTATACTATTTGAATTTATCATATGTGTCATTAATCAAGAAATGTGTCAACATAATCACATTTCTAGGGATATATAGGCAGAGTGCAAAGGTTTTTATTAACATTCATTTTCATAATATATAGTCACATGATCTAGTCACATAATCACATTTGAGTATTCTACAGAATACATGGTACCGGTACAACAAATTTCAGATTATTTGATATTTTGATATTTGCTATGTGGTATACAGTAATGCCCTAATTAATCGACTCCATAACCACAGCAGAATAATGGGTAATTTAATTTTAATTTCCGACTAAATCCTGAAAAATTACCCATTATTCTGCTGTGGTTATGGAGTCGTTTAATTAGGGCATTACTGTATTGCTGGAATCAAATTGTTTATCAAAACATGTGGAAATACAACTGTTCATCCCAGTTTGAAGAATAATGCTAATACCAAACATAACCATGATATACATGTGTGACTCTTCTTGGGGCATCTCAGAAACCAGAACTGAGGAAACATGTTATAGCGTGTAATGGCAGGCTGGTAGCCACTGCCTGAAGTAATAGGCTTCGTAATAATTGGGAATAATATGGATGGATAGCCCAATTTCACTTCTTTTTTGCTCACGATATCAGTGACGATAAAATCTTCGTTACTGTGATTAACATTACAAGCTGATCCACATTAACATGGAAAACAATGTGAAATTGTTCAAGCTGGCCCGGCTGGCCTTCAATTTATTTGTTAAGATTTTGTTTTACGTTGTCAAAAGTCTATTTTATTCCATTATTTATTATATCTTTATTTCCAAGTCACATATGGTCAAGTGTGCTTTCATTTTATTGCTTATTTTCAGCTGAGTTCTGCATAGTTAATCTTATTTTGCTGTATCAGTAGATGGAATCCTGATTAAATTTTATTTTTCCATAGCGCAGTGTCTAGTTCTATCAAGTTGAATTTGGGTTATTGTTGGCCATTGTGCAACTGATCCAACTTCTGATAACCTCTATATGTAGTATAGCATTAGTATTAACTATATATGACCTGTTTCTGTTCAAAACACATCAAAATAAGACTCAATAGCAGGAATGGAAGAAAAATTTGGCATATGGAAAAAACTGTTTTTTGGACCCAAGAGACACCCACCCACCCCATCATACGTGCCTGGAAATTTTTTCCGACCCCCCCCCCCCCCCCCCCTGGTCACAGAGAATAAAAAGTTTCAAGTGGCAGAATTTTAAGATGACCGAGAACAGACTTAAAAAGTTTAAATTTTTATAACTTTCTAATTCAGTGGAATCCGGCAGATTATCATTCCTCTCTGGGAAATTGGGCTCAAATACGAGAGTCTCCCATACAATTCGGTGGGTTAACATGTATGCTAAGTATGCCTGTGTCTAGTTGAACCATTTAGATGTCTTATCTGACTTTTGTTAATAAATTACTTATTAAAGGACCTTATTTACAGATACGATGAAGCTGTTAGTGGGAATATAGTTCTCGAACAAATGCTGCCAGAATCTGATGAAGACGTTGTCATTGAAGAAAGTGAGAGTGAAACTGAAGAGGTAATGGAGGAGAAAAACGATGTGACACCCGACAATTTTCTCACTCCTGAAGACGTTAGTTCTGATGACAATGTTCCTACTGAAGAATAGTGTAGGAGGTAAGAGCTAAATTGTTGTCATGGGCTCTGATCCTTCAACCCTTCTATACTATATACTCATTGACAGGCAGTTCCCCAGGGTTCGCGCTGGACTGAAATTTATTTAATTCTTTTAGAAATTGTCAAATGCTATCAGTTTCTGCAAAAAATCAGACTTATATTTCGACAAGCGATGTTTGAAAAACTTTTGTTATCGATAGGAAAGCCTTCAATTATTAATAATTCTCGCCTTTCTACTGTTGTTTATCATAGAACATCAAACCAGTTACTGAACAATACGATTGATAAAGGGTTGCTTCACCAGAAGGGCAAATAAAAAAGAGGATTATCTATATGTAAACACCACAACAATAAATAATATAGTAATCTCATCGATACTAATGCTATCTGATTAACTGCATCTTGATAAAGGTGTTAACATTTCCTAACCATATTGACCACCACTAATTGCAATGCTTTCCTGAAATTAATGTCATGAGTGATCAATAGTTTTTTTTCTTTCTTGATAATTTAAAAAGTGACTTGCCAAATTAAAATATTTTTTCCCAAATGTTAATTATTTTTGTCATATGCAAATTTGGTAAGTGGCAATGCGAACCCTGTAGTTCCCTTAGGAAATGTTCAGAAAATAAGTTCAACAAATGGCCATATGCTGTTTGTTGAAATTATAATTGAAACATTTGCCACCAATGAATAAGTATCCTTCTGCACATGTATTATCTGTTTTTTCTCTTGGTTGTCTTCTTGTGTTACCTGAACATCCCTGCTGATAGATAAAAGACCATTCCATTGTATTCTTTTATAACTGATTGGAGAATCCATTCAGTAGTTGAAGTTGTTATGGACAAATGGGAGTATTTTATCTGGGGGCCTGGAAACATCATGCAAATTAGGGAATAAACATGCTGTCTGGTGTGATTTTGGGATGTTTATCCATGGGTTTTATGATTGAAAATGCTGTTTTACCGGCGACATGAGGATGTTTGAATCTACATATAAACTGTTGCATATTTGGTCAACAAAAACTTGCGCCACTCATAAATGACAATCGCAAATACGACATCCAGACAAACGTGCATTGTGAGTTGTTCTGTTTCAGTAGTATTCTAATTCCGTAATATGTATTTACCAAAATTACCTGGCATGTGCATTAAACTGCATGGCCATTTTGTGTCAAATAAATTGACCACCTTGTAGCTCAAATCTAGATATATAAAAAATTCAAATTATAGTATTAGTACTGTTCTCTCTTTTTGTAGTGAATCAAGAATCCTATCTAGTCAGAGACATATTTTGCTGTGATATGGTGAACTGGATTCCACAAGACTGAACTTGTAAAGTTGGAGCTACCTGAACTTTCTTAAAACTGAGTTTGGCAGTATATTGTTGATTTTGTTCACTCAATGAGGTAAATTCAAGATCAAATTGGTTCAGCTTTAGGTCGGTAGCAGTCTGTTACAATGAGCATTTTGAAAATAGAAGTTTAACTGTGTAACAAGGATACAATTTCCTTTCTCAAATGATTCTATTATTGTCATTTGCAACCTTTTTTTTTTTTTACTTAAAGGCCTACTTAATTTTTGAACCCCCCAGATCACATATATAAAATATATGCCATATTATATACCATTTGAAAGCGGAAGCTCCAAAACATTCTATCATCAAATTATCTTGTGTAATAAACTGTGAACATGTTGTTTTTGTTGAGTTACTGACAGGTTTTTTTTTTATCCGGATTGTAGTTCAAATTGTATTATTTTCAATGGAGGGGGAATAACTCTAAATCTTAAAGATAGAGATATTCCCCTTCCATTGAAAATACATTTTTAGTTTGAATTTTTATGCATTCTGGGAGCCAAAACAGGGGTAATCTTTCTATGATTTCAGCTGTTTTCTATTTCTCTACGGGTATCTTCTGTGACACAGACGTTTCAAATGGTGATGAATTTTAGTTTTTTAATCATATTTTATGGCATTAACTGTTATTAAAACCGTAGATCAATGCACTACAAATTTTTTTTATCAGTTACTGACTCAAAAATTAAGTGGGCCTTTAATATATTTCTTCAGCGCTGATTTGTCCAAGTAGTATTTGTTTGTAATTGGAGCTTTGCACCCTACCATTTTAGAACAAGCTAATACCCATCGGTCACCTAACCTCTTTCTTAGTGACTGATATTTACCATGATAACCCTTTCTATACTGAATACTTGATCAATCATATAAACAAATTTATTTATTTTTATGTTTACCCATACCATAGTATGGTAAACATAGTGTCGTTGCCCGGATTGACCACTCGTCGTTCGTCCGTCTATCTGTCTGTCTGTCCGTCTGTCTGTCCGTAGACACTTTACGAGTAATGCGATAACTCAAACATTTTTTATCCGATCGAAACCAAATTTTGTATATGGGTTTCTCAGCCCAAAATACAGATTGAGTTCGAATTTGGGTTTGATCTGAGATTTTCTTACAGAGTTATGGTCCTTTTTCAACTTAGAATTCACGCATTCTGCCATAACTCAAACATTTTTTATCTTGAGTTTCACAGCCCAAAATACAGATCGAGTTCGAATATGGGTTTGATCCAATTAATTTTAAAGGAGTTATGACCCTTTTTTGAAAAAAAAATTGAAAAAAAAGATCGATTTAAAAAAAATATTATTTTTAACTTTTATAATAATAATAAAAAAAATGTCATTGACATTGTCATTTGTTTTCATTTAGATATTAATGATTATGATAAAAGTTGATAAAAAGATTTCCAATGTGTCCCTTTAATTTTTTTAAATAATTAAAAACCATTTTTTTTTTTTAAGTTAAAAAAAATTGCAAAACTCACACCATTATAACTCTGCCAAGGGTACCCCGAATCACCACACCAAATTTGATTAAATCGGTCCAAAATCTTGTGTTATGTACTGGTAAATCTGTTTGGAGCAACATTAAACCCAATTCACCAATTGCCTTTGGACTACTTAGCTATTGATAAGGCTATATTATTTTCTGATGTCTCTTATGCCAATGTGCAAATAATCTGATAAAGAAGGCTATGGTATCTAATTTAAAATAAAGATTCAACAATAAACATCACATGATATTAACAGTAGACTTGGACATCTGTGCTGCAGAGTTATATCTTCAGATGGTCTGATATCATTATAATTGTTATTGGTTTAATAGAGAGGTCAGTGTTCAACATAAACAATTCCTGTGATATTTTGACAGCTCTGCTATATAATTGATATTAATGGGTCAGTGGTGAGGTTGCTTATCTGTATACTAGGACACATTATTATTTTATTGTAAACTTAAATTGGACTCTCTTAATCCAAGTATTCCATGTCCAGGTCACACCTACACATTTAACCCATGGGCTTGCTGGCTGTGGCAGTTTAGCATTACAGATCCTGTACCATAGCATTCTCTTATATAAATGCCAGTGACCCATAAATTCCAATAATTTGTGTTATGTACATTTGTCTATAATAGTACATAACAGTATACTCTATAATTCAACACCAAAACTCTCAATTATCCGCTCATATTAAATTTTTATTGCTAAGGGATGGGTTAACATCTGCCGATCGTGATCGGCCTCTCGTTTTTTTTACAATATTGAGTAAAAAGTTGAAGGAGGGGTTCGTAAACCAGGCTATTTAATTGCTGTTGCTTAGCTTGGAAAATTACTCGTTACTGCATTCATTCAATCTGTTGAAAACGTATAGAGCGGTTCCGTGTGACGTCACTAATCCCAGCATGCACTGCGGCGCCATGTTGGAGGTAACAACGAATATAAACAAACACACGTGTGTGCGGAGTTCATTATAATCAAGTGTCTCTCTCGTGTATCATGCCTCTCAATTGTTTTGTTAATGGTTGTGCGCATATATAAAATTACAAACTAAAAATTTGAAATAGTATAGTCCCGATCGATGATGTGTTATGAATATTAATTGCGCCGCAAGTACTTTTTATGTGAAGTGTTCGTTCGTTATATATGTACATGAATCTGCTATAACACTGTGGTGATATTGACTTCAAATTTCTGCAATTCAAACTTTAAACATGCATGTTTAGAGAATTATACAAGTAGTTCCGTATAAGTAGGGCCGACATGTATACATGTCGCATAGAAAGGATAGATGCCATGCTAACCTGTATAGTGTATGATCTTCTGCGAACGTCTAACTTAATCGAAGTTGATCCGTTTGAGAATCTAAAGCTTCCTCCACATGGCTGCGACAATACACACATGTAAATGGGAATCAACAAGTTTTCCAAGAGAATGACAAGAAATTTAACACATTGCACGTGATTCGCGCTGTGTACATGCAATTTTCTTCGAACAAGTTCACTTTGTGCTATTGTTATTGCTATTGATAATCCTTCGCATCCAGTCGCAAAGTTGTTGACACCTTTAATGTGACTCAGCCAAGTTACGGGGAACGGATATCGTTATATTTATTTTTGCCAACTTTAAATTTGATGCCTGAGGGTGTACTGTTTGACAAATGAGAGATTATAGATTAATTACGACATGTACACCTCCGGTCGGCTTCAAGTTATTTCATCAAGGTGGGAGCTATAAATCAGCACTGTTCCAATATTAGATAGTCTAATCTATATTGAAGTTATATAATGGCATTTGTTACGCACTAAATTTGATTCACACGTAAGCATCAATCTTTGTGTGGTTCGCTCTTGTTCTGTTGCTCTATTTCGTTTTTGTTATCAAACGATTGTCACTTTTACAAGATGCTTCTACACACACATAGCCATCTTGCTTGAAAACATCGGAAAGAAGCTATATTGTCGTGTTACATGCATATATACAGCGTTTTAAAACGCACATATGCCTAAATGCAACACCGGGGAGCTCATTTGTTTCGATAATACATGGACCACATTATCATTCATTGAAAACTAATTAGGTAAGCCTGTAATAATTTTATTTCAAAACATAACTGTGATTAACACGAATGTAATGGTGTATGTATGGATCTGTAACGTTTGGCGACAGTTCCGAGTCTGCACTCCATTCCTTTTAATAAATATCGCACCCTAGCTATAGTAAGTTTATCTAACATTTCGATGTATTCTTTTAGAACTGTTGTTCATGATTATTAATAGCGTTGGCAAATATTGCAACTAATTCCGTCGAAGCCATAACGAGAGGTTTTAAATGTAGCTTTCTTAATTAATCCTATTAACTCAGTGCTTGCTTATGGATGTCTGTACCTCCAACATGGCGGCGCGTCCCGTATCCAATCACGTGATTAAGAACGCTCTATTAAGTGTGATATCAATTGTGTGTTTTATTTATAATAGTAGTTGTTCCAAATGTTGATCATCCTATATCTATAGAAGGAATGGTTTCAATGGCTGAAACCTTCTTTTTTTTATAAATGTTTGATTCTCAAAACAATGGTTCACTTCAGATAAGTTGAGTCTTTTAATACATTTCGATATAATTTCCGACCTGCCAAATGTGTGTTTGTTTTTGTTAACTTACAACTGTCAAGGTCATCGGCCATATTTAATATTCTTCCAAAAGAAAATCCAATATAATTATCATTATTTTGTTGACTCATTTCAGTGACAATATTACCAATGTCACCGAAATGACAATTCCCCCTTTTTTTGCACTTTGGAGTAACAAAATACAAGAATTTTCATTTGCAATATTTATTTGGCCATTTTAAGATTATTGGTTTGGAGAGATCACACCTGTCTTTTCGGTGATGCTACTAGTCGTCATTTTCGTGAGGGCATGTGTCACCTCGGTGAAGAGTGACAAAATTTTACAGTCCATTCTTATTACAGCAAATATGCCATGATATGATCTTAACCCATTCATGACAGGAGATGCGCTGGTGCAGCATTAAAGTCCCTGTGCCAGTGCATTCTAATATATATATATATATATATGTGAGTCTCCCATAGGGAGCCTCGCATATAGAAGAGAATACACTGGTTTACAAGATCAAGGTAAATACTGTAGGCCAATGCATTATCTTATATATGCAAGGCGCCCTATGGACAGGGTTTTCTAAAAAAAAATTAGGAAAATTAAGTCATCAAAGGGTTAATCCGATCATTTTGATAGAACAATTGAGCAAAATAACCCTTGATAGATTTATCGACAGATTGTCACCGAAATGACACACACTTGTTTCCAAGCCTTGAAATAGTGTGTCTGTCATTAGCAAAATGAGGTCCCCAGAGGGTGAATTTAGTGACGCTACTCGGGAGCTTCAATCTGATGTTAGGTCTCCCATAGCTGTTGAGGCCTCAGTAGAATGAGGTTCTCAGATGGTGAACTCACCCTCTGGGGACCTCATTCTGCAAACAACAGACACAAAATTTCAAGGCTTGCTGTTTCATTCCTCAAAAAAGAAATATTTTTGATGGTTCCAGACAGAAACTGTATGTATGGTGTATTATCCTCTCATATTCTATATGCCTATAGCTTCCTAAAATAGGACATGGATAAATAATAAAAATAAATTGATATTCGAGAAATGGCCATTTTGGAGATAATGACCCATACAAATGTTCACTACATTTCCTAACGTTGTTTTGAACATTGCAAAAACTTTTGTCCAATTTGCATTCCAAACTGTTTCATCTCTTGTATGTTGCTTTACATACTCGCATATCCGCCCTTAAATTTCTTTAATTTTCTTCTGTTGTAAAAGAACATTCTTTTGTAGTACATTCGGCACAAACTTGGTACAAACATGGACATGTTTTCTATTATTTTTGAGACAAGCTTCAAAAACAAATCAATAATCAAAATCAGTTTTATCTCCTTTTCTGCACTTTGTATTCTTACTACAATGACATGTTTGGGAACGCTGATGTATCATGTTTGTTCTTTGAAATTTGTTATTTTATTTGATCTATTTGAAGTCCCAAGTGAAGTTAGTGAACTGATAATTTGTATCATGACTAATCATTCCAGGTTTTTGTTTTGAATGTTTAAATATAAAGTGACATGATGATTTTCAAAAATTTATCAAATTTTATACAGTAATGCCCTAAGTAATCGACCCCTTAACTTAGGGCATTACTGTACTTGGTTCTTCTTAGGCTCTCCTGGACAATCATATTTAGAATTGGGCTCATGAAGATTCAAGTTGTATCAATTGACAACTGAGATTCGAGTTTCCCTCACTTGTTTGACAATACAAAGTGTTAGGTATATTTTTTTCCCAGGAATCTAGCGTGATTGATCTGAAGCAGAATGTTTAGGTATTTTTTGGAATTGAGACATTTGTAAATACTTCATTTTTTCCAAATTTTATTTGCAGACTTGTAAATACTTCACTTAACCCTGCCTATACTAGATGGATTCTCACACTCAGTTATAAAAGTATACATTGGAATGGTCTATTATTCATCTGGAGGGATGTTCAGGAAGCAGATAATACAAGTGCAGAAGGAATCCTATTCAGTGATGGAAAATGTTTAGAAGATAAAAGTTCAACAAACGACCTATGTTGAACTTATAATCTGAACTTATTACCTGAGCGACAACTACAGTAATGCCCTAAATAATCGACTCCTTAACAAACAACAGAATTATGGGGTAATTTTTCAGGATTTAGTTGGAAATATGACTTTTTGCCATTCGTCGGAAAGCTCTCAGTGAGAGCTTTCCGATGAATAGCAACAAGCCATATTTCCGACTAAATTCTGAAAAGTTACCCATAATTCTGCTGTGGTTAAGGAGTCGATTATTTAGGGCATTACTGTACTTGTCAATGAGTACTTATTATAGAAAGGGTTAAGTACTCTTGAAGTTGTCCTGTTTCAGAATGATTCAATCTCAAATATTTGAATTCGATTAACTTGCGAGTTGAGAATATCAACCCCTTGTCAATTATGATATCCAGTATAGCTTAAGTCGAGAATACTTTGTTTTTGTTATAAATGTTCAGACTGAAGGTCAGTCTCATTGACTTGTATATTAAAGTCATACCAATCAATGTTCATAACACATTTATACATTGTTCATTAAATCCGTTAAAACTTCAGCTGTCATTAATATTACTGTCATAAAACCATGGATTATTATGCCCCCGACCCCCATGTAACTCTGATGTTAATTATCTGAGTTTGTTGTCCTTTGGAATGGTGATAGCACAGGCTGGGGGAAAGGATACCCACATACCATGGGTTTCGTCAATTTATTTTTACAAGAGTTACGGCCCTTGTTTGACTTGAAATTTTTTCATTTTGTGTCTGAAAGAACATTTCAGCTTGTAACTTGGGCATGTATAATCTGATTCGGTTGTGCTTTGGTATGGTGATTTCATGGCTTGGAGGTGGTGGTGTCTATGAACTTTGCTGCAGTTTGTAACTTGGGCATGGATCATCGGATTTTGGTTGTTTCCCCCCCCCCCCCCAAATTCTTTTTTGGGGACTATTAAAATAGCGGGAGTTCGTCCATCCATGCAGAAAGTTTCAGGATGAGAACTTTGTTGGGCTATCGGATCAATACCAAATTTGGTATGTGAGTTTATCAGCTCAAAACATAGGTCAAGTTCGAATATGGGTTCGGTCCGCCCATTTTTGCCAGAGTTATGGCCCCTTTTCGCCTTAGAATCTGTCCATCTGTCTGTGCAGTAAGTTTAAGGATGAGAACTTTATTTTGGGCTATTGAATCGAACCAAATTTGGTATGTGAGGTTATCAGCTCCAAATACAGGTCAAATTCGAATATGGGTTCAGTCCGCCAATTTTTGCCAGAGTTATGGTACCTTGCCGATTATTTTGGTTTCTAGATGATAACTTACTTTTAGTTTTGAATTTTTCCATATTCTTTATATTTATAAATTTTGAATCTCTTTGCAAAAAAAAATGTCTATAATTTTTCTGCCTGATCATTCCTCAATTATGAAGTAATTAATTCCCCTGGTCAACTGGTCCTGCTAATGTGCTGAATTTCTATGATGCTGTTAATAGGGAAAACTGATGCTGTTAACAAAAATTACCGTTATATCTTTTGAGTTTGTCTTTTTCGCAGTGTTCCGATAATCTGAACATATCCAGGAAAAGCCATTATGCGTATCAAACATTCAAAAACATATTTATTGCGAAATATTTTTAATACTGGTTGCGTTAGTTGTTGAAATTAGACTATAATCAAGATGCTTATTCACGTCGTTTTAGAAACACCAGCGCAGGCATTATTATATTTTTCAAAAATATATATGTTCTTGATTGTTTCATACACAGTTTTTTTTCTTTCTCAAATCGCTCGGATTAGCCAAACACCGCTAAAATGGCAACTTTAGAAAAAATAATGGTACTTTTTCGTAACAGCATCAGTTTGCCCTACCCGCATCATGGCAATTGAGCAGGACCAGCAGCATAATAGCGTATTAGCAGGACCACTTGACCAGGGGTGTTAATGTTCATTAGTTGGATTTTGAACAGACAACAGGTAATATGGGATAACTTTTATCAACGTTTGATCCGTTAACAAGCACGATATGACTTGTGGTTTACGATAAGTTGGTGAGACTTCAGACAGCCACGGTGGGCGGGGATTTGGATGAAGTTTGGATGTGAATATTATTTGCATATTGCAGGAGACTATCAATTGGTTGAGAGATGCGATTGCTCCCTGCAAGTTAACACCTCCCAATATTAAAGTTTACTTTATTGCAAAATAAGGCATACCTATACCTGGCCCTCCCCGTAAGTTCTTCTCTATGATGTTAATGTTACATCAATTCTAAAATTAAACCTAGTGATTGCTTATAACGAATTAGGTCAATAAATACATAAAATAATTATCTGGCCACAGAGAATTTTCTGAACTAATTATATAAAGACTTTGGTTAATGATTATCAGTAAATGCAATCGTTGATTTTCAACAGAAAATTTTATTGCACTTCAAAATGTGAAAGGGAATTATTATTTTTTAAGAAACTTAAATTCATCGAGTCCATATTCTGAGGATAAACTGTCACATGTTCAATTAGCAGTCATCAACAGGTCTCCTTCCTTGTGCCTCAAGTTCATTGTAGTATCTTTGTCCAAGAGCCTCGATACAAAGCTGTCTATTTGTAATCATGTCGCCAATTCTACATCCCCCATTGTGCAGGACAAATGTTCCGCATGTATTAAATTCTGTAATAAAGTGAATTAAAATAGTATAAATCAGAAAGAAGTTGCTATATCATCTGCTAACATAGTATTCAGACGACTACTATTAGTCTTTCGTCTGCTTTGGACTCCTCGCCTGTGCTTCCTAAGCCTTGAAATAGCATGTCTTGTCATTTGCAGAATGAGGTCCCCAGATGGCTAATTTAGTGATGCTACCCCGCACAGCTGGCTAGCATCACTAAGTTCACCCTCTGGGGACCTCATTCTGCTTAGGCCTCATCTTCAACATTGTTTTTAGTTACTTTTTAGCTCTGTTAATTTTTATATCCCCTAATTTGCAGATGACAAAATGATTAATCAAGTTTCTAATGGGTGAACGTCACCAACTTCAACTGGGGAACTAAATAAGATCCAAGGTTTCACATAGACGTTGAGGCCTCAGCAGAATAAGGTTCCCAGAGGGTGAATTTGGTGACACTAGCCTATCGTGCGGGATAGAATCACTAAATTCACCCTCTGGGGACCTCATTTTGCTAATGAAAGAAACACTATTTCAAGGCTTGGAGCTTCTGATTGTTACTTATAAGAAGAGAATTGTAATATAGACCACAAGTGAATCCCATCTTTCATAATTACACCGCCATGATCAATGGAAATGGTGGGTATACTGGATTACATGCATCTGATATAATTTTTTCTCATGTTGCATGTCTCATTCTTAGCCATCAATAAACATTATTGCCTTATATGGATGCATGATGTTACAGTGTGATCAGTACCGAAGTGTTTTTTATTTAACATAAGTTTCATATATCTATAGCTGCTGATGAAGTTAACAGTTGATTCTCCTGTTGCGCCAATTCTGGTGTAAAATTGTCTATTTCAGGCTTACAGTATGTAGTTCAAATATAAAATGTGATCCGAACAGCAACATCGACCCAACAAGACTTAAAAACCATTGATCCCATTGTAAATCTAAGAACCCCAGTATAATATGAGCATACTCTTTTCAATTATAATGATGTGCAGCAGGTTACTGCAAACCACAGGCACACACAAAATGTCTAAATACTTCGACAAAATGGTTATGTTTTCTGAATATGCACGTGTATAGAATAAACAAACTACCAGCAGCTAGTCAAATACAGTAAGAAATGGATCTAAACAAGAGGCTCTGCTTTACAAATGTTATTGCAGGATCATTTTCAAAGCAATCCACAGACTTAAGTTTCATAACAAAAATTTAAGATGGTCTATCTCTGTATAAAATAATAAATATGAGATGACGCCTGTCTGGAAACACTTCTATCTATTAATATTGATTTTATATCGATATTTTCTATTGTGCGATAATCAAATGGGATATTATTTCATTACTATTTTTAGAATTTAAAGATAGAGTTATCTGATTGTATGTATATTATACCAGAAAATTTGAAATAAAATCAATATTAATTGCTAGAAGCGCTTCCAGACAGGGGTCTTTGATTCATACATATACCCTGGAAACTATATAAAAATTGTTGTAGGAAGAAGTAGACCACCTTTAACATTCTACCTGTATGATTTACAATTAGTTTACTGGTGTGATTACCATTTGAAATATAACATTATGCAAAAGTTTTAGTTAAAAGAACCTTACCATCATGATTATCATGTTCTGGGTGGGAGATACGCCGATCTGCCTGACCAACTCTTCCATGAACCATCTGCAAATTGAAATTGGTTTAATAAGGATATAGAATAATTTGGAGAAATAGCAATAATCATTATTAATGATTGATTTGTTTGAATTTAGACTTGATCTAAATTTGTTTATTATCTTTTTCCACCAGTGTTAAAGGTACTCAATCCGATCAGACGGTCCCCATGTCATCAAGTTACAACAAAAACAACATTTCTTCAAAATACGTTATCAGAATCGATTAATTACAACAAAATAATGCTAACCACTCAACTATGGTATAGAATTTCCCAAAATGTTATTTATCAACATGTTCAATTAAATATATTTACATACTAAGTGTTGTCATCACTAAATCCAGCATTCTGATTGGTCGGCACCCACATGGCTAGTTGCAATTATTTCTCAGTGAATGCGCAACAGCTAATAACTGCAAGCTCATAACAACATCGATACGTCATTTGGGTTTGGAAAGACGACCGCGTAATGTTTTTGGGCGCATTTGAATTCGCGCAGGATTGACTTAATAAATCATCGGGTTTCAATTGTTCCTGTTAACTTTTGCCAAGGGTGCTATGGGATATTTTGGGCTAGTTTTGTCACGATACACTTTTCGATTTAAATACATTTACAAAAGTGGCTTTTTCGCTAAATGCATATAAATATAAGGATTAACTGTCATGTGGACTGTTTTTATGGAGATGTAACAGTGAGGTAAGTGGTCATAACTTGTATGATCACTTGTATGATCACTTACCTCACGGTTACATCTCCATAAAAACAGTCCACATGACAGTTAATCCTTATATGGCCGTATTATAACTTGAGTATCACGAAATTTGGCTGTATTACTACTTGATTTTAGAGTTATCCATCTTCATCTGCAATTTTGTCTTGAGGCCGTCGGTTTGACAACTTTTTTCCAGGTCACAAATAAGTGCACATCTTGAGAAATAATAAATTTCAAAAATTTATATCTGATCACACTGAGCTTAGATGGGTGGGTTCCTCCACTCGAACAAATATTTTTTACCCCCAAAGCCAAAGAGATAGTAATTTGGGAGCATTCATTCGGTTTATGCATCTTTAATATATTTCCTATGATACTAATGAGAAATATTCAGTTTTTGATTGGTCTTTAACTCTTACTACACTGAATTGATTCTCCTATTCACTTATAAAAGTATACATTGCAATGGTATATTATTCATTTGGAGGAATGATAAGGTATATAGAGTAATGCCCTAAATAATCAACTCCTTAACCACAGCAGAATTATGGGTAATTTTTCAGGATTTAGTCTGAAATATGGCCTGTTGCCATTCATTGGAAAGCCATATTTCTGCTGTGGTTAAGGAGTCGATTATTTAGGGCATTACTGTATATGACTAGACAAAATGATAATACATGTGCAGAAGAATTCATATTCATTTATGGGAAATCACTAGAAGGGAGCTATCAAATTTGAATGATTTTCAATCAAAAACATGGCTGCTGGCAGCTATCTTGGATTTTACTTTTTGCATGACAAAATACTTAGGCATGCCCCACACCCAACATTTTCATCCAATTGATCCCAAACTTCATATGGCTCTTCTCCAAGTTGAGCTACAGTGTCAATGACACTTTAGTTTTTATTAGAAATCTGTTTTGAAGCTCTTAAAGGTACTCAATCCGATCAGAGGGTCCTATATTACTATTTCTTTGGCTTTGGGGGTAAAAAATATTTGATTCGAGTCGAGGAACCCACCCATCAAAGCTCAGAGTGATTAGATATCGATTTTTGAAATCTATTAATTTTCGGATATGCAGCCCACAAGTTGGCAGAACACGTGATCAAAACGGACAAATTGCGGGTGTAAGATGGATAACTCTAAAATCAAGTGGTTATTATTGTTAAGCACTTGATAATAAGTTCAACAATTGATATATGAACTTATTACCTGCATATTTCCAAAGGTATATATACTCTTCAATGAGTATTTAGTATAGAACGGGTTAATCATATGTATTACCAATAAGTATTGCAACATAAATTGGCTTTGGTATTGGAGAATCCATTTACCTAGAATAGGTTGATATACTGATATCTCAAGGAATATTGCTCATTCTTGGCAGATTTTGCAGGCAAGCCTTGAAATAGTGTGTCTGTCATTTGCAGAATGAGGTCCCCAGAGGGTGAATTTAGTGATGCTACCCCGCATAGCGGGCTAGCATCACCAAATTCACCCTCTGGGGACCTCAATCTGCTGAGGTGTAAGCAGAATGAGGTGAATTTGGTGATGCTATGTGGGGTAGCATCACTAAATTCACCCTCTGGGGACCTCATTATGCAAATGACAGACACACTATTTCAAGGCTTGTTTGCAGGCACTTGACTATGATAGATGCAAGCCTGATTTTAGTGTGTCTGACATTTGCAGAGGGTGAACTATCCCGCACAGCTGACTAGCATCACCAAATTCACCCTCTGGGGTCAATCTGGGTACCCCATTCTGCTTAGCCTCAACTGCTATGGGAGACCTAGGATCAGATTAAAGTTCCCAATTTGAAGTAGGTGATGTTCACCCATTAGTCACCTCGATTATGCATTTTATTTTCTGCAAATTAAGGGATATAGAAACTGAATAAAAGGGAATAAGTAACTGAAAACAATGTTAATTTGAGACTATAGATACTTCCCAGAAGATGAGACCAAAGCAGAATGAGGTACACAGAGGGTGAATTTAGTGATGCTAGGCCACTGCGGGGTAGCGTCACTAAATTCACCCTCTGTGGACCTCATTCTGCAAATGACAGACACATTATTTCAAGGCTTGAATAGATGATCTTTGTTGGTTTGTGGGTTTGAATTATATACAACTGCACCCTCCCCTTTGAAGACCAACAATAATTCTGAACTCTGAAACTTCAATTGTACCCCCTGAGTTAAATTTTCCACTAATACCATTTTAATCTAAAATTCAAATAGTGTGTGTGTGTTTGACTGAATGTAAGATAATTCTTAATTCTTGGTCTAAGATCAACATATGTTACACTAAATGTTGTTTGGAAAAATTTAATTATGACAACAATTCCAGCATATTTTTGGTCTTAAAGATATGGGCGGCCTTCCCTGTGGGTATAGGTTTTACAATAGTCACATCCACTAAAACCACCATAAACAGAAAGAATATTATATAATAGACAGATATGTTCTTATACACATCATATATATCGCGTACATTGCATGTTATTGACACGTTTGTACCCTTGGTTATGTAACCAAACATAAAAAATGTTACCTTACGATTGTTTATAGACAAACACTTGGAACTACCGTATCGTCCAATGAAAATGTTCTGTTGCGCATAGATAAAATTATTGGTGAAATCAACAATCGCATTCAAATCACATCAAATTTTATTTAAATCGACCCATTCTACCCGCTGTCAGTTCAAAATCAAGCTAATCCATGTTACTTCATGATTGGGAAATGATCAGACAGAAAACGTGAACATAATATAATTGTCCTTGCAAAGAGATGAATATTTTTCAATCCAATTAGTATTTTCCTCCTAACCTATATATGGTCATACATACCAAATAAGGAATATTACTATGAGTCGTATTGTGAGTTTTATGTTTTAGGCACTCCAATTAGGGGTTTTACAATCGACATATAAAGCAAGAATCTAAATAAGGAAGTGGCGCAATATCGTGATTCTGCTTATAAACAATCTGCGCTTTTTGCGAGAAACTAAACCTGTATTTTCTCGGACACGAACATTTTTTGTGAATAATATATCGCATTCATATCATCATTATGCTATACTATTAGTATATTCTTGAGGAAATTATTATAATTTGAAAATGTTATTTCTAAATTATAACCTACAACGAAGGCCGCCCGTCCCTTTAAATATCCCAGCTGCTGTTTCTTCAGGCACGAAATTTCCAACTGTTGAAATGTTTTATTAAATATTCTCATGCAACCACCCACCTCCCAATCCCCACATCCCTACTGAGTTCCAGTGCACTGATAGGTTTTTAAATTAGAGTAATTAATTGGTACTCACAGAAATAATGCAAAGGATGACCACTTGTAGTGCCACAGACATTATGATGTAGAGAGTGGAATCAAATAGTGCATACAAAACCAACAACCCTAGCTCTTTTATATCGGATGCATTGCAGGATGTGACGCTGTCTTAATTTACCCAATTTTCATGGAACCATTTACCAGGTCAAGCTAATAGGATATAGAATGACATGATATGATTGGCATATTGTTATAAAGTTAACTAGAATATTTTTACTATTTGTCACTGGCATTTATTATTATTATTTTCTATTTGACAGCTTCTATAGTACTTTACTGGCACTATGTTATTGTATTATGAAATGAATTATGAAAAGTAGGTTGATGGGGTCATTTTCACCATATAAAATTGGAAAGGCTATTATATACACAGGCTTTGCATATCTGCGCAGTTTAATTAGCTTATATGATAGATGCATTTCTATCAGGGCTTAAAATGTTCAAAATTTTCTACATGTCTCCACATGAGCTGACCTAACATCGCATACATGCGTTTAATTATACCCCCGCAACGAGTTGTGGGGGGTATACTGGAATCAGCTTGTCCGTCCATCTGTCTGTCTGTCCTTCTGTCGAGCCGTCTGTCCGTCCATGGACACAATTTTGTCCAGAGTTTTTCTCAGTCGTTTTATGATCATTTTTCGTGAAACTTGGCACAGACATCAACCACCATGGGAACCTGTGCACCTGCGATTATGACGCTTTTATTCCTACATTTTTAGGTAAATTTTGTTTAAACGTGGCACAAATATTAAGTACCATGGGAACCTGTGCACCTGCATTGTGACGTCTGTCCGACATTTATTGGTGGAGTTATCCCCCTTTTTTACTTAGAATTTTTTTTGCAACATGCATAATTTTGTCCAAGCTTTTATTCCTACATTTTTAGGTCAATTTTTTTAAAACTTGGCACAGATATTTAGTACCATGGGAACCTGTGCACCTGCGTTTATGACGTCTGTCCGACATTTTTTGGTGGAGTTATCCCCCTTTTTCGACAGAATTTTTTTCGCAACATGCATAATTTTGTCTGAGCTTTTATTCCTACATTTTTTGGTCAATAGGTTTAAGATTAGGGTTAGGGTTGTGCACCTACAATGGGAACTGTTATTTTATTATTTTAACTAAATATTTACTGACATATGAAACATCTTAGTATTTTAAAAACACAGGGGGTATCCTTAGTCCCATTGGAACAGTCACACCTCTAGTTCTTTCTAGGATCAGATTGAATTTCCCCAGTAGTCCAGGCACATTAGGTTTCACTGGGGGGAAAAATTGGGGAAAGCTGAATTTTTTCAGGGATTAATAAGGACATGTTTATGAACAACATGGCAAAAATCCCCTAGAATCCGAGTTGAGCTCTTTGAGATATCTTGAATTTCAGAATGGTTCAAATTCTGAAGCATTTCCATCAGGCCATATGCGAATGCAGTCATGTGTAGATTAATTAAAGCTAAATTCATAATACATTGAATATATACAAACAATGCTTAGTCGTGAACCATATTAGTAGAAAGTATGTTCCGAAATGGCTGCCAAAATAGAATGAAAATTACATTTTGTGCAAAATCGAACAGCTAGTCCCATATTAAGAATGACAACACGCTCACATTATGTGAGAAAGAATGATTGCAGAGTATAAGAGAAACATTTGATCAGAGATGTAATAATTCTCTCTAATCTATCCCGCGAGAGATATAGCGAAAGCAAGGTCTCATACAATTGTTAAATCTGGACTTTTTGGGCGCAAAGAAATGGAACAATAAGGCAATTTTTTCTGCACTATTTATCTTGAATCGTGTGATATAATTATGTGTATACTAAAATGTAAAATAAAATTTAGCAACGAATTTATTCTGTAACCTTTTCTAGAAGCCGAAATATATGTGCTCATATCAGTCTCACGAATGTGAACGGTCATCATTTCTTTTTATATATATGCCATCATACCTTTCAAAATGCTCTGCTATAGAGAAGTATGAGAGATATTCATAGAGCAGTGGGTGAAATGTGTGGAAATATTGTCTGTGTCTTAAGATATTAGTAATAGTTGCCTATGATCAAGTAATAAAACACTGATATTTCGCTTTTATCACAAGAATGCATGGTGGTATAATATGAACGCAATTTTTCAAAACACAAAGGAGTACCATATAATATCTTCATAAAAATCTAAACTTTACCAAAATTGCCTACATACTCTGTGACAGAGACTGTCTTTATACGCAAAGAGTACTATGTTTTCTGCAACCGCATTACCATGTGTATCCCTTCTCCCTAACATCGCATACATGCGTTTAATTATACCCCCGCAACGAGTTGTGGGGGGTATACTGGAATCAGCTTGTCCGTCCATCTGTCTGTCTGTCCTTCTGTCGAGCCGTCTGTCCGTCCATGGACACAATTTTGTCCAGAGTTTTTCTCAGTCGTTTTATGATCATTTTTCGTGAAACTTGGCACAGACATCAACCACCATGGGAACCTGTGCACCTGCGATTATGACGTCTGTCAGACTTTTTTTGGTGGAGTTTTCCCCCTTTTTTCGACTTAGAATTTTTTTGCAACATGTATCATTTTGTCCGAGCTTTTATTCCTACATTTTTAGGTAAATTTTGTTTAAACGTGGCACAAATATTAAGTACCATGGGAACCTGTGCACCTGCATTGTGACGTCTGTCCGACATTTATTGGTGGAGTTATCCCCCTTTTTTACTTAGAATTTTTTTTGCAACATGCATAATTTTGTCCAAGCTTTTATTCCTACATTTTTAGGTCAATTTTTTTTAAACTTGGCACAGATATTTAGTACCATGGGAACCTGTGCACCTGCGTTTATGACGTCTGTCCGACATTTTTTGGTGGAGTTATCCCCCTTTTTCGACAGAATTTTTTTCGCAACATGCATAATTTTGTCTGAGCTTTTATTCCTACATTTTTTGGTCAATAGGTTTAAGATTAGGGTTAGGGTTGTGCACCTACAATGGGAACTGTTATTTTATTATTTTAACTAAATATTTACTGACATGTGAAACATCTTAGTATTTTAAAAACACAGGGGGTATCCTTAGTCCCATTGGAACAGTCACACCTCTAGTTCTTTCTAGGATCAGATTGAATTTCCCCAGTAGTCCAGGCACATTAGGTTTCACTGGGGGGAAAAATTGGGGAAAGCTGAATTTTTTCAGGGATTAATAAGGACATGTTTATGAACAACATGGCAAAAATCCCCTAGAATCCGAGTTGAGCTCTTTGAGATATCTTGAATTTCAGAATGGTTCAAATTCTGAAGCATTTCCATCAGGCCATATGCGAATGCAGTCATGTGTAGATTAATTAAAGCTAAATTCATAATACATTGAATATATACAAACAATGCTTAGTCGTGAACCATATTAGTAGAAAGTATGTTCCGAAATGGCCGCCAAAATAGAATGAAAATTACATTTTGTGCAAAATCTATCCCGCGAGAGATATAGCGAAAGCAAGGTCTCATACAATTGTTAAATCTGGACTTTTTGGGCGCAAAGAAATGGAACAATAAGGCAATTTTTTCTGCACTATTTATCTTGAATCGTGTGATATAATTATGTGTATACTAAAATGTAAAATAAAATTTAGCAACGAATTTATTCTGTAACCTTTTCTAGAAGCCGAAATATATGTGCTCATATCAGTCTCACGAATGTGAACGGTCATCATTTCTTTTTATATATATGCCATCATACCTTTCAAAATGCTCTGCTATAGAGAAGTATGAGAGATATTCATAGAGCAGTGGGTGAAATGTGTGGAAATATTGTCTGTGTCTTAAGATATTAGTAATAGTTGCCTATGATCAAGTAATAAAACACTGATATTTCGCTTTTATCACAAGAATGCATGGTGGTATAATATGAACGCAATTTTTCAAAACACAAAGGAGTACCATATAATATCTTCATAAAAATCTAAACTTTACCAAAATTGCCTACATACTCTGTGACAGAGACTGTCTTTATACGCAAAGAGTACTATGTTTTCTGCAACCGCATTACCATGTGTATCCCTTCTCCCTAATTTTACACATATCTGCTGGACACACAATCATAAATAGCAATGAATCAATGCTGAAATAACAGCTTTAAGTGCTGATCATCTGATATTTTGCCCAAGTTCATGGGTGGTTTTGGTAAGATATTTTCAAACAAGTTACTGAAAACTAATATTGTACAAAGGGTAATTTAGCATATGCCAATTGCTAGTTGCCAACTGAAGTAATTTGAACACCGGTTTGTAAGCAGCACGAAAATTAGTCTTATATAAAATGTACGATGTACTGTCTATTTGATCTGGTGGGTTAGAGTGCTAATCATTTGAAGAGATTGTGGTTTCTTTGCAATATAATAAGCAATGCAACATACGGGTATGGTTTATTATCATGGACTAATTATACCGCATGGATATGCATTTAAGTTTGTGCATTACATTCAATAATAAATCATCATACCGAATGAAACCACCACACACTGTGTGGCGAAACATTACTTTGTGTGTTGCATGCCTGAAAATATTATTTTTGGGCCCGACTGTAAACAGAAAACCTGAACTTTTAAAGACGTAAATAAGTGGGTTTGTCTGATCTGATTTATAGGTGGTTATAAATATGTTATACAATATGTTGCTTTCGGCATGGCTTGGGTTTTTTGACAGCCATTTCATGGCCGCGATTGTATTATGCTGACCATGTCACTATATATGCTCTCAAACTCATATTTCACATAAACTGGTATAACAGCGTAATTCATATGACTAGATTAGACAAAATAGGACTTTTCGTGACGCGTTTGAGATGTTATGGCCTAAATAATATTTTTTTAAATCAGCTTTCCCCCCGATTTATTTCCTTACTTTTCCACTTTTTTGTCTAATGTGCATGGACTACAATTGAAGTTGGTGATGTTCACCCATTAGTCACCTCTATTATGCATTTTACCTTCTGCAAATTAGGGAATATAGAAACTGACAAAAGGGAAAAATTAATTAAAACAATGTTAATTTGAGACTATAAATACCAGAAGTTAAGGCCGAAGAAGAATGAGGTCTCCAGAGGGTGAATTTACTGATGCAAGTAATTTTTTGGGGTAAAATCTTAATTATTTGCCAATGACCACCCTACAATGTCACTTATTTTGTGAGAATCTGACCCAAGTGTGTTTTTTCCACTTTGGGTATGGAAACCCGGTGGGTTGGGTGGAATCTTAATTATTCGTCAACAGTCGCCCTACAATGGAGTTTATTTTGTGAAAATCGGACCAGGAACGCAATTTTTTACATTTTGCCACTTTGGGTGGTAGGGTATGGACACCCAGTGGATTGGGTGATAAATTTGTTGGGTGGAATTTTTATTATTCATCAACAGCCACCATACAATTTTGTTTAGTTCGTGAAAATCGGACCGGAAATGAGAATTTGGCATTTTGCCAAAGTGTAGGGTATGGATACCCAGTGCGTTGGGTGGTATTTTTTTTGGTGCGTCCATCAACAATTTCCTTATAGGCTACAGGTCATACCTATTACCTTTGGTCAGATCATTAGAAAACTGTCATGGCTGTTCAAATTGACATGTAGTTGGGAAACAAGTCATTTTGGGTTCATTCGGCAAAAAAAACATGGCCACCAGTGGCCATCTTGAATTTTGAAATCCAATCCATTAGCACGGTCTACATGCCGAACGGTTTGTCTGATCATCATTAAATTTGTCGTGGATGTTAATATTGACTTGTAGGTGGGAATGAGTCATTTTGGGTTTATTTGGCCATAAAACATGGCTGCCGGCAGCCAACTTGGATATTACTCTTTGCATGACTAAATCCTTTGGCACGTACAAGCGTACACCCTACATTCCACTTCCCTCATCTGATCATCACCAAACTTCATATTGATATTGATCTACTAGATGGGAGCTATCAAATGTTTTTTGATATTCATTGGAAAACTTAGCTGCCAGTGGCCATCTTGGATTTTATTTTATATATATCTCTTTCATATGTTGATAATCTAGTATTAATTAGACATTTCAATTTTCCCAATTCCTAATCTCTCCATTGACTGTAACACATGAAATTATTCCCTTTCGAAGCTGAGATACAGTGTCATTGACACTTTCATTTGTGGTTATAATGTAATTTTGTTACATATATATATATTTTCTATTTTCATTGCCAGTAAAAAATCAAATGGTCTCATTTGTTTTGAGGTATCTATCTCATTTATATTTTGAAGAACTCTGTCTGTCTGTCTGTCTGTATGTCATTAATACAAATCTACGATTCTCGACCGATCGGGACGAAACTTGGTACGTGTGTGTAGTTTGACCAGGCGGTGGACGTTGTCGTATTGGCGAGCCCGTGCGGCGCCCGCTTCGCGCATGCGCAGACGAGATCTCGGAAACGGGTGGAGCCATCGACTTCAAATTTGGTATGTGAATGTATCTTGCCCCGGATACGAATTTTATCGGGTCGCCGAGCCCGTGCGACGCCAGCTTCGCGCATGCGCAGACGAGATCTCAAAAACGGGTGGAGCTATCGACTTGAAATTTGGTATGTGAATGTATCTTGCCCCGGATACGAATTTTATCGGGTTGCCGAGCCCGTGCGACGCCAGCTTCGCGCATGCGCAGACGAGATCTCGGAAACGGGTGGAGCTATCTACTTGAAATTTGGTATGTGAATGTATCTTGCCCTGGATACGAATTTTATCGGGTCGCCGAGCCCGTGCGACGCCAGCTTCGCACATGCGCAGACCAGATCTCGGAAACGGGTAGAGCTATCGACTTGAAATTTGGTTTTTGAATAGCCCGGACAACGTCGGGCTAGGTAGAGCTATCGACTTTAAATTTGGGTTTTGAATAGCCCGGACAACGTCGGGCTCATCGGCTAGTATTATATAAAATAGTAGGATCTGTCTGTCTGTCTGTTTGTCAGTCAGGATTTTTCTGCCAGATCCCTATAGACCCCTAGACCGATTTCAAACAAATTTGGTATGGTGACTCGGGGTACATTAATTGGCAGAGGTTATAACAGTGTTAGTTTTTGTCCCCCGAAAAAAACATTTCTGGGGACTATTAAAATAATGGTTTTCGGGTGATAACTTTAGTTTCGGTTATTAGATCAAAAGCAAATTTCATAGGTGAGTTTATCAGACCAAAATACAGGTCAAGTTCGAATACGGGTTTGCTCCGCCCATTTTTGCGAGAGTTATGGCCTTTTTTTACTTAGAATCTTGTAATTTTCTGGTTTCTGGATGATAACTTCAGTTTGTGTGATCATATCTGAAACAAATTTGGTATGTGAGTTTATCAGCCCTATATACAGGTCAAGTTCGAATATGGGTACAATCCGCCCATTTTTGCTAGAGTTATGACCCTTTTTCGACTTAGAATCCTGTCAATTTCTGGTTTCCGGATGATAACTTTAGTTTGTGTGATCATATCTGAATCAAATTTGGTATTTCAGAATCAAATAAAAGGTCGGCCGACCACAGTGTTGAAATGTTCTAAGTCGAAAGGCCCGGCGGGTTAATAATTCCGTAAAAAATAATTTTCCCGTCATCTATATACATGTTGCACATCTCCAATATGTGGGTAAAAATACTCTGAAGTTTCAAATATCTACGATCAAAACTGTAGGAGGAGTTGATTACACCATGAAGGTACCCTCATACAGAAAATTATAAAAAATGTTTTTCAAAGTCGAAAGGCCCATAACTCTGAGAAAAATCATTGGATCAAACTCAAATTGATTCACAAAAAAACGGATTTTTAAATTGAACAGTCCAAACTTGAGTTATCATCCGGAAACCAAAGAAAAAAGAAGAAAATTGAATTTTCTAAGTCGAAAAAAGTCCATAACTCTAGGAAAAATAATCGGATCAAACTCAAATTCGAACTCAACCTGTATCCTGATATGACTGATCCACAAAAAAACGGTATTTGCAATTAAAGGATCCAAACTTGAGATATCATCCGGAAACCGAAAAAGTGAGAAATTTTCTAAGTAAAAAAAAAGGTGAAAAAAGGGAAATAACTCCATAAAAGAAAATCGGATCAAACCAGAATTGCAGAGCACATGTGTTCTTTGTTGAGACACCTACATACCAAGTTTCAATAAAATCGGATGATCATTACTGGAGTTATAACTCCGGACGGACGGACGGGTGGAGCTGATTACAATAGTCCCCCGAAAATAAATTTTACGGGGGACAATAAATGTGAATATTTAGGTTCAATATGAACATATTTGCAGACCAGTTGTTAGTCTTGACGGACAGTCCGTCACAGCCGTCTTGTTCCAATATATCCCAGACCTGGTATAGTTGGAGTAACATATGTGACTATTTACCCCCAACTGTGTGTGAAGCGCACACAGGGGCGGCAGGCTTCTAACGCACATCTGACGAATGATACGGAACGCTCACCAGCAGGAACAGGATTTGCGTGCCCGCCCAAAGGGCGGCACGAGGACGGTGTGGGCTCACCCGGAGGTCGCCCAAAGGTTACGCCCTGTCTTGAATCTTCTTGGTCTTTTCTCTTAACAGTCAGGCCGCGGATCGGGTGGAGAAGTCTTGAGGTCGGGATCGGTCAGCGTCGCAGGTGTCTTGAATCTTGTCTTGAATCTTCCATCTTTACTTGGGCTTTGCCTTGTACTTTTGCCTTGATCTATGCCTTGATCTTTGCCTTGATCTTCTTCTTTGCCTTGTCTCGGCATATTACACAATATGATCCAGCGGTGATGCTGTATTGCGCATTTTCAGTTGGTTGTCCACGCCCGGGACCTTCCAATGGAGGCATTGGATTGCGGGCTGCTAAGAGAGTACGGGACGGTCCAGTGATTCCACTGGACTGCGTGCTCTCACTGGACTGCGTGCTCTCTTCTGTTACCGCCCGGGACGGTCCAATACACCTTATTGGACTGCGGGTCTTTTCTAAAGTGGGATACGGGACGGTCTAGCATGGCCTGCTTGACTGCGTATCCTAAAAACCGGGACGGTACAATAAGCCTATTGAACTGCGGGTCTTTTCAGCCACAGAGAAGCTGTTTGCGTTGTAAACACTCCCTCATGATGTCACTGCCGTCCATTCTCGCCAGTGTACTTTCCGCCAGATCGCGCAGGCGCTCTCTGATGGGTTCACGTCAGCGATGGTATGCAGATCTACAATACGGGTGTGATACGGTGCTAATTGCAGTGCCATTCTCAGGGCTAATTTGTTTTGGACCACCTGGAGCATTTGGATCGCGCGATGCCAGGTTGGTGACCACCGATGCGTATTCCATGATAGGTCTTACAAACGTTTTGAAGACTCTAAGCAGAGTGGCCATGCGGAACGCTCACCGTTTCAGCTAGTATATTAAAGGTACTCAACCCGTAAAGAGGGTCCCCATCTCAACAGATTCCAACAACAACAATCCGATCAGAGGGTCCTATATTACTATTTCTTTGGCTTTGGGGGTAAAAAATATTTGATTCGAGTCGAGGAACCCATCAAACAAAGCTCAGAGTTATTAGATATTGATTTTTCAAATTTGTTATGTTCTCGAGATTAGTACTAATAACTGCCGTAATCTGCTCTGGATGTGTACTCCAAATCTATTCAAACAGACAAGGATGAATAACTCTAAAATCAAGTGGTAATTTTAACGCAATTTTGACTGAGTTCTGGGCCAGATAGTATTCCCGATAATGAAAAATAATATATTTCTAAAATCGATATCTAACAAATCTGAGCTTTGATGGGTGACTTCCTCGACTCGAATCAAATATTTTTGACCCCCGAAGCCATTGAAATAGTAATTGAGAGGAGTTTTATCGGGTTGAGTACCTTTAAATAACTTTCTTAATAAGTTTCTCATTCGTGGAGACGACAGCGGTACGATAAAACCTGAGTACGTTGTTTACATAAAGTCACGTGCGGAATTCATCCGCTACGCTACCGCTAAATAATTTTCCAGCTAAAGCCTAAACTACAAGTTCGATCATCATGTAAGAAAGAAAGGACATTTTGTTTCATGAATTAATTATATTACCAAAAAATTGACTACATGACACTTGTTAGAAGATTGTTTTTCAAACTTATTTTGCCTATTTTCGAGTTTGTCGGGCATCACTCAAAGAGTCCAGCATTGGCAGCAATCAGTATCGACTTCACGTCTCCAGTCCAGACATCACTCAGTGACAGTCAGTCCTCACTCAGTCACTGGTGCTAATAAATGGGGTCGTTGTCGTAACGTTTTATACATAAAGTCTCAGTCGGCGCGAGATTGAAATGTAACTTACCATAAATAATTGCTGTCTGTTTAAATTCATAACAATTTTTTTCCGATTCTGAAGGCATTCTTTCATTAAGTTTTATCACAATGTCAATGACGAAACTGCAATAACAATAACATTGGTCATTGGTTATGCCAAATTATAAATGGGAGGCCTAATTACGCGCAAATACCACATATTGTGCTTATTCGTAAATGCCCTATTTGTGCTTTAAGCACAAATAGGACATTTACTCTTAATCGCAATTAATTGCGCTTAAGCGGAATTGTGACTACTATCTAACCTACCCATAAACTATTGGCATGACCTGGGCTGGTGTATCACCTAGCAACACAAGTGACAAGAGGAGCATATTGGGCTAATTTTAACCTGTTTGAATTAGAGATGGGCGGTTGTGAAATTTTGCTTCGGTTTCGGTTGTGGAAAAAGAGTTCAGTCTCGGTTTCGGTTTTTATTAATAAAAATTACTAATGTGAACAAAATCTAATTATGCTTCATCATATTACAAAGAAAACACACCAATTGTATCACCATAACTTGTGAGGTACATGTCCTTTTATAATATTAAATTATGTATCATATTGTTACTATTACATGTATATAATGTTAATGTCCATGTCGAGTGGCAGTGCTAGAATGCAAGTGAGTCTGTGTATTGTGTATGACTGCAATTCAGCATCATATGATCATAAGTGTGAAATAATATAATGATCATTTATATTGGCATAAAACTAATGTGTGTGACTAGATATATGTGTATAGTTATGATTTGAAAAATAAAATTTGAAATAAACAACAAAATGAAAATAAAACATGACTAGAATCTCTCAATCACATTATCTGGCTATATGCCTATTACCATATTTAGGGAACATAATATTGTACACACTATACAGTATACATGCATCCAATACAAGTCACCTGAATGAGTGCTATTTCTCAACAGTTTACCGACAAACGGTATAATTCATTCCGGCTCCGATTCCGGCATAACATTTTTAATCAACGGCGCACAAATATATTTGACGATTTAACATCCAAACAGTGATAAAAACTAATAGGGAATGTGGGTAACAATCATTGATACCTTTTCATATCGTATCCTCGTTATCAAATTCACCTTTCAGAGTATTTGTACGGCCTTAATGATTAAAATAACATGAGAAATAAACTGACTTGTGTTGTGTTTACTACGGCGAAAATAGGTGTACACGGAAGCAACGTAATTAATTCGTCGCGCGATTTCACCATGCGAACTCCTTTCTGCATATATTACAGGCGGCACACTTAGATTTCTTATCTTTCTTTGAAAAATATTTCCACACAGGACTCGTTTGTTCGTCGTGCTCTGCCATGATTACAGGAAGTTGTGACAACCGAAACTATGGGTTTTCCCAACTTACCACGGTTGTCATTTCCGGTTTTTCCCGACAACCGAAACCGAACTGATTCCACGGTTAACCGCCCATCTCTAGTTTGAATTAGCCTGAGTACTCAACAGTCAACTGAGAGTATGTGTTCAACAATGATAATCCCTATAATATATATATATATACATACATAATTACATATTATCAGCATCCCTGTATACAAAGAATTGATGTCTCCTTCCCGGAACTCTAGTAATTCTTTATATGATGTTTTTAGCTCACCTGAGACGAAGTCTCCGGTGGAGCTATAGTCATCACTCCTCATCCGTCTGTCCGTCAACTTTAAAAAAAAACATCTTCTCCTCTGAAACCATCATACCGAATTGGTTCATATTTGGTGTGGATGTTCCCTAGGTGACTCTCATTCAGATTTGTTCAAATGAGGTCACTGGGTCAAATAGTTGCGAAGCCAGGGCCATAACTCTATTCCTCCATAGTAATTCTTACAACGACTTCTTGTCGTGAACAGAACCATTGGGCCGATTTAGCTAATATTTGGTATGGAGGGTCCTTGGGTGACTGGTGTTCAGATTTGTTAAAATGAGGTCACCCGGTCAATTAGTTGAGAAACCAGGGCCATAACTCATAGTAATTCTTACAATGACTTCTTCTAAAAAAATATTTGGCCGATTTAGCTTATATTTGGTTCAGAGAGACCTTGGGTGACTGGGGTTCAGATTTGTTCAAATGGGGTCACTGGGTCAAATAGGGGCAGATCTAGGGACATAACTTTAAAAACAAAAAATTAAATTTTTGCATTTTGACTTTAATTTTTGTTTAGGACACATCACAGCCTCATATTTCTTATCTAGATTTTTCTTAGCATGTTCTTCATCTGTATGGATTTTGGTATTGTTTATTTAACCCCTTCCACTCTTGTTTTGATATAGAATTCATCCAAGACAGGATTACTCAAACATTTTTCATCTGATCAACACCAAATTTGGTATATTAATTTTTGACACTTATATACAGATCAAGTTAAAATATGGGTTTGATCCGATATATTTTAACAGAGTTATGGCCCTTTATAATTCACACCTCTTTGCTATGCACTATTAATTTTTAAGAGAACACTGAAGCCTGTATTATTGAAAAAGCCAATTTATCATAGTGTGGTCACCTAATACTCTTGCTGAAGACTGCTTGCTTCAGACCAGTTTACCATCTGTCATTACAAGACATGACATTAGCTAAACAACTATTCTACCAGAGTCTACAAGAATAAATAGGAATAGTCCATTGTTCATTTCTCCAGGCCTGGACATAGTGTGTCTGACATTTGCAGAATGAAGTCCCCAGATGGTGAATTTAGTGTTGCTACCCCATACAGCAGGCTAGCATCACCAAATACACCCTCAATTACCTTATTCTGCTTAGGCCTCATCTTCTGGGACAATTTTTTTTTTAAACATGTTTTAAAATTTGAAAAAAGTGACACCATTATAACATCTGCAGAGTTATGAAACTTTACTCTTTAATGAAATTATGGAAACATTCCACCCTCCCCCACCCACCTCTCCCACATGGCCCAGACCCAACCCTGCCATCAACCAAGTTGAACCAACATCCCTTCCAAACCATATCACCTCTCAATTTAATACCTCTTCTCACCACAGAGGCATATATATCTGTAAAGGTACAGGTCATTAATTATATAAACTGGCCAGATGACATGTATTATTTTAATCTAAACATATCTGTAGCAATTTAACAACAAACTGGTGCTCCCATGGTTAGGTGATGACTGACATTCAATGATACTGTGAATGGCTTTGATTTCTTCAAGTCTGGAAATAGTGTGTCTGACATTTACATAGTGAGGTCCCCAGATGGTTAATTCAGTGTTGCTACCCCATACAGCATGCTAGCATCACCAAATACACCTGCCAGGGACCTAATTCTGCTTAGTCCTCATCTTCTGGGAAGTATCCTAAGTATCAAATTGACAGTTTGATTTAGTCACTTTTTCCACCTGTTCTGTTTCAATGTCCCCCTAATTTGCAGAAGATAAAATGCATAATTGAGGTGCTCAATGGGTGTGTATCACCAACTTCAACTGTAGGACTTCATTGATTTAGTCACTTTTTTCCACCTGTTCAGTTTCAATGTCCCCCTAATTTGCAGAAGATAAAATGCATAATTGAGGTGCTCAATGGGTGTGTATCACCAACTTCAACTGTAGGACTTCAATCTGTTCCTTGGTTTTATTGGCCATTGAGGCCTAATCAGATTGAGGATGAATTTGGTGATGCTAGCCTGCCTTACAGAATATTGTCATTAAATCCACATTTTTGGGACCTAATTCTGCAAATGTCAGACATACTAAATTCAGGTTTGGCCATTTCATATTATTTTTTTAATCACCACTTATCCAGATGAAATCATATGACTAATATTCAAAGAAAAATGGGGGGGGGGGGTATATATTGGATTAAATTTGTCTTCTATCTGTCAGGCTTCCATCCATCTGCCTGTTGAGATGTCTATCCATCCATCTATCAACAATTGATTTCTTCTCCATATTAAAGACGGAATGTGTTTATATAGTTCAGTGTGCATGTTCCCTAGGTGTCTCACAATCAGATTTGTTCAATTAAGTTCATCACATCAAATACATGTAGGTGCCAAGCCAGGGCCATAACTCTTTCCCTCCATAGTAAGCCTTAAAACAGTTTTTTCTCAAGAACCATTAGGCCTATATAGCTTATATTTGGTATGGAGGGGCCTTGGGTGACTGGGGTTCAGATTTGTTCATGGGGTCAGTTTTAGGAAATGAGGTCCCCAGAGGGTGAATTCGGTGATGTTAGTCCACCTTGCGGAATATTGTCATTAAATTCACCTGCAAAGGTCAGACACTAAATACAGACTCGGCTGTTCCAATATTAGTTTCTTAACCAGCTCTTATCCAGGTGAAATCATACCCTGATTTTTCAAAGAAAATTGGGGGGTATATTGATATTACTAGATGAATGGATCTCATAGATGAGGATTCACATTTGTTCTAATAGGGGTAGTCCAAGTCTTCTCGTACTAAAGCCGGCTAAGATATTGGGATGGAGGTGCCGGTCTTTAGTCCGAGTTCCAGGCCCATGCATTCCTATGACACGACTTAAGCGTTAGTGACCCGCTCAAATAAAACCACAATTATATGAAATAAAATATCACAATTGCGACAATAAACGGATATTTTCAACAGAAGACATGCTATTTGATCTGAAACCCACATCAGTTGTGAATTGAAAGCGGTAATTTAATGCGAAAAGAGACATTTATCGCAATGTTTACAATTTTTTAAAAGTATGCAAACTCAGTTGACCTCGCGAACTGTGTTCGGCATTTTCCGTTGAAAATATTCCGTAGATTTTGGACCAACAACGCAAATTACGATGAATTCTCCCTTGTAATCGTAATTATGTGTGTCAATAAATAAAAAATAAATAGATTAATTAAACATTGGAGATATAAATGTAATACATTAAATAAATTACGGGAATTATAACCCTCTCAAAGTTTAAGACAGTGTAAACACAACGAGCATTAGAATAAATAATATGCCTTATATGGTGCTACATTTCACCCACATTTGGTGGACTTCCGCGAAATTAAGATATATACTAAGCGAACAGGGCAATATATTGCTCTTGTTATGCACACAAAAAATCAAACAAAATTTGTATACATTTTGAACCTTAAGTTTGAAAAGTCCCACTGAAACGGAAGAACTATATTTCAAAACTGTGTGATTCGGTTCTCCGATTATTTTATCAACACACAAATCAAAATGCACATCACACGCATGGCAAGTCAGACATAAGAGTTCTAATTTGCTCCAATTTTGACAGGTTGCTTGCGAAAATTGTCAACAAAACTACCGTTCGATCCTCCATTATTAGCTCAACTTACTTTTGTAAGTTTGAGCTATTGCCATGGCTTGGCGTCCGTCGTCCGTGTGTCCGTGTGTCCGTGTGTCCGTCAACAATTTCCTTTGGCGCGGGCTACAGGTCGTACCTTTGGTCTGATCTTTATGAAATTTTGCATGAATGTTGACATTGACATGTAGATGGGCACGAGTCATTTTGGGGTCATTCGGCCAAAATACATGGCCGCTGGTGGCCATCTTGGATTTCAAAATTCAATCCATTGGCGCGGGCTACAGGTCGTACTGTTCTTTTGATCATCATGAAATTTGTCATGGATGTTAATATTGACATGTAGATGGGAACGAGTCATTTTGGGGTCGTTCGGCCAAAAAACATGGCCGTCAGCAGCCATCTTGGATTTTACTCTTTGCATGACTAAATCATTTGGCGCAGGCTACAGGTCGTAGTTTTGATTGGAACTTCATGAAATTTGTCATGGATGTTAACAATGACATGTAGATGGGAACGAGTGATTTTGGGGTTGTTCGGCCAAAAAACTTGGCCGCCAGCAGCCATCTTGGATTTTACTCTTTGCATGACTAAATCCTTTGGCGCGGGCTACAGGTCGTACCTTTGGTCTGATCTTTATGAAATTTGTCATGAATGTTGACATTGGCATGTAGATGGGAACGAGTCATTTTGGGGTCATTCGGCCAAAAAACATGGCCACTGGTGGCCATTTTGGATTTCAAAATTCAATCCATTGGCGCGGGCTACAGGTCGTACTGTTCGTCTGATCATTATGAAATTTGTCATGGATGTTAATATTGACATGTAGATGGGAACGAGTGATTTTGGGGTCGTTCGGCCAAAAAACATGGCCGCTGGCAGCCATCATGGATTTGACTCTTTGCATGACTAAATCCTTTGGCGCGGGCTACAGGTCGTACCTTTGGTCTGACCTTTATTAAATTTGTCATGAATATTGATATTGACATGTATATGGGAACGAGTCATTTTGGGGTCATACGGCCAAAAAACATGGCCGCTGGCAGCCATCTTGGATTTTACTCTTTGCATGACTAAATCCTTTGCCGCAGGCTACAGGTCGTAGTTTTGATCAGAACTTCATGAAATTTGTCATGGATGTTAACAATGACATGTCGATGGGAACGAGTGATTTTGGGGTTGTTCGGCCAAAAAAACATGGCCGCCAGCAGCCATCATGGATTTTACTCTTTGCATGACTAAATCCTTTGGCGCGGGCTACAGGTCGTACCTATGGTCTGATCTTTATGAATTTTGTCATGAATGTTGACATTGACATGTAGATGGGAACGAGTGATTTTGGGGTCATTCGGCCAAAAAACATGGCCGCTGGTGGCCATTTTGGATTTAAAAATTCAATCCATTGGCGCGGGCTACAGGTCGTTCTGTTCGTCTGATCATCATGAAATTTGTCATGGATGTTAATATTGACATGTAGATGGGAACGAGTGATTTTGGGGTCGTTCGGCCAAAAAACATGGCCGCTGGCAGCCATCATGGATTTTACTCTTTGCATGACTAAATCCTTTGGCGCGGGCTACAGGTCGTACCTTTGGTCTGACCTTTATTAAATTTGTCAAGAATATTGATATTGACATGTATATGGGAACGAGTCATTTTGGGGTCATACGGCCAAAAAACATGGCCGCTGGCAGCCATCTTGGATTTTACTCTTTGCATGACTAAATTCTTTGGCGCGGGCTACAGGTTGTAGCTTTGGTCAGAACTTCATGAAATTTGTCATGGATGTTAACAATGACATGTAGATGGGAACGAGTGATTTTGGGGTTGTTCGGCCAAAAAACATGGCCGCCAGCAGCCATCATGGATTTTACTCTTTGCATGACTAAATCCTTTGGCGCGGGCTACAGGTCGTACCTATGGTCTGATCTTTATGAATTTTGTCATGAATGTTGACATTGACATGTATATGGGAACGAGTCATTTTGGGGTCATTCGGCCAAAAAACATGGCCGCTGGTGGCCATTTTGGATTTCAAAATTCAATCCATTGGCGCGGGCTACAGGTCGTGCTGTTCGTCTGATCATCATGAAATTTGTCATGGATGTTAATATTGACATGTAGATGGGAAACGAGTGATTTTGGGGTCGTTCAGCCAAAAAACATGGCCGCCAGCAGCCATCTTGGATTTTACTCTTTGCATGACTAAATTCTTTGGCGCGGGCTACAGGTTGTAGCTTTGGTCAGAACTTCATGAAATTTGTCATGGATGTTAACAATGACATGTAGATGGGAACGAGTGATTTTGGGGTCGTTCGGCCAAAAAACATGGCCGCCAGCAGCCATCTTGGATTTTACTCTTTGCATGACTAAATCCTTTGGCGCAGGTTACAGGTCGTACCTTTCGTCTGACCTTTATGAAATTTGTCATGAATATTGATATTGACATGTATATGGGAACGAGTCATTTTGGGGTCATACGACCAAAAAACATGGCCGCTGGCAGCCATCTTGGATTTCAAAATTCAATCCATTGGCACGGGCTACAGGTCGTACTGTTTGTCTGATCATGATATTTATCATGGATGTTAATATTAACATGTAGATGGGAACGAGTCATTTTGGGGTCGTTTGGCTAAAAAACATGTCCGCCAGCAGCCATATTGGATTTTACTCTTTGCATGAATAAATCCTTTGGTGCGGGCTACAGGTCGTAGCTTTGGTCGGAACTTCATGAAATTTGTCATGTATGTTAACAATGACATGTAGATGGGAAACGAGTCATTTTGGGTGTCGTTCAGCCGAAAAACATGGCCGCCAGCAGCCATCTTGGATTTTACTCTTTGCATGACTAAATCCATTGGCACAGGCTACAGGTCATACCTTTGATCAGATCATTATGAGATTTGTAAAGGCTGTAGATGGGAACAAGTCATTTTGGGGTAATTCGGAAAAAAATATGGCTGTCGGTGGCCATTTTAGAATTTACTCTTTGCATCAATAATCCTTTGGCACACCATAATCACCACATCCCTGATCCGATCATATGAAACCTGTTATGAATGTTGATATTGACATGTACATCTAGTCTTACTTAGACATTTCAATTAGCACTTTTCCTATTCCTCCATTTACTGTCGACCATTAAATTATTCCCCTACCTAAGTTGAGCTACAGTGTCATTGACACTTTCATGTCATTAAGTTTTTAGTGCGGGAATTGTTCTCAAAGCACATAGGAAACTGGACTTTGGGGCGATCGGTTTTCGCCATTTTGTTCGGAAAACCCCGCGCTATATATAGAAACGGAAACTAGAATACCCAGCGGACAATGCCGGAATTCTTCGGAACCTGACTTCGGCTTTCAGTTAAGTAAACAAAATATAAAAACAGCGATGTTGGTGACAATCAACCGGAATATTCTAATGCGTAATGTAACATGAAAGTTAGATTATTATACACCATTATGACCATAAGATGTCTCTCTTTCCGATGTATATAGCATCATGTATTGATTTATTAGGTAAATCGAGTAAAATACAACACAGATTCCCGCCACAGATCGTGGGCGTAAGTCGTGTCATAAGAGACTATACGGGACGAACTCGGACTAAAGACCGGCACCTCCATCCCAATATCTTAGCCGGCTTTAGTACGAGAAGACTTGGACTATAATAGGGGCAGAGATAAGAGATTTAACTCTCCTCTATGCTGTTTGGTACTGGTATAATAATATTGATTTCTAGACAGCCTGGGTGGGGCAATGTTTGAGGCAATGGGGAGGGAGTATAGAGGGGTGGAGATTTGACCCCCTATTTTGATCAAAAGTTAAAAATTTCATGCCCGATACTAAATTAGTTGTAGATTAGATGTTAACACCAAAAATAAGTTAGAACTGTTCTCATAGTTTGGTTTGATTTTCTAACATGTATGTTTTTAAACCATCAGTCCATATGTTTCTACTTCAGGTTAAACTGTTTGGACCGAATTGGCCACAAATTTGAACTTTATGGGGGTGTCAGGTTGGTAATTATCAAACGTTTGAAAGCTTGAAGTACTGGTACCAGTCATAAGAGGAATGTACAAAGTGATTTTTGTGAACTTAGTACTGTGGTATGGTTGTCCTCTTTAAAAGGTAAGAGGTTGGAAATTTGTCAGTGATGTGCAATTAGAAATTTCAAGGTGAAGAGCCCTGCTCATTTGAGAACATCCAGCTATGTCCATGTTTAGAACTTAAGTGATTCTGTCAAGTACTGACTCTTGTAGTCTTCAGAGTCCCTGTCTTCTCAGTCCTTACAGTCTGGTGAGCGACCCACAGTCATTGACTGTCTTGTTTAATGTATTTTTGCACATATTTGGGCCATAGATAGATAGATAATTTTTTAATGGCTAAAAGATGCAAAATTTGCAGACATATGAGCATAAGCATATATACAAAAGAGTAAAACAGAGTGTGACATTCATATAGTATAAATATAACAAGTATAGATATATAAATATAACAAGAATGCAGCTTGACAGTTCTGTAGAGGGACAAGATAGTGAATAAACCTAGCTTAGTAATGACTACTAAATAGATACTTGTACCTTTATATATATATACAAACATGAAAAATCAACCCGTGCTATCCCACCCTCCTCCCTCAACAGGACTGTCGTGTTGCTTAAGAGATACTAGTAAGAGAGCCAACAGCTCTTCGCCACCTGCATATACCGGTCCTACTAAACAACGATCACAAACGAACATAAACGAACACAGGTCCAAAAAGCGGAATAGAAGGGTGAAATTTGGTTTGTGGGTGCTTGTGGGTCCACTCTATGTGATGTGGTCTTATTTCCAACTTTGATCACTTATTTTTTGAGTTATTAGCATTATTTGAATACAAAGATACTAAACGACGAACACAAACGAACATAAGATTAGCCGTATTGCAAAGGTGTTAATTAACTACGGCTTACTCTTTGCACATCTGTGAGTTGTTTTTACTGCAAGGTGATTGTCAGTTTTGTCACTGATGGCAATAAAACACGGGAAACATTAGAGGTCGGCGTTTAAATGCATATCTAACAATACATTTGAGTTGCTCTTTTTTATCGAGCTTATATATCGTCATGTGAGAATCAGATGGTTCTATCCAACATTTATCATTTTGTTGGGAAATCTATGTTGAAATTTCGAGACGGGAATTACCAAGTAAATCGTTTTCAGTGTACACGTGTCGTCATGTTTTAAAATGTTAAAGCTAACTAAAATATTATTATATCCGAAGTCTCAGTTCTAGAAACTTGCCAGTTTTATAAAGACAAAAATGTATTTAGAGATAGAACCCTTTTGCTTACGAAACCATCGTCTCGCTTCCGGATCGGAGTGCACACGGAGATAGAACTCTCTAGCCTGAATTTTTCCTCCATTTTATGTAGGCCTATGTGGTTAAATTCGACAGCAGTTAATCAAGAAATATGTTGTATTTTCTCTCGCGGTTTGTGAGGGGATTCTGTTAGAGTAGGCCTATATGAGCGAGTGGTCACTATTCTTTGCCATTTTGGGAAACGAATGGTTGTCTCTTTCAATTTAATGGGTAACTGAGAATGCATATATAGGCCTGAAAATGGCGTGACGCGCAGAATCACTTCTCACATTTTCCAGGTTCACAAGCATTCACACACCATGGAAATGAACGAAACAATAATTGATTTCTTATATTTACATATCAGAATGTTAACGAGGCAATAATGTGACATAAAATACTAGTATGCCACAGAATATCAAGGATGTTGCCATTTTCATTCAGATGGTCTATTTGGCTCAAATGGGGAGTGTATTATCGACTAAAACATGTCAACAACACAATATTCTAAAGATGCTTTCTCGGTTATAGTTATTACCGTGGACGGGTACATGAGACATAGTTCCATGCCCACAAAATATGATCGATCAACACACGAAAAAGGTCCGAAAACATAATACATATACATGTATAAGTGTATACGTATACGTGTGGTCTGAGATATTCTCGCTACAACCAATTCAAATCAGAAAACAACTGCGCTTCCGCATTGAAATAGGAAAAACAGACAAAAGTCTGGCGAACTGTCATGTCCATTATAAAACACAACAACCGATCAAACTACATAAATTTTGTTCAACTTCATGTCGCTGCAATTCGATGTCTAAACTACGACGGGACTGACCTTACCTGTAGTAACCTTAAGATGGAAGTTGAACAAATTTGACTGATAAAAATAATGATGTGCAATTAGCAACAGATGTGCAATTAGCAAGGAGACTGAGTAAGCCTAGAGCTGGGACGGTTATGGGTTTTTCGTGACCGGTTATGAACGGCAAAAAAACCGCGATTAACCGGTTAACCACATATTATAGGTACTATTATGGGTGGGTAAGCCCAGTATGCAGAACGGCGATGATTGTGATGCTCTCTGACATGGTAAGTTTGAGAACGGCTCCTGCCCATTATACAAAGAAGTTGTCACCCATGACACACATAATCACATATCTAATTAAGTACACATCTTCAATTTATTACTGAATAAAATAAATATACAATGTCATTCCCCTGTGAGGCTGTGTTGTGTTCATTTATTGTCCTTGTAAAATTACTCCATCGCCATCGGGATATGTGATCGGGCGGGAAGCTGAACACACCGACACGGAAGTGACGACTAGAAAGGTTTAATATACATTCCGGAATATTTTATTGATTATTCCGCAATTTCCAGTAGCTGGGTGGGCGAACAATTATTATTTATTCTTAATGAAATACTTATATATACGTTGGTATGTGATGTTGTCCGGGGGGGGGGGGGGGGGGGGGGGGATGGATTGAAGGGCCGGGAGTCTCAAGAAATAACTAGTCGTTGATAACAAAAACAATTATCTTCCTGATAATAATACTGAATACGAGTCATGCGATGTGACAATGTTGTAAGATCACACGTGTGCTGACCCTTTGATGTTTCGTTTTGACGTTCGGCAGGCTGTTAAATGTAGCCTTCAAAGAGCCGACACACCGCGTTTGATGTTGTTCCGTCAATCTCGGATTCATTTTAATTGACGGAGACAGATTAACCCTCTTATAGCCAGTTATAGCTGACCATCACAGTGATCATACACTATAATAGTGATGTTACGGTTAACCGACCTCGGCAAATCCGTGGCCGGTCACGGCCATAGTTGGTGGTTAACCGTCCCAGCTCTAAGTAAGCCGTAGTTAATTAACACCTTTGCAGTATGGCTAATCTTATGTTCGTTCGTTTGTGTTCGTTGTTTAGTAGTTTTGTATTAAAATAATGCTAATAACTCAAAAATTAAGTGATCAAAGTTGGAAATAACACCACATACACATAGAGTGGACCCACACGTACACACAAACCAAATTTCACCCTTCTATTCCGCTTTTTGGACCTGTGTTCGTTTATGTTCGTTTGTGTTCGTTGTTTAGTAGGACCCGCATATACACACTGCTGCCATGTATGGCCGGCTTTAGACTGGCAGGTCCATGACCGAAAGATGGAATCCCTAAATACAGGCAGCAGTGACAATATATGCAGCTGGCCAAGTACTGTCATCGTACATAGAAAGATAGAGAGGAAAATAGAGTAGCAGAAGAGAAATATACATATATTGCCATCAAGGAGTGCACAGGAAAGCAAGCCAAAGCTTGCTTATTTCCACTGTGGTCCTTAATGGTAACCGACCACATGACTGACCAGGCCACAGCACAAGTTCTCATAAGGTCGTACGGTATTATAAATAGCATGATTCACACCATTAATAATATACAAAGTCAGATTCCTCAGTACCTAAAATGTTATCGAATAATTCCTGTTTTATTAGGTGATTCCATGTAGCCAAGTTGCAGTTAGGTTCAATATATTTTACATAATTATTCCACAACGTGATTCCTGTGTAGAAAAAGCTATTGTAACCAAATACCCTAACATGAGGCACAGATAATCTAAAGATTCCAGACCGGAGATTATATTTACAATGAGTGTTCGAAAATTGGAATCCATCTCTTAGGTAGGTAGGAGCTTTCCCATCTGTTATATTTTTCATGATAGTCAGCTTTCTTTGGGAAACTCTTGATTCAACCGGAAGCCATTTAATGGTTTTAAACTCTTCATAACCTATATGTGAAAATCTATCCAAGTTCAGAACAAACCGGATTAATTTGTTTTGAAATATTTGTAGTTTATTTTTGGTAGTTGTACTCAAAGAGCTATACCAAATAGAGGATGCATAATCGAGGTGGCATTGAATTAATGAGTTAGCAAGTAGTTTCTTTGTGAAAGGGGTTAGAAAGTCAGCCTTTCTATATAAAAGTTTGAGACGAGCAGTTACTTTATTTAGTACCTGTTTGGCCATTTGTTCCCCAGTGAGACTTTCATCGAGACAGGCGCCCAGATATTTCACCTCCTTGACGGACTGAATATTGATACCGTTGCAGCAGATTGCAAGTTCGGGACATTTATTAATTTTGCGTTTGGAGCCAAATAAGATGGATTCTGTTTTGCCTAAATGAAGTGACAATTTGTTGTCGACTAGCCAGTGGCTTAGTGATGTTTTAATTCAGTACTCAGCTGATCTGCTATCACTTTTGAATCAATTCCTGAGACTATCAAAGCTGAGTCATCTGCGTACAGTAGTATATAACTTGCAATTTACGGCTGCAACGGCATCCTTCACGTATAATAAAAACAGAAGAGGTCCCAATATTGACCCTTGAGGGACACCACAGGGCAATTTCATAGAATGTTGAATTTTAACAAAAATTTCAAAAACAAATATGTTATTTGCATTCATATTATATGAAAGCTGAATTTATAATCTTTTCAGAGATGGTATTTTTGTTGTGCGATGATACTTCGATCAAAAGTTATCAACATCTGAATTATAATGCTATTTGTTTTGTATGTTGAATTTTTTTTTAGCTCTGGATGTTTGGGGGAGGCTAACCACTGTATAAAACTGACCATAGTATAGGTTGATATATTCTGAAAGTATTATCTAGTTACATTTTTATACGCCCTTTTGAAAAAAAGGCCGTATTATAGTATTGGTCTGTCCGTCCGGGCGTCCGTTAACCTGTTGTCCGGATGATAACTTTAGTTAGAGTGAACCAAAATTAGGTATGTGGGTTTATTAGCCGAAAATTAAGTTCAAGTTCGAATTTGGGTTCCGCCCGCCAATTTTCACCGGAATTATGCCCCTTATTTAACGTTTTTTGACTTAGAAAATCCTTGAAATTTGTTGTCCGGATGATAACTTTAGTATAGTTTATCGGAATGAATCCAAATTTGGTATATTACTTTCTCCCACCAAAACACAGGTCAAGTTCGAACTTGGGTTCTGTCCGACCATTTTTGGCAGAGTTATGCCCCTTTTTCGACTCAGAAAATTCAGTTTTTCTTATGTTTTTTTGGTTTCTGGATGATAACTCGATTTTGGAATGTTTATACGCAAAACCCGTTTTTTTGTGGATTACATATATCAAAATACAGCTCAAGTCCAAATTTCGTTTTAATCCGATAATTTTTGCGAGAGTTATGGCCCCTTTTTTGACGTAATTTGACTTAGAAAATCCCTGAAATTTGTTGTCCGGATGATAACTTTAGTTAGAGTGAACCGATTTCAATCACATTTGGTATGTCAGTTTATTAGGAGAAAAGACAGCTCAAGTTCGAATTTGGGTTCAGTCCGCCAATTTTCACCGGAGTTATGCGCCTTATTTGACGTAATTTGACTTAAAAAATCCCTGAAATTTGTTGTCCGGATGATAACTTTACTAGAGCTTATCGGATTCAATGATAATTTGGTATATTACTTTCTCCCACCAAAACACAGGTCAAGTTCAAATTTGAGTTCCGTCCGCCAATTTTTACCAGAATTATGCCCCTTTTTTACCAGTTTCCGGCGACCCAAGAGGAGGGCGTATATTGCACGCCCAGCGTAGCTCTTGTTAAAAAAATAATTGGGCCAGACTCTATAAATTAGATGATATTTGGTTTGTACATTCTAAAGTTCACTTCACATTGTCACTCCGTGACAAAAAAGAAACATTTAGTTATATCCTCTCAATACAATGGACATTTACTAAACATTGCCTTTCTCAAAGTAAGTCAGTGTGGCTCATCTTCTTGAAAAATGCAAAATAACTTGAAGTAAAGCTATAGCTCTGTGCATATGCAGAGAATAAATCTTGTCACTCCGTGACGTCACAGAGTGACAAATCTGTAAAATCATACATGTATATATCTTCGTTGTGAGTCTTGTGACTAGTTATGTTTTCAGTAAATTTTATTGGTTGAACATAACAAATTAATTCATATCCAAATTTTCATACTTATTCATACTTAAAATGACATTTTCAAGTTAAAATTTAACACATAGCAACTGAGGTGTGTATGTGTACTTCAAGGTCAAATCATATTGGTTCCTGAAGTATAAACGAAAATAATATATACCTAATTCCTGTAAAATTGCTATAAATTGTATGGTACATTGTTTTTTTGTTCAGCTTAAAGGTACTCAACCCGTAAAGAGGGTCCCCATCTCAACAGATTCCAACAACAACAATCCGATCAGAGGGTCTTATATTACTATTTCTTTGGCTTTGGGGGTAAAAAATATTTGATTCGAGTCGAGGAACCCATCAAACAAAGCTCAGAGTTATTAGATATTGATTTTTGAAAATTCTTATGTTCTCGAGATGAGTACTTATAACTGCCGTCAATTTGGTAACATGCTCGAGATTTTATGCCAAAATTCTATTCAAACAGACAAGGATGGATAACTATAATCAAGTGGTAATAATTGACTACGTACTGGGCCAGAAAGAATTCCCGATAATGAAAAATAATAGATTTCTAAAATCGATATCTAACAAATCTGAGCTTTGATGGGTGACTTCCTCGACTCGAATCAAATATTTTTGACCCCCGAAGCCATTGAAATAGTAATTGAGAGGAGTTTTATCGGGTTGAGTACCTTTAAACAACCACATCAAGTGGCTTTGATGATAATTGATTTACACTTGAGAATATAATGAATACATACTCAGATGTACTAGTAATGGGACATAAATGATGCCTACCGGTATCAAAAGTTGAATGGAATGCAATCTGCTCAATTACTTCGATTCAAGAATTTGGACCGACCACTGTTTCATGGATACTGGCATATCTCATTGATGTATATTGCCTAATAGCTGACAAATTACACCTTATATCACCATACCCTCATGTTCTCATTTTGCGGCTGTCACTCCGTGACAGAAAATATTTCATGCCAGAAAAATTAAATGTCATGTAAAATGGAAATGGATTATATTTCAGTCTTTACGTCTTAGGTGAATCTATTGGAAAAAAGGTATCCTTAATATTTTGTCAAGGTACTGTGTTTTGACATCCCACTCAGTGACGCCATGGAATTGCCCCACACGTGATATTCATAGCATGTGAGTGTGTTCCACTTATGTCAGTAATTTGGGTCCTGTCTGACAGATATGATGAGAACCATGTTAAGGTGTTATTATCGCTACCTAGAGCACTTAATTTATCCAAAAGGATAGTATGGTTCACAGTGTCAAATGCTTTCTGGAGGTCAATAAAGACCATTCCAGAAAGCGATCCTTTATCCATGTTCCTTCTAATAGAGTCGGTGAGAGAGATATAAAGGGTAGATTCGGTTGAGAAGCCAGCTCTAAACCCCGATTGATGCTCATATAATAAATTATTCTGTGTTAGGTATTCTTCCATTTGTTTATAAACAATTTTCTCCAGGATTTTGGAAGCCAGATTTAGGATGGAAACCGGTCTATAATTACCGGGTGAAGTTTTTTCATTTTTCTTATAAATGGGAATCACTCTTGCAACTTTCAAATCGTTTGGAATGATCCCGTAGTGTATTGTCAGATTTATAATGTGTGTCAAGGGGGAAGAAATCACTGAAGCGCCATCTCAAAGAAACCTTGCTGGTATCAGATCCGACCCTGTAGCCTTGGATGGATCCATATTTAGCAGAATATAAAGAATTTCTTGTTCCTCTACTACTCTTAAGTTTAAATGAATTAGGCTTTACACCATATGGTCATATACTATAGCATGCATGCGATGTCGCTGCATGAGGGGTTGCTTACCTCATATGGTTTACTTATTGACTTAAATCAGGGAAAAAAACATTTTCATATCAGCATCCCTGTCCCAAAAAATTGGGTTCTTATTCCCGGAGCTTTGGTGTCTCTCTAGTTTTTTAGCTCACCTGAGACGAAGTTTCCGGTGGAGCTATAGTCATCACTCCTCGTCCGTCGTCGTCCATCCATCGTTCCATCCGTCCGTCCCATCCGTCCGTGAACAATTCTTTGAACATCTTCTCCTCTGAAACCGTAATGCCGAATTGGTTCACATTTGGTGTGGATGTTCCCTAGGTGACTGTCATTCAGATTTGTTAAAATGAGGACACTGGGTCAAATATTTCCAAAGCCAGGCCCATAACTCTGTAATTCTTACAACATGACCCAGACCCACCCACCCTGCGGTGGCCTGCACCCAACCAACATCCCTTCCAACGGATACCATTTTCAGCTGCTAACTTTAATACCTGTTCTATTAAAGTTGCAGATATCTCTTTGTGGATAGACAGAGAGAAACACAGGTCATTAATCTAGATTAGAATATGTCACTGTCACAGGCAGCTTGTATAAACATACTGCTAGCAATTTAAACAAACTGCCTGAATTTACTGTGTCTGACATGGCAAATAGCATGCCTGTCATTTGCAGAATTAGGGCCCCCAGAGGGTGAATTTAGTGATGCTATTCCACACAGCAGGCTAGCATCACCAAATTCACCCTCTGGAGACCTCATTCTGCTTAAGCCTCATCTTCTGGGAAGTATCTATAGTATCAAATTAACATTGTTGTTAGTTACATTTCCCTTCTAGGAAGTTTCTATATCCCCTAATTTGCAGAAGATCAAATTCATAATTGAGGTGCCCAAAGGGTGAACATCAACTTCAACTGGGGAACTTCAATCTTATCCTAGGTCTGCCATAGCAGTTGAGGGCCTTAGCAGAATGAGGTCCCCAGAGGGTGAATTTAGTGATGCTAGCCTACTGTGCAGGATAGTGTCACTAAAGTCCCCCTCTGGGGGGACCTCATTCTGCAAATGACAGGCACACTATCACACTATTTCAAGGCTTGATTGTATAATACATTGTGTTGCTTGAGGCCAGGCACATACAATGTAGGAATAGGCACACTATTTGCAGGCTTGCTCCTTTGGTGATTGTGATTCAGATTTGTTCAATCAGGGTCATCAGGTCAAGTAGGTGCAAGGCCAGCTACATTACTCTTTCTCTCCATAGTAATTCATGATGTGTCTTCTATGCAAGAATCAAATGGCCTATTTTGCTTATATTTGGTATGAAATTATCTTGGGTGACAGATTTGAGAAAATGGGATCACAAAGTCAAATAAGGGTCGAGCCAGAGACTTAACTATTTCACTACATAGTAATTCTTAAAATATATTTGCAAGAACTAGTTGGCTTATTTAGCATGGAATGTTCTTCCTTGACTGCAATTCAGATTTTTTTAAATGGGGTCACCTGGTCAAATAGGGGCCAAACGAAGGACAGTTTCCCTCTTTATATTCTTCCTTCACAAGGACCATCAGGTCTATTTTACTGATATTTATCATATGTATGAAGGGTTCTTTGGTGTCTGGGATTCAAATTTATTCAGATGGGGTCACCAGGTTAAATAGGGTGGGACCAGGGACTTAACTATATGTCTTTATAGTAATTCTTAAAATGTCTTCTCAAGAGAGGTTGGACTATTTAGCTTACATATAGTATTGAGCAATCAGGAGGATCCTTTACATACATGTATTGTGTTTTGGGTCCATGGATAATTGGGCTTCAGTCATGTCTAAATGGTGACAGAAAAAGGCGCTTGTGAGATTGGAAATTTCCAACAATTGAGAAAGTTTGAGGTGTCAGTTGTGAAATTCCAACTTAAGACTTGGGAGTCTGTAGCCCGGTCGGAGGGGACTTGTTGAGCTGGAGGAGGGGGTGATCAGTAGTGTACAGTTGGTAATTTCAAGGTGGATTTTCACCAATCTACATATACATACGTGAAGTCTCTCTAGCCACATATCCTGTTTAGAGCTATTTCTTTTAAAGTGATTATGAAAAGTTCTGACTGTTGTGGTCTCCAGAGTCCCAGTCTTATCAGTCTTTGCAGTCTGGTGAGCGATCCCACAGTCGTTGACTGTCTTCTTTATTAAATCAGCATCTCTTGCACAAATCTATAGTATTTCCATGGTCATAAAGTGTGAATGTGGTGTCACCGAGGGCTTGCTTCCCTCATATGGTGTGCCTGTATACTCGAAAATTGAAGAAAATCAAAGTCGCCTCAACTAATACAGAAAGTAATGCTATTGCGAGTAGCCCCAACTAATATATACTGAAGATAATATAATGCTATCACGAGTCGCTCCAACTAAAACAGAAGGTGATACTATTGCGAGTCAGCCATTTTGATAAAGAAGTTCCAAGGGCTAGCTCCCTACCCATCCAAATCAATGAAAACATTGTCAATAGGAGTTAAAGTTAAGTTATGGATAAACCTATTTATTCACCAGGGGTATTTAGTTACATATAACCATGAATTGCTCTTAAGCGCAATTGATTACGCTTAAGCGCAATTGATTGCGCTTAAGCCCATTTAATTATTATTATGTGAATTTGGCCTCCCATATTCGGTCGCATATTTTTTTCAGTATTAAACAGGGACGGAACGAACTGCATGGTTGATTGGTCAATGAACGGAAGAAAATGAACTTACAAAAAATATCAAAACGTGCATGTGCATTTATGTAGAAAACACAACGACAATGACCCCTGTCACATGACACTACGCGAGACTTGTGAGCATTTATGTATACATAAATGCACACAGTGTGCATCTATGTATAAAACATTACGACAGCGAACCCATTAGCATCACTGGTTGACAGTGACACACCACTCACTGTCTTCACAGCTGCCCTCAGTCATTGTGAGTGACAGTCATTACTCCAGTCAGGCTCTATATCATGGTTATTACTTTATTTCTCCAGTTATATTTGCAGCGTCGGATTTAGAAAAAAATAGATAAGGGTTGGGGGGGGGTGTGGTTTGAGGACAGGAGGGGTGCCATATTGGCATATAATAATATGATGCAATTGCAAAGTATCATCTGAGACGTGTAGCTGTGAGTTATAGTAATAGTAGCGACCGTAACGTAATGACACCACAGCCGGTTTCCTAGCTATTAATTCTGCTCTATAGCAAATTTCTCATTTATTTTTTATATTTTGATAAATACTCAATGGTATGAAAATTAATGTAGTATGTGTTTCATAAAATTCATATTACAACTGACCTAGCTGTCTAAAAATTATTGAGATTAGGTTTAATTGGCACAAGGCAGTTTCAGCCGATTGAAAACTCTACGGACATCAGTTTCCATTTTAAATGTTGTTTCTGTTATGGGCATCAGTTGGCAGCTTGCTTCTCGCAACCTCTCATTTCATTTTAGGTCATATCGCCTTTTATGGCTCATAAGTGACCTAAAAAGCATAATTATGGGTAGAAACTGTACATAGTGACATATTCTTTGGGTATTTATAACTCCCGATGTGTGAAGAAATTCCCACTAATACTCATTTTGTTCAAGAACTTCTGAGTTCATTAAACAATTCAGACAATTTTTTAGCTAGAACCTGTTATATATCGGGATTGCGACGTTACGTAACATTTCTAGGCGGTTTTTATTATAAATCAAGTAAAGTTTTCATTTTTTTTAAAACTTTTTCTTGGTTTATGATATTGAAATGATTATTGCTGTTCTGAATTCAGAATTTAATAACCTTTCTACTGATATAAAAATTATTGTAACAAAAAAGAATACAATTTTTCTATTGATTATCCATTAAAAGAAATTCTGATAATAATTTCCAGTGATGCAATCAAATACACGAGAAACTGTCCAATAGTTAGGATAATATAACCTGGGTTTAATATGAAATATATTCCAAAAATACTCCTGCTATGAATAGAAAATCAAAACATCTTCGCAATGGTGTATTTAAAAAAATCCTTGGAACAGATATATAACACAATTAATCTGAAAAAGGTTTTCTGATTCATGATCAGAATTACATACCATTTAAAATGATATACAACATGACATGAAAGACTCATTTTGAAAATATCACCTACTATCACTAGTTATAGACAGAACGTACCCACTGCACAACGTCCCAAGTCAGAACTTCACACTTTGGACAGAATGTATCCGGCCAGATATGGTCAAAATTAACATATTCCAGAGAAATTTATTACTAGTATTAGAGTCAGTTTCGTAAATTATACATTGGAAGTAACAAGTTTCAGATAAGACTATAATATTGCGTAATAAAATGACAAATAAAATTGAAAATAACTTACCAGTACATAAATTCTGAACATCGTTCCTTTTTTAATTTTTTGTATCTCGATCAACATCACATAAAGAGCACATCTTGAAATGCAAAGTTTTAAGAATCAAAACTTTAAATATGCCTGAGAAATGTTGGTAAATTTCATTCTAAGAATGGATCTGTTTTGACAAAATTTTCACCTACCTTGATAAGAGCAATATTAACATATTCCAGAAGAAAAAGAGAAGGAAAAACACATCACATCTAAAATTTACCATCAACAGGTTTCATAACATTTTTGAGACTCCATGAATAACATTAACAAACTTTTCTATCTGTGAGACAAGTGGTCCAACTGTTGTTTGAATGCAAATATATTACTATAATAATAATACTAGTACACAATCAAACTTTTTGGATATTGATTCATTATTGAAGAGTTATTTAAACCAAGTTCCATTTGAATATCGATCAGGGTTGGGTCAATTACATTGCAATGTAATTAATTACAATTACATTGAAATATGTCAATTACAATTACATTGGAAATGCAATGTAATTAATTGCAATTACAATTACATTGGTTCAATTACAATTACTTTTGGTTAATGAAAATCGGGATTCAGGAAGAGCTTCAAGAAGGAAAGTCATTTGTGTTTGATGAACTTTATTGATAAACATAAAATATAAAAGCAAATTAATGTAAAACAGTGAAACAATGTAAACAAAACAATAAAACAACAACTACATGTAGAGCACAAATTGTTCATTTGATGTGGTGGTTACACCTGACCATCATCATTCTTTCGAATGTGTCATCTGTCATTCGACACCTGTCGGGTCTGAATATTTTGCCAGCGATACTGAAGTGCCGCTCAACGGGTGCTGATTAGGCAGGGACACAGAGGTGCTTTGCAGCTAGCAGGCTTAACCCAGGAAAGTTTGTACAATTAAGTCGCCAGTATGTGAGTGGACTGGTATCACTGGGCACGCACAGTTCCTGCAGATATTTCGTAACCTCATCACTGTCGGTTGTGAGGATCGGTGTAGTTGGCACTTCATCCATGAAACTGAAGAGGGCGCTCATATTGATCCCTATGTTTCCGCTGAAACAAAAATAATTAACATTAAGATACATCATTATGTATAATTTGCCTACATACTAATAGCAGGGATTAAAACAATCAAGCCAGCTAGGGTTGTAAATCACACACAATGACATAATCAGGATTATGAAGTAATACAGGCCACCTGCCTAAGGCTGCCTTTGTTAGGGGATTAAGTAAAGGATAATTTTCGAAGCAGAGGGAATACGGTAAAAGAATAGACGAGGGCTTGCCCGAGTCTATTCTTTACCGAATTCCCGACGCTGAGAATATTATCTGACTTAAAACCCACTCATTGAATTGTCGTTGGAGCCAACTATGTGTCTGGCCCACAGCTCTGCCTTGATTACCTGAGTACACGCCCACAGTTCAGCACGGACAGTTTGTGATGTCCGTGTTGTCCACGATGAAAAGCAACACATTTCAATTATTATTTAATTCGAATTAGGACTCGCCAGTTGAGGGACGTTTCTTCCGAAGTTTGTCGTTGCGCTATGGATTCGGACAGTGTATGTGAGCAATATCTTACTATATTTCTTTCTTGATTTAAAGATGCCCCATCTAATTCGACATCAAATACGTTAACATTCCATAATAATTTATCAGGCTCCCGTACCCCCGTATATATCATTTCCCATATGTTCAAACCCTGGGAGCCTTTTCTATTATCTTCTGATGGGGTTGAAGATTGAACAAACCATGCAGGGAATATATTTCTGTGTTAATACTTGTTCCTTGAATATAAATTCCCAGCTCGAGGTTGCAAGATTTGTGTATCTTTGTGAGCCAACATCAATGAAATTCCAAGCGACGCATAGTACAATCGATTAATTAAAGTCCCCCAAACCATGCAAACTCGAGTTAGGACCTTTACCTGCTATAAAATACAATGTTATTACAGAACAGTTATAACCGAGCATTATGTTAACTGCATTTTTTTTCAATGTTATAAAACTTCCCTGTCAGAGCAACAGAAAGTTACCATGTTTTGAACTAGTGGAGTATGATATCTTGGCGAAGCCAGAGTAGATATGCATGACATGTCTATACACATGGGTATACGCTATTCTGTTTCAATTTGATACTGGAAATGTTATATTTTTTCTGTGCTTCCCCATTGTATTAAAAATAACCATGTGAGCACTTTCTCGTTCAATAAGTAACGTATAGTTAAAATCTGTGTTAAACGGTTTTGTGTTTATTTGACCGACTTAGGGACGTATTTAGATGTTATCTATATGTGTTTTAGCCTGTCTGGGACTTTTCTAAATAATTAGTCCAAATAGCTGTTGGTGTTTTTGTATCAAAGTTTGAAGAAATTTTATTTTATTTTTTGGCTTGGCAATATAAAATCAAAATCGCTAAATATTTGTGAGTTTTAATTAGCTCAGCAAATTAAAGGTACTCAATCCGATTAAGCACCCCAAAATTACTATTTCTGTGACTTCAGGGGTAAAAAAAATATTTGATTCGAGTCGAGGAACCCATCCATCAAAGCTCAGAGTTATTAGATATTAATTTTTAAAGTTTGTAATTATGCGTACTAATAATTGCCCCTAAGTTTGTAATTTTCTCGAGATGTATAATTTTTACAGAAACACTTATTCAAACAGGCGAGCTGGATAACTCTAAAATCAAGTGTATTAATAACGCAATTTTGACTGAGACCATCCTTTTGACGGCGTGTTTCTGGGCCAGAAACAATAGAAATAACAAAACTTCAAAAAACAATCTGATCACTATGAGCGTTGATAGGTAGGTTACTCGTCTCGAATCAATTATTGTTTATCCCCGAAGCCAAAGAAATAGTAATTTATAAGGGCCTGATCTGATTGAGTACCTTTAAGTGTTCCGATATTTAATGCAGCTTGCCAACACGCTATATTGACTCAACTTACATGATTGGGAGAGGAGCCACTCTATGACGTCCCTCAGTCGATTTAATCCCTCGTGTATTCGTAAAAAATAATGCCCACGGGCATTCTTAAAAAATAATGCCCACGGGCATTCTTAAAAAAGAATGACTGTTGGCGTTAAAATAATGCTCATGCGATCAAAACGCTTGAGCGTTCTGCCAGATAAGAGCTAGCCCTGTCCGGACAAAGGGATAACACGCCGGTGGGTTTTAACACATTGATAAAATACTGCAGTGGAGTCATATAATTAGGACAGCAAGACAGATTAAGTGCACAAAACTGACCAGATATGGAGGTGAATACAGTTAAGCTCAAAACAAATAGACTAAATGAGGTTTTGTTATGAAGACAAAATGCATTTATTATTAATGTTATAAAACAATTATTGTTTTAAAATGAATGTATTACTTTTAAAGATATATTCCGGGAATGTTCAGAAACAACAATAATGTTTATGAAAAAAAAATATATTTTTAAATCCAATACATGTACTTGTATTAATTATGTACATATTGTCATGATGATATACGCATTATTGTAGGTGTATTAAAACATATACATATAATAACAATAACATATGTAAATAATATAAAATAAAATTCAACATGACTTACCTTTAGATGTGTGATGAAATTTGAAGTTGCTTTTACTGAAATCAGTGTTGGTCAATGTTTACATGTAGCTTTGAATTTGTCAGAAATATCATTGGTCAAAGTTATCGATACCCAAGAGTCATTCTCGCAGTCAAATAGCTCAAAACTTGAAAAGAACATAAGGAAAGTTCCATGTTATGCATTAAGGATGCATAAGTGCATATCAGATTAGAGTTATCTCTCTTCGGAGTAACAGAAAAGCACGTAAGTTCGGACCAATAAGTTTGGACAAAATTATAAAGGTACATTTTGTCCATAGTCAATGGTACGTTTTGTCTAATGGTAATGGTACATTTTGTCCTATTTTGTTCGTTTTGTCCAAGTACATTCTGGCTTAGGTACGTTTTTCTACACCTGTGGCGAGTTGGGGGAGATTGCGTGAGGGGATACCCCTTCTCTCTGGTAAGCAAAGCGAATACTGAGTAAAATAGAGGAATATATTATATAGTGGTTTTTATGTGTACCCATACCATAGTATGGTACACATAGTGCCGATGCCCGGATTGACCACTCGTCGTTTGTCTGTCTGTCTATCCATAGACACTTTACGCATAATGCGATAACTCATATATGGGTTTCTCAGCCCAAAATATAGATCGAGTTCAAATATGGGTTTGATCTGATTTAATTTAAAGGAGTTATGACCCTTTTTCGAGAAAGAATAATTTGAAAACCAAATTTTTAGAAAACATTTTAGATTGAACTCCTTGATCAATTTAACAAAAAAATATTATTTGTTTCAATTTTGTACCATTATTTAGGTGTGATGTCCTGTTTTGAAAATATGAAGATTTTATTGCAATAGTTGCATGCAATATAATGATATCAATACATTACCATTATGAACATCCAATATCCAGAGTATATGAGAGTACATTTTATAGATGTTGTGTTCCAAGTGAAATCTTGTTATTAATTGAGTGATGACATATTGTACAGAGCTCTGGCCTTTGGTTAGATGAAGTCAAAGATAAACAACACTGCTGGCATCTGTCAAATTTGATTAATGGCAGCATGAAACTCTTGTTTCTTCTATTCTTGAAATTTCATTACAGGGTGTGATAAGGGGTCTCTCACCTATATATAAAGTGTCTTCTATATCCCATTGATCTGCTTAGAAAATAATTAACCCTTTCCAAGGTTCCCATAGACATGGAACCCATCCATCAAAGCTCAGAGTTATTAGATATTAATTTTTAAAGTTTGTAATTATGCGTACTAATAATTGCCCCTAAGTTTGTAATTTTCTCGAGATGTATAATTTTTACAGAAACACTTATTCAAACAGGCGAGCTGGATAACTCTAAAATCAAGTGTATTAATAACGCAATTTTGACTGAGACCATCCTTTTGACGGCGTGTTTCTGGGCCAGAAACAATAGAAATAACAAAACTTCAAAAAACAATCTGATCACTATGAGCGTTGATAGGTAGGTTACTCGTCTCGAATCAATTATTGTTTATCCCCGAAGCCAAAGAAATAGTAATTTATAAGGGCCTGATCTGATTGAGTACCTTTAAGTGTTCCGATATTTAATGCAGCTTGCCAACACGCTATATTGACTCAACTTACATGATTGGGAGAGGAGCCACTCTATGACGTCCCTCAGTCGATTTAATCCCTCGTGTATTCGTAAAAAATAATGCCCACGGGCATTCTTAAAAAATAATGCCCACGGGCATTCTTAAAAAAGAATGACTGTTGGCGTTAAAATAATGCTCATGCGATCAAAACGCTTGAGCGTTCTGCCAGATAAGAGCTAGCCCTGTCCGGACAAAGGGATAACACGCCGGTGGGTTTAAACACATTGATAAAATACTGCAGTGGAGTCATATAATTAGGACAGCAAGACAGATTAAGTGCACAAAACTGACCAGATATGGAGGTGAATACAGTTAAGCTCAAAACAAATAGACTAAATGAGGTTTTGTTATGAAGACAAAATGCATTTATTATTAATGTTATAAAACAATTATTGTTTTAAAATGAATGTATTACTTTTAAAGATATATTCCGGGAATGTTCAGAAACAACAATAATGTTTATGAAAAAAAAATATATTTTTAAATCCAATACATGTACTTGTATTAATTATGTACATATTGTCATGATGATATACGCATTATTGTAGGTGTATTAAAACATATACATATAATAACAATAACATATGTAAATAATATAAAATAAAATTCAACATGACTTACCTTTAGATGTGTGATGAAATTTGAAGTTGCTTTTACTGAAATCAGTGTTGGTCAATGTTTACATGTAGCTTTGAATTTGTCAGAAATATCATTGGTCAAAGTTATCGATACCCAAGAGTCATTCTCGCAGTCAAATAGCTCAAAACTTGAAAAGAACATAAGGAAAGTTCCATGTTATGCATTAAGGATGCATAAGTGCATATCAGATTAGAGTTATCTCTCTTCGGAGTAACAGAAAAGCACGTAAGTTCGGACCAATAAGTTTGGACAAAATTATAAAGGTACATTTTGTCCATAGTCAATGGTACGTTTTGTCTAATGGTAATGGTACATTTTGTCCTATTTTGTTCGTTTTGTCCAAGTACATTCTGGCTTAGGTACGTTTTTCTACACCTGTGGCGAGTTGGGGGAGATTGCGTGAGGGGATACCCCTTCTCTCTGGTAAGCAAAGCGAATACTGAGTAAAATAGAGGAATATATTATATAGTGGTTTTTATGTGTACCCATACCATAGTATGGTACACATAGTGCCGATGCCCGGATTGACCACTCGTCGTTTGTCTGTCTGTCTATCCATAGACACTTTACGCATAATGCGATAACTCATATATGGGTTTCTCAGCCCAAAATATAGATCGAGTTCAAATATGGGTTTGATCTGATTTAATTTAAAGGAGTTATGACCCTTTTTCGAGAAAGAATAATTTGAAAACCAAATTTTTAGAAAACATTTTAGATTGAACTCCTTGATCAATTTAACAAAAAAATATTATTTGTTTCAATTTTGTACCATTATTTAGGTGTGATGTCCTGTTTTGAAAATATGAAGATTTTATTGCAATAGTTGCATGCAATATAATGATATCAATACATTACCATTATGAACATCCAATATCCAGAGTATATGAGAGTACATTTTATAGATGTTGTGTTCCAAGTGAAATCTTGTTATTAATTGAGTGATGACATATTGTACAGAGCTCTGGCCTTTGGTTAGATGAAGTCAAAGATAAACAACACTGCTGGCATCTGTCAAATTTGATTAATGGCAGCATGAAACTCTTGTTTCTTCTATTCTTGAAATTTCATTACAGGGTGTGATAAGGGGTCTCTCACCTATATATAAAGTGTCTTCTATATCCCATTGATCTGCTTAGAAAATAATTAACCCTTTCCAAGGTTCCCATAGACATGTGCTATAATGTACAATGACTCTTCCTCATATCTCTTATATATGGTTATCTTTGCACACTAGTCACTTCTATTGATTTTGGTATTGACTGATTAATTGACTTTTGAAAAATATTTTAACCCTCCAGGCACATGCTTCAATGTGAAATTAAAATAATGGCTGATAGCCAATTTGATTTTTCTATGCAATAGGTAACAGGCAGATAAATTTACATGATTATTGTAAGTGATGCCTTGTTTTAAAAATCAAGATGATAGATGTTGTTAATATTTCCAGGAACCCTATTTTTCCATTTGTTCATATTGTCATGGTTGATTGAATTTTAGGGGCCACAGAGCGCTTAAAAGATTAACATTGAAGGCTATGGATTTTAGTGTCCAAGCCACTTGTAAAACATTGTAATGTGTGAAACCATTTGATTGAGGGCTACTTACTTTCTTTTATATGAACTATGGTAATCTGTTTCGATTTAGGGGTCATAGGGCCAGCATGCCAGCAGCATCCTCATTATGTCTGTATAACATTTATATAGATAACACTTTTCTATTGTATAAACTACATATATTTTTGAAAACCATACACCCTGTTATGAAACACTTAATCTTGCATGTACCTAACAATATAAGAATTCATTAGTACACAGGTCAGATCTGATAACTGGGAGAATGTGGGGGGTGGGGTAATTAAAGTACAATTTAAATATGAGATAGAAGCCCATGCATGTATGTTGTTCTAAGCAGTCTGGCTTGTCATCAAATTATAATTTCTATTTAGAAGTGAATGAATTTTAAATATCTGGCAGGTCAAAAGTGGCGGAGATAAGGGTTTATCACTTTTTCTTCCAATGAGTTAACTTAACCTCCTAAACATGTCCTCCAAAATCACTAAACCATTGCATCTCACAGTGAGAGGTCCTTGGGTGAATAGGGACAGGGTTGTGAGATTTAAAACTACTCCTCCCCACCCCAAATACTTTAACCCATCTTAAGACAGATTATTTGAGCTTTTGATTTCAAGTTGGGTACTGCTATATGGATTCCTGTGATCATATCTTTAACAAATTATCAGTTATAGCTAATCGCTATCGCCAAGGTTTGGGTCAAACATTTGCCGATCGTGATCGGCCTCTCATTACTAAATTTTAGTCTTCGGCCAAGTCTGAGTGTGAGGGTTCGATAGTCCAAGGGTTCAATAGTCCAAGTGTTCAATAGTTCGAGGGTTCGATAGTCTGAGGGTCCGATAGAAGGGCTGGACTATGTGGTTTTGGGTTACAGTCCCAACTTTGGTCAACATTTTCCATGTACAGCCTCATGGAAGGCAATATATCTTGCTTGTAGGATCACAAAACTGAAATACAGATTGCACATATGGAAGGTAATACAGATTTCACCTTTGTGCATGTGTATATACGAACATCAGGGCTTTATTTAACTGGATTCGCATCACAATTTGCAAAGCAATTTCCAATATCTGCTAACCAATTTACAATGAAAAAACATGTATTGGTAGGGGATGATGCTATACAAAATATACCCAGTGCTGCAAAATGCTTTTCAAGTTAAAAAAATTTAATTGACCCCTGGAACATAAACAGTTATGACATTTCAAGCTTTTAAAACATTTTGCTTTCTAATGATAAAGGGCAATGCAATGTGTGACCATTTTCCAGTACGCCGCCAGCATTCTTGTCTCATTGTTAAACTCGTGTTTCAGGTGCCTGATTATTGTTCAATTTTGCGCTAAATGAAATTATCTTATGAGAAAGCAAAGAGGCATCTCACATATTACTATAGTCGACATCATTTTGCCTCCCTTGTCACACATAATTGGTGACTTTTAACAGGCAACCACAAATAGTTGCATGTGGGGGCCTATAGATAGATGTATGGCTGACTATTGAGCCCTTGGACTATTGAACCCTAACTCGGACCATTGAACCCTCGATTTATTGAATCCTCGGACTATCAAATCCTCAAGACTATTGAACCCTCAAAATATCATACCGGTACTGTACCCATTTATGACTGGAGATACAGTTCATATTAAACTGAAAAGCAGTTAGTTACAACTGAGCAGGAAATACTAAATTAAACCTTCAACTTTGAACAATGTTCTTTAATGAACACTCTATAAAACATCTATTTAATATACTTATATAATTACATGTAGAGGGGATGTTCTGTTTTGAATTTTCTAAATGCTTGTGCTTTAAAGTCCATAAATTAATGATGTGTTTATATGATAAATGAATGGCTCACAATGTGTAAACACAAGCACCACTGTAGTATGTTTACATATATGTCACTGCCATTGATTAGGTAATTAATTAGTTTGACAGCTGGAAACATAGATTCCAGTAATACAATGCTGCTATTATTACAGGGATGTGGCAACAAGGGGGGGGGGGACTATCTCACCCTACCCCCCCCCCCCCCCAACTTTGGTCAACATTTTCAAAATTTTGAAATTTCATACATGAACCTTGCAGACAAGGGCAGTTCTACCATCCGTTGCCAATCGGTGTGCCCCTCCCCAGAGCCAGAGCAAAGGAATTTTGGGATGTGTCCAGATGCCATTTGTCTCTGAGAACCCAAAGTTTCTGAACTTAATATTTCTAACATACATGCATATAAATAACAGTTTTCATGTTTCACATTAATCTGACTTAAACTGTTGTTATATTTATATCCATACAAGGGCGGATCCAACATCCTGTGACGTGGGTGTGCCCGAACTATTTTCATCATGAAGAGCAAAACATTTCTGTTGACAATTTATTCATGGACATCGGAAATTATTATTGCCCAGCGCCCAGTTTTGGGTGCCAGAAGTTTTTCTATAAACATAGCTACTAGTATAGCAATTGTAACCGTGGTGTCAAATGTTTATTCCATCTATATATAGCAAAAGAAATGAAGAAATTACACTTTGGATTAGGCCTATACAATGGAGTTTGAGCATCCGATAGTATGGAGGTTTGCCTCATACTGTCGAACCTCAAACGGTCAAACCATCGAATGCCCCGACTAATGCACTGGTGGCAATATCATCATAAAGAAATTATACATTGTATATAGGCCTATGCCATACTACTATGGTATAATATTAAATTTGTAGTATCTTTCCTCGCTAACTCGTGTAGTTAGATCGGTATATCCATTGATCCATATAAATTTAATTGTCACTAGCTCCATTTAAGCTACATAAACTGAGATTTGTGTTTTAGGTGTGCATACCCCAGATGGCAACATATCAAATTTATATATGTAACTTAATATTATTCCTTTTCTAGTTGTCCCCTGACATTCCGTTGGAGGACTATTGTAATGACCCTCGTCCGTCCGGAAAATTATCCGAGCCTGTATTCTTTCATTTTTTACAACTTTGCACATATATCAACCAGCATGGGAACCTGCATATCTGCAATTTTGAGTTCGGTCGGTCTCATTTTGGCAAAGTATTGACATTTTATGACATAGAATCGTACATCCTGGGAATCATCTTTGTCCGAACCTGTATTCTGTCATTTTCCAGTCGAGAGGATAGCCCCCTCTCATGCTCTCCCCCACTCGCTGCTTCGTGGATCGGATGATACTATACATCATATACACCTATATTCATGGCACACACCCCCCCCCCCCCTCCCCCCCCCCCCCCCCCCCCCTTTGAAAGCTTGAGGCAAGTCAAGGTGCTGGGATTTTGAAATTACCATGTTTAGATTTCAAAAAAAAATTACACTCGGCCGAACCATGGTCAGCCACTGGACCAAACCATGGTCGGCCCAGTTCCCTCCCCTCTTGCTAGTCAAAAACTGATAATAAAAAATTAAGATAAACAAATCGGGGTGTGAATTTGACTGGAGTTATAAGTTCACTATATTCAGGTTGACATCTGAAAATTTTCTCATTCTGGGTTGACTAGTGGATTTTGTTCCTCTGGCTATTGAAGGTGGGACACCAACCTATGTCCCTGAGTGGAGTATGTTAGCATGTTAAAAAATCAAAATTTGGGAAAGTAAAATGCGCCAATCAGAAACCGGTGACCGTTCTGTTTGGAAAAATGTTCCAGTACTCTTGGTGTTTTATGTATACTCGCACATACTCCCAAATTGTGTAGACCTAATTTTAAGGTTCAAATGAGCCATGTCCATTCAAACAACATCCTGGAGCTAGCTCAACATCGCACAAACACAGTGCAGTGAATCGCGTTGTTGAGTTGAGTACCATTTTCTTGAAGATTGTACATTATTTGAATTGGATTGGTATTATACCCCCTTTAAAAAAAGGTGGTTGGTATACTGTTTGTTATAATGTATGTTTAACGTCAGAGCAACGCATGGTGAACTTAGAACGTCAATGTACTCTCTCAATGATTGGTCTCTAGAAGTGTGGTAACAATTAGAGTTTGATAGATAATTATGCATCTATAGAATTTGTGAAATATATCTTTGGCGTACTATATACTACATTTTTAAATTCGAAGAATGTGTTTTCTGATGGATATTCAATATGGGATCCAGTGTCATTCAAAGTCAACCTGATATCTCTTCATCTCCTGTTTGTAGGTCTCTATTCTCATTGGTAAATCTTGCAGGACAGCACTGTTACACTATCATTGGTCATCGCAACCATAATATGCTTCGAGAATATACTAAAAAAAATTCCCTTGCAGTCAGCAAGCAAATAATTTTGTTACATTGTCCTGCTTGGAGCCTCAGTACAAGATTTCACTTATTAAACAACACATGCATAATCATCTAGCCACAGTTTCCCCCTGCCAATGAGAAGGTCCACAACACTGTTATACCTCATCAATCATCACATATGCTCTGATCAGGGAAGTATCCAGATCTGTTTTGAGGTGCCCAAACTTTAAAAGCCAAAATGTCCCCAAATTCCTGGTATATAGTATTTATTCAACTGAATTTTCTCTCTTTTCAAAGCAATTTTTCTGACTTCAACAATATACAATGATATTCGTTAATCTGAAGTTGATAGAAAGTTTTTATATTCATGTTTAAGTGCTTTATAATTATAAATATTATGACATGTGAATTTATATTGCCACATGGTTTGAGGTAACCGGGGTTCAGTACAAGATTGGACCAATTGCTCTGCTGTTTTCCTGTCGCTTTCATTCTGCACTCTGCCGATATTTTGTAGATGATGAGGTGCCATGATTGATATGCTCATCTGCTGACAAATTATCGCCAGAGATATTAATGCCAGAGAAACAACATTATTACCAAGAAGAATTTTGTGTTTTACAAAATTGTACAATTGGTGGTCTAAAATATAAAACTTCTGTTTTATCAGACTTCAGTTTAAGAATATTTTGTGCCATCCACAGTTTGATGTCGTACAGACACTGTTGCTTCACATCCTTGGCCGTACGATCACCATCGGGTTGAAAATGAACTTAAAGACTAAATTGTGTATTATTGAAAATGAAAATGAATGTAAATGAACCAACTTCATAACACTTCGGTTCCTGACCAATAACTCCAGTTTGGATTATTTGTTCTGAACCAAAGCTGGTATGTGTGTTTCCCAGCCAAAAATACAGGCCAAGTACGAATATGGGTTCTATCCAATTATTTTCACATGAGTTACTACCCTTTTATTGATTTAGAATTTGACTGCTTTTGGCCTTGAAATTAGGGGTATATCATATATACTTTGTAAGCTCAAATTTGTATTGTATTTTGCAGTAGTACAATTCAAAATGGCTACCGGGCATATTTTGCCACACCCTAGCGATGTTCATGTTTTAATTTTTATTGATTTTGGCAGTAGAGGTTTTGTTTATGGTAAGTTTCAATTTTTGTAGAGTTAATAAAATATTATTACACTAATCAACTGTCAACTATTTTCCTGTCCACAAAACACCTACCTAATAAATATCTTCATTTCATGCAGTTTGCAATTTTCCATTTTATTAACACTAATACTTCTTCACTAACTGTTATTGAATGCTCTCTCCTGTGATTACTCTTGGAGTCCAATGAAGGCATTGGTCATGAGCCTTTATACAGTAATGCTCTAAGTAATCGTCTTCTTAACCACAGCCGAATTATGGGTAACTTTTCAGGATTTAGTCGGAAATATGGCTTGTTGCCATTCATCGGAAAGCTCTCAGGGAGAACTTTCCGATGAATGGCAACAAGCCATATTTCCATCTAAATCCTGAAAAGTTACCCATAATTCTGCTGTGGTTAAGGGGTTGATTACTTAGAGCATTACTGTACATTGTATTACTGCAGTTGGAACAACATCAAACCTGTGGAGAATTTGAAACACATTGGTACAGGTATTGCCTTATAGTGTCGCATTGTGAATGTTTGCAGACAGCAAAATTTTATTGTTGTATGCCAAGTATTATTGAGACAACAAAAACTATAGTAATGCTCTAAGTAATAAATTCCTTAACGACAGCAGTATTATGGGTAACTTTTCAGGATTTAGTCGGAAATATGGCATGTTGCCATTCATAGGAAAGCTCTCCCCGAGAGCTTTCCAATGAAGGGCAACAAGCCATATTTCCGACTAAATCCTGAAAAGTTACCCATAATTCTGCTGTCGTTAAGGAGTCGATTACTAAGAGCATTACCGTATCTTGATAAGCAGCATTTTTTAGCCCATCCAAATATTGGCATGATAATGTCCAAGTTCCAAATGTAATTCGAAGTTACATCTGTATAGCCTACAACTAGATGGATCCTAGGCTCTTTAGCTGATGAACAATTTATGGCCAAGGCAATTGTTTCAATTTAGTCTTTAGTGGGTAAATATACAAGAAATAAAAGTCTGTAAAAACTTTACCACTATACAGTAATGAGTAATGCCCTAAGTAATCGAAGCAGAATTATGGGTAACTTTTCAGGATTAAGTCGGAAATATGGCTTGTTGCTATTCATCGGAAAGCTCTCCTCGAGAGCTTTCCGATGAATGGCAACAAGCCATATTTCCGACTAAATCCTGAAAAGTTACCCATAATTCTGCTGTGGTTAAGAGGTCGATTACATAGGGCATTACTGTAGAACACGGAGAAATAGATAATCGTTGTTCTTATTTTCATTATTGATAGTACTCCAAGAAAAAATTTGCCTGTTGAAACCACTGTTATGTAAACAAAACTGTTAAAGTGATTTGTCAACAAACATAGCTAATCGTGTTGTAAATTCAAATATTTCAGTCTGAATATCATTTTCAGAATATTTTTCAATGCTTTGACCTTTTCCAATGTTTACAGTCCACATCAAACTTTGGTATCTTATTGCACTAACTGGACTTTTATTGGAAACTAGTTGGGGTACCCGGCATTGCTTGGATGACGAATGTGTAATTTATTAGTGGCCCTTCAAGCCATATTAAATAATTATTAGTCATCTGGGGTAAACAACACCTATTGCATGCCTCTCCAGATAAAGTTACATCTATCTTAAAGGGGTACTGTACGCTAAATGTTGTTGTTGGTTTCTATAGTCTCCGAGTCTGAGAATAAGGTAACACTTTTTTCATTATTTGAAAGTCTGTTGAGTACGAAGTAGTGTTACGGATGACAAATTTACCGGAATGCAAAAATACAAATTGTCGTTGTCGAGTAATTTTTGTACAGTTTTCAACCAAATGAATCAAATAAAAGTTATATTATAGGCATACTAGTCCCATATAATCATTTAAGTTATTGTATCGTCGCTAGTCAGTGAGTGGCTTGAGTGTTCTCCCCGTATCATCATAATATTTTAAGCGATCGTGTGTGCGATCGGTTTAACAAGCCAGTATCCCTCATTTACTTTATTTGATTACGCAAATTCGTAATTTAATTGACGCCATTTTATGGCTCCAGTCATAAATTCAATTTATATCAAATTATTAACTTTTAAATTATTAAATTTTAAGATAGCCTATTAACCTGAGCGTTTACAGAATACATCTTCGACTCAAATTACTTATGTTTCTATATATTATCGATATTAGATCGTTGTTGTCACCGGAAATTTAATGAAAATGGCGTACAGTACCCCTTTTAATAAGTTGATAATAAATGCTCTTTATCACTAATTATTAGTGTCTCTTTAAGTAATTTGAGGTCAACAGCTCCTATCCTGTGACATTCCCCATGTCATTTTACTATTGTGCAGCAATTTCCTCACATATCGTCTGGGCTGCTCTTTATTGATCATAATAATTTATTAGACCCACCCCCCCCCCCCTTGAGTCCTCTGAGGTCAAATCCCATGAGAATCCTCTGGTCAGGTGACCCATCTGTACCACGTTCCTACATATCTTCTAAGCTGGTAAGGAATGCTCTTTATTGCGCATATTTGCCCCTTTAAGTCATCTGAGGTCAACCGCATCTATCTCATGACACTCTACATTTCAATTTATCCCCGTGTTTCAATTTTCACTGACAAGATTGCAGCCATTTTGGGTATATAATTAATTATTTAGTTAAATTAATTATTAGTGCCCTTTACGACATATGAGGTCAACGGGACATGTATAATAAGATTACCTGCATCAAATTATCCATATGTACAAATTTTCAGCTCCAAGGATCCAACTGTTTGGTTGCCTCTAGCCAAAATATATATATCATAATTATCAGTGCCCTTTTAAAACATTTGAGGTGAACGGGACCTATCTAATAATGCTCCCCGGGTCAAATAACCCCTATATACCAATTTTCAGCTCCAAAGGTCCAGCCATTTGGTCGCCAATAAGCAGACAAATGAACAAACAAACAAAATTGAGTTTTATTAGTATAGATTTCACTGTAACAGTAATGTTTACATAATGGTTTTTGACATCTCATTAAATGGAGAGTTATTAATAATAAAAATAAGAACAAAGTCAATCTATTGTTCCATGTATTTAATGATGGTGGTTTTAAATACCTTTTAAATTTTTTCACATTTACCAACTGCGAGTGCTTTAGGTTCCTTTAAAATGTAAACTAACTACTCAGATTGTTAAATGTTTACAAATTTCACACTTTAATAATGTCGACATGAACCATTCAAATATAACTAAGTCAATAATGCTACTGGTACAAAAATATTTTTTTCAAAATAGGTTTCCACAAACATGTTCATGACATTAATTGTATTTTGGGAGAGTTGTATCATATAATTGGCCTGCACTTGTTCTCCAATTCATTTGCCAATTGTATCTAATGTGATATGGCAAATATATAAGTTTAAATTCATTCGACTTGTTACAGATGTTATGCATATGTATAATTCTTGAGTTGTTACATGAATGCTGATACAAATTAGGGTCAGGCAATGAAATATACCATTAAAGATGCATTATCCGAATTAAAGCTCCTAAATTACTATTTCTTTGGCTTCGGGGGTAAAAAATACTTGATTTGAGTCGAGGAACTCACCCATCAAAGCTCAGAGTGATCTGATATCAATTTTTGATGTTTGTTATTTCTCGAGATGTGCAATTATTTTTGGCCCAGAAAAACTTCGTCAAACGTTCAAACAAAATTGCAGATGAAGATGGATAACTCTAAAATCAAGTGGTAATATGGCCAAATATTGTGATACTCAAGTGAAAATACGGCCATATTTCGTTGAAAAAAATGTTGATAAATAACACATTTTGGGAAATTTGATAGTATACTTGACAGTCTTTAGCATTATTTTGTTGCAATTAATCGATTCTGATAACTAAAGTGTATTTTGAAGAAATGTTGTTGCCTCATCTTCTGGTACTTATAGTCTCAAATTAACATTATTTTCTATTACTCTTTCTCTTCTGTTCAGTTTCTTTTCCCCCTAATTTGCAGAAGATAAAATGCATAATTGAGGTGACTAATGTATGAACATCACCAACTTCAACTGGGGACCCAGAGGGTCAATTTGGTGATGCTAGTCCGCAATGCGGGATAGCAGCATTCTTAGGACATCATTCGCTATGCGGGATGCGGCACTAAATTTACCCTCTTGGGACCTCATTCTGCAAATGACAGACACACTATGTCATCGACTCTTTATTTTGATGGTTATTGTTAGCTCAACTTACTTTGTAAGTTTGAGCTATTGCCATGGTTTGGCGTCCGTCGTCTGTGTGTGCGTGTGTCCGTCAACAATTTCCTTTGGTCAGATCTTCATGAAATTTGTCATGGATGTTAACAATGACATGTAGATGGGAACGAGTCGTATTGGGGTCATTCGGCCAAAAAACATGGCCGTCAGCAGCCATCTTGGATTTTACTCTTTGCATGACTAAATCCTTTGGCGCGGGCTACAAGTCGTAGCTTTGGTCAGATCTTCATGAAATTTGTCATGGATGTTAACAATGACATGTAGATGGGAACGAGTCGTTTTGGGGTCATTCGGCCAAAAAACATGGCTGCCAGCAGCCATCTTGGAATTTACTCTTTGCATGACTAAATTCTTTGGCGCGGGCTACAGGTCGTACCTTTGGTGTGATCTTTATGAAATTTGTCTCGAATATTGACATTGACATGTAGATGGGAACGAGTCAATTTTGGGTCATTCGGCATAAAAATATGGCTGCCAGTGGCCATCTTGGATTTAAAAATTCAATCCATTGGCGCGGGCTACATGTCGTACTGCTTGTCTGATCATCATGAAATTTGTCATGGATGTTAATATTTATATGTAGATGGGAACGAGTCATTTTGGGGTCGTTCATCCAAAAAACATGGCCGCCAGCAGCCATCTTGGATTTTACTTTTTGCATGACTAAATCCTTTGGCGCGGGCTACAGGTCGTAGCTTTGGTCGGAACTTCATGAAATTTGTCATGGATGTTAGCAATGACATGTAGATGGGAACGAGTCCTTTTGGTGTCATTCGGCCATAAAGCATGGCTGCTGGCGGCCATCTTGGATTTCAAAATTCAATCCATTTGCGCGGGCTACAGGTCGTACTATTCGTCTGATCATCATGCAATTTATCATGGATGTTAATATTGACATGTAGATGGGAACGAGTCATTTTGGGGTCGTTCGGCCGGCCATAAAAATGGCCACCAGCAGCCATCTTGGATTTTACTCTTTGCATGACTAAATCCTTTGGTGCGGGCTACAGGTCGTAGCTTTGGTCGGATCTTCATGAAATTTGTCACGGATGTTAACAATGACATGTAGATGGGAACGAGTCCTTTTGGGGTTATTCGGCCAAAAAAACATGGCCACCAGCAGCCATCTTGGATTTTACTCTTTGCATGACTAAATCCTTTGGCACAGGTTAGACATTTCAATTAGCACCTTTCCTATTCCTCCATTGACTGTCAACCATTCAATTATTCCCCTACATAAGTTGAGATACAGTGTCATTGACACTTTCATTATACATGTTGAAGGTTGTTCTACAAAAGTAGATGTTTCCACGAAAAAAAAGTATATATCAGTGTGAGAATTAATAGTTGAATTTATCTTACAATTAGACTCTTTTTTTTATCAAATACATGCAGAACGACTATGCGGTTTCCGATACTGTATCCTGGATGGCAATAGTGAATGCATGTGAGTTGTGGAGAAACTCACTTCATTTCTAAAAACATTGATTTATATGGGCAATTGGCATAACTTATTTCTTTACACTAATAGCATCCGACATATATATGTCATTTGAAATCAATTGATATATTTCCGGTGGTAATGGCAAAAAAACACTTTAAAGGTACTCAATCCGATCAGAGGTTCCCCATATCATCAAGATACAACAACAACATTTCTTCAAAATACGCTTTAGTTATCAGAATCGATTAATTGCAACAAAATAATGTTAACCACTGTCAACTATGGTATCAAATTTCCCTAAATGTGTTATTTATCAACATCAGAAAATGTATTCATGAAATGTGGCTGTATTACCAGTTGTTTTTAGAGTTATCCATCTTCATCCGCAATTTTGACTGAGACGATCCTTTTGACGGCATGTTTCTGGGCCACAACAATTGAAATAACAAACTTCAAACATCGATGTCTGATCACTCTGAGCTTTGATGGGTAGGTTCCTCGACTCAAATCAAATATTTTTTACCCCCGAAGCCAAAGGAATAGTAGTTATGGGGTGTTAAATCGGATTGAGAACATTTAAAAATTGGTTGAATTCTATGAAAACAGCAATGTTTTTCGTTTCAAGGTTTATGTACAAAGGGACCTATTTTTGACACCGTGAATCATTGATGACATAATACCTCTCAGTGACACACAACAATGTCAACTTTGTGGTGTGCTGCTATTTCGTATGTGAAACGACTTAGTCCCTCTACCAATGACCTTTTATTTAATATTCTGTTGAATGAATTGCTAGGTAAATTGGTTATCACCACCCTGCAGGTTCTCGAAATTATGTACTCAAGTCCCGCTACTTCTCTGTGCATCTATTGACCGCCAATACGGATCTCGGAAACCCACATGGTGGTGAATACCTCTATTATGTTAAACCTGTCTAACAGTGGCATTCCCGTACTTCATGAAATAATTGATTATTATAATATTTTATTAATTTAATTTAACACCTCAAATAACTTTTTCTGGCTATATCTTATTCTTTCTCTTTCAGTTTATAATAGTCACCTCTGCAATAATGAAGGAAAAATGTTAAAGAAAAGACCATGAACCACAACGAGAACCAGCCACATAATATTACAACATCGTCAGGCCCCCGAAATATAGTCTTTGATCATGGTCATAGACCTTCTGTAATGCAACGACTTGGACCAAGGCCTGGTAATACTTTACCATTCAGCCAGAATTTAGCTCATGCTCCACCAGGAAATACATGTAATAGGAATGAGTCGAGGAAGGAAAATAGTACTCCTATCCAAAGTGCTCCTGATAAGAAACCTGAGTTAATGAAATCAGAGGGCAATAATACATCAACGCCACTGGGGAACACTTCGTCCAACAAGGCTGATTTGACTGCAAACTCAATGAATGATAAGTGTCCGGAAAGATCATCGGTAAATGCTTCACACGCTAGTTGGAAGCGAAGGGGGTCAGCATCTCCCTGTCAAGAAAACAACAATAAACAGTTTAGAAGGGATCAAAATCCAAATGTTCAATATGAGAGACATTGGAGAAATGAACAAAAGCATTGGAAAAGGAGACCCAACTATTATCAAAATAATAGGTGGAACAATTACAATTCCAACTACAGATCACGATGGGATAATCACTCTTGTGAAAGACATTTTCAATCCAACAGCACAATGTCAGAGGTAGCAGCAGCTAAAACTTCGGAAGAGAGTCATGGAGGTCCAAGAGGTGAAACATGCGTCACTGTTCCCCAATTAAAAATACCGTCAAATTTACTCAACCAGTCAACTGAATCTAAAAGCCTTAAAATAACTAAATCAGAGTCCCATCTTGGACATTCCAGGTCTCCTTCCAGCTCTAGACGATCTGCTTCTGAAACTGCTGTAATTAGTTCCAGATCTGCTAGTTCTAAATCAGCTACTGACCGTCCATCTCTAGATTGTAGAATATCAATGTCAATAACCAAACCAAGTGTCCAGTGTAATCCTGCCCAACACCACCATGTGAGACATAAATCTCCGGAACGTCACTCATCAAATTCAGCAATGAGATCAACGGTAATGCCAAACCCTCCAAGCTTTTATATATCTGGTGTGCAATCACAATCTGGTGTTGCTCCACGTTATTTCCGAACGTCTCAGAAAGTTGTGGTACGTCACGCATCAAATTCGGCAATGGAGTCGCCAATGATGCCCAACCCAAGCTCTCATGCGTCTGGTTTGCGAACACAATCTGCTGTTGCCCCAACACATTCTGCATTCTTACCCTCAATGGATGCTTCTTTCAATTTTACACGGGTAAGGAAACACCTGTGTGGCAACTTTGCTGACGATTCAGTTAGGACCGTTTGTAATATGAGAACAGTAGCGGAACCTAAAATAAAAGCGACGCTTATTGGAGGCATCATTGTGAACAGTGTACCAGATATGTACCAACTTAAGTACAAGCTACCTGATAGCAATAACTGGAAGAGAGCTATTGGGCTGTCTCCGGATATCCTGTTCAAGTTTGAAACAAGCAAAATAGACATTCTCTCACATGTGAAATCAGTGTATCCGAGATCAGCGGCTTTGGGCCCGATTGGAATTGACAGGACTGCACCTGCAATTTCATATTATTTGCAGGATGAGGTCTTGATTGAACTGATGAAAATATCCTCACCAAGGAAACCTCTAATCCTGAAAATTCAGGGTCCTCGTGGTGACGACTTCGGTTTGGATGCACACGCCCGTGCATTTCATTTGGCTAAAGGAAACTTGCAGACGAATCAGTTGATTCATCTAACCGACTATTCAGCAAATACATCGACAGTCCGACAATGGTTAGGGACATTCAAAAACACGCACTTTGGTTTCTCATCTTCGGTGATGAAATTTAATGATAACCAGAAGAGTGCTGTGAGTGCCGTTCCAGAGGATCGAATTCTTTTTGAATCTGACACACCTCATGAGGACACAAAGAAGGAGAATGTTTTGACGCCAATCTACTTGGCTGACATAGCGTCTAAGGTGGCGGAAATCAGAGGCATCCACATTGAGCAAATCCTCAATGCATCAGTTAAAAATACCAGATCATTGTATGGTTTCCCTTCCTAACCAGAAAATAATTGATTCAGTGTCATATATAGATAGAACAACACAAGTGTGTGAACTGTTTAACCTTTTTGCATAGTTTGTTGTGACATGATGGTAACACGAGAACCAGAGGTTCAAGTTTTACCTCAGTGCACGAAAAACAAGGGCAATAATGTTAAAATGTTCACACAATGGTGTTATTCTATGTTTATTGTACACTCTGATGACTGTAGCTTGTAGTATACTACACATTAGATCGATATTGCTTTATTTAATTGAATAAACTAGGTGTTTATGTAGACTATACCTCAAAGACATTTTCTGTCCCATTTATCAAGGATTATTTGTCGCTGTACTCGTTGTATAATCAAGCCTGAGTTTAGTTTGCCTGTTATTTGCAGAGTGAGATCCCTAGAGGGTGAATTTAGTGACACTATCCCACACAGCAGGCTAGCATCACTAAATTCACCCTCTGGGGACCTCATTCTGCTTAGGCCTCGTCTTCTGGAAAGTTTCTTTATTATAAGATTTCTATAGAAACTTCTTCACATAGATTCTATTTCTTTTTTAGTTTAATTTCTCTATATCTCCAAATTGGCAGACGACACATTGCATAATTGATGTTCCCAATGGGTGTACATCACAATATACACCATTTGGGAACTTCAATCTAAGCATAGCAGATGAGGTCATGCAGAATGAGGTCCCCAGAGGGTGAATTTAGTGATGCTAGCCCGCTATGTGGGATAGCATCACTAAATTCACCCTCTGGGGACCTCATTCTGCAAATGACCAGCACACTAATCTCAGGCTTGTGTATAATCATTTAATGTTCATGGAATGTTTTCTGTATTTCGCAAAAATAAACCAATCGGTGTGCAATAAATACTGATATTGTGGTCAGATTTCTATGTTTTGGAGCACTAGTTCAATTTGGGAAAAGACCAGTTTTATTGCACGACCTTCTCTGTTTATCCTTTGATGACCAAATAACCATCGTCGAATAGTTCACTTGGGGTCAATAAACAGTCTAATGTCGAACTTATTATCTGACCATCCAAATGACTGTACAATAATCCAATGTCTTCACATGTATTACCAAAACTTCCATTGAAATGAGTACATGTACTTCTATATTAAAATAATGTCTAATGAAAAGTTTTGTTCATGGACAGTTGAATAATTATTTTTTCAAGATCTGAACAAACGCTTAGTTAATGAATATTGCCACTGAAGCCTTTGTTGTGCAATTCTGTCAGTTTAGAGGTGCGCACACGATGTTGCAGAAGTATATAGTCGACTTGTTCTTGGTAAAAAAATAATGCCATAATAAGACCAAAATAGTACCAAACATAGAAACCTTACCCTATCAGCGATATTGAAGGCAGATCTCTCTCTGCATAAGTTTGATGCTGATTAGGCCATAAAAATAAATCCTAGATTATCATCTGCCCCCCATCCAAATTAAATCTGAATTGGTCACTTAACTGTTTTCCCATGGTGAAGTTATTCCACATCAAGCAACTTCATCTATCTCCGTTGTTGATAAAGCCAACACTCAAGTAAATGCTCAGGTGGCGTCGCCCAATTAGAATAATCCTATTCTTGTGATTGATACTTTGGTCGCATCACTCAAATCGACGCCATGTGAATGTCTCAGAGATATTACGTTTGTTCTAATTTAGCACAACACAGAAGTCGCATTGCTCGTGTTGCCATCTGCATAGGCCTTAAATCATATTATCTCCTTTCAGAGAATATGCTTTCTCACGTATCAGATACTACGTGTAGTGGTATTGAATCTCAGAAGTTTCAACTTGAAACTTCAGATGTGTTCTTCATTTATTTTGAATAATTAAAGTTGAATTTTGTATTGCATGTTGTGACATAATTATGAATGCTGACCTTGTTTGGTAATATTGAGAATGTTATTAATGCTGACCTGGTTTGCTTATATTGAGAATGTTTTCTTTTGTAACCATCATTTTGCCATGCTTGTCTGAACTTTTGACATATTATCTGATTACATATTAGATATTATTTTGTACACAATTTAACATGTAACATAAGGCTGATTTATGAGCTTGTGGACAACTTTTTTTCCAGAATATTATTTCATTGCATCGCTTTGATGGGCTGAGTGGGGCCACCACGGCCCACCAGAAAATATCATGGGTCAATCATGAAAATGAGAACAAATAAGAAATTAACCCTCAATTGACTGGAGCTTCCAGAAATTTTTTGAAAACTCTGTGCCAATGCATTCTCCTATACATGCGAGTCTCCCATAGGGAGCCTTGCATATATAAGAGAATGCATTGGCCTAACACTATTTACCTTGACCTTGTAAGTCAGTGCATTCCCTTATATATGCGAGGCTCCCTATGGGAAACTCGCATATAAAAGAATCCACTGGCATAGTATATTTAATGCTGCACCAGCACAGCTCCGTCATGAAAGGGTTAATGTTTTGTTTTATATACCGGTAATATTTTAATTTGCAATATTCCAATGGAAGATTTCAAATGAATATGTGTGCCTTGAATCCATGAGCAGTGATCTGGAAAATTTCTGAATAATATCTCAAGAACTGGCTGTTTTTTTTGTTTTTTTTTCCTCCTGCTGCATCTTGAGATATTTTCCTCTGTTCATTAACCCTTTCAGTGCCAAGTCCGATTTTTGTATCAACCCATATTTCCTTGATAATTTTTCAAATTTATTGATTCAAAGAGCTCTTTCCATCAATTTATCACATTATTATAATCAATAAATTTGAAAAATGATCAAGGAAATATGGGTTGATACAAAAATCGGACTTGGCACTGAAAGGGTTAAGGTAAGCTATTGTCATCATTTTCCCGCCCATCGTCTCTATGAAAACTAGTTCACAAATCCTGTGGCAACTGACTTCTGATCCATTGATAGGCTATTGAACTCTACTTGAAGATGTAATGGATGTAAATGAAAGATAATTGAGAAAAAATATTCTATTTTAGACTTATTGATATATGGAAAAATCGTTAATATTTCCTGCAACATTTGGTATATGGAGATTTGTTATTTGAATGTCTCTTTATACCCCCAGTAACGAAGTTATGGGGGGATATATAGAAATTGGCTTGCCTGTCCGTTTGTGTTGATGCAAATTTGTCCAAACTTGGATTCTTCTTTTTTCAGTTAAAGGTACTCAATCCGATCAAACAGTCTCAATATCATCAAGATACAACAACAACAACATTTCTTTAAAAATATGCTTTAGTTATCAGAATTGATTTATTGCAACAAAATAATGCTAACCACTGTCAAATATGGTATAAAATTTCCCAAAACTTGTTATTTGTCAACAAAATATGGCCGTAATATGACTTAAGTATCACAAAATTTGTATTACCACTTGGTTTTAGAGTTATCCATCTTCATGTGCAATTTTGTCCGAGACTGTCCGTTTGACCTCTTGTTTCTGGGCCACATATAATTACACATCTCGAGAATTAACAAACTTAAAAAATCGATATCTGATCACTCTGAGCTTTGATGGGTGGGTTCCTCGACTTGAATCAAATATTTTTGACCCCCCGAAGACAAAGAAATAGTAATTTAGGAGCGTTAATTTGGATAATGCATCTTTAATTTGTTTAAAATTTGGCACAGATATTTATTGTGAAACTGCAGCTGCAAATATAAGGTCTGTCCGACTTTTTTTAGTGGAGTTATCCCTCTTTTTCGACTTTTTCAATGCATAAGTTTGTCCGAGCTTGTTTTTTCTTCTTTCTTTTTAGAAAAGCGAATATGAAATATGGCTACCCTTAATGCACAGGTATGTTGCAAAATATAGCACACCACCAAAAATGTAGCTAATATATATTTTTTTTAAACATTTCAAACAAAACACACAATTTTTCCCAAAGGACAATAGTTCACTTTGGCATATCACCCAACTCGATCAGTTTGTCACAGAGCAGAACAATTCTGGCCAAAATTTCTGGTCGGACATTTACTGGGCACACCGGCTGAACAAATTTCCGATTAGACTGGAGAGTACAGCCAGTTTTTGTCCGTGACATTCGTAAAGACTTACATTGGATCGATTTCGGGTAAGATTCTATTCATTTCAGCTCATAAAATAATCTCCTCTTGCACCCATGACCAAGATATGTAGTTAACTAGCTTTCAGAAAAATGGGAAACATAATTTGTCTTCCATTTTGGCGACCTTGGGACAAATTACACTTCTCACTTTCTTGAGAGCTATTTAACCCTTTGAGTGCCAGGTCCGTTTTTTGTATCAACCCATATACCCTGTGCCAATGCATTCACTTATATATGCGAGTCGACCATAGGTTGCCTCGCATATATATGAGAATGCATTGGCCTAACAATTTTTCATCATTTGTTATTATTTTTTCCAATTTTAATAATTTTTTTCTTATATTCTTTAACAGACTTATTTTGTAGGTTTAGTGCCAGGGAATCTTACGTTTTTCTAAGTTTTTATCCAGTTTGTTTTTAAATTTGCTATAGCATGCTTAAGCATACCCAAAAGAAAAAAATTCATCCCAAAAAAATCTTTTAAAAAAGAAATAAAGAATTTTTTTTTATTTTTTATTTTTGTTAGGGCCGATTTTACAGACCGTAAATTAGGGCCAATGAGATCGGCCCGTGGCACTCAAAGGGTTAAGGCCTTCCACTACGAAAATTCCTTTAAATGTCTGACCTTAATTTTTGGCCAGAATTTTTCTGTTCTGATGGCTGTAACTTTTGATACAAAAAATCAATCGATTCAGGTGATATGCCAAACTGAACCGTAGCCCTTCTTGAACAAAACAGGCATTATTGTGTGAATAACACAGCATAAATATTTCCACCACAGCTTGATAATGACAAGAGGTGAATTTGGGTCATCTGATAGATAGTTACCTTGTCTTATATATATGTCTTTGGGATGGTGTGATCTATTGTGCCAAATAACTGTGCCTTAATGTAGCCCAATTGCACTGCATGGGGTTTCCTTCATTCACTGGAACAGTGACCTCTAGTTTTGACTTGGAGCCATCTCGTTCTTTAAAATCAACAACTCCGTATCAGATCTACATGCACCCCAATGTTCTGGAGATAACTTAATAAGTAACTTAATAAGTTACCTGTATATTGTTTATTAAGAGCCCATATCAATGGTCATGCCTTTCACTGAGTTTGATACAGATCATGCCATGAATCTCTAATCTGGCTATGTCTGTAGAGATCACATTCACACCTGTTCAAAACTTGGAAACTTTTTGATGTTTAGACCTGTTCTGACCGGGGACATTATAACATTGAAAAAAATAATGCAGGTATTATATTAGTTAATATCCGTTCCTTAACAATGTATTTCACAGTGTGTGAAGGTCCCAGTTCGAGATCACATGATTTAGGAAACTGTTTTTGTGAGCAGATTTCACTCGGTCATGCTTATAATCATGAAATTTTCCCAGGTAAATCAATTCAATGTTTATCACTAACTCAGGTCACAAAAGTAAACTAAACCATGCTATCTCGAGCTGGGACCTTCGTCTGCAGTGAAATGAAATACATTGTTAAGAAACAGGTATTGACAAAGAAACCTATTACCTGCATTTTTTTTCAACATTTAATATGAAGTTCCCCATCTCAAAAAGATACCAGGTTTTGAACTTGTGAAACATTATCCCTACGGCATAGCCTGAGTAGAGATTTATGATATGATCTAGGTTTAATATAGCCTCCATGCAGACTGTGTATAAATTTTTACTCTCCTTTTATGTCCCACTTGCTATTAGTCCGGTTTTCTACAGTCAATGATACATTGAAAAATGTTGATACCTGTTTAATAACCCTTTCAGTGCCAAGTCCGATTTTTGTATCAACCCATATTTCCTTGATCATTTTTCAAATTTATTGATTATAATAATGTGATACATTGATGGAAAGAGATCTTCCTTGATCATTTTTCAAATTTATTGATTATAATAATGTGATACATTGATGGAAAGAGCTCTTAGAGCTCTTTCCATCAATGTATCACATTATTATAATCAATAAATTTGATCAAATTTGAAAAATGATCAAAGAAATATGGGTTGATACAAAAATCGGACTTGGCACTGAAAGGGTTTTAATATTGTTTCTAGTTGAAGCCAAATGTACTTTTAACCCTTCCTTGACTGGAGCTTCGTGAAATTTTGTGAAAACCCTGGGCATTAGGCTCCATATGGGAGACTCACATAATTAAGAGAATGCGTTGGCACAAGATCTTTAATGTTGCACCAGCGCAGCTCTCAATATTGAAAGGGTTAAACACTGCCAGATTGTTAATACGATTTACTTGATTTTATATTGTTTTGTTTTACATTAATGATTATACATGTATATCAGCTTAAAGGGACTCAATGCCTTTGCAGTGCGCACCTGTGAAAAGTCATAATTGGCTGTAAAACAACTATCATCAACAAGCACATGTATAAAAAGATAGAACTTTTTTCTTATTGTCATTATCAATAATTCTTCTACAGAAACACATTACCCATCAGTCTGAGTCCAATTAGATACCAAAGACCAATTGAAATGTAAACATAAACATTGGGGAAAATCAAAGCATTGAAAAAGATTCTGAAAAACAGAATTAGACTTAAATATTTGAGTTTCCAAAGCTTTCAGTGATATTTGTTAACAAATCGCTGTAACATTAATTGTTCACATAACAATTATTTACACATGCAAAATGTCATTATTGAAGAATTATTTAAGTCAATATGAGAAGAAAGTCTATTTGCTCAGGTTTTTCTTGTTGATGATCTTTTTACAGATTTTTATGATTTCTCCCATCTATCCACTTCGAAGGTCTTATTATGTCCCTTTATGGTGGCGTTGTAGTGACCAAGTTTTCCAACATCGCAGAAATCTCAGTTCCTCCCAGACAGAAATTTAAAAAGATTTTATTTCTTATTAAAATTATTTCTAAAAACTAAATTATATTGTACTATCGTTGAATCCTCAATAATATCACCCCAAATAAAAGCTGATATTGTTACCCAATTCACTCATTGGTCTATTAGATCAAATAAATACTTTTGTGTAGAAAACTTGTTTCCTCTTGAAAATAGGGAAGTGTTGTTTCTAAAGAAGTGTGCCAAATTGCACAAACAGTATCTTTTTGTTAATCCCTTTTAACCTTTTCATGATGGGAGCTGCGCTGGTGCAGCATTAAAGGTCCTGTGCCAGTGAATTATCTTACAAAATGTATATATGCATATATAAGAGAATGCACTGGCTCACAAGGTAAATTTTGTTAGGCCAATTTATTCTCTTATATATGCGAGGCTCCCTATGTGGAAGGTCCTGTCATGGAAGTGTTAATAATGAACACACTAGTTTGTACATGTAGCTTCATTTATGCTCAAATAAGCCATCTCTACACCGCTACCTTAACCCTTTGGCGAGTATATGTCGCTTCAGGAAGTGTTATTTTACGTAGACATAACTTCAACAAATCATCTGATTTATAAAGGATTTCTATAGGAGTAATTTTGATTAATATAATGTTCCAAATGTATAAGTGCAATTGATTATGATAACACACATTAACACAAAATGCACATAAATTAAAACAAATTATTGGGCCTTTTTGACCGAACTTGTTAATAATTATTGCTATGACGTTGACATTAAATTTACTCATGACGTCATGTATATGACGTTACAGATACTCTCCAAAGGGTTAAGAAATAGCTAGCAGCTACTGCTGTTTAATGCAATAAATAGTCTATGGTTTTATGTTTCCAGTTGAAGCCAAATTTTCTTTTAAACACTGCCAGATTGTAAATACGATTGGCTTGATTTGATATCTTTTGTTTTACTTTTAACCCTTTCATGACGGGAGCTGCACTGGTGCAGCATTAAAGTTAATATGCCAGTGCATTCTCTTACATATGCAAATCTCCCATATATAAAAGAATGTACTGGCTTCCAAGGTCAAGGTAAATATTGTTAGGCCAATACATTCGCTTATACATGTGAGGCTCCCTATGGGAGACTCGCATTTATATAAGAGAATGCATTGACAGGATTTTCGCAAAATTTCAGGAAGCTCCAGTTATGGAAGGGTTAAGGAAGGAATGTTACTGTTACTTTTGATCATGTGATTTCTGTGAAATAAGCCATGTGTTGTGCTAAATTGTGTTTTTAAAGTTTTGTTGTCATCATTATAGGGTATATATGTGGCTCTAAAAGTATTTTTAAATTTCCTGTTATCAAAGAAATTACTTGTTCTTCATATAGACAACACTAAGGCATTTAGACGGCTCCGATGCATCCGTTCCATTGTATCCGTTAATGCACCAAACTCTATTTTCAATGTAATGCATGTCCCAATGCATACCTTATACAGCATCGAAACGTGTGCGTCATATCATAGTTCTTGTTTTTAATAGATAAAAGATGTCGGCTTAGTCTGTGATGCAAAGGAAATTTGACTTGTATGTTGTGTTCATGAGAATTAAGATTCAGTTGTTGGCAATCCTGGATATACCGTAGTGCCTGACATTTGCAGAATAAGGTACCCCCCTCACACTGGGTTAGCATCACCAAATTCACACTCTGGGAACCTCATTCTGCTTTGGCCTCAACTGCAGTGGGAGAACTAGGATCAGATTGAAGTTCCCCAGTGATTTATCTTCTGCAAATTAGGGATATTGAAACTGAACAGAATGGAAATGTAACTAAAATCAATGTTAATTTGAGACTATAGATACTTCCCAGAAGATGAGGCCTAAGCAGAATGAGGTCCACAGAGGGTTGAATTTGTGATGCTAGCCCACTGTGGTGCAGCATCACTAAATTCACCCTCTGGGGACCTTATTCTACAAATGTCTGACACACTTTGTCCAGGTAATGGACCAACGCAATGCTGTCGTCTGAATGCTACATTAGTGTTTCTTGTCATGTTTTTTTTATGTTTATCCAATATCTTGAAGCAAGGTATTTGTTCAATCTTATGATAATTACCTCAGGTTTTTATGTTTGAAAAAGATAATTTTTTATGTTTTAGTTTGTTAAATCATTGTTTATGTTGACGTTAATTAAAATAGTTATGCCAGAGCAAGTCTACAAATTCTATGCATGGTTACGGATGCAATTGTAGGGTGCTGTGAATATTCGAGATTCGATATGATGCTGATATTAATGGGAGGCCGTTTTCACATTTATTAAATAATTCGACTTATTATATAAAGTGCACTTAGCTGTACACAAATTAAATTAAATTGCACTTAAGCGCAATTCAATTACAATTCATTTAACATTATGTGGGTAGCGATTGCACTTAAGTGTAATTAAAAACTCTGTAATTTCAATTGTGCTTAAGGGCAATTGAATTGCGCTTAAGGACAATTATTTATCATCAGATTAGACCCCAACATCACCTTTCTATGATCCAATATGCTACAAAAGAACCCCATTATAAAATCATTATAGTGAGTAAGAACTAAGAACACCATTATAGTCAGTAAATATACTTTAAATATGGTGTTTGCACATATGCATCCTGGTATATAAGAGAGAAATCACTTCTCCGCAGGACAAAAATAGGGAGAAGTGGCACAATTAAGGAGAAGATGTCTCCACAGTTGCCTTCTAGGCTGGTCCCTAATTTGATATTGATAAGAAATTAGTTAATAACTAGGGGGCTACCCATCAAACATGATGTGTGACAAACATGACATGCAGGACAATCATGTGAAGAATTAGTAAATTATTAGTGCTCCTTCAAGTAATATATAAAAATTGTTAGTTACCATCTATCTTTTAAGCTGATAATAAAAGCTCTTTAGTAAACGCTTACTAGTGCCCCTTTAAGTAATTTGAGGTCAATGGCACCTATCCCGTTGTCATGTTATATATGTGCACCAAGTTTCCCCATATATCTTCTGAGCTGATGATAAATGCTCTTAATTTATAATGTAATGTATTAGTCCCCCTTTAAGTAGTCATCTGAGGTAAAATGTGCCTATCCCATCATATTCCCCTGGTCATGTGAACATATGTGTAACAATTTTCCTACGTATATCTTCTAAGCTTATAATGATTGCTCTGTATTGCTAAATTATGCCCCTTTTTCTCGTCTGAGGTTAAAAAAAAGTAGGTGAAAAACATGATTGCTGGAAAATATTATCACTGCTGTTAATGATATATAGAAAACCGGCATTATATCGCATGTTTTCTGGTACCGATTGGCCTGAAATTGTGCATTGCATATTCTAAGATTTGACACAGGACATGGTCAAAATTTTTCCACAATCGGACATGAGGATGATATATTTTAAAAAGCACCAAAAAATATCACGTCAAAACGCGATGTTGTGGGGGTCATGACCCAGCCCTTGTTGCCCGCAGCCGAAATACACGACTACCAAATTGCAATGCAATCATCTAGCTGGTTCACGAGAAACCGCTTTGTTGTTTGGTGGAGTCCTGGCCAAGCTCGTGTTGCCCAGAGAGCCGAAATACACGCCCATACCAAATTTCAGTCAGATCGGGCCAGTAGTTCCCGAGAAACTGTTTTGCCTAGGCGGATATGACATCATAATGTCAACATGGAATGTTGGCCAGTCTGGACCCGTCCGATGTTACCCGGAGGGCCGAAATACACGCCGTAACAAAATTTAGTGCAATCAGGCCAGTAGTTCCCGAGAAACCCTTTTGCCTGTGCGGATATGACATCATAAATACAAAATGTGACGTCGGACTCAATCGGGACAAAGCCTATGTCACTCACCATTGTAATTTACACCTAGATGCAAAATTTAGTTTTGTTCCGTCAGAGTTTATGGCCGTCATATGGAGAAAAAGTGTTTGCATGACGATATTATGTCACTGACGTAAAATGTGACTTCGGATATAATCGGGACCCAGCCTATGTCACTCCCCGGTATAAATTACACTTGAGATACAAAATTTAGTTTAGATCCATCCATAAGCATCAGAGTTTATTGCCGTCATATGGAGAAAATGCATTTTTGGGATGATATTACGTCTCTGACATCAAAATGTGACATCTGATGCTATGTCATTCCCGGTAGAAAGTACACCTAGATACGAAATTTAGTTTTGATCCATCCATAAACGTCAGAGATTACCACTGTCATACAGAGAAAACACATTTTTGGGGCAATATTATGTCACTGACATCAAAATGGATGTCGGACGCAATCGGGACCCAGCCTATGTCCCTTTCCTGTATAAAATACCCTTATTTTCGATTGGATCCAGAAACAGCCGAGATTACCTCGTGTAAACATACAAATGTATATAGATATATAGATAGATATAAACAGACATTCACATTTATATATTAGATATATATAGATTCTCGCGTCTCTTACGTAATGTGGTTTATCATAGAACAATAAACCAATCAGCCAACTATAAAATTGTATAAGGTTGCTTCATCGGAAGAGCACATCAAAACAAAGAGGATTAACTATGTAAACACCACCACAATAAATACCAGTAATCCCCCAACTGTTGATAGTAATGCTCCCGTTGATAGTAATGCTATCAACATGATACTTGTAAAATGCATTTCTATTGACAACAATTATCACCTGACTTTTGTGGCAACCACTGGTAGGTGGTCATTTAGTTAAGATTTTTAGTCAAGAACTCGACTTACACTTTGGTGAGGTCGGTAGGCGGCATCCGGACATGCGCGAGACTGTTAGAGTGATAACTCAAAAAATGTCAAACGATTTCATTCATATTTGGTATATGGGTCTGATGGTCTGTTGCAACAATATATATCAGAACGAGTTTGAAAACCAGGTTTGTCCAATCTTTTAATTCGAGAGTTATGGGAGTTTGTCTACTTTTTAGTGATTTTGATGGTTCGCGACCGTTATCGCGATAACTCAACTCAAACTTTGACCGATTTTAACGATATTCAGTATATGAGTCTAGGATCACCTCTAGATGGGAGCTACCGAATGTGATTGATTTTTTATGAAAAACATGGCCACCGGTTGCCATCTTGGATTTTAATCTTTGCATCACTAAATCCTTCATATCGATCCTCGGGGTGACATCTAGATGGGTGCTTACCTGCAAATAGTGTGTCTGTGATTTGCTGAATAATGACCCGCACGGTGGGCTAGCATCACCAAATTCACCATCTGGGGACCTCATTCTGCTTAGGCCTCACTCATCTTCTGGGAAGTATCTATGGTCTCAAATTAGGATGTTTTTAGTTACTTTTCCCTTCTGGGAAGTGTCTATATCCCATAATTTGCAGACTATAAAATGCATAATCGAGGTGACTAATAGGTGAGTATCACCAACTTCAACTGGGGAACTTCAATCTGATCCTAGGACTCATAGCAGTTGATGCCTAATGCAGAATAAGGTTCTCAGAGGGTGAATTTGGTGATGCTAGCCATAACCAAATTCATCCTCTGTGGACCCCATTCTGCAAATGAAAGACACACTATTTGCAGCCTTAAGGTTTTCAGCCACAAAATCAGATGCATCTTTATACATATAGCTATACCAAAGTAACAGATGATATAAGTACGTTACTTGATTGTGTGTGTGGCTTAACCAGGCTAATATTTTAGATGTATATTTTAGCTGGTCATTGCTAACATAGGGTGGCGTGAAGGTGGCAACCATTTCCCAGAAAATGAGTGAGGCCTAAGCAGAATGAGATCCCCAGATGGTGAATTTTGTGATGCTAGCCCACCGTGCGTGATAGCATCACTAAATTCACATTGCTATCGATTAAATCAGGATTGCATATTTTCAATTTATAGCAGAAAGTTTACATGTATCGAGTGAAATAGAATATTATATTCATTATTATTAAACAGATATCAAAGAAATTTTTTAAGTATATTGAATTATAGGTCAGTCAGTCGATCTGCCGCGGACCCTGTGTTTATGGGTTTTCGCCAGTCCATTCACGCAGATATCTCTGCAATTTATTTTTCGGATCTCAATGAGATTTGGTAGGGACGTTAATCATTATGAGGGTACAGTAATGCTCTAAGTAATCGACTTCTTAACCACAGCAGAATTATGGGTAACTTTTCAGCACCATATTTTGAGGTCTGGATGTAACTTAGTTCAAGCTACTATTCATTCATTATCTGGACTTGTCAATTTGGCTCAGATATTTAATTTGCACAGTCCTTGGAATTTGGGTCAATTGTTTTGAATATTAACCACCTTGCGTACTTGTGATTGTGAGATCAGTCAGACTTATTTCCATTCTATATTTTAATACTAGATGGATTCTCCCATTCAGTTATATAAGTATACATTGGAATGGTCTATATTTCATTTGGAGGAAATATAAGCAGATGACAAAAAATAAAAGTGCAGAAGGATTCCTGTTCATTGGTAGGTAATGTTAAAGGTACTCAATCCGATAAAGCGCCCCTCAATTACATTTTATTTGGCTTCGGGGGTAAAACATATTTGATTCAAGTCGAGGAACCCGCCCATCAAAGCTCAGAGTGATCAGATATCAATTTTTTAAATCTATTATTTTTCACCACCTAAAATCAAGTGGCTTTTTTGTGTCAGATATTTGACAAACCGGCAAAATTTCATTGAACAAAATGTTGATAAATAACAGGTTTTGGGCAATATTATACAATAGTTGACTGTGGTTAGCATAATTTTTGGGCAATTAATCGATTCTGATAACTGAAGCAGCATTTCAAAAAATTTGTTGCTGTTGGAATCTTAAGATATGGGGACCATCGAATCGGATTGAGTACCTTTAAGATAATAAGTTAAAAAAATTACCTATGGTAGTTTGTTGAACTTATTATCTGAACATTTCCTAAGTGAACTACTCGTCAACAAATATTAGTAAAGTAAGGTTAACAGTATCGGCTCTTTTATGATTGTCAAAAATTTCAATATGGCTACAGACGATGATTTTTCTTGTGTAGATATATTACAGGCGCACATTATTCTTTTCTCTACAGAATCAATTGTCACTATAAGTTGATATGTCAGGACTACTTGAAGTTGTTGCAAGATGTAACTCATTTTATTCCAATGGTAAGTTAGCTTTTGTTAATCGATGCCAAACTTTTATAGTGTTTTGAACCTTTTTCCAATCTATAATGTAAAAGCCCGGAAAGCAACTGATAATCCAGTCTGATAAATATCCAGACAAACATGGCTGCTGGCAGCCATCTTCGATTTTACTCTTTGCATCACTAAATACTTTGGCATGTCCTACTGCCAACATTTTTCTTCCAATTGATCCCAAACTTCATACGGCTCTTCTGGTTGACCTCTGGTATTACTTAAACATTTAAAGGTGAGAGACGAAGATTAGCAAGTGCTATACCGGTATATTGTAAAGTTCAGTATGTGGGGTCTCGCCAGTGTTGAGTGTTTTGCTTATCGCACACTCTTTACATACTGCTTGTTTACATAACATGTTTGTTTACATACAGAGCACTAACATGACAATAACATGAAATTTACTCGATATTTATGATTGGTATAAGAACAAAATTTGTGCGTAATATAATATTCTTTCTGTTTATAGCAGTTTTAATGGATGTGTCTATTTTAACAGCAATACCCCACTGCCAACGCTTACGGTATCTTTAAACTTTCCGCATTCCTTATCGCTCCATTGACTGTAATGTATGACATTATCTCCTCTCCAAGTTGAGCTATAGTGTCATTGACACTTTCATTTAACTAACCCAATCTATAGTCTTCAAAACTATTGTTGTTATCAACCATAAATTAAAATTGCGATGAAAATGCCTAAACATTCCACAGAGTAATAGAAATCTCCTGTTTCAGCTAGAAAATGGGATGCATTTTACTTCCATGATTCTAACTGAAGAATAAAATAATTATTACGAAAAATAGCATATTACCATGGATAATTCTTGAACTGTCATAGCCTGTATGAACGTCCAGTTAAGGTCACAGGGGCATGTCGTTAAACGAGTAAAATATAAATTAAAAAATCTATCAGTTTCAAACGAGCGCGCCACTTTAAAAAGTGCATCGATAAACAGTACATATATAATTGTTTAATTTAATTAATATTTTACTCGTATTAACAACCCGCCCCTGTGGTTAAGGTATGCATACAAGCCTGGAAATAGTGCCAGACTCCACGTTTAGTAAATGAATTTTCACCAAAATTTCCATCGGGATATAATTTTACTGCAATGACATATACAATCTATCTCTGTTGTTTGAGATACACATTATCGGCGACTCAATCAGTCCCATACACACACAAAGATTGTGTATTGTATAATAATAAATGTAGGAATGCGCCGGTTAAAATTTATTTACTAAATGTTGAATCTTTGGGGGTTTCCGTGGCTTATTATTTCTCTATATGACTGTTCTTAAACTGCCTGATGGCAGACTGTCTGCATCATTAACAGAATTTTATTGCTTCCAGTGTGCAAGGCCGGGTTCTTCTTTAGTGGGACTGAAGGTCACTCTCACCAAAAAAAGTGTCGAAGGGTACACAGTTTTTGAAATGTCGTTCTAAATGACGTTTAGTTTTCGTATCTGCCATGATTTGTGTTAGAGAATAATTGTTTATGTTACAATGAACATTAAAATGAACTGGAAGCAAAGTGCTAATGGGCACCAGACTGTCAGAAACACAATTTAAGTAACAGTGTTACTGCCGATTGCAAACCCTGTGTACCCTTCAGCACATTTAAAAAACCCTGTGTACCCTTCAGCACTTTTTTTGGTGAGAATGACCCCTTCAGCTTTAGTAGGCCCAGTACAATATGGTATTGCTAATACAATATTGCTCTAACTGATGTGGGCACAATAAAATATCTTCACTAATCCTTCTCTTTTAAGCTTCTGCCAGAGAATCATGTGTGCCATTTTGTGTGGACGGTCAGCAAGTCGGACTCATTCTTCCTGAAGTGTTGAAGATATTGAAGCAATATAAGGATGTGTTCAGAATCAACACTGTGGACTCATCAGGGAAACCATCCACGATCGTCAGCATAGCCGATCATCTCAGTTCGTTTTATGAGATCAGTGATGCAGTAGCTCATATACTCGACGATATGAGAAGCAGAGATCTACATATGACATTGAGAGGATGGCGGAATGAGGTATTAACACATAATATCTGATATATGTGGGATTCAGGTGATTATAAAGCAACATGGCAGTTTGTGCTCCAAAATACACCTGATACTATTCGCTTTAGAATTTGTCCTGGTATCGAAATAGGTCAATAAATACCTGAACTACCATTCTATGAGTAGTATATGTCCCGGAAATACTCATTGAAGTCATAAAAATATAACTTCGAACAAGATTATTGGGTCCCAATCAACTATAAATGACATTTGTTCTCATCGATATTCTGGTATACACGATCACTGATTAAAAATTTTTAACCGACACAAACGAAACGATTTTCATCGCTATATCAACAATTTGTTCTCAAATCATCGGCGTATCTATGTTTTGACTGAGATAACTCTTACCAAATTATGTATACACTAGCAGGGGTACCCGGCGTTGCTCGGGTGAAGAATGCGTAATTTATTTGTCATCTGGGGTAAACAGCACCTATTGCAAGACTCTCCGGATAACGTTACATCTATCTTTTAAGATGATAACAAACGCTCTTTATTGCTATATCATTAGTGCCTTTTTAAGTCATTTGATATCAACAGCACCTATCCTGTGACATTCCCCGAGTCGTTTTACTTTTGTGCACCAATTTTCCCACACAACGTCTGGGCTAATAATAAACTCTCTTTATTGATCATATAATTTATTAGCCCCACTTTAAGTCATCTGATGTCAAATGCGCCTATCCCATGACAATCCCCTGGTCAAGTGACCAATCTGTACCAATGTTCCTACATATCTTCTAAGCTGATAAGAAACGCTCTTTATTGCTCATATTTTCCCCTTTAACTCTTTCACCACCGAATTTAGTTAAGTTAATTGTCAGGACACTGGGTTTACAGCAGTATATATGGAAATGGTGATTAGGAATGTAATTAGCAGGTGTGCAATGAACACAATGACGAGAACAGACCAGTTCTACCATAATATGCACAAAAAATGTTATTTGACCGAAATAAACACATTTCCCCACATTTAGGGCAACATTCATTTACATGTGATTATTCTGGTGAATATTGAGTAACTTTCGAATTACAACAACTACCAATGTCCTCATCGCGTTCCCAGAATGTATGACACTCTCCCTGTGCTTCAATTTTCACTGAACAGATTGCAACAATTTTGGGCATATAGTTGATTATTTAGTTAAATCAATTATTAGTGCCCTTTTAAGACATATGAGGTAAACAGACCTATCTAATAAGATTCACAAGGTTAATTTACCCATATGTACAATATTTGTCAGCTCCGATGGTTAACCGTTTGGTCACCTCTAGCCAAAATATTTATAAAATAATTATTTGTGCCTTTTAAGACATCTGAAGTTAACGGGACCTATCTAACAACGCTCATCAGGTCAAGTTACGCCTTGAGCTCTGATGGTCCAACCATTTTGTCGCCTATAAGGAGACAAACAAATCAACAAAATTTAGTTTTATTAATATAGATACTATTGGGGTACGAACGAGCCATGTCTGTTTAAAGGGACCCAAGGCCTTCAAAATAGGTTCATATTATATAACATCATTAATATAAGTACATGAAAAATTAGTAGGAATCTTTAATGCTGCACCAGTGCAGCTTCGTTCATGAAAGGGGTCCCTTTAAGTGGTACAAACTCATACGCCCTTGTACTCAGAATTCATATGCCTAGTTTAAACCAGTACTCCAGATTCCACAAAATCCTGTTCGAATTGTTATAATTATGCATCAGCCCATGCAATTACAAGTGAAGATCTGTTTCATGCCCCTTGATTCATTGAAGTTATTATATCGATATTTTCTTTTATAATGCATCCAGTTAATCCAATAAAATACCAAAGTTTAATAAAAACTTGACTATATAAACATTGGTAAAGGTCAAAGCATTGAACAATATTCAGAAAATCATATTCAATCTAAAATATTTGACCTCACTACACGATTAGTAATGTTTGATGAGCAGTTTTGTTCACATAACAGTAATGCCCTAAGTAATCCTGAAAAGTTACCCATAATTCTACTGTGGTTAAGGAATCGATAACTTAACTCATTGAGCGCCGGCGACGAGATATCTCGTCGCCCGAAAGACACCATCTGAGCGCCGGCGACGAGATAACTCGTCGCCCAACACACACCGTTTGTAACATTCTGCCTTCTAACCAATCTCACAATTTCAATCTGTTTGCACATGATTAGAACCCTGCATACTACAAGTCACATTTTGGGAGAAGCGTTTGTTTAATTTTCAAGGGGGGGGGGGTCTGTATATACGCGCATGCGCAGATTCAACTTGTACATCGGGGTATAGCCCAGCATGTCTCCGTTCAAATGACGCATCAGGCAGCTCCGCATGTCGAGGCGTTTAGGAGATACAGTCGTATGAAAACAGGTGGTGAAAATTGATGTGATCTGTGGGCGTGACTTAGACTGGCAGAGTTCAAACTCTCTAAGAGGTCAACGGATACAGCGTACATATCTGTTAATTGGAAACCGATTTTAATTGCGTAAAGGTCAATTCCTATAAAGTCGGGCATGCCCTGATCCATCGTAAACTTGGTTTGACACCAAACAACACAGGAACGCTGATGTCGACAACGTACACAATCTGTCAATCGAACGCTGTACCTTAAGGGGTTCGCTAAATTACAATGAGAATTTACTATAGAAAAAAATTGTCAGTATATTACTCTTACATTATTTACGATATCGAACTGAAATTTGGTATGGAAGGGGGGGGGGGGGGGGGTGGGGGTCGATGCGCTGAATCGGATATAATCGTCACCCGGGTTAATCCGATGTACTAATATGTCGCATTGTCACCTAGATACAGTACAAACTGGGGAAATACGTCCCACCGCGCAAGTGCGAATATTATAGGCCAAAAAGAACGAAACGATACATTTCCAATAGTTTTCAATTTAATAATCTGCTTTTCTCGGAGAGTGTTCATTGTAAACGTCATCCCATTCACAAAATTCGTTTAGTCACACCGATTACCCCCCCCCCCCCCCCCCCCCCCCAATGAAATTTTTGACCTATGATGACCCCCGAGTACCGGACATGGAGTTTAAAAGCAGGTCATGGATAGGGCCTATACTAGCAATGCCTGCTGTCAATTCGATTCTGTTCTATATTGAATAGTCAAACTAAATATATAGTTAGTGTGAATAATGTTCTTTTTCCCCAGGAGACCTGGTGTACAGGTATCGATTCCCCTCAGGAGACCTGGCACTCAATGAGTTAAGGTATTACTGTAACAATGGTTTCATCAGCTAAATTGTTTTGATTAGAGAACTAACAATAATGAATATAAGAACAAAGATTATCTATTTCTCCATGTTCGTCTTAGTGGTGGTGTTTTAACAAACTTATATATATTTTTTGCACAGTTATCCACTGCGAGTGCCTTAAGTCCCTTCAAGTGGTATGCATGACTCATACGCCCTGTTGACTGGTACTCAGGTTTCATATGCCTAGTTTAACCGGTACTCCAGATTCCACAAAAAGCCTGCACGCAGCTTTTATAGCAGAGAAATTGTTATAGTTATGTACTCTCAGTCCATGCAATGTCAAATTCTGATGAAGTTCAGTTTCATGCCTCTCCATACGTTGAAGTTATTAAAGATGGTCTATCTCTTCCCCGAAAGTTTTGCATAGATTCTGCGGTATAAAAAGTTTCTATAAAATAATATTAATTTTACTTAGAATTTCTTATATCATTCGTGGGACAGTTTTAGGGGCAATTTTTATAATAGAAATCTGCGCGAAAATGTTTGAAGCCTTCCAAAAACATCCCAAGAAGGTGAACTCTATCTTGTTAGCGCCCTCAATCACGGGGAAAATTCATTTAAAGGCCCACTTAATATTCGAGTCACCGATTATTTTTTGTATACTGACTTGATTTACGGTTTTAATAACAATCTATGCCATAAAATATGATTAAAATACTATAATTCATCACTATTTGAAACATCTGTGTCTCAGAAGATGCCCACAGAGAAATAGAAAACTGCTGCAATCATAGAATGACTTCCACCCTCTGGATCCCAGAATGCAACAGAAACTTTTTCAATGGAAGGGGAAGAACTCTATCTTTAATATATAGAGTTATTCCCCCTGCAATCAAAATAATACTGATTTTTACTACAATCCAGATGACAAAACACGTTGGCAACTCAACAAAAACAACATGTCCACAGTTTATTACACCAGATAAATTGATAATACAATGTTTTGGAGCTTCCTCTTTCAAATGGTATATAATATGGTATATATTTTATATAATGTGATCTGGGGGTTCGAAAATTAAGTGGGCCTTTAAACTATTGATTTCACCAAGATCTTACGATATAAATAAACCACTTAATATTATGACTTTATACTTTATAGACACTATAAACAATCTAACCATTCTTCAGTTCTATCTGTATTTTATTCACAAAATAGATATTTGTAGTCTTGAAATCGGGATTTATAAAAAATTATGTTATTGTATTAATTGTGGTCTGTAAGATTCCATCTTTAACATACACTACAGCAAGTTTGTGAAAATTAGCAAATTAGACTAAAATTTATGTCTTGCATACCATATTTTCTTAACTGGTTTGCAGGATTCACTCTCTCTCTATCTTAACCCTATAACTAAACATTGGAATGTACAATTATTAATTTGGAGGGGTGTTCAGTACCAAAAGCAGACAGCAGACAGACGAAAAGATAATACAAGAGGGATTCATATTCATTGGTTGGAAATCTTCAAATTATAAGTTCAACAAATGAGGTCTTATTATCTGAACATTTCCTAGGGAACTACAGCAATGCCCTAAATAATCAACTCCTTAACCACAGCAGAATTATGGGTAATTTTTCATGATTTAGTCGGAAATATGGCTTGTTGCCATATTTCCGACTAAATCCTGAAAAATTACCCATAATTCTGCTGTGGTTAAGGAGTTGATTATTTAGGGCATTGCTGTATTCCACAATGAGTAATTAGTATAGAAAGGGCTAACTGGTATTCAGGATTCATCAACTTCTTAGTGGGATTAAAACACCAAGGTTCAACATATTAAAATATTGCCGTTTGCACTGTGCCATTCATTCATAGGAATATCCGAAAAATGTACATTGCGTTATCTTAACATGAAACTATTTAATAACTATTTAAAAAATCAAAATTATGTAGTACCATAAACATTTCAGGGCGATGACAACTCTAGAATTTTATGCGACTGCTGACTAAAAAGGTTTAACTTGCACAAATGAAACAATTCAAATTTACTGAAAAATATATGAAACAAAGCATGATTTTCATTGCCATATCGACGAATTTGTTTTTAATAGAAATCTTCAGCGTATGTATGTTTTGAGATACCTCTTATCAAATTATGTATATATACTTCTGGGGTTCGAACGAGCCATATCCATATTTCTATGAACAATTATAATTCAGTTTACATTTACAGTTCTTTGATGTGAAAGCAAGGTTTTGTGACAAAGCACTCTTTAAAATGGAAAGAAGTTCTACAAGTAAGTAAAGCCTTAAAACGTCACACAATTTGTAGCTGTTCTTTAGGTCTTTTAGCTCAACTTTACTTTGTAAAGTTTGAGCTATTGCCATGGTTTGGGTATCCGTCATCCATGTGTGCATGTGTGAGGCATCAACAATACAGGCTACAAGTCGTACCTTTGGTCGGATCATTATGAAATTTGTCATAGCTGTTGACATTGGCATGTAGATGGGAACGAGTCATTTTGGGGTCATTTGGCAATAAAACATGGCTGCCAGCAGCCATCTTGGATTTTACTCTTTGCATGACTGAATCCTTTGGCACGAGCTACAGGTCGTACCTTTGGTCAGAACATTATAAAATTTGTCACGGATGTTGACAATGACATGTAGATGGGAACGAGTCATTTTGGGGTCATTCGGCCAAAAAACATGGCCACCAGCAGCCATCTTGGATTTTACTCTTTGCATGACTAAATCCTTTGGCACAGGCTACAGGTCGTACCTTTGGTCGGATCATTATGAAATTTGTCATTGCTGTTGACATTGACATGTAGATGGGAACGAGTCATTTTGGGGTCATTCGGCATCTTTGGGGCCATCTTGGATTTCAAAATTTCAATCCATTAGCACAGGCTACAGGCCATACTGTTTGTCTGATCATCATGAAAATTTTAAGTTATGTTAATATTGACATGTAGATGGGAACGAGTCATTTTGGGGTCATTCGGCGAAAAAACATGGCCACCAGCAGCCATCTTTGATTTTACTCTTTGCATGACTAAATCCTTTGGCACGGTCTACAGGTCGTACCTTTGGTAGGATCATCATGAAATTTGTCATGGATGTTAATCTTGACATGTAGATGGGAAGGAGTCATTTTGGGGTCATTCGGCATAAAACATGGCCACCAGCAGTCATCTTGGATTTCAAAATTCAATCCATTAGCATGGCTACAGGCCGGAGTTTTCATCTGATCATCATGAATTTTGTCATGGTTGTTAATATTGACATGTAGATGGGAATGAGTCATTTTGTGGTCAATCGGCCATAAAACATGGCCACCAGCAGCCATGTTCGATTTTACTCTTTGCATGACTAAATCCTTGGGCATGAGCTACAGGTCGTACCTTTGGTTGGATCATTATGAAATTTCTCATGGCTGTTGACATGTAAATGGGACGAGTCATTTTGGGGTCATTCGGCAAAAAAACATGGCCACCAGCAGTCATCTTGGATTCAAAATTCAATCCATTAGCACGGCTACAGACCGGAGTTTTCGTCTGATCATCATGAATTTTGTCATGGATGTTAATATTGACATGTAGATGGAAACGAGTCATTTTGGCAGCCATCTTGGATTTTACTCTTTGGCACACCCAAAGGCCACTTCCTTCACCCGATCATCATCAAACTTCATATTAATCTTGATATTGATGGAAGCTATCAAATGTTTTTTAATTTCATTCAAAAACATAGCCACCAGCAACCATCTTGGAATTTACTTTATATATATCTCTTGATGTTGATAAACTGGTATTACTTAGAAATTTCAACTTTCCGAATTCCTAATCACTCCATTGACTGTAACGCATGAAATTATTCCCTTTCCAAGTTGAGCTACATTGTCATTGACACTTTCATTTTTTTGGTTTATGGATCTTCCTACCTAAAATATATGGCATGAAGCTGTTGCCTCCAATGTACTGCAACAGAATTATGCGCTTATCAGAATTTAATACTGACCATATCCATCAACTCCTGGTCAAGTACTCCCTTAACCCTTTCAGTGTCAAGTGCAATTTTTGTATCAACCCATATTTCCTTGATCATTTTTCAAATTTATTGATTATAATAATGTGATACATTGATGGAAAGAGCTCTTATTATAATCAATAAATTTGAAAAATGATCAAGGAAATATGGGTTGATGCAAAAATCGCACTTGTCACTGAAAGGGTTAACGTATTAGTGGTGGGAAGCAGTCACAGTACTATTGACCTTGTCCAAGGGGCACAACTAGGCATGGGATTTGAACAGCATATATATGAACAGTCACACTCCGCTTGAAGGCTTGTATGTTGAAAGTGTTCTTCTAGATTGATTTTCCAACAAATAATTATGGAGAATTTGTTGCTTTTTAGACCAACAGTAATATATTTTCCTGCTCTTGCAGATTTTGGTAAGAATTTTGGACTGAAATGGTCATCAGTTAGAAATTTTCCACCTTAGGGGGGGGTGTCAGGTTGGAAATTTCCAACACATGGACAGCTTTATGCCAGTCTAGATGCTAGGATTTTGCAGTTTTCAGGTTCAGATTTTAAATATTTCTCTGTCCCATGGTCCACAGGTGGATCCCCTTCGTCCATGGTAGTCACTGAAAGACTAATAATTAATTTAAAACAAATCAAATTAGGGCTGTGGGGTGCCAGTTGAGAATTTCAAGGGGATGGGGTAAAATTGGTATTACACTGGTTCAAAAGGGGAGGTGCAGTTGGAAATTCCAAAGTGGACACCCCCCGCCCCAAAGAAGACCCTCTAAGCACGTCCCTGATGTTCCATCTTAATGAATGAACTCAGTGATTTTGTTATTTTGGAAAGTTGACTCTTCCCATTCAATTGGTGTTCATTCAAGCATATAGCCACTCACCTTATAATTAGTTATAAGATATGTTGTTCACATATATGTTTTTTTATTTGGCGAAGCATTAGACCAAAATAAATTTTCAAGAAACAGATGGCTGAGAGAAGTATGCTCGCCTTGAAGCAGATAACACGCTAGAGAGTGACGGCCAACATACAGCGCACATAATTATATTATAATTTTCATACTCTGAAAAGGGCGCATATATAAACATTAGTATGTGTGTTTTGGGGTTTTTTGTTTTGTTCGTTAATTTTGGGTGCTGGCAAACTGGTATGAATATCAATATGCATATATAGTTACATACGATCATACCATGCAAGAGATGTATATGAATATTTGTATATTATAAAATATTGTTCAGTGTCCAAATTAATTTGTATCATTATCAATATATCTGTACATATAATGTATTTACATGGGATTATAAATATCGGTGGTCCATCCGTTTTCATCACAAACATCAACATCAAATTGAATATTCACACATTATTATCCATCCCTTAACTAACATTATTTCTGATTGGGCAAAAGCCGTCACATGATAATCTGGAAAAGTCATATTGGACTCCCGAAAGTCATATTGGACAATCAAGTCCAATATGACTTTTTTATCAGACTCCCTGACGTCACAAAGTAACTCTGTTGCCAAATGAATCTGTGAAATTGTGATGCGCGCCCAATACTGTGGTGGATTTAGCAGATGTTTCACTTCCGTATTGGTTTTTTTTTCACTTCCGTGTTTAATGTTCCAAATCATGCTTTCTGATGAACAAATAGAGGCTTTTATAAAGAATCATGTGCTGACAAATACCAAAAATAACCACAAAAGTTTTATTCCCAAAATTTGGATAAACATACAGATGGATAATAAAAATGTCATTATACAATGTTGAGTACAGTATGTGTTTTCTTGTACTCGTCCAGCTTGTGGTGAAAAGTCATATTGGACTCGACACTGGGTGTCTTGTCCAATATGACTTTTCACCACAACCTGGACTGTACAAGAAAAACACATACTGTACACAACATTGTATAATAACTTTATAGTATATTTTGATATAGCTTTCGCTGGTATGTGGTACATAAATTGGATGGGTAATCAAGGCAAAAGAAATTATCTTCCCAAAGTTTCGACGAATTTAACACATCTGAAGATATCAGCTTGGGAAATCAGTTGTGAATTTGTAATAAATTAAGAGATTTACCTTGATTTACGATAGAAATAAACCAATTTATCCACTGCTCACTACCTCTATTGACTACATAAACACTGCCTGCTGAACATTATGTTTATTTTATCCACCTCCTACCCCTCTCTACTATACATATAAAGCCCATCAGATAAACCATGCCTCTATCTGTCTACTAGACAGATAACGCATCTTCTACTGGACATATAAACTTAATAATATGCGAGGAAGAAAGGTTACAAGAACTTGGGCCAGTTAACGTCCAGCAGTTCATGAGTGTCATCACTGGGTCGTAACAACGTTATGGAGCATCATTAGAATGGACCATGCTGGTTTCCATTGTTAGCGACAGCGTCCTTAGAAACATCAACATTCACAACATATTTTCGTGCAAAAAAGTGGCGACACCATTGTAAAAGATCAAACGATGCACACCAAAATGCACTCAAATAGAATTTTTCAATGTTCAGTTGGTGAAGTCTATAACTTGATTATAAAGCAATTGGCAGTTTGTTACTATAAACTATACGATATTCTTTCTTTTTAGCACTGCCGATCTTGGTGCTAGTGCTACTGCTAAAGTTCAGACTTTCAATTCATTAATAAGTTTCAAGCACAAACATCCAAATTCACATGAGAGCTATACTCGTACACTTCAGTTTTAGATTTGAACATTACGCGAATCATTTAGATTTTATTAGAAATTACACAATGCTATGATATTTTTCCGGCATAATTTATAAAATATAAAGCGGACTATTTCGCGGTGGAGTTGCATTAATACAAAACTGTTTCATAATTAATTAATCTCTACTATACAGATAAAGTAGCTAAGTAGGTCAACACTCTCTATAAGGAGCCTGTGAATTTTGCAATGTTCTTTGACAAAAATTGCGATAAAATACAATTAAATTTGTTTGGTGGATAAACAGAACATCTGCATAGTGTAGCTGAATAGAGAATTTATTTTTGCTCGTATGTGGGCAACTATTTGTCTCGCCTAGAGGCTCGCCAAAATAGATGCCCACATACTCGCAAAAATAAATTCCTTATTCAGCTACACTATGCGGATATTCTCAATATGTCAGTGTACCTTTTTAGGTCAAGGTAGCTTTGTTAGGTTAGTACTACTTTCATGACGTAATTATATATGCAAATTGCGCAGGTAACAAGGGACGTCAACCGGCCTATATGACATAGTGATTTGAGAATGTTTTTATCATCCATAATCCATAAAAGGGTATTTAGCTCTAAAACATCTATAAATCATCAGAATAAAAGCCAACAAACTATTTCGCTCTAAGCTACACTTCAGTTTGCCACGTCATGAATAGGCCTACTAATTAGTTTGCTTGACCTCATAAATGTAATGCGGTCATCGAAGTAACGAACGAAAAACTTAGAAAAATGACAAAAGACATGTCTTGTGTGATGGATAAATGAAATATGTAGCTAATGCTTTTGCTTAAATGGTTTATATCTACTTGGGGGATTTGACATCTATTGGACTTGGCAGAGCCTCATCCAATAGATGCTCAAGTCCCCCTCACGTACATAAATCGTTTAAGCGACGGCACCAGCTATATTCTATATTTATTATGCCTTTATAGACAAATAATATACCTCATTATCAGTTTTATCTGTATTTTATTCACAAAATAGCTATTTGTGTTTTCTTGAAATCAGAATTTATAAAAAATATGTTGTTGTAATTGTGGCCCGGAAGAGATAGACCATCTTAACTCTTTTATTACCAGGGCCGACCAGATCGCCCCTACAATAGTCTTGTCATGAATCATGGCTCAGGATTTCTGATCTGTTTGGCCCTGGAACTAAAATAGTTAACTGATATTTTGTACATTTTCAGCTCTGTTTGGGATAATTTCATATGGCACACATCTGAACGGATACACATATAATGATAAAAATGAGATGATGATGTGGGTAGCTCAGCGGTCTCCGACCAAAGAGACATTCCCAGGCATGTACGATAATTTGGTAAGTTTAAGACATGGAAGCTTCCTATTATGCCAATGATGTCACTCCATTGTTCACTGTGTTCGGTTTATAGAATAATGGATGGTTATTGCTGAAATCGTAACTTTATGGAAGGATTTAATTTGATATGCCTTGTAATATCACAGAAGGTATGGAATTTCCAACTATTAAAAGTTTTGACTCGAAACTGAGGGAGGGTGGTAAGAAAGACACCACCAACCCATTGTAATTGCATTCCCACATGGCCTGTTGCAACAACCCTTATTACAAAACCTAAACTAATATGGTAATACATTTTTATGTATACCCATGCCATAGTATGGTACATAGTGTGTTGACATCCGGATTGACCACTCATCATTCGTCCATCCATCCATCCATCCGTCCATCCTTCCATCTGTAAAAAACATTTCACAATTCAGCTCAAGTATCGATAATCCAATTTGGATGTCCTATGGTATTCCGGTAGACCAGCATTGTGGAAAGGATTTCCACATGGTGCATGTTTTGTCCGCACTTTTTTCCAGAGTTATGCCCTTTGCTGGACTTGTATGAAAGTTGTCCATAACTAACATTATGCTGTGGATGTCATGTCTTTATTATTGGATTTTGTTGTCTTCTATCATGGTGATACACAGGTTGGGGGAAAGGATATCCACATACTACGGGTTTAGTCCATTAATTTTTACCAGAGATACGGCCCGAGTTTGACTTGGAATTTGTTTTATTTTGTGTTTGAAAGAACATTTCAGCTTGTAACTTGGGCAAGGATCTTCTGATTCAGTTGTGCTTTGGTATGTTGATAACACAGCTCGGGGGACTTACTACTGGTTTCGTTCATTCATTTTGACCAGAGTTACAGCCCTTGTTTGACTTGGAAATTTGTGTCTAAAAGAACATTTCAGCTTGTAACTCGGGTGTTAATTTTCGGATTTTGTTGTCATTTGGAATGGTAATAGCACAGGTTGGAAAGGTTTTCGCCCATTCATTTTTACCAGAGTTATGGCCCTTGTTTGACTTGGACATTTGTGTCTGCAATTTTTTCCAGAGTTATGGCCCTTTGCCAGAGTTATGATCCTGGTTTAAACTTAGATAAATACCCCGATATTACTTCCATTTCTCTCTAAATATAGCCAATAAATTCCGCATACAGTCAAGGGTATTGGCCCATACTTGGGGTTGCCCTTGTTTTCAATGTGCTGGTGGGTGGCTCCCAGCTGGTATGAGTGGAATGGTGTGTTATAAAAAGAAGCCTTTATTTTCAGTGTGCCGGTGGGCTCCCAGCTGGTATGGGTACAGAGGAATGCATGAGGAAAGAATGCGCAGAGGAGGCAAGCTTAGGAGACAAACTCTTAGAAAAGATCAAAGCTGTTGGATGTGTAAGGTAAGGAACATTATATGTCACATTCGGAAAATGGGCATTTCATATATTCAATGAGGATCTCTAATGGGTCACAATTCTATACAATATCTATTATGGAGTACACTAAATTTGATTCGAGCCAAGAGGCTCAAATCAAATTTAGTGGATGAGGTTAATAAATTTTGTATAAAATTGCAACGAATTTGAGATCTATTCTACACATTTTAGCAAGAAAAAACGATCTCGAAACGGCTTGGGTTTAAAAAAAATAATACTGATTTCCTTATCACAACCAAAGAGGAAGTAAAGACGCCTTCAAGAAAAACTATAGTTCCATTTTAAATATGTCTTTGCATGTCGACGAATAGTTCAACCACCCTTATCACCCATGTTTATCTCACAGTCAACACTAAATAACCCAACACAAATCGAATATCATGATTATATTCTAATTAACATAATAATAAAGTTCCAGCATTGACATCAACATCATTGCACTTAGCACTTACGTCACTGTGCATGCAGATAATTCATGTGTGTCTTACTAAAAATATGATGCCAGGGTTAGGAGCTAATTATATGATAAAATGAAATTAACTCTTTCTTTAAAGATCAACTGTCTCTTCAAAGAATGTTTTATATAGATTCCGGAGTATAAAATAATAGTTATCTATCGCGGATACCTGTCTGGAAAAGCTTCTATCAATTAACCCTTTACCCAACAGAAGGGCCCTGTGCCAATGCATTCTCTTATATATGCGAGTCAACCATAGGTCGCCTCGCATATATAAGAGAATGCATTGGCTTAACACATTAAAAATTATAAAATTGTTAAAGAATGTAAGAAAAAATGGTAAAAAGTGTTAAAAAAAGATTTTTGTTAGGCCAATGCATTCTCTTATATATGCGAGGCGACCTATGGTCGACTCGCATATATAAGAGAATGCATTGGCACAGGACATAACTGTAACTATCACAATGTGGTCAAGGAGCCGGTTCCAATGATATCCATATTTGTATGGTTCTATTGAGACAGACCGGAGATATTTTAGGCTGTTGAAGCTGGTTTTTGCCGGTTTTGGCCGGTTTGTTGGGTAAAGGGTTAACTATAATTTTATTTAGAATTTCTTATCACATTCACGGGACGGTTTTAGGGGCTATTTATTTTGAACTCAAATTTTTTTGGAGTGTACCAAGTGGGATAACTCTAATGTCTCTATCTTTTTAGCACCCTCATTCAAGGCAATTTTTAGATTTCTCTGTGAACCATGATCTAAATAAACCACTTTATTATGCCTTTATAGGCAAATAGTATACATAATCTTCAGTATTTTATTCACAAAATAGCAATGAAATCGGGATTTATAAAAAATGTGTTGTAATTGTAATTGTGGCACGGAAGAGATAGACCATCTTTAACTGAATGGATTCTTCCAAAGGTCTTATGGCTGTTAACTAAAAATCCAGTTTAAATCTCAGACTTTCTAATGTATGTTGCTATTAGTTACCAGTGCTTAGTTGATTTGCATAATCGGAAGATGTTTTGTACAGACAAAAACATGATTCTGACTCAATAATTCAAACTTTAAACGATATAAAAATCACCAGTGTCCATCCGTCTGCCCATTCCAGATGGTTTCCGGTGGATATCTTCAGTAATAATTCATTAAATTATACAATATTTGGTATGTGAGCTTATTGATTGGGTGTACAGTAATGCCCTAAGTAATCGACTCATTAACCACAGCAGAATTATGGGTAACTTTTCAGGATTTAGTCGGAAATATGGCTTGTTGAATGGCAACAAGCCATATTTCCGACTAAATCTTGAAAAGTTACCTATAATTCTGCTGTGGTTAAGGAGTCGATTATTTAGGTCATTACTGTACAAGTCAAGTTTGAATATGGGTGAGGTCTGCCCATTAAACTGGTGTTTAATATTGTCCTTGTTGACTCAGATTTTGCAGACTCTTTTGTTTCTGGATGGTAACTTTAGTTTTAGTTATCTGATTGTTTTCAAATTTTGTATGTGGATTATCGCATGAAAATACAGGTCAAGTTCGAATGTGTGCAGTGTGCCCATTTTTAAAGTTATGGATCTTGTCTCAGAATTTGCTGGTTTATCTTGGTTTCTGAATGAAACTGTAGTTTTAGTTATGTATGTATGCATGGATTACTCACATGAAATACAGGTCAGTTATGAATTTGGTGACAAAACAGAAATTAAACATAGATAAATTCAGAGATATATTTTGCTGAAAATGAAAAACAACAAGATCCAAACAGAACACACTTTGTTCATACATGTACCTTGCAGCTACGTTTACCATGAAGAGAGAGGAATTAGACCTGAGTGTGAATTTGTGTTTGACCTTGAATTGCCAAGAGATTTCCAGCCTGAGAATGCTGACGGCGAAGTGCAGAAGTTCTTTCTTATGTCATTTGATGAGGTCAGTTTATTGATGACATTCTCAGACCGACTATGATTTGGAAGCAAACTTCGTCATAAAAGTTTCACTAACAATAACATAAAACCTCTGTTATACTGGTACTTACATGTATAAACCGATTCACACCCCTCGGTCAAACAAATCACTCCAATCAATGAACATTATTTCTTGTATGAATCTGTATTTCACCAAGGCCATAGTAGACCTGAGCTAAAACCAACCAAGAAATTTCCATTAATTGTCAGCTGGGCAGGAGAGTGGCGCAGAAGGTGCAAAATTCTAACAATACCCGATGATAATAAAAGCGCCAGTTACTATAGGGAGGTTAAAACATGGATCATACCATTACTATCAGTCATGGGAGGGCCTGTATGGGGCACAACAATTTGTTTTAACTGTATCATTTTTAGTTTGTCAGGAGGTGGGGGGTGGGGGGGGGGGGGTGGCTGCAAGTTAACAAAATCCACATTTGTTTGGAATGTTTAGTCCACAACAATCCTTGCAATAATAACATTGAGAATATTCCCACAAAGTGTTCACATATATGTATGCTGTAAATTTAGGCAATATACAGGTTTGGTTAATTCTTTTTTTCATATAAGCATTGTCTCCTGGGGATTCTTGACAAGTTGTTTTAAAAATTGCTATGGAGGGACAGCATTATGGCTCTGGGTTCACAACTATTTGACTCTCTGACCTCATTTTAAAGGCCCACTTAATTTTTGAACCCCAGATTTACATTATATAAAATATATACCATATTATATACCATTTGAAAGAGAAAGCTCCAAAACATTGTATTATCAACTTATCCGGTGTAATAAACTGAAGACATGTTGTTTTTGTTGAGTTGCCAACGCATTTTGTCTAGATTGCAGTAAGAAGCAGAATTATTTTCAATGCAGGGGGAATAACTCTATATATTAAAGATAGAGTTCTTTCCCTTCCGTTGAAAAAGTTTGAATTCTGTTGCATTCTGGGATCCAAAGGGGGAAGTGTTTCTATGATTATAGAAGTTTCTTATTTCTCTGTGGGCATCTTCTGAGACACAGATGTTTCAATTAGTGATGAATTATAGTATTTTATGGCATAGATTGTTATTAAAACCGTATATAAAGTCACTATAAAAAAATAATCGGCGACTCGAAAATTAAGTGGGCCTTTAACAAATCTGAATGAGTCACCCAGGGAACATCCACACCAAATATGAACCCATTCGGTCTTATGGTTATGGAGAAGAAGATTATTCTTGACAGACGGACGGACGGAAAGATGAGGAGTGATGACTATAGCTCTACCGGAGACTTCGTCTCAGGTGAGCTAAAAACTTGTTTGCCAACTAATGAGCTGTATTAATTGTCACCGCTATTTTCTTCAAGATAAAAAACCTGTTGCTTATGATCATGAGGTGATAATTGCCAATATTTATAGTGTTGGATTAAAACCTTTCTGATGTGAAGCCAGGTTGTTGTTATTGTTAATCCCTAACTAGACAGGAGGCAATTTAGAACACATTACATAACTAACATATAGGGCCCTGCGAATCGATTCGATTCGATGCGATTTGGAATCTTTCGTCTGATTCGATTCAATTTGAAATCGGCTGTCCTGATTCGAATTGTACCTGTTGAATACTTATATACTGACTTCATTATTGCTTATGATAATATTTTGATATTATATAGCAGAGATAGCCACAAAGATTGCGCACGTAATTGGTTAAATGTGAATTTGATCAATTTATGGATAATATTTACAATATATACTGACGATCACATAACGAAGTTAGTAAATCGATACACTCAGTCAAGTGATATATACATCCTCACTATTGTTACGACTGATGTAATGATTCGATTCGAGATTCAATGCGATTCGAAATCAATTGGCTGATTCGATTCGAGATTCGATTCGAAATGAAAATGCCCGATTCGCAGGGCCCTACTAACATACCATTGAGTAGTGATGTTCGCTGGGACATCCAATTATGCATGGGACAATGCATTAACATATTATATCTTACAGACTGCCCAATCAACAAAAGATGACATAACCAGTGCACTGATTAAACCGTTTTGACGAAGTGTTTTAAAGAGGCTGGCTAAATGTTAAAGCTTAACTTCAGTTTGGGTTTTCATAGTACGATGCTTCCGAAGTACAAAACCCACATGTTCAAGACCATTGAATTGGCAATACTATTTCGTCGACTAATTACGTCGAGCTAGATTAGATTTCCGTCTCCATTTGGGGCAAAAATTACTTTGGCCAATAGTTTGGCCAAATGAATTTTTTTTTGACCAATTTAAAAAAAAAATAGGCCATTGGTCAATTTCGCCACCAACAGTGCGAACACTGATGAGAATGTCATCAATAAACTGACCTCATCAAATGACATAAGAAAGAACTTCTGCACTTCGCCGTCAGCATTCTCAGGCTGGAAATCTTTTAGTAATTCAAGGTCAAACACAAACTCACACTTAGGTGAAATTCTTCTCTCGTCATGGAAACATAGCTGCAAGGTATAAACAAAGTGTGTCCTGTTTGGAACTGGTTGCTTTTCATTTTTAGCAAAATATATTTCTGAATTTATCTATGGTTAATTTCTGTTTTGTCACCAAATTTGAAAATGACCTGTATTTTCATGTGTGTAATCCAGATATCAAATTTTAAAACAATCAGATAACTAAAACTAAAGTTATTAGCTGAAAACAAAAAGAGTCTGCAAATTCTTTGTCTACAAGGACCATAACTTTGGTAAAAATGGGCAGACCTCGGGCACCTCACCCATATTTGAACCTGACCTGTGCCCCTAAACAATAAGCTCACATACCAAATATTGTTTAATTTAGTGAATTATTATTTTTTCCAGTGAACAATGAAAATCTTTCGAAGCTTGAAGTTTGAGTCAGATTCATGTTTTGTCTGTACAAAAACATCTTCTGATTATGTGAATCAACTAAGCACTGGTAACTAATAGCAACAGACATTAGAAAGTCTGAGATTTAAACTAGTTTTTGAGTTAACAGCCATAAGACCTTTGGAAGAATCCATTCAGTTAAAGATGGTCTATCTCTTCTAGGCCACAATTACAATTACAACTACAACACAATTTTTATAAATCCAGATTTCATTGCTATTTTTGTGAATAAAACACTGAAGATTATGTGTACTATTTGTCTATAAAGGCATAATAACGTGGTTTATTTAGATCATAATTCGATGTGATATCTATAGATGGAAGGCAATTTTCCTTGAATGAGGGCTCTAACAAGATAGAGTTATCCCTCTTGGTACACTCCAAACATTTTCGGTTCTATATAGATATAGCTTCTAAAACTGTCCCACGAATGTGATAAGAATTTATGAATAATATTGATATTAATTGATAGAAACTTTTCCAGACAGGTATTATTTTATTATTTTATACTGCGGAATCTATTAAAAACATGCTGTGAAGACATAGAAAGATTTTTAAAGAAAGAGATAATCCACCCAAGGCCAATTAGGTTTGGGGTGATTTATATGAGATCCAATCTATTATGTGTGTTCTGCTTATCACTTGTTACACTGTCATCCGCTAACCATTCGCAACTGGTATCTTGCGTTGGTTGGACGTTTTGCTCATCGCCTCTCATCTTTCAATGGCTTCACCCATTCGTGGACAAAGGTTTATCTATTCAACTCCTTTGTGTTTTGTTGTAAATTGTTCGAAATTTATATCGCACACATTTATCAGCAAATCAATGCCACCCCCACCCTCACAAGGCCTCTCGTCATACATAATTTGCACACATCCGGGCCAACCACACTTTCGAAAATTCAACCACTGTTATATACTCATGGCCAGTTCCCAGCTGTTCTTCCATTTTTGCACAGTACTGAAACAAATGCCCTTTATTTATACCATATCTGGCATCGAGTAACTATGGTGATCAAAGCTGTAATAAATAACTGGACCATTTTGGACATAATATGCATTTCATTCACTTGTTCCTACTGCTATGTTAGGATTCCGAACATAAACTGTTTGAGAATAACGCCTTTCAGTTATTACCTGCCCATACAGCTTTTGACCATATCGGAAATCCCCACATATGCTCTGCATACAGGCGAACACATTAGTCCCAACCACATCTCAATTCAACGGGAGATCATGATTTTGTCACTGCATGAGCAGCACACTATTTAAATATTCATCCAGATCTCCCGCTCATTTCGAGCTCCCAACTTATGTCTGGATAAGTCATTAATTTTTACCACACCATTTCCCCATTTTTCTCTACCGGTTGTAAGGCCTGAAACGAGATTAGTAGACAGGAAAAAAGAATCGCAGCTTATTGCATGAATGCATAAGTGATGAGACTTCTGAGGGGAAGCAAATCAATATATACATTGGTAATGATGCAATGTCAGCAGACGTTCAGTGCAATGAACACAGACAACGGAGATGGTCAGATACAGGGGTGTGGCATACATGCAGCATTGTGCAGGTAGCATTGGCATTATGCAAGTCAATGCATATACTTGCATGGACACCAAACAAAACCGTGGAGCAGAGAAGTTGGACAAAAAACCGCAAGGAGACAAACCGGAACACTGTGAGCCAAAATGAAGTAGATAAAGCGGCAGAACGCAGCAACACCCCAGTCACCCAATCAGGACTGCTAGTAGTGCTGGGTGGTATTGTATAGAGATTATAACCGGAAACAAGCACCACAAACAATGTAGCGTGTAATGAAGCATGGATACCAGGAAATTGCAGGGTAAAAAATCTCAATGACTGGATAAGCCAGAATATTAAAGTTGGCATCCGCCGTCGCGACAGATAGTTTGTTAGATTCGCGAATGCCAAGGTTAGAAATGGCAGTCACATTGAGAGGACAGGTGACTGTGAGTACAGCAATTCATGGACATATTGATTGTAAAACAAGGTGTTCAGCGGCAACATGGAACATCTGACATGGCACATAGATAACACAAGATGAAAACCGACAAGAAATTATTGTAGTAACAGCGGTATCCATAGAATGCCGTCAATATTAAGGCCCTGCGAATCTGGCATTTTCATTTCGAATCGAATCTTGAATCGAATCAGCCAAATGATTCCGAATCACATTGAATCTCGAATCAAATCATTAAATAAGACGCATCAATAGTGAAGATGTAGATATCACTTGACTGAGTGGCCGTACCGGTACGGCGGGTATCAATTTACTAGCTTCGTAACGACAATAAGTGAACATCAGTATATAATGTAAATATGATCCATAAATGGATCAAATTCGCATTTAACCAATTAAGTGTGCATTCTTTGTGGCTATCTCTGATATAGAATATCGAAATAGTATCATAAGCAATAACGTAGCTGAAGTCCGACATATATATGAAATTTTCCTAGATCAGTTTCATCAGTCGTGCAATGCTTCTGTGGTCTGTATAGCTCAGTCTACAACAGTGGTTGTAATTTGTGGTCTTTCGTTGGTATCATAAGCTATCTTTGAGAAAAAAACAATGTTGTCCATTGCCGTAATGAGAATACAACTGGTGCCAGTGATTCGATACAATTCGAATCAGGAGAGCTGATTTCGAATCAAATCGAATAAGACGAAAGATTCCGATTCACATCGAATCAATTCACAGAGCCCTAATCGATATGTACTAGTAAAGCCCTAAATAATCGACTCCTTAACCACAGCAAAATTATGGGTAATTTTTCAAGATTTAGTCGGAAATATGGCAACAAACCATATTTCCGACTAAATCCTGAAAAATTACCCATAATTCTGTTGTAGTTAAGGAGTCGATTATTTAGGGCATTACTGTACTAGTAAGTAATAAATACCTGTTGATAACAACATGTCCATATGTTCTCCGCAATCGCTCCCTCGATGTGGTATAATTATGACGTTTTCAAGACACACACACACGTTATCTCAACATTGACCCGAAGATTTTGATCGGACCACTGACAGTAAACATCACACTCAACAACAGGATAAAGAACTGATTCCATTAATGAGGGAACATCAAACACCTACCGGTACAGGCAGTGGTGTAATTTGTCTGCCATCAAAAATAATGATATGGGCGGCCTTCGCTGTGGTATAGCTGTTAAAATAATCACGTCCGCTAAAACTGCCATAAACAGATGAATAATATATAATAGACAGATGTTGTTCTTATAACAATCATAAATATTGCGGACATTGCATATTATTGTCATGTTTGTACGCTTTGTTATGTAAACAAACATCAAAACATTACAAAATCGTTTGTTTATAGGCAAAGACTTGGAACTTCTGGATCGTCCAATGAAAATGTTCTGTTGTCCTGTGGAAGGTGAAAAATAAAATTATTTGCACAATCAACAAGCTCATTCAAATCACACCAAATTTTATTTTAATTGACCCAATCTTCCCGCTGTCATCTCAAAATCCAGTTCATCCACTTAAATACTTCATGATTGGGAAATGATCAGACAAAAACCTCTACATAATATAATTGTTCTTGCAAAGAGATGAATATTTTTCAATCCAGTTAGTATTTTAGCCTAACCTATATATGGTAATACATACCAAATAAGGAATTTACTATGAGTAATATTGTGAGTTGTAAGTTGTAGGCGCGCCAAATTAGGGGTTTTGCAACTGATGTATAATGTGCACGAATCTAAATAAGGAAATGATGCAATATTGTGACTGCTTATAAACAATCCACTGCGCATTTTGCAAGAGACTAAACAATGCTGGACCTGTATTTTCTTGGACACAAAACATGTTTTGTGAATAATATTGCATTCATATCATCATTATGCTATACTATATTGAGGAAATTATCATAATTTGATCAATATTATTTCTAAATTTTAACCTGCAACGATTGCCACCCATCCCTTTAACTGTGATAAAAGGTATAACCACCTGGAAATGTGTCACACATAAATTTACCAGATTGACCTAAGTATGGTGTGGCGCAGACAGCAAGGCCAAAAGATTATGTCACACAAGCCAGATGAAGCCCCGACTATCGCAACCCCTTCAATGAATTATCCCCGAGCATTATGTCAAAATACATACATAGAGGAAGTTCGACGTGGTACATCGCAAATACCAAAAGTGTTCGGTGACAACAACAGCATACCACCGGGGATCCCTGGTTGGGATGGCATGCAGCAGGGGATTACCAGATTGATAGGACAGCGGAGTGAAATATATTGTGTAAGACATGAATTAGCCAGCGCCGGAGCAGCAATGAAGGCAAGATTTGTTATCAAAGCAGTTGGCCCACGGGGGTTAGTCGAGGGCAGGGAAGATATGCTTGGCACACTGTTGCAGCATGTATGTGGATCGCAATACCATGTACTGAACTGGGCATGGTAGTGAATTGGGTCCCCAGGACCAGCCAACAACAAACAAGGCCAGCAGATTGCAAAATTGTGCGTATCTATTTTTTTAATCACCGGGTTTGCGCTGAGGTATCGGAAGAGGTACGCAAACTGTTATAATTACTATTCTGGTATCAACAACGAATATGAGTAGATGAAATATTCGTAACCAATGGAACCGATAGTTTTCAACACGACTCAATGTTGGACGTATTGAGCAATAAATATGCAGAACCGTAGTGATCGCGAGACTGACAGAAAACTATGGTATGACCTGTGTATCATATGTGGGACGTTCATGTGATGTAATCCCCATGCAAACGGAACAATCGTAATTCATCTGAAAAACGCAGATCTGATATGAGGCTGGTTGAGAACAACCGGTAGAGCCCAATGGGGAAACGGTGCAGTCAAAATGATTGACTCGTCCAGACATAAGTTGGGAGCTCGAAAAAAAGGTATCAAAAAGGTCGATAAAACCTGAACCACCCACCACGGCCACGATATGTTCCAGAAAGACTCATGGAAGCCACCAAAAATACAACTTCGAACATGGTGTTTGGGTCCCAAACACAACATCCATGTGCACAGCACGGAACAGAAAAGAGCATTCCGGGTCAGTCCATTTTGGATATGGTAGAAATAGAGAGCGTTTGTTCCACTGTTGTGTGAAAAAAAACACGGCTGGAAACTGACTGAGAGCATTCCAAGTATTTTAAGAGCATATGAAGCTGATAGACATGTATCAATAGTTCATGTATTTGCGAACATATCTTATACCGTCCAAATGACAGAGACAAAAATTGTAAGCGCGAAGGAGCCCACTCCTCCTTTTACTTTTCTTTTAAAGAAGACCCTTCTTGACGGGTAATTGAACCCCGGTTGCCCGCTTGATAGGCAGAGATACTTACCGCTATACTACCAAGGAATACTGATAAACAAACCCCAGGTTAAGACATATACATATGCAACTGTCTAAACGTCCGACCTTGGCCAGTCCCAGATATAACTGTCACAGATGTCGCAGTGGACGATCATTACTACGTTGATCAAAGCTCATAGCACATGGAATGGTAACGAAAAGATTCCATCCGGCCATTTGCCGATTTGGGGAGAGGTATTGCAGCGGTCAAAATTTCGAAAGTATGGTAGGCCCGGATGTGTGAAAATTACACATGACAAGAGGCCTTGTGGGGGTTGGGGTAGCGATGATTCGCTGATGAACGCATCCTAGGTGAACCACACAGACCAATATAAATTTCGAAGCACAATTTATGTTATGACAATGTGCAATATGCTATTGGGCCAATGAATACAATGAACAAAACGTCCGATCGATGCAAGATACCAGTCAGGTATGGTTAGCGGAAGCGGAAAATGGAATAACAAGTCTGCGTTGTTACAAAATGTGGAATGCACCTGGTGTATAGATCGGTTATAAAATAACCGCAAAACTGCAAAAATTTCTATCAATTAATATCAATTTTATTTAGAAATTCCTATCACAATCATGGGAGAGTTTTAGGGGCTATTTATATAGAACGCGAAAATGTTTGGAGTGAACCAAGAGGGATAACTCTATCTTGTTAGTACGGTACCCTCATTCAAGGAAAATTTCATTTCATCTATATATTTCACAGCGAATTATGATCTAAATAAACCACTTTATTATGCCTTTATAGACAAATAGTATACGTAATCTTTAGTATTTTATTAAAAAAAACAGCAATGAAATCTGGATTTATAAAAAATTTTGTTGTAATTGTGGCACGGAAGAGATAGACCATCTTTAACTGAATGGATTCTGATGGCTGTTTAAATCTCAGATTTTCTAATGTCTGTTGCTATTAGTTACCAGTGCATAGTTGATTGGCATAATCAGTAGATGTTTTGTACAGACAAAAACATGATTCTGACTCAATATTTCAACCTTCAAATGATGTTCATTGTCCCCTGGACTATAGAAATCAGCAGTGTCCATCCGTCTGCCCATTCCAGATGGTTTCCGGTGGATATCTTCAGTAATAATTCATTATATTCAACAATATTTTATATGTGAGCTTATTGGTTAAGGGCACAGATCAAGTTCAAATATGGGTGAGGTGACTCTGCCAATTTTTACCGGAGTTATGGTCCTTGTCGACACAGAATTTGCAGACTGTTTTTGTTTCCGGATGATAGCTTTAGTTTTAGTTATCGGATTGTTTTAAAATTTAATATCTGGATTACACACATGAAAATACAGGTCAGTTTTAAATTTGGTGACAAAACAGAAATAATACATCGATATATTTTGCTAAACATGAAAAGCAACCAGTTCCAAACAGGACACACTTTGTTTATACCTTGCAGCTATGTTTACCATGACGAGAGAGGAATTTCACCTGAGTGTGAATTTGTGTTTGACCTTGAATTACCAAGAGATTTCCAACCTGAGAATGCTGACGGCGAAGTGCAGAAGTTCTTTCTTATGTCATTTGATGAGGTCAGTGTTCAGCAGTGTTCAAAAATCTAATCTAGCTTGACGAAATTAGTCGATGAAACAGTATTGCCGATTCACCGGTCATGAACACGTGGGTTTCATACCTGCGGAAGTTAAGCTTTAACATTCAGCCAGCCTATTCATTTAATATTGGTTTTAAAACACTTCATCAAAATGGTTTAATCAGTGCACTGGTTATTTCATTTTTAGCTCAACTTTACTTTGTAAAGTTTGAGCTATTGCCATGGCTTTGTCGTCCGTGTTTGCGTGTGTGCAACAATACAGGCTACAGGTCGTACCTTTGGTCAGATCATTATGAAATTTGTCATAGCTGTTGACATCAACATTTAGACCGGCTAGATTCATTTTGGGGTCATTCGGAAAAAAAACATGGCCGCCAGCAGCCATCTTGGATTTCAAAATTCAATCCATTAGCACGGGCTACAGGTCGTACTGTTCGTCTGATCATCATGAAATTTGTCGTGGATGTTAATATTGACATGTAGATGGGAAACGAGTCATTTTGGGGTCATTCGGCCAAAAACATGGCCACCGGCAGCCATCTTGGATTTTACTCTTTGCATGACTAAATCATTTGGCACGGGCTGCAGGTCGTACCTTTGGTCGGATCATCATAAAATTTGTCATGGATGTTAAAAATGACATGTAAATTGGAACGAGTCATTTTGGGGTCATTCGGCGAAAAAACATGGCCGCCAGCAGCCATCTTGGATTTTACTCTTTGCATGACTATAAATCCTTTAGCACGGGCTACAGGTCGTACCTTTGGGCGGATCATTATGAAATTTGTCATGGATGTTGACATTGACATGTAGATGGGAACGAGTCATTTTGGGGTCATTCAGCAAAAAAACATGGCCGCCAGTGGCCATCTTGGATTTCAAAATTCAATCCATTAGCACGGGCTACAGGTCGTACTGTTCGTCTGATCGTCATGGATGTTAATATTGACATGTAGATGGAAACGAGTCATTTTAGGGTCGTTTGGCCAAAAAACATGGCCGCCAGCAGCCATCTTGGATTTTAATCTTTGCATGACTAAATCCTTTGGCACAGGCTACAGGTCGCAGCTTTGGTTGGATCATCATGAAATTTGTCATGGATGTTAACACTGACATGTAGATGGGAACGAGTCATTTTGGGGTCATTCGGCCAAAAAACATGGCCGCCAGCAGCCATCTTGGATTTTACTCTTTGCATGACTAAATCCTTTGGCACGGGCTACAGGTCGTACATTTGGCCGGATCATTATGGCCGAAACAGTGCGACCTGTAGCCCGTGCTAATGGATTGATGTTTGAAGGGGTGCTGGGTAGACGGCCATCATAGGCCACGGCACTCCACACAATACACATATAAATTAACTTATATTATATTGTATTAATGTATAATGTATTGTGAAATAAAATATTATCCTATTATCCTATCATTATGAAATTTGTCACGGCTCTGACATTGACATGTAGATGGGAACGAGTCATTTTGCGGTCATTCTGCAAAAAAACAATGGCCGCCAGCGGCCATCTTGGATTTCAAACTTCAATCCATTAGCACGGGCTACAGGTCGCACTGTTTCGGCCAAAAAACATGGCCGCCAGCAGCCATCTTGGATTTTACTCATTACATGACTAAATCCTTTGACACAGGCTACAGGTCGTATCTTTTGTCGGATCATCATGAAATTTGTAATGGATGTTGACATTGACATGTAAATGGTAACGAGTCTTTTTGGGGTCATTCGGCAAAAAAACATGGCTGCCAGTGGCCATCTAGGATTTACATAACTAGGCCTTTCAACTTTCCACATTCCTAATCACTCCAAGTTGAGCTACAGTGGCATTGACACTTTCATTTGTTGATAGGGTGGTCTGTAAGATAAAATACGTTAATTCATTGTCCCATGCATAATTGGATGTACCAGCAAAAATCACTACTCAATGGTACGTCAGTCATGTAATGTGTTCTAAATTGCCTCCTGTCTAGCTAGGGATTAACAGTAACAACCTGGCTTCACTTTAACATGTTGAGTGCCGGAAATCAATTAGTAATCCTACCAGTTTGCCAAATCATGGCAAGATAGGTACCATTAGTACACCATATTGTGGCTTCATTGAAACAAGAATTGGATGACGTTGCGAGTTTAGATGACATAAACGGCGATTTATAGTACTACGAGATAACTCGTAGCCGGCACTGGTGGAGAGAATTTGGGAATTCCCATCACCAGTGCCAACTACGAGTTATCTCGTAGACACAAGTTGACACGTTTTAGCGACATATGTGAAGTAGAACTTAACCCAAACAAGTTATTTTGGCAGGAAACATATTTATGGAGGTGTGATTGTCACCAAAGTTTAAAACAGAAGCAGGGTCAACGAAGTCTTCAAGTGGCAAATTTGGAATTCGAGTGAAATTCAAACTTGCACGATGTTTGGAGCTGAAGCTCAGTAGTTCCGTTAAAGTTATAACAGAGTTAAACCAATATTAAGAAGGGTCGCCTGCTATATTATCCACTGCGGTAGTTCAATTTGGCTGCAACTGTCACAGCGGTGTTATCAGCTATGTCCAATTGAGCGCTACAGTAGGTGCATCATGTGGGCCTTTGGATGTAATCGTCACGTTACTGGACAAATCTGTGAATATGACATTGATTTTGCTTGATGTCGCCCATTTGTATGTGAGCTGTGGTATCTTTATTTTGCTGTTTACGGGTAAAGTGTGTTAATTCAAGCTGGAGAGAATTTACAGATGTTATCACCAGCCATTCGGATGTGAGTACAGGGACTTTGAAATGCGTTTATTAACTTTTAGCACACCCTACAGGTCACATCTCTCATCCGGTCGTCACCAAACTTCATATGGATCTTCTGAGTGTCCTCTAGATGGGAGCTTACCATTTTTTCTTAATTCTGTTAAAAACATGGCTGACAGTGGCCATCTTGTATTTTACCCTTTGTATGACTAAATCCGTTTTGCATTACATAGACATACCAACTTTCTGCAATCCCTATCACTCCATTAACTGTAACATTTGACACTTAGCCCCTATCCAAGTTGAGCTTCAGTGTCATTCACACCTTCATTTAATTTGCAAGTTGAGTATAAATATAAGAAATGGATGTTGATTTTGTTGCATTCCATGGAGTATGGATGCAAGTTGGTCTGACATTTTTATGTTTGGAACTCTTTCATGTAAATATTGCTTTAAAGATGGTAATTTCTTCCTATAACAAGTTTTGTATAGTTTCTTGGGTATAAAATACTAAATATGAATCGAAAACTCCTGTCTGGAAATGGTTCTATCAATTAATGTTTTATTTTATTTAGAATTTTCTGGTATAATATACATACAATCAATTTGGGACATTTTACGGCTCGTGTTTGTTCGGAGCATAGCATGGAAGATAAATTGATTTAAAAATGCTAAAGATAGTAAAGAAAAAATGTCCCACTTGGTTATCGCATTATATAAGAAAATATTGATATAAAATCAATATTAAATGATAGACTCATATCTATTATTTTATACCCTGGAAAATATATCAAATGTATTTCAGAAGAGATAGACCATCTTTAACTGAGTTTGTTAATACGCACCACAAGTTAGTGTCAACTAGGGCGTTCTTATCTTTTTAGATACCATCAATTTTTATGTCAATTTATGAGCTAATTTTCTATTACTCAATATTCATTTTACATTTATTTATTTATTCAATGAAAATAGGTAGAGTTTGGGATGTGCACAGTTGGAAATTTTAAGTCAGATATTTTCTGAACAAAGACTCTTTTGCCATAGGCCTGCTTGAAGGTTATTAATAATGGAACATAGTGTGTGGTCATATGTTAGGTGCAGAAAAAACTTGACTGTCCATCTATTTATGATGAAGCTAAAGGATTGGTGTGTTCAGTAGAATTTAAATTCTGAAGAGGAATCATTTCAGCAATATGCCAGTTGCCAATATTATGGGATGGTTCTATTTCAATAGTTCACATTCACATTACAGATAAAAGGCATTCTTCTGAAGTTTAAGCCAAACTGTGCTCTGATAATTGTGGACTTCATGATAAGACATGGTATAATCACGCAGGATAATGGTGAGTTCTAGTTTAAAGCTTGTTTCATTTTTAGCGCAACTTGACAAATTTTGTTAAAGACATGGTCACCATGAAATGGTCATCTTGGATTTTGCTCTTTGCATGACTAAATCCTAAAAACACTAAACTCACCCCATAGACCACATCCCTCATCCGAATATTACAAAACTGAATATGGATCTTTGGAGTGGTCTATAGATGGGAGCCACCAAAATTTGTTAAAAACATGGCTGCAGGCAGCCACATTTGAAAGATAAGATAAGATAAATTTTATTTAAAAGTCTGAGGTAAATTAGCATTATACCTAAACAAGCTCTGAATAGCTTTTGACCAATTGAATCCATCTGCACACCCAGCAGCCCATATTTATTGGAGAAATGTTTTTAAAATTTACAGGCAGTGTGAACTTTCCTTATCACTCCATTGACTGTAATGTATGATATTATCAACTTTCCAAGATGAGATACAGTGTCATCATTAGTTCAACTCGGCTAAAAATATCATTACTGACAGCATTGTGAGTGGCACATCAACTGCATCTGATGCTGAATTAGAACAATCTAAAATCATTGGAGCTTTCACATGTTTGGGCGTAATTTTTTAGGAGAGATACCAATATTTATTTCACACCAATTCCTTGAAACCCTTTACTCCTGCCATGTCATATATTGATGTTTGCCTTGGTCATGAAACTGGAACCTGCCAGTTTCTGAAGAAATTTTGTAAGTGTTTTTATTTTAAAGCCACATGGCGGTTTGCGCTCCAAAATACACAAAATAATATTCGCTTATGAAATTTTCCCGGGATCAAAATAGGTAGATAAATACCTAAACTACCTATCTACGACCAATATATGTCCCATAAAGACGCATTCAAGTCATGAAAATTACAACAAAATCGTACTGTTTGGGTCCCGAACATTTTTTTCAACCTGCCATTTTGGATGATGCAATTAACCACCGACAACAGCCGAGGATTTCCGGGTGTATTCGTAAATAAGCTTCCCCAGTGTCTTATAATTTCCGGTACGCGATGAAGGGGTTTCAATTTGATCGTATGTGTCCCTGTGAGAAAAATGGTCTCTGTTGACAAGAATTTAATGATAGGACAGTCATCCTGAATTTATCCGAGACGTGGCGATTGGGGGGAGGGGTTCAGAAAGGAACATAATATTACTTATACATGTATAATAAGTAATTATGTTGAGATGCATTTGTATTTATATTTCAATCCAACATCATTATCGTAGTAAATTGCATGATTTGTAGTATATGCTGAATATATTTCTTATAGAATATAGGAATGGGTCGCCAAGTATTAGATCAAGTCATGAAGTTATACTCTGGCTACCGTAGAGATCATATTCAACTAGTTAAAAATATGGGAACGTTGGGGCGCCACCCTGCAAATATTCGTTTCGGAGATATCTCCTCATAATTCGGAGATATCTCCTCGGTTTCGAGGAGATATCTCCTTGGAATTGCAATTCCTAGCAGATATCTGCTTGGAATATGGTTTTTAATGTTCTGACGAAGAACTTTATTGCATTGAAAAAACAACTCAGTGACTATATATATTTATTTATTAGTTGTTCCTTCATAATATATTTCACGATAGGGGGCATTACACTCCATATTGCATGATTTGTCTGTGACTTTTGTGAGTCGACATCGACTCAACAAAGTGACATATTTCGTGCAACATCGAGCTGGCATCTTCGTGAACTACAGTAATGCTCTAATTAATCGACTCCTTAACCACAGCAGAATTATGGGTAACTTTTCAGGATTTAGTCAGAAATATGGCTTGTTGCCATTCATCTGAAATCTCTCAGTGAGAGCTTTCTGATGAATGGCAACAAGCCATATTTCTGACTAAATCCTGAAAAGTTACACATAATTCTGCTGTGGTTAAGGAGTCGATTAATTAGACCATTACTGTACATACACAGTGGAATACACTATTTACTGAGGAACGATATTAACTAAGAATATATTAGCTGCACTGGTTTCCTATCTGAACATGAAAAAGTTCACATTACTTGAACTGGTGTAGAATTATCTCTACGGGCGTAGCCAGGGTAGAGATTCATGTTATGATCTAGCTAAGTATATACATGTGTATGCATATAGTTTTTCACAATTTACGTAGATCCGTCCATTGCATGTGTATATGTTGAAATCAACTGTAGACAAGATAGACAGGCGGGGAGAGTGTGTACACATGCACGTAGCATTGCAACTGTGTTAATTATCTACTTGGATTAACTGTTTTGAATATATTTTTTTAACACACGGAAAAATTAGATATAATATGAAAGTAGAAGATGCGAGCTTTGTGTTCCGCACTGCTGTATAATTTGAAAGTTGTGTCGTGGGAACGGCGTGTAAACAATGTAGACACATTATGAGAAAAAATAATTATAAACAAATTTAATCCTATTCTACTACTGAAACCGATGGTGAAGACGCTGTTTTTGGTGTTATTTTTCATGTCTATTTTCTAACTATTCCAATATCAAATGGGGTAACAGGTGTGATATGGCCATGTTGGGACAGACATTCTACATAATTATATGGTTTACGACTAAGCATTGTTTGTGTATATTTCATTGTATTACTAACTTGGCGATAGTTGGTGCACCTAAAGCCACCTATCACAGAAAATCAGCATTTTTCAATACCAATTATTGTCATCATGGATGCCATTTTGAATAGAACATTTAGCTCTAAGCGGATTTATCGGATTTTCGATATGTTATAGAGGATATGATTATTATTCCTCTTCAAAATGGAATAAAAACCAAGTTAGTCCAAATATTTTCTAGGTCAAAACTTTTATCGACGAGACTATATTTTGTCTTTTCAGCATTTACCCCTGACCTCGAGGTCTTATATGTTTGCCCTCACCCCACATTTCGTCTTGTCTTGTGACTCAGAGGCAGGTGGTTTTAATTAAACTGATGGTGAAATAAAATAAACGAATTTTGAGTGCTCCAAGCAACCTATATGTACTGGTTGTGTCTATATATATAGACTCTAAACTCCACACGGATGCCAGTATCATGGCAGTATGTCACCAGGGAAGTGACAGTTTTCAATATCGTTCCTTTTTATTAGAGGTAGAAACATATTTTCCCAATTTTCATTTCGGTCCTAAATTAGTGTTTCTCTGGCTTCGGGGGTTAACAAAAAATATTAGACTTGAGTCGAGGACCCCACCCACCAAAGCTCAGAGTTATCAGATATTGAATTTTGATATCTTTTATTTGTCAACACCTGGGTAGGTACTCAATCCGATCAGACGCTCCTAAATTACTATTTCTTTGGTTTCGGGGGTCAAAAATATTTGACTCGAGCTCAGAGTGATCAGATATCGATTGTTGAAGTTTACTCTGTGTAATAATATGTGGCCCAGAAACACGTGGTCAAAAGGAGGGTCTCTGACAAAATTGGGGTTGAAGATGGATAACTCTAAAGTCAAGTAGTAATACGGTAAATTTTTGTGATATTTTAGTGAAAATACGGCCATATTTTGTTGAACAAAATGTTGATAAACAACAAGTCTTGGGAAATTTGACAGTGATTAGCATTATGTTGTTGCAATACATCGATTCTGATAACTAAAGCGTATTTTTGAAGAAATGTTGTTGCTGTTATATCTTGATGGTATGGGGACCGTCTGATCGGATTGAGTACCTTTAAAAAGAACTATGGAATTTAACTAACTGCAAGTTCATCGACACACTCAACAGAAAATTATTGCCTACAAAATTGCGATTAGAGTATATTTGAGAAAAATCAATGTGTTTCAAGGGTCAATGTAAATTACTAAAATTCATGTTGACATTGTGTATCAAACTGGAAAACTGTTCTATCGTTACATCCTTGTCAACAGAGGTTATTATTCTCGCATGGACAAATAAGATTCAACGAAACACATTATCGCGTACCGAAAATGATAGAGACGCTGGGGAAACTTGGAAAATATTACGTCACAAACATGGCGGTATCGAGAATGCATTATTTCCGAAAACACACGAGCGCTACCGGCGTTACTCGGAAGATCGGCTGGTTAGAAAAATTTAACCGGAACAGCGAAACGATATCAAATTTACGCAAAAATATAACTAACTAGCTCGGGAATAGTTTGCATATGCATGTTTTGAGACCCCTTTTCTCGAATTACGTATACATAAATTTTAGGGTTCGAATGAGCCATGTCTGTTTAATTAACCCTATCTATACTAAATATTCACTGATGAATAGTTTCCTTAGGAAATTTTCAGACAACAAGTTCAACAAACTTATTATCTGAACATTTCCCCACCAAAGAATATAAATACTTCTGAATTTGTTTATCAATTCTAGGTCTGGTGGCGTGTAATAAACACACCCTGACACATGTGTGAATGGGTTTGTTGTAACACACTTGTGCCCTAAATTCTTCGGCACACCCTATAAGGCCACCTCCCTCATCCGATAATCACCAAACTTCATATGGAACTTCGGGGTGACCTCTAGATGGGAGCCGTCAATTTTTTCCCAAGTGCCGTATCGACAACCTAATTCACACACTCATGTCGTTTATGTATTTCTGTTCCATCCTGTTGACATAGTGCTACTGATTTAATTTTGTACTTGCTTTGCAAGCTTTATTTAAAAAACGATTGGAGATAGAGGGATGTCATTTTTGTCTCTGAAGCAGAAGTCTGTCTGAAGTGGGTCATTTCTGTGAATGCTCTAAGTCTTCTAGAGACATATATAAAGTTTGTGTAAATATATTTTATTTATAACCCTCCTTTGATACTGGTCTAAATTTCACTAATTCCGTAGGGAAATCCCTGACAAAATCTCAAACTCCATGTAACATACTTAACATTTTCTTCTTTCAGAACCAAATTACACCGCTCTTGTAGAAGAAATGCACAGACCACTACAGACAATGTATGGGAAAATAAATGGATGAACCCAAATGTTGTCTGTTCTCCATCCTCTCACCATATGTCACAATCTGTTTGATTGGCGAGACTTTTAAGCTAAAGAAAAAACGTATCCAGTGGAGGTTTTGATCCCCAGTAGCTGGGGGAGAGGGATAAAAAATGTGCATACACAAGGTTGATATTTTGTTTTCCAAATTGTGGACGGACCCACCCTTCCATGACATTTTTATCCATAAATTTTTTTACATGCACCCCTGTCCATCTCCAAATTTGGCCCATTTTAGCGTCTGCCTCCTATTACAACCAGGTTCTTTTTATTAACTGCAATTATACATCCTGTTTAATTCCAAGCAAAGAACTGCTAAGAATTGCAAATTGAATCACCAGAATCACTGTTTCAATGATGATTATCTGCTCAATTTACAGAAATTTAGACTTAAATAGATAATAAAACAACAGAAATCAGCATTTATGCCTGTTTAAACAGGTTATATATGTACCCCAGCTGCCTGTCCACACTCAATTCGAAAAAACAAAACAAAACAAGACACTGAACAAGATTTACAAGAACTCTTAATGATTACTGCTATGAAAACAAATGCCTGTACTTTTGTGTTTTTTTGATATGATTAATAATTTTGATCAAACTAATTATTTATAAGATACACTCATGTCCTGGCATAATCTTACAATGACACCGAATGTTGAAAGGTAAGGTTTCAAATTTCTAGAAAATGGGTTACCTTTAAAGGGGTACTGTACGCCAAATGTTGTTGTTGGTTTCTATAGTCTCCGAGTCTGAGAATAAGGTAACACTTTTTTCATTATTTGAAAGTCTGTTGAGTACGAAGTAGTGTTACGGATGACAAATTTACCGGAATGCAAAAATACAAATTGTCGTTGTCGAGTAATTTTTGTACAGTTTTCAACCAAATGAATCAAATAAAAGTTATATTATAGGCATACTAGTCCCATATAATCATTTAAGTTATTGTATCGTCGCTAGTCAGTGAGTGGCTTGAGTGTTCTCCCCGTATCATCATAATATTTTAAGCGATCGTGTGTGCGATCGGTTTAACAAGCCAGTATCCCTCATTTACTTTATTTGATTACGCAAATTCGTAATTTAATTGACGCCATTTTATGGCTCCAGTCATAAATTCAATTTATATCAAATTATTAACTTTTAAATTATTAAATTTTAAGATAGCCTATTAACTTGAGTGTTTACAGAATACATCTTCGACTCAAATTACTTATGTTTCTATATATTATCGATATTAGATCGTTGTTGTCACCGGAAATTTAATGAAAATGGCGTACAGTACCCCTTTAAGGTTTCATTGCTTTTTCGTGTTTAAGTTAAGGGATCTTGTCCAAACCCATCACCACAAATGTAACCCTTTCTTCGCATGAATCAGTACTGTCATCTGGCCTTCTGGCTGTGCTATTGCAACATTATACCATTGTCCTCCCAGTTGAACAGGTCTACATATATGCACTGATATATGCAGATATATGCATGTTAAAGACAAAGTTTTCAGTGTTGATGTGTAATGAAACTGAATGCCATTGAATGTTACAGGAAATTAGTCTTTATTAAAATATGATAAACCTGTGATAATTGACATTATTCTTCACAAATCTTAAATAACATGTTGACAGCTCAGAACGGCATGGTCACAATCACATCCCAACACCATCCATTCATAGCAACACCATTGCAAGCATCATAGTGACATGTTTGCAAACATAATAGCTGATATTTATGGGAGAAATAACCAGAAAATTAAAGTGTCAATGACACTGTAGCTCAACTTGGAAAGGGAATAATTTAATGTATTACAGTCAATGGAGCCATTAGGAATGTGGAAAGTTGAATATCTAATACATGTTTATAGACATGAAGAGAAAAGTAAAATCCAAGATGGCTGCTGGTGGCCATGTTTTCGGCCGAATGACCCCAAAATGAGTCGTTCCCATCTACATGTCATCGTTAACATCCATGACAAATTTTATTACGATCAGACTAAAGGTACGACCTGTAGCCCATGCTAAATGATTTAGTCATACAAAGAGTAAAATCCAAGATGGCTGCTGGCGGCCATGTTTTTCGGCCGAATGACCTAAAAATGACTTGTTCCCATCTACATGTCATTATTAACATTCATGACAAATTTCATGATGATCAGACTAAAGGTACAACCTGTAGCCAGTGCTAAAGGATTTAGTCATACGAAGAGTAAAATCCAAGATGGATGCTGGCGTCCAGGTTTTTTGGCCGAATGACACCAAAATTACTCGTTCCCATCTACATGTCATTGTTAACATCCATGACACATTTTATGATGGATCAGACTAAAGGTACGACCTGCAGCCCGTGCTAAAGAATTTAGTCATACAAAGAGTAAAATCGAAGATGGCTGCTGGCGGCCATGTTTTTTGGCCGAATGACCCCAAAATTACTCGTTCCCATCTACATGTCAATATTATAATCCATGACAAATTTCATGATGATCAGAAGAACAGTACGACCTGTGGCCCGTGCTAATGGATTAAATTTTGAAATCCAAGATGGCTGCTGGCGGCCATATTTTTTTTCCGAATGACCCCCAAATGACTCGTTCCCATCTACATTCCAATTTCAACAGCCATGACAAATTTTATGATGATCAGACTAAAGGTACGACCTGTAGCCCGTGCTAAAGTATTTAGTCATACAAAGAGTAAAATACAAGATGGCTGCTGGCGGCCATGTTTTTTGGCCGAATGACCCCAAAATGACTCGTTCCCATCTACATGTCATTATTACATTCTTGACAAAATTTATGATGATCAGACTAAAAGTACGACCTGTAGCCCGTGCTAAAGAATTTAGTCATACAAAGAGTAAAATCCAAGATGGCTGCTGGCGGCCATGTTTTTTGTCCGAATGACCCCAAAATGACTCGTTCCCATCTACATGTCATTATTAACATTCTTGACCAAATTTATGATGATCAGACTAAAAGTACGACCTGTAGCCCGTGCTAAAGAATTTAGTCATACAAAGAGTAAAATCCAAGATGGCTGCTGGCGGCCATGTTTTTGGGCCGAATGACCCCAAAATGAGTCGTTCCCATCTACATGTCAATATTAACATCCATGACAATTTCATGAAGATCAGACAAACAGTACGGCCTGTAGCCCGTGCTAATGGATTGAATTTTGAAATGACCCCAAAATTAATTATTCTTGTCTAAATGTTGATGTCAACAGCTATGACAAATTTCATAAGGATCCGACGAAAGGTACGACCTGTAGCCTGCATTGTTGACGCCTTACGTACACACGCACACACGGACGACAAAGCCATGGCAATAGCTCAAACTTTACAAAGTAAAGTTGAGCTAATAACCAAATGTTGTGTACACATCTTGATCAAAGACAATTACACATGTATTACAGTAATGCCCTAATTAATCGACTCCATAACCACAGCAGGGAGAGCTTTCCGATGAATGGCAACAAGCCATATTTCCGACTAAACCCTGAAAAGTTACCCATAATTCTGATGTGGTTATGGAGTCGATTAATTAGGGCATTACTGTACATATGCATATTTTTTTCCGTTCACAGAAAGACATCTACCCATTTCAACATTAGTTTTAGTGAATTTGACCAATGTTATCACCTATTAGGGGGTGAAAACTACTTTAACTGCTGCATTTCAAGTCGACAGAGAAAACTAGAACACCTGCAAGCTGTTTAAACTAAAAACAAGAGCACGCTGTCGGGACGTGGCATAATATGCCCGTTTCTGGAGTAGAGTGGGGCAAGGTTTATTTCATTTGTTTGAAACCTTTGACTTAAGACGAAATAATAACAAAAATAAAACACAATAACTTCAAGTGTGGTATTTTTGACTGAAAAATTCACATACCAAATTTTTTTATCAATCAGAACTGGAAACCGCATATTAGGTAAAATCTAAGTCGAATAAAAGGTCGGTAGACCTCATGTCCGCCTCTAAGCGTCGGCTTGATATGACCGTTGTTTGCGCATAAAAACCTGTCTTTAGTGCTAGTAAACCTACATACCAAATTTAATTTCATTCAGTACACATTTACTAAAGTTATCATCCGGAAACCTGAAATTGGCAAAAATTCTAAGTCAAAAAGGGCCGTAACTCATGTAAAAATAATTGGACGGAACCCATATTCAAACTTGGCCTGTATCTTTACCTGGGAAATACACATACCAACTTTGGTTCAGATCAAATAATCCAAACTGGAGTTATCGGTCGGAAACCAAAAAAGTTAACAAACGGTCAAATTCTAAGTCGAAAAAGGGCCGTAACTCATGTAAAAATAATTGGACGGAACTCATTTTCGAACTTGGCCTGTATCTTTAGCTGAGAAATACACAACCAACTTTGGTTCAGATCAAACAATCCAAACTGGAGTTATCGGTCGGAAACCAAAAATGTTAACAGACGGTCAAATTCTAAGTCGAAAAAGGTCGGTAGACCTCATCTCCGCCTTTATAAAGTGTCGGCTTGGTACGACCGTTGTTTGCGCATAAAAACCTGTCTTTAGTGCATGCTAGTAAACCTACATACCAAATTTAATTTCATTCAGTACACATTTACTAAAGTTATCATCCGGAAACCTCAAATTGGCAAAAATTCTAAGTAAGAAAGGGACATAACTCTGGTGAAAATTGGCGGGCGGAACCCGAATTCGAACTTGACCTGTGTTTTGCTGAGAGAAAGACACATACCAACTGTGGTTCATATCAAATAATCCAAATTGGAGTTACTCGGTCGGAAACCAAAAATGTTAACAGACGGTCAAATTCTAAGTCGAAAAAGGGCCGTAACTCATGTAAAAATAATTGGACGGAACCCATATTCGAACTTGGCCTGTATCTTTAGCTGGGAAATACACATACCAACTTTGGTTCAGATCAAATAATCCAAACTGGAGTTATCGGTCGGAAACCAAAAATGTTAACAGACGGTCAAATTCTAAGTCGAAAAGGGGGCATAACTCTGGTGAACGGAACCAGAATTCGAACTTGACCTGTCTATTCTGCTAGTAAACCAACATCCCAAATTTAATTTGGTTCACTCTAACTAAAGTTATCATCCGGAAACCTTGGACGGACGCACGGACGCACGGACACACAGGCTGATTATAATAGTCCTCCGAACCTGTTGGGTCGGCGGACAAAAAGGGGCATAACTCAGCCAAATCATGCGGACGAAACCCATATTCGAACTTGATCTGTATTTTGGGGTGGTAATCTGGTAAACTTATATACCAAATTTGGTTTAGTTCACTTGATTCAATCTAAAGTTATCATCCGGAAACCGCAAATCAGGTAAAATCTAAGTCGAAAAAGGGGCATAACTCAGTCAAAATCATGCGGACGAAACCCATATTCGAACTTGATCTGTATTTTGATGTGGTAAACTAATTTACCAAATTTGGTTCAGTTCACTCGATTCAATCTAATGTTATCATCCGGAAACCAAAAGCGGATGGGGGGACAAACAACCCATTTATATAATATGACCGTTTTTTTCTTCAAACGGGCGTATATATTAACAAAGTAAAATATAGCAGTTGGATAAAAATTGCATAATCTTGGAGAATACTTGTTTTGGCCTCCGGACTCCCACCCACCCAGGTGGACATTTTTACCCCCCCCCCCCCACCAGTAGGAGGTGTTTTTGTGGGTTGGGAACATGCTTCAAATTTCAGAAGACAAAGGCTAAGTTTGAATCACGGTCCGATGATTTTTGACAGAGTTAAAAAAAAAAATCTATCCTCACACAAAAACCACCTTTCGGGGGACACGTGGTCCGCGACCTTTATTTGTTAGAGTGGAAAGATTATGTCAATAACACTATACCTACATTGTACATGTAGGCTACATCGATAAAGCACCAGAAATCTGTCGACTCATGCATTGTTTTTTGTGACATTTTTTAGATCGGGTGGGATGTTGGGAGTGGTTCAAAAGGAGTGAGTCTTTGGGGCCTCCCTAAAATACCCATCATTTGACCTAAAATCGGTCAAGGGACTGAAAAATCACTTGGCCAACCTACAACATCCTTTATTTGACGGAAATTTGTCAAGTGGGTTGAGCAATGACATGGATGTCCCATTCAGAAGCATGAGCAGTGGCCATTTTGAATTGGGATTGGGGGCGTTTAAAAAGGGTGTCTTGGAGTCAACCCTCAAACGCAAAACTATTGCAAATAAATACGAAACCACCATCCAGAGGGGCACCGACATTTTGTTCCAGCCCCTTGGCTTGACAAAATAGAATGTTGTAAGGTGGTCCACAATTAAAACAGTATTTTAAAAGATCCCACCCGATTAAAAATGCACGCTGCCCAGTGCTTGTGGTCCAATAGGGACACACGTCATATCACTTTAATAGCACTCTTGAACGATTTTGATCAAACAAAGGGTGATCTAGCTCCCCCTCTCCAACTCCAACAATCCACCCCAGTCCAAAATGGCCACCACACACGGTCCAAATAGAGCAAACATGTCATTTATCAGTTACTTGACTGATATCGAACAACCGTTGGGTGTTGAAGAGTGCCCCCCTCTCAAGACCCCTTTCGAACCTCCCCAAGGCTCCACGCGATCCAAAATGGCAGCCTCCGAAAGAAAACACAAGAAGACTGATTTCTGGTGCTTTATCGATGTAGCCTACATGTAGCTACAGCGTCATTGACATACATTATCCACTCTACAATTGCATTTAAATGCAAAACTATTGCATTTAAACACAATGAAGTATTGCTTTAAAGGGGTACTGTACGCCATTTTCAATAAATTTCCGGCGATAACAACGATCTAATATCGATAATATAAAGAAACATAAGTAATTTGAGTCGAAGATGTATTCTGTAAACGCTCAGGTTAATAGGCTATCTTAAAATCAAAGTTAATAATTTGATATAAATTTCAATTATGACTGGAGCCATAAAATGGCGTAAAGTAAATTACGAATTTCCGTGTGCAAGACGTAATCAAATTAATTGAGGGATACTGGATTGGTAAACGGATGGCACACGCGATCGTTTAAAACATTATGATGATAAGGGGAGAAAGCCCAAGCCACTCACTGACTAGTGACGATACAATAACTTAAATGTGTATATGGGACTAGTATGCATATAATATAACTTTTATTTGATACATTTGGTTGAAAAATGTACAAAAATTACTCGACAACGACAATTTGTATTTTTGCATTCCGGTAAATTTGTCATCCGTAACACTACTTCGTACTCAACAGACTTTCAAATAATGAAACAATTGTTACCTTATTCTCCGACTCGGAGACTATAGAAACCAACAACAACATTTGGCGTACAGTACCCCTTTAACCCAATCATTTTTTTTTATTATTGTCAGCCACGCAATGGGTTTCCATACATTATCTCAATATTTTCAGATAATTATCTCAAATATTCAAGATAACTCTGGATAACATCTCAATATGTTGATATAACAACTCGAAATTTTGACAGAAATGTATCTCAGTATTTTGAAATAACTTAATATTCTCAATATTTTGAGATAATCTTAGTCATACATGCCAACTCCATAACATAAATAAGAGCTTTGGCTTAGGTGTTATTCCAGTGAGGGATGAACATCATTCCCCTGCATTGCCATCTCGGCTTTAAACAATCTCACATCCATAACACTAAATGGCTCTATCCTCTTGGGATATGCGAACAACACAAATGAAAATATTGTACAGCTTGTCGTTGAGACGTTGACTATGTATAAATATAATTATTGGTTCTCGGTTGAGGATATAGCCCACTTTGCGTCTGGCTTGTGGCCACTCCTCCCCTCTGGCCACTATAATTGCATAGACAAGCCATGCAACAAGGAGGTGCAGAATCAATATTCATGGTCATGGGGTTTTGCCTTGAGAAGAATTTCACTATAACTTTTGTGAAGTTTTTGCCTATGATTCACGAAAGTTTGCTGAATTTTCTCAGTCAAATCGCACGACCACATTGATTGTCATGTTGCAATCATGGAATGGTAGATTGTATAACAATATTCAATTGGCACACTGAACCTTGATACTAATGGTGCTTAAATATAATAAGGGAAGATCTTATTGTGCTTAAGTGCAATATCTCATTGCGCTTAAGCACAATAAGGAAAATTTAATTATACTTAAGCGAAATAAGGAATTTTCGTATTGCGCTTAAACACAATAAGGAATAGTCGTATTGCACTTAAGCACAATTAGAGATTCCTTATTGTGCTTAAGCACAATTGACATTCAATAAATAATTGAGCTTAAGTGCAATAAGGAATCCCTAATTGCGCTTAAGCGCAATAATGGAAGATCTAATTGTGCTTAAGTGCAATAAGGGAAGAGATCAACAAGATCTTCCCTTATTGTGTTTAAGCACAATTAGATCTTCCATTATTGCACTTAAGCGCAATTAAGGATTCCTTAAGTTTAGCTCAATTATTTATTAAATTCAATTGTGCTTAGTCGCAATAAGGAATCTCTAATTACACTTAAGCACATAGCGCTTAAGCGCAATGAGATAGTCCTTATTGCACCAAGCGCATTAGATATTCCTTAAGTGCAATTAGATCTTCCCTTATTTCACTTATGCGCAATTATGGATTCCTTATTGTGCTTAAGCTCAATTATTTATTAAATGTCATACGCCTGTAACTACCTACAGTAGATTATGGCAGAATCATAATATAATTAAACTGTACGCAAGTATATACAGTAGCATGATTACAGTCAGCACAGTGGGCCTGATTGATTAACAGTGGTACGATGGATGACTTCCATCCTCAAGCTACTTTTGTTATTTAATGGCATTTTTTAATGTGAAGGGGTAGCTAGGCTTGAGACTCCATAGCAGTTCAATTCACACCAGGCTCTCAGCTTCTGTTATTTTCTGATGTTCGAACCCATAGCCTGATAGATGGTTTATTGTGTGGATACTAGTATCATATATGTAGCCAGTAGTAGTAGTGTGCATATAAGTGTATAGTGTGCATATAAATGGGTCCAGGTGTATATTGTATGGGCAGAATCAATCGCACAGACTGCCATATATGTCATTTTTATCATCACTTATATTTAGTACAGAAGGATTAAAGATAAACTATCTGAATTAGCCCTCCTAAGTTACTATTTCTTAGGCCTTGATTCGAGTCGAGGAACCCATCCATCAAAGCTCACAGAGTGAACAGATATCGATTTTTGAAGTTTGTTGTTTCTCGAGATGTGCAATTATTTTTGGCCCAGAAAAACATTGTCAAACGGACGGTTTCGGACAAAATTGTGAATGAAGATGGATAACTCTATAATCAAGTGGTAATAATGCCCAATTTCGAGATACTCAAGTAATAATACGGCCATATTTGGTTCAACAAAATGTTGATAAATAACATGTTTTGGGAAATTTGATACCATAGTTGACAGTGGTTAGCATTATTTTGACGACGTTTTTCTGGACCACAAATAATTGCACATCTCCAGAAATAACTAACTTCAAAAATCGATATCTGACCATTCTGAGCTTTGATGGGTGGGTTCCTCGACTCGAATCAAAGAGTGTTTACCCCCGAAGCCAAATACTTAGTAATTTAGGAGTGTTAATTCGGATTATGAATCCAAGACAAATTTCATGATGATCCGACGAAAGGTACGACCTGTAGCCCGTGTCAAAGGATTTATTCATGCAAAGAGTAAACTCCAAGATGGCTGCCAGCAGCCATGTTTTATGGCCGAATGGCAACAAAATGACTCGTTCCCATCTATATGGCATTGTTAACATCCATGACAAATTTCTTGATGATCCGACCAAAGGTACGACCTGTAGCTCGTGCCAAAGGATTTAGTCATTCAAAGAGTATCCAAGATGGCTGATGGTGGCCATGTTTTTTTGACCGAATGACACCAAAATGACTCATTCCCATCTATATGTCATTGTTAACATCCATGACAAATTTCATGATGATCCGACCAAAGGTACAATCTGTAGCCCGTGCCAAAGGATTTAGTCATGCAAAGAGTAAAATCCAAGATGGCTGCTGGCAGCCATGTTTTATGGCCGAATGACACCAAAATGACTCATTCCCATCCACATGTCATTGTTAACGTCGATGACAAATTTCATTATGATTTGACCAAAGGTTCGAGTTGTAGCCGTGCCAAATGATTTAGTCATTCAAAGTGTAAAATCCAAGATGGCTGCTGGCGGCCATGTTTTTTGGCCGAATGACCCCAAAATGATTCGTTCCCATCTACATGTCAATATTAACATCCATGACAAATTTCATGATGATCAGACAAACAGTACGGCCTGTAGCCCGTGCTAATGGGTTGAATTTTTAAATCCAAGATGGCCGCTGGCGGCCATATTTTTTTGCCGAATGACCCCAAAATGACTCGTTTCCCATCTACATGTCAATGTCAACAGCCATGACAAATTTCATAATGATCCGACCAAGGTACGACATGTAGCCCTTGCTATAATGGAAATTATTGACGGACGTCTCAACGCACACACATGTAGGCACACGCGGACGACGGATACCAAGCCATGGCAATAGCTCAAACTTTACAAGTAAAGTTGAGCTAAAAAGCGAATGAATTTGTTGCATATTAGATGAGGGATTCGTGCATGTGTAGTCGAAAATCTACATTAAATGTAGTCAATTTTGGACAAGTGCATGTGCTGATCGATCCGCTTTGCCCGATGCGGTGATCCGATTTGCCCGACAGCCGGCAAAGCGGATCAAAATAAAAAATCAGCATATATATATGCAGATGTCAAAATGGTTATAGAGACTGGCCGTGTTAATATTTTGATTGCAGGTGTTTGTTACATTTTATAGCCTACAAGAAAAAACATAGGGCTAAATAGAAGTAATCCGCTTTGCCCGCGGGTTATATACCGCATGATATAGGCCCTATATAAATGTATAAATAGGCCTATATAATATATATGGGAACGAATTGCGATACGTTAGTTATCCTTATTGTGAGCTTCGTAATTAATATAGGCTATCTAGACCAATATGCTATAGCCTAGGCCTATGTATTTTCTCGACTTGGAAAGCCCAAGCTTGTGATGAATAGCTCCTGTGCCTTTATGAATTATACGAAATATAGAAGTATATGAATTAAGTATGTAATCCTGGATTACAAGTTGAATTTCACTGTAAACGGGGGGGGGGGGCAGCTATAGATGCAGTTGGAATCCATCGTAGGCCTATACGACAGCCTGCAGACGGAATTCGGCATACGTCTCCAAACAAATGAAAAAGGGTATCGAGGTGCATGGTCGCCTCGGGACTTGATATGGAATCGGTTCCAAGAACAGAAACGTATATATATAGGCTAGGCCTACTATTGATACGCCCTGTCACTAGTTAACTCGCAGTCATATTGGATCCACCAGCCCTGGTTCCGTTGTTAATGGTGGTTTTAGTGATGCATGTCAAAGTTCTGGAGTATCATTTCCATATATGCGGTCATGAATATTCAAAAGCTCCATATCATTAACTCTTTCACTGCCGATCACGACTTGAGTCGAATTACCCATACACTGCCGATCGCGACTTGAATCGAATCTTGTCACATTCGTCCCGTAACATCAATCCATGAGGAGTGACTCTATATTATTCTGTGAAAATAGTGTACGTGATGTAATCAATTTTGTAACGAGAAACTACCGGTTTATTTTTTATTTTTTAAATTTCGGGATGTCGGCCATCTTGTTTTGTGATTAAGTGGTCGCGGTCACGTGACCCTCCTGGTATGGGAAGTGTCTTCCATTCCATAAAGACCAATACCTACCTGCATACCAAGTTTCAGGAATATACCTCTGCAGCTGCATATACAAAAGTCATTGAGAAATTTAATACCCAATAATATATGTATGTGGCTGTATGTGGCAGAAATATAAAAATTATTTTCGGTTCTCAATACTAATACCAACTTACATACCATATTTGGTCAAAATATCTCTGCAGATACAAAAGTTATTGAGAAATAATGAATTTTTCTTATATTTTGGTTTGGCGGCGATCTTGTTTTGTGAGCACGTGGTGACGGTCATGTGACCATGGCAGACTGGGAAGTGTTTTAAATTCGCAAGTCCAATACCTAACTGTGCACCAAGTTTCACGAACATACCTTTACAGATACAAAAGTTATTGAGAAATACCCAATGTATTTAGCAGCAATATACCGGTACGGTACTAACATTTTCTTACATTTCGGGATGGCGGCCATCTTGTTTTGTGGTCACATGATCGTGGTCACGGGACACTGGCGGACTAGAACATATTTTCTATTCCCAATACTGATACATACTTACATACTAACTTTCGTGAAAATATCTATATAAATACAAAAGTTATAATTTAAGAAAAACAGAAATGTTCTTATATTTTGGGGTGGTGGCCATCTTGTTTGTAGTCACGTGACCATAATGTGATCATGGTCACGTGACTGTGGTGGACTGGGGCATATTTTCGATTCCCCAGACCAATACCTACATGCATACCAAGTTTCGTGATAATAGCTCTGCAGATACGAAAGTTATTGAAAAATACCCAATCCACATTAATAGCAGGAATATGCTATACATGTATATAGAATGCTTGGCAGTGGCATATCTGTCTGTGGTGCTGCATGGCAGTGAAAGAGTTAAAGCCTATAGGCCTATATGGCAATGCTGCTCCGGAAATTTGACCTGTAGCACTAAAATCACGGAACCGCGGGGGCTGGATGAATCTCGGAAAACAAGGAACGGGGCTGTTTGAATCCAGCACGGCTGCGACTCAGTGATCAATCTTGATTATTGGAATTATGGAGGGACTTAAATTGCGTGTGCATGTAGGCCTTAGAGATGCATGGCGACATTGATCAGCATATGTATTCATGACTTATCGTCCATATTTTATCAAATCCGAAAAAATGAGACATCGTTGTGCTATAATATTTATTTCCTTGGTTCCTTTGCGAAACTGTTGCCAAATGATAACAAAACATTTCACATTCTGTTGGAATACTTTCAAGTATAATATTGTTTCGTTCCCCTCGGTCATATTAATTATTCCGCATTTTGCTGAAAGTTGAGCGGGAACTTGCCAAATGACGTCTTCGCTATAAATAGTTTTAGGGATTCCCCATTGAAAAAGTTATTTACGCGCGTCAATTGGAATGATTATTCGAACTGTTTATTTGCAACTCGCAGAAAATAACCTGACATAATCTCATTCAAAGCCAAGATTTACGTGTGATGTGAACTGTCATTTTATTTTTCTTATTATCTTTTCAATTTATGTTAGTCTATAGTTTAGTTTAGTATAATGTTTCGGCCAATTTGGGAGTCTTCAACTTTCTTGACCAAATTTAACTTCAACTTCAAGTTCAAAAACACAATTGTTGGAAATTTGTCTCCAAAAATCCGAAAACAATAAATATCTACAGCTCTATACTATATAGTATAGAGGTGTAGATATTTGTTATATATATACTATATAGTAATATAGAGGTGTAGATATTTATTTTGGGGTGATTGGGGGGGGGGGGGGGGGGGGGCATTACTGCCATTAGCAATTTAGGTGGATCTTTACTAGACTTTAGTTCTTTGAAGTTTAGGCCATTCAACAAAGATGCCTTGTTTCTCATTAGCGCCTGTCCGATTTTATCACCCGTCTACAATTTTTTGTAATTTATAAATGATCTATATTGCATATACGCGAAGACAAAACATCGGTCAAGTATTTACTAAAATGCTATGGTGTAACAATATGTGATTTTGGTGTTTATCGCAATATGTACGGTACATAGATCACGATATGCAATTTTTATTACAGAAACTATACCTTCTTTTAACAATAGAATATTATGGTATAGCAACTAAAAGTGGTAAGCATACTTGGCTGTCGGAACAAAAGTTTGCCAGAATGTTTGTACTAATGTAGTATGTATAGAAAGAAATAAACATTGATGTTGGAACTCTGTAAGTGCCCAATTTAAGTATGTACTGAAACAGATTCTACCACGCAAAAATTGGATGTCTTTTGTGAGGAGTCCTATTCTTATATCAAACAAAAAGCTTTGTCTTGGCCAACAGATAGGAAGGCATAATTATTACAAAGTACAGTAACTTCTGACCTATAACTTAAGGAACATCAATTATATATTGCTATGAATCAATTTTAAATTGACAGATTGTAGGCCACTCAGGGGCGGGGCCTGTTAATAATTTAACAGCATTTTTAGCTCAACTTTACTTTGTAAAGTTTGAGCTATTGCCATTAGTAGAGCGGACAAACTCAAAAAGCTCACTAGAAGTAGGAGTTTAGTCCATCGGCACCACACACGGGCTTGTGATACATCATTTTGAAGGTTATGACATTCCGCATCGGATAGGACCTGGTGTGAAATATACAAATGATGCAAAAGATGATTTTTAGCTGATTAAGTGCCAAAATTCCGCAAAAATCCCTGTTTTTGTAAAATTTGGCAAAATGAGAAATAAAAGTATAGAAACGCGAACATTTTGCGCTAAAATATTGTAGTCTACATATCTCTAGATATTTACTATGATCGTGCTACGATTTCTCTGATATAACGAAGATTTTTTAAAGATTTAGTGTAAAAATAGTCAAAACAGCGCAATTTTTCATTTTTTTTTGCCTCACTTAATGGGCGATAGATCAATATTGTTTTGACCGGGGATATCGTATATAGTCTAGAAAAGTGCGTATATATATACCGCATACGACAGTATGCTGAATATATCATCATATTTAACACGTGATGTGTTATGTAAGAATATTTCAACCCTCACCCCAAAATTCATCAAAAAGTCACCGTTTTAGGGAAATTCGGCACAAATGAATACAAAAGCACAGGTATTCGGGATATGTTTGTGCTACGATATAGCAGGTTACACACTTATAAATACAAAGTAATGAAATGCCATGATTGCGGTGATAAATGTGAAAAATTATTAAATTTACATGGAAAATAGACAAAAAATCATTCATTTTCAGTTGTTTCGCCCCTGAGATCTCAATAGGGGATTATTCAGTATTGCATTGAATGGAAATCCCGTATATAATATAGAAAACTTGTGGAAATATATACTGCATATGATTGTATGATAAGGATGTCATTCTTCGCCACGCCACAGATGCTATGTGGTGGTAGATTGTGTTACCCCCACCCCAAATTTCAGAAGAAACAAAATCAGTTTTAGAAATTTCGGTATGGCAGAATACAAAAGCACAACTCCGATTATTTTGTGCTATTATTTTGAAGTCTACCCAAATCGAGATATACATTATGTAAAATGTGCAGCATTGCGAAATGTGTATATCAGAGGGGTGTCCAATCTTTATATCAATCGACGAACCTGTGCTTAGTGAACTTTTGTTAAATTCTTCAGCAGCGGTGACCACGCCGTTACTTTTCCCAAATGGGTTGTTGGTATGAACTACCATTATAGTAGTACTATACATATAGGGATTACGATTATAGCTTATAGTAGGCGTATGTGTTTCGTACGGTCTAAACACATTTTTACAGAAGTGACAATTGCGAGTCCATTTGGGAGAAAATAGTGCCGTTCATTGCATTCAATCTTCTTGCCACACACAGTATTGTGATATAGTTATGTTTGTATTTAATTATGTTGTTTACAAGATAAATATTGTTAGTTGTACACTAGATGAATGCATGCAAAACTCGCGTGCCCATATAATTGGGTTTCTCGAATCCGTAATTGTAACTACAGCTATTGAAAATCGACAACTGATAGAAAGAACACATATTCTAGTGATGTACCTGTAGCACCATATGCGTAATTCATGCGTGCAGTAGGTTATTATGCGTAAGCTGTCAAGTTCCAACACAGCAAATAATGATTTACGGTAGGCATCCATTGTAATGCATTGCGCTAAATATCGCCCGAACCAAAATGTTCTAGAAAATCCGGTGAAAACGGAAACAATTTGTGACACCAGATAGCTATGATGTCACAAGATCATGGTTAGATTACCAATCACACTTTGAAATTTGTTCCAATATAAATGGATTGGAAACTGATGACATGGGCCTTTATCTATGCGCATCCTTGAGAGGATTGGCGCAAGGAACACTCGGTGACCTACTCCCAGGACGAGAAGAAGACTACCACGTTCTTGTTGGTGCGATAAAAGGCCGATTTGCTGCCAAAAACCAGACTGACCAGATGGTACAATTGCGTGCACGACGGCAAAGGGCAAGGGGGAGGGGAGTTACCGACGTCTGACCAATATATTATATCATACTGCAACACATGAATTGAGAGACACCTTGGCAAAGGACCAATTCATTGGTGGGTTGTATGATCCAGATATATATATACAGCTCATTGTACAACAAGCACGACTGGGCTCTCTTGGTGAGAGCATAAGACATGCATTTGAATTAGAGGCTTTTGCCAAGTCTGAAAAACATAGGGCTAAACACTATGCTAGGGTAGTAAATGAAGCAGACACAACACAAAGCAAAAATATAGAGTTTGAAGAACTAAAAAAGATAAGAGATGAACTGAAGCCCCAAACTGGTTCTAATGGGAAAGCTCAAAATAGCTCACAACCATCCGAGACATCACAGTCCATATCTGAGATGAAGGACATAAAACAAATATTGACTGATGTGAAGAGGTGTAAAGGGGAGATTAACAAAGAATGACAAACTTGGAGAACCAAAACAAGGAGAAAAAGGGTAACACAAATGAGTCCTGGAGGGACTGTCGTGACGATAGACAATGGAGACATAATTATAATGATAATCCTGATTATAACACGAACGAATACAAAGAACGCACCAGATGCAGAACTTCTCACAATCCACGCGACATGTGCCATAATGCATATCGTGGTAGGGGAGACCAGCAGAACACAAGTGGACATCGTAACTCCAACGAGTTTGTTAGATACAGCTCTTCTGAAGAGGGGAGCTGTATTTATATTGCAATCTGTATGGGCAGCCAGTGAGGTTTCTGATTGGTACTGGAGCAACAGTGTCCATGCTCTCAAGAAACTGTATGACTACTTATCGGAAGATAAAGACCATATGTTACATAAATGATGTAGCACACAAGCTGCTGATCATTGAGTCCAACGAAACGAACAAGGCATACCGAGTTGTATCATCTGACTCATCGGAAACTCTGCCATCTTCTCGTCACTTGTCAAAGCACATCGACACAAATTCCCCAGAAGTAATTGGAACTTAATTGAAACTGATGATCAAGAGCCCACTTATACCTCGATAAGCAGCATGGATCGATAGGCACCAGCTATGGTAGCTCTAGAACACAGATACTGGCAGAATATGCCATATGTGACTCCTGGAAGGTCTGGAAATTCACAAATGCTCAGAAAGCTAAACGAACCTATTATGGTCTATATGATCACATGACAATACAGCAGTACTTTCTGCTACCATATAAGCAATGAGGATGGGTTTCAAAGAGCTGAACCAAAACCACCCTATCCTGAAGTGAAACCAAATGCACAGGAGAAATATATTCTTCCTGACACATTGGCAGACATACATGGTCAGATAAATTTGACATGTAATGACCAAGGCCTTGGAGATATTACGGCATCTGTTCGTCATCATATTCCAAGAAATATGGCCCAACCCCAAAACGGCGCCATGGTACCCCAAGGGGGATTCAAGGACGATATATAGAATTAAAGAACATCGCAAGGTTGATGACAAGGCTCGATTTTATGGCTGTGACCAAGAAGATCGTGACGCATTAAAACCCCAAATACTGTGGGAAGGTCCCCATAGGGCAAAGTCATGGATGATGACTCTCAGATAGGAGAGCCACAGAAATACAGTATATATACTGGTTGTACAGTACCGTTGATGTAAAACAAATATTCTATTATATGATTAAAGGGAAGTGGCAGCCATGGGGGGTAACATCAAGTCCCGGGTGGCTGCAGGTTCATTCCAAACACGACCCCTTGGCTCAACTTGCAGGGTTGAGCCACGAATAGATGTGGTGAGATCGCGAGCTCACCTTAATGGCTGTGCCCTCTCGTGGGTAGTTCATGCCCATTGGTAACTAAAAACCCTCTATTATGTGTATCGAAGAATAGTAGGCTATGCGACCGCATTGGAGAACATTTCTGCACCCAGATACAAACAAACTTTGGCTTCCATCGGTTCCAGGTTGCAGACGACCTACGGTGTAGAGGAAGTCGTACCAACGACCCATTTTGGAAATGTAACGGCGCGGTCACCGCTGCTGAAGAATTTAACAAAAGTTCACTAAGCACAGGTTCGTCGATTGATATAAAGATTGGACACCCCACTGATACACATTTCGCAATGCTGCACATTTGACACAAAACGTCTAAACGGTTGTTTGATGGTGTACGTGTAAGCGGAATGGTCATGTGAGTCAGGTGATTCCGTTGGTAATGGCAACACACGTTAAAAGTTACATGTACTGTGGCTGAACCTGGTTATTAGCAATCACTAAACCTCCCAATACGTATATTCTTATACAACTGTGAAGCTATATTATGCGAAGTAAACATGTACAATGATGTAATTTCTCAACTCAAGTAACTATCAAAAGCCTCAGCTTGATAAGGTATGTGTATATTAATGCATAAATGTGTATAGGAATATTCCGTGTTTGTCTCATCTTGCAATGTATTGTATTGTTGTGGCGATGGGTGCAATACCGTAACCAAACAAATGCGACAGAAGATGATACAATCCGAAAACATTCATATGCATTATGTGTCTCGTCAACTCTTGAGAGTTTGTCCTGGATTATTGTTCAAAATTGAATTGAATTATCACCCATGTATATAGAGGGGCAAAACAAGTTTATATTTCAGGATTTTCGGTCTACTTTCATCAGAAAACTCTGAAATGTTGCCATCTGTAAATTATACCATGACGTTATCATAATGTATATCTCGAAGTGTGTACACTTCAATATAATAGCACAAAATAATCAGAGTTGTGCTTTTGTATTCTGCCATACCGAAATTTCTAAAACTGATTTTGTTTCTTCTGAATTTTGGGGTGGGGGGTGACACAATCTACCACCACATAGCATCTATGGCAAAGAATGACATCCTTATCCTACAACCATATGCAGTATATATTTCCACAAGTTTCTATATTATATACGGGATCTCCATTCAATGCAATAATGAATAATCGCCTATTAAGAGGGGGCGAAACAACTGAAAATGAATGATTTGTTTGTCTATTTTCCACGTAAATTTAAGAAATTTTTACATATATCACCGCAATCATGGCATTGCATCACTTTGTATTTATAAGTGTGTAACCTGCTATATCGTAGCACAAACATATCCCGAATACCTGTTCTTTTGTGTTCATTTATGCCGAATTTCCCTAAAACTGACTTTTTGCTGAATTTTGGGGTGAGGGTTGAAATAATCTTACATAACACATCACGTGTTAAATATGATGACATATTCAGCATACTGTCGTATGCGGTATATATATACGCACTTTTCTAGACTATATACGATATCCCCGGTCGAAACAATATTGATCTATCGCCCATTAAGTGAGGCCAAAAAATTGAAAAATTGCGCTGTTTTGTCTATTTTTACAATAAATCTAAAAAAAATCTTCGTTATATCAGAGAAATCGTACCACTATCATAGTAAATCTCTAGAGATATGTAGACTACAATATTTTAGTGCAAAATGTTCGCGTTTCTATACTTTTATTTCTCATTTTGCCAAATTTTACAAAAACAGGGATTTTTGCGGAATTTTGGCACTTAATCAGCTAAAAATCATCTTTTGCATCATTTGTATATTTCACACCGGGTCCTATCCGATGCGGAATGTCATAACCTTCAAAATGATGTATCACAAGCCCGTGTGTGGTGCCGATGGACTAAACTTTCTGAAATCGGTTCCGTCCGCTCCACTACATGGTTTGGTATCCGTCGTCCGTGCGTGTGTTCATGTGTGCGTGTGTGATTCATCAACAATTTCCTTTAGCACGGGCTACAGGTCGTACCTTTGGTCGGATCATTATAAAATTTGTCATAGCTGTTGACATTGACATGTAGATGGGAACAAGTCATTTTGGGGTCATTTGGAGAAAAAAAACATGGCCACCAGTGGCCATCTTGGATTTCAAAATTCAACCCATTAGCATGGGCTACAGGTCGTACCTTTGGTCGGATCATTATAAAATTTCTCATGGATGTTAATATTGACATGTAGATGGGAAACGAGTCATTTTGGGGTCGATCGGCCATAAAACATGGCCTCCAGCAGCCATCTTGGATTTTACTCTTTGAATGACAAAATCATTTGGCACGGGCTACAGGTCGAACCTTTGGTCAAATCAAAATGAAATTTGTCATGGACGTTAACAATGACATGTGGATGGGAATGAGTCATTTTGGTGTCATTCGGCCATAAAACATGGCTGCCGGCAGCCATCTTGGATTTTTCTCTTTGCATGACTCAATTCTTTGGCATGAGCTACAGGTTGTACCTTTGGTCGGATCATAATGTATTTTTGTCATGGGCATTATTGACATGTAGATGGGAACAAGTCATTTTGGGGTCATTCGGCCATAAAACATAGCCACCGGCAGCCATCATGACTAAATCCTTTGGCACACCCTACAGTCCACTTCCCTCAGCCTATCATCACCTAACTTCATACTAATCTTGATATTGATATATAGATGGAAGCCATCAAATGTTTTTGAATTTCATTCGAAAACATAGCCGCCAGCAACCAACTTTGATTTTACTTTATATATATATCTCTCTTCATGTTGATAATCTAGTATTACTTAGATATTTCAACTTACTGCATTCCTAATCGCTCCATTGACTGTAGCACATGAAATTATTCCCTTTCAACATTGAGCTAGTGTCATTGACACTTTCATTAATATTGGCCATGATTTCTGCAGTTCAATGTGCACTATCATTAATATTCATATCATACTCTGGGAGGGCCCGTGCAAATCATCTCGGATTAACTTCTGACCAATATTCCAATTTTAACCACATATACACATCTAAATGACAAAAAAGTGATTGTCTAAATTTACTATGAGTTGACTTAGAAGATACAATACAAAAAAAAAAAAAATGCCCACCCGCCCCATTCTCAGAAAAGAGTCTGATGAGAAATAATGAATCTCTGTTGAATGGCCTTACTATGGCTGCATTGTTGCACATGTGACAGCCACTTGTGTGGTAGTAGAGCCGTAATGTCGCAAGAGCTATACTCGTCCTTGACCTCGACCTAGACTATAGTGCGCGCATCTATAATATCAAATCGACTCCACCCACCCTGCATGTGCAATTTGACATATATATAAAGATGTTCCATACACTATGGGAAGCCAAACTGACATTTAATAAATAATTGACTTTAAGCGCAATAAGGAATCTCTAATTGCGCTTAAGCACAATAAGGGAAGATCTAATTGCGCTTAAGCACAAAAAGGAATCTCTAGTTGTGCTTAAGTGCAATAAGGAATTTTCTTATTGTGCTTAAGTGCAATAATGAATATTCTTATTGCACTTAAGCACAATAAGAGCTAATTGCATTTAAGTTCAATAAAAATCTTCCTTATTGCGCATAAGCGCGATTAGCCACATTACATAAACTCCCTGTAATTCAAATGGTGTAGTCCATTGCACGATGGGTGAGTTTATTGGTGAGGTGACCTGGTGACTGTCCAAATGAAGGCCTATTCGGATTCTACTATTTGCAGAGGGGTGATCTCACAGTGAAAAATCCAGGGATTTTTTGGGGACACCTGTTTTTGGGCAATGATATTCCGAAGGCATATCCTGAAGGCCTGAGCTGAGGAAGGTTTGGGAGGGGGTGACCCCCTGCTGATGGTGGGGTTACATTCTTCCCCCTGGAAATTTTTTGAAAATCCATTGCTGCAATTGCATTGAGAGTTAATCTAGGGCTCTTTGAGTCAGTATTTTGAATTTTACTGAGAGGTCAATTTGATCAAGTTTCTCAACCATAACTTTGGAAATTTTTTATATATGTATGGATTGGAAATGCTTATAAGTTATTGTCAGATATCTTTTGGTTCAATGGATTATGCTTATCCTGCTTGAAATGAGACTTACCATTATCACTCTAATTCATATAATAGGCTATTTTCTAAAATTCAAGTGAGAGACACATACATAATATACTAGTACAGAAACAATGTCTATTAAGTTGGTAATTACTATTAGTACTAATCTCTATGTTAATTTTTCATTTGGTGTTATGAGTTACCACCTGATAACCAGGTTTATTTGATCAAATTGTCACTGTTCCTGTACTGTTTTTGATTGAAATACTGAAGTCTGAAGGCTGAATGATAACAAACCTGAACTCAAACTATTTGAAATTTTAACAGATGAAAGCTAGATAAAGCCAAACATACTTTTACAGTATGATTCCAACTGTTAAACTTAAATATTTCTGTAAACTTAAATGTCTTATGTCAATATATATATATAAAATATATAAATAATTTGCATCTTGTTATGATATGAATTGGGACCTAAATTGTTGTCAAATTTTTTTTTTGGGCACCCAAACCGGTAAACAGTATGAAAAACGGCCTGGATATGTCCCTGTCTCATGAGGGAGATGTTAATTACACTTAAGCGCAATAAGGAATTCCTAATTTGCAATTAGGGAAAATCTAATTGAGCTTAAGTGCAATAAGAGAAGATATTATTGTGCTTAAGCGCAATAAGGAATATTCTTATTGCGCTTAAGCGAGAGATTCCTTATTGTGCTCGAGCTCAATTATTTATTAACTGTCAATTTGGCTTCCCCTAACCCACTTTGATGTTCTATAGAAACCACCCGAAAGAGACCTGTTAATTAGTTTAACATAACATGGTTGCCAATTCTGAGGTGATGGTCAAGTATAGCTCTTGTGACATTACCCCTCTACCCACTTGTGTTAGCTTCCCACCGGTTTGTGACTGATTTAAAATGTAAATATACTAATTCAAAATTCACGGAATTGAATAAGTTAGTATTAACACATTGAGTGCTGGAACCCTATAGTGTAACATTCCAGGGTTCCAACTTTAGATTATGTATTAAATAGGCAGATTGCACCATATACCCACCCTCAAACCCCAAAACTGGGCATGTATCAGCTTGGATCACATAAAAACATGCCATATACGCACTACAAGATAACTCATAGTCGGCACAGAGCAATGCCATCTCATTGTATTTTGGCTGGGTGCCGACTATGAGTAATCTCATACCCACACTTTGCCAAGTTTTTCTCATGAGTACTCCCATTAGATGATCAAGTTCGATATTGCAAATAATAAACTTGTGCTGATTTGACCTTTTGGAGTAGCCTGCGCTAGTTCTGACTGTGACATAACTCGTTGTCACACCTGGAGAATATCATATCCCACATTCCAGGTTTAGATGGGTGGTGTTGGTGGCTGACTACGAGTTATCTCGTACCTAAATTTTGAGAAATACAATCTTACATGTGTGATCATGCTACTTCAAAATTGATGTCAACTATTCAAATACACAAACAAAGTAGTTATTCTTGAGTGGAATGTTAGGAGCTTTTGTGGATCTAATCATAAAATGCCAATTCAGACGGCACAACAGAGTTAGGGACCAATGCGTCAGTATAACTATACTTTCAGCATCAATTAGGTTGCTTTATTACAGAGAGTGGCATCACTCACATCACATATATATTTGAGCTTCCTAAGCTGGTTGAAATCATGTTTAATACGTGGGGAACTCAATTTCTTAAATTTCTACAGAAGAACATCTAGACCCCATATAGAGTACGAGATAACTCGTAGTGGTCCTCTGGAATATAATGTAGTACAAGATTACCCATAGTTGGCACTCAATGTGTTAAGTCATTTTAGGATTAGTAAATTAATATACATGCATGCAATGATGAAGAGATGGGGTCAGATACTAGTCTTTTTCAGTGTGAGACGGTGTCTAACAATAATAATAAACATGAAATTTCCAACTGCATCACCCATGTTGTCTAACTTGTCTTAGGCTGAAATTTCATAGCCATTACTGTAATTTACAAATATCCATATCTAAGGCATGATTTCTATGGATGCCTGCGCATGGTTAATATCATGCACTGGCACTCATGAATGTTAATTATAGTAATGCCCTAAACAATCGACTCCTTAACCATGCAGAATTATGGGTAACTTGTCAGGATTTAGTCGGAAATATGGCTTGTTGCCATTCATCGGAAAGCTCTCACTGAATAGCCATGGCATACTGATTGCCGCCTTTTTCTGTGATCTTCCCCGCCGTAGCAATATTTTGTTTAAAAATGAATGCATTTCGTCGGTTTTCTTATTTTTTATGCATATTTTTGCTTTAACTCTGAACTACACAACCAACCATATATTAAATATGTGCGACACTTAATTAAAAATAGATGTTATATTTGACATACATGACCATGCCAATGTGACACCATGGGAAAATCTTGACATTGATCAATGTTCTGTGGCTATTTGTGAATGGAATCAAGTAAATTAATGCCATGTCTCCATTGTTATAGACCGCTTAAGGGGGAGATGCATGTTTTGCATAAATCTCCAGCCAAAAATGGCAAGAGATTTTCAACAAATAATTTCTCTGGATCTATCTGGCAAAAAATGTTGAATTTCACATATCATCATCTTCATTGTATGTAGAATCTGAGCGTTTATTAAGAGCACAAAAACAATGGATTTTAATACATTTGATAGGTTGATTATAGTCTTGGCTCTATGAGAGGAGTCTTCATTTGTATCATAATGTTGAGTTAATAGATTTTTAATTGCATATTATAGCATCGTGCCTCCATATATTACAATGGAGAATAAAGCAGTCACAAATATTCCAGTCCAATGCAAACAAATGTTGATATGCAGTAAGTTGTCATGGTACCTGAAAACAGTTAAATTTTAAATATTTTTCATGCCATAAAAGTAAAGTAACTGAGGTTATAATATCCAATTGATCGATGGTTCTTAAATATTGTGTCACAATAATTGCTTGTACCAAATTTCACAAGATATTCCTAATAGATTTTGAGAAAATCCATTTTGAAATACCAGGAAATTTTAGCAAACGTGCGTCTGGCCCTTAATAATTTTACTTATCAGCAATGTCAAGTACGATTTCATAACTTACCTCTTGTTCGCCATGGTGTTCAGTTGTACTGGCATACAATCAATCAATCGCAACCCAATGCCGTTGTAAATCAATCACTGCCATTGGACATCTATCCACACCGACGTAATTGCTTCCCCGCCGTTACTTGATTACATAGTGTGATACTTGTGACCAGATGTATGAGATGCGAAAGTATCTGTCTGGATATTGGCATCTGCTGTACATGTTGCTTCCTTTGGTTTGGCTCTTCATGGTCAAATTCACGTCTATTAGCCTATTACGATTAAGCGTAATTTCATTACACTAATTAATAAGCATAATTGGGTTTTCTACTATTCTTACCTTGGATAATATGGTATAATCTAAAATCGAATCATTCTTGGCGGTGCCTGATGTACAGTAATGCCCTAATTAATCAACTGCTTAACCACAGCAGAATTATGGGTAACTTTTCAGGATTTAGTCGGAAATATGGCTTGTTGCCATTCATTGGAAAGCTCTCCCCGATAGCTTTCCGATGAATGGCAACAAACCATATTTCCGACTAAATCCTGAAAAGTTACCCATAATTCTGCTGTGGTTAAGAAGTCGATTAATTAGGGCATTACTGTATATGCCCTGAAGATCTATGTTGACTCAATGACCGAGATATGTCAAAGGTTTCACCCATTTCGACCTGAGGGGAGTTTTGAGAGAGGGTATCTGATTTACTCTTATTTTAACCATAAATATCAATTATACTTAATGATAATGGAATCAGCTGATGGAATTACGAATAAATGCATGTAATGGAATTGTACTTGAGCATAATATCATTACACTTAATTAATAGCTAATAAATGTGAAATTGACCTCCCATACAGTTGTTACTTTATTCATTAATTGAGCATATTTTAGTACATGTGACTCTTTGTCTGAAACCAGCCATCTTAAAGGTACTCAATCCAACCAGCTGGTCCCCATGTCATCAAGTTTCAGCAACAACAACAACATTTCTTTAAAATACACTTTAGTTATCAGAATTGATTAATTACATCAAAATATTGCTAACCACTGTCAACTATGGTATAAAATTTCCCAAAACTTGTTATTTATCAACATTTAGTTCAACGAAATATGGCCGTAGTATTACTTGATTATCACAAAATTTGGCTGTATTACCACTTGATTTTAGAGTTATCCATCTTCATCCACAATTTGGTCGGTGACAAATATTTGCCAGGAGTTTAAAAGTACATATCTCGAGAAATAACAGATTTCAAAAATCGATATCTGATCACTCTGAGCTTTAATGAGTGGGTTCCTTGACTCAAATCAAATATTTTTTATCCATGAAGCCAAAGAAATAGTAATTTAGGGGTGTTTAATCGGATAATGAATCTTTAAATAACTGTGGTCTGATGTATGTATAGTGGTATATCATCGGCAAATGAAAGTAATTTTAATGATGTACTGTGGGCATATCGTTTAAGTACAAGAGGAAAATTCACGGTGCAAGTATGGATCCTGGGGCACTCCACAAGTGATATATAAGGGTTAGAGTGCAATTTTGAACCAAGAAATTCAACATACTGTTGTCTTCCCTAAGATAGCTTGCAATTTTAAACCATTCATTCGAAATTCCATAGTGGTTGAGTTTGGCTAAAAGTATTTCATGACTTATTGTGTCAAAGGCTTTAGGCAGATCGATAAATAGTCCCATAGTTTAATCTCTAGTTGGCTGATAATTTTTCCCTGGCCACGTAATGTAAAAGTTGCATCAATGGGTGAATGGTAGAGTGGTTTTTCCGAAAACCAAACTGGTTATCATGTAGCATGTGATGTTTCGACAAGAAAGAGAATAATCTATATTGCATAATTTTCTTGATTAATTTTGAGAAGACTGGAAATATGCTAGTCGGTCTATAATTTGCAATATTATCTTTACTGTCACCTTTACATATAGGGACCTTTAATACATATATCCACAGCTATTGAATAAATAACTGCATCTCCATCATCAGATTTGAATTACATTGTGTTGGACATTAATTGTCTTCCAGTGGAATGACATGAATTTTTCAACATCCAATTTGCCCTGATGTCTGCATAAATGATAGTTTTTCAACAAAGCACACATATGAAAATTCTAATATCAGTGAAACTCACAGTCAAGGATTAGACGATATGGAATTTGTTGTTGATGGTGTAGTCACATTTCCTTGAAAAATACACAATCTGCAACTCATTTGATTTGATGTTCTGGATTCAGATTTTCGTTTGGCAGCCTTGTTAATAGGCAGGTATTCGCCTCGACTATAATGTCTAGGATCCGCAAAGTGGTATGCTCGACAGACATCGTATAAGAAATTGAGTTCACAATTGGAACTTATTATATTATGATTTAAATTTGCCAATTTGTTTCATCTTTGTGGTAGTTTTCTTTATGTATATTTGTTCTAACTGCTAAATATTCAACGAGAATCCATTTTACTGTTGTTCGCAGACTTGTCACAATGCGACAAATTACAATTAATGCCTGCCACAGTTTTCTTTAATTTTGCTCAAAACAAAGTTTAACCTTCTGAAATTTTCTTTTGCTAAAATTGGCAGAAAAAATATCTTGCCTCAATATTCGCCTGGACTCTAATTAACCGGGCTGGTGGACTGTGCTCTGTCCATTTATTGCGAGCTTCTGACAGTCAAAAATCATGAAGTGTTATTCCCTTGTTGGAATGGCATCAAATGCTTTGAATATGCTTTCAGGAATAATTATAGTTTTTCTTATTTACAGGTTTCCTTGAAGACTACGTACTTGTTAACAGCTGCAAAAACAACAACATGTCCCACACATTTGTGTTAGCTCTTCTTCTAGTTTGCTGTAAGGTCACATCTGCTGTGGTACACCACTTAGAGTGTGGTGAATGCACCTGTACAAGCAGTACCTCTGAGGCTGGCTATGATGTAGCATTAGTACACACGGATGCGTATTGTGAAGGGGCGGGTCTGGAGTCAATTCCTAGTCAAATACCAGCCAGAATCGAGGAACTCAATTTTGCCCATAACAAGATTAATCCAAACAACTTGAAAGAATTGAGTACATTCCCACGACTGAGAAAACTATCCCTCGCTTATAATGAATTGGATACAATTCAACCTGGTTCATTTGTTGGACTTGATCTGTTACAGCAACTGGACTTATCAGGAAACAGGATAAAATACATGGATGAAAATACATTTGCGTCACTGGGGAACTTGAAATCGTTGCAGGGATTAGAAATGGAGAATGCTCCGAATCGAGTTCTGCACAAGTTATCTAACTTACAAGACCTTGAGATAACTCTTCATCAGCATGTAACCCCAGCAAATTTGTTTCAAGATCTTATATTACAAAAAGTTCGCTTAAATCTTGTGAATGCCAAAATGTTTCCAAATAACCTTTTTCAGTCTGGGTCAAAGACATTGAGCAATATTGCAGTTGATGCCCCAAATTTAACTAATATTGCAGAAAATACTTTTGATCATCTGCAGCTTCTAAAGGAGCTAAATATACGAGTGAGAGATATGAACGGTCTGCCGGAGAACCTACTTGGCGGTGTGAGCAACGATGATGCAAACAAACCAGTGAACTTGATTAAAGTTCAGATTGATGGCGTTCTAGCTCTGCCATCATACCTCTTACAGTCACAGAAAAGTATAACTAGTATTATTCTTCGACATTTGAGAAGTTTACCGAGGAGTTTGTTTAACAGCCTGTCAACGCTGAGAACCCTCGAGATGTCCGAGTCGTTCATTCCACGGATGCCCATTGATTATTTCAACACATTGTCAGGACTAACATTTCTAAATATTAGCCACAACCAGTTGAGTGTGTTGGATAAAAACATTTTCAAAGATCTCGAAAGCATCATTACACTTGATCTGTCAAGCAATAGGTTGAGAGATTTGCCACCGAAAATTTTCTCAAGTTTAAAAATGATAGAGAATTTGGTTTTGAGGAACAATAGTCTGACAGTGATTCCTAGTGAATTATTCATGAATAAATATTCATTGTTGCGGCTCGACATCAGTGATAACCTCATTTCAGAAATAGCTCATCACGCATTTCAGGACCAGAATAATTTACAGAGCTTAATTCTGAGTAAAAATAACCTCACATATATCAGTGGGGATGTATTTAAAAACCTCAAACAACTTGAATTTCTTGACATTTCACATAATCTTTTATCCGAACTTTCACATGACTTTTTAGCTGACAGCGCTCTTATGAGACGATTAGATGTTTCCTACAACTGGATTGTGAATATACGCAGTTACTTCATTTACCATTTGAGATATCTTGATTATCTGAATATTGAAGGGAACACTCTAGATTGTGATTGTGATTTGATCATTTTCGTCCGAAATTTGGTAAAGAGGTGGGTGGAGCTAAAAGGAGATGTCTGCTCTTCGCCAAGTTATTTCATCGGCTTGGAATGCAGGGAAATCCCACTGATCTATGTATGTACTCTCCAGCAGAGAGAAAAGATACTAGATGGTCTCTCGATATCACCTGCCCATGCCGCATTCAACCCAACAAAAGGAACAGCAACTCCCACTGTCAAGTTAGAGGATATCACAAAGACCTGGTATGCTGTTTCAACAACATCTATTGAACCATTAGTTATAAATAGGACAGTGACTGTTATGATACATCCCTCAACGAGACTTCTTGCGCCTTCCTGCATGGGCTGTGATACACCAAGATTAGACACTGAGACAGAATATGGGTATCTTGATGACATTCCCCAAACACCTGTTATTATTACTGCAACTACAACTATAACCATGGCAACTCGACAGCCAGAGGGAGGGATGGGTATTGGTGTTCAGGAATCTGACGATATTGATTGGCTGGTTATTATTCTTGCTGTGGGAGGAGTCTTGATTGTGCTCACACTTGGAGTTGTTGTTGGTTTGAAAGTCCGCAGGTACATACGATCAAGGACATACGATGTTGAGGGCAATACATTAGGAAGAGTTGAGGTTGATGAGACCTCACCCGGTTTCGTCAATATTGAAGAAAAATTTGAGGACACAAGCTGAAAATATGCTGAACAATTCTTAGTATGGTGTTTATGTATGTTAGTTAATATATATATATTTTACATCATGCCACAATTTACAGGTGATGATTGAGGCCAAACAACATTAATGGTCTGTTTCTCAGACATCTGCTTCATAAAGATATGGCCCGCTGGTTGCTTTTTACAGACCTGCCACTTGGCTTCACAACATAATGTCCACTACTGGTAAAAAAAAAATCAAACTGGACACACTTCAACTTGTATTTGATATTTCCCTTTGCTATTTTTGATATATTTAAATATATTAAATTTTATTTTTTGGTTTGTTTAAAGTGTATGTACTTGGGTTGTACACAACAGGCTATTGCATTCAAATAGTATTAGCACTTAATCATGAAAGGTCATTTTTCACACCCAACAATGTTTTTGAGAATCAAAACCTGGCTGCTGGGAAATTATGGTCGTAAAAAGTGGCAATATAAACCTGTCTGCTGGATAATTTTGTAGGTAAATTATAAACATAAATATAGAATCCTGCCTGCCAGCCCATTTTGAAACAAAAAGTATCCAAGAAACAGATAATAAGCTTTGTGTGGCCTAATCTCAATCATATTTTTTTTTTAATTCAATGGGTGTTAATGATAATCAGTTTTTAATAAGACATCTGTCTATCAACTAGGATTATCTCAAGGATACACATGCATACACAATGCACATGCATAATTATACAAGTCATACAATGCACATGCTTTATATACCTCACTGCAAATGGTTTGTTATTGCAAATAATTTTCTGATTCAAGCAACATCAAATTAATTTGGACTGAATATATATCAATCAGAATTGCAAATATTAGTAATCTACAGGACTGGTTACCATTGGATATGTAAACTAAGTTTAGGGCTTAGAAATACTTTGCATATACATTTACTTCTAAAGCCAAGTATGGCCAGGTACTCAAAAAAAACCAAACAACAAATATTTTATATACTAATATTAATATGATGAAACTTTGTCAATATGTTCAGTGTGACCTCATTATTCAAATGAGAAAGTTTACATGTTGGTAGTCCCTCTATCTTTGTAGAAAATCATATTTTTCAAGACTGCAACTGACTGCAAACATGTAAATATGTATATATGTTTTAATGAACTTAAATTTAAATGTGCCAAAGTTGGAAGTCTTATTTTGTTATTATTAAAATAGTTTATATATATTTTACATCATGCTGAAATTTACATATGATGAAAATCTTAATATTTTGTTTGTTTTTATTTTATTGTTATTAATAATGACAGGCAAGTAAACTCCGTTGGATTAATTTTGAGAAATGCTCAGTTAATACGTTCAACATACAACTGGAAACTAATGCTGTTTATTGAAGTTAACTTATTAGCTGAACATCCCTATAAAGTAATCAATGGGAATTGAGTAACTGAGCATCAGCAAGTTTTCAGTTGTATACACTAATTGCCATAGTATTCAAAAGTGGGAAACTCCCAAGATTTTGGTGGCCTAGCATCACCAAATTAATCCTCTGGGAGCCTCACCCCGCTTAGGCCTCAACTGTTATGGGAAACCTAGGATCAGATTGAAGTTCCCCAGTTGAAATTGGCATCTAGTATAAAAATTATATACACAGTCTTCAAGTCCAATAATTTCTCTGATGACACTTAAATTTTATTTTAATTTCCATCCTGTCACTGTCAAATATCCCTTAATTAATTAATCTGGGCACGTTGGATATCTTCACAAGCATCAGAGGTTTATGGAATTGATCTCATTAAAAACATCTGATGCCCTGACATGACATGGGTTAGATGCCAAGCCTGGACATAGTGTGTTTGAAATTTTCCAGAATGAGGTCCCCAGAGGGTGAATTTAGTGATGGTAAACCAAATTCACCCTCTGGGAAACTCATTCTGTTTAGGCCTCAACTGCTATGGGAGACCTAGCTAGGATCAGATTGAACTTCCCAAGTTGAAGTTGGTAATGTTCACCCATTAGTCACCTCCTTATGCATATTATCTTCTGCAAATTAGGGGATATAGAAACTGAAAAGAAGGGATAAAGTAACTAAAAACAATGTTAATTTGAGACAATAGATACTTCCAAGAAGATGAGGCCTAAGCAGAAGGAGGTCCCCAGAGGGTGAATTAAGTGACTGGATGCTGTGCAGGGCATCATCTCTAAATTCACCCTCTGGGGACCTCATTCTGCAAATAACAGACACAATATTTCATGGCTTGAACTTGTGTGAATGATACTGTGTCAGCATTTAAAATGTCAACTCTTGCGATTAGCCAATCAGCGTCGATAAATAGTGATGGTATATGAACCCATATTAGGTCAGTGACCCAATATGAAATCAATATTAGGTGCTTATCCACCATCTTCTTTTTCAGAAACTCTGTCGCCTCGGGGATATTTTTGGTGCATTTTGGAGCCAAGAAAGGGGATATCAGTTGGAAATCATTTTCTGCGAATTTAAAGACATATTGCCATGTACCAAAACCTGCATGCAATATATTTGAGGAATTATAAAGACTCATAAATTAACTATCAAACCCAATAAGTTGTCCTTCTTCTGGTGATTAGCCATTGACTCAATGCATTGACGTTCAACGCCCATGGCGTGTCACTGTGACGTTACATAAGATAATGGCCACAGACAATGCACTTAACTTTCAAAATTAAAATAAATTACAGCGACGATTAATTAAAGGGATATGCTGGATTTTGTCCACTGACATAATAAATACGTTACGGGACGCTTTGTGGTCGGATATGGTGTCATGTGAGGCTCAGCGAGATCAATATTAGGCGAGGCCTAATATTCATCTCACTTCGCCTTACATGACACCGTATCCGACCACTAAGCGTCCAGTAACTTATAATATCACCTAAGTATAACATCACATCTGATTCTTGAGGTGTCCATTTGACATTTGACTCATTATGGTATTTACCAGTGTCCATACCAAGAAAAATATAAGGCAACTTGAGTACACCACCATTGCTGTTACAAATAATTTAATGATGAAATATGCAGCACAATACAACTTATCATAGTCAGCATTATCGTGGTGTTTTGTAGAATTATTGTTTGTAAACATTACTGTCTGTTATCGCTGAGTGTTTACCAATAATAGTTTCTATAACCCCCAGATTACTTTATATAAAATATATGCCATATTATATACCATTTGAAAGAGGAAGCTCCAAAACATTATATTATCAACTTATCCGGGGTAATAAACGGAGGACTTGTTGTTTTTGTTGAGTTGCCAACACGTTTTGTCATCTAGATTGAAAGTAAAAAGCAGTATTATTTTCAATGCAGGGGGAATAACTCTATATATTAAAGATAAGAGTTCTTCCCCTTCCATTGAAAGTTTGAATTATGTTGCATTCTGGGATCCAATTGGGGGGGGGGGGGGGGGGGGGGGGGAGTCATTTTATGATTTCAGCAGTTTTCTTTTTCTATTTCTCTGTGGGCATCTTCTGAGACACAGATGTTTCAAATAGTGATGAATTATAGTATTTTAAAGGTACTAAATCCGATCAGAGGGTCCTATATTACTATTTCTTTGGCTTCAGGGGTAAACAATATTTGATTCGAGTCGAGGAACCCACACATCAAAGCTCAGAGTGATCAGATATCGATTTTTGAAATTCGTTAATTTCTCGAGATCTGGGACACTAATTTAGTCTGCCTCGTGCTCAAACAGACAAATTGCGGGTGTAAGATGGATAACTCTAAAATCAAGTGGTTATTATTGTTAAAGGTACTCAACCCGTAAAGAGGGTCCCCATCTCAACAGATTCCAACAACAACAATCCGATCAGAGGGTCCTATATTACTATTTCTTTGGCTTTGGGGGTAAAAAATATTTGATTCGAGTCGAGGAACCCATCAAACAAAGCTCAGAGTTATTAGATATTGATTTTTGAAAATTCTTATGTTCTCGAGATGAGTACTTATAACTGCCGTCAATTTGGTAACATGCTCGAGATTTTACGCCAAAATTCTATTCAAACAGACAAGGATGGATAACTCTATAATCAAGTGGTAATAATTGACTACGTACTGGGCCAGTAAGAATTCCCGATAATGAAAAATAATAGATTTCTAAAATCGATATCTAACAAATCTGAGCTTTGATGGGTGACTTCCTCGACTCGAATCAAATTTTTTTGACCCCCGAAGCCATTGAAATAGTAATTGAGAGGAGTTTTATCGGGTTGAGTACCTTTAATAACTAACCAACTCGAATCAAATATTTGTTTACCCCCGAAGCCAAAGAAATAGTAATATAGGACCCTCTGATCGGATTGAGTACCTTTAATCATATTTTATGGCATCGATTGTTATTAAAACCGTATTTCAAGTCATTATAAAAAAAAATAATCGGCGACTCGAAAATTAAGTGGGCCTTTAATAAACTTGGTATGATTTATTTTTTGTACCAACTGTAAACGCCTTCCATAGCTTTCATGAATCTTTGACCTATGAAATTGATGGTACAAGTAATACTAGTATACTTAAGAGTATGCACAGGTATGTGAAATCTGCTAGTTTTTCACCACTGCAGTTCAGAAGTTTAATATTTCACTTTTCTGGATGAGACATAGCTTTTACCTGAATTGTGAAATGTCTATTATTATGTTAAGGATTGTGTTTGTTGACGTTTTTGTTTGTCAAATTAATTTTTTGATAATTATCTGATTAAAATAAGAATATAAACTGCCTTGGACTGGTTTTTTTTTAGCACCAGTGTATAGAGGACGAAGGAATATTGGTCTATCAGAAAATATCTGTTGATTATTGAAAAATGATATAGATTAAATCTTTTCAAGTTGATGAAGTGTTTTAAAACCAATATTAAATGAGAAGGTTGGCTAAATGTTAAAGCTTAACTTCAATTTGGGTTTTCATGTTACGATGTTTCCAAAGTACGAAACCCGCATGTTCAAGACCGGTGAATTGGCGATACTGTTTCGTCATCTAATATCATCAAGCTATTTTATAGAGCTTTTGAATTAGATTTCTGTCTCCATTTGTGGTAAAAAATACATTGGCCAATTCAAATGTTTTTGGCCATTGGCCAATTTTGCCACCAAAAGCGCGAATACTGTTGGTCGATAGATAATTGATATGGGGCCACCTTCATTGAAACCAATGATATTTACACTGAACCTCCGAGAAATTTACTGTTAGCCTAGCTAGATTCCCATAGAAATTATCCGTATAATGCAGGGGCCTCATTCTGAAATTACGTTATATGAAATTACTGTTCTCATGCTGGTTTTGCGCACGCAGAAAGAAAATTGTTAAGGAATAGCAAGCATGCCTGCTTAATTTGATGTGCGGCTGGGAACGAAAGGATCTGCCTATGTAAACATTCATAGTATACAGGTTTAGATAGGTCAAGTACAGTAATGTCCTAATTAATAGACCCCTTAACCACAGCAGAATTATGGGTAACTTTTCAGGATTTAGTCGGAAATATGGCTTGTTGCCATTCATCAGAAAGCTCTCACTCTGCTGTGGTTAAGGAGTTGATTATTTAGAGCATTACTGTAGCAACAGACAATAATATTGTGTGGTGGGAGATCGTGCCAAATGGTAGTAGGATTATAATTTGTTGATAAACTCTCCACACATCACTAGAGCTTTCTGAAATTTTGCGAAAACCCTGTGCCAATGCATTCTCATATATGCGGGTCTGCCATAGGGAGCCCACATGGTGATTTGAATGTGGCATTGTAGTAGGGCCCGACGAAGCTTCGAGATTCGATTCGATTTCGAATCTTACGTTCCGATTCGATTCGAAAGCGGTTGTGTGATTCGGGGTATTTCGAATCTTTGTATACAAGTCCTTTATCACCGGGAATAGACTGCATTATATATACAATCTGGCACCTCCGTGGTCCAATGTGTATAGTTGAGTTGTCCAATAGCCCACTGCTCATATATATATTGGCCTACCAGTCCCAGCGTTGGTTAATTGTGTCAGGTCGGTGGGTTACTCGTGCAACCTGCTGGTAGGTCTGTGATGGTTCGCGTGTTCATCACGGTTGTACCATAATCGTAGCGCACATGGGTTTCCTCCACCACATAAAACCAGCAATGTCGCGATTTTGCCTGGCCCCAGCTGCGGAAGCGAGTGAATTTCTTGTGGGACATATTTGTATGTCGGTATTGGACATTCTTACCAGAAAAGCCTATATTGCGTTACTCAACTCAATCATAATAATATATTTTTTTAATTTAAAACTTAACACGATATAAATATATTAAATAAACATTTTGGGCTCCAACATGTCGTTTCCAAATCCGGTTAACATCTTTATACAGTATCGCATAAAAGGGGAGGCCGGTTTGAAAGGCTAAGATGATATAAAATTTGTGGATATCGCGCCTGTCAAAGCTTATTTACAGTATGCTCCACAGGCCTCAGTCTCACACCGTGTACACACTTGAATGCTTTTTGGTCCAAAATCCTGTTCTCGGTTGTTAATATTTCCATTCTTGGTGAGCATTGTTTTATCTTCAAAATTTCTATTTGAAACGGGAAGCCATGTTGATTGTTTTCTTTTATCGGTATCACACCAAGAGTTTTCACTTTTTTAATTGCAGGGTGGCATAGAAAAAATGCACACCAAGCGCAGACATAACAACAGACAACTGGATTTTGGAACAAACTGCTTTCAAGTGATTACATGGTGTGAGTCTCTGGGTTGGTTGGCTAATGGTTAGACTACGAAAATATTTTGTTTATATTTCTTTGTCCCCAGATCCAGTTGTAACTATCAATCTGATTGGCTACAATACACATTCAAATCACCATCTTCCCAGTCACCCATGACAGCAGGGTTTAAGAGAATGTGCACGCGAAAAATTGGGGGTATATGAACACACTGAAACATTAGGGGTATATGAATGACATTTGAACTGGCAGTTTCAATCAATCGTGACATTGCTCTTGCTCGGCGATTTTGATGCCAGATCCGTATTATTCTTATTTGTGTGGATTGATGTCATAACATTGAAATCCACACTTTGCTATTGTTGAGGGGAAAAAAATCGTTACTCGGACAACATTGAGGGGCACATGGAGATTTAATGCCTGGATCAACATCCAGGTATTAAATATATGTACCCCTGATGTTGCCATACTAGTAGATAACTTATAATATATCTTGGATATAAATATGCATAAAGACTGAAAACCATTGGGTTTTGTTAGAACACAAAATATTGTAACATGGTGCTTTGGTCATACATGTTGTGATTGTCGCCATCAATGAACAGATCGCAGAAATGTGAGAGCCAGAATCACTAACCATGGCCCAGTTAGTGAAAAATATGTTGTATCAAATTAATGTTTTTATCCCAGAGGGTAACTTGTCTACCTCAGTATTAGGCATATAGAATATGTTCCAATAGTACTTGTAAATGAAATAGACCCTTTTTATCACTGAAAATATTCTCCAATTCAGTTATAAAAAGTATACAATGGAATGAACTATTCAGCATCTGTAGGGATGTTCAGATCACATCAGTAGACAACAGGCATAGGAAACTGGATTCACTTGTAGGGTGTTCAACAAACAGCTTGAGGCCATTACTTATCAGCTGAACAACTAAACATCGTTGACTATTTTGACATTTACGAAATGGTCAAGGTATATGTTATTTTGAATCAATTGCGACAATTTATGGTAATCTTGAGAATCTCAGGTATTTAGTTTGGTGGAATTTGGGCACGTCAGGATGAAGCATGGACCCACCTGGTTGTAGAAGAAAATGTTGAAATTTAGACCACAAAAAACATTCAATACATCTCGATAGATATTTCTCACAAAAAGTGCATGGTCATGTTAATTTTGGGCACATTTCCATATTTTGGGCACAGCGTTTACCAACTTTAATTTGGGGGAACCTAAAGGGTTGAGATTGTGGAAGAATAACACTTGTGCCCTAAACTGATGGCTAGTAACACACTAGTGTAGTTTTGTGTATATAAAGCCATATATTTCAACCGGGTGGAGGAATAAGATATTATAAGTTATATCTGGTAATGAAAGTGTCAATTACACTGTAGCTAAACTTAGGTAGGGGAATAATTTAATGGTTGACAGTAAATGGAGGAATTAGGAAAGGTGATAATTGAAATGTCTAAGTAAGTTAAGATCAGATCGGTCTATAACCCATGCTAATGGATTTTGTAGAAATATTTAGTCATACAAAGAGTAAAATCCAAAATGGCCATATTTTTTGGCCGAATGACCCCAAAATGACTCGTTCCCACCAAGAGGTCACCCCGATGATCCATATGCAGTTTGGTGATGATCAGATCATGGATGTGGTCTGTAGGATGTGTCAAAGGATTTAGTGATGCAAAGAGTAAAATCCAAGATGACCGCCAGCGGCCATGTTTTTTGGCTAAAATGACTCATTCCCATCTACATGTAAATGTCAACATTCCTGACAAATTTTATGATGATCAGACAGACAGTACGGCCTATAGCCCGCGCCAATGGATTCAATTTTGAAAGCCAAGATGGCCACCAGCGGCCATGTTTTTTGGCCGAATTACCCTAAAATGATTCGTGCCCAACTAGGGACCACCCCAATGATCCATATGAAGTTTGGTGATGATCGGATCAGGGTTGTGTTCTGTAGGGTGTGTGAAAGTATTTAGTGATGCAAAGAGTAAAATCCAAGATGGCCACCAGCGGCCATGTTTTTTGGCCGAATGATCCTAAAATAATGACTTGTTCCCATCTACATGTAAATGTCAACATTCATGACAAATTTTATGATGATCAGACAAACAGTACGGCCTGTAGCCCGCGCCAATGAATTCAAATTTGAAATCCAAGATGGCCACCAGCGGCCATGCTTTTTGGCCGAATGACCCCAAAATGACTCGTTCCCATCTACATGTCAATGTCAACATTCATGACAAATTTCATAAAGATCAGACCAAAGATACGACCTGTAGCCCGCGCCAAAGTATTTAGTGATGCAAAGAGTAAAATCCAAGATGGCTGACGGCGGCCATGTTTTTTTGCCAAATGACCCCAAAAATGACTCGTTCCCATCTAGAGGTCACCCCGATGATTCATATGAAGTTTGGTGATGATCGGATCAGAGATGTGGTCTGTAGGCTGTGTCAAAGGATTTAGTGATGCAAAGAGTAAAATCCAAGATGGCCACCAGCGGCCATGTTTTTTGGCCGAATGATCCTAAAATGACTCGTTCCCATCTACATGTAAATGTCAACATTGACAAATTTTATGATGATCAGACAAACAGTACAGCCTGTAGCCCGCGCCAATGGATTTAATTTTGAAATCCAAGATGGCCATGTTTTTTGGCCGAATGACCCCAAAATAACTCGTTCCCATCTACATGTCAATGTCAATATTCATGACAAATTTCATAAATATCAGACAAAACATACGACCTGTAGCCCGAGCCAAAGTATTTAGTGATGCAAAGAGTAAAATCCAAGATGGCTGACGGCGGCCATGTTTTTTGGCAAAATAACTCGTTCCCATCTACATGTCAATGTCAATATTCATGACAAATTTCATAAAGATCAGACAAAACATACGACCTGTAGCCCGAGCCAAAGTATTTAGTGATGCAAAGAGTAAAATCCAAGATGGCTGACGGCGGCCATGTTTTTTTGCAAAATGACTCGTTCCCATCTAGAGGTCGCCCCGATGATCCATATGAAGTTTGGTGATGACCGGATCAGAGATGTGGTCTGTAGGATGTGTCAAAAGGATTTAGTGATGCAAAGAGTAAAATCCAAGATGGCCACCAGCAGCCATTTTTTTGGCCGAATGACCCCAAAATGACTCGTTCCCATCTACATGTCAATGTCAACATTCATAACTAATTTCATAAAGATCAGACCAAAGATACGACCTGTAGCCCACGCCAAAGGAAATTGTTGACGGACACCAACCCATGGCAATAACTCAAACTTGCAAAGTAAGTTGAGCTAATAATGGGGGGGGGGAATTTTTAACCATGAGACAGAGCAGGGGGGTTCTAAAAGATACATCCAGGTATCAAATCTCCACATACCCTCACCTTAGTTCACACCAATAAGAATTCAGTAGCCGACCTGTGGATCAGGCATAAGGTGACATCAAACGGCATGCTAAAGCAACATCAAGATTTGTGGAAACTGCCAGTTCAAGAGTAATTCATATACCCCCGATGTTTCACTTGCTCATATACATGCATGTTCTCTTCTGCCCCGCTGTCAAGGGTGATGGGGGACATGGTGAATTGAATGTGGCATTGTTGTAGGGCCCGACGAAGCTTCGAGATTCGATTCGATTTCGAATCTTACGTTCAGATTCGATTCGATTCGAAAGCGGTCGTGTGATTCGGGGTATTTCGAATCTTTGTATACAAGTCCTTTATCACCGGGAATAGACTGCATTATATATACAATCTGGCACCTCTGTGGTCCAATGTGTATAGTTGAGTTGTCCAATAGCCCACTGCTCATATATATATTGGCCTACCAGTCCCAGCGCTGGTTAATCGTGTCAGGTCGGTGGGTTACCCGTGCAACCTGCTGGTAGGTATGTGATGGTTCGCGTGTTCATCACGGTTGTACCATAATCGTAGCGCACATGGGTTTCCTCCACCACATAAAACCAGCAATGTCGCGATTTTGCCTGGCCCCAGCTGCGAAAGCGAATGAATTTCTTGTGGGACATATTTGTATGTCGGTATTTGACATTCTTACCAGAAAAGCCTATATTGCGTTACTCAACTCAATCATATAATATATTTTTTTAATTTAAAACTTAACACGATATAAATATATTAAATAAACATTTTGGGCTCCAACATGTCGTGTCCAAATCCGGTCAACATCTTTATACAGCATATGTTATCCTGGAAATGGAATATGGTTGACCATTTAGCTTTCATGACAACTCAATTGATCCGATAGGCCCAAGTTGGGATACTATACATAGATCCTGTAATCCCATTTTCGTATGCCATTCCCAAGTCACGATGCGCAATTTTGATATCACGCATGCCTGCTGTGCGCGACAGGGTGAAGTGTATACATGCGCAGAAGAGTTTCCGTTTGCAATGACTCGAATCAGACTCCATTGACTCCAAAGTTCCAAACTGCTTACTTTCACGAGCTTCACACATAGTCCCAGTGGCACAAAATATGAAATGATGTCGTGCCATTCTCATATATTAAACTGTTTAAAACTGATTAAATACTGTTCATAGCATGTCATAGAAATTAAGTTTAATAAACCCCTTCGTAATCTAACTGACGTTATAAAATCATCGGATATTTGCCCCCATTTTTGCTCGTACCTCCCACTCATCGGTACCGCCAATCTACTAAAGTGTTTGAAAAAGATTTGATTTGAGATTCGATTCGATGTTGATATTGCCAATTCGTCGGGCCCTACATTGTAGCCAATCAGATTGCTTGTTACAGCCGGATGTGGGAACAACTATCTTTTTATTTGTAAGAATTGGATTAGATGACACACTGGGAAGATGAATGAATTTCAAGATCTACCATAACATATAATTTATTCTTGGAATGTAAAACTTCAACAATATAAATGCATAGAAAAATATATGAATATGCAAAAGACTAACACCTTAAAACTAACCATAAACAGCAAAGCTTTCAAATATATGTCAATACAATTTACTAATAAAAGGTCGCTGACCAAAATGTCCCCCGACGAAGGTGGCAGTTTTGAAGGATTTATGGGATTCAGGTCCCTATACTACAAACTGTAGGAGGAATTTATTACAACAAAGTGCATATTCACAAAATATGTTGCACATCTTCAATGTGTCGAGACAGAGTCAATAACTCTAAATAAAAAAAAACAGAAAATATTTATATGTCGAAAATGGCAATAACTCTGCCAAAATTATTACGACTGAACCTTTAAAATCACAGGTGCGCAGGTTCCCATGCTGGTTGACATCTGTGCCAAGTTTAAAATAAAATTGACTGGACAATGACAGAATACAGACTCGGACAAAAGATGCGTCCAATGATGTACTATTCTATGTCAAATGAAAGTGTCAGTGACATTGTAGCTCAACTTGTGGAGGCGTTAATAATTTTATGCTGAGAGTCAATAGAATGATAAAGAAGGATAGTAAAAAAGTTTCAGTAAATGGATTGTATTGTGTAAGCTAACATGAAATGGTGCTTAAGCCGAGGCATTGTGCTTAAAAATAATATACCCAAAATGAATGTGTCAACTTGGAGAGGGAGATAATGTCATACATTATTTATTATCAATGGAGCAATAATGAAAGTGGAAAAGTTTAAGCAATACCAGAGGTCAATAGATCCCGTCTAGAGGTGATACTAAACATGACTGTAAATTTTCAAAATAATTCTCCAATGAATGTAGGCTGCAGCGCTAGCTGATAAATTAAAATGTGAAACCTAAGATGACTGCTGCGATCAGATGTGGGATGTGGCCTGTACTAGGGTGTGCCAAAGGAAATTGTTGACAGATGCCAACCCATGGCAATAGCTCAAACTTGACTTTGTCAAGATAATCAAAAATTGGGACTCGGTTAGGTTCTGCACAATTCTGCATGGCAAATTCTTAGAAAACCATCAATGTTTTGTATAAAAAAAATTAATCGAGTCGTATAGTTAACAGGTCAGGCATGAGTAATTCAGACTATGGAATAATCACAATTAAAGCTGGTTCATTTGATATGTTTGTATGACTTGTCTTTGGTAGGTTTCCACTGCAGCAGTTTGCCGTATCTTTTGAGGAGAGTTTTCCAGTAGCACCGGACATGTTTTAAATCCAGGTGGTCCCATATAAACTGATAACCTCTGAAAAAAATAATGTTGTAGCTTGAATGAAAGAGATTGCATACTCCATAGCATCTGAAAACCAAATTTGGCCAAGATAAATTCTCGGATGGAAGAAAAATCAATATATCCAGATGAACAAAGAGAAATAACTCTAGAACAGAAATTGCGAGTAACATCATTGGATACTTCTCTGAAATTCCCTCTTGATAGCCGACATCCTTCCCAAATTTTACTGAGATCCGATAAGCCATGGCTCAAACGGACGGAGGACCAGATGCATATTACCCACCATTCACTTCTTCCGTTGGTGTAAATATTAAAGCATATGATGCTGTAATAAGGTGGGCGAATGTACATTTTAATAAGGTGGGTCGAATGTACATTTGTAGTACTTGTATCGGAGTGAAAATATAATTAAACTTAATTTTACCTTTGAGCTATTTCTTTTGCAATTTCATCATTCTCTTTCGCAAACTCCAACAGTTCTCTGCAATAAAATGTTGAAGATCAAAATGGACGTTCAGTTTCAATATTTGATTCAATTCACTTTCACGATCATTTGTCCTTAATCTTAAAATTATGGATTTATTCTAGTGTTTCAAATAAACGTGCATGCACCTTTATTAATTTCATCGAAAATTTCCACCTTGCACGATGCTTATTTTGGTCTGCATTTTTAATGTATTTGCTCCCCCTGCCGGAAACTTGAGTATGTTTTGGTTTCTTATTTCTCCATTGAAGCCAGCTGTATATTTTGACACCATCATGCACCATTTGCATTACTAGTATTGATACTAAATGTATGACATAAATATACTAATAGAAAGTCAAACAGGGGAAACAATCATGCTTTATTTTTAAAACTGATTTACTCAAAATGATACAGATCTCTTTGGCGGAAAGAAAAATAAAGCAAACTTTAGCTGATAAGTTCAAAATAGCCGATCTGGTGATCATAGTACTGGTGAGCATACTACTAGTACTAGGTATGAGATGATAACTATCTAGTAGTGGAAACAATGTAATTTTAGACCCTTGGTGATCTTGCATGCCATGTAAAATAATCAATTTATCAACAATACAACTAATTATACATGTACCTACACATATACATACTTGGTCCTGCTATATATTTCCCCAGTGTAAAGTAGTCACTTGGATCTCGTACTACACTTCCTGCACATTTATCGGGTCTACATGTTATTAAATTGTATCAGGATTTCCACCCTGCATGTTTATTTAGGACTGCACACTTATTTGGAACACTATATTTAATTAACTTATTATATATATTATTGTATATAATAGTTAAAACAAGAAACCACCATGAAAAATTCAATAACAGTTGGAAATATCAACTGAAAATCAAATTTGAACCACTGCAAACAGATACCCCTTCGGTGGTGATTATGCAACTGTATTTATCATCCAGAAACAAAGCAAAACCAAATTTTAATGTTGAAAATAGTCAGTAATTTTGGTAAAATAACCTGTATTTATTGTTGTAAATATACATACATACCAAATGTCATTCCATTCAGTCAACAATAACTGAAGTCATCATTCAGAAATAAATTTGAGCCCAAGTTCCAACAAAGGACCATAACAATGAGGTTCCCAGAGGGTGAATTTCGTGATGCTATCCTGAACAGCTGGCTAGTATCACCAAATTCACCATCTGGGGAACTCATTCTGGTAAGGCTTCAACTGCAATGGGAGACAAGGATCAGATTGAAGTTCCCCAGTTGAAGTCAACTCGATTATGCATTTTATCTTCTGCAAATTAGGGGATATAGAAACTTCCCAGAAGGGAAAAAAACTAAAAACAATGTTAACTTGAGACTATAAGATACTTCCCAGAAGATGAGTCCTAAACAGAATAAAAGGTCGGCCGACCACAGTGTCCCCCGACAACGTGGCAAGTCGATGCCGCTTTGTTAAAGAAATAAAAAAAATATTGAAATGTTCTAAGTCGAAAGGGTTAATAATTCCGTAAAAAAATAATTTTTCCGTCATCTATATACATGTTGCACATCTGCAATATGTGGGTAACAATACTCTGAAGTTTCAAATATCTACGATCAAAACTGTAGGAGGAGTTGATTACACCATGAAGGTACCCTCATACAGAAAATTATAAAAAAAAAAATTCAAAGTCGAAAGGCCCATATAACTCTGGGAAAAATCATTGGATCAAACTCAAATTCTTGACTTGTATTTTGATATGAACAACTGATCAAAAGACAGAATTTTCAATTGAACAGTCCAAACTTGAGTTATCATCCGGAAACCAAAGAAAAAAGAAGAAAATTGAATTTTCTAAGTCGAAAAACGTCCATATCTCTAGGAAAAATCATCGGATCAAACTCAAATTCGAACTCAACCTGTATCTTGATATGACTGATCCACATAAAAACGGTATTTGCAAATAAAGGATCCAAACTTGAGATATCATCTGGAAACCGAAAAAGTGAGAAATTTTCTAAGTAAAAATAAAGTTGAAAAAAGGGAAATAACTCCATAAAAGAACATCGGATCAATCCTAGAATTGCAGAACACCTGTGTGCTTGGTTGAGACACCTATATACCAAGTTTCAATCAAATCGGATGATCACTACTGGAGTTATAACTCCGGACGGATGCATGCACGCACGGACGTACGGACGGAGCTGATTACAATAGTCCCCCGAAAATAAATTTTACGGGGGACAATGAGATCCCCAGAGGGTGAATTTGGTGATGCTAGCCCACTGTGCAGGATAGCATAACTAAATTCATCCTCTGGGGACCTCATTTTGCATATGACAGACACACTATTTCCAGGCTTGATCATACAAATATGCAAATATTGCCCTTACCTGACATTAGTTAAGTCCTGGCGCACTGGAATGTAGTGTACCCATGGCTTCATAGCAGAATAGAAAAACTCTTGCCATTCTTCACCTACATGGAAGACCAATGACTTGCACAGAAAGAGATGTTTGAATCGGAAACTAGCAGCAACACCTCTAAAGTTGTACAGATACCTGCAAAATTAGTTATTGATCAGACTCCAACAATTTGAAGAATCACTTTTCTGATGGTTAACCACATACCAGCATTGACCAGTCAGATACTGGTAGGAATCATAAATAATATGGCTGAAACACTGCGGGCCTAGAAATATAATAAGTTTTTGGGGTGTTTCTTGAAAAATTAATTTTATCAAAAGTTGTATCAAAATATTTATAGTGTTTATTTTCTCAGGGCACTAATGTATAGAATATTGTTTATAACATGGTTATGTATATAATGAAGTCTATATACAACAATCCAGTCCAAATTAATTCTTCCATGACTGGAGCTTCTGAGATTTTGCAAAAACCTGTGCCAATGCATTCTCTTACATATGCGAATCTCCCATAGTGAGCATATATAAAATACATTGCAATTAGTGTAACCAAGATAACCCACTCTCGGTACCAGGTCATAAGTAAACTGGTGTGACAGGTAAAATCAAGAAAATTTCATTTTTCCCACAAAATCCCATCTTAGGCCAAACAAAAAAAGAGTTTTGGTTCTCGGGCAATTTTTTTTATAAATCAATGAGGGAGGGAGGGTTTTATTTTTATTTTTAATTTTTTTTCTGCACATAGTAAGCATGGACGATACCTTCCTCTGTCTAGTAATAACCAGAAATGTAGAGGGAACTGTTATGCATATAAACTCATTTAATCTTATATAAAAATGACATTGTACTACCAGTCTATGACTGGGATTACCTAACATTTCATAATGCCCCTGACATTCACTATTGCTATTGTTGTCTAAACACTGATATCTCACCATTCTAATATGTGATCCTGAATTTAATCATGTGCCTTTCAATTGTATGGAGTTACAATTAGTGTACGTTAGTTCACAATGACTAATTGTTATTTGTAAGAAGAGCATGAGTATCAGCTAATCATTTTCTTAATTGTAGTCATCTACTCCATGTTGTAAGCCTGCAAGTCACTATTTAACGCATTACATGTTAGAGCTCAATGCACACTAATATTCAACACATATCTACTATGGACAATGTTTATAATAATAAATGTTTTTCTTTTGTTTTTTTTCAAATTATTTTTTTCGTAATTTTTTTGCCATAACATCAGGCATTGCAATAAAAAGGCCTAATGAGGCCCTTTTTATTCAATGCGGCGGGGCCTGAGAACCAAAACGCTTCTTTTTTTTTGGCCTTATCAACATTTTACCTGATATTTTATTCTGAAAAAGTTACATGTCTATAAATTAACACACATAACTTTATTATTCTTAATTATGATGATTTATCATATGCATTAAATTAATTGAATTTGAGAAAGTCTCCGTCGTTGAACACACACCTACATGTAACGGTAACTAACCGTTTTCAGAATTAAAATATTTACAGGACTCATTCGAAGTTGATAAGAAATGACAACAATTATTTGTCAGTCATTGTACAAAAGTTTAATAGTTACGAGTTCATATTTTCTTCTTTAGTTTGTAATTTCTTCGAATTACAAGAGAAACTCCGTGACCTGCCAATGCCGTTTTCATTGGAAAAGAATTTGTTTACAATGACTTCATCGGAATTTACCAGGGATTCCCTGAGAATACGAAAACAAATAACTATATTTTGTCCTATTCACTGTGATATTTTCAACAGCTGTCACTGCTTCACATTTCTATTATAAACAAGGAAGAAAGTTATATATTAATTTTATTTGCTGGACCATGACAGCTAGCTACTAAAACAAATATTTTAACCTTGAAATATAATATTTTTTTACCCAAAATATGTATCTCCTATAATAAATATCTTGGACACTGAATGAACTAATGGTTATATATTTCTTGCCTGCAAGATCATAGAAGTCGTTTTAAAAATCGGTATGGAGTACCTACAGTCCGCGCACTGTCAAACCTAAACAACTTTACCTCTGGACCAATCGTAGGAGTCCTTTCGCTATAGAAGCGAATGACAAGTAAGATTTCGATCCTTTTAATTTCTTCCTCCTGTGTGTTTGATGCGTTTGACCGAGTGCGCGGGGCGGGAATGTTGATCCCAACTGGGAGGGCCCTCTGTGTTCAGTGTCCAAGATATTTATTATAGGAGATACATATTTTGGGTAAAAAAATATTATATCTCCGTCAAATATATCTTGGACACTGAATGAACTAATGGTTATAATTAGAATTCTTGAAGAGGAGCAGGCCACGAGGCAGATAATCCGACTATGTCCATGAAACCCGCCTGCTGAAGCAGAAAAGACCTGCATCCTGTACCGAAAAGATTTCTTGGTAGACATGTGCCAAAAAATAGATCATTGTGCATATGCATATGCAGTAGCTCAGATAAACCCAAAACAACTGAGCCTCCTAAAAGGAAACAACACGTACCTCATGTGCCCTAATGATCACATGGTGAAGGTGTCCAGGACAAACATTGGTCATAGGCCAGGGAAATAACTCATTCGTTCACGTTCCTAATAGGATAAAGGAACCTACCCACACACCCCCCGCCCCTTAGAGGATGAAGCAGCACTAGCATGACATCCAGAGGATGATGGCCAGCCCACAAGACATGCAAAAGGGGCCCATAGGGGAAAACACGGTTATGACACCTCCACCCCCCGCCAGAAAAGCGGAATCAATACTCAGAATGGATCTCACAAAATGAGGCAATGCTCAGTGCGGTATGACTGACTTGACAGTATTTGGAGCCCGACCGAGAGACCCATGGGAGATATGAGAAACCGTTGGGCCCAGACCAATGGGGGGACCAGGGATCCACCAGGAAAACATGACTGAGTTGAGCACTGGAAATCATGTCCATGGAAAGAAAAAACATACACATAAGGGAGGGGACCAAGATGGAAAGATTGCCTGCCTCTGGTACACCAAGCCAAGTAACTGGAAATTGAAGTGTACGGTCAACCAAGGAGAGGAACTAATACCGCTAATGGAACACTGTCTGATCATACGGCCAATCGGTGATGCAATGAACCGGCCTGCATGGTTTCAAAATAAATGTGGAACTGAGTTTAATATCGTTCGTCAGGTGGTGGAATAGGGAACCCATACCGTAGGTTAGCAGAAAGTTACAAAAACTGTGATAACCCGCCAACTGGCATGCTCAAGCACCGATGGGCATGCGGCAATAATTGTGAAATGTCGCAAAGGTGAGAATCGGAGATCGCTAAATCTGATTAGAATTAGAATCACGCCTGCCAAGTGATGTAAACACTCGGCCCGAGTGATAACATAGAATAGGAAAATATTTTTGGTTCAAAGTCGGTGCTGTGACAAATACGATAACAAAATGGACTACATGCTTGACGCCTAGACACCAATGAAATGCTGATACGCTATATGATGAAATCCTATGGTGTTAGGTGTTCACTGAAAGATACATCCCAAATCTAGAAGTAAAATTGAAAATGAGCGTAGTTCAGACGATAGTGTCTATGGAGCTGAACGGTCGATATTCATGATATGATCGTCTAAGTGAGTAGAGCGCCAAAGTCCCCTTGTGAGATATAGCACCCGCATACTAACTTATCAGGTTCACACACACGATCAAGTTCATAATACGTCTAGGTTTGTCTCATAAAAGCGGCCTAAGTGTTGAATAAAAATCTAACAGATTAGAAGGCCCAAAACTATAAAGACAGGTGTCAACAACACCTGGAATACCCCGACGGGATAAGAACGGAGGTGAGAATGGAGGCGAGAGAAACTTATTCAGGAGCAGTTCCTGAATGCGGCACATAGCCAGAGCAATGCGATATGGCTGAAAGCAGACTGACAGAGGAAACCTCAAAGTACAAAGAACGAAGGTAATAGTGTACAAAACAGTCAGTCGAATGAATGCCACTTGTCGGCGACTAGGCACAATGAGGTAGCCAAGGCAAGAAAGGGTTCGGAAAAACCGCTATGTGCCGTGACAGCATGAACCTGGATGGACTGAGACAGAACCAGCGGTAGATGCTGCAGAACCTCCATCGCTGCTCTTCGCAGCGAATGTTGTGGAAGCCGCGACTAATAGAGGAGGCATGACCACCAACAGATTCCGAGCCTGCAGCGCAGGCTGTATCGAGTGGACAGAGGAAAATTCATTGTTTCCTGTCTCTGCGAAGGTTGTGGAAGCCGCGACTACAAATAGAGGAGGCATGACCACCAACAGACTCCGAGCCTGCAGCGCAGACTGTACCGAGTTGGCAGAGGAAAATCCAGTGTTGACCGTCTCTGCGAAGGTTGTGGAAGCCGATACTACAAATAGAGGAGGCATGACCACTAACAGACCCTGAGCCTGCTGCGCAGGCTGTATCGAGTTGGCAGAGGAAAATCGTCACACATTGGTTTTTGTTCTTGATATGTGGGCCCCATCCAGTCCTTCGGTTGTGGAAGACAGGCGTACTTCTCTGCGGATGGCTCAGGAGGTCGCGACCAATAAGGAGGAGGCATGTCCCGCAACCGACTCCAGCGGAGGCTCCATGTGAATGGAGGAAGCAAGAGAATGGCGCTGTTTGTTCTTCCTTTTTCTGTGCTGTTAGTATCGTGCTGGTAATGCATGCAAAATTGTGCGCAATTGTTATCCTAAGACCGAAGGACTGACCCGGGTGGGCATGGCGAACTCGGACACCCATCAAACGCTGCCAAATCCAGGAGATGTTGCGACAGCACGTCCTCGTCTCTGAACAGCACCGTTCGTCCAGGAGATGGGGGGAAAGGGGCATGTATCCCGACCAGGTCACCTGGTTTGATGAGGCAAAAAATTCCGGAGCCTCGGAAAGGAAACTAAGTTCTGGCCTAGGAGCACAAAAGAGGCCAGAAACTGTACAAAGCAAGGCCACACTGGTGGAGGAAAGAACACAGGTGAATAATAGGGATACATACCCACCCCAAAACCGGGAGGGACGGATGCCGGAAAAGACGTTGACGAATGGAGGACAGGTCAGAACCCGTGCGGTCAAATCCCCTGGAGTGGAAGCAGTGGCAGTTGACACATTGAACTGCGTAGGCAGGCAATGTGCCGAGGGCACCGGGCTTGCTAGCTAAACGGACCACTGATGTGGTAGCTGTAGCAAGTGGCCGGCTGGTGCAGCGATGGTGCGAACCCGGCGAAACCGGAGGCAGGACCAAGGGCAGCTGCACTTGGACCACCATCGCTGCCCTTCTCTGCGGGGGCTATGGACGCCCCGACCCTGAGGGAGGAGGCATGTCCACCAACCAACTCCAGCGGAGTCTCCAAGTTAATGGAGGATGCAAGAGAAGGTGCCACGTCAGCAGCGGTGCCACGATCATTGAACTTGATAATCGATAGTCAATACTAGATTAGAATCGATGAATCGTATCTAATAGCAAGGACAGAGGAAGTAGTGCATAATATTCACATGTGCATAATTTGTATCAGAAACCACCGAGACTGTCCTTCCCATGACAAAAAATACAGTTTCGTTGATTAGAAGGGTGTAATTGCACCGGTAATATAATTGTAAGTTGGGGTTATCTCAAATCAAAGGTCATTGTGTGATATACCCAAGTCCACTGACACTTTCACATGCCCATAAATTAACGGAGATGGGAAATGTGCTAAATATATCTTCGCATATTTGATTATTGATGGTGACCAGGTGGACAAGTGCAAATGGTCAATACCTGTGAATAGAAAATTGCGAGAGCAATCGTTACTGTCTCGTGGGAAGGAAAGCCGGTAATTAGTCATGAGCACAATGCGTTACAAATATCTTTGCACGATCAACGATCGTTAACCTGTCCGTTGGATATTAAACTGTAAAACAGGGTATCCAAATATGTCCGGTACTTTTCGACATCCGAAATAAAGAACTCAGAGTAATCGCAGCCGAAAATGGTAATCGAATATCGGCCGTATCAACATTTCATCGATTATACGATTAATCGTGGCACCCCTACCTGTCGGAGGGAAAAAACATTACGAAGTTTTCATCGTAAAAGCATTGAGCCTTATGTTCAATGTAGAGAGAAGAGGCAAGCCACACTGTGGCTATATTATCTAGCATCCGTGAGGAAAATTATTGTAAAATATTGTAATGTAAAATATTGGAAATTATTAATTCCAATACATTGGGATAGGATTTTGTCAGGGACCAAACTCCAAACTGGAGCTTAGTGTAGATGCCAACACAATATTGCATCCAGTACAGTGTTTAAAAAAAACCTACGAGAACCTGAATGACTCGAAAGAGCATCGGTTTATTGAATATTGTTTTATGCAAAAAACGATATTTGTTTGAAGTGATTCTCGTAAACAAAACAAAATTGAAATATTTGTTAATGAAATTATCCACACACGGACCACTGTCATTAATAAGACAGTATTGTAGAATAAAAGATTGTTGAACAATTGTAAAACCGAATTCCGAAAATTGGAAAACACGTGCGTAGTGCACGAAATTAGGAAACTGCGCGGTTTCGTTCGCAATATCGTAAAGAGAACGTTCATTAAAAATGAACAGATGAAAGATGCGACTTATCTTGCGACGTAGAAGAAATAAAAGGATCGAAATCTTACTTGTCATTCGCTTCTATAGCGAAAGGACTCCTACGATTGGTCCAGAGGTAAAGTTGTTTAGGTTTGACAGTGCGCGTACTGTAGGTACTCCATACCGATTTTTAAAACGACTTCTATGATCTTGCAGGCAAGACATATAACCATTAGTTCATTCAGTGTCCAAGATATATTTGACGGAGATACAGTTGTGACCAAAACGCGCCGATCTTACATTCTTTGCATATATTTGGCAAGCAGAAAAAACATGTTTTGTGCTAAGTTAATCTATGAAATTATGCAAGCTCACTTGTATTTGCAGTGTTCCTCTAGCTTTATTTCACTTGCAGGCGGTAAACCCAGTGTATCCTAAAATAGAATAAAAATTGTAACAGTTTTGAGTTTGTGGGTACATCAATCATATGAATAAAGGTGTTAGATAATCAGAAACTTCTTTTACAATTTATGATACATCACCCATGAATGCAGATGGCTTAGAGTAGTGTATTCATGGATATTTTACTATGTAACAATCCATTAAAATAGTTACCATCTAAGGGGTCTAGAGAAAGTTGAACTTGGACATCTAGTATAAAAATGATATTGTGATAATGTAAAAAGATTTTGTGTTGTAGACGAAGTCACATGTTAACAGAAGCATAGTCACATGATCGATCACATGGCAACTCATTGACAATGCATAGATACACAACGATAGCATATAAAATTTGCATGCAAAGCAATCATGAATCAATCGTGGCTTTTGAAGTTTGCCGTGTTATGGGAGAACACTGCGAATGCAACAACTTCGCCAAAATATGTCGCAGTTCTCCTAATAAATATAGACTATGTCGCTTAAACTGTTTATGTCTGTGAGGGGGTTTTGATCATCTATTGGGCGAGGCTCTGCCGAGTCCAATAGATGCCAAATCCCCCGAGCGGACATAAACAGTTTAAGCGACAACATTAGCTACATATTTTATTTTATATTGCCTTTTGTGAAGTAAATCTGTCATTTTCCTCAGTTTTACATTTGTTAGGTTTTATTCGATGACGCCCTTACATTTATGAGGTCAAGCAAACTAATTAGCAATCAAAACGTGCAAAAATCAGAGTGCAGCTTAGAGCGAAATAGTTCTTTGGTTTTTTTATAGTTATTCTAAGCTGGCCTTGTACTAATGGATTATAGATGTTTTAGAGCGAAAACACATATCCATTTAAAAACATCCCAAAATCATGATGACGTCATTTAGGTCGGTTGACGTCCCTAGTTACCTGCGCAATTTGCATATGCAATTACGTCATGAAAGTTGTACTAACCTAATAAAGCTACATTGACCTAATAAAGCTACATTGACGTAATAAACGTAACGTTTCAATATCCCAGTAATAAACGTAACGTTTATTAGGCAGGCTTTATGTAGGCGATAGAGGTAGTGAGCGGTGGATAAAACTTCTTTAGTGTGTTATTATATGTACTGTGATGTGTTGTTATTATATAGACATGCCCATATTTTACATATAGGACCTATATAACTGTTCTTGTAAAAGATATCACAAATGAAAACTTTGCAATATTATTAATAACTTATCGTCTATTATTTCGGTTTTACGTGCAGTTATCTATATAAAATGTACTTGTGTTTCTTGTCTTTTCGTTACCGGAATAGTCCCAAGTTATATTATATATATTATATTCATTTAAAGATTGCATAAATACGAAGGCTTGCAAAGTTATATGTAATAGACATTGATCATCTCGAAAACATTCCACAGTTTCCAGATGACCTTAGTCGTGTAACAATAAAGAGCGTTTTGTTTTAATTTATTGTAACGTGGTATAACAAAAATAGTTTGGTTTATTGTTGGTTTATTGTTGTGGGATTTAATAAATTATATCACACAATTCATTTATAGCAAAATGATATGATAAGTTTATTTCAATTGTTATGACTATAGGGCAATATATATACATATATTCGGAATATTGAGCATCCAAAACAATCTTGCCGACTCTGTGTGTCAATAAAGAGCGGTTAGTTTTAATTTATTGTAACATGGTAACACAGATAAATTTGTTTATTTTGTGCTTTGTATGGATATCAGATGATGCATTTCATAAATTATATCATGTATAGTAGGTATATATTCATAGTATTTGAAGCATGTATATGATAACACTATATATATGTATATATATTTTCAGAATATTGCACCCCGCCCCTAAACAATCTTGCCAACTGACACTGATGACAGTTCGCTGAGTGGTTAGTGGCCTATAAAATTAGCACTCATATAGTTCTACTATTACACATGCTGCTGATTCTGCACTTTTAACACTGTCACTCGCCACCGCGATTACATAATATTGGTGATGTCATATAGGTAGACACAATTAACTCAGACTCAGATTCCACGTTTTAAGTTGGTCAACTCATTTTATATCATATGAGGTCTAGCAACGGAGATAGCCAGACAACCGGTGGAGATATTATTTATTCAATTTTTGGCTTATTTATTACGCTATAGTTTACTTGGGTTAATGTGTTCATAATAGGGGGTGCTTTCCGATAGTGATGATGTATTCATCAGGATAGCAATCCTTTAGTTAATTAATCTGGGCACATCGGATATCCTCACATTATTGAAGCATCAGAGTTTTGTTGGACAATTCTCATTGGAAAAATCTAATGCCCTGACATGCCATGGGATAGATGCCAAGTCTGGACATAGTGTGTCTGAAATTTGCAGAATGAGGTCCCCAGAGTGTGAATTTAGGGATAACCCAAACTCACCGTTTGGGAATCTCATTCTACTTAAGCCTCAACTCAGTCAACTGCTATGGGAGACCTTGGATCAGAATGAAGTTCCCCACTTGAAGTTGGTAATGGTCACCCATTAGTCACCTCGATTATGCAGTTTATCTTCTGCATATTAGGGGATATAGAAACTGAACAGAAGGGAAAAAGTAACTAAAAACAATGTTAATTTGAGAGTATAGATACTTCCCAGGAGATGAGGCCTAAGTAGAATGAGGTTCCCTGCAAATGACAGACACACTATTTCAAGGCTTGATAGAAGCCATTTATAACACACCTTATCTGATTTCCATCCTTGGTTTTTTGTATATTGAGCATCAACAAGTTCAGGGTTGCTTCTTGATAACAACACGAGAGGGTCACGCTCAGCAGATGTTCTCGAACCTCGGAAGAACCCCATGATGTGCTTCTTCTCCCATGGCCAATTAGCTGCTTCACTGAATGAAAAATAATACATGTATACTCAAGTAAATGTGAATAAACAGTCTACTGTACAACCATGACTTGTGACAAACGCAGCAAAATAAAGACAATCTAAAAATGTACACTATGATGAATCTGTCTTGTCTTTGGATAATACAGACCAATGGACTTATCCGTAGGTACCGCCCTAATTTCAATTATAGCCAATGAGCCGATAGCTTAATCGCCGAAGCGACATGTGCCTGCCTAGTGATGAAAGACACCACAAGCGGCTCCTTAACAACCATTGTAAGCCATAGGAAATTTACAAACACGAGAGCAAAATATGTGTTAAAAAGCTACAATGGTGTTGAAATGTACATGGGGAACATGTCCGGTTGACGAACGATATTTATACACATGTTTTAGTTCGGTTTCCTAAATAAAAAAGTAACTAAGACATCTGTTTACGCTGGATTAAACAATGCCAACGACCACACTCAGATCCTAATGTTATTTAAATTCCAGTATTAATATAACAGATTTCAAACTAAAACGTGGAAATAGTAGTCCCGATCGATAATGCGTTATGAATATTAATTGTGCCGCGAGTATTTATTTTATGTGAAGTGTTTTCGTTATAAATGTATACATGTGTTGCTGTTATAACACCATGGTAATATTGAGTTCAAATGTCTGCTATTCACACTAACCTGTAGGGTCTCCTGTGAACGTTTTACTGAATCCATTTGAGAATCTAAAGCTTCCTCCATATTAATGCGACAATGTACATGTAAATGAGAATCAACAGATGTTTTCCAAGAGAATTACACAAAATTTCACACATTGCACATGCTTCGCGGTGTATAAACGCAACCTTCACCGAACGAGTTCACTTTGTGCCATTGTTGCCACATGGCAACCCGTAACTGACTCCATGATAGTCAGCATTTTCTTTAATGTACTTTAGTGACAGCAAAATAGGATGTGGAATTTTAAAAGACCATTATTTGATAATCCTTTGCATCTGGTCTGATGTCGCCGGGGCTCATGCAGGACAATCGATGTATGGGAAACTGATATCGTTACATTTATTTTGACAAAAGAGGGATTATAAATTAATTACCACATGTACACCTCCGTTTGGCTTATTTCATCAAGGTGTGATCTATTAGCATAGCTTCGATATTAAATTTGCTATTTGATATTGAAGTTATATAATGGCTTCGTTTACACAGTTTGATTCAAGGTAAACATCGATCTTTGTTGGTTATCGGAAATGGCCTAACAATCACACCTGGTTTTTTGTTTAAATCTGGTTCTATTTTTGTTTATATCTAACAACAGTCACTTTTACAAGATGCATATATACACACACAGGTATCTTGAAAATCGTGAAACTCAGAAAGAAGCTATATTATCGTGTTACATGGCGTTTAACAACAGTCCGTTCTCATCAGAAGCCATTTTAGTAATGAATATGTAGCGAGATTGAGATGGCTTAACAGTAACCATGTAGCCTAGTGGTGGGCGGTACATACGGATAGGTCCATTACATTGACAACATTGCTGATGATGACATCAACTTTAACAGAAAAAGGTCTCCACTTTTATAATATACTTTTTGTATAATATTCTGATCGATCCATAGCCGCTTCATTTAGAAATAAGAATTTGTTCACATACATTGAAGCAATGAACACTCATACCAAAAAAATTATTCATAATTATCTAATATATTCAATTAAATAAGGTAATACCAACATCAAACTCTTCAAACTACAGTCTCTGGGGTGTGCAATAAACATAGAACGACAAAGTGCCTTGAACTTGTTAACTAATTATTGCAATTGTTTGACGTCCCATGATGTAGAACTCAAACCTCTCAAACATTCTCCTTGTACAAACACATTGTACTCATGTTATAACGTTAAATAGTTCACACACATGTGTCATATCTATTTTTCCATAACGTTTACATGATTCCTGTAATGTTCATTCTTTGAACATCATATTTTCCTTTAACCCATCCATGACTGAAGCTTTCTGAAATTGTGCGAAAACACTGTGCCACTGCATTCTCTTATAGGGCACCTTGCACACATAAGAGAATGCATTGGCCTAACAATATTTACCTTGACTTTGTGAGCCAGTGCATTTTCTTATATATGCGAGTCCCTCATAGGGAGCCTCGTATATATAAGAGAATACATTGGCCTAAGAATAATTATCTTGTAAGCTCCCTCACATATATAAGAGAATGCACTGGCACAGGTTCTTTAATGCTGCACCAGCACAGCTCCAGTTATGAAATGGTTGAACTGGAATAGAATGAACTATAATCATCAACAGTGAGTATAAGATAAATCATAAATACTTAGGGATGATTTCTCGCTGTTCATCCCATCTCCCAAGACCAGTGGGATATATCGGCCATACTGCAGGTCCACCTTCCCAGAATGTCCACGCAGGATACATAATATCCCAATATTGTGAGGTCTGAAATTAGAGAGTGATCACTAAATTTAAGTTTGGAATGCAGCGGTTTCAATTCATGGGAATAAAAACATTTTCACATTTGTAAAAATTTTCAAACAGCCTGAACTCTGGTGTCTAAATTATTTGATGATTAATATACATCAGTTATGTTCAATATCTCAGGAAAAAGAACTTAATATTCTGAAATTAGACAGTTAGTTCATTTGCACAGCTCCTCGATTCAGACACTTTTTTCAGACGAATAATATCTCAAATCAAATTTGAACAGATAGTTGTAAACTGAGTCAATATCGAAAAAGTTACTTTTTCCCTTCTCTTCGGTCTCTTCTATATCCCCTAATTTGCAGAAAATAAAATGCATAATCGAGGTGACTAATGGGTGAACATCACCAACTTCAACTGGGGAACTTCAATCCGATCCTAGGTCTCCCATAGCAGTTGAGGCCTAAACAGAGGGCGAATTTGGTGAAGCTATCCCACACAGGGGATTGATCACCAATTTATTTCACAGTTATTGACATCATGAACTGGGACCAAGCCTGCAAATAATGTGTCTGTCATCTGCAGAATGAGGTCCCCAGAGGGTGAATTTAGTGGTGCTATCCACACAGCGGGCTAGCATCACCAAATTCATCCTCTGGAGACCTCATTCTGCTTAGGCTTCATCTTCTGGGAAGTATCTATAGTCTCAAATTAACATTGTCTTTAGTTACTTTTTCTGTTGTGGGAAGTTTTTATATCCCCTAATTTGCAGAAGATAAAATGCATAATTAGGTGACTAATGAGTGAACATCACCACCTTCAACTGGGGAACTTAAATCAGATCCTAGGTCTCCCATAGCAGTTGAGGCCTAAGCAGAATGAGGTTCCCAGAGGGTGAATTAGGTGATGCTAGCCCGCTATGCAGGATAGCATCGCTGAATCCACCCTCTGGGAACCTCGTTCTGCAAATGACAGACACACAATTTTCAGACTTGACTGGGATAGTCAGTAGATAGACCTAATAATAGTATATTCCACAATAAAAACTGAATGAATACCCAAGTATCCAGAACCGTTAATTTTAGAGTATGTTATATGGCTGCACATATTTTATCAACAATATTAATGGAATACAGGTTGAAATCTTTAACATTTTACAGAATGAGCCACTGACAAATGCCAATGTCCATGCCATTTCTTTTTATAAAGGATGATACCAATATAAGATCCTACCAGTGTTCACACTGGCCCAGAAATTCCTTTAGCCATTATTTTAGCCAAATGCCAATTTTGTTTAGCCACTTTGAATTTACTGTGGCCACTTGTTTGGGATTTTTTTTTAGATAAATTGAACATATATTACATTTTATTGACAAAAGAAAACAATAACAATGTAATATGAGCAATAACATCCTGCCAAGCGATTCCACATACAATGAAAGTTTTTAAGACCATCGCGAATGAAAACAAATTGCGGTGTATTAACATATAGCGAAAATATGCAATACGATATCTGAACGCAAGCTGAAGTTTTATTTATTCGCGAGTTTGTGCATAGTTTTATCTATGCCTATGCGCATCTGGTGCATATTTGTTCAATTCGCGGGAAAATAGTAAGTATTCCCTGGTGACTAAGCAATTAGGATAATTTTAATCGCGGCTAGTTGGATCCGTTTTGTAAAAAGGTGGAATTAATTAATAGGGATCAAACTGCTAATACAAGAAATTCATTTTGGAAACTTGACTCGCAACAAAAACCTCTGTCACTTAAAGTGATTAAGCATCTTTACCTTATCCCCACTCAAAAGTTGCTTTATTACAACACAAAGCGTCTGCCATTGACACTGCATGAAATCAACACCATTGTACACCTATTACTAATTGCTCCAAGCACATCGGATCGTGTAACATACACGAGGTGGGGATGCTTTTGTTGTACGAATGTCAGCTGCGCGTGATGTTATTAGACCGATGACTGCTGGTGTGTTTATAATCGCCACCATGTCCAGATAGACATATTTGAGAGGAAATTAATTTAGCCATTTTTTTTCGCCATTTGGTCATTTTTTTTCGCGATTTACAATTTATTTTCGCCAATGGCTAAAATGGCTACCGCCAGCGTGAACACTGGATCCTACCAGTACCTATGTTCCACCAGAAGGCGAGGGTTCATATGTCCCTCGGGTCTGTCTCCCCTCAACAAAGGCTACAACTCAATCCCTAATTACATTATTTGAAAACTTACCACCTTGCTGAATGAAAATACTGGCAATGGAGCCAAGCGCTTGTTTATCTGTGGCCAGTCACGGCTATTCAGAATAAACTCCATATCTGGTAAGTATTTAATGACCTCTAAGATAAAATGCTCCACTCCACTGCATCTGTCAAAAACAATTCCTAAAATATTTAATTATTTACAATTTTTTCAAGTTTGAACAACTGGCTTGAAAAGACATAAAGAAAACAATATGATCTGATATACAAATCAGTATAGAGACTGGTTTTATAGCTCATACACATATTCTCAAAATAAGTGTCCCTCTCGACCGCGTTGGAGTAACATTATGACCACATTGAAAAATTACCATCAACGTGGTTTTAGTGTTAACGCAACACGGCCATAACGTTACTCCAACACGGTTGTAATTTTCAATGCAGTCGAGGTAATGGTCAACCCGAGAATTTGGACCAAAAAGCGAATCAATAGTTGTAAATAATGTCGGTATAAAGCGTATTGAAAGCATTAATATATATGTACATCGCCTATATAATTACGAGAACAAAGGATCATTAATCTCAATTGAATTGTTTATGTTGATAAGTGATGAGAACAAAGCCGTAAAATTAATCTGTATGGCGTTTGTTAATCCAGGCCATACCCTTTATAACCCAGCTAATTAACCTATTGTGTCATACGAGCCAGTTGTAAAACAAATACAACTTAGTATAGACAAAGCATTACAGAGTCACAGATTGACAAGGCTTACTAAAACAAAATCTAAAGAAATGGAAATAACTGTAAAAATCATAACTACCTTTTGCTGATTCGTGTAATGTGATGTAATCTTTCTTGAAAACAGAACAACCGTTTACAAATGTATAAGCTGGTATAAGCCTCAACGCAAACTTTACAAAAAATTGCCCCTTTCTGACTGTCATAATCCAACCATGGTGTTACTAAAACAACACTGCTTGACACATGTTCGTTAATGAACAGTTATCATTGATGAGATTTGATGACTACTAACATAAAAGTTGTAACAACATAAGCTGCTGATTTCAACTTTGTTAATAACGCGTGTGTACAAACACGGTACCATTTGATTTCCCAAAAGAGACAATTCGTTATTCAATATTTTCGAAAAGAATATTTCTTAGTATGTCATTGAAAAACACTTGCCTTTTTTTTTGCATTTGGCAAATTTGGCAGCGCGAACCCTGTAGTAAACCCACATATCACATTTCATTCTATTTATTTCAGACTTAATAAAGTTATCATCCGGAAAAACCAAATAGACGGACAGACGGCTAGACAGACGGATGGATCAATAATATAATACCTCCCGTTTTTTTCAAAACAGGCATATAGTAAGTTGTCTGTTGGTTCATAAGCCAACTAAATTGGTGTTGGCTGCTAAACATGAAAGTGTCAACGACACTGTAGCTCAACTTGGAAAGGGAATAATTTCATGTCTTACAGTCAATGGAGCGATTAGGAATGCGGAAAGTTGAAATGTTTAAGTAATACTAGATTATCAACATGAAGAGATATCTATAAAGTAAAATCCAAGATGGCCACTGGCTCACATCTGGTGGATCAATATCAAGATCAATATGATGTTTGGTGATGATCGGATGAGGGAAGTGGACTGTAGGGTGTGCCAAAGGATTTAGTCATGCAAAGAGTAAAATCCAAGATGATTGCCGGCAGCATATGGTTTTTTGCCAAATGACTCATTTCCCATCTACATGTCAATATCAACAGCCATGACAAATTTCATAATGATCCAAACAAAGATATAAATTGTAGCACATGCCAAAGAAATTAGTCATGCAAAGAGTAAAATCCAAGATGGCTGCCAGTGGCAATTTTTTATGACAAATGACCCCCAAACTGACTTGTTCCTATCTACATGTCAATGTCAATAGCCATGACAAATGTCATGATGATCCGCCCAAAGGTATGACCTATAGCCCATGCCATTTCATGATGATTAGACAAAGAGTTCGACCTGTAGCCCGTGCTAATTGATTGAATTTTGAAATCCAAAATGGCCACTGGTGGCCATGTTTTTTTGCTAAATGACCCAAAATGACTCGTTCCCATCTACATGTCAATGTTAACAGCTTTGACAAATTTCATAATGATCCGACCAAAGGTACGACCTGTAGCCTGTGCAAAAGGAAATTGTTGATGGACGCAAACACACATTCATACACACACACAGACATCGGATACCAATCCATGGCAACAGCTCAAACTTTACAAAGTAAAGTTGAGCTAAAAACAGTTAATTGATACATCTTTGATAAATGAACATCAAAACCCACCTTGCTGGGAACATACATTTCTCTTCCCTGTACAGTTTGTGATTGATTATTTGATAGTGTGTTCCTTTAGTCATTCCTTTCAAATTCTCAAATTCCTCTTTCTTTATTCCTTTTCCATCTTTTTCCCATACATGTAGGTCATCATCAATCACACTGGAAAACCACATACATATAATACATGTATTAAATTATTAAATAACAACAACAGCATTTCTTTAAAATATGCCTTAGTTATCAGAATCGATTAATTACAACAAAATAATGCTAACCAGTGTCAAATATGGTATAAAATTTCCCAAAACGTGTTATTTAGCAACATGTTGTTCAACGAAATATGGCCGTATTATCAATTGATTATCACGAAATTTGGCCGTATTACCACTCGATTTTAGAGTTATCCATCTTCATTTGCAAATTTGTCCGAGACCGTCGCCTTGACAAATTTTGTCCAGGCCACAAATAAGTACATATTTTGAGAAAAAACAAATTTCATAAATCAATATCTGATCACTCTGAGCTTTGATCGGTGGGTTACTTGACTTGAATCAAATATTTTTTACCCCCACAGCCAAAGAAATTGTAATTTGGGAGCATTTATTTGGATTATGCAATAGATGTTAAATGCACATAGCGGTTTGCCATTCATCAATATATGTAATAATCACTATACAACTGCAATGATCTTTATATTTGCGTTTTATCAATACATGTATAACTATTTATCCACCGCTACATGTATTGCCTACATAAAGCCTGCCCAATAAAAGTTGTGTTTATTATGTCAAGGTAGCTTTGTTAGGTCATGTATCTATATTGGGTAGGTACTACTTTCATGACGTAATTATAGATGCAAATTGCGCAGATATCTAGGGACGTCAACTGCCCTAAAAGACATCATTGTGATTTTGGGACGTTTTGTTCCTTCATAATTCACCATAATTGATACAAAATGCGTAAAACGATATGTGTTTCACTCTAAAACATATATAGACCATTAGAACAAGGCCACCATAAAATAACTATAAAAACAACAATCTATTCTCATATTTGCCAACATTATGAACACTAATTTGTTTGTTTGACCTCATAAATGTAACGGCGTCATCGAAGTAACAAAAAATTAGGAAAATGACAAATGGCAAGTTTTATACTATACATTAAAGGATGGCAAAAAATCATAGCTGGCCATTGGATATCATTCTAATTATTGTTCACTTATTTGTCATAAAAGCTGAGATGTTTTTGAATATGAAATAAAGAACCAATACACCTAGGGTTCATGGTCAAATGTTTGGCGATTGACATCGTTCTCAACTTTATGTTAAACAAAAATTGAAACTATATATCACTTAGTATAACACATGACATGTATGTCATCTAAGCAGTAAGCACATACCTTGACACCGACTATAAAATGAATAATTACTACTGAAGATACAATAATCGACTACTCTACACAATTAATGGCATGCATATCGATGTGCATGGCCTGCCGTATCAGTACCCGGATGTTCACTTGTGATAATGCATTCCGTTTGACGGAGTATGTAATGAAAGTGTCAATGACACTGTAGCTCAACTTAGGTAGGGGAATAATTTAATGGTTGACAGTAAATGGAGGAATAGGAAAGGTGCTAATTGAAATGTCTAACCTGCACCAAAGGATTTAGTGATGCAAAGAGTAAAATACAAGATGGCTGCTGGTGGCCATTTTTTTTGGCCAATTGACCCCAAAAGGACTCGTTCCCATCTACGTATAATTGTTAACATCCATGACAAATTTTATGAAGATCTGACCAAAGCTACGACCTACAAATTTCATGATGATCAGACGAACAGTACGACCTGTAGATCGCGCCAATGGATTGAATTTTGAAATCCAAGATGGCCGCTGGCAGCCATGTTTTTTGGCCGAATGACCCCACAATGATTCATTCCCATCTACATGTCAATGTCAACATTCATGACAAATGTCATAAAGATTACACCAAAGGTACAACCTGTAGCCCGTGCCAAAGTATTTAGTCATGCAAAGAGTAAAATCCAAGATGGCTCCTGCGAACAACTCAAAATCACTCGTTCCCATCTACATGTCAGTGTTAACATCCATGACAAATTTAATAAAGATCAGACCAAAGGTATGACCTGTAGCCCACGCCAAAGGATTTAGTCATGCAAAGAGTAAAATGCTGGTGGCCATATTTTTTGACCGAATGACCCCAAACAACTCGTTCCCATCTACATGTCATTGTTATAATTCATGACAAATTTCATGACCATCTGACCAAAGCTACGACCTGTAGCCCGCACCAAAGGATTTAGTCATGCAAAGAGTAAAATCCAAGATGGCTGCTGGCGGCCATGTTTTTTGACCGAATGACCCCAAAACGACTCGATCCCATCTACATGTCATTGTTATCATTCATGACTAATTTCATGATGATCAGACGAACAGTACGAACTGTAGCCCGCGCCAATGGATTGAATTTTGAAATCCAAGATGGCCGCCAGCGGCCATGTTTTTTGTCCGAATGACCCCACAATGATTCGTTCCCATCTACATGTCAATGTCAACGTTCATGACAAATTTTATAAAGATTAGACCAAAGGCAACCTATAGCCCGAACCAAAGGATTTAGTCATGCAAAGAGTAAAATCCAAGATGGCTGCTGGCGGCCAGGTTTATTGGCCGAACGACTCCAAAATCACTCGTTCCCATCTACATGTCAGTGTTAACATCCATGACAAATTTCATAAACTTCCGCCCAACACAACGACATGTAGCCCGCGCCAAAGGATTTAGTCATGCAAAGAGTAAAATCCAAGATGGCTGCTGGCGGCCATGTTTTTTGGCCGAACGACACCAAAATCACTCGTTCCCATTTACATGTCATTATTAACATCAATGACAAATTTCATGATGATCAGACGAACAGTACGACCTGTAGCCCGCGCCAATGGATTGAATTTTGAAATCCAAGATGGCTGCCAGCGGCCATGTTTTTTGGCCGAATGACCCCAAAATGACTCGTTCCCATCTACATGTCAATGTCAACATTCATGACAAATTTCATAAAGATCAGACCAAAGGTACGACCTGTAGCCCGGGCCAAAGGATTTAGTCATGCAAAGAGTAAAATCCAAGATGGCTGCTGGCGGCCATGTTTTTCGGCCGAACGACCCCAAAATCACTCGTTCCCATCTACATGTCATTGTTAACATCCATGACAAATTTCATGATGTTCCGATCGAAGCTACGACCTGTAGCCCGTGCCAAAGGATTTAGTCATGCGAAGAGTAAAATCCAGGATGGCTGCTGGTGGCCATGTTTATTGGCCGAACAACCCCAAAATGACTCGTTCCCATCTACATGTCAATATTAACATCCATGACAAATTTCATGATGATCAGACGAACAGTACGACATGTAGCCCGCGCCAATGGATTGAATTTTGAAATCTAAGATGGCCACCAGCGGCCATGTTTTTTGGCCGAATGACCCCACAATGATTCGTTCCCATCTACATGTCAATGTCAACATTCATGACAAATTTCATAAAGATTAGACCAAAGGGACAACCTGTTGCCCGCGCCAAACGATTTAGTCATGCAAAGAGTAAAATCCAAGATGGCTGCTGGCGGCCATGTTTTTTGGCCGAACAACTCCAAAATCACTCGTTCCCATCTACATGACAGTGTTAACATCCATGACAAATTTCATAAACTTCCGACCAAAACAACCCCAAAATCACTCGTTCCCATCTACATGTCATTTTTAACATCAATGACAAATTTCATGATGATCAGATGAACAGTACGACCTGTAGGCCGCGCCAATGGATTGAATCTTGAAATCCAAGATGGCTGCCAGCGGCCATGTTTTTTGGCCGAATGACCCCAAAATGACTCGTTCCCATCTACATGTCAATGTCAACATTCATGACAAATTTCATGAAGATCAGACCAAAGGTACAACCTGTAGCCCGCGCCAAAGGAAATTGTTGACGGACACACGGACACACGGACGACGGACGCCAAACCATGGCAATAGCTCAAACTTACAAAAGTAAGTTGAGCTAATAATCATGTGTGTTTAATCTCTGAATTGAATAAAAGATGGCCATTTTTAGTGATTTACGATCACCCGGTTGTGTTTGTACAGCTCATATTGCGGGACCAAATCAAAGGTTTGATACAACCCGATGCCCAGTCAAAGGTTTTGAATAGGATCAAATCAATGCAGTGGTTTCGAACAATGGCCTCAGTAAAAGGTGAAAACACATGGCTGATTGTCAGTATGTTTATAGATTCAAATGGTTCATTATCACATATTGTCAAGCCTGCAAATAGTGTCTGTCATTTGCAGAATGAGTTCCCCTGGGGGGGGGGGGGATTTAGTGATGCAATCCCGCACAGCTTAGGCCTCATCTGCTGTGAAGTATCAATAGACTGCAGAAGATAAAATGCATAATCAAGGTGAACATCAGCAACTTCTACTTGGGAACTTCAATCTCATCCTAGGTCTCCCATAGCAGTTGAGGATTGAGCAGAATAAGGTTCCCTGAGGGTGAATTTGATGATGCTAGCCCACTATGCGGGATAGCGTCACTAAATTCACCCTCTGGGGGACCTCATTCTGCAAATGACAGTCACACTATTTGCAGGCCTGCATATTGTATAATCTTACTTGGTATAACAACTGCAGCCACCCATCTCACATTCTTTGTAATTAGCTACAGCTTGCTCAATTTTACTGAGATATTTGTTCCATTTGTTTGCTGTCTCTGAAAAACATTATTAACACTTTCATGACGGGAGCTGCGCTGGTGCAGCATTAAAACTCCTGTGTCAGTGCATTATCTTAAATATGCGAGTCTCGCATGTATAGGAGAATGTACTGGTAAAGGTAAATATTGTTAGGCCAATGGCCAATGCATTCTTATATATGTGAGGTGCCCTATGGGTGACTCACATATATAAGAGAATGCATTGGCACAGGGTTTTCGTAAAATCTCAGGAGTCTCCAGGCATGAAAGTGTCAAAGACATAAGTCAAATCAAATCTGTTTGAGTGGTCAAAACATTTTGTTCCAGTGGCAGTGCAGAACTCAATTTAATATGACATTCAGTCTGATGTTCAAAATGGCTAACAGTATTAACAGCCTAAGGGCAGTGGCAGTTGATATAAATTCAGTGTTGCCGCCTTTGGAAAGGGCCAGAAAGCATTCTGCATTAAAGTATTCCTACAGATCCCCGATATCATAATATATAGCATTGTAGTAATAACAGAACAATATTGTAGAAATAATTACATAAACTAATATTTCAATGGGAGGCCATATTCACATTTATTGATAATTGCACTGAAACACAATTCAATTGTACAATTTGATTCATTGTAAAGAAAGTTAGTTGCGCTAAAGCGCAATTTAGTTGGGTTAGTCTCACTTTGCAGACATGCGGCAGGGGATTAACTCAAGGTGCGACCGGTTGTGTTGTTACAACGCCGGCAATTAGGCCGATCCAAGTTAAGCGTTGTGTTCAGGCCAACTTGTTTATACTAAGGCCACGGTAACCGTTGTCAGTTGATTTTCGCGCATATGTAACTAATGTTCACAGTGAATATTTAATGCTGTGTCCAGGCCACCTTAAACGTGTTTATACTGTTGTCACTTGTTTTTCGCGCATATGTAAATAACACTAACTAATGTTCACCGTGAATATGTTTTGTATATAAGGACTGGACTATGGCCAATCTTTCATAAATCAAAATGGCAAATTCTCTAGTTAATGCATCGTTTATTCCAAACAGCATGGGCGGCAGGCATCTCATCTACGGCGGCAACAAATACAGAGTCAGATCTCGGCGTGTGGAAAATATTCATTGGGTTTGTTGTGTAAAGACTTGTAGTGCTACTATTAATACAAAGAATGACATTGTTTCGTCAGCGGGAACTCCTCATAACCATTTAACGGATTTTGACCAAGTTTCTGTGGACATGTTTGTATCAAACCTGAAATCGACAGTGCGGAATGATTGTAAAACAGTTTCATCAATCTACCAAGAAGAGCTGACTTCGCTTAGAACCGACGAAACCGACCCAATGTTGATCAGCAAAGGGCCAACGTTTTACAGTATGAAATCATCGCTATACCGTTCTCGTTCCAAAACCACACCAGTTCTTCCGAAAGCCCGTGCCGATATCAACTTGCCTGAGCAATATACCACGACAACCGCGAACGAAAACTTCCTTCTTGCATCCGATGGTGGATGTGACAAGATATTGATCTTCGCAACAGACAGCAACCTTAGGTTCCTTGCCGATGCTGATCGTTTCTACGCCGATGGTACATTCGAGAAATCTCCCGACATGTTTCTTCAAATATATTCAGTCCACGCGTTCGTCGACAGTATAATGGTTCCCCTGGTTTATGCACTCCTGCCGAACAAGACGCAACAAACATACATCAGATTCTTTGGGATTCTCAAGCAAAAATCAGCAGAATTAGGAATCAACCTTTCACCGACATATATCTTCACCGATTACGAAACTGCTGCTCAGAACGCCCTACGATTGACTTTCTCGACAGCCATAATCAAAGGTTGCTTTTTCCACTACAGAATACGACGACAACGACCCAATCGTGAAACCATTAATCAGAAGAGCCATCGCGCTGCCATTTCTACCGGTTGACAAGATTAGCGATGCTTGGTTCACCACACTCGAAGAGAACGACATTTCACTGAACAACGACCAACAAGTAGACCCCAGGGTAACGCAATTTACAGACTACATGACAACCTTCTGGGTGGAGGGCGACCACGGAAGAATAATGTGGAACCACTTTGACACTGTTGGACCAAGGACCACGAACCACGTAGAAGGGTGGCACAGAAAACTACAACTGAGGATAGCGGGCTCCCATCCAAACATATTCCGGCTGATAGACTTCATAAAGAAGGAACAAGCATTCAATGAATGTAAAATATTACAGATAAGTGCGGGCGGCAAAGTGAACCCACAGAAAAGAAAGTATCGTGCCTTGGAAAATTCAAGACGGCATTTCAAGAGAGTGTACTTGGCAGGCGAAATAGACGAAGTAGAGTTCCTGGATGAAATGGCCAAGTTATGCGGTCACTGAGCATGTTGTTGTTATTGTTTATAATTCGTTAATGTACCTCATGTTTTTGTGTTATAATATTTGCATGCATTTTATATAATCCATAACTAATAAACAGTCATAAAGACAACCCAAACCTCCGTTATTTCCCATAATCAAAAGGGCAGAAAAAAACCAAATCCAATCAAACAAACTAGGAAGGGCCTAAGTAGTCATTAAGAGGATTATTCACACCTCTACCCTAACCTACCGAAAACAATAGGTGTCTGCAAAACGGGACGACCCCATTTAGTTGCACTGAAGCGCAATTATTATTTCTATCTCACACCCCCTGTCAGATGCACAGGCCCTTGGGGAAAAACACCAAATATACGAATATAAATTGTACCAGAGACAAGGCTTACAAGTCTGATTTTTGGAAAAAGACACCAACTGCCATGTCCCTCATAAATTCATAAAATTGGTCATATCACGCAATGTCTCTTATTGGCCAAAAATATATGTATAACTCGACAAAATCAATAGAAGGGAACTCAAGATATCATATTGCTAACTTACAAAATCTACTTGAAACTTGGGGGAAATAAGGGTTGTCAACTTGGGTGTCGACCTCACTAATTCTAAAAATGTGTCAAGTCAGCAAAAATTTCCCCCCAGTGTATCATTTTGGCAATATCATTTGAGATGTAACTTGACAAAGTCAGCATATCATACCAGGAATTTGCAAGTTAGCCATTGGTGAACAAATTTAATTGCTTTCTGTTTGCAGACATCACCAGTTTTCAGTACGATATCTTGATGTCACTTTGTTTAATCCTATCGAGTTATTTATCAAAAGAAAGGAGATTTTGTGACCAATAAGACATGTTTAAATATATTGTGATTGAGACGACCGATTTTGAGAATCTATGAGGAATATGATATATGGTGTGTTTTATGTGATGCGGACCGGACCGGACCACCTTGGGTGGTCCGGTCCACTGCCAAGGCGGTCCAGTCCGGTCCGATCCAGGCCATTCCGGTCCGGTACACATGCCTGGACCGGTCCAAAACGGTAAGGTCCACCTACAATAGGCTATATGTTATTGAATTCTATGTTTTCTCAAAGTTTATACTCTGTATAGTACAAACTATAAGGTTACTGCGTTCAGTGCATTGCAATGAGTCCATATATGTTAAAACTTAAATTGTTTGCCGATTGTATGCATCATTGTCTGCCTATGGTGGGATATACTGGGAACGATGCACGATAATAGTATTTCTAGTAATGCGAACATGCACTAATTAAATGTATTGGACAGATATATAGCTAGGGCCAGAATGTGTTATAACCAATCTAACATGGCACTCAACTGATCGTATGCATGATTCGTATCATACTTATTTTCATTAAATTGAAATTTAAACGAAAGAACTATACTGATGACAATTACACAAATGTGTACTAATATGACTACTACATTAATATTGGAGTCTTGGAGATTGTGATGGCTGATTGTATATTCATGACAATTACAGTTATATATAAGTACAAATACTATTGGATTAATGTGACTGTCTTGTGTATGTACTATGTAATGGGGTTTGCATGTTTCTTCGATAAGTATAACTGTGAAAAACAATAGAATACTCGATTCGATATCCATCCAAATTGATTAGTTGATGCCATGTTACACTGTTTATGACAAATAGTTCCATACTCATTCACAGTTGCATGTTTGTTACATTGATAGGGTGCTACATAGTGTTGGCCAGTGTTACATTAATACATTATAAGGAAAGTGACATGTACAAAGTTCATCTATACATTGTTTTCGTGGCATCAAACGTTTAATAGATATTGATAATCACTTGAATGTGTCAATACATCGTTGCTAATTGATATGACGGCAAATACGCAATAATATTCGCGACAGTTTATTATAACTGAAGTAAAATAGTGGACTGGACCGGAGAGTACCGGACCGGCGGCAAAAAGCGGTCCGGTCCGGTCCAGTAACACCCGGTCCAGACCGGAACGCGGTCCACCCCTGGACCGCGGACCGGACCGGTCCAAAGCGGTCCGGTCCGCATCACTAGTGTGTTTTTGCCAAAATCAGACCTGTATGATATATAATTGGTATGTCTGGTATTTGTACCCAGGGCCCTGTTGTCAGATGACTAGCAGTCAGCTCTGTGGAAGCCATTTTGTATTCTAAGACCAAACTATCAGTGTACTATTCACTTAGTGAGGGTGATGAGCCCCTTTTCGGACGCCAGATTCAGGGTCTGTTATGGTGTATTCTGGATGCCAGACCAGCATACGCCGTATGCAGTTGTGCTGATATTTCAGATGCCGGATACTTCCATTGACATTCTTCTTGACGTTAAACACAGAAAAACAACCAAGTTCAATCCCTAATTTATATTTCGTTGCTCGAACATAATATTCTCCACAATTTAGCTTCTTACAAATATACTTCTCGTTATCATACCTATAGTGCTGATTAATAATAGTAGTGTTCAAATAGATTGTAATGATGAACTTTGGTTGCAAAATTCCCCTATAGAGTTGTCTTCCACCTGGCATCTGCTTGACAGGTCAAAACGTTGATAATCTAAATTAGTTTGTAATATCGGTTGCACCACACTAGAATAGTGAATAGTTACATTGATTGAATGGAATTTGTTATAGAATTGGAAGAATTTGCCAGTCAAAATGCGAAAATTGTCAATCTTTTGACACTGCATGATCAAAAATGCGAGAAATATCTAATGAAAGTGTCAATGACACTGTAGCTCAACTTAGGTAGGGGAATAATTTAATGGTTGACAGTAAATGGAGGAATTAGGAAAGGTGCTAATTGATCTAGAGGTCGCCCCGATGATCCATATGAATTTTGGGGATGATCGGATCAGAGATTTGGTCTGTAGGATGTGTCAAAGGATTTAGTGATGCAAAGAGTAAAATCCAAGATGGCCACTATGTTTTTTGGCCGAATGATCCTAAAGGTTACAGTGAAGTAATTCGATTCGTAGCGCCCTCCAACGGATTTTTGACCAAGATGCAGGAGAGAATTAAAAAAATTCTGGGCTCTGGTTGGTTTATAATAGTAGTTTCGATATTTAAACATATAAAATACAGTAGTGCTCTAAGTAAGCGACTTCTTAACTACAGCAGAATTATGAGTAACTTTTCAGGATTTAGTCGGAAATATGGCTTGTTGCCATTCATCGGAAAGCTCTCCCCGAGAGCTTTCCGATGAATGGCAACAAGCCATATTTCCGACTAAATCCTGAAAAGTTACCCATAATTCTGCTGTGGTTAAGAAGTCGCTTACTTAGAGCATTACTGTACATGCAATCACTCCTCTTGAAATTTCAGACTCCAAACAAAACATTGGCACATTGTAAAGCACGTGGTTCCTAGATTTAATTTTTTTGGTGTGAGGTAAAAAATGTCAATATTTTTTTCATGCAATTCTGACTCTCGATTATAAATCCCAAATTTAAAGGTACATTCCATGCTCGACGATATGATTTTTTTCATGCAGAAACTTTGCGCAGATGCCAATCCTGGTGACCATGTACTCATTTATCACAATTCGTGGATAGTCAGGGCTGCAGGCCATTATATGTTAACACTCAGGCCTATGGGAAATAATTACTTCACTGTAACCTAAAATGACTCGTTCCCATCTACATGTAAATGTCAACATTCATGACAAATTTTATGATGATCACACAAACAGTAAGGCCTGTAGCCCGCGCCAATGGATTTAATTTGGTAATCCAAGATGGCCACCAGCGGCCATGTTTTTTCGCCGAATAACCTCAAAATGACTCGTTCCCATCTACATGTCAATGTCAACATTCATGACAAATTTCATAAAGATCAAACCAAAGATACGACCTGTAGCCCGCGCCAAAGGAAATTGTTGACGGACACACGCACACACGGACGACGGACACCAACCCATGGCAATAGCTCAAACTTACAAAGTAAGTTGAGCTAATAACTACATAAATTTAGTTTCTGATGAACCTTGGTACATTTGGTAGTCCCGCAAATTGTAATAACATTATTACATGAGTCGTAGGTTATATAGAAGGCCGGGTTGGTGGCAATTATTTTTTTTCTCTTCAATCTTAATCATTCGCCAACGGCCATGCACCCTGCCCTGCCGTTTAATCCGTGAAAATTGGACCATGCAGAAAGGCGTTTTCGGGCATTTTGCCACCCTAAAATGTTGTTTATTCCGTGAAAATCAGACCAGAAAGATGATTTCGGACATTTTTCCATATTGGCAGCCTTCATTTTATACTGAGAGGGTTACTTCCAACACTAGGTAGCCTTCATTTTATACTGAGAGGGTTACTTCTAACACTAGGTGGCCTTCATTTTATACTGAGAGGGTTACTTCTAACACTAGGTGGCCTTCATTTTATACTGAGAGGGTTACTTCTAACACTAGGCAGCCTTCATTTTATACTGAGAGGGTTACTTCTAACACTAGGCAGCCTTCATTTTATACTGAGAGGGTTTCCATATTGGGTCGCAGGGTATGGAAACCCAGTGGATTGGTGGTAAATTTTTTGGGAGGTATCTTAATTATTCATAAACGGCACACTTTACGTATACAGTGCTGTTTATTCTGTGAAACTTCGGACCAGAATGTTTTCAATAAGGAATAAGTAACTGATGTCACGTGATCAAACTTCAATGGTTTGTTTCTACGCAAAAAATATTAAAGGAGGGATAGCCATTTGGGTAAATAATTTACGCTGAAGCGTAATTCAATTGCGTTGAAGTGAAGGTTCCTTGCATTGTGATTCATTGTATGTGACCTGTAGATTTTCTAATATAAACTGTTGACGGATGGACACATGCACAGCAGGACCAACGGATGACAACCCATGCCAATTCCACGATATAGCTCAAACTTCATCAAGTTGAGCTAAAATAGGAAGAAACAATGTCATGGTCTGCTATTTTCACTTCAGTGGAATTAAATAATAATATTGTTTGCCAGGTCCTAGTTCATGCAGTGACCATTCTCATATGATACAGCGAGTGAGTGATAAATGTACCGGTACGGCGGTAGGGGTACGCGAATACGTCGAAAAAGGGTAACTATTTGTTTTAAATGTAGCCTGGAACCTGTATATTTTGCTTCCTTTAACTCTTGCTCGTGACATTCTCCGCCTTGTTTATTGCATGCATCATCACACACAGCTGTATGAAAGATCAAAGTCCATGCAATAAGTTTATAAAACTGGAACATTTTTATTTTCGGTAGTAAAAAGCCGACTGTTTGTTTTTGTTTAAATGTACACGTGTGCATGTTTTGCTGGTTCGTGCTAAAAATAGAACACAAACGTCATAGCACGTGACAGGTGCCCGCCTGCAGTTTAAAGGTACTCACTCCGTAAAAATCCGTAAAGAGGGTCCCCATCTCAACAGATTCCAACAACAACAATCCGATCAGAGGGTCCTATATTACTATTTCTTTGGCTTTGGGGGTAAAAATATTTTATTCGAGTCGAGGAACCCATCAAACAATTAAAGCTCAGAGTTATTAGATATTGATTTTTGAAATTTGTTATTAACTCGAGATGAGTACTAATAACTGCCGTAATCTGCTCTGGATGAGTACGTACTCCAAAACTATTCAAACAGACAAGGATGGATAACTCTAAAATCAAGTGGTAATTTTAACGCAATTTTGACTGAGTTCTGGGCCAGATAGTATTCCCGATAATGAAAAATAATAGATTTCTAAAATCGATATCTAACAAATCTGAGCTTTGATGGGTGACTTCCTCGACTCGAATCAAATATTTTTGACCCCCGAAGCCATTGAAATAGTAATTGAGAGGAGTTTTATCGGATTGAGTACCTTAAAATTTAACCTTCTTTTTCCATTGCAGCGTATTAACCAGTTTTAATTGTCTAATTTGCCAGTGATTGATTCAGAGACAAAATATGGAAACCTATCACTCGAATCACCAACGTGTTCACCATAAAAGCAATATTAGCCATAAAAAGAGAATGTTATATTTTAAAGCTACTCAATCCGATAAAACTCCTCTCAATTACTATTTCAATGGCTTCGGGGGTCAAAAATATTTGATTCGAGTCGAGGAAGTCACCCATCAAAGCTCAGATTTGTTAGATATCGATTTTAGAAATCTATTATTTTTCATATCGGGAATACTTTCTGGCCCAGAACCCAGTCAAAATTGCGTTATTATTACCACTTAATTTTAGAGTTATCCATCCTTGTCTGTTTGAATATTGTTTTGGTGTAGGGGCCTACACATCTCGAGCAGGATACGAAATTGAGGGCAATTATTAGTACTCATCTCGAGAACATAACAAATTTCAAAAATCAATATCTAATAACTCTGAGCTTTGTTTGATGGGTTCCTCGACTCGAATCAAATATTTTTTACCCCCAAAGCCAAAGAAATAGTAATATAGGACCCTCTGATCGGATTGTTGTTGTTAGAATCTGTTGAGATGGGGACCCTCTGTTCGGATTGAGTACCTTTAACACATTTATCCAGCTGATGGCAGGGCAGGTGGCCATTCTGAACTGGGTCGGTGACTAATAATCGGAAAATTTAATTCCCGGGCCAATTCGGCCATAAAAGCTGGGCCAGCTCGCCCCAAAACTGCCTGGACCGAGTTGGCCATTGGACGAGTTGGCCCGAATCCTGATAATCAATGGATTGTGCATAGTAGCTAATTATAATGCCATACTTGATTTTAGAGTTATCCATCTCAAGTGATCCGCAATTTTTCCGAGACCGTTTGAAGACTGTTTTCTGGGCCACAAATAATTGAGCATAACAAGAAATATCAAACTTCAAAAATCGACATCTGATCACTCTGAGCTTTGCAGGGTGGGTTCCGGCCTCGACTCGAATCAAATATTTACCCCCCCCCCACCCGAAGCCAAATAAATATTGATTTGGGAGCGCTAATTCGATCGGATAATGCATCTTTATCGTCGGCTGCATGAGTATGGTTTTAGTCCATCATTATTTATATTGTTGGTTTATCGATTTAAATGCACGTGTCTTTGTAGAAGAGTGACAATAAATTATAATGACTCGACTCAATCGAATATGGACAGCTTGGTTTGTATGGGAGAATTAATGCAGAATAATTTCTCCCCAACAGAAAATCATGAGTAATTTTAAAAGGAAGAAATTGTTAAATAAGTATACGTATAGTGGTAGTGATATACACCAGCCTATGAAGGGAGTAGAATTATATTTTTTAATGTTTGCGAGTGGTACGCAGCAAACTTGTCGGAGCATTTACACCATGTTGCTACGCCAGGTACTAAGTACATATAACTTGCATGGTTATACATTTAAGAAGTATTTAGAAAACATAAAACAACATTAATTTCAAAGACATGAGTATACCAGGTACAAGTGGTTACTTCTGGTTACTTTACTTATAAATTATCCCTGTGCCACCCCAGATAAGAACAAAACCGAAACACAGCACTGACGTCCCGAAAATGTCGTAGGGTTTTCTATTGTCAAAGGTATCGAATATTCAAATGTGCCGCGGCTTGCTGATTTGTTTTTGCGAAAATAAAAAAAAAATCCAGATTTTAGTAATATGGAATTTTTGTATCAAAATGCCATGACATTTGGCTTTTTTCTTAATTGGATATTTGGATAATGACTAAATGGCCATGCATCGTTTGGAGGACAATGTGACCTATATATTGGCGAATCAAGCCTGAGTACTTTTAAGTTTATAGTCTAACCGTACTTGGACGAATCATATATTTATATTTAGTTGGTATCATACACCGTTCAGGAATATTAGAGTCTTTAGTACTATACCGGTACATCAGTAGTTACAAGAGAGAAAAAAATCTTAATCTTTTTCTTCCTAAGTCGATAGACTATATAACGTCTGGCAGCATGCATATAGTAAACGATCACTATATATGTAAAATATTAGGTTCAACCCATGTTGAATCCCCCTAACACCAAGCCGATTACAAAGAGAAATGTAGCACACGTGTGATCGTAAAAAAAAAAAAAACACCTGACATGTCCCAACATGCTTGTTGACATATACTATAAATAATTGAATATACAGACGAGATCAATATGTAAACATTGTAAACATTTTATGAATAGAGAGGAGAACATTTGTACAACAGAGAGCTGTAATATAAAATATATCCGGCAAATGTTGTCATGTTGATAACAAGTTGCGTGGTTAGTCTTTTTAGAAATTCCGAAGACAACATCGAAGACAATGGAATTATCTTCCTGCTGTGGGCTGAAGGAAATATGAGCCTGTGGTTAGACTGACGTTAAACGGGACATGTCCAGACCCGTCAGCGATCCAGGTATGTTAGATACACACAGCTTGGAATTGTATACACAATACAGCAGAAGATCAATGTTCTGTCGTTCTAATCAAACAATCGAATACGATTTAATTACTAGTAATTGGTAAAGACCCATTAATTTAGTTGAACGATGTACTTGAGCTTTCTTCTGCACCAGGTTATCTGTCCTATGAACTGGTATACCGTAATTGCTTTGTGTACTAATGAACTGATAATAAAAAAGAAAATGTAAACAAAATGCGCTATACATGTATTAGTAAATGTGTTAATATGCACGGGACAACGTTGCCCTTGATCTTGTTGGTCATGTACCCGAAATATTGGGCTCAATATTTGCATTATCTCGATAGATTTTAAGTTATAATCAGATGTAGAGATTTAACAGCAATATTTTATCGATATGCGCTTTTTTATATAAATAATTGCTTTTCAAATTTAAAGGTACTCAATCCGATAAAACTCCTCTCAATTACTATTTCAATGGCTTCGGGGGTCAAAAATATTTGATTCGAGTCGAGGAAGTCACCCATCAAAGCTCAGATTTGTTAGATATCAATTTTAGAAATCTATTATTTTTCATTATCGGGAATACTTTCTGGCCCAGATCTCAGTCAAAATTGCGTTTTTATTACCACTTGATTTTAGAGTTATCCATCCTTGTCTGTTGAATAGAGTTTTGGTGTAAAAATCTCGAGCAGGATACGAAATTGACGGCAATTATTAGTACTCATCTCGAGAACATAACAAATTTCAAAAAGCAATATCTAATAACTCTGAGCTTTGTTTGATGGGTTCCTCGACTGGAATCAAATATTTTTACCCCCAAAGCCAAAAAAATAGTAATATAGGACCCTCTGATCGGATTGTTGTTGTTGGAATCTGTTGAGATGGGGACCATCTTTACGGATTGAGTACCTTTAAACATTGGCTAAGAATCTGATTGGGGACGCCCACCTTGAAACTTCCTATAACTGCAACAAAAATTTAAAAAAATTCTGGCTGAAAATAAAAATTCCATTCACCCAACCAGGGACCCACCCCCACAAGTTTATAGATGCTTTTTTAATAATATATTGACAACTGAAACTGTTTAGTCGTCACCTTTAATGCTGAGTAATGTATATCTCTCAGTGATATAATATATGATGCAGATAAAGTCATTTCTCTGTTAAAGTGATGTGAAACACTCTGGTAGGGTGATCAAATAGAAATTGAGAATAATCTTGCTCAAAGTAGTTATTTGTTACAAATATTATTCCAAATTGACTAAACACGCCGTCATTCTTATATATTAATTAAAGGGGTACTGTACGTCATTTTCAATAAATTCCCGGTAATAACAATGATATAATATCGATAATATATAAAACAAATAATTAATTTGAGTCGAAGATGTATTCAGTAAATGTTCAGGTTAATAGGTTATCTAAAAATCAAAGTTAATAATTTGATATAAGTTTAAAGGTACTCAATCCGACCAGAGGGTACCCATCTCAACAGATTCCAACAACAACAATCCGATCAGAGGGTCCTATAATACTATTTCTTTGGTTTTGGCGGTAAAAAATATTTGATTCGAGTCGAGGAACCCATCAAACAAAGCTCAGAGTTATTAGATATTGATTTTTGAAAATTCTTATGTTCTCGAGATGAGTACTAATAATTGCCGTCAATTTCGTTTCCTGCTCGAGATTTTTACACCAAAACTCTATTCAAACAGACAAGGATGGATAACTCTAAAATCAAGTGGTAATAATAACGCAATTTTGACTGAGATCTGGGCCAGAAAGTATTCCCGATAATGAAAAATAATAGATTTCTAAAATAGATATCTAACAAATCTGAGCTTTGATGGGTGACTTTCTCGACTCGAATCAAATATTTTTGACCCCCGAAGCCATTGAAATAGTAATTGAGAGGAGTTTTATCGGATTGAGTACCTTTAATTTATGGCTGCATGGAGCCATAAATTAAATTGCGAATTTCCGTGTGCAAGACGTAATCAAATTAATTGACGGATAGTGGATTGGACAATGCGTGGCATACATGACCGTGTACACAAATATGTTGATACGGGGCGTAAACCCACTGACTATAATTGACTATATACAAGAACTTAAATGAGTATATGGGACTGGTATGCATATAACATAACATTTATTTGATACATTTGCTTGAAAACTGTACAAAATTTACTCGACAACGACCATTTGTATTTCCGCATCCCGGCTAATCTGCCATCCGTGACATTAGTTCGTACTCAACAGACTTTCAAAAAATGGAAATCTAGTTACCTTATTCAGATATTCTACGACCCAGAGCCTATAGAAACCAACAACAACATTTGAGTACAGTATCCCTTTAAATGCAATGACTCTCAATGGCGAAATCATTTGTGTTAGATTATCGCCGATAGTTGCGTCCCGAATCGAGATGTAAATATTTACAATTGGGCGTAGTTCAGATTATGTTTTCTATGGAGTGATATGGTCGATTTCTTTGAAATTTTCGTAATGTTAGTAGAATGCTATACATTCCCCAGGTTGGCATAGCACCGGAGTACTAATTTATCAATTTCACGCACCGGAACAAGTCCATGCATAATATGTCCTCGATCTGCATACATTGGGTCATTATTGAGTGGAAAACATCTAGTTATCTCAGGACAACTGATACCATGTTCATTTTATATTAACTGGATAAGATTTATGTGTTATAATAATATAATTTTTGCTATATATTTCTTCATGCAGTTAATAATAAATTATTCCCTCAAAACTTATTGACCATGATGTTATTATGGACTTGAGACCTCGGTTTAATCTAAGGCAAATTCAAGCACCATATATATTGCAACATATATATATTCATCCTCATATATACATGTACATGTACCAATATAGTGTTATTTAGGCTACTGGACAATAGAACATTATCATTGTTTGTCTATAGTTAAAATTGCAAGCTCCGACTATACCCACCCACTCTGGACCTGTGTACGGATTTTGTTTGTTATACCCCCCCCCCCTGATAATTGCACTCATCCAAAAGTTAATGTTTTTGATAAAATTTTACTGGGAAATGCTGAGATTAGATAGTAAGTTTAGTAATATTCAAGTCAAAACATGAACATATAATTATGCCTGGTCTATATATTTCTGGGGATGTGCAACAAACACACACTGCCCGCCGATGAAACTGAATTTTATTCCTTTCAGAATTGGACTATGGCATTTCAGTCCGAAGAGAACTGACCAGCTGTCTCACGAAAGCCGTCAGTCAAGTTCTTGCACTGAGGCCTGAAGATCCAATAGAGTATATCGCTCATGTGCTGTATAGACATCGGGTAAGTTTTGACATAGAAATGGATAAATTTAGTTTGTTTGTAAACGCCCTTTTGAAGAAAAAAAACCGGTCGTATTTATTATGTTACAATCAGTCTGTCCGTCCGTCCGCTAACACTTTTGGTTTCTGACGGACTCGATAACTCTTTGATTGGATACCATTTGAAACGTCTGTGTCTCAGAAGATGCCCATTATATAGAAATAGAAGACAGCTGAAATCAGAATGACTACCCCCATTTTGGCTCCCAGAATGCATCAGAATTCAAACTATAAATGTATTTTCAATGGAAGGGGAATAACTATATCTTTAATATTTAGAGTTATTATGAAAAAAAAACACGTCGTTAACTTAACAAAAACAACATGTTCACAGTTTATTAAACCGGATAAGTTGATAATACAATGTTTTGGAGCTTCCTCTTTCAACTGGTATATAATATGGCTATAATTTATCTGGGGGTTCGTAAATTAAGTGGGCCTTTAACATGTGTGTTTCCCAGCTAAAAACAAATATACAGGCCTATAGTTCCAATATGAGTTTCGTCCAATTAGTGTAATATGAGTATACGGCCTTTTTCAACTTATATATATATATATATAATTCACCTGATTTAAAGGGGTACTGTACGCCAAATGTTGTTGTTGGTTTCTATAGTCTCCGAGTCGGAGAATAAGGTAACAATTTTTTCATTATTTGAAAGTCTGTTGAGTACGAAGTAGTGTTACGGATGACAAATTTACCGGAATGCAAAAATACAAATTGTCGTTGTCGAGTATTTTTTTTACAGTTTTCAACCAAATGAATCAAATAAAAGTTATATTATAGGCATACTAGTCCCATATAATCATATAAGTTATTGTATCGTCGCATGTCAGTGAGTGGCTTGAGTGTTCTCCCCGTATTATCATAATATTTTAAGCGATCGTGTGTGCGATCGGTTTAACAGTCCAGTATCCCTCAATTACTTTGTTTGATTACGGAAATTCGTAATTTAATTGACACAATTTTATGGCTCCTGTCGTAAATTCAATTTATATCAAATTATTAACTTTTAAATTATTAAAAGCGCTTACAGAATACATCTTCGACTCAAATTACTTATGTTTCTATATATTATCGATATTAGATCGTTGTTGTCACCGGAAATTTAATGAAAATGGCGTACAGTACCCCTTTAAAGGGTTTTGCTTTGTTCTCTATCTCAATGTGCCAGGTTCGATAAGAAATGATAATTTATTCACGCACATGTGACCGAATGCCATATGAAAAGGGCCGACACACGCAGCCAAAGATATGATTAAAAGACAGAATTTGTCGCATGTATATATGTGATGAGAAAACATGCAGTTGATACATTTCACAATGGAATGCAGGCATAATTATGTATACACATGCTTGAAGAAATAATTATAACATATACTAGCTGAGGTACCCGGCGTTCCTCATGTGAATAATGCGTAATTTATAAGTGGCCCTTTAGGTCATTTTAAATAAGTATTAGTCATCTGTGATAAACAGCACCTATTGCATGACTCTCCGGATAAAGTTACATCTATCTTATAAGTTGATAATAAACGCTCTTTATATTGCTAATTATTAGTGCCTTTTAAGTCATTTGAGGTCAACAACACCTATCCCGTGACAGTCCCCAAGTCATTGGCACAATAATATATTCCCCTTATTCTGTCGCTAGCGGCAGAATAGCCTGTTTGGCTAATCTGCCACAAAAAAAAATATGCGTGCTATATATATACTGTAATAATGATGTCAACTCGTCTTTCATCCGTTTGTACACATATACGACGTATATATACAATTCAGTGGTCTGATCTGTGAAATATATCACTTCCACCATACCAATTCCAAATCTACCAAACGTGTTGTTTATTCAAATTGTTTATGTTTTTTCCAGAACATCGACCCTGTATCCAGACAGAAGCTTTGGAAATCTGACGTGTCACCTCTGGATAAAGGAACACATTTACAGCCCGAAACTAATAAGTACCAACAGGGTGATAATAAAGTCGTAAACTTACCCCAAGTTACTACTGAAAAGACTGGATGTGTTAGTTTACCGAATGATGGACACAGGAAACCCGCGAAAATAGTAAACGGCTTTTCCGATTCCACAAAAGGGTTGGACTTAATAGATTTTTCTGTACGTGTTCACAGTGACGTCACAGGAATGCTGTCAAATATCGGTGATTTGTTCATGGACGATGATGTGACATGAAACGTTTGAATTTGACATGACTTGTGTTTAACTGATTGTGCCAAATGTAAAAAAAAATTATACTACTCAATATCGAGATTTACATTACATATTAGATAAACTTGTGTCAAACTAAACCCAAGCCCGATCATAATGGACAGGTTGAGAAGCGTGTGTGGTTTTTCGCATGCGTCACTGCAAGCTACAATGTATACGTCGGGTACATTGGTTAGAACCATACATTGTCATTCAGTTTGTGTATATTTATTACGTCTACTCGTGTTATCTCTTATTTTGCTGACAATTCTTGGAAATCCCAGGATACACGGGCAGTAGGGTACACTGCATGGTTACAAATTAAAAATAAAAACATATTCCCCAAACTAATGGGCCGTTAAATATACTAGTAGCTCAGGAAATGTGCTCTTTTATTTGTACTAAATGTACCCTTGTATCCTGGGATTTCTAAGGGGAAAAAGGTAACCAATGTAACATGAATTGATAAGTAAAGTAACCAGAAGTAACCATGTGCACCTGGTGTACTCGTGGCTTTGAAATTAATGTTGTATATGAATGTAATAAATACTTCTGAAATGCATAACCATGCAATGTACATGACGTAACAGCAGGGGGTATAACTGCTCCGACATTTTGCTGCGTACCAAAAATACCAAACATTATAATTAATTATATACTCCCTTGATAGACGGGTTTAGATTACTACCATTATACGTATATTTATAATACAATTTCTTCCTTTTTTACTCTTAATTATTCTGCATTAATTCTCCCATACAAACCAAGCTGTCCATATTCGATTGAGTCTAGTCATTATAATGTATTGTCACTCTTCTACAAAGACGTGCATTCACATCGATACACCAACAATAGAAACAAGAAAACCATAGTCAGAAATGGTAACGCCCCCAATATCATATTATTAGCCATTAATATAAATTATAATATAAAATATATTGGTTACATTAAAGGGGTACTGTACGCCACATGTTGTTGTTGGTTTCTATAGTCTCCGAGTCGGAGAATAAGGTAACAATTTTTCCATTATTTGAAAGTCTGGTGAGTACGAAGTCATGTTACGGATGACAAATTTACCGGAATGCAAAAATACAAATTGTCGTTGTCGAGTAATTTTTGTAAAGTTTTCAACCAAATGAATCAAATAAAAGTTATATTATATGCATACTAGTCCCATATAATCATTTAAGTTATTGTATCGTCGCTAGTCAGTGAGTGGCTTGAGTGTTCTCCCCGTATCATCATAATATTTTAAGCAATCGTGTGTGCGATCGGTTTAAAAATCCAGTATCCCTCAATTACTAATTTTGATTACGGTAATTCGTAATTTAATTGACGCCATTTTATGGCTCCAGTCATAAATTCAATTTATATCAAATTATTAACTTTTAAATTATTAAATTTTAAGATAGCCTATTAACCTGAGCGTTTACAGAATACATCTTCGACTCAAATTACTTATGTTTCTATATATTATCGATATTAGATCGTTGTTGTCACCGGAAATTTAATGAAAATGGCGTACAGTACCCCTTTAATGCACCGCCTCAGAATTCCGTTAAAACAACTAATCCTTCAAATTATTACAAAAAACTACGGCTTATTACTGCAGGTTTTTCATTCACCAAACCAGAAAGCTTCTAAATGCGGATCAAAAATTGTGTTCCCGCCATAAAATCTTCAATTGTGCATGGCCCAGCCATTGTTCACACCTAAACATCGAACGCAATTAACGCGGTCATAATAGTTACACACTCCAACTATAAGACATCCAGCGAATACACACCCCACGAAAACCCGAAATGTGTTGTCCTGTGAGATATCCCATCGCTATAGCTCAATTTGACACGGCCAGATTAGCCTTCCTACAATATCCTAAAACAATAAAGCTTCTCAAATCATCGGCATAGAACTTTCACGAACTTGGACATTCCAACTACATCTTTTATCGGACTCGGGGTCGCAGTACAACTTTAACGCGTCCCAAAATAACCGGAAAAAAACAATTATCTATTTATAAAATCCCCATGGGACCACAGATTTCAAAAATTTGTAGAACAGTATACACCGGTGGCGTTACTAATGCTAGACTAAAACTGTCCTCGACTCATGCAGTCGAGGACAATTTAATCAGATTTAAACTGACGATAATCTTATCGCATTTACGACTCCATTGATATTAAGGGGATTCCAACGTAACCCATGACGTAACCATATGACATGTCGGTCCCTATATATATGCATTGGTTAGCCATGTAACAGCTAATTACAAGGCGGAATCAAGTCTCTCTAAACAGCAGATGAAAATTACACTATGGTTTCATGGTTTGGTAAAATAAAAAATATGAGATCGTAGGTCAATGACGGGTTGATAATTTATTTAACGTTACACATATGCGACAGCCACTCGCGTCGGCTCCGGGTCCGACTGCGTGACTTGCGTAAGTGTAATCCCTGGCCACATTAAGAAGAGTTTTTTTAATTTATTTATTTATTTTGATAACTAGAAATACATGTATCAACAAATTATGAATACTACAGTTACAAAATGGAGTCAGTAACATAATTTCAGTGATATAGTTGTGTATTAATAGAAAAAGGTTGAAATAGATATGAGACTGTAAAGAAAATCAAAGGATTAATGATGAGGTTGCAATTTGGAATAATCATATAGGGTACATACACGGTAGCTACCGCGGATGACACAAAAAGCACTAGAAGGTTTAAGTCCAGTGTCGCCCCCAGATACTGCCGGTCACGAAGCGGACGATATAGTTCACGAAATGCCTCTCCAAATCAAAACTGATGCCATAAAAATTCAGATAAAATTAAGACTGGTAAGATTACTCACAACTACTTACTAGTAGTACTAGTCCTGTGATTATTTTGAACAAAAAGTTCGTTTCATAACTCCAATGAATGAAACGTTTGGCAAATATATTTTGCATAAATCTACATAAGATGAAAGATGCTGAAAGGGGTGCATGTGGATTCTGCCTGTCGGATCAGTGACTTCCTAAATGATGGAGTGACAAGCGCCAACTTGTCGCTGTACAACGACCACGTCAGCCAACACAGAATCCAAATCAGGCCCAGCTCTGCGATAACTATAAAGCTAGGTGTCAGCTGTGTGGGACAAATCGAAATGGAGGTACGAAATTCGCTCAGTGTGTATTTTTCAAATATGTCTGATATTCATTTGCTTCTGGACTCGTTCTCAGGGCACTTATCGTCTATGACATCGATGGTTGATTCGTGGCGCCCATAGTACTGGCAATGCAGATGGCGACACAAAGTCTGACCGATACCATGTCGGATTAGAACCCTCGACCGCTTATCGAAGGTGTAGCTCAGAGATAGACCCATTAACCAACTGAGATATCCGACCCCCTTATCAATGTATCTGGTATATAGTCAGCGTGGATCACACTAATATATAAGTAATATATAAGAAGTTGGCCATCAACGATTAAATACCTTTACGGAAACCAGCCATATTAAATAACTGGACATGGGGCTTAATAAATTTAACAAAGCAAAGATACCGGTATTGATGCCCCGTATACGACATTACGACAGATGAGTTTCAGGGTTATTGTAAAGTGTAAATCTTCGTGACACATGCATCGCTCATTTGTTAAAGCAAATCATGCATGGACATCGACTGCGTGTACGTTGAGAAAAAAATATGCAATAACTTCTCTTCGCGAGATGACAATAAAAGGGAGTCAAAGTGGGATGGATTCATTGCAAAGAATGGTCAAACATATAGTTCCAAGTTTCACTCTTTGTGCTTTGGTTTATTGGAATTATCGTTGTTCCAATCCCCTGCCCATACCATGGCGTTGTTAGTTTTGATGGTAAATGAAAGACCACACAGAGTGTTACCTCCACTAGACAACGACCCTAATGTATGTATAAATAAAATCGTCCATCCCGATAAGTAATATACCAACTTGCCCAGATATAGATTAATAATCAGGTTACTTGAAATTCTTTCTACTGCTAATTTTTTTGGCACTTTCTTATAGTTCACTGATATCTTAAATCTTATAATTATCCGATAAAAATAAATACCGCTACCGATACATTTTTCTTAATTGCTTCAGTGATATCGAATAATAAATTACAAAATAGAGGTAGGCCTACCAAAATTATATAACCTGAATTAGTATGGTAATGTAGTTAAATAAAGAATGTTCTTGCAAAATCCGATTAAGCGCCCATCAATTACTATTCATTTGGATTCGGGGGGGTAAAAATATATGATTATTGTTGAGGAACCCACCTATTAAAGTTCAGAGTTATTAAATATCGATTTTTGAAATCTATTATTTTTCACCATCAAGAATTATTAGTGGCCCAGTAAACAGTCGACGACCGACGTCTCGGACCAAATTGCGGACGGAAATGGATAACTCTAAAATCAAGAGGTTTTATGTTGTTCATAAGGCCAAATTTCGTCGAACAACATGTTGATAAATAACACGTTTCGTGCAATGTTATACTATACCGGTAACGCACTATAGTTGATAGTGGTTAGCATTATTTTTGGGCAATTAATCGATTCTGATAACTGAAGTGGCATTTATAAAAATGTTGTTGTTGGAATCTGATTATATGGGGGACCATCGAATCGGATTGAGTACATTTAAAAGGGCACTTGAAACATTATCAACGGCCATTTTGACAGCCATCAATACAATTTAGAATGAGATGTTAATGGCAATCGCACAATCGGCAAACCTCGGTGATTTCCGTACGCAAATAATCGCAACTTCTCGGATTATCGTTCTTGGGAAAATAATTATTATTTGCGTACGGAAATCACCGAGGTTTGCCGATTGATGTTAATGGGTTAAACCAGGGAACGTTCCCTGGTTAACGCGCACCTGTTGTCACGTGACATCACACATAGTTGCATAAATTAAACATGGCGAAGGGGTGAAATAAAACGTTTTTCGCGACCGGTCAGCTTATCGATTTCGGTCACCAACATGATTTTACTTTGAGAATATCTCCAAAATGTCTGACCCCGAAAGTAACGAGAATGTTTTTGTTGAGTTGAAGAAGGAAATAGACCGACTGAGTGGCGAGTTAGCCCAAACGAGCCGGGAAAAATTTCAGGCCGCCGAATATGGGCTGGTTGTTCTGGAAGAAAAACAGCAATTGCAGCAGCATTATGAGGAGCTTGAGACACAATATGAGAACATCAAGACAGATTTTGACAATGCAAAAGAGGTATGTAAACATAAGTTAATTTTCATGCTTTGCATTGTCATTCCCATTTACCTCATGGGTTCATTCGATTTTGAACACGCCACTCCATGTGGATATAATCTGCATTCCCACTGCGGCTGCCATGACTACAGCATGAGAATTGCGAATAATGTCATGATCAATTATCTAAAAGGCAACATCAAACGACTTCCGAAGTTCCCTGTCATCGCCCCGATGCACAGTTCTTGGCCATTTTTAAAAATAAATATCAGGTCTATGATAAGTACTGTAAGAGCTGCTAATATATAATGTGACCTAAACTTAGATATGTGCAGTCGGTAAACACCCTCCTTGCTGCAATTGCGAGGGCGAGACATTTGTATCGCAAGCTCTGACAGTCAAACGCTGCATTCCAATCAACTTGCATGCAATGTCGACAAACCAGCATTGATGCCGATAGATCCCACTGTCGACTCTGTATATTGCCGTCGACTAGACGGAACATTGTATATACGGTACTTCCCACAATAAGAGTTAAAAGACCATAACGTAGGTACATGTCACGTTGATCAAACACTTATATATGACACATATTGAATTTGACAGTGTTAACCCTTTGAACCCTGACGTCCTGAAAAGTCCCCCCCCCCCCCCCCACCATGCAATTTTTTTGACGTCAATATTACCTGTTTGAGATACCTACATGCATGTACATGTAGGTTACATTTTATGATTTATCAGGATTATACATGTAAACAATTTGGTCAATGCCTAAATCTTGCATAGCATCTGCAAAATTAACACAATGGGCCTCCTGGTATCTATTAATGGAAATAAAAAACACCATCCTGGATCATTAAAGGACCATAATTAATATGGGTCACCTGAAATTTGACAATGACAGGCCTGTTTTCCTGTGTCATCCTTGGCCTTGATAATGATTAATTGTACAGAACTAATGGCTAAATATTCAGCTGGTCTAGAGAAACCTAAATATCATTTTATGTTTGTTCATGTCAAGTTTTACATGTACCTTGTACTTGATAGTACAAAGGACAATGCCTTTCGTTATCATTATTTCTGTAAATCTTTTTTTATCTTACCCAAAATATGGACAGAACCAGACAGGTGTGTATGGACAGAACAAGACAGGTGTGTGAACTAATCAACCCAAAATGAGGTTGAATTATTGATGTAGTACCAGTTGGGTTTTTGTGTGCAGCATGACATAAAAACATCAGGATCGCACAATTGCATTTTAGTGATATTACCATATAGGCTGATGTAACATTCATCCACAATATAGAAATATGTGTGTAAGAAATTCCTATGTTTTAACTCAATCTCAAACTATCTGTTAATGCCATAACATAATTTTATATTTCACATACAATTTTGGGCTAGTACTTTTCATAAAAATTAATTTCCATTATTGTTTTTCTCTATATTCAAATATTACACTTTATTTACAGACCCTGACCCAACATCACATCACCCTGAAGAAGCAGAGTCAAAGTGGCATCCAACATGAGGATACTATTCTTCAGGAGACAATTTCCAGAGAAGATGACTACAAGTCTTCAATTTCGGAATTGGAAATCGAGGTTCAGACATCCAAAAAAGTGTTAGATAGGCTGACCAGTGAAAATGAGAAGTTGTCATCCAAAATTCTTGAGCATCAACAAATGTCTGAAACTCTAGAAAACCAGAGAAAACAGTTACGCAGTGAAGTTCGAGAATACAAAATTAGAGAAAATCGGAACATATCTGATGCTGCTGAATTGGAGGAAGAGAATGTTTGCTTGCAAAAACAAGTTTCGTATCTTAAGCAAGCACAAGTTGAATTTGAGGGCATGAAGCTTGAGGCAAGGAGGTTTGAAAGGGAAATGGCCGACTTGGAAAGTCAACTGGATGAAGCACAAAACCTAAAGTCAATAGTCGAAGGAAACCTTGAGGATGCCTTGAATTCACTACAACTCGAACGCGAGCATAAACATTCACTGAAGAAGCAACTCGATCAAAGAATCACACAGGAATCAATGTTCAATTTGAGCAGCTTGGCCCATTTTGGAGGATTAGGTGAAGGGTTAATGGTTTCAATGAGTGAAAGTTTAGTGCAGAATGGTATTGATGAGGACCACGAAGGACATGGTAACCCTGCGTTGAAGCAGTTTGAAGCTGATTTTCGGCATACTGCTGACAAAAATGCTGAGCCGTCTCGTAGCAAAATGCCTGGTACAGTGAACAACATTCTCAGTGAAATTAAAGGAACTGAAGTTAGTAAAGTTGAAGCACTGTTAGAACAGAGTGAAACTGAAAAGATGCAGTTACAATCGGCTTTAGATGAAGCACAAAAGTTGATTGAAGATACCCAGAGAGACCTTACAGAGCAAAAACACAGAGCCGACCAACTCAAAGGTCATATCAGTGCACTCAGTACGTTAGATTCATCTTCTGACTTTGGTGACTTCACGGATAAATCCCTTGATGAAGAAATCAGCCGTGAAGCCGATCCTGATAAACGCGCACAGCTGGAGCTTAGAAAGAAGGAGCTAGAATATATAAACTCTCAGAAACAACTCGGTAGTTTACTCGCCGAGATCAAGCGATTACAAGAGCTACATGAGCACGGACATCTTGACATTAATGATCCGAATATTGCGAGTATTCTCTGCCATTTGCACAATAAATGCTTAACGTATGAAGCGTCAATAACTAACCTTGAAAAAGACTTGAAAGCCATGTCTCTTGCCGCAGGAGACGCACAGGGTAACCTGAACGTTACTTCTGGTGAACTTGTGAAGGTGACAGAAGAACTCGCGCAGTTATATCATTTGTGTTGTGAAGTAAATCACGAGATGCCAAGTCGTGTTATGCTGGATCATGCAAAAGCAACCGTGGAATCTTTTGATGACGATCGTGAGGATAGTGCTGAACGGGAAATCAGGTCTAAAACTTCGCCTACACATTCGGACAAAGCAAAGTCTCCAACTAAAACTGCAAAAACATCAAGGAAAACGAAAAAGTCAAAAGCCAGTAAGGCAGACCCTACCTCATGTACTAAATTGACTGAGACGATTATAGATCAGATTAAATATCTGAGAAATGCTGTGGAGCATACAATCAACCTGTCTCGACAAAAAAATAACAATGAGCGTGATGAAGAAGTGGAAGAATCCCAGCAACAGGTGATAAAGTTGAAGGCAATGTTGTCGACGAAGCGTGAGCAAATCGCGACACTAAGGAGTGTGTTGAAGGCCAACAAAGCAACTGCTGAGGTTGCTTTGTCGAATCTCAAACAGAAGTACGAGAATGAAAAGTGTATCGTGACGGACACTATGATAAAGCTTAGAAATGAGCTCAAAGGTTTGAAGGAGGATGCGGCGACTTTCGCATCTCTGAGAGCCATGTTCGCTCAACGATGTGATGAGTATGTTACTCAGATTGATGAACAGCAACGTCAACTCAGTTCTGCGGAGGAGGAAAAGAAAACATTAAATTCCTTGCTTAGAATGGCGATTCAACAGAAACTTTCTTTAACGCAACGGCTGGAGGACCTGGAATTCGATAAAGAGAGGAAAAACTTTCAGCAGAGAAGGAAAAGCAAATCGGGTGCTTCGAAAGTAAGTTACACCAGCAATCCTCATGAAGATTACGGGCGTCGGCCCAGAAATGCATATTCAAACTTCCGACGAGATTATTAAAACTCTAAAAGACATCATCTGGCTGGGACTAGGGAGAAAAGTAAGTTTAAATGGGAACTCCATACTCTTTGTTCATCTCTTTACCAAATGCAATACAGTCGGTCATATCGTAACAATGCATTTAACCCTTTCATGACATGATCTACGCTGGTGCATCATTAAAGATCCTGTGCCAGTGCATTCTCTTATACATGTATATGCGAGTCCAGTCCTTCGATTCCGTAAAATGCAGGAGTGTGGTTGGTCACTCGCCTAACCTGAAACCCAGGCGTGTGATTTTGGTGGATATTTCGGGGGTATAAAATGACGAACGAAGACTCAAAATTAAATCAATTTTATCACCATTGTGATTCATCTTGTACACATGTATTCTTCACATTGAAGTAATTAAAACTCCATTCTCGAATTGCGTCATAATGCTTCCGTGGATGTAAGTTGTTATGAAATGCGGTCGGAGACCACGTAACCACGTGAGAGTTTCCTGTTGTGTGAACTCTATCGATATTTTAAAAAATAATGTTTGATTGCCCCGAACTCAAGTTTCAATTTCTATTCATCTTCACCGTCCATCGGGGCGGCTTCTTTTAGAACGCAACACATGGTACCAAAATTACTTTGCGTTGGTGATGGGGTGAACGGTGGGATTAATTTAAATATGTCATGTTGGTAACAATATCTAGCCGAAAATTCCTCAGACCTACAGACGAATGCGACGACATCGCTAAATGCACCTGACTATAATAATGTTCTAGCGCATGCGCAAAACTTAAAACAATTACTTCCGTCATATACAGCGTGTCCGTCAGTCTTCTCCAGCAAACAAGGTTGATTGTTATCATAAACCCTTTTTCAATCGTGCGCCGAATATCGCAGAGGAGTGTGATTAATTACTCGCCAATATTTAATTTCAGGCGTGCTATGGTGCGCGAGCGCGATCTCACGCCTCATAATCGAAGGCCTGGGAGCCTCACATATATAAGAGAATGCACTGTCTTACAATGTCAAGGTAAATACTGTTAGGCTAATGCATTCTCTTACATGTATATATGCAAGGCTTCCTATGGGAGACTTGCATATATAAGAGATATATTAGAGATATTTCAGAAAGCTCCAGTCATGGAAGGGTTAACGCTGCCTGGAGGGGGTTTTCGTTGGAGAATTTGAGTTTGGCTTATAGCACTGCGCTTGATAATTTTCGATCATGCTTCATCCGTGCCTAACTGCCAATTACATGTAGCTGGGTGTTACCGGTATTTGAAGAATGTTCAAAACTGACAGTTGTAATGTTACATGAATAGTATGGTAGCTTGCATAAAGTAATTTGACAAGATACATGTACCAGCATGGTAACTTAATTTTAGTTCCGTCAGTTTAATTTAGTCCAGGGATATGGGATTTTGCAAGGGAATTTTACATAAATAATTCAATATACCATAGAATTTGTCAGATTTCACATTTTGTGCATGCTGATTGAATAATGAATTTCATCTCTTCTACCGGTACTTGATATAGTATCATCTTTGTTAATTATGAAATTCAGATACCTGTAAAAGAAAGGTATAAACAAAGATTTATATAATTTAAATAGAAGACCAATCTTGTGTCGGGGACAGGCGTGCTAATAGACTCAAACTATATTGCATTTGAGTATTTGTTGTGTTTGGTAAAGGGTGAATTGTGCAGCTGTGGGATGCACTTAATTTATACAAGTTGCTTCTGGCCAAAAAAATTCTGCAAATTTTTAACATCTGATTTCCTTTTAACATGGTTATATATAGAAATTAAAATACTTCATAATAGCAAATACATGTACACATAAGAATACAAAGTGGATAGTTGTGTTAATTTCCCATGTGCTAATACTAGTACCAGGAGAGCTTCAGTATCGCATGAATGGTGTACTTTTGAAATTATTTTTTATTGAGTGCAATATACATTTATACACATGTATATACTAGTATGGACAAATGAAAACACAAACATGCCTGTCATATGAGAATGAAATTGTCAACCATATTTTTTTTATCATTTACTGCAGATTATTTGTGAAATTTCTCCATGTATGTACATGTAGTACACTAAGTACAGCAAATGAACTACCTGTAGATCTTGAGTTCCTTTTACTAAATCTGCTAATATCATGAGCACCAAAATTCAACATGTAGAACTTCCATGCAATACCCACTAATCATAGCCATACAGTTGCAACTTGTATAATTTTTTTCTGTGTCCTGGTAACATTGGCTTTTGGGTTTTACTAAAAATTGGACACTTTGTTCCCATGCCAAAATTGGTTTTGGAAAAATCCGTTATGCATGACATTGCACTCTAATAACTATTGTCGAACATTTATATCTACCGGTTTATTATCATGTAAGTTTTGATGAGATAATGAACCACCATTTCTTTCAGTTACATAACAGGTCACAGAATATACTGGGTATTTACCATGCTACCCATATCAGCCCTTATCTTTATTTTGTTTTATTATGCAGATTCTACCAGATATTTCTTGTTCATTCGTGAATATTCCTGTCATATTAACCTCTACGATAATGGTGATACATATAATATTGTAGTGTCATACCGTAGCTAGTGTGCACTGTTTTTCGACCTACTAGTATTTATCTTAATAGCATCTGCAGTTCTTGGAATACTAACATATAAAAATGACAATGTCTGTTTAATGTCACTTTTCTGTTGGTGAACTCTTCTGCACCATTAGTATCTTAATATCTGACGAGAGTCAGAATCATGATGCTCAGTTTATTCTTGTTAAAGCAGCTGATTCTCTGTAGAAATGCTATATAGAGAATACCTGCAGTTTTTGTTTGAATACCGAAATATCTCGTGAGTGAAAATTCTATATTTCTTTCCAGACACGAATGAGATGTTTCAGGTATTCAAACAAAAATTGTGCCGGTAGGTGCTCTTTTTATTACACGCAGTTTATAAATGCTCACAATTGCTAAATTATGCGGCATTTTCACTTTTAATAGTACAAAAAATTTAACAATACTTGGAAAGCAACATGCATCTGGTTGACCCAAATTTCTGATAACGATCAGCAGATTGGTAGCAAACCGCTTTAAATGGCAAATTCATGACGTTGTGGCATCATTAAACAAGCTACAGTGAAATAACGAAAGCTACAGTAAAATAACAAAATTGTGTTTCACTGTAGTCTCGAAGAGATACATGTATATACGACAATCTACATTGTTTAAATTATTATGATAGAGTAGTATACTATTACAGTATGGGTTGAATAAAGGTATTTATCTCATGAGACTGGATAAATCTACACAATTTTATCTTGAATGTACAATTGAGTCTGAGTTGATTACCATTATCTAACTAACCACTATGGATTTTCGTAATGATTTTTCATTCACCGATGCGTTGCATTATCTCATTTGAAAGCGGTGGTCAGTGTTTAACATGTTGAGTGCCAATTACGAGTTACTAGTACATCTTTTTGCATGTAATTGAATGGGGGAAACCAGCACTCAACGTGTTAACTAACTTAACAATTGGTCACTAAAATTTTGCCGTATTTTACTTGTATCCACAGACCCACTGCCCCTCTAGCAGATAACCTGATATACATGTGCATGTTAATTCATGTTGATTGCAATTTTCTCTCACATTGTTGAGTATATGATGGAATAGCTTTTTGAGACTAATCATCCTAATAGCTTTTTATACTGCTTTTATGTTAGCTGATACCGGTATTAGTTTCGCCTACTAATTGCCCTGAGTGTATTTACATGCATATCTCTTACTAAATACTAGTGTCCCTAACACTCCTATTTAATTCACGAGGTTATTCCCATGTAGACATTCAACCACAATATTCTCATATTTGTTTAAAAATAGGTCTTTAATATATTCTTATATTAGTATCCAGTATACTGGTAGATAATAAAATCAGCCTTATACTTAAAACAAATTGTATACTGCAAATCATATTCATACTTGTAAATGTATGTGTATCCATGACTCCATCACAATATTCTTGATTTCAGTACAGCGTAATATCATAAAAGGTTAATATACATGTATAATTAATTGCTTAGGTCTAAAATATCATACGGTATACCATATGTACATGTATACAAGACCACTTATATGTAGTTCATCAACATTTTGACTCATTAGCCTTATATTACGATTTGTTGAATACATATACTGTACTAATCATCATATCCAGAAAGAGTTGACGATTTGGTCCAATTAAAGCTTACGTGTTTATCAATTATTATTTGTGACAGAAGGTACACTGTACTTCCGTATTTTAATCTGTTTAATAACTCGACTAATTGATAGTCTGACTAATGACATGTACCTCACGTAAATTAACAATCAATTCTATCGAAAGCCATCTTTAAAGCGGCAGATAATCTTCTCAACTTCAAATAAACCTACTAATTTACTAGTACATGTACATGTACTTGCTTTTGCCACATTGTCCAGCGATCAAAATAGGTCGATGAACGCATGAAATGGTTAATTATGGGCTCTATGACTTGGAGTGACTTATTGAATTGACAGAAATTATTATAGAAGTTAAACATAACAAGGAGCCTTCGTGAAGTTTTGACAGGGTGAAACTTGAGCATTTCTGCAGATACCGGTATATGAAAACAAGTAACAAATGCCTGTCACGTTGGCTTGTCTTTTCAGAGAATATTGAGTTTGTACCTGCAAAAGATTATTTGTCAATATATTTTGGGTAGTGACAAAAAAACAAGCAATTTAACTCTGATTTGGAGGCTTAGAGCTCTTTCCATCAATGAATCACATTATTATAATCAATAAATTTGAAAAATGATCAAGGAAATATGTGTTGATACAAAAATCGGACTTGGCACTGAAAGGGTTAATTAAGCACATTTATTCGTTCTCTAACTTCTATACAATGATGGCGATAAGAAAATACACTACACATTTTCACAATAAACAATGTATTTTATTATGTGATGTCCAGAGTTTAATACAAGCTTACCGTACCTGGCCGTAACTTTATGCTTTCTGTAACATAAACGCATATACCACAGTAGGATTTAACACATTTCCCTCCGTTTAATGTATTTTTTTAATGATTGGAGTGGTCCGGACCGGTCCAGGCAAGAATACCAGACCACCGAGGGCTGGACCAGACTGGACTGGATGGCCTCTTCACTGGACCGGCATTCCGGTCCGCAGCCCTAATAAAAATGGTTCAATATGTGAAGCCTTGTTATTGGAGAGTTATTATTATGAAAATAAGAACAAGTCAATCTCGCTTTACAATTTTTTGCTGATGATAGGTTGTCTTAAAGACCTTTATAAAATTGATATTATTTTAAATAAACCAACTTTGAAGGCCTGGAGTCCCTTTAGTATGAACTGACAATATACTTGTAGATACACATATAGACTCCATTTCAATGTATTTGAGTAATAGCATGCATGGTGCAATCAACTTTCAGGCGATAAGCATGCCTGATGTTGGTTTATGTGGGAGAAGAAAACTATTCATGTGGACTCCGTATTAAACATGTCGGCCATGTAAATTAAGGTATGTCCACATGTCGACAATGTTTTGCTCGCTTAGATTATCAAATCTGAATGCCTAATTGTCACGTACTTTTCAGTTTAGTTCACAGAACAGTTTGTCATTTGTATCCTAATTTCGCTTTACACCTTTATGAATTTGCTATCAGGCCTGAGAATAAGGTGTCTGTCATTTGCAGAATGAGGTCCCCAGAGAGTGAATTTAGTGACTCTATCCCACATAGCGGGCTAGCATCACTAAATTTACCCTCTGGGGACCTCATTCTGCTTAGTCCTCATCTTTTTGGAAAATGTCTTTATTATCAAATTTCTATAGAAACTTCTCTCATAGATTATATTTCTTTTTTAGTTTAGTTTCTCTATATCCCCAAATTGGCAGATGACACATTGCATAATCGAGGTTCCCAATTAGTGTAATCATAACATTCACCATTTGGGAACTTCAATCTAAGTCTATGTCTCCCATAGCAGATGAGGCCATGCGGAATGAGATGCCAAGAGGGTGAATGTGGTGATGCTAGCCCGCTGTGTGGGATAGTGTCACTAAATTCACCCTCTGGGGACCTCACTCTTCAAATGACAGGCATACTATTCTCAGGCTTGTTTGCTATGATTCAAAGCTCTTGTTAACTTATTTTTATTTTCAGATATTTTTACTACAGATAATCTTCAGATATTTTCCTCTAGGCGCCATGCATTTGCATGTTGCTTCTGGTACCTGCATGATGCCTGCTTTTGATAGTTTTAACTTCCAATCTTAATGCCATTATATATATAAATTACTAATTGAATGATAATTTGCTAGACCACCATGAAGGGGAACTGGGCGCAATAGAGAGCAAGGGAGAATAACTTCCAGAAAAGGTCATGGTTTTGAGGTAAAAAAAATCGAGACAAAATTGTGCCACTCAAACCCCCCCATTAAAGCATACACTGTATTGTAGGACTAACTCATCGTTATGCCATATTGGAATGAGCTACCATATAGATACTTAGAAGATTTTGCCTAAGAATGAGGTCCTCAGAGGGTGAATTTAGTCCCTATGGTGCCTTATTCTGCTTAGTCCTCATCTTCTGGTAAGTATCTGATCTCAAATTAACATTGTTTTTAGTTCCTTTTTCCCTTTTGTTTAGTTTCTATATCCCCTATTAATTTGCAGAAGATAAATTGCATAATCAAGGTGACTAATGGGCGAACATCACCAACTTCAACTGGGGAACTTCAATCTGACCCTAGGTCTCCCATACCAGTTGAGGTCGACGCACAATGAGGTTCACACAGGGTGAATTTGGTGATTTTATCCCGCCATTCTGCAAATGCCAGTTTCTCCCTGACATAAATATAGACTATTTGATTACATGTTATGTTGTTAGTATATGCAGCATATTAATGCTGATACCTAATTTACTGGATCATGCGGTGCTCAAACAGTTCATATTTGAAGGCTTTGAGTAATACTGTCGGTTAGTGAGCATTCCCATGAATATTCTAATATACATGTAGATCAAACATACATGTACATATAGATTCATGACTTTTGTTGATGCATTTTCATGATGTTCAATTTAAAAATTAACAGTTTGTGTTAATCTAATGATATCATTCTTTGTAATGAACATTGGTGGCAAGCCTGGATAGTGGATATACATGTAGTGTGTCTGGCATTTGCAGAAAGAGGTCCCCAGAGGGTGAATTTAGTGACTGTATCCCGCACGACGAGCTAGCATCACCAAATTCACCCTCTGGGGACCTCATTCTGCTTAGGCCTCAACTGATATGGGAGACCTAGGATCGGATTGAAGTTGGTGATGTTCACCCATTAGTCACCTTGATTATGCATTTTATCTTCTGCAAGTTAGGGGATATAGAAACTGAATAGAAGGGAAAAAGTAACTAAAAACAATGATAATTGAGTATAGATATAGATATTTCTCAGAAGATGAGGCCTAAGAATGAGGTCCTCAGAGGGTGAATTTGTGATGTCAGACACATTTTTTCCAGACTTGATTGGTCGATGGCAAGAGTGAGATGTAGCACTCCTACTCTGCCCCCCACCGGCATGGGTTATTGAGCATGGGCAATTCATGGTGTAAAGCCAGCTTTTTGCCTAATATATAGATGTAAAAATAGAATATTATTTATAACTTGATATACATGTACTGTATGCTGATAAAGCTAATTTACTGGATCGTGGACTGCTCAAACAGTTTGTATTTGAAGGTTTGGAGTAATACTGTTGGTTAGTGAGGATTTCCATGGATATTCTGATATGCATGTATATCAGACATACATTAAATAGATATGTAGATTCATGACTTGAATTAATGCATTTTCTAAAATGTTCAGTTTCTAAATTAACAGTTTGATTAATCTAACGATATCATTCTTGGTAATGAAAATTTGAACCAAACTCTGATTGAGTGTTGACATGTCTTTTTAAAATCGCAACTAATCAATAAAATAGCAACTGCATATAAGACTTGAATTAATGACTGAATCCGAGTAACAGGGTTTTGTTGTATAATATGGTCTCATGACATGACATATTACAGTGCCACTTATATTATCCCATCTATTGATATTATCTTATCAACCTCTCCCCCATAAATCAATGAATATGAGGGACTAATTAGATGGCTGACATAGGTTGATGATCAGGCAGTGTCCACAGTCACCCTGAGGCAGCTAGTAATAGTACTTTACATGTGATTATTTTTCTGTTTAGATTTTTATCTATTTTGTTTAGAATAGGCTGATGAATATGTATATACCTCCTTTTAGTTTGTATTTACCATGGGAATGTATATTTACCAACGAAGAATTTGTGCAGTATTTACCACCATGGAAATACGTACAACAGCTGTTATAAAGTGGCATTGGTCTGACTCTTTTCTGCTGAAACTCAGCATTTTACAGCTTAAGGTCCAATCTAGCACTTCTAAATTTTAATTTCTTCTGCTTCGTGCAGTGCTTTGGGGTTGAAAAATATTTCATTTGAGTTGAGGAACCCACACTTCAAAGCTCAAGAGTTATTAGATTTGAATTTTTTATATTTTATTAATTTTGCACCACAATTCCATATATGACTATGCCTGGTTTCAACTGGAATTACCCAATATGTGTCATCACTAATGATAACAAGCATCTTCTTTCACATACATGTATGATCTGCATGGTACTGTATTATAACTCGCCTATGTTCATGCATAAAACATGATTCCTGAATCAGGAATAAATGTACTGCATGCCATCTACAGTAATGCCCTAATTAATCGACTCCATAACCACGGCAGAATTATGGGTAATTTTTCAGGATTTAGTCGGAAATATGGCTTGTTGCCACCCCGAGAGCTTTCCGATGAATGACAACAAGCCATATTTCCGACTAAATCCTGAAAAATTACCCATAATTCTGCTGTGGTTATGGAGTCGATTAATTAGGGCATTACTGTACATGTATCATAAGATACTGTCAATTTGTTTCTGGCAATAATTTTCATCATCTTTAATTCTGAGAATAACACATCCAATCAGCAGACCATGGCTAAATGCAATCTTACGTGACTTTTTGCTGTGCTGACAACAACAATTTGATGTTAAATTAAACAGGGTATCTTTAAAGAATTTTTTCACAAGTAAAATATATTTTTTCTTATTAAACTGGTATTCTGTGATTTATAAAGTACATTGCAATATTGTCTCGGCTCTGCAGATATAATTCAAAATTTATTTTCTGTAGGTTTTTCTGTTGGCATCCCAATAATATATAATATTCTTCTCTCATCCCCTTCCAATCAGATGGATATACCATACCATATGGTAGAGTGCTTGTTTGCTTTTCTCCAATAGCTGTCGAAAGTCACACAGAAGCCAAAGCTGTCATTTCGAGTGCCATAATTCACAAGCATATTGAACATTCTGATCTTTTTGTCAGCTACTTCATTTACTGTCCGACCAAATCAGCCAATATTTCTGTACAACTTAGCTATGTGTGCAGCCATAGAATATTCTGGAATAATTGTTCTGCCAATAGATCAATATGGTATTCCCAGGGATATTTACCGAACTTTATTCAGCTTCCGTGGCTAAAGTGTGTGTGGAGCATGTCGGTGCAATTGCGATTCTGCTGCCATGTGATCAATAGCATAAGCTACAGCATTATAAATTACTCAAATTAAGATGCTTTTATTGCCTTTGCAGGTCTGACATTTTACAAATTCCAGGGATGCTAAAAAAAAAAACAATCGTTGATTTGTCTGGGATTAGATCTCAAAATATAGTGCCCAGAGTGTGATTTTAATGACTGTACCCTGAACATTGAGCGCCAATAAATTCATGCTGGGGGGGGGGGGGGACTCTTGCTGTATCAACAAACCCATTAACACAATCGTGTCATTCTGTGTGTATACTACATTTGTATAAATGCATGCAAAGTTAATTTAGTGCCTTCTATTACTCCTTAATTCAGCAAAGAAGCAACCTAGATTTCATTGTAAATGTAGTTATTAATATCAGACAATGTTATAAATGCTTGCTCAAACACTTAATGCTTAATGTTTGAAATAACTTATCCTGGTCTAAACATGTTACAACACTCTGAGCATGAGTATTCAGGGACAATTATACCCTTTAACCATGCAATAATCAATCAATGGGCCATTATGGCCTGTAAGCTATGATGGTGTGACATGGTAGGACTTGTTCACCTCAATATCTAAGTGTCATTATGCCATATTACTTAGTCAGCTTTCCATGAATGGTTTGGTCTGGGGTAATGTGTTACATTTTCAGCTGTGAGCTTGGTAATTGTTATATCATCTTACACCCAGCTTTGACCTTGGGGCATTGCCTACCCTCAGCATAGATCGTGAACTCAGTCACCTTGTATTACATTTGGTATGCCCATTTCGATACTGGATGCCATAAGCAAGTATATATTGTAGCAAGATTAAGATAATGGGGTTTTCTATTTGCGAATTAAGAATTTTCTTTGGATTTTGTATAGATTTCTTTTAAATGCATCTGGAATATATTTGCCATATGCAGAATGGAAGGAAAGAGTGAGATATTGTATTGTTTACTTTAGTATGTTGTGGCCCTGTAGAGATAATTGTCTACATTGTTTCGAAAACAGTGCATGATCTGACATCATATATTCAATACAGCAGCTTGTGATATTTACTCTACATATACATGTAAAGTAAGCTCAGGCATGATTTAGTAAATATAGTATTCTATGGTTTGATACAGTTATGTGCCACATGAAACATAACATACCGTATCTATAAAAGTAATGCAGAGTGTTTCCTGTTCTCAGTATTTACTCTAATTTATTGTGACTCATGCTGAGGTAACGTTGTTGGAAAATTATGATGAAGAGGCGGCATCAAAATATCTGCAAAGCCATTGTATAAATATTTCATCATTTCTCAGATGTAAAAGGAAAATGGACAAAATCCCCCAGCAACCCAATATCCATTACCATAATATCATAAATTAAATCATTTTCATTGAACCTCATTGCTGCGTGCATGTACTTCATTTCTATGCAAAATAGTACTAACTCAACTATTAAATCCTTTCTATTCAAAATGGATTCTCCCATCATCTGTAAAAGTATGCATTGAAATGGTCTATTATTCATCTGGAGGGATTTCGGAAAAAAAATAAGCCAACAGCAGATTTAACAAGTGGAGAAGGAGTCCTATTTATTGGATAGCAATGTTCAGATAATAAGTTCAACAAATGACCTACATGTGTGCTTATTGGGTACCTATAGTCGTTTGTTGAACTTATTGATTGAACATGTCCTAAGGGAACTACTCATAAATGAGTATTTATTAAAGAAAGTGTTTTAAGTGTAAATGTATATTTCTTAAAACAGTTTCACTGCATGTATTGAACTTCCAACTTCTGGAATTGATCCAAGAAAGCTTTCAAGAAGTCTGGTGTATTTATAAGAGTTCCTTTAATCCACTTGAGGCATGCATACGAAATGGAGGTAACTCCTGAAGCATAATCGATACCAATTAAAATCTTACATTTCCCATCCTGGCTGTATTGGTTCAGAATAGATAATGAGCTCTTGAATTTACACTAGCTCATAACATTTGCTTGTAGATGGAATGCGGCATGAAGACTGATATTTACCAATAGAATAAATGGAAGTCCCCTCCAGAGAGTCCCCCCCCATATACTAAAAATTCAGAAGCTACTAAATAAAGGAATGAGGAGAGTTTTCCTATCATTAGTTAATTTGGTGGCTCTATCTGTAAAGTGTATAGCCCATGTAAGCCGTGTTGTGGTGGAGAAGTTTGTTTGATTCCAGATAAGTGCATATTGGTTTTCTACGCAAAGATTTATCTGAAAAAAACATTTTAGTTGCTTACTGGGGGGGGGGGGGGGGGGGGGGGGGGTCATTAATAAGAAATTAACAATCAGTGCTGATCTTTGCATTCTTTTCTCCATGCTGACAATGGTTTTCACATGGCACTAAATGACACTATAAAACTCAAAATAGTCAAACCTAAGTAACCAGTATCAATAGTCAGAATGAATGGGGCCTTTTGGAACTTTTAAATGTTAATAAAATTGTCCTTCCAAACCTGCATATTAAATTAAGAAATTATGAGCAACTAAACATATCTGTCAATATAGAAAGCAGGAAGCTTTTCTGGGTAATTTGGGGACCATGGTGGCTTAGTTAGTAAGGTGAACAGCCATCTTAAGCCACCTAGTAATGGCATATCTGACTTGATGTTCCAAAGTTTCCCATGTCAAAGAACAGCCTTATTACATTCTCGATGATTAGAAATTATTTAAGCGCACACAAATTGATCAATGCTGGCATAAAATTCTGGATGAAACAGAAAGAAATGAAATTCAGCGGAAATTCATTTCGTAACCGCCCACTTCTAGAAGTGAATCCGATGCAGGATAATTTTCTCTTGAGATCAGCATTGTCTATAAGTAGTGTGTAGCATTGTGCTAGGCAGGGAGCTTGGGCACTGTTAGATCATGCCATGAATCTCTACTCTGTTGTCCCTGGTTGATAGAGGAACTTGATAACCACCGACAGGTATTGAAAGCTTCAATCAGGGGTGCTGGCACAAAAATTTAACAAAATGGCACTTTTTTCGTCAAATGTAATGGCATAAATGCCGTATAGGAAGAATTCTGATACACATACAGCCTGATGTATCACTGACCATGCCCAAGATCATAAAGAATGGATATAGTTTTATTTAGGGTAATATAACATCATTAAGCTATTTCTGGCTATTCTATAGCGATTGAAATGGCACTTTGCACCCATCTGTGCCCCCTTGGTGGAGAACAGGAGTGTAAGTGCCCCAACCCCCCTTGCACACTTGCTCTGCTGCCTCTGGATTCAATCATCAGACCTTGTAATGAGGTGTTCGAATTGCACATTCCTTAGCCTTTAAGTTAAAGCTGAAGTGAAACCAGTGTTTGTCAATCAACTATTCCCCAGTTTTTGTTTCAGATGGAGAACTAATTAATGCCTCTTATATCGCCATAATCCTCCTGGCTAACACTAGTGCAAGCATACTGATTTACATTGCTACAATTTGAATACAGGTACATCCAACATTCAAGCCTGCAAATATTGTGTCTCTCATTTGCAGAATGATGTCCCCAGATGGTGGATTTAGTGATGATATCCCGCACAGTGAGCTAGCATCACCAAACACACCTTCTGTGGACCTCATTCTGCTTAGGCCTCATCTTTTGGGAAGTATCTATTGTCTCAAATTAACATTGTTTTTATTAAAAAAAATCCTTTCTGGGAAGTTTCTATATCCTCTAATTTTCAGAAGATAAAATGCATAAAATCTTATCCATAGCAGTTGAGATCTAAGTGGAATGAGGATCCCAGAGAGTGAACTTGGTGATGCTAGCCCACTGTGCAGTGTACCATCACTAAATTCACCCTCTGGGGACCCTCTGCAAATGACCAACACTATTTGCAGGCTTGCCAACGCTGCACCATGTCTGTCTAGAAAAAATGGCAATTTTGCTAATAAAATATCTCCAGTGTATTTCCTACCATGCAGTATCTTTGTTGTTTTGCCTATGGTTTGATTTCTGGTAGGAATTAGGTATTTATCTTCCCCCTTTGTTGAACAATGTGGCAGGTGTGGTTTCCATAAGAAAAAAACAATCAATTGGAGTCTGATTTCCCTGGGTGATATAATGCAGAGATTCTCTGGTTACTGTGTGTGTGGCTGAATGATTTGTTCAGCATTACAGCAAACTGCATTTCTGAGATTCGATAATCAAGCCTTATATCTCAGAATATATTGGTAAATATTGAGGGTCAACTTTAGAATATATATTTTAAAATATATTCAATAGATTAGTAGTCAATTGAGGCAATATTAGTGGATGTTATTGATTTGGGAATTATTTGGGAAGAAACCTGCAATCACCTGCTGATCAATATATAATACTGTTATAAATATTGTGCTGGTATATTAATACATGAGAATTTGTATCTAAAAACCAACATCAAGGTGTTTCTGAATGTGCTAAATGGAAAGTATGAAAGTATTAGAGGCTGCTCATACTGTAACATCTCTTGTGACCACATTCCAGTGATTTAAATGGATATGCCCAGGCGAGGTTGGAAACTGTCTAACTTATATGTACTGTCATACATATATACTGCTGAAAATCCTGTTTGTGATGGATTCCATATCACCAGTTATCTGGATTAGTAGATGATTGTTTTTGTTATGATTTTTTTTTTTTAAATACATACCAGTCTACATGTTCATAAGGTATTATGGTATTTTTTCTGTTCTTTAATGTAGTCAAAAATTTTAGAAATGACAATCTGTTCATGTTCACTGAAGCAAGTACATTTGAAGCAATAAACACTCATACTGAGTCCGTGCCTCCATAAATTTGATCTATATGTTATATATATTTATTTATATTCAATATACACATATATAATTAAAATTCAACCAATCCTCTACAAACCCAGAGACATACATTGTATTTATATGGAATTTATTCTGATCAAGAGTTCCAATGTCAATTAATTCTCAATTTGATCCATTTCAAACTTTCAAACCAGGCCTGTTCTTTAAAAAATTAAATTTGCCACCACTGAATAAGTACTATAATCACTCAGTTAAAATGACAAAATTTTGATCAATTGCTCCCATTGATGACCAAAATAAAGGTTATTGAGTTTAGTATACAGCTAAATTTCTGTTAATGAAAAATATTATTTTATGTGAATTCTTCACCTTCTAAATGTGTTCATATTTGAATGATGGGTGATTGACATTAAAATGTCTTCACTTTTGCCATTTGAATTTCATAACATTTAGCCTTTCTCCGATACTGACATTTATTACTGGGTGTAACTGTTTGAAGCCTTCAGCCTGTTTAATTCGCTGGTTTATAGCTTCTATTGGCAAGTGAACATAGGGTGGAGCTTGTTGCATCACTGTTAGTGTTCCTGCGTGCACACAGTTGGTAAACATTCAAAAACTTAACCACAGTGAGGCCAAATTAATGAATATTTCTTAGTATTAATGAGCAGGGTTGTATATGTATCTTGTGGATGGGGGGTATTTCACTGAGAGCTTTCCGATGAATGGCAACAAGCCATATTTCCGACTAAATCCTGAAAAGTTACCCATAATTCTGCTGTGGTTAAGGAGTAGATTATTTAGGGCATTACTGTAGACCCTTGTATTTCTAACTTTTTATTTTTATGTGAAATACTGGTTCGTGGGTGGTGCCTCTCCCATTACCCATCCTCTTCTAAAGCCTTCAACTTCTATTATCATTTGATCTCTGTATCCAGGCAGCAATAGTCTGACTAATATGAAGGCATATATTAACAGACCAGGCAATCCAACAAGAAAAAATGGCTTTATGTCAAGAGAGAAATATTTAACGGTATTCCTCTATCAACGAATCAAATACTTTCTCATTCTCTATAAGTGGCCTTATTGAGTCATTGATGTGAATTAAGTTTGATGATGAACAATCTGCCTGCAAGCCTGCAAATAGTGTGTCTGTCATTTGCAGAATGAGGTCCCCAGGGTGTGAATTTAGTGATTCTTTTTCCACTTATTTGTAGAAGATGAAATGCATAATCGAGGTGACTAATGGGTGAACATCAAGCAGAATGAGGTTCCCAGAGGGTGCATTTGGTGATGTTATCCTGCCATTCTGCAAATGTCAGACACACTAAATCCAGGCTTGGCTGAGGGTCAACAGCACCCCTTCTTTGGAGCCCCTGTCTGTATGAGTTACTGGGAATGGGCATTTACAAATATGTGCTGGTAAGCCAGTTTCTCCCCGACATAAATATAGACTATTTTTATTCCCGCCGTGCGGGATAGCATCACTAAATTCACCCTCTGGGGACCTCATTCTGCAAATGACAGACACTATTTGCAGGCTTGTCTACCATTGGTATTCTTATTGTATTGAGTAACTCTGATTGGAATACACACATCACATATCCCACACACATGAGAAAGCTTGAACAATAGCTTCTTGTGTTGTGTAACATCTTTGAGATGCCCCTTGTACATGTACTTCTGATTGTGCGTTGCATGCTGATTCAGAGCATGGCACAGCTGAACGAGGATATGTACATCACATTTACGTCATCTGACAGGCAGGGCAATTTCCACACAATATTAGTCATTCATTCATGTTACATAGACACCACAATTAACTGCTGGCTTTGTCAGTATATACGTGACATAGACAAGGCGTCAGCAATGTTTTCTCAAGTATTAATGCTTGATCTTGTCTCTTTTCTGACAAATGTTTTGGTGATTCATTTAAAGACTTTGTACATATACATTATGTACATGTAAATACAAGCAATTTTTGTGAAAGACAGAACGTCAACTGTTTTGAAGAATGTTCTGAACTCCCCTGTATAAGTAGTATTCCAGTGAATAATATCAGACTCCAAACAAGCTACACTTTAATACAGATTATGAACAAGATAGTGGGGAATTTCATTACTTCCACCAAATTTTTCGGGTGATTGACATTTACAGACCCCCATCCCCTTGTGGCAACATCCCGGAAACCATTCATTAATATACTACATCCAATATATTCTGCCAGGCACACATGATTGATATTGCATAAAATATTGTATATCCCATTCATTGATATGTTGTGCATAAACTGCATGTTGCTTTTATGTGGAATTGCTTCCTTTTGAATAGAGATAATGAATCAGATTGTTTTCAATATCTGATACAAGATAAATTGCAGTCTGTAAATCGAATTTATTTCAGAGGCAATAATTGAGCCATCCAATAATAACCATGCTGCTGCTCTCTTATCTGATAGACACATACATATCAATCAGTTATTTATGGTGTACTGCCCGTTTAGAGGCATTTTGTGTGCTTAACGCTATGTTGTGGACTGATATTTCAACATTCAGGTACTGCCATTACACCTGCTTGAATGCTTTAGGCTGTTATAAGCTCACTTTATATGATGCAAAAAAAAATTCAATCTCCATTGTATTGTATGCTATTGTGTCTTGTCAACAGTTTCTTAATCAAACTTTTAAAAAGCTACTGGTATGATTTTCTGTCAGGGTTCTTTCTGCTACATGTATTATGGTTGCTTTTTGTTCAAATGGCTGGGGACTGCTAATTAAAGTTGAACCAGGGACAGACAGCTTTATAGAAATAAGTTAATAAAAAACATTCTCTAGTATCTGATGCATGCTCATCAGTATCATATGTATGACATTCCAAATATTAGCCAATCCCAAATTAAAATATAATTAAATATATTAAGCAGGATATTTCTTCCTTTCGATCCAATGATATCAAGTTTTGCACCTATTTAACTCTATATACGAAATATACATGTATGCAGTATGACATACTATATGGTGATGTTTCATTTTTTTAACTTATTTGAACATGTATATACATGTACATGCAAGCCTTGAAATATTGTATATGTCACTTGCAGAATGAGGTCTCCAGCAGGTGTATTTAGTTATATCTATCCCTAACGATGGGTTAGCATACCAAATTCACCCTCTGGGAACCTCATTCTGCTTACTCCTCAACTGCCATGGGAGATCTAGGATCAAATTGAAGTTGGTGATGTTCGCCCGTTAGTCTCCTTGATTATGCAATTTATTGTCTGCAAATTAGGGAACATAAATCTGTTAATTTGAGACTAGATACTTCAGAGAAGATGAGGCCTAACCAGAATGAGGTCCCCAAATGGTGAATCTATGATGCTAGCCCACTGCGGGATAGCGTCACTAAATTCACCCTCTGGGGACCTCTTTGTGTAAATGACAGACACAATATTTCAGTGCGTATGTCTTGTCAGTTGAATGGTGCTATGAGAACTGGCAGAACAGCAACAGGTATTTTCCTGGTGAGTTTTATTGGGAAGTGATTAGCTGGCAATGATGCCTGATTCCATTTGATATGAACTGATGGTTACCAGCTGGTATTGTTTAATAAGACCCACACTATGCTGATTATACAAATAGTAATAACATGTAGCAATTAAATCCTATGTGTGTTAGGCTTAACTTGTTCCATGCCACTGTCTGTGAAGGTAATTTTTACCTGTATGTCTCCCTCAAAAATAATATACATGTACTCTGTAATTTGACTAAACATTTATCCATGTTTTCAAAGTCATCTATAGATATATGTGATGTTGCAAGCTTGGGGCATACTAGTACCATCACACTTACATATCCATATATTTACTAATAAAATTGAAAAAAAAGAAGATAAATTTAATGAAATGGGTGTTATGTGGCCAACACCACATCTGATGATCTGTTCTTAGGATTATCAAAACATCCTTTGCCAATTGAATATAAAAGAGCAGACAACATGGATCCACAACTGTAAAATACAGTTTCTAGTGAGGATTGAAGTTCATAAAGCGATTCTGAACACCCCAACATCTACAATCTGTATAAATGTATATTTCTGAGATTATGCTTAGGATGAACCTTGAAAATATGTAATAGTCAACCATACTCTGCCCATCTAGCCTTCTTAATGCAATAAGCTTGTAAACAGAAGGATCTTTTTTGATAGAATTTGCCTTATTTTCTTGAAAAGTATATACATGTATTTAATGAAGAAATTGTTAATTTCATTTAGTAAATAACATTTATTGCATATGCCCGTTGGTTTATTTTTGCGAAATACAGAAAAATTCAGAGGATTTCAAAACGTTCAATAAAACAATTTGTGTTGTCCTTGGAAACAATAAACCGATTAAAACTTCATGGTCCATTCATGATGACTTCACCAGTCCATTCATGATGACTTCACCAGTCCATTCATGATGACTTCATTGGTCCATTCATGATGACTTCACCTGTCCAATCATGATGACTTCATTGGTCCGTTCTTGATGACTTCGCAGTTCATTCATGATGACTTCACCGGTCCATTCATGATGACTTCACCAGTCCATTCATGATGACCACACTGGTCCATTCATGATGACTTCACCAGTCCATTCATGATGACTTCACCAGTCCATTCATGATGACTTCACCAGTCCATTCATGATGACTTCACCAGTCCATTCATGATGACTACACTGGTCCATTCATGATGACTTCACCAGTCCATTCATGATGACTTCACCATCCATTCATGATATCTTCACCGGTCTATTCATGATGACTTCACCGGTCCATTCATGATGACTTCACAGTCCATTCATGATGACTTCACCAGTCAATTCATGATGACTTCACCGGTCCATTCATGATGACTTCACCATCCATTCATGATGACTTCACCAGTCAATTCATGATGACTTCACCGGTCCATTCATGATGACTTCACCATCCATTCATGATATCTTCACCGGTCCATTCATGATGACTTCACCGGTCCATTCATGATGACTTCACAGTCCATTCATGATGACTTCACCAGCCCATTCATGATGACTTCACCAGTCCATTCATGATGACTACACTGGTCCATTCACGATGACTTCACCATCCATTCATGATGACTTCACCATCCATTCATGATGACTTCACCAGTCCATTCATGATGACTACACTTGTCCATTCATGATAACTTCACCGGTCCATTCATGATGACTTCATGGTCCATTCTTGATGACTTCATTGGTCCATTCTTGATGACTTCGCAGTCCATTCATGTTGACTTTACCTGAATTCACCTCAGTTTGCAAAGATAATATGATAAAAATAAACATATTTATAACCTGTATACACAACTTTTACATGGCAGGAAGATTTTATGCTAAAGTGAGCGGATGTAGCTATGTTATAATTTATTCCATCAAAGATACACGCACACTATTTAAACTGCGTAATATGTTACGCCACAGAAGAAATTACATATTTCATCTCATCAAAATCGTATACCATACACTGTAATGTGAATTAATTTGGGTTAGGCCCAATTATTCACAGTAGGTTTCTATCTTTGGCAAAAGCTTGTAACCCACTGCATGTTTACAAATAGCCTTTGTGACATTTGTCTATGGGTCTATTTCAATTCTGGCATTTACTTCTTCAGTGCTGAGTGAACTTTGTTATCTTTATACATTACAATATGTTCTAAGCGCCTTGTCTTTCAAGCTTCAGTTGAAGCTTGTCCAAAAACCACTCAACAGAGTCTTATTTAAATAAATATATGATCTATAATGTTCCCATTCATCAATCATTTCACTACTATATGTCCGTACTGGGTGGATAGTGAGGTCAGCACCGAGAAAGGTCATGTTGTGTACTATAATTATATTTGCACTTACATATAGTATCAACTAAGTTCAGCAATTTTGCTGTTGATATTCATGTTTGGTTTCAATAGTGAGTGTCTTGAAATGAGTGAATTTTGATTTTTTTGCCCTTTCTTTACTAAATGGATTCTCCTAACTTGAATGGTCTATTATTCATCTGGAGGGATGTTCAGGAAATATGAGCAGATGACAGAAATAGAAAGTAAAGAAGGAATCCTATTTATTGGTAGGAAATGTTGAGATAATAAGTTCCACTCTGTTGAATTTCTTATCTGAATATTTCCTAAGGGAATTACTCATCAATGAGTTTTTAGTATAAAAGGGTTAAAAAATTCTAGATATTTGATAGTACTTCCTGATAATAAACTCTATCTATTGTTGGAGTTCTCATGTCATGAATTTCGACTCTGGATGCTGCCAGAGATCATATTCAACCCATGTAAACATGGGTACTTTTTGATTTTCTGGCTTGTTCTGAGGGGGAACTTTATAATATTGAACAAAAAATACAGGGAATATATTTCTTTGTTAATACCTGTTTATAGCTAGTAATCTGTTTCACAGTAGGGGTGGTCCCAGCTTGAGATTGCATGATTTTTGTGACTTTAATGAGTCAATATCGCAATAAACATGGAATTATTTCCCCGGGAGAAATTCCATGATTCTGAGGGGTGCAAATCAAAATCGGCTCAACAAAGCAACCTAAATCCAGCAATCTCGAGCTGGAACCTTCACCTACAACCTACATTTTTAAGGAACAGAGAGTAATTAAGAAATATATTACCTGCACCATTTGTATACCCCAACTCTCGAAGAGAATGGGGGGTATATTGGATTGATCTCGTCCGTCTGTCATTCTGTCCTTTCATTCATCTGTACATCTATCACTCCCGTTTTTTTCTCTCAAACGAAAGTTTTCGGATCTGAATGAAATTTGGTCTGGATGTTCACTACAATGAGGGCATTCAAAGGAGTGTTCAATAATTTGTTTCCGGATTTTCCGTTCTTGGGTTATACATCATTGTTTCTCTGGAAATGTTGTTTTTTGTCCATCCAAGCAGATATCTCCAACACCGGTTCAAGATTCTCAATTATATTTGGTATGGATATTCACTACTATTAGGACAATCAATTGAGTGTTCAATCATTTTATTGAGTGTTCAATTGTTTTTTTTTCCAGTTTTCCAAGTTCTAGAGTTATTCATCTTTGTACATTTGGAAGTATTTGTTTTTTGTCGATATCTCCACCACCGGTTAATGAATGTCAATGAATATTGGTACGGATGTTCACTATTATGATGGCAATCAATTGGGTGTTCAATCATTTTATTGTGTGTTCAATCGTTTTTTTCTGGTTTTCCGTTCGAGTTATTCATCTTTGTACATTTGGAAGTGTTTGTTTTTTGTCGATATCTCCACCTCCGTTTGATGGATATCAATGAATATTCACTATTATGATGGCAATCAATTGAGTGTTCAATTGTTTTGTTTAAGTTTTCCATTCTACAGTTATTTATCTTTGTTTATATGAAAATGTTGGGTTTTTTTCCCCGTCTCACCCATACTTTGTTGGTTCAAATTTGCCTCTGTGGGGGTATGCCAGCACCAGCTGTTGCAAACTTCCCTGTCAGGACATCAAAGAGTTCCCATGTTTTGAACGTGTGAAGTATGATCTCTATGGGCATAGCCAGAGTGATTCTTCACATGGCCTAGGGTTGGGATATTCTGCAAAACTTGAGATTTAATTTCATTTACTAGTACTAAACTTTTTTTTAAAGAAACTGCACAAAAAGCATTACATGCCGTGAAGTGAGACACCTGGGGTATGTTCCCTGTTACTCGAAACAGCACTGGAACAAATTCACTGCACTCGATTACTTCACTCCCTCTTTGCGATGACATACCTACATTTCACACCTGTTGTCAATCGTAACATGTTATATTAAAAAAAAATTCACCCAGCAACAGTTGATGCTGGTGAGTGAAAATTAAAATTACCAATCCTCGACCAATTTAATTTCATGTCATCTTGGAACACTTTTCTATTTCATTTAGCATCCCGAAATTGAGATCAATCACATTGTGACATCAACTAAGAATGTGTCTGAAAGACAGTCGAATGCATGTTTATAGGGTTCACATATTTCAACCTTTAATCTCCAATTACTGATAAATAAACTGGAATAGAGATTTACAATGCATTTCCAGTTAATTTGGTCACATCGTCCATAAATTTATCCATAGCAGTCTTCTTGTGTGATACCTTCTGCAAGAGTAATCTGGTTACTTATCGTCAATCGTAGTTAGTAATTAGATCGACAGGAATAGCATATTTATTTGTCTGGGGTTGAACTGACAATATTTCTCATTTAGTTTGTAGTATTTCAGCTGGGTGTTGGATGCACATTTTGTATCCCTACTGGCATGATTTAATATTGAGCAAGTTCTCTCCATGAATACTGATTAACTAACTCCCACCAGACGAGCCAGAGTGCGATCACAAATGCGCTGCCTGATAATCTTCCAATATCGAAGATCAGAAAAAATATCCAGTGAAAACAATCTGAATGCTAAAACTGTATGCTCTGGACTCATCTGACAACACCATCTGCAATTCTGTATTAACCGTCAAGGGGTTTGAATATCATGGCAACATTATATGCTTGATATGTTATTATCATTCATACGGAATCCAATAATTTCTTTCTATAATGATTTTAACTGTGTGTATGCGAGGCCTAAGAAAGCTATTCTTTGATTCTCGTCCCCTCACAACACTTAACACTTTATTACTAATGGATTCTCCCATTCAGTTATAAAAGTATACATTGGGATGGTCTACTGTGAATCTGGAGGGATGTTCTGTTTATCATGTTCAGGAAATATAAGCTGATGACAAATAACACAGGATTAATATCAATTGGTGGAAATGTTCCGATAATAAGTTTAGTTTCTCTACTGTACATCCCCAAATTGGCAGATGACACATTGCATAATCGAGGTTCCCAATGGGTGTACATCACAATATTCACCGTTTGGGAAATTCAATCTGAGTCTATGTCTCCTAGAGCAGATGAGGCCATACAGAATGAGGTCCCAAGAGAGTGAATTTGGTGATGCTAGCCTGCTGTGCTGGATAGCATCACTAAATTCACCCTCTGGGAACCTTACAGGCACACTATTATCAGTCTGTAAAGGTTTATTACAGTCAAGCTATTAGCTATTTAATCAGAAAGAGCCATTTGAAAGCACATTATTTAAGGCAGGGACCAGATAAAGGGCAACTTTGAAGTTATTATACCCCCACTTTTGAAGAAAATGGGGGGTATACATGATTGACTGCGTCTGTCTGTCACACTTTCTCCCTTCGTGTGTCTGTCCATCCGACCTCATAACTATGAACTGATTTCAATAATTTTTTTGTATACAATCTCCTTAGGACCGCCTCTCCGCATGATGCTAATTGCGGTGCGGTCAGACTTTCTTTTTTTAAGTTACGCCTTACTTTTTGACTTAGAAAATTCTGTCCGACTTAATAACTTTAACAAATATGAACCGATTTCAATAATTTTTGGTATACATGCTTCTCACAACACCCTCTCTACATGATGTGGCTCAGGGTTGGCTCGGACTGTTTTTCCTAACATTAAACTTCATTTTCGACTTATTTTGACTTAGAAATTTTGGGATTTTTTTTTTGTGGATGCTTTTTTCCCTGGAGTTGTGTGCCTTCTTAGCAGAAGTTTGGTTTGACTGACGAAACACTCGACAAAAGCCATCTTAGATGTTAAGGTTGCGTTTCATTTTCTACCCTTTTTTGGGTTTCTGCAATCATTCCAACAAATATGAACTAATTTGAAAACAAAATTTCTGTACAAGCTTCTTGCGACACCATATCGATATTATTAATTCAAATTTTTCTTTAAAGTTAAAAATCTTTTTTGTTGGGTTTACGGATAATGCTGGTTGAATTTGCCACGGTGGGGGTATGCTAGCACGCGAGTGCACACCTCTTGTCTTCTACCTACTTTGCAGGGACATCAAAGGGGCTGAAAGGGCAAGGGGGGCAAACCAATCAGGTGGGCACTTTTCGGGTGCCCACTAGTCTCCTCTGGGCCAGGGCAAGGGGGGGCAAGTGTATCAGCATGCCCCCTTTCTCCGGCATCCATGCTACATTGTGTCACTTCTCCCTATTTTTGTCCCAGGGTGTTCAATGTGACTTCTCATATACCAATATACATATGTCCCTGCAGCATATTTAACCCTTTGAGTGCCAGGTCGATTTTTGTATCAACCCATATACCCTGTGCCAATGCATTCTCTTATATATGCGAGTCGACCATAGGTCGCCTCGCATATATAAGAGAATGCATTGGCCTAACAATTGTTTTTATGTTTTTTTATTTACAATTTTAATAATTTATTCTTATATTCTTTATAAGACTTATTTTGTAGGTTTAGGGCCGATGAGATGGGCCCCTGGCACTCAAAGGGTTAAACTGCATTTGCTAATTATAATGGTGTCCTTACTCATTATAACTGTTTTATAAATGGGCTCTTATATTGCATAATACTTATTGGATCATAGATTCGTGATGTTGGGTTGCAAATTGAACTTGAGCCATTATAACATCTCCTTGATAACAGTCCACTTTGCCTTAATAATCATATAGGGAGAAGGCACTTCTCCGCCCCGAGTCCAGTCTAGTCAATTCTTTATTATGGCCTAATGTTTTTTCTTTCTTGCAGAAGGCTGAATATCCTTCACAGATTATGCATGTTTTTATTACCGTGTTGCTGCATATTATAACTATTTTTTACTAATCTGGAATTACTTCTTCGTTTGTCACTGATGTGTTCGGGTTGAATAATGTACCAGTTGATATAATCACGGTATGGGTTTCCATACAATTTATGCACTCTACTAGTATTTATGTGGAAATAAAGAGATACATTTATTGGGATGTCAACAAAATACTTTAGAAGGGAGGTCTTGAGGGTAGGTAGGGTCAGGGCAAACAAAGTATGTTTTCTTTGTATCACAAACTGCTAGTGTTTTAATTTGTATATGGCATGTATTTGCAAGATATTTAAGAAAAAAAAGAAAAAAAACGTCTTGCCCTTGGAATACAGACCAGTTAATTCAAAAACATGCTATGCGACTCCAACATTCTACAAAAAGTGTGAAATTAGCATGACAATATTTTTATTCTTTGAGGGTTGTTGCACAGGTTACAACTGGAACAATGGATTTTCATTCGTATCATTGGCCACTTGTGAAAGTTTATTGTATTCATTGTATTGCATTTTCACACGCATGTCTTTCTAACCCTGATAACACGTTTCATATTGTTTCATATAAATGATTTCAGAATATTCTTAGCTCTGATTATAAGAATTATTGTGTTATGGAACATGTTATAAAAACTACAGGTGGATATCTGGCTCATTATTATAATGTTAGGTTTCTTAAAAAATTTCTTAAACAGCAGGTTATACTCCATCACCCGTATGGCTCGTGACTGGTGCAAACAAAAAAATTAAAAACTGAATAAATTAAAAAAAAATCATAAATTTAAAATGACGATGCGTATTCCTAATCACATTCAATACATGTATGTATCTCGTTTAGATAATATTTTCAAATGACAAATGATGAAATTATTTTCATTCTTGACATATATGGATGGTATAAAAATAAAAAATTTAACACATGCTTTACTTTCTACTTTCAGCTGGGACTGTTGAATTTCAATGCGAAATGACACGCATAAACTGTCCTTCTCCCTCAAAGCTACAAGGCTGTGCTATCCCGTGCCATTTGTGATGTCATTCATGGATCATCCCATCAAGACTGTGGTTATATGACTGTATATTCCGATGATGGCCCCCAGCCATCAGTAGTGTGCAATCTATCATAATTTATCAAGTTTTATGTCTCAATTTAGTTACGGAGATGATTCAATACTTCTATAATATTAAGGCTGTGGCTTATAATTCTAGTGATGGCAAGAAAGTGGATTCTTCGGAACTACAGTGACATATTTACTCAACTGGTATGTGGTCTACACTATGCGGGCAGTGATGCGTTGGTTATTAAAGGATTCATATCTCTGACATAGACGCTCTCTACACATCAGTCAGTTAATGCTGGACATCCAGGTGTGCAGAGAAAAGAATACTATCAAGTAGTGATAATACATTGGTTATGACACCAGTATACACTCAGCGTCTCAGAAAACGATATTCTGTACACAAGCATAATTTACTTTTCAGATGATATATCATCAATTTATAACACATGACTGAGAAATTCAGCTATTCATTGTGTCAGATCTCAGTCCAGCCTGTAGGGAATTCTCAATCAATGGCTTACTGTTAGCCAATTGTAGCTTCAATGTATCCTGAATATACACATTTGCAATAAATGTAGGAGTCCCAAAGGGTTCAATTGAATAAAAAGCATATGCAATATGAAAAAACTGGACTTTCCATCAAATATTTTAATAATAGACCAAAAACAGTCTTATGAAAAGTAAGTTACATGTCAGTTTAAACTCTTGCACTGAGCTGTTTATTGCGATTGTTATAAGCACAAAATACGTCATGAGACTGCACAATGGATAAACTATTCGAAGTTATTAAGTCTTAAAAATTATCAGAATTTAAGGGACCCACGGTCTTCGATGTGGGTTCATGCGATATAACATAAAACTCTGTAAAACAAATATGATCAAATAAATATATAGATTGATTTTGTTCTTATTTTCATTATTAACCATTTCAGTGCCAAGTCCGATTTTTGCATCAACCCATATTTCGTTGATCATTTTTCAAATTTATTGATTATAATAATGTGATACATTGATGGAAAGAGCTCTCTTTCCATCAATGTGTCACATTATTATAATCAATATGGGTTGATACAAAAATCGGACTTGGCACTGAAAGGGTTAAGAACTCTCCAATAGTGAGATTTTGCATATCAAAACAGTTCTTGTGTAAACATTACTGTTACAATGGAATTACAAATAAAAGTTCTATAAGATACCAAAGTTTACCAAAACCTGATCGTAAACATTGGAAAAGGTCAAAGTATTGAAAAATATATTCAGACTAAATTATTTGAACTTACTACATGATTTAAATGATGTTTATTTACAAATCACTGTTTTGTTTGCATAACAATGGTTTCAACCAGCGAAATTTCGTTATTGGAGATCTATCAGTAATGGATATGAGAACAAATTTATCTATTTCTTCTTCATGGTGATGTTTTAACAGAGATTTTTATTCCTTTCACGTTTACCCACTGCGTGTGCCTTGGGTATCTTTAATATTTTCACTTGTGTTACTTCCTGCTCTTGTTGAATTTTATATGAGATATCTGATGGTGTTTGCCCCATTGTTGGTCATTGGAGTTATAATTGAATGTGCCTTCATGCTATGTTGATAAGATATGCTACCATTCTTTGTTATCTTTTATTCTTATATTAAAGCCAGACAATGTGACATCAAGATACCTCAATAACTTATGAGAATGTTACGAATATTAATAATAACAGTTTTCTTATATAGCACCAAATCCAAATAGTTGGCTACAGGCGCTTCGAATATACACAGGAAAAGTATACAAAAATAAGTTCACTACCAAGATGTCCGAGGAAAATTTCATGTAATTCACAGGGTCCCAAAAATCGTGCATGGTGCAACAACTTTTTCGATCTCGTATGGCTCGATTTAAATAAAGGAGTTTTCAAATTTCTCTCAAATGAAAATTAAGATGGAAAATATTTGACAGAAAGGAATTCCAAAGGAATTTCAAACTATGAAAACAAATGATCGCCATTTCTTTTACGATTCCTCTTGGGTAAGACAAAATTTTATTGTTAGCCGAAGAACCATTTCCAGCCTAGGCCATTTCTTAGCAAATTTCTGCTAATTAACAGGGCTGGTTATAATACACCAAATACAAATTAGTAGAGTGATTTCCCCTGGGACCCCCAAGCTAGGATCAGCATAAAAAAATCATGGCAGCTGAATGGTCAATGATACATGGATGAAAAGTGCACACAAAAATGCACAAACGTGTTTCCCGACGAGAAACATCAAATATAGCCACATGGTGAACAGTTACGGCCGTCAAATTGGAGAATAATTTATGGGATGGGGTTGGTGTTTTTTTCATGTCATTTTTTTCTCCAGTTTAAGGGTAGTGTGACGTTTGTCAAACTGCAGCGTGATGCAATATGTTGACAAGTACTTTTGGGCAAATTTTTTTGTGTGTTTAAAAGGACATTCTTCAATTTTTGATACTCGTGCAGGGTCAGATCTTTCCTGAGAATACAGGCCAGCGGGATTGGTTAACACTGAGGCCTATGCAAATCATTTGGTGTATTGTAACCGGCTGTAGATTTATTGTCTAAAAGTATATAAATTTCAAAATTTAGAGGAGAGAACCACAAATGAAAAACGGGTGTTATCTCAGATTGCCTGGCTTTAATATGGAATCTTGGAATAGTTTTATTTATGAACTTATGGTTAATCTTATGTAGATGTGTGATATCACACTGTTATGTCGTTTGACTTTAATTTTTAAAAAACCTGGGCTTTCTTTACTTTTAATGCTATGCAAGTGTTCCGTTTATTGGATACTTGGTATATCTCTTTTGAATCTTGAGATATCTTTTATTGGACACAAAGTTAATTTTAAATCTTTCATAGACAACACTATGCACAGTAATGCCCTAATTAATTGACTGCTTAACCACAGCAGAATTATGGGTAACTTTTCAGGATTTAGTCGGAAATATGGCTTGTTGCCATTCATCGGTCGGAAAGCTCTCGGGGAGAGCTTTCCGATGAATGGCAACAAGCCATATTTCCGACTAAATCCTGAAAAGTTACCCATAATTCTGCTGTGGTTAAGCAGTCGATTAATTAGGGCATTACTGTAAGTGAAAGAGGTCTCCACTATTCTTGCCATTAATTATCATGTTAACCCTTCCATGACTGGAGCTTCCTGAAATTTTGTGAAAACCCTGTGCCAATGCATTCTCTTATATACATGTTTGTGAGTTTCCCCATAGGGAGCCTCAAATATATAAGAGAATACATTGGCCTAACAAAATTTGCCTTGAACTTGTAAGCCAGTGCTTTCTCTTATATATGAAGGCTCCCTATGGGAGACTCGCATATATAAGAGAATGCATTGGCAGTATTTGGCACAGTATCTTTAATGCTGCACCAGCGCAGCTCCCATCATGAAAGGGTTAAATACAATTTTCTGCTGACATCAAATTGAAATATTGTTTTAAAAATAACAGTTGTGAATGAAATAGACTACTAATGTTCTCCATTCACAATGTGGTTGTACCTGAAGTCATCATGTGAATCTCACCATGAAAATCATTTATTTATCCTGTAACATCGCTAATTTAAATGCTTTTAAATATTATTGTATAAATCTGATTATTTATAACCAATAATTCCATCAATTTCATCTTAAAATGCTTTTAAAAGTTTAAGCAATTGATATTTGCTATTCAGCTTGTTTTAATGCAATCCAATTCATTTTAAATTATTCTTTTTAATCCATAGATTCTAACTAATTTTAAATTATAATATTTTGCGTGATGTCCACAAAGTACACGATTATATGCTTTATTGTCTCTTATGGGATTTATCTTTTAATTTTCCAGTTTTTACACTAAAACTAAAAGCGAAAACCTGTGGTTGAAAATAAGGCATGTTATTAACCACACTGTGGATATATTGTTTATCTATCACCTTTACTAGGCGTCTTAATCAAGAAACCTTGAAGGACTAGACTAATGAAAACACAGCTGCGCATAATCAGTGACTTCATGTGACTCATTTACATAAAACAATTGTTATGGATTGTGCATGAATTAAAGAAGAAATAATCATTGAAAAAGCAAAACAAATCCAGTTTATCATGACCCCATACCTTCTGGTATGACTTTATAAATAGATGCCACCAGTAAATGTCTTATTGGGGACATTTGTTCATGGAATTTGGTGTATCTGGTCACAAAAATGATAACGACAAAAGGACCACTTCAATAATTATGAGGAGCTTTGCCTGGCTTTGCAATGTTATTACATGCAAGCTTAAATCAAATAAAGGTCACACTTAATTATCAACATTTATATTAGGAGTATTGTTTATATTTATATATAAAAGGTGATGGATAAATCCAAATAATTTCTTGAACCTTGAAATAGTGTGTCTATCATTTGCAGAATGAGGTCACCAGAGGGTGAATTTGGTGATGCTAGCCTGCTATGCAGGGTAGCATCACTAAATTCACCCTCTGGGGACCTCATTCTGCAAATGACAGACACTATTTCAAGGCTTGAATTTCTTGAACCTTAGTGAAATGATGGCTTGTTATTTGAAACAATGTGTTCACTGTTATATAATTGCTTCATTGTTTTAATTAAATTCACATGGTTAGAAATCATTGATAAATTGAATTGGATATGTTGATTATTGGCTTTTTACAGCTAATTGGTTCTATTTAATACACATTCTTACAATTAGGTTCGTAACCTTATCCATGACCACCGGATGATCATCACACTGGTGCTATAAATACACACACTCATGTTTTATGTATAGCTGGGAAAGCCATTTGGTGGATGTACCATGTTCATATCATGCTCGGAGATCTTTCAGTCCTGATGGCCAATTATAATTGCATCTCTTATCACACATCCTATTCAATACTTTGATGTTGGTATCACCAAGTACATAGAAGTAAAATAATACTCCCATGGTGCATTGGTTTTTAGTGAATGGTAGTCATAACATCAGCTTTACAATTATGAGAGATATTGAGGAGCTGTATTCTGTATAACACTGTCCACCTACCCCATTATCAACATAAAAATTCACTTCAAATTATGATCTACAGTAATGCCCTAAGTAATCGACTCCTTAACCACAGCAGAATTATGGGTAACTTTTCAGTATTTAGTCGGAAATATGGCTTGTTGCCATTTATCGGAAAGCTCTCCCCGAGAGCTTTCAGATGAATGGCAACAAGCCATATTTCCAACTAAATCCTGAAAAGTTACCCATAATTCTGCTGTGGTTAAGGAGTCGATTACTTAGGGTACTGCATTCTCAGTACAAATAACAACATGTACTTGAGCAATTAAAGATGGTCTATCTCTTCCCAGATTCCGGGGTATAAAATAATTGATATGAATCGAGGACACCTGGACTGAAAAGTTTCTATCAGTTAAATATAAATATTTTCTTATCACTTTCTTATCACATCAGCGGGACAGTTTTAGAGACTATTTTTAGAGCCTGAAAATGTTCAGAGCATACCAAAAAGGACAACTCTTCGTCAATAACGGCAAATTGTATTTCAACTATAGAATTTACCAAGATCGAAATAAACCACTTGTTTATGCCTTTATAGACAAATAATATACCCAGCCTTCAGTTCTTTCTGTATTTTATTAACAAAATAATTATTTGTAGTCTTGAAATCTGGATTTATAATAATTATGTAGTAATTGTGTCCTGGAAGATGATTGACCATCTTTAACATAACGTGTTCTAAAAAAAAGAATATTTTGGTGGGTGGCATTAGCAATTATAATTATGACATCCAATAGTGAAAGGATATTTTCATATTCGCCATCAGGACTGGGATCAAGGAGGATAACTACTTAAGGAGATTATATTTTGTACTGAATGCTGTATGAGTGACAATTTTGTGTGATGATTTCGTATGTTTACATGTTAAAAGTAAAAGGTTCAATAAACCATTTATTGGAATGCGAATTGAATTTGTTTTAGTTTATTTGAAAGAGAACGAGAGGCCGATCACGATCGGCAGATGTTAACCCATCCCTTGGCGACAGTAAGTTACTCTGTTACTGTTACTACTTTTATTTTAATTATTATAAAAAAACAATTTTATTATTTTTTGTTGTTATTTATTTATTTATTCATTTTTTGTTGTTATTTATTTATTTATTCATGTATTCATTTTATGTTAAATGGTGCAAGAATTTTTTTTTAAGAGTGAATATTTTTTTGGAAAAAGGGCCATAACTCACTTAAAAATAGTTATGTCTTTTGTGCTGTAAAATTCATATACAAAATTTGGTTCCGATCAGATAGAAAATATTTGAGTTATCCCACCATGCGTAAAGTGTCTACAGGCAGACAGATGGACGGATGGACTAACGATGAGTGGTCAATCCGGACATTGATACTATGTTTTAATACCATACTATGGTATGGGTAAACATACAAATTAGTCATTTGTGGGTAAGTATCAATTTTCCCATCTCCACTAGCATGGCCATGTATGTGATTTTTGTGAAACACTGGACAAACATGACAGATTATGTGATAAAACACAATTTATTCCCTATGAGATTTCTATTGCAAGCCATCTTTCTTGACATAGAGACAGCCTCAGAAACCCAGGCTAACAGGGCAAATTAATTACACAGAGCTCTTTAATATCTCTCCACAGGTATAAAGTATCTCTGGTTAGTCCTCATACTGATGGCTAAAAATAACTCTATTTCTCATAATACAGATTACTGCTTATCTCCTTCTCTAAGGAGTTAAACTTCATATCACTGGTAATTAATTGTAGACTGCTAGGGTTGTCTGTTCAATTCTTAGTTGAAAAAGGGCCATAACTCCATTCAAAAATAACGGATCAAACCCATATTCGAACTCGATCTGTATTTTGAGTTGAGAAACTCACATAAAAAATTTGGTTCATATCAGTTGAGAAATGGTGTATTTATGGAAGCATGCATGAATTCTATGTCAAAGGGCAATAACTCCATTAAAAAATATCAGATCAAACCCATATTTGAACTCGATACGTATTTTGGGCTGAGAAACTCGCATACCAGATTTGGTACCGGTCAAATAATTTTTTTGGAGTTATGGCAGCATGCATGAATTTTAAGTCGAAAAAGGGCCATAACTCCGTAAAAAAAACGCGGATCAAACCCATATTCGAACTCGATCTGTATTTGGTGCTGAGAAATTCATATACAAAATTTGGTTCCGTTCAGATAGAAAATATTTCAGTTATCGCACCATGCGTAAAGTGTCTACAGACAGACAGACAGACGGACTAACGACGAGTGGTCAATCCACACAATGACACTATGTTTACCATACTATGGTATGGGTAAACATAAAAAGGACTGGCCCAGTTTCAAAGGTTGAAATAAGGCAAAACAAGTGTGCTGCACAGAATATTCCACATATTGGTGTTTTTTTGCTGATGTTTATTAATTTTCTGAGCATATTACTCATCCCATGGTGTTTCATGAATATACCAAAGATTATTCGCACTCCAAAAGGTGCCCGATGTTAGTTTCCATCATTTCCTGTTCAAGGATACAATTGCGAAGTCAATCATGTCATCCCTGTTTTAACCGATAATGACATGGTAACTTATCTGCAATTGGAGTTGGAGAAACTAACAAGCTTGCACTGGTGTCCAGACAATTCGTCCGGAAGCTACAAAGATAATTTGCATGATGTAATTGTCTGTACTTGAGTTTACATTTTTAGCTCTACTTGACGAAGTAAAGTTTGAGCTATTGACATGGGTTGATGTGCGTCTATCCATCTGTGATCAATCAACAGTTTGCTTTAGCACACCCTGCAGGCCACATCCCTAATCTGATCATCACCGAACTTCATACGGATTGTCTGGGTGACCAAGATGGGAGTCATTGATTTTTCCCAGAAATTCATTAAAGGCCCAATTAATTTTCGAATCGCTGTTTATTTTTTTTTTAGTGACTTGATATACGGTTTTAATAAAAATCTATGCCATAAAATATGATTAAAATACTTTATTACACTCCTATGCGCGATTTCCATTGAAAACGCTGTTAATTAAAATTGGTAATGTCACTAGTGAATTATGTCATTTCCCGTGACGTCACGTCGCTTACTGATCTAGACTGAATTTTCTATGGTTGATCTTTATCCACATCGGGACTTTTAAGCATTCATTCTGTGTGTTTTAATCATATTTGGCGAACCAAATTGATGCAGAAGTGTAATAAATAGAGTAATCAATTAGTTCCGAGAATTACGTTCAATAAGAAACTCGTTAGCGCACTCGTTTCTTACCGACGTCTCTCACCTCTCGTGAATTATTTAACGTAATTCTCGGAACCAATTGATTACTCTCTATATAATTGATCACTATAATTGTTTCAGAAGATGCCCATAGAGAAATAGAAAACAGCTCAAATCGGAAAGATTACCCCGGTTTTGGCTCCCAGAATGCATCAGAATTCAAACTAAAAATGTATTTTCAATGGAAAGGGAATAGCTCTATCTTTAAGATTTAGAGTTATTCCCCCTCCATTGAAAATATTACAATACAAACTACAATCCAGATGAAAAAACATGTCAGTAACTTAACAAAAACATGTTCACAGTTTATTAAACCAGATATATAATATGGCATATATTTTATATATGTGATCTGGGTGTTCGTAAATTATGTGGGCCTTTATAAATAAACATGACTGTCAGCAGCCATCTTGCTCACATTGGGTGGCACCTAGCGGGAGCACCCACCACTCAAAATTATCACCCAAGAGTGACTTCATTTTCCAAAAAACAGCCAGTTCATTTTTGTCTATGAAATTAACACTGCCTGTTAGTGATAGGTGTAGCCTGTTGCCCACTGCAGTAATTTTGATTTGTGAAAGAGAGAGAGATATCAATCATATGAAACTAACTAATTTCATCCAAGAAACTGCATGAAATTATGGTTCGCCATGTCGAATTTGTGACCGTCCTGCCCCAAACTATTTTTTGGATTTGGCACATCACTGTTCGATCGACACACCTTGCAGCCCACATTTATTGGAGAATTGTTTTAATATTGACAGGCATGTTTAGGACCACCTCCATGGGAGTTATCAAATTTGAATGATTTTTGTTGTTTTGGCCACCAGCAACCATCTTGGATCTTAATCTTTATATGACTAAATCCTTTGGCACACCCTGCAGATCACATCCCTCATCCGAACATCACCAACGGTGTTCGTGTTGGCCCAAAAAGGCTTGTAGCCAAACGTTTAGCCATTACCTGATTTTGCTTAGCCAAATTAAAACATTTTAAGTCACTTTTTTCACCAGGGTGTAACTGACATTTAATAACATATTTTGAATTTATTTTTATTATTATCCCCATTACTATAAATGGTTCACTATCAGTAAAATAAATAATAGAACATTGAAATAACTTGCACTATGTAGCGCATTCATTGAGAATATCACATATGTAGTTTGCAACATACAGAAACTTCCAGGATGCAATTAATTGTAGATACCGCTGGCTTTTGCAAAATCTTTCTTGCAGAACACAGTCGGCAAGCTTGAATAATTGTATCCAATAGATTAGACACTTCCCTCAAACAAACAGCCACCATGTTGTACACACATATTTAATTTTTATTGAGCTATGGTATTGTGCAACTGCAATTAGCTGCATACATGGCAATTAGATCTGCGCCAAAGACAGCGTGAGGCCAACACCACTGTTTCCATGTACGCAGTCTATGTATGCCAGGGGAAAGACTTTAGCCATTTTTTCGCCATTTGAACAGATTTGACAAAGTTATTTTAGCCATTTCTATTTATTTTTTTTCACATTTGGATAACGGCAGTATGAACACTGATCACCAAACCTCATATGGATATTCAAGTGGCCACCAGATGGGAGCCATCAAATTTAGTAGAATTTCATTAAAGGAATACGGTCCTGAAAAAAACAATATTATTTTCTTTCAATATACCGATAATATATATATATAATGTCCATTGGGCGCATATAATCTAATATTCGGCCGCCAATCGTTATTTTTATAACGATTAAAAAAATTCCGAAGTTAGCCGAAGATTTTGTTGTAGCCCGATCACGTGATTGTCACATGTAAACAGAAGCATAGCACGTGATCGATCACGTGGTAACTCATTGACAACGCATAGATACGCGACGGCGGTATTTTAAGTTTGCATGTAGTCGATCGCGGCCTTTGAAGATTGTCGCGTTATCACACTGCGAATGCAAAACTTCGGCGAAAACATCGCCTTTTTCGTAATTAAATGTCTTTATCGTGTTATTATTACTATTATTATATGTATCGCGATGTGTTGTTACTATAAAGTCATGCCCGTATATTATTCTGTTTTGCGCGCATTTATCTATATAAACGCGTGCTCGTGTTTATATATATCTTTTCGTTACCGGAATAGTCCAAGTTATATTATATATGCATATCAAGATTGCATATATACATGAAGACTTGCACAGTTATTAGGCAATTATCATCTCGTAAACATTCCAATTTCCAGATGCCATTAGTCGTGTGTCAATAAAGAGCGTTTCGTTTTAATTTATCGTAACGCGGTAAAACAACACAAAATTGGTTTATTGCTGTCGGATTTAATCAATTATAATCAAGTCATTCATTACCAATATGATAAGTTCATTTTTCCTTGGTTATTTTTCCTTGGTTTTCCTTGGATCATGTATATATTTGCGCAATATGGTGTTTATATATATTTCGGAATATTGCTTCCCCCACCCAAAACAATCTAGCCGACTGTCACTGATGGAAATTCACTGCATCTATGCATGGTTATTGGCCTATAAAATCAGCACTCTAGCGATGCGGTCTATTGAATATCCAGGTCATACATCGACCTCTATGTGTCAATTACGCATAACAATAGGGTTATAAAATATATAAATGTTCGCCGTGGTTCGTTTAAACATCCAATCATATATAACACTTTTTGAAGGAGGGATAATAATCCGGTTTAATATGGAATCACATATTCAAGTGCTCTTTATTCGCAATATTTTGTAATAGTGAACGCTCTTTATTGCGTCAAGGTAAAGGGACTCGACTTAGAACAGTTGTTCTAGTGATTGTTTACTGATTACAACAATACAGATCAATACATGTACATGGACTTCCGATATGCATGCTTTATATATCCTTCCATCATTGTCATAGCAATTTCCGCTTTATTAAACTCTTTTTATTCGTACCATATTAGGAAAACTCTTAACATGGAACGCTCTTTATTGAGCCATGGTGAAGGAAATGGGGACTCGACTTAGAATAGTTGTCATCGTGAATTATTCATCAACATGCTCCCCACTTTAACTGCAATTGTATGTATTCGTAACCATGACTGACTCGTCAAATTAAACGCTCTTTATTTGGTATATGTAATCGGTTTTTGATTTTGCGCAACGGGTTTCCCCACAGAAATCCTGCCAAATGTCACGTAAACTAACATCGTTTGGAAATGATTACAGCATATGCCTAACTGAGAGTCACTAGAATGAATGAATGATTGTAAATACGGGACACTTGGGGCATATATACGGAAAATTAAAACAACATCGCGAACACGCACCCGAATAAAGTTCACATGCCGGCTCGTGTTTTTATAGGCTGTATATCTACCCCGCTCAATCGTCCCTCTATATTTTTTGTCAAAACAATACCGTAACTTTCCAAACAGCACTTAAGACAAATCACAAGTGAAGATAACTCACCGCGCGATGACAATTCACCATGTGTACACAATGCTATTGATATGCCCCGCAGTAATTCCATTACACTCACGCGCTGATGTCGATTCCGGATTTTCCATCGCCATATAGGTAGACATAATTAACTCCGACTCCCTGTTTTTAATTAGTTTACCTCGCTTGACGTCATGCGAGGTTTTGCGACGGAGATAGCCGACAACCGAAGGTGGTATTATTTATTTATTTCTCGGCTTATTTATTACGCGATTTTTTATGGGACTTGGATCATTGTGATCACAATAGGGGTGGCTTTCCGATAGAGTTTTGTTGTTTCATGAGGATAGTAATCCTTTAAAAAACATGCCCGCCATCTTGGATTTTACTCTGCATGACTAAATCCTTCGGCACACCCAACAGTCATCTGATCATCACCAAGCTGTTTATGGATATTCAGGGTGATCTCTAGATGGAGCCATAAAAAATTTCTGAATTTCATTGAAAAACATGGCCATCTTGGAATTTACTCTTTGTATGACTAAATCCTTCGACACACCCAACAGGCCTCATCCGATCATCACCAAACTTCATACGGATATTCAAGGGGACCTGCAGATAGATATATTTTTCCCCCAAAGTTCATTAAAAAAACATGGCTGCCAGCAGTTATCTTGGATTTCAAATTTGAATCCATCGGCACACCCTGCAGCCAGCATTTATTGGAGAATTGTTTGAAAATTTACAGCATGTTTCGGATCACCTCTGGATGGGAGCCATCGAATTTGAAAATATTTCAAAGCCATCTTGGATTTTACTCTTTGCATGACTAATGGCGCACCCGACAGACAACATCCCTCATCCGACAGCAGCCATCTTGGATTTTACTTTGTTTATATCTTTTGATATTTAGTATTATTTAGACATTTCAACTTTCCGCATCTTTTGATATTTAGTATTATATAGACATTTCAACTTTCCGCATTCCTAATCGCTCCATTGATTGTAGCACATGAAATTACCCCCCCATCCAAGTTGAGCTAGTGTCTGATACTTCATTGAAAAACATGGACACAATTTGGTAGCCATCTTGGATTTTACTCTTTGCATGACTAACTATTTGGGCATGCCCGGCAACCAACTTTTTTCATCCGACGCTTCATATGGCTATTCGGGCTGACCTCTGGTATTGATTAAACATTTAAACTTTCCGCTCCATTGACTGCAATGTATGACATTATCCCCTCTCCAAGTTGAGCTACAGTGTTATTGACACTTTCATTGGAGCTTGCAAATAGATTTTGTGGTGATTCTCATTTCATTAGTATATGTTCACATTGATATCATATTTCAAGCGAAACAATTCATCCCAAACAATCTTGTGTGTGGTACATTATTTCCAATCAGTTGCAATCCAGCAGCAATTGTCGACAAGAAAAAAATGTTACACTACCGGGTATCTCAAGTTTTCTGGTACAGCGTAATACAAGGTTCGGTGGGCCCAACACAACCTCCCCTTGTATCATGTTATACCAGACAACTGGAGTAACTGTAACTTTGTCACTACAGAAACAGATTACAGACACCATGGCAATAGCATATCCATTGCAGTTTGTTACTTTACCTGTTGCCTGGAATTCAACAGATTTTGAGCGGAGAAATAGTCTTGACATGAAAGCACCATTCAAATGCTCAAAGTTAAATAAGTTAAATGACATGGTAATTTTGCAGAAAACGCATGTATTATATATCAGAAAATGTTGCATAATGCAATATTGACTGCCCCCCCCCACTTATATTTCTAGCAGGATCATATTTATCAGAATCGACATCATGCTATGATTTCTTTGAAGTATTCCCCCATTCCATGGCCAACACAGGTATAAGAACAATAACTCTATATACTTTATTTTTATTACAAATATTTAACTTATCAACATCAAAAACAAAGCACTCAATTTGTGAAAAAAAAATTAGAGAAGTTGAAAAATGAAACAAAAAATGGAGAAGTTGAAAAATGAAAACATTGGAAGAACTAAATTTAATTCATGACAAAATTCTCTTGTTCACAGAATGAATCCATCTCGGAAAGGAAAAAACATCACCATGTAGTTTGTAGTAGGCAGCCAGGTGAGGAAGAGTGGTAATCCGTGATCTGCAGTCAATTATTGATTGTAATATAGAGTCCGTCCATTAAACATTTTAATTTTAAACTTCTCTTTCCACAAATAATGGCTTCTCTCATGAAAAAAATTAATCTAGATCTATGATGATGCTGCATTAACCCTTTTTATACTGAATGGATTCTCCCACTCAGTTATAACATATACACTTGAATGGTTATTCATTTGGGGGGGTTTTCAGGAAAAATGAGCAGACGAAAGACAGCTGAAAAGATAATACAAGTGAAGAAGAGTTCATAATGATTGATGGGAAATGTTCAGATAATAGGTTAAAAAAACGACCAATGGTCGTTTGTTAAACTTATTATCTGAATATGTCCTGAGGGAACTATTCGTCAATGAGTACTGTAATGCCCTAAATAATTGACTCCTTAACCACAGCAGAATTATGTGTAATTTTTCAGGATTTAATCGGAAATATGGCTTGTTGCCATTCATCGGAAAGCTCTCAGGAAATCCTGAAAAGTTACCCATAATTCTGCTGTGGTTAAGAAATCGATTACTTAGAGCATTACTGTAATGGGAAATTTCCAGGTGGTACTCTTTTTTTCAGAAAATGTTATGTCATTTCCTGGACGTTTCGTACCGTGAACACTTCATGGATGGCAACAAGCCAGATTTCTGACTAAATCCTGAAAATTACCCATGATTCCGCAGTGGTTAAGGAGTCGATTACTTAGGGCATTACTGTATTTAGTATAGAGGGTTAGATGCACATTTATATCATGGCACATTTATCTCATGTATTTTCTCTGTGATCAGTAACAAAAATCATTGTTATCCTCCTCCCTATTTTCCACCCTTCTGATTGGCTCATGTCATGTCACGTGCCGGGCGACAAATCACACTGTCGCCCGCTGAACCGGGAGACATTGTTTTTGTCGCCCGCCTGATGTTATATTGCAAGAATATCTCCAAACACACATGTGCTCCAGTAACTCATCTATTTCACATCACTACGATGTACTAAAATCATAGATCTTATATACCCAACGGATTCGCAAAACACACCAGTTGTGGTGTTTGCTAATTTGCATATATTTATTGAACACTAATATTCCAACTGTTAAGTTGATACTTTTATCCGACAAGCGTTGTTATGTACTTTTTTACATCGAACCATCTCGGTGATTCAATATGTTCATGTCGACATTATCGTGAAAGATTGAAAGAGTGGATCCCTTGAGGTTGGTTGGTTATAAATGTTTGCTGGAGGACAACGTAATGCATACGTTTGTCGCGAATGAATGGTACTGTACGCTTATCTATGATATCAGACCGCTCCGCGATGTCTGCAATGTGATCATAGAAGTATTTTGTGTGAGGATCGCCATGTACTTGGGAGCAGTGACACATATGAATGTACATTAATGAAATCGACAACTTCCCAATTATAGCTTTCGGGGAAGACCGTTATGAAAGGAAAACATCGCGAGTAAATTCCGCGCACAAGATGACATTGAATATGCCACATTGCAGAAGGCGATAACATACCTATATGGCTTATTGGTTTACATTGCATGGACCGATATTGACGCTTAATATCGTTTATGGAACAGAAATTCTATAGGACGATAAGTAGTTACTGAAAATATACATAATCATGAAAGAAAGCACTCGTGACTCTGTGCAACATCGTGCGTTTGGATGTCAAGGATTTTTTTCTGTGGTATAATCGGATAACAAAACAGTTGTTACCCTTTTTCTCGGGAGACATTGAGATTTGTCACCCGCTCGAGAACGGAATGTCTCCCTCGGAGCTGCGCTCCTCGGGAGACATTCCGTTCTCGAGCGGGTGACAAATCTCAATGTCTCCCTCGACAGCGGGTGACAACTGTATAATGTAAGTTTGAAGATAATAGTTTGTTACCAACATTGAAATTTCAAGTGATATATAAAAGTGAAATAGTTCTGGCTACCAGACTATTAATTCAAATTGAGGGAAGTTCCAAACAGAGAGCTGCTAACTTGATATAAAATGTTCTCGTAGAAGTTGACACAATGAAAAGATCAATGTGTTATTAGTTGGAAGTTAGACAGATTTCTTAAGATACCATAATTTGAACTGCTATAAGAAATACAACACATTCAGCTTCAGGATTTACAAGTTGATGACAATACTCTGTGATGATCCATCGAGGGAAGGTAATGGCATGTCACTGTATCAAACAGAAGAGCACCATCGATTGGCTGATATTTCAGGGAAATCTTCAAATGGCCAGCGGTGAGAGTAGATGCAACTGAACTTCTAACTAGTCTAAATTCAGCTGAAAAGTAGAAAATATATGCATCTATATTTAATTTATACACATGAATATTTCATTAGAAAAACTTGTTTTCCCCTCTTTATTTCCCAATCTATTTTAGTACATAATTCTAGGTACCTTACCTGTAATATTTTTTGCACACCCATCTAGTACGACTCAAAGAGTTTAGCAAACAAACAGGGAAAATACAAGGGTTTTAACCCTTTCAGTGCCAGGGGCCGATCTCATCGGCCCTAATTTACAGTCTGTAAAATCGGTCCTTTTTTTTTTTAAAGATGTTTTTGGGTATGCTTAAGCATGCTATAGCGAATTTAAAAACAAACTGGATAAAACCTTAGGGGCATGTTATAACTCAGAACTATCACCATGTATTCATAGTAATAATTTTGATGCCCATGAAAAACGTAAGATTCCCTGGCACTAAACCTACAAAATAAGTCTTGCACTGAAAGAGTAAAGAATATAAGAAAAAATTATTAAAATTGTAAAAAATAATAACAAATGGTGAAAAATGGTCGACTCGCATATATAAGAGAATGCATTGGCACAGGGTATATGGGTTGATACAAAAATCGGACTTGGCACTGAAAGGGTTAATGGATATATACATGTGGACTACAAAGTGAAATTTCTAAAATCATCAGCCTATTGATGCTCAATGATGGTCGTTGGAGTCACATTACTTAGATGCCCATAATTAATAAACTATTTATTCTTGAACCAAGTGTAGTTGAGTTACCTATATCTTCACAACTAAATAATTAACAGTTATCTTCTGTGAACTGTGCATTTATATGGTGGTGGTCTTTGAATCTACCTTCATAAGCGATTGAGAACTTAAGAGTTTTTACAGAGATTTTTTTGGTCAGTTCTGAATTTTCGCATTAGGGTGCGCAAATTTAAAACTGAGTGAAATATAATACTGCGCGAATTTAAATACGAGTAATGTATATTAAAATATAAATTTAATTGTTCATATCAGATATTGACTATTAAAAGAGAGCCCAGTATTCCAGTCTGAAATACTTGGTCATTTGCAGAATGAGGTCTCCAGAGCATGAATTTAGTGATGCTACCCCCACACAGTGGGCTAGCATCACCAAATTCATCTTCTGGGGACCTCATTCTGCTTAGGCCTCATCTTCTTGAAAGTATCTCAATTAACATTGTTTTTAGTTCTGTTCAGTTTCTGTATCCCCCAATTTGCAGAAGATAAAATATATAATTGAGGTGACTAATGGGTGAACATCAGCAACTTCAACCGGGGAACTTCAATCTGATCCTAGGTCTCGCAAAGCAGTTGAGTGAAACTGAGGTTCCCAGAGGGTGAATTTAGTGATGCTAGCCTGGCTGTGCTGGATATTGTCACTAAATTCACACTCTGGGGACCTCATTCTGCAAATGTCAGACACACTGGGGGAACCTTATTCTGTTTTGGCCTCAACTGTTATGGGAGACCTAGGATCAGATTGAAGTTCCCCAGTTGAAGTTGGTAATGTTCTCCCATTAGTCACCTCGATTATGCATATTATCTTCTGCAAATTAGGGGATATAGAAACTGAACAGAAGGGAAAAGTAACTAAAAACAATGTTAATTTGAGACTATAGATGCTTTCCAAAAGATGAGGCCTAGGCAGAATAGGTCTGCAGAGGGTGAATTTGTTCACTGTGGGGTAGCATTACTAAATTCACCTTCTGGGGACCTCATTCTGCAAATGCCTGACACTATTTCAAGGCCTGGTTGGTGGCAATGTCACCTGCGACTCACAAGCGAATGGCAGAGTGATTTCTTCATTTGCTTTGACATAAAATGATGACGCTATAAGGAGCATTCAATATGGTAGTCATAAGTTTCTTTTGACAGACAACAGCTAGTCAAATCTGTTGGGATAATGATGTTTTAAGTTGGTCGAGTCATGTGTATATATCTTTCTATATCAGGGTTTAGCAATGTTGACCTGCTCACCTAAAATCCCCAATAACTGTAATAAAATGCCACAATTGTCACAGTAAATAATATGTATGAACTGAATGAATATGTATGAACTGAATGAACTAATCTCATATATATTTTGAAGACCTCTGTTTGTTTGTTTGTCTGTCTGTCTGTCATTTATACAAATCTACGATTCTCGACCGATCGGGACGAAACTTGGTATGTGTGTGTAGTTTGACCAGGCGGTCGTCGTTGTCCTATTGGCGAGCCCGTGCGGCGCCCGCTTCGCGCATGCGCAGACGAGATCTCGGAAACGGGTGGAGCTATCGACTTGAAATTTGGTATGTGAATGTATCTTGCCCCAGATACAAATTTTATCAGCTCGCCGAGCCTGTGCGACACCAGCTTCGTGCATGCGCAGAAGAGATCTCGGAAACGGGTGGAGCTATCGACTTGAAATTTGGTATGTGAATGTATCTTGCCCCGGATACGAATTTTATCGGGTCGCCGAGCCCGTGCGACGCCAGCTTCACGCATGAGCAGACCAGATCTCGGAAACGGGTGGAGCTATCGACTTGAAATTTGGTATGTGAATGTATCTTGCCCCGGATACGAATTTTATCGGGTCGCCGAGCCCGTGTGACGCCAGCTTCTAAACAGGATATGTGGCCAAATTACCAACTGTACACTACTGATCACCCCCCCCCCCCCCCAACAAGTCCCCTCCCGACTAGGTTGGAATTACACAATTGACATCTCAAACTTTCCCAATTGTTGGAAATTTCCAATCTCACAAGCGCCTTTTTATAAAAAAATAGACCTGATGGTCCTTGTGAAGGAAGCATATTAAGAAGGAAACTGTCCTTCGCTTGGCCCCTATTTTTCCAGGTTACTCCATTAAAAATATCTGTATTGCAGTCAATCAAGAACATTCCATGCTAAATAAGCCAACTATTTCTTGGCTCTTCCATACATATTTTAAGAATTAATATGTTGTGAAATAGTTATGTCTCTGGCAATGCCCTTAGTCGACTTTGTAATACCATTTTCACAAATCTGTCACCCAAGGTAATAGATTGATGTTGTAATTGGGAATTAATGACCTCTAGCAGATCTCCACGAAATGTTTATAAAATGTCAGACTTCACTTGCAATGTTTAATATTTTTTGGAGTTATGTCCCTGCCCACATTTGACCCAGTGACCTCATTTGAACAAATCTGAATGTGAGTCACCAAGGCAATATCCACACCAAATATGAACCCATACGGTCTTATGGTTCCAGAGGAGAAGTTTAAAGAATTGTTGACGGACGGACGAGGAGTGATGACTATAGCTCCACTGGAGACTTCGTCTCAGGTGAGCCAAAAACTACTGAAATTATAGAATGACCCCCCCCCCCTTTGGATCCCAGAATGCAACAGAATTCAAACTTTTCAATGGAAGGGGAAGAACTCCATCTTTAATATATAGAGTTATTCCCCCGGCATTGAAAATAATTTTGCTTTTTACTGCAATCTAGATGACAAAACTCTTTGGCAACTCAATAAAAACAACATGTCCACAGTTTTTTATACTGGAAAAGTTGATAATACAATGTTTTGGAGCTTCCTCTTTCAAATGGTATATAATATGGCATATATTTTATATAATGTAATCTGGGGGGTTAAAAAATTAAGTAGTTTACTATTTTATATTCATTTTAGTCTAAATAATTAATTTTGAGAAAACAAGTTACATCTCATTTAACAAATCTGCTAATTCCATCCCCCTCAACCCATGGGGACATCCCTACAAGAATAGGACATCTGTGATTTATTTGGATGCTTGTCTACATTTGCCTAACAATATTTCCTTAACCTTGAGAGCCAGTGCATTCTCTTAGGTGAGGCTACCTATGGGACACTCACATATATATAAGACAATGCACTGGCATGATACTAGTACCTTGTTATAAAATAATAAATATTGGACAAATATTAAAACTAGGAGCTCATTTCTCTTGATCAATGGTCTATTATTTTATATTCATTTTATTTTAGTATACGTAATTGGTTTTGGAAAAAAAATTACATCTCAATGAACAAATCTGAGAATTTGCCCCCTCCCCAAACATATGTGGGGACATCCCTGCGAGAATAGGACATGTCTGATTTATTTGGATGTCTGACAAAATTGGCCTAACAATATTTCCTTGATCCCCAGTGTATTCTCTTATATATAGGAGAATACACTGGTTCAGGGTCTTTTTGCTGTACCACCATAGCTCTGGTAATGAAATGGTTAATACTAATACTATTATAAAATGTGTAAACTGTCAAACAGTTAGAGTTGTATTTGAGATTGCTGTAAACACATAGGATTAAATTTCATTCACACACCTCATTCTCTCCCAGCCTGATAAATGTGGATATTGAGATAAAAGTTAATTACTTTATAATGACTGGACACACAGCTGTGAGCACTGTGAGAATTAAGGCTGGTCAGCTCCTGGCATGTCATATAACTAAAATGTAAGGCTTTTAATGGCGTGAACCTTGCAAGGATCTGGTGTGGGGTGGCAGGGACATTCAGTGGTGGAGGTGGGGGGAGGGGGTTAAGGGGGCAAGGATTTAAAACATGGATTTAAATAATTTTTGTTTAAAGAGTTATGTCCCTGGGCCCTGGCTCTGCCCCTATTTGACCCAGTGACCCCATTTGAACAAATCTGAACCCCAGTCACACAAGGACCCTCCATACCAAATGTAAGCTAAATCGGTCAAATGGTTCAAAATAAGAAGTCATTCTAAGAATTACTATGGAGGAATAGAGTTATGGCCCTGGTTTCTCAACTAATCAACCTGGTGACCTCATTTTAACAAATCTGAATTTGAGTCAACTAGGGAACATCCACACCAAATATGAATCCATACGGCCTTATAGTTCAGTAAAAGAAGTTGTTCTAAGAATTACTATGGAGGAATAGAGTTATGGCCCTTGCTTCGCAACTATTTAACCCAGTGACCTCATTTGAACAAATCTGAATGAGAGTCACCTAGGGAACATCCACACCAAATATGAACCAATTCGGTATGATGGTTTCAGAGGAGAAGATGTTTAAAAAAAAGTTGACGGACGGACGGACAGACGAACGACGAACGAGGAGTGATAACTATAGCTCCACCGGAGACTTCGTCTCAGGTGAGCTACAAACCACAGTGTTTACCGCCGTTTTGGAGAACGTCAGAGCACTCCTTCTCCATTCCCCCACCACCGCAATGGGAATTCATGGGTTAATCGCGTGATAGTTAAAGAGCATTCGTATCCGGAGTGTCGTTGATAAAGGGCGTATATGTGTCCAGACATGAGCGTGTTGTGTCTGTGTCCAGACATGAGCGTGTTGTGTGGTTCGTATTTAGGGGTTCCTAGGAATTGGGGAGATTTTCATCGGGTCAGTTTTTCTGCCCGAGGTGACCTTCACCTTGAAACGGGTATCCACAAATGATCTAATATATATTTGGGACTTCTGTCTGTTTGTTTGTCTGTTAGCTATGGCCGGGAAAACTGCTGGACGGATTTCGACGAAATTTGATACCTACGGGTAATTTTCTCCGGGAGGTGTTTTGGAGGGGTCAAATCGTGACCCCGACCTGACCTTGACCTTCAAAATGGTCAATTCAAGGTCAAAGCCCGGACGAAGTCAGGTCACCTGCTAGTGGTTATATATTTCCTGCTTTCAAGATCCTAGAAGAATTTTTTTTAAATCAGTACGAAGTACCTACGGTATGTGCACGGTCAATCCAGATTTTGTTCAACTTCTGCCAGACCATGTGGCAGTCCTTTCGTTATAAAAGCAATGTCAAGTAAGTCTGCAGGCTTTTTAATTTCTCCCATCTGTGTGCTCGATGCGTTTGACCGAGCATGGGGCGGGAATGTTGATCCCAACAGGGAGGGCCCTGTGAGTTCAGTGTCCAAGATACATATTTTGGGGAAATATATCTTGGACACTGAATGAACTAATGGTTATAATTATAATTCTTGAATAGGAGGAGGCAGATAATCAGACTAGGCCTATGAAACCCACCCGCTGAAGCAGAAAAGATTTGTATCTTTGTATGTGCAAAGATAGACCCTTGTGTCCAAAGCAACTGAGCCTCTGAAAAGGAACAGCAAGTACTTCATGTGCCCTAATATTGACAAGAGTGAAGGTGTCTAGGATAAACATTGGTCATAGGCAAGGGAGATAACTCATTCATTCATGGTCCAATAGGATAAAGAGACCCCCCCCCCCCCCCCCGCCATTCTGAGGATGAAGCAGCACTAGAACGACATCCAAAAGATGTTGACGGGCACACAACATACGAAAGAGGTGACCATAGCAAACCTATGAGAAAACAGTTATTACTCCCACCCCCCAGAATCACTGAATCGATTCTCGTAATTGGTTCTCGCAAAATCTTTCAATTTTCAGTGCTTTATGACTAACTTGATTTAGCATTTTATACTCTCAAAATTAAATGTATATTGAGCCCGGCCAATAGACCCAGGGGAGATAGGAGAAGCCTGTTGGTCACAGACCAATGGGGCACCAGGGATACACCATGAGAATATATTACAGGGAGTTGTGCAGATTATGGCCAGGACACTGGGAAGAATGGCCACAGAAGGAAAAAGCACACACATAGAGATGTGACCAAGACAGATAGAGTGTCCACCTCCAGTACACAAAGCTAAGTAACTAGAAATTGTATTGTCAACCAAGGAGATTAACAAATACAGCTAATGGATCTGCCTGAACATTCTGCCTACCTGTGATGCAACGAACAGACCTGCATGGTTTCAAAATTATGTGGAACATATTTGTCGTTCGGCTGGTGAGTGCTTAGGTAACCCATACCATAGGTTAGCAGAAGAGTTACAATAATCACGACAACTGGTATTATAAATCACATATGGTCATTCGGCAATAATTTTGAATGTCTCCAATTAAGGTGAGAATCAGTTATCGTGAAATCTTATGAGAAATAGAATCACGATTTTAAAGTGATGTGAAACACTCCGGTAGGGTGATCAAATAGAAATGGAGAAAAATCTTGCTCAAAGTAGGTATTTTGACAAATATTATATCGTAAAGATAACGTTCATTAAAGTGGAACAGATGAAAACTGCGATTTATTTTGCGAAGTAGAAGAAATTAAAAGGACCGCAGACTTTCTTGACATTGCCTTTATAATGAAAGGACTGTCACATGGTCTGGTGGAAGTTGAACCTCATCTAGTTTGACCATGCGCTTACTGTAGGTACTTTGTACCGATTTAAAAAAATTCTTCTACGATCTTGCAAACAAGAAATATATAACCGTTAGTTCATTCCGTGTCCAAAATATCTTTGATGGAGATACTGGTTTATTCCATAGAAAATATTACATTTGTTCTCAGCTCCACAAAAGTTGTCAAATGAAAGTGATAATGTAAAGTGAAAAATATTTTATCACAATGTTTACAAAAATACGAACTCATTTGACCTCGCAAAGTGACAGTGGGTATTAACTATTCATAATTACAAAGCATATTCTATGTGCAATTTAACATGAAAGTTAGAATATAGTACATCATTTTGACCATAAGATGTCACTCTTTCTCATATATATAGCATCATGTATTGATTTGTATTTGGGCGTAAATTCTGATATAGAAAGATATATAGACAGATCTTCGACGTAAAAGAGCACTATGCCAACCAACCGGGTTACGAGGAAGGAAACTTAGGACTATCAATAGAGTAGGTGTGATTCAACTGTCCAAATATGGTCCAGGGAGGTATTTATAAATAATAAATAATTTGAATCATACTGAATTCTACAGGAATTATGAGATTTTATACAACAGATAACTGGTAAAGAACGTAATTTCACAGAAATCAGCAGAATTCACTGAAGACGCAGAATTCCGTAATTCTTGCTCAGATCATGAATCATTCGTATTGAATGCCATCTGGAAAGACCTTAAATTGAACAGAAAAGTTGACCCAACAGGTGTTCAGTATCAGAGTATTATTACCTGATCTCGTAGTTCTTTAAGTTCTCTTTTCATTGCATACGCATCCTCGCCATCAGCATAATATTTTGGTTCTACTTCACTAATTCTGTGCAGAAAAAAATACATTTAACTTTGAACTTGCAACAAGTATATTAATAAAGAATGACACATATATTTTACAGGAAATAATAATTATGTGTACATGTATTAACTTCACATTGACAAAGTGTGCCACTAGTATAAAAGAAATCAGCATATCTTATCATGGTTCCCAGTATATGGGTGGCAGTTATGTTCTCTTTTGTAAACAAGAGATGGACTGTCGTCTGGCACATACCCCCCATGTGGAATACAGCCCAGTGTGGGCATACCAATAACCAATGACTGAGATACTCAGGCAGACTGACCCAAAACTCAGCATTGTCAGACAAACAAAGATGAATAACTCTAGAAAGAAAAATCTGCACAAAATGATTGAATACTACATTCAATGTCCTGATGGTGGTGAACATCCATAACAAACTTCATGGATATCCGACAACCTATGGTTGAGATATCTACTCGGAAGAAAATAAAACCCTAACATTTCCAGATAAACAAAGACGAATAACTGTAGAACGGAAAACCCAAAAAAATGGTTGAACACTATTTGTATGTCCTTATAGTAATGAACATCCATACCAAATTTCATTGAGATCCAAGCACTACTGTTCAAGTTATGACCTGAACTGACATCGGATGAACAAGAAGCCAACATTTCCAGATAAACAAAGATGAATAACTCTAAAACCGAAAACCTAAACAAAATGATTGAACACTCCTGGAATGTCCTCTTGTAGTGAACATCCATACCAAAGTTCATTGAGATCAGAGCAATACTGTTCAACTTATGACCGGAACAGACATTAGATAGATGGACACAGATGAACAGATGCAAAACAGTATAGCCCCCTTTTATACAACAAGTAAACGTGATGCTACGTTCTCTTAGAAAAGACAAACAAGATAAATTCAAAAGTTCTGTACAGACCCTTCGACATGGAGATTGTCACGTGTACTGCATGGCAAATGCATCTTGGGCATTTTCTGTGGTTACTCAAATGTTTCTGTGGAACTCAGGCTTTTTTGTTATTCGCATTTCAAATTGACGTACCACGTGGCATGCCGCACACCAAACGACATGTGGAAGGGCCTTAGTTAACTATACAAAGCAGTCTAACTGTAAATACAACCAGCCGAGTTTGTGAATTGATTCTGAAGATGGAAGCGAGTAAAAATAGTCAGCGGCTACTTTTCAACAAATTAGGTATCATTGAACAAAAAATAAAAGAACACTTACTGGAACTTTAGTGTTTTACTGTATAGATGTAAAGCTGCCCTGTTACTTTTCCTGACATGTAATGAGACATATTGTGCATTAAAATTCTCAACCATTCCTCGTGATGCTTGGTCCATCAGTTTTTGAGCCAGTCCAAGACGCCTGTGTGATCTTTTCACAGCCTGAAAGGAATTCATGATAGAGTGATCAGCAATCATGACAATTTATAATAGAAAAATATAAGATGTCATCAAAATTACAAATGTGTATCCATCTATAATGCAGTCCAGCACAGATTTAATGTCCACACATTGGGTATGGTTTATATTGGTCACTCTTCAATTAGACCAAGTGTTTCCTTCCTATTCACCACCAGTAAACATCAGCGGGCTAGCATCACCGTATTCATCCTATGGGAACCTCGTTCTGCATAGGCCTCATCTTCTGGGAAGCACCCGATATCTATAGTCTCAAATTAACATTGTTTTTAGTTACTTTTTCCCTTCTGATCAGTTTCTGTATCCCCTAATTTGCAGAAGATAAAATGCATAATCGAGGTGACTAATGGGTGAACACCAACTTCAACTGTGGATCTTCAATCTGATCCTATAGATCTCCCATAGCAGTCGAGGCCTAAGCAGAATGAGAACCCCAGAGGGTGAATTTAGTGATGCTAGCTCACTATTCGGGGCAGCATCACTAAATTCACCCTCTGGGGACATCATTCTGCAAATGACAGACACACTATTTCCAGACTTGCATGACAGACACAGTAAAGGTAATATTGTCGATTTATAAATATGATTAAACATAATATGCCCTGTATCATACTATATCATTTTCCATGTTTCCTTCAAGGGCCACAACACTGACCAGTATGTGTGGACAAATAACTTTTTGGACATCCTTCCCTGATGCTACTAATTCTATATCCATACCAAAGAACATCATAATCCAACAAGTGATGATATTGTTATAATGCAAAATGTTTGTTACAACAATTTTGCAAGTACATCAGGGGCCATAACTCTTGTAGGTAGCTAAGTGTACAAAACCTGTAATATGTGAATATCCTTTTTCCTGTCATAGAGAAAAACATCCATAGCGATCAAGGGAGATAGTTCTGGTTGGTAGTGGTGGACGATACAAGCGATTAATGGTAACGCTCCCCCATGCTTCTCTATACCAACAGATTTACTGAAAACAGACCAATAATCTTCATACTACATTTAAAATCTCGATTTCACTGTGATGGAGTTCTTTCTGGTTCTTAATTAAATATCCCCATAGGAAGTCTCGCATATATAAGAGAATGCACTTGCTTACAAGGTCAAGGTAAATATTGTTCGGCCAATGTAATCTCTTATATATGCGAGGCTCCCAATGGAAGATTCACATATATAAGAGAATGCATTGGCACAGGGTTTTTGCTAAATTATATGAAGCTCCAGTCATGGAGGGGTTAATGTTTACTTACTAGAGAAGTGATGTGACCGTGAGGGACTGAGTCTTCTGGGTCCTCATCCCTGTGAATGAGATAGGTACGTTACTGAAATTATTAGTTTGCTGGAGGTGGGTTAGTATATAAAGTGGCTTATGTTTCGGTGAATGTTGAGTAGAACGTCATTATAAGAAACCTCAGATAATGAAAATGTCTGCTAAAACAAACTCAGCGAATGATCTTGTGCTAATCCAATATAAAAATTGTGCTACAATTGTATCCAATATAAAAATAATGTATGTCAGGCTCCTTGAGATAACTGCTATGAGCTGCTAATTTAGATGTACCTGATTTTGCATATAAGTAATACAGTCAATTTCAGTTAATTGCATATCTTTTAAATGCATAATTCGGCTATTTGCATGAAATATGCATGCACCAAACCATTTTCTCATAAAAAGACCATTTTTTAATCATTTATTTGCATAAGGGTCAGACTGTATTCCGTTTTTATGCATACGAAATCGGCAGAAAAAATTCTGAGAAGGAGTAAAAAGTCACCATATGGTGCCAATTTATAGCAAATTGTAAATAAAATTTAGTTTGAAATACCTATTTTACGGGAAAACTTAATACAAATTTGTTGACGATGACCATCGCGAGAGCGAAGACATTCGAACGTCAATTTTCATGTACACATCTGTATTGTAAAGCCATCCACTGTTGCAGTTTAATGCGATAAAAGTTTGATTAATATTTGGCAGGAATTACATTACATAACATGCTACAATCCAAGTTGCTACTTGAACTGTAAAATATGTCACGTTACAAGTTGTACAAACCAGAATCTAAAGGCCCACTTAATTATCGAACACCCAGATCACATCATATAAAATATATGCCAAATTATATACCATTCGAAAGAGGATCCAAAACATTGTATTTTCAACTTATTTGATGTAATAAACTGTGAACATTTTGTTTTTGTTGAAATACCGACATATGTTCTGTGCTCAAGTTTCTGCACAAAGTCTATTTTTTCAATGGAATGGGGATAACTCTATATATTTAGACATAGAGTTATTCCACTTCATTGAAAATAAACTATAGTTTGAATTCTGTTGCATTTTGAGAGTCACAATGGGGGAAATGTTTTTATGATTTCAGCTATTTTCTATTACTCTATTGGCACTTTCTGAGACACAGATGTTCCAAATGGTGATGATTATAGTATTTTAATCATATTTTATTGCATAGATTGTTATTAAAACCATATATCAAGGCACTATGCAAAGTGACTCGAAAATTAATTGGGCCTTTTTAAGATTAAATTTTAGCAAGGGCCTTTTTTAAGTTGAAATTATTTATGTTCAATCACTATTTTCACAACATATCTGTTTGACAAGATGTTTGCATATTTTGTCTTATTTATAACATGTTAACAAAGACAATACACTGCTAAATATAGGTGATTTAATTTTAAACCTCCTTTAGGTCTTACATATATGGCTTCCTGTCATCCTCTTTATTTATTTTTTTTCAATAAAAAATATCAGATATAAAAATTATTATAAACAAGACAGTCAATGACTGTGGGGTCACTCACCTGACTATAGACTGTGAAGACTGGGACTCTGAATACTACAACAGTCATTACTTGTAAAATTTACTTAAAAATAAGTAGTTAGAACTATACACTCAGCTTAGAAATTAAAGTGTTCATATTGACATACATACACATTCTAAATTCAATTAATTGTTAAGAGGGCAAACTGGAGGGCAGAGTATCTGCAAAGGCAGAGGGTAAAGGGTATGAAAGGTTTTGAATAACGATACCAATCATGTAAGATTAATGAAACTTATAAAAAAAAATTCTTTCTATTTTTTTTATAAAATAAAATAATAAATATTGGGTAAATATTAAAACTGGGAGCCCCATTCGCTTGATCAATGGTCTATAATTTTATATTCATTTTAGTATTTATAATTGGTTTTGGAAAAAAAATTAGATGTCATTGAAAAATATCTGCACTCCCCCCCCCCCCCCCCCCAACAACCCCTGTTGGCACTTCCCTGCGAGAATAGGACATGTGTGATTAGACAGGTAATTAAACCCACACCCCATGTTCAACCCCACTGTTATGAATACAAATAAACATATAAATAAAGACTTTACAAAAAAACAAGATGGTGAATTAAGACCACTTGTAAACTACGTTAACCAGGCATTACAGATAACAGATAGCTGTTGACACATAGACCAGTGGATTAAATTTCATTCATGCTGCCCAGTCCAGGCTTCGTTTTTGCTGGACCTTCCAGAACTGACAACATTGATATTGACGCTAATTACTTTATAATGACCACAGCTGTGCAGAGTATGTTGTGCTATTTACACATAGGCATGTAAAATATAATATAGCAATGTAGTCAAAATCATTTAATGGCCAAGACCTGACATCTGTGCATGCAGTGGAGGGGGTTGTGGATGGAAGGGGGGTTGTGGCGGGGAGGGTGGTTGGGGTGGGTGGGTGTATTGTGAGAGGGGTTGTGTATTGTGTATAACGAGAGGCCGATCATGATCGGCGGATGTTAACCCAACCCTTGGCGATAGTAAATTACTATGATCGGAATCATAAATGAGAGTTTTGCTGTTGAATTATAGAGTATACTGTTATGTACTATTATAGACAAATGTACATAACACAAATTATTGGAATTTATGGGTCACTCGCATTTATATAAGAGAATGCACTGGTACAGGATCTGTAATGCTGCACAACCACAGCCTTGGGTTAAATGTGAAAGGTGACCTGGACATGGAAAACTTGGGTTAAGAGAGTCCAATTTAATTTTACCATGATCATGTATCAAATTCTACCAACAATATAGATCAAGATAAGCCACCTCACAGCTGACCCATTAATATCAATTATATAGCAGAGCTGTCAACAAATCACAGGAATTGTTTATGTTGAAAGCTGACATCTTTATTAAACCAATAACATTTATAATGATCCCCAGACAATATGTAGAGTGATATCTTCAGCTATGCAAGGCGGCACATATGTCCAAGTCTAATATAGCCTTATTAATAGCTAAGTAGTCCAAAGGCATGGGATGGAATTGATGAATTGGATTTAGTGTCACTCCAAACAAATTTACCAGTACATAACACAAGATTTTGGACCGATTTAAACCAAATTTGGTGTGGTGACTCAGGGTACCCTTGGCAGAGTTATAATGGTGTTTTGTTTTTTTTTATGAGTGAATATTTTTTCGAAAAAGAGCCATAACCCATATTCGAATTCGATCTGTCTTTTGTGCTGAGAAATTCATATTCAAAATTTGGTTCCGATCAGAAAGAAAATATTTGATTTATCGCACCATGCGTAAAGTGTCTACAGACAGACGGACGAACGACGAGTGGTCAATCTGGACAACGACACTATGTTTACCATACTATGGTATGGGTAAACATAAAAAAAAGAATTCAATCTAAAATTAGAAGAAAAAAGTTAAGATGAAAAATAAATATTTGTTCATTTTCATTGTTTATTTTTTTTTTGAAGAGTTATGTCACTGGCTCTGCCCATATTTGATCCAGTGACACAATTTGAACAAATCTGAAGAATTTTTAAGAATTAATATGGATGGAAAGAGTTATGGTACTGGCTTCGCAACTATTTGACTTGGTGACCTCATTTTAACAAATATGAATACCAGTCATTAGGTCCCATGGATCTGTAGAAGAAGATGTTCAAAGAATGGCTGAAGGACGGATGGGTGGATGGGCAGATGGATGACAGATGAGGATTGATGACTATATTTCCACCAGAGACTTCTTCTCAGGTGAGCTAAAAATGATAAGGAAAATTGTGTTTTTCAGCATTGGTAAATTTGACATTTCAAACATTAAGGAGAAATAGAGCTACACTGTCAACTTACATCTTGGCTAACACATAGCCTACTATTTTACCCATATCATCTTCAGCTACATATGAAAGCTGAAAAAGAAAAGAGATGAAATAGTATCCCAAATACAGTATTGCCCTAAATAATTGACTCCTTAAACAGTGAGAGCTTTCCGATGAATGGCAACAAGCAATATTTCCAATTAAATCCTGAAAAGTTACCCATAATTCTGCTGTGGCCAAGGAGTCGATTATTTAGGGCATTACTGCATAACACCCGGTACAGAAAATAATCAACTTTATCACACCAGTAATCAAAATGGTGCATATCAGAGATACAGCCGTTTGTCCATATATTAATGATTACTACTATGATCCTTGTGGTATATCATATCTAGTGCAAGTGTGTCAACCAAAATAGTTCACACAGAACACATGGAATAATCCGAATTATTTCAATGTATTTTTAACTGGTGTTCGGTAATCGTTTGACAATGCGCAGATCGGTCGGCTATTTTTCATTATTGGTCAAAATTCAAAGTCTGGTCAACATTTCTGACCCATATGACACCCCAAGTGGTAACAATTTATTTAGTAACATGTAATGGACTGTTGTCAACATTGCTCAATAAGCGAATGAGCCACATTAAAAAGCCCATGTACTCTGTATATTAATGTGATTGTCCAAATTTTGTATACAAAAATGTTTTTAATCCAGGGGTGACGCCAGGATTTTCATGAAAGGGGGCTACCATCTCAGACAGAGGGGTTACACGATCCCAGGACAACCGGGACGAACATGGTTCAGGTGCATTTACATTGGTGTAGATTTGTGTACAGACATGTGTGAAGTCTTGTGTTATGGATTCCTGTGACAATGATCACAACATGATTACTGGTAGTGTACAAGTGCTTGTCAGTACTCTGGTAATGGATAACTCACTATGAGTTCTCGTCAGTTTACACCAGGCAAAAATAATTAATCCACTATCAGCAGACCAAAGTGATTTGATCTATGCCTCACAGGGGAGTTCCTATAGGGTCTGTGGAGGAGGGTCCACATTGATATTGCAAACTGCACCCCCCCCCCCCCCCCCACTCCTTGAACACTCCTTAATTCAATTTGCAATTCCCCTTGATCCTTTTAGATTTTGCTGTACTGGGGGGGAGGATGGCCTAATTTTTTTAATGTTCTGTATTTCATTTGCCCGGATGAATATAAACAGACACCAGGCAGAGAAAGCACAAACAAGGCTCAAGGCTAGCAATATAAGACAGAATTATCCATATCTTTCATCATTAGTATGTAATATATATGTGTACCGTATTGGAAATAAAATAAAAAATATCCTATCCTTCGTTTCCTTTCTTATGGAAACAAATGCACCGTACAGAGTTTCCCCTGCAAAGGTAGCCTTTCGTTGAGGTGGGTTTATTTGAAAGATTCGTTAATCCAGCCTGCCATGACTGTACAAACCAGGTTGCATGTCGGTATCCTTCATCCCATTGTAGTTCATGAATATACAAAAGATCATTCACATCAGTTCTAAAATGAGGACAGAGATACAGGAACAGAGGTATTTTGCACTCAAACTTCAGAAGAAATGAATCAACAAAACTTGTTACATGTGGATATTGTTCCTTCGTGAGCATACTAAAGACCATTCAACATGACATATGGTGACTTGATATACAGAGATCCATATAGAGATTCATATAGAGATGCAAATAGTGTGTCTGTAATTTGCAGAATGAGGTCCAGAGAGTGAATTTAGTGACGCTAACACACAGTGCGCTAGCATCACTAAATTCACTGCACCCTCTGGGACCTCATTCTGCTTTGCCTCTCTGGAAAGTATCTTTGTTATCAAATTAACAAGATTATTAGTTTATTTATAAACTTCTTTAGAAAGTGTCTATTTCTTTTTTAGTTTAGTTCTCAATATCCCCAAATTGGCAGACGACACAATGGATAATTGAGGTGCCCAATGGGTGCACATTACCATCTTCACCATCTGGGAACTTAAATATGAGTCTACATGTAGGTCTCCCATAGCAGATGAGGCGATGCAGAATGAGGACCCAAGAGGAAGAATTTGGTGACACTAAAGTCACCCTCTGTGGAGCTAATTCCGCAAATGTCCAGCACCATAATTTCATTAATTTGAGGCCTGATCGCCGACCAAACTTTGTTCGTGGGAGACAAAAAGTGATCCATGCTCATTAATGGTACCGTTTCGGACCAGGAGCCAGTCTATTTAACAATTTATTAAGTGTGCATGAAACAAACATACAGAAGAGTCGCCACATCAATGACAGACATCACTTAAGATGGCAATATTCATTCACTAAAAATTTGCATCTACTTTGAGGTGGACGTCTGTTATTCAAGTTAAATTCAACTATGCTTTTACTTCTGTGAATTAACCCTTTGAGTGCCAGGTCGATTTTTGTATCAACCCATATACCCTGTGCCAATGCAAGAGAATGCATTGGCCTAACAATTTTTTTTGTTTTTTTTTTTACAATGTTTTACAATTTTAATAATTTATTCTTATATTCTTTAACAGACTTATTTTGTAGGTTTAGGGCCGATGAGATCGGCCCCTGGCACTCAAAGGGTTAAAGTCCTAGACAGTTATAGCGGAATATATGCATTTTATTGGTCCTTGCCCCAACTGAACCAGCCGCCCGATTTGTAAAACAATGTAACTTTAGGCTATCAGCATTAGTGGCCTTACCTGTGGCCATGAGAGGCCATGATAAAAGTAATACTTCATCTGGTAGTTTTCAGGAAGACATAACAGATTACAATGCTGCATGTTCACCAAGTCTTCAGGCTGCAACATAAAGAAACAATAGCTTCATAAGCAATCCTTGAAATAGTGTGTATGTCATTCGCAGAATGAGGTCCCCAGAGGGTGAATTTAGTGACACTATCCCACATGATGGGCTAGCATCGCCGAATTTACCCTTTGGGACAGACCAAAGTCCAGATGGAATTATCTACGCTTGTAGATGAAAGACTAATTTGTTTATATTATGTAGATTAATTCATCTATAATAAATAAATTTATTTATTTATTATCAGCTCTAGCAGACTAGCACATCCTGAATTCATTTATTATACCAGTAGTATTATTCAACTATCATAGTTGAATATGGATATTTCATGTTTGTAAATATGATAGAAGGGGCATAATCATCATAATCATCATCAAATGTTTTGGAACAAGTCATTTGACTTTTGGTTCCGATATACAAAGAATTGGTTATATACATTTATGTCACAATAACTCAGTCATCATATAAATGTATATACTTCAGACTATATAGTTGATAGTCTATCTGGGATTTGAATTCTGTCAGTGAAGCGGTGTTGACAATGTGTTCAGGAAGTTTGTTACAATGAACTACAATGCGTTGAGCGAAGAAGTACTACCGGTAGTACTTCCCAAAGTTCTTATTCACGGTTTTGATTTGCAGTTTGAGATTATGTCCTCTCGTATTAGAATATGTTGCTTTCTGGAACAATTAATCTATGTTGACGTTATATTGATTATGTAAGTACTTGTATCCGTATGTATATATGTTTAATAAAGTAATTTATAGTAGGATATACAGATTTATCATATGACTCAATCATTATTTACGTTGGAAAGTATGTCATAAATCAGTTTCATATGAACTACTAGTTCATATCACCTTCCGATAATTTGATTGGTTTGTTGACAAAAAGTGTGTTCTGATTGGCTGAATGGCAGCCTGAGCCAAGCCGCATCTCTAACTAAATGCAGGTCAAATTCGTGCGCGTCAATCAACGCGATGCCGAAATTCTCGCAATTATAATCTTGAAATATATAGTTTTGGACATTGTTATACGATAAATAGAATATGTAATTCGTATTTATCTAATAAACATACGATATAATGTCACAAACTGAGAACAGAATAGCGCACTATATCTTCGCGTGCATATTATTTCTGCTAGTTCACCAGGTGTAATTGGGCTTCCGGTGCAATGAAGTGATGTCACATTAACCTTTTGCTGCCGATGTCATATAGCTATTTAGTGATTTGTGTGTGTTTTGGACATCATAATCAATTTATAGGTGTCATATGATAAATAGAATATGTAATTCGTGTTTCTCTATTATGATATTTATGAAACTCGTCACGACGGAGGCTCGAGAAAACTGAAAATTCTTAGACTCGTTTCATAAATATCAGACTCGTTTCATAAATATCATATGAGAGAAACACTCATTTCATATCCTCTATATATGTACCGGCATATGTGTATCAAACAATCTGCACTGCGTATAATTTCAAGTCGCTAGTGTTGAAACGATTGGCGTTTTTAAGGAATCGACTAGTCGCCAGAGGTAATCGACTACTAGTCGACTAGTCGGACCCCTTCTAAGAGTTCCCGTTTCTATGCCCATATGACGTATAAAAAGGGCCATGTGCAGTTTTGAGTATCCTACTCTTCGTTTCAGAACGTTAAAACAGAAAGCACGTGAACTATATAATCTCCCGTTTTGCCCGTAAGTCTCCCAATTTGATGTCTTAAACCAGGCTCTCCTGCAACCTCCATATAATCTCATGGTTTGGGGAATGCTGGTAATAAAACATTTTATATAAACAAAATTGTCGCCGGTAACCAGGAAATAAATAGGCAAGTCTCGTTAGTAAGTCTCGCTAACGAGATGTCTGGTGTGTTCTATTGTCTCTCTGAATTGGCGCCTCATGTTGCGGGGTGGGGGGGGGGGCGGTATGGGTATTAGAATGATCTAGGATCTATTCAGTTACTGAGTTGACTTTATCAGCTTGACATGTTGCGAATTATGTTTTGTATATCATTGAAGCCATTTTGTTGCATCATTACTCTAGAAGTTTTCACTGGTCAATTGTTCCCATTGAACTAGACAGTGTTCGGTCGGCAGCGACACTTTGTGTCTTTGATGATCAACATAAAAGAAACCGCGCATACCGGTACATGTGCATACATTGGGTTCAGTTCAGGTCAAGGAGTTCACCGCTCGTGCATGACTGGCAGGGGCATCGTTAAGATTCAATAATAAGATTTATTTCGTATTCAATATAATTATAATATATATATATCAACAGGACCCCACAAAAAGTTTAACTTGCAAGGGCAGGGCCCTTATGCTTGTATAATGATACAGTGTTATGTGTACGTATATTGGGTTAAAGGAACAATGCAATAAGCTCTAAGAAGTTAATATGTATTAACTGTTACAGATTACGTGATAATATTGCCATGCAATGGCACTTCTGTCATGATAGCACTTAGGTAGTGCTTTTTCTCGACTAGTCGACTAGCATATTTCGGGATCGACTAATTTAATAATCGCGTCGATTTCGACTAATCGATTAATCGTTTCAACACTACAAGTCGCTATTGCATCAGCCTCTAATTAAGTAACATATGGGGTCTCAATTGTGTGCATGGGGACCCTTCGTAACATGTGCTTTGATTCAACATGCTTCGAGTCCCAACTTGGACACAAATTATACTTGCAGCCTGTAGCGAGTTGCCAACACATGTTCCAGTTTGCACTGACACCAAAATTGACATATAACACTTGTGCTAGTCAAACTAGTCATGGTGTTAGTTATAGACAGGGATCCCAGAGGGTTTCAATTACACTATCGTGTATGAAAGGTTTGATGCTTCCGATCTGGTGTTACCATTAAATCATCAAACAAAATCCATTTCCTAAGTTTTGCAATCCTGGCATTTAGGGGCTAGGAGCGCTTCAAAACCCACCAAAATCACTTTCAATTACACTTTCGCATACATCCGTCATTTTTGGTTTAAATATTAACTAATGTTGACTGACCATAAAAACTGAACTTAAGAAACGATATTGCCATGCGTTTACAAATAAGAAGGGCCTTTTTTGGAACCACCCCTTCAAATCTGGTGTTCAAATTCTGTATAGAATGACGTACTTTGAGACGGTTCACTTTTGATTACACTTTTGTGTACATCTGTTGGTCTAAATTTTCACAAGGAATCACTAATCATCAAAATAACACTTAAGAAACAATATTTCCTGGTGTTTACAGATAAGAAGGGCCTTTGCAAAACCGATTTTATATTGGATTCGAAATAAATTGATTCCACCCACCTACTGATATAGAAATTATAGAATAATCAAATTGTCAGAGCGGGAGACATATTCTGCCAAACCTCAATACGTTAACTGAATTTTTGCCTGATATTAAAGTAGTTATTTGATTTCGAATGATTCATTTGTAGGAACGTTTAGCTAATATAAGTTCAATAAAAGGCCGCTCGACCACAGTGTCCCCCGAACCGGTGGCTTCATTTGGAGCGGAGGCTTTGTAGAAGTATACTATATGGATAAGACACTTGTGCATTGTCTCATTACTGTCATGCATACAAATAACCAAATCTTTAAAAAACTCTTAAAGTCAAAATATAACCTCAAATTGGCACAAAATGAAGAAAATTACAGGAAAAATTGAATTTTCTAAGTCGAAAAGCCCATAACTCCGAGCAAAATCATCGGTTCAAACTCAAATTCGTCGAACTTGATCTGCCTTTTGTGCTAGTAAACCTACATATACCAAATTTAATTTCATTCAGTACACATTTACTAAAGTTTTCATCCGAAAACCTCAAATTGGCAAAAATTCTAAGTAAAAAAGGGACATAACTCTGGTGAAATGAAAATGGTCGGGCAGAACCCAAGTTCGAACTTGACCTGTGTTTTGCTGGGAGAAAGTAATATACCAAATTTGGTTTGAATCCGATTAACTCTACTAAAGTTATCATCCGGAAGCCAACTTTCAGGGGTTTTCCAAGTCAAAAAAGGGCCATAACTCTCGCAAAAATGGGCGGAGCAAACCCATATTCGAACTTGACCTTTATTTTGGTCTGATAAACTGACCTATGAAATTTGCTTTTGATCTAATAACCGAAACTAAAGTTATCATCCGGAAACCATTTCCGGACGGACGGACACCGGCTATTTTAATAGTCCCCGAAATTTTTGAACTTCTATTAATAACCTGACACTCTTGTGTATTCATCTATTTCACCTGAGCTTCCCAGACAAAATGGCCACGAGTTATTGATAGGGCATGGAGTATTCCAATTAATGATCAAATGGGCCTAGTTAGTGCTTCTTTATGGATGAAATTAGAACTCCACATCCAAGATGGCCACAAAAATGGCAACGGAAGTGGAAAATTTTAAGTTTTCCTCATATCTGCATGGAACTCATGACTTTATAATCATGCACGTGGTGTATGATCATACAGCGAGTAGTTGAAATGTCAAAATTGATTCTTAAGTTATGTTTTTATGAACATTAGTTAATATTTAAACCAAAAATGACGGATGTACACGAAAGTGTAATTGAAATTGATTTTGGGGTTTTTTGGAGCAACCATAGCCCCTAAACGCCAGGATTGCAAAAATTAAGAAATGAGTTTTCTGCGATTATTCAAGGGTGATACCAAATCTATGGCATCAAACCTTCCGTACACGATAGTGTAATTGAAATCGTCTGGGCTCCCGGTCTATTACACTGTAATGAATATGTCTCGAAGATTAAAGATTCTGCCGACCAGCTGTGACATTGCAATGGACTAATAGTACCAACTTGATACACTGTGTTATCATAATTATTCTCCGATTCCAGTTGTCATAACATTTCCGAAATAGATTCCTTTGACTGACGTTTGTTAACTCTTGGGATCCCAGCTTTCTGCTCCATGTACATGTATCTGACTATGTGTTGGTGTTTAAGTACTACATTGTCAGTGTACTGTTAATTGGTCTTGCAATTTTCATGATCGGTCACGGCCATGGTGACTGATTAATCGGCCATGGTGACTGATTATATATAACCGGTTCACACATGAAGTGGGACGTCGGTAGCTGTGAAGTAGCATACTGGTCTCTCGTGCTAGCAGACTGGGGATCGCAACCTGGTCAGGGTATTCTGATAAAAATCAGAACTCGGTCAGATACCAAGTTTGTCAGGCTGAAAAGTCTCATTCAAGATCACTGAATACAGATCCGAATGCTAAATGCCAACTCCCCCCCCCACATTACAAGATTTGTCGTGGTGTGTTGTGGTGGGGGCAGTACGCTGTCCAATCGGGCAGTCATTAATGGCTGACCCGTGTTCATGCCTCGGTGTGTGCATGTTAAAGAATAAAGAAAGCTACTTAAGTCACCACAGTATTGTAAAGTTACCTCCTGGACCAGTGTGTCTATAACTAGAAGGTTCCTGCACTGCAATATCTACAGATACAGCTCTGCATAGCCCGTTTTGGATGTGTGCCCAACCTGTTCGTCAAGTTGAGCTAATAATCTTTGAAATCTGCTTGCTTGAAATAACACAACCCCCCCACCCCGGAGAACTTTTTTGGGATGGACAGTCGGCCGTAACCTACTCGTATATACCCATATTAGAAAAATTCTGGCAGTGGCAAAAATTTCGAAAACAGGCAAACATTAACTTTTAAAAGTCATTATGATTATGAATATGAATCATGATTCATTGAAATGATTGATCAATTAAGGGCTCTGTGGACCCAATTTTTCTGTTCATGTATATTAGTAATAATAGAAACCATGCCCATTGATGCAACATTTTGAGAGTATACATCATGGTGGATTTAATATGTTAGAAATACAAAATGTGAACTTTATTGAGATTTAAAAAAAATAAAATTTACAGGCAATGGTCCAAGAAAAACAAAGTCCATATCTAAGAATCAAATATGGAAATGTGTACTGAACGTTGTGATGAATGATGTACTACAAAAAAAATATTATATTTCTTGAGTGTTCTTTGATAAAATTACTTTGAACCGGTTGTTGACAAATGATATACTAACTTCATAATATGGTTGACTGAGAGGCAGCAGTTCATGGGTCAACCTTTCATGGCTGATGTCCAGTCTAGTGTGAATGGCTTTTACCAGTGTCAACTTCCACATGAGTTATTACCCTGAGTGAGTGGTGACCTAGGGGGCGGAATAATAGTACAGGGGTGAAATTTCCTTTTAAATAAATAATAGTACGGGGGCGCAATATTGTTCAAAGTATTCAATTCATTTTGAACTAATACCAAGTGTCACCCACATTTTTGGATAATACATTGATCAGGTCTGGCAAATGTGAGAATACAGCTACAATAGCTGTTGTCAGCTAACCTAGCTGTATTCAGCTATATATTATACTCTCAAACCGGCTGTTTTTCGATAATAAACTAGAAGCGCTAATTTGCGCATCAAAATTAGGCTACCCTATTCTCAGGCCACCCTCAACCAAATCAAAATCATCGCTTGTGTTCTGACAAAGTGTTGCCTTTTGTCGGCACGGTGATGGTGATTATGTGTGAAAACTTACTACGGCGGTCGATGTCGGTCATAACGGTTAATAACTCTCTTAGTTAAGGCCTAACAAAATAATACCTGTGTTTCCACTAACGGGGTCCCAAAAATGTCGGGTCGGTAGGTAGGTAAACTTTTTTTTTTTTTTTTTTTACCTATGATCATGATCAAGCAACATTACTCATTTATTCAGTTTGAGTTTGCATCAGTAGAGGCAGTCACAGTTTTTTTTGTAATTTTTGCAGCATGTGTTGATGCCAAATTGGATTTGAGAAGAAATTAAATAGGTTAAATGATGCAAAACTAATACTAAATCATGTGTCACCGATAGTAAAGTGCAATGCAAGCATTAATTGGTACACGCGGTAGTATCTGATACTTAGTAGCAATTCTCGAACTGTCTGGAAGTGTCGGCGACCTTCAATCAATTCCGACCCTTTGAAGTTTTCTCTGATCTTCCTCTTTAACTTCTTCAATTATCTTCCCTTTTATCAAGGAAATTGAATAGGGATCTCGTTGATTCGTCCCGAGTACGAAACGACTTCGATTCGTCCCAACTTAGAAATTTACTTTGATTGATTCGTCCCATGTAGGCTATACTATGGTTGTTTCGTACCCCGAATATAATATACAACCAGCTTATAAATTTAATATCATAACTTTCCATTGTATTAACATGCTAAAATGTGTTCACTTATGAGTACTGACAGGTTGTTTTCACAACACGAAGACCACGGAGGGTCTCCCGTCTGAGTAGGCGTCATATTGTTTTTACAAGTCGACGCTCATGTGTGACCACTGGTCTCATGTGCCTATGACCACTGTTCAGTGATCAAACGGAATGTATTTATAACAATAACAGTTCCGTAATCCGATTGTAGCAAGGCCTACATGCAATCATTATCTCGAGATTGCCTGCACGGTGGGGATTGGGATTCGCGATTTTCTCGAGGAACGATTTCCGATTACGGCATTCGCCCGCGACGCTACGAAAATATAGCAGAGGTGTTTGAATTCCCATTGACAGCTAACGTAAACGAACGATCGGGCCCGATTGGCCGATTGTGGTTGAGTGATAATAATTATTATTATTATTGGGCCGTCCGACAATCGGTCAATCTCGTGCATCTCTGTGCTACCTGTATTTTCCAAAATCCTAGAAAAAATGATGTACAACCGACTGAACAAATACTTAACCAAATACAATATGCTATATAGAAGTCAATATGGCTTCAGAAAGAATCACTCAACTATTCTGGCACTAACTGATCTCTTAGAGAAAATTACCCAAGCCCTAGATAATAGAGAACACACCATTGGGGTATTCCTTGATCTATCAAAGGCATTTGATACAATAAATCATAATATAATGCTAAATAAACTTGAAAACTATGGATGTCGTGGGGTTGCACTGAACTGGTTCCAAAGCTATTTGACTAATAGAAAACAATCTGTACAATATGAAGGCCACTTGTCTTCACAAACAGACATAATATGTGGAGTTCCACAAGGATCTATACTTGGCCCTCTACTCTTTCTGATATATATGAACGATCTTCCAAATATTTGTAAGGACCTGAATCTAATATTATTTGCTGATGATACAAATGCATTTTACTCTAATAAAGATATAAATAAGGCATATGATGTAGTCAACAAAGAAATGGAGACAATGAGCAAATGGTTTCTTGCTAATAAACTATCTCTAAACCTAGAAAAAACTTATTACATGATATTTACGAATACAGATCTATGCAAAAAAATAACTGTCCTACCCGAGCTCAAGATCAATGAAAATCAGATACAAAGAGTTAAAAACACTAAATTCCTAGGAATTATTATTGAAGAAAATTTATCATGGAATATGCAAGTGGAATCTATTACTAAAAAACTGTCAAAAAATTTAGGAGTCATGAGAAAAATCAGTGATTTCATACCCAGAGATACAATGTAATGCCATATGGAGTGCAACAACAAAGAAAAACCTTGAAAATCTTGAAAAAATACAAAACAAAGCTATCGCCACACTATCTTACGCAAAAAAAAAAAGCATACCAGAAATATGCAGGGACCACAATTTGCTATTGATGAATGACATTGGAAACATGCAACTAATAAATTTTTTACATGATTTCCATCAAAAGAAACTCCCCAAATCGCTGTCTTCAATATTTACTAATATACATGATATCCATAACCACAATACCCGGTTCAAAGCAAATTCAAATCTGTATTGTGAATTCAGAAGAACAAAAAAAGCAAGAAGTGTCATATCAACCAGAGCCAGATGTCTATGGAATGAACTCCCATGTGACTGTAAGGTTCGCGTAGAAACTAGTGACAAATATCATAAGTACCTAAAATCACATTTCATTAATAAATACACCCCAAATATCAAATAACAATCCAGTTTGTATGTATTCTCTCCCCTATTATATATACTAAGGCAATACCAGCCAGCAGTCCCTTAAGGCAGAGACTGTCCAGAAGAGGGGGCAGAAATTAATGAACTTCTCTTTATTCTCATAGTATAATCCTCCCTCTCCTGGCCAGCTCTCCCGGTGAGGAACAGGCCAAACAAATTTATGCCACTTTTCCTCCATGTGTTACTATTTGTCACTCATCTGAACAACAGTGCAAAAATAATCAACTTGTCTATAACCTTAACCAATTCCTCAACCAAATCAAGCAGTATTCACACCCATATTTCATTGATCACCTTAAATACTGGTATTCCCCACATTATTGAAAATTGCAAGACGATCGCGCAGGTCTCAGCATAAAGACATCACGATAATCATATTGGCTACCAGATAAAGCATAACAACTAAAAAAAAAAATGACTATAATCACCATCTCACAACCCGACCCCCCCCCCACCATATGCCCCCACCCCTTCTTGCCCATCTCTATACAATAATACACACATTGTAAATACGCACCCGCACTATATTCACCCAATATACGTACACATAACACTGTATCATTATACAAGCATAAGGGCCCTGCCCTTACAAGTTATACTTTTTGTGGGGTCCTGTTGATATATATGTATTATAATAATACTGAATACGAAATAAATCTTATTGAATCTTGAATCTTGAATCAGGTATTATTTTTTTAGGCCTAATCATAATGAATGCATTTGCAGAAAATACTCCCCAGAATATTTACTGACATCGACCACCGTAGTAAGTTTTCACACATAATCACCATAGCCGTGCCGACAAAAGGCAACACTTTGTCAGAACACAAGCGACGATTTTGATTTGGTTGAGGCCATGAGGGTGGCCAGAGAATAGGGTAGCCTAATTTTGATGCGCAAATTAGCGCTTCTAGTTTATTATCGAAAAACAGCCGGTTTGAGAGTATAATATATAGCTGAATACAGCTAGATTAGCTGAATACAGCTATTGTAGCTGTATTCTCACATTTGCCAGACCTGTTGATGTTTAAAATGAATGGTTCCTTAGCCACAGTGTGACACTTTCAAACTGACAGTAGAATATTGGGAATTTTTTCATGATTTTAGCTTTTAAAAAAAGTGTAGGCAAAATTCTCCAAACGGCTCTTGGTAAGACATATTTAAAAATATATATACCTTAGCACACCGAATATTCATTGTGACGAAATTGATATAAGAGCGCGACAAATAAGAAATAAGTCAAATTTTATACACTTCTCAATGAAAATTCTCACGACTTTCCCATTAGCTGGAAACTGAACTGTTTCCGGTCAGTGCCCGTTTTACGACAATATTGGTCATAAATAACAGGACTCATTATTACTTGATGGTAAAAAAAAAACACGCAGTCAAATCTTCATTTTGACGAAAAAGAAGTCTGGAAACGTTTTAGCTTTCACCTAGCCAATAAAAGAAAAGTCTGGTATGCACCCGAGCCACACAAGTCGCTATATATTTAGCGCTGATCGAATTGGTCACTCTCATCGGTTTTGTGTGATCATGTACCTTTATCCCACAGGGGCCTGTAACGCGCTCCGCTGTCCGCCCCCTTTTTTGCACTGCCCATAACGCCGCTCTCTATACGCGCCTTCTTCGCGTTAATGGAACATTATATAGACAAGGGGCTCTGTAGAAATTCAACGTTTCACCATCGCTCGGGAGTCGCACACATTTAGCCCATTCACCCCAGTAATGATAACGATATAAACACGGATGGATCGGCAAAGAATTCATCTTTCAATAAATACCACAAACTCCCATCAGAAACATTCATACACGTTGCATTTGATTAAATTTTAACCACCGAATATTGTCTCCGGAGAGTGTATTTTCCGATTTGATCCGGCTCAGCAGCAATGGACGCCACTCGTCTCTAAATTCACCACCCATACAGTTTACTATCATTAATAATCGGTCAAACGATCAACTAAATATCTGGAACTTAGTTATTTCTTGTCGGCTAATAATTTATTTACTCATACAAATCAACACTAGGGAGTGCGTTGAAAGTTCCTGGGTATAACTTCACCACAATTTTAGGAATCTGGGTAACTTTGTCACACAAAAAAACGATAAGTTATGGGTCATGCAAAGTGGGGGGGGGGGGGCAACAGAGCATGGAATCGTGGCATAATAATTTTTAATTTGGCCTCAGAGTAAAATTATATTTGTGCACAACTGAAATGACCTCTTGAAATTGATTCAATTATTTCATCAATTTTCAGCTCAGATAAGTAATGCAGTGAAAAAGTCCTCCAATAATGCTTGTTATACTGTATATATATTTCGTTTTTGTTTCAATGTTTAAACCTGGCATTGCCAGATAGCTACTGTGGCTATTGAATGGTTTATTAAAACTTCTATAAAAAAAAAATGTCTTTATATTTGACAATTTAGTTCTTATATTTCACTGGAATGTTCTTCTAAGTTGAGTTGTAAAACATACATATTCGATTTACAACATAAAATTCACCCTATGCAATTAGTTTTTGTTGCAATTGTTACGAAATTACCAGTTAATAGCTTTGAACGACATTATTTTTACAAATTTATCATGCTGACCACGAGTTCGACATGTCAATATTGCATCGATTTTAAACTTCGCGGTTACTAAAATGAAAATAGTAGAACAGCCAATCAGCGTCCAGTATTCTAATCGAGGTCATTTCACAATGAATATTTAAATGAGGGGCCGTGCGACTTGTAAAAAAGATAAAAAAAAAGTTGGAATTATCGACAGATTTCTCCTCTATAGAAATTGATTACTTACAATGTGTTGATTTGTATGAGTAAATAAATTATTAGCCGACAAGAAATAACTAAGTTCCAGATATTTAGTTGATCGTTTGACCGATTATTAATGATATTAAACTGTATGGGTGGTGAATTTAGAGACGAGTGGCGTCCATTGCTGCTGAGCCGGATCAAATCGGAAAAATACACTCTCCGGAGACAATATTCGGTGGTTAAAATTTAATCAAATGCAACGTGTATGAATGTTTCTGATGGGAGTTTGTGGTATTTATTGAAAGATGAATTCTTTGCCGATCCATCCGTGTATATATCGTTATCATTACTGGGGTGAATGGGCTAAATTTGTGCGACTCCCGAGCGATGGTGAAACGTTGAATTTCTACAGAGCCCCTTGTCTATATAATGTTCCATTAACGCGAAGAAGGCGCGTATAGAGGGCGGCGTATATGGGCAGTGCAAAAAGGGGGGGGCGGACAGCGGAGCGCGTTACAGGCCCCTGTGCTTTATCCAGACAATTTATCCTGGATTAACGTACTTGGTGTGATAAAGTTACCCAGGTTGGGGGAGTTGTGATAAAGTTACCCAAGTTAATAACATTTCATGCAGTGACGTACATACAGGGAGGGGGGTGGTCCAAAATGTTCAATAGTTGGAAATTTCATACCTAATTACACAACAGTAGTTGGAATTTTCACACCGACAAGATATAGGTTGTGTGTTCTTGTAGTCTGATTTTCCAACGAATTATTATTTATTAGCGGGGAATTTGTTGTTTTTATAGCAACAGTGATATAGTTTCCTGCCTTTGGTCAAAATCTTGAACTGAAATGGCCATCAGTTGGAAATTTTCCAACCTTATGAGGGTGTAAGGTCGGAAATTTCCAACACTTGGATAGCTTGGTGCCAATTTAGATGCTAAAGATTGTGCATGCAGGGAGCCTTTATTCAGCGTCGGCGTACACGAAAAGCAATTCTTACTCTTGTATAAAACATACATACTATTTAGTATGCTATACTAATTCAATATAACCGCGTTCATATTGGACCTAAATAATTTGATGATAGACAAGGCAAGTTTGGAGTTTGGGATGATACCCGGGAAATTTTGAAAGGGCTGTCAGCCCTCTCAAACAACCCACTTTGTTATGCTATAATTCCACTGAAGAGCGTTTGTAGGGTTTGTGAGTTTGTAAGTATATAGATTACAATCTGCCTATGCACAGTAGGTGTTTGCCTACTGTGCATGTGGTGGATGCCACCGCAGCAAGAAGCAAAGCGCCCCCCCCCCCCATTCAGAACCTGCATGGACCGGCGATGAAGACTTATATATATACCTTGTTTTCGTTTATGAATTTTGTGTGTTGATATATATATTATTTTGAGTTATGAATGGTTGTAATTTAGTGTCCTATTTTGTGCTTGATGATATAGAATAAGCCCATAGTGGACTTATACCCACGCGGAAATAGGCCCATGCACAGTGAGCTTATTTGTTTTGTTTATTTATTTAATTTAATTTTTGTAAAGGCCAACTTAATTTTCGAACCCCCATGCAGATCACATAATATAAAATATATAGAGGTATGTAATTTAGCGGGATTAACACAAAGGCGCACGGCGGGTTTGCCGCAGTTAAGCCGACAAAGGAGCATTGTGTGGCTCTGCGGTAAAGTGATCCCTGTATTGACAAAACCGCAGGCGCTGACAGTTCTATATATTATCCACACACCGCATGCCTCATAAACCAACACATGCGTAGAGTGGAAATTGCGCATGACAATCAACATGTCTCATAAACCAACAAATTGCACATGGCTATTTTGTGTTATAATGTCGTATATAAAAAGGACAAGACAAACAAATGAAAATATAATTATATTTATTAAAATGACGAAATCGAGCTATAGTATATCAGAAACTTTAACAGAATAATCAGAATGAATATGAGGATGACGAAGATCCCATTCAACTGTCGATCAACAGATCCGATATTTGCTGCAGTATATTCAGATGGTTCATATGGTGTTGTGACCAGTCGAGGACAAAGTTTAAAATGTACAACGTGTGAAAAAAATAATAGTATCAAGTTTAAAAAAAAAAAAATTTAATGACAAACATATGTCTAACCCAGCCAAGTTTAACTTGTCGGTCCAAAGCCCGAATAAATGGTGATGGGACAAAAATGTTGTAGTTCGTTAATTATTAGGCCTACTCAATATATGGCATGCGCGAATGTAGCATAATCTTATTACAGCACCGACATTTGCGCATTGAATAATGTTATTATGGCATGCGTTTATGCGCAAATGTTTAGTTAGGCACTGCCCATTTGTCTGGTCCTAATCCGATTCACGCCGATGTGATCATAATTACCAACACGCGTCTTAGAAGACCACGCCCATGCCTGTTTGTGACAACATGTAATCCAATTCCGCACGACTTCGGCGCGTGAAAGGAGTAAGCCACGCCCATGCGCTTTTGTGTCTTCCCTTAGGGCATTTGCGCAATGCTCTTTTGAGCTGTCAATCACACTAACCCGCCGTGCTCCTTTGTGGTGTTTGAGGCAAATTACATATATGAAATATATGACATATTATATACAATTTGAACGAGGAAGCTCCAAAACATTGCATTATCAACTTATCCGGTGTAATAAACAGTGAACATGTTGTTTTTGTTGAGTTACTGGCGTGTTTTTTTTCCATATGGATTGTATAGCTCAATTTGTATTATATTCAATGAAGGGGGAATAACTCTAAATCTTAAAGACAGAGTTAATCCCCTTTCATTGAAAATACATTTTAAGTTTGAATTCTGATGCATTCTGTGAATCTTTCTATGATTTCAGCTGCTTTCTATTTCTCTATGGACATCGATCACCCCTGTTAACCGGTCCTGTACAGGGAAAAGTTTGGGCAGCAAAATGTAAGCAAATGCCACACAGAGATGGAACAAACACGCGACGAGGACAAACTATCGATATCTTATACAGCACATGCATGTTAGCGGCCGAGTGAACTACAAAAGAATATATATGCAGGATATACTGCTTTTGTGTTAACATACATTCAGATATAACGTTGACAATCCACAATTTATGTATTCATATATCCCATTTTTAACAAGAAAATACCACGGAAGCGTATTCGGGACATGGTAGAAGAAAAAAATAAAGTCAAAATTTAGACTTTTTATCTCGAAATTTCGACTTTCTAAGTCAAAACTTTGACTTTATAAACTCAAAATTTTGACTTTTTATCTCAAAATTTTGACTTTCAAAATCAAAATTTTGACTTTTTAGAATTTTCTAAAAAATAGAATAAGCAGTGTGATTCTAAAAAGTCAAAATTTTGACTTTGAAAGTCAAAATTTTGAGATAAAATGTAAAAATGTTTAGATAAAAAGTCAAAATTATGACTTTGAAAGTCAAAATTTTGACTTAGAAAGTCGAAATTTCGAGATAAAAAGTAAAAAAATTTAGTTTGAAAGTCAAAATTTCGAGATAAAAAGTAAAATTTTTGAGTTTATAAAGTCAAAATATTGAGATAAAAAGTCAAAATATTTTACTTTATTTTTTTTCTACCATGTCCAGAATACGCTTCCGTAAAATACTGATTATCTTTGACAAAAAAATAATATATTAGAGGTACTCAATCCGAACAGAGGGTCCCCATCTCAACAGATTCCAACAACAACAATCCGATCAGAGGGTCCTATATTACTATTTCTTTGGCTTTGGGGGTAAAAAATATTTTATTCGAGTCGAGGAACCCATCAAACAAAGCTCAGAGTTATTAGATATTGATTTTTGAAATTTGTTATTTACTCGAGATGAGTACTAATAATTGCCTTCAACTGCCGTAATCTGCTCTGGATGTGTGTACACACCAAAATCTATTCAAACAGACAAGGATGGATAACTCTAAAATCAAGTGGTAATAATAACTCAATTTTGACTGAGTTCTGGGCCAGAAAGTATTCCCGTAATGAAAAATAATAGATTTCTAAAATCGATATCTAACAAATCTGAGCTTTGATGGGTGACTTCCTCGACTCGAATCAAATATTTTTGACTCCCGAAGCCATTGAAATAGTAATTGAGAGGATTTTTATCGGATTGAGTACCTTTAAACTAGACGTCGACTAATTCATTAGTAATTGTTCCCACATATACTTGAATTCTGAACGGCGAGTAATACGTTATTATTCAACTGCTCTTTTTTAAAATTAAAGATACTGTTGAATGGTCCTGCTCGCTGTATTTATGGATCCTGATTGCAGTGGTTGCAATTTATGAAATGGTAACGAGTCAACTTTACATAGTACCATAACCACTGCTACCTCGCTGTACAGGACCGGTTCACAGGGCCAGGGGTGGCATCTTCTGAGACACATTCGTTTCAAATTGTGATGAATTATAGTATTTTAATCATATTTTTATGGCATAGATTGTTAATAAAACCAAATATTAATTTTGGCGATAAGAATGACATCCAGACGTCAATGGAATGAACTCATGCGTGTGACGATAAGCTTCATATACAAATATATAAATAATAGTGATAAATATCATAAATATCTGAAAACACATTATATAATGAAATACACCACAAATAACAAATAACAAGCTAGTGTGCATACTTTTCCATATTATATACACTAACACCAGAGACTGTCCAGAAGAGGGCAGCAATTAGTCTACTCATTATCCTCATATATATATTACTAGCAGGTTAGCCCGCCACCGGCGGCTTGTCCGAAACATGACTTTTATATATATATTTTTTAAATTTTTAGCTCCACGCGTTTCAATAAGAAAAAATTGTACCCGGTAGCTCCACCAGTTTCCGAGATCTGGTCTGCGCATGAAAATTTGTACCCGGCGCAAGATACATTCACATGCCAAATTTCAAGTCGATAGCTCCACCCGTTTCCGAGATCTCGTCTGCGCATGCGCTGCACGGGCGTCGCACGGGATCGGCGACCCGATAAAAATTTTACGGGCTCGCCAATACGACAACGACCACCGCCTGGTCAAACTACATACACGTACCAAGTTTCGTCCCGATCGGTCGAGAATCGTAGATTTGTATGAAGTACAACACACACACAAACATAAATATATAAGAGAGATATGTAAATTAGATAGATTGTATCAAAATATATAGGAGAGATATGTAAATGATCTACACACCATTACTGGTGTTTGTCAAAGTTTAGTGGGGTATATCAATACTCATTCACGATTATATCATTGAGGTCCGGAGGGTGTGGACTATCTCTCGAATACAAGGAGTTCTCAAAATATATAGAAGAGAAGAAGATATGATATGTCTCTCCTATAATCGTATAGCTCTCTCTCTTGGTAAGGAACGGGCCATTTATTTGATTCTGGAATAGGCCCATATTCCACTATTTTTTAAATGATTTGCTGAAGAGTATATCATAATTATGCCAACTGAACAAACTGCTCTTACTTTGTTTTAATGAAGCTCCAGATTTCATATATATTAACATAATGTCGTCATTTACTTGATTCGATAGTATGGTGATGAAATGATGATGCAATATTCATTATGAACCAAGATGATGCAATATGGGGAAACACGTCGTACAGTTCTAATGAACTCGACAATACATCTCGAACAGAAGAAAAGATTATGTTCGGGTTATGAAAAATAGATATAACATTTGTGATTACTGATTTATGTTGTTAGAAGTGAAATCTGACAAGTTGGCATGGTATTTGTAGTCATCCGACTAGAGAATTGATCGAGAACAGTTACTGCATTGGACTTCAGATTACTTAACACAGACCAATAACAAGCGCCATTTAAAGGGACCTAAATATTAATCGCACTTCCGGAAGCTCAACGTTTGAGGCTTTTCGCCGGCTCCCGTCATAAACCTCCGAATATGGTTTTAGACATTGAATTATTTCGTTCGGATAAAGGTGGTGACCCAGCGAAAGTGAGAGAGAACCAATCAAAGCGATTTAAGAACGTTAAACTAGTGGACGCGGTAGTTGAACATGACACACAGTGGAGAAAACGTGAGTGAAACTTCAATAATCGTACCGTTATTCTTCGTACCTCACTAAATACAGTCATGTCATATATTCATGAGATGATTTGTAGACTCTTTGGTAGCATTTGAAGCTGTAGAGAGCGGTAGCCGTCAATGCGTGCGTAGTAGAAATATACAGTCTATTTGTAGACTCTTTGGTCACATTTGAGGCTGTACTCTCGGGATCCAAATAATAGTAGGGGGCGGAATAATAGTACAGGGGTGAAATTTCCTTTAAAATAAATAATAGTACGGGGGCGCAATAATAGTACAGGGGGGAATTTTCACAAATCAACACTAAGTACGGGTAAAAAATTGTGGTTAGTTTCATATGTTCTCATACAGAGATCATTGGAGAAAAATTTAACCTAATAATTGGTCAATTCATTTTGAACTAATACCAAGTGTCACCCAGATTTTTGGATAATACATTGATGTTTAAAATGAATGGTTCCTTAATAGCCACAGTAGAATATTGGAATTTTTTCATGATTTTAGCTTTTAAAACTCTGATATAAAATGATTGCAAGACACATGATTTTCAAATCAATTACAGTAAGAAAACATTCCCATAATTCTGCAGTGGTTAACAAATCATTTACTTTGCAGCATCATTGCATAAGGAAGAAACTATATGATTATATACCAGACACATGTTTCAAAGTAACATTTCAAAAGTGACTACTAGTATGATTTTCAGTTGTGTTGCACAAAACACCCCATTATTAACATCACAAATAAAAAGATATCTGAGGCAGAACAAACTATGTACAATTATATGTGTTTGCTCCTTTTAAGTTATATATCACTCAGCAATCTATGGTATTGATATATGTGTTATTATCATTGTCAATAAAATCAATCAAAGAGTGACAGTTAACTCTAGTAATTCACTCACTGTATAATTCAAATGATTAATATATTTAGGTTGAAACTTGTGTACTAGTAGCGTTCTTGTCCAGAACCATACTCAGTTTACAATTTTACATTAAGCCTAATTTGATCAACTATCGATTTTTTTCGAAGTTTTACGATCTATTTTACATTTCTCTCACCAAATATTGCATTAAAACAGAAAAAGTATGAAATTGTGTTCTTTAAATATCTCAATATTAAAGGGATATACTTTAATGCTTCTCAAGAATTATTTGTATGCAGAAAACACTGGTAACTTTTAGCGCTTTTTTGGGGTTTCGCGTTGCCTATTTTCGAGGCACATTGTTTTTTCAGTATAAATTGTGATTATGGAACTGATTTTTGGGTTAAAAAAAACATTTAAATTGTAGAATAAGTCCTGTGATTCATGGTCGTGATATTGACAACATGGTGTAAATTTTATACCCCCAGAAATTAATAAACGTAGGGTCCCAAATAAGCAGCGTACAGGGGGGATTTCTCCTTGAAAATAGTTAAGCGTACGGGTACGCTTATTTGGATCCCGAGAGTAGTGTAGAGAGCTGTACAGCCTGTAGCCCTCTACTCTACTCTAGGCATGCACAAAATCTACAGTCGGCCACAGCTGGTGGTCATTAATTAGTACTCACTAGTATAGACACTACCCTGAGTTTGGAATGTGAATTATGTGGTTGATAGATAAACCGGTATCTGTATCTGTAGTGACCAAGGGCAACGCTGGCTTTTACAGGACGGGATCGAGTAGATCCATAATTTTTCCAGGAAGTTTTTTTTGCCGAACCCGTGACTTCTTCGCCACGGTAGGGATCTTTAACGTGCGCACATCTTTCTCAGATCACTGATCGTGGCATCGATGATTGATTTGTGATGCCCATGGTACTGGGAATGCAGATGGCGACACAAAGTCCGACCGGTATTTTGTCGGATTTGAACCCTCGACCGTGTCGAAGGTGTAGCTCAGAGGTCGGCCCACAAATCAACTGAGCTATCCGCCCCTCTATCAGCATAATCAGGTCGGGAACAGGTGCCAAATGAGCTAAATAGATCATTTGAGCTCACGTAGCTAAATCAAGCTAAATTTTTAATTTGATTTAACTTTTAAGTCAATTCCCTCAGTTCAACGCGTGCATCAAATTATCGCATTGTGAATTTACTTCTACTGGACCAACCTAATATCACAGTCCTGGGAATCACTGTCCATGTAATATTCAACTTAATTGAAATATAATACCTAAATATATTACCTCTGCTACATAGAGAGAACTACATATTTATATAGTACTAGCCGATGAGCCCGACGTTGTCCGGGCTATTCAAAAAACAAATTTAGCTCTACCCGTTTCCGAGATCTGGTCTGCGCATGCGCGAAGCTGGCGTCGCACAGGGCTCGGCGACCCGATAAAATTCGTATCCAGGGCAAGATACATTCACATACCAAATTTCAAGTCGATAGCTCCACCCGTTTCCGAGATCTCGTCTGCGCATGTGCGAAGCTGGTGTCGCACGGGCTCGGCGACCCGATAAAATTCGTATCCGGGGCAAGATACATTCACATAGCAAATTTCAAGTCGATAGCTCCACCCGTTTCCGAGAACTCGTCTGCGCATGCGTGAAGCGGGCGCCGCACGGGCTCGCCAATACGACAACGTCCACCGCCTGGTCAAACTACACACACGTACCAAGTTTCGTCCCGATCGGTCGAGAATCGTAGATTTGTATTAATGTAATTTAATGACAGACAAACATACATACAGACAAACAGACAGAGGTCTTCATAATAAATATGAGATAATAATATAATATAGTATATTGATTTAATATTATTTAATATTATTATATTTAACTAACAGTGATTCCTAGGGACTGTGCTAATATTGAGCTTCACAAAAATAACTTGTGCTCATCTGCTCACAACAGTCTTGATATCTTTTATGTGACATTTGCTTAATGCTTAAGGATATTTATCCATATGTTTTCAGTAAAATTCGTAAGGCCAAAGCGAAAAATAGGCATGTTTCCACTCCCCCGCCCGCCCCACCTCAAAACCCCCCGACGAAACTCACTTTATTTATTTTCCAAATCCCGAAAAATAAAATACGATGTATTTACTATTTCCACGTGAATTAATACTTCACTATTTATATTGTTATATATAGACCTCTCACATAAACAAGCATACTAAAATTGTCTCCTTATTTGGTTATTAAATCGACCCACTGACAATAAAATTCCGTGTTGTGACCGATATAGCAACAGATTGTAAACAAAAACAAACGTGCACATGGTTTTCAGACACACTATAAAATGAAGCTCCATGGCGGCATTAGGGTGATGAGTTTATGACCGCATTATTAATGTACGTCAACTAACGACATGCCCAAATATACCGGCAAAATAATGCTACACAATATTTACGCGAACGCAATCGCAAAGAATACATCTGTCCCAAAACTTCCAACGGTGTCAGAAAAGAACGGACTGTAACAACCGGATGATATAGGCCTTCGGTAATTTACCGAACGGAAGCCGGAGTGTATATTTACCGGAAGATCTAAAACAATTTTGCCAACATCCGGGAAATAGTGTCAACATGTCGTCCCAAACAAGTGCCAGCAGCGTGTTGGCAACTTGGCACTTAAGTTTTTTAAATGCATACACATGGCGCAAGGCAGAAACAAAATGACAAAGGTTCCCCACTGCAACACCTTTTTTCAAGTCTATGAAAAGAATCACCCCAAAGCAGTGTTCACGCTGTCGGTAGCCAAATTAGCCAATGGCTAATATTTTTCGAATTTGGCTAATAAAAATTTCATTTGGCTAAACTTTTTTGGAACCCAAATGGAGACTGAAAGCATGGAGCCAGAAAGCTAATTAATAAAAGCGCTCAATAGATCGACATTCAAGACGAAGTTAGGTGACGAAAGTATTTCATTATTTTCGTACTTATGAAATATCGTACAAAGGGAAATCCGATCGACAACTCTATCAATCAAGCGATCACAAAGTGATATGCAATCATCTTTAGTTTTCACAAGACGGACATTCAAAGACGCATGGACATTAAACCGACCATGGTTGAATTATGACAATGTGAAGAAAGCAATGTTTTGTAAAGTGCATTGACGCCGGTATATAAGCAATTTGTTCGTAACACAGGCTGTTTTAATTTGGGGAAAGATTACGTCACTCTGCACGAAGCAGCAAAAGGTCATTATTAATTTTTACATTTAATCCCCTAATCCCCCATTCAGCCCATTGTCTGTCTGGTCACTCACAGCGCGCCTGCACAATGCATGTTTATGATGACATTGTATTTATGACGGTCGAGGTTTATGAGCACCAAGCATAAGACAATAGCTTAATCAGCCAAATGTGAATCACGACTGATATTTTGTGGCTATTTGTCGTCAATACCGATACAGTCAAAATAATATGCATGCTTTTATGACAGATTGTAATTTGACAATTAAACAATAATGACATTAAGAAGGCCAATCCCGGGTCACCGCCCCCTCCCCCACAATCACTCTTTCACATAAAGATTAATAAATTTTTAATAAATGATATATATAAAAATACTTCTAGTTCATCAAAATTATTTAAATTATTGTGTATTTTACCTGTGTCTGTTAGATTTTACATTTTAGTCATTAATTGTGAACCGACCAGAAAACGATGATTTAATTTGGCCAAAGTTTTTTTTAATTTGGCCAAAAAACATTTGGCTAAAGTTTTTTTCATTTGGCTAATAAAATTTTCATTTGGCTAAACTTTTGGCTAAAGTTTTTTTCGGTCCAGCGTGAACACTGCCCCAAAGGCCTTGACGCCCAATTATGTGGAAAGTTATTCTACACTGTTGTAAATATTGAAACTAGTTGTTTTATTGAATATTAATGAACATATGTACAATTTGCACATGTAGATTAAATACAAGGCACTGAAATTCAGTACATACATTGTTAGCCTTCACAATAAGTTCATAAATGACATAATTATTAGAAAGATAGCACAAATATGATATTTGAATTTCCCCGCGAAAAAATAAAGTGAAAAAAATAAATAAAGTGAAAAGCCACCCCCCCGCCCCTGTTTTTTTTATGGATGGGAGTGGAAACACACCTATTTTTCGCTTTGGCCTAAGAGAAAATAGTTTTCAATTGACGTTTCAGTTGGCAAATGGTGCTGTGTCAGATTTGCTCCGCTATCTCTAAAATTATTATAAGAAACAAACATTCTGATTGGCTGCTCAAAACAGGCTCCGTCTATGTGTTTATAAGCGTGATTTTAGTTGAATTTCACTGGTTGGAGGGTATGGAAAGCCACGCGCTTTTACCACATTGACACAATAGAAAACACAGAAAACGATGCGTAAATATGAATGGATTGACCACTCGCGCTTCCGTATTTCTTCTCTTAAAGGCCCACTTAATTTTCGAAACCCCAGATTACTTTATATAAAATATATGCCATATTATATACCATTTGAAAGAGGAAGCTCCAAAACATTGTATTATCAACTTATCCGGTGTAATAAACTGTGGACATGTTGTTTTTGTTGAGTTGCCAATGCGTTTTGTCATCAAGATTGAAGTAAAAATCAGTATTATTTTCAATGCAGGGGGAATAACTTTATATATTAAAGATAGAGTTCTTCCCCTTTCATTGAAAAAGTATGAATTCTGGGTGCCAGAGGGGGGAGGGGAGTCTTCAGCAGTTTTCTATTTCTCTGTGGGCATCTTCTGAGACACAGATGTTTCAAATAGTGATGAATTTCAGTATTTTAACTCTTTCATCACTGAATAGCATAGCTACATTTATCCCACAACCCTGAATATCTGGCAATAATATTAAGAAAATAGTATGTGCATGTTATGTATACTATACACTATACTAGTAATTGATACCTATGGCAATCTATGTATTGTCATGTTCGGGAGATATTGAAGTATCAAATGAGTATGTTTGTGTGACTGTCAATTTGTCTCGTTAAGTAATTACAGGTATAAAACAGGTGAGAACCGGTAACATTTACGTAAAATCGCCTATTACATCTTGTTTTCTGTTATTTGTGGTGCAATATGAAAACTACATCTCTAATATAGTTTTACGTTCATGTTCTACTAAACCTCGGTGAACCTATAGTCCATTTACCTCTGATATACTGTGCCATGACAACAGGTAGAATACATCCTTTACAGGTGTGGTGTATACAAAAATTATCCAATGTAGCATTATCAATGAAGGTATTCCTTATCAACTGGGGAAACGTATATAAACTCAACAAATAGGTCTTTATGTATGAACAAGTTGTGTTTTCAATTATGTTCCACATATCCTTGTAATCACTGTCACATTCTCCGCTATAGAGTAATTACTTATTTTACTTCCATGCTCTGAATCCAGGTCAGACAGTTCATGCATTATCCCTAGAGTTGGAGTAATCAATTTAGTCTCCACTGTGATCTTTATCATCTGAGACAAGCTGTTTTCTGGATATTTACTAACTGCACACAATATATCAAATACACAAACATTAAAATTCTCAAAGAATTCATCCTCAGAAAACTCGTCACCATCACTATCACCCGATATGTTTATAAATTTAGTTTGCTTGGTCTATGCCTGTTTGGAAAGGAATAAAACTCGTTTCTATAACATTTTTGAGATAAAACCAAGTTTATATATTTCCTGTTTATGCTCCAGAATACCCCCACATTAGATAAACTTTAATTGTCATATGTTTGTGATTCAAAAGCAATTTAAACACAGGATGCCTGTGTTTGACATAATAGACCGCTACAGCGGGCTGCCGTGATGAAGCGTAATTGTTAATTTGGCCGCTACAGCGGGCTGCCGTGATGAAAGAGTTAATCATATTTTATGGCATAGATTGTTATTAAAAGCGTATATCAAGTCACTATAAAAAAATAATCGGAGACTCGAAAATTAAGTGGGCCTTTAATGACAGATCAGTATACGTTCGGCAAACGATTTCTCGTAAATTGATGCCAGCGATTTATCCAGTCAGACAAGACATTGTAACCGTAACCTTCAGAAATATATTCCAGGTAAATTCATATGCAGAAGCGGCAGTTTTATAAACACAATTCGTAAGTTCGATTGGAAGTTTAATCATTCTCCTAAAAGTGTTAATCAAATCGCCTTTGATCGCGCCGCTGCTGTTTTAATTAGTTGTACCGAAGGTGTTTCTGTGAAGCTTTACGTGGGGTCTAACAAATGAAAGTAAATTCGCAATGCGATAATTTGATGTATGTGTTGAACTTAGGAAATGACTTAAATCACATTAAAAATTTAGCTCAATTTAGCTAAGTGAGCTCAAATGAGCTATTTGGCTCATTTGGCACCTGTGCCCAACATGATAATGATGCCATATCTATCCACCGGTTACACTTATTGCAGCAAGTCCCTGGAAATGCAGCAAGTCCCTATAAATGCAGCAAACTTGTCCCCTAGAAATGCAGCAAGTCCCTCTCGCCGAGGGTGGATTACGTCAGATTAGTCATGCGTGTTTACACAACGATATATTTAATCAGTGGAGGTGCTGATTACAAAGGGCTTTAATCAAAGGGCTTTAATTTGATCGTTCATATATATACATGTATGATACTGATAGATTATTGAAGGGAATTGGACTGAATTGTGGGACTGAATGATAAAATTAAGAGTTGGATTTTTTTTTCGATTTTTTTTTATTGGTAAATGCAAACAATAACATGAGAATACTAGAACAGCAACGAAAGAAAAATAGAGCAGTTTTATAAATATATGTAGCAGTGAGCTGAAAGAAAAGTTTATTAGAATAAATTATATATATATATATATACGGCCAGGTAAGGAAGGGGAAAAAAACAAGTTATTGAGGCATTCGTTTGGGAAGATTTTATTGAATAAAAAATATTTGGATACATGTATTAAAATTGTTTTATTTTACTGTCCGGTCCTGGAAACTTTGCTACAAGAACACTGATTAAACTCATCAACAACTCCACTAAGCTGCAATTAGGCAAACCCCTATCCACCAATGGTAAATTGTTCATGCTCCCTGTAGCAAGCACATTTGAAGCAATGGACACTTGTACTGAGTTCATGCCTCCATAAATCTGGTATATAAAAGAGTAGGATATGTGATTTTACAGGGTTTCTGCTATACCGGCATGGGATCCCCTCAACGGGTCCGTGACTATCCTCCCCTGAGTCAACCTGCCCATTTCTCTGTGCGACAACCTGCCCTGGGCGAATTAACCTGTGAACCTAAAAATTATACTGGTATTTAGGAGTTGTGAGGGGATTATGAGGTGTTTGTTTAAAGAAACTAGGATGTGCTTTATTGATTTATATTTGATGTAATAATAAATAATATACGCATGTAATATAACTTAAACACAACAATGTTTCAACGATAATAATGTTCACACTATAATACGTTCATTCGAGTTTAATGAACGAAGTTTAAAAAAAAAATTTAAAAACGAAGTTCAATTAATGAAGTATAATATGAACGAAGTTTAATGAACGAGGTATAATATGAACGAAGTTTGATATGAACAAACTCACACTCAAGAGTTAATATACCCAGTTCCGTCCACATCGTTCAAAGGCTATTTGTATACTCACCTCGCAGTTAACATCACTGAGATGAATCCCGATCACTAAGTCTTGTGATAACAGGCTGTGATAATGAACCTTTTGCATCAAATGTTTGTTTTGAAATACCCCTTTTAATTAGTCATCACTTATCTTAAGTGCAGTTAAGTTGTCAAAACATCGTGTCATTTTTTACTCCAGTCCACACTTTGACAAAATGAATAAACACATGTTTTATTGGTCAACATCTTCAATAATATATCATAAAGGAACATAATTACTATTAACAATTTTGGGACAACCCACCCGCGTTTATCGGGATAACCTGCCCCAAAAACAGGTGGGTTGACTCAGGGATGGGTAGTCCCGTTCCCCCCTCAATTGCCCTGTTCCCCTAACCAAGTTTTCCCCTGCTGAACTGCCAGTTGATTTTAATTTTTAGGGTCCCATTCCCCCAACCCAGATTTCCCCTGCTACCATCCCAGGACACATATTATGTGTATAAAAGTATAGAGATGTATAGAACTTCTCTCCATCTTATTGGGATATAAATAAGGAATTCTAGAGGACAACTTTATTTGATATCTTTGCAAGAATACAGATGCTAAACGCATAATTATGCCCCCGACTTTAAGTAGGCGGGTATATAGTCTCTGTCCGTACGTCCGTCCGTACAAACATTTTGGGGAACAGCTACATGCATAGCGCGGGTTTCGTCCACCTATTTTCATCAGAGTTATGGCCCTTTTTTTACTTAGAAAATTCAATTTTGTCCGTCCGTACAAACATTTTGCATTATTGTTCAGCAACCGCTGGGCAGATTTAGCTGATATTTGGTATGGTGATAGAGCAGCATGGGGGAACAGCTACATGCATAGCGTGGGTTTCGTCCACCCATTTTCACCAGAGTTATGGCCCTTTTTTTACTTAGAAAATTCAATTTTCTAAATGGATTTTTTGGGTTTCCAGATGTGAAATGTTTCAGTATAAACAAAGAGAGTTTTGGCCTTTGTGCACTCAAAAGATATGCCTCCTGACATTTCTGTATGAACTTCTTTTGGAATGGTCATATAGACCTCATCGGATATCCGCAGTTTCGTCCATGCTTAATCCGAATTGCTATGGTCGGGGGCAAATGCCACGCGACAGCGTACCTCTTGTTACAGAAAGTGCATACAACATCCCAAGAGTAAGACACATTGGACAAATCACTAGTATTCAATTTGGATACATTGTTTATCGAAAGTGATTGAATTGCCATTAAGAGAAGAAGAATTACGGGAGCAGTCAATACTTGGGTATCCTACTGCATAATTTTACGCATACTATGTTTTCGAATTTGTCGATATGATTAAGGCAAAAAAAAAAAATTGTGTTTCCAGTTTGCCAGCCTGGTTGGAAAAAATGGCCACTGTTGGATTAAACTTTAATATTCACATATACACCCCTATTTAATCTACCTTAGTTAGAACCATTATCAATTAAACAAGGCTGTTATTCTTGAATCCACTCACCTTGTAAGCAACACATGTCAGTGGGGTATGTGTGATCACGACAAATGCTTGCCGACCAGTAATTGATCAACTACCATTCTGACATGAACACGCGCGGCGGGGTCGCGCGCTGCTGGGCACTTGCTGTGTAAATGTAAACTAATATTTGTAATGCAAACATATGGATAATTCGTTAAGCATATATCGTGAAAATGGCATATTCGTGAGTACATGTAGTTGAGTGTTTTTGTGAAGCTCAAAGTTAGGTAAGCCCAGTAAAAGTCGTGCTTTTCAGTGATTTGTGTTTAACTGAGAAAACGGATGTAAATCACATTAAAAAATAAGCTTAATCGAGCTAACATAGACAAAATGAGCTAATTACTAGTAGCTCATTTTGCATGTGTGCCCGACCTGACAGTTCCTGTGTTGTGAAGCGTTCTTTAAGTCTTTTTATAGGCCAAGGGCGAGGTGATTATTATGGCTACATGTATTCTCAATTCTGCTACTAGTAGCAAAATAAATCAATGCTTTTTCTGGCACTAGCAGTTGAATATCTAGCTTTTGCCTATTCTGCTGAAAATCACTTTTGCATAAAACATCATTCATGCATATTTTTTTTTATGTTTATGTTCTGTGGAAAGCTGTCACACACAATTCTAATCTTACTGTAACAATATTTCAGGGTAGGGCCTACCTATAAACTGTCCTGAATAAATAAATCAGGTAGAATTTCCATAAAATTCCATGGTTAGGCCATATGTCATGAATATGGAATTTTGTACGGTCAAAATATTCAAACTAGATGAAGGGGGAAATATACACAACCTAATATGAGATCTCAATGGAATTTGATTGTGGAATTAAAAAAATTCACAGACATAACTTTTAATTCTTTGTTTCGCCGACTAAATGTAATGCACGTAGTATTCCTTACTTTTTATAACCAGGATATAATTTTCTTTCTGAAATTATTTGCTTTTTTTCAGTTCGATATAGAGCAGATTTACTTAACAAACTGAAAAATGTATGCAGCAAATCTATTGGTGAGAAAATGAAGGTAAATATATTAATATAACCATATATCATTACAAGATACTGTTATTTATCAATTGCAAGGTTTAGATAAGAGAAATGAACATCACGGCGATGATTACACTTCAAAGCATCAACAGACTATAACTCTCTATACATGTACCAGTTGTGGGAAAATGTCGTTTTTGACCAATACTGGGATTAAATTAGAAAAAATAACTCATTTTTATACGCCCTTTTTGAAAAAAGGTCGTATTATGTTATCAGTCTGTCCGTCCGTCTGTCTGTCGTCCGTCTGTCCGTCCATCCGTCCGTCCGTTAACATTTTTGGTTTCCGATCGATAACTCCAGTTTGGATTATTTGATCTGAACCAAAGTTGGTATGTGTATTTCCCAGCTAAAGATACAGGCCAAGTTCGAATATGGGTTATGTCCAATTATTTTTACATGAGTTACGGCCCTTTTTCGACTTAGAATTTTACCGTCTGTTAACATTTTTGGTTTCCGACCGATAACTCCAGTTCGGATTATTTGATCTGAACCAAAGTTGGTATGTGTATTTCTCAGCTAAAGATACAGGCCAAGTTCGAATATGGGTTCTGTCCAATTTTTTTTACATGAGTTACGGCCCTTTTTCGACTTAGAATTTGACAGTCTGTTAATATTTTTGGTTTCCGACCGATAACTCCAGTTTGGATTATTTTATCTGAACCAAAGTTGGTATGTGTATTTCCCAGCTAAAGATACAGACCAAGTTCGAATATGGGTTCCGTCCAATTATTTTTACACGAGTTACAGCCCTTTTTCAACTTAGAATTTGACCAATTTCATAACATTTTGGTTTCCGACCGATAACTCCAGTTTTTATTATTTGAGCTGAACCAAAGCTGGTATGTGTATTTCCCATCTAAAACTACACGCCAAGTTTGAATATAGGTTCTGTTTAATTATTTTTACATGAGTTATGGCCATTTTTCGACTTAGAATTTGACCACATTTTGGCATTTAAATTAGGGGTACCCCGCTGGACAAAACAAGTGTCCATTGGCACCGCGGTGTATTTGCCGTTCGGTCGCGGTGTCAGAGTTTGTAACTGCAGTTGAGCACCGCGGCCGAACGGCAAGTACACTGCAGCCGAGCGGCAAGTACACCATGGCCGAAAGGCAACTACAACGCGGCCGAATGGCATGTACATCGTGGTTAGATTTCGGGTTTGTATCATCTTTTTTCAGTTTAATGAACGTACACCGCGGCAACTACACCATGGCCGAATGGCAAGTACACCGCAGCCCAACTGTTGTTAGCCGGTGGAGCCGCAGTGTAGTTGCATTTCGGCCGCGGTGGCAACGCTAACCGCACCGCGGTTAAGTGGACACTTGTTTTGTCCAGCAGGGTATATCAGATTTTCTTTAAATGTAAGCTCAAAGTATTATCTTATTTTGCGATAGTACAATTCGAAATGGCTAAAGGGCGTATTTTGCCACGCCCTAGCGATGCTCTTGTTATTAAGGTCATGCGTTACAACTTATAACAGAAAAATTTGAAGACAAATTTACTATAACGCATTATAGAATTTGTCTGAAAACATTTTGGTTATAACTGCATAAGATTATTGAATCAAGAGTTATTTCTTATATCTCATATATATTTTGAAGACCTCTGTCTGTCTGTCTGTCTGTTTGTTTGTCTGTCTGTCTGTCATTAATAGAAATGGAGCTATCGACTTGAAATTTGCTATGTGAATGTATCTTGCCCGGATACAAATTTTATCGGGTCACCGAGTCCATGCGACGCCAGCTTCGCGCATGCGCAGACCAGATCTCGGAAACTGGTGGAGCTATCAACTTGAAATTTGGTGTGTGAATGTATCTTGCCCCGGATACAAATTTTATCGGGTCGCCGAGCCCGTGCGACGCAAGCTTCGCGCATGCGCAGACCACATCTCGGAAACGGGTAGAGCTATCAACTTGAAATTTGGTTTTTGAATAGCCCGGACAACGTCGGGCTGGGTAGAGCTATCGACTTGAAATTTGGTTTTTGAATAGCCCGGACAACGTCGGGCTCATTGGCTAGTAAACTATATAATTGATGAGGAATAGCTTAGCTATATATTTCATGCAACATGTAAATCTATTGAAATAAAAAGTTAAGGCTGTTGAGTCACTCATTATAATTTTGTTTTGTAATTGCAATCACACGTCTGTCATGCTTTCAATGTTTTGTAATTTTAGAAAAAGGAACCAGTAGGTAATGACGATGATGAAGCTCCAAAAGAATTACTAGACAATTTGGATGCAATGACAGCAGACCAAGTGAAGGTATGAGGATAATATCTTGCAGGATGATAACAAATAGAAAAGATTCAGTGCATGCAAAGTCAATTTCCCATTTCTCACCTTCTGGGGACCTCATGGGGACTGCATGGTGTCGTCTGCTATGGGAGACATAGACTCAGATTGAAGTTCCCAAATGGTGAATATTGTGATGTGCACCCATTGGGAACCTCGATTATGAATGTGTTTGCCAATTTGGGGATATAGAGAAACTAAACTAAAAGAGAAATAGAATCTATGTGAAAAAGTTTCTATAGAAATTTGATAATAAAGAAACTTTACAGAGAAGATGAGGCCTAAGCAGATTGAGGTCCCCAGAGGGTGAATTTAGTTATGCTAGCCCACTATGTGGGATAGGTTCACTAAATTCACCCTCTGGGGACCTCATTCTGCAAAGACAGGCACCTTATTCTCAGGCCTGTTATTTATGGTATGGTATAAATTATTATCAAGATATGAAACTCTCTCTAAATGTCAAGAATTTAATAACCTCTTGAGATTAAACGTGGGCAGAAATTGTTTTGACTCAACAATCTACTGAATGAAAACTTATACTAATCATAAGCAACAGGTTAGATGAAAACTGACAAACATCGCCAAGCATATTTTGGGGCTTCTGTTATATTTTGGATAATTGTTTGTGTCCCTCTAGATCTGCCAATATTATTAAATATCAAAGTATAATGCCTTTTCTTAACCATCATCTATCGCAGTTATTCCACAGGAAATTTCCTGTTGTTTTCCAAACACAGCATAACACTGCAAAATGTTTCCAGGAACTAACAGTCAATAAGATTAAGAAAGTGAGGTTGTATATTGATGAAGAAATGAAGAAAAATGAAAAATTGCTCTTGGAGAGGGAGACCCAGAGGAACGAAGCTCAGAAAGAGGTTGGCAACATGCTGCATGAATCTGTGATAATCAGCGCTGATGAGGTTTGTATACATGACCTATGACCTTGTTATCAGTATTACCGGTAGCATTTGTAGAATAAATAGTATGAATTCTATTGGCCGCTACTTATAACATTTGAAAGCCCAAAATATGAAGATGAAAACCAAGATAAAAAATTATCAAAGGAGCTATATCATAACAAAGTGTAGAACCAATATGTGTGGCGCTTATATTAAGTATAGTGTATTAATGCATCGGATCAACATAAATGGGAATGGCTTGGCCTGTTGTTTGACTGATAACAGTTAGATATTACAAATGTTTGTTGGTGTGTGTTTTTTCTACAGATTTTAGCTTTTATCTTGTTTCAGTATTATTAAAGATGCTACATGTATATATCTTCCTGCAGCCTCCCCGAATAACAACAACCATGAACTTTCCATGAAACTTGTTGTGAAGATGCATTTACTTTAAGATAAACAGTGTAGTGTTCTAAAAATAGCTACGTTTTCTGTCCCTGTTGGGATCTGGAAACATATTATTTCCTGGTGACAGAAGCTCTCCTGTTGACTGGTATCTCTGATTCAAAATTATTGTTTGATACCCAATATACAGTAATGCCCTAAATAATCGACTCCTTAACCACATCATGGGTCATTTTTCAGGATTTAGTCGGAAATATGGCTTTTTGCCATTCATCGGAAAGCTCTCACTCCATAATTCTGCTGTGGTTAAGGAGTCAATTATTTAGGGCATTACTGTACAGAAAGATCAAAGTAAAGATACAGTATCTGTAACATATTTTACTTCTCTTTATAGGAAGATAACGCCACTCTCAGAACATTTGGAAACATTGAAGTTCGGAAGAAATACTCACATGTAGATTTAGTTGTGATGGTAGATGGCGTTGATGCTGAGAGGGGTGCTGTTGTAGCCGGAGGAAGAGGCTATTATCTCAAGGTGAGATTACAGGCAGTCTGAATAAATTCCAACCATGATGGAACTTGGAGTTAATATTGTTTGACAACATTCCGACGAATGGATTCTACAAGAATGAGTCAGATTTCCCAGCCGTTATGCCTTATTTATATTAAAGTTTCTAATTAAAGCAATGTTCATTAGTTTGATTGGTATGCGACATTGTACATGCATGTCCAATAATGGCCGTCATTTTGATCCATGTAAAGCTGACTAATCCAGATTACTCATTATTCAAATCGGAGGTCCGATCATATTAGCAATATCAACATCGAATCGAATCTTGAATATTGGCAGGGCCTTAGAATTTGTATTATTAATTCCATTTCAAAGAAAGCGATTGCTATATCATAACAACAAGTTGCATTGGATATTTCTCTTGATATATGTCAGACTAGTTACCGCAATCGTTACCGTAATTAAACTTGTGGAGTGCAAACTAAGCATCTTTAAGTTCAAACAGAGAAATTCATTGAACAATTGATCTAATTTCCCATACCACTTTATGAGTAACTAGATGTATCAAACACGCTACTTTGAGCTTGTCTTGATTTCTCAATGATTTATTGTGAAATAATAAAAATTGATGAGGGAAATTATTCAATCAGAAAACGCCACACATTTGCAGCTGCACATTTGCTGATAATATCTTTTTCTCTCCGCAGGGACCACTGGTATTTTTAGAGCAGGCTCTAATCAACCATTCCTTACAGATGTTGTCTACGAAAAGCTACGAGCCTCTCTACACACCATTCTTTGTTCGGAAAGAAGTAATGCAAGAAGTGGCACAGCTGTCACAGTTTGATGATGAATTATACAGGGTAATATTGAGTGTTAATTTTGGTATTGAATACAGTCATTATAACAGTTGATAAGGTCTCATAATGTATCAGCATAGTCTGTTCGATATTGTTTAAATGTGAATGATTTTATGGGCATAATTTAGAATAAAAAAATAAAAAAATAAGAAATTTTTTAAGTTATCCTGTTGATACATATAGTTTTCCTATAACTTCATTCTCATAAAACAGATTGAATTTTAGGCTCAAATATGTGTATAAACGAAACAGTCCATTTGATAAATGACCCCCCCCCCCCCCTCAAATTTTTTTCGGGAGCAAATAGTGTTTGTCTTTTCTGTCCGTCGGGGTGTGTCTGTCAGTCCATCCATAAGATTTTTCGTGTCTGTTCCATAACATCGCAATGCTTTATTAGCTTCTGTCGAAATTTGGCATAGTTCCTAATGAGAATGTCACGCATGTTTTCCAATGTTTGAAGGTCAAGGTCACAGGAGAAGGTCGTTCTATCGATTAAGACACCAGACAATACCCTTCATGTCCACTCCATAAATTTTGTGTGTACATCACATGATTTCAAGGAAACAAGGCATGATGGTTAACCTAAGGATGTGATCTGATGTGTATGATGCATTAAAAGACTCAACTGCTTGCAACTATTTTCAAAACCAATGCATACCTTATATGGAAACGAGGTGATAATGTTGACTATTTTCAATGCATTCTTTATATTACTTTGGGACCAGATATTAAATCTGATAGGTTTTTAGCTCACCTGAGACGAAGTCTCCCGTGGAGCTATAGTCATCACTCCTCGTCCGTCATCCGTCCATCCGTCAACAATTCTTTAAACCTCTTCTTCTTCAGACCATAAGACCGAATGGGTTCATATTTGGTGTGGATGTTCCCTAGGTGATTCACATGCAGATTTGTTCAAAATGAGTTCACTGGGTCAAATAGTTGCGAAAGCAGGGCCATAACTCTATTCTAGTGTTGTGCGGTTAATCGAGAAAACAACTCGGTTTCGGTTTAAAAAAATACCGACCGACGTGATTCTACCCCAACCGACATTACGGTTTTTTTTGTGTATGTTTATTTTTCAATTGAATCGACTTGTTAGTTGATAGTGTTGTCAAATAATCAACCTCTCTGATCAATTATATATCGGGAGTGTCCATTTCGTCTCAGATATGTGTTGTTATAATATCGTAAGCATCATTGAGTTGCCAAACGAAACTGAAATGAGGAAGCATGTCGTTGTAAAAATGAGAATGCGAACGAAAAGAAATGCTATACCATGTGGGAAATGGTCCAGTAGGTCGTTGACTTTTGTCACCTTTATTGTCAACTGTCTTAGAATAAGTGTGCACTTTATTTGAATTGATGGCGTGTGCTTGACGAAACATTTCGTTCCGTGTGGAAATAAAGTCGGTAGTTAGAACTGCAATTTCTGAAACTTCATTCTCCCGGCTAATCGGTCATAAAATTGAACTTTTATCTATAACGTTCAACCAAATATTTCGAATTTGAGCCGGCCAATTGCCGTGTATACATGTACGTGCACTTATCAGCGTCTTGTTTATCGCGGCAGTTATTTTTGCGCGTAACAGTATCTCTAACCCACAAACTGAGCGGGAACATCAAACGCGTAATTACGTCATCATTGTCGAGGAACTGGGCACATGTCGCACTTGCTACACCGTAACTGATTGATTACCACGGCCTTGTCTTTAAACGATATCGGTACCAATATATAAGTCGCACGGGACTTCATCTTGTATGCATGAAACGTCGCTGTATTTGCGTTTCCCTTTTATGTTTTGATTTTGGTATGGTGGAAATATTTGTGTATAGTCGGAAAAAAGTTTGAGTCAGCGTATGGAAATATGGTCAGTCGGGCACTACTATTTTGTGTTTGCTTAAACTTTATGGGTCCTTTATGGTTCAATATATGACTTTTATCTCACATTCTCATTAAAGTTCATGATTTAGCAACAGAGCAAGCTGTTCCCCAACTTATTATGACCCTCTGTAACTGGTAGTGCCTGTTTTGTCCAGTTGTGTTGGAGTAATTGCTATTATGTTAAGTGATTGCTTACTAAAACCGAAACCGAGGTTTTTTACCGAAAAAAACCGAAACCGAAACATAAATTCTAAAACCTCACAACACTACTCTATTCCTCCATAGTAATTCTTAGATTGACTTCTTCTCAAGAACCATTGGGCCGATTTAGCTTATATTTGGTATGGAGGGTCCTTGGGTGACTGGGGTTCAGATTTGTTCAAATGGGGTCACTTGGTCAAATAGGGGCAGAGCCAGGGATACACAACTCTTAAAACATGTGATTTTAAATTTTTTTTTTTTAATTGAGATCAATTTCCTGCTCAATTTAAAAAATAAATAACACCATTATAACATCCACCAGGGTGACTCAACCAATATTGGTTTAAATCAGTCTAAAATCAAGAACATGCAAACAGCTAGCAGATACTCAGAGCTCTATGCAATCACAGAATGTTTACTTAACACCATATAGAAGTCACATTGATTATAAAGTAATAAATGAAATGGCAGTGTTAACAAAATCTGATTGGAATGACAGCTCCTTTGATTAGTAGCCTAAAATTCTCTGCCTGTTTGTATATAAATGACCCATATATTATGATAACAAACTCCCAAGGGCAAGTGTGAATGATGAATCTGACAGTTAGGCCAGTAAAACTAAATACCTGTTTTCTCAGGCAAATACATATGGGAAACTGGATGAGAAAGAAGTAGGCATTTTTCTTAGCTTACCCGAAATGAAGAATTGAGACATATTTTGTGTGAATGGTCCCTAGGTGGCTGGGATTCAGTTCTGTTCAAATGGGGTCACATGGTCAAAAAAGTGGCATAGTTAGGGACCTAACTCTTTTCATCCATAGTTATTCTTAAAACATCTTCTCAAGAATCATCGGGGCTATTTAGCTAATAATTGGTATGGAAGGTCCTTGGGTGACAGGGATACAGATATGTTAAAATGAGGTCACCTGAGCAAATAAGGGCAGAGCCAGGGACATAACTTGTCCATCCAGAGATGAAAGTGTTCCGGTTTTTACCAGAATTCCGGTATTTTGATAATTTTCTGAAGCCCATCCGGAATTTCCAAAAAAATAAATATATATATATATATTTTTTGTATTATTATTAAAAAAACACGTGCAAATTGATCGGTAAAGTCAAATATTTACATGGTGGCAAATTCTGGGGGGTGGAGACTGAGATTGTCAGAGGTAAGTTGCCGTTCAGGGGTTCGGCGTGTTACGAGTTCATTCAATTTTACTTTGGGTAATGGTTTCTGATATATTAGATATATGGCAGGTCATTATTTTCGGCACCGGTAATCTATGTATTCACCGGTCGCGCACGTGTTCAATGCCAAGTTCTGTGATAAGTTGTCTGTGATTGGTGCTTTCTGAAGGAATCCTTGGCATCATGTTGATCTCCGCCAATCACCGCGCAGTTATTATATCATTTGGTACCAATGTTGGTGCCATAACTATTCAAAGACAAAGACAAAAATGTCTTGTGTTCGTTAGAAAAAAAACACGCTATTCTAGTTATAATACATGTAGTTATGGAAGTAAAAAGCCAGGACGATGTCTCAAATATAGATCGGGAAGTTAAAAACAAGTTCCGGTGGGCTTGGCTTCAGGAAAAGGATAACAACAGCGATTTTTTTTCAGACTTTATTCGAAAAATTAATCCCGCCGGAATCGCTAAATGTGCATGGTGCAACAAGGAAATAAACTATTCCAATGACGGGAAAAAGGCACTCAAACAACATTCAAAAGCAGTTTCACACGTTCGTCAGAGAAACAAACATTAGCTCAAACCAGTCATTGCCAGCAACATTCTATAATCTCAAAAATATTCTGGATGATGGATCTCACAGTGATAACAAATCTCCCACTCCTAGTACTTCTAGTAATAATGAAATATGTTCCATTCCATATGGTGCACCACAAAATGTTCACAATGGAAATGTATGTTTAAATTTACGGAAACCAGAAATAAAGCCGTTTGTCAATATCATTGACAGGAAATCTCATGCCGAAGCTCGGACTCGAGCCTTCATGTGTGAGAATTCTTTACCTCTATCATTGGTTCCACATCTAATTGATTACGCTAAGGAAATGGCACGTGATCGCGCTGTTCCTGGGGAGTTGTCCATGGAGCGGACAACTGCCAGTTACAAACTTAAAGATGGTTTAGCTGAGGCATACCATAAACGATTAGTGGCCGACTTAAAATATTCGAAATTTTCTTTGAACATGGATGAGTGTCTGAGTAACAAACATGAAAAGGTGCTCTCAATTCTGGTATCGTACTATAGCGAGGAGGAAGAGAAGGTTGTTGTTAAACATTATGCGTCAGTTGCGATGAAAGTTGTGAATGCAGAAACTTTAATATATTTGGTTTTGGATTTATTCAGTGAGGATGACATTCCAATAGGAAATCTTATTTCAAATCTGTCAGATTCGACGAATTAAATGAGGGGTAAAGTTAGCGGGTTTGAAACTCGTCTACGTGAAGAAGCACCACACCTGGTTGACATAGATGGTGATGTTTGTCATCATGTGCACAATGTTGTCAAATATTTTACTAGTCATTTTGATGACCATGTTGAAAAGTTAACTGATGCAATATATATTGACTTCAAATGGTGTCCTGATCTTCGAGACTATCTGGAAAAACTGTGCGGTATTTAGATATAAAATACAGTTCTCCTCGAGAAAGAATTGAACATCGCTGGCTTTCTGTCCTTGATGCATCAACGCCAGTACTTGATATGCTGCCTGCATTAAAACTGATATATTCGTCATGGATGTCAAAGGACGATGTGTATTGCTATAATCCGATATTGGATGAAATTCTCTCCGGTAAGAGTGACCACATCAAGAAGCAAGTCATTAAAATCAAGAATCTAGCACGCAGTAAAAAATTAACAGCTCCAGGAATAGAAAGAAAGGAAAAGATTATTCAGAGATTATTTCACGAGGACATTAAAACCAGTCTTCATCTCAATATGTATTCTGAAATCCTACAGCTTTTTAAATCATTTATTTTAACATTCGAGCAGAAGGAACCCCTAATTCACAGACTATATGATGAACAGGTTATCCTAGTTCGGCATTTGTTATCATGCTTCATGAAGCACGTAATTGTAAGGACATTCAGCGACAGGAAGCTGAAGTCAGTTGATGTTTACGATGATAAATTTCACAACTCACTACATCACATGTATTTCGGTGCAAACACAGAGGCCATACTGAAGACGTACACCAAATTTGATAAAACATCTGGAAAAGAATTCATGGATAAAGTCAAGTGTGCTTACCTCGACACATCAGAGTATATTTTGAAGAAATTTCCACTTAACAATAAATTTCTACAATGTGTTTCTGCCATTGACCCTAAGGCAATTGGACATGGGTTGACCAATGAAGCATTCAAGAAACTTGCGAAATACTTTCCGACTGTTTTGAATGATGGAAAAATGAATGATTTATATTTGGAAGCCTCAAAAATTCAGTTGGACCCTACATTGCCAGATGCTCTGGATGAAAATGGGAACCCATTAAAACTAGATGCGTGGTGGACAATGGTATTCAGAACAAGCAAATATCCCATTATCGCTCAAATTATAAAATGTTGTCTTAGTATATTCACTGCACCACACGTGGAACAATCCTTCAGCAGTATGAATTATATTGTCAACAAAACCACCAACAGACTGGATACAAGGACATATTCTGCATATCAAACTGTTCGCTATGAGTTGCGATCAAAATCAAAATCATCGTTAGAACTATTTCGTCGAACTGATGCTCATCATGACAAAGTTGATAAGAGTGTATGCTACCACATTCAGACAGTATATGGGAGGTACAAGAAGAAACTCAGTAAGTGTAAGAAGGACACATCTGAAGTACCTGCTAAATTGCCCAAGAAAACAACCACACACCAGTGCGCAAACACAATCCGGCACTCGATATGAAAAGGAAAGCAAATGCACCTGATTACACCATTCCAAAGAAGAAGAAAGAGAAATAGATGAATCTGCTGCCGATATGACATGTATATAAATGTATATGGATTGTAAATGAGTTACTTTTGAACAGTTATCTTGTATAAACTATAAACAGTGCATTCTGTGGACATAAATATTATACACATGTACCGGTATACGGTACATGTACTGCTGCTTACAAGCCAGTAAATCAGGTATATACAACTATGATAATTTCTTGCATGTCATTTGTATTCAACAATTAAACTAAAAGTTTTGGTTTACAAATTTATAATATGGTTTCTAGTAACTTTCTGCAGTATATTATTTCAAATTTGAATTTATTACTCTCATACTGGTAGTGTCAAAACTCTCATACTGGTAGTGTCAAAATGAGTTCCTATAAATATGAAAACCTGGCTCCAATTATGCTAGAGGGAATACATGCCAGGACATTCTGAGAATCAATCTCCATCAAGTGTTTCTACCCTGTACTTCTCCCAAATGACCTTTAGTTATCAGATACTAGTACAGAAAATCACAAAAAGGAATTTGCTATATAAAAACAGTGAAATATGACTAAATTTGCCAATCTGAATAGCACAATATAAGGCCCAGATTCACTCTCAGACCATTGGATTTTCAAAAATTTCTTGGGGGAGTGCCCCCGGACCCCCCTTCTATGGGAGTGGGGCACCCCCTCCCATACCCTCCCCCATCTCGGGCTTGCGGCCCTCAGATTATGCCTGCAGCATATCGTGCTAGGACCGAAATTTTACATTTCAGGTATTTTGATTATTGACCACTTTCATCCCTGTGTCCATCCATTGTATTCTTAAAATGTCTTCCTATCAAGAACCATCTGGCCTATTCAGCTTATATTTTAAATGGGTGACAAGGATTCAGAATAGGGTCAAATAGGGTCAGAGCCACGGACATGATTCTTTCCCTCATTAGTTATTTTTAAAACATCTTCTCAAGAACCATTTGGCATATTTAGCATACATTTTGGTATAGAGAGTCCTTGGGTGACTGTGATTCAGATCTGTTGAAATTGGTTCACCAGGTCAAATATGGGTGCGACCAGGGACATAACTCTTCCCCCATAGTAATTCTTAAAATGGCTCCTCCTCTAGAGCCATGAGTCCTATTTAGCTTATATGTAGTAACTAGTATGGAGGGTCCTTGTGTTACTTGGGACTGGGTTACATGATTTGTTAAAATGGGTTCGACCAATCAAGAAATGTCATTTTGTGTATATTGCCTATGGAGAGTTGGGATAAAAATTTGTTTGTATGGGGTCCACCATTAAAAAATGGGGGCATGTCAGGTTGTAACTTTGCCACAGTTAGGAAAGTTTCAGGTATCAGTTGTAAAATTCCAACATGTGCAAAGGAATTTTACGAACTTGGGAGTGTGCTTGCTTCAGTTGGGAGGGAGCAGACTATGGACTATGTGGGGTGGGGGGATCTGGACCATATTTCAAGGTGGACACCCCACTGCTCAACAGAGACCCTCTAGGCTACGTCCCTCTTTAGGACTACTTGTTTTTATGTGTACCCATACCATGTATGGTACACATAATGCCGACGTCCGGATCAACCATCCGTCGTTCGTCCGTCCGTCCGTCCCTCTGTCCGTCCGTCTGTCCGTCCGTCCGTGTTTACTAATGACTACTTATGTGGCTAAGATTGTGTAAAATGGATATTTATGTGCATAACTTCCGTTGCGTGGCTAGCCACGTAACAGCTTTCAGATGGACGTTCTAAAATGATCTATTTGGCCTAATCAGCTTATTTAATTTTGTAGTCACTCAAAATTTGGAAAAAAAAAGTCCATCGATTTAGACATCCATGACCTGTCAATAGGAGATGTCGGACACTGACAAGACATTTATGTGGCTAGCCACCCAATCACGGACCTGTCAGTTTCTCCTATTCCACTGTCCCAGTTGCTGTGAGCAAGTTTTTGAATTTTAATCAGCTTCTTCTGCTATAATTCCAACATGTTATGAATCGATAATCTGGAGTTTTATCACTATCTACTACTTGATAGCCACTTAAAATTTTATGGCTACTTGAGAAGCCACATAAAAACTAAAGCCACATTACCATTTCTAGCCACATAGGTCGAAGCCACATATCTACCCATTTGTTGGTACGTCCGTCCGTCTGTCCGTAGACACTTGCTATCCGATTCATTTACTTGAATATTTTTTATCGGATCTTGTTAAAATTTCATGTGCATGTTTATGATGACACACTCCTCACCTGTATAGTTTTTGGTATCGATCGGTTGATCGGTTTAGAAATTATTAACCCTTTGCATCCGCACATAGGCATGAGCTATCCGATGCTGTAACCAAAGTATTTTTTGTCCGATTGTTTTCATATTTGATATGTAGGTTTATAATGACACACCCCTCACCTGTATAGTTTTTGGTATCGATTGGTTGATTGGTTTAGAAAATAATTAACCCTGCACACAAATGCTATCTGATGCATCTAAGTCAAACTGTTTTCTTCTGATATGCCTCATATTTCTTACCTAGGTGTTTCTTAGCACGTTTTTCATCTTTATGGTCTTTGGTATCGTTTAGTTAACCCTTTCTGCTCTTGTTTTTAAATAGAATTCATCCAAGCTGTGTTGACTTAAATATTTTTCATCTGATCAGCACCAAATTTGGTACATATGGTCCTCACCCCGAAATACAGATCAGGTTCAAATTTGAGTTTGATCTGGTATATTTTAACAGAGTTATGGCCATTTAAAATTCAAGTAGCTGATAATCTAATTAATGCCTGCAGGCTCTGTTAGCTTAGAAGAGGAGATCTTATTACACAGCCAGTGTCTTATTGGAAATGAGTTTTGTTTAGCTTGACATTAGGTAAATACCATGGCTCACAGAGTAAAATCTCTTTAGATACATATCACAGTGATAGTGCATGGTTCTCTCCTGTATGGACAAGAACACCTGATCAAACAAATCTCTCAACACTAATAAAATTTCTCTCCTGACTCTCAGACTCTATCACACACAGTGTGCTAGCATCTCTAAAAAATTGACAAGACCATGATTGATGAATCTCTGGTCCATTCTGTGTTCTGTACAAAATTAATTTAACCCCTCTGTTGAAACAGGTTCATGACATTAGAGACTGACTTATTGTATGGGTTTCTAAATCCAATGACATGCTTTTTATAGACTTTTTGTGTTTATCAGTTATTTATTTTGGGTAAGATTAACCCCATTCTATCCGATTTTATGACTCAAATATTTTCATTGATTATGTTTATAGTTCTTGGCATAGTTTATAATAACACACACCTAACCTGCACAGTGAGGGTCATTTAGTTTATTTGCTCAAAAATATTAACATCCTCCACCAATCCTGTTGACACAATGTGATAACTAAATATTTTTCACTTGATCACTATATAAATAATTGCATCCATGTTAATGATGAAACATGCTTTCTTCACCTGTATAAATTTTGGTATCGATTGAATGATTTTGATAATATATTAACAGTAACTTCAATTATATTTCTGCTGTTAGGTACATTATATCTTTCCAATGATCAGCTTAGAAGAAAATTAACCCACCCCATTCCATAGTCATACACTATGCTATTCAATGTAATGAATCTAATATTTTCAATCTGACCAATCTCATATCCTACCTCTAGCTATCTGAAAATTCTGCATAAAATCATTTTATATCCAATCATTATCAATCATTTTATATCCAGGTCTATACATCCCTCACTTGTATAGTTGGTCAGGTATTGATTAGTTTTTGAATCGGGAACTATTAACTCTTTTGTCCCATCTAAATGATCCCAAGAATTTTTAATATGCAGCTAACACAAAACATAATAAAAAAAATAACAATATTAAAAAAATCATATGTTATGTCTCACATTCCAGTGTAATAATTAGACTGCTATGGTGCTTCTCTCTGACTATGGATTGAGCTTAATTAGCTTTATCACTCTATAAGACATATCTGTGTTGAAGTGACTTGATATGTTAATGAAATGGAATGCCACATCCGTGTTCCTATTCTGTTTATGTGAGCAAGGTGCCCAATAAGTCTGATTCCACTTGTGACCTTAATAGTAAGGTGTCAATTATTGAAACTTTTGCACTCGTGAAAAGGTTGGTGTAAGGATTTATTAAAATAGCTAATCGGTATCGCTAAGGTATGGGTTAAACATCTGCCGATCGTGATCGGCCTCTCGTTAAGTGAATTTGACAAGTACTAACTTTTATGGTCTTCCGAGTCCCAGTCTTCTCAGTCTTTACAGTCTGGTGGGCGTCTCCACAGTCATTGACTGTCTTGTTTATTAAAGTATATTATATTCAAAAAGACTTCATGGAATGCAGCATTGCAAATTATTGTACATCATGGTATAAATTTGCTCACAAATTGCTTCATTATGGGGGCATATTACTTGTTTACAATTGTTTCATGGATACAGGACAGTCAGTTGGATTGAGTTATTAAACCCATCTAATTGGAATATGAGCAGATCGATAAATTGAGAGAATGTATTGGAGCTTATTTTAATGTGTATGATTCTTGATTTTATGATGCCGACAGGTTCTTGGTAAAGGAAGCGAGAAACAGGAAGATGGTGGAGTAGATGAGAAATACTTAATTGCAACATCAGAGCAGCCTATAGCTGCCTTCCATCGAGATGAATGGATTGCCACCGAATCTCTACCAATCAAATACGCTGGTTTATCAACGTGTTTCAGACAGGAAGTCGGATCTCACGGGAGGGACACGAGGGGAATCTTCCGAGTTCATCAATTTGAGAAGGTATTTGTATTTTTCACCTTCTAATTTGTTGCAGAGTTATAGCTATTTAATAGAGTGAAGATAATTATGTCTTTGCCATGTTCTTGAATTAGTACTGTATGTATAACACAAGTTGCCCTGTATAACGCATCATTGAAAATGCCAACTAACCAATTTAAATACAACATTGATAATTTATTCACACTCTTTATATTTGTCTGAGGTTGCAGCAATTTTCTTCTGTTTTCCAGGTAGAGCAGTTTTGCTTGACTTCCCCACATGACAATAAATCTTGGGAAGTATTTGATGAGATGATGAACAATGCAGAAGAATTCACACAGTCTTTAGAAATTCCTTATCGAGTAGTCAGCATAGTATCAGGTATGTTTCTTGACAGACCTCAGATATGGTGCTGGATATTTGCAGAATGAGGTCCCACGTGGGTGAATTTAGTGATGCTGCCTCACACATCGGGCAAGCATCTATAAATTCACCATCTTGGGACCTCATTCAGCTTAGGCCTCATCTTATTTGGTAAGTATCTTTCTTATCAAATTAGCAAGTTTTTGGCTCAACTGAGGGTTTGGGTTAGGGTTAAGACGAAGTCTCCGGTGGAGCTATATCATCACTCCTCCCCCGCCATCCGTCTGTCCGTCCATCCATTAACAATCTTCTTCTCCAGAACCGATTGGGTTCATATTTGGTGTGGATGTTCCCTGGGTGACTCACATTCAGATTTGTTAAAAGGTAACTATTTGGGAAGCCAGGGCCATAACTCTTTCCATCCATAGTAATTCTTAAAACGACTTCTTCTCCAGAACCATAAAACCATATTGGTTCATAATTGATGTGGATGTTCCATAGGTGAATCACATTCAGATTTGTTAAAATGAGGTCACCCGGTCAAATATTTGGGATGTCAGGGCCATAACTCTTTCCATCCATAGTAATTCTTAAAACGACTTCTTCTCCTGAACCATAGGGACTGAATTGGTTCATAATTGATGTGGATGTTCCATAGGTGAATCACATTCAGATTTGTTAAAATGAGGTCACCCGGTCAAATATTTGGGAAGCCAAAGCCATAACTCTTTCCATCCATAGTAATTCTTAAAATGACTTCTTCTCCAGAACCATTAAACCGAATTGGTTCATAATTGATGTGGATGTTCCATAGGTAACTCACATTCAGATTTGTTCAAATGAGGTCACCTGGTCAAATAGTTGTGAATCCAGGGCCATAACTCTTTCCCTCCATAGTAATTCTTAAACTAACGTCTTCTCCAGAACCATAAGACCGAATGTGTTCATATTTGGTGTGGATGTTTCCTAGGTGGCGCACATTCAGATTTGTTCAAATGAGATCATCAGGTCAAATAGTTGTGATGCCAGGACCATAACTCTTTCCCGCCATAGTAATTCTTAAACCGACTTCTAAACAACCATTGGGCCTATTTAGCTTATATTTGGTATGGAGGGTCCTTGGGTGACTTGAGTTCAGATTTGTTCAAATGGGATCACTGGGTCAAATATAGCGGAGTCAGCGACATAACTCTTTAAAAAAATAAAAAAAAATAAAAAAATTTTTTGGTTTAACTCCTTGCTCAATTATATATATATTTTTTTTAATTACCGTAAATTTCGGTGTATAAGTCGCATGCGTGTATAAGACGCACCCCCATTTTTCAACCCCAAATCCTGCCTTTTGTGAAATACCTTTGTATAAGACGCACCCATTTTCAGAAAACTGCCGTGCATGGTAAGTATTGTACTGGTAAGTATTGAGAGCAAGTATTCACACATCACATTTGGGAGAAGAAATGGAGAAAGTTATTTACGTTAGAATGATTTATTTAAACACAATTAAACACACAATATATCATAACAATTCATAGCACAGCACAATTTATCAAAACGAATGACATTTGCAATAGACAAACAATAAAAAATATGGAATGGGAACTGAATTATTTAATACACGGAATGCACAAAACGGAAATTTCAACAACAATAACATTCATTAATTCACTTTCGTCATCACTGTCGTCGTTATCAATAAACAATTTAAACCACTCAGCATCTGGCAAAGCATCATCGTACACTTCTACATACGAACTTTCTATGAACACATCATCCTCACATTCATCCTCACATTCATCTACAACTTTCACCTTTCTTACAAATAACATCGCTGAATAACACATCGTCCTCGGTGCCATCCATTGCATTAGAAATACAACATTTCTTAAAAGAGTTTATAACCATCTTGGGGTCGATTTTTCCCATGCGTTGACGACCCATTGTGCGACGAGCAATCTCTTACTAGTTTCTCACTGACACCATACTGTCTTTCGGCAGAACGGTTACCATTAAGTTCTGCAAACTTAACGACTTCCAACTTAAATCTGGTTTTGTAACTCTGACGTTTGCGATTAATCCCACGTTTATCCATAACGATCGAAGTATGTGAATATAATATATAGAAATTTACAGTATGAGGAAATACACAAAATATCCTATCATTTATAGGAATATAAAATTGAGACTCGGCTTACTGTTGTTTTAGGATAATGGCCTCGTTAATTTAGTTGTTGCCTAATTGTCGCAGATCATGAATGCAAACGCTTTGGGCTAATAGTGATGCAATGCACTCCTCAGTATTAAGTGTCAAATATACTCAATGTGGGGATTAAATGTTTGCACCCGAAGCGTACAGCATAAAATAATGTTTATGTAATATCAACAGGGCTTCGCTCTGAAGCCTCATTAAAATATTTGGAGTCAGGGTTTTATTGTGCTCATTCTTTCCCGGGCTTTAAATAAACATTATGATGTGACGTAATCTGGTAGAGCCACGCGCAGCTTCTAAACAGTTTACTGTGTCGCAACACTGCAGACATCAAAGCGATGACACCGCAGTCAATGAATGTGGGTCAATTTTGCACGTGTCCAGAATTGTTACAGTCAGGTCAAGGACGCCAACTCTTTGTGAATTTGTGCTGTTTGCGGTTGAATTCTCAGATACTAATGCATACAATATGCTAAATAACAGTGAAGATGGGGGGGTGTTTATTTGTATAATAAATGGTGTAATAATGAGTCCATTTCTTTTAGAGGTTAAACCGTAATACGAATTCATTTTGTTGTTTATTCAGAATTTGTACTTTCGGTTCCACACATATCCGGTTATATCACACTTTCTCTCCGGGATTTTGGGAATAAAAAGTTAATAATAGTGAATAGTAAGATAACTGTGTTCAATATTTTAATTCAATGAATATTATCCTTCTTTATGGAGAGTTTTGTGGCTGAATCTCCGCCGATATTTGCTGTGAATATCTCCTTGTCTCCCGACACTTGTGTACTTACCGGTCGTGCTCAAACTCTCTGAAATGAGTCAAGACTTCACCCCGATTTTGAGTTACCGTTGTATAAGGCGCACCAATATTCTGGGCTATATATTCAGGTAAAAAAGATGCGACTTATACACTGAAATTTACGATAAAGACATTAAACATTTTTGAAAAAAACAAACACCCCTATTATTAAAAACAAACTCTTGTATCTAACAATATAATCGTGCTTTATTACACATGTCAGATCTGATCTTATCTGTCTGACATGTTGTGATTAACAAATAGCAACTGCTGGGAAGGGGTCATTAAAGTTCAATTTAAATATGGAACCCCATGTGTTGTTCTAAGGATTCTGGCTTGTCAACAAATTATTATTTCCCTATAGGAAGTGAGTGAGATTTGAAATTCTGGCTTGTCAAAAGTGGCAGAGATAGGGATTTAACACTTTTGCTTCCAGTGACTTAACTTCAACTCCTTAACAAATCCTCCGATGTCACTAAACCATTGGATCTCACAGTGAGATTTCATCGGATGATGTGTATATGGACAGAGTTATTGGATTTAAAACTACCCCCACCTACCCAAATACTTTAAACCCCTTCTTAAGACGAATTATTTGAGCATTTGAATTCAAGTTGGGTACTGATATATGGATTCCTGTGATGATATCTTTGATAAATTGTGAGTTATAGATGTAACAGGTGTTACAATATTATGTAAATATAAGCTGTTAACTCTTTTTGTCAATGCTAATGAGATGTTGATCTATTATGCTGATAATTTTAAGGAAAAGGTGTCAGTGGTGCTAGCATGGGGATAACCTCTCCCTAAATTTTGTAACTACTTTTGAGGAAAATGTATTCACTTCAACTCTTAATATATACCGTTTGAAAATTATGAGGTAAGTGGATCTCATAGATTGAGATTTACATTGGTTCAAATAGGGGCATAATAGGGGCAGAGACGAGAGTTATTTCTCCCCCACCCACCCTACCTGTATATATGCTGTTGAATTCAAGTTTAGTACATGTACTGGTATAATAATACATAGATTCCTAACGATTTCTAAACTGACAGGGTGGGGGTAGGTGAAGGCAATGCTAGTGGCATTGGGGAGTTCGTATAGAGGGGGGACTGAGTTTTGACCCCCTATTTTGATCAAAATTTTAAACAGCACTTTGGAAATTTCATGTCTGATGCAACATTAGTTGTAAATTTGATTTTCACACCTAAAATAGGTTAGAATTGTTCTCATAGTTTGATTTTCCAACTAGTATGTTTTAGGCCAACAGAAGAAGCAGAAACTTTGTTTAAAATAAGTAAAAACTAGAGATGGGCGGTTGTGAAATTTTGCCTCGGTTTCGGTTTCGGTTGTGGAAAAAGAGTTGAGTCTCGGTTTCGGTTTCGGTTTTTATTAATAAAAATTACTAATGTGAACAAAATCTAATTATGCTTCATCATATTACAAAGAAAACACACCAATTGTATCACCATAACTTGTGAGGTACATGTCCTTTTATAATATTAAATTATGTATCATATTGTTACTATTACATGTATATTGTTAATGTCCATGTCGAGTGGCAGTGCTAGAATGCAAGTGAGTCTGTGTATTGTGTATGACTGCAATTCAGCATCATATGATCATAAGTGTGAAATAATATAATGATCATTTATATTGGCATAAAACTAATGTGTGTGACTAGATATATGTGTATAGTTATGATTTGAAAAATAAAATTGGAAATAAACAACAAAATGAAAATAAAACATGACTAGAATCTCTCAATCACATTATCTGGCTATATGCCTATTACCATATTTAGGGAACATAATATTGTACACACTATACAGTATACATGCATCCAATACAAGTCACCTGAATGAGTGCTATTTCTCAACAGTTTACCGACAAACGGTATAATTCATTCCGGCTCCGATTCCGGCATAACATTTTTAATCAACGGCGCACAAATATATTTGACGATTTAACATCCAAACAGTGATAAAAACTAATAGGGAATGCGGGTAACAATCATTGATACCTTTTGATATCGTATCCTCGTTATCAAATTCACCTTTCAGAGTATTTGTACGGCCTTAATGATTAAAATAACATGAGAAATAAACTGACTTGTGTTGTGTTGTGTTTACTTATTACTACGGCGAAAATAGGTGTACACGGAAGCAACGTAATTAATTCGTCGCGCGATTTCACCATGTGAACTCCTTTCTGCATATATTACAGGCGGCACACTTAGATTTCTTATCTTTCTTTGAAAAATATTTCCACACAGGACTCGTTTGTTCGTCGTGTTCTGCCATGATTACAGGAAGTTGTGACAACCGAAACCACGGGTTTTCCCAACTTACCACGGTTGTCATTTCCGGTTTTTCCCGACAACCGAAACCGAACTGATTCCACGGTTAACCGCCCATCTCTAGTAAAAACTAACCCGAGTTACACAGGTCACAACTGGTCATGTATGCGTGAAACCGAAAGTACAAAATGACCGGTCTTACAGTTTTACCCACAAACGAAATGGACACATTCTGTTCGCATACCACTAATCCGTTACTAAGAAATGTTCATCAATGGGGTCTAATAATTCAGATGCACACTTTTGTTATACGTATTGTATACTATAACAACACCCTTTATATGTGTGGCTTCACCAGAGTGTGCAAATCAATTAATATCAGTCACAGTTCACCACTAATCAGTCTTCAATCAGAGGGAATATCAAATGTTACCGACAGTACATTCTGTGAATGTTAATGTGTGGGTATTTACGGTACCGGAAATAAGGAAATCCCTGTCATTTGGGGAATCCCCGCAAATGCACGAATTTGAAAAATAAAAAATAAAATGTTTTTTTTTTATTTCGAATGCGGGGTTTTGCTGAATCCGGGAGAAATTGGGGGTTATTCATATTTGCGGAATTGCCGTGGCAATCCGGGAGTCTCAGGGACAATCCGTGAAACTTAACAGCTCTGGTATTGTCCTACTTCCGGTTAATCTGTTGGACCCCAAATGCCACATTTTTAACTTTATGGGGGATGTCAGGTTGGCCACAAATTTGAACTCTATGGGGAATGACTGGTTGGAAATTTCCCAAAGTTGGAGAGCTTGAAGTACCAGTTGTAAAATTCCAACCTAAGACCGATGTGCAAAAGGAAGTTTTGAAGTTAGGATTGTGGATTGGTTGTCTTGTTTAAAAATGGTAGGGGTTAGGAGATTTGTCAGTGTGTAATTAGAAATGTCAAGGCGACGACTCCTGCTGAACAGAGAACCTCCAGCTATGTCATTGTTTAGAACTACTTGTCTCAAGTGATTTGACAAGTATTGACTGTTATACTCTTCAGGGTCCCCATCTTCTCAGTCTTTGCTGTCAGGTGAGCGACTCCACAATCATTGACTGTCTTGTTTAGTGTCTTTTGAAACTTCCTTAGAAAGTTTCTTTTTCTTATTTAGCTTAGTTTCTCTATATCCCCCAAATTGGCAGGTGACACAATGCATAATCAAGGTACCCAATGGGTAAATCACCATATTCACCATCTGTGAACTTAAACCTGTGTCTGTCATAGCATAACTGATATCAGAGAAGAAGGGGGAATTCCAACTTTTTTAAACTCATCATTATTCATGTGTCCAAATAAGGCAATGTTTATAAGTGCGGTCCACACATAAATCTACACATGTGCACCTGTTCGAAGTCATGTAAACATGCAAGAGTGGTCACTCTTGACTCTTCCTCTAACCAATTTTCATGCAATAAAATGCCCGTTTCAAGGTTTGCTTCACTCTATACAGAATACTAGTTTCACCGTTCAGATTCTATATAATAAAGAACAATGAAATGAAGATATGGCGATAAACACTCTATAATATATATTATTGAGCTGTACTGCGGTCATGTTGTGTCATCTCCTTATTTAAAATATACGCATGTCATTTACTATATGATTACTCTACCTTGTAACAATCCTAATCTGGCACGTTATATAATTATCCATATATTAGAAGAAAATACGAACTAGATTAATAAATTTTGAATATCTTTGCAAGTACAATTCTATTATGTATACTTGTTCTGTCTGACCTTCCCAGTTATGAAGTAACATACTTTAGTTTGATTTTGAAGATACAACATTTGATCAGTTCAGATGCGCGATGCTAAAATGTAGTTTATTCAATAACTTCATGAGATTGCACACTGCCGGTGTGGCTTGTGTGAATAAGTGAATACTAATTGATATTGCAGAAAGCTATTGACTGGTCAAGCAATGCACCCTTCCATGCGCAAGTAATTTCATTGGCACTATTCCTCCTGTTTGAAATAATTTATTCCATGTGAGTCGCTAGACCTAGATGTTGATTGTAATGAAACCTTGGTCTATTTTGAGTGAGACTGCATTCAACCTGGAACACAGGGGCTTGTAATGCACTGTGCCTCCGTACAGCCACTTATTGCCCCTAATAGGTGCTCATGCTGCATGTACTATACAAAGACAGGAGTAACTGTATGATTTTATCCAATTCATCTGTGACCTCTCATCAGAAAACACTGTCAATTTAGTCAAAGAATGCTACAAAAATTTACATTGATCGATCAGCAAAGCTGAGCCAACACCTACCCTGCATAGCTATAGTGCCTGATTTATAATATTATCTGATTTGACTTCAGTTGAGTGCCCAAATTCCGAACTTATTATTTGTTTTCCTCCACAGGTGAGCTGAATAATGCAGCTGCTAAGAAATTAGATTTGGAAGCCTGGTTTCCTTCATCTGGAGCCTTCAGGGAACTAGTCTCATGTTCAAATTGTACAGATTACCAATCTCGACGACTCAGGGTGCGGTTTGGACAGACCAAAAAAATGAATCAAGAGGTAAGTGCAGCGTAACAGAAATTGAAAAGGCAAGTTATCAGATTCACGGAATAGTGACTACTATCTACGGTTTGATGAATGTCTTATTTCTGTGTTCTGTGTAGTTCCAACAAACCTCATCCGATTTCGATCAAATTTGGAAATTTGGTTGATGGCAGAACCAGTACCGATTTAATTCCTGATTACCGCCGGTTCCAGTACCCGTACCAGTACCTATTGGCAACCCTGATTATAGTTATATTGCTAGAAAGAGTTCTGTCCAAGCAGACGTAAACTAAATTCAGGACTTGGATGAGATCCAAGAACTGTTAGTGAATAACTATTTAGAAGCTACATGTTGTCACATTTGGATAGCTGATCTAAAGATAATTTTAGTAATTTGAAGATCGAATTTGAGAAATGGCAGATGCTCACTTGAAATAACTTTTAGATTTTCAATGTTACGGATGGAAGATTAGCCGCAATGCAACAATATCAATTGTCATTGTCAAGTAATTTTTGGACAGTTTTCAAGAAAATGTGTCAAATAAATGCTATATTATATGCATACCAGTCCCATATACTCATTTAAGTCATTGCATAGTCACTAGTCAGTGAGTGGCTTGAGTTTACGGCCCGTATCAACATCATTTTTTACATGATCATGTGTGCCATGCATTGCCCAATCCACTATTTGTGAATTATTTTGATTATGTCTTGTACATGAAAATTCGTAATTTAATTTATGGGTCCAGCCATAAATTAAATTTATATCAGATTATTAACTTTGATTTTAAGATAACCTATTAACCTGAACGTAAAACAGAATACATTTTCGACTCAAATTACTTAGTTTTCTATATATTATCAATATTAGATCCTTGTTATCACTGGGAGTTTATTGAAAATGGCGTACAGTACCCCTTGAAGTTTGTCATGTGGGAATTATTTTTATCTTTATCATTTATTAGTATAACAATTTCAGCTTATGTCAGTCAATTTCCAGTTATCTCCTATACTCTTACAAATGCGATGCAGACTTAAATCTCTCAGCTTTTATGTCTCAATTCTGGTTGATACCAGAAATCGCTGTAGAAACATACAACAGGTTATTGTTACCAGTATATATTTTTGTCCAAAATTGTCCACATTAAGGTCTCATACCTCTAACTTGATCGGTTGCTTGTTTTACAGACAGAATACGTTCACATGGTAAATGCTACGATGTGTGCTACCACTCGAGTGATATGTGCTATCTTAGAGAATAATCAGATGGATGATTGTGTGATAGTTCCAGAAGTGCTAAAGAAATTCATGCCAGCTCGTAAGTAGACTCCATGATTTTATCTGATTTGGACAAGTATGTGAATCCAACATTATCTGCTTGTGATTATACAACTGACTTATATACTTCCAGACTTCTTCATTTCGAGACATTCTAAATTATCATAAATACTTTAATAAAGCTTTTTTTTTTCAAGCCCAAAAATTGTAATATCTTAGTATGTTCTCTTGATCAAAATAATACCAAAGATATATATCTGTCCATGATGCAAAGTCTGTGGGCGGAATAATTGTCTACATTTAGCAAGGCTCTGAATTTCAATCTTCATTTAGCCTTGATTCTATTGAACTGTTTTTTATTTTAAGTCACATTCCCAATTTGATTCTATGTAATAAACACTGCTATATGTGGGATAGTTTATGATATCACCCAGTCAAATTATCCAAAATGTATGTACCACCTGTCAGTGTCAAAGGTTCACAGTTACCGACTCACAATCACTGATGATTCTGCTGCATTTTAGTTGTCAATATTAAACCCAATACATACCCTCACTGATAAATTTAAGCCATGCCGATATTGGATGTAGTTATTCTTGGAGTGTGATATTGGTAATTTTTGGCTAGTATATTGCATTATATTGAAAATAGTTACGTGTGCATATTTGCTTGATTCATAGTCACTAACTCAGCAGAATCAAAAGACAGAGGTGGTACTCATTATTGTTTGATGTCTCTGACATCAAAGAATGTATCTCACGAGCTGCTATGTGATCTGAATGTTTGAAGTTTGAATGTTTATTTGCATATTTATACAGTGGTACATATATGTATACAAATTTACATATGAAGTTTGAATGTTTATTTGCATATTTATACAGTGGTACATATATGTATACAAATACATATGCAGGGGTGGCATTCTTCATGCCACCCTTGTAACATAACGTTACATGTATAATTAAGAGAGCGTTCATAGGTGAATAATGAGTATTTACAACAAGGATGAGCGTTGAAGGGTTTATCAATAAGAAATCTTCTTATAAAGCAGAACAGTTTGACGTTCGAATATGTGTTTATTGTTAGGGCTAAGCTAATTATCTACTTGCATGAAAATATATGTGTTATGAAATTTGCCGATTATAGGTAAGGGTGACCAGACGTTTGCGACACTGTTGTGGCTGGCGATTGTAGCTTCCGAGTTCCATGCCAGTTAACCCCAGTAGGGCCAGTACTTAAGCTAGGCATACATCTATGTATTAAAGTTCTCGAACCGGTACAGTACCAGACTGCCATGGGTGGACCAGTCCGTTTTTTTTTGCGGTCCGGTTCGCATCCCTATTGTGTTCATATAATTTAATTAGCAAATTGTTCGGTTTCGCATCACAATATGCGACACAAAATCCCACAATCATATGTTGATTAGCAGTGCAGCGATTCAATTCTTCTGTTGGCTAGCAAGTCAGTATTAGCAGATTTAATAGTACAATTTTGATTGCCCCCCTCCCTGGATTGCATCACTTAATCATACATCTTGTATGCACATGGTGGAAATGGTGTGTTGTGTGATGTACAATCATGTGGCTCCAGTGTAATATATTGATTTTTCGGCAAATTATTTTTAGTATATGACGTAGTGTGAGCTGTACAATCGCATTTCCATTGGTTAACTAGCGAAGTCACGGCACATGGTTATAAATTTTTCTGTATGATGCATGCGGTTCAACTGCATACTTCCATTGGTTAATAAGTAGGATCCCAGTTCATGCATATTGATTTTTTTCTCCTTTGCACGGCAAATTGCTGCAGGTTAAATATACCGATTACGTTTGGAATTTTGTGTTCCCATGGTAATTTATAGCAAGCTGTGAATTGCTGCGTGATTTCTCTTAAAAAATACTGTAAATATACCTGAGAGCATTGCGCTTTGCACATTTAAAATCCATGTTCCCACCTGTGTTTCGGAAATCCTGGGACTTCATCGCATTCATGTGACTCACGGTCAACAATATTGGCACTTACTAGTACTAGTACAGTGCCGGGATTTTTTAAACAACACTCAATCAAGATTTGTTGTGGGGAAAAACAAAATCGACCTGTTAAAGGCCCACTTAATGTTTGAATCACCAGATCACATATTAGTATATACAACATATTCCATGTTATATACCATTTGAAAGAGGAAGCTCCAAAACATTGTATTATTAACTGATTGTTTTTGTCGAGGTACCAAGGTGTGTCCTGCATTTTATTTTGAACCGGACTGCACTATAAAGTCTATTATACTCAATGGAAGGGAAATAACTCTATCTCTTAGTTTGAATTTTGATGCATTCTGTGTTGACAAGGGGGGAGTCTTGGAATGAATCTCTATCACTTGGTGGACAGTCCAAGGCCACAGCTGCTTCGTATTCTGGTCGAATATATTTTTTTGGTTCCTCTTCCAAATGGTATATAATATGGAATAATGTAATCTGGGCATTCGAAAATTAAGTGGGCCTTTAAGACCTGTCTTTCAAAATTACAATTCACAAAACTAAATAAATGTGCAGACTGGAATAAGCTTTATAAAGGGTGAAAAATCTTCCGAAATTTAATGAAAGTGCATGCATGTTTATTCCAGACAAGAGAGTAAGATCTATGCCACTGAAGAATAAATTGTTTCCTCTCATGAAAATCACAACCATCTGTCAGAATGACAGAAGTTTTTACTCAAACATGTTTGAAATCATTAACCCTTCCGTGACTGGAGCTTCCTGAAAGTTTGCGAAAACTATGTGCCAATGCATTCTCTTACATATGCGAGTCTCCCATAGGGAGCCTCGCATATAAAAGAAAATACATTGGCCTAACAATATTTACCTTGACCTTGTAAGCCATCTCCCTATGGGAGACTCGCATATATAAGAGAATGCACTGCCACCTGTTATTTAATGCTGCACCAGCGCAGTCCCATCATGAAAGGGTTAAAAAGAGAGATTTCGAAAATCCACATTGGTTAGGTCTAAGCAAATTTATCAGTATTTCTGATAACGGGTAGGCAGGGAATTAATTGTTTTTTTTTTTAATTAAATTTTTTTTCCTGCCATTGTAATCTTGTAATCGGTCCAATTTACACAAAGCAGTGATTTCTTTGGGCAGATGTGACATCCCACATACCTAGACATCATGTCTGCCATATTAAAATATTATTTAGTGTAGTAACAGGACTCCTAACTTATTGTATTCCTGATTTTGTTGATATTTTAATTCCCACTACTGACCTTTAAAATAACAAATTAGTTAAGATGTACCAGTCATCCAAAGCTAATGATATTTTTTATGTGTATATTAATTAGATATATATACATTATTGAAACAACAGAATTATAAATAGCAAAGTGAATTTTGGCTAGTTTTCAACAACATTCTTGACCTGAGAATGTGAGACCTGTATGCTAATTGAGACCTGTATGCTATTTGAATAAAATTATGACAGTTGACAGTTTTGGACAAGGGTCGGTCGGGTTAGCAGAAACACAGGTAATTTTTATAGGCCTTACTGCCAAACAGTACAGTGTTCTAAATATAGTAAGCATGTAGGAAAAAACTGAAATAAAAATTGATGTCTCAATTACTATTATTTAACATGGGAGCTATACAATTGTATGCAAGACCTGTATTTAAAATTTAATGATTTTTTTTGCAGAATATCAAGAGAAAATTCCATTTGTCAAACCTGCTCCAATTGATGAACAAGAAACTAAGAAACAGAAGAAACAAAAAAATAAGGATGGAAACAAAAAAGCTGAGCCAAAGCTTGACACAGCAGTGGAAAACATGACAATAGAATAATACCTAGTGCTATTTAACTTATTCAAATTGAGGTGTCACGGATTAAAGTATAAAAAACAATCTTTGCTTATCTTTGTTAGGTAAATCCATCAGGAATTCCTCTGCCGAAAAATCCATATTATCCATTGATGATTTTTATGCCCCCCGAAAAAAGAAAAAAAATTGTCTGTCTCTCTGTCTGTCTGTCCATAAGATTTATCGTGTCCGCTCCATAACATAGCATTGTTTTAATGGATTTTGTTAAAACTTGCCTTAGTTCCTAATGAGGAGATGATGTGTCGCGCACAAATTTGTTTCCCAATTTTTGAAGGTCAAGGTCACAGAACAAGTTCATTCTCTCGATTAAGGCACCAGACACTAACTTTCGTGTCTCAGACACTAACTTTCGTGTCTGTTCCATAACTTTTGTGTAAATCACAATGAAAAAAGGTGACCTAAGGGTGACGGTGTGTCGCGATATGTGTGCATTGTGGTTTGCAAAATGTCAAGGTTACAGGTTGATTTCAAACTTAGACTTCATCTGCACCAGTCTTATTTTCTTGCAACCTATGTGTCCGCTCTATAACATTGTGATGTTTTATTGGATTTTGTTGAAATTTGGCATAGTTCTTACTGATGAGAAGACAATGTGTCGTACACAAATTTGTTTTCCAATTATTGAAGGTCAAGGTGTTCATCTGCATTTACAATACAGGAATCATGTACCTTTCCACAGTCATTTGGATTCAATATTAATGTTTTAACAAATAGCTACATAAAAAATATGTGCCAGTGACCTATATCATAATTATAAAACATTGAAACCGTTGATATTTCTGTGTCTCCCTTTCTATACTAAAGCATTATTGATGAGTAGTTATCCCATAGGAAATGTTAAGATAATAAGTTCAACAAATGACCATAGGTCGTTTCTTGAACTTATTATCTAAATATTTCCCTCAATAAATAATGCTCCTGCTGCACTTTCATTGATTACCACCTCAACATCTCTCCAAATGAATAATAGACCATTCTGATGTACACTTTTTAACTGACTGGGAGAATCCCTTTGTATAGAAATGGTTAAAATGTAAGTAGCAAGAAAAACACTCAACTTAAAATGGGGTTATATTAAGCATGCTAATATGGTAAGTCATCAGTCATGTCTTATGTCTTGACTACTTAAATATCTTCAAAAATGGACAAATATAGATAGAAAAATAGTTAATTTAAAATGTTTTCTTTTGCAAATGACTATTTTGATTCAGACCACAAGAGAACCCCACATGGGAACCCTAATTAAACCATATGAGAACCTCCATGTATACCCCATCATGCATGAGAACCCCATATGAGAACACAAACCTGCAACTTCACCCAAACCGCAGTCTGACCCCTATCAGCCTGGCAACAGCCAATCAAATCAAAGCTCAGCCCCAAACAGGCAATAAAATGGCGAGGTTTCCCACACTTTTGCACAAACCACATTTGGTCCTGAACGAAGAATCACTAGATTCGAAACACATAGACCTATCGGCAAAGGATTAGTTGATTACTGTTGTTTTCCCTGTAGAAACTTGTTTCTAATTTACCCTTCCTTGCTTATCCTCCCACCACTAATCAACAATGGCTACAGTAATGCCCTAAATAATTGACTCCTTAACCACAGTAGAATCATGGGTAATTTTTCAGGATTTAGTTGGAAATATGGCTTGTTACCATTCATCGGAAAGCTCTCAGTGTACATTTGCACCAAACAATGTGATGGCCAGTGTTTCAGACACTGCACTCAACAGTACATCTGAGTCGATGGTTCTGTTAAATAATTCCGACAACTGGACACTGCCAGACGAAACATACATGCACAGACGAGGAACCCACTAGCTACACAAAGCATGTATCACAGATGCAAACATCTCAGCATACAACAACATACGGAACCACATCACAAAGAAACTCGGACTTTCCCTCCACCAAGAATTCCTTGAATCTTGGGTGCAACACAGAGTCATCCCAAGAGGACTATCCGCGATATTGCCCTCATCAAAAGGGCCTATACCAGACATCGATAAGAATGTCTGGAGCAAATATTGTCATTAACCAGTATGGATATTCTCAAAGTCAAAACAGACTCCACAGTTGAAACCTGTTTAAATAACCTACAAAGTGAGTGGAGCACCCAAACGATCATTACGACCTGTCATATCATATCGTTGACATTATCAATTGCGACCAGAAGTGCGCAAGGGAACTTAAAATCAGAAAATACATGTGAGATCCACTGGATCTACACCCTCCAAACACTGACCCCACTTGGCTTGAACATGCAGGAAGGACTTTTAGTCATTTCCCTCCTTTTACTAAATGGACTCTCTCATTCACTGAAATGGACCATTATTATGCCCCCGACTTGAAGTCAGCGGGTATATAGTCGACGTCTCTGTCCGTACGTCCGTCCGTCCGTCCGTACAAACATTTTGCATTATTGTTCAGCAACCGCTGGGCAGATTTAGCTGATATTTGGTATGGTGATAGAGCAGCATGGGGGAACAGCTACATGCATAGCGCAGGTTTCGTCCACCCATTTTCACCAGAGTTATGGCCCTTTTTTGACTTAGAAAATAAAATTTTGTCCGTCCGTACAAACATTTTGCATTATTGTTCAGCAACCGCTGGGCAGATTTAGCTGATATTTGGTATGGTGATAGAGCAACATGGGGGAACAGCTACATGCATAGCGCGGGTTTCGTCCACCCATTTTCACCTGAGTTATGGCCCTTTTTTAGCTCAACTTAATTTGTAAGTTTGAGCTATTGCCATGGTTTGGCATCCGTCGTCCGTGTGTCCGTCAACAATTTCCTTTGGCGCGGGCTACAGGTTGTAACTTTGGTCTGATCTATATGAAATTTGTCATGAATGTTGACATTGACAGGTAGATGGGAACGAGTCATTTTGGGGTCGTTCGGCCAGCAGCCATCTTGGATTTTACTCTTTGCATGACTAAATCCTTTGGTGCGGGCTACAGGTCGTAGTTTTGGTTGGAACTTCATGAAATTTATCATGGATGTTAACAATCACATGTAGATGGGAACGAGTGATTTTGGGGTCATTCGTCTAAAAAACATGGCCGCCAGTAGCCATCTTGGATTTTACTCTTTGCATGACTAAATCCTTTGGCGCGGGATACAGGTCATACCTTTGATCTGATCTTTATGAAATTTGTCATGAATGTTGACATTGACATGTAGATGGGAACGAGTCATTTTGGGGTCATTTGGCCAAAAAACATGGCCGCTGGTGGCCATCTTGGATTTCAAAATTCAATCCATTGGCGCGGGCCACAAGGTCGTACTGTTCGTCTGATCATCATGAAATTTGTCATGGATGTTAATATTGACATGTAGATGGGAACGAGTTATTTTGGGGTCGTTCAGCCAAAAAACATGGCCGCCAGCAGCCATCTTGGATTTTACTCTTTGCATGACTAAATTCTTTGGCGCGGGCTACAGGTTGTAGCTTTGGTCAGAACTTCATGAAATTTGTCATGGATGTTAACAATGACATGTTGATGGGAACGAGTGATTTTGGGGTCGTTCGGCCAAAAAACATGGCCGCCAGCAGCCATCTTGGATTTTACTCTTTGCATGACTAAATCCTTTGGCGCGGGCTACAGGTCGTACCTTTGGTCTGATCTTTATGAAATTTGTCATGAATGTTGATATTGACATGTAGATGGGAACGAGTCATTTTGGGGTCATCTGGCCAAAAAACATGGCCGCTGGCGGCCATCTTGGATTTCAAAATTCAATCCATTGGCGCGGGCTACAGGTCGTGCTGTTTTTCTGATCATCACGAAATTTGTCATGGATGTTAATATTGACATGTAGATGGGAACGAGTGATTTTGGGGTCGTTCAGCCAAAAAACATGGCCGCCAGCAGCCATCTTGGATTTTACTCTTTGCATGACTAAATCCTTTGGCGCGGGCTACAGGTCGTACCTTTGGTCTGATCTTTATGAAATTTGTCATGAATGGTGATATTGACATGTAGATGGGAACGAGTCATTTTGTGGTCATACGGCCAAAAAAACATGGTCGCTGGCGCCTGGCGGCCATCTTGGATTTCAAAATTCAATCCATTGGCACGGGCTACAGGTCGTACTGTTCATCTGATCATCATGATATGTATCATGGATGTTAATATTAACATGTAGATGGGAACGAGTGATTTTGGGGTCGTTTGGCTAAAAAACATGTCTGCCAGCAGCCATATTGGATTTTACTATTTGCATGACTAAATCCTTTGGTGCGGGCTACAGGTTGTAGCTTTGGTCGGAACTTCATGAAATTTGTCATGGATGTTAACAATGACATGTAGATGGGAAACGAGTCATTTTGGGGTCGTTCAGCTGAAAAACATGGCCGCCAGCAGCCATCTTGGATTTTACTCTTTGCATGACCAAATCCATTGGCACAGGCTACAGGTCGTACCTTTGATCAGATCATTATGAGATTTGTAAAGGCTGTAGATGGGAACAGGTCATTTTGGGGCAATTCGGAAAAAAACATGGCTGCCGGTGGCCATTTTAGAATTTACTCTTTGCATCAATAAATACTTTGGCACACCATAATCACCACATCCCTGATCCGATCATTATGAAACCTGTCATGAATGTTGATATTGACATGTACATCTAGTCTTACTTAGCCATGTCAATTAGCACCTTTCCTATTCCTCCATTTACTGTCAACCATTAAATTATTCCCCTACCTAAGTTGAGCTACAGTGTCATTGACACTTTCATTTACTTAGAAAATTAAATTTTTCTCTTGTTTTTTGGGTTTCCAGATGATAGCATGAGCTTTGGTGGAACGATTGCAAATCCCGTATTTTTATGGATCAGTTATATGAAAATACATGTCAAGTGCGAATTTGGGTATGATCTGATGATTTTTGCCAGAGTTATGGCCCTTTTTTTTCAACTTAGAAAATTTGAATTTTCGCTTGTTTTTGGGTTTCCGGATCGCTTGTTTTTGGGTTTCCGCATCCATGCTTAATCCGAATTGCTACGGTCGGGGGCAAATGCCACACGACAGCGTACCTCTTGTTCATACAGGTGGGGACATTTATATGCTACAACAGGCAGCAACATGCAGAAAAAAAAACACTCTGAAGATGCATTTGCAGGAACATTTCCTGCAAATTATTCAATGCATTCATTAACATTTGGACAACAGTAGTAATTCAATTACAGTACTATTTAAGATGAATTAATTGTGCTAAAGCATAATCCAATTAAGTGCAATTGCAACAAACTAATTGCACTAGAAATCAATTCAGTTGCATTATTTTCTTTGCAACATTTACATTTTCTCGAATTTCCTCGATCAAGTTTAAAATGTCAGATCACATGAGATGGATTGGTAGCCATTTTAATTTGAGATAATGAAGCCTCGGCTACAGCCCAAATGCCGTCAAAGGTGGCCAAAAAGCAATCCTAAAATTGTAGCCTAATAATAATATTGTAGAATTTAAAGGGGGTTTTGATTATGTTACTAAATAATTGCAATTAAGCGTAATTATAACTATGATTAAGCACAAAAGTTAAATTTTGCAGCATTAAGTGCAATTCAGTTTCACTTAAGTGAACTACATGTAAATGCAATTTCTGCTAAACCAATAAACAAGCTATTGTGCTTAAATGCAATTGAATCATCTTGACTGCAATTAATTGCACTTAAGAATATCCAATATCTTGACTCATAGTTTAAATTTTATACCCCGGAAACTATAAAATGTATTTAGGAAGAGATAGACCATCATTAAGCATAATTCAATTGCGCTCAAGTCCAGTTAAAAATAAAATGTGAAAATGACCTTAGAGGATAAATTATACTGTGAAATAATTCAATCAATGGAACATTAACAACATGAACAACTTTTCAAAACTTCCAAAACAATTCTAAATAACATTTTGTTCAAATTTCAACGCAGTCTCCCAATAACAACACGCACCGAGCGCGTGCACAGATCGGTTTGACGTGTGGTAGGTGGGAGCGCGTGCACATGGTCGGCTTGCTTGAAGTGACGTAGTTGGTTCATCGATTTGTTATGCAGCGGGTAGAAACCACCAACTCTCGATAAGCAATTTGCAAACTTTCCCTGATACATGAATCAAACTACCCTCCCTTTGCACCTATACATGTATATGACCCTTACTGACTGAATGAACCATAGTGGAACAGGGAGATTGCAGTAACTACTCATCAGTCAAGTATTCAGTTATCAGATAATATCTCGCAATGCCATGGCTGATCAGATTGGTTGTTAAACAGTACACATTGAGTGGCATGTAAGGCAATACAGACATATTACATCCCAAACATGCATGAATGGTCTCTGGCCATAATAAAAGAAGCTCTAATTGCGAAATAAAGGAAGCTCTAATTGCTCTTAAGTGCAATAAGAGCTAATTGCACTTAAGCGCAAATAAAAATCTTCCTTATTGCGCTTAAGCGCAATTAGCCACATTACTATGGGAGGGCATTTTCACATTTATTAGATTGGACTTAAGTGCAATTCAATTGTACTTAAGCACAATTACTTATATCTTTGTCCAATTGCGATTAAGCGCAATTTAATTGTGCTAAAGCGCAATTTAATTGTGCTCGAGCGCAATTCAATTACACTTAACCCTTTGAGTGCCAGGTCAGATTTTTGTATCACCCATATACCCTGTGCCAATGCATTCTCTTATATATGCGAGTCGACCATAGGTCGCCTCGCATATATAAGAGAATGCATTGGCTTTGTTTTTTTTGTTTTTGTTTTTTTGTTTTTTTTCCCCAATTTTTCCAATTTGAATATATTTTATTATATTCTTTAACAGACTTATTGTGTAGGTTTAGGGCCGATAATATCCGCCCCTGGCACTCAAAGGGTTAAGCGCGATAGCCATAACAAGTTTTCACCCCTCGAAGATCAAATGAGGTTCATAATGAGGTTCATAATCAGGTTTGGCTGGATAGTCATAGTTCAATGGGTGGAGTTTATTGGTGACCATGTAGGCCTATTCGGATTATTCCATAAATTAAAATTTTATTTGTAATATCATGAGGGAGATAATAATTGCACTTGTGCTTAAGTGCAATAAGGATGTAATTGGGCTGAAAAGCCTAATAAGGGAAAAATTAGTTGTGATTTTAAAAGTGCAATAAGGAACCCCTAATTGCGCTGAATAAGAGAAGATCTAATTGTGTTAAAAGCACAATACGGGAAGATCTTATTGCACTTAAGTGCAAAAAGGAATATCTAATTGTGATTAAGTGCAATAAGGAAAATTAAGCTCAAGCGCAATTAGAGACTCCGTATTGTGCTTAAGCTCAATTGTTTACTAAAAGCTGGCTATGAATGTGATCGAAGACTTGTGACAATGACCCCATCGGCAACAGCACCAGGTGCTTTAGTCAACTACCAATGACAGTGGACTCAAACAAACAAGCTATTTAAATTTGACATTGAACACCATATCACTTAAATTTTAACACCATATCACTTAAATTTGGTGATGTGCTATGTAAAGAATTCAATGTTTTTAAGATAAAGATGAGAGATTCCAATTTCCTGATAATTCAAGCTATTTATTGCATTGTGTAGACTTCGTGAAGCTAACGACTCCAATTTGTTTCGTTTCGTTTCTGGTATAAGATTGTGCCACGTTTTTTATTGCGCACAAAAGAAAATGGCTGCCGCCTTTGGAGTGCACGTTGGAACGACGTGCGCCAGTGTCGCTGTTTATAAGGTTACATTGATATACTGGTCAATCGAAAATTCATTGAATAACAATGGTCGCAATAGAAGTGATGTGGGATTTTATTTTAAGCGAATCTTGCATGCCTTTTACCTGTTTTCGTGGTATTTTCTGTTTTCAATTTCAACACGGTGCACACCGGCCGCGCGGATTTTCGTCAGTCACACGCACACTAGTTACAGTGACCATGTCTGGCAAATGTGAGAATACAGCTACAATAGCTGTATTCAGCTAACCTAGCTGTATTCAGCTATATATTATACTCTCAAACCGGCTGTTTTTCGATAATAAACTAGAACTTATAGTAGTACTAGAAGCGCTAATTTGCGCATCAAAATTAGGCTACACATTCTCCGGTCACCCTCAACCAAATCAAAAGGCTTCTAGACGTTTCGTACCATGGTCGTTTCGTACCTGGACGTTTCGTACCATCTGGTCGTTTCGTACCATATTTTTTGGTCGTTTCGTACCGCATTGTTTGGTCGTTTCGTACCATGTAGAAAATCAATTGGTCGTTTCGTACCATGTAGAAAATCAATTGGTCGTTTCGTACCGTGTGTTGTTCCATGTTGGGAATGGGGAAAAACAGTATTAATTTCATACTTTATTTAAAAATAACAATAACATATTAACATTAACAACATTATTTTACACAATAATATGGGACATGATATTTGTTATTTGATTAACAATCAGCAGGCTCGACAGCAAGGACAGCAACTGTTGGCGCAAACAGTTTTGAACATGCCTTCAACAGACCACTGGTGGAGATGCTGCCGTTTTCGTAGTTACTCCACAAGCAGAATAGTTGCGCCTGGTTCTCCCGATACTGGAGTCTTTGGTACCTTTTATTTTTGTTTTCACCAACCAACTTTACTGTCATGTCTGTCGTCAGACATGATTGTGAGATGAATGATGAAATGATGGGGGATCTCATGTTACTTATAGGATTCCAACAAAAACAACTCACGAAAAGGTGTGATCAAGAAGCCAGGTGGTAATTAGTGGTAATCAGTAAGAGCTGACCTCTTGTTTATACAGCGTGATTAGTATTAACACTTGTTGTAAAAACATCTCATAAGATCTTTCCCGCAGTCAATCAGATGAATACTATTGTCAGCATGATTGTTAATCACATTCGATGCAAGCAAATCTCATAATATCTTTCGCCGCATTCCAAAACATGAATAATTATACATACATAAATATAAATATATATATAAAATACCGTGTTTTCCACATTTGCAACACACGGTACGAAACGACCAATTGATTTTCTACATGGTACGAAACGACCAAAGAATGCGGTACGAAACGACCAAACAATATGGTACGAAACGACCAAGTACGAAACGACCACGGTACGAAACGTCCTGTACCCAATCAAAATCGTCGCTTGTGTTCTGACAAAGTGTTGCCTTTTGTCGACACGGCAATTCTGATTTTGTGTGAAAACTTACTACGGTGGTCAATGTCAGTAAATATTCTGGGGACTATTTTCTGCAAATGCATTCATTAACTAACTTATAAAATAAAGATCAAATTCATCCCAAACACTCGTTTACTTCTTCCCGATGCTAAATCGGTAGGGGGCGTTAGAATGGTGTACCTATATCAAGCATTTAGAATTACATACCACTAGCGGTTTGTGAGCGATACTGCTAACTATTCATAACGGTATATACAGATATTGTGCGGCATATTGCAAATGTATGGCACAACATAGGGACAACTGAAATGAAAATGCGACTTATATAATTTCTGAAATATTTCAAACATGAAGTCCTGGTCGTTAGCGAGTCAGAACTATTCAATTTGTTTTGGCGGGAAAATATATAATGTGTGAAAACTTACTAAACATAACATTGGTATTTGTATTTTCGCGATTCGACATACATGTATGCGTTTCCGTATTTTTGGAGAGAGTCAGCTCAAGCAGTGAGTGGAACTCGCTCGGTTAAACTCTGGCTAGAGATGTTCCCCTTTTTACCTGTTTTGACGCACCAACCAAACTGCGTTTTAGCAGCATCATATTGATACTTCCGGGGAATGATTAAGATGTTCCATCTTCGGTGATAAATATTGTATTTAATGTATTTTTCAAGGTATTCCACATTGCATAAGAGAGTTATTAACCGTTATGACCGACATCGACCGCCGTAGTAAGTTTTCACACATAATCACCATCGCCGTGCCGACAAAAGGCAACACTTTGTCAGAACACAAGCGACGATTTTGATTTGGTTGAGGGTGACCGGAGAATATGGTAGCCTAATTTTGATGCGCAAATTAGCGCTTCTAGTTTATTATCGAAAAACAGCCGGTTTGAGAGTATAATATATAGCTGAATGCAGCTAGGTTAGCTGAATACAGCTATTGTAGCTGTATTCTCACATTTGCCAGACCTGGTGACATTTGGCTTTGTAGAAAACAATGTTTATACAAAATAAATATTTATAAAAGCGCGGATGACAACTGAACTGGTGGTGTCCAATTTCTTAAAATTGTTGAATCACTGATTTCTATTTCGTTAGGCACTACTGCAGCGATTATTACCAGTAAACGTAAAGGCTACGGCATTGTCGAACAGATAGAACAAGCCACTATCACCCTTTCCTCCATTTAAAGTTGACTAGTCCCCAGACTATAAACTTTTCAGTTAGTGTTGGAAGGTTGTGGAATTTACATTCGGTGTCTGTTTATTTGGGTGAAAAACTCGGTTTCCGTTAACTTTTAGTATGCAATCACTTAATATGTAGCAATTAGTCTAACACAACTGGACAAAACAGGCACTACCAGTTACAGAGGGTTGGGATAATTTTTTTAAACTTTGAACTTTAATGATAATGTGAATGTCCGGGAGAATGAAGTTTCAGAAATTGCAGTTCTAACTACCGACTTTATTTCTGCACGGAACAAAATGCAATCGTTCCAGAACAAAAAGTTTCCAGACCATTTCCCACGTGGTATAACATTTCTTTTCGGTTTGCATTCTCATTTTTGCAATGACATGCTTCCTCATTTCAGTTTCGTTTGGCAATGCAAACACAATCACAGTATAATTCTAGACCAATTTCTTCTTGTCTTTGGCCTTCAGATGCAAAATTCGGATTGTGAAATGGACTTTACCGATCACTGAGCACTCGGTTTTTAGCTCAACTTACTTGTAAGTTTGAGCTATTGCCATGGTTTGGCGTCCGTCGTCCGTGTGTCCGTGTGTCCGTCAACAATTTCCTTTGGCGCGGGCTACAGGTTGTACCTTTGGTCTGATCTTCATGAAATTTGTCAAGAATGTTGACATTGACATGTAGATGGGAACGAGTCATTTTTGGGTCATTCGGCCAAAAAACATGGCCGCTGGCAGCCATCTTAGATTTCAAAATTCAATCCATTGGCGCGGGCTACAGGTCGTACTGTTCATCTGATCATCATGAAATTTGTCATGGATGTTAATATTGACATGTAGATGGGAACGAGTCATTTTGGGGTTGTTCGGCCAATAAACATGGCCACCAGCAGCCATCTTGGATTTTACTCTTTGCATGACTAAATCCTTTGGCGCGGGCTACAGGTCGTAGCTTCGATCGGAACATCATGAAATTGGTCATGGATGTTAACAATGACATGTAGATGGGAACGAGTGATTTTGGGGTCGTTCGGCCGAAAAACATGGCCGCCAGCAGCCATCTTGGATTTTACTCTTTGCATGACTAAATCCTTTGGCCCGGGCTACAGGTCGTACCTTTGGTCTGATCTTTATGAAATTTGTCATGAATGTTGACATTGACATGTAGATGGGAACGAGTCATTTTGGGGTCATTCTGCCAAAAAACATGGCCGCTGGCAGCCATCTTGGATTTCAAGATTCAATCCATTGGCGCGGGCTACAGGTCGTACTGTTCGTCTGATCATCATGAAATTTGTCATGGATGTTAATATTGACATGTAGATGGGAACCAGTCATTTTGGGGTTGTTCGGTCTATAAACATGGCCACCAGCAGCCATCTTGGATTTTACTCTTTGCATGACTAAATCCTTTGGCGCGGGCTACAGGTCGTAGCTTCGATCGGAACATCATGAAATTGGTCATGGATGTTAACAATGACATGTAGATGGGAACGAGTGATTTTGGGGTCGTTCGGCCGAAAAACATGGCCGCCAGCAGCCATCTTGGATTTTACTCTTTGCATGACTAAATCCTTTGGCCCGGGCTACAGGTCGTACCTTTGGTCTGATCTTTATGAAATTTGTCATGAATGTTGACATTGACATGTAGATGGGAACGAGTCATTTTGGGGTCATTCTGCCAAAAAACATGGCCGCTGGCAGCCATCTTGGATTTCAAGATTCAATCCATTGGCGCGGGCTACAGGTCGTACTGTTCGTCTGATCATCATGAAATTTGTCATGGATGTTAATATTGACATGTAGATGGGAACCAGTCATTTTGGGGTTGTTCGGTCTATAAACATGGCCACCAGCAGCCATCTTGGATTTTACTCTTTGCATGACTAAATCCTTTGGCGCGGGCTACAGGTCGTAGCTTCGATCGGAACATCATGAAATTTGTCATGGATGTTAACAATGACATGTAGATGGGAACGAGTGATTTTGGGGTCGTTCGGCCGAAAAACATGGCCGCCAGCAGCCATCTTGGATTTTACTCTTTGCATGACTAAATCCTTTGGCCCGGGCTACAGGTCGTACCTTTGGTCTGATCTTTATGAAATTTGTCATGAATGTTGACATTGACATGTAGATGGGAACGAGTCATTTTGGGGTCATTCGGCCTAAAAACATGGCCGCTGGCAGCCATCTTGGATTTCAAGATTCAATCCATTGGCGCGGGCTACAGGTCGTACTGTTCGCCTGATCATCATGAAATTTGTCATTGATGTTAATAATGACATGTAGATGGGAACGAGTGATTTTGGGGTCGTTCGGCCAAAAAACATGGCTGCCAGCAGCCATCTTGGATTTTACTCTTTGCATGACTAAATCCTTTGGCGCGGGCTACAGGTCGTTGTGTTGGTCGGAAGTTTATGAAATTTGTCATGGATGTTAACACTGACATGTAGATGGGAACGAGTGATTTTGGAGTCGTTCGGCCAAAAAACATGGCCGCCAGCAGCCATCTTGGATTTTACTCTTTGCATGACTAAATCCTTTTGCGCGGGCTATAGGTTGCCTTTGGTCTAATCTTTATAAAATTTGTCATGAACGTTGACATTGACATGTAGATGGGAACGAATCATTGTCGGGTCATTCGGCCAAAAAACATGGCTGCTGGCGGCCATCTTGGATTTCAAAATTCAATCCATTGGCGCGGGCTACAGGTCGTACTGTTCGTCTGATCATCATGAAATTTGTCATGAATGATAACAATGACATGTAGATGGGATCGAGTCGTTTTGGGGTCATTTGGTAAAAAAACATGGCCGCCAGCAGCCATCTTGGATTTTACTCTTTGCATGACTAAATCCTTTGGTGCGGGCTACAGGTCGTAGCTTTGGTCAGATGGTCATGAAATTTGTCATGAATTATAACAATGACATGTAGATGGGAACGAGTCGTTTTGGGGTCATTCGGTCAAAAAACATTGCCACCAGCATTTTACTTTTTGCATGACTAAATCCTTTGGCGTGGGCTACAGGTCATACCTTTGGTCTGATCTTTATTAAATTTGTCATGAATGTTGACATTGACATGTAGATGGGAACGAATCATTGTGGGGTCATTCGGCCAAAAAACATGGCTGCCAGCGGCCATCTTGGATTTCAAAATTCAATCCATTGGCGCGGTCTACATGTCGTACTGTTCGTCTGATCATCATGAAATTTGTATGTCGTGGCTTTGGTCAGATCTTCATAAAATTTGTCATGGATGTTAACAATTATACGTAGATGGGAACGAGTTCTTTTGGGGTCAATTGGCCAAAAAAAATGGCCACCAGCAGCCATCTTGTATTTTACTCTTTGCATCACTAAATCCTTTGGCGCATGTTAGACATTTCAATTAGCACCTTTCCTATTCCTCCATTTACTGTCAACCATTAAATTATTCCCCTACCTAAGTTGAGCTACAGTGTCATTGACACTTTCATTTGTATTTTGCTCGGTGCGGTTTCTCAATGTTGTCTCAACACCGAAACCTCGGTGTTAAAACCTACTCTCGAGTTCCGAATAATAGTACAGGTGGGAATAATAGTACAGGCGGGAAAATATTGAAATATTAAATAATAGTACAGGGCGGAATAATAGTACAGGCATGAATTTTTTGGAATTTCCGTATGTGATGTCCCAAAGTCACAAACGAAAATTAAAAAATGTTCCACCCAGTACTATTATTCGATCGAGTACTATTATTAGTATCAGTCTTTGAATTTACATTATAGGATACTAGTACACAACATATGTGTATGATATAGACATTATAAATTACCAATTTACCACAATAAAGTGCGTTCCGTGAAATCTTAAACGGAAAAACTGAATATTTATGTTTGCAACCATTTAATACACAATGTGACATTACTAGTAAATGTATATTGTGTGTGTCAAGTATGTTGTTGTATCATTGAGTTGGTTGATTTATACATATTTTATTTGGGGCGTGGCAAATAATTGTATTATACTACAAACATGTTGTTGAAGAACTTTTTTTTCAATACATAACTCATAACATTGAACTGACAACAAAAATACTAGTACTTAGTATGAATGCAACCAATGTAATAGGCAATATTAGACTAGTAGTGAGCTACAAAACAAATTTGTATGTGAAACTTCGCGAACGAGCAGGAATAACGTCTGGTTGAGTTAAAACTTTCTCAATGTTTGAACGTTGCAGAGAAAACACCTGCTGGTTAAAACACGTTGTCCTTGAAGTCTGTTGATAAACGATACAGATTTTCCAATCGGAGGTCAGGGGCTACCAACGGGTGACTGTTAGTATTTATATGCACTGTGCGTCGCTAATAAATGCGGTTTGACTACTCATTTTCGCCAGATACGCAACAAAATAATGTATCATCCCGATTAGTAGGCCTAATATATAACAATTTACCACAATTAAAAACCACCAGTAGGGCTGGGCGGTATTTCGGTATACCGATTATAATCGGTAAGATTTTCAATACCGTTACCGTTACCGTCATTCTTTTCCATAATCGGTAAACCTTGAAGACGGTATTATCGCGGTTACATGTCATACAGGCACATTACGGAGTATATTGTGGTTTTCCTTTGTCGGGATACAAAGAAATTACTTCGTTTCTATACACCGTATTTCATCGAAATCATAATTAAGAGGTAGCGAGTTTGTGTCAGGAGACAGCGTTGCTGTAAATTGGGCTGAGGTAGCTACTAGTGTTGCGGATTCTGTTTACCAAGTCATCCGCGAAATTGGCGCGAATATATTTCAAGATTTACGTTGTGTACCCCATGCACGTGCTCATCGACAATTTTAAAATGACTAGTCCGTTTCAATGATTGGCGTGTGCAAGTTTATGCAACGCCCTTTATGTGTATTCATCCCATGTTGCATTATCTTTTAGTTGGAAAAAACTGTTCAATCTTCACTCATGTCACTTCTTTCCCCATGTCATTTCCAAACAAAATGTATTCCTTCGCTACCTGGGACAAAACCCAGCCCAACATTATATTGCAAGGTATGATTGCATCATTCTGCACTATTTTTTATCGACCGAATTTATGGGGCATCTCATTATTTCAAGGGTGTTATCGAGTGGGAATAAATGATCACATTCATAAACCGGGATTTAAAAGTATGATTATAATAATTCAACGGGAAGTCAATAATAGTTCTAGAAGTTAAATACTTTGGAAGTAATAAACTTTATTTCCCGGCATTTAATAAAAGCATTGTACTTATTCTTAAGTTATTCACACCCGGCGGAACATTCCAATATCAACATCACAGCACGTGCTCTGCAAGTCGGCACTGTCAGTGGGGGATTGTTTCAAAGCTCTTGGGTGTATCCGGCTTCGCTGAATGATGCTTGCATTAAGTTGCATAAATCGCAATTATTACCTGTATTTAAGATCAGCTCATGAATCCATGCTTGCAGATAATGATACATTCATTGATTGCAATCCATAATTTAATAAAACGGAGCGTACATTTCCTTATTTTATGTAATCTGTAGCGATTAGATTTTCCTCCATAAACAGTCGATCTGTGCACCAAACGAATGCTACTAAACGGGGGTTTTAAGGGATTAGTTTAAATAATCGGTAATACCGTATACCGCGGTATTATTTTAGGATTACCGCAGTATTTTTATGCTTAAATACCGCCCAGCACTAACCACCAGGCTTCCACAATTCACCGACCCCACATCGAACCCAATCTAACCCAGCGACTCTATAAATAACACGTCCGTCATACCAAGACTCACCCACTTTTCCGATAAAATGTGGACACAGGAGTTTTTACATGCATGTATATAATTCGTATGAACTCAAATGATCATTATTTTGTTACCGGTACCTGATTACTATAATCCAATGCTAATATTTGGGTCACTTAACTCACTATATTCCATTAATATTCCCCCACATGTTAGTATGAAACCACCAGGTAACACCATGCTCGACTGTTCAAAAAATGGAATAACCCAGAAATTATTCCAAATAAGCACACCCTCGAAACTGAAATGTAACCCACCAACGCGGAAGAGTTTCTATAAATGAGACAAGATCGAGAATGGACTCGCTCATTTTCCGATCAAGGCGGGGGGCACAGGATGTTTAATCCACGTGGTTTTGCGTTGTTCAAACATTTGACTTACCGGTGTTATTGTTTATCCGAAATTGGCGACAATCTTCTTTCATTGTTTCAATATGAAACGGAGAATTGACGATCTGTTCACATATCTCAATGTGCAATGTGTCAAAAATTAAATAAGCGTACAGGGGCGAATAAGCAACGTACAGGTGGGAATTTTATCGCGAAAATAATAAGCGTACATGTACGATTATTCGGAACTCGCGAGTACACCATTACAACTCTATTTTCAATGCTCTGCTTTGTGCATCATTATAATCTTATGGGAGGGCACATTTTACATGCAGAGCGATAGCATCACATTCTTTCATCTATAATCAAGGGACGAGTCCACATTGTGTGTTTCGTCCATTTTTAGCGACCTCCGCAAATTCAGATACGGTTCCTACTGCAATTAGTCATACTGAATTATACATTTTCAGCTCAACGCTTTAGCATTGTAAGCTATTGTCGTCGATCCGATTTTTAGAAAGATTCTGATGGAGCTTTTAAAGCTAATTTACAGTGTTTCCAGGAGAAATTCGAATTATTTTTTTTTCCTGAGAGTTCGATGTACACAACTGTTTTATGCTGTGCATGCGATAAATTATTCCATAACTTGGCCATGAAACGTGTAAGAAGTAAGAAATGCCAGTATATTTCGTCTGGCTTTTGCCATATTTTTTGGGGCAGTATTCAAGATCACTGCGAGATCGAGCAAGATTAAGTTACATGACAAACTGTAGATTGCGATGGAATGTGGGACATAATGACAATCTGTGGAACAGAATTTGCAATTACGTGGGATGGCCGATATCTCAAAGAATTTAACGAAAGCATACAAAGCATACAATACATGTATACAAGCATTATGGGTGTATATAAGTAACATACCATATCTCAAGTTTCGCTTGGAATAATGTGTTGAAACTTCATACGTGGTTAGACATAGGCATCGCAAGTTCATAACCACTCATTCCACCACCATAGAGGCTACATGACTTTGGCCATCATCGTGGTTTACACACTAATGCACTAATGGCTGTGTTTGATGCCTATTCATGCGTATATGGGTGCAATGATGCAGAAATTGGTAATTCTCAAAATTTATTTCTCACTTTACCTTCATTAGTTGACATCTTTCAGGGAGGGACCCATACCTGGCCAAAATGTGCTATATATACACCCACATTTGAATAGGTCATGTGCCACAAAAGCATATGTTTTAGGTATTTTCCGACTTCATTGTTTAATATTTTATAAGCTTGTTTTGAACATATCATGCTGGGTTTATTTGATATTATTGGTTAAAATGTGATAGCCACATGTAAAGACACACATGTGACCTATGAAAAGATCATGTGACCGTGATGTCACCAAGTGCCTTATATAACGATTCGCGTTATATGCGTGAGGTCCTTTATAGAGAGACTGCCTCTTATCTGCACTATCTCACACTTTTCCGGGTGCCAAAGTCGGAACTTATAAGCATGACATGTAAGTGCCCATCACTGGGACTCATATACATCATATCAACTGGACAGTCATATTTGCACCTCATGTACCCGACTCAAGTCGCGATCGGCAGTGTATATGTGATTCGAATGTAGTCGCGAACGGCAGTGAAAGAGTTAATGTGAATTACTTGTTTGATTTCCAGGATGGGAAAACCAATGTTGTAGCCAACGATCTTGGTGAGAGAGTGACTCCTTGTATTGTTGCATTCACAGATCATGATCAGGTTGGTACATAATATTAAAATAATAATAATTTGACTCATAGTCATACTGGGTATTTAGCCATAGCCAGTGTTCACGATGTCGGTAGCCAAATTAGCCAATGGCTAATCTTTTTCGAATTTGGCTAATAAAAATTTCATTTGGCTAAACTTTTTTTTGCCCCAAATGGAGAATGAAAGCATGGAGTCAGAAAGCTAATTCATAAAAAGCGCTCAATAGATCGACATTCAAGACGAAGTTAGGTGACGAAAGTATTTCATTAATTTCGTACTTATGAAATATCGTTCCGTAACAGCAAAAGGTAAGCTCTAACATTTAGTGTACAGTAAACATATTTTTATTTCCAAATCTATCATAAATTTTTGCAAGTGGGTTTTCAATTCTGTGATGTGAACGATCTAGTCCGAAAATATCGAAAGTGGGAATATATTGCCGACTGTACAAAGGGAAACCCGATCGCGGACAGTACAAAGGGAAACCCGATCGACAACTCAATCAACCAAGCGATCACACAGTGATATGCAATCATCTTTAGTTTTCACAAGACATTCAAAGACGCATGGACATTAAACCGACCGTGGTTGAAACATGACAATGTGAAGAAAGCAATATTTTGTAAAGTGTGCATTGATGCTGGTATATAAGCAATTTGTTCGTAACAGGCTGTTTTAATCTGGAGAAAAATTACGTCATTCTGCACGAAACAGCAAAAGATTATTATTTTACATTTAATCCCCTAATCCCCCATTGTCTGTCTGGTCACTCACGGGACTCCCGCACAATGCATGTTTATGATGACATTGTATTTATGTCGGTCGAGGTTTGTGAGCACTAAGTGTAAGACAATAGCTTAATCAGCCAAATGTGAATCACGACAGATATTTTGTGGCTATTTGTCGTCAATACCGATACGGACAAAATAATATGCATGCTTTTATGACAGATTGTAATTTGATAATGGCGTAACAATATTAAGTTATTAGTTTCCAAATGTCACTTACATGTAGATATTTTCGCAAGGATAAATATTTAATGATTTAAAAAAAGATATTGATATAAAACAAAAAAATAATGACATTAAGAAGGACAATCCCGGGCTACCCCCCCCCCCCCCCCCCCCCCCCAAATCACTCTTTCACATAAAGATTAATAAATTTTTAATAAATGATATATATAAAAATACTTCTAGTTCATAAAAATTATTTAAATTATTGTGTATTTTACCTGTGTCTGTTAGATTTTACGTTTTAGTCATTAATTGTGAACCGACCAGAAAACGATGATTTAATTTGGCCAAAGTTTTTTTTAATTTGGCCAAAAAACATTTGGCTAAAGTTTTTTTCATTTGGCTAATAAAATTTTCATTTGGCTAAACTTTTGGCTAAAGTTTTTTTCGTTCCAGCGTGAACACTGGCCATAGCACCCTATTGAACCTTATCTATATCAGGTTGAGTATATAATAAAATTCTGAATTCAGTGTTATTTATTTCACTTTGAGTTTATAATGATATCATGATTTAGATGTTATATTATATACATGCAGGCCTCAGCTCACAAGGCGACTCGGGCGAGATTGTCGCTGACTTCGCCCTATCGTCGCTCTAAGGCGAAATCGAAGTCGCCTTCAATTTTAGGGGGAATGTTTTTTTTGTTTTTTTTCTTAATTTTTTTTCTAGTTTTTTTCCGGACATGTCCGTATATAGATGAATTGTGGCGGCCATCCCAAAAAGAAACAGACGATGCAGAGCCAAAGACCCAAGTGTTTAAACTAAAAAAATAAAATATGACCTATTGTTTTATGTTGTTATTCCGTCGCCTTTGTTCCCTTTGCGGTAATGAATGTTAATCACGAATGTTTTGACACGCTGAAAACACGATGAGATGTTCGAATCTGTGTTGTTACTGACCATCGTGAGTGTCACAAATAAATGTTTTAATTAACTTGAAAGACCGCCGTCCCGCTTTTCAGATATAAAACAATTACGACATTATCAGAGTATGTACCAGGCGCTTCGGAAGTTCGTTTCGGTAACGCGTCGGACTTTTTGAAGAGACCGCGTCAGACTTTTTGAAGAGACCGACTTCCGTAAATAAAATAATGTCCAGTTTATTGCTTTAATCGGATTATACCAGTGATGTTGGCATTAATTAAGGGAGGCCATTAATTAATAAAAGCTTTTGCAACTCCTTTGTTAGTTAGTCCTTATTGTTTATTTTAGCGGACACCCACATTACAGCCGTGACCAAATTAAACTTAAAAAGTTTCATGATTCAGACTGTACAAACGTATCTTCCAAGCTGCAGTCTTTGAGTCTAGGAAATAATACTACTTTCATTTAGTTAAAAAAAAGTAACTGTTACTGTAACTTGATAATTGTCTTGCTTAAATGATAGCCACACAAAACATTTCCAAAATTTTTTAATGTATAATAACAATTAATTAAGCTAATTTCAGATAAAGTCCAATTTTTTTAGTTTTATTTGTTATTTTATCTTTTTAAATTTTTTATTGTCAGATGTTATAAAATAAAGCGATATTTGAAAATTGTCAATTTTTGGTAGTCTCCCCACCCTGAAGTCTCCCTAAATTTCCTGAAGTCTCCCTAAATTTCCTGGAGGGAGACTTAAAGTCTCCCTGTTCTGGACCCCTAGGCTGAGGCCTGTGTACATGTAGTAGGCCCCTGCAATTATTTGATATTTGTTTTGTTATTTGATTCGACCTCGATATTCGATTCGACTTTGAAACAACGAATAGTAATTTCGAATACACAAAACCAGTGAAGGCGAACATAATTAGAGATGGGCGGTATTGAAATTTTAAGCTCGGTATCGGTAAATTTCCGTCGATTTACCGCGGTATCGGTACAGTAATCGGTATTTCTATTAAATTACAAAACCAGAGCAGAAATTCCAGGTAAATTGTGGTAACTCAAGTTTTTAACTGAACAATGTACATGAAAATATGCCCACTGATTTACTACATTCGCGACAACAGCTAAATGAGGCAACACAATGACCTACACAATTATTCAATTAGGTGATATTCAGACATCTCTTTGATCATTTACACGCAGGCCGTCGCACCGCTTTTGAAAAGAACAAGAGATTGCATCATTGCATGGCTACAATATCTATACGTGTCAATTTCGTCACATTTTCGCGAGTGAATAGAATTGTGAGTAGTAATCAGTTATCACAATTCACAAATCCTAATCAATAGCCGCAACGCCGAAATAAACATTAGAATTTAATCAATTGATGGATCTGTTCTATATTTAGAAAGTGAAAGTAGATTTTGATTCACTGTATAAATGAAATCGGACCTTATTTCTGTTTATGCCGCTTGCATTGTCGATGTCTTTGAAGTCGCCCAAGCCACGTGTTAAACGGACTGCCACCACCTGAGTCAGTGTGGCATTGACGACGTTACAATGTAGCAATAAGTTACAGCACTGCTTCTTTGATACACTGTGTAGCGTGTATCTATTCTAACAACTGCATTGATTGTTAGGCCCGTAACTAGGTCAGCCATCTGTGAGTGTTTATTCCTTTTGCTCGCTCAAGGCCTGTCAAACTGATAAAAGGTCATGGTCTTTGTGATGGTCTGATGGATTTGTATAATTCTGAGATTAATTTTATTTAAAGTACAGAATCAAAACTGTTTACTGAGAAACTTTACTCAATACGAAGACACACAAGTTGGCAACACATGAACAATTTCAATACCGAAAAGTCGGTATTTTTAGTTTTGATTCGGTACGGTAAATCGGTATTACGCTGATACCGATACCGCACGGTAAATACCGATTACCGCCCATCTCTAAACATAATGCATTTATTGGTAATATTTGAACATTAACAGCTACTGTGAAGTATAAAAAGTAGATACACACGCAAGTATTCCCTCACAATCTGATTTTTAAGTTAACTTTAACTGTTCTAACGCTCTTGTTTCGTGATGGCGAATATAACAGTTAAGTTCTAATTTATTCCATGGAGATTGACGGAAAGATACTTCACAATTATGTTGAATGGTACGTCTGCACAATTATACTTCACAATTATGTTGAATGGTACATCTGCACAATTATGTTGAATGGTACATGTCTCAGGCTTGGGGCAATTACTTGTGAATGTAATTAATTACAATTACAATTACTTCAACATTTTTCAATTACAATTCCCATTACATCTATTTCACAATGTAATTAATTACAATTACTTTGAAATGTAATTCAATTACAATTACAATTACATTTCAGCACATAATTGATGTAGGAACACTTTTTATTTATATAAACTTTATTTGATAACAAAACAAAAATTTAATACAAGCAAGATGAAATACATGGTGAAGCACACTTGGTGCAGAGCAGCCAATGTACTGAATCCAGTATAGGTGTTCGTAGAACTGAGCGAATCATGATTTATAGTCTGCACTTACACTCTATTAGATGCATTATTTGATTCTGTTTGCTCAGTTTGACTTACAGTGGAAGTTGTAGTGTCATTCGCAAAAGCAGGTCAAAGCCCTTTAAACAAACCCCCTTTTTATATGCCCTTTTGAAAAAAAGGCCGTATTATAGTATTGGTCTGTCTGTCCGTCCGGGCGGGCGGGCGTCCGTCCGTCCGTTAACCTGTTGTCCGGATGATAACTTTAGTTAGAGTGAACCAAAATTAGTAAAATTTGGTATGTGGGTTTATTAGCCGAAAAGTAAGTTCAAGTTCGAATTTGGGTTCCGCCCGCCAATTTTCACCGGAGTTATGCCCCTTATTTAACGTTTTTTGACTTAGAAAATCCTTGAAATTTGTTGTCCGGATGATAACTTTAGTATAGTTTATCGGAATGAATCCAAATTTGGTATATTACTTTCTCCCACCATAACACAGGTCAAGTTCGAACATGGGTTCTGTCCGACCATTTTTGGCAGAGTTATGCCCCTTTTTTGTTTCCGGATGATAACTCGATTTTGGAATGTTTATACGCAAAACCCGTTTTTTTGTGGATTACATATATCGAAATACAGCTCAAGTCCGAATTTCGTTTTAATCCGATATTTTTTGCGAGGGTTATGGCCTTTTTTTGACGTAATTTGACTTAGAAAATCCCTGAAATTTGTTGTCCGGATGATAACTTTAGTTAGAGTGAACCGATTTCAATCAAATTTGGTATGTGGGTTTATTAGGAGAAAAGACAGCTCAAGTTCGAATTTGGGTTCCGTCCGCCAATTTTCACCGGAGTTATGCCCCTTATTTGACTTTGAAAATCCCTGAAATTTGTTGTCCGCATGATAACTTTACTAGAGCTTATCGGATTCAATGATAATTTGGTATATTACTTTCTCCCACCAAAACACAGGTCAAGTTTAAATTTGAGTTCCGTCCGCCAATTTTTACCAGAGTTATGCCCCTTTTTGATCAGTTTCCGCCGACCCAAGAGAGGGCGTATATTGCACGCCCAGCGTAGCTCTTGTTATAGTTGAGAAAGTCGTGATAGCGTAATTCTTCAATGGTCCATCTCCTATTCTGCATTTTGAATCAATGACATCAGAAATTGTATTTTCCTAATTGTTTGTTATATTTTGAAGAATTAATGTCTTTAATTGTCTATCCACCATTCACAAAGAAGATGTCAACTTGTTTTATTTATTTAATAGATAATTCTGACATACAGACGAAAACAGAAAACAATCTTTAGTTTATGTTATCATTTTGGCGAGCAAGATTATGAAATATTCTATTCGATATCCGATTCGTTTAAATTTTTTTTTTAGAGCTATTCGGTTCGAAATTCGATTTGATAAAAAAAACCACTACCGGTATTTGCAGGGGCCTAATATGTAGCATCTCTTGACAAGTTTTGGACTAAATTTCTCACTCTGATTAATATATTTAATCTGGTTTGACATCCTTACAAACGGTGAATTCTCTATCATTATAATTGAATAATGAATTGGTTGAAGACAGTGATATTTTATAAGCAGTACCAGATATTAATCACATACAGGAAATAGGTTTTACATGCGCATGTGATTGTTGCATTAGTAAATTTGTTGCTATATTGCTAAAAAAAATCATTTTGTTTTCTGATTTTCAGACAGTTGGTGCCGCTGCTAAACAAGGAATAGTAAGAAATGCAGCTAACACAATATGCCATGTTACAGAGATAATAGGTCACGCATACAGTGATATAGAAGTAACAACATACAAAGAAACCAACACTGTATCAGTGAGTGCATTTTCTGTGTTCATACTACCTTGTAATTGTAGACTCAATATGATGATACCTATGATGATACCTATCAGAAGTTATATACTAGTACAGCCTGTACAGGGTTCGTGCTGGCCTGAGAATTCTTTTGGTCAACTTTTTTGTCATTTCCAAATTTGTTTGGCCATTTTTCAGAAACTGTGGCCAAATTGAAAAAAAAAAAATATATAGGATCGTTGAGCAAACCGAAACTAAAAACCATTAGAATAAATAATAAGAAAAAAACATAACATAATCAAAGCAAGAAAATAAAAAGCACACCATAGTAAAAAAAATAATGATAAAAATACTAACATAAATATGCACTGGTTTGCTAATTGTGTCATAAAGCAGTAAAGTGTTGTGAACTGATTAAGACAGGATGCCATAATAGTACCGGATCATCATTGTTTTGATAAGTATGCTTGGATACTTATGGTAAATTGTTATCCATACATACTGGACGAGCAGCTACTATTAAAAAGTGTATGGGTTTTAGTGAGATTTTGTGATTTTCTGAGAGGTAATAGGCATAGGCCGAAACTTTTTTGTCAATTGGAAATTTCTTTGGCCTTTTTCAAAATATTCTGGCCACCAAGCCGCAGACAGTGTGAACCCTGTATCATTCTAACATACACCTATCTCTGGAGGAGCTATCCTCTGACTAATTAGTCAAGACCTTTTTCTGTATGTCCATCTCTACGAAAAAATTTCATTCCGCTGTCAGATTTTGATGTCCAGGAACTATTGTTTAGATGATTAGTCAAGTTGTTTCGGCGATAATCAATTCGCAATATCCTAGTCAAGTAATCACCATATTTCCCAGAAAGGTATATATAAACGTTTCATTGGTCGCAATCATTTGATGCATTCAGTATACTTCACATAGTTATTGTCGACCATGTGTATAACGCACAAACAATTGCGGTGGAACCCAAATTTGACCGCCTGGTAACAGTTACGTATTATAAAAACATGTTGCTGATCTAGTTATTCAGATAGCGACCTGTTATGGTCTGTTATTCGCCGGAAAAAATGGGACCCTTTTGATGTCTCATTAGAACAATCATTGTTCGGCTAAGTCACATCAGCAGAGTTACTGCACATTTTCACATATTCAAAGTGCGGCACCTTTGATCTACGAAATTCTACGTCCGACGTTGCAATACATATGTTGTTTTGACGATCCAGTTACTGATACAAGATCAAACCAATTCCGACGTGACAACGTGTTCACTTCACTCCTGACTGTGCACTGGCATATGTTTATATTGTGCTGGATTATGCCAATATATCAGTCAGATTTCTAATCAGGTCATTGACTCATTGTCATAAAACCCACACCTCTAATGTAGACCAACTGTTACATGGTACAGCAGACTTAATAGCTGGCAGAACATTGCACAAAATGTTACAATTGTGATATCATCAGGCAAAAAATAGACTGCGCTGCACCGGAAGTTAGGAAGCTGGTGGCATCCAGCCAGTTCAAAGTCACTTTGTCGGGATCTCATGCGAACATAACTTCAACACTGAAGTTTGTTTACCCAAATATTATATGATATCAGTCAGATTTCTAATCAAGTCATTGACTCATTGTGATACAACCACACACCCCTAAAGTAGACCAACTGTTACATGGTACAGCGGAATAGCTTCCTAACTCGCTCGCTGATCATTGCGTAAAATGTCACAGTTGTGATATTATCTGGTGAAAAATAGACTGCGTATGTGCCGGAAGTTAGGAAGCTTGTTGCATCCAGCTGTTTGGAAGTCTCTCTATAGTATTTTATGATGATCACTTTGTCGGGATCGCACACGAACATAACTTCAATGCTGAAGTTTACCCCAATATTATTATATGAGTGATGTTCATGATACTTACCTCTCACTATAGGCTGTCAACATCAATAAATATAATGATAAATATGCATGTTTTAATAAATATATGATGACAAACAGCTGTGAAATGGGTAGATCCTCGATGTCTTAGAAAATACTTTGATAATCCTGTGTGGGGTCTTTTTGATCGTCCTAAAGACAGTAGGAGTCGACTAGTAGTCGACGAAGGGCCACCGACTATGAAATACCCTAGTTGTTTCAACACTACCGGGAATGAATATATTTGTCTTGTTTATCTAAAGATACTGTTTCTCCTCCCTGAACTTTTTCTAGATAATACGTTTGGGTCAGTCAACACGAGCTTCTGTCACTTGGAAATAAAATATCTTTTTGTCTTATCGTTTCCGAGAATAGGGGCAGAATAGGTGCATATTTATAGAAAATTATTCACATGCGATGTATGTTTTTCAACTGAAAATTCATCTTTGTGAGTTAAATATGTGTAACACCAGAAGTTTCTGCAAATGTGACTTCGAATCTAATTCCTTGGAAGTTTTGCTGGAACTGGTGGCTGGAAGATGAAGCATCTTTAACCATTCTATGACTGGAGCTTCCTGAAATATTGCAAAAACCCTGTGCCAATGCAATCTTTTATATATGCGAGTCTCACATATATAAAATAATACATTGGCCTAACAACATTTACTTTGACGTTGTAAGCCAGTGTATATTTATTATGCCCCCGATCTCCGATGGAGATTTGGGGGTATATAGTGGAGCCGTCCGTCCTTCCGTCCGTGTTTACTAATGACTACTTATGTGGCTAAGATTGTGTAAAATGGATATTTATGTGCATAACTTCCGTTGCGTGGCTAGCCACGTAACAGCTTTCAGATGGACGTTTAAAAATGATCTATTTAGCTTAATCAGCTTATTTAATTTTGTAGTCACTCAAAATCTGGAAACAAAAAGTCCATCGATTTAGACATCCATGACCCGTCAATAGGAGATGTCGGACACTGACTGACATTTATGTGGCTAGCCACCCAATCACGGACCTGTCAGTTTCTCCTATTCCACTGTTCCAGTTGCTGTGTGCAAGTTTTTGAGTTTTAATCAGCTTCTTCTGCTATAATTCCAACAGGTTATGAATCTATAATCTGGAGTTTTATCACTATCTACTACTTGATAGCCACATAAAATTTTATGGCTACTTGAGAAGCCACATAAAAACTAAAGCCACATTACCATTTCTAGCCACATAGGTCGGAGCCACATATCTACCCATTTGTTCGTCTGTCCGTCCGGGCGTCCGTCCGTCCGTACGAACGTTTCAACTCATAACTTTGGTTTCGCTAACTCAATTCAGTTGATCTTTGGTATGCTAATAGACCAGCCAGGGGGACAAGATTTCCCCATAACTGCGGTTTCGTCCGCCCTTTTTTTTCCAGAGTTACGCCCCTTTTTGGACTTAGAAAATCGTCCGTACAAACGTTTCAACTCATAACTTTGGTTTCGCTAATTCAATTCAGTTTATCTTTGGTATGCCAATAGACCAGCCAGGGGGACAAGATTTCCCCATAGCCGTGGTTTTTTCCAGAGTTACGCCCATTTTTGGTCTTAGAAAATTCAGGTTTTCTGCTACTTTTTTTTGGTTTCCAGATGATAACTTGATTTTGGATTGTTTATTTGCAAAACCCGTTTTTTTGTGTATTACCAATATCGCAATACAGGTCAAGGTAAAATGTCGGTTCAATCGGATAATTTTTGTGAGAGTTATGACCCTTTTTCGACTTAAAAAATTCATATTTTTTTTTAGAAAATTCAGTTTTCCTTCTATTTTTGTGGCACCAGACCAAATTTGAAGCTAATATAGAACTAAATACTCATGAATAACATTACTTTACAAAGTGCCATTTAATAAGTATTTGCACAAAAATAAGAAAAATCCTCTCTGATTGTACAGTCGGGGGCGTTACCTCCGTCCAGCGGTGCACTTGTTATATATGCGAGGCTCCCTATGAGAGACTCGCATATATAAGAGAATGCAGTGGCATAGGATCTTTAATGCTGCACTAGCGCAGATCCCGTAATGAAAGGGTTAAATTATGGGACAAATGAACCATGGGCAGTGTGAGTCTGTCTAAGTTCCAATCGATTATGGAATTTCATCCATTTGAGGTCTTGCATAGTTTTCAATAAGGCTGTGGCTCCATTTATTGCGCCATAGATATAGCCATTGCACTTAAACTTATGGTGTGACATCATTCCCTGTAAGTTGATGACGTTAAACACAAGTAAGCACCTATACTGTAACATAAATTTCTCTTTGTGGGCTTTCAATTCAATTTGATTTCCAGCATTATTTGTGCAGATTATTCAATTCCAAACTCAATAGCATAAGGCCTACCCATAATGTACACGCACTTGCTTATTTAGTTATTTGGAGTGTGAATATAAACTAAAATAAGACATTTGGAATTAAATGGCGGAATACTGCCATTGCAACCAAAACACAGACATCAGTGCTATGTGTATGGTGATGTCATGCCGTAGATTTATATCTCGGGGGCTATATTTACGCGTCGTAGACTGAGACACTTTGTCTCGATAATCAGAGAAAACTTATTAAAAATTCATGACACGTTTCTTTCAGCCAGAAATTTTAAATGCCCTTATAAGATTTTGATTAAGAAGTATTTTTTTATCTGCAGCTAATCAACAAAAATGGACAGCTTACTTTCGATGTTGAATACAAGGGTAACAGAAAATCAGTATCTCCAGAAGAAGTGCTGACTTTTATATTCAAGAAACTACTAGGTTAGTAATAGAAGACCTGCAAATATGATGGTGATTACAAAAATTTGTGGCTTGCAGGGTATCCTTGGGAAATAAGCTTCAGTCACATTTGCCTAATGCCACATATGTGACCCGCCATATCAAATCCAGTCGGAAGTCGGGATTTTTTTACCCTGTGCCAATGCATTCTCTTATATATGCGAGTCGACCATAGGTCGCCTCGCATATATAAGAGAATGCATTGGCCTAACAATTTTTTATCATTTTTTTTAAATAAATGTTTCTGACAATTTTTAGGACATAAAATAAAAAAACATCCATTACCCTGCAGGGAGCCCCACACATACAATGTATATAGAAGCATATTATAGAAGAGTGTCGTGTGCTCATGTTTGTCTGGGGCTCTGACTGGGTGAAATTATAAAATTGTTAAAGAATACAAGAAAAAATTATTAAAATTTAAAAAAAAATTTAGGTCAATGCATTCTCTTATATATGCGAGGCGACCTATGGTCGACTCGCATATATAAGAGAATGCATTGGCACAGGGTAAAAAAAATCCCGACTTCCGACTGGATTTGATATGGCGGGTCACATATGTGCTAAATGAGTTTCTGGTGAGAAGTTAATGGATGTTGTTAGTAAGTTAATCCTGGTTGGCAAATTAATTTGTTGCGGCACAATGTTGCTTCCTTGTTGGAGCATGGAAATTACAACATTGTCATGACCTGCTGCCATGATACAGCTCATTGAAACATTTACTCTAGAATGGATAATTTATTATTATTATACCCCCCGCAACGAAGTTAGGGGGGGTATACTGGAGTCAGCTTGTCCGTCCGTCGGCGTCGTCCGTCCGTGGACACAAATTTGTCCGGAGTTTTTCTCAGTCGTTTTTTGATCAATTTCCGTGAAACTTGGTACAGACATCAACCACCGTGGGAACCTGAGCACCTGCGATTATGACGTCTGTTGGACTTTTTTAGTGGAGTTATCCCCCCTTTTTCGACTTAGAAAATTTTCACAACATGTATACTTTTGTCCGAGCTTTTATTCCTACATTTTTCAGTCAATTTTTTTAAAACGTGGCACAGATATTTAGTACCATGGGAACTTGTGCACTTGCGATTATGACGTCTGTCCGACATTTTTTGGTGGAGTTATCCCCCTTTTTTTATTTAGAAACTTTTTTTGCAACATTCATAATTTTGTCCGAGCTTTTATTCCTACATTTTTCGGTCAATGTTTTTTAATCTTGGCACTGATATTTAGTACCATGGGAACCTGTGCACCTGCGATTATGACGTCTGTCCGACATTTTTTGGTGGAGTTATTGAACTTATTCCCCTTTTACAACTTAGAATTTTTTTCGCAACATACATAATTTTATCCAAGCTTTTATTCCTATATTTTTCGGTCAATAGGTTTAAGATTAGGGTTATGGTTGTACACCTGCAATGGGAACTGTTATTTTATTATTTTAACTAAATGTTTACTGACATGTTAAACATCTTAGTATTTTAAAAACAGGGGGGTATCCGTAGTCCCATTGGGACAGTCACACCTCTAGTTATTATTACTACTCATTCAGTTTTAATCTTTTGTATGCATTTTACTGTTTTGGCCAAAGAAAAATATATTTGTGGTTTGGGTTTCCCTACATAGCCTTCGGGAGAGAAGTACCATATTAGTCGATAGCATTTATTCTTCAATCCCATTGCCGACTGCATATATTTGGATGCATATTTGGCGAATAAATATATTTAAACCTACCCTATTTTCAATCCGCTACCCTAAAGTTTTTTGTCATCATTTTCAAGAAATTTTTCGGAAATGTTTTATATATAAAAAAGAAAATTCTTTGTCTCAGAATGAGCTGTTAGCTGTCATAGCTTTTTACAGTTTATACAAAGCAAATCAAAATTAATGTTATTAAAATAGTTCTCAATGGTTGGCTGAGTCTATTGTTTCTCAGTTAAATAATAGTGTGATGTTGTCCAATTACATTCATTGTTCATGTATTATCAGCTGTTATGGATCCAGGAGCAACCAATTAGCAGGTATTTTGTGAAAAGCCGTTCGCACAATTGTCATCTTTGAATACAGCTAGTCAAATTAATTATGACAATAGACTTGTTAATTACACTTCATGGCATTCCCTTTTATATGTGGGGAACCTTGTCAGCTTGGCACATTCTGTCCAAAAACAGCATTGAACTTTTACAAAGATAATTTGTGTGTTCTTTTGAAGAACATGCTCACATTTGTTATCCCCAAACTCTACACTTTGAAAAGAAGATCATATATTAAACTGAAGTGTTCTGTGCGCGAGGGATAAGATGGAATGTCTATCTCAACTGATTTCCCTGGCTGACAAAGGCAACTTGGTTTACTCTTAATTACCATTTGAACATGATGATTTAAAATTGACAGAAACAGCTAGAAGTCATGGAGGAAGTGGTTCATCAGATTCTGTGCTGTCAGTTTCTCCAAAGTTTACTTCAGATCAGAAGAATTCCATCAGGTACCTATTTATAGCTATATATTTTATATTTATAAGATTTATTTTCCATTTTCCACAATGCTCATTTTTTTGTTGTTGAAGAAACTCTCCCAAAAATGCATGCATATTAATATCTTAACAACTTCATTATGTTAATTAAATCATGCTTCAATCAGCAGCTCTTTCTGTGTCTGCAATATTCCATTTACAACTAGACTGGCAAAAACGAAATACATATACAAATCAGTGTCATGTGTCTATTAGTAATACAACAAATAAGTGTGAATCCATGTGTGGCTATTTCACAATAACTAATTTAAATTTTTTCCCAACTTGCCTTTTTTCTTATAAATGCTTTCTTTCTCCAGCAAATGTGCCAAAGATGCAGGCTTCAATGTGTTGAGGGTAATAGCGGAACCTAGTGCAGGAGTGTTGGCTTACGACATCGCACAGATGGACAAGAAAGATGAATGGTACTAGTTATGTATAACCTGTCATAACCAGATTTGCTCGTTTGATGTCGACTACAGCCTGTTGGCATAACATGCTCTAATTAATCCAGTCATGAGTGGCAGGTTGACTGAACTTATAAAGATGTTGTTGGGCAAACAAAGAGCTCACAGTCAAGCATTGCAGAAAGTCCAGCATTTTTTTGTCGTAATACTGCAGATTCGTTTTAGCACACACTTTCTATGAGCCTGTACCCCGTACATGCCTCAAAATATGGTGCTGGACATTTGCAGAATGAGGCCCACAGAGGGTGAATTTAGTGACACTACCCTGCACAGTGGGCCTGCATCACTAAATTCCCCATCTGGGACCTCATTATCAGAAAGTTTCTTTTCAGTCAAGTTTTCAGTTTTTACAGGTCACAATGCTCATCCAATCATCACCAAACTTCATATGGATCTTCGGGTTGACCTCTAGATGGGAGCCTCCCTTTTTCCCCAAAATTCGTAAAAAAAAACATGGTTGCCAATAATTCTTTTTCTATAGATCCACTCTTGCAGGCAAAAAAACTTGATGAGCGCCATCTTCCGATGCCCACCCCTTGTTCTTGTGTAGTTTAGTTTCTCTATATTCCCAAATTGGAATACAACACAATGCATAATCAAGGTGCCCAATGAGTGCACATCACCATCTTCACCATCTGTAGATTTATATCTCGGGGCTATATTTACGCGTCGTAGACTGAGACACTTTGTCTCGATAATCAGAGAAAACTTATTAAAAATTCATGACACGTTTCTTTCAGCCAGATAATACTGCAGATTCGTTTTAGCACACACTTTCTATGAGCCTGTACCCCGTACATGCCTCAAAATATGGTGCTGGACATTTGCAGAATGAGGCCCACAGAGGGTGAATTTAGTGACACTACCCTGCACAGTGGGCCTGCATCACTAAATTCCCCATCTGGGACCTCATTATCAGAAAGCTTCTTTTCAGTCAAGTTTTCAGTTTTTACAGGTCACAATGCTCATCCAATCATCACCAAACTTCATATGGATCTTCGGGATGACCTCTAGATGGGAGCCTCCCTTTTTCCCCAAAATTCGTATAAAAAAACATGGTCGCCAATAATTCTTTTGCTATAGATCCACTCTTGCAGGCAAAAAAACTTGATGAGCGCCATCTTCCGATGCCCACCCCTTGTTCTTGTGTAGTTTAGTTTCTCTATATTCCCTTTGAATGTTCAGCACCATATTTTGAGGCCAGACAGTTGTGGTTTATAGCATGTATGAACTAATATTCCAGCTGAAGATTTGTCTCATGGCTGAATTCTCATATCATCTACGAATGTTCAGCACCATATTTTGAGGCCAGACAGTTGTGGTTTATAGCATGTATGAACTAATATTCCAGCTGAAGATTTGTCTCATGGCTGAAGTCTCATATCATCTACATGCCACAACAAAATGGTGAACAAGTATCTGGTGCTATAAGTAAGCATACGGGCAGCATAACCACCAAACATTTAATTTAATCATTTCTCTCGTGATAAACTGCATCTTTGCCCTGCTTATTCATGAACTTTTGAATTACAGGTAGGATCTTGCAAAGCGTCGAGCTGCCAATTCTTCAAATATTTTCCATTCACTCTTGGCTTTCTTGTTGGTGAAAAAGAACACAAGGTTGAATGTGCCTTCTTCTAAATCTAATTATAGGTCTAATAGAATAATGCTTCAAAATTCAATTCATCTTAATGGTTATGGTTTATAGCATGTATGAACAAATTTTCCAGATGAAGATTCGTCTCATGGCTGAATTCTCAAATTATCTACATGCCACATAAAAATGGTGAATTGGTACCTGGTGCTATAAGTTTGCATACGGGCAACATAATCACCAAACATTTAATTTCATCATTTCTCTCTTGAATAACAGGTGACACACTGCATCCGTACCCTACTTATTCATAAACTTCTTGAATTGCAGGTAGGGTCCTGCAAAGCTATCTCGAATCGATTCGATCATAAGATTCAAATATTTTTGAATCACCCTCATTGGCATTCTTCTTGGTGAAAAATAACACGAGATTGAAGATGCCTTATTCTAAATTTCAAATCTAATTATAGGTCTAATAGAATAATGCTTGAAATTTGATCAAAACTCGTTGTTTGATCCAATGTCATACCACCCTTCTCTATCTCACATATTGCGCATGTCTGTAAAAAGTCAGACTATTTATTATTCAAAAATAGTTCCTTGTTTATTCTTGATACTAGTGACCTACGTGGGGTATCATTTCATAATTCATGACAGATATTGGACTTTTTAAATAAAAAGCATGTCATATAATACACCTGTTTACACTGCAGAGAATTGATCTGGGCTATTATTATCTACATGCCACAAGAAAATGGTGAATTGGTTACCTGGTGCTATAAGTTTGCATACGGGCAACATAATCACCAAACATTTAATTTCATCATATCTCTCTTGAATAACAGGTGACACACTGCATCCGTACCCTACTTATTCATAAACTTCTTGAATTACAGGTAGGGTCCTCCGAAGCTTCGCTCGAATCGGCTGCCAATTTGAGTTGATTCGATCATAGGATTAGAATATTTTTGAATCACCCTCATTGGCATTCTTCTTGATGAAAAAGAACAGGAGGTTGAAGATGCCTTGTTCTAAATTTCAAATCTAATTATAGGTCTGATAGATTAATGCTTGAAATTTGATCAAAACTCGTTGTTTGATCCAATGTCATACCACCCTTCTCTATCTCACATATTGTGCATGTCTGTAAAAAGTCCGACTATTTATTATTCAAAAATAGTTCCTTGTTTATTCTTGATACTAGTGACCTACGTGGGGTATCATTTCATAATTCATGACAGATATTGGACTTTTTAAATAAAAAGCATGTCATATAATACACCTGTTAACACTGCAGAGAATTGATCAGGGCTATTATTATCTACATGCCACAAGAAAATGGTGAATTGGTACCTGGTGCTATAAGTTTGCATACGGGCAACATAATCACCAAACATTTAATTTCATCATATCTCTCTTGAATAACAGGTGACACACTGCATCCGTACCCTACTTATTCATAAACTTCTTGAATTACAGGTAGGGTCCTGCGAAGCTTCGCTTGAATCGGCTGCCAATTCGATTCGATTCGATCTTAAGATTAAAATATTTTTGAATCACCCTCATTGGCATTCTTCTTGGTGAAAAAGAACACGAGATTGAAGATGCCTTGTTCTAAATTTCAGATTTAATTATAGGTCTGATAGATTAATGCTTGAAATTTGAATAAAACTCGCTGTTCTGTCTTACTGTATTGATTTTTATTATATAACTGTCATTTTCATTACCACTATAGTAAATCGATCATTCCCGACCATCATTACCACTATAGTAAATCGATCATTCCCGACCATCATTACCACTATAGTAAATCGATCATTCCCGACCATCATTACCACTATAGTAAAGCGATCATTCCCGACCATCATTACCACTATAGTAAAGCGATCATTCCCGACCATCATTACCACTATAGTAAAGTGATCATTCCCGACCATCGGATCATTTTCATTACCACTATAGTAAAGTGATCATTCCCGACCATCAGATCATTTTCATTACCACTATAGTAAAGTGATCATTCCTGACCATCGGATCATTTTCATTACCACTATAGTAAAGTGATCATTCCCGACCATCGGATCATTTTCATTACCACTATAGTAAAGTGATCATTCCCGACCATCGGATCATTTTCATTACCACTATAGTAAAGTGATCATTCCCGACCATCGGATCATTTTCATTACCACTATAGTAAAGTGATCATTCCCGACCATCGGATCATTTTCATTACCACAATAGTAAAGTGATCATTCCCGACAATCGGATCATGTTCAATACCACTATAGTAAAGTGATCATTCCCGACCATCGGATCATTTTCATTACCACCATAGTAAAGTGATCATTCCCGACCATCGGATCATTTTCATTACCACTATAGTAAAGCGATCATTCCCGACCATCGGATCATTTTCATTACCACTACAGTAAAGTGATCATTCCCGACCATCGGATCATTTTCATTACCACTATAGTAAAGCGATCATTCCCGACCATCGGATCATTTTCATTACCACTATAGTAAAGCGATCATTCCCGACCATCGGATCATTTTCATTACCACTATAGTAAAGCGATCATTCCCGACCATCGGATCATTTTCATTACCACTATAGTAAAGCGATCATTCCTGACCATCGGATCATTTTCATTACCACTATCGTAAAGCGATCATTCCCGACCATCGGATCATTTTCATTACCACTATAGTAAAGCGATCATTCCCGACCATCGGATCATTTTCATTACCACTATAGTAAAGCGATCATTCCCGACCATCGGATCATTTTCATTACCACTATAGTAAAGTGATCATTCCCGACCATCGGATCATTTTCATTACCACTATAGTAAAGCGATCATTCCCTACCATCGGATCATTTTCATTACCACTATAGTAAAGCGATCTTTCCCGACCATCGGATCATTTTCATTACCGCTATAGTAAAGCGATCATTCCCGACTATCGGATCATTTTCATTACCACTATAGTAAAGTGATCATTCCCGACCATTGGATCATTTTCATTACCACTATAGTAAAGTCTTGATCAATCATAGATATGTTTGTCTGTAGGCACTCTTGAAATGTACTTGCAGACTTAAAATGTTGGCAAATGCCTTTACTTGTGATACACTGGATTTGTGCCATATTCACTTGAATTTTTGTCCCCCGAAAAATAAATTTTCGGGGGACTATAGATACGGGGTCCGTCCGTCGTTCCGTCAGTCGTCCGTCCATTCGTGTAATCATCTCCTCCTACAGATTTCATCCCTGAGATTTGAAACTTCAGAATATTATTGCCCATATATTGAAGATGTGCAACATGTATATAGATGACGGAAAAACTATTTTTATACAGAGTTATTAACCCTTTTTATAATTTTCTGTATGAGGGTACCTTTATGGTGTAATCAACTCCTCCTACAGTTTTGATCGTAGATATTTGAAACTTCAAAGTATTGTTACCCACATATTGGAGATGTGCAACATGTATAAGGATTAACTGTCATGTGGACTGTTTTTATGGAGATGTAACGGTGAGGTAAGTGGACATAACTTGTTTTACATACAAGTTATGTCCACTTACCTCACCGTTACATCTCCATAAAAATAGTCCACATGACAGTTAATCCTTATATTTATATACATTTAGCGAAAAAGCCACTTTTGTAAATATATTTAAATCGAAAAGTGTATCGTGACAAGATCAGCCCAAAATACCCAATAGCACCCTTGGCAAAAGTTAATAGGAACAATTTCTCTTCATGTTGAAACCCGATGATGTATTAAGTCAATCCTGCGCGAGTCAAAATGCGCCCAAAGCATTACGCATTCGTCTTTCCAAACCTAATGACGTATCGATGGTGTTATTAGCTTGGTGTTATTAGGCTTTGCGCATTCACCGAGAAATAACTGCAACTAGCCACGTGGGCGCCGACCAATCCGAATGCTGGATTTAGTGATGACAACACTTAGTGTGTAAATATATATAGATGACAGATTTTTTTTTTTTTATGGAAATATTAACCCTTTCGACTTAGAACATTTCAACATTTTTTCTAATTTCTTTAACAAAGCGGCATCGACTTGCCACGTTGTCGGGGGACACTGTGGTCGGCTGACTTTTTATTTCTTTAATAATGAGAGATATATTGGCTTATCAGAGCTTTGCATGACCAAGAATTTAAAAAATGTATTCTCTTCTGCAATTCATTGATTTCCTCTAAATCATTCTACCTGACTTTCTTTCAAATAATGTTTGGAATATTATGACATTGATTGAAAAAAAAGATCATTCTGCATTAATTTGTGTTATGGGGTCTGAGCTATTTCTTCTATTGTTGAATCAACAGCCTGCTTGTGACCATGGAATTCTCCTTACACAAGATATTCACTAATGAAAGTGTCCTGTTGGTTCTGGAATTCCATTTGAGTGCATACCATCTCTATTGGATACTGTTTGTATCAGAATATACTGATTTAAACTTCATATCTCAACATATGATTCATCTAAATATTTATTTTGGCTCCAAATTTAATGTTTGTTCCTTTGTGTGGTATTCCATGTCCTAGAATCCTCTTTTATCAACTCATATTAACAGTTATGGGTGATAGCATGTATGAATTAATGTTCCAGCTGAAGTCTCATAGCTTAACTCTCAAATCATCCACATGCCACAATAAAATGGTGAACATGGGCCTGATGCTATAAGTCGGCTTACGGGCAGTACCGGTATAATCACCAAACATACAATTTCGTCATTTATCTCTTGAGTTAAGGCCTTTGCAGACTGTGTCGTTAGCATTGCGATCAGCACGTCATCTGTGATTTCTGCATCTGACGCTTAATTAGTATAAATGTAATACTGTTGATGATGTCACATGATGCACGTTGCAGGTGTCATGATGAGATTGTCAACACATGAATAGGAATAAGACCTGATTGGCATGAAGTCTGCTTACTCAAAAGTTTCTGTCATTTACGATTACAGAGAGTGGCCCTCTATACCGGAAATGGATGTAACCTGTCAAGGCTGTTCAAGTAAACAATGTTGAAGCATTATTTTGAATTATGGGGTCTGAGCTATTTCTTCTATTGTTGAATCAACAGTTTTCTTGTGACCATGGAGTTCTTCTAATACAAGATGTCCACTAATGAAAGTTTCCTGTCTCTTCTGGAATTCCATTTGAATGCATATCATCTCTTTTGTATATTGATTCTGTTTATATCCATATACTGATTTAAACTTCATATCTCAACATATGATTCATCTAAATGTTTATTTTGGCACCCATATTTAATGTTCGTTCCTTTTGTATAGTATTCCATGTCCTAATTTCCTCTTATATGAATTCATATTAACAGTGTACAAAGTGTACAAAGGCCCATTATCACATAGAAGTGACTAAATATACAGCACAACTCAGAAAACTAGAAAATATCTCTTATTTCCTATTCTGTCTTCGGGCATGATAACCTAGAGTTGCTCGTAATAAGTATATACATACAATGCATCACTCTTGTCGTATCGATCGTGAAACGTTAATTATGCTATGCTTATTGTAAACTGACCGAGTGGGGTCAATGGTCAGGTCACAAACAAACAAACAGGTAGTAACAATTCAGTTCAACTGATGCATGGACTGCCCAACAGTGACCCATTATTACGGGTTACTGTTGGACAGTCTATGCCCCTGACGGCTGACAATGATAATAATAAGATAGTAAAATTTAAACAAAAACAAGATCTAACTGGGAAAAGAACATTATGAAAAAGCAATAAAGACACCACCACATGTGTATGACAAAGATGGGGAAATGGCTAATATAAGCATCACACTTTCTGCCAAATCCCATTCTCTAAAATAATTGTCTTTATGTATATTATACAACTCTGTTAATTAATGTGCATGATTTAGAGAAATAAATATGTTTACACCAGTTATGGGTGGCAGCATGTATGAATTAATGTTCCTGCTGAAGTTCAGTCTCATAGTGAACTCTCATATCATCTACATGCCACAATAAAATGGTGAACAAGGGCCTGGTGCTATAAGTCAGCATACGGGCAGTATAATCACCAAACATTTCCTATTTACTTATTAATTCCAGATATTTAATGAATATGATGGGAATTTGGAGGTATATATTTCTGCAACACTGTGGCCATACTGTTCAATCTTTATTGGATAATTTTTGTGCGTTGGTTCTGCTTGTCCCAATTAATTTATATAATTTCTGGTTCAGTGTTATTTTCTATTCACGATGATGTCAGAACTTACTATGTCTGATTGTTGGGTCATCCGCAATATTCCAATACTATTTTAGCTTTATTTCTCTTCTCAACACATTAGGAAGAAATAGTTTTCATGTGTGCATTCACTGTTTTGTTCCAACATGTGTGGTGTGGGAAGCTGAGGAGGTGTGATTACTAAATTGACCATTTCTGTACTAAATAGATTCTCCCAGTCAGTTAAAAAATGTACATCGGTATGGTCTATAAATCGTTTGGATGGATATTATTGTGATAAAAGCAGATGACAGATAAATAAAAGTACAGGAGGAGCACTAAATATTGATGTGGTCATTTGTTGAACTTATTATCTGGACATTTCCTATGGGATAACTACTCGTCAATGATGCTTTAGTATAGAAAGAGTTAAAATGATGAACAAGAGCCTATTGTTATAAGTTTGCATTTTGGCAGTATAATCTCCAGACATAACGTATTTACTCATTTCTCTCAAATAACATGTGATGCTGGATACATACCCAATCTACTCATTAATTACATAGAGAGTAATCCATTGGTTCCGAGAATTATGTTAAATAATTCACGAGAGGTGAGAGTCGTCAGTAAGAAACATAACGCGCACAAGTTTCTTACCTAAACGTCTCGCACCTCAAGTAAATTATTTAGCGTAATTCTCGGAACTAATTGATTACTCTATTTATTACACTTCTGCATCAATTTGGTTCTCCTAGCATGAAAGTCCCGTTGTGGAGAAAGATCAACCATCGAAAATTCATTCCAGATCAGTAAGCAACATAACATCAATGACATCATAAGAAATGACATAATTCACTAGTGACATTACCATTTTTAATTAATGGCGTTTTCAATGGAAATCTCGCCCAGGAGTGTAATAAAGTTATTTAATCAATATGGTATGAAAGCTGAGGTATTTATATCTACAACAATCTTCAGTCTGTAACCTTACAGTTTTCTGTTGATTGGATACATTTTTTGTTGGTTCTGCTTTTTCAATTGAATTGGTATGATTTCTGGTGCAGTTCTGGATTTGTTTTCTATTCATGTCAGAACATACCGTTTTAGATATATTTTTCTACACATCGGCATAAAATAAATTTCAAATGAGCATTCACTGCCATTGTTCCTGCAAGCTTCATATGACCTGTGTAATAGGGAAAGCCTAGTCAAAGTGAGTGCTAAATTAAAATGGTGACCAAGGGCCTAGTGCTATAAGTTTGCATTTGGGCAGTATAATCACCAGACATATCCTATTTGCACATTTCTCTCAAATATAACGTACATTGATTTAATTAATATGATAGGGAAGCAGAAGTATTTATTTCTACAAAAATCATCAGTCTGTAACCATACAGTTTGCTCTTAACTCTTTCATAACGAGAGCTGCGCTGGTGCAACATTAAACATCATGTGCCAGTGCATTCTCTTATATATTTGAGTCTCCCATAGGGAGCCCCGCATATATAAGAGAATGCACTGGCTTATAAGTTCAAGGTAAATATTGTTGGGCCAATGTATTCTCTATATATGTGAGGCTCACTATGGGAGACACACATACATGTATATACTAATAAGAGAATGTATTGGCACAGGATTTTCGCAAAGTTTCAGGAAGCTCTAGTCATGGGAGGGTTAATTGGATAAAAAAAAAGTTTATTCTGCTTATTCATTGAATTGATATGGTTTATGGTGCAGTTCTGTTTTTGTTTTCTAATCATGTCAGAACATACCGTTTTAGCTCTATTTTTCAACACATTGTCATAACATAAATTTCAAATGAGCATTCACTACCATTGTTCCTGTAGGCTTCATATGACCTGTGTAATGTATGAAGCCTAGTCAAAGTGAGTGCTAAATTAAAATGGTGACCAAGGGCCTGGTGCTATAAGTTTGCATTTGGGCAGTATAATCACCAGACATATCCTATTTGCTCATTTATCTCAAATATAACGTACATAGATTGAATTAATATGATAGGGAAGCTGAGGAATTAATTTCTACAAAAATCATCAGTCCATAACCGTACAGTTTGCTCTTAACCCTTTCATGACGGGAGCTGTGCTTGTGCAGCATTAAACATCCTGTGCCAGTGCATTCTCTTATATATCCAAGTCTCCCATAGGGAGCCTCGTATATGTAAGAGAATGCACTGGCTTACAAGGTCAAGGTAAATATTGTTAGGCCAATTTATTCACTTATATATGCGAGGCTCCCAATGGGAGACACACATATATACTAGTAAGAGAAAGTATTGGCACAAGTTTTCCCAAAGTTTCAGGAAGCTCTAGTCATGGAAGGGTTAATTGGATAAAAAAAAATTGTTGGTTCTGTTTATTCATTTAATTCATATGGTTTATGGTGCAGTTCTGTTTTTGTTTTCTAATCATGTCAGAACATACCGTTTTAGCTCTATTTTTCAACACATTGTCATAACATAAATTTCAAATGAGCATTCACTACCATTGTTCCTGCAGGCTTCATATGACCTGTGTAATGTGGGAAGCCTAGTCAGAGTGAATGCTAAATTAAAATGGTGACCAAGGGCCTAGTGCTATAAGTTTGCATTTGGGCAGTATAATCACCAGACATATCCTATTTGCTCATTTATCTCAAATATAACGTACATAGATTGAAGTAATATGATAGGGAAGCAGAAGTATTTATTTCTACAAAAATCAGCAGTCTGTAACCATAAAGTTTGCTCTAAACTCTTTCATGACGGGAGCTGCGCTGGTGCAGCATTAAACATCATGTGCCATTGCATTCTCTTATATATCCGAGTCTCCTATAGGGAGCCTCGTATATGTAAGAGAATGCACTGGCTTACAAGGTCAAGGTAAATATTGTTAGGCCAATTTATTCACTTATATATGCGAGGCTCCCAATGGGAGACACATATATACTAGTAAGAGAAAGTATTGGCACAAGTTTTCCCAAAATTTCAGGAAACTCTAGTCATGGCTGGTCATGGAAGGGTTAATTGTATAAAAAAAAATATTTGTTCTGTTTATTCATTTACCGGTAATTCATATGGTTTCTGGTGCAGTTCTGTTTTTGTTTTCTATTCATGTCAGAATATACCGTTTTAGCTTTATTTTTCAACTCATTGTCATAACATAAGTTTCAAATGAGCATTCACTACCATTGTTCCTGCAGGCTTCATATGACCTGTGTAATGTATGAAGACTAGTCAGAGTGAATGCTAAATTAAAATGGTGACCAAGGGCCTAGTGCTATAAGTTTGCATTTGGGCAGTATAATCACCAGACATATCCTATTTGCTCATTTATCTCAAATATAACGTACATAGATTGAATTAATATGATAGGGAAGCTGAGGAATTAATTTCTACAAAAATCATCAGTCCGTAACCATACAGTTTGCTCTAATCTCTTTCATGACGGGAGCTGCGCTGGTGCAGCATTAAACATCATGTGCCATTGCATTCTCTTATATATCCGAGTCTCCCATAGGGAGCCTCGTATATGTAAGAGAATGCACTGGCTTACAAGGTCAAGGTAAATATTGTTAGGCCAATTTATTCACTTATATATGCGAGGCTCCCAATGGGAGACACACATATATACTAGTAAGAGAAAGTATTGGCACAAGTTTTCCCAAAGTTTCAGGAAGCTCTAGTCATGGAAGGGTTAATTGGATAAAAAAAAATTGTTGGTTCTGTTTATTCATTTAATTCATATGGTTTATGGTGCAGTTCTGTTTTTGTTTTCTAATCATGTCAGAACATACCGTTTTAGCTCTATTTTTCAACACATTGTCATAACATAAATTTCAAATGAGCATTCACTACCATTGTTCCTGTAGGCTTCATATGACCTGTGTAATGTATGAAGCCTAGTCAAAGTGAGTGCTAAATTAAAATGGTGACCAAGGGCCTGGTGCTATAAGTTTGCATTTGGGCAGTATAATCACCAGACATATCCTATTTGCTCATTTATCTCAAATATAACGTACATAGATTGAATTAATATGATAGGGAAGCTGAGGAATTAATTTCTACAAAAATCATCAGTCCGTAACCGTACAGTTTGCTCTTAACCCTTTCATGACGGGAGCTGTGCTTGTGCAGCATTAAACATCCTGTGCCAGTGCATTCTCTTATATATCCAAGTCTCCCATAGGGAGCCTCGTATATGTAAGAGAATGCACTGGCTTACAAGGTCAAGGTAAATATTGTTAGGCCAATTTATTCACTTATATATGCGAGGCTCCCAATGGGAGACACACATATATACTAGTAAGAGAAAGTATTGGCACAAGTTTTCCCAAAGTTTCAGGAAGCTCTAGTCATGGAAGGGTTAATTGGATAAAAAAAAATTGTTGGTTCTGTTTATTCATTTAATTCATATGGTTTATGGTGCAGTTCTGTTTTTGTTTTCTAATCATGTCAGAACATACCGTTTTAGCTCTATTTTTCAACACATTGTCATAACATAAATTTCAAATGAGCATTCACTACCATTGTTCCTGCAGGCTTCATATGACCTGTGTAATGTATGAAGACTAGTCAGAGTGAATGCTAAATTAAAATGGTGACCAAGGGCCTAGTGCTATAAGTTTGCATTTGGGCAGTATAATCACCAGACATATCCTATTTGCTCATTTATCTCAAATATAACGTACATAGATTGAATTAATATGATAGGGAAGCTGAGGAATTAATTTCTACAAAAATCATCAGTCCGTAACCATACAGTTTGCTCTAATCTCTTTCATGACGGGAGCTGCGCTGGTGCAGCATTAAACATCATGTGCCATTGCATTCTCTTATATATCCGAGTCTCCCATTGGGAGCCTCGTATATGTAAGAGAATGCACTGGCTTACAAGGTCAAGTTAAATATTGTTAGGCCAATTTATTCACTTATATATGCGAGGCTCCCAATGGGAGACACACATGTATACTAGTAAGAGAAAGTATTGGCACAAGTTTTCCCAAAATTTCAGGAAACTCTAGTCATGGAAGGGTTAATTGTATAGAAAAATATTATTGGTTCTGTTTATTCATTTAATTCATATGGTTTCTGGTGCAGTTCTGTTTTTGTTTTCTATTCATGTCAGAACATACCGTTTTAGCTCTATTTTTCAACACATTGTCATAACATAAATTTCAAATGAGCATTCACTACCATTGTTCCTGCAGGCTTCATATGACATGTGTAATGTATGAAGACTAGGCAAAGTGAGTGCTAAATTAAAATGGTGACCAAGGGCCTGGTGCTATAAGTTTGCATTTGGGCAGTATAATCACCAGACATATCCTATTTGCACATTTCTTTCAAATATAACGTACATAGATTTAATTAATATGATAGGGAAGCAGAAGTATTTATTTCTACAAAAATCATCAGTCCGTAACCATACAGTTTGCTCTAAACTCTTTCATGACGGGAGCTGCGCTGGTGCAGCATTAAACATCATGTGCCATTGCATTCTCTTATATATCCGAGTCTCCCATAGGGAACCTCGTATATGTAAGAGAATGCACTGGCTTGCAAGGTCAAGGTAAATATTGTTAGGCCAATTTATTCACTTATATATGCGAGGCTCCCAATGGGAGACACACATATATACTAGTAAGAGAAAGTATTGGCACAAGTTTCCCAAAATTTCAGGAAACTGTTGTCATGGAAGGGTTGATTGGATAAAACAAAATTGTTGGTTCTGTTTATTCATTTAATTCAATGGTTTCTGGTGCAGTTCTGTTTTTGTTTTCTTGTCATGTCAGAACATACCGTTTTAGCTCTATTTTTCAACACATTGTCATAACATAAATTTCAAATGAGCATTCACTACCATTGTTCCTGCAGGCTTCATATGACATGTGTAATGTATGAAGACTAGGCAAAGTGAGTGCTCAATTAAAATGGTGACCAAGGGCCTGGTGCTATAAGTTTGCATTTGGGCAGTATAATCACCAGACATATCCTATTTGCACATTTCTCTCAAATATAATGTACATAGATTTAATTAATATGATAGGGAAGCAGAAGTATCTATTTCTATAAAAATCATCAGTCTGTAACCATACAGTTTGCTCTTAACCCTTTCATGACAGGAGCTGCGCTGGTGCATTAAAAATCCTGTGCCAGTGCATTCTCCCAATGGGAGACACACATATATACTAGTAAGAGAATGTATTGGCACAGAATTTTCGCAAAGTTTCAGGAAACTCTAGTCATGGAAGGGTTAATTGGATCAAAAGATTATTGGTTCTGTTTATTCAATTGAATTGATATGATTTCTGATGCATTTTGTTTTTGTTTTCTATTCATGTCAGAACATACTGTTTCAGCTCTATTTTTCTACATATCAGCACAAAATAAATTTCAAGTGAGCCTTCACTAAATCCTTTGGCACAGGCTTCAAGTCATACCTTTGGAGACGAGTCATTTTGATGTCATTCGCCAAATTAACATGGCCACCAGTGGCCATCTTGGATTTCAAAATTCAGTCCATTAGCACAGGCTACAGGCTGTTCATCTGATCATCATGAAATTTGTCATGTAGATGGGAACGAGTCATTTTGGGGTCATTCGGCCATAAAACACGCCTGCTGGCATGTTAGATCAAACTTCATATTGATCTTGATATTGATCTACTAGATGGGATCTATCAAATGTTTTTGATATTCATTGGTAAACATAGCCATCAGTGGCCATCTTGGATTTTATTTTATAAAAATCTCTTCATGTTGATAATCTATTATGACTCAGACATTTCAATTTTTCTCCGACTCCTGATCACTCCATTGACTGTAACACATGAAATTATTCCCTTTCGAAGTTGAGCTACAGTGTCATTGACACTTTCATGTTTTGTTTTTTGAAAAACAAGTATGTTAATATGGCTACCCTTAATGTAGCCCAATTGCACTATGTGTGGTATCCTTAGTCCCACCTCAAGTTATTGTAGGGATTTCCATATACAACATGTATATACCCATTGAACTAATTTCATATTATGTAACTTCATCATGGCGATTATTTCAAGTTACAGTATATGAATATTTCAAATGATACCTTTTACCTTGAAATAATCAATCATCTTGATATTCTTTCAGCAACATCCTGGTGTTTAGAATCGGAGGTACATCATGTAATGCCAGCGTCATTCAGGTACAGAATGGAGTGTATAAACTTGAATCGTCAGTCACCGAGAGTTCTTTGAGTGGAGATAAATTCACCTCCCAATTAGTCTCCCATTTAGCAGAAGACTTTCAGAGGTAAGAAATACATCAAGCTTTCTTTGACAATATGGCTATGAGTGACTTACCAGTAGCATTCTGTTAAAGGTGGATTATGGTGGATGTAAACATGTGTTATATTGTTACCGGGGTATAAAATATTAGATTTGAATTGAAGACTCCTGTCCGGAAATGCTTCTATCGATTAATATTAATTTTATTTCGAATATTTTATGGTCTAAAAAGGTGTGTTTGTTCAGCCAACGAACAATAGTGGTTACTGTTAACAGAGACCAGAAATTTTATTGTACAATATTGTCACAAATAAACGTTAATTATACTCATTACCGCTTATATTTGTGGAACAATATAATACAAACAATCAATCTGGGACATTTTACTTTCGGTGCTCTATATTGCAATATGGTATCATCCGAATGGTCTGTTCTAAAAATAGACACATAAACGGTCTCAATTTAATATTCGAAATAAAATCAATATTAATTGATACCCACGCAACTATTTAAAAAAATTTATTTAAAGAGAGAATCCATCTTTAATATAGAATTCTATTCAAATCAGAATATTTACATACTGTAACCCATGTGTGTCACACTGAATCCTGTTCCGTGATTGGTCAACTGCCAATTGGGTCATGCATTTTGTATCCCAATAAAACACACCACAACACGAACTGACAACACATTGTTGACCAAGACCATGCAGTTGTTTTTCCCCATATTAATTAAAATACTCCATATATTATAAATATGATCATGGTATCAGAAATCAGATGTCAGTAGAACAGATGGATGTTTTAGAAATTGGTTACTGGATAGTCTTATGATTGATACTATCAATGAGACATCACATGTCTTTACCGCTAATCCACATGTATTTGGAACAATAGACCCCGCCACCCTAAAGACATATATATAAGACAAGGTAACTATCTATCAGATGGCATAAATTCCTACCACCTGGCATTGTAAAGCTGTGGCTAACATATTTAAAAAAAATTGTATTCAAACTAAACACATGTTTTGTTCCCGAAGGCCATATCACCCGACTCAATCAGATGATTTTATCGAAAGTTACAGGCATCAGAAAAGAACAATTCTGGCCAAAATTTCTGGTTGGACATTTACTGGGCACACCGGCTGAAAAACATTTACGATCAGACGAGGGAGTATAGCTGGTTTATGTCAATTTCTGGTAAATTTCAATTCATTTCAACTCAAAAAAGAATCTCCTATTGCACCCATGTCAGAGATATGCAGTTAAATAGCTTTCACGAAAGTGGGAGACGTAATTTTCTTCCATTTTGGCGACCGTGGGACAAATTAGGCTTTGAAACTTTCTTGAGATCTAAACTGCATAGTGCCATAAGAGCCATAAGAAACATCTTTTATGGGTTGAAATTAATCCAAATTTACATGAAATGTAAGTATTGATGAATGTCACCGAAGAAAAATTGCTATCCCCTCAAAAAACTCCTTTAGTCGGTGTGCCCAGTAAATGTCAGACCAGAAATTTTGGCCAGAATTTTTCTGTTCCGATGCCTGTAACTTTTTATACTATCAACCGATCGGGTCAGGTGATGTGCCAAACTGAAACATAGCCCTTCTTGAACAAAATCGGCATTATAGTCTGAATAACATAACATAAATATTTTAGTCACAGCTTGATAACAACGCGTGGTGGGAATTTGGGTCATCTAATAGATAGTTACCTTGTCTTGTATGTATGTCTTTGGGGTGGTGTCAAATACCTGTGTGTTAATCCATATCTTTAGAGATAATCGTGGATATTCCGTCATATGAGATATTTACCGGCTATACTTTAATTTATTATATTGCACTTTTGGAATTGTATTATCTGCAGTACTCCAGTTGTACAAACAGCAAGTTGTTAAATACTTATGTCCTTTTATTATAATTAACAACTTATAGCTTTCTGGAACTTTAGGAAAAACAGATGTAACTTAGGTGACAACAAGCGAGCTTTGTCGAAACTCAGAATAGCAGCGGAGATGACCAAACATTCATTATCCAAGCAGCCGAATGCTCACTGTAATGTGGAATCCCTGTATGAAGGAATAGATCTACAGAACAATGTCTCAAGGTAAAATAAGATATATTTAGAAGACAAATGTATGAACTGGTTAACAATATTGCATGAGTTAGTTGCGTTGCAGTGGTACAACAAGAACCAAAGGTCAAGTTGCATCTCTCAGCACATCTAACAAGTGCGATAATATGAATCACTTCACATACTCTGTTTATTGCACACCTGAAGATTAGCTTCTAGTATACTGATGCTCAGGTTGATATTGAACAATCTAGTGATTTATGCAGAGTATACTGTATAAAGTGAAGAACTTCTCTGTTAGAGTTCATGTCAAGAACATTGTCAATCCTTTTCAATTCAGGTCATTCTTGTGTGAAGTGCCATTCTGGAGAATAAGAGTAAAAAAATAACCTACAACTGGAAAGAGTTTAGTATTCCTATTATAAACCTAAAATGTAAGCACTTTATTGCAAAGATTTCAAAAAGGTCAGGTCGAGTTTGGTTATTTATTCATTAATATCTATCCACAAATACTGTAAACTAAAGAGAATTGTTTCCAAAATGGATATAACATTCATATACAGTAAAACCTCTCCAAACCGGCATCTCTATAAACCGAATCCCTCTCCATACCGAACAATTCGTCTGGTTCCGAATTCACCCAAGTGCATTCTCACTAAAAATTGCCTCTATAATCTGGAAACTCTCTCTATTTGGAACATTGGACGGCATTTCTATTCCATAAGTGAACGATTACATTAATTTTTACCTCCGAAATCCAAACACGGAAATCGACACCAACCAACACATGTGCTCTAGATTTGACATACTTGATGCTGAGCTTTGATGTTAACTGGGGATCCTTTGTAAGTTTAAATCTCTGGTCTACATTAAACTCTGCGTGGTCGTTTTGATGGCTCATTCATTGTGACAGGTTGATTAAAACTATTGGTGACAAAACACTGCTATCGTGTACTTTCAGCAAGCTTCATTAGTGTTTTGTTTGGACAGTGGTCATAAAAATAATAAGAGTCCACCTCATCGCGATGATTGATGTTAAAATATAGTGTCAGTGCCCTATTCTCCGTGAAGTCACCATTGTTCACTCAATGTGTGAAATAAGTACAGTTATCTAATGACACCTGCTGTTATAATCTGGTTCAAAGCGTTGGCCGAATAAAGACACACTAATTAAATCCGGCGGCACGTATATTCAACAGTGCGAAACTAAAATACATGCGCTACATTAATATTGTCAGTGACATTTTCGAATCACTGTAAAGTTTATCGTTTCCAGTCTTATCTATATACCGGTACATGTATTCTGTCATATTTATATACCATGTTTTAATTCTTATTATACCGTGTATTATCTATGTTATTTATAATTGATTTGGTACTTTATTGAATAAAGTTGCATTCAATAATGAGTTGGTTGTGCACTTAGTAATGTCGTCAATACATTCCGATTGTTGTGCTATTTTCTATAAACCGAACAGAAGGGCCGTTCCGAAGGATGTTCGGTTTGTAGAGGTTTTACTGTATCATACAATTCTTTGGGTGTTAAATGTGTACTATAAAAACAGCACATCTTTAGCAACCACTTGTCATATCAGACAAACATTTGGAGCCATACAGAGACATTAATAATTTTCTAATACAATTCAATATTCTATTATGCCTTTAATGTTCAAATTGTTTCCCTAGTAAGTACTTGTCATGGTTTAAATAATCAAATTTTTGCTTTATGTTTTAATAAATAATATAAATTTTTTCCAGGGCTCGTTTTGAGAGCTTGTGCCAAAATTTGGTTCAACAGTGCCTTGTTCCAATTGAGGAAGCTTTAACGAAGGCAAGCATAAAGAAAGGGAATGTTGATAAGGTGAGTTAATATCTATTTGCACTTGCCAAAGGCCAATAAAATTATTAAAATTGATTCGGGTAACATATCAGAAAAATATTAGGATTGGTAGGTAAGCTTCCAATTTTATTTTATTAATTTTGTTTTTAACATACTCTTAAAGGGGTACTGTACACAGAGATAGGCGATTTTTTTGATTTACTCCCATTGAAATAACTTTCAAGTTAGATTGTTTTCGTGTTATATGAGTTTCGTATAAACCTAATTTAGCGATGAAAATCTTGATCTTGGAAACAAAAATATTACGATTTCAAACTACGCGCCATGGTTTGACCTTCACCGGAGAAGACACATGTCGCAGAAAGAACCGGAAGTTCATTGCTCACAGTTTCGATTGATGCCTTCAATCTCTTCCATCGAACAATCTCACTCCCTATAAAAATACTTGACGCTTTATGACTCTTGTTTCTTTCTCCTTTTTCGGAATCGGTTATAACGGACCTTCCTTTTGCAGGTAACATGTTTTGTTTGCACTCAATAATGTTCGCGAACGGCCGTCGATAAAAGACACACAACAGATGCGATTTCAAGAACGGTAACTCGTAATGGCATAATTCTCCATTTTATGACTCCAGCCATAAATTATTTTATATTAAATAATTCAATGTTACTTTTACGATAGCCTGTTAACCGGAACTTTTTCAGTAGACATCGTCGACTCGAATTAGTTATTTTATAATATAATATTCATATTAGATCGCTATTGTCACCGGGAATTTATTGAAATTGGGGTACAGTACCCCTTTAAGACTTGTCATGTTTTTACTGCTAGAGTGAGAGAAGATTAATTTTGATTATTGTTGTATCAACTGTATTAAGCACTAATAAAGACAGAAAACACCCATTATGAGACACTTAGAAGGCTTTTTTGTTTTTCATAAAAAAATTCTGAAAAGTGTTTTAAAAATATGCAAAAATCTTCAGCATAGGAGGTTTAAAATAGGGTCAGTAAGGAAACCTGAAACTACAAGTATTTTTTCTTGGGTCTTATATTTACCAAATAAATTGTTCAGGCTTTCTGTTCAAAAGGAAGTACAGTACTTTTGGCCACTTTTTTTATTTGTTGGTTTACAGATAATAATTTTTTTAAATATGGGATGAGGAACTGGGAGGAATGGAAAACAAATAAAAAATAAAATTGGTATGAATTGTTATTTTTACCATTTTATTAAAAAATCAGGTAGGAAGATCAACAGAATGATATTTGATTGTAGCACATGTCAATTTTAGACGAAATACTGAAATGAGTCTGTAATAGATGAAGGCTTTTTCGAAGTATGCTAAGATATTAGCGAAGTATACTAGTACTGCAATTGTTCAGAAAACCATCTTCTGATTGGTGAACAAGGGAACTTCTCAGAGGTTATTCACAATTACAGCCCATCAGAAATATTTTTATTTATTAGTCTGGCTCAATAACTATTGGACAAAAAAATTCAAGTTTTATTTCATGGGTCCTGTGGCATTGAATTTCAACCCCCACATATACACTGGGTTGGTCCATTGTTCAGTTTTCAGGATGTTGAAATAAAATATGCTTTTGAAATATAAAGATGATTCCTATTAATTAATTCATCATATGAGTGTTCAGCTAAGAAATTAAAACTGTTTCATAAACTTATTATATGAACATCTCTTCAAATAAATGAATGGGATTCAAGAAACTATCCATCAGTGAGCATCCATTTACTCAAAGGGATGTCTGTACATTTATATAATGTCTATTTTAGTTAAAGATGCATAATCCGATTACCGGTAAGCACCCCTCGATTACTATCTATTTGACTTCGCGGGTAAAAAAAATTTGATTCGAGTCGAGGAACCCACCTATCAATGCTCAGAGTGATCAGATATAAATTTTTGAAATCTACTATTTTTCACCACCGATAATTTTTGGTGGCCCAATAAAAGTCGACGAGAAGACGTTCTCGGACCAAATTGCAGATGAAGATGGATTACTCTAAATCATGTGGCGTTTTTGTGTCAGATATACTGGCAAAATTTCATTGAACAAAATGTTGATAAATAACAGGTTTTGGGCAATTTTATACTATACCGGTAGTTGACTGTGGTTAGCATTATTTTTGGACAATTACTTGATTCTGATAACTGACGCGGCATTTCAAAAAATGTTGTTGTGGTTGGAATCTGATGATATGGGGACCATCGAATCGGATTGAGTACCTTTAATATGTAACATCGAGGTGTTGCTAATGTGTTCAAGATCTTACTTTTTTTAGGTTGTATTATATACCGGTAGTGCTTATGCCTATTTGTTTACTATTAAAGGTTATTTATAGAGTTGCCTATTTGTTCACAATTTAAGGCTATATTATGTGGTGGTGGTGCCAAGGTGCCTCAGTTGCAGAACCTCATTAAGGGATATTTCTCAGGTGCAGATATCTTATGCAGCATACCTCCTGAAGAAGTCCTAGCCGTCGGTGCCGCAAAACAGGTATACCACTCTCACAACGTATATTTAACTGTTTCCGTCCAAGAACCCACCAGATCAAAAAGACACAAAATTGTACAGTCTCTTATTTAACAAATGAGCTATAAAGTCAGTATGAGGAATACAAAAACTTTCTTGCAAGTATGTTAGCAAAACTAGGGGTCAGACTTACAATATGCGTATATATAAACTGCTGAAAGTAGCCTAAGGCCAACTTGAAACCATGGCCCTATAATTATACCCCCCCCCCCCCCCCCCCCCCCCCAAGACGGAAGGAAATGGTGGGTATACTGGATTACATGCGTTCGATCTGGTCATCTGTCTCATCTGTCAGTCCATCCGTCTGTCCAAGCAGATACCGCAACCACTGGTGTTGGATCTCATTGAAATTTGGTATGGATGTTCACTACTATGAGAACATTCAATGGCTTGTTTAATCGTTTTATTCCAGTTTTCCATTCTAGAGTTATTCATCTTTTGATAGCTACATCGTATTATGTTTAATCTGGTCGACCATGGCATTAAATGAATTGTTTTTGTTTTTTCCATTTACCACTTGTAACTATTTTGAGGGTTTGTTTCACACCAAACAAGAGTGTGAAGGTTGAAATCAAATTGTTGTTCTGGTCCTATATCAAGATGATAGATTGCTGGCGAGTCAAGCCTAAGTATAATACATACATATTCGCAGTTTATTGATGTATACTTGGGGTTACCAAAACCTGAATCCGTCCTAAAAAATAACTTGATACTTATTACTTGGTAAGGATTTAATGTTTCAACCTTTATACCATGTTTTCAACTTCTCATTATGCTATACGTATGTACCTATACACTACTAACTATTCAAGCCTTGAAATAGTGTGTCTTGTCATTTGGAGAATGAGGTCTCCAATGGGTGAATTTAGTGACGCTACCCACCCCATGGGCTAGCATCACTAAATTCACCCTCTGGGGACCTCATTCTGCTTAGGCCTCATCTTCTGGCAAATATCTGTAGTCTGAAATTAACATTGTTTCCAGTTACAATTTCCCTTCTGTTTAGTTTCTATATCCCCTGATTTGTGGAATGATAAAATGCATAATCACAGTGGTAATAATGATAATCGATAAATTTATTACACGCCTTCTACAGGTACCCTGTTTCAATGCGTGATTCAACTGGGGAAGTTCAATCTGATCATTTGTCTCCCATATCAGTTGCGGCATCGGCAGAATGAGGTCCCCAGAGGGTGAATATAGTGATGCTATCCCGCACATTATGCACTAGAACCTGGAGTCTCTTTCATAAGGTTAATGACAGCAGCAGCCCTGTTGCAGCATTAAATCCTGTGCCAGTGCATTCTCTTATATATGGGAGTCCCCCACAGTGAGCCTCGCATATATATAAGAGAATGCACTGGCTTACAAGGTCAAGTTAAATATTGTTAGGCCAATGCATTCTCTTGTATATGTGAGGATCCCTATGAGAGACTTGCATAATATATAAGAGAATGCATTGGCACAGGGTTTTCCCAAAATTTCTGGAGGCTTCAGTCATATCAAGAGTTATTGATTGGAAATGAACTGTAATCAAATCATGTAAATTCTAAGTCGAAAAAGACCCATAACTCATGAAAAATTATTTGAAATGAACCCATACTCAAACTTGACCATTTTTTGTTTTTGCAGAAAATAATTGTTTTAAACCCTTTATTTCAGGCTGCCTTACTCATGGGGAAATGCATCGAGGAAGTTAAAGCCAACACTGACTCAAATATTGTGGACTGCTTGTCAAAACATATATGTATTAAAAAGGTGGGTGTTTCTCCTTGACATTAATATAAAGCAGAAATCAAGATTACATGTATATACTACTTACAGGGTGCGGTGTGCGTTCCCTGGCCCTAAAATTTGCATGCCATTATCAATGTTTGTCCAGTAGTTATCCACCCCTTGTTTCTCTCATTGTATTACCTCAGTGTATTTTAAAACGTGAGTCTTTGTTTCTGATCTATCCATAAATTATGACATTTAAAGTGTGCAAAAAAAATTCTGTTTGTATGACCCACAGGCTCCTGGGGAAAAATATTAAAATACCAATATAGAGTATACCAGTGACACTGATAGTCTATATTGGTATTTAAAGGTACTCAATCCGAACAGAGGGTCCCCATCTCAACAGATTCCAACAACAACAATCCGATCAGAGGGTCCTATATTACTATTTCTTTGGCTTTGGGGGTAAAAAATATTTGATTCGAGTCGAGGAACCCATCAAACAAAGCTCAGAGTTATTAGATATTGAGTTTTGAAATTTGTTATGTTCTCGAGATGAGTACTAATAATTGCCGTCAATTTCGTATCCTGCTCGAGATGTGTACACCAAAACACTGTTCAAACAGACAAGGATGGGTAACTCTAAAATCAAGTGGTAATAATAACGCAATTTTGACTGAGTTCTGGGCCAGAAAGTATTCCCGATAATGAAAAATAATAGATTTCTAAAATCGATATCTAACAAATCTGAGCTTTGATGGGTGACTTCCTCGACTCGAATCAAATATGTTTGACCCCCGAAGCCATTGAAATAGTAATTGAGAGGAGTTTTATCGGATTGAGTACCGTTAAAGGCCCACTTAATTTTTGAATCACTGATTATTTTTTTTTATAATGCCTTGATATATGGTTTTAATAACAATCTATGCCATAACATATGATTAAAATACCATAATTCATCATCATTTGGAATGTCTATGTCTCAGAAGGTGCCCATGGAGTAATCAAAAATAGCTGAAATCATAAAATAATTTCCCCATTATGGCTCCCAGAATGCAACAGAATTCAAACAAAAGTTTATTTTCAATGGAAAGGGAATAACTCTATATCTAAATACATAGAGTTATTCCCCTTCCATTGAAAAAATAGACTGTGTAGAAACTTCAGCACAGAATAGACTCGGTTTATTAACAAAAACAACATGTTTACAGTTTATTACATCGAATAAATTGAAAATACAATGTTCTGGAGCTTCCTCTTTCAAATGGTATACAATATGGCATATATTTTATATAATGTGATCTCGGGGTTCGAAAATTAAGTAGTCATTTAAGTATTTTTTTCCCAGGAGCCTGTTGTATGACCCAGGTCTAATACAGGTTTAATTTAAAGAAAGTGTGACATCTCTTGTGCATAAATACATTGTTCTGACAAATATTATGTTAGACACCAAGGACTAATTCACGATTGATTTGCAAAAATTGGTACAACTTTTAAAGGTCAAAATTCCAAATATAGGCTATTTTCAGGAATCATCAATCAATTTCAGAATATGATGCTTATCTCAACTACTGGTATGTGGCCAATACAATTGATGCTTGTGCCTAGGTTTGACAATGAGACTATGTCAGATGAACTATAAATCTGAACTGCATAATTATGTGGGTTCAGCTTTGTGTACAAGCTATCTCTTCTGTTAAATAAATATGTGGTCCTAAATAAATATGCTGGGTGGGAATCCTGATAAATTTTAATAAACATGCAGACCTGAATTAAACATACAGGGAGATATGTTGCAAGATCCTGGTGATTAATCCTTTTTTTACTGAATAGTATCTTCCAGCCAGTTATAAAAGTATGCATTGGAATGGTCTAATATTCATTTTTAGGGGTGTCCAGGAAAAATTAGCAGACGACTGACATACGAAAACATAATAAAAGTACAGTGGGATTAACACTAATTGATGGAAAATGCTCAGATAATAACTTTAACAAACAACCTATGGCATTTGTTGAACTTATTACATGAAAATTTCCTAAGGGAACTACTTTCCATATTTTATTCAGTGTTCCATACATTTACATATAATATCAATAATACACAAAATGAAAACAAACACACTAACAATCATATCCTATTTCAGCAATTTGAAACTGAAGAAGGCAGCAGCGTAAAACTATTTCCAGTATTCCACAAGCATACGCCGGTTCCATGTAGATACCAAGAGTCTTTCACATTGGCAGAAACACAAACTGCCATTAAAGTGGAGTTGTTAGAGTGCGACGACCTTGAGAATGGGGATGCAAAAGATATCGCTAAGGTATGTTAAACCTTTTGTTTGTACCCTATGTTTGCTCTGTCAATGTAACAAAGTCTTGATGTTACTAAACTTTTCCCAACATATTAGGGTAATTGACTTGATCAACTAAAGTCTCTTCTAAATCATTCTGTCACCATTATGGCAACTGTTGGAGGCCCATTAAAAGTATCATACCACCAAATGTTCACTTATACATGATTATTATGCATGCTGTTTTAAAAATAGAGTCATCCAGAAGTTCACATTGACATTCTTCATGTATGTAATTCATGATAATTATGACCTAGCGGCTAAAAAGATGTTAAAGATGCATAATCCGAATTAAAGATCGCAAATTACTATTTCTTTGGCTTCGACCAAATTGCGGATGAAGATGGATAAATCTAAAATCAAGTACCTTTTTTTGTGTCAGATATTTGACAAACTGGCAAAATTTCGTTGAACAAAATGTTGATAAATAACAGGTTTTAGGGAATTTTATACTATAGTTGACTATGGTTAGCATTATTTTTCCGTTAAAGGAAGCCTTTCACACTGAACTATATGGATATATGTCCTGCGTTTGTAAACCATAGTAGAGAAAGGGGTTAACTTTTTGGTCACCTACGATCACTCACGGTCTTCAGTGGCTTGCTCGGAATCAGTCACACATGCGCAGTCCCAATATAATTCACTGTACAGATTGAATTCGTCAGTTTATTTTCTGCTACGAAACCGAACGGAAGTCTAAAGGGAGTATTGTTCCGAATTTGTCGTTTAACAACTAGACAACAAATTCAATTTATCGATACAATAATTACTGGTCGCCTACGCGTTCGTTTTTAGAATTATTGTTTCGAATTCACGGACCGTTTCGCTTCAAACATACAATTGTCCGTGTTTTCGAACAGGCGGCGAACTTAAAAAATTTATCGAATATGAAAATCGACATTTCGCCATAATCAGCCGCCATTTCAAGGCCTTACGAGGCGCATAGATTATTGTGAGCAATACATCTAATGTAATTATTATAGCATCTATAAGGTATGATAGAATTTGTCAGATATAAAAAATGCCACGTGATTCGCTACCGGAAGTCGCCTAATTTCGTGGGAATTTATTTACTCGTGGACATTTATTTAGCAATAATTCCATCGCTACTGACGCTATCTATCATAATGTTATGAACAACATTCTTTCACATAATACTTTGTTGTTTTATGGTTCGATACAACTGATCCAGATGTGTTGGTCAAATTTGAACTTAAAGTTGATTACATCTTGGTTTATCAATGTCAAAACAGGTACCTAAGAATAACAGTAGTGTCATTATTACTTTAATAAATTGACAGAGATTGATATTTGACAAGTGTTATAATTCTGTTCATGGTTTGATTCTCGTAACGGAGCATCAACTTCAATGTAACAATCTCAGCCATGTGCTAGCAGACCGGGGATCGCACCCTGGTCAGGGTATTCTGACAGAAATCAGAACTCGGTCCGATACCAAGTTTGTCAGGCTAAAAAGTCCCATTCGAGATTACTGAATAAAATCCGAATGCAAATGCCGACTTTCCCTATTACAACACTTGTTCAGGTATGTTGTCGTGGGTGCACTACGCTGTGCGATCGGGTGTGGACAATTAAAACTTAATGGCTGACCCATGTACACACCAAGGTGTGTGCATGTTAAAGAACACTACTGGAGTCACTAGACCTCATCAAAACAACATGCTTTCACAAAATACTTTGTGTTTTCTGTTTCAATACTGTCACACATGTCTCCTATGATCTAGATGTGTTTGTCGACGCTTGAAGTTGACTACAGTTTATCAATATCAGAAAAATAACGACTCGTGGTACTAAGATTCGTTAGTGTCATTAATTTCAGACAGGGATTGACATCTGACAAGAGTCAGAATTCTGTTGAGTACATGATTCGATTCTCGTACAGTGCTTCAACTTCACTGTCGAATTTTGAACTGCTAGCATTTAATGATTGCAAGCATGACACTAAAATTAATCGTGATGACAGTTTCACTATTGTCTCAATTCCAGATTTTAGTTATTATTGTGAATTGTATCCAAAATTAACCCATCCTTTCAAAATTGCTGGGTTGTTTCTCGACTAAATGGTGTCTCCTTCCGGAATACAAACATAATTGCTATCCTTCCTGTTCAGGTTTACAGAAAAGAAGCGGTGGGGGTTGGGTTACTACAATTCTGGATATGGCTCTAATTGGGACACAAAATTACAAATCATGCGTGCTTCGGTTTGCATTCTCTAGAGTAAGGGAAGAAGCTTATCGTCACTCTGACGGTGTTTTATCATGGTTTCACTATCTACAAATATATTTGAAGATACTTTGGATCAAAAACTTTCCCCTTCTTGATTCAATTATGAGAATGATTCCAGCCTGACAGGTATTTAGAATCGTGGTGACTTGACCCGTCCAGTTAACTGGCCCACTGTCAATAACTGGCGACCGTGGCCTGGATGACGTTCCCCAATGAATAACGATATAATAGCAGTGGTATTCCAAGACGAGGAAGGTGGGGGGAGACATTATTTATGGCAAGTAACCATATCAAATGTGAGCTTGGTACAAGAACAGGCTGTACATCCAATACAGCATGCATTGTTCATAAAGGGCATGGTAGGTGTTTTGAAGGTATTCATGGACTAGCTGGAGTCTCAATGAATTTTCAAATATATACGTGTCCCGACCTTTCATACCGTTGATATGGCGAATAGACTTCACACACGAATGAAGCATATTTACATGGAAAGCATTTATATTGTCACGTGTCCCACGACCACTGCCAATAGCCTTTCCGACAAGAGTCCATCAGCATGGCTCTTCATACTTCTATTGCCCATATCAATTTGATTATCTGGCACATAGACAATAAAACAGGCAAAGACGTTTGCGCTGTCCAGCTAAGCTTTCGAGGAAGCTCATTGACCAGCATTACCGACCTTTCCTAAGACGCAGGCAGGGGACCACCCCGTACGAGTGGATCCCATCCCCATGGCACCAGATGCCCGATCGTAAGGGCCTGAAACCATGCTGCCAACTCTGCGCATTTCGGTCTATGCTGGATTTGTCCTCTCTTCCTTAAGCAGGACCACTTAGGTAGGGGGAGTTCCTCTCTATCTTGGCTCTTCAAATTAAAATAAAACAACATTATAAAAGGGATGTGTATCCTTTACTAGGAGGATGATAATTTCATTCGTTTCCTTCCTAGGGGAGCCATTTTTAGAGCAGGTCTTCCCCTAGTTTGCTGCATGCTTCACACTAACCGACCTATCACACACCTAGGTCGTTCTTCTGCATGTTTGGGGGGGCAGAGGCTCAGACCTGAATATTCTGTATGGTGACCGTGAAAATTTACCTGTGTTTATCATCTGACTACATTGTACATCATTTGAACTGATTTCGGTTGTAGAAGGCGCACCTTCATTTCTTAGAATCGGATCGCGGTGGGTATTCCACTGGGAACGTGCACTGCTCTCAGGTGCCTAGTGGTAGTAATGGCCTAATAATAGTAATGTGTGGGGATTTAGGCTGAACATAATACTTGTGATTGCACATTTTGCTGTCTATCTCCATTCCAAAGGATGGTGATCGTTGGGAAATTTCTCCAAAATTAATAATCGTACCGACATTATTATTTGGCACCTGAGAGTAACGGTTTGCTTTCTCATTGGATGCTCTGGTCACCTGCGGTGTTCGGCCATGCGCTCCCGATGCTCATGGCTGTTAGTCATATTCTCTGAGGGGCTATATATATATCTTTAATGATACATTGGATTGTGCCAGGGATCTCTGCTCTGGCTCCGACCATTGGATTGTTGGGCGCAGCTTTGGTAGGGTCTTATGACATGATCTCATGATGACTTATATATCACCATGATATATCTATTATATCATTTTATATATCTATATATGCGAAAGATTTGCATCACCGGGTTTCTGCAATGATATCTTGTGATACATAGGTACCTCAGAGACATGCGACATGTTCTCTGTGGGGTTATATATCTATATTTAGTGATGCGTTGGATCATGACAGGGAGCTGTGATCTGGCTCCGACCATTGGATTGATGGGCACAGCTTTGGTAGGGCCTTCTGACATGGTCTCATGAGGAAGACTTAATATATCCCCCGGATATATATATTATATAATTTTATATATATATATACGCAATGTGTATATTGTGATACATAGGTACCTCAGAGACATGTGAACGTGTGATAACTGTTCTAAGGGCAGGACCAGTTCAGGTTCCTCCGATTACGCCTCGGCGGTACAATCAGTCTGTGGGGAAACATCTGGTGGAGTAGACGGGGTACTTGGGACCTCCAGGACATCTGTCCCCCACCAAACGCCAGCGGTTCTGGGCGCTAAAGCTGCCAAATCGCGTGCCTACAAATCGACACCGGCAGATGGGCCTCCGGCAGCTTAAGCGTAGGGCAGGGGCCGTACCCATGAGGTAAAGCGCCGTGTCCCCCTGGCCACGCTCGTCTTAACGACAAAAAGCGGCCTTGCCTGCCACTTCTCTGTGAAGGGATCGGAGAAAAATGACCTCTCCCCACCCTCCAGCTTGGCCAGGATATTAGCTTGGGCATGACCACCTGCAGCATGCGATGGTGGGGGCTCCCTCTGATCCGATGGCTTGACTCGCTTATAGTTGTCGAACCCATTTGGGCTAATGGGCTCTCCATTTGATCCCTGTGCCACAGATTGGGCATCAGGTTATCTGCCATTTGCATTGGCGAACAGCAGTTAGTTAACTCTTAATGTTGGTTGTCTTGCCATCTTCGGAGTGGGCCTCCTCCAGTGCAGGTCGTTATGTCGCTAAGGCGGAGAGGGAGTTAGTCTCCTCGCATCTCAAATCGGCTGGACTCTTAGAACTGACGGATGAAGAAAAGAGAATTGCTCGGTTCGCTCGCAATTCTGAATTGAATGGCACCACCTGGGATGTTGCTTCCAAAAACAAGGGGGGGGGAGGTACATGTTTTAGCAATATAGCACTCTAATTATATGAGTTATTTCACGTAACTAATCATAACAGATTCATTAAAGAGTTCATATTTAGGTACAATCTGTTTTAGAAGAGTGCATTCCCTCAAAAAATTTGGCTATTAACTTTATTGCTCGTGCCTCCTCCTGGGCTTGCATTCTAATCCATATAGTTCGGTGTGAAAGGCTTCCTTTAGCGGAAAAATATTATTTTTAAAAGTATAATACATTTTTCCTTGAAGAAAGCCTGAACACTGAACTATCATACGGCCCTCCCATGGCGGTGCCATTCCCAACCCCGCAACTCGCCAATCTCCTGATTGAGTTGAAAATAAACTGACGAATTCAATCTGTACAGTGAATTATATTGGGACTGCGCATGTGTGACTGATTCCGAGCAAGCCACTGAAGACCGTGAGTGATCGTAGGCGACCAAAAAGTAAACCCCTTTCTACTATGGTTTACAAACGCAGGACATATATCCATATAGTTCAGTGTTCAGGCTTTCTTTAAGGAAAAATGTATTATACTTTTAAAAATAATATTTATGGGCAATTAATCGATTGTGATAACTGAAGTGGCATTTAACAAATTTTTGTTGTTGTTGTAATCTGATGATATGGGGACCATCTAATTGGATTTTGAGTATCTTTTAAACCCTACCTAACAAAATAATCATGTATACAGAGTATACAATCAAATTTTTATTACCTTCATGCTTATTTTATTGTACAGTTCATGAGAAATAAACTGATTAATCATGTTCCATATCCCAATTATGGATATAGTGCATGCAGTGGAGAATTATAATATGACGGCACATAATAAATTGATCATTTTGACAATCCATCTTCAATTTGTGAAATTGCATCCAAGGACAGAAACTACTATTGTTGCATTGTGTAGCATCATCTTGGTGAACCTAATTGAATATATTTTCAGTTCAGATATGTTACTACATGTACTGGTTACAACTTGCCAAATGCTGCCTTGATAACATGTAACTTTCAACAAAGTCAACTGGAAGCATACTTGTAGAAATTTTACATCCATCAACTCAATGCAACGACCATAATTTAAAATAATTGCAGACATTTAGCTAGTGTTTGCAGTCTCATGGATATGCCTTTCAAAATTAGGCTAACTATTCAGAATACATATTCAGCAAAAAGTAGTTAGGGAATTTTAAAATTAAAAAAAAACTACTGGAAAGCAAAAACTAGAAAAGATTCCTTAAAATACATCTAGTCACATTTGAGCGTTGATTCAAGTTGAAGAATTGGGAAAATAGGTGTTGATATAGTGATCGTTATTTCTTTTGCAGATTGTGATGAAGGGTCTTTCTGCTGGGGGTCTCGTGACATTGGTCTTCCATTTACGAAAGTGAGTATGATTGACATATGCCTCTCTTCTGTGATTCCATTGTAGAGTTGTTCCTTCTAGCTCTTCTGATTGATCATGTACAGTAATGCTTTAAGTAATCGTCTTCTTAACCACAGCAGAATTATTGGTAACTTTTCAGGATTTAGTCGGAAATATGACCAATATATAATTTCTATACATACGGATAATAAATATGGTATAGTTTAGATATGCATGAGTTGATTCCAATGTTAACAAATATGAATGGGAAAATATAAATGAATTGTAAATGGTATTAATAATTGTGTTAACAGATTTTGATATTCTCTCACAACACCCATTCATATAAATACGAACAAAAACTATCATTTATGAACATTCCACTATACGCATAATTGTAACAAGCTGCAAGCTTTTTGAAACATTATTGAAACGTTCTTTATATTTAACCCATAGATGCACACAATACAATGTAGAAAGAAAATTTTAAATAATAAAAATTTTACAGAAAAAGTGCATTGTATCAATTTGTATTAAGGATATTTGATGGTATACAAATAGACCTATACTGCCATATTGTCATCATCATGTTGGGACAATTTTTATTTACAATATACCCATATTCAGTCATGATGCATATTTGGCAGCAGTTAGACTATCATCCAAATGACACTTTTTTGGTGTTGGAGTAGAGCGGGATACCCCTCCACAATCATGGATGGCAGACTAATTCAAAAGGCAAAGTTAAAAGGATAAATCTCTTAATAATTTCCCAAATTTTTTGCTGATTATGGAACATTTTGCTGTGGTAAAGAATATATAAAATGTCACTCATTAATATTATAACCACAATGGCAGCACACAATATCATTCTTATAAATATATTATATAGAGTGGCCAGTTGGCAGAATCAATGCCATTCGATTATCAACGATTGCCACGTTCATCTAGTTGGCATAGTTCTTGGGTACTCACTCACCCAGTTGATTCGTTGAAATAAGCGAATGATAGGTCTACAAAGAGAATTACATGTATATTTCAATGATTCAAATTTATTTGCTATTTTTTTTCAGGGACTGTTCTCTACATGCCACATGCACAGAAGAGAGCACTCAACGAGTTGAATCTGTCATCCTCGATGTTAGCTGATCATGTGTTTGTTTTATGTTTTGTTTGGATCAAGCATAATTTATATTAAAAATGTTTATACAAGTATTGCATATTTCTTATACTTTAAAAATGGTCTATCACTTTCAGGCTTTTCAAGCTTTAAGGTTTCAGGGTTTGTACGTCAAAATGAAAAGGGTTTAAAGTTGGCTCAGTCCCTAAAAAGTGCTTAAATAGATGACGAGTATTTAACAATCAATCTTTGCCCTTGAAAAGTCCTTGATTACCACAGAAATTAGGGGGGGGAGGGGCCGTAAAAAAGTTGCGAGACGTGGGGGTCTTTTTTTTACACCCACCCACCCTTTCTTGAATTTTTTTTTCATAAAATTTTAGACACCCACCCCAAAACATCAAAGCTTTATGTTGGTCCCCTCTGTAAAAACGACCAACCGCTCTATATTGGTCCCATCTTTGAAAGACCAAATTAAATGTTACTTCCTGTTAACAAACATGTGCAAAATTGAACTCGAAGCAATCAACAAAGGTAGAATATTATGTGATTATATTGGTATATTTATAACCCAGCCTATTCATCTGTGTGAGTACAGCTGGTGAGTAGATGAAAAATATGTTGAATCCCCTGGAATGACAACAAAAAATAACTAGGGCCAGTGTTAGGGCCTACAGTAGAATAAAAAATTACAAACTTAAATTTATCTTTTTTTCAGACATCAACCAGCATCAACTAGTAGGCCTAGAGCCTATAGTAATATCAAAAAGGAAAATGTGCATATGAACCAGTGTACGAATTAACTTTTATGTATGCCTGCATGACCACCGACCCGACCTCGCATTACGACTTAGAACTAGGCCTAAAATAATGCTTAACCCTTTGAGTTTGAACGTTGATGGGTCAATTTAGTGCCAACTCCATATACACGGATGTATATTACTGAGATTCATTTGGACAATCAGAGCTGAACTTCGGTCATGTACTGGATGGAGTTCATGTGCAATAAGAAATTCACACACATTCTGTACATGAATATAAACCTTAGTATGAGGTGTGTTTGAAGAAAATAGACGTCAATTTTGGAAGAAATAATTAAGATGTTGAATGCTGAAATTACCGCAGATTACAATAATTAAAAAAATTCATTAAAACACCTTACCCAGTCCTCAAAAAGTGCTTAAATTTCATTTCCGAATAGAGTTTGAACCCTGGGTTTTATTTGTAAACATGTAATACTGAAAAGTTTGATAGACAGCTTTGGGATGCTAGATGAGCATATCTACTGAACTTTTCAGTTAAAAATTGTCTATCTCTTCCTATAACAAGTTTTATATAATCCCCATGGTATAAAATAATAAATATGAATCGAAGACCCCTGTCCGGAAACGCTTCTATCAATTAGTGTTGATTTTATTTCAAATTGTCGAGTATAATACATTCATCAATTTGGAAAAAAAAATTTAGCTGGCGGAAACATGAGTGGGGGAACTTATCTCTATCTGAGATCACCTGAATATACGGTCTGTTCTAAAATAGTAATTGATTGTAGCAATATATAAGAAAATATTGATATTAATTGATAGAAGCGTCTTTGACACGTATGTATATTATTTTGTACCACTGGAAACTATATAAAACATTTTTAGGAAGAACTTGACTATCTTTCAACATCCCTATCAAAGGCAATAAAATAATTACACATCAAAGAGTTACCTAACTGGAATCAGCATCATACAAATACACTGATTATGTGTTATTTATTGATCTATTCTTCGTCAATTTGAATGTGATTGTCAATAACTCATTTTGTTATCCTTCATGATATCACTAGTGTTAACTAGTATTTATTGATATCACAAAATGAATATATGATATCACTAAATCGAATTTAATAGTGATATCATAAAATGAATTTAAGATATCATAAAATCAAATATATAATATCACAAAATAGAAAAGCATTTAGTGATATCATTAATTCGAATTTGTGATATCATAAATTAATTCCATTAGGCCAATATCAATAAATATTTTATGATATTACTGAATGCATTTAGTTATATCAATAAATAGTCTTTTTGTCTGAATTATTTATATCACAAAATGGATATATGATATCGCAAATTAGAATAAGTGATATCACAAAATGAATATATGATATCATAAAATCAAATATGTGATATCACATTCAATTTTATGATATCCCTTATTTGATTTTGTGACATCATATATTCACTTTGTGATATCACAAAATGAATTATTGTTATCACAAAATGGGTAATAATTAGAAGAATGGCAGGGGTGCATGGAGGGGGAGAGGGGCACCAAAATTGATGTCACTTCAGATGTTGCAGATAATTAGTAATTATATTTAGCTTCGATTTCCATTGACAATTATTCCAATTTACATTGATAAATATTCTTCTCCATGATACGCGGAATCTAATCATGCTATTTAAAGACACAAAAATTTGTGCTGTTTCGGTGAGATTTGGGGGGGGGGGGGGGGGGGCACTAAATTTGATAAGAATTGTATTAGTTGCTGATTACCACCAAACTTATACATAATCATCTCCATGATATCAGGAGTCTAATTGGCATGGTTTGAATATACCAAAGTAATTCACGTTAATTCTTCTCCATTGATACCAAGAGTCAAATCATGTGGATTAAAGATGCCACATTTGGTGCTGTTTGTGTCAGAGATGCAGACAGGAGGGGCACTAGTTAATGTTGATAAGAATGTGTTAGTCGCTGATATCCACGGAAGTTATTTATAATAATCTCCATAATTTGTTCTAAGAAATATTTTGGCATTCAACTTTCGCAACCTCGACAAATGGTGACCGGAATAAGTCACTTGAACAATTATATCTTCTCAACTGTCATACATATATGGGCAGGAATCATGACATTCATATAGTGAGTTAGAAAGCAGATACATAGAAGAAAGCATAAAAAAACTGGTCATGGTGTTCAGTCAAACATAGTCTTCTGAGATAAACGAAAACAGTATCACATGACTTTTCAGGATCCTCCAATACTGACATCTGGCAAGGGTACATCTGCCTGATAGAGAATTTCTCACTCTTTTTAGAGCAGACTCAGCTTAACATAAACAACTTAAACTCTCGCTCTGTGCTGGGCACATGTAGCTGATATAATAGCAGCATCTATTTTAACCTGAGAATAATAGCCAGTATAGTGGGTGGGGGGGGGGGTAGTAAATAATTTGCCGGAAGTTATGCCGTTTTTTTTTTTTGCATGTGGTATTTTCGGGGATCCACCACCCCCAAACCTGCAAAAAAAAATTGTTTACTCCCAATTATATTTACACCTACCCCTGCCCCAAATTTCACTAATTTTTGTCTAAATCTGCATAAAAACCCTACTGTTATCACTCATCTGGCTGGGAAATTATCTCATTTAGTTCAAATGCCAGTTTAACCTGTTTCAGAAGCTGTTTTAATTGAAAAAAATAGTTAATACAGGCAAATATGAAGATTTATTTTCAAATACTGGCTGATAGGCATTTATCTACCACAAATATGGTGGTGCTAAATGGAAATTCTAATGCATCGATGTAGTGAACAAATACAGTAACCCACTAGAAGCTGAACACCACAAAACACTAGTATAACTTACTGTATAAGGTACATGCATCCAATTTTCCAAAACGAATTATAAATTTCCCAGCATATCCCCCTACATATCAAGTGAGATATCATTTTCCCATGCAAGCTATTACATGAACCAAACATGTGTTTAGGCTATATTACATATTAACTCTTTCATCACGGCAGCCCGCTGTAGCGGCCAAATTAACAATTACGCTTCATCACGGCAGCCCGCTGTAGCGGTCTATTATGTCAAACACAGGCATCCTGTGTTTAAATTGCTTTTGAATCACAAACATATGGCAATTAAAGTTTATCTAATGTGGGGGTATTCTGGAGCATAGACAGGAAATATATAAACTTGGTTTTATCTCAAAAATGTTATAGAAACGAGTTTTATTCCTTTCCAAACAGGCATAGACAAAGCAAACTAAATTTATAAACATATCGGGTGATAGTGATGGTGACGAGTTTTCTGAGGATGAATTCTTTGAGAATTTTAATGTTTGTGTATTTGATATATTGTGTGCAGTTAGTAAATATCCAGAAAACAGCTTGTCTCAGATGATAAAGATCATAGTGGAGACTAAATTGATCACTCTAACTCTAGCGATAATGAACTGTCTGACCTGGATTCAGAGCATGGAAGTAAAATAAGTAATTACTCTATAGTGGAGAATGTGACAGTGATTACAAGGATATGTGGAACATAATTGAAAACACAACTTGTTCATACATAAAGACCTATTTGTTGAGTTTATATACATTTCCCCAGTTGATAAGGAATACCTTCATTGATAATGCTACATTGGATAATTTTTGTATACACCACACCTGTAAAGGATGTATTCTACCTGTTGTCATGGCACAGTTTATCAGAGGTAAATGGACTATAGGTTCACCGAGGTTTAGTAGAACATGAACGTAAAACTATATTAGAGATGTAGTATTCATATTGCACCACAAATAACAGAAAACAAGATGTAATAGGCGATTTTACGTAAATGTTACCGGTTCTCACCTGTTTTATACCTGTAATTACTTAACGAGACAAATTGACAGTCACACAAACATACTCATTTGATACTTCAATATCTCCCGAACATGACAATACATAGATTGCCATAGGTATCAATTACTAGTATAGGGTATAGTACACATAACATGCACATACTATTTTCTTAATATTATTGCCAGATATTCAGGGTTGTGGGATAAATGTAGCTATGATATTCAGTGATGAAAGAGTTAAGCTGATAACATCTCAAGACAGTGAACTGAATCTTCACTTTCAGGTCACTGTTGACATATCCATGACATCAGTTGTTAAGCTCCAATTCAACTAGAGTTGACATATTTTGAAATAAATACATGGAGAGGATATTTACCACGCTGCAATTGGAAATATTATTTTCTAAATTGCTCATATCTGCAAACCTACGTGATTTTGCAGAATACACACAATTCCATAATTTCTAACTATTTCATATACGACTTTTGTTAGTCCAGTGGAGCAACTTCAATTATACTAAATCACAAACATTCTCTATGCTGGACTTGGATACTTTAGGTGTTGTGAGTCGAGTAACAGATAACCTGAGTTGATACACATGCAAATAATTCACTGATTAGTTTCATGCACCAATGACAGTTATTTTCTAGCCATTAATAGTCACATTACTGTTTGAGACATTTGCTCACTCTTGTTCCATGCACACAATGATCTAGACTGAAATGTCTGTTACATCGGGACAAGTTATTTAAAGTTTACACTTCCTGAAGCTTCTTTCCAAAGGGTGTCTGGAAGGAAGTTTTTCACATCACCGTCCCATATGCAACATGTCATAGCTTAATCTCATCTCCACTAAGGCCCATATGTATGGGAGGCCAAATTCACATTTAATAATTAATTGTGCTTAAATGGGTACTGTACACAAAGATAGGCGATTTTTTTATTTACTCCCATTGAAATAACTTTCAAGTTAGATTGTAATCGTGTTATATGAGTTTCGTATAAACCTAATTTAGCGAAGAAAATATTGATCTTGGAAACAAAAATATTACGATTTCAAACTACGCGCCATGTTTTTGACCTTCACCGGAGAAGACGCAGGTCGCAGGAAGAACCGGAAGTTCATTGCTCACAGCTTCGATTGATGCATTCAATCTCTTCCATCGAACAATCTCACTCCCTATAAAATACTTGACGCTTTATGACTCTAGTTTCTTTCTCCTTTTTTCCGAATCGGTTATAACGGGCCTTCTTTTGCAGGTAACATGTTTTGTTTGCAACTCAATAATGTTCGCGAATGGCCGTCGATAAAAGACACGCAACATATGCGATTTCAAGAACGGTAACTCGTAATGGCATAATTCTCCATTTTATGACTCCAGCCATAAATGAATTTATATTAAATAATTCAATTTTACTTTTACGATAGCCTGTTAACTGGAACGTTTTCAGTAGCCATCGTCGACTCAAATTAGTTATTTTATAATATAATATTCATATTAGATCGCTATTGTCACTGGGAATTTATTGAAATTGGGGTACAGTACCCCTTTAAGCGCAATTCGTGGTTATATGTAACTAAACACCCCTGGTGAATAAATAGGTTTATCCATAACTTAACCTTAACTCCTATGACATATCACCTCTTGCTTTCATTGGTTTGGATGGGTAGGGAGCTAGCCTAACTTCTTTATCAAAATGGCTGACTCGCAATAGTATTACATTCTGTTTTGGTTGGAGCAACTCATGATAGCATTATATTAAAGGTACTCAATCCGAACAGAGGGTCCCCATCTCAACATATTCCAACTTATACGGACCGAATAACGATGAACCTAATTTCTATAAGGATCTCAGAACATATTTAGAAGAAAAAGACAATGGTAACATAGTGATATGTGGTGATTTTAACTTGATCTTGGATCCGAACATTGATCAAATGAACTATATTAATATAAATAACCCACATGCACGAGACGAAGTTATTAAAATGATTGATGAATTAAATCTAATTGATGTATGGCGTAAAAATAATCCTGATACCCAAAGGTTCACATGGCGCCGAACTAACCCAACCAAACAAGCTCGATTAGACTTTTTTTCTAATTTCACAAGATATGATACCCACTGTCGAAAATTGTGATATACTACCTGGATATAAAACTGACCATTCGGCAATATCAGTATTACTAAAATTTAACAATTTTAAGAGAGAAAGAAGATTCTGGAAATTTAATAATTCATTGCTGAAAAATAAGGAATATATACAGTTAGTGAAGGACACAATAAAAACGGTTATTAACCAATATGCAACAACAAGAAACAGTGAAGAAATAGACCAAAATGTAGTGCAATTTAGTATAAATGACCAACTATTTTTTGAAATGGTTCTAATGGAAATACGCAGTGCATCAATACCTTTTTGTGCTCATCTATCAAAAAAAAGAAAATGCAAAGAATTGGACTTAACAACTAAAATAGACCTGTTAGAACAAATAGTTAACCCAACAGAAACTGAGTTAGCAGAAAGCAAAAAAATAAAACATGAATTAGAAACATTGAGAGAAGAGAAATTAAATGGCATTTTTGTTAGATCAAGAGCAAGATGGCTAAGCGATGGTGAAAAACCCTCAAAATATTTTCTAAATTTAGAAAAGCGTAACTTTACATCTAAAATAATCCAAAAGCTCGAACGGGAGACGAGTGAAACAATATATGAACAACATGAAATATTAGATGAAACAACCATGTTTTATGAAACTCTATATAAAAATAAAGACGATGAAAGTCTACCTCTTGATATTGAGGCAATACTTAAAGATGTGAATGAAATAAAGGAAAAAAATGTAACAAAACTTACACAGAATGACTGTGACTACTTGGATAATCCCATTACATATGGTGAAGCGCTTAAAGGGGTACTGTACGCCAAATGTTGTTGTTGGTTTCTATAGTCTCCGAGTCGGAGAATAAGGTAACAATTTTTCCATTATTTGAAAGTCTGTCGAGTACGAAGTCATGTTACGGATGACAAATTTACCGGAATGCAAAAATACAAATTGTCGTTGTCGAGTAATTTTTGTAAAGTTTTCAACCAAATGAATCAAATAAAAGTTATATTATATGCATACTAGTCCCATATAATCATTTAAGTTATTGTATCATCGCTAGTCAGTGAGTGGCTTGAGTGTTCTCCCCGTATCATCATAATATTTTAAGCGATCGTGTGTGCGATCGGTTTAACAATCCAGTATCCCTCAATTACTGTTTTTGATTACGGTAATTCGTAATTTAATTGACGCCATTTTATGGCTCCAGTCATAAATTCAATTTATATCAAATTATTAACTTTTAAATTATTAAATTTTAAGATAGCCTATTAACCTTCAGAGCGTTTACAGAATACATCTTCGACTCAAATTACTTATGTTTCTATATATTATCGATATTAGATCGTTGTTGTCACCGGAAATTTAATGAAAATGGCGTACAGTACCCCTTTAATTATCTTAAAAATATGAAAAACAATAAATGCCCGGGAAATGACGGTTTCAGTGTAGAGTTTTACAATTTTTTTTGGACTGATGTGGGAGCCTACCTGGTCAGATCAATGAATTATGGTTTAAGTATAGGAAAGCTGTCGACTACACAAAGGCAGGGTATTGTCACACTGTTACCAAAAGATAACAAACCTAGACAATTTCTGAAAAATTGGAGACCGATCTCTCTCTTAAATGTAACATACAAAATACTTACTGGAGTGTTATCAAATAGATTGAAAAAGTTCTTACCTACATTAATACATCCAGATCAAACTGGATTTATAGCTGGTAGATATATTGGGGAAAACATAAGGCTTATGATGGACATGATGTCATTTACAAAGAAAAACAAAATACCTGGACTTATGCTAATGATTGATTTTGAGAAGGCGTTTGATTCGATTTCTTGGAAATTTATTATCGCTGTTTTGAAATATTTCAAGTTTAGTCAAACGTTCATCAATTATATACAAACCCTTTATTGTGATTCATCGTCATGTATAAACATGAATGGTCAGATATCCAGATTTTTTAATTTAGAGCGGGGGTGCAGACAAGGCGATCCTATATCCCCATATATATTTCTATTATGTGTTGAAATTCTAGGTATTATGGTAAGAAACTCTCAGGCAGTTAATGGAATCAATGTTGGTAATAAAAATATACGAATATCTCAATACGCTGATGATACATCCATATTTTTGGACGGTTCACCCGAGTCACTGGAAGCAACCATGTATATCCTTGATAAATTTAAACACGTTTCAGGACTGAAAATTAATTACAATAAAACGCAGGCAGTTTGGATAGGTACCAAATCAGATTGTACAGAGACCATTTGTGACAGGTGGAAATTAAAATGGAATCCGGAAACATTCAAAATATTGGGTATTGAATTTAATCACGATATTAACAAAATGATTGATATAAATTTCTCTAATGGATTAAATAAAATAAAAAACATACTTTCAACATGGGGTAGAAGAAACTTGACTGCACTAGGCAGGATAACTGTAGTAAAATCCCTAGCTATTTCAAAAATTGTACACTTATTCCTAGCATTACCAAACCCTCCAGCACAATTCATTAAAGAACTAAATAAAACTCTTTTTGGTTTTGTTTGGAAGAATGGTCCAGATAGAATTAGTAGGAAACAACTTATACAAGATTATACAAATGGTGGATGTGCAATGACTGATCTAAATGGATTTATGAACTCAATGAAAATATCATGGATTAAAAGATGTATAGTTCAAGATACATCATGGACTATCATTCTTGAAAATTCTGCCCCCATATTTAATACATGTTGGTACCTAATGACCCCATCTATTTTAAAGAAGCATGCTCAAGCTGTTGATAATCCTTTCTGGAGAGATGTAATTAACGCATGGATGGTATACTGTAATAAATTACATCCTATAAGTCAGATAGACTTTGATACCCTACCATTGATCGGTTTTAATGCCACAGCCAAATTTGTAGAACCACGAATAAACATGTTTATGACCGAAAGGATAGTAACTATTTCAGATTTTAAAATCCCATCTGGGAGTTTCATGTCATACAATGAGTTTACTTTAAAATATAAATCAAAATTGGATTTTGTAACATTTCATGGAATGGTAAAATTAATAAAAAAAACTACGAAAAATCATTAAAGAAATGTGATAACAAAATGACTGTGGATTATCCATTTATTCCATTCCAATTAAAAAATATTCTAAATACAACTAGCAAAAAAAATGTATATAAGATAATGATCCCATATGAAAATCAAAGCAAACAAATAGCTAAATGGGAGGATAAACTAAACAAAACATATAGCATGGAATGGTGGAAAGAAGTTTTTAAATGTCCCTTTTACAATGTTACAGATACAAAACTTAAATGGTTTCAATATCGAATTAACACACATATACTATGTACAAATAATTTTTTGAAAATAATAGGCATCCAAGATGAAGATACATGTACATTCTGTAAAAACAAAATCGAAACAATACTTCATATCTTCTGGGAATGTCATATCATAAAAATTTTTTGGCGGACTGTAGAGATATGGGTATACAATCTAACAAGCCAAAGAATTAAACTAAATATTATAATAGCTATGTTTAGCAACACACCAGAGAAAAACCTTGAACCGTGGATACAATTTTTACTTCTATTTACCAGATACCATATATATAGGTCAAAATTAAATGAACACATACCAAATTATCTATGCTTGCAAAGAGAACTAAAGGCATACTACCTTGCTGAACGTATATGTTATTATAACCAAGGCCGATATAAACAATTCACAGAAAGATGGTCATACTTAACATATTTAATTGAATAATCTATTATTCAGCCAACAGTTATAATAATAACAAGGCTTAAAATGGAACTACTCCAACGAAATACATATCCAATCTGCCTGCAAACAAATTAGAACGTTGTTTTTCTTTATCTTACTAAGTATTTGATAGAAAATTACATACATATGGTTAACATATATTACATACATTCAAAGAAACAACACATTTCTTGATAATTTCAAGTTCAAGCCAGCCCACTCCCCTCCCCTCCCCCCAAAGAAACCCCCCCCCCCCCAGACAATATGAGACAATGATGCTTTAATTAATTTAATCTAACAAGATTATTGTGATAATGTATCCATAATGTGTACTGTATAAATGATTTTGTCTGAATAAAAATATATAAAAAAAAAAAAAAATCCGTATCCTGCTCGAGATGTGTACACCAAAACAATATTCAAACAGACAAGGATGGATAACTCTAAAATTAAGTGGTAATAATAACGCAATTTTGACTGAGTTCTGGGCCAGAAAGTATTCCCGATAATGAAAAATAATATATTTCTAAAATCGATATCTAACAAATCTGAGCTTTGATGGGTGACTTCCTCGACTCGAATCAAATATTTTTGACCCCCGAAGCCATTGAAATAGTAATTGAGAGGAGTTTTATCGGATTGAGTACCTTTAATATCTTCTGTATATATTAGTTGGGGTTACTCGCGATATAATTTTTGGGACAGGGATGCTGATAATATGAAAATAGGGTTTTTGACCCTGATTTAAGTCAATAAGTAAACCATATGAGGTAAGCAAGCCCCCATGCAGTGACACCACATGCATGCTATAGTATATGACCATAGTAATGGCCCAAATCTGCAAAAATACATTAAAAAACACTATATAAAAAATTACAAGAGTTCTGGGAAGGCGACATCAATTTTTGGATATAGGGATGCTGATAATATGTAATTAGGGATTATCATTGTTAAACACATACTCACAGTTGACTGTTGAGTATAATCAGGCTAATTAAAACAGGTTAAAATTAACCCAATGCTCCTCTTAATTGTGTTGCTAGGTGATACACCAGGTTATGCCATTAGTTTTTGCCCTATTTGTGCTTAAGCACAATATGTGGTATTTATGCTTAGTGCAATTGATTGCACTTAAGCACATTGAATTGCGCTTAAGCGCAATTCATTATTAAATGTGAATTTGGCCTCCCATACATATGAGATTTCAGTAACAGGTATGGTGTTTTTGAAGTTATAATATGTTTTAAACTGTTACAAATGTCAAAAGGGGGCACAAAAGGTCTTTGGAAAAATGATTGCATGAGGTCGTAAAAAAAGTGTTTTGCCTCTCTGACCACCCACACACCTGGCCTGCATACCTTTCTGCATATTTTTTTTATTACCCCCCCCCCCCTGAGTATAGCACCAAGAACAGAGGGCACCAGGACATGTCTTTAAAACATCTGTATCTTCATGAATATATGATAACCAGGTGTCCTCAAAATCTTAGTGTAACAAAGGTCAATTCCACAGGGGTCTTATTATACGGTACTACCATTAACGTGAAGCAGGCGTGTATATAGAAGCATCGTATATGATCAGCGCAAAAGGAGCGCGTTACAGGCCGCTGTGCTTTAGCCTGGGCAACGCTGGGTAGCCTAATTAACCCTGATAGTGATATCATAAAATCGAATATGTGATACCGGTGTCAATAAATATTTACAATATTATATATTCGATTTTGAGATATCATATATATTGATATCACAGAATAGGTAACAATTAGAAGAACAATAAAAACGCCATCCCCATACACCACTGTCCTATGAGCCACTTGATTGTTTAGATCGACTGCTTCGCATTCCGTAGCGTTTTAGTGGGTGTCATTGACACCGACCAGAAATATTTCCGGAAGTACGACCTTGGAAAATCCAGCCAATGAAATCTCACGAGGCGGCAAAATGGAAGAAATGTAACTTCGCGCCTGTTTTTGTTCCTTGTGAAAAGTTTCTAGATTTAGAAAACATACGCAAAGTGATCGCTAATAACATGCAATACAGAAGAATAAGTTTATAGCAAACTTATTTAATCTTTCGAAAGAAAATGGAAGTCGAAATCAGAGATGTCCAGATACCTTGTTTGTCGGGAATAATTGACTTGCAACGTGTGTGTCAAAACGAGAATCTTAAATTTTCAGAGGAGACGAATCAGTACTTAGTTTATCTTACATTGAGGACAATTGGACCTGCTGTTGCTCAGAAACTTATAACCAAATGTAAGTGCAATGTTACCTCAGGCCTGCACATTAAAGCAAAAGGAGATAAATTTTAATCTCGCTTTCATGTTGCATCTTCACACCTTTTTTCGAATTTTGCAAAAATCTGGGAGTTGAGTCACATGTATCACTATCATTCTGTATCTGTAGTTGTTACGTCCTAGTGACCAAGGCTGGCTTTTACAGGACGGGATCGAGTAGATCCATAATTTTTCCAGGAAGTTTTTTGCCGAACCCGTGACTTCTTCGCCACGGTAGGGATCTTTAACGTGCGCACATTGTTGCACACGGGACAGCCATTAGCGTCGGCTCCCGATCCGACGGTGTGCCAAGTGTAGTGTCATCCCTGGTCATGACATTACGAGAGGAGCAGAGGTACGAAGTTAGTCCAGTACGCATTTTTTTTCAAATTTTGTCTGAGACTCTTTGGCTTCTGGAATCTTTCTCAGATCACTGATTGTGGCATCGATGATTGATTTGTGTTGCCCGTGGTACTGGGAATGCAGATGGCGACACAAAGTCCGACCGATATTTTGTCGGATTTGAACCCTCGACCGTGTCGAAGGTGTAGCTCAGAGGTCGGCCCACAAACCAACTGAGCTATCCGCTCCTCCACAACTATCCGCTCCTCCAGGGAGTGACTTTTAAAAGTAAAACCAGTTTCTGGACATAAAGTCCCAAACAAGGTTTTAATCAAATTTATAAATCGGTATACTAATGCTGAAGGGGTCACTCTCACCAAAAAAAGTGCTGACGGGTACACACTAACACAGGGTTTGAAAATGTGCTGAAGAAGGTTTGTGACCGACATGAACACCGTTACTGGCGTTAGTAGCGTTACTTAAATTGTGTTATCATTACCATTATCATCGATTATGAAAGTCTGGCGCCCATTAGCATGCAGTTTGTTTTCAGTACATTTTAATATTCATTGGAACGTAAACAATTATTCTCTAATAGAAATCATGGCAAATGCGAAAAGTGAACGTCCTTTACTGCTTTAGTCTAAGTTTAGAACGACATTTCAAGACCTGTGTACCCATGAGCACATTTTGAAAAACCTGTGTACCCTTCAGCACTTTTTTGGTGAGAGTGACCCCTTCAGAAATACAGTTTTAGAAACAGTGTTAGTGCCACGTCACAAACCCTGTGTACCCTTCAGCACATTTTCCAAACCCTGTGTACCTTTCAGCACTTTTTTTGATGAGAGTGACCCCTTCACCTATACTAATAGTAATATAAGGAACTCAAGTTATGAAAGAATTACGAAATGGCCAGACAAGCGTATCCCAAAAAAAAAAACAAGCACAAAACACAAAATAGCAGGCATATGTCACCTGTTTCCTATAAATAACATACTCGGCTTCAACTCTGCAGCAATAACCATTAGTGACTCGTCACCAACTCACCATCCATATCGCCATTTTGTTTCTTAGGCCAAAACAAAATGAATGCGTGTTTCCCGTAACCAACCGACCGTCTTCAAAACCCCCCGACCCAAGTTCATTTTTGATATATTTATATATTTTTCCGCATAACCGTCCCAGCTCTATCAGTTACAATCATCTGATTGGCTGAAGACCACCCACTGTGATTTATCGCTATAAAATCGGAGAAGTCGATTTTTCGTTTGAAAAAAAAATGCTATTACCTATAAACCACATTTCACATATGCCAATTAAGTAAATTTTTCTTAATGCGCAAGGTCAGATAATCTCTACCTTGTCGGAGTTGTACATAAATCCTAATTTTTTTCCATATATTCACATTTTGTGAAGTGGTGTCGATCCTTCGGTTGACATAATTGCACACAAGCAGGAAATTATCTATTTAGTTACCTATTGCACATTCCTTAATGCATATTCGCAATCAAACTCTAGGTAGAGTTATCTCCCATCGTTCCGCTGAGATACGGTGTATCCTTTCCTGTCCCAAGGTACCCACCACCACCTACTCTCAGGTGCCAAATAATAGTGTCAGCACGATTATTAATTTTGGAGAAAATTCCCAACGATCACTATTATTTGGAATTGAGACAGAGTGAAATTGCCATTACTATTATTAATTTCAGCCTAAATCCCCACACACATCACGATTATTAGGCACCTGAGAGTACTTGAAAAATGGCCATTCCTACATCATCTATTTATGCAAAAGAGTTAAAACTTGTGGTGACGTCTATCATAACATGTGGCCGTATCATGTAATTGCACCCACTTGAATCCCCTTTGAGTATCCGAACTTTCCACAATCAGGTCAAGTGGAACTACACTCTGCGCATGCATAACCTTTGTTCTACTAAACTTAATATGGGTAACGTAACCAGTTTTTTGTCACATGTTATGATTTCCCCTTGCACTGGTACTTCAAGGATATTTTATACATGTCAAAAAACGTCATTGAGTGTTTAGTTAGGCCAAAATAAAAGATTGAATGTTTCCGCCAATGGAGCGAAAAAATTAGGGTACCGGTAGGTAGGGATTTTTTTGGATTAATTTTATATGTTTTATCAAACTGCAGAAATATTGAACTGTCTCCACAATTTCGATCTTTACAAATATTTAGATTGACAATAGGTAACTCTGATCTGATGATTCAACCATTTTCAAGCAGAATTTTAATTAGTGTTGAAACGATTAATTGACTAGTCGAAGTCGACACGATTATTAAATTAATCGATCCCGAAATCTGCTAGTCGATTAGTCGGGACACACCCACCACCATTATGCCATCGCGAAAGCGGTGCCGTAACTGCCTTTGCCGAATTACCATACAATTTAAACAGTTAGGCTATCGAAATACACAATCACAATTAACTTGTTAAAGCCTTTATTGTTGTCCCTTTGATGCGATGATTGCTGCTTTCAGTACTCGGTAGTCACACACGAGCGCGAAACCTGGTGACCTCAACTCAATGTATCTGTCGGCGCGGTGGCTTATTTTTTTAAGTTGATTATCAAATACAGCCGTCTTTGATAATCAACTTCAAAGAATATGCGCCTTTCGCGACCGTGTCTATTTCGGCGTGATGCAATTGATCTGAGTGAGAACATTTTTACAAAAAACATATAGAATAATGCATCGGTACCGGTTGTTGCACGCGCTCCATAATCTGTGGCGCTTCCTTGATCGGAGGTGTTTGTCACCACCGTTTAGATACATACATCAACTGGGTGGTAATTTGATTATCATAATACATCATATACCTGGGACAAATTAATAACCTACATGTATTAAGTTAACCTTCAGTGATATTAAGCCAAATAATCACCGAAAATAGTGTTAAATCACGTCTTGCTTTGCTTTTGAAAATGCAAAGTTGGTTACTCAAAACTATAATAACAAACGGCAAATTATGTACATATATGGGCATAAAACGGTAAATTTTGGAAGGGGTCCGACTAGTCGACTAGTAGTCGATTACCTCTGGCGACTAGTCGACTCCTTAAAATTGCTAATCGTTTCAGCACTAATTTTAATGTAATAAATGATGACAACGTGTGAATATTATACACATGATTTTATTTCTTGATTAAAGCACAAAATTACCATGAGAACGGTAGTATAAATCATAAATTATCCACAACATTGCTGATTTAGAAAATGATAATCTCGCAGATTTTTCTGCGGAAAAAACATTTTCATTTTTAGTTTTTTTTTCTGATCGTGACCTTGACCAACACTTTTACAAAATGCTTCATTTGATAAAACATACACTATTAGCTTTCCAGTTAATCAGTCAAGTCAATGAATACAATTAAATAACTTTAGAACAGGAAATTGATTTGATTTAACATGAACTCATATTTAAAGTCAATATGACCATGTGACTATTAATTTCCTAGAAACACATCTGCTCGATCTATATCAGTCATATACTATAGAATAATTATTATTCTTCCCTTCTTAAACATTGATTACAATGAAAATTAGTAATTTGAAACATAGAATTAATCGGATTTGAATAGTTTTATTGTAACTACTTATAAAAAAAACTTTTAATGGCGGTGACATAATTGATGTGTGGTATAAATATTCCGGTTTAACAGTACACGCTGTGTGTCCGGTTTACTCAGAAATTAATCTGTTTACACAGAAATAAAATCGCGGTGCGTACAAATTTTGCAAAATCAATAAAATGAAAACGGGCGGGGCCCCTGAATAGGGGAGTGCGGGTCACCGGAAACACAGGTCTTTTTTTGTTTGGCCTAAACCACTTATGCACCAGTTGGTATAGTACTATTAGTTACAAGACTATATTTTGCAAAACAAAACCTAACCTCAGTGCTTTTGCGAAAAACATAATTAAAACAAAGATACAAAATGAAAATTGCCGGTTGTAGGTAGGCTTTGGGAGGGAAATATAAACATGAGATAAAAAAATTGATTTCTCCTGTTTCAGTGGTTGACAGAGGAGATATCAAATGGAGTGACAATGAGGACTTTGAAGTCGAAAGAATTTTGGATCATTACAAGGAGGTATGTTCAAAGGATAACTGACATCGATCAAAGTTTTATACAGTGATATACTGGATTGATTGTGTCCGTCTGTCTGTCCATTCTGGAATTTATCTCAGAAATTGATTATTTTATCTGAATTTAATTTGGTATTGAGGTTCGCCATCATGACTGTTTTCAATAGAGTGGCAAATGATGTTCATGTGGTTTTTATGTTTACCCATACCATAGTATGGTAAGGCCAAAAAAAAAATATTATTTGTTTCCTATTACGGAGCCAAAAAATTCCAGGTAGGTAGGTAGGGATTTAATTTTTTTTGTACTTTTTATTTTATTTTTAATACGGACCTTTAATTATCAACATTTTCCACTTATTTGTATTCAAAGATTGAATTCACTTCAATAAGATGACAAGCTTTATAAATTTTAACAGGTAATTGGCTCCCAGGCACTCAACATTGCATTTGATTGTCCGTGTAAGCATTGATGAAATGTCAACATTGCATCCGACCTATGGTTGAGACATTCCATATAGAGCGGTTCGTCTCAGTCATCGGTCAAATGCGATGCTGGTATTCATCCATCCTTATGTGAAATTAATTGTCAAGGTGTGGCCTGTGGTACCATTTTCAGTGTGGTGTGGGACTTTATATTTCAGTTGTATTTGACATGCAGTCATCTTTATACTGTCTGTATACATACTAGTAACTATGCCTGAACACTATGAATCCTTGATTGACTGGGGAGAGGAACTTTAAATTCTGATATAGAAAGTCTTCTACATGTATATTGCTCTCTAGCAGATAAGACTTCTTCCCATAAGACATGGGAGTTGAACAAACAAGATTACCACAGGCAGGTTTTAAAGACTGCAGATTTATTGGTGAGATTGGGATTCATCTGCAACCATAAATGGACATGTATTTTAATAGAAGTAAATTGTTTTTGAAAATTCCATCTAAAATTATTGCTGCTTAATGTAAACATAGTATATAGTATATATTTAACGATTTTGATGTGTTTACATGCCAATGACATGCATTAAAAAAAAATTAAAAATTAAAAAAATTTTTTTTTTTTTTTTTTTTTTGGGTTGAAATTTTTTGATTTGGGTTGAAATTTGAAAAAAAAAGTCCAGGTCGGCCCAATTTCGGCAGGTCGGTCGGGTAACCGGAAACACAGATGTTTTTTTTTTTGGCCTAAACATAATGTCAACGTCCGGATTAACCATTCGTCGTGTGTCTGTCTGTCTGTCCGTAGACACTTTACGCATCCGATCGGAACTAAATTTTGTATGAGTTTCTCAGACCGAAATACAGATCGAGTTCGAATATGGGTTTGATCCGAGTTTTTTTTACGGAGTTATGGCCCTTTTTCGACTTCGAATTCACGCATGCTGTCATAACTCAAACAATTTTTATCTGATCGGAACCAAATTTGGTATGCGAGTTTCAGAGCCCAAAATACAGATCGAGTTCGAATATGGGTTTGATCCGAGTTTTTTTTTACGGAGTTATGGCCCTCTTTCGACTTAGAATTCATGGATGCTACGATAACTAAAAAAAATATTATCTTATGAGAACCAAATTTGGTATGTGAGTTTCTCTATCTAAAATACAATTCGAGTTCGAATATGGGTTTGATCAGATCAGTTATGGCCCTTTGATATAGAATTCATCCATGCTTCGATAGCTCAACCAGTTTTCGTCTGATAGGAACCAAATTTGAGTTTCTCAACTCAAAATACAGATCAAGTTTGAATATGGGTTAGATCCTGTTTTTTATACCAGAGTTATGGCCCTTTTTAACTAAGGATTGAACAGATTCGATATTTTTATGCTTATCGTGTAGAACCATAGCAGCTAACCCCTGTGATATCAGTTAGCACTGAGAGAGAGAATAGATTAACTTGTATTATTGGAAATTAGAGTTATTTTTAGCCATCATATTGTCAGGGCACAGTGGAAGGTGTAATTGGACAGAGAACCATCTGTTGTTTATTGTATTTCCATACAGCTCTCTGGTTTAGGATATCAATGCAGTGTTCCAGTGACATACCTGTACCTAATTTTATTGAGTTAAAATTGTTAACCCTTGTCATCAATTTTATGCTTTTGTATATTTTTCATGTAATCATTCTCCTATTATATCCCTTTACGTGTATGGATTTTTGTGGTTAAAATGAACCTTAATTCTCAACATTCCTTATACTTAGCAGAAATACCTTTCATCTGATATATCTCATTTTATTGAGATGTATGTAAATTTTGTATGTGAATTTCTCAGCCCAAAATACAGATAGATTTCGAATTTGGGTTTGATCCATTTTTTTATATTTTAAACAGAGTTATGGCTTATGGATTTTCGTGTCAGAACTGAAAATAGCTGATCACTATCGCCAAGGTATGGGTTAAACATCTGTCGATCGTGATCGGCCTCTCGTTTGTCAATCCATGCAGTTTACCTCAGCTAAATTTCTTCGGATCTCAGTGATATTTAGTTGGATGTTATGACTGCTTTCAATAGAGGGGCAAATGACAATCGCTTGATTATTGATTATTTTATCTAAATTTAATTTGGTATTGAGGTTCGCCATCATGACTGTTTTCAATAGAGTGGCAAATGATGTTCACGTGGTTTTTTGTCAATCCATGCAGTTTACCTCAGCTAAAGTTCTTCGGATCTCAGTGATATTTAGTTGATGTTATGACTGCCTTCAATAGAGGGGCAAGTGACATTCGCTTTTTCCATTCTATAGTTATCCTTCTTTGTTTATCTGGAAATCTTTTTATTTTGCCCATCCCCGCAGATATCTCGTCCACGGGTATTCAGATCTGATTGAAATTTGGTATGGAGGTTCGCCATCATGACTCTTCAAAAGAGCGCCCAATGCCATTTTTATGTTTACCCATACTAGTACCATAGTATGGTAAACATAGTGTCGTTGCCCGGATTGACCACTCATCGTTAGTCCGTACGTCCGTCTGTCTGTAGACACTTTACGCATGGTGCGATAACGGAAATATTTTTTATCTGATCGGAACCAAATTTTGTATATGAATTTCTCAGCACCAAATACAGATCGAGTTCGAATATGGGTTTGATCCAAGTTTTTTTTACGGAGTTATGGCCCTTTTTCAACTTAGAATTTATGCATGCTGCCATAACACAAAAAGAAATTATCTGACCATAACCAAATTTGGTATGTGAGTTGTTCAGCCCAAAATACATATCGAGTTCGAATATGGGTTTGATCCGATATTTTTTAATGGAGTTATGGCCCTTTGACATAGAATTCATGAATGCTTCGATAAATCAACAATTTTTCAACTGATAGGAACCAAATTTTGTATGTGAGTTTCTCAACTCAAAATACAGATCGAGTTCGAATATGGGTTTGATCCGGTACTTTTTACTGGAGTTATGGCCCTTTGATTATTTTATTCATCGCTAAAATATATCAAAGATACACAGGTGGCACTGTCTAGATAGTATCTAATAAATCAGGTTCAGGATGCTATGAAGTTGTCTTCTCACACAGAGATAGTATCCAGTTACAATACCATGAAGTTGGTTCTCTCTTGTATTGAGTTAATTAACTGCTAGGAGATGTGTTGGCTATATCAGATATACTTTATACTCTATAAGTATCTCTGCCCATATCATAGGTGGAATGTTTATACTATTATATTTTATATGCATGGTTATTTAAATTTCATCTTAAAGGCATAACCTGGTTTCATTGTTTAATAGCATTAGCATTGGAATATTGTTGGTTGCATGGGAAGACAACTTTGGTTTTCAAAGTTTTAAAAACTTTAGAGCTCTGTATCAGTCTATGGGAACAAAATAATTGTTCATAACACTTTTAGTACTGTATGTCTAGTTTGTTTTATCTATATATTAATGGAAAGCTTTTTCAACATTGATTTCAATTGATTACATATGTGAATTGAAAAATTAAAGGGGCACACCAGGTTTGATGTATTTTTCCTGTACGAGATAAAACTTTTTATGTGTACCTATACCATAGTATGGTACACATAGCGTCAATGTCCGGATTGACCACTCGTCTGTCCATCCATCTATATCTGTCTGTCTGTCAGTTCGTAGACACTTTAGGTATAATGTGATAACTCTAACATTTTCTATTTGATCGGAACCAAATTTTGTATATAGGTTTCTCATCCCAAAATACAGTTCGAGTTTGAATATGGGTTCGATCCGTTTTATTTTAAAGGAGTTATGACCCTTTCTTTTTTTAAATTTGAAATTTGGATTTTTCATATTTTTTTAGATTGAATTTCCTCGCTCAATTTAACATACTGGTAAACAAATATTAAAAAACTTTTATAATAATAAAAAAATTATTTAATTCAGAAAAAAAATTTGTCATTTGTTTTAGTTGTATTCCATTAATAAGGTGTGATGTCCTGTATTGAAAATGTGAAGATTTTATTGCAATAGTTGCATGTAATATAATGATATCAATAAATTGCCATGTGAACATCCAATATCCAGAGTATGAGAATACCTTTAAAGGGGTACTGTACGCCATTTTCATGACAACAATGATCTAATATCGATAATATATAGAAACTTAAGTAATTTGAGTCGAAGATGTATTCTGTAAACGCTCAGGTTAATAGGCTATCTTAAAATTTAATAATTTAAAAGTTAATAATTTGATATAAATTAAATTTATGACTGGAGCCATAAAATGGCGTCAATTAAATTACGAATTTCCGTAATCAAACAAAGTAATTGAGGGATACTGGATTGTTAAACCGATCGCACACACGATCGCTTAAAATATTATGATGATACGGGGAGAACACTCAAGCCACTCACTGACTAGCGACGATACAATAACTTAAATGATTATATGGGACTAGTATGCCTATAATATAACTTTTATTATACCCCCCGCAACGAAGTTAGGGGGGGTATACTGGAGTCAGCTTGTCCGTCCGTCCGTGGACATAAATTTGTCCTGAGTTTTTCTCAGTCGTTTTTTTTTATTAATTTCCTTGAAACTTGGCACAGACATCAATCACCATGGGAACCTGTGCACCTGCGATTATGACGTCTGTCGGACCTTTTTTGGTGGAGTTATCCCCCTTTTTCGACTTAGTAAATTTTCGCAACATGTATACTTTTGTCTGAGCTTTTATTCCTACATTTTTAGGTCAATTTTTTAAAAATGTGGCACAGATATTTAGTACCATGGGAAATTGTGCACCTGCGATTATGACGTCTGTCCGACTTTTTTTGGTGGAGTTATCCTCCCCCTTTTTCGACTTAGAAATGTTTTTGCAACATGCATAATTTTGTCCGAGCTTTTATTCCTACATTTTTCGGTCAATGTTTTTTAATCTTGGCACTGATATTTAGTACCATGGGAAACTGTGCACCTGCGATTATGACGTCTGTCCGACATTTTTGTGTGGAGTTATTCCCCTTTTTTTTACTTAGAAATTTTTTCGCAACATGCATGATTTTGTCCAAGCTTTTATTCCAACATATTTTTTCGCAACATGCATGATTTTGTCCAAGCTTTTATTCCAACATTTTTCAGTCAATAGGTTTAAGATTAGGGTTATGGTTGTACACCTGCAATGGGAACTGTTATTTTATTATTTTAACTAAATGTTTACTGACATGTTACACATCTTGGTATTTTAAAATCAGGGGGGTATCCGTAGTCCCATTGGGACAGTCACACCTCTAGTTTCATTCATTTGGTTGAAAACTGTACAAAAATTACTCGACAACGACAATTTGTATTTTTGCATTCCGGTAAATTTGTCATCTGTAACACTATTTCGTACTCAACAGACTTTCAAATAATGAAAAAATTGTTACCTTATTCTCCGACTCTGTAACCCATACACCACAAGGAACTGTCAAATATTCACCGGACAAAATGAGTGAACCCATTCGAATAGTATTGGATTTTGACAGAAATTTTAAGTACGCAAACTTCTTTGTCACTGTTGACCATCTAGAATCTTCAGATTCTCCAGCAAGTAGGCCTGAGAAGAATGCTTTCGTCATGCTTATGAATACAGCATCTGCAACCAAGGCTCCAAAGTTGAAAAACACAGAAACTGAGCTGCAATACAGCGATAGAGTTTCCGTATTATTCATGTGCAGCAGGGAGGACAGATCTATGTGCCCACTGCACGAAACCAGAGACTTCTAGAGACCAAAAACTTCTTCTGAAATTCAACATAGTGTTGCCTGTGTGCCAGGCTTGTTCTCCTAAGGGTGTTCCAAAACGGAACCCCAAAAAATAAATCTTCAATGGCATTTTTTGATTAGTGTTATTATTTATTATATATCAGGAATACTTCGGGGAAATAAAATAAAAAAAATTCCCTACCTACCTACCCAAATCTGAAACATAGGGTAGGGAATGGGCAAACAAGGATATTTTTAATACCGGCCTGAGACTGTAGAAACCAACAACAACACTTGGCGTACAGTACCCCTTTCATTCCAAGCAAAATCTGTTATTAATTGAGTGATGACATATGTTACATAGCTCTAGGGGGGTGGTTGTATGAAGGTAAAAGATGAACAACCTGCTGGCTGGATAATTGTTTATCCTATCTGTCAAATTTATTAATGGCTAAACAATTGGATCTCACAATGAGAGGTCCTTGTGTGAATAGGGACAGAGTTATGAGATTTAAAATGACTCCTCCCCCACCCCAATTACTTTAACCCCTTCTTAAGACAAATTATTTGACCTTTTGATTTTAAGTTAGGTACTGATATATGTATTACTGTGATCATATCTTTAACCAATTATCAGTTATAGCTAAGGCCAATTTTTTTTTTTTATTTGTTTCCTATTACGGAGCCAAAAAATTCCAGGTAGGTAGGGATTTTTTTTTTTTGGTAATATTCCCCCCCCCCCCCCCCGAACAGTTAAGAAGTAAATTAATGCTTACTCTTTATACTTGTGTTAAGGCTGTCCATGTATATTGCAAGTAACTGTTAATTTAGCACAATAATATGATAAGTATTGTCAATGTGGACAAACAAATTCGTCCCCGACACTCAACTAAATGTACATGTACTAGTATATGCAGCTCTCTTGCAATTATTCTCTCAGTTTAGCTTGAGGTGGCACATCTTCCTCAGAGCACAATATGGACATATCAACAGGCTAAAGACGAACACCATAATAGGGCTTTTCTATGACTTTATAATAACATAACTTGTATGTTATTAATTCAATCCTCACTTAAATATTTGGTCATATGCCTCAGGACCTAAGACGCACGTCCACTATCAGGATATCTCACATGCGCCTCAGAATCATTGCACAGGGTGTAAATATTCCTCAGACACCCCTCAATTGCATTGAAATATAAAGTCCCACACCACACTGAAAATGGTACCACAGGCCACACCTTGACTGAGATACCACACCTCAGCATTCAAATTGCCCCCTACTTTTAAATTCCTTATACACACTGACATATGCATTGCTTGTATGGTTTATACACCCAAACAAACCAGTAGATAATTTCATGTGCTTTTTTAGTGCCCATCCCAGAAGGGTGTTTGATATGGTAGACATGCAGTCAGCTTCATACTGTCTGTATACATACTAGTAACTATGCATGAACACTATGAATCCTTGATTGACTGGGAAGAGGAACTCTAAATTCTGATATAGAAAGTCTTCTACATGTATATTGCTCTCTAACAAATAAGACTTCTTCCCATAAGACATGGGAGTATCAGTTGGACAAACAAGGTTACCACAGGCAGGTTTTAAAGACTGCAGATTTATTGGTGTTGAATGTGGATTCATCTGCACAACCACAAATGGACATGTATTTTTTTTTAAAATTGTTTTTGAAAATTACATCTAAAATTATTGCTGCTTAATGTAAACATAGTATATAGTATATATTTAGCGATATAGATGTGTTTACATGCCAATTACATGCATTAAACGAAAGTTTAAAAAAAAAGTCCAGGTCTGCCCAATTTCGGCAGGTCGGTCAGGTAACCGGAAACACAGATGTTTTTTTATGTTTACCCATACCATGTATGGTAAACATAGTGTCGTTGTCCGGATTGACCACTCGTCGTTCGTCCGTCCGTCCGTCCGTCCGTCTGTCCGTCCGTCTGTCCGTCCGTAGACACTTCACGTGTAATGCAATAACTCAAACATTTTCTATCCAATCAGAAGAAAATTTTGTATATGGGTATATCAGCCCAAAATACAGATCGAGTTCGAATTTGGGTTTGATCCGAGTTTTTGTTACAGAGTTATGGCCCTTTTTCGACTTAGAATTCACACATTCTGCCATAACTCAAACATTTTTTATCTGATTGGAACCAAATTTGGTATGTGAGTTTCACAGCCCAAAATACAGATCTAGTTCGAATATGGGTTTGATCCGATTTATTTTAAAGGAGTTGTGACCATTTAAAAAAAAAAAATTTTGATTTAAATTTTTTTTTATTTTTAACTTTTATAATAATAATAAAAAAAATGTCATAAACATTGTCATTTGTTTTCATTTAGATATTGATGATTATGATACAAGTTGATAAAAAGATTTCCAATGTGTCCCTTTAATTTTTTAATTAATTCACCAATTTCATTTGGACTACTTAGCTATTGATAAAGCTATATTATTTTCTGATGTCTCTTTAATATGCCAATGTGCAAATAATCTGATAAAGAAGGCTATGGTATCTAATTTAAAATAAGATTCAACAATAAACATCACATGATATTAACAGTAGACTTGGACATCTGTGCTGCAGAGTTATATCTTCAGATGGTCTGATATCATTATAATTGTTATTGGTTTAATAGAGGTCAGTGTTCAACATAAACAATTCCTGTGATTTTTTGACAGCTGTGCTATATAATTGATATTAATGGGTCAGTGGTGAGGTTGCTTATCTGTATACTAGGACACATTATTATTGTAAACTTAAATTGGACTCTCTTAACCCAAGTATTCCATGTCCAGGTCACACCTACACATTTAACCCACGGACTTGCTGGCTGTGGTGGTTTAGCATTACAGATCCTGTACCAGTGCATTCTCTTATATAAATGCCAGTGACCCATAAATTCCAATAATTTGTGTTATGTACATTTGTCTATAATAGTACATAACAGTATACTCTATAATTCAACACCAAAACTCTCATTTATCCGATCATATTAAATTTTTATCGCCAAGGGATGGGTTAACATCTGCCGATCGTGATCGGCCTCTCGTTTTTTGGTCTAATCGCTATCGCCAAGGTATGGGTTAAACATCTGCCGATCGTGATCGGCCTCTCGTTCATTCTAGAGTTATCCTTCTTTGTTTTAATTTGGCTTCTGTCCTGCTCGTGTTTCAATTTGGTACCATGGGGTATACATGTGCCAGCACCTGAGGTGCAACCTCAATTTCAGTTCATATTTTCTAACCAGACATACACATGTATGTGGTGTTACAGTAGAAAAAGAAAAAAAACATAAGTGTGAACCCATGTGTTCCTTTCGCACCAACTTGTAAAATGGATTCCTTTATTCAGCCCACTAAATTGCCTTTTGCCATAGAAAAAGCTGTAGATACCAATATCGAATTCCATGCAATTCTAACGCAATGCCATAGAAGAAAAATTTCAAGGTATGATTTATTACATAAAGTTTGAGCTCTTGCCATCGGTTGGCGTCAGTGTGTCAACAATTTCCTTTGGCACGTCCTACAGGCTGCATCCCTTATCCGATCTTCACCAAACTTCATATGACTAATGTGGCTCCAGAGTGACCTATAGATGGGAGTTTAAATTTTTTTTCCCATTTTCGATGAAAAACATGGGAGTCGTATTTTGATTGAAATTTATTGAGAAATATGGCCACCTGCGGCCATCTTGGATTTTACACTTTGTATGATAAAATCCTTCGGCACACTCTACAGGCCACATCTCTTATCCGATCCTCACCAAACTTCATATGGATCTTCGGAGTGACCTCTAGATGGGAACCTCCTATTTTGACCGAATTTTTTTTTTTAAAGTGGCTGCCAGCAGCCATCTTGTATTTCGAATTTGAATCCATCGTCACACCCCGCAGTCTGCATTTATTGGAGAATTGATTTAAACATTTACAGGCACAAGCCTTGAAATAATTATTGTCACGGTGCCTGTCAAAATGACAGACACCAAATGCATGGTGGCTGTCATTTTCTGTCAAAATTATGTGCTGTCAATTGACATGTTCTCATATCTTATTTTTATGCGATAAATAATGCTGCAATACCATGTAAAATAATCTTCTGTTACCTTAAAAAGTGACTCTCAGTGCTACTGCTACCATCACACTTTGTTTTTAATACAAATTTGTTGATCCATCAACCCAAGATCTATTAAAGTCATTTCGAATTTCGATTTCCTTGACTTCGGAGATGCAGTATTTGCATTTTAAAGTGGGTAACAACCCCTTGTCATCGAATTGAATTTGCAACCACCGAATAAGGTTGTGCTCCGGCAATTCGGAAATCCATTTGTGAACTGTGGTTACTTTTACTGTTCGACCAGTGATCCCCCGTTTCATTATTTCATTTCGTTCCGTACATCTATCGTACTGCTAGACAAGGAGTACAGGCATTTTTTGTTTCTTAATTCTTATTTTAAAAATCGTATAAATGAGGTTGGCGATTATCGCAATACGATAGGGGAACACCGTGTGCGTAACGTAACCATCACAAGTATAACGTACTCTGATAACAACATATCGCCAAATTCATGCTTCAAACATTTTAAACATGTCATCTTCGGCTTCTTTTATTTTATTTTTATGAAAATGAATAATAAATGGGGTGATAAATATGTATATAACGACAAATAGAATCAAATTAGCCATTTTCCCGTGAAACTTAGGACAGGCAATCCAGGTACAAAAATTGGTGAAATATGAGTACGAACGTCAAAGTGTTCCCCTATCGTATTGCGATAATCGCCAACCTATAAATGACCTTGATTTAAAATGGAAGTGTTAAAAGGTGAACGGTAATCCAATAATTACGAACCGCACTTAAAACGAAACGAAACTTCCGAGTCGCTGACTGGACGTGATTAAAGAACAACGCGATTTCTGATATAGTCATAAGAAACTACACGATACATTCACGTATCTAATGGTTTTGTTCGATCCAGATTTGCAAAGAAGCAAATTAACTGACAGAAATGTCTTATCCAGTTATATTTTATCTGATGGGAGTAGAAATATGCTGTCGGACAAAATGTCCGACCAGACGCAAATTGTGTCGGTCAAAGATGTTTTGGTGACTGTCATTGACCGTGACCGACCACTTATTTCAAGCCTTGTACAGGCATGCTTAATATCACCTAGACGGGAGCTATCGAAATTGAATTTTTTTTTATGAAAAACATGGCTGCTGGCAGCCATCTTGGATTTTACTCTTTGCATGACTAAATCCTTTGGCTCAACCTACAAACCACAATCCCTCATTCGATCATCACCAAACTTTGTATGCGTCTTTGGGATGACCTCTAGATGAGAGCCATTGATTATTTCTGAAATTTTATAAAAAACATGGCCGCCAGCAGTTCTCTTGGATTTTACTCTTTGCATGACTAAATCCTTCGGCACACCCTACTAGTACAGGCCACATCCTTCATCCGATTATCACCAAACTTCATATGGATCTTCGAGGTAACCTCTAGGTGGGAGCCATCATTTTTTTCTAAAAATTCGTTAAAATACATGGCCGCCAGATTGGATTGGAGCCATCTTGGATTTTACTCTTTGCATGACTAAATCCTTTGGCACACCCTACAAACCACATCCCTCATCTGATCATCACCAAACTTTATATGGATCTTCATGGTGACTTCTAGATGGGAGTCATAAATTTTGTTTTCGAAATATGTAGAAAAACATGGATGCCAGCAGCCCATATCTATTGGTGAAATGTTTCAAATGAAAATAATTTCATCTACACAATACAAGACCTTTATTGTCACTTTTTGGCTTTCCGTCCTCATTATCATTATATTCATTGTTCAGGAAAAAATAAACTCCTTCCCAAGTTGAGCTACAGTGTCATTGTCATTGACACTTTCATTAGATCATGTCATGAATCTCTACTCTTGGGTAGAGATCGTACCCCACCAGTTCAAAAAATGGGAACTTTTTTATATTCTAACATGGAAGTTTATAACATTGAAAATCAATGCATAAATTTATTTCTTGGTTAATACCTGTTCCTTAATAATGTATTTCCCAGTTGGTGAAGGTCCCAGCTCGAGACGATTTAAGTTACTTTGTGAGTCAATTTTACTTCGCTTAAAATAATGGTATTTCTCCCTGGTAATCAATTCAATGTTTATTGCAAAATCCACTCGCAAAAATCATACAATGTCGACCTGGGACAACCCCCTACTGTAAAATAGATTATTGTTAAGGAGCAAGTATTAACAAAGAAATATATTCCCTGTGTTGTTTATTCAATGTTATAACGTTCCCAGTCAGAACATCAAAAATTTCCAAGCTTTTGAACGCTTGGAATATGATCTGTACGTGATTCGTAGCATGATCTAACAATTTATCAAACACAAGCAATTGGTGGAGGAAAAGAGCCCGGTCATTAAAATTTGAAATGCTTTTTTTATGGTTGCCCATTGGCAGTCATGATAGTAACAGCAGCATGTTTTTCCAAATGGAAACAATTGTGTACATTAATACATGATTATATATTGCAGGAAGAAGACGTTTATTTGATTAAGTGGAAAGGATGGAGTCATCAGTTTAATACATGGGAGCCCAAAGCAAATCTGTCGTGTACTGATTTACTGGAGGAATATCATGCTATAAACCAATCTGTTGATAAAAAAAGAAAACGAGACATAATCGAGGAAGCTCCTCTGACAAAGAAGAGGAAAGTTGATGAAATATTTGCTAAATTGAAAAGTTCTCCTCTGAGAGGCTATATCAACCCTATTCAGTTGTTATCATTGACCAGTCCAAAAAAGGATAATGGTCGTATATTTAAGGGCTTGATTTGTGCAAAAGGTAAAAATCCTCCTAGGTTCAAATCAACACTACAGTTCACTAATCCGAGAAGCAAAGGATATAAACAGAGAAAAATAGAGATTCAAAAGGCACTCAAAGATTGGGAAAAACATTTGAACGATATCAACACCGACCCTGCTGCTATCACTGTGGAAAACCTCGTTGACATCGAAGGGCCACCTGATAATTTTGAGTACATCAATGACTATAAAGAAGGGGAGGGCATTGAAATTCCTCAAGATCCATTGATTGGATGCGAGTGTGAAAACTGTTATGAAAACAAGAAGCGATGTTGTCCCCATTCATGTGGATCAGAGTTTGCTTATTACAAGCACAAGAGAATCCGTGTACCAAAAGGTGTGCCAATTTATGAGTGTAATATGAGGTGTAAATGTGGGCCAGATTGTCCTAACAGAGTTGTCCAACAAGGTCGCAAAGTGAAGGTTTGCGTATTTCGGACTGCAAATGGCCGAGGATGGGGTGTCAAGACATTGCAGAAAATCAAATCGGGGACATTCGTTATGGAATATGTTGGAGAGGTGAGAACTTACTTGATTTTATTCACCATCCAGTGCTATTGCGACTGTTTTGTACATTCATATTTCCATGGGAACAATGGCTACTGTTAGGACGAGCCTTGTATGCAGGTTTAGGCAAGGTCGTATTACAATTTAGTTTAAATAAATGCCTCCATGTTGCTTCATCTCATATTATTTATCATTCAATGATTATTATTATTATTCGATGTTCATGAAATGCACAAGCAAAACAAATGACTTGTCTGGATCATTACTGACTTCAGGGTTTCCGCCAGGCCAGCTGCAGGTCCGTCCCACGGACCCATTCCCCCCCATCGGTCGTTGCATGAAATCCCGCTCATACACAAATAAATGACGTTATTAAAAACTTTTTCAGTCTTGTCTGTGTCGACAGGCTATATATCTACACTTATTTTCATTAATATTGACAAAATGAAATCGACACAGTCCATCTTCCGAAAAAACAATAAGAAAGAGCGTGTCAAATAGGGACATTAGATACAGCGTAATACATCAGTGTTCCCGCTAGTCCAAGTCTTCTCGTACTAAAACTAGCTAAGATTTTGGGATGGAGAGATGCTAGTATTTAGTCCGAGATCGCGCGCATAGCCTTCTTATGACACGAGTTAAGCGTTAATGACCCGCTCAAATAAAACCACAATTATATGAAATAAAATATCACAATTGCGACAATAAAAGATATTTTCCGCAGAAGACATGCTATTTGATCTGAACCCCACATCAGTTGTGAATTGAAAGCGGTAATTTAATGCGAAAAGAGACATTTACCGCAATGTTTAAAAAATTTTTAAAGTATGCGAACTCAGTTGACCTCGCGAACTGTGTTCGGCATTTTCCGTTGAAAATATTCCGTAGATTTTCGACTGACAACGCAAATTACGATGAATTCTCCATTGTAATCGTAATTATGTGTGTCAATAAATAAAAAATAAATAGATTAATTAAACATTGAAGATATAAATGTAATACATTAAATAAATTACGGGGAATTACAACCCTCTCAAAGTTTAAAACAGTGTAAACACAACGAGCATTAGACTAAATAATATGGTGCTACATTTCCCACATTTGGTGGACTTAAGCGAAATTAAGATATATACTAAGCGAACAGAGCAATATACTGCTCTTGTTAAGCACACAAAAAATCAAACAAAATTTGTATAAATTTTTAACCTTAAGTTTGAAAAGTCCCACTAAAACGGAAGAACTATATTTCAAAACTGTGTGATTCGGTTCTCCGATTATTTTATCAACACAAAAGTCAAAATGCACATGGATGAAAATATCACGCATGGCAAGTCAGACACAAGAGTTCTAATTTGCTCCAATTTTGACAAGTTGCTTGCGAAAATTGTCAACAAAACTACCTTTCTGATCCTCCATTATGTCATTAAGTTTTTAGTGCGGGAATTGTTCTCAAAGCACATTGGAAACTGGACTTTGCGGCGATCGGTTTTCGCCATTTTGTTCGGAAAACCCCGCGCTATATATAGAAACGGAAACTAGAATACTCAGAACAAACACCGGACAATGCCGAAGTTCTTCGGAACCTGAGTTCGGCTTTCAGTTAAGTAAACAAACAGAAAAAACGATGTTTGTGGCAATCAACCGGAATATTCTATGTGTAATTTAACATTAAACAGGGTTCGTACGCGGGTCTGGAATCCTGGAAAAGTTATGGAATCCGAAAATTTCGATTCAATACCCTTGAAAAGTCTGGAAAATGGGACCTTTTTCACCCTACTATGGAAAAAGTCTTGAAAATAAGCTACCCCGAGATTCAAGGTCTTGAAAAGTCATGGAATATCCCAAGGCCGAGTTCTTCGGTAAATAAATGCTGTTACTTTCCGTTCTTACGATACCATCTCCGTAGTTACAGTTGGAACTACACGTTTTACGGTATGCCGAAACACGAATTGTCTCCCTTACCGGAACTCATTTATATACGCAATAACATAACGCAAATCGAACGAACCTAAAACAAATATGTCAATGCGTACTCTCACTAAATTCACCGATGTTACTCATGTTACTCAAAATTATTCGAGAGCACCATTTTATAGTGTGCAAATATAGTTTTAATCGTTGTATTGCCTTGTTCGAAATAAATCGTGATCCATAACCGGAAAATCGTAAAAAAAATTCCCCAATGATTTTAGAAATTATAGACTCTGGGTGTCAAGGCCGATAATTGTTGCAGATGCCAACCATTTATGATTTATTGTTCATATCAGCTTAATTAGTTAAATGCATCTTTGCAGATAAAGGGCTCATTTTAACTAACGTATATGTGTGCTCTGTTTAAACAACCTGGAAATTTATATATTGGTCTTCCTCGTTGTTTAGCTAGGTACGAGGTATGGAAAAGTTATGGAATTTTTTAACTGAAAAGTCTTTAAAAATTTGTCCGAAAGTCTTGAAAAAGTATGGAAAAGTTATGGAATTTTACTCTCAGCTAGGTGTATGAACCCTGTTAAAGTTAGATTATTATACACCATTCTGACCATAAGATGTCACTCTTTCCGACGTATATAGCATCATGTATTGCTTTGTTATGTAAATCGAGTAAAATACACCACAGATTCCCGCCACAGATCCTGGGCGTAACTCGTGTCATAAGAAGGCTATGCGCGCGATCTCGGACTAAATACTAGCATCTCTCCATCCCAAAATCTTAGCTAGTTTTAGTACGAGAAGACTTGGACTAGGTTCCCGCGGGTCCTTGAAAATCCTTGAATTTAAAAATCATTGTTCAAGGGCCCTTGAAACCCTTGAATTCCAGTACCAGCCCTTGAAAACCCTGGAAAAATCCAATTCTCGCCGATCGCGTAATGAAGTTAAATTAATATAACTCGCGGTGCTCCGTAATACGGAACCAAGAAGAGTAACACTTCGGTAATTTCCGCTGGGTTCCGTCTGTTTACGTCGGTTTATTTAGACTTGTGCATGCTGATGTAAGCGGCTCTCTGATTGGTTGTCACTACTTCGGTTCTCTATTTTCCACTAATCATGTCGCGCATACCATAGAAGATGTGTTAGTGTAGGAATACGTGATGCGACCGGGGAAAACCCTGCGCTATTTTTCGCTTTCGTCTGCAGACGATAAAACAAAATAATCATAATGCCCAGCGGAAAGTGCAAATATAATCCAAACTGGAAAACAAACACAAATTATAGTAATTGGCTTGAAGCCGTTGAAGGCAATAAATTTTTGGCGAGATGTCGTCTGTGCAGAAAAGATATTGATGTAAGCAACATGGGCGAGTCTGCGTTAAAATCTCACACAACGTCCGCCAAACATAAAGTCATTTAAAGATGACAAGTTGATGTAGAAATATATTAGTTACAGTAGTAAGTACCTGTACTACCACACTGTGACAGATTCACAGAAACAAGGTCGAATACTATTTACATAATTATTGTATTATTGATTTATATTGACACATGACTGTCTTTGAAAACCCTTGAAATTTGAGTATATGCATCCTTGAAAACCCTTGAATTTTGGCCCCCTACACTCCTTGAAAACCCTTGAATTTCATATGAAAATAGGTGCAGGAACCCTGTACATGTCGCGGTAACATCAAAGAATGCCGGACCGTTGAGTGCAGATAATGCGATCACATGTAAACAACGGGACAAAATGCCGACGCAAACTGAATCCAACGCGATAAGATGATACAATTCAGTATTTAAAAAAATAAACACCCCCATCTTCACTGTTTATCCCTTTCTGACATGTTTAAAACATATTTATCATATTATATGCATTAGTATCTGAGAATTCAACCGCAAACAGCAGCAAATTCACAAACAGTGGGCGTCCTTGACCTGAATGTGTAACAATTCTTGACACGTGCATGATTGACCCACATTCAATGACCGCGGTGTGATCGCTTTGATGTCTGTGATGTTGCGACATAGTTTACAAGCTACACATGGCTGCAAACTTCTACCAGATTACGTCACATCGGAATGTCCAGACGATCAAAGTGTTCATACCATTTACTTGATTTAGTTTTCGAGTTAGCAGACGCTTCCATCTTTTTGGTTGGCGATTATCGCCTTATTTGGACTTGTGTTCGGCATTGATATAGTTAGCCGGACTCTGGCTTAAGCGACGTTTTTATGACATATTATTATATTAAGCAGCGACATGTTTTGGAGTCGTCTCCAGTTAGACGCCTAAAATAACTCCAAACAGGGCTTTTTGTTGAACCCTGTTCATTATTTTGTTCGGCCATGTTTTGAAAAAGAACAAAAACAGTCGCCTACGATATTATAACAACACATATCTGAGACGAAATGGACACATTCCGATATAATATTGATCAGAGAGGCCGATAATTTGATAACAATATCAACTAATAAGTACCTGGGGAGGTATAATAAGTCGATTTAAGTGAAAAATAAACATATAAAACAAAACCGTAATGTAGGTTTGAGCAGAATCGCGTCGGTCGGTTTTCGGTTTATTGTTAAAAACCGAAACCGAGTTGTTTTCTCGGTTAACCGCCCATCACTAGCATGGGGATTTTCATTGCGATCTCAACATCCCAGAGTACACTCTCTTTATTTGCATTCTGTTAGAACCCAGATAAAACCATATCTTCCATATAAATATATAACAGCATTTCTTTTTTTTATCACTTTCTAGGTAATTACGAGTGAGGAGGCAGAACGACGTGGTAAGACGTACGATGCTGTCGGGAGGACATATCTGTTTGATCTGGACTACAATGATGGAGACTGTCCATTCACAGTTGATGCTGGTTACTACGGGAATGTGTCACACTTCGTCAACCACTCTGTAAGTGTCAAGAGTTCTCAAGTTCCTGTTGGGCGTTACTCTTGTGTTCCGAATAAATGTATATGTACATATATATTTTTTCATGAAAATAGCTGCCCTGTAAGAGCTTATTCCAGTCTCGACGTTTATTATACCCCCCGCAACGAAGTTAGGGGGGGTATACTGGAGTCAGCTTGTCGTGCCGGCCGTCCGTCGTCCGTCCGTGGACACAAATTTGTCCGGAGTTTTTCTCAGTCGTTGTATGATCAATTTCCGTGAAACTTGGCACAGACATCAACCACCCTGGGATCCTGTGCACCTGCGATTATGACGTCTGTCCGACATTTTTTGGTGGAGTTATCCCCTTTTTTTATTTAGAAACTTTTTTTGCAACATTCATAATTTTGTCCGAGCTTTTATTCCTACATTTTTCGGTCAATGTTTTTTAATCTTGGCACTGATATTTAGTACCATGGGAACCTCTGCACCTGCGATTATGACGTCTGTCCGACATTTTTTGGTGGAGTTATTCCCCTTTTTCGACTTAGAAATTTGTTCGCAACATACATAATTTTGTCCAAGCTTTTATTCCTACATTTTTCGGTCAGTAGGTTTAAGATTAGGGTTATGGTTGTACACCTGCAATTGGAACTGTTATTTTATTATTTTAACTAAATGTTTACTGACATGTGAAACATCTTAGTATTTTAAAAACAGGGTGGTATCCGTAGTCCCATTGGGAGTCACACCTCTAGTTAATTTTATTATACCCCCCGCAACGAAGTTAGGGGGGGTATACTGGAGTCAGCTCGTCCGTCCGTCCGTCGGCGTCGTCCGTCCGTGGACACAAATTTGTCCGGAGTTTTTCTCAGTCGTTTTTTGATCAATTTCCGTGAAACTTGGCACAGACATCAACCACCATGGGAACCTGTGCACCTGCGATTATGACGTCTGTTGGACTTTTTTTAGTGGAATTATCCCCCCTTTTTCGACTTAGAAAATTTTCACAACATGTATACTTTTGTCCGAGCTTTTATTCCTACATTTTTCAGTCAATTTTTTTAAAACGTGGCACAGATATTTAGTACCATGGGAACTTGTGCACTTGCGATTATGACGTCTGTCCGACATTTTTTGGTGGAGTTATCCCCTTTTTTTATTTAGAAACTTTTTTTGCAACATTCATAATTTTGTCCGAGCTTTTATTCCTACATTTTTCGGTCAATGTTTTTTAATCTTGGCACTGATATTTAGTACCATGGGAACCTGTGCACCTGCGATTATGACGTCTGTCCGACATTTTTTGGTGGAGTTATTCCCCTTTTACAACTTGGAATTTTTTTCGCAACATACATAATTTTGTCCAAGCTTTTATTCCTACATTTTTCGGTCAATAGGTTTAAGATTAGGGTTATGGTTGTACACCTGCAATGGGAACTGTTATTTTAACTAAATGTTTACTGACATGTGAAACATCTTAGTATTTTAAAAACAGGGGGGTCACACCTCTAGTTACTTTTAAACTGACAAGATCATATGTAACTCGCCATAGCGTGATAAAAACAAACATTTGAAAGTGGAATTTTTTAGAAAGGAATCGGCTTTCGCTAAATGTCGCGTTCTATTGGAAGTACATGTATGATATTAGTGTGACTGAAAGCAAACATTCTGAATGGTGATGTTTTACAAACTTTTCTACCAATATAAAGCATGCTGAGGTGTTTCAATCAATTGAATTATTGTCCCCTGACATTCCGTCGGAAGACTATAGTAATGACCCTCATCTGTGCAGGGTTTCCGCCAGGGGGATTTTAATGAGTCCATATTGGGGAAACATAACTCGACTGGAAGGCCATGGTTCGTTTTGTCGGGCGAAAATTTTGTTATTTGTCACTGAAAAGTAGCCATTTCCTTGCGCCTGAGATAATCACAAAGCAATCCAAAGCTAAGTATGTAACGCAAGTCGATCATTTCCCTGGGTGCATTAATTGTGTTGATGGTATCCATCTGGATCATTAATCATGTAATTACACACGTAAGACTGCCATCTGAGTGAAGACTAAATAAATGAACAAGCTACGAGTTACAGTGTTTAAACATTTATAACTTAGGGCCTACAATAAGATTCCGACAGGTATAAATTGTACTAACCACTAAAAAGCGTCTATGCATTGACCAATAATACCTAGCAAGCAGAATTGAATTAAGTATTTCCGTGTAAATGAAACTGAAAGGATACATTCTGTCAATCTTAAAATGATTGTGCGCTGTTACGTCATACTCCAGGGTTTATCTACAGGGGATATTTATAGCGGGGTAATGTGAATGGTAGCGAAATCGGAACGTATAGCTTGTTCAATAGTCTGCATTAGTCCAACAATTATAGTGATGACCGCTGCTACAGAACAGATTTAGCCAACGTGTTATAAAATATAATTGTGTTTTGGTGGGAAATGTGAACACGTGCGGTGTTGTAAAATCGTAAAATCAAAATGAATTGCAGAATATGAACTCCACAGAGGGACCCATTAATTATATAGTACCATAGCACGGAAATCCTGTGCACAAAAATATCAGTACTCTGCACTCCAACGTTCTTTGATGTCACCGCGACATGTATTACACTGTGTATAACATCGCTATTTCAATGCACACCAACCATTACGTTGTATATGTAGTTTTGGCACTTTTATTTCAAAGGGTTATATCGGTAACACACTGAGCGCATTTGACCCGCTTTTTCACCAGTATTCTGTTTAACGCCCGAACTCCTGTTGCAGCCGGATTTTTTACGGCATATTGCTATTGACTTTTGGTACATGTATGAGTCAAACAGATCATCTGCGAGGGGAATGAGGCCGTCCTACGGACGCTGAGCCGTACTAACGGAAACCCTGTCTGTGCATCCGTCAATCTGGAACTTTGTCCTGAGCCCGTATTCTGTGATTTTTTAGTCAATTTTTAAAAACTTGGCAGATATATCAACCACCATGAGAACCTGCGCACCTGCGATTTTGAGTTCGGTCGGACTCAATTTGGCAGAGTTATTGCCCTTTTTCGACATAGAATCGTACATCCTGGGACCAATCTTATCCGAGTCTGTATTCCGTCAGTTTCCAATAAATTTTTAAACTTGGCACAGATGTCAACCAACATGTGAACAAATCAGTCTTTTTGCCATTTTTCGACATAATTGTTTTATGTTTTTTACTTTTTTCTCGACACATTGAAGATGTGCAACATATTTAATGAATATGCACTTTGTATCATATTGGTGTAATCAATTCCTCCTACAGTTTGTAGATTAGGGATCTTGAACACTAATTCTTCAAACCTGCCACCTTCATCAGGGGACAATTTTTCAGCAACCTTTTATTTATTTTAACCATTACTAATGCTAGTATGCAGTGGTGACTAGTGTACCGAGCAAGTTTGAGTTTCAGTTAAACAGTTTCGTTTGCATAAATTATATTCCGGCTTATTTTCATTCCGTATAAAATTCATGGGATAGACGAGCATAAAACTGCACTGGTCGCTCGCCAAAACAAATCAGTACACTCGCTCGTTAGGAGTTTGAATTGATAATAACACCACTTTTATAAAGTTATATAATATGTCCGCCCTGTAATTCTATTCCGATCTGTACTATTATTGAAATTTGCCCATTTGTCTGCCCTGCACTACAATTCTGGTCTATTCTTCTATTTGGGACACAAGAGTAGGGCTGGAGTAACATTGAATCCAAGGAATCACCTTTCCGACGCCTGGATAATAGTGGTTAAATTGGTATTTGAGTCCTTAAATTCCAGCAATATAATATGCACCACATGCTGAATACATAAATTAAATTAAAATTCTTGAATATTGATGATGATTGTCCTTTTATGGCCTTGAATTTTATTTAGAATAGAGGGAAACTCTTGAATGGACTTTAATCCTTTCTATACTAAATGTATTCTTCCATTCAGTTATAAAAGTTTGCATTTGAATGGTCTATTATTCATTTGGAGGGATGTTAAGGTGATAAAAGCAGAAGGTAGATTAAAAGTGACTATTGAGGGAAATGTTTAAAGACATATTAAGCACTTGTCGAATACGGGAAACTAATAAGTTAGTACGCAGGCTTGTCAATCTGGTGAATGTAACATTCTACTCACAATGCTGCAAATTTCAAAGAAATCAACCATACCATCCATGGAAAACATCGTTTGAACTATGCTAAATTATCAATATTTACATCTCGATTCGGGATGCATCTATCGGCGATAAACTAACACAAACGATTTCGCCATCGAGAGTCATTGGATTTAATTAATATATAAGAATGGCTGTGTGTGTTATCAATTTGGATTAATATTCATCAAGAGAACAACTTTGAGCAAGATTATTCTCCATTTCTATTTGATCATCCACCCGGAGTGTTTCACATCACTTTAAATAAGAAGTTCAACAAATGACCTATGGTCAGTTGTTGAACTTATTATCTGAACATTTCCTATGGCATAACTACTTATCAATGATTCATTAGTATTGAAAGAGTTAATTTCATTCGGTCTGAACTGTGAGAACACTGCCTCCCTGTGGACATATTTTTGTTAAAATTTCAACATAGCTGAATGCATTTGTCTAATTGGACACCATTGCTATTAACATCTGTTTGCATAATTTTCAATCTGCTTTTCAATTATAATAGTAATTTTTCCAAGAGTCTGCCTCTTTAAATCATACTCCTTGAATGACCTTGATTACATAATTTTGACATTGCTTCTGACTACTTATCCCACTATCACACAGTACATTGAATATAATATGTATGAATTTATATATTCTCTATAAAATGGACTGTATTTACATAAACTAAGAAATTGACAGATGATGCCACTTTTTGCAAACATTGAACAATCCCCTAACTTATATAATGATAGCCTAACCCTCCCTTTATATCCAACATTACATCAGTAACTGACATATATCCCATTGTTCATTGTAGTGTGATCCTAATTTGGAAGTATTTGGAGTGTGGATCAACACACTTGATCCACGACTGCCAAGGATAGCCTTATTCTCAAGACGAAACATTGAGAAAGGAGAGGAGCTTACGTTTGATTACATGATGAAAGGTTTGTAAATTATCTATTGGGTCTATCAGTCTAATTTATACATTCTGAATATAAACTTTTGTAAGTTGCTCATTGCTACGTTTTCAAGGATGGGTGATGAAGTATCAGAAAAGTGAAAAATATTTATCATTAAAAGTTGTAAAGGATCATGTCCAAATTGCTCAGTTTTTGATATATTTCATAAGTCAATATCCCGATTCTCAGGCTCATGGTGGCTGATTTAAAACATAAAACATATCTTTATATGTCAAATTTTTTATATGTTATGTCAAAATTTTGATTAATATATCTCAAAATTTGAAGTTAATTTCTCAAAATTATGAGACAACATCTCAAAATTTCTAGATAACTTCATATATATACGTTCATTGGAGTAATACATTCACATCTCATGCAACTCAAATGGAGAGAAAGTGTTAGTGAAAGAATGATGATGTATTAATGCCATGGTTCACGAAATTGCTCTGAAATCAGGTAATGCCAAATGTTATGGCCGTAGCAAAAGTTCCAACTGGTTAGAGATTTAAAACAAAATATGTTAATTGGCATATTAACCCCACGACCTTGACATGCTGAAAAAATGACTGAATTAAACCTTTTCCCAACAAACCGGCCAAAAACGCCCAAATAAAGCTTCAACAGCCTAAAATATCTTCGGTCTGTCTCAATAACACCATACAAATTAGAGCTGAAACGGTTAGACGGATAACCGGTTAGCACCCGGTTAGCGACGTAACCGGTTAGAAAAAAATGAACCGGACATAACCGCATCCCGTTGTCAGTTGAATGTGAACGTGAATAATCCTCAAAATATTAGGTTAAATGATGCAAAACTAATACTAAATCCTGTGTCACCGATAGAGTGCAATGCAAGCATTAATTGGTACACGCGGTAGTATCAGATACTTAGTAGCAATTCTCGAACTGTCTGGAAGTGTCGGCGACCTTCAATCAATTCTGACCCTTTGAAGTTTTCTCTGATCTTCCGACAAAAGCACGTGTGCAGTCACTGTGTATCAAGTCTGAATGCACACAAGGAAGTGACAACGTAAAAGTGGCGTTGTGTGGCAATGCGTGCTTTCGTAACTTAATAGTTAATACTGCACGAAGCAACATGGATTCAAATTGGAATCACACCACGACGTACTAAAACTGTTTTACAGTGGGGTTTATAAAAACTATGTAAGTCGACAAAGTTTGATGATTGAGATCAGCTGCACAATGTCTTCACTCTTCCCGTTCTTCCTCCCTGTTGTGATCTAATATGATCAATTCAATTGAGTGACCAAACAGACATCGTTGTTGAAGCAACCCAAAACTTCTTCAATGATCTTCCCTTTTATCAAGGAAATTGATGCTCCATGCTACTCTGTAACTGGTTGTGCCTGTGGGACTAATTGACACTCAATTTGGCAGTAATTTCTATATGTTAAGTGATTGCATACTAAAACCGAAACCAAGGTTTTTTTTCCAAAAAAAAAAACGAAACCGAAACGTAAATTCTATAACCTTCCAACACTAGTGTCCGCGATCATGATACCGACGAATAGATCGAATACTGAATAGGACTGCGAGTGCGAGTCTGACCTAACTGACCTTCCTTTTTGTTCTATAGTTATTACTTTCTTGTCTTTATATATAATTCATTGGAGGATATACCAATGATAATGATATATTACAGATCTTTAATATATAGTTTTGTTACTCGTTTTACAAATACCCATACTATTGTTACTCGTTTTACAAATGCCCTGATCACGGCAAATAAGCGATCCCCCTGCCATTCACAAATTTCGCTTGCTCATTCCCCATCACGAGAGCCAGCAAAAGAACAGTGAATGCGTGTTTTTGAATATCGTTAAATGCTGTGAATAAGGTCTTTATTTCAGCTACTATTTCTCACCTAGGTTTGTCCCTGGAGCATGGCATAATGTCGACATATTAGTGTGAGAGAAGTCCGCTAGAAATTAGCGGTTAACCGGTTGAAATCCGGTTAACCCCGATGGTTAACCGATTAGAAGAATGGGTCAACCGTTTCAGCTCTAATACAAATATGGATATCATTGGAACCGGTTCATTGACCACATTGTGATGGTTACAGTTATGCCCTGTGCCAATGCATTCTCATTATATATGCGAGTCGACCATAGGTCGCCTCGCATATATAAGAGAATGCATTGGCCTAAAAAAAAAAAACGGAAAAGAAACATGGCCGCCATCGACCATCTTGGATTTCAAAATTCAATCCATTAGCACGGGCTTCAGGCCGTACTGTTCGTCTTATTGTCATGAAATTTGTCATGGATGTTAATATTGACATGTAGATGGGAACGAGTAATTTTGGGGTCATTCGGCCAAAAAACATGGCCACCGGCAGCCATCTTAGATTTTACTCTTTGCATGACTAAATCCTTTAGCACGGGCTACAGGTCGTACCTTTAGTCTGATCATCATGATATTTGTCATGGCTGTTGAAAATGGAATGTAGATGGGAACGAGTCATTTTGGGGTCATTCCGACAAAAAACATGGCCGCCAGTGGCCATCTTTGATTTCCAAATTTATTTCATTAGCACGGGCCACAGGTCGGACTGTTTGTCTGATCATCATGAAATTTGACATGTAGATGGGAACGAGTAATTTTGGTGTCATTCGACCAAAAAACATGGCGCCAACAGCCATCTTGGATTTTACTCTTTGTATGACTAAATTCTTTAGCACGGGCTACAGGTCTTACCTTTAGTGTGATCATCATAAAATTTGTCATGGATGTTAACAATGACATGTAGATGGGAACGAGTAATTTTGGGGTCATTCGGCCGAAAAACATGGCCGCCAGCAGCCATCTTGGATTTTACTCTTTGTGTGACTAAATCCTTTAGCACAGGCTACAGGTCGTACCTATAGTCTGATCATCATAAAATTTGTATTGAATTTTAATAATGACATGTAGATGGGAACGAGTCATTTTGGGGTCATTCGGCCAAAAAACATGGCCGCCAGCAGCCATCTTGGATTTTACTCTTTGTATGACTAAATCCTTTAGCACGGGCTACAGGTCGTACCTTTAGTCTGATCATCATGAAATTTGACATGTAGATGGGAACGAGTAATTTTGGGGTCATTCGGCCAAAAAACATGGCGCCAGCAGCCATCTTGGATTTTACTCTTTGTATGACTAAATCCTTTAGCACGGGCTACAGGTCGTACTGTTCGTCTGATCATCATGAAATTTGTCATGGATGTTAATATTGACATGTAGATGGGAACGAGTCATTTTGGGGTCAATCGGACAAAAAACATGGCCGCCAGCAGCCATCTTGGATTTTACTCTTTGTATGACTAAATCCTTAACTGCTCATTTTGTACACTCCTTTTTAATCTCTCTATTCATTGCTCATCACAAAAAAATTACCTTCTTTACTAAGTTGAGCTACAGTGTCATTGACACTTTCATTTCTTACATTCTTTAACAAGTTTAGAATTTTTTCTTACATTTTTTAACAATTTTTATAATATTTTTCTACATTCTTTGACAATTTTTAATATGTGTTAAGCCAATGCATTCTCTTATATATGCGAGTCGTATGGTCGACTCGCATATATAAGAGAATGCATGGCACAGGGCCGTTCTGTTGGGTAAAGGGTTAACCACCATGTGTTTGAAATATTCTTCTCAAAATTTGGTATACATTTAAGTATTCCACTTAAATATAAGTTTATGTTTGAAATTATTGTGCCATAAATAGTTGATTTTCGTCGAAAGTAAAGGAAACTAACTGTTTATCAGAATGTGTCCCCGACTGTATTGTTGTGATGGAACATTCCAGTACTGTGCACACACCATACTTTCGCTTTCATTTTCATGTTGTCGCTGGAATTGTCAGGAATTGAAAAAGACTCGTCAGTCTTTGTCTGTTTATCATATAAGGCAGGGTTCGCACAGGTGCTTAAAGTCATTAAAAGTGCTTGAATTTGATTTTCTATTTTCAAGGCCCTTAAAACTGCTTAAATTCTCACCCTAATACCACTCAGGTCATTAAAAGTGCTTAAATTCTGGTATAAGACCAGGCCTGGGGAATAAACAACAAGGCATGGGCGGTCTTATACCGAGAAAACTGTTAACATCGCCGATATGATCGTAAAAATCTAACGGAACATTGCGGCGGAAGTGAGGGAGACATCGCGTAATCGCTAAAAATAGCATCGTTTCCGATACGTACGATTTTTCAATAATATGAAACTGTGTGCTCTCCGCAAAGCATATGTAAGCTTCGCTCTGATTGGAGGGAAAATTTACACCAGCCAATCATGTAAGTTAATAGAAAATTTAACCGGCTGAACAAATAAATATGCCGGGAAAGTGCAAGTTCAATGTCGAATGGTGTAAACAAACAAAGTATAAGCAGTGGTTGTCGCCCGATCAAGACATTCATTCGGCAAAATGCGTAATATGCGCGAAAACGTTCACAATAGCCTGTATGGGCGAGGTGGCCCTGAAAAGCCACATTTTGTCGAAAAGACACATCGACCGGAGTCAAAAGTCGAATGACATTTCGGTGTTTATGAACAATGCGCTTAAATAATAATAATATGTATAAGGTGGCCCGCCCACCACCCCATCCCGCCATCCATAGTATCTTATGCGCCGCAGGCGCTGGAGACTAATGCTACCACATAAATAATATGTATAAGGTGGCCCGCCCACCATCCCATCCTGCCACCCATAGTATCTTATGCGCCGCAGTCGCCCCTAGATTTGTCCACCGAGGAAGCAGACTGAACCCACCTCCCATTGTATCTTATGCGCGGCAGGCTGGAGACTAATGCTACTGCCCACATAAATAATATGTATATATTTGTTGGACTATTTTGTGTCGTCCGCATTTATTATTGAAATTAGGTGACTAGTTTCGACTTAGAATATTTTCAGCATATATCGTCAATATTTATTGCCGACTCTGGACATGCTATTTGGTGATGTTTAAATAAATTGCAATTACTCTGTAGTCGGACTTAGAATATTTCTATTTCAGTTTACGCTCATGTGTACTTGTATCAGACTTAGTCAGAATTTCAAATATTTCAGCTTATCCTTATTATTTATGTGGGCAGTAGCCTCTATACGGGCGCCTGCGGCGCATAAGATACTATAGGTGGCTGGATGGGGTGGTGGGTGGGAACTTATCCTTATTATTTATGTGGGCAGTAGCCTCTATACGGGCGCCTGTGGCGCATAAGATACTATGGGTGGCGGGATGGGGTGGTGGGTGGAAACTTATCCTTATTATTTATGTGGGCAGTAGCCTCTATACGGGCGCCTGCGGCGCATAAGATAAAAGTCATTAAAAGGTCATTAAAAAGGTGCTTAAAAGTGCTTAAATTTAGTTTTTGGGAGCCTGTATGAACCCTGAATTAAGGTTACCGGTATCTTGGACGACAGTTCAATGATATACATGTAATTTTGAAGGCATGTTCAATTTCAAAGCAAGACTCAGATTCGTGCATTATAAATATTTTACAAACAAGAGCTGCTAATCCCATAAAAGACCTACCCTCCCACATCAGGTACTACAGGTAGAATAGTAATATTCCGAGAATCTTATCAGATACTGAGAATCCAATTTAAAATCTGCGTTATCATTGAAAAATTGGTGTCAAAGATAACTGGTTAGGCATAATAGCAGCGAAATCGAGATTATATATATGGACAATTTTATATTATTTAATTTCCTTGAATCCCTGCATTTATAAAATACTTGTTTAAACTTAAAAAAGACCATACGTATCAGCAATCTAACCATGGTGTGCATGCTGTTCAGCCACGGTGTAGTTGCCATTCGGCTGCGGTGTAGTTGCCATTCATCCTCAGTGTACTTGTTGTTCGGCCACATTGCTCAACTGTAGTTACAAAGTCTGACACCGTGGCCAAACAGCAAGTACACCGCAGTGACAGTGGACATTTGTTTTGTCCAGCATGGTATGTAAAGTTTTCTAAAAATTTTGAGATGTTATGAAGATAAGATCTAAAAATTTCGTCAAAACGTCTCGTGTTCTCAGGCAGATCTCAATTTTGAGATGAGGGAGGCTATTTATTTTTTTCGCCAAATCATGAAAGCATACTCATAGTACTGTTCAAATATTGAAAAAAAAATTATTGTGGCTTTTTAAAAGAACATTTCAGTGATGAGGGAGGTGCTTGATTTATTTATTTGGCCTAAATTTTAAACGATTATGCATTGTTTAAACGATTATGCATTGACAAATCATTCATAGATATTTTTTTGGAACTAATCTGCGTTTTGCTCAATAATCTGCAATAATCTGTATTTTTGCACAGTGCATTGTATTTACCCATGGGAATTTAGTAGAATATCAAGGCCTGATTAGCAGACATTGTATAATATGAGTCTTCACAAATTTGTTCTCATTTCCAGGTGCTACCAGTGAAATGGTGGATTCTTCTCTTTTGGATGCTGATTCAGAGCTTTTATTAAATAGTACCACTGAAGAGAACAACAACGAAGTGCCAGCAGATAAAAATACTGAAGATCAATCACCCAAGAAAGAAAAAGACTCCACATTTATAGGCCTACCTCCTTCTCCAGTCAACCAATCTTCTCCAAGAAAGAAATCAGACATTCGCAATTTTCTAATTTCTCCACCAAAGGAAAGTGATGAACCACAGAATAGTGTTGACAATGGTGTGATTTCAGTTGATTTAAGCAGAGAACAACTCAACATCCAAAATTCAGGTGATGCCCAGTCTGAACCATCAGAGACTCTCGACGTCACAAAGATAAAGGAGAAACCTCTTCAATCAACTCCATTGAAAGAGACTAAAGAAGAGAATCTACTGAAACAGTACAGAATTGTCTGCCAATGTGGTGCCAAAAATTGTCGTAAATATCTGTTTTAGTGCATGGGAGAATAATTTATGAGACTGAGTTGGGTAAAAGTTTTCTTTTAACACTTTCATGATGGCAGCTGCGCTGGTGTAGTATTAAAGATCCTGTGCCAGTGAATTCTCTAATATATGTGAGTCTCCCATAGGGAGCCTCGCATATATAAGAGAATGCACTGGTTTACAAGGTCAAGGTAAATATTGTTAGGCCAATATAGACTCGCATATATAAGAGAATGCATTGGCGCAGGGTTTTCGTAAAATTTCAGGAAGCTCTAGTTATTGAAGGCTTAAACTTATTATTAATGGAAAGTAATTAAATCTAATTGTTTTTTTCTATATAACATCTATTGTTGGTCACAGGCTATGAGCTAAACTATAACTTATTAACTCCATGGGCAACAAGAGTTGTCTTCACAAATGTTCTTCCCTAAATATTTTCAAGATATGGATGTGATGTATGGCAGACTTGGAAGGTTTTAAATGATATAGCATATTAGCATATACTTTGTCTGGAGTAAATGTCACTGTATTACATTTTACTATTTGTCTTAGGAGATGAACATGCTCTGTTAGGTTGGTTATTCAGTGAATCAAGCAAGCCGGCTCCTTGACGACCTGTTTTTATGGTTGAATCCCGAATATCCAATGAAACAGGGGTACATTTATCTCAATTGTAATTCATTTTAATAAAAAATTTTTAAAAGAAACTGCACAAAAAGCATGTTTTATTGGTATTGCATTTCATACCAGTGAAATCTCTCTTTTCCCGTGCATCAAATCTTGGATGGATGATGCTGGTGAATCAAAATCTAAAGTTTATATTTCTCGAAACAATCAAAATGCATGTTTTAGCAGCAACTACTCTTCGCCAGAAATTAATTTGTAGGAAATTAGGCCAAAAAAAAAAAGTGTTTTGATTCTCGGGCATAGCCGCGTCTGGAAAAAAGGCCCGCGTTGAACCATTTTATTACGATTTTCAAATTTGACCGAAGCTGTCAAATTATAACACGAAAATAGGAAACTAGAAAACAGAAATTAGTTATGTTTCAAACATCGAATATGATAGACATACAATGGTGCATGCGTTGGTATTCAAAAAACGGACACTAGGCAACGATAACTACCAGGTATATTGTCACCACAAGCTGCCTAAACACCAAGTTTATTAAGTCTAATGTGTTCTAATATTTCGGTATTTTATCAATTCGAAAAGGTAAACGGTAAACAATTCTGAGATTTACAATATCGGGAACGCAAACCGGAAAGAAATATGGTGCGTATTGGTGATGTGTATGCTGGTTTAATATTTGAAGGTTTTATGGCTAGCATGTATTGAGGTACATAATACTTATTCAGATACGGCAGAATAAATCAGTCTAGACTTTCTATGAAGATCACTAGATATATCTTTTCGTTTCGATTGTATTCACGTTCCGTATTTTTATTTGAGTAATTGAACCGGATATTTAGCTCTGTTTGTTGTTATTAAAGATGCTTGTTACGAAACAATATTAGAAACGCAAATATGCTCATTCCATTAAATGTGACAACAGGTGATAAAATGTTAGTAGACTGGTCCATCTACAACATTACATTTTCTTAACCTGGGAAGGTATAATAACCCATGCTAACTATGGGCATTATCCCCATAACAAAAATTAAAATAAAACCCTCGCTCCCTCATCGATTCTCAAAAAAAAATTGCCCGAGAATCAAAACACTTTTTGTTTTTTGGCCTTATCTAATTTTTTTTTTTTTTTTTTTTTTTTTTTTTTTTTTAGTAAATATTTAAAAAATCTGACATGTTTGTTTCAACTTAAGACTGTATTTCTGACCATTAGCCTCGTGAGGTCATTGGCTAGGTTGCATTACACAGCAAACTTAGGAGGGGGTAGTGTACTTCAAATATATGCTGAGCCATTATCCTTGGCATACGCTCCATGAATAATATTTTTATTTGAGAGAGCAGTGATTGTTGTAAAGAAATGTCTGTACTTATTTGGTCGTCACTGAGTTATGCCCATTAATTTGCACACACAAAACATCCAATTTAAAACAAAATTTGACTAAAACTGACCATTTTCAACCCAAAAGCAGATGATGACAGAGCGAATGTCAGCAAGTAAAATAGTTAACTTAGCAATTTAAAAATATTGTCTTGCAAGCGCAGATGACAAAATTCAGGAAGAGAAATCGGGCTATTTTCTTATAATCAGACGCACAGAGCAGGCTTGGGGCAATTACTTGTGAATGTAATTAATTACAATTACTTCAACATTTTTCAATTACAATTACAATTCCCATTACATCTAATTCACAATGTAATTAATTACAATTACAATTACTTTGAGATGTAATTCAATTACAATTACATTTCAGCACATCATTGAAGTAGGAACACCTTTTATTTATATAAACTCTATTGATAACAAAACATAAATTTAATACAAGCAAGATGAAATACACAGTGAAGCACACTTGGTACAATGCAGCCAATGTACTGAGTCCAGTATAGGTGTTCGTAGAACTGAGCGAATCATGATTTATAGCTGGTAATTCCAGCGTGTTGCATTGGCAGCTTGTAGTCGGGGTTGATCTTCTAGAAATTGGAATGATATCAGAGATCTGTGCCACAGAGTTGGCCTGCACTGAATACGAAAATCATGTTACAAATCCAAATTTATTACTTTAATGTGAACTTCACAGCTTTATAAAATAATCAAACCAGTAATGCCACATGCAACACAGTCTACACTGGCAATTGTTATGCACCCCTCCCCAGATACTTGTTATCCTATTTTCAGAACCTTACAACCCTTCAATATCGTGTAATGCTACCTAATCATTTGTGTTGAGACATGAAATCCAGTGGCATTTATTCTGGACACTGTTTAAAATATACATAATCTGATCTACCATAGACAGTATATGAAGAGGATATGTATCTTTTTCTGAAGTGTAATACTGTATAAAAAAACTACTCTACTAATCTATGGGATTTTATTTAGGAATTCCAACCTGGATTGTATAGATTAAAATATAATTTTCCGTATTGTTATCAAATGGGGTGAGAATTCAATGATAATTTAAGCATGTATTGAATCTGTATCTGTTACTAGTATGTTCTTATTATTACTACGATTGACTCTACACATTTTATTATGATTGTTTAAATGCAGGTCAGTTTTCCGTCATAGTTATTAGTAGCAGGAAAACTACAGTAATGCTCTAATTAATCGACTTCTTAACCACAGAAGAATTATGGGTAACTTTTCAGGATTTAGTCGGAAATATGGCTGGTTGCCATTCATCGGAAAGCTCTCGGGGAGAAGTCGATTAATTAAAGCATTACTGTATTTGTCTCAGGCAGCATATGAAAGATGGATTATCTCTTCCCCGAACTTTATGTATAGATTTGGGGTTACAAACATTTTGCGAGCCTTAAAATAGTGTGGTTATTTGCAGAATTAGTTCCCCAGAGGGTGAATTTAGTGATGCTACTCCACACATCAAGCTAGCATCACAAAATTCACCCTCTGGAGACCTCATTCTGCTTAGGCCTCATTTTCCGGGAAGCATCTATAGTCTCAAATTAACATTGTATTTAGTTAATTTTCCCCTTCTGTTCAGTTTCTATATCCCCTAATTTGGAGAAGATAAAGTGCATATTAACCGAGCCGAGGTGACAAACAACATTACCTACTTCAACTTGGGAACTTCAATCTGATCCTAGGTATCCCATAGTATTTGAGGCCTGAGAATAATGACGTTCCCAGCGGGTGAATTTGGTAATGCTACCCCACACTTTCTGTAAATCTCAGGCACACTATTTCAAGGCTTGACAGTTTGAAAACACTTTTTTTAAGTGTTGTGTGCAACATCAGATGTTTACCAGGGGTTTTGTGTAATAATAATTAAATGCCTTGAAAAGGAATTCAAATAAATTGCTGCTGGGAAGAGATGGATCATCTTTATCCATTATCCATGTTGATATTGGGGGGGGGGTGGGTCATAGAGTAAAGACCGCCAAATTTTTCTGAAATTCTTGATTTTTGTTGCATTTCTGATTTTAACGCTATTCCTGAATAAAAATAAATTTAGAAGGGTTTTTTATTTTACAGGAAACGGTAAAAAAAGGTAATTAAAATAGAATTTTCTGTATTGATATCAAATTGGGTGAGAATTCAATGAATTTAAGCATGTATTGAATCTGTATCTGATTTTATCTGGAAAATAGGCATTCCAGTGCATGATTTGTGAATGGTGCTGTGATAAATTGTAGCTGATATTACAAAACCAGTCTTAAGAATGACAAACACCCGAAAATTAGGATGACTGTTTCATATTCAAAAGTGTTTATTGAATTTCAAAAATTTTAATAGATATAGATTTAATTTACATGGTAAATGTGGAAAGTTTAAATTTCTGATCGGATACCAGTAGAACGTTGAGATTAATCAGTTTTTCCTAGACTCCCACGGTATATATAGCCCCAAAGAGTTAATGAATTTTCTCCTGGCATAATGGAACGAGTTCAAGCTTTTATTCCTACATTTTTTGGTAAATTTTTATGTTTACTCATACCTTAGTATGGTAAACATAGTGTCGTTGTCCGGATTGACCACTCGTCGTTCGTCCGTCCATCCATCTGTCCGTCTGTCCGTAGACACTTTATGCATAATGCGATAACTGAAACATTTCTATCTGATCGGAACCAAATTTGGTATGTGAATTTCTCAGCCCAAAATACAGATCAAGTTCGAATATGGGTTTGATCAGATTTATTTTAAAGGAGTTATGACCCTTTTTCTCCAGGATTTTTTTTTTTTTTTTTAATTGATTTTTTTAGATTGAACTCCTTGCTCAATTTAACAAAAAAGAAATTATTAAAAAAAAACATTTCAACTTTTATAATAATAAAAAAAACAAATGTCATTGACACTTTCATTTGTTTTCCATTTAGATATTGATGATTATGATACAAGTTGATAAAAAGGTTCCCAGTGTGTCCCTTTAAATATTTAGTAATGAAACCTGATGAAACCATAAATTAATAGTGTTACTGTGTTGGGAGATCATGACACATGGTTGTAATGGACCTATCCCTACGTCCCGCCCACCTGTAGGCTGCATGGTTACTGTTACTACGCACCACAAGCCATCTCAATTCCGCTATCTCTTCAGTGCTAAAATAGCTTCCGATGAGAAAGGACTGTGTTGTTAAACGCCATGTAACACGATAATATAGTTCGTTCTTAATATCACGATTTTTAGATACCTTTGTGTGTATATATGCAACATGTAAAAGTGACTGTCGTTAGATATAAACAAGAATAGAACCAGTTTTTAAACAAAAACAGGTGTGATTGTTAGGCCACTTCCGATAAACAACAAAGATAGATGTTTAGGCATACTTTGAATCAAACGGTGTAAATGAAGCCATTATGAAACTTCAATATCAAATAGCAAATTTAATATCGAAGCTATGCTAATGGTTCACACCTTGATGAAATAAATAAAACGGGGGTGTACATGGGGTAATTAATCTATAATCCCTCTTTTGTCGAAATAAATATAACGATATCAGTTTACCAGACACGAGCGTCCTGAATGAACCCTGGTGACATCAGGCCGGATGCAAAGGATTATCAAATAATGGCCTTTTTAAATTCCACTACTTTTTTTTCGGGAATAAAGTACATTAAAGAAAACGCCGACTATCATGGAGTCAGTTACATGTTGCCATGTCGAGGCAACAATGGCACAAAGTGAACTTGTTCGGTGAAGGTGGCGTGTATACACCGCGAAGCACGTGCAATGTGTGAAATTTCGTTGCTATTCTCTTGGAAAACATATGTTGATTCTCATTTACACGTACATTGTCCGAGGAAGCTTTAGATTCTCAAATGGATTCAGTAAGATCGATGTTCGCCCGAGATCCTACAGGTTAGTGTGAATAGCAGACATTCGAACTCAATATTACCACGATGTTATAACAGCAACAAATGTAGGCCTATACATTTATAACGAAAAACACTTCACATAAAACACATACTCGCTGCACAATTAATATTCATAACGCATCATCGATCGGGACTACTATTTCACGTTTTAGTCTGAAATCTGTTTTATATAAATATTGAAATTTAAATAACACTAGGATCCGAGTGTGGTCGTTGGTATGGTTTAATCCAGTGTAAAAAGATGTCATAGTTACTTTTCTATTTAGGAAACCGAACTAAAACATGTATAAATATCGTTCGTCAACCGGACATGTTCCCCATGCACATATCAATACCTTTGTAGCTTTTGAAGACATATTTTGCTCTCGTGTTCGTAAATTCCCTATAGCTTACAACTGTTGTTAGGGACCGGCTTGTGGTGCGATTTATATCACTAGGCAGGCGTGTGTTGCTTCCGGGTTTAAGCTATCGGCTCATTGGCTATAATTGAAATTTGGGCGGTACCTATGGATAGGTGACTGACAGATTGGCCAACATCTTCTGCTGTTAAAGTAGCCTTCTGCTTTGAATTGCTATATAAACAGCCACTGGGATCATGTTAATCTTTAATAATATCCACCAGTGAACTTTAATTCCTTGTTTAACATTTGTAATAAAAAAAAATTTAAATTAAACAAGAAATAAATTTATTGACACTTTCATTTATTTTTATATAGATATCCAGTTCTTACATCTGCTATCTTTATAATGGTCTGTTTGGTCCTAACAATATTGTGTGCACTGGACTTCTGTAACATAACCTACCCAGGACTAATGTAAAATTCCTAAAAATCCACATGTTATAAGAGCAATGACTCCCAGGAGGCTAGCAATATTTGTTTATCAGATACCACCTGTTAAACTCTCCCATGTATTATGATGCTCATTTATCAACTATGACAGGTTAAGGCCAGCTGGCAGACATTAGCCCCACAGACTATTTTAAATATATGCATTGTGCTCCTAGGTATCTGATTCCATCATATGTGTATAACAACCCCTTGTCAAGTTGTCTTGATAATTTGCTATTTATGTTTGTGGGGCTGCTAAATTGCTATGATGTTGGTAGGGCAAACTGATGCTGTTGAGAAAAATTACCGCTATTTTTATGTGTACTCATACATTGTATGGTACACATAGTGTCGACATCCGGATTGACCACTCGTCGATCGTAAATGTACATCTGTCCATCTGTGACTGTAGACACTTTACGCATGGTGCGATAACTGAAATGTTATATACAAAATTTTGTATATATGAGGTTCTCAGGTCATTTTTTTTTTTTTTTTTAAATTTTTTTTTTTTATTTAGATTGAACTCCTTGTTTATATATCATTCTTATTTTACATTTCCAGGTTTTTTATTAAGCACCTCTCACCCCCAATCGTTTTTGGTACTGATCAGTTGATCATTTTGTAAAATATTAACCTCTTTTACCCATTCGACGTAATTTAACATTTCCCGTTATTAATTGACTATATTATTTTGATATCTGACATGGCAAATTGCAACAACAAAAATAGAACTGCTTACACTGTGGAAGTGGTGACAGGCTCTATAGTTTTGATGTTATATTAACCCTTCCCTTTAAACCCATAAATTCAAATAATGTGTGTTATGTTCATTTGTCTATACTACTTTAGTACAGCATACGCTGTAATTCAACATAAAAACTCTTATGATTCCGATCATAGCAATTAACTATCGCCAAGGGATGGGTTAAACATCTGCCGATCGTCATCGGCCTCTCGTTTTAAAACTTTGCACAGATTTTTAGTACCAGTTGGAACCTATGCACCTGCAATTAAGAGGTCTGTCTGATTTTTTTTTTAGTTATCCCCCTTTTTCGACTTAGAAAATGTTCAATATGGGGGGTATACATTAGTCCTACCTGGGACCCGGCCCATCTCTATTTTAAAGGCCCACTTAATTTTCGAGTCACTGATTATTATTTTTTATAATGCCTTGATATATGGTTTTAATAACAATCTATGCCATAAAATATGATTAAAATACTATAATTCATCACCATTTGAAATGTCTATGTCTCAGAAGATGCCCATAGAGATATAGAAATTAGCTGGAATCGCAGATTACCCCCGTTTTGGCTCCCAGAATGCTTCAGAAATAAAAATGTATTTTCAATGGAAGGGAAATAACTCTATCTTTAAGATTTAGAGTTATTCATCTCCATTGAAAATAATACAATTTGAACTACAATCCAGATGAAAAAAACAAGCCAGTAACAGTGGATAAGTTGATAATCAATGTTTTGGAGCTTCCTCTTTCAAATGGTATATAGTATGGCATATAATGTGATCTGCGGGTTCAAAAATTAAGTGGGCCTTTAATCTAAATCCCAATTTTTTTTCAAACACCAGCTTCTATGTTTCAGTGTAATTATTGGCACCTCTTGAGTATCCCACACATCATCTCATCTGTAATTTATAAAATGACCTTTATCACCTCCCCGCTCCCCCCCCCCCCCCCCCCATTGGCAGCTATAGGGTTCCCAATATTTGGATTCACAAATTAATGGAAGACCTTGTATCCAAACATTAACAAATGTTGTACTTAAGGGTCAGACGCACGTTTTGCCAAAATTTCCTGGTATTTCAAAATGTATTTTCTCTAAATCTATCAGGAATATCTTTGTGAAATTTTGTACAAGAGATTATTGTGGTACCATACATAAGAACCATTGGACATTTGGTTATTATAATCTCATTTACTTTACTTTTATGGCATGAAAAATCTTTAAAATTTCACTGTGTTCAGGTACCGAGAACTACTGTAAAACACATTTTTTTCGAAAGTACATTTCATATATACATGATATCATATCTGAAGATCATGAGAGGAGACTTAATTTTTCTTGATTCATGAAATTAAATGATTATTTTCATTCAGAAAGACAACTACCATAAATATTTTTTTATTATTGAGAATTTTCATGCCATGCTTGTTGGTCATTGAAAAATTGGGCTCAGTTGAGTTCTGGGTCATGGGTTCATAACCAAGTTAAATCTGACCACCATGTCTCTTAACACTGTGGCCTAATTTCTGTTGATTGCTCCCTGCTTGAGTGGACAGCACCGCATTTGAACATTTGTTTTCATTGCTTTGATAAATCCCTCTCCATTCCAAATTATCGATATCCGTTGTAATACGTTTGAATTTTCAAAATGACCTCACCGATTTGGACATATGTGCACTGTTGTGCATTGTGATTTTTTTTAGGGAGGGGGGGTATTTAAAGGGACCCAAATGAACTCGCAGTATCATACGGTTTACACGAACGTTTCCCATGTTTATCAAGCAATACGTGCAAGCTATGCAGCATCCACTGTATTAAAAGGGATGAACCACCTGCGTAACTTCAAGTCGTTCGCGTGTTTCCGCTCGCTGTGTGTTGTTATTGGGAGACTGTGTGGGAATTTGAACAATTTTGGTAGTTTTGAAAAGTTGCTCATGTTATAAATGTTCTATTAAAATTTTAGTAATGCTCTATTAACATATAAGGAATGGCTAGAAGATCGATTGGGGTCACTGGTTTTGACCGACAGAGCAATTAAACAAAGTTCGTGCGAGTCCCTAAGAACAATTAAGTTTATCCATTTCTCTATGTTCTTCTTAGTGGTGATGTTTTACATACTTTATATATATTTTTTTAATATTTACACCCGATTTGCACTGATTCTCATGGGCACCGATTTGACGCCATAAAACCACATTTTATACGTTTTCTGTACAATAAAACCACCTTCTGTACGTTGTCTATACCATAGATCCACATGATGTACGTTTTCTACACCAGAAAACATATTATGTACGTTTTAAATACCAGGAAACCAAATTATGTACGTTTTATAAACCATAACACCACATTATGTACGTTTTCTATACCAGAAAAAAACATTATGTACGGTTTCAATACCAGAAAACCACATTATGTACGTTTATAAACCATAAAACCACATGAGCATCTGTGAATACTGACAATAGTAACTAAATCTATTGTGACTAAATATAAAATAAATTGTATTATTATATGACTCGTTCCCAAATAAATTTATTGATTGATGATGTACGTTTTCTGTACCATAAAACCACATTAAGTACGTTTTCTAATCCAGAAAATAATTAGATCGGACCATTGTACCACTAATATGAGACTTTGGTGCCATATCGACTTTCAAAAGTTTTAACACGTTTTGCAACATTCATGATTGTCAGCCTAGAACAAAATCCAATGATCGTTTCTTATAAAGAGCGTCAATGCTTTTCCAAAATACTGTTATAAATTGTGAGCCTTTGCGGTAGTTTTCGTAATATTACTAATGGGTGATTTGTTTTTTTATTTTCGTGATACGTTCATGGTGATACGAATTACGATGATGCCAACTATAATTTTCATTTTCTGAATTACCCGGGGGGGGGGGCGGGGTCGGAAAAAAATGTTCAGGCACGAATGCTGATTTCTTTTTCATTTCGACCCTTGTTGGGACCCACCCACCCCCGCGTCAAAAATGGTTTCCGTTTTCGGCAGTTTTTCCCCCGACCATTTTTGAACACCCACCCATTTTAACACTAAAACAAAATTTGTGGGGGGGGGGAGATTCACCGTAAACAGCTGTATATGAGTTTTTGAGCATACTCTTTGTCATGGATGTTAACATTGACATGTAAATAGGAACGAGTCATTTTGGGGTCATTCGGCCAAAAAAGTAAAACATGGCTGCCAGCGGCCATCTTGGATTTCAAAATTCAATTCATTAGCATGGGCTATACATGCTATACTGTTTGTCTGATCATCATGAAATTGTTCATTTATGTTAATATTGACATTCTATGGTGTTTAAGCCAAACTCATTGCAAAAACAGTCAAAACGACTTGCAGGGAAAACAAATTGAGTTGCGGAAAAAATTGTTTGTTGGTCCCATCGACCACCCACCCACTCCGGCATACGTGCCCGGAAAATCCCCCCTGAATTATCTGTTGTAAAATCGAACAGGGCACCATTTACCCTTTCTATGCTAAACACTCATTGCTGAGTAGTTATCCCTTAGGAAATGTTCAGATAATATCAGTCGTTGTCGAAGTTATTAGCTGAACATTTGCCACCAATAAATAGGACTCCATCTGCACTTTTATTATCTGTAGTTTGCTTATTTTTCCTGAACATATCTTCAGATGAATAATAGACCATTCCAATGTATACTTTTATAACTGAATGGGAGAATTCGTTCAGTATAGCAAGGGTTAAGGGTCAGACGCACGTTTTGCCAAAAAAATCCTGGTATTTCAAACTGTATTTTCTCTAAATCTATCAGGAATATCTTTGTGAAATTTTGTACAAGAGATTATTGTGGTACCATACATAAGAACCATTGGACATTTGGTTATTATAATCTCATTTACTTTACTTTTATGGCATGAAAAATCTTTAAAATTTCACTGTGTTCAGGTACCGAGAACTACTGTAAAACAGATTTTTTTCGAAAGTGCATTTCATATATACATGATATCATATCTGAAGATCATGAGAGGAGACTTAATTTTTCTTGATTCATGAAATTAAATGATTATTTTCATTCAGAAAGACAACTACCATAAATATTTTTTTATTATTGAGAATTTTCATGCCATGCTTGTTGGTCATTGAAAAATTGGGCTCAGTTGAGTTCTGGGTCATGGGTTCATAACCAAGTTAAATCTGACCACCATGTCTCTTAACACTGTGGCCTAATTTCTGTTGATTGCTCCCTGCTTGAGTGGACAGCACCGCATTTGAACATTTGTTTTCATTGGGCTGGCATATTTGTGACTGCTTTATTCTTCATTATAATACATGGGGTATGATGCTATAATATGCAATTAAAAAGCTAACTCAACATTATGATACAAATGAAGCCTCCTCTCATGGAGTCAAGACAATAAGCTATTTGATGGTTGACATGTTGTTTGAAATTATAAATTTTTCTGGCAGTTCTCGGTACCTAAAGGGACAGAAACAAAACAAATATTTTCAACCTCTCAAATGTATTAAAATCCATTATTGTTATTGTCTCTTTATAATTGCTCTGATTCTATATATAATGAAAATTATCATATGTAAAATTCAAGATTTTTCACCAGATAGATCCCGAGAAATTCTTTGTTGAAAATCACTTGCCATTTCTGGCTGGATTTACTGTGATTTATGCAAAACGTGCGTCTCCCCCTTAACACTTCCATGACTGGAGCTTCCAGAAATTTTGCAAAAACATTGTGCCAATTCTCTTCTATATGTGATTGTCCCATTGTGACACCACTTCCACAAATGGTGAACACCTGTGGTATCTTAACACTTTCTATGCTAAATGAATTATGAATTCTCCCACTCAGTTATAAATGTATACACTGGAATGGTCTATTTTTCATTTGGAGGGATGTTTAGGTCATAAAAGAAGACAACAGTGTGACGAAAGGTTTAACACAAGTACAGAAGGATTCATATTCATCAGAGGGAAATAAATGTTCAGATAATAAAGTTAAAAAATGTTGTTGAATTTATTATCTGAATATTTCCTAAGAGAACAACTCATCAATGAGTATTTAGTATAGAAGAGTTAATCTCCAATAAGTTCAATTATATAAGCTACATCTGTTTGTCTCATCACTTATTAGCTCAACTTTACTTTGTGAAGTTTGAGCTATTGCCATGGCTTGGTATCCGTCGTCTGTGTGTGTGTGCGTGATACGTCAACAATTTCCTTTCGCACGGGCTACAGGTCGTACCTTTCGTCGGATCATTATAAAATTTGTCATAGCTGTTGACATAGACATGTAGATGGGAACGAGTCATTTTGGGGTCATTCGGAAAAAAAACCAGTGGCCATCTTGGATTTCAAAATTCAATCCATTAGCACGGGCTACAGGTCCTAATGTTCGTCTGATCATCATAAAATTTGTCATGGATGTTAATATTGACATGTAGATGAGGAACGAGTCATTTGGAGGTCATTCGGCCAAAAAACATGGCCACCAGCAGCCATCTTGGATTTTACTCTTTGCATGACTAAATGTTTGGCATGGGCTACAGGTCGTACCTTTGTTTGGATCATAATGAAATTTGTCATGTTCGTCTGATCATCATGAAATGTCTCGTGGAAGTTAATATTGACCTGTAGATGCGAACGAGTCATTTTGGGGTCATTCGGCCATAAAATATGGCCGCTGGCAGCCATAATATACTCTTTGCATGACTAAATCCTTTGGCACGGGCTACAGGTCATACCTTTGATCGGATTATTATGAAATTTGTCATGGGCGTTGACATTGATATGTAGATGGGGGAAACGAGTCATTTGTGGGGTCATTTGGCAAAAAAACATGGGCCGCCAGCAGCCATCTTGTATTTCAAAATTAATCCATTAGCACGGGCTACATGCAGGAGTGTTCATCTTATCATGAAATTTGACGTGGAAGTTAATATTGACAACAGACATGTAGATGGGAACGAGTCATTTTGGGGTCATTTGGCCAAAAAACATTGCCGCTGGCAGTCATCTTGGATTTTACTCTTTGTATGACTAAATGCTTTGACACAGGCTACAGGTCGTATCTTTGGTCGGATCATCATGAAATTTGTCATGGATGTTAACATTGACGTAAATGGGAACGAGTCATTTTGGGGTCATTTGGCAAAAAAAACATGGCTGCCAGTGGCCATTTTAGATTTCAAAATTCAATCCATTAGTACGGGCTACAGGCCGTACTGTTTGTCTGATCATCATAAAATTGTCATTTATGTTAATATTGACATGCAGATGGGAACGAGTCATTTTGGGGTCATTCGGCCAAAAAACATGGCTGCCAGCAGCCATCTTGGATTTTACTCTTTGCATGACTAAATCATTTGCCAAGTCGTAGCTTTGGTCGGATCATTGAAATCAACTGAAATTTGTCATGGCTGTTAGCATTGATATGTAGATGGGAATGAGTCATTTTGGGGTATAAAACATGTCCGCTGTCAGCCATCTTGGATTTTACTCTTTGCATGACTAAATCCTTTGGCACACCCTACAGTCCACTTCCCTCAGCCGATCGTCACCAATCTTCTTATTAATCTTGATATTGATCTACGAGATGGAAGCTATCAAAGTTTTTGACCTGAAAAAAAATTCGGGCGACTATTAAAATAGCCGTTGTCCGTCCGTCCGTGTGTGCGTCTTGAAATGGTTTCCGGATGATAACTTTAGTTTCGGTTATTAGATCAAAAGCAAATTTCATAGGTGAGTTTATCAGACCAAAATACAGGTCAAATTCGAATATGGGTTTGCTCCGCCCATTTTTGCTAGAGTTATGGCCCTTTTTCAAATTATAATCCTGTCAATTTCTGATTTCCGGATGATAACTTTAGTTTGTGTGATCATATCTGAACCAAATTTGGTATGAGTTTATCAGCTCGAAATACAGATCAAGTTCGAATATGGGTACGATCTTTATATGACATTATCCCTGGTGTAGCTCGGAGCTGACACTATAAAAATTTGTGCTCTGCAGAAACTGTGTACCTAAATAACTAAAACGATAGCCTTTTGGGTCTGGTCAAAGCTATTGCTTATGTACTATTCTCAATATGGTGTCTATATGGGATAATTATTCACTCTAAACATTTGAATTTCTCAACAGTTAAATTTTCTGATGTCAATCTTAAAGAAATGCCAAAAAATTCCCAGTTAGAACCAACAATGACTAGATACATTTCTGTCATCAGTTACTCATCAAGCAATCTTGGAAACTTGTTTATTCACTGAACAGATCATCTGGTAACAAATAACACAGCCAGCATTAATGTAGGTAAAATTAACAAATAAATATCTAGAGTTTGCTGTGTACCATTTCAGAGGACACTGGTTGGATTGTTCTGAAATTTAGTATCGGATTTAGGGTCCTTGTTATTTTTTTCAGAAAAGCTGATGCCTCCAATGAAGCCACTTTTTCGGGGGACACTGGCCAGACGGCCTTTTATTGAATTTCATTTGAAAACATAGCTGCCAGCAACCATCTTGGATTTTACTTTAAATATATCTCTTCATGTTGTTAATCTAGTATTACTTGGACATTTCAACTTTCCGCATTCCTAATCGCTCCATTGAAGGGGTGAAATAAAAAGTTTTTCGCGACCGGTCAGCTCATCGATTTCGGTCACCAGCATGATTTTACTTTGAGAATATCTCCAAAATGTCTGACCCCAAAAGTAACGAGCATGTTTTTGCAGAGTTGAAGAAGGAAATGGACCAACTGAGTGGCGAGTTAGCCCAAACGAGCCGCGAAAAAAATTCAGGCCGCCGAAATATGGGCTGGTTTTTCTGGAAGAAAAACAGCAATTGCAGCAGCATTATGAGGAGTTTGAGACACAAATGAAAACATCAAGACAGATTTTGAAAATGCAAAAGAAGTATGTAAATATAATTTTCATGCTTTGCATTGTCATTCCCATGTACCTCATGGTTTCATTCAATTTTGAACACGCCACTCCCATGTGGATATAATCTGCATTCCCACTGCCATGACTACAGCATGAGAATTGCTAATTAACCATCAATGTCATGATCCTTTTGCACACCCTACAGTCCACTTCCCTCAGCCGATCATCGCCAAACTTCTTATTAATCTTAATATTGATATACTAGATGGAAGATATAAAATATTTTTGAATTTCATTTGTAAATATAGCTGCCAGCAACCATCTAGGATTTTACTTTTATATAGATCTCTTCATGTTGATAATCTAGTTTTTCTTAAGACATTTAAACTTTCCGCATTCCTAATCACTCCATTGACTGTAACACATGAAATTATTCCCTTCCCAAGTTGAGCTACAGTGTCATTGACACTTTCATCCTACTGAAAGTGGCAATTAATAGTCAGGATTCAAGTTGTACGTAGTAATTGCTTTTTTGGGCATGTTTCAACATTCAAAATAGATCTGTATTAAATGCATAAATTATTAAGCTATGGACTTTATATACTCTGAAAAGACTTACCTGAGTAATAGAAATGTATGAAACTATGAGTTGCTTTTAATATTCTATGCAGAATTGAGGCAATCATTCTTTATTTTTAACATATTTAGGAAACAACCAAGGAATAGTCTTTTTACGAAATACAGCAAATTACAACTGCAAAATACAGAAGTTAAAATGTATAAAATGTTTAAAAAAAAATTTGTCTTGTTCTTCAACAAACCGATTTTGTCTTCGCTAAAATTTGAAGTTTAGTCTATATAAATCACAAGATTGTTCTATTAAATAAGCAATATCAACCTACATTTCAGTATACTACAGGCTAAAATCTTCAGTGTGCAATAAACATAGAATACATTTATTTGATCATAACATAATTGCACTCGTTTTACAGTTCTCGTTTGACCATCATATCACTGCAAACTTGTGCAGTAAAGTTAACCATTTTGCCACACACTTGTGTCGCTCTATGTATTTATTGTTCAATACTGTAGAAAAATGTTATAATTTCTATGACTTCTAGGCATATATAACCCTAGCATAAATACCTTTATATATCATGTATCTATGAGTATCAGCGGTGACAATAATGAGCAGTTACTGAGATAACTTAAGGCCTGAAGATTATATCCCAATTTAAATGAGTGGAATCAATGATTCTAAGAGTTTTGATTCTATTTCAACTTTGATGAGTAAGTTTTTCAGCTCATGTTCAAATTGACTCAAATATGTGATAACTTTTTGTATATGATAGGTATTAATGTTCATAGCACTTGTTTGCCAGTCAGTTTATTTATGATCAGTTATTTAATACAACCATTTTAATATTTTATATAGAAAAAAACTTTTTAATTGATCTCTTGTTTGGTTTGGAATGGTTTTATTCTGTTTTGTATAAAGAATTTTAGTTGAATTTTTATAGTGATTATGAAAATTAAAAAGTCAGTCTCAATATGAATGTGTGAGACTGGTCAAAAGCAGTCATTTATCCAGCAAGCCTTGAAATAGTGTGTCTTTCATTTGCAGAAGGAGGTCCCCAGACACTGCCCCAGATGGTGAATTTAGTGACGCTATCCCGCACTGTGGGCTAGCCTCACAAAATTCACCCTCTTTGAACCTCATTCTGCCGAGACCTCAACTGCTATGGGAGACCTAGAGTCAGATTGATATTCCCCAGTTGAAGTTGGTGATGTTCACCCATTTAATAGTCGCCTCGATTATGCATTGTATCTGCAGCAATTTTGTGATATAGAAACTGAACAGAAAGAAACAAGTAACTAAAAACAATGTTAATTTGAGACTATAGATACTTCCCAAAAAATAAGGCCTAAGCAGAATGAGGTCCCCAGAGGGTGATGTTAGCGATGCTAGCCTGCTCTGTGGGGTAACATCACTAAACTAACCATCTGGGGACCTCATTCTGCAAATGACAGACACACTATTTCAAGGCTTGGTATCCAGTTCAGTAGGCAATTGGTTGTGATTTCGTGTTTATGTCAATAAATTGTCGTCACTTATTAGAAATTGCCATTTGCAAGTTTATTTACCAATAGTACGTCCTGATTTTTTTTTTTTTTAAGATTTATTTATAATTGAATTCTTGACATATTAACAAATCACCAATTGCCTACTGGTACCAACGTAGATTTATCGAATCTTAATTTGAATAAGCTTTCTGATGTATAATAATACTAATGTCAAAATAATAAATAATAAGACAGTCCTTCAATTTTAAAAATTGCAGAGAGAGAGAGATAACTATATTACTGGTACACCCATTCTTTTGGAATTGGCAAGTTAAAAGAACCCAAGTCACTCGTAGTTGGTAAATATGCAAAAAATATTAAAGTCTTCAAAAACACCACTAAGGACATGGAGAAATATAATAACGTTGTTCTTTTATTCATTATTGATAGTTCTCCAATATTGAAATTTCACGTGTTGGAACCATTGTTATGTAAAAAAAAAACTGTTAGTGATAAGTCAACAAACATTGCTTATCATAATAATGTGTTGTAAGTTCAAATATATTATTCTGAATATGATTTTTAGAATACTTTTCAATGCTTTGACCTTTTCCAATGTTTACCATCAAGTTTGGGTTAAACTTTGGTATCTTATTGGTAATTCCACTGTTTACATAACAATGGTTTTGACATGTGAAATCTTATTATTGGAGAGTTAATAATGAAAATAAGATCTATCTTATTTTTTCATGTACTTGTTGATGATAGTTGTTTTAAAGACATTTTTTTAGCATGATCTTACTTCAAAGGCCTCGAACCCCTTTAAAAGGGCAAGTCTTTTCAAAGTTTGGTGAATTTCAGAAGGTAGTGCTGACAAACTCGCGCGTTCCAAAATCGATGGACTGTCAAAATCAGGTGTGCTCCTTTGAAGTGACCAATAATGATCAAGGTTGATTTGTGACATACAAGTATTTAACCCTTCTATGACTGGAGCTTCCTGAATTTTGCGAAAACTCTGTGCCAATGCATTCTCTTATATATGCGAGCCTTGCATATATATAAGAGAATACATTGGCCTAACAATATTTACTTTGACCTTGTAAGAGTTGTGTATTCTCTTATATATGCAAGGCTCCTTGGGAGACTCGCATATATAAGATAATGCACTGGCACTTGATCTTTAATGCTACACCAGCGCAGCTCCTGTCATGAAAGGCTTAATATAGCTGATAGAGTGATTGGTACAGTAATGCTCTAAGTAATCGACTCCTTAACCACAGCAGAATTATGGGTAACTTTTCAGGATTTAGTTGGCAATATGGCTTGTTGTCATTCATAGGAAAGCTCTCGGGGAGAGCTTTCCGATGAACGGCGAGCTTTCCGATGAATGGCAACAAACCATATTTCCGACTAAATCCTGAAAAGTTACCCATAATTCTGCTGTGGTTAAGGAGTAGATTAATTAGAGCATTACTGTATGTGGTCTGAAAAGATTTAATAGGGTGTTAGAAATTTATCTTCAAATAACTGCTGAAAAATAAAGGTTGCTTTTACAAAGTACTAGTTAGCTGGTTCTTACAGTAAAAAAGAGAATAAGGATTACCTCTTTGCGAAAGTTTTTTTATTGCACCCAAACTAAACTTCAATGTACCATAAGTGAAAGTCTTGATCAAAGGACATCAGATAGCTTTCTATTATCTGTTCAATAGTGACTTCAAGATACCTGTTTTGGACATCACTCTATAGTTATAATGCATTTGTAACATTTAGGCTTGAACATTGTGGTCACTTCAAGTGCACTGTAGGTCACCATATCCACCTTGCATGTTTATGTTTTATCAAAGGAAGACAATATTAAAATAAATACATAATGTGATATGTGTCTCAGGTTGATGGTTTGAAACTAGGGAAACTACGGCTTCTGACGACTTGCAGGGCCACTATTAAGAAGCATTTTTGTATGTAAGCTTAGAGTGATTAGGAGTATGTGTGGTGATAATACTTGATATATGAGAGGTACAAGAAACCGAAGTGTGTCTATACCAATGCATCTAATAATCAATTGTTTGGCCCTGGAGATGCTTTGGCTTCTGCTCCCTTCTAATCAATTCCTTCAGGATATCATCATTCACTTGATGTGATGTTGAACACTCCACTATTGTGTTCATAAAGGAATGGCAAATAATCATGGCATAAAAGTTATTTTATTGAAGGTTATATCCGAATATAAGCAGAAACGGCATCATTGTTATAAACTGATTACATTGTTGGCGGAATCATTGTATGTTTATCACCCAATAATTTGTCCCGTATAAAGTAGTAAATATTTTTATTTGTGCGTTTTTCAAACGTGATCTTTGAAATGGTACAGTTGATGTCGTTAGAATTTTCGACAATCTTAGCTGATTACTGCATTCTTCCAGTGACGATAGCGTTTGGATACTAATTTATCGATTTTATTCAATGAAATAAGCACACAATATATCTTAAATAACTAAGGCCAAAACAAAAAAGTGTTTTGATTCTCAGGCATAGCCGCGTCTGGAAAAAAGGCCCGCGTTGAACCATTTTATTACGATTTTCGACCGATGCTGTCAAATGATAACACGAAAATAGGAAACTAGAAAACGGAAATTAGTTATGTTTCAAACATCGAATATGATAGAAATACAATGGTGTATGTGTTGGTATTCAAAAACAGACACTATGCAACGATAACTACCAGGTATATTGTCACCACAAGCTGCCCAAACCCCAAGTTTATTAAGTCAAATGGTTGATTGGTATAAATTGGACGTTGCTAAACTATCACCTCTGCTTACGAAATTACGGACGCAAAACGCACCGGAACGGCGGAATGTAATGTTCAAATATTTCGGCAAGGTAGATAACCCACTTTTCGTAAACAATTCTGAGATTTCCAATTTCGGGAATGCAAACAGGAAAGTAATATGGTGCGTATTGGCGATGTGTATGCTGGTTTAATATAATAGTATTTGAAGTTTTTATGGCTAGCATGTATAGTTACTATAGTTTAGATGGATAAATATTAAAGTATATAGATAGATATAAATAGATATATACTATAAAAAGGTACATACATATATCAAATATATCAACAACAGTAAACTAAAATATTAATTGTAGATATATATCATTCTGGTAAATCCCTATATGATGTACGGAGAGTACAATGTCATATATTTATGTAATTCTTTATTCCAGATTTGATGTACGGGTAGTACAATGTGATAATTGGCCAATTTTTATAGTGGAATACATTAGTTTATATCAAAACAATGTTCTCCTTACATTTTTTTAACCTGGGAAGGCATAATAACCCATGCTAACTATGGGCATTATCCCCATAATAAAAAATAAAAATAAAACCCCCGCTCCCTCATCGATTCTCAAAAAAAATTGCCTGAGAATCAAAACACTTTTTTTTTTGGCCTAATGTATCTTAAATAACTATCAGACTGGATAGTGTCATAGCATTTTTCATACGACCCATCATGAACATGAAGGACTATTTGTTGCCCCACTTCCATTTGTTATTTTCTTTGTACCCAAATATAATGTATGAATTAATATTGTTGAAGCAATATAATTTAAAGGTTGATCATACTATTTAGTCTGGCTTTAACGGTCAGAAGAGCAGGCAGCTCACTTGGTGAGTGGGCCAATCTCTGAGCTACACATTTGACAGGGTCGGGGGTTTAAAATCCGGTGCCGGCATTAAAGGCTGTCCTGTGCTCACGGTTACAAAGAACTCTACTGTGGCCAAGAAGTCACAGGTAAATGGTAAATTTGAGTCATCGGACTCGCGGAAAGGAACCCCTCTGGAAATAAGGCACTATTACAAGCCTATATTTTTGTATCACGTTCCTTGGAGCTGAGTAAACTTACTCATAGAAACGGGTAGGTTGCTGAATGTATGCCTACACTTAACAGGTGAAGACATGCCATCTTTTGGCTGGAGAGGATATATTTGTGACTTGGTACAATTCCAAATATGGTTCATGTGTCCTTCCATGAAATGAATCAATTTAAGAACATTGATCCCAATTTGCACTAGTGACATATAGGAAAAGCAAATAGACGTACAGTCTGCCACAATTGCTAGTGTGTCAATATCTATATGAAACTACATGATTTTCACAAGATATTTGAAGTCAGTACTCCCTTCTCAATGTAAACAAATTGAAACTAAATGCATTTTCTAGCTTTTATGATGCATACTATGGACAAAGTAATCATTCTATATGTAACATATCTTAGCATGCCACATTACAACATCTATTTATTGTTTTAAATTTTTTAAATTGTGATTTGCGAGCAATTGATCCAAAATGCAATGCCTCGTCTACGGTAAACAATCGGCTCAAACATTCAGAGTTTTAGGAAAAGCCACATCTGTTGGAAACAAACGGGAACATTTAAATTTTGAAATATTTTTTTATAATGACTGCATTTGTTGCTGCAAAATAGCAAATTAGATTTGGGTCAGCAATAATTTACACAACCATTGTTAAAATATGTTCATATGTCTTTATCAAAATTCACCCTTTACATAATGACCACTGATGACACTGTCTTGAATCATTTAGACTTGCCAAAGAACTATAAATTGGCACTTTGAAAAATAACCGATTTTTTTTCAAAAAGTCATCAATATTCATAGCTAAAACAAAAGGACCCACCAACATATCATAATGGCAGGATCGTTTGACTGACGGGATGTCAAAGATTGTTGTGCATAGCTGAATTGCATTGTTGCATTCAAAGTGATGTCTGGTTCTCCGACTGCTCATCTAACTTCCATATAAATGCAAGAAAAGTTTAACCCCAGTGTTCCCAACTGCTTCCAACAAAATTAAATGACTAATCGATTATGATCAACCATGGAAAATTGTGGTGGATTATGCCCATACTAAATGTCATTTAATCGACTATTTGATTGATTCTAATAAACTATTCGATTGATCATGATCGCCCCTATTTACAAGCTGCAACAGAATATCACTTTGGCATGAGTAAATGTTTTATGATTGTATATATCATTGTACATATGAGATTATATTTGAATAAAATTGTACAATATCAGTAAATTTGAAATTTGCTCTTTTTTAGTGGTTAGTGGTCTACAAAGGAAGCTATTTTTGCCAGAATAATTTAACCCTTTCCATACTACTAGTAAATGGTTTCTCCCATTCAGTTATAAAGCTATACATTGGAATGGTCCATTATTAATTTGGAGGGGTGTTTAGGATAAATTATCAGATGACATTCAGACAAAAAGATATTAGTAATACTAGTTCTGAAGGATTCATATTCGTTGGTGGGAAATGTTCAGATAATAAGTTCAACCAACGGTTGTTAGCTCAACTTTATTTGTAAAGTTTGAGCTATTGCCATGACTTGGTATCGGTCGTCCGTGTGTGCATTTGTGGAGACGTCCGTCAACAATTTCCATTAGCACAGGCTACAGGTCATACTTTTGGTTGGATCATTATGTAATTTGTCGTGGCTGTTGACATGTAAATGGGAACGAGTCATTTTGGGGTCATTCCGCAAAAAAACATGGCCGCCAGTGGCCTTCTTGGATTTCAAAATTCAATCCATTAGCATGGGCGACAGGCTGTACTTTTCGTCTGATCATCATGAAATTTGTCATGGATAATAAGTACTATTGGGGTGGGGTAAATTTTTGTTCTGGGGACCTATGGTTAGATCCTGATCTGAACAATGAAATTAGAAAAGTGTAATTTCCGAACTGCAGTTTTTGACCCAGTAACAAACGTATGGCTATTATTGTGGTCTGTGAGAAACAAGGAATCATCACGCATCCATTACACCCACATTACTGTCAATAAAGTTCTTTTTTCCCGTAAGAAAAAACTATGCAAACATGCAGAAATTGTTGAACCCCAGTGATGGATGTTGACATGTGGAAGAGAAGTCATTTTGGGGTCAATCGGCAAAAAAAACATGACCACTTTCGGCCATCTCAGTTTTCAGTAATAAACAATGTAAATCCATTAGCACAGGCTACATGCCGTTCCATTGGTCTGATGATTATGAAATATGTCTTTACTGTAGACATTCACATGAAGATGGGAACGAGTGATTTTGGGGGTCATTTGGCATAAAACATGTCCACCAGTCCAGTGACCATCTTGGATTTCAATCCATTAGCACAGACTACAGGCTGATCATTCATGAAATTTGTCCTGGATGTTAACATTGACATGTAGATGGGAACAAGTTATTTTTGGTCATTCGGCGATAAAACATGGCCACTGGCTGCCATCTTAGATTTAACTCTTTACGTGACTAAATCCTTTGGCATGCCCTACAGACCACATCCCTGATCCAATTGTCACTAGACTTCGTATGGATCTTTTGGGTGACCACTAGATGGGAGCCATCAAATTTTTCCAATTTTCGTTTGAAAACATGGCGCCAGTGACCATCTTGGATTTCAAAATTCAATCCATTAGCAAGGGCTACAGGCCGGACTGTTCATCTGATCATCATGAAATTTATCATGGATGTTAATATTGACATGTTGATGGGAACGACTCATTCTGTGGTCATTAAGCTATCTTGGATTTTACTCTCTGCATGACTAAATCCTGGGAACAACCTACAGACTACGTACGTACCCTCATCTGATCATCAAACTTCATATGGATCATCGGGGTGACCTCTAGATGGGAGCCATCAATGTTTTCCGAATTTATTTGAAAAACATGGCCACCAGTGGCCATCTTGGATTTTACTCTTTGTATGACTAAATTCTGTTGTACACCCTACAGACGACATCCCTTGTCCAATCATCACTAAACTTCACATGGACCACAAGATGGGAGTCATTTAAATTTTTTCAAATTTCGTTAAAAAAATATGGTCCGCATCATCAATTTGGATTTTACTCTTTGCGTGACTAAATACTTGGGCACACCTGCAGACCACATCTCTCATCCAATAGTCACCAAACTTCATATTGATCTTCAGGGTGACCACTAGATGGGAGCTATCAATTTTGAGCCCAACTTCACTTTGTAAAGGCCATCTTTGATCACAAATTTCAATCCATTAGCACAGGCTACTTTTCATCTGATCATCATTAAATTTATCATGGATGTTAATATTGGCATGTAGATGGGAACGAGTCATTTTGGCAGCCATCTTGGATTTTACTCTTTGCAAGACTAAATCCTTTGACATTGGCTACAGGTCGTACCTTTGGTCGGATCATTATGAAGTTTGTCATGAATGTGAACATTGACATGTAGATAGGAATGAGTCATTTTGGGGTCATTCGGCCATAAAACATGGCTGCTGGCAGCCATTTTAGATATTACTCTTTGCATGACTAAATCCTTTGGCATGGGCTACAAGTCGTATCTTTGGTCGGATAATTATGAAATTTGTCATGGTTGTTGACATTGACATGTAGATGGGAATGACTCATTTTGGGGTCATTCAGCAAAAAACATGGCCTCCAGTGGCCATCTTGGATTTCAAAATTCAGTCCATTAGCACGGGTTACAAGGCCGGAGTGTCGTCTTATCATCATGAAATTTGTCATGGATGTTTATATTGACAGGTAGATGGGAACGAGTCATTTTGGGGTTAATCGGCCATAAAACATGGCTGCCGGCGGCCATCTTGGATTTTACTCTTCGCATGACTAAATCCTTTGGCACGGGTACAGGTTGTACCTTGGGTTGGATAATTATGAAATTTGTCATGGCTGTTGACATTGACATATAGATGGGAATGAGTCATTTTGAGGTCATTTGGCAAAAAAACATGGCTGCCAGCAGCCATCTTGGATTTCAAAATTCAATCCATTAGCACGGGCTAAAGGCCGGAGTGTTCGTCAGATCATCATGAAATTTGTGATGGATGTTAATATTGACCTGTAGATAGGAACGAGTCATTTTGGGGTCATTCGGCCATGAAACATGTCCGCTTGCAGCCATCTTGAATTTTAAATTTTACATGACTAAATACTTTGGCACACCCTACAGTCCACTTCCCTCATCCAATCATCACCAAACTTCATAATAATCTTGATATTGATCTACTAGATGGCAGCTATCAAATGTTTTTGAATTTCATTGGAAAACATATGTGTTTCACAATTTACTCAGGGATGTGGTAAAATGTGTCTTTGTTCAGGGGTTGGTGTCTCCCTCCTTGATTGAACCAGCAAACTTCCCAACATTCAGAAATTTAAGGTTACTCAATCCGATCAGACAGTTCCCATAGCATCAAGATACAACAACAATATTTCTTCAAGTTTTCTTTTTAGTTATCAGAATCGATTTATTGCAACAAAATAATGCTGACCACTGGCAACTATGGTATCCAAAACTTGTTATTTATCAATATTTTGTTCAACAAAATATGGCCGTATTATCACTTATCTTTGGTCGGATAATTATGAAATTTGTCATGGTTGTTGACATTGACATGTAGATGGGAATGACTCATTTTGGGGTCATTCAGCAAAAAACATGGCCTCCAGTGGCCATCTTGGATTTCAAAATTCAGTCCATTAGCACGGGTTACAAGGCCGGAGTGTCGTCTTATCATCATGAAATTTGTCATGGATGTTTATATTGACAGGTAGATGGGAACGAGTCATTTTGGGGTTAATCGGCCATAAAACATGGCTGCCGGCAGCCATCTTGGATTTTACTCTTCGCATGACTAAATCCTTTGGCACGGGTACAGGTTGTACCTTGGGTTGGATAATTATGAAATTTGTCATGGCTGTTGACATTGACATATAGATGGGAATGAGTCATTTTGAGGTCATTTGGCAAAAAAACATGGCTGCCAGCAGCCATCTTGGATTTCAAAATTCAATCCATTAGCACGGGCTAAAGGCCGGAGTGTTCGTCAGATCATCTTGAAATTTGTGATGGATGTTAATATTGACCTGTAGATAGGAACGAGTCATTTTGGGGTCATTCGGCCATGAAACATGTCCGCTTGCAGCCATCTTGAATTTTAAACTTTACATGACTAAATACTTTGGCACACCCTACAGTCCACTTCCCTCATCCAATCATCACCAAACTTCATAATAATCTTGATATTGATCTACTAGATGGCAGCTATCAAATGTTTTTGAATTTCATTGGAAAACATATGTGTTTCACAATTTACTCAGGGATGTGGTAAAATGTGTCTTTGTTCAGGGGTTGGTGTCTCCCTCCTTGATTGAACCAGCAAACTTCCTAACATTCAGAAATTTAAGGTTACTCAATCCGATCAGACAGTTCCCATAGCATCAAGATACAACAACAATATTTCTTCAAGTTTTCTTTTTAGTTATCAGAATCGATTTATTGCAACAAAATAATGCTGACCACTGGCAACTATGGTATCCAAAACTTGTTATTTATCAATATTTTGTTCAACAAAATATGGCCGTATTATCACTTAAGTATCACAAAATTTGGCCGTATTACCACGATTTTAGAGTTATCCATCTTCATCCGCAATTTTGTCCGAGACCATCCGTTTGACCACGTGTTTCTGGGCCACATTTAATAGCACATCTCGAGAAATAACAAACTTCAAAAATCGATATCTGATCACTCTGAGCTTTGATGGGTGGGTTCCTCGACTCGAATCAAATATTTTTTACCCCAAAGCCAAAGAAATTGTAATTTAGGAGTGTTAATTCGGATTGAGTACCATTAAATTTGTGCAACCCCCCCCCCCCCCCCCCCACTTTTAGGTCAGTTTAGGTTGGAATTTTTCAACATGTACATCAAGCTTTTGCAACCTGACTCAACCCCCCTCTATGATTAGATTTATTTTCTCCAATTGATCGAGTTCACAAATTTCGATAGTAGAAACATATCTGATTTATGGCCTATAAAACAACTAATGTTACACTAAATATTTTAATTTTAACTTTCCAACTGCTGTTCTGTCGGGTATGAAACTTTTAAAGGCCCACTTAATTTTCGAGTCACCAATTATTTTTATAGTATGGAACACATAGTGTCGACGTCTGGATTGACCACTCGTCGTTTGTCCGTCTGTCTGTCCATAGACACTGATTTTCTCAACCCGAAATACAGATCGAGTTCGAATATGGGTTTGATCAGATTATTTTTAACGGAGTTATGGCCCTTTGATATAGAATTCATGCATGCTTCGATAAATCAACCATTTTTCATCTGATAGGTAAGTGAGTTTCTCAACTCAAAATACAGATCGAGTTTGAATATGGGTTAGATCCGATTTTTTATACCAGAGTTATGGCCCTTTTTCAACTAAGAATTGAACAGATTTGAGATTTTTATGCCTACGAAATAGCCCTAGCAGCTTACTATTAATTACCTGTGATATCAGTTTAGCTCTAAGAGAGAAAGACAAGAGATAAATCTGTATTATTGAATTAGAGTTATTTTTAGCCATCATATGTTCAGCACAGCAGTGAAAGGTGTAACCCATTCATGAATCAATGGACTCTCCCATTCTGTTTTATAAATTGGTATAGTCTATTGTTCATTTGTAGGGATGTTCTCAGAATTTGAGCAGACAGAGAGAACCCCATTTTAATAGTAGCACTATTTTTATAAAGTTACACAGTCCTATAATATGATATCTGATGCTCACTGTACTGCACATATCAAATGAGTTTAATAGCCATCTGTTGTTTATTGCATTTCCATAGTGTGTGGACAGGGTTTATCAACTCCCACATAGCTCTATGGTTTAGCCTATCAATGCAACATTCAAGTGACATATCTGGTACGGTCCCCTAATTTTATAGTTAAAATTGTTAACCCTGGTCATCAATTTTATGCTTTTGTATATTTTTCATGTAATGATTCTCCTATTATATCTCCAGGTTTCTCCCCCTTCACTTGTATGGATTTTTGTAGTTAAAAATGAGCCCTTCTCAACATTCCTGATACTTTAAAGGTACTCAACCCGTAAAGAGGGTCCCCATCTCAACAGATTCCAACAACAACAATCCGATCAGAGGGTCCTATATTACTATTTCTTTGGCTTTGGGGGTAAAAAATATTTGATTCGAGTCGAGGAACCCATCAAACAAAGCTCAGAGTTATTAGATATTGATTTTTGAAAATTCTTATGTTCTCGAGATGAGTACCAATAACTGCCGTCAATTTGGTAACATGCTCGAGATTTTACGCCAAAATTATATTCAAACAGACAAGGATGGATAACTCTATGATCAAGTGGGTAATAACAACGAATTTTTTACTGTCTTCTGGGCCAGAAACAATTCCCGATAATGAAAAATAATAGATTTCTAAAATCGATATCTAACAAAATATGGCCGTATTATCACTTAAGTATCACAAAATTTGGCCGTATTACCACGATTTTAGAGTTATCCATCTTCATCCGCAATTTTGTCCGAGACCATCCGTTTGACCACGTGTTTCTGGGCCACATTTAATAGCACATCTCGAGAAATAACAAACTTCAAAAATCGATATCTGATCACTCTGAGCTTTGATGGGTGGGTTCCTCGACTCGAATCAAATATTTTTTACCCCAAAGCCAAAGAAATTGTAATTTAGGAGTGTTAATTCGGATTGAGTACCATTAAATTTGTGCAACCCCCCCCCCCCACTTTTAGGTCAGTTTAGGTTGGAATTTTTCAACATGTACATCAAGCTTTTGCAACCTGACTCAACCCCCCTCTATGATTAGATTTATTTTCTCCAATTGATCGAGTTCACAAATTTCGATAGTAGAAACATATCTGATTTATGGCCTATAAAACAACTAATGTTACACTAAATATTTTAATTTTAACTTTCCAACTGCTGTTCTGTCGGGTATGAAACTTTTAAAGGCCCACTTAATTTTCGAGTCACCAATTATTTTTATAGTATGGAACACATAGTGTCGACGTCTGGATTGACCACTCGTCGTTTGTCCGTCTGTCTGTCCATAGACACTGATTTTCTCAACCCGAAATACAGATCGAGTTCGAATATGGGTTTGATCAGATTATTTTTAACGGAGTTATGGCCCTTTGATATAGAATTCATGCATGCTTCGATAAATCAACCATTTTTCATCTGATAGGTAAGTGAGTTTCTCAACTCAAAATACAGATCGAGTTTGAATATGGGTTAGATCCGATTTTTTATACCAGAGTTATGGCCCTTTTTCAATTAAGAATTGAACAGATTTGAGATTTTTATGCCTACGAAATAGCCCTAGCAGCTTACTATTAATTACCTGTGATATCAGTTTAGCTCTAAGAGAGAAAGACAAGAGATAAATCTGTATTATTGAATTAGAGTTATTTTTAGCCATCATATGTTCAGCACAGCAGTGAAAGGTGTAACCCATTCATGAATCAATGGACTCTCCCATTCTGTTTTATAAATTGGTATAGTCTATTGTTCATTTGTAGGGATGTTCTCAGAATTTGAGCAGACAGAGAGAACCCCATTTTAATAGTAGCACTATTTTTATAAAGTTACACAGTCCTATAATATGATATCTGATGCTCACTGTACTGCACATATCAAATGAGTTTAATAGCCATCTGTTGTTTATTGCATTTCCATAGTGTGTGGACAGGGTTTATCAACTCCCACATAGCTCTATGGTTTAGCCTATCAATGCAACATTCAAGTGACATATCTGGTACGGTCCCCTAATTTTATAGTTAAAATTGTTAACCCTGGTCATCAATTTTATGCTTTTGTATATTTTTCATGTAATGATTCTCCTATTATATCTCCAGGTTTCTCCCCCTTCACTTGTATGGATTTTTGTAGTTAAAAATGAGCCCTTCTCAACATTCCTGCAGAAATACCTTTCAACTGATATGGTATCTGGAGAAGTCGGCCCCGCGCGAAGTCGGCCCCATACGAAGACGGCCCCACTCGAAGACGATCACAGAGAAGTCGGCCCCATTAATTAGAAGGGATTAAATCGGCTTAATTTTATTGATGTGTGTAGTGTTTATTTAGGCTAATTATTAGGTCCCCAACTTAATTTGGTTGATTTAGTGTCGTGTTTGTGCAGGCTACTTGTGAAGTCCGCAATGTTTTCTTAGTTGTTATAACAAAATGAACTTCACTTATAGAAGTCCATAGAATGCAACAGATGTTCCTAGCTGGACTCATCGAATATGTAACACAGGTAAGTGATTTAAAATTTTAATTTTGATAAAACATTCCATTTTTCTCAAGAATATGAACATTCATTTTTCAATATGTTCTTAAATATACTTAAATCTTGTATATTATATAGTAATTTCACCTCTATAATATATGTAAAAATAATGTCAATATGTGATATATGAGCTTGTATGTTGTATAATTATGTTGGTTTCGATTGTGCTAACAAGCATCGCTAATCGACTCGATCAACTCGACCCCCATTCCAGTTGCCAGTAGTTCAATAGCTGTTTCTTCTGGAAAGGGGCAAATTTTTAACCTGTGGAAGTTGTAGGCCTACAGAGACCGCGATTTAAGGACAAGTCAGCTGCTACGAAAGATGGCCGTTATTGTTATATTGTCATTGTCATTATTATCAGTATCATATTTCATATTCATAAAATAAATAATGATTTTAAACAATAGTTCTGTTTTAAAATGGGGCCGACTTCTCCTGTATTCACTGATATATCTCATTTTATTGAGATGTATGTAAATTTGGTATGTGAGTTTCTCAACCCAATATACAGATAGAATTCGAATTTGAGTTTGATTCATTTTATTAAAACGGAGTTATGGCTTATGGATTTTAGTGTCCAAGCTGAAAATAGCCTATCGCTATCGCCAAGGTATGTCGATCGTGATCGGGCTCTCGTTTTATAGTGACTTGATATACGGATTTAATAACAATGCATAAAACATGATAAAAATACTACAATTCATCGACATTTGAAACATCAGTGTCTCAGAAGATGCCCATAGAGAAATAGAAAATAGCTGAAATCATAGGAAGATTACCCCAGTTTTGGCTCCCAGAATTCAATCTAAAGATGTATTTTCAATGGAAGGGGAATAACTGTATCTTTAAGATATAGTTATTCCTCCTCCATTGAAAATAATACACTTCTTACTACAATCTAGATGACAAAACATGTTGGTAACTTAACAAAAACAGTTTCACAGTTTATTACACCGGATAAGTTGATAATACAAAAAAAATGTTTTTCAAATGATATATAATATGACATATATTTTATATATGTGATACGGGGGTTCGAAAATTAAGTGAGCCCATGAACATTCCAACTGGTAGCTCAATGCTACTGTTGCTCTAAAATAACAAATTTCCCAATAGATACAGGTTGGAAAATCAAACAATTCCAACCTATATTGGCCAGTGACATCACACACGACAAACCAAAGCGAACGTGAAAAGCAACTTGACCGCGTATCTGCGACGATGCCGTTTCCGGCGTCGCATTTTTAATCCAACTCTCTTCCGCGTTGAAAACGAAAGTAACAGTCTTGTCATGTTCGCGTGATTTTTGAGCGATATCTCTGACGATAACATAAACAATGGAGGTACACGGACATACGGTGCTTGTGTCTTTTAAAGATATTCACGACGACGGGAGTGTGACGTTCGAGGGCTCTGGTGATACATTCCTTATTGGTAACTTTGATAATTTATTCGTCAGCTATTATTAATTATATACATCCGTGAACCAATACATTATACAGATCATTCTGTTGTCAACAGAACCACTTGTCACCAAATAGGTGGTGACATAAACCAAACATATGTTTCAAACTATATATTTTTTCTATTTCGTTACCACTTTTTACACACTTTTTACAATTTATTTATATCTTGTACAAGTTTTGTGCCATTTTTTTCATGTGTGTGTGGGGGGGGGGGGGGGGGGGGGGGGGGGGGGGGCATATATCTATATATCAACAGTGGATTATCCAAAATTTGATACAGCAGTGATGGTATATTCCACAGAAAAGTGCTCTCCCCCCTTATATTTCATATTACCGCAGTAATTACACATGTTATAATTAGATAAATGAATGGATAGAAATATAATTTTTTTCATGATTTACTCAAAATACTATTTGAAAGTTATAAATTTAACCCACTGAAAATATTGAAAATGTGCTCTTCGGTGGGTTGTTGCTGGAGCGGGTCATGGAGCCGATCAAAAGCTGCAAATGTATATGTATTATGGAACACTGTTAAAGCATAAACGCACCACACATTTGTGTTTCATAATGTTATAAAAATTATGTCAATGCAACCTGAAGATTTGGGAAGCAATTTTGTGACTGCCATTTGCAGAATGATGTCCCCAGAGTGTGAATTTAGTGACGCTACCACGCACAGCGGGCTATCATCTCCAAATTCACCCTCTGGGACATCACTCTGCTTAGGACTCATCTTCTGGAAAGTATCTAAAGTCTCGAAATAACATTGTTTCTAGTTACTACCGTTCAGTTTTAGCTCAGCTGAGATGACGTCACCGGGTCATATATGGGCGGAGTCAGGGACATGACTCTTTTTTTTTTAAATTTAATTTAGATTTAACTCCTTGCTCTTTTTTTTAAACTTGTTGAAATTTGAAAAACTATCACCATTATAACATCCCCAGGGGTACCCAGACCCAACACAGCAAATATGGTTTAAATCACTCTAAGTAAACAGCATTGGATAAAGAATAATAAACATACCAGTATAATGTGTGGACACATGTGTGCAGTGATATACTGACAGCCAGGATTTGTTTAGGTACAGGAAATTTATTTCTGTCTGGTGTACAGTAATGCCCTAAGTAATTGACTCCTTAACCACAGCAGAATTATTTTTGTTTAATAAACATATTTTATTTGTTCATAAATTAAATTAGTTTATGACAAAAGGGATTGGAGGACAAGTACTAAATCACTTAGAATACCCTCCTCTCCCTAATTATGTTTCAGGATAAAGAGCTTTCCGTTGAATGAGAGCTTTCCGATGAATGGCAACAAGCCATATTTCCGACTAAATCCTGAAAAGTTACTCATAATTCTGCTGTGGTTAAGGAGTCAATTAATTAGGGCGTTACTGTACAATGTATTTCCATGAGAGTCTGGTCTTTACTCATTTCATCCGCTAGCAATATAAAATGTAAAAGGACAGATACACATTTAACAATTCATTTACCATTGGGTATGTAGTTGGCTTGAAAGGTCTTTTGACTTTTTGATTGGAATTAGTTCTAACAGCGGAAGCTATGAAATTTAATATCCAGCTACTCACCCCAAAAAAAACGTTAACCCCCTCCAGAAGAGAACTACTTGAGTTGTTATGTTTAAATGGGGTCAGCCAGTAAAAAATGGGCAGATTGGGCTCTAGTGAAGTCACTGACATGCCTTAAATACAACATATTATTACTTAAGTTATTACAGACCATGCACAAGGAAGATTGAGGCCATATTTGCTAAAAGGGGCACTAAGTTAAAGGGGTACTGTACGCCATTTTCAATAAATTCCCGGTGATAACAACGATCTAATATCGATAATAAATAGAAAACTAAGTAATTTGAGTCGAAGTTGTATTCTGTAAACATTCAGGTTAATAGGTTAATAGCTTCCTGAAATTTTTTGAAAATCATGTGCCAATGTATTCTCTTATATATGTGAGCCCCCATAGGGAGCCTTGCATATATAAGAATACATTGGCCTAACAATATTTACCTTGACATATTAAACATATCAATAAGTCAGCAGAAATCTGGAAAGATGCAAGTAACTTAATTTGTTTACATCACTGTCAATCCCAAATTCAACTAATGTTTTTGCATGCATATAGGCAAGAGTGTGGGAGATGAGGGGAAATTTACCTCACATGTATTCTCCACTGAGATAGAATGCTCCCCTCCCACCCCAAGAGAATAATAAAGTATCAACAAACTTAAATTTAAGTTTTTTATTATACTAAGTTCAATGCACAAGCAATAATATATCAAACATATTATTTATACTTTATTTTCAATAGAATAAATCACAAGTTGTTGACCAGCATATTACATATACATGGATGTGTGTATACATATTTATGAGATATGCATACCAGGATCCTAATAAAAATATTTAAAAAAATAAAAAAATATTTACATTTACCTTGTAAGCCAGTGCATTTCTCTCAATTCAATTTGTTTATCTTTTCGACCATATTACATACGTATTAAGATAACATATAATACATTTATGTACATGGCTTACATAACAAATATTCAAGTGATATATATACATTATAATATATAAACCGTATTTACTCTTATATTTGCGAAGCTGCCTATCAGAGACTCACATATATAAGAGAATGCACAGGATTTTGAATGCTGCACCAGTGCAGCTCACGTCATGAAAGGGTTAAAACGGCTCATAAACCCAACTTGTTGGACCACATTCCAACTTGAACTAACCTGAGTTTTATTTTGTTTGAGGTTATCGCACTGTATATTTCAGGTCTAGACAAGGAAGGAACACTTTCTAAGAAGAAAGTCAATGATTGGAGAGATGACAATGTCTTGTGTGTAGAGTTATTTTACATAACGCTTGGTAACCCTGAGGGAATAACTTTGAGGCCAGCATCATATGACTATCCCTGCTGGATTGATGGTGATGTTGTTGTCCAAGAAGTCACTCTGAACACAGGTAAGATAGAAGCAAAAAGTCACTCTGTCGAGGGTTATTTTACAATTTTTTGCTCAACTTAAGGGGTTTCCAGGCCTGAGCTATGTCAAGAGGTGGAAAGTTTAGAAAGATCTACACAGAAAACTACTTAATTGTTATGCTAGTACACCACATGAAGGAAGCTATACTATCTGAAGACCACATCAATTATATTATATAATAATAAAAATGTCAAAACAATTACTTTTAGAAGGGAAGACAGTGTTCTCAGCAAGTATACAAATTGAGTGGAAATTAACCCTGCAGCCCACATTTATTGGAGAAATGTATTAAAAAATGTACATGCACCATTAGGATTTCCACTAGATGGGTGCTATAAAATTTGATCGATTTTAGATAAAAAAAACATGGCTGCCAGCAGCCATTTTAGATTTTACTCTTTGCATTAATAAATTCTTTGGCACATGCTGCTGCCAAAATTTTTCATCTAATTGAGTTTAGTTTGAAGATCCATTGGTATTGTTGTTTCTTCTGAACATCTTTGAAGTCAACAGAAAGTTTATTTTAATTACCAGTTGTACCGTCATAATAACTTGATGCTTTCTCTGTAAGGTCAAAAGATAACGATAGCAGAAAAAGAAATTCTGTTTTCTGAGGGGCCTGTGCCAAGGCAGAGGAAGAAGACAGATAAAACTGTTAATGACCCGCAACTGCTTGCCAGCGATGAATGTGAAAAAGAATATAACGACCATGTGAGTTTCACATTTATGTCAGACAATAAAACTTTGCTTCCAATTTACAGTACATACTTTATGATTGGTCAACTGAATAGCAATCAGTCAAAATTAGGTGACATGTTTTTAAGCCAAAAAAATAATACTGACATTGAAAACATAAATCGACTCACACTGTAGTCGAATACTTTTCATTACGAGAACTGTGCTGGTGCAGTACTATAAAGACCCTGTGCCAGTGCATTCTCTTATATATGCGAGTCTCCCATAGGGATATATGTGAGGCTACCTATGGGAGAATGCACTGGCTTGCAAGGTCAAGGTAAATATTGTTAGGCCAATGCATTAATTCTCTTATATATGTGAGGCTCCCTATATATAAGAGAATGCATTAGTACAGGGTGTTTCGCAAAAATTTCAGGAATCCCCAGTCATGGAAAGGTTAAACCTGATATTGTTGTGCAGTAATTTTATTGGTTTGTTTGTTTAAATTGATTTTTTTTTTCGTTTGGAAAAAAATATAATATTTAGAAAATCAGGAAGTGTCATTTTGCTAAAAGTGTCCAAATTTCTCAAACAGTAAATTTTCCCCGAAATTAAACCAATGCATTGGCTAAACATTGTAACTATTCAATGATTCTACTAATTTGAAGATATAAAACTTTGTTTATTGGAGATTTAGTTTTTATGTGTACCCATACCATGTATGGTACACATAATGCCAGCTTCCGGATTAACCATACGTCTGTCCATCTGTTCGTCCATATCGGACACAATTACTCAAGTATTTTTTATCGTATTGTGTTAAAATTTTATGTGCATTTTCATCACCTGTATAGTTTTTGGTATTGATCGGTTGATCAGTTTAGAAATTATTAATGCTTTGCATCCACACATGGGCATGTGCTATCCGATGCAATAACTTAAGTATTTTTTGTCCGATTGCGTTCATATTTTATATGTAGGCTTATGATGACATACCCCTCACCTGTATAGTTTTTTGTATCGATTGGTTGAATGACTCAAACAATTTTCATCTGATCGGCACCAAATTTGGTATATGAGTTTCTAACCCCAAAATACAGATCAAGTTCGAATATGGGTTTGATCCGAAATATTTTAATAGAGTTATGGCCCTTTATAATTCAAGTAACTGATAATGTAATTAATACCAGTTTGCCACTGTGAATTTGAAGAGAAAATCTCATCACACAGAATATGTTAATTATTGGTTTGAGTTATGTTTAGCTAAGGACACTAGCTAGATATATATATATATATATATATATATATATATAGATAGATAGATAGTACATGGCTGGTAGTGGCTAGCAGAATTTGTTTATCAAATATGTAAAAATGTAATTAATGGATGGCTCTCTATTAGTTCCGTTTTCTGTGCAATATTTAGTTAACTCCTTTGTTGAAACATATTAAGTTAACCCCTTTGTTGAAACAGGTTCGTCAGTTAATGTACACTCAATAAGACACCTATTCTAAAAGTACAAATTGGAATAGTCCATTGTTCAGTTGTTGGGATGTTTGCAGACATTGCTGTTTACATATATTGTTGTTTACAGACACTGTATCTTATCTTAGAAAACAATTAACCCACCTATTCCGAAGTTCCAGCATATGACGTCATTGGAAATGATTAACCCTCTCCACACATCATATGGTCTTCTGATGTTTTTCATCTGATCATTCTCCTATTCTATGTATAGGTTGATGGTGAACCACTTTTCACTTGCATCTATTTTGGGATTAAACTTAACCCATTCCATAGGCAGATATTAAATTATCCCTTTCATTTTGAGCCAGGTTCAGTAAGGATTTCCATAAACCACCAATTGAATATTCAGAGTAAATGTCTTATTTTGAAATTCCCTCAATTGAATTTGGGCTGCAGGATAATAATAAAACGGTGCTGGTATTCTTGAGAGTCACTTATTGTATGTATGTAATGGGTTTCTAAATCTATTGACATGCTTTTTATAGACTATTTTGTGTTCATCAGTTCATTACTTTGGGTAAGTTTAACCCCTTACTATCTGATTTGATAACTCAAATATTTGTCATTGATTATGTTTATATTTCATGGCATAGTTTATGATAACCCACCTCTAACCTGCATAGTGAGGGTCATTTGGTTTATTTGCTTAAAAATATTAACATCCTCCACCAATCCTGTTGACACAATGTGATTACTAAATATTTTTCACCCGATCGCTCTTATAATCACATCCAGGTTAATCATGACACATTCTTCACAATGTCTAGATTTTGGTATCGATTAAATGGTTTTGAAAATATTAACCTTACCTTTAATTATATTTCTGCTGTTACAGACATTGTATCTTTCCAATGATCAGCTTAGAAGAAAATTAACCCACCCATTATATAATGTAATGACTCTAATATTTTCAATCTGATCATTCTCGCATCTAACCTCTAGTTATCTGATAATTCTGCATTAAAATATTTTATATCCAATCATTATCATTTATATTTTATACCAAGGTCTACACACCCTTCACTTGTATAGTTGTTCAGGTATTGATTGGTTTCTGAGTGGGAAAATATTAACACATTTCTCTAATTTCAATGATCTCGTGACTTTGTAATATGCAGCTAACACATCAACATAATATGTTATCAAGCCTTGAAATAGGGTGTCTTTCATTTGCAGAATGAGGTCCCCAGAGGGTGAATTTAGTGATGCTACCCCGCATAGCGGGCTAGCATAACCAAATTCACCCTCTGAGAACCTCATTCTGCTGAGGTGTAAGCAGAATGAGGTCCCCAGAGGGTGAATTTGGTGATGCTAGACCGCTATGCGGGGTAGCATCACTAAATTCACCCTCTGGGGACCTTATTCTGCAAATGACAGACACCCTATTTCAAGGCTTGTATGTTATGCCTCATGTTCCAATGTAATAAGCGGTTAAATGGAGTTGCTATGAGGTTTATCTATCTGTGTTGAAGTGATCTAATAGGTTGAAATCGAATGCCACATCCAAGTCCCTATTGTGTTTATGTGAGAAAGGTACCCAATAAGTCAGATTTCACTTGTGAATTTAATAGTAAGGTGTGAATTTTTGAAAAAAGTCATGCACTCATTAAAAGGTTGGTGTAAGGATTTATGAAAATAGCTAATCGTTATCGCCAAGGTATGGGTTAAACATCTGCCGATCGTGCTCGGCCTCTCGTTTGAAAAATTTGTCTTGACTGTCATTGCTGAAATAGGCCATCTCTACGCCACCCTTTCTTTATTACATTGATTTTCCCATCAGTCATAAAAGTATACATTGGAATGTCCCAGTGTTTATATGTAGGGTTGTTCATTACATATAAGTAGACCGATAATACAAGATACTACTGAAGGATTCCTATTCATTGGTGGGAAATGTTCAGATAATAAGTTCATATGGTCCATGTTAAACTTATTATCTGAACATTTTGTAAGGGAACTATTCATCAACGAGTATTTAGTTAAGAAATGATTAATGGTATTTCCTCATATCTTTTTCCAGAGTCAGGTTGAGAACACAGAACAGAAGTTAATAGATTCTGAGAATTTATCCAGATATAGACTGAATATTGATTCCACATTGATCAAGAGTGTGATAACTCCAAACCAGGTATGCATGTAATCCAAGTGCAGTATATTGGGCAGCGCCTAAATTTGAGAAGGAAAAGGAGACAGACCATATGTTGAAGCCAGTTTGAGGATTCACAAGTTACCATATTATAGCTAAACTGGAAACAAGTGCGTGATGTGATTAACATGTATGGCACATTCTCAGTTATCTGTAAAGTTTGCTTCCATAACTTCTGAAAGATGTGTACACAGTTCCATGATTTATTGCTTTTCAAGGTAACTGTTTGACAGATTGGTTTGAAATGAGACATAGGGCCCTGCGAATTGGGGAATAACATTTCTAATCGAATATCGAATTTGGCAAAAGATTCAAAATTGCATTGAATCTCGAATTGAATCATTGTCTCGAGTGTATCAAGTCTGAAGAGATGGAACACGAACAGTTCTAGAAACATTTAAATTGGTATCTGTAATGAATAGAAAACATCATAACAAGTAATCGTCAATGGACTTGGTAAACCATATTAATGTATCTTCTGTACAATGGACTATTTGCAATAATGTGAAGATATCATAAGCAACAAAAAATATAGTAGACTATAGAATGCAGCTCATTTTCATAAAAACATTCTGATGGATGTGAATCATTGAATGCATTCAGTTGTGGATGGGGTTAACTCTTTATAATGTGCTTCCAAACTTTCATAGTTGACAAACTTTGTGTGGTGTACTGAAATATGCGATTTAAATTGTATCATTCTGAACTCCTTGGCCTATGACAGTACACAGAACGGAGACTGGCGAGTTTTTCGCTGAATGAGTTTGTATGTAATTCCCTTGTGATATACAAATCCTGGAATATCGGAGTCTTGATTGGCTTACGTCATTCTTATATAGATTGGGCGGTCTATCTATAGATCATTTGTGACAGTGTTATCTCTATGTGCATGCATTCGTTAGTATCACAATGTTTCTCTGTGCAAGAGCAGTGTGGTATATACTCTGTAGCTTATAGAGCTATTAGATTTAGATTTTTCAAAAATATATTTATTTTCTACACCTCGAATTCCATATATGGTGATGCATTGTTCGAACTGGAACTCCCGAGCTTGTGTCATCACAAACGTAAACAATCATCATCTTTCATGTGTGATTGGCATGGTATTGTAACTTGTCTATTTTCATGCATAAAGCATGATTATTGAATTGGAAATAAGTCTACCTATTACATTGTATCCACATGTCAACTATCATAAGATACTGTCAACCGTTAACTGCAACCCTTGCATGACCCCGAACTCTTGCTATGGCATCCGCGCATGTCTGTATATATTTCTGGTGGAATATTTGTAGGCCGACAACATTCGAGGTGAAGAAAATAAACAGATTTCAAAAATCAACATTTAATAGCTCTGAGCTTTGGAGGGTAGGTTCCTCGACTCAAATAAAATATTTTTCACCCATGAAACAGAAAAAATAGCAATTTAGAGGTGTTAAATTAGACATTGTATTTTTATCTTGCATTCAGCGTCAGACATAGGAAAGCTTCACTAAATATTTACCAGTATGTTCGTTATGACCAATTAACACAAGAGAGATCTTTATTGCCTTCTTGAAGGAGAGATATGTGTACAAGTATATACATGTTTATAAATACAATAGTGACATTCAATTTATATCCTTTGTATAAGATATCACACAGATGTAGCCATTCTAATATAATTGTTTTATACAGTCTTTGAGTTTTGTCTAAAATATGTAATTTTTCTGTTTCAGATTTCAAACCTATCTGCAACCATTGTATTCAAACATGTTAATATTCTGACTGGGTCAACACTCACACCACAGAAGATTGAATGCCTTTTCAAATACTTCAAGGTAAAGTACCCACCAATTTTGACTTTATATGGTATTATCAAAGCACTGCAAGCTGGACTTGAAACTTGTAAGTTATGTGATAGTTCTGAGATCTGCAATTGCAGGAGTGACCAACTATTATGATCCTTGTTTGAGATCATTTAACCCTTTACCCAACAGAACGGCCCTGTGCCAATGCATTCTCTTATATATGCGAGTCGACCATAGGTCGCCTCGCATATATAAGAGAATGCATTGGCTTAACACATTAAAAATGATAAAATTGTCAATGAATGTAGACAAATATTATAAAAATTGTTAAAAAATGTAAGAAAAAATTAAAAAATTGTTAAAGAATGTAAGAAAAATGGTAGGCCAATGCATTCTCTTATATATGCGAGGCGACCTATGGTCGACTCGCATATATAAGAGAACGCATTGGCACAGGGCATAACTGTAACCATCACAATGTGGTCGATGAACCGGTTCCAATGATATCCATATTTGTATGGTGTTATTGAGACAGACCGAATATATTTTAGGCTGTTGAAGCTTTATTTGGGCGTTTTTGGCCGTTTTGTTGGGTAAAGGGTTAAATAATAAATTAGGTTCTGATGACCAGGCCTCGAAATATGTTGCTGGACAATTGCAGATTGAGGTCCCCAGAGGCTAACATCACCAAATTCATCATCTGGGGACCTCATTCTGCATTGCTTCATCTACTATAGGAGACCTAGACATAGATTTATCATCATTTGATTTAATTTTCTTTTTTCGAAATAAGTCATTTGACTTTTTGTTCCGACATTGAATATATAAGTACATAAACATAGCATAAATAACATGTGTCACAATTGCTTTGTCATCGTAAATGTGTTTCAGCTCCATACAGCTGAGCGTTTATCCCACTTCTGAACTCCTCCATTGACATATGGCACTGACAATGTGTTCAGGCAAATTATTCCAGTGCACGATGATGCGTTGCAAAAAGAAATATTTGCCAACATTCTTGTTTGCACGTTTCATTAGCATCTTCATATCATGCCCTCTAGTTCTGGTGTATGTTGCTTTCTGGAAAAGATCTTCAGAATTGATGTTGTACTGGTTATGCATATATTTGTGTGTCTCTATCATATCACCACACAATCGTCTGTACTTTACCGACATTAGATTTGATCATGCCGTATTTGTAACTCAGATGTCTGAGCTGATGAACCATTTTTGTTGCCCGGATAATCATGAACTTTTTTTAATACGGTGCAATGATATTGCAGTTGTGAATCCCAATTATTACAGAACTCTAGAAGAGGCCTGACTATACTTATGTACATCTGTCAGAATGTTTTGGGATCCAATGTCATAAATATTCTGTGCACCTCATTCTGCAAATGACAGACACGTTATTTCAAGGCTTGTTTAGCAAAACATTGTTACAATATCCTTTTCACAGTTAAGTGAATTTCGTTATTACTCGGCACATAGATAACTTTATTACAGTAAACATTCAAGTGTGGATAGGTTGGAAAGAAATTCATTATGACATTGACGCATTAAGATATAGTATGAATTAAGGAAAACAATATATATATATATGTACAAGATAGATATGGATAGTATGGATCTTTTTTTTAAAACACAAGTTAATTTTACGGCATATCAACGAACAAACTTTTGTGTCATTGTAACTCATATAAATATATATCAATTTGACATGTCACTAAGAAAGGCTATCCAGATTCCATTAGTTGTCACCCATCCAAGCAGCTGCCTGTTTAAGGTTTAACATGTAGGGATGTTCAGCTAATAAGTTCAACAAAGAGCTTAGGGCTGAGTATTAACCCTCTATATACAAATGGATTCTCCCACTCAGTTATAAAAGTGTACATTGGAATTGTCTATTATTCATTTGGAGGGGTTTTCAGGAAAAATTAGCTGGCAACAGATAATAAAAGTGCAGAAGGAGTCCTATTTATTGAAGGGAAATGTCCAGATAATAAGTTAATAAACGACCTATTTGTTGAACTTTAATATTATCTGAACATTTCATAGAGGAATTACAATGAATATTTAGTAAAGAAAGGGTTATTTAATCAACAGAAGTTTCAACTTTTCTCTCTAATGAATTCTAGGTGGCATGTGAAGAGAACAAAGATATGTTTGTAACTTTCCTGAATGATGTTTCTACCAAGCCAGAAGATGATGAGGATGAAGCGACTGTGCCGCGATATGGAACTTCAGTGATTCTGCTGACTAACCTTGTTAAAATAAATCTGGTATGTCTTTATATGGGCGGACCTCTGTAATGTGATATGCTTCATTGTTCAAGCATGATTGTATACTCATCATGTGATTTAGAAGTGCCGCTGTTGGCATTAAAAATAACCTATCCAAGCCTGAAAATAATATGTCTGACATGTGCAGAATGAGGTCCCCAGAGGGTGGATTTTGTTCACCCTCTAGAAACCCCATTCTGCTTAGGCCTCAACTCCTATGGGAGACCTAGGATCATATGGACGTTCCCCAGTTGAAGTTGGTGATGTTCATTCATTAGTCATGTCGATTATGCATTTTATCTAGCTTCTGTATTTTGGGGATATAGAAACTGAACAGAATGTCAAAATTAACTGTTAATTTGATAATAAAGATACTTTTCAGAGAAGATGAGGCCATGCCGATTGAGGTCCCCAGAGGATGAATTTGGTAATGCTAGCCCACTGTGCAGGGTAGCATCACTAAATTCACCCTCTGGGGACCTGATTCTGCAAATGTCAGACACACTTTTTTCAGGATTGACCCTGTCCTATTTAACACCCTAAATTGTTATTTCTTCAGATTCGGGGGTGGGGGGGGGGGGGGGGTTCATTGTGCAAAGCTGTTAGATTTTGATTTATGAAATATTTTTATTTTCTACTCCTTGAATTGTTGTCACCGTCACCCTAGCAAATATTCCACTGGAAATATATATGGACATGCATGGATGCCATAACAAGAGCTTGGGAGGTCATTCAAGAACACAATTAGTGGTGGATTTGGTGATCTGAAACGATTCGTGGAATAAAAGACGACGAAAATATTGTCAGAAACAAAATTGACACATCTTGTGATAGTTGGCATGCAGATACATCAGTATACTTATTCCTGATTCAGTAATATTGTTTTATGCATGAACATAGACAAGTTATAATACCATGCCGATCACAGATGAAAGAAGATGTTTGTTGACATATGTGATGATACGTGGTGGGGAATTCCATTTGAATGAGACTAGGGCATGGGTGGTGTTGGTGGGAGGGGGTGATATTGTGGTGAAGTAGTGCTAAGAGTGATTTTGAAATAAAATGGTTGGAGCAGTGCAGAGATGTCCTTGTTTAGCTCAACTTACTTTGTAAGTTTGAACTATTGCCATGGGTTGGCGTCCGTCGTCCGTGTGTCTGTATGCGTCCCTCAACAGTTTCCTTTGGCGCGGGCTACAGGTTGTACCTTTGGTCTGATCTTTATGAAATTTGTCATGAAAGTTGACATTGACATGTAGATGGGAACGAGTCATTTTGGGGTCATTCGGCCAAAAAACATCGCCACCAGCAGCCATCTTGGATTTTACTCTTTGCATGACTAAATCCTTTGGCGCGGGCTACAGGTCGTATCTTTGGTCGGATCTTCATGAAATTTGTCATGGATGTTAACAATGACATGTAGATGGGAACGAGTCCTTTTGGTGTCATTCGGCCAAAAAACATGGCCACCAGCAGCCATCTTGGATTATACTCTTTGCATGAATAAATCCTTTGGCGCGGGCTACAGGTCGTACCTTTGATCTGATCTTTATGAAATTTGTCATGAATGTTGACATTGACATGTCGATGGGAACGAGTCCTTTTGGGGTCATTCGGCCAAAAAACATGGCCGCTGGTGGCCATCTTGGATTTCAAAATTAAATCCATCAGCGCGGGCTACAGGTCGTACTATTCATCTGATAATCATGAAATTTGTCATGGATGTTAATATTGACATGTAGATGGGAACGAGTCATTTTGGGGTTGTTCAGCTAAAAAACATGGCCGCCAGCAACCATATTGGATTTTACTCTTTGCATGACTAAATCCTTTGGCGCGGGCTACATGTCGTAGCTTTGGTCGGATCTTCATGAAATTTGTCATGGATGTTAACAATGACATGTAGATGGGAACAAGTCCTTTTGGAATCAGGGAGCTAAATGTGTTCTAGAGTCGGGGAGCAAGTACACCGTGGAATACTAAAGGTGAAGGTAACTGAAGAATGACCTTCATCTGATACATGCGACACGTTATTAAAGGATGACATCACGTTTATTTGATTTGTACATCATATCTAAATAATTTAAACTGGTGAATGAATGGGGGAATGGATTTTTGTTAGCAGGAAATTTATTTAACTAGCTGCTGTAGTTCTGGGTTTTTCCAGATCAAATTTGGCTGTGGGATAGCTCTGTCGTACACTTGGGGATTTATTTTAAAAAGTAAACACATGACCTATGATTTTTCTTGCATTTTCGTGATCAACTGGTGTCAATCTATCTGGGTAAGCATCACTGGTATGGCCTGCAGGCTTCAATTCAGTGAATTTGGCCGAAACGTTAACACTGTCGCCTATGGGAAACCATTTAGTTCAGTGATTCCTATATTGGGGTCATTCGGCCAAAAAACATGGCCGCCAGCAGCCATCTTGGATTTTACTCTTTGCATGACTAAATCCTTTGGCACAGGTTAGACATTTCAATTAGCACCTTTCCTATTCCTCCATTTACTGTCAACCATTAAATTATTCCCCTCCCTAAGTTGAGCTACAGTGTCATAGACACTTTCATTTCACATTTATTTCTGAATGGACTCTCTCGTTTGTTTATAAATGTATATATTGAAATGGTCTATTATACATTTGAATATAATATTATTATCTGAACATTTCCCACCAATGAATAGGATTCCTTCTGCACTAGTATGATCTGTTATTCTGTCTGCTTCTTCTTATATTTGCTGAACATCGATACCTCTAAATGAATAATAGACACTCAGGCCTTCGATTCTGTAAAATGCAGGAGTGTGGTTGGTCACTCGCCTAACCTGAAACCCAGGCGTGTGATTTTGGTGGATATTTCGGGGGTATAAAATGACAAACGAAGACTCAAAATTAAATCAATTTTATCACCATTGTGATTCATCTTGTACACATGTATTCTCCACATTGAAGTAATTAAAACTCCATTCTCGAATTGCGTCGTAATGCTTCCGTTGGATTTAAGTTGTTATGAAATGCGGTCAGAGACCATGTAACCACGTGAGAGTTTCCTGTTGTGTGAACTCTATCGATATTTAAAAAAATAATGTTTGATTGCCCTGAACTCAAGTTTCAATTTTATTCATCTTCACCGCCCATCGGGGCGGCTTCATTTAGAACGCAACACAATCATGGTACCAAAATTACGTTGCATTGGTGATGGGGTGCACGGTGGGATTAATTTAAATATGTCATGTTGGTAACAATATCTAGCCGAGAATTACTCAGACCTGCATACGAATGCGACGACATCGCTAAACGCACCTGACTATAATAATGTTCTAGCGCATGCGCAAAACTTAAAACAATTACTTCCGTCGTATACGGCATGTCTGTCAGTCTTCTCCAGCAAACAAGGTTGATCGTTATTATAAACCCTTTTTCAATCGTGCGCCGAATATCGCCGAGGAGTGTGATTAATTACTCGCCAAGATTTAATTTCAGGCGTGCTATGGTGCACGAGCGCGATCGCACGCCTCATAATCGAAGGCCTGGACACTTTCATAACTGGGTGGAAGAAATTCTTGTCTGTCTTGCCTAATTCGGCCATTATGCTCAAATCAATATTCAGCTTGATTCGCATATAATGACATGTGTCTTGTGCAATATTTGAAACAAGTATTGGCTGAACCCTAAAGTTTCTTGACATGTGTGTCCTGATATGTATATATAGAAATATTATCTTGATATATGTCTTCATATTTTTTGTTTCTCAGATTGAGAGAGAAGAGCTGGATTTGTACTTGTTTTTATTGAGACAGTTGAGCCGAGACAGTGTGAGTCATGCAGCTTTCGTACAGGCTCGGACAGCAGCTGTTATTGTTGGAGCAATGTGTGCCTATAAGGAGCAATGCTCAGTACAGAGGTTGAACATGGAGACAATAATGTGTCTCGCTAAATATAAACCAAAATTAGTCGAGAAGGTAAGTGAAGGACACCTGATTGTTTTACCAAAACATCAGGGAGGGTGGGGGAGGGTGTAAGTCTGTAAGGTACATGGCACATTAGGCCAACATACATGTATAAATTTAAGTTGTCCAGCAATGATGAAGCTGGTTCGAATTCTGATCCAAATCCATGTGCAGAGAAGGTAACCTTTTTGTGTACTGGGATAAATTTGTCAGTTGCTTTCCAGGGGTCGGTGATATCTGCATGTGGTGGAGTGATTTCCTGGTGAAATTGACCCCTACGCAGCATTTCTTTCAACCTCCAACATTTGCTTTATCATGTGAGATAATTTTAGTTTTCTCAAATTTGCTACTTCATTTAGGAGATCAGCTGTTTTCATGCTTGGGTCTCCGAATATCCAACTCAGCAGTTTACAGCTACTTGGAGCTAGGCTAAATTTTAAGCATTATTCTAATAGACCAATAGTTAGATTTGATATTTGGGATAAGACATCTTCAACCTCATGGTCTTTTTCACACACAAGAAAACCAATTAAAATACTAATTTGAAAATATTTGAATCCTATTACTGAATCAGCAGCCCGATTCGCGATTAAAATCTTTGCAGGGTCCTGTTGTATTTTTATTGATACTATTGTTTTCATTGATATCTGTTTCTTTCTTTTTCATTTTGTTGCCTTATCCTATACTTGTATAGCAAACTTTACGATTGAATCGTACAATAAAATATTTTTGTTTCTATGTCATGTCAGGAAGTGAGATCTCCTTTACAGGTGCATCAATCAATACCTAACAACTTTCTGTTAATTGATGACTATATCTAAAGTAAAATACTTGTGTTAGTGCTTGATTACACAACTCCTGGCTATACTTGACATATTTAACCCTTTCAGTGCCAAGTCCGATTTTTGTATCAACCCATATTTCCTTGATCATTTTTCAAATTTATTGATTATAATAATGTGATACATTGATGGAAAGAGCTCTCAGAGCTCTTTCCATCAATTTATCACATTAATATAATCAATAAATTTGAAAAATGATCAAGGAAATATGGGTTGATACAAAAATCGGACTTGGCACTGAAAGGGTTAACATGCAATGTCAATTGCAATGTGTTATATTCAGAAAATGGTCACCTACCAGCAGCTTTCGATACTGCTGATTCAAAAATTAATGATAACAGTTCTCTCTAAGTCAGGACGTATATTTTAGTGAAAATATTTAGGAGATAAACGTACTCTGTTGAGTTGGATATTTGGCAATTAGAGCATGAAAACAAACAGAATGTCTTGCTGAATGCTCAAATTCCCGAATATCCAAAGAAACAAGTAACGTTTATCTCCATTGTATCCACCAAAAATTCAAAAAAACTACAAGAAAAGTGCTTATTATCGACATACTATTAAGTGAGACACCCTTTTTTCGGTAATAAATATATGGGCATCTTCCACTCATAACAGCGCCAGAACAACATGTTAACATCTACAGTAAGTAACGTTCTGGTGACTCAATTACGCGCCTCCCAGCAGCACAGAGACATATTTTACGCACATTGTCAATGATGGCGTGCCCCATTCAAAACTTTTTTCCCATCAGCAGCCAATGCTGGTGAATCAAAAACTGCAGCTCTCGGCCAATCAGAATACATGTTTCAGCGACAAATATTCAACTTGAATTACAATAAATTTTAATTAGAATGTGGTATAATTTTATACAGGCGCCGGTCAGGGAGGCCTTGGTAGAGATGCTCCTTCTCTTACTGGAGAAACATGTCGACTGTTGTGATTTAACATATCAAGGGTGCCAGTTATTTGCCAACCTCATGGTTTCATTCTACGAAGTCATTTGTGATTTGATGGAGAAGGGTAAGTATTATACTAGAACACCAAATACACAACTGAACAAGGGAGACACTGTCAACTAAAAAATCATATTAGAAAATCGATTATGTAAATATTGTCAATAAAGCGTGATCGAAAGTGAATATTGTTGCATTATGGAATGCTCGCTAAACTGAACAATCTGACTAAATCTATTTAAAATAGTTTGCCAGGATACTGCAGACTTCTATGTTTTAAGTCCCCAAAACAATCTGAAACATCATTGAGAGCCGATCACCCTCGCAAGACATATATGACTATCAATTACAGAATATTTTAAAGCAAGAAATTTGTATGACCAAACTTAGTCTGCCCATCGCTTCATATCATAGTACATTTGAATATTCCTAGTACTTGTTTATTTTGTTCAGCATTATATATTTGATTTCTTGTATATATATAAATCAGTATAAATTATTTATACTTGTCTGCATACTGCCCTCGCGGTTGTCTTTATGCCAATAAAACATATAATGCATGTTTCAATTAAGTTTATGCAGTTATAACCAAAATTTGGACGACTTATTCTATAACATGCTACATGCATTATAGTAAATTTGCTTTCAATCTTTTCAGGTATAACTCATAAACTTAATCTAAACAAGAGTTGTTTCCAATTTTAGTTCCAGTATATTGGTAAAAAACATCTACTTTCCCCATTTTACTTTCCATAAAATTGTGGAACAAACACCGTCCTGTCAATCACACATAGAGTTGCACAGTAACTTTATTTTTATAGGTCTGTCAATTGAAATTCACATTTCTAGCATCTTTGGATTACATGCACCAGGTCTATCTGTCGATCCCACAATCGTTGAAATAGTGTGTCTGTCATTTGCAGAATGAGGTCCCCAGAGGGTGAATTTAGTGAGCTACCCCTCACAGCAGGCTACCATCTGGGGACCTCATTCTGCTTACGTGTCATCTTTTGGGAAGTATCTGTAGTATCAAATTAACATTGTTTTTAGTTACTTTTTCCATTCTGTTCAGTTTCTATATCCCCTAATTTGCAGAAGATAAAATGCATAATAAAGGTGATTAATGGGTGAACATCACCAACTTCAATTGGGGAACTTCAATCTGATCCTAGGTATCCCATAGCAGTTCAGGTGTAAGCAGAGTGAGGTTCCCAGAGGGTGAATTTGGTGATGCTAGCCCACTGTGTGGAAAAGTGTCACTGAACTCACCCTCTGGGGACCTCATTCTGCAAATGTCAGGCACATTATTTCAAGGCTTGCCATGCCTTCAAATAGATATCTCAGCACATGTAGCTTCATTTTTAGATAGGTACAATTAATGCATGAAGATTAATTTTTTAAGCATTTAAATGCTTCACATTTGTTGAAGGGGCCACGTGGCTCAGTCGGTTAGAGGTACAACTCCAAGCCGTCTCGCCCTCCAGTGCTGGCGACGAGGGTTCAAATCCACATGTTTCCATCATGCACTTTTTAACTCAAAATCATTATCTGGTGGAATTGCCAGTTACTCACCGATGGCTGGTGGTTTGCCGCACATGGTCGATGAGTTTATCAGCCATTGAAATCACTGTCAGATTAGCCGTAAGTGTGTGGATTTCCTCCACCACTAAACCGGCAATGTCATGATATGGCCTTATTTACGGAAAGGGCATTAAATCCCAATCAATTAATCATATTTGTTGATATGTAAACTATGTTTATTTCGTTTCAGAAAAATTGTCCTTTGAGCTCAAGACTATCATCAAACGACACATGAAGACGTTAGATTTTATTTCCAAAAACTGTGTGAAATTCATCCAGGAGTCACTGGAAGAGAACGGATCTGTTAGCAGCATAAAGAATGAAGGTCGACGATTCCTATTCATTTATTCCAAAATGCATCACCTTAGGTGAGTAGAACAAGTAGCGATGACATCTTGGGAGGTCTTTATCACATTTATTCCTTATATGCAGAAATATTTATACCTTAGCATAAATAATTTGCACTTTCACATAAATATATGATTAGCAATATATTTGCGCTGAAGTGCAAATAATTTATTCTGAAGGGTACATCATTTGTGCTGAGGTGCAAATACCTAACACTGCCTGACTTCCCTCTGATTCTAAATAAGATAGACCATCTCGTTGTATGGGTGGAGCCTCTCCTTTTGTCGTGCTTTTAACAGTTGATGCTTGATTCCAACAATAGTATGTTTGAGTGATGTTTTCATGGCCTGGGTTAATTTTAGGAGAAATCACTGCCTGTGAAGTTTTCTTTACACTTCAGAATATTTGCACTTTAGTGCAAATTAACGCTATTATTATGCCTCCATGATCGAAGGAAATGGTGAGGATACTGGATTACATGCATCCGATTCTTCATCCTTCCTTCTGTCCGTATGTCTCTCCATCAGTCCGGGCAGATATCTCAACCACCTGTTGTCGTTATCTGGAAACATGGCTTCTGATCCATCCATGCAGATATCTCAGCCACAGGATGTCAGATCTAAATGAAATTTGGTACGGATGTTCACTGCTATAAGTACATTCAGAGAAGTATTATTCTGGTTTTCCATTCTAGAGTTATTCATCTTTGTTTATCTGCATATATTTTTTTTTGTCCGTCCAATCAGATCTCTGAACCATATGTTGTCGTATTTTAATGAAATTTGATATGTATGGTCACCACTATGAGGATATTCAATGGAGAGATCAATCGTTTTGTTCAGGTTTTCTGTTCGATAGTTATTTCAATTTGTCTTTGTTTATCTGAAAATGTAGATTTTGTGGTCCGTCTGCCTGAGTATCTCAGTCGCAGGTCATAGGTACGCCCACACTAGGCAGAATGCCACATGGAGGTATGTCCAGCTCTTGTTGTGCTTCATCCTTGTTTAACGGTTGAAAATGTGTGCCTGGTTTGAAAGTATGAAATGTGTCAAAAATAGTATCATACACCAATTGTAAGATTACCAGATGTAAATTCCATAATGCCAAGTCTATGGGTTGGTAGGTAATCGGTTGCCTGCTGGGTATTTGGTTATATATCTATATTTAGATGGAGCACTTCTAAGTTCATAATTTAGGGCGCTGTCAGTTTCCAAAGGCAAGATGAAGCTTGTTCGCCAAACATTCTCAAATATCAATAAAGATGGATCTTGTTTATCCTATTCGAAAAAGTCTTGTAACGAAGTCAATCACATGAATATAGGCTGAACAGGAATAACATTTGAAGTTAGATGTTCTCTATCTGAACATGTCCATCAACAAGACTTTAATTATTCCAATCCAGGCACAGGAATTTCCTCCTGTCTCAAGCCACTAAAGTTGTTGTTGAATAGTTTAGACTACAGTGGTGATCATAGAGGTCACTTGGGTGTGATAACAAAGGAAGTGACTTCTAGATGGGAGCTATACAATTTATCAAAGTTTCATAAAAAAAAAAATGGCTGTTAGCGGCCATCTTGGATCTTACATTGAAACCATCGGCATACCCTGCCACCCACATTTATTGATAAAATGTTTAAAAATTTACAAACATATTTAGAATCACTTCTTGATGGGAGCTTTCGAATTTGAATGATTTATGATAAAAAATATGGCTGTTTACTCTTTGTATGACTAAATACTTTGACATGACCTTCAGCCAACATTTTTCATCTGATTGATCCGAAACTTCAAATGGCTCTTCGGGTTATCTTCTAATATTACTTTAACTTTTCAATTTTCTGTATTCCTTATCGCCCCATTGACTGTAATGTATGACATTATCTCCTCTCCAAGTTGAGCTTCATTTTTATTTATGGTGGGCCATAAAAAGCACCCAGGGGGCCATAAAAAGCACCCAGGGGGCCATATTTTGATGATGGGTATAAAGGTGTCTGTGAATACAGAACATTAATTTTATTTGGCCGTACTTAAAGGCCCAATTAATTTTTGAACCCCCAGATCAATTATATAAAATATATGCCATATTATATACCATTTGAAAGAGGAAGCTCCAAAACATTCTATTATCAACTTATCCGTTGTAATAAACTGTGAACATGTTGTTTTTGTTGAGTTACTGACATGTTTTTTCCATCTGGATTGCAGTTCAAATTGTATTATCTTCAATGGAGGGGGGAATGACTCTAAATCTTAAAGATAGAGTTATTCCCCTTCCATTGAAAATACATTTTTAGTTTGAATTCTGATGCATTCTGTGAGCCAAAATGGGGGTAATCTTTCTATGATTTCAGCTTTTTTCTATTTCTCTATGGGCATCTTCTGAGACACAGACACAAATGGTGATGAATTATAGTATTTTAATCATATTTTATGGCATAGATTGTTATTAAAACCGTATATCAAGGCACTATAAAAAAAATAATTGGTGACTCGAAAATTAAGTAGGCCTTTAACCCTTTCAGTGCCAAGTCTGATTTTGTATCAACCCATATTTCCTTCATCATTTTTCAAATTTATTGATTATAATAATGTGATACATTGATGGAAAGGGTTAACATCATTTGAATTCTTACATTCCAGACACAGGATATCCTCCTTTCTCAGACCACTAAAGCTGTCATTGGATAGTTTAGACTACAATGACGATAATAGAAATTACTTGAGTGTGATAACAAAGGAAGATCAGAGGCGGAGCATAATGAAAAAATCTGGGTCATACGAGGACTTGAGAAATCCAGAGAGGAAGATAAAGTTTGAGGACAGCGATAGTGACGTGTCAGAAAGCTCAGATTCCTATACAAGCTCTGATGAGGATTCAAAGCATTATGGTGATGTCATTGTTTCATCAAGACCATTAACAGAACCTCCACCATCAAGTAAAGCTGTATCAGTGGAATCCGAAATGGCTCAATCTGGGAAACAACTTCAAGATGAGCTCCCAAAGAAAAACAATCTTCAACCATTTAACCTTGTTATATTAGATTCGGATGATAAGAAATATCATGGAAATCAAGACAGTTATGAGCAGGAAAATACGCCATCTGTGGAAACACTTCCAACGCAGTCTGCTAAAGACCTGACTCAGTCTGATGTTCAGCCTATATTTAAGCACAAAGTGGTGAAGGGTCCTCCTGTTAAATACACTACAAAAGATGGTTGTGCATTGAGTGACATTCGTCATTTGGAAATTACTACAAATGAAAATCAAAAGGAGTCGCATGGAAACGAAGATGTATCAATATCAAGTTTGTCTCATCCAGAAACTGATTCACATTCATGCATGCCTGGCCAGGAGAATAACGGTCAGACTGAATTGCCATGTATCATGTTGGAATGCACTGAGGATAAGGTGGTAGTTCATAATGATGATCTTCAGTTTGAATTCCAACACGAGGCCAGTAATAACGAAATTCATAAAAGCCAGACTAATACAGCAATCAGTGTTCAGGATTCTCATGTTCAGGAAGAACGCGTTGTAGATTCTCAGACCACTCAGGATTCTGGGAAAGACGTTGACAATGCCGATGTAAGTGGTATGATAACTCCATCTGTTAGTTTAAAGAAGGATGATCGATCCACAGTAGGTGATCCATCAACAGCAGACGGCGCCACAGGTGGTTGTGCAGTGACGAAGGATCTGTGCTGGTCAGATGCAAAATATCTTGAGCTGCTAATCAAGTCTGTGGTGAGTATTCTAGTCTATAGATATGTTAAGCTGCTAATCAAGTCTGTGGTGAGTGACCTAGCCAAAAGATATGTTGAGCTGCTAATCAAGTCTGTGGTTAGTATCCTAGTCTGGTGAGTATCATAGTCTGTGGTGAGTATCCTAGTCTGGTGAGTATCCTAGTCTGTGGTGAGTATCCTAATATGTGGTGAGTATCCTGGTATGTGGTCAGTATCCGAGTCTGGTGAGTATCCTATTATGTGATGAGTATCCGAGTCTGGTGAGTATCCTAGTCTGTGGTGAGTATCCTAGTCTGGTGAGTATCCTAGTCTGTGGTGAGTATCATAGTCTGTGGTGAGTATCATAGTCTGTGGTGAGTATCATAGTCTGTGGTGAGTATCATAGTCTGTGGTGAGTATCCTAGTATGTAGTGAGTATCCTAGTATGTGGTGAGTATCCTAGTATGTGGTGAGAATCCTAGTCGGCGGTGAGTACCCTAGTCTGTGGTGAGTATCATAGTCTGTGGTGAGTATCATAGTCTGTGGTGAGTATCCTAGTCGGCGGTGAGTATTCTAGTCCGGGGAGTATCCTAGTATGTGGTGAGTATCCTAGTATGTGGTGAGTATCATAGTCTGTGGTGAGAATCCTAGTATGTGGTGAGTATCCTAGTATGTGGTGAGTATCATAGTCTGTGGTGAGTATCATAGTCTGTGGTGAGTATCCTGGTATGTGGTGAGAATCCTAGTATGTGGTGCGTATCCTAGTCTGTGGTGAGTATCCTAGTCTGTGGTGAGTATCATAGTCTGTGGTGAGTATCATAGTCTGTGGTGAGTATCATAGTCTGTGGTGAGTATCCTGGTATGTGGTGCGTATCCTAGTATGTGGTGAGTATCATAGTCTGTGGTGAGAATCCTAGTATGTGGTGCGTATCCTAGTCTGTGGTGAGTATCCTAGTCTGTGGTGAGTATCATAGTCTGTGGTGAGTATCATAGTCTGTGGTGAGTATCATAGTCTGTGGTGAGTATCATATTATGTGGTGAGTATCATAGTCTGTGGTGAGTATCATAGTCTGTGGTGAGTATCCTGGTATGTGGTGAGTATCATAGTCTGTGGAGTATCATAGTCTGTGGTGAGTATCATAGGCTGTGGTGAGTATCCTAGTATGTGGTGAGTATCATAGTATGTGGTGAGTATCATAGTCTGTGGTGAGTATCATAGTCTGTGGTGAGTATCATAGTATGTGGTGAGTATCCTAGTATGTGGTGAGTATCCTAGTCTGTGGTGAGCATCCTAGTCTGTGGTGAGTATCATAGTCTGTGATGAGTATCATAGTCTGTGGTGAGTATCATAGTCTGTGGTGAGTATCATAGTCTGTGGTGAGAATCCTAGTATGTGGTGAGTATCCTAGTATGTGGTGAGTATCATAGTCTGTGGTGAGTATCATAGTCTGTGATGAGTATCATGGTATGTGGTGAGAATCCTAGTATGTGGTGAGTATCCTAGTATGTGGTGAGTATCATAGTCTGTGGTGAGAATCCTAGTATGTGGTGCGTATCCTAGTCTGTGGTGCATATCCTAGTCTGTGGTGAGTATCCTAGTCTGTGGTGAGTATCATAGTCTGTGGTGAGTATCATAGTCTGTGGTGAGTATCCTAGTATGTGGTGAGTATCCTAGTCTGTGGTGAGAATCCTAGTATGTGGTGAGAATCCTAGTATGTGGTGAGTATCATAGCCTGTGGTGAGTATACTGGTATGTGGTGAGTATCCTAGTATGTGGTGAGTATCATAGTCTGTGGTGATTATCATAGTCTGTGGTGAGTATCCTAGTATGTGGTGAGTATCATAGTCTGGTGAGTATCCTAGTCTGTGGTGAGTATCCTAGTATGTGGTGAGTATCCTAGCCTGTGGTGAGTATCCTAGTATGTGGTGAGTATCATAGTCTGTGGGGAGTATCCTAGTATGTGGTGAGTATCCTAGTCTGTGGTGAGTATCCTAGTATGTGGTGAGTATCCTAGTCTGTGGTGAGTATCCTAGTATGTGGTGAGTATCATAGTCTGTGGTGAGTATCCTAGTATGTGGTGAGTATCCTATTCTCTGGCGAGTATCCAAGTCGAGATATTTTGCATTTTATTACACACATGTGGCTTTATTTTTAATTTGGCGGGGGCAGTTCGTGGGCTCCAGGTTGGCATCTAAAAAAATTCTTAATCGAGTTCGAAAACCAGCCTGGTCCGCCCACTTTGGGCAGTTAAGACTTATTACGGTCCTTAATTAGTTCATTTTCGTGAATTTTTTTCACAATAGAGTGATATAAATTTGAACAAATATCAACTTATTTTGTTGTCATTCAGTATATGACACTTGCTCAACAATGTCTTGATAAAGTTTGAATTTTTTTTTTGGCAGAGTTACAGCCCATAATTAGTTAATTTTTAGTCGTAATAGCACAATAACTTTGGTGATGTCGGTTCACATGGGAATATTAGGTATGTCAGAGTTCCTTGACAGTGCTTGCAAGTCTTGAAATAGTGTGTCTGTCATTTGCAGAATGATGTCCCCCATAGACTGAATTTAATGACGCTACCCCCGCACATTAGGCTAGCATAACTAAATCCACCCTCTGGGGACCTCAATTCTGCTTGGGAAGTATCTATACTAATAGTTTCAAATTAACATTGTTTTAGTTACTTTTTCCCTTCTGTTCAGTTTATATATCCCCTAATTTGTAGAAGATAAAATGCATAATCGAGGTGACTAATGGGTGAACATCACTAACTTCAACTGGGGAACTTCAATCTGATCCTAGGTCTCCCATAGCAGTAGAGGCCTCAGTAGAATGAGGTCCCAGAGGGTGAATTTGTTGATGATAGCCCGCCATGCGGGATAGCGTCACTAAATTCACCCTCTGGGGACCTCATTCTGCAAATGACAGACACACTATTTCAAGGCTACCACAACTTGACCCAGTATCTCTTATGTGATTGTTGTGTCTTGTCCTTGGGCTGATTACATTAACAAATTTCTTGACAAAGATGTAAATTTGAACAGAAAAAGCCTTCACAATTCAGAATTAAACATTACCTAAACAATTGACTTGTTCTTTTTAATTCCAACCTCATTATTAGGTCAAGTTTGAGCTATTGTCATGGGTTGGCATCCGTTGTGCATGGGGGCGTCTGTTCATCCATCACCAATTTCTGTTAACACACCCTACTGGTGACATCTCTCATCCGGTTGTCACCAAACTTCATATGGATCTTCGGGGTGACCTTTAGATGGGAGCCATCGATTTTTTCCGAAATTCGTTAAAAAACATGGCCATCAACAGCCATTTCAAATTTGAATCCATCGGCACACCCTGCAGCCCAATTTATAGGAGAATTGTTTTGAAATTGAAAACAAATGAAATTATTTTTGCCATTTTGGATTTTACTCTTTGCATTACTAAATCCTTTGGCACACACTAAAGACCTCATTCCTGATCCGATTGACACTAAACTTCAAATGGATCTTTTTGGTGACCATCTTGGATTTACTCTTTTATGACTAAATCCTTCAGCACACCCGACAGGCCACATCTGATCATAACCAAACTTCATATGGGTCTTCAGGGTAACCTCTGGATGGGAATCATTGATTTTTTCCGAAATTTATTCAAAAACATGGCTGCCAGCAGCCATCTTGGATTTTAAATTTGAATCTATCGGCACACCCTGCAGCTGGAATTTATTGGAGAATTGTTTTGAAAATCATTTTGCCTTGCATGTTTATGATTACCTCTAGTTGGGAGCTATCACATTTGAACATTTTTTTTTTTAAACATGGCCGCCAGCAGCCATCTTGGATTTTACTCTTCACATGACTAAATCCTTTGGTACACACTACAGACCTCATCCGATTGACACAAAACTTCAATTGGATCTTTTTGGTGACCACTAGATGGGAGCCATAAAATTATTTTGAATTTCTTTGAAAAACATGACAGCCAGCAGCCGTCTTGGATTTTACTCTTTTATGACTAAATCCTTCAGCACACCTTACAGGCCACATCACTCATCTGATCACCAGCAAATTTCATGTAGATCTTCGGGGTGACCTCTAGATGGGAGCCATCAATTTTTTCTCCAAAAATTTGTTCAAAAATATGTCCACCAGCAGCCAACTTGCATTTCAAATTTTAATCCATCGGCACACCTTCAGCCCACATTTATTGGAGAATTGTTTTGAAATTTACAGGCATGTTTAGGTTTACCTCTAGATAGGAGCTATCAAATTTGAAATTTTTTCGTTGAAGATCATGGCCGCTGGCAGCCATCTTGGATTTTAATTTTTGCATAACTAAATTCTTTGGAACACCCTACAGACGACATCGCTCATCCGATCATCACCAGCCTTCATTTGGTTCTTGGCTGTGACCACTAGATGGGAGCCATCAAATCGTTGCAAATTTCATTGAAAAACAAGGCTGCTGGTGGCCATCTTGGGTTTTACTTTATCTCTTCATGTTGACATCTAGTATTACTTAGACATTTCAACTTTTTGTCTTCCTAATCACGCCGTTGACTGTAAGTCTGTAACACAGGAAATTATCCCCTCTCCAAGTTGAGCTACAGTGTCATTGGAAATTTCATTATAGTTCTGCAAGGTTCAGTCTTCAGTGTGTGGAGTGATGTGAAATAGTGTGATAGTGTTAAACAGTTCACATACTATGTCATTCTATATATTTATTATCAATTGTTTTAAGTAAAGTTATACTATCCAATTTTTGTTATATACCCCCATGACCGAAGGAAATGGTGGGTATACTGGATTATATGGGTCCAATCGTCCATCCATGCATCTGTCATTCCATCAATCTGTAGATATCTCAACCACCTGTGGCCGGATCTCAATGAAGTTTGGTATGGATGTTCACTACGATGAGGATATTCCATGGAGTGTTCAATTGTTTGTTCGGGTTTTCTGTTTTAGAGTTATTCATCTTTGTTTATCTGGAAATGTTGTTTTTTTATCACTATGGTACTAGTCTACCCAGGTGAATGGTTAAGATACACTGAATGGCTATATAAAACTGAATGTCTGATTGCTGCTTTTTTGTTTTGGTTCTGATTTATCAAAATTTTCAAATTCTCAGACTTTGAGTATATCCCAAACTAATTAATATTATATTGTTATAACAATTTATTTTGCAGTCTCTTTAACTTAGAAATATTTTGTTGTATTTGACACTTACCTATTAAATTCTCCATTTATAACTCAAACTTGAGTTAAAGTTTGCAATATCAAATAGGCCTATTGAATATAAAATATTTGCATCACTAAAAACTTTATGGATACTGCTCTCACTTCAGGTTTGCTGTCATGTTTGTAAGTTGAAATTTGAGGGCCAAGATTCAGATGCATTGAGAACATTAGACCAGCCACTGACACACCTACTAAAACAGTGCAGTAATGAGGGACTGCTGATGTCATATGCATTGGAGCACTACAGTGCCACAGAGACATTTGTTGACATAGAGCCAGGATTTGTCATTAGTATTATCGATGCACACAGATACAGGTATATTGTATATATACGATATCTCATGTGACTTAATCGCGTTCTGGTTGGCTGCACACTGCTATACTATTTTCCGATAGTATCCTAGTAGGATTTCTACCCACCTACTTTTCTTATTCTATTTATTGTAACAGACTCATTTTGCGCAATCAGACTGACAACTGAAGACACAGCCAATCTGAAAATATACCATTTACATTACTTGTTGCAATATCGGCATATAATTGGGCTTATAGATTATAATTTTAATTACAAGTGTCCGATCATATAGCTATCCAATAATTTTGTCCATCTAGTTTGGCAATCGGATAAAGATAACAATTTAGCTTCTCAAATTTTGAAGAAATGTGTTTGTTAATGATGGATTTATAGAAATAAATACATGAATCATGAAGAGATGATGTTATGTAATGTAACTAATAACATAGTTATACTCCCTGCCATCGCCAAAAGTGTAAAAATTGATAACAATTCTAAAATTTGCAGCTAATAAAAAATCAGACACAGAAATTAATATTGTGTGAGAATTTACATCAGTGTTTGATATAATATAATAAATAATGCATGTCTTGTAGTTGACTATGTCATATATGCCTGCGGCTCATGTACTATTCCTCCTCTCGGACCAGCTCGGACCAATATTTTGGCATAATCAACTCAAGACAAGCATTATCTATGTAACATTAAAGGCCTGTGACAGTCTGGAAATAGGCTGTTTTTTAATTATAGCTGATCGTCCCTACAAACGAATACTTTAGAGTGCTTGTCGCACTGATTGGGTGAATCCAATGTTGAAGTAATTAAACGGGTAACGTGTAATGTAAGTGCATCAAAGAGATATTTTGGATATATTTGGATTGTACTAAATGTTTGCAGTTTTAAGCAGTAGGTTTTCATAACTCCTTTAATGCACTTATGTGCATCACATAATTTTTTTAAATCACCATGTATGGTTGCACACTGCATAAACAACAGATGTGTCATCTGATTCAATTTCTCAAACTTTCCACTTATCAGGCGAGACCTCAATCAATGTCAAAGTGTAAATATTTAAATTATGCATAGATACATCTCTGTGTTTACTGAAATGGCACGATTGTTAATGTTTAAGTTATTTTCAGTATTAGTTGAATGCTACATCCTTTCATTGAGAAAAGTGCCTAGTTCTGCTTTAACAACAATTTGTCTTCAAATTGGTGTCTTTTTATATTCTCTGTTAATGGGCGAGGGCACCTTAATCACACTTTATTATTGGTCATCTTTTGATTTTTTGGGCGGCCAAGAGTCGAAGCCAAATGTCGATATCTGATCATTGTAAACTCCCATAAGTTGGCTAAAAGGTTCAATCTCATTATTTTCATACCCGAAAATATCTGTACAGGAATAGTAGTTTTATGGTGTCAGATCTAATGAGGTTTCTCTAAACTATTGTATGTTTGATCAAAATAGATATAAGAGATATAGACAGAACATATTTCGCATCCTAATCAAGAATATTTTATCGAATGAGTTGCAGACGGCGCAACCTGGATATAATTCATGAAAGCAGAGCTTGAGTGAAATGTGATTATCTGCCGTCTGCAACGAGGTCGATAAATGATTTTAGATTATCATGCAAGTTGTATTCTGTATATATTCCACACCCTTGTGTTAAATTTAACTCTTTTGATGCTAAACACGCATTATTGCGAATTATCTGGTCTACGCCAAACGCATATAATTGCAAAGAATTCCCAGCTTATTCTAATATTGTGGCAATGGTATGTCCTGCTGTGGTGCCGGGTGGCATCAAAAGAGTTAATCCTTGATTCTGACCACCATTAATTGATACTGTAACTACCGGTACCATTATTCTGATTTAAGTCCGATGAAAAAATTATAAATATCTGTGCATCCCCCGGAGTGGATCATTGACATTACATGTACGTCATCGCTCTTGGCAACAACATCAACACGAAGTAGTTCCAACTTGTATTTCTCTTGTCTTGGATTACGTGGAATACATGTGCTTCATGTCAACAGATGTGGAATAATTTGTTATAGTGCATATCTCCTGTAATTCAGGGGCTTAGCTCACAATCTGCTGCAAGACACACTAGGTGAGGTCACAAAGAAGCTGAAAGAAGTCAAAGACACCAGGGTATTGTCTGCCGGGATAAAAACAATTCACTTGAATCTTGGCACTAATACCTTCAAGAAAATTTGGAAAGGTGTGTATAGGCTACATATAAAGGTGTGTATAGGCTACATATAAAGGTGTGTATAGGCTACATATAATGGTGTGTACATGCTACATATAAAAGTGTGTATAGGCTACATATCAAGGTGTGTATATGCTACATATGAAGGTGTGTATAGGCTACATATAAAGGTGTGTATAGGCTACATATAAAGGTGTGAATATGCTACATATAAAGGTGTGTATAGGCTACATATAAAGGTATGTATAGGCTACATATAAAGGTGTGTATAGGCAACATATAAAGGTGTGTATAGGCAACATATAAAGGTGTGTATAGGCTACATATAAAGGTGTGAATAGGCTACATATAAATTGACGTTAAAGGGACTCAAGACTTTCAAGTGAGTTCATGTAAAATAACATAAAAGTCTGTAAAACAATTGTCGTTAACAAGTACATGAAAATGTGTACTGACATTGTTCTTATTTTCATTGTTAATAACTCTCCTATAATGGGATTTTGAATGTCAGAACTATTGTAATTTAAAAATTACGGTTTAATTAAGTTTAATTTGAGAGTAATCATTGGAAAAGGTCAAATAATTAAAAAATATTCAGAAAATAATATTCAGACTAACATACACGAACTAACTATGTGATTAGCGATGTTTGTTGACAAATCACTGTAACAGTTTTGTTTACTTAATCCTTTCATGGAGGGAGCCACGTTTGTGCAGCATTAAAGACTATCCTGTGCCAGTTCATTCTCTTATATATGCTTATATCACATATATAAGAGAATGCACTGGTTTACAAGGTCAAGGAAAATATTGTTAGGCCAATATTTTCTCTTATAGATATAGATAAGACAATGCATTTGCACAGGGTTTTGGCAAATTTCAGTGAGCTCTAGTTATAGAAGGGTTAACTTAATAGTAACATTGATGTTAGTTTATCAGATTTAAAGTATTCTCTTTTTATGCCATGGATGTGTATTTTGATCAATGGACACATGACCTCAAAGAACCTTAATTGAAGTTTTAATCCTTAATTCGGGTTTAAGCCTCGTTTTCTGGTTCAAAATTTCGTTATGGGAGAGCTATCAATAATTAATATAAGAATTAATATAATGCCCCATGTTCTTCTTAGTGTTGCTGTTTTTTACAGACTTTTATAAAGTTTTCACATTTACCCACTGCAAGTGCCTTTGGTCCCTTTAATCCTAGCGTTAAAGGTGAATGCTTTTATAAAGTTGTGGACCAAGTTGCCTCTACTAGCCTTTGTCTCTACTACACCAGAATTTTCAAAAAGTTCAAAATTATCTCCAGCTTATTTACAGTAAGAAATTTAGATAAATTTATGTTGAAGATGTGATGGCAAAAAAGGCATCAGAGAACTGAATTTATAGATTGCCTTGAAATAGTGTGTCTGTCATTTGCAGAATGAGGTCCCCATAGGGTGAATTTAGTGACGCTACCCCGCACAGTGGGCTAGCAGATTAAATTCACCCTCTGGGGATCTCATTCTGCTTAGGCCTCATCTTCTGGGTATCTATAGTCTCAAATTAACATTGTTTTAGTTACTTTTTCCCTTCTGTAGAATTTCTATATCCCCTAATTTTCAGAAGATAAAATGCATAATTGAGGTGACTAAATGGGTGAACTTCACCAACTTCAACTTCAATCTGATCCTAGGTCTCCCATAGCAGTTGAGGCCTTAGCAAATGAGGATCCCAGAGTGTGAATTTGCTGATGCTAGCCCACTGTGCAGGGTAGCGTCACTATATTCGCCCTCTGGGGACCTCATTCTACAAATGTTAGACACACTATTTCAAGGCTTGATTGCCTTACAGATTGTAAGATTTTATTGCATAAACTTATTCATACATTCATTACTTTCTAGAATTGTTACAATTTCTCAGAAAAAGCAATTAAAATAAATAAATGTCCTTATTATCTCTAATTACATCCTTAAGTTATAGCACTTTAATTTCTCTCCTTTCAGACCCCAATTTCATTGTTGACTACACAGCTGTATTCTTTGAGTCGGCAGGCAAGATTCAACACCAGACTGAAGTGATTGAGATTAAAAAGCAACTCATAATATTGAACTGAAGAAACCCTTCAAGATCATCGTTTATACCATAATTGCCTATTCTATTGTGTGTATAACACCAATTTTGTAAACTTCATTTTTACACCGGGCCCTGCTGTGGGTATACAGCTTCCTACTGTGGGTATAAATTTCTACTGTGGGTGTAAATGTTCAAATGTAATTTCATGTGTTAAATGTTTTTACCCATAGTAGAAGTGGTTAGCAAAATAGTTCCTATGTCACATTCATTTAAAATTGGAAGTTGTCATGATATCAATTAGATATGAGGAAAATTGCCAGAATTTCAATCAAATGTAGCTTGCTAGTGTTATATGAACTAGGAAACATATGAATGGTAAATCCAAGTGACTGATCGCTCAGAAACTAGCTGACGTCATGATGTAAATGTATGCATCACTACTTGTGACGCACATTCCTTATAGCATCGTGTTTGTGTCTCTCGTTGTGGATACACATTCAAAGTAAACATCAGAGTAGTTGAATTCATGGAACAAATCAAAAATATTAATTATGGCATAAATAAAATACACGCATAGTAGCCGAGAGTACAAAATTTTCACCAAAAGGCTCGTTGTTAAAACCACAATTCCACTTGTGGTGAAAATTTTGTATTCTCGGCAACTATGCGTGTATTCTATATATCTTCATTACACAGTTGCATGAAGACAAATTGACTGTTATGTTTATCACCTCATTTTAAAATATTGTTTTCTCATACTTTCCCGCCTGGTCAATTGGTCCTGCTAATTTGCTATGATGCTGGTGGGTCCTTCACAATTGCTATGATGCTGGTGGGACAAAATTATGCTGTTAAGAAAATGTACTGTTATTGTCCCCCCTCAGCTTTGTCTGTCCGTAGATCTGTCTGTGGGAGTGTCCGTGCGGGTGTACATTTGAGCCTTAGGTGTCAGGGGAGGAGCCTAAGACAAGTTTGACATGATCGACCACCTAATTGTCCGTTATCCCATACAATTTAGGAGTTAAGTGTAGTCTAAAGTGGTCGAACCTGTCAAAACAGTAAAAGAAAGACCAAATGTATGGGCATGCATCCGTCCATCCACACCAGATGGTTTCTGGATGATAACTTTAATTTTAGTTATCTGATTGTTTTCAAATTTGGTATGTCGGTTAACCACACGAAAATACAGGTCCAGTTCAAATTTGGGTTTGGCTGCCAATTTTTGCCGGAGTTTTAGTCCTTGTCGACTTAGAATTGCAGATTATTTTGGTTTCCATGTGATAACTTTAATTTTAGTTATCTGATTGTTTTAAAATTTGGTCTAAGGATTACTCATATGAAAATATAGGTCAAGCTCAAATTTGAGTTCCATCCGCCTTTTATTTTTACCGGAGTTATGCTTCTTGTTGACTTATAATTTGACGATTATTTCTATTTTTATTATATCTTTACTTTTTGTTATCTGTTTGTTTTTAAATTTGGTATATGGATTACTCATATCAAATACAGATCAAGTTCAAATTTAGGTTCGATCCGCCCATTTTTACCACAATTATGATCCTTGTCAACTTAAAATTTGAGAATTTGGGCCCAGTTGTAATCGGGGAAAGGCCTGATGAATTTTTCATGACAACTTATAATTTGAGAATACATCCAATGAATTTAGTGACGCAGGCTAGAATCACTAAATTCACCCTCTGGGGATCTCATTCTGGTTAGGCCTCATTTAGGGTCCTGCGAATTGGAGATTTTGATCGAATCGAATATCGAATCGAATTGAAGAATTCAAATCAAATATCGAATCGAATTTCGAATCGAATATCGAATCGAATATCGAATCGAACATCGAATCGAATTATACATGTGTGTTGCATTCTCAATTAGGCATGTTTTGCCAACGATTAGATGATGTTTGAAACGTTCTATGAACTTCCATGAAGTTCCATCATAACTTTTGTGGCGATCAACCGTCGATCGCGATACTATTAACTTCAATTGATTATTGTCGAGAAGAAAAAAAATAGATCAAAACGTCCATGCGGACGTCACGACGATTAATATATAACCGGCCTATCGGAACTAAAATCACGCAAAGTTTGTACAGTTTGCATGTACATGCAAAATTGCAAATGAGCATTCGGAAACACCCGTTGTTGTAAACTTGAAGATGCAACAACAGTCGCAGGGTAGCCTGATTATGTAGTACTGGGTGCTTCTTGAACTGATGATTCCATAGTTGGGTCGTTGTCCTAGATGCTTGCGATTTATACACCATGTTGTATTCGTCACACGTGTAAGTTCTTGCACTGCCTGAGAAGCTTATCATGTTTAAAATAAACATGAATAACGGACGACTTATTGTCAAGTGCCAAAGGAACGCTCCGAAACTGACAGTCAACTTCAAAAGAAAACTCCACCAACATGCACTTTTCGACCCCTGAAACACGTGAAGTTTACATCATCAACGATGTCACATACAAATAACGCGGAACCTGAGATAGACAGTCGGCGGATAACGCTAGCAGTTGCTCAGTCTCATAGTTATTATGATTTATGTGCGTCGTCGGTCCAACGGCGATTTCAGAGCTTTTGGCAACCATGTTCAAAGCTAGAATTCAGACGTATTTAGTGGTCCTAATCTGGTGGCTAATTACTGGCCATAAATATATTTAATAGCATGCGTACATTCGTGATGTACAATAAGAATTATAAAGCGCACATATTCATAATTTTAGGGAATTAAATGGCACAGAAACAGCTAATCTCGACGTGTGTACGTGTTCGTAAGCAGCTAATAATTTCATCCATATATATTCGAAATTTCGACTCGAATTCGAATCGAATTTAACTTTCGAATCGAATCTCGAATCGAATATCGAATATTCGCAGGACCCTAGCCTCATCTTCTCTGGAAAGTTTATTTATTATCAAATTTCTATAGAAACTTCTTCACATAGACTATATTTCTTTTTTAGATTATTTTCTCTATATCCCCAAATTGGCAGACCAGGGTTGGCGCTGGACCCAAATTTTCTCTTGCCAAAATGTTTGATAGATTTTACTAGATAGTTCACATCACATAATTTAAAAACTCACTTGCCAAAATTTTGCCAGATAATTTTTTTTTTGCCAAATGAAAATATTTTTTTCCATTGGTAAATTTGGCAAGTGGCAGTGCAAACCCTGTGGCAGAAGACACATTGCATAATCGAGGTTTCCAATGGGTGTACATCACAATATTCACCATTTGGGAACTTCGATCTGAGTCTATGTCTCCTATAGCAGATGAGGCCATGCAGAATGAGGTCCCCCAGAGGGTGAATTTGGTGATGCTAGCCCTCTATGCGGGATAGCATCACTAAATTCACCCTCTGGGGACCTCATTTTGCAAATGACAGGTACACTGAACTCAGTCATGCTAACATATCAGTTTGATTCCCTGAGATAAGCCCACAATATATATTTAATATCATCATGGAAACCACCACTCATTTTTTTTTCTAAAAGAAGCAAATCATAAGATAAAATGACATATATTGGTATAATTGATACATGCATAGATATAAGATATAGCTCTTTATAATATTGTTATTACTTTAATCCTAATTTTAAAGGTACTCAATCCGAACAGAGGGTCCCCATGTCAACAGATTCCAACAACAACAATCCGATCAGAGGGTCCTATATTACTATTTCTTTGGCTTTGGGGGTAAAAAATATTTGATTCGAGTCGAGGAACCCATCAAACAAAGCTCAGAGTTATTAGATATTGATTTTTGAAATTTGTTATTTACTCGAGATGAGTACTAATAATTGCGTACATCAAAATCTATTCAAACAGACAAGGATGGGTAACTCTAAAATCAAGTGGTAATAATAACGCAATTTTGACTGAGTTCTGGGCCAGAAAGTATTCCCGATAATGAAAAATAATAGATTTCTAAAATCGATATCTAACAAATCTGAGCTTTGATGGGTGACTTCCTCGACTCGAATCAAATATTTTTGACCCCCGAAGCCATTGAAATAGTAATTGAGAGGAGTTTTATCGGATTGAGTACCTTTAAATACTAATCCAAGTTTATCTATCATCCGAATAGGAAATATAAGAAGAAGAAATTGATTGGTTTATTAAAAGTGTACTATTTTATTTTTAAAATAACACGAAGGTCAAATCCTAATTAAAATATCGTAATATATTTATAATAAAATTATAGGTATATATTCAAAATAATTTTTCTATCATGATGCCAATGGCCCACCAACCTAAAGTCTTGGCCATATATTATATCTCACATGACTTTCTCGTGTTCTGATTGGCTGCACACTGCTATACTATTTTACGATATTATATCTCATGTGGCTTTCTCATTCTGATTGGCTGCACACTGCTATTCTATTTTACGATTGTACCCAGTAGGATTCCTACATGCCTACTATTCTTTTTCTATTTATAGTAACAAACTCATTTCGCAAAATTGGGTTGCTGCCTGAAGATATGGCCAATCTTAAACTATACCTTATATGATACTTGTTGCAATATCGGTATATCATTAGATTTATTGGTGAATTGTAATGATCTTACAAATGTCCGATCATAGCTATCCAATGTATTTAATAGTTTGTCCGTTTAGTTGGCAAGTGGCCAGTCCTAATTTTGTAATGCCAGTGGACGTTATTTATAACTTCCTTTTCCGTTTTAATCAAAGTTAAGCAAGTTAACTTCTAAAATTTCACCGAAATGTCTTTTCTAATGATGTATTTATAGAAATAAATACATAAATCATGAAGAGATGCTAATAGATGTAACTAATATCACAGTTATGCTCCCTGCCACGTAAATTGTATAATCTGAGACCGATTTCCAAAATTCACAGTAAATGAAAATGTGACAAAATCAGATACAGAAATTGTGTGAAAATTGGCACCAATGTCTGATATAATATAATAAATAATGAATGTCTTATTGTTTACTATGCCAAAATAGTGGTCCTCGAAGAGGAATAGTCCACTTGCCTGCGGCTAGTGGACTATTCCTCCTCTCGGACCACTATTTTGGCATAGTCAACTCCAAGCCATTCATTATCTGTATAATATTACCCCAGTATGATTCAACTCGCTTGCTATTCTTTTTCAATTTATAGTAACAGACTCATTTCGTTCAATTGGATTGCCGGCTGAAGACACGCCAATCTCAAACTATACCTTGTATGATATTTTTGTCAATATCGGTATTGACTTATATTGGTGAATTTTAATGATCTTACAAACGTCTGATCATTATAGCTATCCAACGGTTTTAACCTCTTCGCTACTATGATGTCTCGAACAATTATGGACATAAAAAGTGCACGCCATGTGCTATATGTTCCGTAGTACCTACGGACCTACTTCAGCACACTAGCAGTAGGCCATCATTCATAACTGGATCTCAGAGATTGTATAGGTGTATCCGAATAACTGTATCTCAAAGTTTCAAACAGTTTATCATGTTCCACGATTGTGAATGTTAATAGCCTTTTAACTGAGTCAGTTTTATGGTTCTTGTGATATTCCCGTTATATTTTTCCATTGGAAAATGGCAACAAGTCAACTGGCCAGCACATGATGTCATAAAGTCATTTAGCAGCGAAGAGGTTAATAGTTTGTCCATTTAGTTTGGCAAGCAGACAGTCCTAATTTTTGTAATGCCAGTGAATGTTATTTATAACTTCCTTTTCCATTTTCATCAAAGATCTACAGGCTATCTTCTGAAATTTTGCCATTATGTCTTTGCTAATGAGGCATTTAATTTATAGTAATAAATGTATGAATCATGAAGAGATGCTGTTAGATGTAACTAATAACTTAGTTATGGCTCCCCTGCCATCATCAAAAGATTGCCGTAAATTGTATATGATCTGAGAACGATTTTCAAAATTCACGATAAATAGAAATGTGACAAAATCAGACACATATATTATGTGAGAATTGACACCAGTGTTTGATATGATATAATAAATAATTTATGTCTTGTCATTGACTATGCCAAAATAGTGGTCCTCATGGAGGAATAGTCCACTCACATGCCACTCTATTTCTCCTCTCGGACAACTATTTTGGCATAGTGAACTCTAAGCCATGCATCATCTATATAATAGAGTATACTCCAAATAATATTTTCAAAACACATTTTACTAATTTTGACCTACATTAGATCAGACTCTCAAAAAAGGCTTGCCATTTTAAGAATTTCCTCTATTTTTCCTAAGCTTCTTTAGCATTGTTCTTGTTTTTATATATACTTTGGTTATTGTTTATTTGCTGTTAATAGCCAGGTTCAGTTACAAAGATTGTGTGGTGTGTTGCCTTTAGATTTGTATAAAGATACCACTGGTGGGAAAACATGATATGTTAAGAAACTTTCATTTGACCAAACTTTTTGGCCAAAAAGTTTAAAGGCTATAGTCAGAAATCACCTATCAAATTATCATTAGATCTCCATAAAACCCTGTTATTTGTTAATAGGTAATCAGTAGTTGCTCTTCTGTGTACTCTATGATTAAATTTTTATAAAAATCACACATGCTTACTTATAAAAACAATTATGATTAGCTACAAGAATGGGGTACTTTCTTAATCAAGTGACAATACTTTACTGTATTGTGGTATCAAAATAACACAAACTATGCGAATCAGTGCTCATTATGTTGATATACAGTACATGCTAGATCTATAGTAATGCCCTAAATAATGGACTCCTTAACCACAACAGAATAATGGGGAAACTTTTCAGGATTTAATCGGAAATATGGCTTGTTGCCATTCATCGGAAAGCTCTCAGTTGGGAATTGCTGTATTTCAGTATTTGCTGTTCCCACCCATGCATATTTCCATTATCACTTTTGTCCAGCTTGAAATTAATCAGTTTTTAATCAGTATTTGCTGTTCCCACCCATGCATATTTCCATTATCACTTTTGTCCAGCTTGAAATTAATCAGTTTTTAATCAGTATTTGCTGTTCCAACCCATGCATATTTCCATTATCACTTTTGTCCAGCTTGAAATTAATCAGTTTTTAATCAGTTGTGAGTGTTTCTTTATATTTTTATTCTAGTTTCGATTTTCTCCATGATCCCATATCTTGGTCAATTTTTTGTCAATTTGACCAAAGTTGGCCAAAAAAATATGGCCAACATAATTTTCCAGCCAGCACGAACACTGGCAGCAATCATACTTATTTAATAGTGTCAACCTAGTGTATAGGGAGGCATGTAAAATTGTTGCTGTGTGACAAACTATTACAAAATCAAACCTCGATATGATCAAGTGACTTCATTCATTTGCAAAAAGCATTCTGCACAGAATTTTTTAAAATTATTCTATCACTATTACTGAATAATTATTACCAGATCAGGCACATCCTGAATTCCACTATTATAGTGGTATATATGACCATAACATTCATGTTTCCTTTATTTGCGTCATGAATAGAAGACGGTGCATACCAGTCCACAGCCAAATTTCACTCTTAACACTATTGCAGCAAATGAACAGTTTTCCGACAAAATTTGTTCTGCAATATTTTGCGCCAGCTTTGTTATTCAATAATATTACTAATATATGCCTTTCTAAATGACAATAACATGATGACCCAATGGCTCCTTCATAACAACATTTAAACTAATTGAATGCTAATTGAATTGCTTATTGTGTGCCGTCATGATTAATCATTCTCCTGGACAAAATATATGTATGATACCGAATTAATGCGACGCTGATTTTTATTAATATGTGTGAATTATGATTTTGTGTTATCCCTCTTTTATCAAATTCACAAAACGGTAATGGTCACATACCACTTTAATAGTGGAATTCAGGATGAGTCTGACCTGATAACATTCGTGTGGAAAAGTCAACAGTTGATCAGCTGATGAGTAACACTGACTAATTAGACGTATTGTGAAATAAAACAACTGAAGCAGTGTGATACTCCCTTGAACAGGCCATTTAACATATACAATTTACAGACAGTGCTACATGTACTTGTCTTTAGTTTTCGGAAGTTTGAACCTTTCCAGTTTTGCTACATGGCTCATTAATCAAACAACTGTCAAACAATTTGCAAAGTGGCGTGAAAGGTCAAGGTGAAAAGTTTTGGTAGCAAGAAAATGAGGTATTTTCAGTTGCGTTTAGACGCTGGAAAGAAGTGCGGTCGCTGGAACGGGGAATAATTAATCAGTATTTTACCGGTAATAATAACTCAAGTAACTGTGATTGGTAATGGCTACATAATTATGTGTAACTGTAACTGGCTAATATTGTTTACTCTTCATTGCCATCTGTATAAGGTGCTACTCATACTCCATCCAAATTTAACTTTTTTTTATGTTATGGGAATCATTTAATAAAAGTATGATAATTATACCAGGTAGTTTATTGTGATTTACTGCATGAATGTGACATCAATATTCTGGACTCAGCTCATTTGTTTTTTCCAAGATTTATTCTGGTCGATGTTTGCACAAATATTAACCACCATGTGAACCTGCAATTTTGTGATTGGTCAGACCTCATTTAGCAGTTACATCACAAATTATTTACTTTATCGCAATTTACATATTTTTTATTGAAGCTTTTGTTAACCCTTTCATGATGGGAGATGCGCTGGTACAGCATTAAATATCATGTGCCCCAGTGCATTCTCTTATATATGTGAGTCTCCCATAGGGAGACTCACTGTCACTCACATATATATTAGAATGCGCTGGCTTGCAAGGTCAAGTTAATTATTGTTAGGCCAATGCATTCTCTTATATAAGCAAGGCTTCCTATGGGAGACTGGCATCTATAAAGAGAATGCACTGGCATAGGGTTTTTTTCCGCAAAAATTCAGGAAGCTCCAATCATGGAAGAGTTAAATATTGGGTCAATTTTGTTGAAACTTGGCACAAATATTAACCACCATAGGAACCTGTGCATCTCAGAAAGTGAGGATGTTGAGCATTTTATGTTTAGAAATACTGTTTTATGGTTAACCCATTTTCTAGCTCAAGCATATATCTTCAGTTTCTAATGGAACAATCACAACTCTAGTCAAAGATGCATAATCCGAATTAACGCTCCCAAATTACTGTTTCTTTGGCTTCGGGGTAAAAAATATTTGATTTGAGTCGAGGAACTCAGCTATCAAAACTCAGTAATCAGATATCGATTTTTGAAATTTGTTATTTCTCGAGATCTGTAGTTATTGGTGGCCTGGTAAAAAGTCGTCAAACCGGCGGTCTCATACCAAATTGTCGATGAAGATGGATTACTCTAAAATCAAGTGTCTTTGGCGTTAGATATATTGACTATCCGGCCATATTTCGGCCATATATGGCTGTTTATCTACTTTATATAATGAAGAACAATATATCATCAATGAAATTGACAGTTACTGTGGTTAACCCTTTCTGTACTAAATACTATTGACGAGTAGGTATCCATTATGAAATGTCCATATAATAAGTTCAACAAATGACCATAGACTAATTGACCATTCCAATGTATCCTTTTTAGCTCACCTGAGACAAAGTCTCTAGTGGCGCTGCTATTGTCATCACTCCTCATCTGTTGTCCATCTGTCAAGAATCATCTTCTCCAGAACCATCTGACCGCATGGGTTCATATTTGGTGTGGATGTTCCCTAGGTGACTCACATTCAGATTTGTTCAAATGAGGTTACCAGGTCACATAGTTGTGAATCCAGGGCCATAATAACTCTTTAAAAAAATGTTTTTTATTGAACTCCTTGCTCAATTTAACAAAAAATAATATTTAACCCTTTCAGTGCCAAGTCCGATTTTTGTATCAACCCATATTTCCTTGATCATTTTTCAAATTTATTGATTATAATAATGTGATACATTGATGGAAAGAGCTCTTAGTTGATACAAAAATCGACTTGGCACTGTACTGAAAGGGTTAAAAAGAAAAAAATATATTAATAATTTGAATATTAGTAATATTTAAAAAAAATATATTTATAATTAATTGAGATTAACTCGTTGCTCAATTAAATATTTTTTTAAAAACATATATAAAAAAAATTGAAAAATTTAAGTCATTATATCTGCAGAGTTATGAACTGAGTTACTGAAATCTTTAATGAAATCACTGAGACTCATTAAACTTTCCCTTTCCTGCATCCCTCCCCAACATGGACAAGATACCTGCCCCACCCCCTAAACACACCTCTCCCACCAGAAGGTGCAGTCAATGATATTAGCTTTGGCCAGCTAGCGTTAATTGTACACATGTCATTAATTGAGATTTAATCTCATCTGACATACTGGAGTCTAAACAATCACATAGCACTGATGTGTTGTCATTAAAATCAATTTGAATAAAATGTGCTGCTCTAATATTATGTTGTTAACCCCTACTCTGGTGAACTCATTATACCCTGAATTTGCAAATAAAAATGGGGGGGGGGGGGTATTCTGGATTGAATGTCTGTTGGGGGTGTCCCTCAGTCCATCCATCTGTCAGGGTGTCCTTCTGTCCATCCATCAACAATTGTCTTCTACATATCCATAAGACCAATTGGGTTCATATCTGGTGTGGTTGTTCCCTGGGTGACTCATATTCAGATTTGTTCAAATGAGGTCACCAGGTCAAATTGGTGTGAAGCTTAAAAGGTCATAACTCTTTCCCACCCAAGTCTTCTTAAAACGACTTCTACTCAAGAACCATCAGGCCTATTTAGTCTCTAGTTGGTATGGAGGTTTCTGGGTGACTGGGATTCAGATTTGTTCAAATGGGGTCACCAAGTCAAATATGGGCAGGGCCTGGAACATAACTCTTTCCCACCCGAGCAATTCTGAAAACAACTTCTTCTGAAGATCCATTTAATAGGCCGATTTAGCTTATATTTGGTATGGAGGTTCCTTGTGTGACTGGGATAAAATTTGTTCAAATTGGGTCACCAGGTCAATTATGGGCAGAGCCAGGGACATAAACCTTTACAAATAGTAAATCTTAAAACAACTTCTTCTCACGACTAATATTGATCATAAGAGGTTTAGGACATAGAATTTTGAACATATCACCATTTTGATTATTTTTTTTTAATAAATTATCCATTTTTTTTTAATTTAATGTTTTTAATGTTATTAGATTTAACTCCTTGCTCTAGCTATGTCCCTGGTTAGAAGTACTTGTTTTAATTGATTTTGACAAGTACTGACAGTTGTGGTCTTCAGAATCCCAGTCTTCTGTCAGGTGACTGACTTGTATAAATGAGAACTGCACAGAACTGCCGGAGGCTATCCTTACATTATTACAAGACTGCCATAAATTGTCAGCTCCTAACTTAAGTGTGTGGTTCTGTGTTTATTATATACACAACCAACAACTCCTGTGAAATGTTATCTGATGATTTATTTTCATATTCTATTCTTATTTATTATGTATAAAGATTATTTGGTTTTAAAATGCCAGTTGCGTTGTGAGATCACACAGCAATTACATCTCCTATATGCAACAGCTTAGAAATTATGGAATGGTTTGAAACACAAAGTTTTTCTTAGTAACTGGCATGTAATAAAAGTTATTACCTAGAGATCACTAATGACACTCAATAAACATGTCCTGTCATCGATTTAATTTGGCACCAGAATCACACTATATGGCATGATGATTGCCACCACTTAAAGGTACTCAACCCGTAAAGAGGGTCCCCATCTCAACAGATTCCAACAACAACAATCCGATCAGAGGGTCCTATATTACTATTTCTTTGGCTTTGGGGGTAAAAAATATTTGATTCGAGTCGAGGAACCCATCAAACAAAGCTCAGAGTTATTAGATATTGATTTTTCAAATTTGTTATGTTCTCGAGATGAGTACCAATAACTGCCGTAATCTGCTCTGGATGTGTACTCCAAATCTATTCAAACAGACAAGGATGAATAACTCTAAAATCAAGTGGTAATTTTAACGCAATTTTGACTGAGTTCTGGGCCAGATAGTATTCCCGATAATGAAAAATAATAGATTTCTAAAATCGATATCTAACAAATCTGAGCTTTGATGGGTGACTTCCTCGACTCGAATCAAATATTTTTGACCCCCGAAGCCATTGAAATAGTAATTGAGAGGAGTTTTATCGGGTTGAGTACCTTTAAAGCCAAGTCACTCGAACCACATTGCCGAGGACTGTTGATAAATAAGACATGGTGTTGATTGATAAAATATTTTTATTCAGCACTATGATGGAAATGTATGAAAAATTATGAAAAACAAAATGTTGAGCAGTCAATGAAGCTTTGTTATGCAAAGTAACATGCAAATAAACAACAATATAATTAACATGAGATACAGTAATTCCCTAAATAATCGACTCCTTAACCACAGCAGAATTATGGGTAACTTTTCAGGATTTAGTCACAGAGCTTTCCGATGAATGGCAACAAGCCATATTTCCGACTAAATCGTCAAAAGTTATCCATAATACTGCTGTGGTTAAGGAGTCGATTAATTAGGGCATTAGTGTAGCAAGAGAGAGCAGAAAGCAAGAAAAGAGGCACAGAATGATAACAGAAGAAAGCGTAGTCTATAGTCAAGATTATACGAAAAAAGCTGTTAGTTTCTTGGTTGAGACTGGTTTCAGGAGCCTATAAAATGCCACTTAAAGATGGTCTTTCTCTTTCGGACCACAACAACACAATTTTTATAGATCCCGATTTATAGCTATTTTGTGAATAAAACAGATGAAACCAAAGATAGGATATATTATTTGTCTTTTAACTCATAATAAAGTGGTTTATTTCGATCGTAAGATCATGGTGAAATCTATAGTTGAAATGAAATTTGCCACATTTTGAGGGTTCTAACAAGAAAGAGTTCTCCTTCTTGGTACGCTCTGAACATTTTCGCACATATTTTTGTTCTAAAAATAGCCCCTAAAACTGTCCAGTGGATTGTAAGAAATTCTAAATAAAATTACTATTAATTGATAAAAACTTTTACGGACAGGTGTCCCAAATTGATATCAAATATTTCATAGCCCGGAATTTTATAAAAACCTTTCTAGGAAGAGATAGACCACCAACTTTAATCTTCAGGCCACAAATGTGCCATGGTAATAGGCTAACCAGTGGAGTGGAACAAAAAGACCACTCGCCCATCCTCTCCATCATCAGGTATGACACATCTTCAAATCAACTATTACAGACAAATTTAAAGATGGTCTATCTCTTCCCATAACCAGTTTTATATAGTTTCCTGGGTATAAAATAATAAATATGAATCGAATACCCCCTGTCTGGAAATGCTTCTATCAATTAATATTGATTTTATTTCAAATTTTCTGGTATAATATACATACAATCAACTTGTGACATTTTATAGCTCACATTCGTTTGGAGAGTATCATGTGCGATAGCTCTATTTAAAATAGTAATGAAAAAATGTCCCACTTGATTATCTCATTATGTACGAAAATATTTATATAAAATAACTATTAATTGATGGAAGCATTTTTGGACAGGTGTATCTATTATTTGATACCCCTGAAACTATATAAAACGTGTTCAGGAAGAGATACAGTAATGCCCTAAATAATCGACTCCTTAACCACAGCAGAATTATGGGTAATTTTTCAGGATTTAGTCGGAAATATGGCTTGTTGCCATTCAACGGAAAGCTCTCAGTATTTAGTCGGAAATATGGCTTGTTGCCATTCAACGGAAAGCTCTCAGTGAGAGCTTTCCGATGAATGGCAACAAGCCATATTTCCGACTAAATCCTGAAAAATTACCCATAATTCTGCCATGGTTAAGGAGTCGATTATTTAGAGCATTACCGTACATCAGAACTTGCCCGAAAATGGTGGCAAGATTTCTTACAAATGAGTTTTTATAGTTTTCTTCACGTATATAAATAACTCAACCAAATAAGATAGTGAATGAGCTATGAACCAAATTGTGCTGGCTCAATATTAATACCATTCCCATATAAATATGACTGTTGAAAAGATATAAGTGTTCTAGTGACTTTGGTCACCACTTTTTGAGGTTCTGAAATTTTAACACCAAAATCTCCTTAATAAAAAACAAATCTGTTTGAGTCTGATTTTTGCATGTATCTGAGAGGAGTTGTGAGGATAGCTTGTTACTGATTACTTAGGAAAATATAGAAAAAAACTAATGTTGAAATTGATATCTTGCCGCAATTTTCGTTCATATTAATATGTAGGTTCCCGGCCCTGAGTAGGAGAGTTGCACTAGTGTACTGAGATAGATATACTTAAGACTAGATATTGGATGGTGCTTAAATTAAAGATTTGGAGAATTGCTTATGTAATTCTGCATTTTGACGATTGTCACACATTCAAGGTTGGAGAAATTTAACACCACTGAATCATTTGCATGAATCTGTTGCGTTAACAAGCTTCCATTTCATCAAACACGTGTAAATGGTCAATTACAACCAACACAACATAGCTGATATATGAATGCTTTGTAGTCATGGACAGACAACAGATGCCAACACCGGACAATAGCTTACTTTCTTCTTGTTTCCGCAAATCGGAACGGAGATGTGAGACCTCAATTGAGATCATGTGATCAGTTACCAGGACTCCCACATATAGTGTAAGATGTTTCAACTCTAAATTAAAGTGATGTAGAACACTGCTGCAGTTATAAAATGGGAATAGGTAATTATATAAATAAATTTATACCTAAATTTGCAGAATTCTATGTCATAAGTATATCTGAATTATATGCATGAGTCTCATAGGTGGAATCATGGCCGTTTTCTAACAGCAAAAAAATAATTCCCAAAATCAGCGAGCAAATATTTATATTTGTCCGTAGGTCAGACGCAATGTTTTCTAAAATTGTACGATCGGTGTGGTTGGAATTTTCGTAATATTAGTTGAATGGTACATTCTTTCAACTATTAGTTTGATTCATTGAAATAAAAGCACAATGTGTGTTTAGCCCCTTCATGACGGGAGCTGTGCTGGTGCAGCATTAAAGATCCTGTGCCAGTGCACTGGCTTACAAGGTAAATATTGTTAGGCCAATGTATTCTCTTATATATATAAGAGAATGCATTGGATGTGTATTTTGACTAATGGACACATGGCCTCAAAGAACCTTGATTGAAGTTTTAATCCTCAATTAAGGTTTAAGCCTCATTTTCTGGTTCTCTGACGTGATAAAATGGTAACAAAATTACATCACAAAATGTGTGGGCAGAGTCTGCCACTTGAGGTAACAATGAAGAAGCAACAAAAATAGAACATGATCTCTGTCAGCCAGAGACAAGCCTGAGTTTAGTGTGCCTGTCATTTGCAGAATTAGGTCCCCAGAGGGTGAATTTAGTGACGCTATCCTGCATTCTGATTAGGCCTCATCTTCTCTGGATTTCTTTTTTTAGTTTAGTTTGTCTATTTCCCCAAATTGGCAGACGACACATTGCATGATTGAGGTTCCCAATGGGTGTACATCACAATATTCACCATTTGGGAACTTCAATCTGAGTCTATGTCTCCCATAGCAGATGAGGCCATGCAGAATGAGGTTCCCAGAGGATGAATTTGCTGATGCTAACCCACCATGCGGGATAGCGTCACTAAATTCACCCTCTGGGGACCTCATTCTGCAAACGACAGGCACACTAAACTCAGGCTTGGCCAGAGAGCTTGTGTCAAAGATGTATTCAGGGTTCCAGACTTCTGGTTACAATAACATGTTTAGAATAAAATCTAATGTTACAGCACTTTTGGCTTTGCCAACTTTAATACACATCAAGTGGGCTGATAAAATTTATAGAGAAGTATTTTTATTGTAAACTTGATGCTGTAATGTTTAGTGTCTCTCCAAGTCATAGATAACAAGAGGTGTGCACTCGCGTGTTAGCATACCCCCACCGTGGCAAATTCAACCTGCATTATCCGTAAACCCAACAAAAAAGATTTTTAACTTTAAAGAAAAATTTGGATTAATTAATAATATCGATATGGTGTCGCAAGAAGCTTGTACAGAAAAAAATATTCAAATTGTTCGAATGATTGCAGAAACCCAAAAAAGGGTAGAAAATGAAACGCAACCGTAACATCTAAGATGGCTTTTGTCGAGTGTTTCGTCAGTCAAACCAAACTTCTGCTAAGAATGCACACAACTCCAGGGAAAAAAGCATCCATAAAAAACATAAGTCAAAGTCAAAATAAGTCGAAAATGAAGTGTAATGTTAGGAAAAACAGTCCGAGCCAACCCTGAGCCGCATCATGTAGAGAGGGTGTTGTGAGAAGCATGTATACCAAAAATTATTGAAATCGGTTCATATTTGTTAAAGTTATTAAGTCGGACAGAATTTTCTAAGTCAAAATAAGTCGAAAAGTAAGGCGTAACTTAAAAAAAGAAAGTCGGACCGCACCGCAATTAGCATCATGCGGAGAGGCGGTCCTAAGGAGATTGCATACAAAAAATTATTGAATCGGTTCATAGTTGTTCGAGTTATGAGGTCGGACGGACAGACGGACGGACACAAGGAGGGAGAAAGTGTGACGGACGGACAGACGCAGTCAATCCAGTACACCCCCCATTTTCTTCGAAAGTGGGGGTATAATTACAGATGGTCTATCTCTTCCTATAATAAGTTTTATATAGTTATATAATTTCTTTGGTATAAAATAATAAATATGAATCAAAGAGCCCTGAAGATTTTCTGGTATATTACATACAATCAATTTGGGACATTTTACGGCACTCAGAAATGCTCTGAGCGTAGCAAGCAGGAGGACTCTATCTCTATCTGAGATCGCCTGAAAGTTTCATGACTGTCTGTTCTTATATGATAGAAGTGTTTCCAGTAAGCCTTGAAATAGGGTGTCTGTCAGTTGCAGAATGAGGTCCCCAGAGGGTGAATTTAGTGATGCAACCCCGCATAGCGGGCTATATCACCAAATTCACCCTCTGGGAACCTCATTCTGCTGAGGTGTAAGCAGAATGAGGTCCCCAGAGGGTGAATTTACTAAATTCACCCTCTGGGGACCTCATTCTGCAAATGACAGACACCCTATTTCAAGGCTTGGTTTCCAGACAGATGCTTCGACTTATAATTATTATTTTATACCCGGAAACTATATAAAACGTATCTAGGAAGAGATAAGCCATCTTTCTTTAATATTTGAAACACAGTCCCTTACTTCTGCCTCTCTTTGATAGTTTATACAACAATGTCGAGCTCTTATAGCGCAAACGCAGTTATTATGTTTTCAAATGCAGAGATATTGTCCAATGAATGACTAGTTATTTTTCTGCTCTGGACAACCAGACAGATAATACAGAGGCGATAATTGTGTTTTAAGTCAGATAATTAACCCTTTCATGACTGGAGCTTCCTGAAATTTTGTGAAAACCATGTGCCAATGCATTGTCTTATATATGCGAGTCTCCCATAGGGAGCATTGCATATATAAGAGAATGCATGGTCCTAACAATATTTATTTTGACCTTTAAAGCCAGTGCATTCTCTAATATATGCAAGGCATCCTATGGGAGACTCGCATATATAATATAATGCACTGGCACACGGTCTTTAATGCTGCACCAGCGCAGCTCCCATCATGAAAGGGTTAACTTGTGATAGCTCATTGGGCACATAACACACTCGGCTGCTTTCACGTCCTCGTGCTTTCTGTGTCAGAATTCGCTCTCACTCGGTAGAAAATATTCTGTTTCTGTCAGGGTTAATGGACAAGTGACTGGACATTCGGAACAAGAAGGTCGAGACCTAAAGGGTTGGGACCTATTTGTTCTAAATGTCCAGTCGTGAGGCCATTAACTGACATAAAACATAGTTTTAAAATATACCGGAAGGAATTACTTTTATGCAGATGAAAAATTCAGATAAATCATGATAAATGAGACTTAATTATACTAACTCTTTTCTCTATAAAAAATAGTCCTTAGCTGACAACGAAATCATGCCCCTTGACATGGTTCAAGTTAGCGGAGCATGCAACTTCATCGTTTAATAGCCATGCAGTGAAAGCAAATATAGGCCTATACAACATAGTGGTTCAAAACCAAACATCAACGTATGCAGACTTATCATAAGATATTAGTTTTGCCATAGTTATCCATCAGAGGTATCAGTGGGGCTCAATGTGCATAAATCAAAGGAACATGAACAATCTAGATTACGAATGTATAGTAATGCCCTAAACAGTTGACTCATTAACCACAGCAGAATTATGGGTAATTTTTCAGGATTTAGTCGGAAACATGGCTTGTTGCCATTCATCGGAAAGCTCTCACTGAGAGCTTTCCGATGAATGGTAACAAGCCATATTTCCGACTAAATCCTGAAAAATTACCCATAATTCTGATGTGGTTAAGGAGTCGACTATTTAGGGCATTACTGCATAAAGTGCCCATTCAGAAAATGAATATGGAAGGCAGGACAAAGGGACTGGGTTTTACAACAAGTTGGTGCTTTCAAGCCTTAAAATAGTGTGTCTGACATTTGCAGAATTAGGTCCCCAGAGGGTGAATTAGTGACTATCCCGCATAGTGGGCTAGCATCACAAAATGCACCCTCTGGGAACCTCAGGCACATTCTGCTTAGTCCTCAACTGCTATGCCAGACCCAGGATCAGATTGAAGTTCCCAAGTTGAAGTTGGTGATGTTCACCTCACCTCAATTATGTGTTTATCTCCTGCAAATTAGGGGATACAGATACTGAACAGAAGGGAAAAAGTAACTAAAAAACAATCTTAGTTTGAGACTATAGATACTTCCCAGAAGATTAAGCCTAAGTAGAATGAGGTCCCCAGAGGGTGAATTTGGTGATGCTAGCCCACTGTGTGGCGATATCATTCTGCAAAATGACACACACTATTTCATGGCTTGAGTGCCTTTGAGACAGTACTTGTTGGTTCAGTCATGCTATTTTATATTTTGGAATCTAATTAAAAAAACAGGATTCAGTTTCATAACAATTAGTCTTGAATGCTGATTACATCTTTAAATGCATTGTTTTAGATATCTGACGTAAACAAACTTAAACATATCTGATGATCTGTTTTAAAAATAGCACTAGCAAGCAAATAAAGAATAAGCATTATTTACAAGCGGAATAAAATTTGAAAAAGAAACATGAACAAAATCTTAAATAGATATGAGATGTATATGAAATGAATTAAATGCACATGCCATTTGATAATGTAACATTATATCAGCAACACAATAATGAACTACATGTATTGGATGGAACAAAACTGTATTTTATCCAAGCCTTAGCTGACCAGGTGACATGGAAGTTTAAATATCACTTTCAACAGATATGGTCATATTGTGACATAAATTCAGGCTACAGTATTCATTTATTACTCATCGCACTTTTAGTAGACTTTTACTTCACGATGTGACTACCCTGACCTTATTCTTTACTCCATGCTGGGACATGTCCCAAGTCTTAAGACAACAAACATGTGCCATCCAGGGTAGCATGAGAGAAAAAAAAATTCATCTCTCGTCATAGCCAAAAAAGCCAGAGAGAAGTTAAGACACCCTGCCCAATTTAACACCTGTTTCTTCTGCTTTGGGGGTGAAAGCTATTTGATTTGAGTTGAGGAACCCACACTTCAAAGATCAGACCTATTAGATTTTTATTTTTGAAATCTATTTATTTTCTCCACCTCAAATTGTTGTCAACATGGCAAAAATTTCACCGGAAATATATACGGACATTCATGGATACCGTAACAAGAGATGGAAGGTCACGTTTAGCAGTGATCAGAACTGATTCTCAGAATAATGACAATGAAAATTATCGGCAGCAACAAATTTACAGTATCTTGTGATATTAGGAATGCGGATAAATACGTATAGTTATTCCTGACTCAGTAATCATGTTTTATGCTATAATTCATACCAATAACATGTACATGAAAGAAGTTTGTATCCATTTGTGGTGACACGTGCTGGGAATTCCAATTAAACCAGGCATCACCACAGAAAATAAACAGATTTTAAAAATTGTATTCTAATAGCTCTAAGCTTTGAAGGGTGGGTCACTCGACTCAAATAAGATATATTTCACCCCCGATGCAATAGTAATTTGGGGGGTGTTAAAACAGACAGGGCATCATTAACTATTGAAGCAAGTCTGAATTTAGTGTGCCTGTCATTTGCAGAATGAGGTGAATTTAGTGACGCTATCCTACAGAGTGGTCTAGCATCACCAAATTCACCCTCTGTGGACCTCATTCTGCATGTCCTCATCTGCTATGGGAGACATAGACTCAGATTGATGTTCCCAAATGTGAATATTGTAATGTACACCCATTTGGAACCTTGATTATGCAACATGTCATCTGCCAATTTGGGGATATAGAGAAACTAAACTAAAAAAGAAATATAATCTATATGAAGAAATTTCTAAAGAAATTTGAGAGAAGATGAGGCTATAGTAGAATGAGGTCCCCAGATGGTGAGTTTAGTGATGCTAGCCCATCTCTGGGGACCTCAGTCTGCAAATGACAGGCACACTAAACTCAGTCTTGTATTGAAGTATTGTCGAAAATATATCAGTCTTTACATCAAAATTGCAAAGGTAATTTCACTGTCAAATTTGAAAAGACAATTTAACCAAGACTTCACTTCTCTTTTCCAAGAAAATATAGACACATATACTCCAAGTTGCCTGTTCAGCTGAGGCTTTGGCTAACTTTAGCCCTAATCAGCATAGTCAAATAGACTGTTTGAATAATACATCATTATACTCCATATAAAACCACTGCTGCTACTGAGCCAGATGGTTAGTAATTACACAGCAGCATCTCTGGAATAGAAAAATATACAGTGAACATCCAGCTATATTTATCCTCACCTAAGACCATGCAAAGTAAATTTCCCGTTTCTCATGCCAAGTAAGTTTGAAAATCAAGCATGCTCTTATTTATATATATATATTTTTTTCTGGGGCACATGCCAACAAATTACCCCACCTCTGCATTGCCTAGTACCAGGCCGAATTTCAGTTGCACATGGACATTATTTCCCCAAAAGATGTCCGTAAACAAATTCATTAATAGATTGATCTGATTTATTTATTAAAATATTGCCCAATTAAATATGACCCACATAATTTATTTTACTGAGATTGCAGACGAAATGCATCAGGTGTTTAACAAATATTTGAACATAGATACCAATTACAGTAATGCTCTAATTAATCGACCCCTTAACCACAGCAGAATTATGGGTAACTTTTCAGGATTTAGTCGGAAATATGGCTTGTTGCCATTCATCGGAAAGCTCTCGGGGAGAGCTTTCCGATGAATGGCAACATGCCATATTTCCGACCAAATCCTGAAAAGTTACCCATAATTCTGCTGTGGTTAAGGAGTCGATTAATTAGAGCATTACTGTACAGTAATGAATTGGAATTCTGAACAGGGAAACGGGTCTATTCAATCTCCATTCTCAGCATTTTTGTTTAAAAAAATGTATCGTAAATATGTTTTGTGCCGATTAAATCTTTCCGCTAAAGATGGATGTGAATAAGGTTGCATGCCGCAGGGTGTCAGGATCATGCACACAGGCCTGAGAAAACTGAAAAATTACCTTTGTGTAGCCCTAATGCAAATAAAATGGAGAATGGGGGGGGGGGGGGGGGGGGGCCACATTTACATCCTAGAAAATTTTTCAGGCAATTCAATGCAAATGGTTGGAAATGTTTGCAAAATTCAAGTGACAAACTTATGAAATATAGAGTATATAGAGCTTTTTTATGTTTATAAGAATAGTAAAAGTCAATTGTTAGTTGGACAAGTGATTCCTCACCCAAGTTTTTCATACCAACTCTGCAGAGAATTGTCCCAAAATGTTTTAAACATATTTGGCAGTGTGTGAAAGCACTGAGATCACAGTACATCCACTTTCATGTAAATGTGTATGATATAAAATGCATATCTTGAAGTAAAAATGGCTGTCTGCTTTGAAGTTCATATGACTGACTTAGTCCATTGAGCCCCTATGTGAACCTCAAAAATGGACAGATCCAATTTAAAAGTTCAGAGAGATTTGTTTTTTTTTCTGCTCAGTTTCCAATATCAAATGAATAACTTTTTACTGATTCTAATTCAATTTTGTGCAAGTCAAAATAAATGTATATTTTTCCTGAACCTGATAACATTTCATGAATTGAATCTTGTGGACCATGATTATTGTATTATTTTACATCAGTAATTTGGGGATGCATGGGGTGAAAAAAGGACGAAAAACTTCAACATAACAACCAGAAATGATGTACAAAAATAAAAAAAGAACATTATATGTATGCATAACTAAGAAATCAACTTTCACACTTCCTGAACACATGCCATTGTGGATGTGATGAAGATATTAAGTGACTGATGATAAAATTGTATAACATAATTACTTCAACATTGTTATAAGCACTAATTTATTGTAAAATCTTGTAAATTCATACAAAACACAAAAAAATCAAGCCATTTGGACCCATAGCCAATGATTGTTTCTGCACTTTCGTATGTGTTTGGTAATTTCGCAATGGACCTTTCCACAGCTGTGGATAATTAATAGCAGATATTTTCTGCCAAACATCGACTTCACCCTAATTTTGATATCCGTGCATACAGTAATGCCCTAAATAATCGACTCCTTAACCACATCAGAATTATGGGTAATTTTTCAGGATTTAGTCGGAAATATGGCTTGTTGCCATTCATCGGAAAGTTCTCGATGAGAGCTTTTCGATGAATTAAAGATCCATTAAATATTTAGGGCATTACTGTACATTCAGTGTTAAAGTTTTTTGTTGTCAAATCATAATATACTGAAATTTTGATATGTGCAATGATGTTGGCAATTCATCCATGATTATAGATCACACTGTTGTTTATTTTGCATGACATTTAGCATATTTTTCACAATTAAAGATGAAAAGAAGATTATTGTATTCTTGGGTGTATTGCAGCATATAGCAGGCGCTGTAAAACTAATTATACTACATCTAGTCTCTTAGAAACCGTAAGTTCCTCCCGCTAATCAATATGTATGTGAACCTCCATTTAATACCACTACAGGTATGTTTCTTGCAGAATGGAAAATTCCAAATATAGTGTGCAAGATTTGTTAAAAATTTGATAGCTGAATACTTGGTGAAGGGTAGTTATTTGATTCCCATCCATTCATTTGTAGGGATACTCAGGTGATAAGTTCAACCAGCAGACTATAGGTCCACATGGCAATACGACGGAATGCATAAATAAACTGTCAAAAGTTCACCATAAAAAAGTTATCAAAACATTTCAAAGAAAAGTTGAAAAAAATGTAACTTCAATGGAAACTGAAATAATGCATGGTATGAAAGAAAATGAATAGAAGAGTATAAACTTTCCCTATAAATGGAAAATTAAGGAAATGATTCTCACACATGTGGTTTGATATATATATCAGGCCATAAACAGTCTCAAAATGTTACTGGAAAATCAAGTATGTATACCAATTAGTAATACGTGTAGAAATTACCTATTTTTATCACCAGAACTTGACAAATATGAGAAATTAATGTCTCATTTGAGGCCCTTTCATGAAGAGAGCTGCGCTGGTGCAACATTAAATACCCTGTGAGGCAGTGCATTCTCTTATATATGCCAGGTGCCGCCTGTGGGCGACTTACATGTATAAGATAATGCATTGGCACAGAATTTTCGCAAACTTTCAGGAATTCCAGCCATGAAAGGGTTAATGGCCCTATAGTTTTACTTTACCCAAAATTTATGCATGCACACTTGCATGAATTTCAAGATGAGTAATGTTAATAAATTAAGTAATTATGTCATCCTTGTATTTCTTGATTTCCTGTCAATAAAACTTTTTCCTCAAAACTATTAAAAAAAGACATCATCAAATTGGCCATTTTACAAATTTGGCTATAATATCATACCAGTATATTAGCCAGAATTGATTAATATTTTAACAATTCTCAAAGGATTCTGTTTAAATCACTAACTCCAATAATCAAGCCAGAGTTTAGCATGCATGTCACTTGCAGAATGAGGTCCCCAGAGGGTGAAATTAGTGACGCTATCACACATTGCGGGCTAGCACCACTAAATTCACCCTCTGGGGACCTCATTCAGCTTTAGGCCTCATCTTCTATAGAAACTTCTTCAAATAGATTGTATTTCTTGTTTAGTTTAGTTTCTCTAGATCCCTCTAGATACATTGCATAATCGAAGTTCCCAATGGGTGTACATCACAATATTCACCATTTGGGAACCTGAGTCTATGTCTCCCATAGCAGATGAGTCCATGTAGAATGAGGTCCCAAGAAGGTGAATTTGCTGATGCTAACCCGCTATGCAGGATAGTGTCAGTAAATTCACCCTCTGGGGATCTCATTCAACAAATGACAGGCACTCTAAACTCAGACTTGCCACTAATGCCATGTATCATACAAAAAGAATGAAACAAACTTAGTCTTCCATGCTTAGCTCATATCAGCAGTTTGCTGTTGATAGAGTTTGCATTTCTGAATGGGGAAGAATTATTTTAGCAAACTGCTACAACTAGCTAGATGTTTACAGTCATACAAACTACTTATACTCTGACAAGGTCCAGCCCAGAATTGATAATTTTTCCAATAGTAACACCTCACATGTCTCTTTAAACCTTACATGACAGGGGCTGTGGTAGTGCAGCATTAAAGATCCTGTGCCAGTGCATTATCTTATATATGCGAGTCACCCATAGAGAACTTCATATATATAAGAGAATGCACTGGCATACAATGTATCTGTAAATATTGCTAGGCCATGTATTCTCTAATATATGCAAGGCTCCCTATGTGAGACTCGCATATATAAGAGAATGATTGGTACAGGGTTTTTTCGTAAAATTCCAGGAAGCTCCAGTCATGGAAGGGTTAAAAACTGACGATAATCTTATCAGATTTACATCTGTGGAACTGTGATTTGATTTGTATAGGACGTTGGGGCCTTTCCCAAGAAGACATAATAAATTGTTTTCAAATATAGAGCGCATTCCTGGTGTAATAAATATGTGTGAGATGTGTAGTTTTTATAAGAACAGGATAAGAAAGAATAATCAGTAATGAATATCGTCGACTGATAAAAACTCAAAGATAATATTTCCTAGATTTCGAGTATAAAAATTATGAATATTTCGCAGCATTGGCACCTGTAATCTGTATTACCAATTTGCATTTGTTTCGCTATGCGTGGGATAATTTGTCAACACGTCAGTGACAAACGATCTCGCAAATTAAATATAACCAATCATTACTCTGTGTTTGTAATTGTTATTGTCTTTTTAGAGAGTAGATTCTGCATTGAAATGATTTGTTGAGTGCACCATAAATGAAATAGCGCCCAGTCTGAGACATAACCAATGAAATGAAGGAAATCATATCAGATACAGAAACCAGGTCTCAATGACAGTTCCAGACGTAATTCCTGTAATATTATCATTGTTTTTAATGAGACTGATCTTAATATCAATCAAGCATGGATATATTATATGTCTGACATATGCAGAATGAGGTCCCCAGAAGGTGAATTTAGCAATACCAAATTCACCCACTGGTGACATCATCATGCTTAGGCCTCATCTTCTGGGAAGTATCTAAAGTCTCAAATTAACATTGTTTCAGTTGGGAACTGCCTCAACTGCTATGGGAGATTGAAGTTCCTCAGTTGAAGTTGGTGATATTCACCCATTAGTAACCTCGGTTATGCAATTTATCTTCTGCAAATTAGAAACTGAACAGAAGGGAAACAGTAACTAAAACAATGCTAATTTGAGACTATTGATACTATAGAAGGTGAGGCCTGAGCAGAATGAGGTCCCCAGAGGCTGAGTTTGGTGATGCTAGCCCACTGTGTGGAATAGCGTCACTACATTCGCCCTCTGGGGACCTCATTCTGCACATGTCAGCCACACTATAGCAATATCTGCATTTCATAATTGGATCTAAAAGTGTAACTTCTGTCATAGTATATGCTATTGCTATGAAGATTTACTTGCTGGAAAAAGTCACTTGATTTGATGGCGTCAAACCTACACATTTATATATATCGGCCCACTGTGTGGGAAAACGAGTAAATAAAAGTCAGTGGTGAGGACAAGCTGCATCCACTGATATGCTAAACAGGATTCAATCAAAATAATCAACCTCTGCAAATCCCATTCTCACACTGCCTGCATAACATTGGTCGCTAATTCAGTAATTAGAAGATTTTATTATTCCTATTTGCTACAACTTTTGTATGCTACACATTGGGCACAAAACTTCTAAATGGTTTGATCATGTGCGTGTCAGCAAAATTGTCACCTGAGTCAGGTGACTGTCATTAGCAAAGGCCACACACTTTACAAGTTACACATATGTGTGGGTAAACCTGGAATTAATTACAATATTGTGTGGAGTTCCAAAATTGAGTGGGATGTATAAGAACTTCTCTTTAAAAGACAGATGGAGCACAAGCCTGATTATAGTGTGTCTGTCTATAGCAGAATGAGGTCCCCAGAGGGTGAATTTAGTGATGCTATTCCACACAGCGGGCTAGAATAACTAAATTCACCCTCTGGGGATCTCATTCTGCTTTAGGCCTCATCTTCTCTGGAAAGTTTCTTTATTATAAAATTCTATAGAAACTTCTTCACATAGATTCTATTTCTTTGTTACTGGTAGTTTAGTTTCTCTATATCCCGAATTGGCAGACGACACATTGCATAATCGAGGATCCCAATGGGTGTACAACACATTATTCACCATTTCGGAATTTCAATCTGAGTCTATGTCTACCATAGCAGATGAGGCCAAGCAGAATGAGGTCCCGAGATGGTTAATTTGATGAAGCTAGCCTGCTATGCAGGATATAATCACTAATTTCACCCTCTGGGGACCTCATTCTGCAAATGACAGACACACTAAACTCAGACTTGATGGAGCATTATCATCTTCATCAAAATCAAAGAATATGACAGACTTGTTAAGTGAATTACAAAGGGCCAATGTCTGATATCACAAATATTGTTCTGTGAAATACAAAGGAAGAAATTCAAAAAAGTGTTCTCTTCTCACTGAACTGGTCCCTATACTTCTGCAGCTGAATCTCAAAATGCACACAGAATTAGATCAGACTGACACACATTGACACATAATACTAGTAGTCAAGTCAAGATCAAGACCATCTAACTTCCATCCGATCTCCAGAATTTCTCGCCTATCAATTATTCATATCTATCTGTATATGAAGAAAACATCTGGTGATGGAATCAATCAGATGACTGTAAGTAGTATGTAGCTATCAGTGATGCAAATCGAGATGTTCAGATAATATATGCAGACAACAAGAAGAGAAATATTGGATTCTAAGCATCAAATTCATTTGTAGGGATATTCAGTGGATGTTTATAGTACTCCGAATATTAGTTGCCTTTGTGGCAGCGAATTATTAGTAAAATGTTGCAGAATGCTTTGCAAAAAAATATTCATTGGATGTCTCTCTCCCGTTTGAAGAATTTGTTTGAATGAATGTCATCAGATTATATAAATTTAATAGCCAATTAATGTATTCAGACTTATATATCATTTATATCATTGTCAATCTACAAAAGCTGTTGAATGATTTGATTGTGTTACGAGTGCATACAAGAAATTATTATATTTTCATTAACTTTTTCTACCAAAAATAAAAATTGTATAAAAATTGTATTTATTCTACTCCCAACGATGACGGACTATTTATCCCAAGCTCGCTAGCATGTTCTGAGTTAGGTTCCTTGAAATCAATGAATGAAATGACATAATTGTCCTTATATGGGGGTATTGTAATTGCTTGTTTCAATGGAAACATATAGTCAAGTAATAGTAAATCTTGTGAATGAATGACATGATTTAACGGAAACAATAGGTCAATTTTCAGTATCAAAAACACATTTTATAAATGGCTTTTATTATAGAGTTTGGTCATGACAAACAGTTGTGGAAAAATACAATATTTTCCTAAATAAGTAAAATATATATCTCCTAGAAGTATCTTGCCCACTGAACTATATGGTATATTATCCCAAGTAGGAGGGGTTAACTCTCCGAGTTGAAAAAACGGTACGAAATTCTATGGTACATATCCTCTGTCATGTTCATGACACGTGTAATCACGTGATTTCTGACACGTAGTGAAGTATTCGCCATATTTTTTATCCCCAGTAGGACATTCCTCGTGAGTGGGGTGGGTGCGAAACCCTGGGAGGGAGCTCAGCGTTCAGTGGGCAAGATACTTCTAGGAGATATATATTTTACTTATTTAGGAAAATATTGTATCTCCGTCAAAGGTATCTATATACATATACATGCACAGACATATAGATATATATGTATATACATATATATATATACACATGCCCAATAGGACCATAAGCTAATGTAATAGTACAACCTAAAACTAATACCTGTCAGTAAGCTCAAACAAACAAAAAGTGGCCACTTAAGAGTTTAAGACCCCTGCAAGTAAAGTAAATAGCTTCAGAAGACATGGAGACAGAGACGACATTCGCATCAGAACTTAGGGCTAATAATGTATCAGCCGAGTACGTGCCGGGAAAGGTACGGGTAACACCCCCCCCCCCCCCCCCCCCCCCCCCCCCCGTTGACAAGAAATCCCCAGCCGGGTATTATAAGCCCCGGGATGGCTAAATACTAATAACGCACCTAACAGGCTAATCCAGGCAGCCAAAGCAGCAAGTTATAAAGAAGACCCCCCCTTAAAAACAATAGAACCAACCCCCGAACCAAATCTTGAGTGGGTTGGGCCGTGTCCCAGTACACGATGAGAGCCCGATGAAAAAACAGCTGCAAGCTCCCAAACAAGACAGTCAAAGACTGTGGGGTCGCTCACCAGACTGCAAAGACCGATAAGACTGGGACTCTGGAGACCATAACAGTCAGAACTTTTCATAATCACTTTAAAAGAAGTAGATCTAAACAGGATATGTGGATAGAGAGGCTTCTTGTATGTAGATCGGGGAATACCTACTTTTAAATTACCAACTGTACACTACTGATCATGCCCTCCCTCCTCTAGCTCATGTCCCTTCCTGACTGGGCTCCAGACTCTCAAGTCTTAGGTTGGAATTTCACAACCGACATCTCACAAACTTTCTCAATTGTTGGAAATTTCCAATCTCACAAGCGCCTTTTTAAAAAACTATTTAGACATGTTTGAAGCCCAATTATCCATGGACCCAAAAACACTATATGTATGTCAGATTAATCAGTCAGGTAGTTCCAATGTAGATGTTATAATGCATTTTGTATTTTAATGATTTTATTAGACACAAAAAAGTGTTAAGTCCCCATAGCCCCGTCATTTCTTAACAGGTTGAATCATGTTAACAAAGATGAATCTCAGTCACTAAGGATCCTCCATACTATATGTAAGCTAAATAGTCCAACCTCTCTTGAGAAGACATTTTAAGTATTAGCATAGAGACATACAGTTATGTCCCTGATCCCACCCTATTTAATCTGGTGACCCCATCTGAATAAATTTGAAACCCCATTTAAAACAAGTGACCCATTTGAACAAATCTGAACTCCAGTCACCCAATGACCCTTCATACCAAATATGAACCCATTCAACCTGATGGTACATGAGAAGAAGTCGTTTTTAAGAATTACTATGGAGGGCAAGAGTTATGGCCCTGGCTTCACAACCATTTGACAGAGTGACCTCGTTTGAACAAAACTGAATGTGAGTCACAAGGGAACATCCACACCAAATATGAACCCATTCAGTCTTATGATCTAGAGAAGATGTTCAAACAATTGTTGACAAATGGATGGATGGACAGACAGATGAGAAGTGATGACAAAAGCTTCGTCTCAGGCGAGCTTAAAAATTACATTTCATTGAACAAATCTGTAAATCACCCCCCCCCCCCCCCCCCAACACTGTGGGACATCCCTGCAAGAATATGACATTATCTTATTATACCAGTAGCGTACATCATAGATACAGGTTAAGTGGGTGGGGCAGAGCTAAATCTCTTATACCTCTGCCCCTTATTTGAACAAACATGAATCCCCATCTCTGATATCTGTCCATCTAATAATTTTAAACATTCACTTTTAAGAGTTGAAGTTAATTGATTTTCCAAAAAGGACCCAATTGGAACAGCTCTAAACATGCCACCAAGGAAAATAATATTGGAACAGCCAAGCGTGAATTAAGTGTGTCTGAGGTCCCAAAAGGGGAATGTAGTGATGCTATTCTGTAAGGTGGGCTAGAATCACCAAATTCACCATCTGGGAACCCAAACTTACTTAATCATCAACTGCTATGGGAGACCTGGGGACAGACAGAAGTTCTCCAGCTGAAGTTGGTGGCATATGACAGTATGCACACCCATTTCACACCTCAATTATGCATTTTAGAATCTCAACAGAAGAACAAAAGCTGCTAAAATGTCAATTTGAGACTCACTTCCCAGAAGATGAGGCCTAAGCAGAATGAGGCCCTCAAAGGGTGTATTTAGCAATGCTAGCCTGTTGTGCAGGGTACAAATGCTAGACACACTTCATTACATAAATTTCTGTTTGTGTGCCAACTCGGCTAGCTGCACTTTCTCATCTTTTTTTCGTCTAGTTGATGTAACACCACGGTCGTTTAGGAAGGTTTTTAGTTCGCTGTCTGTACATCAACTGCATGGCCATGCTTCTATTTTATATACCCCATAAAACTTCCGTTAGATGTTCTCACTTGTGTTTCAACAATTCACCGAAAGTGAAATAATTTATAGATATAGATTATATCTATAAATCTGGCACTGATTTAAACACAACATGACTATATCATGCTTGGTGGTACAGAGCAGAGATCGCTTGGGAATGCAAGGATATGGAACTTACTGAACATTTCTTAACATCTGTCTGTTTTCTCACAAAATCCTGATTTCAACCAAATTTAGTGGGGTGACTAGAGGTAAAACTATTTGACTTGGTGACCTCATTTGAACAAATCTGAATAAGAGTCACCTAGGGAACATCCACACCAAATATAAACCAAATCGGTCTGATGGTTTCAGAGGAGAAGACGTTCAAAGAATTGTTGACGGACGGACGGACGGACGGACGGACGGACGAACAAATGGGTAGATATGTGGCTCCGACCTATGTGGCTAGAAATGGTAATGTGGCTTTAGTTTTTATGTGGCTTCTCAAGTAGCCATAAAATTTTATGTGGCTATCAAGTAGTAGATAGTGATAAAACTCCAGATTATGGATTCATAACATGTTGGAATTATAGCAGAAGAAGCCGATTAAAACTCAAAAACTTGCACACAGCAACTGGGACAGTGGAATAGGAGAAACTGACAGGTCCGTGATTGGGTGGCTAGCCACATAAATGTCAGTCAGTGTCCAACATCTCCTATTGGCAGGTCATGGATGTCTAAATCGATGGACTTTTTGTTTCCAAATTTTGAGTGACTACAAAATTAAATAAGCTGATTAGGCCAAATAGATCATTTTTGAACGTCCATCTGAAAGCTGTTACGTGGCTAGCCACGTAACGGAAGTTATGCACATATCCATTTTACACAATCTTAGCCACATAAGTAGTCATTAGTAAACACAGACGGCCAGACGGACTGACGGACGACGGACGAGGAGTGATGACTATAGCTCCACCGGAGACTTCGTCTCAGGTGAGCTAAAAAGGGCCCGACACCAACTAATTGGCGACATGCCATTGTCGATAAGGAGGAGGTATCATTGACCAACAGTCTGACCGGGAAGCGAATGGGTATTACACGGACATACGTTGCAAGGCACAGGCCGTATGAAGAACAGGGCTCAGAATTGGAGTTTCACAGTACAAAACTTAGTTTGAAGCCTGGAGTTCGAGATATCCCTGACGAAGATGCAAGAAGCCATGGCATTTGACCCCTGATGACGTTCCCAAATGTGGAAATGCCCACCAACACAGTTAAACCCAACTGACCAATCACAGGCTACTGAATCCATGACCGAAAGGCAGCCAGGAACCGAAATTCCAATATCAATAAGATGGAAATCCACAAAAAACAAAATGCATCAGGATTGTGGCACAAGCCCAAACCCAAAGGCAGGTAGGCAATGAAAAGCAGACCAAGGGCCACAGCGCCCCAACTGTTCTAGCTATGCTGACTGGTCCCCGACGAGTCGATGGCGCAAGGTATCCCTTCTGGGATGGATGGGGTGCCCCTCCAATGGGACCCTGTTCCGGAGACAACCATCGCCCGAAGTGCGAATCTAGAGGGTGGATCATATGATCTGGCATCCGACACCCAATGCTAGTGAATCTCGCACGAGGGGAAGCATCTGGCAAGAATCTTCTTCCGGCGGTACGAAGTGTGCCCATCACGAGTCATATGCTGCCCCTTAGATGCAACATTAGCCTGCATTGGCCATCCCTGAGGTCAGCAAAAGACCTGGCTTAGTATATGAAATGAGACCACTAGGCGAATCAAGCACTATCAGGGAAAACAAAACCATTATGTACCGACAACCGAGCCCATAAGAAGAATGACGTATTAGAACCAAAGGCCGATATCACAGAAGCCATTTCGTTCTTCTTTTCCACGCTAATACGCCATGTTGCCCATTAAGCCCGAGCGGGGTGGCTGAACTAGACCTCATGTCAACAGCATTGTGAAATTGAGCATATGTCGAACAATGGATAATGGACTCATCTATGTATTACTGGACAACAAAAGTGAAATCCATGTTGCGTTAGAACTGAAAGCAACCCGCAGACAAAAGATAAGCAAATGCACCCACCTAAAATATACAACCATATTGAGAGGATAAACCCTATATCTGGTTATTTGGCAACCATACCTGTAGGTGGTTTCCTTATGAAAGTGAGATGAAACACTCCGGTAGGATGAGCAAACAGAAACAAAGAATTAATCCGACTCAGTTAATCCACACTTCCAATGCACCCAATGTCATTCGTATCTATTACTGAAACACAGCGAGGTCGGAGATAAAGCATGTACGATCCCAGGTCGCCAAGTGTGCAGTCCGATGGCATAACCAACCAGCTCTGACGACGTTTGTGCAGGGTACAAATTGACCGGCATCACATGGGCAAGTTGCTACCCAAATGCGAACAAAAGCCATGCAACCTGGATCCTATTTCCTCATTTGACTGTCCCTGGGTACGCCAACCATCATCCCGAGTATCTGACTTGGAATCCCTGTCGATAGTCCAGGAAGCCCACCAAATGCGCCCAATGGGTTCGATGGGTAGCCCCAACCCGCGACCTGTTTGGTGGGACTATCGTCCTGAGCGCTAATTACGCCAATGAAGGGAATACTATACATCGACAAGTGTCAGTGTCCTGGTCGTAAAGGTTTCTATCTCTTCCTTGGAACCCTCGAAACAAGGGAAAGCACTCTGATGTTCTGCTAAATTGTAACTGATTGTAGAACAATGCAATCAAATCATGTCAATCTGAGGTTATTTGCTAATCAAAATTCGACATTAATTTTCTTCCTGCGCTTGGCTGCATCAGAGAACACTGAACAACTAACTGAGCTCCCTCGTAAGCGCATGTAAAGGTGACCCGAAAGGAATGTCGAAAGCCCTTTCACCTCATGCTGGAGCGACTGCTCGATATGATCCCGATCTCCATCAGTCGATGGGGTGTTAACAGCACAATACACCACGACAAGCTTCATTCTAATTGCATGTGAGGTCTGGTCATTGGGGACCCCAGAGGAATGTCCAGAGCCTGTACATCTCGGGGATGGAGCAGCAGCTCGACCGATCCCGATATCCAACCGACCGAACTGGCGATGGGAGGTTAGTAGGTACCAGTTCCCAAGCAAGCTTCCTGCTATAATGGCTTCAGGGAATAAGATCTTTTGTTTTCATTTAAAATCAAACCCGAAGTTACTGGCAGCTGTTGGCCAGAATGCGGCCAGTAACCTGTCTGCCAAGCCCCCGGAAGTGGTGACTTATAATAAGGAGGAAACAAGCCTGTGAACTGTGATCCCATTCCAAGCCCAGCTGGGGCAGAAGGCATGGAGGATAAACTTTCAGGTGCCAAATAATAGCGTAAACGTAATAATTTTTTAGAGAAAATGTCTCCTAATTTGAATTGAGACAAAGTAAAATTGCCATTTTACTAGTAATTTTAGCCCAAATTCCCACACACTATTATCATAAGGCACCGGAGAGCATGGTCAGGGACCACTGAGGGTGTATCCCCCAGCCGCGCTGACCCCGAGATGACGACTTGTAGCGATGGACGGCGTGTGTCGAGTGTTAGTAAAGCTGAATCACAGCCGTCCTGGGCACGTCAACAGTCGACCCGAGGAAGCAGATTGACGTCCCGTTCGATAGTCCAGGGAGCGCACCAATGTGACTAATGGGTTCAATGGGTAGCCCCAACCCGCGCCCTGTTTGGTGTGACTATCGCTCCGAGTGCTAATTACGCCAATTAGAGGAACCCTATATATCGACTTTCGTTCTCTATTCTTGGGACCTCGAAATGAGGGAAGCGAAGTCAAGGGGAGCTACGGGGAAGGCGATTCATGAACCTGTTCTTACCTCGATTTGCAGTCCTGTGAAAGTAATTAATGTGATTACAGACAATCACAAATACACCTGTTGTGTTATGTTACCATGCCTGTGCCAACCAAGGCAGTAACGGCTCCATTGTTAATCATTCCGGGTTAAAAAGGTTCAAATTGACATTCAGGATTTTACAATCCTATCAGCGTATTTCACAAGCGTTAAAACAGTGCTTTTGTCTTCAGTTTTACACCAGACGATGATTGTCAACGTCTAAATAAAGCCGTAAAACGAAAAAAATGAACTTGAAAGTAAGTCACCTAATTTTGTGATACCTTTAACCACTGTCAACGCACGTGGTAACTTAAATTATACGTCACATGTATGCCATAGATTTGTTATAAAGAAAACGATCAGCGTCTTTAGTCATATCCAATGGTGCCTCGAATGTTCTACCGTTTTCACTCAGCTAATGACATGTGAAAATATTCCTCCATATCTCACTCAAGGAGATATTTTGTTCGTCACCGAAGACAGTTAACTACTGTCTATATATTTACTAGACTTTATGAAGGGAAAAGTGTCTGATATAAATTCCATATTTTGTTCACAGAAAAGCAACTTGGAATGATTCAAGGAATAATATTGTTGCATAACCAGTAAAAGGAAGGAGCTACACGTTGAGAATTTGAGTGCTAATATATTTGATACCAATGCTCTTTAAAAGTGTGAGATAACAAATCTCGAACTATTAAAAATGATGAACCACAACACTAAGGGAAACAACTGATCCATTCTGTGTCAGTTCATGATCTTGTTTTTATAAATCACCCGTACATATGAACAAATCACTCGTACACATGAACACATCACTAGTACACATGAACACATTTTAACACTCATTCAATGAATGAATTTCTATAAATGGCTCTCAACATGACCTTTTGGTTGACTTATGACACACAATAAATCTGCTCTAGACCAGATCAATTTCAGATATTATTTTACAAAGATGAAGCCACTTCTACGACCAGAAATCAATAATAGTGATATTTATATTTTGGTTGTGAATGACATGGAATATAATTGTGCCAAAGCCAACAATATGCAATTTTGGACATGTATCAAAAAACATGCAACAGAATTTGTCAACATTTTTGTGATATTTGATTTTGAAGTATCCCTATTTTATCAAACTCACAAACCGGAAGTTCCATATTCAACTATTATAGTTGAATGCAACTATAATTTAGGATGTGCCATTTGCTTGGAAAACTCTCTGGTTGTATTCAGATCTGAGTTCTTAGTTGTCAGCGAATGGCAGGCTACCAAAACCAAACACCAAGAATATGTTCCTAATGATTCAAATACCGAGAACTGGCCCAGAAAAAACAAGACGTCCAAGTCTGGAAATAGTGTGTCTGACATTTGCGGAATGATGTCCCTTGAGGGTAAATTTAGTGATGCTATCCAGCACAGTGAGCTAGCATCACCAAATTCACCCTCTGGGAACCTCATTCTGCTTAGGCCTCAATTGTTATGAGAGACCGAGGATCAAATTGAAGTTCGCCAGTTGAAGTTGGTGGTGTTCACCCATTAGTCACCTTGATTATGCATTTTATCTTCTGCAAATTAGGGAATATAGAAACTGAACAGAAGGGAAAAGGTACATAGAAACAGTGTTAATTTGAGACCATAGATATTTTCCAGAAGATGAGGCTTAAGCAGAATGAGATCCCCAGAGAGTGAGTTTGGTGATGGTAGCTCACTGGGGGCCTCATTCTACATATATCATACACACTATTTCCAGACTTGAAGAAGTCATGCTCGTGAATAATACTTACTCACAAAAACAGGGGAGTATGAATTCTAAACCTCAAACATGTTCCTGGTCTCTTCTTGATGTTTGAATTGTCACTCGCAGATCATATTTTGGTGGTCTACCATTTGTGAATACACAAGTGTGCAAATTCAACTGCATCCTCTAACCCTTTCATGACTTGAGCTACGCTGATGCAACAATAAAGATCCTGTGCCAGTGCATTGTCTAATATATGCGAGCCTCGCATATATAAGAGAATGCACTGGCTTACAAGGTCAAGATAAATATTGTTAGGCTAATGTATTCTCTTATATATGTGAGCTCCCTGTGGGAGACTCGCACATATGAAAGAATGCATTGGCACAGGGTTTTTGCAAAATTTCAAGAAGCTCCAGTCATGGAAGGGTTAAGGTTTTTTAATGCAGTAACAGAGATAAACATGATACTCTGATTACCGTTACCATTAACACTCGTCAGATGCTTGATGACATATTATAAAACATACAATGAAATTGGTCTGGCCTCATACAATAATTATACCATATACTCTTTGGATCACTGGCAGTGATTGTAGCAAAAAATTGCTGAGATCATGTGAAAACCATGTGTATATCGTCTCACGATGTAGTTCTCCGATTACCCAGGCACAAATAAATTAAGTTTTATTTACCTGGAATAGAAATGATTAGTTTCTGTTGAAATGTCGAAACACACTTGCAATTCATTGAACTGATGATACCACATTCTTATTAATCGGCACAACTAGATAGCCAGCATATGCTGGCGGGTTTCGATGATGCTGAAAATTTTTACATAATACCAAAAAATCTTTGACAAATCCCTTATTTGAATGCAGCTTATGTGGGCCAATTCAGATATCAGTCAGAAACCCAAGACAACAAAATGTTTAACTAAAGAAATGTCCATAACTCTGATATTAATGGGCAGCTAGAACCCAAGTTTGAACTTTTTTTGATTATAAATCATTATCTGAAAACAAACATTAAGCCCATCCAGAAATAAAAAAAGAACAAATGTACAGATAGACAGATGGACAGGCAACACACGTAATGTGACTCATTTTTTAAAAGGGGCATATACAACATATATCTGAGTTAAACATTGTAAACTAAGACAAGGCCTTTTTCTTGGTTAGTGGATTTTTTTACTTCCAAAAAGTTGGTTTGTTGGTTGAAATAAAAATAAAAATAATATTGCATTGTTTAAACATCACAATTGTTTGAAATTGAGAAGGCTTCAGTTGTGTTGGTTTTGTTGCATATAACATGCAGCTATGCATCAGCAAATTGAAACAAAAATCAATTTGTCAATATAATGAAATATAAAAATTTCTTGTATCATGAACCTGGCCATCATTCAATAAACAATTCTATCTTTTTAATCTATCAGAGAATCATGTATTAGCCTGTATACTATAGTCTAAAAACTTACTAGGTGTTAAAATCAAAACAAAAACTGTTTCTGTCACCTCTGAATCTAAGCCTGTTGTAATTTTGTAATAACCAGTGTTCTTTCATTACATGAGATTTCAAAGATAATGAATGTGTCAATGACACTGTAGCTCAACTTGGAGAAGGGATACTTTCATGTGTTACAGTCAATGGAGGGATTAGGGATGCAGAAAGTTGAAATGTCTAAGTAATACTAGACATCAACATGAAGAGATATACCAGTATATTAAGTAAAATCCAAGATGGCCATATTTTCCAAAGAAATTAAAAAAAGTTTGATACCTCCCATCTAGTAGATCAATATGAAGTTTGGTGATGATCGCATGAGGGAAGTGGACTGTAGAGTGTGCTAAAGGATTTAGTCATGCAAAGAGTAAAATCCAAGATGGCTGCCAGTGGCCATATTTTTTAACGAAATTCAGAATTTTATGACATCCTGAAGATTCATGTGAAGTTTAGTGACGATCGGACAAGGAATGTCGTCCATAGGGTGTACCAAAGAATTTAGTCATACAAAGAGTAATATCCAAGATGACCACAAATTCAGAAAAAATTGATGGCGCCCATCTAGTGGTCTCCAAAACGATCCATATGAAGTTTGGTGACAATCTAATCAGGGTTGTGGTCTGTAGGGTGTGCCAAAGGTTTTAGTCATGCCAAAAGTAAAATCCAAGGTCGCAGCTGGTGGCCATATTTTTTTTCATTGTTCAAGTGCAATAGCTCTATCTAGAGGTAATCCTAAACATGCTTGTAAATGTTCAAAATATTTCTCCAATAAATGCAGGCTTCAGGGTGCGCCGATACATTCAACTTTGAAATCCAAGCTGGCTAGAAAAAATATATGGCTCCCATCTAGATGACACCACGGAGATCCATTTGAAGTTTGGTAATGATTGGATGAGGGAGGTGGCCAGTAGGGTGTGCCGAAGGATTTAGTCACACTAAAGGTAAAATCGAAGACGGCCGCTGGTGGCCATGTTTTTTAACAAATTTCAGGAAAAAAATCCCAAATAAATTCGGAAAATTTGAAATCCAAGATGTCTGCTGAGGGGGGGGGGGGGGGGGGGGGGGGGGGGGGGGACAACTGAAGCTTGGTGATGATCTGATGAGGGATATGGTCTGTATGGTCTACATGTCAATGTTAATATTCAGGACAAATTTTATGATGATCAGATGAACAGTACGGCCTGTACCCCGTGCCAATGGATTGAATTTTCAAATCTAAGATGGCCGCTAGGAGTAGCCCTTGCTTAATACTGAAAACCAAGATGGCCGATGGTGGCCATGTTTTTTTGCTGAATGACCCCCAATGACACATTCTCATTTGCATGTCAATGTTAACATCCATGACAAATTTCATTATCATCAGACAAATGGGTATGGCCTGTAGCTCATGCTAATGGATTGAATTGTGAAATCCAAGATGGCCGCCAACTGCCACATTTTTTTGCCGAATGACCCCATAA